>CM069879.1:10437923-12937923 GCA_036172665.1 Prosopocoilus inquinatus
TTTAAGTTAAAGCAAAAGAGAATAAACAAATTCGCCACCGCGTCCGCGTTCGCAACCGCGCGTCGCCTCAATAAATACTCGGAACCAAATACTGGCAACGAAATTCAACAAACCATAAACATCTGCACCGGCCGGGGTTTAATAGGACCTAAGTAAACAACCCTCCTATCCGGGTGCGGAGAAAGTGTCTCTGTTCCTTAAGGTTCGAAATATATTAGGCCCGTTTCAATAAGGTTCAAATTCGAACGATTTTATTGCTTTTCATTTCGAAACTTTTAAGCATTAGTGTACAAGTGGGTACGTGGGACTTCATGAATCGCCCTCGTATATTTCGATTTCGAAGTGAACGTTTGGGGGGAGGGGAGGCACAATAATTTAGGAAATAGTAGCGGAATTACCATTTCACATGCGTGCACGATAAATATGAAGCTCGGCAATTTGAAAAACTGGCCGGCTTCGTGCACGGTTAATAATCGCCCTGTCAAAAAGCAAAACTGACTAATAAATAGTTGCACGATTCGCCTGAAAATATGGCCCGCGCGAATGCATTTCAGCGGTATCGGTAGTTTCTAGTTTCAGCAGTGAAATAACGCCAGCCCAGGCCAGCCAGCAATTAATTAAACCGCAAATTGCTTTTAACAACGATTACAACCGAAATTGTTTGCGCCTATTTGTGTCTCTTAATCGTAATATACTGAACAGTTTTCTCTTTTTTTGCATTCGCGAAGTTAAAAGGGCCTGGGAAGCTGAAAACTAAAAACCGTGGGCCCCTTTGCAGGCTTGCAGATTTGAAGAAGGGCAATCATCAAAAAGTTCAAACGCATTATAAATAATTTCAGGAAATCCACCGCATCTCATCGACCAGAGTGTTAATCGTGAGATTGTGGATTTTACTACGCTGAATCGTGAAGTCTCACGCTTTTTCGTGAGACTCTTCCTTAAACAAGATGGGCGTCTTTAAGTGAATCGTTTCATCCACCTCCATTTCTGCTGCTTGCAACTCGCGGAGACGAAAGCGATTTCGTCTTCTTACACAGACCCACTGAAGACTTCCTCTTAAAATAGGCAACCCGTCAATTAAAATAGAAATAACGTAGGTTACTGAAAGCACGGAAGTAGAATGGGTTGCCTAATCGGAACTTTTTCTTCAAACAAAATAAACGTCCTTTTATTCAACCCACATACGTGCAGCTAAGACTTCATTTGGGTGTAATTTGAAGAGACGAAAGCAATTTCGAGCCCCCCCCCCCTCCCCCCCCCCAAAGACTTCAAAGAATAGGCGACCCAACAATCAAAATATAGAAATAATTGCCTGTCATCGTAATGTACTGAAAGCACGGAAGTAGAATGGGTTGCCTATTCAAGACTTCCTCTTAAAATAGGCAACCCGTCAATCAAAATAGAAATAACGTAGGTTACTGAAAGCGCGGAAGTAGAATGGGTTGCCTAATTGGAACTTCTTCTTTAAACAAAATAAACGTCTTCTTATTCAACCTTCATAGGTATGTGCTGCTAAGTCTTCATTTGGGTGTAATCTGAGGAGACGAAAGCAATTTTAACCCCCCCCCCCCTCCCCAAACACTTTTTAGAATAGGCGACCCACCAATCAAAATATAGAAATAATTGCCTGTCTTCGTAATGTACTGAAAGCACGGAAGTAGAATGGGTTGCCTATTTACTCTCATTTCTGCTGCTCCGTTTCATACGAATTGCTATGTACAGGGTGATCACGCGAGAATTCCCACCTCCTTTAACTTATACATACCTATAGACTGATTCAAAGTTTCTGTTGATGTTTTCAGATTTCTTTTTCTTTTAATGGAACACTCGGTATTTTTAAACATATTTGAAATCTTAAATAATAATCGCCTTTCTTTTTTTAAAGAAATTTCATTTTTTAAAACTTTGTTTAATTAAATCATTAACCATTTAGTCTAAGTGACGATTATTCACATTTTATACCAGGGGTTCCCAACGGAGTTTGGTATCGACCCCTTGGAGGTTGATGAAGTCTTGAAAGGGGACGATGAACCTCTAGGGCTCTTTTAGACAGTCGAAGTTGTTCAATGGAGACCTAGCTGAATAGTTTATAAAGAAAGTTGGAATAAAAGATTTACAAATAATATGAAATAAATTTGAATCAGTTCGAATAAAAGACGTTCAATTGATTATCGAAATCAAAAGACTCCTAAATTGCGAATAAAATCGAATAAACAAAAACAAAAGGCAGTCGTCGAACAAAACGGGACGAAAATAAAAGTTGTGCTGAACTCAATAAGTCAAAGCGATAAAAAAACTTGACTTTCATCGCAACCTAATAATTTAAAAAATTTAACTTACATAAATAAAATAAAGTCAAAGCGAAAAACGGTGATAAATCGGCGAGATTAAAATGTAAAGTAATCTGAAATCGCATTTAAAAAATAAATAATAGTCGATCATTTTGATAATTAAAAAAATTAAAAGTCATGTCAAATAAAATCAAACAAAATAAATAAAATAAAGTCAAAGCGAAAAATGGCGATAAATCGACGTGATTAAAATGTAAAATAATCTGAAATCGTATTTAAAAAAACAATAGTCGATCAATTTGATAATTAAAAAAATTAAAAGTCACGTCAAATCGAATCAATAAAAATAAAAAAATAAAGTCAAAGCGAAAAATGGCGATAAATCGGCGTGATTAAAACGTAAAATAATCTGAAATCGTATTTAAAAAAAAAAAACAATAGTCGATCAATTTGATAATTAAAAAAAATTAAAAGTCACGTCAAATAAAATCAAACAAAATAAATAAAACAAAGTCAAAGCGAAAAATGGCGATAAATCGGCGGGATTAAAATGTAAAATAATCTGAACTCGTATTAAAAAAACAATAGTCGATGAATTTGATAATTAAAAAAATTAAAAGTCACGTCAAATAAAATCAAACAAAATAAATAAAACAAAGTCAAAGCGACAAATGGCGATAAATCGGCGGGATTAAAATGTAAAGTAATCTGAAATTGTATTAAAAAAACAAGAGCCGATCAATTTGATAATTAAAAAAATTAAAAGTCGCGTCAAATAAAATCAAACAAAATAAATAAAACAAAGTCAAAGCGACAAATGGCGATAAATCGGCGTGATTAAAACGTAAAATAATCTGAAATCGTATTAAAAAAAACAACAGTCGATAAATCTGATAATTAAAAAGAATTAAAAGTCACTTCAAATAAAATCAATAAAAATAAATAAAATAAAGTAAAAGAGAAAAACGGCGATAAATCGGCGTGATTAAAACGTAAAAAAATTAAAAGTCACGTCAAATAAAATCAAACTGAAAAGAAAACAAAAAAAAAAAAACAAGATGATTAGATGTCAATCTAAAAGTAAAAGGCAAAACAAATGAAGTCAATTAAAAGAAAAATAAAGTCCCATCAATTGATTAAATTAAAAATTAAATAAAATAAAATCAAATGTTAAGAATGTAATCGAGTTAAAACATTATATAAAACAATAACAATTAGTCAACCGGACGGACAAATTTTGTCGCGATCCAAAGAATAATCTGTAAATATTAACGAAACAGGGCGATCAGTAATAATTAAAAAGCATAAAATAAAGTCGTTAGTTAAATAGTTCAAAAATAAAAGCAAAACGAATGAAATCTACTAAAACAAAAAGCTCGATCGATTGATTCAAAATTAAATTAAATAATAAATAAAGTCGCATGAGAAATTAAAAAAAAAAAACAAAAGATGATCGTTGACGAAGATGAGTCTAAAAGAAAAATTCTATAAAATTAACATAAAATCAAGAGAATCAAGAAAAGAAAAAAGATGATCGACGTATAATCAAAAAATGAAATAAAATAAAGACAAACAGAATAACAGATTGTTAGAATTTAACATGTTTAATTTTGAGTCAATTTTAAACATGTTTTAAACAAAAAAAATGTTTAAAAAAAAGTTTTGTTCTGTAAAAAAAAACTGTTTTTTTCCAACCCTGGCAATATGTTAATTCATTTTAGCTGTTAATATTTTGTCTTATGAAATCTCCTAAATTAACAGTTTTTTTTAAAATTATAATTAACTCTTGTCAAACATAATAAAATTCTTATTAATCCCGAAGTCTACTGAAGTAAAATCAAAAACACGAAACTAAATGTAGGCCAAACTACGAATTTTTAGAATTAGGAGAAAAATATCATTCTTAATTAAAAAAAAAAAATACATACTGGGTGTTCCATTTCAAATGACAAAGTCGGGAGCGCATTTGCTACGTTTCCGATCGTTATTATTTTTCCTTTTTTTTTTTTAGTAAATTCCGTCGGTTCAGGTGAACTCATGAAATGTTTGTACTTAACATTTTTCAAGCATGATAATAAAGTGTGCAGATACCGTTCGAAATAGGTGATTTCTTTCGCTGAAAAATTTGAATCGTGTTTCGAATAGTTTGGACCTGAATTTCGTAGTTGTTGCAACAAAACTCCTGACTTGAATTTTTGATTGACAGTTCATTTGTAAATGACCAGAATTCAATCCAAACAAGTTTTAAAAATAGGGAGATTCAAAGAAAACAATGTCTGTGTTTGAAACAAAACACGTTTGGATCAAAGAAAAGAATGCCTGTTTTTGAATCAAAACACGTTTGCATCACGATTTTGTGAGCGAAAGAAAGCACCTTATATAACCAAAGTACGGAAGTAAACTGGGTTGCCTATTTCGAATATTTTTAAGGCGTTATGTTTTACACTTAAATTAAGCACCGAGTATTAAACATGTAGGTTAAACGAAAAAAAAAAGAAGAAGGAAAACGTTTTAGTTAGTCGGTAAGAAACTTTTTACCAAAGTGCTAATTTCGCAAACCAGGAAGTTGCCAGGCAAAGACCCGCACCATTAAAGCTAATACCTATGCGGCGGCTAATGATCCGAGAACGCACTTTATTAATGCACATGATGCAGAGGAATAAATTTGAAATGTAATTAACGCGGCGGCAAACCTGGAAGTGATAAATAATTGGTCGCAAGCCGAAATGGGTCAGTGTACTTCCGGCCTTAAACTGCAGCCTGGCTGCTTTTTTTTTCATCATCACCGCGATGCAATCTGCAATCACACTTCATCACCGCCTAGAATTTATTAATTCTCGACGTTATAAACGACCACAAATCGCTAAATACGAGGTGATTGTAAAAAAGACCAGCAAAACTGGAGCTGCTTCGTGCACGGATACGGATAGGCAGAGTGCAAAAACGTGTCGCTCGAAGTGCAGTTATAAATAAATTATTACTATCTATTTAATAATAAAGAGCAACGTTGCTTCGTTAATTCATCAAAAAAAAAGAGAGCTAGTCTTTTCAGTAACTACTGAAATCAAGAGGTTTTCTTTTCAAAATGGTTAGAAATCTCGCTGAATCGAATCTTAAGAGTGACGTCCTACGATTATTTAATTGCAGGATATTAGCTGCGTTCCTTTTGCCACAAATCTTATCTCAGAACACATAAACGTCACTTCCGTTGGAATGGATAGATAACGTTGAACTGAGATTTCCACCCACCTCGCCACTCGAGCACTGCTAAGTCGAAATGCACATCCAAACTTACTTGTTCATGCTAACGCAAGCGACGTTTACCTGATCTGAGGTGAGATTTGTGGCGAAAGGAAAGCACCTATTCTCGTCACTTTAATTCTTTTTGAGACTGTAAGGGGTCTATTCTGTATCAAAACCGTAAAATTTAAAGGGGTGTTAAATTTTCTTGCTACGGTAACAACCAATCAAGGAACTGTATTTTAAATTTTAAAGGACCTCTAAATTTTAACAGCCCATTAAAAAGCTATAGAATACGCCCCTAAGTCGACTATAGTTCGTTAGTTGCACTAGTGTCCACTTAAAGTGCCTTCATCTCTTATTAACGAATGAGTTTAGAATGAGATGCAAATACTCTAAGTGCGTAGTGGTGCAACAAATGAAAAAACCGTGTATCATCAACAGAGAGATAGAGAGAAAGCAATGAATCTAAAATTTATTAGATAATCCGTGCGTTTGGACAAGCATGATCACGTACTCTAAGTTTCAGTCCATTCTACTCACGCAACATACTTTTTGGACTTCAGAATTTGGCAAATCAGAACAAAGTCATGCTCCACCAGAATTAGCAATCAAGTGTGCCTTGGTGGATAGTGACAATTTGTCCAGAGGATGTAACCAACTATTCGTTTTTAATTTAGCAAAATAAGAGGGAAACACAAGAACTAAAGGTCAAGGTCAAGTAGAAAGAAAACCCAGGAGGAAGAGAGAACTGAAACATGCAATCGTAATTTTGAGGTTTTGAAAACAGGTCAATTGAAGAAAACCTTTGTGGAACTTCAAAGAAAAGTGTAAAAAGAGTGAAGGCGGGGCAGATTTAATGGGTGAGGGTAGTAGCAGTGTGGGGGCGGAGCAGACATGTTTCTTGATGCCTCAAAAATTAAAAAAAAAGTAAGGTCCAGATTTGTTAATCAGGTTTATGTCTTGATGGAGGAGGGTGAGTTATGAAGAAGACTTGACACCAAAACTACTCGTTCCTGACTTAGAAAAAAATAAACAGAAAGCAAGAAAAAGGGGGGAGAAGTGATCAAGATGAGGTTTTGAAGGTTGGTGTCGGAGGAAAGTATCACAAATTGAAAGAAGACTGGAGGAGGACGAGGAGGAGAGGAATACATTTTCCGCAAAGATTGAAACAGAAAAAGAAATCTTGAAAAGCTGGGAGGCAACTAGAAAGAAAGGTGAAGGAGGGGAAGGGGAGGAATACAACTCAAAATTAGAAGAATCTGTTGTAAGGGCTCGGTCAGAATAGAAAAACGAGAAAGACTTCAAAGAATAAGTATGTCCTGGTGGAAGCCAAGTTAGGAAGAAGGATTGTCAAGTTCGTATCTTGATAGAGGACAAGTTGTGAAACAAAAACTACTCGTTTCTAATTTATAAATAATAAATAGAAAGCAAGAAAAAGGGGGGAGAAGTGATCAAGATGAGGTATTGAAGGTCGGTGTTAGAGGAAAGTATCACAAATTGAAAGAAGACTGGAGGAAGACGAGGAGGAGAGGAATGCAGTTTCCGTAAGGATTGAAACAGAGAAAGAAATCTTTGAAAAGCTGGGAGGCAGCTAGAAAGAAAGGTGGAGCAGGGGAAGGGGAGGAATACAACTCAAAATTAGAAGAATCTGTTGTAAGGGATCGGGCAGAATACAGAACGAGAAGGACTTCAAAGAATATGTATGTCCTGGTGGAAGCCAAGTTAGGAAGAAGGCCTGTCAAGTTCGTAACTTGATGGAGGACAAGTTGTGACACCATAACTACTCGTTTCTAATTTATAAAAAATAAACAGAAAGCAAGAAAAAGGAGGGAGAAGTGATCAAGATGAGGTTTTGAAGGTTGGTGTCGGAGGAAAGTATCACAAATTGAAAGAAGACTGGAGGAGGACGAGGAGGAGAGGAATACAGTTTCCGCAAAGATTGAAACAGAAAAAGAAATCTTGAAAAGCTGGGAGGCAACTAGAAAGAAAGGTGAAGGAGGGGAAGGGGAGGAATACAACTCAAAATTAGAAGAATCTGTTGTAAGGGCTCGGGCAAAATACAGAACGAGAAGGCCTTCAAAGAATATGTATGTCCTGGTGGAAGCCAAGTTAGGAAGAAGGATTGTCAAGTTCGTATCTTGATAGAGGACAAGTTGTGAAACAAAAACTACTCGTTTCTAATTTATAAATAATAAATAGAAAGCAAGAAAAAGGGGGGAGAAGTGATCAAGATGAGGTTTTGAAGGTCGGTGTTAGAGGAAAGTATTACAGATTGAAAGAAGACTGGAGGAGGACGAGGAGGAGAGGAATGCAGTTTCCGCAAGGATTGAAACAGAGAAAGAAATCTTTGAAAAGCTGGGAGGCAGCTAGAAAGAAAGGTGGAGCAGGGGAAGGGGAGGAATACAACTCAAAATTAGAAGAATCTGTTGTAAGGGATCGGGCAGAATACAGAACGAGAAGGACTTCAAAGAATATGTATGTCCTGGTGGAAGCCAAGTTAGGAAGAAGGCCTGTCAAGTTCGTAACTTGATGGAGGACAAGTTGTGACACCATAACTACTCGTTTCTAATTTATAAAAAATAAACAGAAAGCAAGAAAAAGGAGGGAGAAGTGATCAAGATGAGGTTTTGAAGGTTGGTGTCGGAGGAAAGTATCACAAATTGAAAGAAGACTGGAGGAGGACGAGGAGGAGAGGAATACAGTTTCCGCAAAGATTGAAACAGAAAAAGAAATCTTGAAAAGCTGGGAGGCAACTAGAAAGAAAGGTGAAGGAGGGGAAGGGGAGGAATACAACTCAAAATTAGAAGAATCTGTTGTAAGGGCTCGGGCAAAATACAGAACGAGAAGGCCTTCAAAGAATATGTATGTCCTGGTGGAAGCCAAGTTAGGAAGAAGGATTGTCAAGTTCGTATCTTGATAGAGGACAAGTTGTGAAACAAAAACTACTCGTTTCTAATTTATAAATAATAAATAGAAAGCAAGAAAAAGGGGGGAGAAGTGATCAAGATGAGGTTTTGAAGGTCGGTGTTAGAGGAAAGTATTACAGATTGAAAGAAGACTGGAGGAGGACGAGGAGGAGAGGAATGCAGTTTCCGCAAGGATTGAAACAGAGAAAGAAATCTTTGAAAAGCTGGGAGGCAGCTAGAAAGAAAGGTGGAGGAGGGGAAGGGGAGGAATACAACTCAAAATTAGAAGAATCTGTTGTAAGGGCTCGGTCAGAGTACCGAACGAGAAGAATATGTATGTCTTGGTGGAAGCCAAGTTAGGAAGAAGGCTTGTCAAGTTCATATCTTGATGGAGGACAAGTTGTGACACCAAAACTACTCGTTTCTAATTTATAAAAAATAAACAGAATGCAAGAAAACGGAGGGAGAAGTGAACAAGATGAGGTATTGAAGGTCGGTGTTAGAGAAAAGTATCACAAATTGAAAGCAGACTGGAGGAGGAAGAGAGAAATACAATTTCTGCAAGGATTAAAACAGAAAAGGAAATCTCAACAATGAGGATGAACCAATAATTGAAAAGCTGGGAGGCAGTTAGAAAAAAATGTCGAGGAGAAATCAGAAGAATCTGATGCAAGAATACAGGACAAGAAGGATTTTGAAGGATATATTTATCTTGGTGGAGACTAAGTTAAGAAGAAGGCTTGACCAAAGCAACCCGTTTACAATTAAAAATAAAAATAAAATAAAAATGAAGGAAAAGGGGAAGAAGAGATCAAGATGGGGTTCGGAAAGTCGATATTAAAGGAACGCGTAACCAGTTGAAAGAAGACTGGAGGAGGAGTGTGCGGATTAAAACAGAGAAAACAGAGAAGAAATATAGATAAGAAGGATAAATCAACAAATGAAAAGCTAAGAGGTAGCTAGGAAGAAAGGAATCTCATAATTTGAAGAGTCTGTAGTAAAGAATGGGGGCAGAATACAGAACAAGAAGGATTTCAAAGAATATGTATGTCCTGGTGGAAGCTAAGCTGGGAAGAAGGCTTGACAAGTTCATGTCTTAATGGAGGGTAAATTGTGAAAAAAACTTGTCACCAAAACTACTCGTTACTGATTTAGAAAAAATAAACATAAAGCAAGGAAAAGAGGGGAGAAGTGATCCAGATGAGGTTTTGAAGGTCGGTGTTAGAGGAAAGTATCACAAATTGAAAGAAGACTGGAGAAGGAGGAGAGGATTACAATTTTCGCAAGAATTAAAGCAGAAACAGAGACCTAGATAAGAAGGATGAACCAATAATTGAAAAGCTAAGAGGTAGCTGGAAAGAAAGATGGAGGAGGAGAGAATACAATTCAAAATTAGAAAAATCTATTGTAAGGGTAGGGACAGAATACAGAACGAGAAAGATTTCAAAGAATATTTATGTCTTAGTGGGTGTTAAGTTAGGAAGAAGGCTTGACCAAAACGAATTAGGAAAAAAAGTACAAAAGAATGAAAAGGGGGAGAATGAGATGAGGTTTTGAAAGTCGGTATTAGAGAAAGCTGAAAGAAGGCTGGAAGAACAGGGAAAACAGAATAACTGAAAAGCTAAAAGGAAGAAAGTTTGGAGGGGGAGAGGAATCCAGCTCATAATCAGCACGGTTCTTTTTTTGCAAAGAGTAGGGCAAAATACAGAACGAGAAGGTTCTCAATGTCTCAATTACTCATCAATTGTATCTATTTTAGCTACTTTCTTCTTGTATGCATAAGAGAATTACCTTACGCCCATGAGTTTTTCATTATGGCATCTAAACCTGTAACGCTGGCAGGGTTAATGTTATCCACTTTGGCAAAGCAGAAGAGTACGGCGGCAGGCTGGATTGCAAAAGTCATCCATGAAGCAAAAATGATCTTGTTCGTTATAGAGAAGAAGGAAAACTTGATAGGGAAGTTTCAACCAACAGAGGACACGGGTCGCTAACTCTACAAGCCCCTGCCCATCAAGGGATTTACTCAAACTTCATCATCTTCAACGAGAAAAAGGCAAGGCAATGTGTGATTTGAAATGATACGAAAGTGGAAAGGCACAGACAGGTAAAATTCGTGGTGGAGAATGGAATGGCGGTGGAAAGTACGAAGCGACTTGGATCGCCCTAATGACCAAAGCATAGAATAATCAGAACGGATTTGCAGAAGTGTGGGTTAGTTTTAAGGAAGGCAGAGGAAGCCAATAAAATTTAGAAGAAAGTATGACCATTTGGAAACAAATTCTACCATTCTACCAACAGGAAAAAATAGTACGACGGTAAACGCAGGGAAGGCAAAACTGAAAACACAACAAGAACATAAACAAGTAATCAAAAAACAACTAAAAATAAAAATGTAAAGATAGAAGAAAGCTAGAGGCTACACTACACGGAAAGGAATTTAAAAACCGGACGAGAAACCAACCAGATATTGTGGAGAAAGAAGAGTATAAGTTTGGTTGAGAGCCATTTTGAACAGCAAAAGATAATAATTTAGAAAAGAAGAGGCGCAAGAAGAAGAATATCGAAAGAGGCCAAAGAAGCAATGAAAATAAGATGTCCCAAGAGGCACCAAATCGAGGAAGCAAAAGCATACAAAGTAAGGGTAGCTAGAAAAACAAAAAATCGAAACAATTCGATACATTACGTTTTCAGTTTAAGACAGGTGAAGGATTTCCGTGAAAAAGGACAAAGCAACAAACGAAAACTAGTTTTTACAAGACCAACCTGTGAAGAGGTGGCAATGAAGACGCCAATTGGAACACGATTTAAAAAAGAGCGCTTTGGTTAAGACATGGGAATAAAATTCGAATTTTTTAAAGATAATGGAAGCACCCTCCATCTTGCCCCGTCTAAAATTCCATCTTACCAACCCAATGTAGTGGTTTACCAGGACCAGTCAGTCTTTTGCATTTTGTTTTGCTCTTTTCCCAATTCCTCTTGAAAAGTTCGCCCAAGAGGGATTCCAAACTTAATATTTCCTTTTTGCACCACACTCCCGTGTGTGAAACTATTTTTATGACTTAAGATCTTTCTGTTTCTCGTACGAAGTTATAAAAAGTTGCTGCAAAAGCTGTAAAGAAGATGCATCAGAAACAACCTAATTCGACGACCCACCCAGCTTCTAAAGGTGAAAACAATTCTCGGAATCGCACACGAACGCCCAAAAAATGTCCGCGGCGGCATAAATCGCGCATAACGGGCCGAGAGGGCATCAAAGGTCGAGGGATCATGAGAACAATTCCGACGGAGAGGGGTCGCTCGCCTGGCTGCTCGCCATTCTTCTGGCCCAAGGCCGTCTGGTGCCCGACGAAGATTACCAAACGCGGAGACCTCGCCGGAATGCCGAGAGCTGACAAGGGGGTGACGAGTTTCTGCGCACTCATTGAAAACTTCTGCGCGGAAATTGTTCAGATCCGGGAAATACCCGACTTGAACGGCTGGAAATTATTTTATGACAGGATCCACAGAGAAGTCGCTCTTTCATACATTCAAATTCTTTTTATACGCACACTTCCCTAGAAATTTTCCACGATCGATCGACGATCCATCCTCTATAAGTATTACTAATCTTACGTCAATTTTAAAGCAGAGGCGTGCGGATCCAAGATTTTTAGTGCGCCCGTGCGATAATATGATAAGAAGGCAAACATGTACCCTCTCAGACCTAATTCGATGCGACACAACCTGTACATTATAAACAATCATAGGAGATTTGTATGTGTATTCACGGTCACTTCATCTCCTGAATGCAACATGCACGCTCGCCGTCAGTTCCCGAGCTGTTAATGCGGTAACAAACGTAAAGTACACGATCGGGATAGCGCCTACTGATGAGAATGTCATTGACTTCCATACTTTTATCCGATATTTGATTATAAAGCACAAGAAAAAAGTTTTAATACGTATCGAGTAGGTTAAAAGTAATTAGGGCTACGTGAATTGAAGCTGTATCGGCTCTACTCTAATTAGCACTCTAATTCCGTTCACATGTTTCGTCAATTTACGTCTACCTGGTTTTAAATTAGCGGCGCGGCGTTATTTAAGTGATTTATCGGTTAACTGCGCAACCAGTTTTCCAAATGCCCGCGCCGCGCCGTCGAGGGAGAAGTCTGCAAAAATACGGCGACGACGACGACGCCTAATTGGACCGCTTATTTAAGATCTGGATCTCGAAGCCACTTAACGGTTTACGTGTGCACGCACCCTGAAGGCTCGAATTGAGCGATCTTTTTTTTTTTTTACAAAGAGCAACAGGTAATAATTTGCTTCAATTAATCGGCCGCTTTCTGGCGTCAGATAATCACCACTTGCTTTTCTCGCCTCTGAAAATATATCAGGTCTTCATTCAATCCGAAATCCCACGTGACCTATGACGTACTTAGCTACATACCAAAACATTACCTAACATGACGAGATGAACCCATTGATGTAACGGCCCATAATGGAGTATAGTTTTATTCCCTCTTCGTTTTAATTACCTTACAGTTGGATACAATCAATAAAAATCCACAGCACTTCTGCCAATCATCAGTATTTTTAGCCAGGGTTCCTAGATTTCATGATGTTTATCTTACCTGATGGGGTTAGGAAACAATCGAATGTCATATTCGTTCATTCTTCGAGTTTCGTGTCGTTTACGAAATAGCAAAAATATGTTTTATTCTTTCTAATCTAGTAACTGAAATTACTATGAACAATAATATCAAATTAGGTCAGCCAACTAAAAAATCTGAAATTACTAACAAAAATGACAGTTTGTTTCCGAGCCCTATCTAGTAAGATAAACGTCGATCAAATCTAGGAACCATATTGTTAGCTATCTAACTGTCAAGAAAAATTGAGTCATGTGGGAGACAATCAATTGTGAAGATCCTGTATTGGTGAAGACAGTTTACGGGGCAAAAAAAACTACTTGCGATGTCTAACGTTGTATGTACAGTTCAAAGCAAAAAGTAGTAATAGACGATTACAGTTTCCTATAACTGTTCTTTCTCCAAAATCGAGATTAGTTTCAATACGTCTTCACGGATTTTACAAAAGTTTCAAGCTGTTACGTTTCTGGGGTTTAAATTAATTTATTTAATTGAATAAAACACTCAGTGACAAACTTAACCGCAGTTTAATAATGCTTACAATCTAATTTATTTGCAACAATTTATTTACACACTAAATCCAACTTCGACGATCGCTAATTAGAACTCGAGTCCACCCCGGCCGATTTTATATTCTACGCTGCCTTCTCGTTTGTTCCATCGCTGGAAAAATCTAGTTTGTTCGGTATAGGCCCCGCTGGCGTGGCAGTCAATGACGCATAACGAACCGACTTCTTGAGGCCTTCAGTTTGACGTAGTGAGCTGGGTGGCGCGCCACGAAGCTTTTCAAGTTTGACAGCTTTCCAAATTTCAATCACAGGTTAATCCTAATTCTCGGTTTATGGTTCCATGGTAACAAATACGAAGACAATTGTTTCCATGGCAATAAACTGAAGATTAGAGTTAACTCTCAGTTAACTTGTGATTGAAAAACCGGCCCTAAGTGTCACCCCCCTGTTAATCGGTATTTATTTTGAGAAAAAAAAAACAATTGCAGGAAACTGTATTTGTTTACTATTCTTTTTGCTTTGGACTGTAGATGTATTCCGTTAGCGGTTACAACTTATTATAATAGGCTTTTGCATTTAGTATAAATAGTCACTTATAAAAAGTCACAAAAAACAGATAAAAATTAGCTTTATTCACGGAGCTACTTAGTCCCGAACTTATTCCGTATGCATTCTAACCTGAACTACTTAAAACCTTAACAAAATTCGGGATTTTTGTTTCCGCAAATAATTTTTGAATCGTTTTTTAATTAGTTTATATTTTTCTTTTATTATAAAATTTTAAGTAGTTCAGGTTAGAATACATTCGGGGTAAGTTCGGGATTAAGTAGCTCCGTGAATAAAGCTATTCACTAGCAAAATTAAACTGTATTATTTGTTGTAATGGGGTCTATTCTGTATCAAAACCGTTAAATTTAAAGGAGTACTAAATTTTAAAAACCTAAACAAATCATAGAACTGTATTTTAAATTTTAAAGGACCTCTAAATTTGAACAGCCCATTAAAAAGTTACATAATACGCCCCTTTGTCGAATATTTTAAACATTTCATTATTTGACGTACTAACGAGTATTGGGATTGGTAGCACTGGCTTGAGAATTGAAAACGTAAAATTTCAAAAGAACATTAAGTACCGATTTCATAATAGGACTTTAAATTTAAACATATAAAATAGCGACATCTTACTATCGCTTTTTGACCTAACATTGCAGTAGGATAGACAAATTGAAGCGGGATTTGCTCCTAATGAGTCCCCCATGCAAGGCAGCCATGCTTGCTGTCAAAGCATAATGAAAGATTTTAGAAAAATTTTGTGCAAATCGTTATTGATTAAATTTAAAGTTACTTTAACCTTAAAAAAATACATTTGTTTCCCTATTCTTAAAGTGACTTTAAATTAAAGCTTCCTCAAAGTCTGACTATGAAAACGGCCATAAAGTCGATGGTATTTGTCGAAATCACAAACAAAAGACGGTCGATTGTTGAAGAGGTTCAAGAAACAAAAAGAAAAACGTTCGTTTTGCGTTCAAAATGCGTCGAAAGCTTCGAATCCTATTCGAAATTCGACTTTTTCCTAACGGCCATAAAGTCGATGGTATTTGTCGAAATCAGAAACAAAAGACGATCGATTGTTTAAGACATTCAAGAAACAAAAAGAAAAACGTTGGCTTTTGCATTAAAAATTACGTCGAAAGCTTCGAATTCTAATCGAAATTCGATTTTTTCCTAATAAGAAACAAAATACAGTCGATTGTCAAACAAACTATACGTTGAAGTTACATCTCATTTTCTTAAAAATAAAACAAAAAAAAACGAAACAAAATACGATCGACTGTGGCAAATTTCTTTTGTTTTCTTCCAATTATTATCTTGTTAATAAAGAAGGAGGAGAAGAGCGATTCGATTTGGCTAATTATTTTATGCCAAAATGACACAAGAGACTTTTAGGTAAAGAAATGCAAAATGTCTCCGGAAGCAAGAATGACAGAATACGGACAGAAACAACTAAACCAATCAAAGATCATTTATACTACGAGAGCTATTAAATCTGAAGTGTTTTGTTTTCAGGCCATCTGTCACCAAACAAACCGGTCATGACGTATTTAGTCATGACCAGGGAAAAGAATTCAGGCCACTTAGTCTTGGACGCTTTTTACGCCGAATGTACCATTTACCTCTCACCATTACGCGTTATCGACGCATCGAATTGTTATTGAGCGGGAGGGGAAGGAGTGCAACGCGAGTGTCCTCATTTCGCAGAGACTATTGTGGGCGGGGCTAATACAGTCCGAGCACTGTGCGCGGAACAAGTGGCCCGAATTCTTTTCCCTGGTCATGACTTAAATTTTCGGCACGTTGAAACTTACTCTGAAGTATAATTTGTTCACAAATTAAAAGACCACTGGCGGCGTTGCTTTGTGAAAAATACCACCGGCAACAGTGTCCTAGTTAAAAATTTGGTAACAAAATTGGCAAGTGTTTGAAATAAATGATAAGGTTATGTCGTCTGAACAAATCCCTGGTTCCAAATTTAATAATTATAATATATTCATGGCTTTTACCTTATCGTTAGCAAGCAATTTGTAATTAATTGTAATTGAAACGGCTTATTAATATGAATATAAATTTAAATAAATTCCCAAAAAGCGGGAAATACCTGAAATTTATGAATTATAGCAAATTTTAAGTGAACCTATAGCGTAAGTTTTGTTTATGAATACGGACCTTATGTTTTACACCAACATAATGCAACAGGTGCTGGTTTTTTAATTTATTTGCGAACAACGTATAATTAGCTTCAAATTTTAATAGAAAGTCACCAGAAGTCACCAAAATTAGTAGATTGGTGATATCGAGTAAAAGTTTACGTGAGTTTACACTTTTATTGGTAAGGCCCATATCACACGGTGATATTTCTTGTATCAAATTCGCGAAAAACTGGCAGAGTCAGAATTGGCCAATAAACATTCACCATTTTGTTTTTCGCGGCCATCTTTGTGATGTTTCATTTCGATATGCATGAGCGCAGTGCACAATCTGTTCTGAAAACGGAAATTTTCCAAATTCTGACAGCTGTCAAATTACATGGACTCTCTATGGTAATCTGTCTCTGTCACAATAATCTTTTGCAAATGTTTTACAAAAATTATTAATTATCACGCGTTTACGATGATAAATGGAGCGGTACATAACCGCGGGGGAAATGTGAGAGAGACGAATGATGGTTCAGTGCAGGTAAGAGTGAGAAGAATGCGGTAACCAAGTAGAAATTTCGTAAACAATGATCGCATCACATGGCGCTAAAGGAGAACTGTTTCTTTGTTATTTATTTTACGACCAGTTATGCAAAATTACTAAAAATGACAAAATTATGGCCGTTTTCATAATCAGACTTTAAGGAAGCTTTAATTTAAAGTCACTTGAAGGGCCGATTTCATAATAAGACTTTAAATGTAAAGTTACTTTAACCTAAATAAATACATTTGTTTCCCTATACTTAAAGTGACATTAAATTAAAGCTTCCTTAAAGTCTGATTATGAAAACGGCCTTAAGAATAGGGAAACAAATGTAGTTTTTAGGTTAAAGTAACTTTAAATTTAAAGTCCCATTATGAAATGGGCCCTTAGTTAAATTAAATTATAAATAGTAAATATATATAACGTGCCAGTTTCGATTTGTCCAAAAATAAATAAATGAGATCTACTCAGAAAAAAAAAGAAAAGGAAACCTTATTATAAGCAAGCCAATGAACTTAGTAGATTATATGGTTGCCTATATTACAAGCGGTAAGATTTTTTTGTCAACCCCTTTTACAATTTTATCTTTCCTGATTTTTAAATGTTTAAATAATTTTCCAAACTCTTTCTCCTGATTTCAAAAATGAAATAATCCTACAAAAATTATTAATTAATTTACTTTTTTTAATTTTCGCATCTATTATTACATTGGCTCTTCACGAAACTGTCAACCTGTATAGTGAAACGTCAAATTATTAAAAAAATATATGTATAAACAACTATTTTAAAACATGCCAGATCCTTTAAAAAATATTTAATAATTAAATTTTTCAGAAAACTAAGAAGTCTTAGTGTACAGGCAACCCAATGAACACGGTCGTTTTAACGGTTGCCTATACTGAAGGCCCTTTTTGCTATTAACGTATACGAAACGCTAGAAAATGGTATTGTATTAATTTTTATGTAGATTTCAATCATGCTCAACACTTTTATTTATTTCTAAATGGAAGAGCCTGTATATTTTGACAAATTCCGATTCTTTAACTTATTCTGATAACGATAATGGGGAATACGAAATTTTCAAAAAAAAAAAAAAAGAAAATCTTTGGATACATAATTATTTTAGTTTTCAAAATGTTTTTCTCTCATTATAAATTTCAATTGCAAATTAGAAACGAACTCAAAAAGAAGAAGAACGAAGAGGTTCACGGATCTGCTACGAAAAGCAACAGAGCTCGAACTCGTCGAGCTGCCTACCCACCCTTCCGGAAAAGACAAATTGAACAATAATACACGACATATTTCCGCTCCACACGTTTATTTCGGGGGCGCGATTACCGCGGGCTAAATCGTTTTTGCAGCCCTCGAATTCGCAGCGAGGCAAGATGACCGACCGGGCGAAAGGTTTTTGTCGATTCCTGGCCGAGGATATTTCCTTTTTCTTTCTCGCTCCACCTTTTGTGGGCTCGGTTTCATTTTGCGCTCGGATGACCATAAGCGGCGGGCGGGTTGTTTTTCAAATAATCGGGGGCGGGGGGAAATGATTTTACTTCGATGGGTTTGGATGTGCTTCCTTCCGGCTTGAAAGAAACGGGGCTCTGTACTTCAAAATTATCAAACTTTTTAAAAAGAGTTTTCTTCACGAGCGAATTCTTAATTAGGGGTGATTAGTGAGTTGGATACTACACAGAGTTTCTTTCAAAAGAAAAGAAGTTTCAAAATTGAAAGTTTTCAGAAATGAAATGTTCCGCCTCTTTCTAAGTGTGAAATCACAAAATTTCGTTACCTCAAGGTCTTCGTTTGTTCTGTAGTGGCTTATGTTACTTTGTATTAAGAATGTTTAGAAGTCATTTCGGAACTGACTTACATCATCCAAAGTCTTTTTGATCGTCAGTTCATACTGACGCACTGACGGTGAAAGAGAAGCAGTCTAAATTTGCATACGCGATTAAAAAAGGGGTAAGCTATGGTCGAGGAAAGAGATTTGAATTTAAACAAAAAATAAAGCTGTAGAAACCAAAACTTTAAGTCAAAATTCAAAAAAGAAAATTCAAGTAAACGCAAACAAGCGGGCAAGCGCGTCAGTACTTATTAGAACTATTAAACAATTGAAAGAACGTCTTCTATAAGGTCCCTCTTTCCAGATAATTTATGGTTTGGGTGACGTCATGTTAAGTCAAGCCTAGGTTCATCCTCTCTCTAGTAATTCATGACGATATTAAAAATAAATATTTAAACAGGCTTTAATAATTCGTTTTGTTCGCCACTCATTATTAGCCGCCCTTAACAAAACAACAGTGTAGTATTAAGTGCCAATTTAATAAAAATGAGCTGCTGAGTGGCGGGAGATTCAAATGCCTTTCTATCATTTCTGTACTCTTTGTACAAAAACTGCAAATTTTAAACCGAAAACCTGAAAAACCTTGACCAAAGGAATGAATGGAATGAGGACGCAAGGAGTGTTGCTACCACTCCACGGTATTTTTATGAAATCTCGCGTCTTCTTGAAAATGGTCGCATGGCAACTGAAATATGCATCATGTTGATAAACTAGTGGCAACTAAAATATGCATCATGATGATAAAGTAGTGTTCTTTATTAGTGTGACCTAATTTGATCACCATTGCCGGCTGAAGCCAGCTGGCTGTTTCCCAATTGGTGCATCTTTTTTTCGTCAAGCGGCGTCGCCGACGACGTCGCGTTGTCGTCGCGGCCGCCGTCGCCGTCGACGACGTGGCAAACATCGATAGTGGGGTAGGGCGAGGTGTGGCGGCGTGCGAGAGACACTTCCCCTTTAATTCAGACCGTGGTGGCCTCGCACGGCCGGTCTGTCTGGGTCTAGGTCACCCCGCCTCACCTCCCACCGGCACGGAATCTCAAGGCTAACTTTGTTTATACCTGCTGCACATACTGCAACTTTGTCAGGAAATTATAAGCTGCCGTTGCTTCCCACCGTGGGCCCGTTCTTGGCGCCGCCGCTCGTATCCGTTTACCATCACGTCTTCGCACTGCGCCGTTACTCCTTCTCTGCTCTAGATCTTATACACGTAGGACCGAACATCCTCCTCCTCCTCCTCCTCCTCCTCTAATCATTTAAGAGAGCTTAATTAATTGGATGGTTGCATGCTAACAAGTGATTCCATAAATCAATTAATGAAAGCTTCTTGGAAAGAAGGCCATGGTTGGGTGGGTGTTTCCAATGTAAAAATCTTCAGACTGGTTTCTACTTTTTTGAATGATCACCAGGAAGAGGTTCACTCCTCATCCTAATTTAACCCCTAATCTTTATTACAGTTAAGTTTTTGAAGGACGAGTAGAACGATTCCAGGTATATCATAAACCTGGGATAGTTTCTCCCAGGGATTGTTCAAAGTAGTTTCTACTTTTCGAAACAACCACCAGGAAGGGGTACATTCATCTTAATTTAATCCCTAATCACATTCATCTTAATTTAATCCCCAATCTTTATTAGAGTTACATTTCTGAAGGACAAGCAGAAGGATTCCAGGTATATCAAAAAACTGGAATAGTCTCTTCAAGGGATTGCTCAGAGTCGTCTCTATTTTATAGAATGATCACCAGGAAGAGCTACATTCTTTCGAATTTAATCCCTAATCTTTCTTAGAGTTAAGTTTCTAAAGGACAAGCAGAAGGATTCCTGGTATATCACAAAACTGGGATAGTCTCTTCAAGGAATTGTTCAGAGAAGTCTCTACTTTGTAGAATGACTACCAGAACGAGGCACAATCATCCTAATTTAATTCCTAATCTTTTTTAGAGTTAAGTTTCTAAAGGACCAGCAGAAGGATTCCTGGTATATCACAAAACTGGAATAGTCTCTTCAAGGGATTGTTCAGAGTCGTCTCTATTTTATAGAATGATCCCCAAGAAGAGGTACATTCACTCGGATTTAATCCCTAATCTTTCTTAGAGTTAAGTTTCTAAAGGACAAGCAGAAGGATTCCTGGTATTTCGCAAAACTAGGACAGTCTCTTCATGGAATTGTTCAGAGTAGTCTTTACTTTTTAGAATGACCGCCAGGAAGAGGTACAATCATCCTAAATTAATCCCTAATCTTCATTAGAGTTACTTTCTGAAGGACGAGCAGAAGAATTCCTGGTATATCACAAAACTGGAATAGTCTCTTCAAGGGATTGTTCATAGTCGTCTCTATGTTATAGAATGATCACCAAGAAAAGGTACATTCTTTCGAATTTAATCCCTAATCTTTCTTAGAGTTAAGTTTCTAAAGGACAAGCAGAAGGATTCCTGATATTTAACAAAAATGGGATAGCCTCTTCAAGGAATTGTTGAGAGTAGTCTCTACTTTTTAGAATGACCGCCAAGACGAGGTACAATCATCCTAATTTAATCCCTAATCTTTTTTAGAGTTACATTTTTGAAGGACAAGCAGAAGGATCCCTGGTATATCACAAAACTGGAATAGCCTCTTCAAGGGATTGTTCAGAGTCGTCTCTATTTTATAGAATAATCACCAAGAAGAGGTATATTCATTCGGATTTAATCCCTAATTTCTTTTAGAGTTAAATTTCTAAAGGAGAAGCAGAAGGATTCCTGGTATTTCCCAAAACTGGGATAATCTCTTCAAGGAATTGTTGAGAGTAGTCTCTACTTTTTAGAATGACCGCCAGGACGAGGTACAATCATCCTAATTTAATCCCTAATCTTTTTTAGAGTTACATTTTTGAAGGACGAGCAGAAGGATTCAAAGTATATCACAAAACTGGAATAGTCTCTTTAAGGGATTGTTCAGATCAGTTTCAATTTTTCGAAATGGCCACCAAAAGTTCACCAATACTCATCCTAATTTATTTCCTCAATTTTCTTAGAGTTAAACGTTTGAAGGACGAGGAGAAGAATTTCGGGAGTAAGGTTTCACTTCGAGCAGAAAGAATCTAAACGCCCTAAGTGAACAGAACAAGAACGAACCCGAAAGCACGGAAATAAACAGGGAAGAAACGTCTCAGTTTTAGATTGAATTCAAATGGAAGAACGTGAAACGTTCGCTCCGAGAATGAGCAGCGACTTGTTCAAAGCGCCATCTCTTGATTGAAAGCGAAAACAATTTCGATCATCGAAATTCCTGCAACAGCATTTCGTTAACGTAATTTTTTTAAGGTCCACATGACATGTGAATTAATTTCTGTTACTAATTAATTATAAGTGTGTTCGTACGTGTGTGTGTGTGTGTGTGAGAGAGAGAGGCTACCGCAATAACGGTTATCGGTTGATTTACATTTGCCTCTCAGTTTTTATTAAATTTTATATAAAAATTATCGCCGTGTAGAATGGGTTTAAGAAAGAAAAACTAAAGCAATTATTTAATCATAATTTTACTTCGTCAACTTCCTCAGCTTAAATGATGCGCACCATGCCCTTAAGAACATTCAACGTAAGAGCTACGAAACTGTCAAATAGTATCATTTATTACTTATCTTACTTTGTCAAAACTCTCCGAGTTTTAATAAATAATAAGCAACAAACTAATTTCTATTGATGTCATCATAGCTTGACATTCATTACCGTCTGCATCAATCATTTCTATTCAACTTCTCAGAACATTTCCCGTAGGTCCTCCACTCAAAGCCATCTCATCAGTATTTTACCAAGCTCACATTTTTTTTACCTTCAATAACTTATTTATTTAAAGTATTCATCAATGTTAATAACAGTTTGACGTGAAGTTATTCTACTGTTATGTTTATTATTATTATTTTCAATTAAGAGCGAGAGGCACTGTTGATGACTGATGATTCTCAGTAACAGGATGATGACGTTTTGCAATAAAGCCGCACTCTTTTCGAACACGTGTATTCAGTACTTAAAGCGGACTGTAAAACTGTTACAAGTTCAAATAACGATTGCCACTAGTGGAAATCATTATTGTTTTTTTTTGTATTATCTTTGATCATGAATTTCCATCAAGTAAGTGCCGAATCGATTAATTTTAGCTGCTCTCTTTCGCTTAGAAATTCGAATCGTGTTTCGAATAGTTTGCACATGAATTTCGTAGCTGTTGCAACAAAACAGCTGAATTGAATTTGTGATTGACAGTTCATTTGTAAACAACCATAATTCAATTCAAACACGCTTTAAAAATAGAGAGATTCAAAGAAAAGAATCTGTGTTTTTGAATCAAAACACGTTTGGATCACGATTTTGTGAGCGAAAGAAAGTACCTTACCTGTTACAAGTTGTTGAAAATAATATGCGCATGTGCATATAATACATATTGTCCATCGTGCTAAATAGTAAGCGACATCTATCGGTTTACTTAAGTTTTAAGTTACGGTGGCAAATTTAAATGCGTCAACAGGCCACCGTTAACTTGTTTTCGCGAATGTGGATGTGATTTTTTTTTTTTTTTTGGTTGGAGATAAATAAAGGCGTGCACACACTCAACACCAATGCCATCCATGGATGCATGCATGCTTGCCCAGACTAAACCCACCCAGCAAGGTCAACTCGCATATCCTTGCACGAGATGAGGAGCACACAACAAAGCTGGGAACAAACAGCCGAAGCAGCTGCACAATGAAATGTTAACGTACAGAACGTAGTGAAAGCACTTGAATGGAAAGTATGGCCAGCTGTGATAATACGTCGGTCATCAGGTGGGACCGCGATCACGCAGTTCCAGGGGGGGATTCAGGAAGAAAATTAAATTTTTATACTCAATAAATTCACTGATTGTGATTGGGAATTTTGTGATTATGATTCATACCTACATATACAGAGCGTCACTAGTAATTTTCACGTTTAATACAAATTTTGCTATTAATAGTTCGTCTTTATTTTGTATTTAGGTAAGATACTTTCTTCTTTTTGCGTTTAAAACATAAAGAGTATTAACTTTGCCAGGCGAGGCGAAGTTTGGACAGAGGGAAGAGTTGCTGCTGCGAGATTTCAGCTTATCAAATTTGACATTTCACCGTGACGTTCTTTTTACATTTTGACAGAAACATAACCTCAATAAGATCCTGATTTATCAAATTTGACGCAAATGCCCGATTTTTTTTGTCCATTACCAAATTAAGTGTGTTTTCAAAAAAATATATATGTATATCGAATCGTAATTGAAAGGTGTATGAAGCGAGGCGCGCCTTCTGTTGTTAATTGTAGGAAGTAATTTTCAACAGCAAATCTCTAATAACGCATGCTGATGACGTCTCATTAAAAATTCACGTTGAGAACCGAACGTACGCAATCTTGCGCGCATACACACACACACACACACATACACATCCGATTAATATTCCGGTTGCATGTCGCGGAGTCGCGTGCAGTCCGGACCTGTCGGTGGGGCGTGTGCCGGAGTCTCCTCGATATTAAAGCGGCGCTTCCATTCCGAGCAGACTTCGCGTGCAGGACAGGTTTAATTACGGTGCATCGGCTTTAATGGCTTAATAGCTTGTGTGGTTTTTGTCACTTTGTAGCGTTTAGTGCTCGCGCTGCCTTTTCCATGGGAACTCGGCTTCTCACCTACTTATTTACACACACACACACTCACACATGTACATACAGACAGTCACATTTATGTCTGCGAAGAATATAACACTTAATTGAACTGTATCTACCATCTCTCTCTTTCTCTCTGTAACTTACGGCATAATCAAGTCATGTCAGCAGTTAAACATATACAGGACAACCAAAAGGAATTAAAAAAGAAAGAACACTTTCTGAATTCTGATTTAAAAAAAACGCATCGTGTAATCCAATTGTTTTGTTCAAATTGAAGTTTTTTCCATTTCCTACCGACCGTCTTCAGAGTGCCGAAATGTCATATTGTAACAATCCAGACAATATGGTGGTGTTAGACAAAGAAACAGTAACAAAAAACGCGTCGTGGAAAACACTCACAGTTTGCGGTTATTATACTAGAGGGAGAGATATGCGGCTAAGCTTGAAGAGCTTCAGACGAACATTAAATCACGAATATCACGTTGAGATAAATTTATAAAGTCGCCGGCTAGCAACAATTACCTCAAATTAAAGACAAGATAATGAAAGGAAAATCCGACTGAATCGGATAAGATCTTTCTTTCTCAAACACATCAAAGCGCAATAATTCTCGATGAAGATAAAGAAACGATGGACTCCTCATTGTAAGGGGGGGGGGGGGGGTGAAAGAACTCTTTGGGGCTCGATTAAAAATATTCGTTCCATTTCTGTCCTACATTTGTTTCCTCGGAAGATAATTAGTCACAAAAAAAATAAGGATAAAGTTACAGTAATAAGCCCTTCGATGAAAACTATAGAGGAGAGGAAATATTATTTAAAATTTGATTTAAAATAGTCTTCCCTTTCGGTCAAGAGGTGGCGCTGTAAATAAATCGCGTTTAGTTCTTTTAACTTTCGATTTCCTTAAAACAGATATTTGAAGATAAATTTATAAAGTCGCCGGCTAGCAACAATTATCTCAAATTAAAGACAAGATAATGAAAGGAAAATCTTTGAAAATAGACCGACTGAATAATCGGATAAGATCTTTCTTTCTCAAACACATCAAAGCGCAATAATTCTCGATGAAGATAAGGAAACGATGGACTCCTCATCGTAAGGGGGGTGAAAGAACTCTTTGGGGCTCGATTAAAAATATTCGTTTCGTTTCTGTCCTACATTTGTTTCCTTGGAAAGTAATTAGCCATAAAAGAATTAAGGATATAGTTACAGTACAAAGCCCTTCGATGAAAACTGTAGAGGAGAGGAAATATTATTTAAAATGTGATTTAAAATAGTGTTCCCTGTCGGGCAAGAGGTGGTGCTATAAATAATACGCATTTAACTTTAGATTTTCTTAAAACAGATATTTGAAAACACGCGAATTCCAAAGGACACGGCGAAAGCGCCATCTCTGACTTGATAAAGAAAGCTTCTTGAATGCAGACGCAAAGAAAGAAAATTTCCAAACAAAATGAAAGAAATTTGCTGTCAGAATGTCAGCAGCCTTTTGAACTGGATTTCTTTCTCACCCCTTTGTGTTTGAAAATGAAAAAAAAGGACGCTCCAAAGAGAAGAGCGGCAGTGCCATCTCTGACTCGATAAAGAAAGCTTCTTAAAGGCAGACGCAAAGAAACAAAATTTCCCGAGAAAACGAACGAAACTTTCAGTCAGAATGTCAGCAGCCTTATGAACTGGATTTCTTTCTCACCTTTTTGCGTTTGAAAAAGAAAAAAAAGGACGCTCCAAAGAGAAGAGCGGGAGCGCCATCTCTGACTCGATAAAGAAAGCTTCTTGAAGGCAGACGCAAAGAAACAAAATTTCCCGAGAAAACGAACGAAACTTTCAGTCAGAATGTCAGCAGCCTTTTGAACTGGATTTCTTTCTCACCTTTTTGCATTTGAAAAAGAAAAAAAAAGGACGCAAAAAAAGAAAATTTCCCGAGAAAACGAACAACGGAATTTTCTGTCATTTAATCTCAGCAGCATTTTGTATTACCTATTTCTTGTTTACCTTTTTGTTCTTGAAAAAGAAAAAAAAAATGGAAACTCCAAAGAGAAGAAGAGCGGAAGCGCCATCTCTGGCCCGATAAAGAAAGCTTCTTGAATGTAGAAAAAGCAAAGAATGACAAATTTTACGGAAACAAATTGTCAGCATCTCATCTGATTTTCCTATTACTATAGTTTCTTAAATTATTTTTCGCGAGAAGTAATAAATAACTGCAAATTACAAGGAGAAGAGCGGAAAGCGCCATCTCCGAGACGATGCAGGAAGCTTCTTGAACACAGAAGCGAAGAACTGCATAGTTCTTATAAGAAAATGAACGAAATATGTCAATCTCACTTGTCCTTTGTGAATTTTTTTAAAAATCTTTTTATGTTGAATATAAAATAAAATAAAACAGAACATGTGTAGTAAAATAAATAGAAAACTGAAAGCTGTTGATTATACTTATAGGGGTGTTCTAAGACGTGTTGCCATTTCAAAGAAAACAAGTGTTTCCCGTGTAAGAGATGGAAGCAACTTTCGCTTATCTTTTGTTTTCTTCCCTTCGATTTTTCTTTTATGATAAAAAAATAAAAAAGTACTGTAAATAATTGTTTCGCACGCCAACTTATTTTTTTTTGTTTTGATGTCATTGTACACACAATTATTTCTTTCCAGTTTTAATTGATAGTCTTTTGTTTTTGTTCCGTCGCTTGTGCACGATTCTCTTGCCTGGTTTACCAATTGTTTATTTTTCTTTTCTGTTTCTCCTACCCATTGTCCTTCTCTCGATTTTATTATTTTGTTTACGCTCTGCGAATTGATTATTATTTTTTAATCGTCTTTTGTCATTTTAACGAAATTGTTCTCTTCACTATTTTCATCTTCTTGTTTTATTTTGTACTGCCAATTCTGTTTGTATTTACGTTCTTATATTAAACTCGCCTTTCGTTTTTTTCCGTCTATATCATTGCAATGGTCTTTTTCTTTTCAATTTTCATCGACAAGTTTTTTTTTGTTTTTCCGTTGTTTCTGCGTGATTCTTTTATTTGATTTATTGATTCCCGTTTTCTTTTTTCGTTTATTGTTTTGTAGATTGTTCTTTTACTTGCTGTTCTTTTTGTCGACCTTCATTTATTTCATTGATTATTACGGTTCGCTTCTTTGGATTTTTGTTTTTCCGTTGCTCACGCATGATTCTCTTGTTTGATTTAGTGTTTGTTGTGTTCTTTTCTGTTTCGTATTTTGTTGCTTATTCTTTTGTTTGCTTTTTTCTCGACTGTCGTATATTTTTTCATTGATTATTATCATGATTCTTTTATGTCATTTATTGATACCTGTTTTTCCCCGTTCATTGTTTTGTTGATTGTTCTTTTACTTGCTGCTCTTTTTGTCGACCGTCATATATTTCATTGATTATTATGTTTTGCTTCGTTGGATTTTTGTTTTTCCGTTGCTCACCATGATTCTTTTGTTTGATTTAGTGTTTGTTGTTTTCGTTCCTGTTTCTTGTTTTGTTGGTTGTTCTTTTGTTTGCTATTTTCTGGACTGTCGTATAATTTTATATTTTTTCATTGATTTTTACGCTTTGAATCATTGAATTTTTGTTTTTCCGTTGCTTATGCATGATTCTTTTGTTTGATTTATTGACTGTTGTGTTCTTTCCGTTCGTTGTTTTGCTGATGGTTTTTTTTTACTTGCTCTTTTTCTCGACTCTCGTATATTTCATTGATTATTATACTTTGTTTCATTGAATTGAATTGATTGTTTGTTATTCTCAATTATCTTTTCTCATTATTTTAACACAACCATTCTCTTCATTTCCGCCTGCCAGTTTTGTTCTGTACTACCAATTGTATATTGTTTTTTTATTTTCCTCGTTGATTGTGTCTTTATTGTTTCACATTTCGCATCTGCTTCATTATTATTCTATAATTCTTTTTTTATAAATCGTTAAAAATCAAAACGACTTTCTATTTAATTTAACTTTTACCTTCGCTTGTCCTTTCGTTATTGTAATTATTTATGTTTTTCTTATCCATTGTATTGAATATCGAATCATTTATTTACACTCGTGTCTTCTTAAACCAATCTTGTTTTTTTTTTTTTTTTAATTTTGACCGAGTCTTTTGTCGATCTCTCTCTTTTGTTTTAACTTCATTGTTCGATCAGTCAATTGAAATTTGAAATTGTTTAATAGTTTTATATCTGAGTAATTAAATAATTAATTTTTTCGTTTACAACTTTAACTAAAGCTACAAATCATGAAGGAAACATCACTTTGATTTGGCTTGATTGACTGTCCAGTGGCGTAACTAGAAGTCAAGCCACAGGTTTGCAAAATTATCACGGGGGGCCTTTTAATATAATAATAATAATAATAATAATAATAATAATAATAATAATAATAATAATAATAATAATAATAATAATAATGTTTATTTGCAATTGGATTCATACAGAATATTGCTTCGTCAAAATGGAAAAAGAAGCCGATGTGGGCGTACAAAAACACATAAGTCAACGATATATTTATTATTATTATTATTATTATTATTATTATCATCATACAGGGCGTAAATTAACAGTTGTAAAAAATTTGAAGGGATAATTCCTGGATAGATTTTAAGTAAGAAAGTTTCTGTAAACATGTGTTCGAAAAAGCTTCGTTTTCGATATACTGATGCCCGGTTTCCGAAACGGTAATTATTTGACATTATTTGTTGTTGACAGACAACTTTATGAAAAGTATAAACTCTTTACGTTGCTACGTATATGCTTTATCGACGGATGAAGTTTTGAGAAACGATTTTTAGAAGTTATGGTGAGTTTATCTCTACGTAAAGTTATATATCGTTTTAGAAGCCGGGCATAAGTGATATAATTTTAATTTTTGTTTAGT
Organism: Prosopocoilus inquinatus; assembly: GCA_036172665.1. Classification (NCBI taxonomy): domain Eukaryota; kingdom Metazoa; phylum Arthropoda; class Insecta; order Coleoptera; family Lucanidae; genus Prosopocoilus; species Prosopocoilus inquinatus. The sequence continues at coordinate 10,467,093 of CM069879.1, forward strand.
TTTTTTTTTTTTTTTTATATAACTGATATAGCTATTTTATACAATTCAACGAGAGCTTTAGGTAAGACAATATGATGCGCAGGATTTAAATTATTTACCTTAAATTTACTTGTCTGTTAGTTTGAGCATTACGTCCACGCCACTGTGACTATCCCACCAATGTTAATTATACGAATACATTAACTATGATGGAATATAATATTCGTAAGTGATTAATTATTGAAAATTCTCTAGCATTAGCCTCTGGCAAGACAAAGAAGAATCGAAAGGAAGTACGCAAACCTTTCATTTAAGCCGTAAAAGATTTGTTTCTTTTTCATCAATCCATCCTTTTCAATTTCTGACGGGATATCGCAGTTTAACAGAAAAAAAAGCACGATCTCATCAAGCCAGTTACAAATACACTTAGGTACATTTTCTTTTTTTTTTAAATTTTACTTCGAGTCTTGCTCATAGAACGCGCATAATTAATTCCCTGCCATTGTACGCTGTAATTATCCGGGAGGTCATCTTCTTTCAGCGGCAAGACGAAAAGAAGCAAGAGAAGAAGAAGAATAATAAGAAAGAAAAAAAGTCCGCCACTAGCTCCGGCGAAATTAAACTATATATTAAACCTTGCCGTCTTCTCATTACGTATTAATCAAAGTAACGGCCGAATCAATCAAGTTTTTTTTTCCAGTTCGCATTGTTGTAAGTAACGGTCCCCCGAAAAAATAAATAAATCCGGACGGCGCGCAAAAAAATGTCGATTATTTTGGACCGCCCTGTACGTGCCCGTGTGTGTGTGTGTGTGTGTGTGAGTGTGTATGTGTGTGTAAGCTTTTGTACGTGCGTTCCCTTGGAAAATATCGCGGGCAATTTCTCCTATGCTAATTCTTGGAAGTGAAATGTCACTCCTGCTCCGGGCCCCGGAGCCGCGAAAGAAATTATAGATGAGTATGAGTAATGCGCATCATTAGTACTGATTTACGCGTTACTTCCGGAAATATACGACCCTATTTGTTTTATTTATCAAGATATACCGGCGATATTTTTCTCCACTTAAACCGTTTCCAAGGGACGCCGCCATTTTTCAGGACTGACGCCCCAAATTGCCCCCCCCCCACTTCACATATAATTTATACAGCACTTTATTTGGGGATTTTAAAATAAATAAATCCAATTGCAAAACGTCTGCCCTTAAAGAATGCAGCACAAAAATAATTAAATTAATAACGAGAAACACTAAATAAAATTTGTAACAGTTTGAAATTCGCGCGCATTTTCGAGGACCAACTAGAAAAGTCTCGGAGTTTCTAGGCTATTCTGGATCTAGACGAACAAATCACGATCTTCTGTTATGTGGGATGCCTATTCAAACATTATTATGCAGAGTGCGTTGCCTACAATTGGACCTTCTCAACACGTTACTGAAGATGTCCTAAGAAAGTTCTTTTCAACCCTAGGTTGGGTACACTGAGGAATTAGCACAGTAATTGCTATTAGTCATTATTTTTTCGTTTCTCGCTTTTTAGGTTAGAATTGAGGACGTCCTTTTGGAATTAATCGACGTTGTAAGTATTGATAAAAATAACGATTTTTCAAATAAAATAAATCGTCATACACATTGCAAACTGTTGCCAACCTAATAAAATAAATCTCAAACATTTACAGTCACTCGGTACGTACGTACGTACATAAAGTTGTGAGGTACGTTCAGAAAAACCTCCGGCTGTATGCATTTGAAGATGCGTCCGTGAACGGGCAATAAATAACGATTACCAAAGTCGTAAATCTGCGAGGGAATTAGTTGCCGGCTTGTAAAAATAACAGATGAACGTCGTGACAACATACCGAAGTAATTACTGAAGACATCGGCGGTCGCGAGAAATATTTTAAGCGACGTGAGCGAGCAAAGTCAATAAGACATTCTTCAGATTAAATGCCGGAGAGTCGTATAACGTACGGCCGCGCTTGTCACTTTCAGTTTACAACTGACGTCGTGGCTTCAATAAATTAAATAATCACACGAACGCGCACACGTGAGGCAGCGTCATCTCTGGGCGTCTGCGGTCGCTTTTCATTTAAAACAAACGCGACGAAAACGAGTTAACATCGAAAATACACGCGGTTTTTTTCTTTTGATGTGATGATGGTATGGTGGTGATGCACCCTGTATATAAATTACATTATACAGGGTGCGGAATTCTAAAACGCAACATAGGAAATCCCATGTTAATTTAAAGGCGCTTCACTAATAATTTTACAGCAAAATTCCATTTAGGTTTTTTAAAGTACTCTTCAAGATGAATCGGTTTGTGAAGTTTGAGAATTTTTCATACGCTGAGTATTAAAATATTTAAAAAAATATTCTGTAACTAAATTCAATTTATACCAAATTATCAGCCCAGCTTTGATCGATAATAGTGAAAACTGAACAGATAATAAATCTACTTCGTTTTTGAAAGATTGATAGAAAACGCTCTTTCAATAATTTTTTTAACATTTACTGATCAAGGCCGTGCTGATAGTTTGGTACAAATTGAATTTCGTTACTGATCTTTTTTAAATATCTTGAAACTGAGCGAATGAAAAGTTCTTAAACTTCACAGACAGATTCATCTTGAAGAGTACTTTAAGAAACCTAAATGGAATTTTGCTGTAAAATAATTAGGGAAGCCAATAATCGAGCAACTTTAAATTAACATTGGATTTCCTATGTTGCGTTTCAAAACGCAGCACCCTGTATATACATATCACCCAAACGTTGTAAACTCTGCCTTCCCTCGCAGTGTTTTGGAACAATTCTAAACACAAAAATCATCAGACCCTTTTAAACGGATTGCTAAGTTATGAATCAGGTTGTCGTGTTTTACTGGAACATACTCTATGTCATGAAAGTTTTGATATGGGCGCGCACTGTTGCCAATAACAATACATCTGGTGACATTGTTGGCCATGTAATTATTTTGACACTAGATCTGTTGACCTTTCAGTTGAAATTTCAGACAAATTTTAATCGCGCACGGAAACGCGATATAGACAGATGTAAATTTGTTTTGACAGTTGACTGCATTTTCTTTTTTTTTTCTGATGGAGAATATACTCGAAATTCGATTGGAATTCGAACGCCTTCTGTCAGCGCTTCTAATTTATTTTTGTGGCAAAAGGTTCTCTTATACCGATCGATTTTCTTGTTTTCTTGCGTTTGTTTTGAACAATCGATCGTCTTTTGTTTGTATTTTTTTTTCTGACAGAAACAATCACTTCTGCCAATCTTTTAATACCGAGTTCAGCTCGCCCTAAGAAAGTTTGATTTAATTGCATTTTTTTCTACTAGTGAAATTATTAGTGATTTTTTTAAGCTAAATAAATATTCAAACAAAAGATAGAGTCAAAACTGAATGATGTTTGATGGATGACACTTGCGGCGTGTGTTTTGCTCGTTTCGAAATTAACGTGACATACCGTGACGTATTAAGCCTAATTCAAGGACTGCTCCACACTGTTAAAGAAAAAAAAATCAATGCATACTTGATGAACACTTGGCGAACGATATTTGAAGATACCTTTAAAAATAATATTTGTTAAAAAAAATGACAGACGTTTTGTTATACGGGGTTGTCTCAAAATTGGTGTGCATCCTTTATACGTCACATATTAAATTAATTTGTCTTATTGATGACGTCAAAATATGTGATTCCGATATCCGATTTCTACTTGGTCTTGGAACGTTCTGTGTTACATTAAAAAGTGAAAGGAGCTGTCAAAATTTTAGGTTAAGAAAGCCATTGATAACTAATTAGCGTTATGCTCCTTCGCTTCAATTGTTTCGTTTTGCCCAACCAAGCCTTGCTGGAAATCAAACTTGAAGTAAAACGTCGAGCAGGAAATAATCTCATTTGCTTTTGCTTCGTTTTTGACGAAGAAAATGTGCATAAAAATACAAAACTGCAGCAAACAACAAAATGTTTTAAAATCGATATTCTTTTTTTTTCAAATGCTGTTGAATGAGAGAAAAAAAGAAATGAAAATCGAAAGTTCTGTCATAAACATTGCAACTGCTTGCAATACCGACGGTGTTCTGTTATTGTTTTTTCCTTCTTATAAACAGATTGTCTTTTGTTTTGCCGTTGATGGCCAAAGAAAAAAATGTAAAGAGTCGATTTATTCAATTTCATCTTCTGCTTCATTTTTAATATTAAAATGTATTGGAGACTGTGGTTTGTAGTACAAAGAAATTGGATTTAACCTCCAAACCACAAAAAGTTTGTTTAAATACTAAATACCTACGTATTTCGGCAGCTATGCTGCCATCTTCAGTAGATGCCTTCTTCTTGATCACAAGAGCAAGAAATGAAAGTCTAAGTTATATCTTAAGTAGCTGACTAAATTATTGATTGTTTCGCTTTTTATAACCCAAGCAGAAAACAAAGGACTGCTTGTTTTATGAATAATGGTTTACTCATGATTTCATTTTAGTTATTTTATTTTTTTGAGAAGAGAAAGGTCGATTTTATTTACTCTATTTTTTGTTTCGAAATGAAAAACGAAATTTCTATTGTATAGACAGTTTGGCAGTTAGTGGGCTTGTCTAACGTCGACGGTCTTTGATTTCTTTTACTTAAAAGTTTTTTATAACCAAGGTCGAGATAAGGTTGGGCAAATCGCTCTCCATTCTGTAGAGCGGACAATTCTTACTGTTGCGTGGAGCTTGCTGTGGCATACGCACCTACTACAACATTGTCCGCTCTATAGAATGGAGGGCATTTGCCCAACTACATCTCGGCCTTGGTAATAACTCATAACCGGGCGAAGCGGTAGGAGTAAGTAGTACATTCGGTGTAAAAAGTGGGCCGAATTCTTTTCCCTGCTCATAACCAACAAAGAAAAATATGTAAAAAAGGAGTTCTATTCATGATTGTGTAGAAAATGGAAAAGAAAATAATAGGTTTGTTCGTACAATATTTCTGATTACATTCTGTTCATTACAAGAAGGTAGTACGAGTATTTTAGACTCTATAACAACGCTGATTCGGAGGGCGATTGGAGGCAGAGTAGTACGATACTCCCACTATCATCTTATAATGAACGGAGTATAAACATTTTGTTGCAAATCGTTTTTGATTGCAGTAAAAACCTCGAGCAGCCTCTGTACAACTGTTTCAGCCCTGTTTGGGGCTTCGTCAGCAGAGACGTAGCTCGACATTTCCACTGCAAACCAAAAACGACTTGTCCAATTTATTCGCAATTGCGAAGTAATAGTAATGAACAGATAAAACAGCGACATCCTACGATCGCTTTTTGACCTGACATTGCAGTAGGATAGACAAAGTGAAGCGGATTTGCTACCTAATAAGTCTACGTGTCTGCTGACGAAGCCCCAAACAGGGCTGAAACAGCTGTACAGAGGCAGCTCGAGGTTTTCACAGCAATCAAAAACGATTTGCAACAAATTTTTTAAAACTTACATTATGTTTTGACAGCAAGCATGGCCGCCTTGCTAGGGAGACTTATAGTTTAGAGTATAGCTTGAGTATAGTTTTGCTTGATTTATCGCTATCCGATCTTTTTCTTCTTTTGTCGAAAAAAAAAACATTCATTCATTGATCATCAGGGGATAGGTACCACCCACTGGAGTTTCAATCGAAAATGGCTGCCTTAAATTGGCTGACTTCTCATTGGTTAAATCTGCGCATCCATTTTATCATTTCACATTATGTGACAAGTGTTAAAAAAAAAACTCCCACGCTTAGAGTTGGCGTTGGATCGGTAAACATACAAGTACGTGGGTGTTCTAGTCAGAAACAGTTGCAGCCGTACTTTTAAGGTCCTCCATCTTGTATGATGTTAGCTGTACGCCCAGCGCTCTATTTTGTAGTCAGGCGAAACATATATCTGCATATACACACCAGCTAACGCCATCTCATACATCCAGTCAGCCAGTCAAGTACGTGTCTACGAAGACATCCTCTCCTTTCCAAGACACTTTACTAAAAACGACTATAGTTGGTTAAAATCGTGCTCTCTGATTGACATAAAATAGCTTTCTCTTTAGAAAAAGTGCTGTCTTAAGTCATGGCCAATTCTAAGCGCAGGAGGTTTTTGAACACACTATTTCCACCAGCCGGCTTTAGAAAACTGCGATTCATTTAGCATAATTATGGTAAATAAAGTATAATAGTCCGAATATTTTTAGTTCAGATATTTTCCGGAACCTCAAATTGCTTGGTCGAGGTGTAGGTCGCCTGTAGATACAAGACGGATAAGAAAAATCGGTTACGGGAAAGTATTTCTCCTTGATAAAAAAGACAAACTCTGCGGCCTGCAACCCCTGCACCTGCACCACTGATGATTTAATCGACGTTACGTCTATAGTCTCATAGCGGTAATTAATTTGACAGTTGACAAAACACTATTGTATGGATGATTTTGCTTCTTCAAAAGTTTGATCAAGAAGTTAATTGGATGGTGGAAAACTTCATATTTATAATAATAGCTAGCTTTGAGAACTGTCAATTTAGTAAGGGTATGAATTTATGAACTAATCAAGGACGTTATGATTTTTTTTTTAATTTTCCATGGCCGACTTCGCGCTTCATGATTATATCGTACTTCACGACGTAAATCATTATGTTATTTCACAGCCGCCCCGATTATTAATTTAATTTGCCTCATCTCGTCCCCCCTCCCCCACACTCACCCCCCCCCTCTCCTCACGGATAAAATTCTGCGCGCGAACAATTTGCATTTTCGGTGCGATTTATGAGTGCCCGCGCGCGAAAATTTCCATTGTCATTTAAATTTTTTTTCTGGCCGATTTGAAATTCAAAGCGCCTCTGATAAATATTAATTTGATAAAAAAAAAATCTGCCCGGATTGGAAAAAAATTTCAGCCATTTTCGGAACTCCTCTGCCGCCCGTCCTCGCCCCGCGCCCCGCTCCGACTCCAATATTCCGGTCAATTTAATATTTTTATTATTTTTATTGGTGCTGCGGCCATGTGGCGGCGCGCTCGGGGCATGCGCCTGCGCGCTCAGATGTCGCTGGCGGCGCCTTCGCCGTATTGATCCCCCTTTTCCCGATGACGTCACAACTACTTGTGAATGATCCACTACACAAACTGTCACTAATTCGCATACACATACGCGACGCCTCACGCGATTGTGGCCCTATGCAGAGGGTACGTACGGTACATCGCGTTGATAATGCGCGTTTATTTCTTGATTGGCCCGAACGTGTTTTCTTTTTTTATTCGGGCACAGCTGTGCATATAAAGTTTAAAGGTCCCCGGCTAGATTGGGAACCGGAACGCAAATATTAGTACATCTTCGAACTTAAAAAAAAAAAAAAAAAAACGAATCAAGCACGTTTCTACATAGTTTATAAATTAACTATGGGATGTATTAAATTTAGGATGTACAGTCATGCTTTTTAGTAATGTGCGACACACTAATATCATAAACAGACAGGCAAGCGATTTAAAAACGAGATTATTATTAATTACTGCTTTACGTCTACGTGTCATTTTATCCGGAACATCCGGTATATTAAAAGCGGATAATCGAAGGCAAAAATTTAATTTCTTTTTTTTTCTACGCAGTCTATAATTTCGTCCATAATTTATGCGCCGGTTGTTTGTGAGCCCGACTTTGATTAATGAAGTTCCACGTCCGTTTCGTGTTTTTACGAAATCATTTTACTTGAAAGTCGGTAGCAACAGAACCCAGGTACGTAATTGCCGCTGTTACACAAAAATGCCCGCGGACGCAAATTGACGTGCCCATTTAAAAAGTGTCAGTTAGTTTTTTTTTTTTAATTTTTTTTGTAAGGAGAAGTTTACGTTCCGGACTAATCCGGCGCATGCCTCCTTTCAATTTCTAAGGCCTTCCCTAATCTGAAATTTAGTTTATCTCTCTGTATATTCTTTATATCAAAAAATCTTCTGTGCATTTTTGTTATAATTAAAATCGATTTTGTTTGAATTTACTTAAGAACATAAGTTGTATTGATTTTATTGCGTGTAGTGTGAATATTGAAGAATTATCTTCTCCTGACGTTCACTAAATTCCTCTCTTTCTTCGTCATCTTTTCCGCATGTCTTCTTGTTTGTTTAACAACTATTATAATCCTTTCCTCTCAATATTTTTAGAACTACATTTGTATGTTACACACATGGATTGAAGACGTCAAAGTTAGGCCGAAGCAGTTTCATAAACACTAACAAAGAGTATATGACTCGAAATATACAGTGTGTGCCAGGATTGATGTTACATTGCAAAAGATGTGATGGACTGAATATTTTGCAAGTTTATTTTAAGTCTGTGGGATTCAGTTATCGTATAGAACAATGCCATGACATTTTGTAAATTTAATTTATGAATAAATACAATTTATTTTGTTAAAAAATTACCATGAAAAAAAAACCTTAAAGGAGTGGGTATCACTCTGTATTATAAAGTGAATAGTGGCGACTCGTTATCGTATACAGTTTACAGTTCTCGAGAATGTCGTCTAAAACGAGAAAACAATTTCGTTTAGCCTCAAAATACACAAAACCCAGTCGCTGACAACTTGTTCTCCGAACCGTGCCCCACAGTACGTTGTTACCTACGTATTTATGCAAATACAAACAAGAGTCTCAGTTTATCGTCTGTTAAGCGTTCTACTTTGCCGTAAATAAACTCGAAATTGGATGTTTGATCTGACTGGCGGCGGCAGTGGCGGCGGCGGTTGTTAAAAATATCGCAGGTCGGTTGGGGCGCACATATTTTAAATATTGACGTTTTAATCTCAAGTGCCTGCGCGCTATTTTAACCTCTGCCTGCTTGCAGTGTTGCAAAACAAACGGACCGTGTTTTTCTGCGATTAAAAACGAGTAAATAGCGACGAAATTAGTATTATTAATCTCAATTATAGAAGCGAGCGAACAACATTTTAATCACACCAAAAGGAAAAAAAAAACATATTCCTAAGAGGTTGTTTATGTTCACGAGAGTTTCTGTCTCTTAACATACATGGCGGATCTTGGGGTAGGAAACTATGCAATTTTCTTTGATTTAATAAATCCATCGCATCACTGGGTTCATCGATCCGTTGTTTCATCGATCCAACACATCATCGATCCATCGCATCATCGACCCATCGCATCTCTCCTTTGACACGTTCCATCCATCCATTGTTTCATCGTTCCAGTACGTCCCCATTCCACCGCATCATCGATACATCGCATCTCTTCTTTGTTTGACACGTTCCACGCACATACTTATGTACTTAAGTGCAATTTTAATTAAAATATTGTAAAGGAAGAACCGAATCAGTATGAGTCTGAGTCTGAAACATGTATAACCCTGTAAGACCTAACCGCACGTTTATTGCATCCATGAAACCTTCAGTTGGTTGATCTACAGTCACTGTGTTTTGTATTATGTATTTTGTTCTTTCGTGGGAACCGTTATTGGGACATTGTCCTGTTGGTTTCCCGAATATAATAAAAATAAATAAAATAAAAATAAATAAATAAAACATTTAACTAATCTATCGATCCATCACTTCATTGTTTCAAGTTGGTTGATCTACAGTCACTGTGATCCGAAAACATTTAACCGATTTATCGATCCATCACTTCATTGTTTCAACAACCTGTCATTTCATTGATCCATCGCTTTTTCGATTCAAGAATCCATCGCATCATCGTTCCGCTAATCCCTTGTTTCATTGACTCAGTGCGTCATCGATCCTTTGCAGCATCGATCCAAAACTTCTTGGATTGATCGCTTCATTTATAAATTGCGCTCCATTCTATTCACTGCTTGATATATCGTCTCATTGATTCATCGCCTTAGCAATTTATAGCTCCATTCATTCACCGATTCATCGTTTCATCCATTCATCACTTCATCCATCCATCACTTCATCCACCCGTTTCTATCGTTTAATTTATCTATCGATCCAAGACTTCATCGATCACTCGATTCATCGAACCCGTGCTTGCGTTGCTTCATGAATCCATTATTTCGTAGATCCATCACTACATCGATTCTTCGCATCAACGAACAATCGTTTCATCGATCCATGGCTTCTTTAATCCGTCATTACTTCATCGATTCGTCGATGGATCATCAACGAACCGTCGTTTCATCGATCCATAGCTTCATTAATCCATCATTACGTAGATTCATCACTTCATCGATTCGTCGATCGATCGTATGAATGAACTATTGTTCATTTGATTCGTAGCTTCATTAAACCGTTATTTCGCAGACCCATTACTTCATTGATCCATTGCATCAATGGACCATTGTTTCATCGATCCAAAACTGTCTCTTCGTTCCATTACTTCAACAATGCACCGCATCACTGATTGATGTACAGATACAATCGATCGCTCCTTCTATTCATTGATCTATCTCATCCACCGATTCATCGAGCCAGCGCTTCATCGATGCATTGCTTCATTAATCCCTCATTTCGTAGATCCATCACTTCCTCGATTCATTGCATCATTTGGTAGATCCATTACTTCATCATTTCCTCGATGGGTCAATCAACAAACTATGGTTTCATCGATCCATAGCTTCACTAATCCATTATTTCTTAGTTTCATTACTTCATCGATTCGTCGGTCGATCGCATCAACGAACCATCGTTTCATCGATTCGTAGCTTCATTAAACCGTTATTTCGCAGACCCATTACTTCATTGACCCATTGCATCAATGAACCATGGTTTCATTGATCCAAAGCTGTTTCTTCGTTCCATTACTTCAACAATGCACCGCATCACTGATCGATGTACAGATTCAATCCATCACTCCTTCTATATTATTAGTCTATCTCATCCAACGATTCATCGAGCCAGCGCTTCATCGATGCATTGCTTCATTAATCCGTCATTTCGTAGATCCATCACTTCCTCGATTCACTGTATCATTTGGTAGATCCATTACTTCATCAATTCCTCGACGGATCGCATCAACGAACTATCGTTTCATCGATCCATAGCTTCACTAATCCATTACTTCTTAGTTTCATTACTTCATCGATTCGTCGGTCGATCGCATCAACGAACCATCGTTTCAACGATCCATAGCTTCATTAAACCGTTATTTCGCAGACCCATTACTTCATTGACCCATCGCATCAACCAACCATCGTTTCATCGATCCATAGCTTCATTAATCCGTCATTTAGCAGATTCATTACTTCATGGATCCATCGCATCAATGAACAATCGTTACATCCATCCATAGCTGTTTCCTTGTTCCATTATTTCAACGATACATCGCATCACTGATTGAAGCACAGATTCGATCCATCACTTCTTCTATTCATCGATGTATTGCATCAACGAACCATCGTTTCATTGATTCTTAGCTCCATCGTTCTATTACTTCACTTGATATACATATTCGCATGAAAGGGTTAAGAGGAGTATACGAAATTTCCACTGAGGAACTTTCCAGACGGCTTTATTTTGCCCAAGGTCACAGTATGGTAATATTTGTAAATGTATACAGCTTGAAGACATTTAATTAAACCAGTCGTGTAGCAATGAGCATACGCGCAATAAAAATTGCGACTTGCTACAATACAAACTGCGTCATGAACAAGCAACTTAACACTTGCGCAATTAAAACTGCTCTTAACGTTAGACATTCCTGCTGATCAAATTGTCTTCTACCCAGGAAGAGATTCTTCTGGGAAAGGCGTTCGTTCACTTGGAGTCGAATTACGTAACAGTCCGTTTTCTCTTGCTCGGCGTTGTTTTATTCGGGCGACTTTTTTACGGTGGCGCGGTCAGTCTGCTCGTGTAAATTTTACAATTCCACGACGGGAAATCATGCGTGGCGTGGGGAAAATAAAACGCCGGAATGAGTCAGCAGCATCACTGGCTCGAAACCCGCAGCTCTCTGTGTTGCGGCCGTACGCACTGCACCGTCGAGGCTTCTGGGAAACCGACCGGCATGGGGTACACACGAGAGTGCAAATGGATTCTTGAAAAATCGACGTTTCGTTGTTTTGCCATTTCAGTAAACAATAATAGCGTTTTCGATTCACTTGTATGTATATACCAGTTGCACTCAAAGTATCTTCATCTCGTGTATTCTCGCATCACAGTGAAACAGACCGGAAGTCAACGTTATCAGAAGAGCCTTTAAGACCACCGTTCTGAATATTTTTCGACGACAACGCACAATAAAATAAAATGTGTTAAAATAATAAATTCCTATTTTACGATGAGTATAACACCAGACAAAACTAAAAATAGCAGAAGTTCTTCCCATTCATCCTGTATGTATTACTCTGTGTTATGATTTATAATGTCAACGATCAAAAATCGTTGAAGAAACAGTTGACAAACGTATCGCACATTTTGTATCGAACTATAATCTTCTGCAATAACTATCAAATATTTCTGGAAAATCAGAGCATTGTCAACTTTGTTTACAAATCGATCTAACCAAAGGTTTTCGATTGTATGCTGCAGAATTTCTTTTTCTTATCAAAATATTATTTGAGTACATTACATAATCTCCTGTTAAAATTAATATACTGTACACGTACGCCTGTTAAGGTCATATCTATGCAGACACATAGTGTATAGGTACCGCACCAACTTTTGATATAATCGTATGCGTATGTCGTTTTTTCAATGTTCGTTTAAATCGGGGTCAATGAAGACTTGAAAGAAGGGGTTGATGAACCAGAAAGCGTCTGTTGAGGAGGTCGATGAACCTCTAAGGGTCTTTGAGAGGGTCGGGTTACGAATTCTTATCTAATGGAGAGAAAAAAAAGTTGAAGCTTTACGTATAATATTAAATAAGTTTGAATTAAACATTGAACAGCGAGGAACAGAAAACCTAAGTGGCCTTAATTGGTAGACCTGCGTAACAGTAATCAAATTTCTGACATAAATAAAGTATAACATAACATAACAAATGAAATTAAAAACTGTGCACAATTCAATAAGTCAAGTTGATATAAAAACTGACGAATCTTAATCACATGAACCATCAAGAAAAAAGACGGTCACTTGATAGCTAAACTGAATCAAACAAAACGAAAATAAATTAATAGTTGCAAAACAAATGAATTAAAATAAAAGACAAACCCAGATCAGTTGGTTACATTAAAAACTGAATTAAACATGTACGGTCACATAACCAAAAAAAGAGCGTCAAACCGATAATTAAAATATAAAATGTAATCAAATCGAATCAAGAAAAGTTAAAGGCAGATCGATATACAATCAAGAAAATAAAAAAAAATAGAATCACAGATTTAATAAAATTCGTTCGTATTAGTACCGAGTGACTATAAATATACGAGATTTATTTGTTGGATTGGCAACACTTTTCAATGTCTGTGTTGTATCCTCAGTGTTCCCAACCTGCTCACTTTGCTTCAATCATCTAATGCCACGTAGTACATCAGAAATGATTTCAAGCCACGTGACTCCGCCGTGAACACATGAAACCAATCAAGGCAAACAGATTAAAATAAAATACAACAAAGACAAATATACGCTAGTTTGAAACAGCAACCTCATTTTTCTCAGTGTTGCCACCCACTTGTCAGAAGACGAAACCGAATTCAAATTGGTCACGTGGTTTGAAATAATAATAATAATAAATAATGTCTTTATTCTCCAAAAAAATAAATAAATAATATATAATAGAAACAAAAAAATTAAATTTAGAACAAGGCGAGTTTCAGCTTAGTCCAAGGGAAGAAGCTGCTCTTACAACTAACCTTGTTACAAACCTCTACCAGTAAATAAATAAATACATTTATTAGGCGATATTTGGAAAATTATTTCAAGTTTGTAGATGTAAATAAAGAATGAAATGAAATCATACACAAATATAGGGTAAATAATTCAATAAATAAAAAAGAAACTTTCTAGAATACACGGTCTTGCTCCTGTTGCAACTTTTGAAGAAACTGTTTTTTAAAATTGTGAAGATTCTTAGTATTAAAAAGTGTACTGTTATTATTATAATAATTACTTATGACGTAGCTAAATGTTTTTTTTTTAAATTGTTCAGTTTTATGAACGGGTGGTGTCAGTAGGCCACGGAATCTTAAATTTAATGTATGAACATCAGTTCGGTGAACAACTTTATTATATAAATAGACAGGCTTTTTAAAATTTAAAATCTTATAATATAAACAACAACCGTGCAAAATTCTACGATGTTCCATATTTAGCCAGTGGGAGTCTTTCAGTTTATAAGTAATTCTTTCATATTTTCTAATGCCATGTATTAATCTCAAACATGAATTTTGTACTTTTTGTATTCTGTATTTATCAGACGAACTTAAAAAAGGACCATATACTGAACAACAATAGTTAAATTTGCTTAAAACTAAGCTGTTACAAAGTAAGGTTTTTATCTGTTTGCTAAATAGTGGTCGATTGTGATAAATTACTCTTAAGATGGCATAAGATTGTTGAATAACACGAGTTATGTGTTCTGTAAACTTCAAGGAAGAATCTAATGTTACTCCCAAATTCTTTATAGTCTCCTGCGGTTCTAATTTTTGAGAATTTATTTTAATGTTAAGGCTAGACAGAACTCTACGACGATCATTCTTTTTTACCGAAAACAATTACCACACTTTTAGTTGGGTTAAGAAATAATGAGTGTTGTTGAGATTTTATAAATAAATTTTGTAAATCAAAATTAATTTTATTACAAGCAGTGTCAATATCATTGGGATAAAAAGATAAATAAATTTGTGAATCATCTGCATAGAAATGTGATGAACAATGTTTAATAAATGTAGGAAACTGAGAAATATAAACAGAAAACAACAGTGGGCCTAATATGGAACCCTGTGGGACTCCACTTTCAACGTTCGAAGCTGCCGATAGATTAGGCGAAATTTTGACTGATTGCTTACGATCAGCTAACAGATTGCAAGCTGAATCATCAAGACCAATATGATGTAAAATTGATAAAAGTATTTTGTCATTAATAGAGTCGAATGCTTTAGAATAATCTAAAGCTACAAGAACTCTAACTTTGCCATCATCGTTTGCTCGTATGTACAATATCATCGGTTATTTTTAACAATGCTGTTTCAAAACTGTAGCCTGGTCTGAAACCTGATTGAGTTTCAGGTAGCACATTATTTCTTGATAAATGTTCTCGCAACTGAAATTCAAGTATTTTTTCTAGAACCTTGGACAAAGTTGGTAGAACACTGATCGGACGTAAATCATTGAATGAAGTTGGGTTCTTGATTTTCGCTAAGGGTGAAACATTACCGTACTTCCAAGCAGCAGGAAAAACGCAATTTTTGATGCAATAATTAATAATGTGTGTAATTACGTATGACAACTGTGGTGTACACATTTTTAACATTTCTGTATTTATACCGTCACTGCCAACTGCATTAGATTTAAGAGATAAAATAATTTTGCTCACTACTGATTCAGCGACTTCTGTGAAAGAAAAAATTGAAGTAATTTTAGGATTTACAGAAGAATTGTAATATTTTAAAATCATACTGCAATCTACTGTACACGTCGGTATACTATTAATAAAATGGGAATTGATTAAGTCCAAATTCCTGTAATTTTCGGATAAATTTACTGATTCCTTATTAAAAATATTTAATAGTTTTATATCTTTCCAAACAGATATTACACCTTCAGTTGAAATGTTGTTCTCAAAATACGCTTTTTTCATTTCTAATGTCATTGTATATCTACAAATTCATTTGAAAGGAAGTCGCCGATGGAAATTTTGAATTTCTCGTAAGGGGCTGATGGTTCGAAAAGGTTGAGATCCCCTCCAGTTTAAATGCGCTCACAGTTCATCTGTACATTTCAATTCTCTCTCCGTTCTGGCAACCTAGCATCAGTGTTTCCAACTTTGCTTTTCCCTGGTAAGAACGATCGTCCTTCTAGGAAGTACATCCGCTCACTCAATGTATAAGGTTAAAGGGAACTGTTGATTTCAATATTTCATCGTATTTCCAAATTTCTGGTTTACTCGCCCTTCTAAGAAGCACGTCGGTCTCCGCGAACCCCAATTTCTGATTACCTCACCCTGTAGCACTCTTTTGGATTTTTTAAGAAATCGGATAACTAAGATTTACTATTATTATTTATACAAATGGTTCAACGAAGTAAGGTTGCCCGAAAATACCAGAAGACACGGGGGGTTCGAGTTCCGTTGTTTCTTTTCCTGCCTGCTTTGTTTCGTTAAGTACATACTTGACGAGAGAAAAGTTGTTTTATTGATTCTTAAACGACGAGGATAAAAACTTAAGTTGATGGAGAGATGCAAATTAAATAAATAAATTAAATATTAATCGATTTACCTCCTTTTCTCGTACCGTTACGGGAAACTGTAACTAATGAAATTCAAACTGATTCTCTCTGTTCGGTCGTTAATTTTTTTTTTCTCCTTCTAAATATTTTAAACGGCTTCCTTTCTGTACGCATCACGACATCAAGAAGACAAGTTCTGCGCTGCCATTTGCATATCATTTTCCGTACGAATGGGATCAAGCAAGGTCCAACGAACGCACGAATAACATCATAATGATGATGGTAATAATAATAGTTATAATAATAGTAGTAGTAGTAATAATAATGAAAGCAGCAGCGTGCGTTGCTTCGGACATACTGGTTTTCACTGTGTATTTGCATTTTAACGGATCGCACACTGGTCACATTTTCAACATCCGACTGGACATTAATATTAATGCAATAATTACGGCTACATTAACTAAATGCTAATTTTTAAATTATTATAATTTCCCGCCCGGTGGTTGTGATGAAATGTTTTATATTCATATTTAACTCCTACACAGTTCCGGTTGGTATTTACGTAAAAGTCCTTTTTTTTAAATAATAACTGTATATACAGTGTGACTGAAAGTTAAAAAATTGCACCCGAAAACAAGAACCCGCACTGGCGGTTATGTTGCATGGCATCATGTTTTGTGTTGATACTACATTTTATCAACGATCTTAGGAACTCCTCTTCATTAACTCCCAGATATTTTAATTAGAGATAAAAGAGATACACTTACGTCAATGCAATTCTGCAATTTACGTTCGGCCATTAATTTTACCTGGAAACAGAAAAGTCTCTTCACGTTATTCGCATGCCCTCGGCTGGTAATTTTTTCTTTTTTTTTTTTAATATGCAAAGTAATGTGTGTCTTTACGGCGTGTGCGTTCGTTTCATAATGGTTCGAGCGAACAACGAACTATTTAGTCTACACAGATAATAACATTTATCTATAATCGTACCACACGTAGAACAACATACAACCGCCGTAGTAAACGATAGCAATTAGTGCAGGTGTACTGGGCAGGTGGTTCGTAGACCAATGGCTCTCTACGCCGAATAACGGACGTTGTTAATTTTTTTTTCCTTTGATATGAAAACTTTTAACGATGCCAGTCAGGCCTGTTACGGTAACGTAGCCAGGTAGTGACGGAATCATTTTTTCTCCTTCTCGTCTTTTACCATGGAAATAAATTTCCTATGCGACTATATAAAGCTCGTTAACATTTTTGAACGATCCCCATTAAGAGACATGGAATTAGGTTGTTTTTTTTTTTCGATTCATGCTTATTGGCATCTGCACGATCACTTCAGTTCACTGATTGAGTTGGGTTGGGCTAGGCCTCTTCAATTCACTTCATTATTTTGTGTTTAAAGTTGCAGCCTCTGACATTAACATCTTCCCAAACAGTAAGGAACAGAATTCCAAAATATGAAAATCAATTTGGAATATTCGGCTGCTATCATGAATTCATTTTTTTAAAATTTAATTTAGAAAGTTTCCCTCCTCTCACGATAAAATTTGGCCCCACTAATTTATTAAGTAGAATTTGCGGTACTATGGGAGAGTCCTCTGTAATTTAGTATGCGCATCTGTTGGCCATCTCCAGGGCTCCGCGACGAGGGGCCCATAAATAAGCACTTAGGGTCGCCATATGCAACGTCTATGTTTTAAATTGTAATTTTATCGGGGAAGCCATCTTGCCACCGTCTACATTGCGAGCCCCCAAAATGTACTTTCATACATACATACGTATTACACATACATCACGACCGAAATTGTCATTTCATGACGTTTTCTCACGTCGTTAACTGCGCTTCCTGTAAGTTTTATTTTGGTTTCTTTTATTTTATTTTTATTATTATTTTTTTTAATGTTAACGTACCTAGTGGAGACCGGTTTCGAAAACGACGAATTCTTAGAACCTACACGCGCCGTATATACATACATACATACATACATACATACATTTATTTAATGTTCTTGGTGTGGTGCAGTTTACCAGTTACCCCCCTAGTAAGTCCTGTATTTTTAATGCGACCGGTCCGGCCGGCGAAGGACATTTATATCCTTAGTAACCGCTGACGTTTATGCGTAGAACAATTAAAATATATCACAAAGATAACAGAGTGGAAGGCCCTTTATAGTATTATACATGTACCTCCGCCTGCCCGGATTGTCCGGGGGGGTTTATAACCTGAAAGCGTTCACCATATTTTCTATTGTTTGTGTTTTTATAGTGTTCCGGATTCTTAATTAAAATACGAGGCGTCTGAAAACGCGCCTCGACGCCGCTGGCGCGCATATACAGGGAGATTCAGGCAACCCTTTCATTAAAAGTTTACGGACTTCCTCTTTGAATTTCTATTTCGTATTTTGCGGTTTTAAGTCAGCGATAATGATCTATTAAAATATAATATTTCCAACTTTCAGACACTTCCGCTTGTACCGGAAGTTGCTGTCAACTTTCTTATTTTAAATAGAATACCCAATTTTTTATTGCATTTTTGAAATCTTCATGAAATTCTAAAAATATTTTATGTAATATATGATACAAGAGAAATTAGCCGTTTTAGAAATATTTCCATTTTTTAAAAAAAGTTCAAAGTTGCAAGAATCTTGTTTATGATGCTGCCATCTTTGTGTAATAAAAGCCTTAATTTCAATATTTGACCTGTAGTAGGGTATGCTCATAAGCTTTCTGGTCATACCTAATTTTACACAAAATCGTTTACGGGCTGGTTGAAAAGTAACTTCTATTCGAACTGATTTCAACTGTTGAAAAGTCATGTTTTTTAAATGGAATGCCTAGTATATTTTTATACCATAAGAATCGGAATTAAATGTTCTTTCGAACTGTATTAGCATTCCCTATACCCACCTCTTACCTTTTTCTTTCTATTCATGATTTTCTCTTTGACACGTCAATTTTTTCACTTTTCAGTATTATTCCTGAATAGTGTGTTAAGAAAATTTAACAAACTGTGGTTTTTTAAATTAATTTCTGACTGTAATTTCAATTTCATTTTAAAAACCGACAAATAATATTTAAATACACATCTATCATCTGCTCTTTTTGTTTACATATGCCGCATGTATTAGAATTCTTGGTATGACTATTTGCACATTTACAAGGAGAAATTTACACTTACAATACAAAATTTTATGAAAACTAATAAATAAATCAAAAATATTAAAAATAATACACAAATTGTTGGTTATAATATTGGCTCTAAGTTGTCCTCGGCTATTATGTATTAGTAATAACTTTCTACTGTATCTAAGTAATAAAGCATTTTTCTCGATATAACAACTTTTTTATTAACTTCTTGAATTGCGGATTTTTTTTATCATCAAATACATTTAACATGTCTGTGTTTGATTATTCATTTTTTGGTTCTTTGTAGCGATTAAATTGTTTTTTTTTCTACTAGATTCCTACTAGACAGATGATTTCAAAAATTATAATATCTCTAGTTTTCATAGCCCACTAATTAAAAATAATACCGAAAAGTGGAAAAAAATTACGTGCTAAAAAGAAATCATCGATAACGAGTGAACTATAAGAGATAGGTATAGGGAATGCTAATACAGAACGAAAGAACATTTAATCCTGAGTCACATGGTATAAAAATATACTAGGAGTACCATTTAAAAAAACACGACTTTTCGACAGTTGAAATTAGTTCGAATAGAAGTTACTTTTCAACTAGCCTGTAAGTAAAGAAGTGCAAAACTGGACATGATCTGAAAGAATGTTATTGTAGCCTACCACAGGCCAAAAATGGGCATCATGGCTTTTGATGCACAACGATGGCAGTATCATAACCAAGGTTCTGCAAGTCTGAGTTATTTTAAAAAATGAAAATATCTCGGAAACGGTTAATATATATATATATATAGCGATATGATTTAGGATCAGTGTTGTTAAGTATTTAGATGCAAGTATCTAGATACAGTATCTAAATACTTTTTGAGTATCTAGATACATATCTCAGATACTACTAAAAAAATGTAACTGTATCTGCATCTAGATACAATTACAGTGTATCAATTCATTTGAGATACTAAGATACATTTTAGATACTTTTTGAACTTCCATAAAAACAGCAGACCTTGGCGGAAATGCAACCTCCGATTGTACAGTCTCCTTCTTTTGATTTTCCCCTCTTGTTAATTATGTTTTCCAGTTTGTCAAATGCTGTTGTATTTAAAATGCGATTTGATAGTTCAGAAACTGGAAAGTTATTTTAAAAATTGGGAAAGATAATCGACAAAAGGAGAAAATAAAAAGGAAAAGACTGTATTGTTGATTTTATCAACTTTTCTTGATTACGGGAACGCTCTCTTAGCTACAACAAGGTTGCAACTAAGGATCCTAGATTCATTTGACATTTAACTTGTCTGATACGGAAGTAGAGTCATCTCTGTTGATAACTTTATATTTTACGTTGACTTGACTTGGTTTCATAACCAAAACCAGGTAATTACTTATCAGCTTATTGATCAACTTAATCACAAAGATAAATCTTCTATTTAAAAAGACATACTGCTGAAAAAAAATTGTGAAAATTATCACAGATTTTAGTGTGTACATTATTCACATATTCATACGAAAACTTCGTCAATTTTCACAAGAAAATCGATTTGGATCGCAAATAATACCGTACTCCACTACTGCATTGCATAGGTTATTGAATTTTACACTTGCAAGAATCTTGATAAACTGCAGATACTTTTTTTTGTATCAGCATCTGTATCTAGATATTTTCCGGAAAAAGTATCTGCATCTGCATGTAGATACATATTTGTGAAAGTATCTGCACCTGTATTTAGATACTTTTAGAAATGTATCTTTAACAACACTGCTTAGGACTAACATACACTTTGCGCAACTTCATCTTCATAATTTATGTATATACAGTATATCACGTGTCTAAAAAATAATTACACAAAGCCCGGAGGTCATTGAAAGGATCTTAGCTTCCATTAACTTTTAAAAATTGCAATAAACCTTCTCGTTTTCCATCTTCAAGCATTAGGGGTAATTACTCTTTGAATCCAAGGTATGACTCAGCAAGCTAACGCAAACAGAGTAGGATTCTCATAAATACAGTTCTCTTCAAGCTGTTTGTAACTTTTTTGTGTCCTATTTTTTTAATCAGCGTATTGTCAAATTTATTTTGTAAAATTTCTAATACTGAGCTTTAATTTATGTACAAAAAAATGTCCTGCCTATCTCTCTCTCTCTCTCTCCGAAAAGTATTTTGCAACGTTTTCTTTTTGTGAATCTTATTTTATTCATGTTTTAAAGCTTTGCATGTTTTGTTGAAGCTTTGTGCTTAAGAATCAGTTCTTTTCAAGGGCTTCTAATTCCTGCCGTGCAGTTTGAATTGAATCAAATCGAATCCCAATTAATTTAATGCTTTCACGTGTCTGAAGACGAAAAAAGAAAAAAAGTTTATTCGACGAACTTTTCATTTAAGTGTCGGGTAAATGGAAGAGTATCATCGCACGATAGAAATCGAATTATAGTTTGACAGATTGAAATTACGTATTTTGTCATCTGTCAATGGTTACCTACACTGTAAGAATTCGAAAACTTCAATGGGTGTAATGTAAAAGTATTTAATCTCATTTAGTATCAAGTTGACGATAAGCTACAGGGTGAGAAATGCAACGACAGTTCTTCCAAGGGAAACTTATTTACGTTTTCTTAAGTTTCGCGCATTGGATGAAATACGATGTTGAGAAAAATCTTTAGGTTTCATTTTCTGAGCACTAAGTGGAAACCTGTCAATGCGATCCTCACCAGTCTCTTCGGAGCGCGTGGGAAGTTTCGGAAAAAAACACCGAGCGACTTGATTACGCCATCTAGCAGTTGAAAGCATTTAGGGTAGAAGCGCGTCGCAGAGACGCCGGGGGAAAACGCGAGATAATCTCTCTCTCTCTCTCTCTGTCTCTCCCAGATACGGTTATATTTTATAAAATTTCATTTTTCTATGTTATTGTTGTTAGAATTTTATTTTGTAACTTATTTACACTTTATTGATTTTTATTCTCTATTACCTTTTCATCTTTCGATATATGTATTTGTTAAAATTACCATTCTCTTTTATTTCATTCATTCAGTTACCTTCAGCAAGATATTTCGGAGAGCACATAAGGAGAGAGACAACGAGAGTGGAAAATCTGACAATCTTCAGGCAACCAACGGTACTGTTTCGGCTCCTCGAGAGAAAACATCGGTGCGAGAGCATTTTTGGCTTTATTTACTCAAACTACCTACCAAACAAAAAAAAATTGCTTTCTAAGGGTGGCTCGTGGGACAAATGAGCATGTTGGGTCATCTGTAATCGGGGTGGTTTTTGTGGTCTTCAGGGTAAAATAACTTCGAGTGAGTATTGAGGTTAACCGCCCTTTAATTTAATAGAAAAATAACCCGGTCAGTTATAAAACAAAAGTCAAATTCCATGACCCAGTCCAGTTTCTTTACTCAACGCGTAATAGTCAGAGGCCGGTCATTCCTAGGATATTTGTTTGGTAAATCCATCTGGTTGTTTGTTACCAAACCAAATATCCTAGAAATCGCCGAGCTTTGGTTATAACAATATTAAGATAAAGTAAACACACTTTTGTGTATAAAACATGTATAAAAGTTAGATTGAATTCCTTAGGCAACTAGACTTTGAAAAAAAAACGAGTCCAAGCGAGAGATAGTCGTGAAAATAAATTTAGAAAATTGTTGGTGATGAAATTTTTAAGCAAAGTTTTGGACGATTGACGCAAACTTGAAATACAAATCAAAATCATCAAAATTCACGATTAATTTATGAAAAGTATTAAATACAAGGAGTGAGAACTCGAATTAAAGATAAATGAGAGGAAATTGTTGAGACATCTTCGAAAGAAATGTTTGAAGATGTGATGGATAAACTCAAAGCCGGTTTGCAAAAAAAAGAAAAAAATTGTAGTGTGAGGTAATCAAAAAAAAAATATATTGTAGTGTGAGGTAATCGAACGCGCCATTCAAAACTGTGGAATTTTATTTTGCTTGTAAAATGCAATGCATGCTTTTCTAGGGGAAATCCTAAGCGTCGCCTGTATTCGTGACGTGATATTTTGTGAGTCACTTTGCATCTGTCGATCGGTTTTGCAGTGCCTTGGGAGAATTCTACTTTGTGTACATTATCTCGACGACTCTTCTTCTGTAAGCGTCAGAAAGACGTTCTTTTAAGCACTCCGAGGTATTAGATATTATCACGAAATAAAAAAGGACCTTGACAATGCCACGAACGAGTAAAAAAAATAGACGTTTAAGCGAGGATAAGAAGGGGTTTTATTTTAAACACTGAATAGAAGTATAAAGTTTTTTTAATCTCGAACCGGACAGAAATATGATGGGAACACGTTCAACGTTTCGCTATAGATTTATAGCTTCGTCAGGAGTGAAAAAAGTCCTGACGAAACGTTAAAAGCGTGTTCCCATCATATTTCTGTCCGGTTCGAAATTAAAAAAAAAAACAATTTTCATCGGGTAAGAACAAACTTCAATTACTGAATAGAAGATTTTTAAAACTTTAACCGGACAGTATTCAAATTAAAAAGAGCACTCAACGTTTCAATATCGGTTGACAGCTTCAATAGTATTTACAATTTTCATCGAACAAGAGTCGACTTAAATTTAAATACTAAGGCTGGGTTGCATAAAACATTTAAGCTTGAATTAGAATGTGATACTCTCCATGACGTACAGCAAAAAAAAGGTCACAGTCTAACTGAGGCTTAAATTTAATCCTGGTTTAATTATTTTATGCAGCTCACCCCCTAAGTTTACGTTAAGGCCCCAGTTTTTCCATCTCAGTTTAACTTTAAGCACCGCTTTATTCCCATGGTGACAATTGTTTCCATAGGAATAAAACGGAGTTTAAAGTAAAACCCCAGTTGAAAAACTGGCCCTAAAGATTATAATAAATTATGCTTAAAAATATTAATTAAAATAATGAAATGAAAATTGTCTTTCATAAATCTACACGAGCACATAGGTTCACTAATTGTTACTTCCCGAAATAACTATTACTCTGGTGGAGCACTCGCTTGCTAGGCATACCGAACATAAATAAAATCAAAGTTTACTTTACCATAAAGTTCTTTGGCTCTTACATGCGAGGTCAATACATCACCGATTCACTGCTTGAACCTCAATAACAATAACGCGTGAATAAAACTTGATTATTACGGACTTACGCTTATTATCGACTTATCGCTGACCTATCACTGATTGAGCTGAGCTACTACAAATTTCCCCTTTCTATTCCTTCGAGGCGGATGCCATAGAGTGCGGTTTCTGAAAGTTCGGGTACAAAAGTCAATGTATCGAAACCGTCAGCGTCTGGACGAAAAACATTTAATGACCGAGCACGTTAATTGCATTGAATGAGATGTGAACAGCTAGCGCAGCGTTGCAAATAAGTTCGACAACTTGAATTTCAATTGTCAGCATGGTATCCCCTCATTTAATCGTTGGGCTTTGATTTACAAGCAAAGCAAATGTCGGTCATACATGTAGACAGTTTCCACTAATTAATTTCCAATTAAGCCGGCCGGTCTCGCTGACCGTACCGTACTTGCGAAATACTAACTAAACAGTTTTGCCAATTTAAACCGAAACTACGCGCGTTGAATTTCGTTTAAAACCAAAAGTAAATAACGAATATAGAATATAATTTTTCAAACGTGACAACGTATACGTACAGCCGAAGCTGGTGTATAGGAAACGATGACAATCCTTTAATGACAACAAAATTGAAGGCAGCAAATATTGAAACGAAACACCAATTGCGCTCGCACGCAAATGAATTTCCCCGTGTTAAATTAATGCGGTGAATTCGAGAAATGTAAACACGCTACCTGTTATCCGACAAATACATCTGCTTTAACGATCAATGCGGCTAAATACAATTTCCACGTCGTATAAATGACGTGTTAATTGCCCAGAGGAAATTAAAAACAAATGGCAAGGCGAGAGAGAGCGAGAAAAAAGGGGGTGTGGGGGAGGTAGGAAGAGCAAATTAAAAATCCCTTAACCGTACATTGTGTTTCAAAGATTATGACAAGTGTAATTCGGATAACACGTCGAATCCGGCGGCGGGGCCGGGCCGGGGCGGGGGTTGGAAACGGGGGCGCTAGAAAGCGATTATCGCAGACAGTGAGTGTATAGCGGGAGCAGCAAGCGCTTAAAGGGGATACGCTGACACACTGAACCCGAAATGCCACCCTCCAACCGCTCCCCTTTAACCCTCTAATTATAAACCAGGGTGTTAATAGCAGGTCAATTCGCTATTTAGCGTCGTCATTGTGCTTTTCGAGCCGGGGCCGGTGCATGTGGCTGCGATTACGAAAACAATGCGAAACGTCAACGAAAAAATTTAATTACTCGCCCCGGTGGTATTTTAACGACGAGAAGTATTTATTTACCGGACATGTCCTCTGGAAGGCGGCGATCGATAAGCCCCCTTTTTTTTCTTCTTGTCTTCCTTTTCGTCCGCCGCTGCCGGTTCCGGCAACAAAGGACGAGCGAGCTTTTTATCATTTCATCCGCTTTAAAGCGAATCAGTCCACAACATCAACTGCATACGTACGGCAGCGCGGCTTTTATCGAGGTGCGCTTAATTCGATTAATTATCGCTTTCAGTGAAAAGCACTCCGAAAAACGAACAAAAAAAAATTTGTATCCATCCACCGCCCCGTTTTGAAACGCGCCCGCCCGGCTTTTAATTCTTTTTCTCTTTTTCAGAGCGAAAAAGCCGATTTTATCGGCGGACTCGGTCGAGCTCGGAAATACAAGAACTTCAAACAATCAAACGCTAATTAGCTGAATTAGAAGATAGAGTTACAATGGAATAAAAAAAATCCTTCCATGTTACGTTGTAGGAAGTTTCAAGCAAACATCCTGTACATCAACCTACTCTCACACACCCTGTATCGCAATCAACTTACTCTCATACACCCTGTATCGTAAGAAAAGTAAGACGTGTGGTACGGTTCGTTTAATAAGCGCTAAACAATGGTTGAAAAATAAAAAGTAGTTGTAACTTTCATAATTTAAAATATTAAACGCAATTGAACCGTCGAGGAACTCCCGTCCGTTTACCTACAATTAAATTAAACGTACAAGAAAAATCTGTTCTGTGAATACAGAGATTATTACCAAGTAGCGGATGACCTGAGGTTTTACTTAAGGTTATTCAAACCGTAATCATTATATTAAAATTATTTTTATGGAATCTTGTAAGTAAATTTATTTTATATTATATATACATTCATTCAACGACTTATAAGGTCTCGGGCAATGCAAATCGCCTGCATTTGTCATCAAAATCCTCAATTCCGCCGCTCACTGATTATTACATGCGATCGAAATTTTAAGAGACCGTCCTTATTCACTTGAAATTAAATTTGCTCGAAAAGCACAAAGAAGGGGTACGAAGAGGCACTCAAAACTTGACGTTAGTAAAAACGAGATAAGAATAAAAATAAAATCAAGACTCAACGACAGTGTCCATCACGAGAAGGACTATAAGAGGTCGGATTAGGCTTAAAATCCAAGGTCCGAACAGTCACCTAAAACTTGACGACGTGAAAAAGAGATAGAAAAGGACGCGAATAAAATCTAAACTCAACGACAGTATGCTCGTCCACTGCGAGAAGGGCTTGAAGAGCGACCTCTAAGTTAGGCTGAAATACTGCGTCTAAGAGTAGCTAGATTTAGCTACATGCTAATTAAAGAGCTATGAAGAACAATAATTATAATTAACAATTTTCAACGAAAACGTTGAGTGTAAATCGCAACAGCAGTGCGTGGAATGTAACTTCCAGATCTTCCTCGGGGCGAAATAAATTCACGAACAGTCACCTAAAACTTGACGACGTGAAAAAGAGATAGAAAAGAACGCGAATAAAATCAAAACTCAACGACAGTATGCTCGTCCACTGCGAGAAGGGCTTGAAGAGCGACCTCTAAGTTAGGCTGAAATACTACGTCCAAGAGTAGCTAGATTTAGCTACATGCTAATTAAAGAGCTATGAAGAACAATAGTAATAATTAATAGTTTTCAACGAAAACGTTGAGTGTAAATCGCAACAGCAGTGCGTGGAACGTTACTTCCAAATCTTCATCGGGGCGAAATAAATCCCTTTCCAATAAAACGCGATCAAATCAACGCTCAACACGCAACGAAAATGACCGTCGGTGTCACCAACAAGGTCGTTTTCGCAAAATGCTTCAAAGATGGCAATATCTGATACTCCTAAGCAAAGTTATTCATTTACTAAGGTTGCCTAGGTTTGTATCTCGCAATGGTGTCAGATTTGTGACCTTGGCAGAATTCCCTGCATTTCGGAAAGGATTTTCAACAGGATCCCAGAGATACATCGTACCAAAAACAAAATGCAATTATTTATTACATTCCATAATTTCTCGCAATTAAAACTAAAAAGTATTATGCGCCGCCACTCGTGGAAACGTCGAACTTCGGTTACTTCGCTTGTACCAACATTGGGATGACCTTCAGAAGAGTACGCCCGCCGTTTACTAAGCGTCAGCCACGTGTATATGAAACTCTTCCGCGTACTCAAATCGTACACACCCTCAGTGGGAAGGAGAGTCGCAAAAAGAAAGCGAGGAAACGAAAGAGCGGATTCCTCTGTCAAAAACAAAGAAACCAATTATAAGCACGGCTCACACTAACATCGTCATCTAATTACCTCTGTTTTTCAGTGCAGAAACAGTTAATCCGCTCGGAAGAATTTGCTTAAAACAAACCGAACAACACTTAAGGCTGCAAAAAGGATTCCAAAAACACTGCACTTTCAGAATGCAGAAGCTGAAAACAAACGAAAACCTTGAAAATTTGATAGTTACTTGTCTTTCTAATGGTACCATAAAATCGAGCACGAGAGATCCTAAAACTTTCCTACTTTAAGTTATGTACTTCGTAAAAATGCAAATAAAGAAGGTAGCCATCGTGACGGCTTGGCGTGAACACCCTGTAGGTCCAAATTATTTTTTCCTTTTGTAATTTTACGTGAGCTTTCACATGACAAAGCTTGTCTGCGAGCTAATACATCACCCGGTATAAATAATGTCTTGATTTTGGTAATAACACATACAGTGTGATCGCAAATGTTTGAACGTGCCGCCTCATACCTTACGATCGCCATCCATTGACATAAAATCGAACTGTTTTTACTACAACTTCAAAGAAACATCAAGAAAGAGAGAGGCCTGCCGTTTAAAGTGTTGCGCATTAATACTTCAGATAAAGTTAAAAGTCCTTTTTCAATTGTACAATTTAATCAGCATTGTATCACTGCACTGAGTATCCATCTAGATTACTGTAACTACAGTTTAGGGCGATAGTAAAAAGAATACTTTGCTATCGCTATCTATTGACATAAAATCGAACCGTTTTCACTACAACTTCAAATAAACGTCAAAAAAAGAGAGAGGCCTGTCGTTTAAAATGTTGCGCATTAATACTTCAGATAAAGTTAAAGGTCCCTTTGCAATTGTATAATTTAATCAGCATTGCATCACTGCACTGAGTATCCATCTAGATTACTGTAACTATAGTTTAGGGCGATAGATAAAAGAATACCTTACTGTCGCCATCTATTGACATAAAATCGAACTGTTTTCACTACAACTTCAAAGAAACATCAAAAAAGAGAGAGGCCTGTCGTTTAAAGTGTTGCGCATTAAGATAAATTAAAGGTCCTTTTGCAATTGTATAATTTAATCAGCATTGTATCACTGCACTAGTGCCCTCTGAGTAGTGGATTATTGCAACTACAGTTTAGAGCGATTGCGAGAAGAAGAAAAAATAAAGGGCGGCGCGTAAATCATAAATCTCGCGTATGTACCGAATATTCAGGAAATTAAAGTTTTCCTTGACGTCTTAAATTTGATAATTATCATCATGTTGTACTGTTTGCTAGCGCCATCCAGTGGCATGGAACACAACCAAATTGACTACATTTCTAGTTTTTTTTTTTTTAACTTATTTTAGCACCTTGAATTTATAGTAACTGGAAAATCAGATTTAATTTATTTACTGTTTATGATATTCCGCATTCTCGAAAATCTTATACAGGCTGTTCATGGGAAGCCGCGACAATAGCTAACTTTCTTATTTGCATTTTAACGAAATTTAATTTAAGAATTAAATTAGAAAAGTTTTAGGACCTCTCCTACTCGATTTTATGGTACTTTCGGAAAAACAAATGACAATCGGGTTTGCGATATTGTCAATTGTTTTCAACTTTTTTAAATGGAACATTATGTTTGTTATCATAGCATCGGCAAGGGAAGGTCCTGAAACTTTCCTGATTTAAGCTACTTCGTGAAATTTCAAATAAAAAAAGTTAGCTATTGTAGCCATTTTTAAATCATTTATAAAATAGTAGGCTTTGGGAGATGATATTTTAGTGGCATAATTAATTTGTACCTTAAAGTCGAGTAGGAAAGGTCCTAAAACTTTTGTAATTTAAGTTACTTCGTAAAAATACGAATAACAAAGTTACCTATTGTAACGAGTTCTCATGAACAGCCTGCATATATCAATGTTGCCTTTTATCAGCTTGTCTTTTGACACAATGTACCGGGTACATTCGCGATAGAGCCCGATTGACAGTTCTGTAATCCTTATTACCAACGTTAATAAGAGCGCAGACTGTACGTGGATTCATAATTTAAAATTGTCGCAACAAATTCACATTTTATTTATTTTTGATGCACTTTTTTCTATGCACAATTTTTGCAAAAAAAATCACATTTTATTTTTTTTATGAAAGTTAAAATTCGTTAAAACGAATCGATCAGGAACGAAATGGAAATTTTAGAAGCTGAAATCCTAAAACTATTGTATCATCAATAATATACAGGTGGTTCGCATAAACCGTTAGGGATCCAAAACTATTTTCTTCGTTTTTTTTTTAACTACGAATCTAATACAAATCGGTTACGCTTCCAGTTACACTGGAAGTTGTTATCACGTTTAGTATTTTCGTAATTGAAGTTGGTTCTTTCACTCCTGACGAAGCTATATATCTATAGCTAAACGT
Organism: Prosopocoilus inquinatus; assembly: GCA_036172665.1. NCBI lineage: Eukaryota > Metazoa > Arthropoda > Insecta > Coleoptera > Lucanidae > Prosopocoilus > Prosopocoilus inquinatus. The sequence goes on from CM069879.1 coordinate 10,497,512, forward strand.
TGAGTGTTTTCCCTTCACTTTTCTGTCCGGTTCGAGATTTAAAAAAAACTTTGTATTTAGTATTTTCAAAGAAATCCTATCTTTTTTTCGTTGCAGCTACTAATTTAACTCACCAACTGAAAATACTTTATATTTACTAAAAATTACTAACCTAGGCATAACCTCTTGGTTGAATATGTGTATGTGTGCCATTCTTAAACACGTAATTACATAGACTTTGCAACCACATCTTAAGTTTTTCTAATACAGGATGCTCACAATGTCATTACTAGTCAGTATACTCAAATGATACCTATTTCGATTAGTGATTGGGTATTAGCATCTCTTACACGTACTTTTTTCTTCTTGAGAATGACAATTTTGAAAAATACAAAAGTACAAAATACTTTTTAGCTTCAACTAACGTATCGTATTTATTACGAAATCATTTATGTAAGCGTCCGCCCTCCGTCTTGAAAGTGACGTCTTCTTAAATCCCCCTCTCGTCCCGAGATATTAAATTGTTAACCTGTCATCCCGTCTTACATCGAGGGGGGGGGGGGGGCGCACAGGCCTCGTGTAATTTTACTGTTACGTTCCCATCCCCGATCCCGCGCTCCCAGCTTGGGGCGCTCCCGGTGCAGGATCGAGTTTCTATACTACAACGTGCCCACTGGAAGCCACGAAACGGAATTCTTCCTGTTCGCCGTCGTCGTCGCCAAGATAAAACGTTCTTCTTACCTGCTGTGTACACACAGCTGCTAAAAGTATCACGTTTGCTCCATTTTATTTAGATCGAATGTCGAAGGTTAGGTGTGCAGTTCCTTTTTCATTCATTCAGGAGAAGAGAAAAAGATACACGTTCACATTTCATCAATCTTGAGGAATAAAGCTTCCTACTCTTTTCAGAGATGTATTTGCCGTAGGACCTTTGTGAATGCTTAATATATGCAAAATCTTAATAAATTTTATTGCAAATAGTTTTTGATTGCACTGAAAACCTCGATCAACCTCTGTACAGCTGTTTCAGCCCTGTTTGAGACTTCATCAGCAGTTTGCAGTGAGATTGTCGAGCTACGTCTCTGCTGATGAAGCCCCAAACAGGGCTGAAACAGCTCTACAGAGGCTGCTCGAGGTTTTCACTGCATTCAAAAACGATTTGCAACAAATTTTTTTAAAACTTTCATAATGGTTTGACAGCAAGCATGGCCGCCTTGCACGGGGGACTTATTAGGAGCAAATCCGCTTCAATTTGTCTATCCTACTGCAATGTCAGGTCAAAAAACGATCGTAAGATGTCGCTGTTTTATCTGTTCATCAAAATCTTAATATTTGAAAATTTGGAGAGAATAAGGTGGCCGACCATCTTCAACTAAACCAACACGCTTTCAAAGAATTCTGAGATTTCGAGCATGATTTTTTTGGTATCAATCATATGCATGCTACTTTGAAACATCATGTTTTTCAGATAAGAATAAAGAAGAGCGAAATAAATTAAAAAAAAAAACTCTAAACTTCTTAAGCTTGCGCTAAAGTGACTACACATGAAAAAAATAATGTTTCTTTTTTTAAATAAAATCGAATTTCATTCAAGAAACGCAGAAGGTAGGTTCACTTGATTAAGGCCGTCGAAACCTTCTCTGAGATTTCCGTTTTTTCATAGCGGAGTCCCACAAGGATCCACTTTAGGACCTACCTTATTTCCTTTTTTTTGGATTTTCATATACAAAGTCATGTACGAAGTGACGTGAGAGTATCGAAATACTTTGTTACAAATTGTCTGCCCAAGTTAAGGGCCAGTTTCACAATCGTGTTAAAGGAGACTTTAAATTTAAAGTGACTTTCAGATGTTAAACTAAACGTGACTTTAATTTTAAGGCCTCCCTTAGCTGGATTATCAAAGCCGGCCTGAGTTACGTTCCCAAACTTTTCACCTCCTTGTAAATTTATCTACCCGGAGACGACGTTTCCTTGTAACTGCAATGGTTTCTAAGGTTGATATGTATAATAGGGCAGATAAATTTACAAGGCGGTGCAAAGTTGGGGCCTATGGATGTTATCATCTTGTACTTTCATTAATTTTTATTCTTTAATGAAGCACGGCGTTTTATTCTTGAATCTCGAAGTTCACAACTTCAAAGAATTTTTATTTATTTGGTACTTTTAAATTTAAATTCCTATGAACTTGTAAATCTACATTCGAGGATCAACAGTTGTCAACTTTCTTTGTTCAATAATGATTGACATGCGACGACGCGGATCTCCTCGTGCTTCTATCAGAACTGCTCTGAAAATGTTGAAACCCCTGATTATACACCCCGATTAAGGTCCGATCTTACCATCTCCTGATAAATTTAACCGTCAGTTAACATCCTTGGAAACCTTTGTGCCGATAATGATTTCCTAGGATATTAACCTGCGGTTAAATTTGTCAGGAGGTGGTAAGATCGGGTCTAAAAGAAATAAACGGTTAAAATTTTGTAAGTCTTATTGTGCCGCTCTACTCTTTTTGAACAACTAGTTCCGTCAATAGTCTCTCTTAGTTGTCGGTCAGTTGGAATGAACTGCCATAAAATGATGATGAAATAATAAAATAACACCAGACAGTGTTACATTTTTAATAAACAGGGAACGGAGTTACGTATTTTGTTCGATTAAATACAAACGAAGCGGCAAACGTATAAAGCTGCAGCGACGTGTCAATGCACACACACACTCGTTGCCGCCCCGTTCAAAATAAATCGAACAAAATATACAATTCCGTCCTGTATTATTAATAAATAACATCAAACGACACGGGCAACTTCAATTGAACTTCAACTTGAACTATGTAAGTTTTCAAGGTTATGTTATGCAGCAAGTATCCCCATTTTCTTTAAATTTTATTTTATTTTTAGTTTTGGCAACACTGTTCGCCAAACTCCAAACTGATATACTTTTTGTACGCTTTCGCAAAAATAGAGAAAGAGGGAACAAAGGAAACGAAAAAACGTTCTCTTTTGACAAAAAAAAAAAAAACTCATTCGAACGTTCACTACTCGTTCTTTGTGTCTTTAAAAGAATAAAAATGGAGATTACGCTTACTGTCTTACAGTTGATTGCGTTTTAGGAAGAAAAAATGCAGAAAATCCGGTGAATCTCGAACGTCTTTTGTCACCGCTTTTATCGATGCAAAGTCTGATCGTTTTTGTTTATAAAACCACGTAAAACGTCAACTCTTGTTTCCCTTTCCTAATTTTAACTCTTTTACGTTGAGGTCAGTGGTACCAATCCTAATGTGCTTACGTACAAGCTGATCAAATATAACTGTTTTCAGTTGGCAGCACAATCAAGAGCATTCATAGAGGCGGATAATGTAACTTATTAAATTTTAACGGTCCGTTAAAAAGTTACAGAATACGCCCCTTAGTCGGTTATTTGCAACGTTGCAACCGGATATTGTTTTGTTGTTTTATTTGACAGATATTTGATGTCACATCAACTGCAACAAGATTTTAGGTTATATCTAGCGTTTTGGTTTGAATCTGAAATATCAAATGTCACTTGCCAATGATTCTGTTACCTGACAGTTGCGTATTTGACGTAGGAAATCCGTCAAGTTGGCAATACTGGACGTATTTAACATCACCAGCGTTCTATTTTATATCTGAAATGACGTTGTCACAAGACAGCTAGCTGTCGGTATCACAAATCAGCAAAAACCGGAAGAGACTCCGGTGTTTTTGAGCACTGCCAACTTAAAACTGTTATTCTTGACGACCACTTTGTAAAATATTTATGTAAATATTTAACAAAATCAATAAAGGAAAATAAACTTTATACAGGGTGAGTTTTCTTTCGATGTTTAGCACGGGGATCTTAGAAACTAGCAGAGAGCTAGCGAGACAGTTAAATGGGGAAAGATTTGCAGTTTTAGGTGGTCAGTTTAATGCAGCTTTTGTTTCTTACTTAAAATTCATGGCTGGCTAGATATTTCAAAAAAAAAAAAATGATTTTTTACAATTTCGTTATATGCATATAACTCGATTATTCTTGATTTTAGAAAAAAAAATGCAAAGACGAAAGTTGTACAGAATTATGTTCTTAATTAAACAGTCCAACTAAATTTTCGCTGTAGATTACTGTTTTTGAGTTATGACATAAACATTGTTTCTTTGGCTATAATTGAAAAAAAAAAACGACACTTTTCTTACCTTTCTAACAATGTGTCAGTCGATGTGTTTATTTAAAAAACAATGGAGATTTGACAGTTTTTCTCTTTCGAAATTGTTAATATAGTTGGCCACGGAAACAAATGTTTATTTGGAAAATTTAGTTGGGCTGTTTAATTAAGAACATAACTTTGTACACCTTCTGCCTTTACAACTTTTCTCTAAAATCAAGAATAACCCAGTTATACGCATTTAACGAAATTGTAAAAAATCAGTTTTTTCGAAACATCTAGGCCAGCCATGAACTTTAAGTAAGAAACAAAAGCTACGGCATTTGCTTCTAGTGATTGTCATTGAAAACCTCGAACCCCTCCGTCTGGCAACGCTGTTTTTAAGGTAACGTAACGTAACCTAAAGTAATATTTCACGCGCTTTCGATTGGGGGGGCGTAATAAGTGCGCACTCTGACTATCTCCATCTCGCTCTATTACATGAGGATAAAACAAGAGGAGAATACTCTTGACTGCGTACTTGTGCATACCAATCGAAAGTGCTGTAACTAATTAATAGCCTGTTTAAAAATGTTTTAAATGATACTTCCGGTTTTGTTTTGTTATAATTGTGATTAAAAAAAAAGCAGCGATGGTTTATTTAAATAATAACTACTCGGACTGAGTATATACTCTTCGGGGGCATTAAATAAAAGAAGAGAAGGAGGAGGGAAGCAACTCAATGATCCTCTGTCGTTGCACACGCACGATAAGAAAGCAAGCAGTCGTGGGTAAGGGGGTGAACGTAAACATCAGAAAGCATCAGCGGTGGCAGAAACAGGAGATAGAAAACCGACGCTGACACCGACGACGGCGGCGGCGGCGGCGTCGGCGGATGACACGCATCGATCGCACTAAACTCTCACTCACGTAAGCGCGGAGCAGCCAATGGCGAGTTCTACAGGGCCCATCCGCCAAATTAGACGCGGCACCCGGAGTCTGAAAGGCCCCCCCGCCCCCGATTAACCGGATTATTCACGCGAAGAAGACATAAATACACCAAACGGCCGACCAAACCAACTGCGCCGTAAATTTCGCCCTGTCCAAATAACAATTTGCCGCGTCTTCTAATTTCAAGATTTCACTAACGACCGACCGACGGATCGACCGGTTTATTTAATGGGGGCGGCGGCGGTTTATTTCGGAACTCGTTAAAATCACAAAAACGCAAAGCTTACCTACCACCACTCTGTGAGGGCGGCGGAAGAGGAAGAACGCCGCTCGACGTGAAACTTACCTGAAAAAGACAAAAAAAAAAGTTAATAAAATCCGATCTTGAGAAAAATGCACCGCAAAGTTTTACAGTTTACGAGGAGGTATCGATCAGTTCTTAGCCCGATAAATAAAACGTTATTTATTTCAAAATAAATTCTTATTTATTCAACGTAATCACATTTTTGAAGGTAAAAAGATGGTAGACCGATGATTAAGAAGGATGTATACCTTCAGTCACATTTATCGAACCGGCTTTGGCAACAACGCCTTCGCAACGTAACTTAGTTGTGCCTTCCAGGCACTTGTTTCAAAATAAATTCTTATTTATTCAAAATAATCACTTTTTTGAGGGTAAAAAGATGATAGACCGATGATTAAGAAGGATATATACCTTCAGTCACATTTATAGAACCGGATTTGGCAACAACGCCTTCGCAACGTAACGCTGTTGTGCCTTCCAGGCACTTGTTTCAAAATAAATTCTTATTTATTCAATAACCACAATTTTGAAGGCAAAAAGATGGTAGACCGATGGTTAAGAAGGATATATACCTTCAGTCACATTTATCGAACCGGCTTTGGCAACAACGCCTTCGCAATGTAATGCAGTTGCGCCTTCCAGGCACTTGTTTCAAAATAAATTCTTATTTATTCAACGTAATCACTTTTTTGAAGGCAAAAAGATGGTAGACCGATGATTAAGAAGGATATATACCTTCAGTCACATTTATCGAACCGGCTTTGGCAACAACGCCTTCGCAACGTAACGCAGTTGTGCCTTCCAGGCACTTGTTTCAAAATAAATTCTTATTTATTCAACGTAATCACATTTTTGAAGGTAAAAAGATGGTAGACCGATGATTAAGAAGGATATATACCTTCAGTCACATTTATCGAACCGGCTTTGGCAACAACGCCTTCGCAACGTAACGCAGTTGTGCCTTCCAGGCACTTGTTTCAAAATAAATTCTTATTTATTCAACGTAATCACATTTTTGAAGATAAAAAGATGGTAGACCGATGATTAAGAAGGATGTATACCTTCAGTCACATTTATCGAATCGGCTTTGGCAACAACGCCTTCGCAACGTAACGCAGTTGTGCCTTCCAGGCACTTATTTCAAAATAAATTCTTATTTATTCAATGTAATCACAATTCTAAAGGCAAAAAGATGGTAGACCGATGATTAAGAAGGATACAAACCTTCAGTCACATTTATGAAACCGGCTTTGGCAACAACGCCTTCGCAATGTAACGCAGTTGTGCCTTCCAGGCACTTGTTTCAAAATAAATTCTTTTTTTATTGAATAATCACAATTTTGAAGGCAAAAAGATGGTAGACCGATGGTTAAGAAGGATGTATACCTTACGTTTACAAAATTTTGTTGCAAATCGTTTTTGATTGCAGTGAAAACATCGAGTCGCATCTGTACAGCTGTTTCAGGTCAAAAAGCGATCGTAGGATGTCGCCGTTTTATCTATTCACCTTATGTTTACAGTTAACAGTAAACTTATCGAATCCGGCTTTGGCAACAGCGCCTTTGCAGCGTGACGCAGTTGTACAGTCGTGCGCATCTTAAGTGCAACAATTTGACATTTCCGTGATCCTTATAGTACAAGGTCTTAAGGGTGGAGTTTACGTGCAGGAGGTGCATTTAAGTTGCGCACGACCGTACCTTGCCAAAGTTATTAAGCTCACTTTAACAATCATTTTATGATATATTTAATGAACCGCAGATGGACAAGATAATTAAATCATAAAGTATACAGTGGAGAGAATGAAACTGTAAAGACGATAACATGGAGAGGACCAGAGTGTGAAAGAAAGAGAGGAAGACCGAGGAGACCTTCGAAGAAAAGCTGGCCTACCTTTTTCTGTAATTTATTTCATACTCTATAAATAAGAACTAATAATGTCAGCTTATAAACCTTTTTGAGACAACTGCACAAATTCACCAATTTGTTTGTTTTTTTTTTAAAAAAAGGGTTCCCCTTAGTATTTGGCATAACAGCGCCGACTATCCTTGAGGATCCATCTAATAACAGAAGAAGATATTACCGACAGGAAATGGGAAGCCAAAAATAGTAAAGCCTGGAAAAGAATAACAAAGTTTTGGGCCTAGAAGGCATGAAAAAAAAAGCACTTTTATAAAAACTTTCCCACGTCAGTTTGGAAGAAATCCAAATTTCTCACTCCTGCGTAATACTGATTCATAAAATATTTTTTACTGCTCGCCAAAACCATGGAACTGGATTCAGAAAAAGACACGGGCTGATCACATAAACTCGGTCAATTCTTCTTAGAGATTGACTACACAGCTTGACGCTATAGATTAAGAAAGTGGGTGGTCCTAAAGCTGGCGCGAAATTTGAAACGGAGTTTATTGGACTGTAAGAATGCATGGGTTATGCCAAAAAAACTGAAAATACTCGCTTTACAGAGAGCTGTTGTGTAAACTTTTGCTTGTAAATTAAAGCTTTAATAAAATTATTTTACTTGTGCTTATTGTGCGTAATTATTTAATTTATTTGTTAATAAACAAAGTGTATAAAATGCTTGTCTGAGCTTAGTTCAACTGCAGGTCAACGAACCATTAATAAACATAACCTCACAAAACAAAATAAAAAAAGTCTGTGGGAAAGCATGCGATGAGTTTGTCAAGAATTTTCCAATACAATGTACAAGATACTAACTTATAAAACTGTGACATCTTGTTTAATCTCCTTGTCTTAACATTCTTAAATGTTAGGTTATGTCCAGGCCAACTCCGGCGTTACAGCGACAGTAACTCACGACACACGTCTGATTTATTGGACAAAGACAGTAAACGACTCAGCTCCGCCTTCTGTGACGTTTACTTTCCTAGTCTATTTCGTCGATGTGATTTCAAACGATGACCCATACAAGCACCCCATGTCAATTCTTCTGAGAGACTGACCACATGGCTTGAGGCCATATCGGTGATGTGATGATTATTTTCGATTTGGTGTTTTTTTTTTGAAGGGTTACAAAACCGAACCATCAACCATTAATACCATTAGCAAACATAACCTAACAAAACAAAATTTACTATGGGAAAGCATGCAATGAGTTTGTCAAGAATTTTCCAATACAATGTACAAGATACCAACTTATAAAGCTGTGACATCTTGTTTAATCTCGTTGTCTTAACACTCTTAGGTTATGTTCAGGTCAATTCCGGCGTTACAGCAAGAGTGATTCACGACACACGTCTGATTTATTAGACAAAGATAGTAAACGACTCAGCTCCGCCTTCTGTGACGTTTACTTTCCTAGTCTATTTCGTCGATGTGATCTCAAACGATGACCCATACAAACACATCCCAGGTCAATTCTTCTGAGAGACTGACCACATAGCTTGAGGTCATATCGGTGATGTGATGATTATTTCCGATTTGGTGTTTTTTTTTTTTTGAAGAGTTAGAAAACCGAAGTTTTTCGAATTGGAAACGTTGCCTTTCACTAACTTTGCATCAAATTACTATCTAATAAAAACATTTAATCAAAGCGAGATTTTCGTTGTTCTCTTCGTCTTCGAATTTGGCCTAGGCTAATTACATATCAACACCCCCTCGTACACGCAAAACGATTTATTTTCCATCGACACTCGATGAGTCAGATTTCAGGTTACATAAAAAGCTCCGCTCAACTTATGGCTTTTAATTATGTTTATTTAAAGTCGACGGCAAAATGAAATATTTTCTTTGTCATTTGAGGGGACGAGGGGGCAGACAGGGACGCGATGACTACACACATGGCGCAATTTTTTCTTTTTTTTGCATCGAAGAAAAGTAAATTGCCACAACAGATGTGAGATGATAGTGAGTGCAGGTGGTTTTTATACGTCTCCATTTCATTTTACTGTTTTAATACCATCAGACCATGGACAACATCACCCAAAGGTTTCTTTTTTTTTCATTACTCTTTGCATTTCTGGAATGCATAGTATGTGCACATCTTCGCAGCAACTCAAAACAAAGATTCAGAACCAAGTTTCACGAGGTACTTATTTATACGTAGGATAAGCTCAAACCTAACTTGGAAATTAATCATACCCTTCAAGGACGACGACAATCAATAATCGTAATTAAAAATTAAAGACGAATTAAGATCGGCTATTAGTAAATTGTTAGTAAATGCGTTTTATGAATGGTAAGTATCATGCATGGTCACAATACTAAGAAATTTATTTCATGTGCTCCATTCTGTTTATTAGAATGAAATTGTTGGGGGAATTTTATTGTAGTTTCCATGGAGCGCCATTTTCATTGATGTATTTTCTTATTATTACTGTTTATGTGACATGAAAGGCCGTCGCGTCGGGAAAGTTCGGCGTTTCTTTGTGTTGTTTCCTTTTATTTTATTCTCACAATTTCGCAATTTTATTTCCCCCCCTTCTCCCTTAAATATTTTAAGCCCGTAAAATATGTATCAGATGATGCAGACTGTTCTAAATACTTAATTTTGCAATTAATATTACGATTAGAGCAAGAGGACCTTCAGTTAGTAAGTTATGTAAGAGGCACAAGTGCAGGGTTGCCAGATGAAATTTTGCAAATTCCCTAGGTTTAAATTTTCAAAATTCCCTAGATTTCCCTAGACTTAAGGTAGACAACTTATAAATCACCAAAATGGGACGAGTATACGTACCCCTTATTTATTTATTTTTTTTTTAATTTGTGGCCGTTTTCATAATCAGACTTTAAGGAAGATTTAATTTAAAGTCACTTTAAGAATAGGGAAACAAATGTATTTTTTTTTCTTTAGGTTAAAGTAACTTTAAATTTAAAGTCCTATTATGAAATCGGCCCTTATTGTACAATTATTTAACAAAAAGAATATGATTGTCAAAAATATAAATATTGTAAATGGTGTATATAAGAATCAACAAAATTTAAAAATGACCAAAAATTATATTTTTAAATATACAGTGACCGGCAGAAAGTTGGGTACATGCGGGAAAATTCTTTATTATTGATTTCTCAGAAAAATTTATTCTTTATGAAAGCTCCTGCATCTTTCCAGACTTAAGATGCACGCATCAAAGTTTGAATGCCTCCTGTCATATACCGAGGAAATCAAAATATTTGAAATCGACAAAAGAGTAAAGTACCTTTATTTTCCACGCTAGGCGGAAATTTTATTTGGAAAAGTTACTCAGAATTATTATGAGATATCAAATATGAAATCATGGCTATCTACGATGAAAAGAAGAATATCACATATTTAAGTTATGCGCTATTATAGGCTGCATCAAAAACTTTTGTATTTTTTATCTTATTTCTCTTATGTAAATAATATTCTATCATTTGGAGAATTTTTTCCTTAGATTTTGGCCAAAAACAAAAATTCCCTCTTTTTCCTTTAAAACCTCCGAATTTCCTAAAACTAGGGAAAATTTCCGAGACATGGCAACCCTGCATAAGTATTCAATTTGAAATGTTAATCAAGTTGAGCTTGATTTTGATGAAAAGAGATGGAACGAGAAAGGCATTAAACAAAATCAACAAATCCAGAAAAAAAGAATGATCGAACGTAAGAAACTTTTTAACTTTTGCATAAAAAATGAATTAAAAGCGAAAATATTAGGATTGGCAACACCGATGGTAACTATGTATAGTCGATAGTTTTTGTCAACAAAAGACGGTTGAACGTTTAACAAATTTGACAAATCCAAAAAACCGTTGAAGGTTGGAAACTTTTTCTTTCAGTTTTGTATTAAAAATACATTTAAAGCGAACACTGGCTACAAAATTAAAAGGCAGTAAAATTATACATGAAAGAAAACTATTTATAGTCAAAATCAGAAAGAAAAGACGTCCATCTAAACCATAGTCGATGGTTTTTTTTTTCAAAATCACAAAGGAAAGACGTCCGTCTAAACTATAGTCGATGGTTTTTGTCAAAATCACAAAGGAAAGACGTCCGTCTAAATTATAGTCGATGGTTTTTGTCAAAATCACAAAAAAAGACATCCGTCTAAATTATAGTCGATGGTTTTTGTCAAAATCGGAAAGAAAAGACGTCCGTCTAAACTATAGTCGATGGTTTTTGTCAAAATCACAAAGAAAAGACGTCCGTCTAAAGTATAGTCGATGGTTTTTGTCAAAATCACAAAGAAAAGACGTCCGTCTAAACTACAGTCGATGGTTTTTGTCAAAATCACAAAGAAAAGACGTCCGTCTAAAGTATAGTCGATGGTTTTTGTCAAAATCACAAAGAAAAGACGTCCGTCTAAACTACAGTCGATGGTTTTTGTCAAAATCAGAAAGAAAAGACGTCCGTCTAAACTATAGTCGATGGTTCTTGTCAAAATCACAAAGAAAAGACGTCCGTCTAAACTATAGTCGATGGTTTTTGTCAAAATCACAAAGAAAAGACGTCCGTCTAAACTATAGTCGATGGTTTTTGTGAAAATCACAAAGAAAAGACGTCCGTCTAAGTTATAGTCGATGGTTTTTGTCAAAATCACAAAGAAAAGACGTCCGTCTAAACTATAGTCGATGGTTCTTGTCAAAATCACAAAGAAAAGACGTCCGTCTAAACTATAGTCGATGGTTCTTGTCAAAATCACAAAGAAAAAACGTCCGTCTAAACTATAGTCGATGGTTTTTGTGAAAATCACAAAGAAAAGACGTCCGTCTAAACTATAGTCGATGGTTTTTGTGAAAATCACAAAGAAAAGACGTCCGTCTAAACTATAGTCGATGGTTTTTGTCAAAATCACAAAGGAAAGACGATCGTCTAAACTATAGTCGACGGTTCTTTTTTCAAAATCACAAACAAAAGACGATCATCCATCGACTATAGTTTTCTTTTCATGTATAATTGCACTGACTTTTAGTTTCATAAACAAAAGACGAGGCGATCGTCTTTTGTTTGTAATTTTCTTTCGTGTATAATTTTACCGACTTAATTTTGAAGCCAGTGTTGCCAATCCTAATACGTTAATAAATCACCTAACAAATTCAACAAATATAAAGAAAAACGGTCCAATGAAAGAAACCTTTCTTATTCAAAGTTGTGTTAAAAATAAAGTAAAAGCAAAAACAAGGAACGATTTTTTCTTCATGAGAAACAAAATGCAGGAGGCAAACGTCAAACGAATTATTACGTTTTTTTGCTCGAAAGACAAGACGTAGAAAAACAATTTCGTAGTTCTATAGGTTTGAATATAATATGGACACCTCTATAATACGCAGTGGATCGTAAGTTGTCGGTTGGTCTGGGGGTGAGAGGTTGCGGTAGAGTTCTCGGGTTACTCTTCTCCTGCGCTAGCTGCTCGAGTACTCCATTGCAATCTAGTCAAGCTGCAGTTGCAAACTTGGAATTTTTTTTATTAAATCTTTGCCACACGCCTTCTTCCTTACATTTCATCCTTTTTTTTACTCCTCTCTTGCGCTTTCATTTCCACCTCCACCTTTCAATTTAGGTTCGCTGCATATCCAATGTGGCGTCGCGTCAAAAGCGTCGAAGACAAACACCAGATTTAAATTGCAAGCGACGCCGACGCTGGCGATGGCGGTGCTAATATCTTTCGGCCAAGCCAAAAGAATTAGCATCTTTCCAACAACCAACCCCTTTACGCCGCCGGTCGGTGGCGGTCGCGCCGAATAATAATAAGAAGAAGACGAACAAGAATAAAAGGTCGGGAAATGCAACGCGATGAATTACGGCGGGGGCCGCGGTATTGTCTCGCCGAAAATTACGCGCATTTGTGCGGAATTTCGGGCATTAATAAAAGCCAGAAATAGAACTCATTTATTTTTATAAAATATGCCGCTGATGCTCCGGTATTTTTCATGAAAGTTTTCAGCCGTTCGTTCTTCTGCGCCTGGCAGTGATTAATTTACTATTTCGCCGAAAGTATTTTGTTTTCTTTCTTGCGCTGCTATCCTCGTCATATTTCAAATTACCTTATTTCATTTTCTTTTTTTTTTCTTTGGGGTGGGGGAGAACAATGAAGGGGGCGTAATATTCCATGCGTTCTTCAATTTTTTAATTTCTTTTCCCTACTTTTGACACATTTTCGTGTTACGTTTTCTGATGATATTAAATATAACATTAAATAATAGGGGTATTAGAAAGTACCAAGTTCTAAATTATTTTCGACGTATTGCTTACGTTTACGTGGGGTCGACGAAGACCAAAGTTAGTACATGGGAAGTTGTCTCATGCGCTTGAATTTACATGCATAAAACCGAACGCCTGGTCGCGCTGGTGGGGGTATCCGTGCGATCTCCCGTGACGTCAGATCATACTACGGCGATTTTGATTGGTCGCGATCCACCGCGCATGCACAGTCGGTGCCGTTACCATAACAACGTAACTACTATAATGATTTTAAATCACATTATAAGCCTCATTTGCACCTGGTCATATTAACTTTAATCTGTGATTATTTAATAATAATAATAATAGAGTTTATTAAGCATAAGGAATACAACAGATACTCAAAAAATAGTACAAATAAATCACAATGCTTATCAGGTCAAGGTTCAGATGAGCTGATAAAAGTCAGATCCCTGATCTACCACCGAGACCTTGTCATGGATTATCGTTTCTATGGAGTTAACTGGAGCTTAAATTTTAACTGGAAGTGGTGCAAATGGCCCTAAATGGAGCTTCAGCTTGGACGAGTATCCTAGCTGAAGTTCCATTTAAAATTAAAATGTGATTTGAAGAAGAAGACGTGTAAAAACCACTTGCGCCTAGACCCATACGACAAATAAAGTCGAATACGTCCAACACTGCATGAGACAACTTCCCACATACTAACTTTGGATGGAGATTTCGAAAGGGGTCGATGAACCTCTAGGTTGTTAAGTCTTGTTTAGCAAAGGCCCGTCTGAACAGTTCATAAAAGAGAGCAAAAAATTTACAAATGACATTAAATAAAATTGAACCAGCTCGAATAAAAATAAAATAAAAGATAAAAAAAAAGATGTTGAATTGATTATCAAAATAAAAATACTGCTAAAATACAGTCAAATTGAAAAAAAAAGGAACAGAAACAAAACGTCGAGTTTGTTGATGGTGAAGATGGGACGACAACTAAAATAAAAACACGATCAGTTAATAATTAAAAAATAAAACAAAATAGCGTCAAAGCTAAAAAGAAAATCATTGTCAGAAATGGCAATCAATCGATGAGATTACAATACTCTTTAAACAATAAACAAAGACGATCAATTGATAAATAAAAATTTAAAAAATCAACGTGAAACAAACTCAAATCGAAGACAAAACCAAGATGATCAGTTGACTGACGACTAAAACTAGCAAAAAACAAAACAAATGAAATCGATCAAAAGAAAAAAAAAAGACAAAGGTCGATCAATTGATTACAGTAAAAATAAAATAAAGTCAAATGAGAAATAAAGAAAATATAACAAAGTTAGGACCGAAATAAAAATTGTATAAAACTGACAATAAGTCAAATTGGTTTGAAGATTGGCAAGTTTCGTCATCATTCATGACGCAAAAATTAATCTGTAAAAGGTAAAGAAAAATGACGATTAATTAATAAAATTAAAAAAAAAAACAAAATAAGGTCAAATCGAATGAAAGAGAAAGCAAAAATGGCGATCGACGAATGGGGCTAAAGTGTAAAATAAACGAAAAAAAAGAAAACAAAAGACGATCAATTGATAATTAAAAAAGTTTAAAATAGTTTTTAAAACTTGTTTAAACACTGTTTAAATTCGAAGGAACCCTAAACGTTTCGTCTATCGCTTATATAGCTTCAGGAGAAGCAAATTTCATCCGACAAGAGTCGACTTCAATGATAATTAAAAACAAAACCAAAATCAAACAAATGAAATACAAAAACAAAAAATGATAAATTCACGGTTACAAAATGAAAACAAAACAAATGAAATCTACTAAAACAAAAGAAAAGCAAAGGTCGATCAATTGATCTTATTAAAAATATTCAATTAAACGAAGTCAAATAAGTGAATAACTGAATAAACAAAAAAAAACAAAAACAAAAGACGATCGAAGATAAGACGAAAACTTCGATGTATACAATTAACCAAGTCAAAAACATTCAACACAGTATTGACGAAGCTGTATAGCAAGTGTGCTCAGATTGCAGTGGAGCCCCTCAAGCATCCTCCTCTGTAAAGCGCTATTTCGGCCCTAATTGGGGCCTCATCTGCAGAAGAGTAGCTCGAGAAACTCCACCGCAATCCAAACGACAGGGATTAAAACTAATAATGCGTGTATAAAATAAAGTCAAATTGAATCAAGAAAAAACAAAAGACAAGACAAATAAAATAGAGTCAAATAGAAATTAATATACTGCCTGAATTTTTTTAATTATCGGGGAGGGGGAGTGTCATTTTAATCGTGTCTACTACGTTTAATTATTCGTCAGTATAATACGATAAGTCATCTACGTAAGTATTTATAGGGAATTGTAAGGGTACGAAGAACCCTCGCTGTTCACCCTCGATGTTTAGGTCGCACTCGATACCGCCTCGATATCACCTCGCTGTAAAACAAACGTACAGTTTTCAATGGAACCGTGCGTATCGAAGATGAATAGCAGCGCGCACGGTGCACGGTTCCATTTGAAACTACACGTTTGTTTTATATCGAAGTGATACCGCGCGCGACCTGAACATCGAGAACGAACAGCGAAGCATCTTCGGTATGTTTCTACCCTAACGCTCTTTGCGTCTGCAAGCTCGCCCCTTAAAAAGATCGCGCCTTCATGCACTTATGAACCTGTGTGAAGGTTCGAATATTCAGTACGTAGAGATGCAATGTTTTTATAAAAAAATAAGTTGCGATTAAATAATACTCCTATTAAATAACAAATCATAACGCGTACAAGACCAGAGTCAAGTAGAATTGAGATGCACACGGCACGACTCGCAACAGGAAAGAATGAAGTCGTAGACTCGACTGCAAGGTCATAATTAGGTGCAATATTGCAGCTTGCTCTAATTATGCACCCGGTTAAGGATTTTTCATGCATAGGAAAAGGCCTCCTCTTGTTACGGATCCAAAAGGGAAAAAGTACATGAAAGTTCTAGTAGCGGACGAAAAGTTGATCTGCCGGGTCTTTCGAGTCTTGACCTAAAGACGTATGCCGTCCCTCGTTGAAGTTTTTTTTTTTTAATTTTGATTAACTTTTATTTATCGGTCGGTTTCCTCAGTTTGTAATTAATCTCGCGAATGAAGATACAACTCTTCACGGTGTTTTTTTTTGTAATCAATTTAATCGTAACCGCACACTCGTTAGCAAAAGCTGGAAGGTATGGAAGTACAGGTAAGTATTGTAGAAGGCATCGATGTTTTATTTATTAATCATCAGACTGAGACACTTTTTTCCTTATTTCTCAAGGAACAAAGAAGTTGTTATAGATCCGCGTCGACTTTTACAGGTTTACGGATTGCTCGCGACCTGTAGATTATTATTAATTCAGCGTGCGGCGCCTGCTATTTCTAGACGTACTTTTTTCAGGAGACTATTATTGATTTATTATGGCTTTCATGGCGGTGTTTCGGGGCGAACGGAACAAAAAAAAAAACGCGCACGACGTGTATCATTCATTAGTTACTCTCTGCCTGGCGAGCAAGACTTCACATTTCATGATGATGATGATGATGAGGACGATCTTTTTGCTTTTTGCCATCCGCGGTGATTATGATTTATAATCGTGAATTACAGCGCGAATCAATCAAAAGGATCAATACAAAAATATAAAAAAAAATTAATAAATTAAAATAAGACGCAAAAGTAACCCCGGCCACGTTCTTCATCCTCATCATCTTTCCCGTTTTGTTAAGAGCTGAATTTTCTTGGGCGTAGAAGAAGGGGAAGTACCCCGGCTGTATTGAAAATTTCATCAATTGGAGGAAATTTAGAAAGCATTCGGCAAATATCTGTAATTAAATTCTGGGGCAGAGAGCAGGACAATGCGAGTTATTTATGCCGGGAGCTGGATGTGACAAACCATTGTGACCCAACCCGTTCACAATGCACTCCAATAATCTAAATCATAAGTACACACGCTATCTGGGAGACAGGAAGGGGGAATTATTTGAATAATAAGATAACTAGCCGGCTTTGTCTACCATATATTTCAGCTGTTTTCATTCAATTTGGACATTACTTCTTCCCTAAAGGCTGTTTTCGACTCTCCCATTTTTTTCTTCCTTGGATTCAGTTCTTAAACGCAGTAAATTAAATCGAATATCAAAAACTATCCAAAAGTTTCCCGTTTCAAATATTATGTCTAAAATTTCACCAAATCTGGTACAAGAAATATGGTAGTCCAAGAAAGCTACAAACGAAAACGAATTAATTTTCCTGATTTAAATAGTGACGTCCCCTATAATAATTCTAGTCGAAAAAAACACTAAATTTAGGAGACAAGAAAGTTTCACAGTCTCTTGAAAAGAAGAAGAGAAAAAAATAAATAAATAAGAGTCTATTGCCTGATTGCACCGCATTTTTAATCATTGATTAAATTTAAGACGTGTTTAGAATATGACATTCGTGAATACATGACAACATATGTCAGTCATAATCTAATTGACACTTAAATTTCAATTTAAGTATCAGTTAGAATGTTCCTGACATTATGCTAGATGTACGTTAATCATCATATTCTAAACGCGGCTTAAATTTAATCAATGATTAAAAATGCGGTGCAAATGTCCGTTAATTTTGTACAATGTGGGACAATCTGAAAATAAGTATTGTCAGTGGGTTAAAAGGGTTTAGCAAAAAGTCTGAACATTCAGGTTAAACAATTTCTTAGAAATCGGATTCCTATCATTATTCTTTTTTGTGATTCAGTACACTTTATTTAATTAAGATGCTTTATTAAATTAGAACTTACTTATATCGGAATATGACTCATTGAAAACACAAGCTGCGAGCTTATACGTATGTATAATGAAAGCATTAGTCAGCCTGCAATGCACTAAGAAATGATATCAAACTAGGATGTCATGTTCAAAAAAAAAAAAAAAAAGAACAAGCTTGCATTGTGCACTGCTTTGCAAAATGAAAAATATCTTCGAATCAGCGGTGAGTCATGGAAAAGCGTTGTCTTAATACAGCTCCCGGTGCAATCCATTCCTACATGAATTCCAAGGCCAGGCTTAGCTACTCACGTCACTCTAGATCACAATAAATATGGCAAGAGAAGAAAGCTCTTGGACTTTCGAATATGACTTACAATGTTTAACACGCGTTTTCAAAGTTCAGAATTTATTCTGTCAGTCAATTTTCCTGATTTAATTTAAATAAAGTGTAACTAAGAAACATCCACGATCGGCGAGGGTGAGTTTAAATAATTAAAATATAAACACTTTTATTGAAAATTTAACAGCCAAGTAAAGGTTTTAGAAGTAAACTGATTTTTGTTGATCTTCCCTTCTCTCTTTCATATCCTAGTTTCAATTTTATGTTAATTATTAAACTGTCAAAATCTAATTAATTAATTTAATTTAATTCACACGTTATTTTGTTTGTAATCTCTTTGTTATCGTACGAAAATTTCCTTTACATTTGAAGATATTTTGTTAATTATTAAGGATTCGGATTTTCATTTGAACTATTACAAGGAAGGACTCCTTAAGTAAGTTGAGAAATAAAGAAGCGGAAAAAACGACTTCCGAATATGACTTACAATTAGTCTGTTTAACACGCGTGTTCAAAATCTATTTTGTCAGTCAATTTTCCTGATTTCGTTTAAATAAAGTGTAACTAAGAAACATTCACGACCGGCGAGGGTGAGTTTAAATAAATAAAATAGAAACATTTTTGTTTAAAATTTAACTGCCAAGTAAGGTTTTTAGAAGTAAACTGATTTTTGTAGATCTTTCCTTCTCTCTTTCATATCCTAGTTTCAATTTTATGGTAATTATTAAACTGTCAAAATCTAATTAATTAATTTAATTTAATTCACACGTTATTTCGTCTGCATCTCTTTGTTATCGTAAGAAAATTTCCTTTACATTTGAAGATATTTTGTTAATTATTAAAGACTCGGATTTTCATTTGAACTGTTACAAGGAAGGACTCCTTAAGTAAGCTGAGAAACAAAGAAATAACAAACGACTTGCGAATATGACTTACGATTAGTCTGTTTAACACGCGTTTTCAAAATCTATTTTGTCAGTCAATTTTCCTGATTTAATTTAAATAAAGTGTAACTAAGAAACATCCACGATCGGCAAGGGTGAGTTTAAATAAATAAAATAGAAACATTTTTGTTTAAAATTTAACAGCCAGGCAAAGTTTTTAGAAATATACTGATTTTTGTTGAACTTCCCTTCTCTCTTTCATATCTTAGTTTCAATTTTATGTTAATTACTAAACTGTCAAAATCTAATTAATTAATTTAATTTAATTCACATATTATTTCGTTTATAATCTCGTTATTATCGTACGAAAATTTCCTTTACATTTGAAGATATTTTGTTAATTATTAAAGATTCGGATTTTTATTTGAACTCTTACAAGGAAGGACTCCTTAAGTAAGCTGAGAAACAAAGAAACGAACAAACGACTTCCGAATATTACTTGCAATTAGTCTGTTTAACACGCGTTTTCAAAATCTACTTTGTCAGTCAATTTTCCTGATTTAATTTAAATAAAGTGTAACTAAGAAACATCCACGACCGGCGAGGGTGAGTTTAACTAAATAAAATAGAAACACTTTTGTTTAAATTTAAGAGCCAGGTAAAGTTTTTAGTAGTAAACTGATTTTTGTTGATCTTCCCTTCTCCCTTTCATATCCTAGTTTCAATTTTATGGTAATTATTAAACTGTCAAAATCTAATTAATTAATTTAATTTAATTCACACGTTATTTCGTTTGTAATTTCTTTGTTATCGTACGAAAATTTCCTTTACATTTGAAGATATTTTGTTAATTATTAAAGATTCGGATTTTCATTTGAACTATTACAAGGAAGGACTCCTTAAGTAAGCTGAGAAACAAAGAAACGAACAAATGACTTGCGAATATGATTTACGATTAGTCTGTTTAACACGCGTGTTCAAAATCTATTTTGTCAGTCAATTTTCCTGATTTCATTTAAATAAAGTGTAACTAAGAAACATCCACGACCGGCGAGGGTGAGTTTAACTAAATAAAATAGAAACACTTTTGTTTAAATTTAACAGCCAGGCAAAGTTTTTAGAAGTAAACTGATTTTTGTTGAACTTCCCTTCTCTCTTTCATATCCTAGTTTCAATTTTATGGTAATTGTTAAACTGTCAGAAACTAATTAATTAATTTAATTTAATTCAAACATTATTTTGTTTGTATCTCTTCGTTATCGTACGAAAATTTCCTTTACATTTGAAGATATTTTGTTAATTATTGAAGATTCGGATTTTTATTTGAACTGTTACAAGGAAGGCCTCCTTAAGTAGTGAGCTGAGAAACAAAGAAACGAAAAAACGACTTGCGAATATGACTTACAATTAGCCTGTTTAACACGCGTTTTCAAAATCTATTTTGTCAGTCAATTTTCCTGATTTCATTTAAATAAAGTGTAACTAAGAAACATCCACGACCGGCGAGGGTGACTTTAAATGAATAAAATAGAAACACTTTTGTTTAAAATTTAACAGCCAAGTAAGGTTTTTAGAAGTAAACTGATTTTAAAGCTATGAATAAAGAAAATCGAATTTAACTTTTTAGGGTTTTTTAATAAAATAATTGGGGATGAAAGTAAGGTTTTCAACCCCCGCCCGCACGGCACTGGCTTTTCATTCAGAAATCAGGGCGCTACTAACCAAGAATTCGAAATTCAACATTATACGGACTAGTAAAAGTATTGGAGACAAAAAGGGGTTGAAAAGTGGTTCATTTGTTTTCTAGGTTCAATTATATTAAACCGTAGAAATGACAGTTTGAGTTGTCAATAACTGTAACAACTTCCAATTCAATTGTTCTCGATCGTCAAAGAAGTTTCTCATTTTGTTTTGTTTTTGTTTTTGACTGTATCCATTTTCCTCTGTTCGTTTCTTTTTTGGCGTAAAGTTGCGATTGTCATTTGTTTTTTTTTCTTTCTTCCTGCCTTCTGTTTATTTGTGGCTTTCACTTTGTTTATAATTTCTGATTCGATAAATAATAGAAACCGAGTCAGTAAAGATTATATTAAATGTTTGTGATTCACAATAAAATTATTAGTTGTTTTAGTAACGGGTCATTTTTGAAATTTTTGATTAAAGTAAGCCATGATTTTGATAATGGTTGTTGGCAATTCCGATAAGACAACTGAAATTTTAATTCAAAGCATCAGATTGGGGATCCTTCAAATTGAATTAATTTAAAGGTCTGGTTTATTAATTAAAATCTTACTTTAACTGTCAGTTTATAAAAGTTATGGCTTACTCGAATTAAAAATTTTAAAAATGGCCCGTCAGTTTTGCGCACGGAATTAAAAGCCGTCGACGACACGTTCGACAGCGAAATAAACCTGCAACGAAAACTTGAAAGCAAAAGATCGGGTCTTTGTGTTTAATGGCATTAAAAAAATTGTTTGCCCCATTTTCGCAAATTAATGTTTTACAGCCGCGCAAATTGAAAATACACACGCACACACCATGTGCGCTTTAATTTCGTAATTGGTTTTGTGTTTACAAAGCCAATGAATATTTTTTTTTAATCCCTCTTTATATCAGTGCACTTTATTTTGTTATAAAATATTGCATGCATATTTTGTGATTATTTTCGCGTTTATGATAAACAGATTTTTTTTTAACGTAAAATTGGGCTACGCCAATTTTATTTAGGCCCATTAGTTACATAACATACGTGAAATTATTTTTTATTTAATTATTGTGTTTAAAAATTATTTTTTTGTTTTGCAGTGTCGTTAGTTCTGTTGTATTTAGTGATTTTGTCACTGGTTCTGAGGAAATTTCAGACAATTTTCAGATACAGTGCGAGCAAAAACGACTGATACGTGTGAAGTTGCAGCTTAGTTAATGTATACGACAGAATAAGTACATATACGTAGAATAACGAACTTCACATGTATGAATCGTTTTTGCTGGCACTGTCGAATTCTCTAAAAATATCAGTCAGCTGATTAGTAAGTAAGTAAGTAAGTACTCTTTCAAAAATTAAACCTCTAACTTATCAGCTGTCAGATATGCAGATAAGACCGGTAAGACAGGCATCTGCTGATTTCCAAACTATTAAAGAGAAATTGTAATTTCTAATTTTGATTTTCCTTTTTCCTCTTGAAAATAAACCGTCGAAAACACCTTTCAAAAAAAAAAAAATGTATGTACACCCAACAAATTTTGGGGGAGAAGAAAGGCAACACCGTTCGCCAAGCATTACACATCGAGTTCTTCTTCTTTACCAACAGTAGGTAACTATAGTTTCCTGTAGGAATGTTGCTTTTGGCAAAATGCAGGAAAAACTTAACGACAATCGAATCCTACCAAAGAAAAAAACAAAAAAAAACAGTATTCGAAAGTTTTGCTTTTCTATTATCGATCATTTTTTTGATTTTTGTTTCTTTTTTTAATTGTTACTTTGGATTTTTCAAAAAAAATTGGCTATTATTCTTATACCTAAACCTTGTCACGTTCATTTGTTACACAGTTGAACGTCTTTTGTTTATTTTTATCTTTTTCGATGAAGAAAGTCGAAATTTGTGTTCTTAATTTATTTTTCGACGTAATATATCGTCGACAGTTTTTTTTTTGTTTATTGTTTATTGTTACAAATTAGGCGTATAGTATAATATACTTGGTGGCCTAATAATCAAACATAATTACTTACATCTTAATTTTTAATTTTGTTTACACAATTTTCTAATAATTTAATCAAATCTTTTTCATTTAAATTATTCCATTCTTGTACAGTTTTAGGAAAAAAGGAAAATTTATGAAGATTAGACTTCGAAAAGGGTATTTTATAAGTGAAGTTATGTTTTTTTCTAGTACAAGAATCATTTACTTTTAATTTAGATAGAAAATTGTGCATCGAATCGTGTTGAAAATGAATATAACAAAATAATTTTAATCTTGCTGTTTTTCTTCTAGAAGATAGACTATCCCAATTTAGTTCCTTGAGCATACGTGATACAGACGCAGTTGTTCTGTGGTCGTTACAAACATACCGAGCTGCTTTATGCTGTAACATTTCCAGATCTTGAATTAAATAATATTGGTATGGGTCCCAGACTTCTTGTGCGTACTCAATCTTAGGACGAACATATGTGATGTAAGCTTTTTGAAGTACTGGTTTACCAGAGCCTTTAAGATTTCTTGTTATGAAATACAAAGATTTATAAGCTTTTTTTAAAATATTCTGAATGTGATTATTCCAATTTAAATCATTTCGAAAAGTAACTCCTAGGTATTTGCATGTATCATCATATTTTATCAAATCATTTCCTAATTTATATGGATGAGCCTGGAACAACATTTTGGTACCAAAAGACATTGCAACACATTTTTTTGTATTAATTTCCATTTTATTTTCATTACACCACATCTGAATTTTGTCTAAATCTCCTTGGAGCAAAATCCAATCTTCTGCATTCTTCCTTTGATTGTAAATAACGCAGTCATCAGCAAATAATTTTGTTTCACAACTCAAATTTTGTGTAATGTCATTTATAAAAATAATGAATAATATAGGACTGATCACACTACCTTGAGGCACACCAGAAGTAACTATTAGCTCAGATGAAAAAATATTATTTATTCTCACTTTTTGCTTCCTATCCGTCAGGTATTCATTTATCCATTTGATGACTCGCATGTCACACTTCAAATTTTGTAATTTTCTTATAATAATATCATGTGGAACTTTATCGAAAGCTTTAGTAAAATCAATAAAGATGGCATCTATCTGCCCCTTATCGTCAACAATTTCTACCAATTCATTGTGAAAATTTAACAGTTGAGTAACACAGGAGAAATGTTTTCTAAAACCATGTTGATTCCTACTGATTATGTTGTGCTTATCACAAAAATATTGTAGGTAGTTTGTCAGAAGTTTTTCTAAAATTTTACAAACAATACATGTTAAACTAATTGGACGATAATTATTGCAATCAGACTTCACACCAGATTTATAAACAGGCAGAACTATTGATATCTTCCAGTCATTTGGTAAAATACTATTATTAATGCTAATTTGAAACAGATGCGTTAAATATTTAGATACGGGATAACCTCCAATTTGTAAAATTTCAGCTGTTAAATTATCAATACCTGGAGATTTATGACATTTGAGTTCCTTAATAATATCAGCAACATCTTTTCGAGTAAAATGAAATAAATCAGAAACTTCTGTTTGATTTTCATTAAAATTTAGAATCGCATTATTTTTTTCATTAAAAACACTAATAAAATACCTATTCAATTCTTCTACTGTATCTGTGAGGTTTTCTAACAGACATCCATCTTTCTTTATCAAAATTTGAGAAGTTGTAGATTTATTCAAACGTTGTATATATCGATATAAGTGATTTCCATTATCCTTGTCCATTAAGTGTATTAGGTACTGTTCATTTGCATGGTGCTTTGCTTCATTAAATTCAGATAATAATTGTTTGTAATAATTTTTATAAATTTTCCTGAAACGATAAGCCCGACGTAATTTTTTCTTTAATCTTTTCACATGTTTTGAGTAATAAACAGGATCAGTTGTAGATTTAATTTCTTTGCACGGAACATATTTTAGAACCAAATTGTGAATCAATGTCACAAAAGATTTCCATAATTCATTAATGTCTCCACTGGAATTTACCCATATCGGAAATTTTTTCTCAAGTTCATTAATAATTAATAGATTGTTTGCATTCTGATACTGGTAAATTTTTATTATTTTGTCAGTAATAACAGGCAATTGAAGATCCAAGTCAACAACGACAACATTGTGATCACTTACTCCATCTTCAACATCCCAAGTTATCACCATATCAGATGGTCTAACAATGACAACATCTAGAATATTTCCGCGTGTGTCATTATGAAAAAGTCTAGTAGGTTTATTAACAATTTGAGTCAGTGAATATTGTATAATCAAATCATTAATTTTTGATTGTAACTGATTACCAATTTTATTGCCACTCCAATCAATACTTGGTAAATTTAAGTCTCCAATAATAGCAATTCTTTCAAATTGATCTTCTACATTATTTATAAAACTAATTAATTTATCTATGAAATTATAATGATTACTGGAACAATACACTGCTACTATCAGCAGTTTTGCTGTTGATATTTGAGTAATTACAGCCAACATTTCAAATTCATCATCCCTCCAGAATTCATGACAGTCGAAATTTCCTTTTACTAAAATAAACACACCACCACCAATTCTGTCAATTCTGTCATATCTAAAAACCAAATCAGATCCAAAGATTTCACTAGAGGAAATGTTATCATTTAGCCAGGATTCAGTTCCCACGATAATATCAGGTTCATGTATCTCAATTAACGAATTGAATTCCATTTTTTTATTTAGTATACTTCGTAAATTTATATTTAGTATTCTCAATTTATCAATCGATTTAGAATGTGTTGGATGTTGCCGAATATTATCATCTTTTTTAATTTTTAATTGCTATATTTTATTCATTATGTTCAGATCCACATTATAGTTCGTTTTATTTTTTAAAATAGAAATTATTCTTTGATAGCTAGGACAATTTTTATCCCATCCCGAATGATTAATGTCTATGCTTAATCCTAACTTATCATTCGCATCTGAGCAAGATGGACATTTAAGGATATCACTTTGACAAGAGTTACTACTATGTTCACCGCAGCATTTCGCACACCTTTTTTTATTACTGCATTTTTTCTCATTTTGATTAGCAAAGTGACCTATTTCTCCACAATGGAAACATCTAACTATGCTGAAGTGTTCAAAGACTTTACCAATGCTCCAACCCACATATATAAATTCTTTGGACAATAAAGTATTAAATATTTTTGCCTGTGCCTGCATAATAATGTTTATCTTATTTTTGTAAGGTTTTGACCTGTAAATAATTTTTAAATGTTGATCGTCTGCATCTAAATTCAACTTATTCTGTCTTATAATTTTTTCTAAAAGTGCTTCATTATCCTCCTTTGCATCTTCCAGTGATATACCAACTATCTTAATTTTCGGCTGTAACTTACTTGGCACAGAGATTTTATAATTGTTACCAAGTTTCTCAGAAATTACCTTCTGCACTTTAGACGTCTCAGATCTTTCAACTTGTAAAAGAATCCCTCCTTTCTTAGTATTTTTTCCAATAGATATACCAGCTTGCATTTCGACCACATCAACTTTATTTTTTAAGACCTCCTTAATAGGCTCTTGCAGTGTTTTATCTTTGGGTTCAACAATTATTACGTTTCTATTTAATACGTCCGCAAATGTTGCTTTTCGTCCACTTATTCCACTTGTTCCACTTATATTATTAGAAACCGAATCTTGTAAATTAAATTGTAATTTTAAATGATTAATTTCATCCTTTAGAGATTTATTTTCCAATAGAACACTATCCAATTTAGCGATAATTTCCTTATTTTGCGAAGTTATTATTTGAAACATATTAAAGAATTCTTCTTTAGTGCAATCTACTGAATTCATTAGAGTAGCATTAACATCAGAAAAATTTCTTCTCATCGGTTTAGGAGACTGATTTATATGTCCACTTGTACAGTTATTGACGTCTGCCAAATTGTCACTACTTGACTGACTTGCCAAAATTTCACAACAGTTTATCGAATCTTCGCCGTAGACAATTACATTTTTTAAATATTTCACACAACCAGGATGAGTTAATCCATCACAAATTATGCATTTTAACCCATTTACTGGAATATTATTGCACTGTCTGCAAGGTTTATTCGCTCTTGAAATTGACGTGACTGCATTAGTCGATGTCATTGTTTTGTTTTTTTTTCTTGGGTTTGTAACTATCGATCGTCCTTTGTTTAACAAATTTAACAAAAATGGTCAATTGTCGTTTTCTTTTTTTGTTAATTTTTACGTTTTCTTTTGTGTTGACGCCAATGTTACCAATCCTAATGTACTAAAGTGTACCTAATAATTGACGTAGGGCAACAAAAGAAAACACGGCATTTATTTTTAGTGAAATTTCTAGTGAATTATTTTCCGCCGAGTTTACCCTTTGGCGTAAAACATCGTCGATTGTTTTGTTTATTTCTTGCATTTGTTAAAACTGTCGTCGATATTCTTTTGTTTCAGTTTACTGCGACAGAAATCATCAACTCTGCTCTTTTTCTTGTAATTTTCACGTTTCTTATGTTGAAATCAGTGTTGCCAACTTTAGAGATATTAATAATAATATTTAAGTTAATGAATAACAGAAAACAATTTCTTTTTGTTATTTTCTCGTGCGTTGAGGTCAGCTTTGCCAACCCTAACCCAACCCGGCACAACCTTAGGCCAATGAAAACTAATACTACTAATATTTAAGTTAATATTTGCGTTGCCAACCTTAGGATATTGAAA
The DNA here is from genome assembly GCA_036172665.1 of Prosopocoilus inquinatus. Lineage (NCBI taxonomy): Eukaryota > Metazoa > Arthropoda > Insecta > Coleoptera > Lucanidae > Prosopocoilus > Prosopocoilus inquinatus. The sequence continues at coordinate 10,525,416 of CM069879.1, forward strand.
AGTAATATTTAAGTTAATGAATAGCAGAAAACAAAAATTGATTTTTCCGGCTGTTATTTCTGATGCAACTTTTCGCGAATTATTTCCTGCTCAGTTAATTTCTTGATGTAAAATAAAATAACGTCGACTGTTTTGTTTATTTGTTGCATTTGTTTAAACCGTCGATCGTCCTTTGTTTCGGTTTCGTTTCAATAAAAATAAAAAAACCCTCGTTCTTTCTTTTTTTTGTAATTTTCTCTTGCGTTGAGGTCAGCGTTGCCAACCCTAGGCCACTGAAAACTAGTATTTAAGTTAATATTTGCGACAGGCAGCGTTGCCAACTTTAGGATATTAAAAAGTAATATTCGAGTTAATGAATAGCAGAAAACAAAATTTGATTTCTTCGGCTGTTATTTCTGATGCAAATTTTCGCGAATTATTTCCTGCTCAGTTTATTTCTTGACGTAAAATAAAATAACGTCGACTGACTTGTTTATTTCTTGCATTTGTTTAACCTGTCGATCGTCCTTTGTTTCGGGATCGTTTCAATAAAAACAAGAAAACTCGTTTTTTTTTTGAAATTTTCTCTTGCGTTGAGGTCAGCGTTGCCAACCCTAACCCAACCCAACCTTAGGCCACTGAAAACTAATATTTAAGTTAATATTTGCGACAGCGTTGCCAACCTTAGGATATTGAAAAGTAATATTTAATTAAATGAACAGCAGAAAACAAAATTTGCTTTCTTCAGCTGTTTTTTTCTGATACAACTTTTCGCGAATTATTTCCTGCTCAGTTAATTTCTTGACGTAAAATAAAATAACGTCGACTTGTTTGTTTATTTGTTGCATTTGTTTAAACCGTCGATCGTCCTTTGTTTCGGGTTCGTTTCAATAAAAATATAAAACTCTCGTTTGCGTTGAGGTCAGCGTTGCCAACCCTAACCCAACTCAACCTAAACTTAGGCCACTGAAAACTAATATTTAAGTTAATATTTGCGACAGGCAGTGTTGCCAACCTTAAGATATTGAAACCATGAAAAGCAAGAAACAAAATTTGATTTTTTCGGTTGTTATTTCTGATGAATTCTTTCACTAATTATTTCCTGCTCGGTTTATTTCTTGTTTTTTGATTTAAAATGACGTCGACTGTTTTGTTTATTTCTTGCAATTGTTTAAATTGTCGATCGTCCTTTGTTTCAACAAAAATCTTCCCAACTCTCGTTTTTTTTTCTCTTTTTTTTGTAATTTCCAGGTTTTCTTGGCGTTGACCAAATATTCTTGCGTTGAGGTCAGTGTTGCCAATTCTAATGCACTGGAGAACAATATTTAATAAATCAATAAAAGGAAACACTATTTGATTTATTCGGCATATATTTCTGCTTCTAGTAATTTTTTAGTGACTATTTAGGCTAAATATTCAGATTATTGGCAGAACACACTGCTACGTACCGTCGCGAGCATTAAATTTCGATCGTTACTGTCAATCAAAACGTCAATTATAATTTCAGAAATTAGAAATTTTTCTATAAATTAGTTGCATTTTACCAAAAAAGGGTCAAAAATAATTTAGATTTTTAAGAGATTATTTCCAGTATTAAAAATTAAGACGTCAATCTCTTTCCTTTTCATAAAATATAACGTGTTCACCTGAATTTGTGGTCTACCGAGCTTTGACGGCTTCGTACGTAGTATGTCGTAGCGTACGTCACACGCACTTTTCACGTCAGTCTGTTTACCGGCATGTGCCAAACATAACCTCAAAAGTATCAACCCCATAAAACGAACGTGTATTTCTAAAGAAAATGGTTTTAACAGTTCATAAATAAAAATAACGGTTATCATAAATTTGTGTATTATTTTAGGCAAATGTCAAATTAGAAGATAAGCCGTATGATTTAATTCACGTCATGAGTTTAACAGTGGACCACAAATCTTTGACAATCAGTGACGACCAAAATCTATCGCTCGCGACTGTACATAAGTCAATTTTATTCTTTTTTTTTTTTAATACGATACCGCCGTTTCATTCATTTTTGTTCTGCGGTCATATTCGATTTAATTTTTTTTGATTTGCTTACTTACTATTATTTAATTGTTTTAATACTTATAGAAATGTTATAAAATCTATGATTGTCTTTGTCATAAATTTTCTTGATGAATTCTTCCATCATTTTCTGCTCTAGAGTGTAATATTACTACAAAGTGGACAGGAATGCCTGTTTGTTTAAGTTAGCAATGTTGAATTTTATTTTTAAATGGTAGAAATCTTCCAACTATCACCGGCAACTGTCACTATTAGAATGATTAGGTTGTTTTTAGATCTTTTTAGTTCTTTTAGGTTGGTAGCGTACTGAAGATGGCAGCTTAGCTGCCGAAATACGTATCTACGAATATAAAAACTATTGTGGACGGAGGTTAATTTCAATTATCTCTTAAACCACAGTTTCCTTTACTGTTTAGTAACTGTTACTTGACATTTCAGATTTAGATCAAAACGCTGGATGACGTACAATCTTGTCGCAGTCATGTTACGTCAAATATCTGTCAAATAAATCAACAAAACATTGTTCTATTGCAAATAGTCGAATAATTGTATTGGCATCCCAAACAGTCATGCTCAAGCGTGCAGTATTTTGGTCCTTCCGGATTTGTAAACTTATTAAATGTGCCCGTCCTTTCCATTACCCGAAAACCTCTACTACACTTCCAGCTGCTGCACTCTTAGTGAAACTCTGAATTATTTGCAACTAAATCTTTATGTCAATGTTAAAATTTCTTAGAAAAATTTTTTGTGCAAATCGTTCTTGATTGCAGTGAAAACCTCGAGCAGCCTCTGGACAGCTGTTTCAGCCCTGCTTGGGGCTTCTTCAGCAGAGAGGTAGGTCGACATTCCCACTGCACTATTTCTGTGGAACTCACAATCAATTTTTGATGTTATACTCTTGCACCGAATGAATGAATAATACAGAATATAGAATATACGGGGTGATGTCATCTTGAACTAGCACAAATGAACAATGCGACACTATCTACATGTAAATTTTTCAACAATAGCGCGCTCTGCCATACAGAACGCGCGTCTGTGAAAAAGCCCTCCCCTATCACCAAAGGGTCAACGCACTGATAATTTAATTCTTTAACTGACGCGGGAAGTGCTTGATATGCACTCCGGGCCCATAACCAAGTGTATGTGCGCGGCTGTAGAAACAATAGGGCCCCAACATGCACCAATCTTACATAATGCATATTAACGGCGCATAAGTCGCGATGCGTCTCGCATTTACGCGCGTTGATTTTTTAACGAAAGGGAGCAGGCAAGCAAGCAAGGGTGGTGGAGGCGGAGGCCCGAGGTGCAGCTTATTATAATGCGATCGATGGACGAGGGTGGCTGCCTCCTCCACCACCGCCGCCGCCGCCGCCGACACTGCCGCTGCTGCTGCATATGATAAACCGGACCCTTATCCCCCGGACTCTAAGGGGTTGACGTTCGAAATTAGATCGATTCGATAAGCTTCGCAATTATTTACGTATTATTTATGCTGAGGATGATTTGAATATGAAGTGACGTGGGGGGTTGAAACGAAACTGAACACCCGATGCCCCCTACTGATACTGATTTTAATACAGGCCCATATGTTATAATGTTATCGTGAGAAGGTACATAGTCTATTAAAATGCCAAAAAAAAAATGTCTATTTCTTTAATAAATATTAAAGTAATTTGCATCTTGATGGTTGTAAATTAAGAAAATTAAGAAAAATAGCGGTGTGATGCTTATAAATTATAGTATTTCCATTTTAAAATCGCTGTTATGGTGGCGCAACAGTCTGGGTACTAATAAAGGTCTAGTCTGGTTATAAATTCTTTTATTTCCCTCAGACCGGAAACCGCTCTGTAGTGACGGTTCTATCTTAAGCCGGATCTACATCTGGCTTAAGACGAGCCACTTGCAACATATGCCGTTTGCAAATGTAATTATTAACTTCGATAAGTATTCCTAAGCCCAGACTACTGAAGATGGGAAGTCAATTTTACTTTTTTACTTTGAGAAGTAAAATTGACTTTTGAACTTAGACGTAGCCCATCACTTAGCCACTCAAACTGTGTACGGTGCAAATCCCAATGAACAAAACGAGGAGGGTCAATGATATACATATGCTTGTGCCATTTTGTGAACTTCGTCTTTCACTTTTCAATTTTCAATTTGTCACTACTCAGTGCAAATGATTAGACAAACGTTACTCAGATTGTAAGTACAAAGTTTTTTTTAATCTCAAACCGGACAGAAAAATGAAGGGAACACACTCAACATTTCGCTATAGATTTATAGCTTCACTCCTGACGAAGCTATAAATCTATAGCGAAACGTTGAGTGTGTTCCCTTCATTTTTCTGTCCGGTTTGAGATTAAAAAAAAACTTTGTACTTACAATTTCCATCGGACAAGAACAAACTTCAGTTACTTAGATTAATAAAAGAAAACAAATTTCAAAATTACAAAATAAATTACAGGCACGTGTTATTGTTCATAATAGATATTTAATTAATTAACGTATAGTTATAACGTGTAGAGTATCATCAAACTTGAGTAAAAAATTAATACGGATTGTAATCCGTAAGCCTGAATACACAAGTCGATGAAGCCCTGTTTACACAAACGAAATTCGCGATAGTTTTGTTATCTGGTAAAGGTTAATTATTTTTAGAGGTAATGAATGACATACCAATACTCGAACCACCAGATAAGATGAGATACATCTCCAAGGTTTAATTAGCAGGTACTACAACTTGCCATGTTCGAAATTTTTAGGCTTACTCCTGTAATTAGGAAGAAAAATAAAAGAACTCGAAGTAGGCCGACAGTTAAAAAGAGATTTTCCAATTTGTTTGCTTTTGTAGGGATTTTCCGCTTTTCAAGTTGCTTATGGCATATACCGAGTTATTAAAAAAAAATCAACTGTTTTTAAGATCATTTGGACCACTTTCAGTTAAAATTTAAGTTCCAGTTAACTCCAAAGAAACCATTAGTTACAATAATTGACTCTATGGTTAAAGTTAGAGCGGCGCAAAACGAGGTCCAGAAGATGAGATAAGAAAGTCCGTCAGGGATGAAATATTTCTTAAAACTGGATTAAAATAGTTTACGCTTTTTTGCGCTCTAAGGTCCGGTTTCACCATCACAGTTTAACTTTAAACTTCGCTTTATTCCCGTGGCAACAATTCCAAGGATAATTGTCTCCATAGGAATAAAACTGGGCTTAAAGTTAAACTGTAATGGAGAAAACGGACCTTAATGACGAAAAATTATAAGAGATTTGATTAAGATATTTGATTAAAATAAGTTTCTCTTACGGCTAAGACAGGGCTTCTCAAAATTTACTGCCTGGCGACTCCTTTTACCGAACAAATATTTTTGCGACTCCTGCTATACAGGTTATTAAAGCAGGAGTACCAATTAAAACATCTACCGATAATAAATCATAAAGGAAAATCGAAAACAATTCTTTGTAACTTCTTGTACAGAATCCCGAGCGATAAATTTTGGTCGTCACTGCCTTATCAAAGGTTGGCACCGAACTTGTACTTTATTAAGAATAAGGAGTTTGGTGACTTAATTTTGAATACAATAGTCTGTTAATTATTTATTATAACTTATTTTCGACACCGTCTTCGTAAAACAGGAAATTTTGGTCGTCACTGTCAATCAAAAAGGAAATTTATGTTTTGAATTAAAACATTTAAAACTTAAGATAAATTTCCTTTTTGATTGACAGTGACGACCAAAATTTGATGCTCGCGGGTGTGTATACGAATATATTTTTTACCATGTATTAAAGACAAAGTCAAATTTTACTTTTAAATACAGACATAAATTTTGCATTAATTAATTTTGGGTTCAGAAATGTTTTAGATTGTCACGACCCCCATATTTAGTTACGCCACATCATATGGTATCGCGCAACACATTTTGAGAAGCCCTGGGCTAAGAGATGGCGCTCTAAATTATGACGATGATGATAATAATGATGATGATGTCTCCTTTAAATCTCCTTTTGTCTTCCCTGAAAATAATAGTTACTCGTCAAGAAAAGGATTAACTTTTTTAAAGCTAGAATTGGATGAGATGCAGATGCCGAATATTTTTTTTTAAATTTGATCAAGATAAGTTTGCCTTTAGGCTAAGAGATGGGGCTCTAAATTTAGACACTGATGTCTCCATTAGACCTCGTTTAGCTCTTCTTGAAAATAATAATTGTTATCAGAAAAGGATCAAATTTTTTAAAGTTAGACTTGGACGAGATGCAGTTGCCAAATATTTTTTAAAATTTGATCGAGATAAGTTTGCCTTTAAACTAAGAGATGGTGCTTCAAACTGTGGCAGTGAGGCATCCATTAGATCTCCTTTCACTGTTCTTGAAAATAATAATTAGTTAATATAAAAAAAATCGAATTTCTTAAAGCTAAAATTAGATGAGATGCACATGCCAAATATTTCTTCAAACTTGATTAAAACAGATTTAATTTTTGGCTAATAGATGGTGTTATAAAGATGGTGATGCATCCTTTAAGCCCCCTTCTGTTTTCCGTGAAAATAATTTGTTACAAAATACAATTTTTTTAAAGCTAAAATTTGAAGATGAAATAAGAATAGCAGCAACGTTTTCAAAAAATCGATTGGCACAGTTTGCCTTTGCCGCAAAGAGATGGCGCGCGTCATTTTTCGTTTCGAGACATCAAGCTGCACACATGTGTGTGGTCTCCCGAGAGTTTGTGCTTAATTTTGATGCAAAATTCTAAAAATATAGCACTTCTGGAATCCTTAGAACCTTAAGTGTCGTTTGGTTTGTTTCAAGCAAATTCTTCCGCGCGGACTAACCGTTTCTGCACTGGAAAACAGAGGTAAATAGATGACGATGTTAGCGTGGACCATGCTTATAATTGATTTCTTTGTTTTGACGGAGGAATTCGCTTTTTTTGACTCCCCAGTTTCTTTTGCGACTATCCTTCCTACCGAGGAATTGATTTGAGTATGTAGTGGAGTTTCCTTCATAAGTAATCGACGTTTAGTAAACGGCGTACCATGCGTACTATCCTGAAGGTCATCTGTGTGGGACTATTGGTACGTACAAGCGAGGTAACTGAAGTTCGACGTTTCCACGAGAGACGGAGTTGCTCCGTGACGTTTGTTTATGACTGACAGCACAGCTGGATGAGAACTGATCCATTTTTGACTCCGAAATCGAAGCGTATCCAATTGTTTCTGGTTTAGCGTGTGTTAAAAATTAATTTCAAATTTAGCGCCAATAAATCGTAAAGTTTGAGAAAATATACATAGATGGCATTACATTTTCTAGACAATTTCAGACAGATTTTTTCGTATACTCTCTATTGATAATTGAATTGAATTTCACTTCGTGAAAGGGAATTTTGGTCATGAATAAGGAATTTTGGTCATGAACAAGGAATTTTGGTCACGAACAAGGAATTTTGGTTTTGAAAAAGGAATTAATTTTTCATCAATTCACAGGTTATGTTGGATTCGTTTGAGAAGGTTGACAACACTGCTTGCAGTGCACCCTGTACGTATACATGTATATATACCGTATTACTTCGACCCTGACATCGCAGAATACGCGTTTATTCATCGAACAAAATAAATCGAATGAAATTAGAATACATTATGATCGTCTTCGGGCGAGATAAAAATAGACGGAACTTATTGAGGCGAATTGACGGAGCGCGCCGTCGCTGCCGCGGTAAATGTAGGTTCGGTTCCTTTGAGTTCTTCGAAAATCGAAATTCCCTGTTTATTTGTTCGTCGTGAATGAAGGCCCGCCCGCCGCCGCCCCCGACCCCCACGCAGAACAAACGCAATACATTTCGCTCGATTTTACTTTACGAATAAATACAGCGTGTGATTTTCAACGGGTATCGATTTCAGTCGGTGGCGCCCGATAATAAATCGAACTCGCCCGGTAATTAACGATAAATATCGCAGGTTCGCAGTGTATCGGAGTCCGAACGGTGCGGCGCACAGGTGTCCGCATTGTGTATTCCTAATTGAAAAAAAAAGGCTAATTATATTAACGTCCCGTATTTAGTGAACGTTAATGATCACTATCGTAATTATTCACAACCTCCGGCTACGATCGCTTTTTTTACGTTGCTTTTAAATAATAGTAAATCTTAGATAATCGGAGAGGGAGGGGGCGATCAGCTTCCTTTTTTTTTAAAAAAAAGATACATTTTGTAATTAGGGAAAGGTATGCCATGCACGCCACTGCTAAACTCTATCGGTTACTAAATTACAGAAAATTTAACTGAAATCGCCCCGACGCAGCGACGCGACGTATCATTAAATCTTCCCGGTAGTCACGTCGTAGATTAGGGAGTAAATCCGGGAGGTGGCGAGGATCTGCGCTCGTGGCGCCCTCCCTCCTCATTTATTGCCGGGACGAGTGCGTAATCCGCGACGGGTGAGGCGGACCTGACTCACGCGATCTTCCCTTTGTCAGGTACAGAAATCGACGGGAAATCAATTTCTAGAATTCGAAAAGTATTCAGACATAGTAAAATTTTTAAAATCGGAGAACCAAAAGTGACAATGTTTCAAACTATTCAAAATCTACCATACGTTCAAAAAAAATTGCGGCAGTGGTGGCGATAAGGTTTTCGGGCCTCCCAACCGTATTTAGAAATTCCAATATTTTTTTTAATCACGTTTGAATTTTATTAGAAAACTAAGGGGTCCTCCGGAGCCGGGGCCCCTCTCGCACGGCGGTGTCTACGGGGGCCTTATCGCCGCCACTGAATTGCTGAGTAATCTGAGACAAACTTAAATTAAACATTGTAGGTATAGTGTCAACTTGAATGAAAGAAGAAAAAAAAAAGATCGACTGATTGTCAAAGTAAAAGCAAAATACAGTCAAATCGAATGGAAACAAAAAACAAAAGACGATCGTCATGCGGTGAAGACGAAAATAAAAATTGTCCAAAAGTAACAATAAAATAAAAAAAATGATGAACGCAATGAAAAATTTAAAAGATAAAGAAACAAAAGAAAAACAAGATCAATTGATTGTCAAAATAAAAACAAAATACAGTCAAATCGAATGGAAACAAAAACAAAAGATCGTCGATGCGGTGAAGATGAAAACGAAAATTGTCTAAAACTAACAATAATTTTTTTTTAAATGACGAACGCAATGAAAAATTTTAAAAGAAAAAAAAAGAAAACCAACATCGATTGATTGTCGAAATAAAAATAAAATACAGTCAAGTTGAATGGAATCAAAAACAAAAGACGATCGTCGACGCGGTGAAGACGAAAATAAAAATTGTGTAAAACTGAACAATAAAGTTTAAAAAAAAGTGACGAACGCAATGAAAAACTTAAAAGAAAAGAAAAATAAGATCGATTGATTGTCAAAATAAAAATAAATTATAGTCAAATCAAATTGAGACAAAAACAAAAGACGATCGTCGATGGGGTGAGGATGAAAAGAAAAATTGTCCAAAACTAACAATAAAATAAAAAATGATGAACGCAATGAACAATTTAAAAGAAAAGTAACAAAAGAAAAACGAGATCGGTTAAATGTCAAAATAAAAACAAAATACAGTCAAATCGAATGGAAACAAAAACAAAAGACGATCATCGATGCGATGAAGACGAAAATAAAGATTGCCTTAAACTAAAAATAAAAAAAATGTGACGCAATGAAAAAGAAATTTAAAAGAAAAGAAAAACAAGATCATTTGATTGTCAAAATAAAAATAAAATAAAGTCAAATCGAATGGAAAGAAAAACAAAAGACGACCTCGATGCGGTGAAGACGAAAATAAAAATTGTGTAAAACTGAACAATAAAGTTTTTAGAAAAATGACGAACGCAATGTCAAACTTAAAAGAAAAGAAAAATAAGATCGATTGATTGTCAAAATAAAAATAAAAAACAGTCAAATCGAACGAAAACAAAAACAAAAGATGATCGTCGATGCGGTAAAGACGAAAATAAAAATTGTGTGAAGCAAATAATAATTTTTTTTTAAATGACGAACGCAATGAAAAATTCTAAAGCAAAAAAAAAGAAAACCAACATCGATTGATTTTCAAAGTAAAAATAAAATACTGTCGAATCAAATAGAAACAAAAACAAAAGACGATCGTCGATACGGTGAAGACGAAAATGAAAATTGTCCAAAACTAACAATAAAATAAAAAAAAATGATGAACGCAATGAAAAATTTGAAAGAAAAGAAACAAAAGAAAAACAAGATCGTTTGATTGTCAAAATAAAAACAAAATACAGTCAAATCGAGTAGAAACAAAAACAAAAGACGATCGTCGATGAGATAAAGACGAAAATAAAAATTGTGCGAAACTTACGATAAAATTTAAAAAAAATGACGAACGCAATGAAAAATTTAATTTGCAAACTTTAAAGAAAGAAGACGAACAGTAAACAAAATAACGCCAAAATCTTATATCTTCGATGGCGGCGGTGGGACAGTAAAGAAGACACCGAAAATCGAGTAAAATATATTTTCGTTTTTGGTGGCAGGGGTGGGATGATAATAACAATAATAACAAAGATACCGAAATTTTATTTACTTTAATTAAGGAGAATTTGGGGATTAATTAACTGATAAATATCTAAGTTAGGATTTGCTTTTGGAATCTACGAAAATTCACACAAGATCAAATTCCTAAAGTCGCTTGAAACTTGGCAAAATTAAGCTGATGGTCTTCGTGCAAAACAAAAAAAAAATATTACGACTGATAACAGTGACAAGTCAATTGATGTCTGATAATTTTCATTCTGAATTTTTCGTGCAAAAGGAAAAAGGAAATATTACGACTGATAGAGTTGCAAGTCCATTGATGTCTACAACGATAATTTTCATTCTGAATTTAATAGTTTTTTTTAACACTCTCCAAACGTTCTTCGGAAGCTCATCGACAGTGGCGGAGAGGGCTGCGGAAAGCTCACAAACGTGAGACCATCACAATTTCGTTATAATCTTATCACGGACAGACGGCTTAAAAATGGCATAAACCTTGACGTTTCGGCCTCGTTTTCGTAGTTCAAATTTACTTTATTAAAAATAGATAAAACTACGTCGTCGTTTTTAAAGTTATAAAATCCACTTGCTTTAGTTTCATTAATTTCGTTGTCTGGAGTTTTTGAAAAAAAAAGAAACTCTATTATCAGGATGTGCTTGTACTTTATGAAAGTTATTTTGTTTCCCTAAATTTACAGCAAATTATCTCTTATTTTCTTGGAATTCTTGAAGATATACTTCTTTTTTCTACGTTTTTTTTTAATTTTAAAATAATAACTTTTCCTTCCTACTTTGATCCATCAAAAGAAAAGAACTTCTCTACAATTTTTTTTTTCGTTTTCTAAAGCTGCTTTCTTTGCATACCAAAGATCCAGAGGTTTTTCTAAAGCCTTTTTCGATGATTTTCTACTGTATTCGAGGATAGCTCTTATTTTTCTAGGACAGCTTTTCCTCCTATAATTTCCCGAGAATTCCTTTTGTTTTCCTGAGTTTTAGAAGAAGCTACTTTGCTATACCTAAAAACATAGCTATAGCTCCTGGAGAATGTTTTGAAAGATAATTGTCACTTCTCAAAATACGCAATATTTTGTTCTGTTTTTAAGTCTTTTGTTGTAGTTATTTATTTTAGAAGTTTAGAATTTATGAAAGTTTATGCATTCTCGGGATATCTCTGCAGCACTAGTTAATTTGTTTAAGTTATTAGTTTGGTAATATGATATGGTCGCGTGTTTAGTCTTGGCAGCAAAGAAACGGCAGAGACGGCAGTCTCCCGAGGGTTAACACGGAAGGCGAAACCTGTCGGTAAACGGGGCCACGGATGGGCCTGGTGATGTATGTGGTGGCCACGGTGTGTTTCCGGGGGTTAGCTAGAGGGTGTCTGCAGAATATGACCTTAGATGGTATGCTGTGGCAGAAGTGTTAGGGCGGTACATTCTCACCATTGGCAATGCGGTTTGAGGGTCATGAGTCATCAGTTATGCTGAGATATTCTGGTAGCAGAATATTGTCCGAGACGCGATCCGGGGCGTTGACCAGAGAATGGTACCGGCATGCGGTATCGGGGCTCTTGCTGCGACGTGCAAGCAGCGCCGATGAAGAGCACGGTACCGGCAAAGCAATTAGCTGTATTCTGCATTCTTTGTGAGTGGGATTCCGGTTGATTACATTCCTGACCAGGTGATGGCATCGAGCTATCCAGAAAGGTCTGACATGATGATGTCATTGGACTGGTACGGAGTCGTGCTTGACACTTACGCAGTCGATGACATCAACTGATCCCGAGAACGTATGGTCGGCAGGGAAGGTATGCTAATATCCATCGGGAGGGGTGGGTTTTGTATCCACAGGTGAATGTGGTGGGGTAATGCATGCGAAGATAAGAAGGCAACATGCGAGGATGACTTCCCCAGTGTCCAATATCATCATGAGGGAGCTACAGCTTCTAGATTCGCCGCTGGAGCAGGTGGGGCCGGGAAAACGACCCCGGTAAGTGGATTGTTCCTTTTTACTGAATAGATACTCGTAAAGGGTTACTTATAATTTGCATGGTCCTTATCGAATTGGAATGCGATGCCCGGGAGCTAAGACGTTCACCCTCAGCGCCTGTAGCGGTCAGGGAAGAGAGAAAGAAAGAAAGAACATTGGGAATGAGAGACCTAACTAATGGTGAGTGAATGTTTAGTGTAACTTCGTCCTCAGATAGTATTGTTTGTCTATAATATTTAAACAAAAAAAAAAATCTAGCCAACAGTTTCAACCTTTTCACCATGAAAGAATTCGGGCTCTCTCCAAATCACGTGGTTATTTTGATTTGAATCATTTTTTGTTTTAATGCAGTGGAATTGTCCTTTTTCGGAAAGTAAAAAAAGAAAGCTCACCTCTTCCACGTATTATACGAATCTTAGTTGTCGAGATATTCACGCGACCTAAATAGTTATGTAAATTAAAGACGAAAATTTTAATTTTAATGTAAAATTACGTTTTCGAAATTAGAAATTTCTTTCGTGAATTTTTAGACGGCGAAGAAGGAATTCCGCCGCTCCTAAATTGAACTGAAACTATGCTGAAAGGTTCGGGGCGTTATAAATATTCGCTGCCGGTGCTGAAAAGAGCCTGCCTTGCACACGCACACAGCTGCAACCACAAAAACGAACAAGCGGCGTTTTATTTATGCAAACGCAAATTGATTTCCAAGCTCTGGCACTTCGTAAATTCCAATAAATACACGTGCATTAAGACACAACAAGCAACAACGTCGAGGCGAGGCGAGAAGAAGTTATTCGCATTAATTCGCGAATTTATCGTTCGCCACTTTTGCCCCCCTCCCGCACATATATTTTCGGTTTATTGGCACCGGGGCCGCCGTCGCCGCCGTAAGAAGAATTTCGATAATGAAAATCCGAAGAATTTGTTTTGGAATACTTCGAGGAGGAGGAGGAGGAGGAGGGATTTGGATGGAGCGGTTTGGTGCTGCAGCCCGAGCTTCGAACTTGTTAGCGGAAGGCTAATAGATTGTTCACATATCAGGAGGTTTTTGGATGGACACATTCCACTTTCGTGACATCACGTGTTCAGTGTCAGCCTCCTACGATCTTTACGATAAAATTTGCTGAGCAATAATATTTAATTTAATACTGTCGATAAAATAATACTTAATTTATCGTAGTCAAAATTATTTGAAAGAAACGAGACTATAAGAGGAAAGAGTCTTCGAGTGTACGAAGTGTGAGAAACGTCTTCGGGGCGTGACGAATTGACTTGGTGTGATGATGTGGTATCCAGCGTCAACCAAAGACTGGCTGCAGAATATCGATCTAATGTAGGGTGAGGGTCATGTACAGTTATTTCTGAACATCTTCCGATTGGCGGTGACTCTGGACACTGGCCGGAGGATGATATCATACACCAGAATACGATACCGTTGTGACATGCCCCAGTGGCAGTAACATTGATACAGTCCACGATATCGGCAAGACGTATTCTGTTTTCACCATGAATACGAATTTTGATGGTTGTATTCCTGACCTGGTAGTAGCAGTGAGCTATCCAGTGGAACGGAATGGTGCTTGACACTCACGCAGTCAGTGACATCATTTAATCCTGAGAACGCATGTTTCTGACCATCCATTTACTCTTCATTTATTAAAGTAAAGTTGAATCCTAGCTTCATCCCAGGCCCACACGTCCTTGCCGTCGTTGTTCCAACCAACAACAACAACAACAACAGCAACAATGCATTTCCAACGATGTAAAATCGTCACGATAATTACAACCTATGTAAGTACATGAATATGTTCTTAAAGCAGAATTTATATAAGTCCGGACAATGAATCTCCATCATCCATTGTTCTTATTCATGACAACGTGCTTGCTTAAAATACTTGACTTGCAAATAGACACCAAACTAATACAACACAAGAAGAGGTCGAAAACTCCTCGGATTGTCGACGGGGCGGGGGGGTGCGAAGGTCGACGACGTCTTCTCCTGAACCTGACACCTACCCACCCACACGCGCAGTTTTCGATGATTTTAAAATCATAATGACAATAATTGCACGATGATGATAATTGCGTAATTGCATCGCCTTCTTTCCACGTCCACCACACCGGAAGTAGTTAGTGGGTTTACGGTTCGCCACCATCTTGCCACGAGCTACCAAAGCAACCGACCAGGCCGGATGGACGTTTCTTGTTTCATATACTAATTACCTACATTTAAATACCATTAGCTTCCTGGCTGAATTATTTAAAAGCTGCCATTAAATACTGTGAACCGCTCGCCGTTTACCTGCGCTCCAGAAAAAAAAATTTCAATCGATTCATAATAATTATGCATCGAAACGAACGCTTTCGCTAAAAAAAAAAAAAAGGAAAATTCTTTTCGATTTGTTTTGCTAATGTCACCTTTTAATAGTATACATAATTAATTATCGAATGTCATCTCGGATAATTTATAACGCGCGGGCAGCAACTTGAGGCAGATTATTTTTGCTTTACACTCCATTAGTTATCTGTGGATATTAAAAAAAAAAAAACAAAAATAAAATGCTGAGCTTTATTTTTTTTAAGTAAAAACTTCGTAAACTTTTTTTTTAATTATTATTATACCCCTATGTCGGTGCTAATTTTTTCGTTCACCTTTCTTTTTGTTTTTCAATGGTGAGTTGATCGATGAAGGCGCAGAAAATGGAGGAAATACGAAGAAGGCTCACCCACAGAGGCCGGCACGAAGAATAACCATTACAAAGGACACGGAATATACCTAATAAACAAAAGAAGGTCTTTGACAGAACAACCCCGACGTCGACGCACTTAATACCGGCAAGGCTGTATAAACAGGAACTTTTACATCATTTGTAAGAAATTATTATGTACATGTTAACAATTAATTAATCAAACGTTTGCCAAACTCAGGCAACAGATCGTATAGGGAAAAAAGAGTGGCATGTAAGCGAGGCGGGGTTGTTGACGGGTGACATACGGATGACGCCCGGACTTTGACTGACATGAAGCTAGTACGTATTGGTCGTAAACTACAGCTTTAATCCGGGGGTGACGGAATATCACAATATTGCGAAACAACAAAAACAAGAAGCGTTAACCCATTTTCGTTTCCAGACATGTACAGGGTGTGAGCAAAAATTCTTGAGTGAGTGAGTGAGTTCTCAAACCGTGGGAGGTGAAACTTCCTCTTCTCGCCTGCACGTTCAGGAAATGCCGCGGATTCAATTTTTTCGTCGTTTCACATAAAAGCCCAATTAGTAGAGCGGCGGAATCAATTAAGAAAACGGCACTTCATGTAAATAATAAAATGATCGAAGTTTAATTGCAGGCGGATACGTCGCCGTCGCTCGCAGGCAACAGTTAGTTGCATTCGTATTCTTCCGTTTCCCTGTTTCTTGTGCGTTTGCCGACGACACTCCCCCAATCCCAACTCCAACCCCATCCCCATTCCCATTCCATCATCGCGCCCCGTCCCGTCCCATCCCGTCGCACGTGCCGCGTGTCATCCACTGTGTCGGGGACGGCGACTCGGAACTTCCGGTTCGCTTTCAATAACGGGGAGCCGCTCGCCTGATCCTTTTCACTTTAACCCATCTCCTTTAATTCGACTGTTCTCTCCGATCTCTTCCCGTTATTCCGGCAGGCAATATTTACGCGGTCGGGAAACCGTCCCTTGGCTTTATAATTCGCTTCCTGCTGCTTTTCCTCCTTGCTCGGTTTAATCCACGTCCAACGTTTAACTCTACAGTTTGGACTACTTCTTCTTTAAATCGATAATTAAAAGGTCTGCTACTTTTTACGAAGAAAGAAAAAAAAAGCGTGAACCACCTGTATCTCGAGGAGGAATGAAGTGCAAACAAGTAACCAAAATGACAAAAAAGAAAAAATGTGGAAATACAAGGAAAGTGAGGGGGTGAAGTGGGTTGTTTTGGGGGAGGGAGAGGCGGGCGGTAGTCACCTGCCATCAAGAAGTTCCGAGGACTGTCAAAATGAAAAGACCAGGGACTACACTGATGGCCACTTAATGCTACCTGTTTGAACGGAACCTTCCGCGAAGAAAAGTCATATGGTTTCTTGGACGGTCAAAAGACTTCAACGACTCGCACACGCACGCTTTAATACATTGGAAAGTTACAAAATCGTGAACAATAATACCATCGACGACAAGAGAGAGAGATTTCTGGAAGGAACCGTTTGGCAAACAAAAAGCAACCAGAAATTAATTCAAAGCCAATAAAAGGAAGAACAACCGTACAAGTATGAAACGAAATGAAGATCGAGGTCAGAACAAAGACCACACAAACACTTTATTAAAGGGGTGCAACAATCGAATAGGGTTGCCAGTTGCCAAAATCTACGCTTAAGAAAAAAGTTTGCGAACTCCTGGTCCAAATGCTCAAAACTTGAAAGCAAAATTGGAACTTTCGAGTTCGAGCAATTCACCAGTCCTGCGTATCTAAAGACCTTATTGACATCAACTGTATCGAGCAAGTGTACAACGGGTACGGCCGAGATGAAGCAGCAAAAAAATAAAAAAGCAGGTAGGTAAGATGAGAGACGAGACGAGCAACTGAAAATAATACAAAGAAAAATGTAAACGGGAATTAAAAAGAATTTCAGAAGACGTGCGACAGTAACACCAAACACCACCAAACACTCTTGATCGCACGTGAAATTTTGGGAAAGGAGTTTGGTTTGTAAGGAACCGTTTGATACACATAAAAAGAATCCAGAATTTAATAATTCAAAGTCACTACTAAGATGAAGAGAGAGCATGATTGAAACGAAGACTTAAACGCTTTAAAGGTCAGGCCGGCGCGGCAGAACAAAGGACGCAGGGCACGTTAAAGGGATGCAGTAATTAGAGACTGGAAGAAGCGAGACAGTAAACCAAGAGAAGACTAACTTGAAAGGAAATTAAGACGCAGGCGAAATAAAAACCAAATTGTTCGCCCTCTAAAATATTATTACCAAATACACCCCCGTCCGTCGATTTAAAAGAAAACAAATTGCCAAAGAAAGTGATGAGGGATACATCCACGTGGAAAGCCTTAGACGTAGCAGTTAGAGAGGATACTTGGAAAATCTTAGAGGAGCGATGAATAAAGCAAAAAAAAAACTGATACAAGATGTTCGAAACTACCAAAGATGTAAGACTGGGCCGTTTCAGATAAACAAGAGACAGAGACAGAAAAGTATAGGGGTTAACAAAACACTACAGAATACGACGTTGGAATAATGTAGGAATAAATAATTAATAAAATAGCAAAAGACGAACCTTGAACGTGCCCATGTGGATGAGATAGGAAAGTCAAGTCATAGCATTTAAATGCCTGGGCTCAGTGGTATCTTCACAGAATGAAAAAAATAAACGGAAGGTCGGATACAACCTGACAACAACAACAAAGAACCAATTTTTGGCAAAAAAAGAAATAAGTACCAAAACAGACAATCTACTTAGTTCTAAAAACTAAACTAAACTTTCCTAGAAAAGTAGAGGAAAGAACAAGAATCTTTGGATGAAAGTCTAAAACAAAGCCAACCCAACATATAATCCAAGAAGAACCAACGAATCTGATATAGACGCGTAATGAGAATGGGAGAAAACAAAACACTAGGGAGAAGAAAGAATATTAAGAAGGAAATGTACCTGACGTAAAGCCACACAGGAGGAAGACTCAAAAGAACGTGGAAAGAAGAAGATGAGAAGCGAGACCTGCTGAAGAATTTTGGGTAAACGAATGTTAGAAAAAAATTATGATAATGATTGGGAAGCCCAGAATGAACAAGAAAGAACATTAAGAAGGAGAAAGAACATTAAGAAGGAGAAAGAACATTAAGAAGGAGAAAGAACATTAAGAAGGAAATGTACCTAACGGAAAGCCCTACAGGAGGAAGACTGACAAGAATTTTGAAAGAAGATGAAAAGCGAGATCTGCACCGGATTGAAGAATTTTGAGCAAACGAATGTTAGAAAAATTTATAATAAAGATTGAGAAGCCCAGAATGAACAACGTTTGTGCAGAAAAACTATTAGGAAAGTCCAACCAAAGAAAATCTAACATTTTCCCCAGAAATTGTTACTGGGAAAACAACTTGGATGAGTTGAAAGCAGCGTTCAGTCTTTTTTCGGAATAGCCACGTGAGCAGATCAACCTCAATGGAACACTTCTGGTCTTCATACTTTAATTTTTGGGTTACGAAATTTCCAAAATATTTGCAAAGAATTCCAGATGATGAAGTACCGGTAGTGGCGATTCAAAATTTAGGACGATAATCGTTTCGGCCTCCAAATTGTAAATCTATTAAATAAATTCATATTTTTCTAAATGCTTTTTGATTACCAAATTATTTATACCATAAATTTAGAAATAACCCCCAGCTGATGTTACGCCACTGTGGAACCGCTTCTCAAAATTCACAGCATGCACTAAAATTTCAGATAATTTCCTGGAGGAGTCTTGCATACAAAATAATTATTAATCGTTAACCTTCCAGAAGGACACGTTGAATAATCAGAGGCGTAATCGCTGACGAAACAGGTAGACGTCGATCGGGAACGAAACGTTGAAGAATGGGAGAAAACGTAAGGTGAAGAAAATAAAAAGTCAAATTAGGAGCGAATTCCTCTGTTGAAACAAAGAAATCGAATATAAGCACGGGTCACGCTAATGACGGTCTCTATTGAAACACTGAAACAAAGAAATAGAATATAAACATGGGTCTCTCTAATGGCGTCAGTAATTACATTTTCTATTGTCATAGAAACGGACTATCCCCTTGATAAAACTTGCCAATAACAGGTGAAATCAGTCACAAAAGGCAAAATAATTCCAGTAAACACTGCAGTTAATTTGAATTTTGGTCCAAATACCAACAATTCACGAAAAATATTCACGTCTGAACTTGATGGCGAAATGCCGAATGACGCTGGAGCTAGCTAGTCGAGTGTAAAAGAACAAGATGCCGGCCAATCAGGGATCACAGTAATAGTTAACGCGACTTCTAGGACTCAATAAAAACCGTGTTATCCAGGCGCCAAAACGGAAACAGCAGTGTGGCCACCTGTCAACAACTAAATCTTGCCACACATGATTGCTGAAAATGACCAGGGAATTAAACTGTAACAAACAGCACTTGGAATTTGGGGCGGATGTGAGCCGAGATGATTTTCACTCCTGGTTCGTTCAAGAGCGTTTGTAAGTTGGGGCGGATGTGAACCTAAACGATTTTCACTCGTCAGTTCTTTGTCTAACAACAAGTTAAAAAGAAGTCGTTTTAAAAATTTTGGTTACCTTCGGTGTATGTACCTCTTGACACTTAAACGTCAGGTGGTGTAGTATCTATAAGAAAAGCGTCGAATTCCAAGAAGTGATTTAAAGAAAAAATTCAAAGCTCGAAACAATAAATACTACTACAAGCTAACGCGCGAAGGGACTTGGCGATTTAAATAAAATTAAAGAAAAAAAAAATTAGGATTGAAGTCATGAGACAAGTTGAAAATAGAAAGTAAAAAAAAATGATTCAATTTGTACTTCGACGATTATTCCAATTATGTTAAAGCCACTGCGTTTAAAATTATTTCGACGGTCGAAAAAAAATAGAGCTGCTTTATTTTTTCCAATTGTCAGTTAGCGAGCAAGCGTTATTCGAAATTATTTAAGTGCCTCGCTCTCACCATCAGCAGAATAATGCCGAGGAGCAAGCCACAACTGGCACGTACAATTAGATCCCACTGTTATTTGGCAGTCATCTGCAAGAGCGAAGGAGAAGCGGGGGCCCCCCTTGTAATTACCAAGAGTGATGCCGTCTCTTATTCGCCGTCGTGTTTAAAGAACAGAAGGATAACCTCGTATTAGGCCGAGTGGAGTGAAGTGCGTCAGCAAAACACGATTTGTGATTACCCAAAAAAAGAAACTAAAAAAAAAAAACACGCAAACGCCGAACCGTATTCTTCACCCTCCTTCCAATTTTCCATTCTGTATGTTGTATTTATTCTTGAGGCTTCGCCGTATTTATCTGTGGAGGCGACGCTTTTGTTATTGTGCTTTGTATCAGCTCTAAAAAAAGGCACCCCCACATTTACATCCATCCCATCCCATCGCATCAGTCCATAATTCAGCGGCGAGAATTTCCTCCGGGGCGACGTTAAAGAAAAATGAAATTAGTTCGGCAACTCCTACGGCGATTCCGTATTATACGCGAGATTACCTTCGGTGGAAGGACAAGTAAATGTTTTTTTTTTGTGTGTGTGTGTGTGTGTGTGTGTGTATCGCGCGAGGGTTGCTGCATTCGTGTTGCGTACATGATGATGCATCTTCCGGGTGTAATCCGACGCAGGCTAATCACCTACCTACCACCCGTATTCAAACCCCTCAAGACAAAACGTGCGTTGCATAACAAACACAATCACAATCACCATGCCCTGTTGCGGTGATTCATTCGCTCGGAAATTATTTAAATTGTAATTGGGTGTATCCTGGAAACGTATGGCATTCAAATTTACTCGTCTTAGGGTTTTAACACGAGCGGCAGCCCTTGATACTGCAAGCAAAACTCACTTGAATTTGATTTGATAGGATAAACCACACTCACTTGTACATTGTGTTTGTTAATGATTGAGGATAGTTTGAATTTGGCGCCAATCTATTTCACGTTTGAATTTGCGCGGCAAATTCAAGTTGTGATCCGTCGTTAAAATTACACTGTATACATGTGATATAAAAAAAAATCCAATGGAGTTTAGAAAAAGGTTCTGCTCAATGACATACCCAGTGACTAAACAAACGCAAACCATGACTTTAGATGATATTAGATTATATCTTTTTTTTTTTTGATATGACGTTGTAGTGGTTTGTGTGGAATTTAGATTCTTGAATTAAACACCTCTTTTCATTGTCACGGACGAGAAAAAGGTGGAGGGGTGTTAATAAAATCTACGCCATATGTCACGAAGTAAAAAAACAAGATTAAAAGTTCTGTTCATTTACGGGGGTTCATTAAAAGAAAAACATTTAAACGATTAGATTAAGATTATTAGATTAATAGTTCCTTACACTGAACGAGTAATTTGGACCACTACGTTTAAACTAAACTGACCGTTTATGACGTCCAACACGTTAAGGTGTTAATTCTTTTGAATAAAATACAACAACAACAAGCTCAACAACTTGAATTTCAATTGGCAGGATGGAATCCCCTCATTTAAAACGGTCGGTAACTCATGTTAACAATTTTTAGTGGGGCAATTTTAAAATCAATTTCAATACTGAGACCTTCAGGATAATTTTAATTAAAAAATATATAAGTATGTACACAAAAAAGAATCTGTAATAAAAAAATATAATAAATTATAATCGAATTTACGAAATGCGACGATTCTTCGTCAACAATGTTTTGTTAAAAGTATTGTGGCGAGCCACTCAGCACTACGTCACACTGAAGGCGTCAAGAAGTCGGTTCGCTATTATGCGTTATCGGCCGTCACGCCACCAACAAACAAACTCGAATTTTCCAGCGTTGGAATAAACGAGAAGGCAGCAAAGGATATAAAATCGGCCGGAGTTGACTCAGGAGTCGGTCGAGTTCTAAATAGCGATCGTCGAAGTTAGATTTAGTGTGTAAATAAATTGTTACAAATAAATTAGATTGTAAGCATTATTAAATTACGGTTAAGTTTTTACCGAGTGTTTTTATTCAATTAAATAAATAAATTCAAACCCTAGAAACGTAACAGTATCAAGGGCTGCAAAACATTTGTTTTTTTTTAAAATAATTAATTTAAATTATTCTAAATTTGCAAGATAAAGCAGGCTTTAACGTTTTCGTGAGCTCTTAAAACGAATAAAAATTCAAATCAACAAAACTAGTTCAGTATTAAAATTCTACAAAATCTAAACAAGCTCCTCACAGGTTTACAGCTTCTGGAGCTACAGCATTAACTAATTTCAAGAATACGTCTAATTTCAACAATACGTAAAACAAAAGTCGCATTGAAAAAAAATTCTCGCCACCTTAAATTCTTCTACTCTTCAAAATATTTCCCTTCCGTAAAATTAATTTAAATTAATTTCAGCGCGACATGACATGGGAATTTACGTCAACAATACAGGGTGTCTCAAAAGTAACGCCCGCTCTTTTAACATTCGATTCAGGAAGTTGAAACAAATCGAAATGAACCGGTAAGAAAAATTCCAGTTGTCCTTCGCTAACGAGTTATTTAAGAAAAAATGAAAGAACTCGTAACTCCACGCGTGCGATGTTAATTAAGATACCAGAACAATAAACCACCACCGGAAGAAGAGGGAAACTTTGAGAGTAAAATGGAAAAAAAGTAAGTGGAGGATGGTCTGAAGTAACTAACTGAACGTCGAAAGGTGCGACGGATCCAATAAGACCTTGGCGGTTTCAACAAGACACTAAGGTCTTGTCTCAGAGTATGCCGTTAAAAGTTTTCTCTCTGAATGTTCATAAGCAGGGAAAAGAATTCGGGCCACTTGTTCCGCGAACGGTACGAAAATTTAGTATTCGGACTGTATCAGCCTCGGGGTCTAGGTCAATTCGCCATCGCCGATTTGTCGTCGCCAATTCACCGTCGCCGATTGGTCGTAGGTACAATTCACCGCCGGAAAACTCGCCGTCGGTAAATTCGCCGTCAGCGATTAAAGTTTTAAGTCCAGGTACATATCCAAATAATAATATACCGATAATTATACGTAAATAAAATAAAGAAGTTAACATAATTAATGGAAAATAAAATAATTTGTTATTAATTAAATGTGATACATAGATAAAGAAATGGATGAAAAAATTTGGTCTTCCAGGAAGTATTTCTTATTCTTCAGGGTGTTCGTAATATCTCTCCAATTCTTCTTTTTTATATTTTCAGATTCTGCTCAAAATCATGTTGATTTTCATATCAATCAAAATCACTACACATCAAAAGTCGACTGCTTTCAAAATATTGATTCATGAAAGCTCGTCATTTAAAATTATAAATTAAAAAAGGGGTTCCACTAAAAAAAAAAATTAGAATTATGATTATGTGTACGTACAGCACCAATTTGTTCGTAATTTTGTGTCTTACGGTGGTCGTACTGTAATTAGGAATTTATTTTAACTTGAAATAGAAAAACAATAGTAAAGTCCATTTTAATTTACTTGAAACGTACTGAAATTATAGTTATTTTCTTCAATTCGTAGGTATAACTTGGATATTATCTAAAATGGTCAGAAAGTGTTTTAAAGCTTATCAAGCTAAATAAAGCAGTAACATGGGACGGCGAATTGGGCGGACGGTAAATTGGATCGACGACGAATTGGTTCTACGACGAATTGGCGACGGTGAATCGGCGACGGCGAATCGTCCCATCCCTTCAGCCTCGCCCTCCTATTTCGTACTTCCCCTTCCACTCAATAAACAATTCGATGCATCAGAGCCGCGGAAAGGTGACCGTAGTAAATAGTACATTCGGCATACTAAGTGGCCGGAATTCTTTTCCCCGGTCATAAGCATAAGTTACAAGAACGATGATCAGATTACTTCGACATCTAATCGAACTAATGGTGGTAAAAAGGATGAAAGTATTTATTTCATATTTTATGTTATCGAAGGTGAATTCAGTTGTTTCGTAAGTTTGTAAGCACATCGGCTTTGGTTGCTGAACGGAAACAAGTTTTCCAGTCTCACTTTCTTTTTCTGTTTTCTGTTTTTCATGAATTTGATGCCGCTGCCATTTTGGAATTTGTTTTCCTATTCTTTCTCACATGATAACAGAAAAGCAATTCATAGATTATCCAAATTTGCAGTCTGCAAGAATCTTCTGTCTCTTAATTCATAGTTGGTTCATCTTAATTGTTTCTTTGTCTTTGCCTTGTTTCTTCCATTATTTATCGTTGCTTGTCCTTGCTGTTTTTACTTACTCTATCTGTAGCGTTCCATAAAAGTAATAAACAATCATCAAATTGAGACGTAGTACGGTAGTACTAATACCAAATTAATCATAATTTTATGAATGAGGATATTTCAAATTTTATGATACGGGCTGCTGAACCAAACTGAGATCATGGAAGTTCAATGAGAACAAAGTGATATCGCCTTCGCAAGTTTCTAAGGCCTGCTGTTGTATCTCTGTTCTTGCTTTACAACAACGACCGGTATACTACTATACTTTGAGCTGCTTAAAGTATATACCGGTCGTTGTTATAAAGCGCTGAGCTGCTCTTAAAATCTAAACACTGAAAATAAGAAGGAGAAGAAGTCTTCTGGTCTTGTTTCATTTATTAACGATCTGGCGGGTATCGAAAACCGTTACTCTCGATGGTTCCAACCCGTCCTCGATTAAAAAAAGAAAGAAAAACATGTAGATGTACATAAATTCTGAAATTTTATATCGCAGAATTCCTCCTCATACCGTTCTGTTTGAACCAACGCGATAAAAACAAAGACGTTTGCAGAGCGTAATTGCTACAGCCATTGGAGAAAATACCCCCCAGCACGCCCACCATAATTTAGTCTTCTTTTTCTAAAAATTTAATTCGTGTCTGCAGAGCTTATTGATTTTTATATTAAAAATTTAGAGCTCGCGGTTGAAGGCGAGCGATCATCTTGGCCGGCCGGTAACGGTTTCGTTTTCATATCTTCTTAGATACAGCGTGTTTTTTGTTTTTGAATTGTGGCTTCTTTTTTAAATAATTCGTTGAAAGAGTAACAGGATCAAGTACCCGTGCCTATTTTCCAATAAAATTTTAAATTTGCTATGCTTTGGTTTAAAGAAAAAAAAACTATCATCAGGGGAAAACTTTGAAAGATATCTACAATGTGAGTCACAGAATTTTGGTTCTAAGTTGGCCGTGTACCAGAGAGATATACATATGTAGCAATCATATCTGATATTAATTCTACTTAGACATGTTGAGAGCAGTTGTAAGAGGTTAAGTGAAATAGCTGCGACGTACGTGATGTATTTCATAGTAACAACTAAGAAAACAATTCTGTGCTCATGCAATGTTGCCAACATATCTAATTTAAACTAACGTATTTAATTAATGATAATTTGGCGATCTACCTTCAATTGACTCTTAATTATTTTCTTTTCTTGATTCGCGTAACTTGCGAAATTAACTAAAATCAAATCACTTGCATCACCCCCCGAGCCATTCCATCATGTACAATTACGTAAAGCAGAGTATCCCCCTCCCCTCCTGACGTAATCCTTTCGTCCACATATCATTTCAGAAAACTGTAACCATAAATATTTGCAAATCCGATGATAAGCAATCAATCTTACACAATTAAGACCTTTTATATTATGTAAATATACTGTATAAGTATTTTATAGATACGTATAAGTTAGTTGATGATCAAGCATCGGATAGTTATATGTATACGTCAAAAACGAAATGAAATACCGTCAGTAATGGGGCGAGGGGAGGGGGGGGGGCGACCTGAATATGCTGTTGGAAGTTCTATCCCCTCGTGGAAACTCACTTAATCTAAGTGAGCGACTTACTTAATTTTTTTAGTACTACTTAAGCGAATGTGTAAACTTAAATGACACTTGAAAATAATTATTGTCAAAGATAGCCAATTTCTGAAACGCTTTAGTGAATAAGGCAACAGTTACGGTTCAACTGTGTTAAAATATTTTTGTCCCTAGCTTATCCCGTATCATAATATTACCCATGATAATGGATTAATTAGAAAATCTAAAATACCTGTATTTGTGCAGTCCATGTTTAAGAAAGAAAGGCTTATAATACCTTCGAAGTTTATTTTTACAGAATCTCATGCTTGAAGATGTAATGAGCCAAGATATTAAAGAAGAAACAAAAGTGGAAGGTATGCACCGTGATAGAAAAGGCCGCGGATGGATTCAGGGGCGAAGAAGTAAATGGCGAAAAACCAGAAAGGAATGCAAGACATCACCGATTGAGGAGTGCAAATTAAGAAAGGATTAGAGAAGTGGAAGAAAAAGAAAGGGCATCAACTGGTTTATAGGCAGGTTTACAGAAAGGTTAACACCATCCTCAAAAACAGGCCTGAGTCATCGCGCAGGAATATCAGACCTCAGGGTATTATCCAGTTCCTATCCAGGGCATTAGAAAATCTACGCACTCCTTACTTATTAACAAGGATGGAAAGATAACTTAAAATGGGAAACTTTTGTGCTGGACCCCATTTCAGATGAATCAATTTTCAAGCTGGAGTTTTCTCTCACCTAATAAATCAGGCCTATATGAAGCGGGGGAGTAGATCATCTGCCAATTTTACTATTGAAAATCACTGATCATTCATTGAGTCGGCTTTAGACGTCCATGAATTGAGTTTACCAAACCAGAAAGGAATGCAAGACATCACCGATTGAGGAGTGCAAATTAAGAAAGGATTAGAGAGGTGAAAGAAAAAGAAAGGGCATCAACTGGTTTATAGGCAGGTTTACAGA
The DNA here is from genome assembly GCA_036172665.1 of Prosopocoilus inquinatus. Taxonomy (NCBI): domain Eukaryota; kingdom Metazoa; phylum Arthropoda; class Insecta; order Coleoptera; family Lucanidae; genus Prosopocoilus; species Prosopocoilus inquinatus. The sequence continues at coordinate 10,552,406 of CM069879.1, forward strand.
AAGGTTAACACCATCCTCAAAAACAGGCCTGAGTCATCGCGTAGGAATATCAGACCTCAGGGTATTATCCAGTTCCTATCCAGATCCTAGAAAATCTACGCACTCCTTACTTATTAACAAGGATGGAAAGATAACTTAAAATGGGAAACTTTTGTGCTGGACCCCATTTCAGATGAATTAATTTTCAAGCTAGAGTTTTCTCTCACCTAATAAATCAGGCCTGTATGAAGCGGGCGTTGGGGGAGTAGCTCATCAGCCAATTTTACTATTGAAAATCACTGATCATTGATTGAGTCGGGTTTAGACGTGCATGAATTGAGTTTACCAAACCAGAAAGGAACGCAAGACATCACCGATTGAGGAGTGCAAATTAAGAAAGGATTAGAGAGGTGGAAGAAAAAGAAAGGGCATCAACTGGTTTATAGGCAGGTTTACAGAAAGGTTAACACCATCCTCAAAAACAGGCCTGAGTCATCGCGTAGGAATATCAGACCTCAGGGTATTATCCAGTTCCTACCCAGAGTCTAGAAAATCTACGCACTTCTTACTTATTAACAAGGATGGAAAGATAACTTAAAATGGGAAACTTTTGTGCTGGACCCCATTTCAGATGAATCAATTTTCAAGCTGGAGTATTCTCCCACCTAATAAATCAGGCCTGTATGAAGCGGGCGTTGGGGGAGTAGCTCATCTGCCAATTTTATTAATCAAAATCTCTGATCATTGATTGAGTCGGGTTTAGACGTGCATGATTTGAGTTTACCAAACCAGAAAGGAATGCAAGACATCACCGATTGAGGAGTGCAAATTAAGAAAGGATTAGAGAGGTGAAAGAAAAAGGAAGGGCATCAACTGGTTTATAGGCAGGTTTACAGAAAAGTTAACACCATCCTCAAAAACAGGCCTGAGTCATCGCGTAGGAATATCAGACCTTAGGGCATTATCCAGTTCCTATCCAGATCCTAGAAAATCTACGCACTCCTTACTTATTAACAAGGATGGAAAGATAACTTAAAATGGGAAACTTTTGTGCTGGACCCCATTTCAGATGAATTAATTTTCAAGCTGGAGTTTTCTCCCACCTAATAAATCAGGCTTGTATGAAGCGGGCGTTGGGGGAGGAGCTCATCTGTCAATTTTATTATTGAAAATCACTGATCATTGATTGAGTCGGGTTTAGACGTGCATGAATTGAGTTTATTCAGACGGACGGATTCGTTATCAAGCAAATACGTGCAAATCACTTCGTGGCAGTGATGCGGTGAAGTCAAATTATAAGCCAACAGCACATTTCCCAACCTGTCCTTGTAAGTACATACAGTGTGTTGTACTGGTACGGACGCATAATTTAAAGCGAGTTGAGGAACACGAGCCCCGCCGAGCCGGACAAAATGGGACGAGGAGGACGACGGCACACGTACAATCCGGCCGTCCTTTTCCGACGAATTAAAAACGTCCGATAAACGCGCGCGTCTATTACACAAGCACAATTTCTGATTAGATTGTGTACAGTAATTTATATTATTACTTACTCTATCGCGGTATCTAATTTAAATTTCGCGTGGGACTCCGTCGGTCGGTTCGATCGGCCATAAATGCATTCGGACCCGCCTAATAATTCATCGCCCGTAATTATACGGAATTATATGCTTGCGTATACTGTGCAATATTAATTACGATTACTTACAGCTGATTTATTGCGGTAGAACCATTCGCGGACACCTTATTTTATGCGATATAGACGTTCCAGGAGAGGTTACAGGCAAGATCATATATCATCAGTGAATATAATTCATTCTGCATTGAAATGGTTTATTATTACTATTTTTATTTATTTATTTTTTTTTTGAAGAGGCAGATGTTCTGAAAAGCCTTGTAACAAAGAACTTAACTGAAAGCAAAGTACGTGCTGAGTAGTCTATATCGTGATGTCTCATGGCAAGATAAGCCAATTGCACATAAAGCAGCAGAATATCTTCAGTCAGCTCAGTGGAGAAGGGTAGGATTTTCAGAAAACAAAGCGTCAAGGTAACAACATGTATCTACTCTGATGATAGGACAACATAAGATGTCGTTGCCAAAACATCTCAGATCCGTAAGATAAGCCATTCCAATATAAAGTAGCCAAATAAAGCTGTTGAGAAAAAAATGCATGCTCCGAATCAGAATACGTACCTTCAGCCAGCTCAGTGGAGAAGAACAGGGTTCGCCGAAAATAAGCGTCAAGGTAGCAGTATGTACTCTGCTGATGAGACAGCATAAGATGTCGTTGCCAAAAAAAGAACATCAGGACCGTAAGGCTAAGGTTTAAATAACAATCATGCGTTCAAGGAGGGGGCAAATTACGATTGGTATACGTTTGAAATAAATAATATATCATGCGCAAACAACGAATATTATGTTCTGTCAAGTGACCACAAGATTTTTTTGCAAAGTAACGTAACACCGAGCGAGGTATTCAGACTAACCCTGTGCTCCTCAAACGTTATTATTAAGAAATTGGTACACGTAGTCAAACTTTTCTCGTGTGCGACACCGTTGGCATTCAGTTTGCCAGTATCTCAACGTCTAAAGCAAATTGTTCTCCTTCACTGTAACAACGTATGTAGTACACAGAAAATTATTACATGACGTGTATTTGCGGCGGCAGAAGATCGATAGGCGGCGCGCAAATAGATGCGGGCATAAACGTCGTCTTTCTCATTACGTCTTCAATATTTGCCAAGATTATAACATGGGAATATACAATATTGCTTTGGCAGTGTTTGCTCACTGCGAGTAAAACGAGCGAAGTCTCGCACACGCGCTCATGTGGGGGTCGTCGCGATAAACAAAATTAAATTTGAAACTAATGTGCCGTCGGGTCGCGAGATACGAAGGGCGGTGGAACGTATCCTGAAGTTTTTCGTTGAATCAGAAATTACGCATTTAAAATACAGTTAGTTTAGAGGAAATTATTCTTGTTGAAACTGAAGCATCATTTCGAAAATGAGGGAGTACCTTAAAGACCTTTTCTTTTTTCTAATGGATTTTATGGATTTCGCAAGCCTTCGTCCCCACAGGCTCTCAATTCCTTGCTGCTTAGAAAGTAGTCCTCCTTTTCTTTTTCTACTTACATTAAATTATTGCCTTTAGGTTATTTTTTTCACTCCTGACGAAGCTATTAATCAATAGCAAAACGTTGAGTGTTTTTCCCTTATAATTTTGTCCGTTTCAAGTTTAAATCTGTTTAGTTACCTTTTGAATTGAGCTTTTCATCCAACTTTGGTGCCGGTTAATTCCTAGTTACGTTCCAGCTGCTACGTGTGGTATGCGCTTGATTTAGTAAGGTGGTAAGATTGCGATTCGGAAGTAGGGATACCGATACCCGATAAGTTTACTATCCGGGTACCCGTTATTGATACCCGGGTAGTTACCCGTTACCCGATAAGTACCCGTTACCCGATAAGTACCCGGGTATCCGATAAGTACCCGATATCCGACAACTACTTGGCTATCCGATAAGTATCAACTAACAATTTAAAAAACCAGTATAGAATTATCTGAAATAATTAATGCTCATTCGAGCAAAATGTTAATGTAGGTCACATTAGGCAAAATGAAATGAAGACTACTTGGTTGTTCGGCAATTTCAGAATATCGGGTAACGGGTAATTATCGGGTATCGGGTAGTTATCGGGTAACGGGTATTCAAAAAGAGGAACCGGTTCCATCTAAGTAAACGGGTACCCGGGTACCCGTCGTCATCCCTATTCGGAAGTGACACCGGCGCCGCTTGAAATCAAGGCTTTCATTGGTCTTAAGCGATCACGTTCATCGCGTCCTGTGTTCGGATTGGCTCGCCATTTTGCTGGTAGAAGGCCGTTTCCGGTATCGTCGTACTCTCGCTCCGCCAGACATATTATCGCTAGGGTGAACACACGTTCTATTTCTATCGTCGTCGTTAATTTGTGCATAACTGAGTTGTAAAATTCTATAATACGGTGTGTTTGGAATTATATCAGCCGTAAGTGTCACTGTATTTATTTCAGAGGAGCAAATTCTTCCGAGCGAATAAACCGGATCTGCATTAAAAAATAGAGGTAATTAGGTTGCGATGTAGCGTGGTCACGTTTGTAATTGATTTCTTTGTTTTGACAGTAAAATCCGGTTCTTAGTTCTATTGCTAGTTTCGATTTCTATTTTGCTTTCGAGTAAATTCTTCCGAGCGGATAAACCGGATTTGCATTAAAAAATGGAGGTAATCAGGTGGCGATGTTGTGTGGACCAATTTTGTAATTGATTTCTTTGTTTTGACAGAGGATTCCAGTTTCACTGCTAGTTCCGTTTTTAGTTGCAATTACGCTTCCTACTATTCTTTCCTATCGGGAGGTGTACGTCCGTACACGATCGCACACTTGCGGCGCAAACATTTACAACGATTTTTTTTTTAAATCAGTAAGCCGCTATTCGTCAATTTTACGTGTGTGTACCGTTCTTTCCTCGCAGGAAGTTTTGATTTGCAATCAGAAAATGAGAATTAACTATTCTACCTCATAATATGTAGTTGTTCACCTGAGATTACTATTTAATAACAGTATTAACAGTAACATCAACACACCGCCATTGTAAACCGCGTTTATTCTTGAAAATTTCTAAAGATTCTAAAAAAATTCGCCGCAAGTGTACATCGTGAAGGTTCCACATTCTTCGAGGTCGCCATTATGACTTTTCTGCTCAAAGGTCGTATCGATCCGATAGGTGCACGAACATTAACCGCAATTTTGACGTTTTCCCGTGAGAGGACGTGTCTTGTGCTGACATCTGAATGCGACCGTTACGCCGCCACATCGGTTGGTTAACTGGAACCAGAGTAATGTACACTCTGTCCATAATTTGACGTAATTTAACAGTTTAGGTAATTATTTTCGGCGCTTGTTTTGTTTTAATAATTAACGATTTCTCTTGGTTTTAAGCCAAGTTTAAGTTAAGAAGATTTAATTATCGTTTCACGTTTCTGTGAAAGCTGAACATATCTAAATCCGTTCATTGTTTCAGTTATTTATCGTATTAGATTATTGAACCGTTATTCGGGTTCGAATAATTTAGATTATTTTAAGCCCTCGAGGCTAGCGTTCTTGTTGTACTGAAGTTACTTGTGCCTAAATACATTTATTATTAAGTACGTTTTGATGCTTTGCTGCGTCATTAAAGCTATCTTGAATGACCGAGTGTTAAGACATCTCCTGGAAGTTTTCGGTTATCAGCGCGCGTTTTGGATCCTTGGGAGTCGGTTCTACAGTGCGCGCGTATCAGCTGGGGACTCTCCCTGGCGCCCGTATTTGTTCTGACCGATACCCTCCTCCTTCAGAGACTAGCTCGGGACAGCTGATTGACTTCACAGCGCATATCGCCACACCAGTTTGTCACAACTTGTCATGGTGACCATAGTGGATAATATACGCATTTACATTCTGTTGAGGCGTCATTACTTTTTGAGTTGAGTGTGCATACAAACTTGGATTATAATATAATTAGAAAAAAGCATTTTTGCGTTTCGTACGCTAATTGTTAACGAAAAAATTACAAGAGTTTAGGTTTTTATTTATTTGAAAAAAAGAACTATGTACCACAAATGATTTTATAATTGTTAAAAAAAAGCGTTGACGTTTGCAGGTAGGCGCGTTTCATTTGTGTAAAGGTGTGACGATGACAGAGCCCTTGGCCGGGGGGGTAGACGGCCTGGACAAAAGGGAAGGTGCGGGAGTTTTCGTACGGGCAAAGCAAGAGGGTGGAACGGCGATGATGCGTGGGGAATCCACAAGTGGGGAGGTGCTGCCCCGACCGACCCCATTCCCGTTCCCGGTTCCCAAGCCCAAACCGACTAACAGCCCTCAACCTGCTCTCGCCCCATCCGTCGTCGTCCCGGATAAAAACGGTTTAACATCCGGGATGATCGCGGGGATCCCGACAATTTTCCGTTGTGACTCATTTAAACAAATTACAGGTGGTTTTTCGGCGTGAATCACTTGTGGACGCATCGATTTCGTGCTAATTCAGGTCGCGCACGACTGTTTTTTTTTCTGTTTCGCGCTTGGTATGCGAAATTCGTGCGCGCGCGGACGCGTGTTTGCTTAATAACTAATTTAACTGCGTTTTTATTGGCCGACGTGCGCGTTTTGTTTTCGTTTGCGTTTAAGATTTAAAACGTGCGAAATATTCTGCACCCTATTAAAACGGAAATGTATAGTGCATTTCAATATAGTCGACGCCACAACACAGATACAACTTTACAAACGAAAATCTTTTTTAATATCTTAAAGTCTTATTGCTCAGTGGTAAGAGGATCGGCCTTATGAACGGAAGATCGTGAATTCGAATCACACCTGAGTTAATTCTCGGTGATGGTCGGTATTCACTTCAGGTACCTTTCAGTTTTAAGGATTAACTATTAATTCATGAAATGATCGAATTTGGTTTATAAAACTATGTATATGAGGTAGAAAGATGATTGAACCATGTCTCCCAGTCTGCATTACGTAACAGCTAATTGATTTGACCGAAATTTGTTTAAGAAACCATGTACACGAAGTGGAATGATGATGTAACCATGCACCGAATGGTTATATTTGTGTGATACTCTACGTTACGTACCAGCTAAATGATGAAATGATCTAATTTGGTTTATGAGAGTACGTATTTGAGGGAGAAGGATGATGTAACCACGTCTCACATTCTATGTTACGTAACCGATAATTGATATGATCGAAATTTGTTTATGAAATTATGTATACGAGGTAGAATGATGTGTAACTATGCACCGGGTGGTTATATTTGCCTGAGACTCTACGTTACATCAGAGTTAATTGATGAAATGATCGAATTTACTTAATTAAACTATGTGTATGAGGTAAAAAGTTATTGTAAACATGTCTCCCACTCTGTGTTACATAACAGCTAATTGATATGATCGGAATTTCTGTATACGAGGTAGAATGATGATGTAACCACGCATTGGGTGGTCACATTTGTCCGTTACTCTACGTTACATCACAGTTATTGCTTAAATGATCGAATTTGGTTTATGAAACTATGTACATGAGGTAGAAAGATGGTGTAACCAGGTCTCCCACTCTATGTTACATAACAGCTAATTGATATGATCGAAATTTGTTTATAAAACTTTGCATACGAGATAGAATGATGATGTAACCATGCACCGGGTGGTTGTATTTGTTTGATACTCTACGTTACGTCACAGTTAATTGATGAAATGATCAAATTTGCTTAATGAAACCATGTATATGAGGTGGAAAGTTGATGTAAACATGTCTCCCACTCTACGTTACCTAACAGCTAATTGATTTGAACGAAATTTGTTTATGAAACTATGTATACGAAGAAAACTGATCATGTAATCCTACACTGGATGGTCGTGTTTGTCTGATACTCTGCGTTACATAACTGTGAATTGATGAAATGATCAAATTTGCTTAATGAAATTATGTATATGAGGTAGAAAGATGATGTATCTACGCCTCCCATTCTACATTACATAACTACATAACAGTTAATTGATTTGATCAAAATGTGTGTATGAAACTGTATGTACGAGGTAGAATGATGATGGAATCACGCACTGGGTGGTCACATTTGTTTGATACTCTGCGTTACGTCATAGTTAATTGATGAAATGATCGAATTTGCTTAATTAAACTATGTATATAAGGTAAAAAGTTGTCGTAAACATTTCTCCCACTCTATTTTACATAACATTTGATCGAAATTTGTTTATGAAATTATATATACGAAGTAGAATGATGATGTAACCATGCACTGGATGGTTATATTTGTGTGATACTCTACATCACAGTTAATTGATGAAATGATCTCGAATTTGCATAGTGAAATTATGTATATGATGTAGAAAAATGATTTAATTAAGTTTCCCACTCTACGTTACACAACAGCTAATTGATTTGATCAAAATTTGTGTATACGAGGTAGAATGATGATGTAACCACGCACTGGGTGGTCACATTTGTCTGATACTCAACATTACGTCACAGTTAATTGATGAAATGATCGAATTTGCTTAATTAAACTATGTATATGAGGTAAAAAGTTGTTGTAAACATTTCCCCCACTCTATTTTACATAACAGCTAATTGATTTGATGGAAATTTGTTTATGAAACTATATATACGAAGTAGAATGATGATGTAACCATGCACTGAATGGTTATATTTGTCTGATACTCTACGTTACATCACAGTTAATTAATGAAATGGTCTCGAATTTGCATAGTGGAACTATGTATATGATGTAGAAAAATGATTTAATCAAGAGTCCCACTCTACGTTACATAACAGCTAATTGATTTGATCAAAATTTGTGTATACGAGGTAGAATGATGATGTAACCACGCACTGGGTGGTCACATTTGTTCGATACTCTACGTTACATCACAGTTAATTGATTGAAATGATCGAATTTGGTTTATGAAACTATGTATATGTGGTAGAAAGATGATGTAACCATGTCTCCCACTCTACATTTCATAACAAGTAATTGATAAGATCGAAATTTGTTTATGAAACTACGTATATGAGGTAGATTGATGATGTAACTATGCGCCGGGTGGTTATATTTATCTGATACTCTACGTTTTATGACTTGAGTTAATTGACACGATCGAATTTGGTTTTTGAAACTATGTATCACAGGTAGAATTACGATGTAACCAAACACATTTGTGTATGAAACAGTGTATAAGAGGAGGAATGATGGCATACTATAGCCTATAGTTATTTAACAATGGAACGAGACTTCGCAACATAAGGTATACATACATACACTCATGATTGGACCGCGTATATACAGTGATGGAACCTAAAAGACTTCTTCACCACAATTTTCTTCGCTTGCCTTTTGTTTTCTTTTATGGACTCGTAAAAGCAATAATAAAACTGTCCGTTTTTGCGCAGCTCAAGGTTCGCACCGCTTTATTCTCGTTGGACCTATCCATCGAGAGCGCATCATGCAAAACCAGTAGCAACAAAACCATCGTTGTTTTTTTTTCCTTCGCGTAATTCAAGGTTCGCACATTACGGCCGTAATGAGTAGTTTAAAACCCAGATCATGAGCCATCCACCGTGGAAACGATCCGCATCGGGAGCCTGCGCCGGTGCAGCGCTAACAAAAAGCCACATAAAAGTAAAATATGAGCGCCGTTGTGTGTCCGGACGTGACTTATGCCAGCCGACTAGATTTCTACATACAATATGGTGTGCTTCCTAACAAAAATGCGCACTATTTTTCAGACACGATCTGATAACAAAAGAATCCACCGAATTCTTCTTGGAGTAGGAAATTTCGGACGTGAAATATTACCACTGTTGCTCCCTCGCCCTCCTTTGTACTTACCACCGAATTACCGTGTGGCAGGCAAGTTGACCTGGTAAAGGAAGTGCACGCAACTTTATTATAACTTGCAACTTTAGATAAGAAGGTGCAATTTGGATTTTTTTTTTATCATAGCTAATCTCCATTTACTCCCCAAATTAGATGATTAGCTTATTTTCCATGCAGAAAAACATATTTTTTTTTACAAAGTAGGGGGCCATTTTGTACAAAAGTTAGAGAGACAGACTATCACAGTTAACGTTCATTGGTTGAATCGATGCTTCTTTGTCACTTTGCGCAAGAAAACGATTCTTAAAGTAAACAAAAATAATATAAATAAATCTGTGCCGCCCATTTTCGCTGTGCCGCTTGCATTAAAACATGATGTATTGCTAATGTCTCCAAGTGTACATTGTATCGATTATTAGATTCAAATACAGCTGCTCGGCGCCGTCCACTTTTAATTAAGAAGCCGTCACTTTATCATTAATCAGCCTTTATGAAGAGGGCCGAAGGAAATTGCCGTGGCCGCCGCCCCCCTCGCGCGCGCACGTGATTTATTTTATTTCTTGATCACGCCGCGTATATCAAAAAAAAAAATCTTTAATCTATCCATCGCTGATAAATTATTATTATTATCGATAGAGGCGACGAGGAAAGTAAAATAAATCCCCGTCGTTTAATATTTATTCTCTGTAAATAAATAAATAAGTAATACACGAAACAGCTTCGAACTTTTGCATCGTCTTTTTTTTATTAGACATGGCGATCTTGAGCCTGACGGCTGTTCATTCAGGTATTTTCTGACAGGACCTTGTGAGTAAAAGGGCCAACAACATAATTAAAAACCCTTTTGTTAATTCTGCACTACAAAAGCAAGTGCGTCGTGAGAAAGCCGTGAAACAAAGACGTGACGCTCTGTGTTGCACGCTCTATTTTTTTTTTTGACGTTTTAATTTTGACACTTCGGTTTAATGCAAAGTTGGTAACACAGTGAAGGTAGCTGTTGTTAATCAACGCATGAACTGACGTCAAGGTTGCGTTCAGAAATTGCAACTAGTGTGACATCCAAACCTCAGAAACTTTCTGTTTCTTTTTCCTTCATCCAAATTTCGACTGTCATAAATAAACCTCGATTTTCTTTACGTAAAAGTATTAGACGTCATGAATATTCAAATAAGGCGACCGACCGCAAGAAGAAAGGAGGAAGAAAGTTCACGTCAAACTATTTCTTTCCCCGCGTATTAGAAATATTATTGGATTTACATAATGCTGCGCCTCCCCCCCGCCTCCGCTCGTCTCGCCCCCGAAACTACATGCCAATACAATATGTTAAAGTGGATCGAAAACCGGCGAAGTTAGATTAAAGGTCATCCGGAGCGACGCGGTACCGATCCAGGTCTTCCATCCCCGTCGGGATGGCCGTCGGGGCGAGGCGCGAGAGAGACGGGGCGACACGTCGTTGCCGGAAAGTCGGCGGAAGATCGAACTAAAACTTTAAGAAAACTCTTTGTCGGGGCGCATCTGCTGCCTCCTCCCGATCTTGGCGAGATTGCACAGAATTCGAAACTCGCCGGGCCGGGGCAATTGTTGAGGACGACGGGGGGGCGAGTTTCACCGCAATTGATATTTTGTTGTAGCGGCTCATTGTTGCAGACTAAGTGGGCCTGCAACACTTCAATGGTGCACGATTTATGCTTTGCTGGAGGAGATAGAAAGAGGAGGCATTTACAACTGATTAAAACTGCTGCGGAGATCACATTCCAGATAAGGCATGGATTCAATAGAACGAAGATACAAAAAGGTTTTTGTTGATTTAGAAACTGGCTTATGTTATCTTCTTCAAAGTCTTCTGCTTGACTTTCTTTTGGCATGGCCAGTTGCTTTCAATTCGCCTGATTTTATTTTATTGCCCAGATTTTCTCTAGTCATCATCCATTCATCAAAATTGTTTTCTCTATATTATATTAATTCGATATGCCCCACACTTCCCCATTTGCTATACGAATTTCTAATTTTTAGTTCTTTTTACGTACTTTTTTAATTTCAGTGCTTTTCTTGAGTTATTGATCAATGATGCTGCGCCCTTGTGCAAATTACGGTACGTCCTCAATCGTTTTACTGAATTCTTTGCCTTTGATCTTTTTCACCTCTGCTTAATCAACTCGGGGGTTAATTCCGACCGTATCTCATCTTGCCAAGTCTACATCGTTCTTTGAAATTCTTTTTCTCTTCCAAAATAGGTAATTGAATACGCCTAAGATCCTCCTCCTCCTCCTTCTTCGTAGTGCCTAAGGGTTTTGGTCTTTCGCATGATCACTGATCCTTCTTCGCTTTTGTTCGTCTCGTCTCTTAAATATTCGTGGTTTAATTGCTTCCTACCCTCAAACCTCCATCTCACTCTTCAAGCATCCGTCAAAGGTATTCCTTCGCTTGTGCGTGACTGAAGCGTCACTTTCTGGACAAATTTTTACTTTCTAACACAATCAAAGAATCTTCTTCAAGTATCTTCAAGGCTTCGCATGTTTGCATTTCATGTATTTCTTTTTTGATGAACTATTCATGAATGAAGTTGGTGGATGGACGCAATCCAAAGGTAGTTCTAAATTTTACTTCAATTTAACGCAATCTGGTATCGATTTAAGGACTCTTCTTGTCTCTTCTGTTAACTTCGAAACCAAAAATAACAGACAGAAATTGAGCTCGAAAGGAAACAAAACTGGAGCCTCTTCTATTTTGTTGTTTCCCTTTCTTAATTTTTGGCTTCACCTTTTCAAAGTCTAAACTAATTAATCCGATCAATTAAGTAATATATAAGATAAAGATTCAAGTAGAACCGAGCTAGTGCTTCTAGAACAACTCCTCCTCCTCCTCTCGTGTTCCATCAATACTATGAAGTGCAATGCATAATGCCTTTTTCTTCTTCTTTGTCGTAGTTCTTCAAGGTTCTTGGTTCTTCGTGTAAGAGCGTGTATAAACCTGTACAAGTCAGGGAGAATCAACCTCGACCATTTAGACCAATTACCAGAAATTATGATGAATGAAACAACAAGAATTGATAATCACTTCTAAATTTTTTGTCTTTTTTTGCCATGTATATCGAGAAGTTCCTTTTTGATGTTCTGCTTTTAGAACTTCAAAAAAATTCATCCCTCTGCGTAGCAGAAAGCTTCTTCTTTTTATCTCCTTTGTTATATGAGAACTTGATTTAAGTGTGGCTTAAAGTTAAGTGAAATGACCAGGTCAATCAAGGCCCAGTACAGTACAATGACGGTTTAACTTTGAACCGAGTGTTTAAATCCCTCAACAATTGTTGAAATAATCGTTGTTAAGGGTTTAAGCCTCGGTTCAAAGTTGAATCGCATTTGTGAAACCGGACCTAAGATAGTCATGATTCAGGGGGTAGTTCAAATCAAAAAAGAAGAAGAAACAATTGAAGCAGGAACGACGAACCTGTGTGGCAGAAAGCTTCTTCTTTCTATCATCTTTGTTATGCGAGAGCTTGGTTTAAGTGTCATTGAAGTTAAGAGAAACGACCGGGTCAATTAAGACAGTCAATCTACCATGATTCAGGGGGTAGTTCGAAGCAAAGAAGCAAAAAAAAAGACAATTGAACGACGAACCAATCACATAAGCTTATTTCTCTTAAGAGTACGCAAATCTAAGAAAAATGACCTCGACACCAATCAGGTTAATTAGGAACACTCCATGATTAAGGAAAAATCTCGATAGTAAAAGAAGTAAATTATTGAAACAGAAGCAGACGAGTTACTATTCTCTTTCTTCAATTCAGTTTAATTTTTAATTTTTTTGCAGCAGGTGGTTTCTCAATCTACAAGATTTTGGTTTAAAGCTACACGCTAATTTAAGAATAAAAAAAATATGTATTCGCCATGATTTAGAAAAGAAGTTGTAAGAGTAGTAATACTACTTTATAAGCCGAATAAGTCGTGTGTTTAAATGAGAAATGAAATAGGTCCTAGCATGTGACCCTGAAGTAGCTCCTTTCGTATTTAGGGGCTTTTTGATGCAGCGTACCTTCCTGTTTGTTTTACGATAATAAAATCATCAATAATAATAATAATACCCTTCGTAAATCTCTTGTTATTATAAAAACTAAAGACGTATACATTCGCCGCAGCGGGCTGACGGAGTGTTAAAATGGTCCCGCAAACACTGTTGCCAATCTAGTGAAATGAAAATTCGCCCCAGCACAAAATAGATTTATCTTCTCGATTAGTTTGTGCGTAAAAAAGAAAAATCCTGTATTTTACATTATCCTGGCTAATTATACCTGAATAGTTCACCACAGTAATATAACTAACGCAGTTTTAACCAACGAGGTTAAGTATATGGAGGACGCCATCCATAGTGAAGTGAACGGGCCTTTAGTATGTAAGAACGAACGTAATGTAGAGTATTGCGTACTTTATCACGCACACTTGTGCCCTCTGGTGCTCTTTATTTTTGTAATACAAGAAAGGGGAAAGCGTGTCCCGAAACTCGCCTCATTTTCTGCTCGCCTGTTACTCCTCCAGTTACTTAACCTCCATGAGTTTTAACTATGCTTACTAACGACTACGATATCGCTAACCAACAACTTTATCGTATCTCCTACAGAATCGTCATTCGGGTAAACCGATGGTATGTGTAATTACTAATTGCGTCACACTGAGGTGGGAAGATAAAACTCAAAATGACGAAAAAAAAAATTTTATGTACAGTATTAAATAATTAACAGACCGTATCACAGTTTTTTTTATAATTCGGAAATAAATATTTCCATTTCAAATAATATCGTTATTTACATTTCCGATTCCGATATTCGATACTCACTCGTAATAATAATAATAATAATAATTACGGGCGGTATTTGAAGTATGTTTTCAAATACGTCGGGTGCATTTGTTTTTGCTTCGTATTTTGTAAACCGACGTTCGAATTTCACGATAATGTAAAAAAAATATTAAATATTTCGATTAACGCGGAGTCAGTCACTCAATCAAGAAGAGTATTTTAAGCGTCCGACAACGATTATGCGCTTCAGTGCTCAAATTTCGTTATTTATCGTTAAATAATACCGACTGCGCCATAATTACAGGCTTTTTTGAACGAATGCCTCAGTGTAATTAAGTGTGACAACCGACACTATGGTATACAGGTCGTAGTAAAGTGAGAAAGAACATGGGATAGAAAATTATAAAGGCACTCAAAAGAGATGTTTTCATTTTGATTCAACAAACAGTATACAGTCACTCAATCAAGAGTAATTTAAGTGTCCGATAACGATTATACTACAGCACTCAAATTTCGCTGTTTAACTTTAAATAATACCGACTGCGCCATAATTACAGGTATTCTTGAAAGAATGCCTCAGTGCAATTAAGTATGACAACCGACACTATGGTATACAGGTCGTAGTAAAGTGAGAAAGAACATACGATAGAAAATTATAAAGGCACTCAAAAGAGATGATTTCATTTTGATTCAACAAACAGTATAGAGTCACTCAATAAAGAGTAATTTAAGTCTCCGACAACGATTATACTACAGCACTCAAATTTCGCTGTTTAACGTTAAATAATACCGACTGCGCCATAATAAATTAAGTATGACAACCGACACTATGGTATACAGGTCGTAGTAAAGTGAGAAAGCACATGGGATAGAAAATTATAAAGGCACTCAAAAGAGATGTTTTCATTTTGATTCAACAAACAGTATACAGTCACTCAATCAAGAGTAATTTAAGTGTTCGATAACGATTATACTACAGCACTCAAATTTCGCTGTTTAACTTTAAATAATACCGACTGCGCCATAATTACAGGTATTCTTGAAAGAATGCCTCAGTGCAATTAAGTATGACAACCGACACTATGGTATACAGGTCGTAGTAAAGTGAGAAAGAACATGGGATAGAAAATTATAAATGCACTCAAAAGAGATGTTTTCATTTTGATTCAACAAACAGTATACAGTCACTCAATCAAGAGTAATTTAAGTGTTCGATAACGATTATACTACAGCACTCAAATTTCGCTGTTTAACGTTAAATAATACCGACTGCGCCATAATTACAGGTATTCTTGAAAGAATGCCTCAGTGCAATTAAGTATGACAACCGACACTATGGTATACAGGTCGTAGTAAAGTGAGAAAGCACATGGGATAGAAAATTATAAAGGCACTCAAAAGAGATGTTTTCATTTTGATTCAACAAACAGTATACAGTCACTCAATCAAGAGTAATTTAAGTGTTCGATAACGATTATACTACAGCACTCAAATTTCGCTGTTTAACTTTAAATAATACCGACTGCGCCATAATTACAGGTATTCTTGAAAGAATGCCTCAGTGCAATTAAGTATGACAACCGACACTATGGTATACAGGTCGTAGTAAAGTGAGAAAGAACATGGGATAGAAAATTATAAATGCACTCAAAAGAGATGTTTTCATTTTGATTCAACAAACAGTATACAGTCACTCAATCAAGAGTAATTTAAGTGTTCGATAACGATTATACTACAGCACTCAAATTTCGCTGTTTAACTTTAAATAATACCGACTGCGCCATAATTACAGGTATTCTTGAAAGAATGCCTCAGTGTAATTAAGTGTGACCACCGACACTATGGTATACAGGTCGTAGTAAAGTGAGAAAGAACATGGGATAGAAAATTATAAATGCACTCAAAAGAGATGGTTTCATTTTGATTCAACAAACAGTATAGAGTCACTCAATCAAGAGTAATTTAAGTGTCCGACAACGATTACACTACAGCACTCAAATTTCGTTGTTTATCGGTAAATAATACCGACTGCGCCATAATTACAGGCATTTTTTAAAGAATGCCTCAGTGTAATTAAGTGTGACCACCGACACTATGATATACAGGTCGTGCTAAAGTGAGAAAGAACATAGAATAGAAAATTATAAAGGCACTCAAAAGAGATGTTTTCATTTTGATTCAACAAACAGTATAGAGTCATTCAATCAAGAGTAATTTAAGTGTCCGACAACGATTACGCTTCAGCACTCATATTTCGTTGTTTATCGTTAAATAATACCGACTGCGCCATAATTACAGGCATTTTTGAAAGAATGCCTCAGTGTAATTAAGTGTGACCACCGACACTATGATATACAGGTCGTAGTAAAGTGAGAAAGAACATAGAATGGAAAATTATAAAGGCACTCAAAAGAGATGTTTTTATTTTGATTCAACAAACAGTATAGAATCACTCAATCAAGAGTAATTTAAGTGTCCGACAACGATTACACTACAGCACTCAAATTTCGTTGTTTATCGGTAAATATTACCGACTGCGCCCTAATTACAGGCATTTTTGAAAGAATGCCTCAGTGTAATTAAGTGTGATCAACGACACTATGGTATACAGGTCGTAGTAAAGTGAGAAAGAACATTGGATAGAAAATTATAAAGGCACTCAAAAGAGATGTTTTCATTTTGATTCAACAAGCAGTATAGAGTCACTCAATCAAGAGTAATTTAAGTGTCCGACAACGATTACACTACAGCACTCAAATTTAGTTGTTTATCGGTAAATAATACCGACTGCGCCATAATTACAGGCATTCTTGAAAGAATGCCTCAGTGTAATTAAGTGTGATCAACGACACTATGGTATACAGGTCGTAGTAAAGTGAGAAAGAACATACGATAGAAAATTATAAAGGCATTCAAAAGAGATGTTTTCATTTTGATTCAACAAACAGTATAGAGTCACTCAATCAAGATTAATTTAAGTGTCCGACAACGATTGCGCTTCAACACTCAAATTTCGTTGTTTATTGTTAAATTATACCGACTGCGCGATAATTACAGGCATTTTTTAATCGAATGTTTAAGTGTAATTAAATTTGACGACCGACTCTATCGTATACAGGTTGTTGCAGTAAAGGATAGAAAATTGTATTGATACCAAAGAGAGATGATTTCTTTCGATTCAACAAGCGGTATATAAAACGGGCGTCCAAAATGACTTTAGAAAAGTAATCGCATCGTAACATCTGTGGATGGAGTGCGTTCAGAATAAAAGTCGTCCTTATCAAATGCACCCCGGTCTTCCGAACCGTGCAATTTAATCCGTGGAACTAGTTCTTAAACGCGTAACGTATATGCGTGCATACGCAGACTTAATTCATATGTTAAGTGGAACGAACGATCGCACAAAGCAAGAATAAATCAGCTGTTTTTACTCTACGTCATCGGGGGGGCCCCCCCTTCCCGCCATCGCGCCAGCTGACAATCGAACTCTCCAACGCCATAAGATCCGCATACACGTCCAACCCGAGTTCGGACGACGATAAATAAGTTGCCCTTGCCCACTTCTGGGTCGATCACGACGTGAGACAAGCGCTCTGAAATGCCAGCCGCATTATATTTAGATACATGTCTCGCGGGGCCCATTACCAACCAGCCAAATGCTTTTATGAATTAACATGGCGGAAATATTTTCTGGACTGGTGGGTTTGTTGTGTTTTCGGGGAGGTCAGCGTGTTTTTCTTCTTCATTAAAACGAAGCTTCACTCTTTGTTGTTCCTCCTCTCCTTCAAAAAAAAAAAAAAAAAACCGTAGGGTCGCGTTCAGAAATTGTGCAGCGAGAGCACTTTGCACAAAGAAAAATTATTGTCAAAATGAAGACAGAAACAAATTTTAGAGGAAATATTTACACAACTGTCGGACAAGACGCTATTCTTATAGAAAAATTTTGTGCAAATCGTTTTTGATTGCAGTGAGAACCTCGAGCAGCCTCTGGACAGCTGTTTCAGCCCTGCTTGGGGCTTCTTCAGCAGAAACGTAGCTCGACATTCCCACTGCAGACCATAAACGACTTGCCCAATTTATTCGCAAATGCGATGTAAGAATGATGAACATATATATATGCTATTCTTATAGTAAAATTTACTACAATTGTACACTTATTTGCTACAATTTGTTTCTGTCTTCATTTTGATTACAATTTGTGTTACATTTTACTATTCATTTTTCTCTGTGTGGGCGTTTCAAATAGAAAGCAAAATGCACAAAATCATTTACGTCAGAGAGAAAGAATATTTTCAAGAGCGCTCTCTTTTTTATTTCTGAACGAGCCCCGGCGTTTCAGAAATGAAAACGAAGCATTTTGGAACAACAAAATCTGTTATTAGTTCAAAATATTCATTGAACTGCTTAATTTCTTCGGAATTAATGTCGCAACTTGCATTTTTTCAAAAATAAAATACGTCTCTCTCTGTCGCCATTTATATAGTGATCGTATTCGATGATGCGTCACATTTCACTACCAGTTCACGTTTTGAAGTCAACGCTCTCTATAGATTGCTCTTTTCATCGAGTGGATTTACTAAAGTCTTGAACAAACTCATAGCATTTACAGCAAAACATTGAAAACAACCCCCAAATAGCACAGATGCGAAGCCGCCATATTATAGTACATTCCGTCGACAATTTGTGAGAACATAAATTTTAAGAAGTAATTTAAGTGTCCGACATCTTTTCTAATTTTTCGGCTACTATTTTTAGTTACTATTTTTCAGCTTTTCTGGGTAAATTTCTTGCATAATTTTTAGCCATTTATTCGTTACATTTTTTTGTTTATTTTTGGCTAACTTTTCCGTCCACAATATTTTCTTTGACGAATACTTTTTTGGCTACTTCTTTGATTTACTTTATCGCAATTTTTGGCTATATTTTTCTGCCATTTATGGCTGCTTTTTTGGCTACTTCTTTTGTCTACTTAATCTCATATTTTGGCTATTTCTTCCACCATTTATGACTAATTGTCAGTTTCACAATTTTAGCTATTTGTTCTGCTATTTACTGTGTACTATGCACTTTTTAGGCGGCTTTTTCTTGGCCACCTTTGTGTACTTTTATCGACAGCCTTATTACTTACTTGTTTATTTTTTCTGCCTGTGTTTTTGTTTAGTTCATTTTTCGATAATTACTCCTGGCTATTTTTTTTATTACTAGTTCTTTGGCAACTTCTTTTTGTTTACATTTTTGCATTTCTTCTTTCTCTTGTTTACTTTTTGGCTAGTTTTTCAGTCATTTTCTCGGCTAGTTTTTAGCTATTTATTTCGTTACGTTTCTTTTCTACTTTCGGCTGCTTTTTTCGGCTACTTTTATTGCCTAAGTTTTTTAACGACGTCCTTGGCGGTGTTTCTTTCTTTGGACTAATTTTCTTAAATACTTTCTTGTCTGCTTTTTTTAATCAGCTTTTGGCTGTTTTTCCACTATTACTTTTCTGGCTACTTTTTATGTACTTTTATCTACGATTTTTCTTTTTCCAGTTATTTCTTTATATTTTTCGCCATTTCTTGGCTCATTTGTCGGATAATTTTTTTGTCTACTTTATTACTAGTATTTGACAACTTGTTTGGAATTCTTACACTCTAATTTCTTTAGCAACTTTCTTCGGCTGCTTTTTTTGAGTTATTTTTCGCTAATTTTCTGTCAGATTTTCAGTCGTTTAAATTCTCCAAGTCTCGAAAAAAATACTCCTATGTAATAATCGTGAACAGAATGTGCCGAACGAAATCAATCGTGAAAGTGTCATTTTTTTCTGAATGTGTATCTCTTAACCTTGAGCTTCGCAAACATAGTAATTAAAATATGTATGTACACACGATAAAAATAACTCGCATTCATGCAGATGTATCGGAAGCACACCTAGTATATCAACATGTGTTTATAACATCTGGTTGTATGGTTATCTGAGCCACGGTCACGGTTGCAACCATATACACAAACAAACAAATATTTCAATTTGATCGAAAGTAGATTTCTGTTTGGGTTTTTTCTTTAGGTATCTTATTTATTCTGCACAACTTGTTTTTTTTAAAAAAAGAAAAAAAAATTATGTTCCATGTTCACTTGTATACATACGAAGGTGTGGAGAGGGATGTTTGATATACCTGGTTAAAGCCGATGGAATTGACTATTTTTTCGATGTGTTGTTAAAAAAACTCGTAGATTCATGTGATACTTCATCGTATCATGGAAACTTCCTTCCATATTCACCTAATGCGTACTACGCTTGCGCGGAGAGGGGTGTTTGCTAAACCTAGTTAAAGTCGGTGAATCACTTGAAATTAAAATACCATTTTCGACGTGTTGTTGACTTTTCTTGTAAGGGGTAAGGGAACTTTCGTTATTTACAGAACGAATTTCGTGAGCGTTTTACAACAACGCAAAAAGGTCATTGTGATTATCAGTTTGTTTGGATTAACAACGTATTTGAACTTGTACAGTATATATGTATACAAACCGCTTCGTGGAATGACTATTGTTCTGTGCTGACAGTTTACTTTGTGATTGTGTCTATGAACTTAGTGAGTTATATCGTGTGGTATGATGAGCAAGAGCAACTATCTATCTACTTCTTTTTTTATACAATAGAAATGGAAAAGCCAAATGAATAATACTTAAGCTGAACTATGCGATTTGTTTTTCTTGTCCGCAAATGTATGTACAAAATGGTATTTACTCGTTACTTATAATTCCGAAGATTATTTTTTTTTTTTGCTCGCGACTGTACGTTTTAAGTGTTTGATTTGTTGTTGATAATTAACCATAGCAAGCGCTTGTAAATGCACGTAATTACCACGTTAATGCACTTGAGATTCGATTTGGATTTGAAAGTCGGTGAAGTACAGAGAGGAGCCGCCTTAAAACGTCCAGATTTTAAAACACCAAATCAGAAGAATGCACTTACCGCGATCGGACGGACACCTGGACAAATTTGAACGCCTAAGACAATGGGCGGAATTCTTCGGCGGCCACTACAAGAATGTCCTCGTGTAAACAAACACCTGAATGAACGAACAACGCGCTGTACAAATTCAAATAAATTCGATGCCCGGCTTCCATTCAGCAAGTTGACTCACCGCAGTACGTTTTCACTTTGTCGAAAACAAATTAAATTATTCATTTCCTCTTTACAACGAATGCTATTTATTGAACATGGAGGATTCGAACGTACAAGGTATAACAACCAGATTCTAACAAAAGTCGATTTTGATTTATTTTCGTACGTACGCCCATGACATTATGATAATGAGGATGATGTACTACGACGCTCAACTTAAATGATACTCCTGCATGCAAACCACACCCTCATGACCCTACAGCGTAAGGGCTACGAAACTGTCAAATGGTCAAATCTTTTATGGTGAGCGTCGTTGTACATACAAATATTTTATTCCATTGCCTTTTTTACACTTACTACACCAATGCATAACTCAGCAGCACCGATTTCGATTTAGCGAAAATCATTTGGTGCATTTTATGTAGGAAAACCCCCTGTATATTATATGACATTACATTACAACGTACACCTACTCGTTTTTGTCTAACCTCGTGTAGATGACAGTTGAAAGAGAATGATTGAATTGAAATTTTTGCTTCTTGTTCTTCGAGTTGCATTCTGCGCACGTGCGTTAAGAGGTTCCTACATGCAGACGCCAGCATTCTGCCCCCGTCTAATACCACAGCACGAAGAGCCAGTGGCGTTTACATCTAGGGCCCCCTTTATACATCGAGTTTAATTGGTTATTAGTGCCAGTAAACCGCGGTGACATTGCGTGACGGTGTATAAGCCCCGACTTGGGTCGAGGTTAATGTTACATCGACAAGAAAACCCGCTTCGAATTTATGTATTCATAATTTACGAAATACCGCACGGAATTTATGCAAAACAAAAATTTGGAAGGATAAAAAAAAATCTTCTTCGTACGGTAAGGAATGTTACCTGTTAGTTACCTGCAATAAACAGCACGCGCGACAATCTGATTGGATGGTGGGTGGATAAAACAAAAAGAAAAAAAAAACAAAGAAGAGTTAATTGGTTTTTTCTGAGGGTTCATGATGTGATAACAACAACAATGTTAAGTCCTGTCCTCAATCCAGTTGTTCAGCGGCGGAAATATTCAAAATATTCAGAAAAGTGTTTTGTGGGAGAAGAAATCGGATACAGTTATAATAACCTCGCTATACATGCGTAATAAATTATAATATTCATTAGCATTCTCGACCACTTTATCTCCTCGTGGGCTACAACTTAAACGTTTAAATTCACAAATCCCGTGGCAGAATTATTAAAAAAAAAAAACCCCTGTAGTGATTGGTTAGTCCAGGGATTCCCATCGGGTTCGATGAAGAGTTGAAAGGGGCCGATGAACCTGTAGGTGTCGGCTGGATAGTTGGAGCTGGACGGCTATCCGAATAATTTGTAGAAGAAGAAAATTGAAGAGTTACGAATAATATTAAATAAATTTTGAATTAAACATTGTACGTACAGTGACGAACATTTAAGACGAAACAATGCTTTTCCCTAAATAGTAATTAGCTTTAATTGACAGTTCAGGGTTTAGGTTATCGTGTCATTATAATCAAATTTCTAACAACTTCAGTAAAGGCTTTACTGAACTGACCCGCCGTACCTTAATATTTGCAGATCTAATAACTTCAATGAAAGCTTGAAAAATAAAAAAAAATATTAACACAGCCGCAACTGCGTTCAAGTTACCATCGATCAGTTATTAATTAAATTAAATTAAATTAAATCGACTCGAATAAAAGAAGCCGGAAAAGAAAGACGACCAGTTGATTATCAAAATATAGAGAAAGTACAGTCAAATCGAATAAAACAAAAACAAGAGACGATCGTCGATTTGAAGGTAGGACGAAAATAAAAATTTCATCACGACTTAAGACTTCAAGCTGTAAACATTAAAGAAAAAAGACGATCAGTAAATAATAATTAAAAACAAAAACGACGGAACAGAAATGGCGGTCAATCGACGAGATTAAAATGTAAAATAAAATAAACTCTAATCGAGTGGTAAAAAAAAAAACAAAAGACTATCAACTGATAATTAAATTAAAAAGTCATGTCAAAAGAATCAAACAAAAGAAGAAACAAGCAAAACAGAAGATGATCACTTGCTACTTAAAAAATTAAAAGAAATTGAATAAAAAGTGCAGAAGGCTGTCGATTGAGCATGTTAAAAATTTGAATAAAATAATGTCCAATGAGGAATAAAAATTAAAAATTGTATGAAACAACAATAAGTCATACCGAGAGACATAAAAAAATTGATCTGTTAATATTAAAGAAATATCAAAAGTCAAATAAAAACAAAGAAAAGAAGAAGCAAAAAAAAAACAAAAGATGATCAGACGCTACTTAAAAAATACAAGAAATCGAATATAAGAAAAACAAAAGACGATCGATTGAGTATGTTAAAAATTAAATTAAATAATATTAAAAGAGGAATAAAAATTTAAAATTGTGCAAGTCCAAACTGAGTGACTTATAAACATTTTATCTGTGAATATTAAAGGGTAAAGACGTTCAGTGAATAATTTAAAACAGAAAAAAGAACAAACAAAACAAAAATGGCGATCAATCGACGGGATTAAAGTGTCAAATAAAATAAAGTCATGTCAAATAAAAACAAACAAAAGAAGAAACAAAAAATGATCAGTTGCCAGTTAAAAAATACAAGAAATCAAATAAAAGAAAAACAAAAGGCGATCGATTGGGTATATTAAAAATTAAATTAAGTAATGTTAAAAGAGGAATGAAAATTAAAAATTGTATGTCAAACCAAGTGATTTATAAAATTTTTATCTGTGAATATTCAAGGATGAAGACGTTCAGTAAATAATTAAAAACAGGAAAAAAAACAAAACAAAAATGGCGATCAATCGACAGGATTAAAGTGTAAAATAAAACAAACAGAAATAAAAAAAACTAAAGACTATCAACTGATAATTAAAAAATCATATCAAATAAAATCAAACAAAACAAAAAAACAGAAAAAACTGATGATCAGTTGCTCGCGTTAGAAAATGAATGAAAGAAAAACAAAAGGTCGGTCGGTTGAGTTAACATTAAAAATTAAATAAAATAATGTCAAGTGGGGAATAAAAATTAAAAATTATGAAAAACAACAATAAGTCAAACTGACATAAAAACTCATCAATTTTTATCACAACCAAAAATTTTACCTGTAAGTGTTAAAGAAAAGAAAAACGTTTAAATTAATAATTAAAAAATGAAATCGTAACTAAC
Source organism: Prosopocoilus inquinatus (assembly GCA_036172665.1). Lineage (NCBI taxonomy): Eukaryota > Metazoa > Arthropoda > Insecta > Coleoptera > Lucanidae > Prosopocoilus > Prosopocoilus inquinatus. Next base: position 10,576,899 of record CM069879.1, read on the forward strand.
AAAAGAAAAAAAAAATCAAAAAATGATAAGTTGATAGTTAAAAATAGAAACAAATCAAATGAAGTGGAACATAAGAAATAACAAAAGTTGATCGTTTGATTATTTTAAGGAATTAAAGAAAAGACTCTCGGTGATGAAGATAAAAGGAAAATAAAAATTACCATAAAACTATGTCAACCAATAATAAGTCAAATCATGTGTTGAACACAAGCGAAAAAAACAAATAAAAGAGAATCAAATCGGTACTTTAAGTGTAAAAAAAATCAAACTGAATTAAGAAACAAACAAAAGACGATCGATTTGTAATTAAGAAAAAAACAATGAAATAACGTCAAATAGAATCTAGAATCACAAAATACGTATTGCAATTTTACAAAAATTTAATACTGTTGGTAGACATGTCGACGCGTACTGTTTTAGAAAAATTAATTAAATTCAAGGGGGAGAGGGGGGGGAAGGTCGATTTCACTTCGCGGTCATCGAAAATAAATCTTTTTTTTTTTTAATTTGATTTTTAAATGATTCTGAGTTGTGGAGGAGCATTCTACTGTTTGCACACCATGTATGATCAATTAAATTTCAAATAGGGAGTCGATGACTAGAAAAGGTTCAGTCCCATCGGGAACTATTTCTACTAACTATACTATTTTTTTTTTCTAAATTCTGCAAATAAAAACAAATGCAGTCAAAAAAAAAGTAATAAAAAAGGAAGTTTCTAAAGAACCTTTCAATCAGTGGCCAACAAAAATAACAAAAACATGAGAAAAAAACAATAAAAATATATAAAAAAGAAAATATTGTGGCCGAAAAAATTAGCCAAAAACAAACAAAAACGATGTCGAATAAATAGCTGAAAATTAGGCAAGAAATTCAAATTGTAACCAAAAAAAGTAGCCAAGGAATATGGTTGAAACTTTAGAAAAGTACTCAAAAAAAGTAATAAAAAGGAAGTCGCCAAGGAACCATTCAAAAATTGGCCAACAAAAATAACAAAAAAAAAGCCAAAAAGTAGGGTTTATAGAAAGTCAGCGGTGGGTCTCTCAAGCACGCTTTGGATAGCTATTTCGCACCTAATTTTGTCCACAGCAGCAGGGGAATAGCTCGAGAGACTTATAGCTTATATAGTTATATTGTGTTATAGCAAAGAACAGCCGTAGCTTATTTTTCTTGTTACTTTTTTACTATTTGAGCTGTTATCTTTATTTACTGTTTTTCTACATTGTTTTTTGTTGTTTGTAACTATTTTTTATCAATTTTCTTTGCTAGTTTTTGTGTCATCCATACGGCGAGGATGAAATAGTACCGTCCCAGCGGAGGCTTCTACGTGGTCGACTAGAGCTTAAATTTATTGTGTGGCGAAATCGCTGATAAACTAAGGCAGGGACTTTTAATCCTCGCTTAGGTGCAACTTGCGCAGTTTACGAAAAAAGAAAAAATGCCCATTTAGTTAAGTCCTAAACTGAGGCAGGGACTTTTTAATCCTCGCTTTAGTCATCTATCATCTACCTTTCTGTTCATATTTTTTCCTAATTTTTTTCTTTTCTTTACTTTTCGGCTACTTTTTCTGCTACGTTTGAGGTGCGTCGTCATGCGGCCAGGGGTTTGACCTTGTACTGTGCGAACTTTAAAGCAAAGACAGCTACAACCAAGCAAACAATTACAATAAACTCCGCTCCAATATACGTTGGTTTTCGAGATATACGTTTTAATTTTTTTAAAAAATACTTAAATATTTGTCACGATTTTTGTTTACCACATTTCGAAGTAAATAACGGATCATTTCTAAAATTATTAATTGGAGTTAGCCGTGGCTTTTATAAACTAACAGTTAAAGTTGCTTTTAACGAACGAACCGGGCCTTAAATAATTCACTTTGAATTATCTGTCGTCGGGGCTTATTCTGTAACAAAAGCGTTAAATTTAAAGGGCTGTTAAGTTTCGTCGTTAAGGTAACAACCAATCTAACCGCCGATTTCATAAGAAGACTAAATTTAAAGCGACTTTTGGCCGTTTTCATAATCATTTAATTTAATTTAAAGTCACTTTAAGAATAGGGAAACAAATGTATTTTGTTAGGTTAAAGTAGATTTAAATTTAAAGTCCAATTATGAAATCGGCCTTTTAACCTAAAAATATATATATTTGTTTCCCTATTCTTAAAATCACTTTAAATTAAAGGTTCCTTAAAGTCTAATTAGTCAGACTGAGGCGTATTCTGTAACTTATTAACGGACTGTTAAAATTTAGAGAACCTTTATAATTTAAAATACAGTTCTAAGGCCCGATTTCATAATCGTACTTCAGGAAACTTTAAAATAAAAGTCACAGTCTGATGTATAAATAACTACGTCTTCGCATCATTTTGGACATGTGACTGTGACTTTAATTTTAAAGTCTGCTTCAGTTCGATTATGAGAAATCGGGCCTTAGAACTGCATTTTAAATTTTAAAGGACCTCTAAATTTTAACAGCCCGTTAATAAGATACAGAATACGCCCGAATCTGATCATTTCAGCTGTATAATCAGGTTTGCCAACTACTTTTAACAAAATCACGGCTTACGCCAATTAAAAATTTTTTAAAATGACCCGTTAGATACATTCAAATGGGTGAGGCGTAAATAAAAATTACAAAATCCTATTATCTTGAAAACAATTGAGTGTTGGAGCCGCGGGTTTATTAGTATTTGACCTCTACCACCACCATCTTCAATATCAGGCCTGAGTCAACGCGTAGGGATATCAGGCCTCAAGGTATTATCCAGTTCCTGTAGATTGTGACGCAAGCGTTTTGCTGGTTTCGCATTTCAGATGAATCAATTTTCAAGTCGAGGTATTCTCCCACCTAATGAATCAGGCCTGTATGAAGTGGGCACTGTCTCTACTATCACCTGCCAAAGAGTGTTAGGTGTGTGCAAGGCTTTATTCTTATTAACACCCTGTGTATAATCGGGGAAGGAATTATATCTGTTTTCAGGCTTATTAAAAGTGACCATGAATTAATTATAGTGCCAATAAATTACTGTATTATCGTTAATTATAGTGAGGCAAAAAAACAAAATCACACGCGCCGTTGTCACAAGCATTTGCCGAAGTAATTTGAACCGCGCTTGAATTACTTGCATCAACATCGGACTTGCGAATGACTTAAGTAAGTCGTCATCGAAGGGCGACAACGCGTTTTTCTCTCACGTTGCCAGCGAATTTTCCGCGGATTTTCCCGGATGCGGACGCCGCCGCTGAAATTCGCGGCTGGTAATTATTGCGGTAATGTTTGTCTAAAAATATTGCCAAACTACAACAAGCGCTCGCTCGCTCGTTGGTTCGCTTGCTCGCTCGCTCGCTCGTTCGCTCCATCTGCCGCTACCGCAAATATTTGACGAACTGTCATTTATAAATACTTCGGGGCTTTAATTATCGAAACATGGAGCCTCGGTTTGTGTATATTAAACGCGACATATTTTCAACGCGCGCCATAAATATTCAGTATCTCGCGAATTGTAAATACACACACATATTTTGGCACACGTCTATTACATAACACAGATGCGTTGAATTTGAATTTGTTTTGAAAAATACATCAGGCAGAATAGGATGATGACGAGGGTGTGTGGGGAGGAGGCTTCAAAACTTCAACAAAAACAAAATATCTGTGTGTGTGTGTGTGTGTGTGTGTGGGCCCAGGATCGGTTTCTTCTATTTCTGACCTGATGCTGCCTGCAAGTCATCAGCAAAAAATCTAACCGACAAAGGAACTCAAACTCGCCTCATATAATAAACAACAAACACAAAAAAATGTACAGGGTGTCCCAGTTAAGGCGGATTCTTTCATACCTCTCTAGTTATTGATTTTACGAAAAAATGTTTCAAACGAAAGTTTCACGGGATCGTGCGGAGCATATTTTAAAATTAGTTTGACTTGTACAGAGTGTTGCGTTTAGCCTGGGCGTTCGGTCACTTCGTTATTTTAAATGGAACACTCGAAATATTTTTACATTTTCGGGTTCTGGATTGGATTTTAATGTGACCTTGTGTACCATACGTAGGGTCTAATCCAAAACGTTTTCGCGTTATTCAAGTTTTTAAAAAAATTATCGCTCTTGCAGTACCGCAAACAAATGCAAATATCTTCCGAGCAAATGACGTTACGGACTTGTGGTTTTTTGCAAAAGTTTCGTCTTGAAACGCTCTTTCAGTTACACTGTAAACAAAAAATTCTAGCAACATAAGTTTTAAAAAAAAATTAATAAACTTGAGAATATTCAAACTACGATCTATTTTTTTTTTTAATGTAATGCCATATAACTTTTAACATTATTAGATGCGCTATTTAATTCTCTTTCCAATGATATAGAGTTGTCGATATCTGTCGTTAATAGTTTTCTCAGTATTAAATTTTTTTACGATTTTTAAAAATACACGAAATATTGAGACCTTTATGTTAGTTACTATGGTTACAGAGCAAACAGATTATTTGTTTATCTTTCCCTAAGATTATTAAGTATCACGAGGCATTCAAAATGTTCAAATTAATCTTTAAGAAGGTCTCTTGCTTAAGAAAACATGATAGGTACGGATTTTACTCTTGCCATAGATATCCAAGCTAATAAATTCTAAGAAGAAACTTCTGTTGCTGTGGATAGATACATGTGGAGACAGCAAGACGTATTTCAGCAGTTGAAACATTTTTTAACGAATAAGTGGATTCGTGGAGGAGGACCAGTCAGTTGACCTGCTCAGTATCTTCATTTGACCGCATTTTAGGGTTTCATAAAACAGCGAATTCGTTTAAAAATGTTCCAACTGCCGGAGCACGTCTTTTTAATAATAATAATAATAATAATAATTTATTTGTGATAAATACAAAAAAGTATTTCACACGTCATATATAGCATATGTGTATAAAACAATGTAAAACATAAAGTTATACAGTCAAAATCAATCACATAGATAATACATGTAGGTATTTTAAAAGACATGAGAATGCTCAAGAAAGTCCTCGATGGAATAAAAGGAATGCGTTATCAAATACTGTTTGATGATAGATTTGAATTGTGGTAAGGATTTTTGACGGATTTCAGGTGGTAACTTATTGAAAAGTTTGACCGCATAATAATTGCTGCCATAACGAAACCTATTCAATCTGTGTTGTGGCATCACTATATCATATTTAAACCTGGTGTCATATTCGTGGTTCTTTTGGTGGTCAATGAAATTATTAATATTAGATTTTATAAAGAGTAAACATTCTAAAATGTAAAGTGATGGAAGTGTTAATATTTTCAGTTTTTTGAAGGTTTCCCTACAGCTATCTCTATACCCTAAGCCACCCATAATACGTATTATTCTATTTGAAGTATAAAAATTCTTTTGGCCTCAGAACAATGGCCCCAGACTAAAATTGCATACGATATAACTGATTCAAACAGACCATAGTAAGCAGATAAAACACTATTCCAAGGAACAAAAGTTTTTAAATGTCTTATGAGATATATTACTTTAGTGAGTTTGTTCGCAATGCATTCTGTATGTTCGTGCCATTGTAAAGTGGAATCCAAATATACTCCTAGATATTTGATGGACTTCACACTGTCAAAGTTATCTGTTTGAAGGTTCAAATTTCTCAGAGAGAATTTCATGTAATGCGTTTTTGCATCATTTAAGCTAAGTTTGTTGCTTAAGAACCAATTTTTAATACTTGTTACAGCTTCCGCAAAGTTCTGAGATCCATTAATGAAACTAATATCTCTGTTCAGTAGCGTTGTATCATCCGCGAATAGAGTTATCTTAAAATTGGGAACACATCGATCAATATCATTAATATACAACAAAAACAAAATTGGAGCTAGAACAGAACCTTGCGGAATACCGACTGAAACGTCAATTGACTCAGAAAATTTATCCTGGCATCGAACAACCTGGCTCCTGTCGCTTAGATACGATGCTATTAGCTTTATGCTCATTGAGTCAAAATTATAATATTTGAGCTTCGATATTAGGATATCATGAGAAATACAATCGAAAGCCTTGGTAAGGTCAAAAAATGCAGAAAAGGCGTATTCACTCCTCTCAAATACCTTCGTGATATAATCGACAAGCGAGTCAATAGCTGATACGGTGGATCGACTTTTACGGAATCCATACTGATGTCTACTAAACAAGTTATGTATTTCAAAAAATGAACATATTCTATTTTTCATTACAGTCTCTATAACTTTAGACAGCACTGGAACCAAAGAAATAGGTCGATAATTACTACATTCATCGGGGTTGCCTTTTTTCAGTATAGGTACAACGCAAGATAATTTCAAAACATCAGGATATATGCCGGTCTTAAATATTTTATTTATGAGATTAGTGAGAGGAATATACAATAAGTTAACGAATTTTTTTATAAGTAAAATGTTTAACCCATATACATCTAAGCTTTTAGAACACTTCATTTGTACAATAATATCTCGAACTTCTATGAATGTAGCGTTTTTGAACTGAAAAACTTGAGAAGGTTTCTCGATATCGAAGAAGAAACGTATAAAATGAAATTGGTGGTGCATCCATTTTGGAAATAGTTTCCTTTGCTATGCTAGTGAAAAAAAATATTATCTTGCTGTGTCCGCATGCATCTATCCACAGCAATAGAAGTTTCTTCTTAGGGTCTATTAGCTTGGATATCAATGGCAAGTGTAAATTCCGTACCTATCATGTCATCTTACGCAAGAAACCTTCTTGAAGATTAATTTGAGCATTTTGAAGGTCTCGTGATACTTAATAATCTCAGGGAAAGATAAAAAAAAATTGTTTGCTCTGTAACCATAGCAACTAACATAAAGGTCTCAATATTTCGTGTATTTTTAAAAATCGGAAAAAAAATTTGAATACTGAAAAAACTATTAACGACAGATATCGACAACTCTATATCATTGAAAAGAGAAATAAATAGCGCATCTAATAATGATAAAAGTTATATGGTATTACATTAAGAAAAAAATAGTTATCGTAGTTTGAATATTCTCAAGTTTATTAATTTTTTCTGAAGAACTTATGTTGCTAGAATTTTTTCTTTGCAATGTAACTGAAAGAGCGTTTCAAGACGAAACGTTTGCAAAAAACTACAAGTCCCTAACGTCATTTATTCGGAAGATATTCGCATTTGTTTGAAGTACTGCAAGAGTGAAATTTTTTTTTTAAAGTTGAATAACGCGAAATCGCTTTAGATTGGACCCCATGTATGGTACGCAAGGTCACATTAAAATTCAATCCAGAACCCGAAAATGTAAAAATATTTATAGTGTTCCATTTAAAATAACGAAGTGACCGAACGCCCAGGCTAAACGGAACACTCTGTACAAGTCAAACTAATTTTAAAATATGCTCCGTACGATCTCGTGAAACTTTCGTTTGATGCATTTCTTCGTAAAATCAATAACTAGAAAGGCATGAAAGAATCTGCCTTCGGTGGGACACGCTGTATGTCATTATTACCTTAAATACGTTGGGTTTGCGTTACGTCGACTTAGTATGTTTACCAACAAAAAAAAAACTACATGTACGAAACGTGTTCGAAAAGTATCGGAAAATAAAATGAAAACCACCAGTGAGCTTTGTTTTCTTTCTCTTTTTCATTTTTGATGTGGCGTCAGCCAGCGCTCAACAACGTATAATCTAAAATAATGGGGGTTACCGCGCGTTGACGGGTGGCGGGGGGGTTCCCGGCGGAAAGCCGCGGGCTTCAATTTGGCGAGCGATGCACCAAGTGCAGCCAGCCCGCATTCTCAGGCGGCCCCCTGAACTACCCACGAACAAAACTACCTCAGCCGGGCCACGCTCAAATAACTACTTACGCTTTACTACAGCCCAGCTTGAAAACATCGACGAATTATTTCGTATCTAAATCTATGCGTTCATCACTAAAATACGTCAAAACAAAACGCGGCGGGCTTTACTTTTCGCCAATCGTAAGAACTTAAGAACTAAGCGTGATCGTGATACGGCAATCGTCAACTGTCTCGAAACGACCACGCCCACTTTATTTGTGTATTTTTTTAATAGCTTTGCATCTATGGAAAAATTTGATAGATGCTTAAGCTTATCCAAAAAAATGTAACAGCGTCAACAAAAAAAAAAAAAAATTGGAAAATGACGCATTTTACACTAAGCTTGACTGTGATAGGTGCGTTGATCTTCCACTACTTCAAAGAGGCCTCGAAGCAGCCACGCCTACTTTATTTGTATATTTTTGAAATGGCTTGGCATTTCTGAAAAAAATTTAATAGTAGATGTTTGAGCTTATCCAAAAAAATGTAATAATGTTAACAAAAAATGTCAAGTCGTTATTACACGGTGTTATTTTTCGGACAAAATTTGTGAAATAATGATGTGTCGAATTAACCAATAAACGTAACCTGTCTGTCACTTTGTGCAAAATTTGCACAAAAATTATCATCGTGTAAAGCAGGCATTAACTAACAATAAGCTTGTTTGTGATTGGTGCGTCGATCTTCGTCTACTTCAAAGCCGCCACGCCCATTTCACTTTCTCTTCCAATAGCGTGATAGGTATTGCGGGAAGCTTTAACTGTTTCGTAACGGCCACGCCCACTTCATCTTTTTTTCTTGTGTTAAATAATATTTAGGCCATACGTTTATTAATAATTTAAAATCAACAGGCTATGAATTAAGAAAAACGTAAAAAAATCTCGTGTTGATTGATCGATGTGATTGCTGAACAATTCCAACGAAAACAGAAAAAAATGAAGAAGGTTTTCTTTTAACTGTATTTCTATGCACGATTGTGATAGGTCAACGTGCAACTGTTACGAAGCGACTACGCCTACTTAATTACGCTTTGTAATTGCATGATATTTAAGACAATTTTTCAAACAGGAATTAGAAGCATGGTTTTACTCATCTAAAAAACACAGATAGTCAGAATAATAATTTAAAAAAAATGGGATGTCCCAGATAACAAGGCTCTCATCGCTTATACCTTTGTTGTTTGTGGAAAGAAAAAAGAAGAATCCTTCGGTTACGTGTTCGCTAGTGTCAATTCGATATTTTACGTTTTTTAATACATAATCGATCGATTTACTCAATCGCCCCGCCCATCTCAAATATGATTCGCCAAGAAGTTACAACACTCTTTCTTTGCGAGCGCCACATTTTGTTTTAATCATCGTTTGCATTTGGCAGTCGTTTAACTCGTTCGTCGTTGGCTACATCAATTAACTTCATGGCTCCGCCCGCTTTAAATGTGATTCGCCAAAAAAAAATTATTACGCTGATAAGTAAATAAACAACAGACCTCGGAGAAAAAAAAAAGAAGGATCTTTCTACGATGTCAAATCAAGTCTCTTGCAAATTCTTACTTTTTTTAAACGGCTTCATACATTCTTGTTGTTATGTCACAAAATACAACAAAAATTAAGGAAAACAGTTCTGTGCGTAATACAGTTCTTAGATGCATTGAATGCTTCGATTTAAACATTTTTCCTCTAGATCATAAATAAAATCGTGGTTTAAAAATATTAAATGTTTACTGTGACGTTGTTTGATGATGCTGAATGAATATTTAGTCCTTACTAAAGATAACTGCGGAATTTGAGCAAAATTCATCAATAAATAGCAAAGATATTAAAAGTGCACATCTTAGCAGGGTCACCCTGTGTATTTGTTTCAAAACAAAACAGTGCATGACTTTGAAAAAATCTAAAAATTATATGAAAATTGTATCTACTATTTAATTGTGTTTTAGACGATGGGAATTAAAAGAAAATATTATTTGCCACTGGCATTTATTGTTTACTTCGCTCCGCCCACCTTAATTCGGTGATTCGCCATTTGTTATTTACGACGACAAGCTTCCTTAACTGCCATTGGCTATGGTCAATCGTTCAATCCTATTGCTCCGCCCATCTCAAGGTGATTTGACAAAAAGCTACTTTATAAATGAGTTTGATTATTCAACTGCATTCCTCTATTTACATTTTTTTGTACTTCTGCGCGATTATTTGTCTCACTCTCGCCAGGTATCAAAAGAGCTGTGCCCACGGTCTACTTAAATCCATCCCTGCATCACGTGAATAACCGAACTTGGCTTGCTTTTACTTACGGCCAGGATGTTTCCATTCGTCGGCAATTAATTACAGAACTCAATCGCTCCGCCCATCTTGAAAGTGATTCGCCAAAAAGTCGCCACGACATTATCATCGCTGTTAGCAATCGTTTAATGCCATCGCTCCACCCATCGTCATGTGATTCGCCGAGGCAATTGTATAACTCCATCGCTCCGCCTACCTTAATGTAATTCGCCACAAAGTTGCATTCTTTATTTATATACTTTATAACTCGTACATTAATTCCGTCCCTACACCTCGTGAATAATCGAACTTGGCTTTTATTTACGACCAGGATGTTTCCATTCGTTGTCAATCAAATTACTTAACTCAATCGTTCCTCCACCCATCTTGAAAGTGATTCGCCAAAAAGTTACGCAGCGACAACCTTCTCATCGCTGTTGGCAATGTTTAACTCCATCGCTCCACCCATCGTCATGTGATTCGCCGAGGCAATTGTATAACTCCATCGCTCCGCCTACCTTAATGTAATTCACCACAAAGTTGCATTTTTTATTTATGTATTTTATAACGCGTACATTAATTCCATCCCTACACCTCGTGAATAATCGAACTTGGCTTTTATTGACGACCAAGAAGTTTCCATTCGTTGGCAACCAAATTATTTAACTCAATCGCTCCGCCCATCTTGAAAGTGATTCGGTAAAAAGTTAGGCAACGACAACATTATCATCGCTGTTGGCAATCGTTTAACGCTATCGCTCCACCCATCATCATGTGATTCTCCGTGGCAATCGTTTAACTCCATCGCTCCGCCTACCTTAATTCACCACAAAGTTGCATTTTTTATTTATGTATTTTATAACGCGTACATTAATTCCATCCCTACACCTCGTGAATAATAGAACTATACTTTATAACTCGTACATTAATTCCACCCCTGCACCTCTTGAATAATCGAACTTGGCTTTTATTGACGACCAAGATATTTCCATTCGTTGGCAATCAAATTATTTAACTCAATCGCTCTGCCCATCTTGAAAGTGATTAGCTAAAAAGTTACGCAGCGACAACATTATCATCGCTGTTGGCAATCGTTTAACGCCATCGCTCCACCCATCGTCATGTGATTCGCCGTGGAAATCGTTTAACTCCGTCGCTCCGCCCACCTTAATGTGATTCGCCGCCAAAAGTTTGCATTTTTTATTTACGATCACTTTTTTTTAAATTATCTTTTGCCCTTGGCAGTCGTTTAACTCCGTAGGTCTTAAACGTGATTGGCCAAAAAGGTTTCTAACCTCCTCAATTTTTTTGAGAGTAGCAGTGATGGTATATCAAAGATTCTCATTCTCACAAGTTCAAAGTGCAGCAAGCTACAAATTGTGGTAAACAAATTTTGCAAGTCGCACTTTGGTGTTTAAAGTGACGATAATATCATTAACTGTTCGCAACAAGGTGTAACTGATTTTTCAGTAGACTTGTACAGTCGCAGAAATATATGATTTGATCACTAGAGATTAAATAATGAACACGTTTCGCAAATACACGCAAAATCCAGACTGAGAATTATTAGCGAAATTATCTTTCGTCACAACGCAAACAGTGCATTGCAAAAAGGTAAACAAAACAAAACTCTAGCGAGCGATCGATAACGACGTGTATCTGAACAAATTATCGTATCTGGCTGGCACTCGATGATAAGCCTAGTTTGTAATTGTTGTCGCGTTCAATTAGATTTTTATCCGATGGTATGTATCTAGACACTAAAAAAAAAAAATAGTGAACTTTTCTTTTCTATCAGAGCGAAATACAGGGAGGATCATCGAAATTGATTGATTACGCGGATGGCTGACGTAATGACGAAAACACGTGTCGACGAAATCATTTTCTCGGTCAAGCGTATGCGTAAATAAACAAAAGTCGGACTCGTGTACAGAAATTCACACGAGCGAAGAAGAGGACTCGACCCAGAGTTGGCCATCAAAGTTGCACAAGATTCGACCAGAGGAATGCCGTCCTGTTCATTTAGGAGTGTCTTTCGTTTGTTCTTCCGGTTGGGCATGTTGGTCGGTCGCCCACTTGCACGTCATCCCGACCGACGACATCTATTCGTTCGGGCCTTAAAGGCCGCTTGTTCTTCGTCAAATTAACAAAGGCATTTGTAATTTATTTTCCGACGGTAAGTAAAAGTCAGGAATGATTTTGGAAAATCACAGCGACCGTCGCCGACGACGACGCCCACCCAGAGATAAATGAAAATACTTTGTTTCTTATTTGGTATTTGTCGCAAATTCATATTCTCCCAACAATGAAGAATCATAATTAAAAAAAAAATGACTGCACATAAAGAGTAACTTTCTGGCGTATCATATTTCAGATGGGAGGGGCCATGGAGTTAAAATGATAGCTCAACAGCGATTGATAATTTGATCGTAAGTATTCTCATCCAGATGGGCGGAGCGAGGAGGTTAAACGATTGCCAAAAGCGAACGGTAATTAAAATAAAATGTGGCCATAAGTAAGGAATGCAACTTTTTGGCGAATCACGCTCAAGATGGGCGGGGCGATTGAGTTAAATAACTGCCAACAGCGAATCCCAATTTAAGAAAGCCAATCGTAAGTATTCACGCCCAGATGGGGGGCGGAGCGATGGAGTTAAACGATTGCCAATAGCGAACGGTAATTAAAGTAAAATGTGGTCGTAAGTAAAGAGTGCAACTTTTTGGCGAATCACGTTTAAGGTGGGCGGAGCGATGGAGTTAAATAATTGCCAACAGCGAATGCCAATTTAAAAAAACTAATCGTAAGTATTCACGCCCAGATGGGGGGCGGAGCGATGGAGTTAAACGAATGCCAATAGCGAACGGTAATTACAATAAAATGTGGTCGTAAGTAAAGAGTGCAACTTTTTGGCGAATCACGCTTAAGATGGGCGGGGCGATGGAGTTAAAAATAATTGCCAACATGGAATGCCAATTTAAAAAAGCTAATCGTAAGTATTCACGCTGAGATGGGGGGCGGAACCCGATGGAGTTAAACGATTGCCAACGTCGAACGATAATTAAAACAAACTCTGATCGTAAATAAACAGTGACGAATCAGATTTTAAGATGGGCGGAGCGATTGAAGTAATCGATTGCCATCAGCGAACGATGATTAAAAAAAATGTGGTCGTAAGATTCATGTCATCAACGAAAGATGTGACAATTTCTTTCTTTTTATTTATTGTAGAGAACAATGGAAATCAGAGAAAGTTAAGAATTTGTAGCATCCTTCTCCAGAGACGAAAAAAAACCCATAGGGGCGCAGATATAAAAGTAGAGGCAAACATAAAACACTGCCTCATGAGAAATATCGGCTTCATACAAAATGTAACCTTCATTTCTTCGTCTACTTCCTAGCCAGTGAGGAAGATAAGGAATTAGATTAATCTGGACTGCTTACGAGTTTACGTTCAGAATTTTTCTTGTGTGAAAATAGTGTGTTATGCATTTTTTACTTGGTCTGCAAACTGTTCTTCAATACGAACAAGTAATATTTAAACCATCGGCGTTAAAATAATAAACTCTGATGCAAGGCAACGTTAAACGTTGGGTTAGGAAAGCAGCTGCGATGGTTGCATTTATATGACGGACGCCTGTCTGTCTGAATCAAGTCTGGATTCTTTCAAACTCATCTCGGCTATAATCAACTCTAGTCACTGCGAAGTTAATTATAGTTATTCGGCGCTATCCTAACTCTCCTCGAGGTAAGGTTTCTGAACGTACCCCACAGCAAGGTATTTTTAGATCAAAGAAACTAATGCAGTAAATTCAATTCCATTGATGATCCAAAGCCAAAAGGAGAGGCGGCAGGGTGAAGAAGTAAATCGATCCACGTAGAAAGATGTTGAATACTGCCGAGACACCAAAGACCCAAACGGATTAAAAAAATTCCACGTGGAAAGTAAATACAAAAGTGACGCGCAATATAAGTGTCTGTCATTTAAGGCTGGATACTATTTATATAAAAAAAAAAAAACGATTTCCCATTTTACAAGTTCGCCAGTGTACACACTTACAGTTTAATTCAATACTTAACATTTTTTAATGATCGTGTTTATTTATTCAATCGCTCCGCCCATCTCAAATATGATTCGCTGAGAAGTTACACGCTTCCTTTACGACCATACTTTGTTTTAATTACCGTTTGTAGAGTTGGTTGGCAGTCGTTTAACTCCATCGCTCCGCCCACCTGGACGTGAGTTGTTTTTTTAAAATTATCATCCGTCATTGGCTATTATTTAATTCCAACGCTCCGCCCATCTGGATTTAAATAGCTTTTAGTCTTAAATTATCATTCGCCATTGGCTGTCATTTAATTCTATGGCTCCGCCCATTTGGACATGAGTAGTTGAGTTTCATTCGCATTCGTTGGCTATCATTTAACTCTCCCGCTCCGCCCATTTCAAATGTGATTCGCCAAGAAACTATTACTCTAATAAAGTAAATGAATATAAACAACAGACCTCAAAGAAAATTAGTTTGCTAATTAATTCGCTAGTTTGATTTCTTGTGTGTTCTTTTTTGCTTATCCTGATGCTGTGTAAAGCTCAAGAGAAATAAGAAATACAAAGCCAACCATTGCTATTGCCAATTACTGATGATTGGGTTCCAAAGTGAAGGACGTGAATTTATTTTCATTTGCACGAAAACAGAAAAAACGGTTAGTTCAAGAAATTGTAACAAAAAAAAAACTCAAATTCGATCTCGATTATTACATTTCTGCATACAACTTTAATATGTAATAAAATGGCATCAATAAAAATCGAATTACAACAATAACTTTCGTAGTCCGGAAACAAGGAAAATGAAAATGGAAAAGAGAAACGAAAAGCCAAGGAAAACAAACAGATTTCAAAAAATTTCTATTTTCTTGAAGGTGGAAAGAAGGACAGGGAAAAGAATTCAGGCCACTTGGTGTTGGACTCTTTTTACTACGCCGAATGTACTATTTATTCCTGCACGATGAATCGAATTGTTATTGAGTGGAGGAGGAGGGAAAGCAGTGCAATGCGAGCGTTCTCATTTCGCAGAGATTAGTGTGGGTGGGGCTAATACAGTCCCAGTACTAAATTTGCCTGTTGTTCGCGGAACAAGTGGCCGAAATTCCTTTCCCTGTTTATTAATCTTGCATCACTGACTTTGATGTCATCATTGAATCATCCTAAATAATGCAGAAAACAGTTAAAAGAAGAAAAAAAACAAAAACAAAATAGGTGTCTTTACCTGTTGTAAAAAGGAGTCGTATTACTTAAAAAAATATTTCGTCAAAAATTAAAAAAAAAATTTTTGAGGAGTTTTTGACCTCCCCCCCCCCCACTCGCCCCCGAGGAAAATGTAAATCATGTAGGAAGCACTTTAAAAAGAAAAAAAAAGAAAGAACAAAATGGGTGTCTACCTGTTGTAAAAAAGAGGCGCGTTACTCAAAAAAAAATACTTTTTAAAAGTAAAAAAATATTATTGACTAGTCATTTACTGTTCCCTCCCCCCCCTCGCCCCCGAGGAAAATAGCGTCCACATCATTTCCGCGATCATCCAAAAACGACAAACAAAATTACCCAATTTGGGACACCTCTATACGCCCCTCCTTAAAAAAAAATGATTTTCCAATGCCGCGGCACTTTTGTGGACTTTCCTGAACGTCAGCAAAAGCATTTTAATTCGCAAACTCATCAGAATTTTTTACACAATGCATTTTTGGACGTCAATACCATTAATTGGAATGCTTTATTTTTTTAACGAATAAAATATTTTTTCAACAATTAAAAAAATATTTTTTACGAGTTTTTGATTTGCCCCCTTCGCCCCCTACGAAAATATCCTTCGCATCATTTCTGTGATCGTCTAAAAAACGACAAACAAAATGACCCAATTTGGGACCCCCCTATCCGCCCCTCCTTAAAAAAAAATGATTTTCCAACGCCGCGGTATTTTCATGGCCTTTCCCAAAAACGCCAGCAAAATTTTAATCCCCAAACTCATCAGCATTTTTGGCCATCAATACCGTTAATTAGAACGATTTTTACATTTTATTTTATTTATTTTTTAATAAAAAAACAACTATTTCTCAGATCTGAAAACCGTCTCAATTTAAACGAAAAAATCCGTACTACATTATTCCAAAAATGATTTTTCTAAAATTCAAAAAATGACCCAGTTTCGGACCCCCCCTCCCCCGCCGCCCTTGAAAAAAAATTAAATTATCCACCGCTGCGGCATTTTCGCGGCCTTCTTCAAATGTCAGCGAAATTTCAAGCCTCAAACTCGTCGGGAAAGAATTTCTTTTAACAATGTATTTTTGGCCATTAAATAGAATGATTTTTTTAATTTTTTTGAACAAAATAATTATTTCTCAGATCTGAAAACCGTCTCAATTTAAACGAAAAAAAAACTGGGCTACAATATTCTGAAAATTATTTTTCCGAAATTCAAAAAATTACCTAGTTTCGGACCCCCCTTCCCCGCCCCCCTTTGAAAAAAAATTATATTTTCCACCGCCGCGGCATTTTCGCGGCCTTCCTCAAACGTCTGCGAAATTTCGAGCCTCAAACTCGTCGGGAAAGAATTTCTTTAAACAATGCATTTTTGGCCATCAATACCGTTAATTAGAACGATTTATATTTTATTTTTTTCTTGAATAAAAAAATTATTTCTCAGATCTGAACACCGGCTCAATTTAAACGAAAAAATCCGTACTACATTATTCTGAAAATTATTTTTTCAAAATTCAAAAAATTACCCAGTTTCGGACCCCCCTCCTCCGCCCCCCCCTTGAAAAAAAATTAATTTTTCCACCGCCGCGGCATTTTGGCGGCCCTCCTCAAACGTCAACGAAATTTCGAGCCTCAAACTCGTCGGGAAAGAATTTCTTTAAACAATGCATTTTTGGCCATCAATACCGTTAATTAGAACGATTTTTATTTTATTTTTTCCTTGAATAAAAAAATTATTTCTCAGATCTGAACACCGGCTCAATTTAAACGAAAAAATCCGTACTACATTATTCTGAAAATAATTTTTTCAAAATTCAAAAAATTACCCATTTTCGGACCCCCTTCCCCCGCCCCCCCCTTGAAAACAAATTATATTTTCCACCGCCGTGGCATTTTCGCGGCCCTCCTCAAACGTCAGCGAAATTTCGAGCGCCAAACTCGTCGCGAAACCGCCGAAACGGCCGTCCAAAAATTTTACTACGAAAGGGAATTCCGCTCTGACGTCACTAGCCCGTTTACTATATTTCCGGGAATTAAAGTAGGACACCTGTTAGTGAATGACCATGGTTCAATTGTTTACACAGCGCTTCGGTCCTCCGGAGGAAATTTACGTTCAAAAAATTAAAGCATTCGAATTTTAGAAAAACGTAAAAGAAGAAAACAACAAACGCGTGGCAAAATCAAAGAATTTCGTCTTAAAAAGGCTTCATCTTGAGAATAACAGGAGTAATTATTAGGTTATTCATTTTAGGGTGTTTTAAGTTAAGCAGTTGGCAGGGGAGGGTTGCGCGCTGTTTGATTGACGCGACGTTCGTCGATTGACCGTCGCCCCAAACCCAAACAAATCGATTTATTTGGATTTATTTTCCCAAAAAAATGGATAGTAATGATTGCAGAAGATTAATGAAAATAAAGTGAATAATGCATATTGTGTGAAAATCTGCTTTTCGCCGAAGATTACAGAACATAACCTCAAATTTTTCTTATCAGACGTACTGCATTTTGCGACGGATTTTTCTTGGTTTTAGTTATTGCTCCTGTAAGTATGCTTTTGATATTATTTAATCATTTTCTTACACGTTTCTGAATACTAAATAAATTAACAAAAACTTTGCCAAGGAGATTCTAAACTGGGCCGGAAAACATCAAGAAATTTAGAATGCAGGGCCCCCTGTTTGGAAGTAACGAGCATCTAAAATTTAATTTTTTGCTCTACTTGGCGCAAACACGTGTAAGGTAAAACATTTCCATTGCGTAGTTAATAAACCACCATTATTTAAATTTTTCCTTAAGTGGCGAATCAAATTGTTTTAAGCTTGCACCTGAATTTAAAAGTTCTCGAAATTTCACTAATGTTAAGCGTTTCTGGTGATCATGTCAGTGGTCTTAGACAAATGGATTAAAAAATTACAAAAAGAACTCCAAGAATGAACAACTTTTTCATATTTTAAAAACTAGAAATGTACAGGGTGGATCAATTTCGATGTCTCTTATGGGCATCTCCGTTGCTATAAGAGAGATAGAGAAAAGAAAGAAAGAAAGAAAATTCTCAAGTAAGTAAAACAAATGACGATCGCACACATAGAGGAAAAGAGTTCTGAAAAGGAACTGTACATTTAAAATTTAAAAAAAAATAATAACAAATATTCAAGGCTATTATTATTATTAAACCAACAAAATAAAACAAATCAATCACAATATGTATTTTCAAAATTTATGAAAGGAAAGGAAATAATTTCAGGAGATAAACAAAACAAAAAAAAGAAATACATTATTAATTCAAAACGATGCGACGTCTTCTTTTAAACAATAACCGCAAACAACACCAACGAAATTCAGAAAAACACGTAATTATTTGAGATGGAAATAAAAATAGGAGAACATTTTCAAATTTAAAAAACAATAATCCATAAACGAGTGATGATCGCGTCACATTCGAAAAACAAAACGGCAAACAAATTTTAATAAATCTAACCAAAGCGTTACTATTTGTCTCTGTTCAATAATACTTTTTTTATTTCATGTTCTTCTTATTTTTCTATTACTATTAACCGCCATCTCGGGATAATTTTTAACGTCAAAATACGCTTTTCTTCTATTAAAAAAAAAGGTATGAACTTCGGAATTTGATGTGTTGGCAACACTGCTTCCGATTGCTATACATTGCTGCCTCAAATGCAAGAGTAGGTTGTCTTAATATTTTTCTTTTGTTTGTCAAGTCAATTGCAGAACATTTTCATAAATTTATCTGCGTTATGAAATACTGCGTGTCGAAAAAGGGACTTTTGATGGAGTTGGTTGGCAACACTGACATAACCACAACATCTTTTTTAACGCAAGTATTTAACAAGCAAGGATCTGTAAAGTTACACAAAAAAAAATAAATGGGACGCTGATTTCTTCACTCAGGATAAAAAAAAAAACAATGAAAAGAAGATGATAAAAATACGTTGGATTTCTTTTTTCTTTTTTAAAAACGCCAGAAATGCATCAATTTTAAGATAAATGCATCAGAATTAGTCTTATCGAGTGCTTATTGAATACACAATTGGCAACACTGATTTAGAGTTGCATGACTTGAGGTATCAATGGGCGCGTTCAGCGGCTGAGTTGCTTACTGCTGAGTAAGCAACGCATCCGCTGAACGCGCCCAATCATAGGTATTTTCTTTCGCTCACAAAATCGTGATCCAAACGTGTTTTGATTCAAAAACAGGCATTATTTTCTTTGAATCTCTCTATTTCTAAAACTTGTTTGGATTGAATTGTGGTTATTTACATATAAAATGTCAATCAAAAATTCAAGTTAGGTGTTTTGTTGCAACAACTGCGAAATTCAGGGCCAAACTATTCGAAACACGATTCAAACTTTTAAGCGAAATAAAGCACCTTATATAAGCTGTTTTCTTTTGCTTGAAAGTTTGAATCTGGTTTTGAATAGTTTGAATCTGGATTCTGTAATTGTTCTAAGAAAACACCTCAGATTTGAATTATTGATTGACAGTTCTTCTGCAAATAATTGCAATTCAGTGCAAACAAAACATAAAATTAGTTTGATTCGAAGGGGAAAGGGGATTATTGATCAGGGTTGAAATTTCAAAGAAAGCGGGGATTAATCCGTTTGCAAAAGAACGTCTGTCTTTCAAACTAGACGCGTTTAGACCACGTTTTTGTGAGCGAAAGAAAGCATCTATATCCAAGGTCAATCGAAGGTAGCCGTCACTGATAGCGTTTTCGATTCACTTGCACCGGTGGCACTCGGATTATTTGCATCTTGTTTTAACCTCGTGTAATAAAGGGAGTAGAAGAAGATACTCTGAGTACAAATTAATCAAAAACGCTATGAAATCCATTTTGGCAAATCACATGTTTTTGAATTAACCTTCCTTCTAGTTCTCTTTTTTTTTCCTCTACATTGACGGGTAATTTAAACACGACAAAAAGTAAATTATAGAAAACACAAAACAATAATTTCAAGCAAATATTCTTCAATGATACTGTCGTAAATGCAATTGTAATCTAACCTAGTTTTTGTTCTGTCACTCTAATGAATGACATTCTAATGTCATGACTAACTTCACGGCCTAATCTCGAATCGTTTCGTATTTGGTGGCACGGTATTTGCATTGAATTTTCCGTTTCTTTGAAAACATCGTGCTGAGGAGCTGTAAATAAACGAGACCGCGATTCGTTCAGGATTTAATAAGCACGTCGCCGCATTTTTCTGACGTTGGACGCAATCAAAGACAAAAACAGGGCAAAAAGTCCCGCGTGTATAATTAATCCCCGGGACCGCCGCAGCAGCAGCAAAACAGGGCCGAAACGCACAAAAAATCCGCGTCGGCATTCGCCCGATAATTACAAAAGAGGAACCGTCCTGAAATATTTAGTGCACGGGCAAAGACAGCTACCTGAGGAGGACGAAAGACACCCGACCACTTGTTTATTTAGGCGGTCGATATTTTCAGGCCGGGTGGTACGGACAGAGACGGCAAGCCTACACTACCTCTCATTGTGCCTAGTTTTATATACTCGGTGACTGGGGGATTGAGGCAGGGTAAGATCCTTCCAGTACCTACCCAGTGCCAATGGCAAAAATAATTACAAACAGCTCCACCAAAACCATCTTAAAAAAAAAGAAGTCTAATTACCACAATCCGGGAAATTCCGGACATTCCTAGAAAGTATACGTGCACACGTTAAATCGAACAAAATACACACAACGACAATAACTACGGGACAATTACCTGTTTTGAACTGTCACAAGTCAACGTCTGTTATAATTACATCAAATTCAGTTGGTCTAATTTAACATGGCAGCCAACTTAAAATCACGATGACAAACAGTGAAGGAATAAGCAATACATGTGGACTTTTGTTACGAAATTTCTGATCATTATTTTCGGCAAATCGAATGCGTAATTCAAAGCGTACGAAATGTCATTTTCCTGTCAAACGTACATACAGCGAAAATTGGATTGACATTTTTGTGGTTTTTTAATTGCCCGATCAATTATTAATACAAACTTGATGGTATTTTTCAAAGCACTAGAAATTCTCCTATTTTTTTACTGTTTGTTGCTATTTGCATTTACGTAACCCCTCCCCCACGTCCCCCGATCGTGTTTTTTTTTTGGTTAAAAAAATAGTTAACTAATTAAAGGGCCATTATGAGGATCTCATAAACTGTAAGAGATGCAAAGCCGGTTAAATAACAAAACAGTTGTGCTCTTTTGAGGTCTATAAAAATATTCAAAAGAATCTTTTCTATCTTCATTCGTTTCTAAAATATCGTCTTTGTTTCTTAAGATCGAATCATAAAATTCGGAGTTTTTATATTAAATGCGATGGACAATCTAATGCAGTTCGAAGAGATAGGTTAGGTTTGACAGTTTCGCAGATACGACTGTCAACTGTGGTTTTTTTTTGTGAATACTACTTTAGATATTCATAACACGTAATGCAGACATAAAATATGAATGCAACCATATGACACACTAATGCTTTTGTTTTAAAACAAAATATCAAGTTATTACAAAAGATATTGAAAAAAAATTATCTAGTAGGCGAATGAGAGAACTAAAATTATTATTAAATTAATAAATCTTATTCAATTATGGTACTTACTTACGTATTTATATAAAAAAAATACTTTTAACAAAAATTCTTAGTAACCTAATATTTTGTTTTAAAACAAAAGCGTCCATAAGAAAAAAAAAACAGTTGACAGTCGTATCTGTGAAACTGTCAAACCTAACCTATTTCTTCGAGCTGCATTGGGTTATCCATGGAATTTAATATAAAAACACCGAATTATTATTATTCTATCTTAAGAAATAAAGAAGATATTCGAGATTTTCGAAAATGAGAATTTTCAGTTTCTTGAAGGTATTTCAGAAACGAATGAAAATAGACAAGATTTTTTTGGATATTCTTTCAGACCTAACTTTTCTGTAATTTAACCATTTTTTGTATCTCTTACAGTTTACGAGTTCCACATAGTGGCCCTTTAATTAGTTGTAACCCTGTATAAAGCCCGTCGTCATAAAGCGTTTACTAAAAAAAAACAATTGACTGACGCACTCCCGCGGTATGAAATAATCTAGTTTTCTTTTCCTTTTTTGTTTTTCATGAAACAATCTGTATATTATCCACAAGGTTTAAGAATTGAGACATTGAAAACTGAAAATGGTTTTCCCTGAGACTGTTTTCCATATTTATTATTATAGGAAATGAATTCTCGAAAATTTAAATAGAATTTCAGAAAACAAAAGGTACAGGGTGTTATTCAGTATGTGCCGAAAATTCTAAGGAATTAATATTGGACTGATTTTAAGACAAAAAGTTCATGTAAGTACGGATTCGCAACGGCTCTATTTTCGAGATACTATTTTATCCTCGCTTTACTAATTAATAATAAATTAAAATTAAAGCGGTTTTTAAATATATAATGGCAACAGTTACTAAAAGCTAAACAGTAACATTTTCTTAATTTCGAAGCGTCACGAAAGCGGTTTGTTGTATTAAAAGTTATCACGGGAGAGTTTTTTGTATATTTTTACTTGGCTTAAGCCCGATTTCTTCCTCACCTCATGATAAATTTATCAGCCACGTAATGTCCTTGGAGACCATAGTGTCGATAAAGATTTCCTAGGGATATTCTATGGCAATGAGATTTATTTATCAGGAGGTGAGAAAATCGGACCTAAAATCGACGGAGCTTTCAACTTAATTTTAAAAAAAATCAGTGGCGTGCCAGTTTTCTCTCGAAATAATATTCCGAGAAGGAAACCCATGTCTACGCTCCTGGTTGAACTAAAAATAATATATCAAAAAAGTTGTAAAAAGCGCCAAGTTTTAATTAAGTAGCTGTTACTGTTCAGAAAATATGTTTAAAAAAAAGTCGTTAATTTTTATTTTTTTTTTCAAACTTTAACACCCCGTATCAAGAAAACAGTACCGTGGCGTTGCAGATACGAACTTACCGTCTTAAATCAATCAAATATCTTACTTCAAGTTTGCGCACGTACTTGATCAACAGCCTGTATACATGTTGAAATGCGAGTTTAAAAAAATCGTCCCTTTTCGACAACTGCAGGGAAACCCTGTATCAAGAAAACAGGGCCGTTGCAGACACGAACTTACTGCCTTCTTAAAATCAATCAAATATCTTTCTTCAAGTTTGTGCACATATTTAATCAACAGCCTGTACACAAAATGAATTTCGAGTTTTAAAAAAATCGTCCCTTTTTGATAACTGCAGGGAAACCCTGTATCAAGAAAACAGTGCCGTTGCAGACACAAACTTACTGTCTTCTTAAAATGAATCAAATATCTTACTTCAAGTTTGTGCACATACTTGATCAACAGCCTGTATACAAAATGAAATGCGAGTTTAAAAAAATCGTTCCTTTTCGATAACTGCAGGGAAATCCTGTCTCAAGCAAACAGGGCCGTTGCAGACACGAACTTACTGCCTTCTTAAAATCAATCAAATATCTTACTTCAAGTTTGTGCACGTATTTAATCAACACCCTGTATACAAAATGAAATGCGAGTTAAAAAAAATCGTCTCTTTTCGATAACTGCAGGGAAATCCTGTCTCCAGAAAACAGGGCCGTTGCAGACACGAACTTACTGCCTTCTTAAAATCAATCAAATATCTTACTTCAAGTTTGTGTACGTATTTAATCAACAGCCTGTACACAAAAATCGAATGCGATTTTGAAAAAAAAATCGTCCTTTTTTTATGATAAACTGCAGGGAAAATCCTATGGAAATTCCTGGATTTTCCTCAACGCGCTGCCTTATTTATTTGTAAGGGCTTTTTTTTTGTTATGCCCGTGTTTATTCTTCCGGAAACAAAATTGCAAAAAAAAAAAAATCTCGTCGAGGAAATAAGAGATAACGAGCTCGAGATCAGGACCGGCCTCGACACACGAAGGCCAAGCATGTTGACATCGACTTTGACACAGCACGTGCTGTTTTTATCCGAATAACTGCAACGCTGATATTCTTCGATTCGCAAAAACTTGAACTCTGAGAGAGAGCAACGAAGACGGAGGAATTAAGGTCCCCCCCGCCCCCCGGCATAGTATTGCGCTGCGAACTTTTTTAATATCTTTTTTCTGCCCCAGAAGAAACTTTTTTCTTTTCGAGTGAGACAGCTTTAATCTGCTCTAAGTAATTAGTTTCACTTGTTAGTGGTACTTAGTAAGTAAGGATTTCCTTCGGTACACGCCGTTACTCTACGCGTAATCAAATACGTGCGTACGTCACTATCTAAACTTCCTTTTATTTCATTTTATTTTTTGTGTGACTCGATGTTTGCTTGTTTGTACTCGGATGTCATGTACCTATGCAGAAGTTACAGAAAAAAAAAGATTCGCCTGGGTTACGTACCAACTTGCAGGACATTATCGACGCATCCATTCTCAAGTAACTTTAATCCTTTACAGAAAGATAAGTTTTGGGGTTCACCACCGGAGTTCACGGGGGGCACTCGCGATAAAGAAGAGTACATGCATATATCTCGCTCGTTCCTCGGGAACGACCAGAAAATAATTCGCCTCTGTACGGGCTCGGGTATGCGGTCATAGCGCTCCTCGATCCTTTGAAAGGGGATGTTTTCGGCCACGATTTTGGCCGTAATGTCGAGCAGTGTGTCCGGGCTTCGCACACCGGGGTCCCTGAGTAGCAGGGGCCCACCGGCCCGGGAACAACACAACCGCCTGGCCACTGCCATCGACGCCGCACTCTCACTGACTGAACACGGGAGTCCAAAAGGCTGGATGGCGCAGGCGCTCCCCTCCGCACAGCTGATGCGACCCCCGCGTGCGTAATGTCGTTTGTTTATATTCGCCACATGGCGCAAGGTGCAGGGGAGCGCCGACCGACACACACATGGGCCGCTCAACACCCAAAGACTTTACAAAATGTAGCTGGTCACCTTACACCACCAAAACAACCTCCTTGATTAATTACACATCCCCAAGTCTAAAATTTTGACAATATCTTACATGGCAATGTATTTCAATGTAATTTAATGTAAACATCTCCAGTAACCTTAATCGTTATACGATCTTCGTCAATTACACATCCCCAATGCACTGCGAAATATCTTCCCACTTAAAATAACGCAACTAACGTAATGTATTTCAATGTAATATAATGTAAACATCTCTAGTAATTCTAATCATTATACGTCCTTGAGTATACACAGTTACACACCCCCAATGTAAAGTGCAATGTCTTCATACCTAAAACAACGTAAACTAACGCAAAGTACTTCAATGTAATATAATGTAAACATCTCCAACAATCTTAATCGTTATATGATCTTGATCAATTTCACATTCCCAATGCAAAGTGTAATATCTTCAAATAACATACACTAACATAATGTATTTCTATGTAATATGTACTATGTAAGCATCTTCAATAATTCTCATCGTTTCGCATCCTTGATTACACACAATTACAATTCCCCAACGTAAAGTATAATGTCTACAAACCCTAAGTAATATAAATAACAGAAAGTATTTCAATGTAATATAATGTAAACATTTCCAACCATCTTAATCGTTATACGATCTTGATCAATTTCACATTCCCAAATAACATATACTAACATAATGTATTTCTATGTAATATGTACTATGTAAGCATCTTCAATAATTCTCATCGTTTCGCGTCCTTGATTACACACAATTACAATTCCCCAACGTAAAATATAATGTCTTCAAACCCTAAATAATGTAAAGTAACGCAAAGTATTTCAATGTAATATAATGTAAACATTTCCAACCATCTTAATCGTTATACGATCTTGATTAATTTCACATTCCCAATGCAAAGTTCAATGTCTTCACGCTTCAAATAACGTACACTAACATAGTGTATTTCAATATAATACAATGTAAATATCCTCTGTACTTCTAATCGTTATACGTCCTTGAGTATACACGATTACACTTCCCCAACGTAAAGTGTAATATCTTCAAACCTTAAATAACGTAAACTAACGCAAAGTATTTCAATGTAATATAAGGCAAACATCTGTAGTAATCTTAAACGTTATACGTCCTTGATTACACACGATTACACTTCCCCAACGTAAAGTGTAATGTCTTCAAACCTTAAATAACGTAAATTAACGCTAAGTATTTCAATGTAATATAATGTAAATACTGCACTAATCAGAATCGCTATAGGTCCTTGATCAATTATACATCCCCATTGCAAAGTGTAATGTCTTCACACTTAAAACAACGTAAACTAACGTAATGCACTTCGATGTAATATAATGTACAGGTAATCGTTATAACACATCCAAATACGGTTAAAGTTTTGCGATCACCAAATATTGTAAGCTTACTTTGACAGAAATAATAACACATTGCAAATTGCAATGTGTTTCAGTGCAATGCAATGTAAGCATCACCAACAATCATCTTATAATAATCAAATATAAAAAAGACGTCCGTCAAATACGTTGCGAAATGTAGCAACTCCCCCAAGTTGATCTTCGTGATCAACGACAATATCCCCAATATGCAGTCTAATATTTTGGCCATTAAAACAACGTAAACTGACGTAATGTATTTCAATGTAACATAATGTCAACATCATGCCAGAAATAAAAGACATTATACGTCCTTGACCAATTGCATACCCCCAAAGCAACGTGTAATAAAACAACGTGACCTAACGTAATGTGTTTCAATGTAATACAATAATAATATAATGTATTTCAATATAATATAATAATGTCAGCATCTCCAGTAATCAGAATGATTATACGTCGTTGATCAATTACAAACCCTTAAAGCAAAGGGTAATATCTTCACACTTAAAATAACATATTTCAATGTAATATCATGTAAATATTTCCAGTAATAATCGATATACATCTTTGTTCAATTACACAATCCCCAGACCATGCAAAATTAAATATCTTCACGCTTCGTCATTTAATTTAATAGTTAATGTAACGTAAAATAATTGAAACATCACGTAAGTTGGTTCTTTCAGTATTACAAAAAAAAGAACGCTTCATGCGAGATGCGATTTTGTTTAATGCCTAATTTAGTTTCGGCACTTCTTGAAATAACGTTAAATAGCGTCATGTAGACTAATGTAAATCAATGTAATATGATGTAAACAACTCCAAACGCGCTTAAAAGATTTTGTGATCTCCAGTTTTTATAAGTTACGATTGGTTTGCACAACGTCATTTAATTTACAGGCCATTTCAAGAGGTTTTGAAAATAGACGCGTTGATCGCGACATAAGACTTGACAATACCAAAGCTGTTAAAAATTATCATCAACAATTGCAATGCGCCACAATGTGTTTTAATGTAATGTGATGTAATCATCTAAAATAATCTGTATAGCGGACCCAAATACATATAAAATTTGACGTTGCTGAATTTACGTATTTTTTTAACGAAGAAAACAATGTTAAGTAAAGTATTTCTACGTAAAGTAATGTAATTATCACAGATCACGAGTGCCTTCCGTCAAATACGCATGACTTAAACAATGTATATCAATGTAATAATCGGCCTTTAACGATTACATTACTGTAAGTAAACGTCAATAAAAGGCAGTGTTATGTATTGACATGTAACGCAATGTAAACATTACTAATAATGTTGCCACCCATTCATTTTGCCTATAAGGCAAGACTTCATAACACTAGAATACTTTTAATTATCAACAACAATATAGTGATATAATGTGATACTTAATTGAGTAACACTCAAAATTACGTTTTGCCAAGATAATGGAATTACGCCGATAAAATCGTTTCTAAACAACATAATAAACACTGGTTGTAAAAAAAAGGAAGCCGTTGTCAAAAATGAAAAAAAAGCAAAGAACGTATCAGATTTTATGGCGTAAATTAAAACTGACAGAAAAGCAACGTACTTCAATGTAAGGTAATGTAATAATACGTTGTCGTGCACCTAAATATACGCAATAAGTTTTTTACGGTGCAAATTTACGTTGCCATAAAGAATGCAATGCAAAAAGCGTTTTCATTCGTTTGTTACATTTTATTTTAAATTACCGAATACTGCGATGTAATTTAATGTACCTAAATATCACCGCATAAAAAATGTGAGTATATTCAAATCATGTAAGGATCAGGTAGACGGTTACACGTCACATGTTTGCTATACACATGCCGATGCCTGTCTTTTCGGATTCTCTCAAAAAATCCTGCTCTTTTTGAGCACTTTACCCTTATCTGTTTTTAGTGTAGAGAGGGTACTTTACAGCAAGCTTTGTATATCTTACACTAACTACCTAACTTTTTTTTGATTAAATGTCTTTTTTTCTTGTTCCTCGTAATGGAGGAGGAAAGTCCGCTTTCTCTTCATTTTTAGAGTTATGTTGAGTAATTTATGGAATATACAGGGTGTATTGCAATCCTTGGTAAATATTAACATCATGCATTTTTTTTTTGTTAAAAACTGTGTTACTTTGTTAAGCTTCGTGAAGTCTAGAGGTTTCTAAAGTCAATGATGATGGGCTCATAACCGCGACCGTCCGCCACTCGCCAAGGTTCAGTCGCTGATGTCGCGGCGGCCAATGGAGGAACCGGCGTAATTGCGCCCGCATTGATTGGCAATACTTGCATGAGAATGACACGGGATCGATACCCTGCGTCCGCCCCGTACGAATTATGCAAACTTTATCACTCATTGTTAATCGATACGCCATCGGACCTTCTCCTCTATCTAATCTCGGCCGCCGCAGGGCCCCCAAGGAGGCACTCCTCCTCGAACTGAACAAACACCCGTGATTCGACGCCCGCCGCCTCCTTGCTCAGTTAGCATTTGAGCTCATTAGCTTACCAACAGACAAAAAAATACTCTTTTTTAATTACTTACTTAAATCTAACTCCAGTTATCAGTTACCTATTTATCAGATCACTTATCACCACGATAACATACGAGGTGGTTTCGATAATTTCGTGGCCCAGTAAGTAAGTGAGACTTGATATGTACCATCCTTACGCCGCCCAAAATATTATTTTTACTGTAAATTTAGTGGTAAATCAATTAATGACGTCATCAGTAACGTATTTAATCGTGAAAATGTTATTTCATGATTAAATAGAGAAATTGTACATGAAGTTTCTTGTTCAGAATCACCTCTAGAACACATGTTGTAAGTTTGTCGATTACTTCAGGAACAGCCTGTATATGTCTGTAATCCAAAATGTGGCAACGCGCTTGCAGCTTAACTAGATAGAAGATTAACTGACTTTTTTAAAATTACAATTTAGATTTCAGTTATTTATTTATTTAAGCAGTGCGCCCAATTTAAATCGCGACCCCTGAAGACTCTAAGAATAGGCAACCCATCAATCAAACAAAAAACAAGGACGTCTTTTTTATAACGCCCATGAATACGCGGAAGCAGAATGGGTTGCCTAACCTAAGCAACAAATTTGAAGGTGTCGCCATTTAAAACATACAATAGTTCTTTATACCATGAAGGTCCAGGGCTTAATTTCAAAATATTTACTATTTATATTTATATTTTTTATCATAAACATCCCTTTTTGCTTGTATTATCATAATTCGTGGTCGAAAAACTCTATCGAGTTTAATCCTAATCCACAAGGCTATTTTTAACGAATTCTAAATTTGATTTTTCTGTTAAATATTTTTTGTTTGCTTCCCCGACCTGTCCGGATTTTAAATTGGAATTACGAAATACGACGGACGTCCAAAATATTTATAAATAAATCGGAAGCGTAACATGTTATTTTCGTGCGTCAGTTTCGTCCGAATAGATTCAATTTCTTTTATGCCAAGACGAAGAAAACTCACCGAGAATTAAGCGAGATTGCAACATGTCCTACGGAAAATGAGGCAACGTTTACTATGCCTCTTCCACTGAAAATCGAAACGCTGACCTAAAAAGAGGTCGGTTCGTCCGGGCTTGTGCCTTATTGGAAGTTAGATTAATGTGCCTTTATTTTCTAAGAACAGCCTCACAGGTTTTGACTTCCAAATTAAACTAACTAGCTCTCTCAAGACTACAGTTATAATAAGGACGAACAGTTACTTTATGAACACCTACACATCAGTTATCACACGCAGAATCATTAATCGATAATTAATAACAAGTTAAGTTTTACGTTTACAAGTGGTACTGAATGCAGATCAAAGACAAATTTAATTCTTACTGCATGCTTTATTTATATTAATTATTTTTATTTTATTAAATTTTAATTTCATAATATCTGTGGACACAAATGATTGTAGAAATCTGTACGCGCTTTTGATAATACAGAAAACTGTAAATGTCGATTTAAATTGACGTGAAGTTGGAAGCCCATCGATTTGCTTCGAAATAAATAATTAATTGCAATGCTGGCAATTAAACGTATTTACAGCAAAACGCCCTCATTTTCCGCCCTTAATTTAATTCAACACCTCTTCATTAAATTTATTGCAACAAACAGGTGCGCACGATATGTATTGTTTGTGTAATTCTCAGGGATAACAATGACCTTAACCTGATATATGGAAGAAATACAAACGTATTTCGTTAGATCCAAAATAATTAAGAGAAAGTTTCACGCAATATATCGCTGGATATGCAACGTGACGTCCTTGGGGCTAAGAAAAAAAAATGGGCGCTGTTTGCTACTGATGAACTCTCTCCACCATTGTAAAAAGATGAAGCAATCAGAACAACATCTGGAGCTGACCTTTGATCTTAATTTCAAACTTCAACACTTAACACATCATATAATGAATAAATTCAGTTAATCATCAAAACCATTTACACTTCAATAAATGATTAGAACTGAAATACAACAGTTCTTGTGTATAAAAAGCAACCTACCATCATTTCACATTCTTTTCTTTGTTGAGTAAGAAAACAGGTATACAGAAGGAAGATAATAAAATTTAATTTAAAAATTGGAGAGAGAAAAACAAAGTTTAACAAACAAGACGGTAAGAAATATAACGTCCTGCAGTCTCTGATGGTCGAATGATTTTTACCACCTGCAATCAAAAACGGCCTTAGTTTTATTTTCGAGACTTAAACATTGCGCAAAAAAAACTAATTTAGTTGAAATTACTTACTTGGCCTCTTTTTAATCCGAAGTATCTTGCAACGGGGTCGCCGGCCTGTATCCTCATCAGCATGTTCTCTTTTAGTTTACTTACACGAAATTAAGGAAGAAAACCACAATGACAGGATATTGAAGATGAAATTAAATTAAAAAGGATACTATCTAGCGAGTAACTCCTGCTTTTCTTCGGGGGTCATCACAACGTGCTCTGGTACTAACTCATGTTCTGTTATATTGATCAGTAACTCCGACTCTAGAAATTGTTCCAAAATGTATTTAGGTGCCATGTCGACCAGGGATTGTTTAGCAGAGGGCGTCATTCCCGTCTGAACAACGATGATGGCTCTGTGTATATTCTCGTCTTGCATGCGCTGACAGTACGTCTTGATGGTTTTGATGCCTATTTTGGGCTCGTCTGGGAAGAACACGAACATCTGGTCGGTTGGGTCATCATTGTGAGCAACCAGGACGATTAAATCACTTCTTGATGGTCTTTTTTCACTGCAAGTAATTAAAAAATGGAACTGTTTAGACATTCATTGAATGATGAGTTCTTGCAAGGAAGGAGTAAAATTAAAGCGTGAGCGAAGCTATTTTGATACAAGCGAGATAAAAGTGTGAAAACAAGAGTAAATGGAATTAAATAAATGCGTTTTTTTAAGTGAAACTGGTCAAGCAATGTGATCCTACCTAGGCTTATCTCCGAATTGTTCCTTGAATTGTTCTAACGTCTGATCCAATTCATCTTGTGTCACTAAATAGCCTCGGTCGTGGCATAACTAAAAGGAAATTAAGGCAAAATTGGAATATGCAACGACGCTTGTTGTGAAAATGAGGTTATGTTGACTTGCACATTCACCTGCATCACAGTTTTGCGGATTCGCCATAACTTATATGTTTCTGCTTCGTCATCCATTGGAAAGGAATTGTTCTTCTTATTTTAATGATAATAATAATAATAAGAATCGTGCAAATTTGAATAAATAATAGTTTTTCTTACAAGACGTTTGTTTACGTTTATTAGCTGAAGCGCCCTCTACATCATGCTTTATTCCCAACAGGTCTACCAATACCAACATAATTTCGGAAATAACCGTATAATTAGAAAATCTTCTAATTATACGGAAATAAGGCAGTATAAAAGATGTCCATTACTGAACACCAGAATATTTTCGGGAAATAAATCGTTGTTAATAGCGTAATTAGTACATTTATTTCGTTTCGCTGCTTTAAATGCTGCCTGGCGTCGTTCTTTTGACGCACTACAATTAAAGTTGGTACCCCTGACTACCTCAGGTTTTGAATATTTAAACGTCAAGACTTCAAAAATGTTTTTATCTTTTTAATCGCATTTTCCTCAATTAAGATCTTTATGCAATGCAGTACATAACATGCGACACGTTAATCGACTGCTTGGGAAAGAGGGTTCCGACGGAAAAGGTGCTCCGCAACAAGCAGGAGATCGTCTTCCTCTTTACAGCGACTTGGTACAAAGGAAACCAAGATCTCTTACTGAGACTAAAGGCGCTGTATCAGGTAACAATGTACTAATACAACACAAGATTTACCAAAGTTCACCTCATGACTGTGTTGATTAGACCTTAAAAAGGTGCAGGCTTAAGATGGAGATAATATACGTGTCCTGCGATGCGAACGAGAAAGAATTTATGGACGACTACCTGCAGAATCACCACGGTTGGTACGCTGTGCCCTTGAAATCGCCTACGATATGGTGCGTTTAATTGTGATAACATTTAACATGCAAGACGACTAACAATAACAAAACATGCGTTTCAGGGAACTGCTGTTAATGTTCGACATAATATACATACCGCAGATGGTCGTAAGCAAAATCGACGGGACAATTATCACATTGCACGGAATCGAAGACTTTAATGCTTTACAAAACAACGTCCTCGTACAGTGGAGTGATCGCATCATATATTAAAAAAAAAAAAACAAAAATGTAAATTAACTTCGAATTCTGTGAAAATTAAATTAAGCGAACAATTATATAACTTAGCTAATCGGAATCACTTTCATCTGGTTGCGAGTTCATTGTATCTTCCTCATCATGCGACAGTTCCTTGTGGTCTTCCCATTTTTTTTTGCACCCGGGGCAGACGTTTCTTTTAACCAAAAACTTTTCCAGGCAGTGAACATGCATGATCTTCTTGCAGGAGGCACAAGTTCGCCCCTGAAATAAACACACCGATTTACTATCGCATCTGCTTTTCAGGTGAAAACTTAAAACTTACAATGAAAACAAGTTCGGAACATAAATTGCAAGTCATAACGTGATCTTTGCAGCAAGACTGAAAGAAGGTGGTGAATTCTGCAATACAACGTGCACCCAGATACACGTCGTTGTCCTTCTTCACCAAGTACCCCATTTGAATCCACTGCTCGATGAGCTTCTCGGTTTTGGTTTTGCTTAGTTTTTCCTTTAGCGCAGTTGGTAAGCTCAAGCAGAAAATATAAGCGAGCCTCTTATCTTTCGACGTAACCAACTCCTGCATGAGAGCCTGAAAGAATTCCAAGTCGACCTGTGTAAAGGTATTTTGCATTCTCGACACATCATCGTCGGCAGTGTTTATGATGACTATCAGTTCCACTCCAGTGACTTCGCAGACGGCAAACTGAAGCTTGAAATCTTGCTCGGTTATTTTCCTGTTGATTTCCGACGTGAAATTCTTTAAAGAATTAAAGTCTGTAACCTCCTCTACGATAATAATTTTATTAAATCAAACCGTAACGGATGATAACATAACCTAAAAATACCCGCTTCGATTCTTCTGCAGAACTGCAGCGCCTCCTCTACTGAAAGGGCACCATTTTTCAGCATGTGTTGCAGAAATTGCTTATGTGCAACACCGTACATTTTAATGTTCAGTTTAAATTCAGCTTTGAAATTCACCGAAGTTTTTTTTTAAACTCTTTAGAAACGCCGCGCTTATCGCCGAGTGCTGCCAACTTAAAGAAACATAATTTCCTCATCTTTCTTCTACAAACGTTCATGTCGTATGGCGACGACGGCGAGCGTTGTCAACAATTAAATATCTGTAATCATCGGCTTTAAAAAGCTTAAGAATCAGTGATTTTGTGAGCCGACAAACGTAAATCATGCCGCCGAAATTCGATCCCACAGAAATTAAGTTCGGTGAGTACAGCAAACCTGTCTGGAAATCTCGGGCCATTCAAACGTGTTCTTGCAGTTTACTTGCGGTGCGTTGGTGGAGAAGTCGGAGCCACATCATCCTTGGCCCCGAAAATCGGCCCCCTCGGCTTGGTAAGCACCCCCACACGTAAACATAGAGGTTATGTTGCTAAAACTAAAGCTGTATAATATTTTTAGTCGCCGAAGAAGGTAGGTGATGACATTGCGAAAGGCACTGCGGACTGGAAGGGGCTGAAGATAACCGTCCAGTTGAAGATCCAGAACAGGCAGGCGACCATAACTGTCGTTCCATCTGCAGCTTCCTTGATCATTAAAGCCCTGAAAGAACCACCTCGGGATAGGAAAAAGCAGAAAAACAGTAAGCGCCCCCTTTACTCTCCTTGTGTGTAGCACATGATTAACTGGCAAAATTTGTTCAAGTAGTTTTGTTAGAATATCGTCTGTGCTATATTAAATCATTCCTTATTTGCAACCCATGCTTACGAAAGACTAAGCGTGTTACTACTGGGAATGTACATAATGTTAATAATAATAATAACAATGTATTTACTTGGGGGAAGTTCCACCCAGTTAAGTTAATAACGCTTTTGATCTTCACTGCGCTGGGATAGTGCCAGAGTATCGTTTTTATTTCATGTAAAAATAGAAGATGGAGACAGTTTTAATCTCATGTAAAAACAGAAGATGGAGACACTCAGAGTACTCCTAGAGTAGTGAATTTAAAATGTTAAGTATAAGTCTATTGGCTTTTAAGTTTTATTTAAAATGCAATAGACTAATGACTTTGTTATAGTTCATTGTCCACTGGAGCAAGCTCTGTTTTATGTTTATATATTTTTTTTTAGTTAAACACAGTGGAAACATTACGTTCGACGACGTAGTCAACATTGCAAGGCAAATGAGGCCCCGTTCAATGGCCAAGAACCTGGCGGGCACTGTGAAAGAAGTTCTGGGCACCGCACAATCCGTAGGATGTACCATCGATGGTAAACTCCCTCATGATGTAATAGACGAGATCAACAATGACACGATGGAAGTGCCCGACGAATAAACAATTCTTATTACAATTATTTGATTAAATAAAGTTGTGATAAAAATGTGTGGTTTTTTTCGTTTGGTTTGTTAATGTTATGTTAACAAAGTTGAGGGCAGTTAGTTAACAAAAAAGAAAATATATTTTTTCCATTAACATAGTTAAATACACAGTGTGTCTCTTACATACATAATATATATAGCCTACAAGAGCAAAAAATTTACAAAAATTAAGACGCGTTATGTAAAACCTTATTGAAAGCGCTGTATGAACTTTCCAAGTCGAACAGCAGCTGACGCACTTGCGTTTCCGAAAGCTCATCGGAAGCTTGCATGGAGTTCAGCGTGTTCAACCATTCGGTGACCTTCTGCTTACCCTCGAAGTCCGCCGGCAATATACTCAGTCTGTTCATGGTGTCCACCAAATCACGTAGCTCAGGATGTAAATCGTCCATGGCTCTAATCTCCAGTCTTAGCTTATCCATAAGTGTAATAAAAAGCTAGAAAATAATGCCTGCCTTTATACTACATAAAACAATAATTTATGCGTTGACAATAGATGAACAGTTAAAACCAAAAAGACTGCGGTAATTAAGAAAAGAAAAAGGAAGTGAAGCAAAGACCATACTTTGATAGGGTCTCTTACTTACCGAAACTATATCGGCGATGCATTTGCTAGTGTTGCCCTTGTCATCTTTAATAGTTATAGGCCTGTCTTCTTTAATTCGCTCAAGAGCAGCAGGACAATCAAGCTAAACATAGTAATAAACAATCAAACTATCTCGCCGTGAATTGCAACCAAACAAACGTTCTTTTCACTGATGCTTTCTAGGCAAACACGTAAATAAGAAGAGTACAGTAAGTTTTGAAGATTAAGCATGATATTCTTTTAAAAGAAACTCAGCAGGAAGAATTCTTTCACGCTTTGAAAATCTAGACTGACTCGATAATTTTTACACAAAGGGCTTTACTCCTGTAGTAAACATTTGAATTGCTTACCCTGTATTTACGAACGAAGGCGTCCACAGTTGGAAACTCATCGCCTTTAACCTGCCGGAAAGCTGCTTTGTACTGCACTAACAGCTTGCTGCAAGCACCCGTGTATTCCTTCGGGGTAACGCAGTCCCTGATATAAGCCTTCTCGAGTTGCTGCAGCGTGTTTATGACCGCGTACAGGTCCGCCAAGTTGTCCAATTTCTCTCTTTCGCGTGCGTTTTGGTACAGCTTCACTTCCTCGTACAACTCCGGCCTATTGTCTGCAAACGACATATGTCAAAGGGAGTTGGTTGCACCGGAACAACCGTGTACTCACCTTGGCTCACAGACATTGTTGTTAATTCGCAAAATTCAGCGTTTTCTAATTATTTATTGCGGTTTTACAGCGATGACGCACCGTCGCCGAATTTTACATCTGTCATTTCACTTCGCGTTTGACATTTCTGTAAATAAGCGAGCGCAATTGATTTGTAGAGGGCGCTACTAAAGCGCGTCGCTTTTTTCTTTTGTTGTTAATAAATGGCGCGAAGTTTAAACAATATTCGGAAACCGAAAGTTAATAGTTAAAAAATTTTATTTTATACGTTAATATCATTTAGCGTTTAGGCAAACGTTTAGGCCGTATGTTTCGCACGAAAATATGACCTTTGAGACAGTATAACGTAAAACTGGAGATGACACATCGAACAATTCTTGTACTGCAGAGGCGCGTTCGGAAACTGTATAGCGAGTGCACTTTGGGAGTTTAAAATGGAAAACAAAATATTATGCAAAATTACTTACACGAGAGAGAAAGAATATTATCCCGAACGCGCTCTTTTTTTATTCCTGAACGGACCACAGAAATGAGATCAGTGTGCGGGGTTGGGGTATTATTACCAATATGGTGTTTTGAATGAAAATTTAGGCCCACTGTGTTTTCTAAATGCTTTTCCCATCTCTTTCTAATGCATATCTTCTTCTTTTAAAATGGTCTAAAACGCTTTCTTAACTGAGAAAAGAAATGTCATGTCAATTTGACAGAAGTGAATTATCAATAACGAGCTCCTGAAGTCATGTTTGGGGATGTCATAGCGTCTCCCTACTATCCCATTTCCGTTGAAAAGTTATTTATACATGTTTAATTATGGTTAGTCACTTGGAAAAGTCCAAGTTTTCCATGAAATCGGTCGTGCAAAAACAAAAGATAATAAAAATGTAGAAAGTCTCTGTTTTTCAATTCGAAAAAATCAGCAACCAAGAGGTGGCGCTTTTAATAAGCAGGAAAACAGAGAGCTGGCATTCGTGTTATTCAGTATAATCTCTCTTATTCGTCCCATTAATGTTTTTGTTACTTTTACTGTTATTACAAACGTACGTAAGAATATTTATTCGACGCGCACAAGCTTTTCAATTTCATGGTTATTTCTTGTAGGTTAACCAAATGTCATTCTGATGTTTTCCTTGTTACAGGGCAGGGCCCTTCGCAACACTTCCGCTAGGTGTCAGCTACTCGGTGATTTTCTCGAATTTCTTCTAAAAGACATCTTGACGCGTTTACGCTTGGAATAAAGTTTCTATGTCATCGAAACGGGCTCAATAAAGATTTAAAAAAAAGTTGGTCTAAAAGAACAAAGCACGATTCGAGAATAATAATGATTTTAATAAGTCTTTCTTCAACTGTTACAAAACGAAATTTCCTAAATATTTTAAAGTTTTGAATTGATGCTTCTCTTTCTGCCCTTTTTTTCAGCATCTTCGGAGTAATTCAACAAATTTAAGAAAAACAAAAGACGATCAGTTTCAGTGAGAAAGAAGAAAGCCAAGAAAACAAAGATAGGAGAATGCAGAAGAAGAATCCAGATTCAGAAAACAATAAATCATCTTGAACGAAGAAACGACGAAAAAGGAAAAACGAAATGGAAGAGAAAAGTATTTGCATCCTTTTCCATTTTGTTTTTTTCCTTCTTATTTTGTTCTTTGTTTTCCTGAATCTACAAAATTGGCCACCTCTTCGTATTCCGGGCCCATTTTTCATTTTTCTTCTTCTTTTTTGTCCACTGAAACTGAAACGAAACGATCTTCTTTTGTTTTTCCTAAATCTGCAGAATATACAGCGTGCCCGAATTTTGTAAGGACAATAACATGATTAATTTTTTTGTATTTGAAGAGATAGAGAGATAGTTAAATTAGCAAAAAGGTGCAGGTTCGTCAACTATTAAATATACAGAGCAGTCGTAAATCAACCAAAAGTATTTGAATTTTCCGCTTGCTAACTTATTTTGAAAATTTACGAAAGGCAATTTAATGAGTAACTGATAAAACAGTTTGCTTAAAAAAATACTATTGTTATTTATGTTAAGGAATTTTTTTTGGCACCTTGATATTTTAAATTAAGCGCGGCAGGAATACCAACGTTGAAAGATGAAAAGTACTATCACAGTTGCGCGCCTAATTCGAATGCATGTCAATCATCTATGAACATTCAGTACGAATTCGAGAACTAGGGAGAAAAGAAAGAAAGTAATTTGTTTAAAAATGTAATAGTGTGATTGGTATTAAACGATTTTTTTTATATTATGTTGTATCTTAATGTTTTTAATAACGTGCTGCAGAAACACCAACGTTTTAAGATGAAAAGCACCATCACACCTGCGCGCCAAATTCGAATGTCTTTCAACCGCAATGTACAAATTCGAGAATTAAAGAGAAAAGGGAGAAATCAAAACCTTTCAGGAATTAAATGGATAACTTCTTTATTTCTTATTATTATTTAAGTACTTAAAATATAATAACATATCAAGGAAAGTACGTACATATAATGATTATGATTATGGTTCTATTTACAACTGACGCAGTTATCAAATAACTGCTTTGATTGAATAACATACTTGCACGTACAGGAGAAGAAGGTTATTGTATTTTTAATTATTATTTTTATAACCCAATTCTCCGGTATACGTACGTTTGTAATCACCTGCTATACATTGCTAAAACAAGCAAAACAAGAAGAAGTAAGTAACACTTCAACTCGGCAACAGAAATTACAAAAGAAATGTTTCGTAAAAATACAAGAAAAAAAAATCGGTTGCGTCTTTTGCATCGATTTATTTTTGATTAGTAATTTGTTTTTTTTTTTTGTTAATTTTTAAGGCCCGTTTCTCACACGTCCGTCGCGTCGCGTCGCGTCGTCTAAATTTAAATAATTTACTACAACTTAAAGGAAATATCACTAAATAAACGACAGGTCCGTATTAGGTAGATATTATTCACTATAATTAATAAAATCCATTGCACGTACAGTCGTCCTGCCAACCTGAAAATCCTAATTGATTCGTCCCTTGTGGCTCATGTAGGCCTCGAAGTTGTTAGCGCTGAGCACTTTGTCTATGGCCGCCTTCCTCATTCGGGTGCAGGTCGCAAGCAGGGCCCCTCCCAGGAGACACATCGCGCCCCCTCCCAGCGCCAAAAGGGCGGAAAACCAGCCGACTTTCATGCAGATACTGTTGGGATCCACTGGTCCATTCACTAAAAACCAAAAAGAAACCACCCTAAAACTGCTTCTCCTGGTTGGAAGATTGGATATTTGGGGATGGTTGCTATTGGTTATCATCAATCACGTGATTAATGATAATAATGCAATAATCACTTGGGAAACTTATTACCAATAAGTTTCCCCAAGTGAACAAGAATCGAACGTAATCCCCAAAACAGGAAAATCAGCTTAAATGGAAGTCCTCAAAATGTATAGGGTAGGACTTACGATATTCACTGGTGGAGGAATTGCCGCGTTCGTCGTCGTTTTCTCCTTCTTGGAGCACACGCAGGGATTGGAATAAGTTGATATTTTCGCTTAGGGATGGGGTGGCTGTTGTGTTGTTGATTTGGTCTAGCGAACGTTTCCTCACGTTTTTTATATTCCTCCAATGGCATGGCTGTGTCTGTTAAAGAAAAACAATTAAAACAACAACAACAACGACAAAAGAGCAGGATGATTGCACCAGCCCCAAGTTTACTCTGCGCGTTGCGGCTGCGCTAGACGTACGAGATGTTGGAATTCCTGTCTTAGAGTTTCTATTTTCTGGATGTCAAAAAAAAGATCAATATTTGGTACTGAGCCAAGGTGAGAGTATAAGACGCAACGAGAACTAAGTTGATTGTAAAAAAGAAACTCGTTAGACCAGAAATAGGAAAGTTTAAAAGGAAGATTTTTTTTTCTTTTTTGGAAAATTATACTTACAGGACAACGGCCGTGGCACATTCGCACGTCGCATTCGATGTACAAAGCTGGCGATCCGGTGAATCTGAATGTCTTCATGTAGGCGAACACCTGCGTTTCGAACACTCCGGTCTCACTCCAGGAGCCACGAAACCGCGATATGAGTTTGTCATCCACTGGACACCTGGTTATTTTATTTTGAAAAAAAAAGAGTGTGATTTTCATTTAAACGGGATTGACCCCTGACGGTTCGAGAATAGGCAACCCATCAATCAAACCAGAACTGACTTCGTGCGCTCAAGATTAAAATTAAATGCGCAGAGGTAGAATGTGTTGCCTATTTCTGAATGTTTGTTCACAATAAATAAAAGAACGTTTTGTTTTTGCAAAGCACTCTTCTCAAGAAATGAAAAATTGTATTTTTGGCAAAAATCTGACATTGGACCACCATGTGTGATACATCGTTGTGAAGAGAAAAGAAAATGTAATGTCGAAATGTTAAAATCCAAAATGGCGTCCATAAGAAAAAATGAAATGACAGGTGTTCCTCCGCCGTCTTGAAAATTATTGAAAAGGGGATGCCATATTCGAATTCCTCATAAAAAAAGGGTCTGAATAATGTCTTGGTTAAAAATGCTTACTATGATTAGTTTATAAACGTGAAAAAAATAAAAACGAAAATCAGAATTTTTGTTTTTTTTGCGATATTTTCAAAACCATTGAAGATATTTCAAATTTTTTTCAGGTTATTATTCAGCACGAAAATGCGCAACTTTGCCCTAATTTAATCATCTTCGTATCTCTTAAGATAAGCGAGATCCCCATAGTGGCACTCGAAAAACGGACAGCCTGTATAGAAAAAAAAAAAATACTTACCCGTATTCGTCGATCAATTGTATTTTTTTGGTGGCCCCGTTATGAGCGAAACAGTCGTTCACTACAATGTCGAATCCATCTAAAGAATTAAATGAAAAAGAAATTACATTATCAGTTCGAACTGCGGTTGTAAGCAAAAAAATACATTTCCTTTTCAATTACAGTTTCCTGTAATTGTTCGTTCACCAAAACGGTACTGTTTAAACACGACTTCGCAGATTTTATAAAAGTTTTGAGCTTGTCAAACCCGAAGGTGGTTTTCAACTATTGCTGCTTCTCGCTTATGGTTTGGTTTTATTTATAAGTTTTATCATCTTTTTTTTAGGACATTAGAGCAGCGTGAAGCTAAACAGTAAAGAGAACGAATTTAATTTTTAATTTTTCCGCATTTTCTGCCACACACACAGCCACAAAAAAAAATAAAAATAATTCGTGCTTTTTGGTCGCCCATCACCGTTGTAAAAAAGTTAGCGCTAGACGCCCTTTTGGTGATAAAACGCCACGGTTGGCAACATTGTTTCTAACTAGAACACTTGTCTCTTCTCTTGTACAGTCGCGATCATCCTAATCGAGACCGTTGTAAGCTAACTGCGCCCTTATTGGCGCTGGTAATAAGGGTTACAGAACTGTCAATCGGTCTCGATTAGCTTAATCGCGACTGTACAGGGCGATCGAAATTGATTATCCTGATCCTATACTACTTTCCGCGAGCTTCGTGTCAATATTTACGTCTACCAGACGAAGATTGGCACGGAAAGCAGGGGAGTGCTGGAACCATTCACAAAACTTACATCCAAATCAAACTTAATTAATAAAAAAACATCCGGCATACGTAAATATTGATACGAAGCTCGCGGAAAGTAATACAGGATCAGGACAATCAATTTCGATCGCCCGGTACGTATTTTTCACAAGACGCCATGGACTGCAGTCTTTTTTTTTTAATTTAACCTTTCGAATATAGCGTGTAAAATGAAGTTTTGCTTCAACTTACCGTACTTGCTTCTCATGTAAATGATCAACGTGAGGGGATCCCCGACTCTAACCGGACCCGTCACTCGATTACCGGAAATGCCGTAGCCGTACCTGATTTCCATGTAGCACTCCGGCGGGGACAACGTGAAAACCACCGGGTTTCCGGTGGCCACCCTGTTTAAAAATGCTGCATTAATAGCGTTTACGATTGCTGGTTGCTCTCAGTGCACTCTCAGAGTATTCCCATCTTGTTTTAACCTCATGGAAAAACAGAGGAAGGAGATATTCTCGGATTGCTCCGGAGTGGTCAGTCGAAAACGCCGTAATAAAAAGAAAAACAGGGGAGAGGAGGGTGGGGCAAGGGTACTTACTCGACGTCTAAAAAAGGAAAAGTGACGGTTTTCCAAAAATCGTAGCCGTACTCGCAGGTGACCTTGAAGTGTTCGTCGAACTCCTCTTCTATCAGCGGATTGTACTGGACCGTCACGGTGTTCCACATGAAATTCTTCTAAAAATGAAAAAAAAAATTGAAAGATTTAATGCCTGGGGGTCGTTAATTTAAGCGACTTGGTCAGGATTTTGCGACCCCCAGGAAGGACGTTCGCCAAGACTCCAGAGTAGCCAGTCGGGTT
This sequence comes from Prosopocoilus inquinatus, assembly GCA_036172665.1. Taxonomy (NCBI): domain Eukaryota; kingdom Metazoa; phylum Arthropoda; class Insecta; order Coleoptera; family Lucanidae; genus Prosopocoilus; species Prosopocoilus inquinatus. The sequence continues at coordinate 10,620,220 of CM069879.1, forward strand.
TTGTTCGTCTGAGGCTCTTCAAGCTTGGTCGCATGTTCATGTTTGTTTAATTTCCAAATTGGTTGCGTCCCTTGGACTATTTTAAATAATTCCTTTTCATAATGAAAAATTAATAATTAATTAATATCTACTAATTAAACTTGCTACCTAAGTGTTTCAAATTAACTTTTCACCGCCGCATACGTAGGGACGCAGTTGGAATTTTTTTCTTTCTTCTCTTTATTAGTTTAGATTAAGAGGAGATCGAAAAGAAAAATGAAATGTTAATAATTTTAAATTGAAATAAAATAATAAAAGTAAATTGCTTTGTTTCAGAGTTATCTCTGCCCCTGACTTAAAATGGGCTTCTTGTATTTGAGGTTTTAATTTTTGGCCGCATTAAGTGAACGATCAAATTGCACAAAATCGTCAAGTCAACGGTCCGACTAAACCCTCTGACCAATCACCAATTGAGAAAAGTGATAAAGTGATTTGGTGTGACCACTTCGACCGTTCACTTACCGCAGCCTTTATTTTTTAACTTGTCATGAAGCAGGCCATTACATTTGACGAAAATGTAACCTTTCTTTGCGAAATTGGGGAACCTTCTATCGCGTGAACATTTAAAAATCAAAGTCACGTGATCAGTTACTTGGTCTAGCGTTGGCAACACCGAATAGATAATTTTTAGTGGAAATTCCAAAACGATTAGTTTATTAGATTTATTAGTTCTTCCTTGTTTGATTGGTTGTTAAAATATAATAATAATTCCGTTTATTAATTACAATTACAAAAATTTTCACATTCATTACAGGTTAGCCAACTATGTGACCTCGTTTTTTAAATGCTTCCTCTGTATATCCATCCGGGTAAAATTATTACATCAATTATTATTAATAATTAATTATGGTAATAATATATTCGTCTTGTAGATCATAAAAAAAAGAAAAGACGTATTAAAGTATACAGCGAGTAATAGTAATAGGCAATTATGCAATCAATACTTATTGTAAAATAGTAAAACGTTATTGATTGAATAAATATCAAAGTTTTGATATTTGAGAAAAAGAAAAACGGAAAAGTGATGAACAAACATAGGTATTATTAGGGCATGGACACCGGACACTTTTATACCGTTTAGTAGAACCGATAATAAGACTTAAAATACCGAAATGTCGATAACGGTATTATTTCACTTAACGCCAACAAAATTGTCTTAATTTATAACTTTGACTTTTAGTTTTCTTTTTTTTTTCTTGATTATTTTCAGGAATTTACTTATGTGTTTGTTTTTTTATAATTATTGTCGTCTTCTGGTAATTATTCTGCTCAACAAATGAACCGAGTCACTTAGAGTAAAAAAAACAAATTAAATATATATTATAAATGAGGAAAAGATTGATATAACAAATCGTTTGAAATGTTTTAGTGGTCCACTTAATTTTTTTTGTTATTGTTACATTTTCTCCTCTCACACTTATACTTTTATAATTCGTATGTATTGATTGCATGATTTATATTTATATTAAATGTGTTCTATTGTTAGTTAAATGGCAAAACAGCTTGGCTGAACTTCGCCAACAAAATAAAGACGTTTATTATGTATAAAATAAAAAAGGCGTTTATTATGTATATTTATTATTATTATTTATTGAATAGTACATTATCACAAAGACAGAAACTTTATTTTTATTTTAGCTTTTTATTATTTAAGAGAAAAGTTGTCTATTTATAAAGTATAACGTTGCTAATCTTAGTTTTAATATGATTTTGTTTCAATAAATGACTGATTTTCTTTTTAAAAGCATTCCTTGTGCTATTGCTTCTGTCTTTTGTACTACGTAAACATATTTATTTCAATCCCGGAATTTATTTTAAATACAAATATCGAATGAAATTGTATTGTAAAAATGCGCTGGTATTCCTGTGCCCTAGGTATTATGAAGCTATAAATAAAAACCTTCACAATCATTTAAAGCAAAATTCTGATAGTGCCCTACTTTTGTGTAGCTACAGTATTTTGAAACTCTAATCGAATCGGCGAGTGCGTAATCGTGTTCAGTCCAAATTTACTGCGTTGAGAAAACAACCAATAACTTTCAAGCTTTTTATTTTAAGTGAATCGTTAGCTTAAAATTCTTTCAGATAAGGATATCTGTAGCCTCCTGTAGTCAGTAATTACTTAAAATAAAAATCTAGAGAAAGTTATTTGTTGTTTTCTCAACGCAGTAAATTTGGACTGAACACGATTATGCAGTCGCCGATTCAATTAAAGAAGTGTTAATACAAATTTGGAACTTTGTGCCCACTAGACGGATTCGGAAGATTATTTACTCGTTTTTAGTCTCACTTTTACATGTATCAAAACAGCACCGCTCTCATTCTATGCAGTTTGATTCGATCCATTAAATAATTTTCCATTAATTAAATTGGTTTTCAAATTATAAATAATTTTGCACGGCCTTCTTTTACGTAAGTTAGAAATTAAACACCGAAACGAAGAACGTAGAAAATTAGAAGTTAAAAAAAAAAATTGAAGATAAGCAGAAAACAATTAGCATTTACATTGCATATCATCCTTATCGAGATCGCTCCAAGCTGACGGCGTTCTTGCTGACGCTGGCAATAAGGGTTATCAATCGGTCTTGATTCGTTTGATCGCGTCTGTACACAGTTTCAAGCAAGGAAGAATTTGCGCAATCTCCGTTCATAAGTCCGTAAACGCCCGGAAAAGTCGATCTTATATTTTATTCGAAATTTTAATTTAATTTGATTACTGCGAGTTGAATTTAATCTTTCTTTATTTTAAATTAAATTTTTTCAGCAGCCAATAATGATTTGCACAGGAAATACTGTGGTCATAACAATAATAATTAAGATCGCATTACTCGCAGAAACCGTGCGACTATATTCCTTCCTTCCCTGCCGTGCCAAATTATTGTTGAAAGCTTGTTAAAGTTGCCCCTTGATTTAGGCAACCTTTGTAACGCCTGTAAGATAAGCGAAGGAGGTGGACATTCTTAAGATAAGCATCCGGGCTCCGCGGCAGGAGCGAGTGAAAAATTAAATCAGTATCCACCGGGAGGATCCATCGCAAGGCTCCAAAATGTTATTCTCCTATCCGTTCAATCATGCGGTTGTTTTTACCACAGCAGTTTAACCCCCTAGAAACCCCTTCAGGGAAATATGAGTGAGTGTGTGTGTGTTGGTACACACGGAGAACACCAGCCCTGGAGCCCAGAATCAATCGAGGAACCCTCAGAGATCCCAAAAGTCTCTGTTACAGCGTTTCACCTCTGGTAAGGTGCTGGATTTGTTATTTTATATGTCATGTAACATTTTCTTTTCAAAATTCCTTTAAACCAAATTTTACTTCCTTTATTTATATATTTTTTGTACTTGTTCTTTTTTTGTTTGTATCAATTTAAGTCAGTGCTCAATAAATCCATTGTAGCACATGAGGGATTTTATTTATTCGTACAGTTTCTGAGCCAAGAGCCCTTGAGAGCCTTCGATAGAGTTAAAAAGAGTTATTAATTAAACAGGTTCGATAATTTCCTAAAAGATACCTGGTGGCAGCAAAATTTTATTATTCAAAATTGTCTTTAATTCATTTAAAGCACGCTACCTGCTCGAATAGTAAAGTACAGATAAGGGGTGGAATTTTCTTAGTTTTCTATTTCTCAAAGAAAACCTCATTTATAGTTACAGAAAGCCCCTGTTTACAAGTCTTTTACGTATTGATGTGGCCACGGAATGCTCTGTTTCTGTTATTTTTTCGAAATGTTATCATCAGTTTTGTGCTTTTAGCTTTTAGGCAGAAAAATACCAAAGTGACAATATTACAAAAGAAAAAGGAAGGAAGAAGGTCGCCACCTTAATAAACGGAAGACAAGCAAACGGAGGCTGTGGAAACTCTTTAGGGGCTTGAAACTGTGTACGCAAATTAAAATTTATTTAGAAGCATTTGTTTTATTTTCACGCTTATTGTTTCAAACTATCTTTTCCACCCCCTACACAATTGGTTGCGATGTTTTCTTCTTACATTATTCAGAAAAGAAACGGGCAGCCAGGAGAGATTTGCTGACCAGAAAAACCAAAGCTGGTTGAAAACCCCCTTATATCATTTACGTGATATTTCATACCCCATTATATAAAAATCTTTTTTGCTTTCAAAAAAAAAAAAAACCTTTCGACAGCTTTGTAGTGCTCTGAACAATGAATTGGGGAGATTATTGAACTGAATTCTTTTTATCATCGCCCGGACCGCTCAATTTGAAACTAAAACGCAGTTTTGTAGAAGGTAATGAACGGCTTTTGCTCAGTACACGGACCGAGTTCGAAAGGAAATCACTCGCAACTGAACCAAGCTTTTCGAGCTTTCTTCCAGTTACTTTCATTTTTTTTTTTTTTTTTCAATGAATGGCAGGGTTGGAAAGTTTAAAACAAACTGTTTAAAACATAGTGTTTAAAACGTGTTTAAAAAACCGAATTAAAAACATACCATCTGTTTTATACACGAAAGTTTTAAACACGTTTTTTTTTTGCTAATGTTTTAAATTCATTTTTTTTTGTAATTTTAAGCTAAAAAGGAACACTTTAGATATAAGTGCTTTATTTTTATGTTTTAAACATGTTTTTTTTAATGTTTTAAATTCATTTTGTTTTTGGTTTTAAGCCAAAAAAGAACACTTTTGGTTAAGTGTTTTATTTTTGGAACTGTGTAACCAGAAGCCGGTATTTCACTCACTGATTAACTTTAAACTTTAGTTTATTTCCGTATCAATTGTTTTAATAATTGTAGATAATGCGTGGCTGGCTGATGACTACACTGTGGCTCTGATTTGAACTAAATTTGAATTGCATTAGATTGATTATAATCATTATGTTCATTAATTATTACTGATCACTAGAATAATACTTATATTGCAAAATTTAAAAAAAAAATACCTTTTCAATATTTAACCTTTTATTATTTCATTAAGTTTTGAAAAATACTGGGTCCTCCGCTTCCCTGTTCATACTATGGGCTACGGGATGAGTTATTATGTAGCAAACTGGTTTCAATTTGTCAATCCTTATGCAATGTTAGGTCAAAAAGCGATCGTAGGATGTCGCTGTTTAAACTATTTCTAAAGTTATCGTTTCATTTGTCTTCATTGAATTTCTATCGTGTGTTCCAAGGCCATATATCCGCCCTTCTAGAATTTTATGGTTTGTTTAAAATTTCAAAACGATAAAGTAAACAGAAATTTAATTTGAATTTTCAGACATTCTGTTTCGCCAGAAATAATATCAACTTTGTTATTTTAAACAGATAAAATAGCGACATCTTACTATCGCTTTTTGACCTGACATTGCAGTAGGATAGACAAATTGAAGCGGGATTTGCTCCTAATAAGTCCCCCATGCAAGGCGGCCATGCTTGCTGTCAAAGCATAATGAAAGTTTTTAGAAAAATTTTGTGCAAATCGTTTTTAATTGCAGTGAAAACCTCGAGCAGCCTCTGGACAGCTGTTTCAGCCCTGCTTGGGGCTTCTTCAGCAGAGACGTAGCTCGACATTTCCACTGCAGACCAAAAACGACTTGCCCAATTTATTCGCAATTGGAACACTCTAAATACTTTTACATATTTGGAATTTTTGTTTTCCAGTCTTGACAGTCGTGTATTTTAGTTCTAATGCGATCAAGTAATTTGAAAAAATTACTTCTTTGGAGTGTATTTGATTTTAGTTTTTATTGGGAATGTTTTTCTCAGTATGTTGATACCAAATGCTTCATACTTTCTTTGAAAATCATTTAAAACACCGCGACCGTAGGTCCTAAATAAAACAAGCTCTGCCTTATATGATTTAGGGGTCTATTCTGCATTAAAACCGTTAAATTTAAAGGGGTGTTAAATTTTGTTGCTACGGTAACCACCAATCAAAGAACTGGATTTTAGATTTTAAAGGAACGCTAAATTTTAACAGCCCGTTACTAAGGTACAGAATCCGCGCCCCTTAAATTATCATCAAAAGACGTACATTATTTTTAAAAGTGTACATAACCTAACATTACAAACTTTTCATCTTTCTTTTAATTAGAGATCGAATTTGAATAAATTCGACTTTCTACACAAATATCAAATAACGATAATAATCTAAACCTTTTTATGTAAGCTGTAAGGGCAATTTAAACATTCAAAAGTTGGTTTAAACAGCTGGTTTTTTTTTGTTTAAAACATGTTTAATTTAGGGTCGATTTTAAACATGTTTTGAACAAAAAAAAAACTGTTTAAAACAAATAAAAACAGTTTTTTTCCAACCCTGATGAACGTATACTCGGGGCGATATAAAAATTTCAAGCAAAGAATTGTTATTAGTTTAGGGAGGGGAGGGGGGTTAAAAGAACGCCCGAGCAGGGACTTGAACCCTGGACCCTTGGATTAAAAGTCCAATGCTCTACCGACTGAGCTACCCGGGCTTGGTGCAGTTTGACATACCGTGGGGCTTTTCCTGTTGTCTTCATGGTGCGTGTTCTTCCCCAACGTACCGCATCGATTTAGTTGGATGTAAAATTCGTAATAGTCCCTTCCGGTTCCGTTTATGTACATGCAGTCAGGGTCGTACGCGTAGCCTGTGAAATGAAAAAAACGTGTGTTCACTTTACACGTCAATTTTCTGCTTTTTCGTTTTGCTCTTGCCCCCTTCTCGCTCCGTTAACTTTCAAGGACGCGAAACAAGAAAGTGTAATGAATGGTTTAATAATAAAAGCTTACCGGCAGAATAAACCAATCCGGTAAACGAGCCGTTAAATCCGATCCGGATTTTCATGTAATCATCCTGACATTCCGCTTCGATATCTGCAAACAAAAAAAATTGACTTCAGCTCAACAAGGCAAAATAAAAAAAAAGAATTCGATTGTTTCCCAATTTGATTTACACCTCAACGACCTTCACTGTTGTTGTTGTTCTTACATGCGTTAGTATCGCAATGTTAAGAAGTATACTTTACTTATATGATGGCCAGAAGGAGAACAATGGATTTAATAAGTGGGTCAGGCGGTGGGCCTTATCTCAAAAAAAAATCTTTTGCCGATCGACGCACGGTCACTTTCCAGACGAGCTGACCGGAACCGACCGGAAACGCTTTCAGCATCGCCCCCGGCTTCTCCTTATTTCTTTTTTTGTTCGTTCTTTAATCGATTCGCGTAACACTTACGTTGCACCTTGGTGGTGTTGAATCGAAACCTTCGGTACTCCCGGTCCCACGTGTCGATGGGCAATCGCCAGTCCAAGTCGTCGACAAGTGGTGGAGGCGGCGGAGGAGGATTGTGCGATCTCAAAGCGGGAACGGGCAGGTAACCACCTGTATCACCGATGAAAACCACCTGGAATTAATCATCACAATTGATTAACGCACTCTAAAAAGAAAATTAAACAAGGACTAACCGAATCATGTTCGCTGGCGTCATGGGACAAGGCCTCTCGCGTGTGGTTGAACTCTGAGGGGGCGATTAGAGCTGCGGTTTCTGTTGCCTCTTGCACCCCTATGCTGGTGCTGCTGCTGACGCTGTATTCTATTTGGGTCGTGTCTTCGACGTTTTGTGAAACGCAGACCTTTGTTGAAAAATTTAAAAAAAAAACAAAATACAAAAAGAACTACTAAAGAATTCAAAATTAAAATTGCGGGGAAAAAAGTCTAAAAGCGATTTGGGATCAGTGTTCGTCCAAAACCAGATCGCTTTACGACTGGGGTTTCCAATTGGGTCGATGTTGACCCTAAGGGATTGATGTAAACCTAAAAACGGTCAGCGGATCTGTAGAGAAAGTCCAAACGTTGCTTTCTTTGTGGTAGGGATCGATGAAACCTTAAAAAAGGCCAAAAGTAATATTCAAACGTCGCTTTATGGCAGGGGTTCCCAATTGAGTCGATGTTGACCCCAAGGGATTGATGTAAACCTAAAAAGGGTCAGCGGACCTGTGGGGAAAGTCAAAACGTTGCTTTCTTTGTGGTAGATGAATTGATGAAACCTTAAAACGGACCAATAGTAAAATTCAAACGCTGCTTTACGGCAGGAGTTCCCAATTGGGTCGATGTTGACCCTAAGGGATTGATGTAAACCTAAAAAACGGACCTGTAGGAAAAGTCCAAACGTTGCTTTCTTTGTGGTAGGGCTCCATGAAACCTTAAAAAAGGCCAAAAGTAATATTCAAACGTTGCTTTATGGCAGGAGTTCCCAATTGGGTCGATGTTGACCCTAAGGGATTGATGTAAACCTAAAAAGGGTCAGCGGACCTGTAGGGAAAGTCCAAACGTTGCTTTCTTTGTGGTAGACGGATCGACGAAACCTTAAAAAGGGTCGATAGTAAAATTCAAACGTTGCTTTATGGCAGGGGTTCCCAACGAGGTCGATATTGACCCCAAGGTGTCGAGGAAAAATTAAAAACTAGAGCTCTTTTGGGGGGATCGGGCCGAGTGTAAGTTTTCTAAATAAGATCTATTTCTAAAAATAATTTTTCATAGAATACAGGGATCGACATTGACCCAAGGTGTTAAAGAAAAAAAATAAAAAAATTGATGGACCTGTGTGGGTCAAAGAACCTCTAGCGGTCTTTTGGGGGATCGTGTCGAAGTCTTTTAAATAAGATCGATTTCTAAAAAGAATTTTGAATAAATTATAAATATAAATGGCCTTCCTTTTTAGCCAAGAGATGGCGCTGTCTCTTCCCGTCGCGCCTTCTTTGATTCTGCGTTTGTAATTCAATTCAAAACATGCTCAAAAACATTTTTTAAGACTGTTCGGTGAACAGCTCAGCGATGACACGTCATTTATTATTCGATTAAAATAGTTTTCTTTCGTGGCCAAAAGATGGCGCTCCCTCTTTCCGCCGTGCCTTCTTCTACATTCTACATTTCTAATTTAATTTAAAAATTACTGAAAAATATACTTTTTTATGACACCGGTTTCGATGAACAGCTCAGCGATGAAAATCCATTTAAAATTCTATTAAAATAGGTTTCCTTTTTGGCTAAGAGATGGCGCTCTCTCTTTCCGTCGCGCTTTCTTTGATTCTACGCTTTCAATTTAGTTTAAAAATTGCTCAAAAACATACTTTTTTAAGACAAGGCTTTCGATGAACAGTTTAGCGATGAAATGCCATTAAAATTCGATTAAAACAGTTTTCTTTATTAGCCAAGAGGTGACGCTCTCTCTTCCCCTCGAGCTTTCTTTAATTCTACGTTTACGATTTAATTTAAAACAAAAGCTGAAAAACATATTCCTTTAAGCCAAAGCTTTCGATGAACAGCTAAGCGATGAAACGTCATTTAAAATTCGATTAAAATAGCTTTCATTTTTGGCCAAGAGATGGCGCTCTCTCTTTCCGTCGCGCTTTCTTTGATTCTATACGTTTTCAATTTAATTTAAAAATTGCTCAAAAATATACTTTTTTATTACAAAACTTTCAATTAACAGTAAATGTCATTTAAAGTTCGATTGAAATAGCTCTCTTTTTTGGCCAAGAGCTGGCGCTCTCTTTTCCCGTTGGATTTTCTTTGATTGTATAATTGCAATTTGATTTAAAAAAATGAGAATGTTAAGACGAAACCGCGGTTATGAAGTGTGATTAGAGGTTTCATTTTTTTTTGAGATAAAGGAGCGAAGAGATGGCCCTCTAAATAATTCAGTACATCACATTCAGATTTAACTTGCGATTAGTCAAAATAAAAAATGCGGAAAAGGTCGGAAGCGCAGAAGTTATTACGCTAAGAGTGACAACGAGAATGCATTGAAGTTTAAAAAAATAGCTTTCACTTTTTGGCCAAGAGATGGCGCTCTAAATATTCCCAACGCCGCTTGACCTTAGATTGTCAGCGTAATGTTGAGATTAAAGTCGTCACAAAGTTGGAAATCAGGGTTTTGCTTTGGGGAAAGCAAAATGCCATTATTGGACATTCGATTAAAGTTGTTTTGCCTTTTGATCAAGAGATGGCGCCCTGAATAATTCCTGTCGCAGCTTGATTTTTATTTCGAAGTTGGTGAATTTCATTGAAATTCAACACCTGAAGCATTGCAAAGTTACAAATCACAGATTTTACGGAGAACGTCGGCGTGGAATTTTAGGAAATTCAATTCTAATAGTTTTCTGCTTTGGAGCACGGATGGCGCTCTGAACGTGACTCTTATGCAGTGGAATGTTATTGAATTCTTTTTATCGAGTCATTATTTATTATTCATTTCGTGTGGTAGTGATAATAAAATTAAGCTAAAAGTGATCACTTTACACGATCACATATCTGCTCATAACGCAATTATTTTACTTCGTTTCATGTTATGTTTGCTGTAATAAATAAAATCTGTTCAAAATACTTACATGTGGCACTAAAGATAGTAGAAAAGCAACGACTACAGATAAACGTTTCCACCTGAAACAAACAGGTACGTAAGTTTGGAAAGAAATTTATTTTTAATAATACATAATTATATTTTATATTGAGCCTCGAAAAATACTGTATCATAGTTATGCTGCTACCAATGTCAACGCTTATAACCAACATGACAGTTGATGCATTTGCTATTAAATTTAGATTTTGTTTAAAGCATTTCTGGTTAAATTTTTATTTTTATCACATTACTGTCAGCGACATTTCGTGAGACGCATTTGCGTGATCATAAATACAAATGTTTGCACGTATGGTTTACTGACTGATTCATGTTATTAATCTGAATAACGTTTGTTCTCTGAAATTCAACACTAAAAACACAAATACAATGCCCATAAAACCGAGTTTGCACAAACTTTCTCCATAGTTGTGTGTAAAAAGCTTATCGCACTTTCTATAAACATAAAATTTACGCCAACATTTACCAATAAATGGCAAATTTACTTTTTGGCAAATCTTTATTACCTGATCATTATTAATTTGTGGCTCAAATGCTCCGTTCTTTAAACCATATACTAGAATCTAAAACGATTTAATTAAATAGCCAAAACTAATTTTATGAACCAAATGGTCTATTTCTAGTTTATAACACAGAAGCAAATCAGGTCTTCGAGTGTCAAATATTTTCTTAAATTTAAGTAGAAGATATTCGTACAGTAAAACCTATCCTTTTCAAGTTTAACTACAAGTAATTTGTGTTCTCAAAGTTCGTAAACCACATCATAGGTCTTAATTTACACGAGATAAATTCCATAAATCTTCAGCATTTCTTATTACATCAATAAAAGTCAAGGTTTTTTCTACCTTATAAAAGTAAGGCACAAACAAAATTATCCAAAGCGAATTCAGGTATTAAGATGTTCAGTTTAATATTATTAATATCCCTATTTATAGGGGCTCACTCGCAATGTAACACACCGAGTATAACTACAGCTGGTGGTCGTGTTTGTGGAAAAATTTCTGCACCATTCTGCCCCGGACAACTGATTTTCGAGGACAATTTTAACGATTTTAATTTCAAGAATTGGCAACACGAGAGAACATTTGATCCGGCGAGAGTAAGTTTCTTTTTTTTTCTTGTTATTAAAATGTGAGGCACCTCAGAGTATATTAGGTTTGTTTTTTTTTTACTTAGGTATTGTTTAGTAATGTATTCTTAGAACTGCAAATCAATTAGGTATTATTTTATTCAAAGCGGCTTTGTAACAGTAAATTTTTCAGAAAGGCGAATTTCAGTGGTATGACAATAGTAGAAGAAACAGCTTTACCAGAGACGGGTTGCTTTTCATAAAACCATCACTTACCAGTGATGAGGTTGGCAATATATATGCAGATACCGTAAATCTTCTTGGTGGTACTCCAGCCGATGAGTTAGTAAAAGTATCATTTCAATACACTTGTCTACTTAGATTAATGTTTTCTTTTTTTTTTATAATAATATTATATGTATATATATTATCAGGTGCACACATCAAGCAGTTAACTATTGTGTTAGAACAGGCACAAGCAATACTGTTATAAAACCCATAAAGAGCGCGAGCCTACGAACTGTTCATTCGTGCTTCTTCAAATATGGCCGACTTGTAGTCAGAGCAAAAATGCCATCTGGAGATTGGCTTTGGCCAGGTAAGTCACAAATTGGAAAAAACCTAGCCACCCTATCTTTCAAAATCTGGATCACTATTTCTGTTTGGATTCCTTAGCTATTTGGCTACTGCCTCGCTACAACGCCTATGGCCAATGGCCACGTTCTGGTGAAATCGATTTCGTAGAATCCTGTGGTAACAAAGAACTAATACAAAATGGCAAAAACATAGGCACAAAACAGATGAGTTCCACTTTGCATTGGGGACCTACCTGGAACAACGATAGATACGAGATGACGCACTGGGGAAAGACGGATTCGGCAGGTTTCGACACGAGATTTATGGAATACGAAATGACTTGGAGTCCTAATGGCTTCATTTTCAAAGTGGATGGTACTGTCATTGGAAATTTTACAGCCCCTAGCGCAGGCCTTTGGCAGTGGGGAGGGTTTGGTTCAACATCTCTTTTCAATCCCTGGCAGGGACAAGAGAAGATTGTTCCATTTAATCAACAATTCTACATTATTATCAACAATTCTGCAGGAGGAACCTTTCCAGACAATGTTCAAAATCCCAAACCAAAACCTTGGAAAATCGGCGCAGCATACGTAAATATTAAAAAAATATACTCCTATATTTTTTTCTTAAGTAATATACCGCCTGTTATGCAGTAAAGGACACTAAAGAGGCACAAATTTAGACTTGCAAAATTTACTTATTTATGCGATGTGTTTTCAGCCTGCCACTGAGTTCTGGAAAAACAGAGATGATTGGCTACCCACTTGGAATCTTACTGGCGATAATGCTGCTCTTCAAATCGATTACATCAGAATTTATGCTTTGTAAACAATTGTTTGATGAAATCTGATTCTTAAAGTCCTTAGCTTACTCATGGACATTGTCAAATAATATTAAGGTTTCTGCACAGGTTCCATATCCGAATCTTATCCGTACAGTACCGTATCGGTGCGTCCGTACGTACCAGTGACGAACAGTATTACTGCCTGAAATTTATAGTACGTCTAGAATGTATCCGGAAAAAGCAAACAACTCTGCAACTTCCAGTTTCTGAATTTACGAATGAAACGATTCAAATAGAGAAAGAAGACAGTTTCAGTTACTTGTTAATGTAATTTCCATTTAATCCTATAAATTATACTGAATGTTCGGGAAACTTGAAATCAAATCACTGCAACTGGTACTTCATCTGTGCACAAAATGGCACCGTTATATTATTTTTTCTTACGTTTCTTCATAGAAACATTATTTTCAAACCTTCTTCTTTAATTACGAACCCCTCTGTTGAAAAAATGCTTCGTATTTTTTCTCTTTTCTTAAATTTGCCATACCTGCTCAAATCTCCTTGTTTATTTAAAATTGTTAGAATTCAATGCCATTTGTCACTTTTTTTATTTGATTCTTTGGAAAAATGATTTTGACAAATATACTACGCTCCTTAGCTGTTGGGAAAGCCAAATATTGGAAGAAATTAAAAAAAAAAATTTCAAAAATTTCGGATACTTTGTAGACGGTCTATATTACTGACGTGTTCATACAATAACATATTCAACGCAGCTTCGTGAACGTGTGCACACGTCGATTACAATTTCAGGCAAAGGTTACTCCTCACTGAGACGATACTGTACGGATGTGTCACGGATACGTGTGAAGAACGCTTTAAGGTTGATTCATACACAACCTTGACGTATCTGTTCAATATCGTCTCAGTGCGTCCGTATCAGTGATACTGATGAATAATATCGCTGCTTGAAATTGCAATCGACATGTTCACATATGAAAAGGGCATTCACGCAAAATTTGATGTCCAAAATTACCAAATTCGAGCTAGGCACGGAATCAAGGGTTTATTATTGAGTTGAGAGGCCTGATTAATTTATTCCGGGTATATTATGATTGAGGTGACCATACGTCCCGATTTTGGCGGGACAGTCCTGATTTTTAACAATTTGTCCCGCGTCCCGCAGAGTTTTAACAAAGTTCCCGCTCCCGAATGTACTATGGCCGCCAAAAAAAAATAAAAATCTGGGACACCTCTCTACATGCATTTTTGAGTTATTTTATTAGTTTGAATGCAGCTTTAAACTATTCATCTTGTTATTTAGAGCTTGTTTCTAAGGTAATGTAAAAAAAAAACACTTCATCATACTTACAGCAGGACATATACATGTCCCAGATTTTTTTGGCATAGCAAATACGTCTTGTACATTAGACGTTCTATATAGATTACTACCATTCGAAATTACAAAAAAATAGCTTTCATTTTTGGTCAAGAGATGGCGCTCTGCACGATCCCTTCACATCTTAAATTTAGATTTTCGAATTAAGTTTGAAATTAAAGTCGCTGCGAAGTTACAAGATCGAGGGTATTGCCGAGAACGTCACGTCAGCGGAAGAAAGCAATACTGTCACCGGAAATTTGAAATAAAATTGTTATCCCTTTTGGCCAAGACATGGCGGTAATTTCGACAATGCCCGTCGTGCCTTGATTTTTATTTTTTAAGCTAAATTTTGAAATTCCTATCAAAAAAAGCAAAGTCAGAAGGCAGAGATTTTGCGGAGAACATTGGCGTGAAGATGAAATGCATTCGCAGGAAATTTGACGACTAAAATAATTTCCACATTCAGACAAAAGATGGAGTGACTCTTACATACTTTTACGTGCATAGATTTCACATTTTTTTTTGTGTAATAAAAAGAAATATAATCATGCAATATTTTTGATTAAATTAGAGATAATAGATGGCGTTGTAAACAATTCAATATGACACGCTTCAATACGACAGCCAGATAATATGTTAACCAACCTGGACTGAACAATAAAATTCATTATAAGTCAGTACAATACGCACGTTGATTTTTTTTTTATTCCGTAATTAATTTTAGTTTTTATTCTAACTTGATTGTAGTCCTAATGATTAAGTATAAAATAAGGGAGGTCAATGGAAACTTTCTTTTCTTCTAAGGGGTGCACGTTAAAAAAAAAAACTTTGGGAATCCCTGATTTAAATGCACAGTTATTTTGTTGACTGGGTTGGATTCGGTTGTCTCGCCTTACCCAAATTCAAATCTGGTCACTTTAATTACGATGTATTACACGAGATATGAATGAATCAGGCCTCATCAGACGATTCAACTCAATAATAAACCCTTGGTTACATGAATAACTCGAATTTTGGCATTTTGGACTTATCAAGTTTGGTTTTTTGAATGCTGTTCTTATATCCAATGCAGTTTCGTGAAGAGTGAAAACATGGATATGTGTGAATACGTCGATTACAATTTCAGCAACCACATTATTCATCAATCATCACTGATACGGACGCACTGGCACGATACCGAACGGATACGTCACGTTTGCGTGTGAATCGACCTTTAATCGCTGGTTATTTTTTCGCTTACCTACGTATTTGACGTCTTTCCTTGCATAACAAAACATTTTCAGTTTTATCGTTGGTAAAACCTGTCGGCAATGTCCATTAGAAGTTTAATTTTTAATTGTAAAAGAAACGTTGTACAATAATTAAAATATAGCATTGCAGTCCAGTTGTCTCTGTTTTGGAACAAAAATTTTCACACTTTTTTAATTACACGTTAGCCAATTATGTAAAGTGTGCTTGTCGCCTATACGCAGAAGCTACGTGGCTTTGATTTTTAAATGCTCGCTGCGCAGTATATCCAGCCGATTAATTAGTTAATAATTAACAGCGAAGGGAATTCCGTATTTTGTTCGATTAAATACAGACGATGCGGCAAACCTAAGTATAACGCTGCAGCGAATGAATCTGAATGCACACACGCTCGTTGCCGCCTCGTTCGAAATATACCGAACAATTCCGTCCTGTAATAATAATTAATTATGGTAATAATATATTCGTCTTGTAGATCACAAAATGAAAAAGAAAGACAGATAAACGCATACAGAGAGTAAAGTAACACAATTATTACAATAGTAAATATTAATAATAAGTAATAACAGCAATAACGCAATACTTGGCCTGCGAAACGGTAAGACGTTATTGATTGTATCAACCACATCAAAGTTTTTGGTATTTGAGAGAAGAAAGTTGGAAAACTGATGAACAAACGTGGGTATTATGAAGCTGTAAATAAATGCCTTAAAGTAATCAAAACTAGGCGAATATTTGAGGAGCAGATTATTGCATGTTAGCTTTTTTTTCTAAGTTGTGTTAAGTGTTGTACAACTTTCGTGCACTACAGTATTTTTGAAACTGATGATTTAAGAAAAAAATGTTTTAAAATGCTTTACTAGACGGTTTCACAAGTTTCCTAGACATAAAAAGGCCACTGATTCGTGTACGACGTGTATCTAAAATAATCTAGTGTGTTCTCGCTGCAACTTTTGTTTCGATTAGAATATTTGTCCCGGCTATTAGCCAGGACTTCAAAAAATTGGTTAAGACTCATTTAATTGTTCCTCTCCACGGAAATCTTTAGTAAAAGGCGAAAGATTTATTCGCATTGAAGAGAAACCAGAGTACCTAAGCAACATTAATCGAGGACTTTATGGCCGCTAGCGCTGCAGGTTTGAATGAGGGGTCCTGTAAAGCCCCATCTTGCAGTTAGTATCACAACTACACTGACGAGCCACATATAAAAGCAGAGTTCGGTTATTCAACTGCGTTCACTTTATTTACTTTTCTTTAATAGCGTTTTCCAATGGCTGTATTACAGGACACAAAGTGTACATTCATCTCATTTTAATCTCATGTATTAATAAGAGATATATTGTGTACCAGTGCAATAATTGAAAACGCTATATTTCTCACTCTTATACATGTATCAAAGCAGCCTCGCTGCCATTCTTAAGTAAACACTTTTATTCCATCCTTTAAACAATTTCTAATTAATTAAATTCGTTTTAAAATTATAAATAATTCTGTATTGTTCCTTCGCGTAAATAAATAATATATGAGTTAGAAATTAAGGAATAGAACAGAGAAAGTCGAAAATCAAAAGCAGAAGTTAAAAGATAAAACAAAACAAGGAAGGGCGAGGCAGTTTAAAAAAATCCGATTTCCCTAAAACGGAAACATGTTTGTAAAGCCCCTGATTGGAAGATTGGCTGTTTTGGTGATTGCTGCTATTGGTTATAGTGGGTTTCGTGGATCACGTGATCAACGATAACCAATAAGTTTCGTCAAGTGAACGACAAAAGCCAATGAACAGCACTTCCCAAATACCCAATTCTCCAAATCTCCAAAGCAGCTTAACGTTTCCAAAGTAAAGTGAGAAAATGAATTTTAAAAATCAAGGAAATCATATTTAAACTGTCAATAAAAAAAAAAAAAACGTCGACAAAAAGCAGTTTGAAATTGCAGTACTTTCGTCGTCATGCCATGGTTTAACTTAATCCTCGAGTTTGTATTTCACATCTCTTTAGAGGCGGCTAAAATTAATTTCTCTCTCTTACACACATTATTGCGTTCGCTTTTGTAGTTGTCCATTGTTCTTTATTATACTAACATTGAAAGAAAACTTACTGTTTTCATTTTTTTTTCTTATCTTTTTTTTTATCAATACCACTCTTTATTTGTGTCAAGGAAGAAAGAGTTTGGCTGGTTGCCCTAATTCTAATCAATAACTTAAATATTTCAACGATGTAAATACAGGATGTAACAAAAATACAGGCCGCTACTTCAGGGACGTATTTTACAGATCAAAACAAACAAAAAAGTTCGTATAAACATGTGTTAACGGAATGTCGCAATAGTAGATAACTTTCTTATTTGAATTTCTACGAAGTAACTTACATTAGAAAAGTTTCAGAAGCTTTCCTGCCCAACTTCATGGCAATATGAGAAAACAGGTTTCTGAAATTTTCAATTCTTTTTAACATTTTTAATAAAACGTAGTGTTTTCATCATCGCATCGCGTTCACGACATCGAATTACCTATGTCTTCAAAATATTATCTTCCAAAGTCTACTATTTTTTTTTAATTATTCCGTAATTAATCTTAGTGTACAAAGAAAATGAAAACTTTTTTATTTCAAATTTTATGAGGTAACTTAAATCAGGAAAGTTTCGGGATGTCTAGGCCAGTACGTCTCTAAAAACTTCCTTTCTGGCTGTTGATACGGCTTGTCGCGAAAACCCTGTATACAGGTTTTCTTCTTCTTTATTTTGATACGTCTGATACGTCTCTAAAGTAGCTGTTTATGTTATATTCAAATTACTAAAATTATAAAATTGAAAATTAGAGATTATTTAAAATGTTAGAGTAAATGTAGACAGGAAAAAAAATATAAGTACGTATACAGGAGGCTCGCGCGAAGCCGTATCGATGGAATTAGAAAATAATTTGTTGGAGACGAACTTAATTAGACATCCTGAACGTAGTGCAATGATAAGAAGCCGATATTCCGTTAAAATAATAAAAAAAAAATGAAAATCTCAAAAACCAAACAAATAAAAAAAATAGTAGGCTTTAGAACATAATACTTTAGAGACGCAATTAATATGACGTCCCGAATGCGATGCGATGATAAAAAACATACATTTTATTTAAAAAAAAAGTTAAAAACAACTGAAAATCTGAAAAGCTGATAGTCATTTGTTTTTCCGACATTGCCATAAAACTGGACAGGAAAAGTCCTGCAACTTTTCCAATATAAGTAACTTCGTAAAAACTCAAATAAGAAACTTAACTATTGTTGATGCTTTCCATGAACACCCTATACACATGTTTATATGAAATTCTTTCTTTGTTTTGTTCTGTAGAATACATCGCTGAAGTGGCGGCCTATATTTTGGTTACACCCTGTGTATTAAAAGAAGTTTTAAAATCTGAAATCATGATTTCTTTTTTAATTTAAAGTGTTTTGGTTACGGTTTTCGTCGACTAGTTTCCAAAACTGGGCTCTGATTGGTTCAGTCATGGATTGATTTCGTTTCGACCTCCGTTCGCGTACTGATTTCATTGGTTTACGATTGTAGTAGGGGCTCCTGCTTGACAAGTTGAGGGATTGAAGTCACCTCAAGACGATTTTTGTTTAAAAAAAAAATTAAACTGAGTTCTAATTGGTTCAGTCATGGATTGATTTCTTTTCGACCTCCCTTCGCGTGCCGAGCAGTACTCATATTCATTGGCTCTTCAAACAGTGATCTGTTTTAGACCTCGGTTCGACTAGTGACAAAGTGATTTCATTGGTTTACGATTGCAGTAGGGGCTCCTGCTTGACAAGTTAAGGGACTGAAGTCACCTCAAGAAGATTTTTGTTTAAAAAAAAAAAATTAAACTGAGTTCTAATTGGTTCAGTCATGGATTGATTTCTTTTCAACCTCCGTTGGCGTGCTGAGCAGGACTCATATTCACTGGCTTTTAAAACTGCGATTCATTTTAGACCTCGGTTCGACTAGTGATAAAGCGATTCCATTGGTTTACGATTGCAGTAAGACTTTGTTTTTTTTTTTTTTTTTTAATTAAAGTTCCATTAGCTTTTGTAACAGAAGAAAAAAAAAAGAACGTACATAAGCACGTTGAATGTTGCTCATCCGTGATTAATGTTTTCTGCAAGCATGCTTAACAATCAAGAAGAGCCACACACACATACGTACACACCTTCTCTGGAAACGGTAAACGTGTGAAAGTAAGCACGAATTGCGCGGCGCAATTATTTACAAAATTAACAATAATAACAACAACAAAGTGAGAGAGTCTCGTTTTTCCGACTCTTATAACGGCGTTGCGTTCCACACGGTGTCCCCCGGCAACATCATCATTAAAAAAAAAAACGCTTTCGGCGTTTAATGTCATTTCTCTCTCTCTCTGTGGAGTAATTTGAAGAGCCCCGACAAAAGTTTTTAAATTTTCGGAAACAAAGAGCGGATCGCCGCCTGTCACTCACTCACCTGGGGGGCCGGGGGGGAGGCACATGATTTATTTGCGAGTTATTATTATTTTTTTTTCTGAGACCGACGCAAAGGTCGACGATTGCATTTAAAAGACATTAGGCGGGCAACACCTTGGCGGCGAGACCGACGGCGTTTAAAAGTAAATTGCTCTAATGGGAACGTCGAAAAAAAAAATAAATAAAAAATAATTGAAAAGCTCGAAGAAATTATTTTAATGTTTTTTGAAAACGAAATTCTTTTTTTAATTTTTTTTTAACATCGGACTCCCTGAAGAGAAGATTCTCATCGACTCCCTCCTTACTCCCCTAATGTTAAATTTAGTTATTATTTGTTTCAGATTTAAAGGCCACCTAAGTTGAAGTTACAAAAAAAAATAATAACAATTGAAAAGCTCGAACAAGTTATTTTAATGTTTTTTGAAAACGAAATTGTTTTTTTTTTTCTAAACAATTTTTTTTAAGCATCGACTCCTCAAAAAGAAAAGAAAATTCTCATCGACCCCCTCCTTGCTCCCCTAAAGTTTAATTTAATTATTATTTCCAATTATTCAATTGTAATTCTTGGCCTGTTTTAAGTTTTTTATTTTTTTAAATTTTTTAAGCACCGACAACTTAGAAAAAAAAGAAAATTTTCATCGACCCCCTCCTTACTCCTGTAATGTTAAATTTAATTTCTTTTTTGCAGATATAAATGTCATCTAGGTTGAAGTTACAAACATGCTTTCTTGTTATTTTCGAAAGTTTTCAGAAGCCCCCCCCCCCAATTCTTTCTTAATAAACTAAAAAGGACTCTTTCGTTTACTCATCGAGCACTTCTATAATAATAATAATGAAAATTAATAATAATTATTTAATAAAAAATTCGGCTTACAATAAATTACTTGCAATAACTAGTATTAAACGTCATCTATGAGCCAGTTGAGAAATTAATTTGCTAATCGGTTTTTTTTTTTGCTAATTTGTTAGGTTTATAAAGAGCAGGGGCTTCCCTTGCAAGAAAATAAAAATCCATCGACCGACCCCCTTTCAAATTTTACGTTGTTGTAATTATCCTGATTCTATTGGCTTTATTTATTTAACTTTTTTTTAAAATTATATTTGATTTTACGACCGTATTTTGTCTGTGTTTGTGTTCAATTTGATTTGCTTTTATTTTTCTTTTGCTTCACTTTGTTGCTTTTATTTTGTCAGTGCTCTTAATTCGATCTGACTTACAATTTTATTAATGTTATAGAAATTTTATGTTCGTTTTATCTTCATTACCGATCGTCTTTTATTTTGTTTTTTTTTTTTTAATATCTTGTTTGACTTTATTTAGTTCAATTCTGGATACAATCCACCTTTATTTTTTTTTCCTTTTATTCGTTTTCATTTAATTTGTTTTATTTTTTGGCTACCGATTTAACTTCTTTTTTTATTTGACATGATTTCGTTTTATTAATTATCAATTATTGATTCATCTTTTGTTTTTGTTTTCTATTTTAGATTTCGATCCCCATCGATTGATCGCCATTTTTGTTTTCGCTTTTATGCGATTTGACTATTTTGTTTTTTTAATTATTAATATTTTTAATTTTATTGTTTTAATTATACTATTTGATTTATAATTTTTATTTCTTAATTATCAATCATTGATCCTCTTTTGTTTTTGTTTTTTATTTACTCGATTTGGGTTTATTTTAAATTCTAATCCCGTTGATTGACCTTTCGAGATTAAATTTTTGATTATTATAAAATATTTGATATGATTTTATTTTTTAATTATCAGTTATTATCTCGATTTGTTTTCTCTTTTGCGCCTTTGTTGACTGTTTTATTTTTTAGTTATGTGTGGTCTTTAATATTCCGAGATTCAATTTTTGATTATGATAAAATATTTGTTATGATTTTATTTTTTAATTATCAATTATTGATCGTCTTTCGTTTCAATTTTTTTATTGATCGCCGCTTTTGTTTTCTCTTTCTTGCGATTTGACTATTTCATTTTTTTAATTACATCTACTTTTTCTTTCGTTATTAAATTTTGATTATTATAAAAGAATCCGTCAGTTTTTGAAACAAATTGACTTATCGTTAGGTTTACACATATAATTGTTGTTTTCGTCTGTCAATTGATCATCTTTTTTCTTTTGTTTAATTTTATTTGATATGATATATGATATGAATATTATCATTTGACTGACTTTTGTTATTTCTTTTTTCTCGTTTTTGACGTACAATTAATATTATAGAACTTACTTTACTTTCGTCTTCATCGTTGATCTTCTTTTGTTTTTTTTTTAATGCCTGATTTGACTTTATTTGATTCAATTTTGAATACAATCAAATTTTTTCTTTTATTCGATTTCATTTTAATTTTTTTCTATTTTTTTAACCATCAATGTATCCTTTATTTCATATGATTTTATTTTTTTAATTGTCAAATCGATCGTCTTTTGTTTTTGTTTTACATTTACTCGATTTGAATTTATCTTAGATTCTACTCCCATCAATTAATCCCAATTTTTGTTTGTCTCTTTTGTGCGATTTGACTATTTTATTTTTTATTTACATTTTTTCTTTAATAGTTCAAGATTAAAATTTTGATCATGATCAAATCAGTCAATTTTTAAATCAGATTAACACGACTTTTCGTTAGTTTTATGTAATTCTTGTTTTCACCAGTCAATTGATCAACTTTTGTTTTTGTTTTCCTTTGGTTTGATTTTATCTGATACGATTTTGCATTTTTTTTAATTATCACTTGATTGACTTTCGTTATCAGTTGATCGTCTTTTGTTTTTGTCCTTTATTTACTCGATTAGAGCTTTCAGTTTAGATTTCAATCCCGTCGATTGATCGCCGTGTTTGTTTTCTCTTTCATGCGACTTGACCGTTTTATTTTTTAATTACATTTCTTTTTTTGATATTTCGAGATTAAATTTTTGGTTAGGATAAAATCAGTCAGTCTTTAAATCAAATTAACCACCCATAGTAAGTTTTATCTAATTTTTAAGTTTGATTTTATTTGATACGATTTTTAATTTTTTAATTACCAGTTGATTGACGTTTATTGGTTTTTTTTTCTGTTTTTTCGTCTACTCCATTTGAGTTTATTTTGATTTCACATTTTAATTCCGCCGATCGATCGCCAATGAATTTATTTTATTTTTTAAATGTTAACTTGGATCGTCTTTAAATGTTTTCTTTAATATTTCCAGATTAAAATTTTTGATTATGATATAATTCGTCAATTTAAAAAAAATCAAATCTGACTTATTGTCAGTTTTATATCATTTTTATTTTCGTCTGTCCATCGGTCATCTTTCGTTTGATTTTATTTGACATGATTTTTTAATCATCAATTAATTGATCGACTTTTCTTGTTTTCATTTACTCCATTCGTGTTTATTTTATCTTACATTTTAATCTCATCGATCGATCACTATTGAATTCATTTTATTTTTTAATTATTAACTGATCGTCTTCTTCAACATTTTACAAATTAAATTTTTGGTTGTCAATTTTTTTTTATATCCATTTCACTTATTTGTTACAGAGTTCATCTTTATCGACGTTCGTCTTTTGTTTTCGGTTAATTCTAATAATTATATTCGAGCAATTAAATTAAATTAATTACTCTCTGAGCGAAAGTGTAAGGGAGATAGACTGCGTCTCACTGGTTGCAAGAGTGAATAAAAGAAACATGAACTCGCCTCGCCTTATGTGATTTGATTGATCAATAAAGCCGTGCCACCTGCACTGCGCAGTTATTTAAAATATGACACATAGACAAAGTTTCATTTAATATAAAGAGTATTATGATTGATTTAAATTAAAAAGTGACCACTCAGATTGCACTGCATCCATGCCATATACGCCCGAAGACATAATGGTGAACGATCATCGGTGGCGTTTCTCGTCGAAACAAGTTCATCGAAAAGACGCCCGTCTCACGCTCAAGACACAGTGCTACCACTCGTCATCGTGGTCACTACAACTCAACATTAGGATGAAGAGTATGTGAAGATATACTACAGAAATGATCCTGTGAAGTATGATCTTGCCGGTCGTAGCAACGGCGAGCCAGGTCAAATACAAACACGTTGCAATGCTTAAAGTAGTTGAGAAGGCGACCTCTGGTGTTAGTTAGCGTAAAGATGACGACGCTCTCGCCTGCTACCGAGGATTTATTTATAGGACTTGAATAAATAAAACTCATCCATTTACATTCTTGATTTCGACTTTAATAATTCTTGAATGTATAGACATAAATTTTTTTTTTATCGTTTGATTATGAATAAGAAAGAAGGAAGCCAATGAATACAGGCCAGCATTTGTTTTATTCACAAATCAAATTAAGCTATCAAATCAATGGTAATTTTTAATTGGTAATCGCGCATTAACAATTAACAATGTAATTCAAATAAATTTGAAATTAATTTAATTTGTTCGCAAAGGTCTTTTAGCAAATAGAAGCCAACCGATGAATACAGATTAATATCTATTTCATTCACGAACTATAATAAACACCAAACGACTAATTTTTAATTAAATGGACTTAACGAGAACTAAGTAAATAGTAGGAGTATCCCAGCAAACGAATTGAGCTGAATAATTTTTATACAGCTATATACAGCTGTATAAACATTTATTCAGCTATAAAAACATTTATTTAGCTATATACAGCTATAAAAACATTTATTTAGCTATATACATCTGTATAAACATTTATTCAGCTATATACAGCTGTATGAACGCAAACAAATTGAGCTGAATAAGGATTTATACAGCTATAAACAGTTGTATAAACATTTATTCAGCTGTATACAGTTGTATAAACATTTATTCAGCTATATACAGCTGTATAAATGCTTATTCAGCTCAATTTGTTTGCTGGGATGCTTTTCTGTTAACTTTTTTGCTCTTCTAATAAACGTTGTTTTGTTTCATTTTTTTTTAAATTTTCAAATGTATTTGCTTACTACGTATAAAATTCTTAATTTTTAATTGTGATCTGCTTCTTGTGTTTTGGATTGACTTGTTTGCTTAATCGTAACAGGATTTTGCTTTTCAAGCTGCGGTTTAATTTTTCTTTTATTTTATTTTCAATTTCTTGTTTGGGGTGTGTTGGCTTTGAATTGGGCTTGCCTAATTTCTTATTTTAATTTTTAAGTTTCTGGTTTTAATTTCTCATTTTTTATTACATTCTTTGTATTATTATTTTTTTTTTACTTGTATTCAGCATTTTTACGATGATTTTTACGTTCTCATATGGCCATATGAGATCTTAACTTTAGATTTCTTTCCACATACTTCAATTGAAGTTAAACCCAAGGTGAAAGAGATGGTTTCACCTTGGGATGAAACAAACTTAAGACAGAATTAAGATTTAAATTTTTTACTTGAATTTCCTCCACAGGTTCGACATAGTATTTCAGTTGAGCTTAATTGGGTTGGCTTGGCCTTGCTTGAGAATGTTACTTGCTTTTCTGGATGGACTTGCTTAATTTCAATTGACTTTTTGTTTTAATTTTTAAGTTTTAGCTCGTTTGGGTAGAGTTGGGCTGAATTTGGTTGGTGGGTTAACCTTGAGTTTAGATGGCTTGAATTTTTATTGCGATTTTCAAGATCTTTTCATTTCTATTTTTTAAGATTGTCTTAACTACGTTGAGCTATTTGGGTAGGGTTGATCTTGTAACGGAGCAGACTAGTTTGTATTGAGTTAAAATTTCTTGTCATAATTATTTTTCTCGCACTTCAGTTGAACTTAAATGGGTTAGGTTGATTTCACCTTGGGATGAAACAGCCAGTTACACCAAACACTTAAGCCGAGCTCAAATTTAAGTATTGCTCATAATGTGACATTGACCGTCACACAACATTCAATACGTCATATTCTAAGCGATGCTTAAAGTTAAATTAACCTTAAGTGTTTGGTGCAACTGGCCTTTAATCTACTTAATTAAGTTTTAATTTTGAATTTTAATTTCCTCCACAGGTTCGACATATTTTAGTTGAGCTTAATTGAGTTGGGTTGACCTTGAGAATGTTATTTGCTTTTCTGGATCGACTTGATTACGTTTGACTTTATTCCAACTGACCTTTTCCCATAATTTTTAACTTTAGCTTTCCATTTCTTTTTAAAACTTCTTGCTCGGGATGGACAGAGCTGTGTTGAATTTGGTTGGGTTGACCTTGGATTGGGTTGGCCTGATTTTTTAACGCGTTTTCAGGATTCTTTCTTTTCAATTTTCGTATTTTCTTTTTTTTTTAATTTAAGTTTAGGGTTGATCTTGTGATGGAACAGACTAGATTATATCGAGTTAAAATTTTTTATTTTAATTATTTTTCACATACTTCAGTTGAACTTAAATGGGTTGGGATGGTTTCATCTTGGGATGAAACAGACTTAATCTAAGTAAGTTTTAATTTTTTATTTTAATTTCCTTCACAGGTTCGACATATTTTAGTTGAGCTTAATTGAGTTGGGTTGGCCTTGAAAATGTTATTGCTTTTCCGGATCGACTTGCTTACTAGATGTCTTGAATTGGGTTGGGTTGACCTTGAATTGGGTTGGCCTGAATTTTTACCGCGTTTTCAGGATTCCTTCTTTTCAATTTTCGAATTTTCTTTTTTTCACTTCAGTTTGTCCCAACTAGGTTGAGCTTTTTGCGTAGGGTTAACCTTGGGACGCAAGAGACTAATTTACATCGAGCTTAAATTAAAAAAAAAAAACGATTTGCAACAAAATTTTTAAATTTCTTACTTTAATTTTTTTCCACATATTTCAGGAGAACTTACATGAGATGGGTTGGGTTCACTTTGAGACGAAACAGACTTAATTTTATCGAGTTTTAATTTTCTCTACAGGTTCGACGTATTTTAATTCAGCTTAACTTGGTTGGGTTGAAAATTGTAATGAGGAGGTAACGCTCCAAAAAAAAAAAGTTAAAGTCAAAAATATGCCAATCAAATTTAAATAAATAAAGATTTTTTTCCACGGTACAGAAAATGTTTCCCAAAGCGACGACAAAAAATCTTTTCGAACATCGCAGTTTTCAAACATCCAACGCATTTTTGTAAATTCGAAATTTAAGGCCGATTTACACCATCGCCCTTTTTCTACAAGATTTGCTTCATTTCTTAGAACGATTTAACTTATCGATTATTTTGTAAATTGCAACAAAAATTAAACAGAATCAGAAACTACCCAAAAAATAAAAAATAATCTAAACTTTTCTTATTCCAAATATTGTGGCAATTAAACTTCATACACAAAATAATTTAAAACGATTTTAATAAAATTATAATGACTAAGATTTCTGTATTCGAAAATAAGTGAAATGCAGCATGGTCATCGGTAGTATATATCATTCTTCCTCTTCGTCTTATTGTTATTAATGGCTTTTGGTTAAAAACTATTTTTTTAAACCATTAAAAATGTCACTATCATTAGGCATATTTTGTTAAAGAATTTTCGATTCCTAAAAGTATCGTAATTAAACCTGATTCATGATATGTATAAAATATTTTCTTTATCTGCCAATTTTATACGACATTGAATTATGTAAAAATATCTAAAAATAAATGAAATATACAAATTATTTGCGGTCGTGAGGTGTAAGAACTAAAGATTGGAACACTTTATAACAAGTCCTCGGTAGTATAGTGGTCAGTATCCCCGCCTGTCACGCGGGAGACCGGGGTTCGATTCCCCGCCGGGGAGGTTTCATTTTTATTCATTTTAAATAACCAGATTACGAAAGTATCAAATACTATACAAAAGCTATTATGCGGAGATGGGAAGGACATATGTACGCAGTTAGGCACAAGACTAAACACGTAACACTAGGGCTACAACTAAGAACTAGATTTATAGACAACATTAAACATTTTACACTTGATACCGCAATACATAACAATGATAGATAAGTAAGTAATACCACACTTGTTAGACAATATCCATTTTTTTTTAATACTGTTGTATTTTTTTAAATTTATTTATTATGTGACCGCATACTTTTCAGGTCATTTGTAAGTTTATTATAGCTGTGTTACTTATGATTTCTTTTACCTATTTCTTTTTTGTGACTTTAAACAACTCGATTCTTTTGTTTCTGCTCTTATGGAGTGAGGTATTATTTTCATATAAACGTCTAAGATCGTTGTAATGATCATTATGCAATCGCTTCTATAATATATTTTTCATTCATTCATTCAACTTAGGGGGTTTGTTCCTTTTTTTATCCCCCCTTTCAAATAGTATATTAACAATTTTATTATGTATACAGTATTTAAAAGCATGATTGTTGTTTTATTTGCACTTCCCCAGGCAATAATCTCATGAGTTACACCTTAGTATAAACTATAAAAAAACTGAACGTAGAGTTTCAGGTTTCATTATTCTACTTAATCTCAACAAAGGAAAAGGAAAAGAACATATACTCATAATAAATATTGTATTTTTTTAATTTTATTTTGGGTTTCACAGTCCCATCTCAGATGACAGTCGATCATAATACTCAAACATTTAGTTCAATTAATTCTTTTTGTAGAGTTTCATCATCTATTTTTAATTCAAACTGTCAATGTAGTTATCGTGGGTTATACAAACAGTTTTATTGACATTTCAGGCTAACAAATTTCCGTGTAGGCATAGTTTTGTAATCTTAAGTTATACCTCTAAAGTATTTAACTCTCTGTCCCATTGTATACTTACTGCCCAAGATATAATATTGCAATTAGTAACACTTAATTCAAGCATGTTATTCACATAGGTAATTAAGAAGAAAACAGTGGCCCCAAAATAGTTCCCTGCGGAACACCAGCATTGACTTTAACTAGGTATTCAAATATAAGGAATAGTGATTTGTTATATTGTAGTTAAGTCTAAAAAATGATGGTATATTGAGATTGCTTTTTTGATCTATACAGGATTTCATTATTTATTCATATTCTACTGTGATCATTTAAATAAGGTTTATACCCCAATTCAAAAAAAAAAAATTATACTGTATTTATTTATTTATTTATTATAATGAATAATAAATTTAACAAAGCAGAGGGTGCAACATACCTCGTGGTCGATTCCATTTCTGAGCAGAAGCAACTTGGGGGGGTTTTAACTTGAGCACATGAGTCGTCGGTTTCAAAACGAGCTTCCGGAACACGCAAGTCCAAGAAACATCCGCCGTTTCGTTAGAGATCGCAGCACCATGCACCGGATTTGATTTGCAAGAAAACGAGCGGCGTAATAATTACAACTTCCGTTTTTCCCAAACTTTAAATCGCAAATAATTAAGGAACGTGAAATGATAATTAAGAACGAGTTGATTGGGGGTTGAATGAAAAAAAAAAAAAACAAACGACGAATGTCACACTGCAACACCACCCAAATAATAATGTTATTATTATTATTCTTGGACGAAAATGAAGAGTTTCTTTTTTAATTTCAATTCTTTTTTTGTATTAATCGAAACACTTACACTCGTGTGCGTTTAAGAAGTTGATGGTACGTGCACTGGTTCGCGATTGTTGTTAGACGTTCAGAAGGCGTGAAGAATGCGCCCGCAATGTTTGAGCGTGCCACGAAATCTTCAGGAGTTCTGTGGTTCTTTGATATTGCGCTGGAATACATAACATCCCCTCCACGGTTTCGTTTGCTGAAAAAAAAAATAAAACTATTCGCATCTAACAGAAATAAGAACGAAGGTTTGATGACGGTGGTATGTACGAGGCCTTCCTCACTACGTGGATCTGCAACGAGCAACGAGAGTGACCCACAATGTTAGATCGGACCGACCCCAATTTAAATTAAACAATAAATTATGTATTATAATTAGAACTTTCGCGGAGGGTTTCGCAAAAAAAAGATTAAGATTAATGTCATTGGGCTGTCAAAGGCTTTAATCATGCTGTTAAATTAATCAGTGATTAAGTATTTTTTGTGAAGTGAGTGTGAGCCACAATGCAATCGGAAGGACCCCCAATTTAAATTTAACAATCAATTATTCTAATTGGTACTTTTGCTACTGTTACTTAAGGTCGCTACACACTACCCTATTTCTTGCATGAGATTTGCTTAATTTTCTTAAACAAATTAAAGCACGTACGAGATGGGATCCAAAAATTAAATTTGCCTGGAACATAGGCGCCGGATTTTTTAAATATTGTCGGGTGCAATTTTCTTTGTCATTCGTATGTTCAGTCTATAATATACACAAAATAAAATACGTATTATAAACATTGTTAAATTTATTGAAAACATGCAGGTAATTGTTGACATTACATATTTACATATATTAAACATTTAATAAACAAAATAGTAGGTTACTTTATATTATATGAAACATGTTGCGCCTTGTAGCAGTTCTAGAAATAAATTCACTTGCAACTTGTTCCAAGTCTAGCACGTTAGTTTCTTCTCTGTGGATATTTAAAATTGCCATATGATTAAGGCGTGATTGACCATTGTATTGTAATTGTAGATCTTAAGTAAGTCTTTATTCGACGTAATGTAGAAAAAGATCTTTCTGCTGTGGATGACGAGACGGGAACGGTTAGCAATATTTTAATCAATTTGTGAATTTCTGGGAGTAATTCTGACAGTTCTGGGTTTTCGTTAAAAAACTGTGTAACGTCAAATAAATTATTAAACTTATGTTTCTTTGAATTGGCTAAATCCAGTAGCATATTATGATGAAGTAGAAGCCTGTTGTTATCTAAATCATCACCATACAATAGTATAACATCTTTATCTGTATTAGTATGGCCAATTAAAAATTGCTCGACTTTTATTAAATTTTCAAAAGCTGTTGAATTAAAGCGGTTGACAATACTTGAAATAGCTGTATCTAATATTTCGAAATATAGAGGCCTGTAGTATTCCATTGGAGAATTTGGATGAAAGGGTGGTCCTGCGTCATTAAATCGTTTAGGAATTTTCCTTACCATTGGCTGCTTAGGACATCCAATCTGAAATTCGTTAGCCTTTTTGACACTACTTTTCCACAGCTCCTCGAATCCTCTATCTCTTTTCAGTTTTAACATATTGAGAAAATTATCAATCAAGTTTCGCGCCGTTTGCAAAGACAAATCTACCTTTTGGAGGGCAGAATTTAATTCCTCGATTCGTTCAAAAATGTTAATAGTTACAAGAAAGAAAAATAAGGTCTCAAATTTTTGTAAGAATTTTAAAAATCCATTTGCTTTGGAAGTAATTTCACAGGAATTTACCGATGAAGCACTAACCTGCATGAATTCTAAAATGTTGACATAATTATTCAATACTGCTTTTAAAGATGTAATGCGAAAACACCAACGTGTTGGACAAAAAGGTCGTAATGCCACTGACGTTGACAGTGCAATCTCTTCATCTTCAGAACCAGAAGATTGAATTTTAGTAAATGCAGACAGTCTTTTAGGAGAAGCTTTAATAAAATTAATTAATTCTTTAACTGTGCCTACAAAATCTCTTATTTTATCAATTTTGTTTAAACTGTCCTGTACCACTAAGTTCAGAGAATGAGCAAAGCAGTGAACATAGATTGCTCGGGGTTCGATTTCTCTAATTCTAGACTGAAGTCCAGATACATGACCACTAACATTGCTAGCACCATCGTAGCACTGTCCTCTGCATTTTATAATATTAATGTCAAGTCGTGCAAGGCAATCCATGACAATATTGAACAGTGTTTCTGAATTTGTTTCTGGTGTTTCATAAAATCCAAGAAAATATTCATTTACTTTATTTTCTTGGTCGACAAATCGAACACATAGTGAAATTTGCTCTTTGGTAGCGATGTCAGTAGTTTCGTCCAAGATTATGCTAAAATAAGTATCTTTTAGTAACAAACACAATTTTCGAAGGACAGTATTTGACATGAGTGTTAGAATTTCATTTAAAATATCGTGTGATAACCACTTGTGTCCACTACGATTTAGCCACGCTTTAAGTTCAGGACAGTCCTCAGCTTTTAAATGCAATAACTGCATAAAATTTGAATTTATGTCGGAGTGTCCTCTAATTGGTAATCCTTGTTCAGCGAGATACCTTAAAGACGAGATTATTCTTAAAAGTGCAACACGAGCTTCTTTCATTTGGATACTTTTTCCAGTGGATATTAATAACGAAACATTTTGACCAGCTGCCATACTAGTTTTTGCGACGAAAGCCTTTTTATGCACATTTGATTGTTCATGTGCAAGAAAACGCTCGTTTGCTTTATGCCAACCATTAAATCCATCCTGAGTAAAACATTTGATTGTACGTTGTTCTGCCGTTGTGATACTGGGTAAAGGAACTTTCGCTATTACTGAATCACAACACAACGAACAAAAAACCTTATCTTTTTCTTCATTATAATGTATCCAGTTATATTTCAATTTCCATTTTTCATTAAAAGATCGTCCTTGCTTAGGATTTGGACATACATTTAATTTATTTTCTTTATTTTCAAGATTATCGTTCAATGCAATTGTAGTAAAACTGCTTGATTCTTCTTTTTCCTTTGGATCAATTTTATAAACAAATTTATCCACTATAAATATTTAATAATTAAAATTAATCCAAATTGGACAAAACACATAATACTTACTACTCAGAAAATTAAACAGATAACTGCTTGCAAACGTGCTTTAAACAAAACGTACACCACCGTAGTATGTATAAAACAGTAAGAAGAGATAGGTCTTGGTGGCACTTTTGAAGTTGCGTTTCCAAGATTTATTTAAATGAAAAATGACGTATAATTCAATAGCCTCGCCCGCCCCTAGCGGCAAACTGTGGAAAGTAGCGCCAGTTTACGGTCATGCGCCTATCAATTAAAAACCCGCGAGATGTCCCCACAGTTTGTTAGTTACACTGTAAAACTAGCTTCATGTTTGATACAAGTTCATGTTATACTAAAATAGACTAAAATAGTATGTTATAGTTTGAACGATGCCTAATTACTAATTCTTTCACGAGGTGATAACGAATTATTTTGTCGGGTGCTTTTTAATATTTTTGCACCCCACAAAATCATTTGTCAGGTGCACGAGGTCGGTGCACCCGACGAAGCGGCGCCTATGGCCTGGAAGAAATTAGGACGTGTTTTACCTTCCCCAAACCACATCTGAAACTCAAACATTTCTTGTTCCAATTATTTAGACATTTATTGTGCGGCGAGATCTTCTTCACTTCCTGGATTCGAAGCAACGAGAGTGACCCACAATGCAATCGGAAGGACCCCCAAAAGACCCGCACCAATTTAAATTAAACAATCAATTATTATAATTAGTACTTTTGCTACTGTTACTTAAGATCGCTACACACTACCCTATTTCTTGCATGATATTTGCTTAATTTTCTTAAACAGTTTAAAGCACGCACGAGATGGGACCCAAAAATTAAATTTGCCTGGAAAAAATTTAGGACGTGTTCTACCTTCATCAAACCACATCTGAGACTCAAATATTTCTTGTTCCAAATACTCATTTATTGTAGAAATTGAACCAAACCTTGCGCAAGAAAAAAACGTAATCAATTCAATTCCCCTCGTAAATCATCTGTTGCATTCCTCAAACTTGATCGTAATCGTTTTGAAAGTTTGAAAAGTTTTAAGCAAAGGCGCGCAGTAAGTAACAAATTCCAAACGGGATGGAATGGTCGGTCGTAAACTAGTGGAAAACATGGGGGCAACATGACGTTAAAATTCACCAAACATGCGGTTGGCTTGCGTTACATTTGCCTATCCGTGTTTATATACTCCCTGTTACATTTACATGAATGAGGCAAATCAGTTTAGATCTAGAAACTTTATGACCGAGTAACGTTCGAGACAATCTACTATAATAATTCTCCTCACTATGAACATTTGAAAAAAAGAAAACCAAAGAACTGGTTGCATTTATTTATGTTTAAACCAACAATGAAAAATTGCTGGTTTTATCTTTAAACCAATGAAGAATTGTTGGTTCAAAGATAAATAAATGTAACAAATTCTTTTTTTTTTTTTTTAATTATTTTGGTTACCAAATTTAACTGAATAGTATTCAGTCTTTATCAGGCTGCCACTGCCAAAATATTGGGGGGGGGGGTAGCCATTGTTTGTAAAACGTGCTGCGAAAGCCTAAGGCGAATATTTGGGGTTGTTTTATTTTATATTTTTTACAAACACGTTTCGTAACTGCAGATTTTCAAAGCGTACCTAACCATTCTCCTAAACTTTTCAATTTACTTTACAACTTTATCCAGCATGCTTGGCACCCTCGTGGAAGTGTTAGAATTTTTATCATTTTTATTATTTTATTATCAAGCCGTTTTTAAATGCTTGAGCGGAACGCATTTCTAGCTACTTAATAATAATAAAATAGAAAACGTTTCAAGGAGATCCTTTAAGTCCTTTACTGTTTTCTCTTCTAATCGGAAAGATGAATAGAAACCTTCTTTCAGGAGAAGGGAATCAAGGGCATTTTATATACCCAAATAAAACAAAAATCTTCGTAATTTGAAGGAAGTGCACATCCAAAAACTTCAGGTGCTTTTTATTATAAAAATTCAAAAATCTAATTCGTATTTTATCTTAAATCGACGTTTTTTTTCGTCCACAGCTGATTAAAAACGGCGCGGCGTTCCCTTTATTAAATAAATTTCAGGGTCAGCCTTTATAGCTTTATTGCTCTAGAAAAGAAGCAATAAAAACGTACGAAGACACGATATCATAAAACTTACGATTTCGAAATCACTTAACTTTGGCGTAACATGCTTTTTGAGGTTATTTTTAATTAATCATAATTTTTTTGAAATTTTCTTTTAACAGTTTAGATTTAAATTATCTCTCAGATTTTTTTTTCTTCAATTCAAATTGAAACATTAAAAACAGCTCAAAATAAAATATTTTTTTGACCAGAAGCAAAAAAAGGTCAAAAGGAAGAAGATGACCTGAGTCCTGAGTTCCAGCAATGGTTCCAGTGAAGACGACGCCGACGGTGGAGCCACTGAAGTAAATGCGAACGGCATGGGACTATTTAACACTCAGAGATAAGACAAATAATTACGGAATTATGTATTTCGTTCGGTATATTTTGAACGAGGCGGCAAAGAACGCGTGTGCATTAAGCACGTCGCTACAGAGTTACACGTTTGCCGCCTCGTTTGTATTTAATCGAACAAAATATGTAATTCCGTTGCCTGCGAATAATTATTATTTCAGATATGTTTGGCGTCTCATAAAATAATTGTTAGCGAATTCGCCAAACATTGTAATAGATTCTGTTTTTTTTTTCTACTTACAATGCCAAATGTTCCCGAAGAAACTTTATTTTGGCAATTTTCTAGTAATATTTTTTTTTAACA
Organism: Prosopocoilus inquinatus; assembly: GCA_036172665.1. Taxonomy (NCBI): domain Eukaryota; kingdom Metazoa; phylum Arthropoda; class Insecta; order Coleoptera; family Lucanidae; genus Prosopocoilus; species Prosopocoilus inquinatus. The sequence goes on from CM069879.1 coordinate 10,655,426, forward strand.
CGGTGGCCTAGAGTAACCCTTTGTGTTGGCAATACTAAATTTTATTTTTAAATGGCAAGTACAACTGGAGTAACTTACGACATGATTCTAGTGGCCGTCACGTGAGAGCATCATTTCAAATGTAAAGTAATTAAAATTCCAGTTATTTTATTTATTTAACTAACACCTGTTTATTATGAAGTGATAATAATGTCGATTTAGAATATATTATCAAGTCTATAAAACACTAGTGGAATTATGAACCCATAATTAAACTGTCACTCAAAATCGATTTCATATTACGACTTCATAATAAACGGGTATTGAATAAAATCGGCATATAAGGCACTTGTATAATAAAGAGCTGTTTTTTTTATTGTTTATAATATTTTACCATAATTTTGTCTTTACGTCAAATAAAACAAAACAATCAACAAAACAATCATGTTGCAGTGTGTTACAAATATGTAGTTGAGTCAAAAAATCCTCTTCCAGTTCTTTATTAATCCAAGAAGTCATGATTCTCACGCCATAAATACTTTAAAATCAGCTGCTTGTGTTTTGTTTTATTTTATTTTTGCTATGGAATCCCCTGCGAATCTTTTCGGTTTTAATTCATTTATTGACGCACAAATTCATTTGCTACATTTCTTACATTTTTAGAAAAAGAAAGGAAACACCTAAAACCAAGAACTCTTTGTCTTTTTTACTGGTCTTGCTAGAACCTGTTTTGATGTTTGAATTTTATTTTATTTATAATCACTCTCTAATGATGACTTAATAATGAACGCGTTGACTTACGAATTCCCCTTTTTAAACTATCCGTACAGGATGTGACAAAGCGCATTTTCTAATAAAAGTTCGGGTCCAAAAGTCGATGTATCAAAACTGTCAGCGTCTCGTTGAAGCTGCTATAATTAATGAGCGAGCACGTTAATTGTTTCCAATGAAATACGATCTGCAGGTGCGGCATTGCAAGTAAGTTCAACGACTTGAATTTCAGTCGCCGGCATGGAATTAATCCCCTCATTTAAGACGTTAATTTTGCTTATATTTACGTTTCAAAGCCAAAAAAGGACTACTTTGATCTGCACGCAAAGCAAACGTCGTTGATTCACGTGAATAGTTTCCAGACAGCAATTAAGCCTGTGTCGGTGACCGTACTTGCAAAATGGACGATTTTGTCAATTTAAACCAAAAATACGGGCGTTGAAACCAAGAGTAAAAAACGATTTTAGAATTAATTTTTCCAAACGCCTGAAATGTCCTAACTCTGAGCGTACTTAAGCAAACAAATTCTCCTACAATTTCTATTTTTTTTTTGTTTTCAAATTCGGATTTCCCTTTGATAACGATGGTGGAGATTCATTGCAAAAAATAAAAAAAAATGAAAATTACAGCCTGTTTTCAAGAAAGGTGCGCTCGCTCAACGAAACGAAACTTCCCTAAAAATAAGAAAAATACTTCAACTTGGCAACACTGCAGGTTATTAGTTGGTTATTTTATGCAAATCTGTAGGTAACTGATCAGAGTCATGCGAGTCCTGGCTTATTGTTCTTATGAGAGGTCTATTACACGCTACAAAAAATAAAACCTGGAACGTACGATTTTTATTAAGCGTTTCAGTGTTACACATTTTTTTTATTGCATATTCCTTATATCTATAAATCAGAGTATCTTATTTTACACAAGATGCACTTTATAATTACTTTTGAAATTCGTTTTTTCCTTCGTCACGCTCCGTCTGTTCTAGTCTTGAGAGATACAGATTAGGTATATCGTCGGTGGGTAGCATCTAATGAGATGCGGCGATTTGCTTCTGCTGTTGTTGTTATCATCATCCCTTTCACTTTCCTCTCGTTTATTGTAGCGAGCCGCCACCACCAGCAGAAAATTTATTCGTCGGCGCAAAGAGATTAATTAATAATCGTGCAGAACCGGCGATTTTCTATCAAGCGCGCGTCGAATCGGCTTCATTACCAGATTTATTTCATCGGTCAGTTTGCTCCTGAATACCTACCTACAGGTGTGCCATAAATTCCCGGTGCGTGTAATTTCGCCGGTTCGCTTAAATTATCGCAGTTATTAACAACCGCCAGGGCATGAACGAGGAAGCCGCAAAGCAACAAATTGATTAGTTTTTAATTTTGTGAGCTGCAGGCCAATCCAAAATTCATTTCTATTATACATTTTATGTTATCTATTCACGAATGATTTGTTGGAATCAAAACATATTATAAATTAATTTCAGATAAAAATGTTTCCAGTTCCCCCACGTTGGGCGCCAATTATTGGTCGCGTAGCTTAATCACGCCTAATTTGGGGCGCGCCAACCATTCATTACGTTTTTTTTTTTTGGTAGTATAGTCTGTCACGTTGGGAAATAATTATTTTGGAGTGTTATTCACAAGTTGGGAATCGTTTTTAAAAAATCATACGAATTGTTTCGAACCTAATCTTGTAAGGTTATGTTGCAGTTGTATATTTTAGAAGTTTAGAATTTATGAAAGTTTTTGCATTCTTGGGATATCTCTGAAGCGCTAGCATATTTGTTTACGTTATTAGTTTGATAATATGACATGGGGGCGTATTTAGTCTTGGCAGCAAAGAAACGGCAGAGACGGCAGTCTCCCGAGCGAAAGCGCGGAAGGCGAAACGTGTCGGTAAACGGGGCCACGGATGTGGCTGGTGATGCATGTGGTGGCCGCGGTGTGTTGCCGGACATGAGCTAGAGGGTGTCTGCAGAATATGACCTGAGATGGAATGTTCTGGCAGAAGTGTTAGGGGGGTAAATTCTCACGATTGGCAATGCGGTTTGAGGGTCATGAGTCATGAGTTATGCGGAGGTAATCTGGTAGCAGAATATTGTCCGGGACGCGATCCGGGGCGTTGGCCAGAGAATGCCACCGTACACCAGCATACGGTATCGGGGCTCTTGCCGCGGTGTGCAAGCAGCACCGATCAAGAACACGGTCCCGGCAAAGCAATTAGCAGTATTCTGCATTCATTGTGAGTGGGAATTCGGTTGATTGCATTCCTGACCAGGTGATAGCATTGAGCTATCCAGAAACGTCTGACATGATGATGTCATTGGACCGGTACGGAGTGGTGCTTGACACTCACGCAATCGGTGCATCAACTGATCCTGAGAGCGTACGCTCGGGAGGCAAGGTATGCTAATATCCATCGGGAGGGGTGGGTTTTGTAACCACAGGTGAACGTGCGGGGATAATGCATGCGAAGATAAGAAGTCAACGTGCGAGGATGACTTCCCCAGTGTCCAATATCATCATGAGGGAGCTACAGCTTCTAGATTCGTCGCTGGAGCAGGTGGCGCCGGGAGAACGGCCCCGGTAAGTGGAATGTTCCATTTTTCTGAATAGATACTCGTAAAGGGTTACTTATAATTTGCATGGTCCTGATCGAATTGGAATGCGATGCCCGGGAGCTAAGACGTTTACCCTCAGCGCCTGTTGCGGTCAGGGAAGCGAGAAAGAAAGAAAGAACATTAGGAATGAGAGACCTAACCAATGGTGAGTGAATGTTTATTGTAACTCCATCCTTAGATAGTATTGTTTGTCTAAAGAAAAAACTTATTTCGAAACGTATTTCAAAAATCATCTTTGCCTTTTCGACTCGTTTATTTCTTTATTTGTTCATAGAACATTTATACGACGAAAACTATGATAAGATAAACCTCTTCGGCCGACTTTTATGTATTAGAGGAGTGTGCGTTCCCATATCTCTAACGGCACTCGCGCTCGTTGAAATTTCATGTTTCTTTCTTTATCGCCGTTCCATCTTCGTGTTTCTTAGCGGAAACATGAGAATCTCATCTCATCTGCTAGAAGCAAAAAGTCACTTCGATTCCTTGAGGAAACAAGCACCTCGTAATCGCTTTTATATAACAGCTCACGTTCGTCAAGAACAGCATGGGCCTGAGTATATTAACCCTGCGGCACTCCGTGTTAATTTGAATGACCACGTCCTTCTGTTTTCTGTTTTTTTTTTGACATGCAGCTTGAATTTGCGCATCGTAGAAAAAGCTCTTCACTCTTTGTTCGTATTTGTTTGTTTATTTATTTATCTATTACATTGTAACGATTTCACACTCGACCGAACCGTTCGGACACAAACGAGCTTGTTCCGCCTGATCACGTTTATTCGGCGATGGGTGAATCCTGTTCGTTTTGCACCTCGTAAATCAAATCACTAGGTAAATACGCAAATTCACGCCGGCCGACTTTTTTCTTTACGCCATCTCCGAGTGTTAACAAACAAGACGGGCGTGTTACGGTCTTCCTTTTGTTTGTACTTCAACGTGCACAATGCGGAGGTTCTCACGATTTTTGCTCGGTCACCCTAGGAGGGGGGAAGGAAATCAGTGATCTTCGAAGAAAAAATCGTTTAAGTTCGGAGATCACGTGGAATTCGTTTTGAAAATGGCAGCGGAACTTAAAATTTTTCTACCAATTACTAGATTATGTCGCGGATCTGCTCGTGTTTTTACTGGAACTTCCCAGTCGATGCAGATGTGCTCGTAATGTTACTCGAACCTTCTAATGATTCTACGCGTAATCTAATCGGAATTGCCCTAGAAATCACGAAAGCTCCATTTATACCCCTCTAGTTCTCCATTAAAATTAAATACTCACTTAAACCCCCTTAGTCATCTATTAAAATTAAACACGTGGGTTGCTGGAAAATTTTCTGGAATCTAGTAGGTCTAGCGTTTATCAACTGTCATATTTGAAAAATTTGACGTTTTTCGCCTATAATTCTATTGACAGTTCCTATCCAAGTGAACTAGTTTTGTTTGTACAGCATTTGAGAAAAAGTAATTTTGTGTAAACGTGGAAATCTCGCGTGAAAATTTTCGTGCCGTGATTTTTTACGATTTCAAATGTGGTCTAACGCCGAAACAATGCCTCGATCGGCTTCATTTGGCTTTTGGAGATGAAGCACCATCAAAGAGCAGTGTTTATAATTGGTTTGCCGAATTCCAGCGTGGACGTACCTCTCTCAGTGACGAATTTCGTGAAGGTCGTCCATCAACATCTGTTGTTGCCACTAATGTAGATGCTGTGCGTGAAATGCTTGAGCGAGATCGACATGTGACATACCGTGAGATTCAAGCATCCTTACGCATTGACATGAAAGCAATACACCAGGTTTTGCGTGATCATTTGAACGTACGAAAGCTTTGCAGTCGTTGGATCCCACACAATTTAACAGAAGCGGAAAAGCAGGGTCGCGTCAAATGGTGCGAAGAAATGCTCAAGAAATTCAATGGAGGTCGTTCAAATTTAGCAAAGCAAAAAAGTAATTTCTTAATGTGATTATCACAGGAAGGACTGTTTCAGGATTCGAAATTAATCCCCATGTCTTTTTCATTCTTTTTCGCATTCGGCAGGCTGTTCGTAACGTGTAGGAAACGCTTAATAAAATGATTGGTATGGCTGCGACTTGAAATACAACACCTTAATTTTGCGCCGCCAATTAAAAAAAAAATTAATTAGCGAAGATTTCCTTTTTTTTTCGTCAGCAACCTTAACCTACATGTTTGATCGTTGGCTAATCTACCAGACACGTTTCGTTCTTATGTACTTACATACATACATGTAGGTATATACAGGTACATATGTATGTACATAGATACATTCATTTCTAAGAACGCAAGAAAATCAATAATTTGGTTTGCTTGGGGCAAACCCCACCGTTGAAAGAAATTTGCTTGTTTCTTCATTTTTTTTTTTTTGAATAGTAGCGGAATACGTGGGAGAATTTTAATTTCAAGATGTTTTGCATTCGATGAAATCCAGCGTGAATCTATCCCGTCTCGTTCTTACACTATTGTAGTTACGCGATTACGCAAATCATTACGAACAGGTCCGTCCTAAAATCTATGAAATCCTATCCGTTATGGGATTCAGCCTTGCGCCGGGTTTACAACAACGTCCTCGGCGGAACGTTATTTCTTTTCTTTGTTGCAATGCAGAACGGAAGAATGCACTCTGCTTGTTTAAATAGTTTAGATTTTTTTTTTTGCGGATTGTGAGTAGTTTGTTTTATCGATTAGTACGTGGTTTTCAGGAACTTTCAAAATAAAATCGAAATAACATAATCAACGCCATCACGAATGGAAATGACGGTATTCCAGCAGAATAAAAAAAAATAAGACATGTTCGAAACAATAATTCAATGGCCAGTTGCATGTCGCACCCGTAACACGTAAGCTTAGAATGTGACGTTTTGGGTTGACATAACTTGCCTAAGGCAAATTCTAATGTGTTTAATGCAACTGGCCATAAATAATATCAGTTTCGATTGATAGTTATCCTCATCACCTAGCAAGGATAAATTTAGTATAAAAATAATTTTATAAATTGTAACAAGGGATATCATTGAAGGAGTCTTTGAGATTTTTATTTTCTCCGCACTATCCCATTCTATATCATTTTATTGTTCGTTCTAACTTAATTTTTTTTGCATTCGTTTGTCTGTATGAGTATTTACACATCATTTTATACCACCCTCCCCTCATGATAATGTTTTCCTCTATTTTTCACTTTCAGAAATGGAAGTCGTTATTGGCAACACATATTTCGATGACTAAGAGTGGCTGGCATCTTTAATTAACAAAATATATTCAAATGTAAGGGAAATTCTCGTACAATAACAAAGAGATTATAAACGAAATAATATGTGAATTAAATTTTAACTGTTACCATAAAATTGAAACTAGAATTTGAAAGCGGGAAGGGAAGGTCAAAAAAATCAAAAGCCTTTATTAGCTGCTAAATCTTAAGCGACGATGATACTTTATCCAAACTCACCCTCGCCGATCGTGGATGCTTCTTAGTTATTTAAATTACTTAAATTAAATCAGGAAAATTGACTGAAACAGAATAAATTTCGTGTGTTGAAAAATTTACGGCCAGGCAATTTAAGACGTGTGTTAACCAGACTAAGTCATACTCGGAACTCTGGCAGCTTTATTTTTCTTGTCGCATTTATTATGATCTAGGATGACTAAAGCTAACCTGGGAATTCGTAGAATTGGCTTGCACCGGGGGCCGCATCAAAGCAACGCACAGAGCTCTTCCATGGCTCTTCAACGACATTTCGCGTTCTGTAAAGCAGTGCAATGCAATCATTTTCTTCTTTTTTTAACATGATACCGTAGTGTACTGCAAGCTGAATAATGCTTTTATTATATACGCTAGCAGCATGTGTTTCATTTGGTTTTTCAAATAAGTCATAATCCGATATGAGTTCTAATTTAATAAAGTATGTTAATTAAATAGAGTGTACTGAATCACAAAAAAAAAATAATGATAAGAATCTGGATTCTTTCAGGGTCGATAATAATCGCCATGAAATCGATAAAAAATTAAAAAGAGTTGGAGATAAAAGAATCCCTAGGAGTCATCGACTATCAGTCTATTAAATAAGATTCGTTTTCTAATATTGTATTAATTTTTTACTCATTATATCTTCTATTGGATTTGTTGAAAGTAGGAGTAATTAGTTTGTTATTAAAGAAAAATTATTATACTTACAATATAAATATTTTCATGAGTTCATAAAAATTTGATTAAAGCAGTTCTAGCATTGTCTTGTATTTTGTAATTTAATTTTCATTTCATAATGATCTAATACGTAGCGAATTGGTCTTACAAACGTCAGAACCTGGCGCGTCAAAAGTTTCGACGCGCCAGGCTGATGACAGAATTTTCTGGGCCAAGAAACTTCAACAGACGATCAGGCATATTTAAGAATCGACCGGAGAAAAAAAAAAAGTTCAGAACATTTAAATAAATCAGTTTATAAGTGTTATTTTCCGCGTTAACTAGCAAATTAATGTTTACAGTTATTCTAAATAAATTAGTTTATTAATTGCATCGAGTTTTTATTTTGAAATAAATTCACAACAAACAATAAATTCGTAACAATAGGATGGACTAAAAATCAATACGACGTCCTGCCATTTGAAATTAGAATGAAATAGCTGCATTTCTGGCTGAGAGATGGCGCTGTAAATAATCCCCTCACGTCTTGCTTTTAGATTTTCTGTTTGCTTTCGAAATTTACAAAAAAAAGTCATCGTGAAGAGGCAGGGTTTAGCCGAGAAAGATGAAATTGTGTCACAGGAAATTCAATTAAAATTATTTTCAACTTAATGATAAACGATATTAATTGCCATCTGGCATTGCGATATAACATTAACGAGCAAATTAGCTGCCGCTTTGGGATGACAGATGGCGCATGTAAACTTTTACCATTCCTTTCTTATAACTTTGTTTTTCACAATCTTCCTGTTCAACAGATGGACACTATTATTGTTCTTGTTAAATCCTGGCGATTTCCTAGATCCCAGATATCATGGGGATTCGCTGAGCTTTGGTTATTGAATCCTAGGATTCGCCGAGCTTTAAACCGGGCGTTATTTTCTTTATTTCATTTTTACATTTCGTTTTCTTGTAATTATATTTTCTTACTCCTCTTCCACATTACGCAAGGACTTTAACTCTTGCGCTTTCTTTCTAATAACTGAATTTTCTGCGGTGGTTTTCTCTCTCATTATTTTTTCTTTGTCTTCTTCCTCTTTGTTTTTTCTTGTGATTTTAACCGTTAAACTCTTCCTATCCATGAATTACTCTTAGCCAATTAGAGTTACTCTCGGGCTTGGGCAATTATTTTAGTTAAAATCTTCGCGTGTAAAGTCTTTCTTTCCTGGCATGAAAACTTTAACATTTTTTCTTCTAAATTTGTTTTTCAACATCTTCTTGTTCAATAGATTGACACTATTTTTGTTATTTTCAAAGTTCAGGGATATCTTAGGTCCTAGATATCCTAGGATATCTGGCTTTTACTTAGGATATCCGGTAAGAACTTCCAGTTTAAAATAGGATCAAAGCTCGGCGAAGACTAGGATGCCTGGTAAGATCCAGATGTCCTAGGATACTCTGAGCTTTGGTTATAGAATCCTAAGATTCGCCGAGCTTTGGTTATTATTGTAAACTGGACGTAACTTTCTTTATTTCATTTTTTTACATTTCTTTTTCTTATAATTATATTTTCTTACTCCTCTTGCTCATTACGCAAGGACTTTAACTCTTCCGCTTTCTTTCTAATAACTGAATTTTCCGCGGTGGTTTTCTCGCTCATTATTTTTTCTTTGTCTTCTTCCTCTTTAATTTTTTCTTGGGATTTTAACAGTTAAACTCTTCTTGCCCATGAATTACTCTTAGCCAATTAGAGTTACTCTCAGGCTTGGGCAATTACTTTAGCGTGTAAAGTCTTTCTTTCCTGGCATGAAAACTTTTATATTTTTAAAACTCCTACCTTGAGTCCCAGATATCCTAGGCTTTTACTTAGGATATCTGGTAAGAACCTCCGGTTTAGAATAGTAACCAAAACTCGGCGAATCCTAGGATGCCTGGTAAAATCCAGATATCCTAGGATCCTCTGAGCTTTGGTTATTGGATCCTAGGATTCGCCGAGCTTTGGTTATTATTGTTTATTTCATTTTTTTACATTTATTTTTTTTTGTAATTATACATTCTTGCTCTTCTTCCCCATTATTCATATTTCAATTACTCTTCTACTTTCTTCTTAATAACGGAATTTTCCGCGATGGTTTTCTTTCTCGCATAACTTTTTCTTTATCTTCTTCCTCACGTTAGATTTTTTTTTGCTTGTACAAAGACGTCCAACGAACGTGTTCACTCTCTCCTTCTCTCTGCGTGTTAAACCGTTTTGATTATTCAATCTGCATAAGAAAATAGTTTTTTCACTTTAACCACCGGACACTATTAAAAATGGAAAAAGCACTCAAAGTTTTACTTACTATCGTTTGATAGATTCATCTTGACTTTTCCATTTTTAATCTATAATCAATCATTAACGATATATTTGAGAGGCGCGAAGATTAAGTTAAAATTGTCCGTTCATTTAAAAAAAAAAAAAAGGTAAGTAATTAGGAGGTATTGAGTTATCTAAGTGCCCACCCTCGACCTCAATGTAACTCTCGTGTGTAATTGAAGAGTCGTGTTTGATGATGATGCACTTCACGCCCAATTCACACAATCTACACCACTAATTATACACAGAATTATGGCATTTGTTTTCACGAGCCGCACCTTAACGCGCATTTGAATTTAATTTTGAAAATTCCAACCAAATATCTATAACCTTATTCACAATCAAAGGATTATCCTATTTAAAATTTGGAATAAAGTTCGTCGAAAGAGAAACTTCGAGCCACTGTACTCTTATTTATTTAATTCGAAAGAGTGTTTTGAAATTTTGGCGCTAAAAATGAGCTCTGTCATTGGTCAATTCCGGCCGACCACAAATGACAAAGCTCGTTTGACCAATGACAGAGCTCGTTTTCAGCGCCAAAATTTCAAAACTCTCTTCCGAATTAAGAAAAAGAAAAAATGCATAGTCGGGCAAGTTGCTACTTAATTTAGGTTAATTTATGACGTCATGTTCATCTTCTTTTCTAATTCCTCCATCTATTATAGTTCCAATGAATGAAATTCGAAATTCACTAATTATCAATTTCTTATCTTTCTTCTTTAGAAATTCACGTCTTTGCTCATTCTTTTTTTAATACGCACGCATAAAATTGGTTCTGTTTGGGCCCTTCTTCCTGAGAAGAAAAAAGGCAAACTTTCCTTTCACACGCACTGAGAACGAAGCGCTCCCGCATATTTCGCAAGCACAACGTGCGTTCCACGCCATTAAATAAAATATGCGCATGAATTATAAGCCTGCCATCTAGTATCAACAATGCAAATAATCCAGTTCGCAACGCTAAATCGTTTCCGTCGTCTTGATCGAGGTGGAATCAGGAGGAAAAAAGACGCACGAAATACCTACCATCATCAACAGGGGCGTACTCGAGGTATTATTATCATCTTGATTACGCGCAGCGTAGTATTATCACGCTTAGTAAAAACGAGAAAACAGTTTGTAACATTCACCCGGACACTATTAAAATTGGGAAGGACGTTATGCGTTTCACTATCGGTTGATAGCCGCGTCAGGACAACTCGTGTTTAATTGTTTAGAAAAAATCATGTTTTCTTTTCGATTCTCTTGACAATATTGACAATTTGTTTGTTTATTTTTTTCACACTTGACGAGGCCAAGCTATCAAACGGTAGTGATTGTATATCGATTGTTCCTCCCAATTTTAATAGTGTCCGGTTAAAGATCAAAAACTATTTTCTTACAAATTTCAACAGGCAAGAGTCCTGTCGGCTTAATAAAGACGCAAGTACACCCTTTATGAACATGCAACGGCAAATACTTATGGTGGTATCGTTTTAATCGAACGCGATAGTACACTGTCATGTGTGATTAGCCGGAGAGGAGTTTACGATGTACGTACAGCGGCGTCCGGCCTCAGATCGTCGAGTTTGTAATCAAAAGACGTTTCTTTCGCTTCTTGTTTCTTTCGACGCGAGCAAATTATCGTTTATTTGTTTTAATTAACGTGAATTTAGAGGCGTTTTACAAGCGCGTCCACTTCAGCAATTAGCTCTCTCTCTAACGGCATCGTAAAAAAAAATAATAACAGCGAGTGACAGGAAAAAAAGTGAACCAATTAAAATCGTACGTCCCGACGGATGAGCAGAGTAATTTCTGTCTCCTCCTGAAAGTACGGAACTGGTAATTAGATAATTTTTTTCGGCGTGAAAAAGAAACGGGAGCTCTTTCTTGGCGACGACTTTAACCGAGAGTTGTTTATCACTTCTCACGTGATGGTGAGCGAGGATGAGGACATGACGAAACGAAAACGTGCAGATAAACGATCTGCTGGGGAACAGGAGCATGTCAAAATTTGCTGCTGAATCGCTGCTGATGATGATACTCGTACATAGCTCGGATGACTTTCAGAGCGAGCAAAATTACGTTGTATTATCGATTTCTATTCGATTTCACGTTACAAATATTTTTTCCTTCCTCATTTTTTTTAAAAAAGAAAGAAAAGTGTCATCGTATCCTTGGGTAGCTCAAAAGTTCCTAAACTCATTTCAATTTGCAAAGGATAAATTAAATCGATTTAAAAAAAAGTAATAGCACTAACTAAACTGGCAGAAAAAAGCCAGCCACTATCGAAATTCGAAGTCTTGATTCAAAAATCAAGAAAAAAGCCACTTGTATCAATGTAGATTTCATTCTGTTGGCTAGATGTTTGTTTAAATATTATAAACAAACAATACTATTTGAGGACGTAGTTACAATAAATATTCACTCATCATTGGTTAGGTCTCTCATTCCCAATGTTCTTTCTTTCTTTCTCGCTTCCCTGTCCTCAACAGGCGCTGAGGGTAAATGTCTTAGCTCCAGGGCATCGCATTCGATAAGGACCATGCAAATTATAAGTAACCCTTTACGAATATCTATTCAGTGAAATGGAATAATCCACTTACCGGGACCGTTTTCCCGGCCCCACCTGCTCCAGCGGCGAATCTAGAAGCTGTAGCTCCCTCATGATGATATTGGACGCTGGGGAGGTCATCCTCGCACGTTGTCTTCTTATCTTCGCATGCATTACCCCCCCACATTCACCTGTGGTTACAAAACCCACCCCTCCCGATGGATATCAGCATACCTTTCCTCCCGAGCATACGTTCTCAGGATCAGTTGATGTCATCGACTGCGTAAGTGTCAAGCACCATTCCGTACCGGTCCAATGACATCATCATGTCAGACCTTTCTGAATACCTCAATGCTATCACCTGGTCAGGAATGCAATCAACCGAATTCCCACTCACAATGAATGCAGAATACGCTAATTGCTTTGTCGGTACCGTGCTCTTCATCGGTGCTGCTTGCACACCGCGGCGAAAGCCCCGATACCGTATGCTGGTGCACGTTAGCATTCTCTGGCCAACGCCCCGGATCGCGTCCCGGACAATATTCTGCTACCAGAATACCTCAGCATAACTCATGACTCATGACGCTCAAACCGCATTGCCAATCGTGAGAATGTAACACTCCTGCCAGAACATACCATCTCAGGTCATATTCTGCAGACACCCTCTAGCTCATGTCCGGCAACACACCGCGGCCACCACATATATCACCAGGCCCATTCGTGGTCCCGTTTACCGACACGTTTCGCCTTCCGCGCTATCCCTCGGGAGACTGCCGTCTCTGCCGTTTCTTTGCTGCCAAGACTAAACACGCCCCCATATCATATTACCAAACTAATAACGTAAACAAATATGCTAGTGCTTCAGAGACATCCCGAGAATGCATAAACTTTCATAAATTCTAAACTTCTAAAATAAATAACTACAACAATTCAGTTTTTTATACTGTGCTTTTAATATTAATAAATAGATTAATGTGTCCCAATTTCACTGTATTTGTCCTTCGAAATTCTACAGTTCTTGCGGGCGTGATATTTTACTCTCTTAAGTTTTTTTTATTTTATTTCTACTCTGCATTCAATAACATTGCTTTTTTCCAGCTCTCTGCATGTAGAATTGTTTTTAATTTTCCAAAAAAAAAATATCAAAGAGATTCTTTTGCTTGATTTATAACGAATTCGTGTCTAATTAATACAGAACGGAATCTCGTACTTGAGACAGGTGGAAGGGAGCATCGCGTTCGCGCCGACTTTCCCTTAAGGCCATAAGAAATGTACGCGCTGCAAGCGACTTTCTGCCTCAACGGCGTTTGCACTTTCCACAAAAAAACAGCGAAGCGTCCTCGTCTAAAATAATATTTCTGCGGCCTTTCGTTAAACAATGCAATAATAATTTATTAAGATTCGAGAAAATCTGTTCGTTTTCTGCATTTTACATTAATAACAATTATTGGCAGAAACCTGCAGCGCAACAGACACCTAGACGTTACTTATAAATAACAATAAAATTCATTTTAATTATAAGAGTTCATGCTATTTAAAAAAAAACTGCAATTTGTATTGATTGATTGGTATATCATCATTAACTGCGATGAATTAAAGACTGACACATCAAGGCAGAATGCGAAAGCGCGTGATTGCCAACTCCTATGACTCCCTTACACCTGTCTCACGTACGAGATTCCGTTCTGTACTAATTAAAACCGAAAAAAGACAAAGCCTGCAACATTTTTAAATTATTCGATTTTCGCAGTACATAATTCAAGCGTGCGTCGCAGCTTTTCGTAACTGTTACTGATTTCTTAAATGTTTAAAGATGCAATAGCATCTCTTATCCGATTTTTTAATATTTTCACGTTATTTTGGTAAGTGCTCCTTGAAAATAATTCCGCCTCCACACATAAAAACCTGAAATTGTCTTTGGGCTTGTGACAATCATTTTTGTCAATATGGGGACGTACAAGAGGATAAGAAAAATATTTTGAATGTCAAAGGATTTTTTTTTCTTGGTTGATTTACGACAACGAACGAATCTGTAATAAAAATGGCCCTGTTTAATGAACGTGAAAGATCCAAACTAATACTAATTTGTTTCTTTTTCGATTTCAAGAACACCCCGTGTTAAGGCTTCAAGTTTAAAAAAAAATTGTCAGGTCAAAAAGCGATCGTAGGATGTCGCTGTTTAGTCTGATAAAGTTTTAATTACCAAATACGTTTATTATAAATGAAGCAAATGTCTCTTTCCTTTGATTATCTTTTGTGAAATTAAAAACGAACGTTTTTCCTTTCCTGTAAACTCAATCAAGTACCTTTCTGCAATTGTGATGAGTTAACAAACGGTATTAGCGTCCGTAAGTTGGGGGAGCCCCCAAAACCAAAAGTGCCAAGGACCACTGCTTGCATGCTAAACTAATCTGATTTGTATTTTAAATTAAAAAAAAAATGTATTTGCATGTCAGAGATGGCAAGTTAGTTTGAATCGATTAGTTTTTGAGTCAAAACATCAAAATGTGGCCACACTAATAAAATAATGGCATACTGACGGAGGCTGTGGAATTTCCTCCTGGCTTTGGAACTGTGCACGTAAATGTATTAACTTAAACAAAAATAAAATGAGACTCAGGAGGAAGAAACATGCGCCTTCGCTTGAAGAACTCAGAGGAACATTCTTGATTAAAAAAAAAAAAACTGCTCTTTTACAGATGAAAACCGTCATCAGGTTTTACTGTCGATGTTCGAACATTTTTCTTTGTCTACATTTATTAAAGTGACAAGACAGGAGATGCATGGGGCTTATTGTATTTGTTGGTAAGTTTGGATTGGAAGAAGGTATGGTATGGTGATTTGCACAGCACGAATTGCCAAACAATTCGGATGTATTTAAATAATGAGTGCATGTCTTCTCTCCTCCCTGGCGCCCGCCCCCGGCGCCCGTAACTGTTCTCTGCGATATCGAAATGAAAGGTGGGGGGATCACCCTAATAAAATAAAGACAAATTAGCAGAAGCTGTGGAATTTCCTCCTAGCTTTGGAACTGTGCACGTAAATGTATTAACTTAAACAAAAATAAAATGAGACTCTGGAGGAAGAAACATGCGCCTCCGCTTGAAGAACTTAGAGGAACATTCTTGATTTAAAAAAAAAACTGCACTTTTACGGATGAAAATCGTCATCAGGTTTTACTGTCGATGTTCGAGCCTTATTCTTTGTTTCCATTTATTAAAGTGACAAGACAAGAGATGCATGGGGCTTATTGTATTTGTTGGTAAGTTTGGATTGGAAGAAAGTATGGTATGGTGATTTGCACAGCACGAATTGCCAAACAATTCCGATGTATTTAAATAATGAGTGCATGTCTTCTCTCCTCCCTGGCGCCCGCCCCGGGGGCCCGTAACTGTTCTCTGCGATATCGAAAGGAATCGCGGGGGGAGCAATCAAAGGCACTAAAACACGAATTTGCCAAACAAACCCAATCAAGTTGATCACGGGTCGTTTGTTCCCAGTGCCGGACCGTTAGTGAAGAGCATCATCTCCTTGTTCGGCCGTGATCCCGGCCATCGCATGCGCGGAGCCCCGTGATTACGGCCCCCTCGCGGAAAAATGCGAGCGCCGTTTAAGCGTTTTGATTAGAGAATCGTGTGGACGAGGAGATAACTGAAAGTGCATGGGAACTCCGACCGGAAGAGTGAAAATGATCATCGGCTTCGTGTTCGACGACGCCGACGAGATCGAAATTCGATGTCATTTTCAACGGACGCCGCCTCACGAACGAGAAGAAGAAGAAGAAGAACAAGAACGAGAAGAAGAAGAAGCAGCTCGCCGTGTGCTTTTACTGTTAATGTTTGGACACGCCTCGTATATCATCGCACGAAGCGGTCCGCATTGTTTCAACCGAGCCGTAATTCTCAGGGAAGTGAAATGAAAAGGTAATTAAATTTCAATTTTGCGCACACACACGACTGTCTGTGTGTTTGTGTGATTAAAATTATTTCCAGAATTTCTCACAAAAAAAAATACCTTGTCATATCTCAATCGACTCGTGTATGTACACTATCAAGACCAAATAAAAGAAAGGAAAAGGCGCAACGGGGGATCAAACTAAACTGAATCGTCCATCGTGATGATAAACTCTTAAAAAAATAAAAAGGGCACGTTAGCTTGCGCCAGTTTTACAGAATTTAACTTCGGCACAATGCCTGCAGCTAAATCGTGACGGGCGTGAGAATTCAAACACCACGAAAATTAGACGCCACTTAATTTTAACCGGAAATTAAGAAAGGAATGGGCTCAGTTCATTTATTATATTGGCAACGGCCTGCAAAAGCAGTTTCATAATAAATGGATTCAATATGTCCAATCAGGACTAGCTAGAGGATAGTTATTACGATGACCAAAAATAATTTAGACGCAGCCAGTTTTCGTTTACATTAAAAATATTAAAATAACCGACGCACGTTTAGAGGCCAATTGCACCAAACACTGAAGGTTAGTTTAACTTTAAGCACCGCTTAGAATATGACGTATTCAATGTTGTGTGATGTTCAATGTTACATTGTAAGCAATACTTAAATTTAAGCTCGGCTTAAGTGTTT
The DNA here is from genome assembly GCA_036172665.1 of Prosopocoilus inquinatus. Classification (NCBI taxonomy): domain Eukaryota; kingdom Metazoa; phylum Arthropoda; class Insecta; order Coleoptera; family Lucanidae; genus Prosopocoilus; species Prosopocoilus inquinatus. Next base: position 10,672,391 of record CM069879.1, read on the forward strand.
GGTGCAACTGGCCATAAGTGACACACGTAATATCCCACCTGTTTAATCGGCGCTGCTTCCTGCGCGGTTTGATGAGAGCCCCTTAAGGTCTAGGTCCATCTTCAAAGTCGGCGGTGGCGTCTCTTTAAGGTGCCCAAAAGGTAGTATTCAGAAAATGCGGTTCAGTTAAAAATTATCTGGTCAAAAATCGTCCGTTCGATATCCAAAGAGATGTTCGGTATTAAAATATATATCTGATACTAAAAGCCTCCGATACTAAAAGTCTATGAGAATAAAAGAACGAAAATGTTAAAGACATCTGAAATAATGCGTCGCACATTCGCATAACATACTTGTGCTTGCTCAGAGGCTTCCAATTAGTGCAGAATTGTGCAGGCGGTACTCAGAAGCCTGAATCGTAAACGTCTAGGCTCAGGAGCCAGTCGCAAACCAAAAGTCTAGGCTCAGTAGTTCAGCCCCCCAAAGGATTGGAATTGAATTTTAAGTTGCCTTGAAATCTTCTTCGGTTAAGAAAGTCCGGGCATCCCCTACCACCTCCTTTCACGATGATTTCTTTTTACTGAAAGCCTCCGAAGCCTGAATCGTAAACGTTTAGGCTCAGGAGCCAGCCGCAAACCAAAAGTCTAGACTCAGTAGTTCAACCCCCAAAGGATTGGGATTGAATTTTATGTTGCCTTGAAATCTTCTTCAATTAAGAAAGTCCGGGAATCCTCTCCCATCTCCTTTCACGATGATTTCTTTTTACTGGAAGCCTCCGAAGCCTGAATCGTAACCGTCTAGGCTCAGGAGCCAGCCGCAAACCAAAAGGCTAGGCTCAGTAGTTCAACCCCCCAAAGGATTGGGATTGAATTTTAAGTTGCCTTGAAATCTTCTTCGGTTAAGAAAGTCCGGGCATCCCCTTCCACCTCCTTTCACGATGATTTCTTTTTACTGGAAGCCTCTGAAGCCTGAATCGTAAACGTCTAGGCTCAGGAGCCAGTCGCAAACTGAAAGTCTAGGTTCAGTAGTTCAACCCCCCAAAAGGATTGGAATTGAATTTTATGTTGCCTTGAAATCTTCTTCGGTTAAGAAAGTCCAGGCATCCCCTTCCACCTCCCTTCACGATGATTTCTTTTTATTGGAAGCCTCCGAAGCCTGAATCATAAACGTTTAGGCTCAGGAGCCAATCGCAAACTGAAAGTCTAGGCTCAGTAGTTCAACCCCCCAAAAGGATTGGAATTGAATTTTATGTTGTCTTGAAATCTTCTTCGGTTAAGAAAGTCCGGGCATCCCCTCCTACCTCCTTTCATGATGATTTCTTTTTACTGGAAGCCTCCGAAGCCTGAATCATAAACGTTTAGGCTCAAGAGCCAGTCGCAAACTGAAAGTCTAGGCTCAGTAGTTCAACCCCCCAAAAGGATTGGAATTGAATTTTATGTTGCCTTGAAATCTTCTTCGGTTAAGAAAGTCCGGGCATCCCCTCCCACCTCCTTTCATGATGATTTCTTTTTACTGGAAGCCTCCGAAGCCTGAATCATAAACGTTTAGGCTCAAGAGCCAGTCGCAAACTGAAAGTCTAGGCTCAGTAGTTCAACCCCCCAAAAGGATTGGAATTGAATTTTATGTTGCCTTGAAATCTTCTTCGGTTAAGAAAGTCCGGGCATCCCCTCCCACCTCCTTTCATGATGATTTCTTTTTACTGGAAGCCTCCGAAGCCTGAATCATAAACGTTTAGGCTCAAGAGCCAGTCGCAAACTGAAAGTCTAGGCTCAGTAGTTCAACCCCCCAAAAGGATTGGAATTGAATTTTATGTTGCCTTGAAATCTTCTTCGGTTAAGAAAGTCCGAGCATCCCCTCCCACCTCCTTTCATGATGATTTCTTTTTACTGGAAGCCTCCGAAGCCTGAATCGTAAACGTCTGGTCTAGGCTCAGGAGCCAGTCGCAAACCAAAAGTCTAGACTCAGTAGTTCAACCCCCAAAGGATTGGGATTGAATTTTAAGTTGCCTTGAAATCTTCTTCGGTTAAGAAAGTCCGGGCATCCTCTCCCACCTCCTTTCACGATGATTTCTTTTTACTGGAAGCCTCCGAAGCCTGAATCGTAAACGTCTAGGCTCAGGAGCCAGTCGCAAACTGAAAGTCTAGGCTCAGTAGTTCAACCCCCCAAAGGATTGGGATTGAATTTTATGTTGCCTTGAAATCTTCTTCGGTTAAGAAAGTCCGGGCATCCTCTCCCACCTCCTTTCACGATGATTTCTTTTTACTGGAAGCCTCCGAAGCCTGAATCGTAAACGTCTAGTCTAGGCTCAGGAGTCAGTCGCAAACCAAAAGTCTAGGCTCAGTAGTTCAACCCCCCAAGGGATTGGGATTGAATTTTATGTTGCCTTAGAATCTTCTTCGGTTAAGAAACTCCGTGCATGCCTCCCCTTCCCCACCTCCTTTCACGATGATTTCCTGTTACTGGAACTGAAACTTAAGTTTTTGCTTCTCTTCATCATTTTAGTTCCCTCGAAGACGTTTCTTGCCCTTAGTTCGATTTAATGGATTTCATGTTGCCCTTACCACGCACGTTCTTTGGATGCTTTTGAATTTCCTCGTTCGTTTTAGAGCTCTCTGCTTTGAACCTCACTTCTTTGAAATCGATTTCTTCATCTTGTTCCACGGATGAAACGGATTTCAAGCTGTTGTCTTCACCAAATCCTTCCTTATCGTTTCGAAAATGGAAAATGTAGGTGTGCCCCCATCTCCTCCAGTTTGCCTTCATCATGTCGTTCGTTACTTCAAAAATTTTAGCTCCCGTTTGATGACGATTTCTTATCCCTTTCTTTCATCAATGAGGCCTATCGGCATGGACTTCGGCGTTTGCCGTCTTCAAACCAGAAGAAGAATGGAAGATTTTTTTGCTGCTAGACTTTTGGGTTATGCAGTGTTATGATTGCCCTTTCGTTTGGGTTTCTGTGTCATTGCTTTCTTTTTCCTTCCTGAATACCGCTTCTCCTTCTTCACCTTCGGACCGACTATAGTTAACACATTTTTTTTTTCTAATATAGACCTATTCTGAAAGTCAGTCATTCAACATTAAAAGAAAACAGTTAGTCCTTCACTGTGAAAATGATTTTGATCTCCTCTGGTACTCCTGCTTTAAAGCTAAGCGGTGATTAAAAAAAAATATATGTTCTTCAGAGGGGATGTATTTCTACAGTAAAATCCTTGGGGCGGTTAAAACTTTCTTACATTCGTGACCCAACGGACACGCCTTCTTCTTCACTTCTTGAACGTGTCGAAATCCGACCCGCCCCCGCGTAATCGACCCCGTAATTACAGTTAATTAACTTCGCGAAAGTGGAGCACTTTTTGCCCATCCTAGGATCAGCAGACGCAAAAATCCCTTTAATATATTGCCTTGTATTACGGTGAGGGGAGAAAAATCGGGCAATTTTCGATGTAATTGCAAGTTCTGAAGCGAGCTTCGCCGCTTGAGCAAGCGACCGCAGGGTGTTTGTCCGAGCCCCTTGCGATTATTAAAAGCGATATTCACACGAACGCGATACGGTAATAACACCAATTTTCCCATTTTTTCGTTGGGAAAAAGGACGAGTTTCTTATCACTTTTTTCTTTGTTTTCGTTTTGCAAATTGTTGGAGTTTACGCATAATTTCGGAAAACAAAGCTTTCCATGGGTTTCCCCGCAGCGGCACCATCCACGGTATGCGTGCGTACCGACTGCACTTTTCTGGTGAGCTGGCGCGAGCAATTGATAAACGGTTAAGATCAATTATTCTGACCCTTGGCTCTAGGCTGGCGTTTGAACAACCTCTCAGGCACTTCATAATGCGGGCGTTTTGCAGGTGTTTATCAGCAGCGATTTGCGGCTAAAACACCGGAATAAAATTATTAGCCGCGTGCTTTCTTTGGTTCGAACCTTCGAGACGAACTCTGCGAACCGAATTCGATACGGTTGCAGCACGGAATTCGTCACGAATGCTTTATCCAACGCCCACTTCACGCAGGCCTGATTTATTAGGTGGGAGAACACCCTGAAACACTTGAAAATCGATACCTTCGAGACGAACTCTGCGAAACGAATTCGATACGGTTGCAGCAAGGAATTCGTCACGAATGATTTATCAAACGCCCACATCACACAGGCCTAATTTATTAGGTGGGAGAACACCCTGAAGCACTTGAAAATCGATTCATCTGAAACGCGTCCGGCGCAGAGATACGCCATTTTAAGTTGTCTTTTCGTCTTCAACAGCGAAACGTTTCCGGCGCAGTTCCCAGAATCTGGCCAATACCGAGGTCTGATATTGCTACGCGATAACTCAGGCCTGTTATTGAGGACGGTGTTGTTTTATCCAATTCCAACTCCAATTTAGTTCTTAGGTATCAAAAATCTCGATGTGTTCATGCCCTGAAATAGTTTCGTTCAGTTTTCGAAATCTTTTTTGATTCTGCTTTTTATCCCTTGCTGAAGAGATCCCAAATTCTAATTCTAATTCTAATTTTTGCTTTAAAGAAGTATCAGAGGATCAGGTGGCAAAGTTAATTGGTGAGATCACTTCTAAAGCAACGGGTTTTGATAACATCTCAATTACTATAATTAATCTTTGCTGTCCGTACTTAGTTCCAATTTTCACACATATATTTAATTTTTGTCTTACTACAAGTAATTTTCCAGATCAATGGAAACTAGAAAAAATAATACCTTTACCCAAAATTAATAAAATTGAGAATTTTAAGGATCTGCGGCCGATCAGCATCTTGACTACATTGTCAAAGGTTTTGGAAAAGATAATGAGTAACCAGTTGGGGAGTTATTTGACATCATGTTCCCTAATACCTACAACCCAGTGTGGCTTTCGACCCGGCTATAGTTGCACTACTACATTATCTCATATTGTTGATGATATTATCAGGGCAACCAATGAAAATAAACTTAGTCTGTTGGTTACTCTTGATTATTCTAAGGCCTTTGACAGAATAAATCATGAACTCTTATTAGCTATTTTACATTATATTGGCCTAGATGCAGCCTCTGTTACTTTATTTTCCAATTATCTTAACCGAAGAACACAAACAGTTGTCCTTGATAATCGTTATTCAGATATTGCATCACTTAGATCAGGAGTACCGCAGGGATCTATCCTTGGACCTTTGCTTTATTCAATCTATACCTCTAATTTTTTCTCGTTTGGTAAAATTCAATCTAATCACCACATGTATGCCGACGATACACAACTGTACAGATCATTTAGTTTCCCCAGTCTTGATACAGCCGTCCATGATATTAACACAGACCTAAGTAAGTTAGTTGATATTTCATCAAAACACTGTTTAGAGATCAATCCTAATAAATCGTACTATTCTTTGTTTGGCAGAGAAGTTTCTCGTAGTTCTGCTTTGCCACTAATCGCAATTACTCTTAACAATTGTAGGTTGAAGCACTGTGATTCTTTAAAAAATCTGGGTTTAATAATTGACATAAAATTACGCTGCAAAGAACATGTGACAGCATGCATAAGCAAAGCTTTCTGTAATTTAAAAATATTGTACCCTAGTAGACATTTTCTAACGACGGCAGCAAAAATTACATTATGTGAATCTATGATATTGTCACATTTCAGCTTCTGTGACGTTGTTTATGGTCCATGTTTAGATTTCAGAGATATTAAGCGTATTCAGACAATGCAAAACAGTTGCCTAAGATTTATTTACGGCAGTCCGAGATGGCAGCATATTTCTTACAAGTTACAGGAAGCGAAATGGCTTAATATGGAGGACAGACGTTTTCTCCATTTCGCCAGTTTTTCTCACAAAATTTTAATATCTGGAACCCCTCCTTATCTATTGATGAAAATTAGACATCGCACATACATAGTATAAATATAAGACGTAAAGATTTCATTGATGTTCCTAAACACAAAACAACACTGTTCAAGAGATCATTTACTTATAACGTAGCGTACTGTTTAAATAGCCTCGATTGTACTCTAAAACAATTACCTCCTAAACAATTTAAGAGACATCTGAAGCTGTAGTACCTGTTGACTAGACGGGCGTTAACATGAGATGTTTAACGTAAAATATATAACACAATTTTTAATATTACTTTATGAAATTTGCTTGTTTCCGCCAAAACTACATACATTCAATTTCTTTCCTAAATTTCTGTTTCCTTAGATCAACTAAGATTGTCCTTCCATTTATAGGTCTGCCATGTGTTATCAAACTTTCATATATAGTACTTAAATTTATAGATATAAGTTAGTTAAGTTTAGTTAAGTTCGGGTTGGCAGGTAGAACAGTTTGCTGCATTTGTTGTAGTAAACTGATGCCAGTCCCATTGGATTCCTATCATCTGTTTCATCACTGTAAATTTTTTTTTTTCTTTGAAATGGTCCAATAAATTTATTATTATTATTATTATTATTAAATAGGGTCAAAACCAACGCACAGGTGGTCCCAATGGTCGAAATTGACTTGCAACTAATTTCTTTTTTATTGTTGAACTTATAATCTAGATTTTTCAGACGTGAATACCTTCACATGACCACGCTCCCATTTATAAATAATAATTTAATTAAGTTCTGCATTCTATCTAAATATTAATTATAAATTCGGTTAATCTCGCGCAGAACTTCCACGTTTATGCGAATAACACAAAACCCCAATTTCAGAGAATACAATCGGACCGTGCAGAATAATGGTTCTCACCGAAATACCGCCTCTCTAAAAATAATAATAATATTTTATTATACGTTTTTTTTTTTTTAATTTTGTGCGTAACCTCACGAATGACCTTGTTTTACTAACTTTTGCACCGTTCTGCTCGTGGCTTCCGTCAAATGAAATATGCTTTTATCAAAAAAAAAAAAACTTCACGTCTTGCAATCTGCTTTTTCATCAAAGCAAATTATCAATTTGAATTCGCTTGAAGAGATTTTTTAAGTGCTTATTTCTGCAATGAGAATAATACAATTGGGAAATCGATTTACATCTCACAACAGTTCGCATAACACTCAGTAGTATTGTAGAGTCGAAATATTTCACGTAAATTTCATTTCATTGAAATATTTCGTAGCATTTAGGAATTTCATGTAACTTTTTTTAAATTTGCCGCGCAGAAAGTGTCTGCGCATGATTTGAATTTGGATGGTAACATAAACATAAGCTACACATATCTACAGCTGAATTCAAAAAACCAGGAAATATAAAAAAAATATTCACGATTTTCTTAATTTTTCCAAGGTGTGGAAATGATTTATTAGTAAAGATCGGAATCACATATTTTGACGTCATCATTGGGCGGCGCTTGTCATGTTGCAGCATATGATTATTTTATTTTGGTACTACGAACGATTACTTCTTTAGAATCGTTTATACATATGTATGTTTGAGGTAGATTTTGAATTTTGAGAACGATGGGAGACAATCAAAACAGTTTCCAAGAAAAAAATGCAAGAAAAGAGGAGGTTACACCGCGAGAAACAAGGAAAAAGCGAGAAACTTTTTGATAATCGAGAAACACAATCAGAAACGGGCAAAAATAATCTTCCTAAAGAAATTATAATTATTTCATTTATGAAAAATGGTAAACAATCGACGATAAAACAAAAACATTAAGAATTTTTTAACAGTCGAGCAAAAGTAAAGTAAAAATTCCCAACGATAATTATTGGATACATTAAAAAAAAAAACATTACACATTCAAGACACAACAGTAATTCGAAATTTACACAAAAACGACCACACAAAGAAAGAAAGTCACAATCAAAACCCAAAAACAACAAAAACAAAAGCCGATTATAACGGTTTGCAGACTGCAGAATAAAATAAAAACAAAAAAGAAGAATGTTTTCCTGTTTTGGAAAAATGTAATCGGAATGGAATTTGAAAAAAAAAATGGATAACTCTAACGAGAGAAGAAGAGAAAGAAAAACAAAGGACGATCGTACATTTTACGATAAACAGGCAAAAAAAGAAAAGAAACAATTTCAGAAAATATGTATGGAAAATAAGCGAAAAAACTAAATTGGTTGATAATTCAAAACTGCTGGGAGGCATTCCCGATAATCGGAAAAAAATGATCGCACGTTTGGAAAAAAAAACAAAACAATAAATAAATTGAAAAAAAAAACAAAAAGAACAAAACGTAACTGTTTAATAATCTCGCTGCTTTTAATCATGCTTGATAACACGATTTTTAACGAGAGAATACAATTTTCTTTTACGAAAAAATCGAATTTGAAACTTAATGAGTTGGCAGTACTGCGCCGCACGATTATGAAGAATTTTAGGACGTCTCCTCCCCTTCCGAATTATTCCGGAAATAATTACGTAATAAAAACGTATTAAAAATAATTTTCTATGCAAACCCAAATTCCTATTGATGACGTCGAAATATGTGATTCCGATCTCCATTTATTAGAAATAGGCGGAAACAGGTCATGGATTATTTGACGACTAGGTGAACATTTACACTTGGGAATTTTTTTTTTCTTTTTTGGATTCGACTCTACAATTATCTACTCTTCAATTTTTTTTTCCTTTCTCAATCTTGCATGCATATTCGTTCTCGTTCGCACCTTTGGTCTCAGCGTTCACGGAGCATGAAATGCAGAACGTCAATTTTGAAATTTTAAAAACTAATGCCAACGACAATAAAAAAATGAGACTTCAGTGTATTTTAATGAAGGTGAAAAATTTCATGAAATATTAAAAAAAAATATGTTTCGTGAAATTTTTGCACCACTAACACTCGGTGCACGTTAGAGAAGACATTGGAACGACAAACTTTGAAAATATGCGACGCGTCACGCTAATGCACAAAGTGGTTTGGTCTATTATTGTAGGTATTATGAAGTAATAAGCAAAGCGAGATCCCCTTAAGCTGCAGATAGCAAGAATTAAGTTATTGTTACATCCGTCACGCGCAAACAGATCTATTTTTAGCATTAGTACGCCGCCTTGCGTCACAGAACCTGACCGGAAACTACTCGATCATTCTAGCACGTTCGGGCAATGGAGGGCTCTGCTGTATAAGCCGTACGATCCGCCTGAAGTAGTTAGTTATTAAGATAGCCAGCGAAGGGTTTGTACCTCGAATAAATAGAAAGTACATTTTGTAAAAGTGTTAGTTTATAGACAAGCTCATTACAATTGTGTTGTTAATTGTGTAAAGCGACAGCTGTTAATTAAAGTATTCTGAAATTTGTAGCGACTATAATTTGTGAACCCCAAATTCGTAACATTATATAACATTAGCTGCAGCTTGTTATGAGTAGCCTAATCCGAAATATTTGTATTTCAACCACACCCTGACCTAGATATTAAATTAAGGTTCAAGGTTTTTCCTCGAAAAACGTGCTTGGTGTTACATAAGCGACTCGCTCCTTCCAAGTTAACCTTCCACTGTGATTACGAAATGAACTGCAAGATGAATCAAACTTCTGTAAGGGCGGATGATACATTGCGAGAACCGAATAAATATTATATACTTGTCGTTTCAAGTCCGGGGTAGTAGCCAAAGTCGTTCCTGTATCCAGAATCATGGTTTGGTAAACGTATAGTCAATTTGTTTTGCAATCCACTTTCAATAGGGTAAAGTGGGGTATATGCACCCACCAAAGTGCAAAATTTAAATTGAATCTCTTCCACAATTGTTCCCTATAATAATAGAAGACAAACATTTTGCATTGCACATAGTTTCTATGATGGTGTACCATATTGTAGAGTCAAAAACTGCTTTAAAAATTTAATACCGTCCAGGCATTTAATTTTGAAATTTCCAACTCAGTGGATGCACTTACCCCTTTTTTGGAGCAACCGCACCACAGTGGATTATTTCTCGCGTTCATTGCTTGAGAAATGCATGGGGCAAGTGCGAGTAGCTTAAAATTTTTCTCAATCTTTTGATATTTGCTGCATTTAAATTGATCAATTGGTTACGAAAATAATGAATGTTAACTGCAAAGTGGATGTGGATTCCGAAAAAATAATACGATGACAAATGAAAAATAAACTTTTAATTTAACTCAACACTTGAAGAAATAATTTTTTAAAACTAATTTATGTTAGGATAACCAGAAAAACTGACGGGAAAGTTGATTTCACCTCTTCTTCCCACGCTAGGCGAAGGTAACACAAGAATAACGTCCGTTGTGGTAATTTCTGAAATGTCCTCCACATCAGGCCATGTGAAGGTTGGTTTGGAAGGCGCTGATTTCGATTTAATTCGTCGCAAAAATTTTACAATTGAATTTCCTGTTTCCAAATCGATATTTTCAATTGTTCCTATAAAATATTGTGGTCTTTCTTTCAGAATTGAGCTTGACCAATAACCAATCTCCAACTTGTTTGTCATTAACTTCATCTCTTTCAAACTCGAGTGTCTTAGCTATTGCTTCTGCACCGATTTCAGAAAGTGTTTCAAAATCGTTTTCTTCGTCATCTAAATGTAAATCTTGATCTTCATCCGTTTCTGAATCATGTTGCACATTTACTTTTTTACGTTTCGCACGACTAGTTTGCTTATCTTTGACTGGTTTCTTTTCTTTGTTAGTTTTTGGCTCTTTGGTAGTCATCTGTTTCTTTTTCTTAACATCGGACTTCTTTTGCAGTTCATATTCTTTGGCTTCTTCCAGTCTTCTTCTTACGATTTCGCTTGTTATTAATTCGGCCCCGGGGCATACTTTCTTCCTGAATATTTTCGGTGCATTATTAGTTTGATTGCCTTTTACCAGGTTCAGTAAAAGTTCTTCAAAGGTATGCGGGTTTTGGTTTTCTATTGCGCTTGTTAAATCTACTGGGGTGTTGGGATTATTTTCTACTTCGTTTTTTACATCATTTGTTTGAAGTTGAATATTTTCTTCCACCTCAAATGCTAACGATTCGTCCTGATTATTTTCCATTTCCAACAAAACTTCTGTAACAGCGGTTTCCTTTTCAGTCAGTCCTAGAACTTCTTCTGTAACTGAGAAATCTTCTGAATCAATTGCGGTATGTTCTGGTGGACCTCGTTCTAGAAATTCTACGTTTTCATCGAGTCCGTTTTGTATTATTGGGGGTTTAAGTTCATTTGTTGTAGACATATGCCAGTATTCATCGCCTGTTGAGTTTTCCACCGATTCATTTGTTGTGGGTCATATTTTTCCTGTGGGATAACATCACAATTTTAGGGGTAGATACCACCTTTCTTAAATCCTTCACAGATAATTTTTGGATCGGCATCTTTCCAAATATGTCCCACCATTTCAGCCAACTTGCTTTTCGGTAATTTCTGACCCACATGATTCCGTTGCCATTTCACGAGTAATGTATCCCACGCCACCTTAATAGATTTGAAAACCGCCAAGTCAAGTGGTTGCAGAAGATGACTGCTATGTGGCGGTAACTTTAGAATGGTTATGTTCGCTTCCACTGCGGCTTGTACCACATCAATATCGATATGAGTTGTATGGCCGTCCTATACAACTAATGTAGGACCATTTCCTTCTACCAAGGGTATGAAAGTTTTCACGAAATAGTTTTTAAAAACTTCTGACTCCATCCACCCGTTAGGTGTGGCAGCATATGTCGTACCTGGGTATTCTTTATTTGTATCTGCTATCCAGGTGTTCCAGACATTTTTTCCTTTATATATAATTAACGGTGGCGCCTTTTGTCCATCTGCGGCAGCAGCAAACAGGACACTGGTATTCGTTCTTCCCGGATCAGAAACGATTCTAGTATAAGCATGGCCTTTTTTTCCTATGACTTTTGTCTTTGAAGGATCACTACAAAAACTTGTATTCATATATTATTGGATATATTCCAAATATTAGATGGTTTATCTTGAAGGTTCAGTTCTTGAATTGTATTTTTTAACAACTCAAAATATGGATATATTAGAAAAGGATCCGTATTTTTCTTTCTGGCGTATTCCAACGCTTCAGGTTTTTTAATTGACAAATTATGTCTTTTTTTTAATTTTAAAAACCAATCCTCACCAGGTACGTTGTTTTTGAATGGAGTCTTGAGCTGCTTGTGTGTAACATATTTGCCCACAACTTCCAGGACTTCTTTGCGGCTGAGTCCAAAACCCCATTTTTCGAGACTTTTGAGTCCATTTGCAAGAGCTTCTTCATCTTTGATTGCTAAGGCTGTAGGTCTTCCCATCGTCGATCTTTTTATACCTCTACGACCTTTAATGTGATCTTTTAGAGTGCTTCTAGGTATCTTGAAGAGTCTACTAGCACATTTTCCGCTTGTAACATGTTCCACCGCGGTTTTCAAGTTCTCAGCCGAGTAAGCGGCCCGAGTGGTTTTACGTTTGTAGTCCCGAACCATTTTACCTATAACAAAAAGTGCCTAGGTAAGTACTAGATACAAACAGCAAACAACCTCAGTAGCAGGGTCAAGTGCACCTACTAGGTGCTCTTTCCCCACTACAAATGGGTGCACTTCCCTTAAACCAAAAATATTTGAGGAAAGTGCATCTACCCTCTTCAAATAAAATAGGGTTATAATAAAAACAATTTAGTATTTGTTCTTACTTAATTAACTATAAAACTCATAAATGTAACATTTAGCTATGACATACGTACCTGGGCAAAAATTTCACAAATATTTTTCACAACATCAACGCGTTCAACACACGAGTAAAACAGCTGACGCTTTGTCCGGGGGCCATCTTTTCTTGCTTAAGTCAATATCGGTTATGAAGGGATCTGCATTACATTAAGAAAAGGCCTTATTTTGATGAGCACCGGATTCCGCCACAGTACTATAAGTGGTTGCGATTTAAAAAGCAACTGATGCACTTATCCCCAAAGCGCACTTACCCCACTTCACCCTAACTAATAATTTGCTTTAATTTCTGTACGAAAATATCCTTTCTCTCCCACTCACCTGAAAAATTATTTTCATGCATTTTTCCAGCTCTTCTCTTTTCGCGGTTTCGAAAACGATTATTGAGATGAGTTATGCAGTCTTGTGAGTATTTATTTACGTGTAGACGGTAAACCGATTTAAATTGAAATTGACGTACGGAACGCATCTTTTCGCGTTCGAAGTCGTGCCTCGGAGCACATTTCGAGCCATTAACCCCGACAAAAATGAGGCAATTTGCCGGACAAAAGTGTAAAACGCGGAAACGTTGCATCTCCTTGTTCTTCCTCGTCGAAGAAGCGGCAGGGAAATATTTTAAATATGCAGATGGAACGCAATCGCCGCATTATGCTCTCTCGCAAACGTGTAATTCCCTAATGGCTCCAACATGATACCCTAATCTGCCCCCTAATTCCCCCATCATTACTTTTAACACCGCTTGTTTGCGAAATATACCTACATATTATTATACTTACAAACGTATAGTAAATGTAGGTACATACTCCACCCGGAAATTCGAAATGATACTGAACCGCGGTCTTTTTATTTTATTTTATTTTTTTTTTAATTTCATTCAGTTTTTGTGCTCTCTGGGATAGCGTTTTAATGATAAGCTGGGGTTCCACGCCGCAGATTCCGTTTAGGAACCGTAAGTCGAAACGGTACCTCGTGTGTCACCTTCTCCGGTTTTCCGCGCCAGGCCACATTTCTTCACATCTCCGGTGCACTCATGCGCCAATACGAAAAGATAATAAGGAAAAGGCACTCCATTTGCTTAATGTGTTCGTAATTTTCATTCCGGACATACCTCTTACATGCAAGCACTCCGGTACGATTTGCAATTAACAGGGAATGTCTTCTGATCATTGCATGAGAAAGTCATCATCCAATTCTCCCGTTTTTTTTTGTTTTCTTTCCGCAACGTAAAACAAAAACCCTACCTTAGGCTCTTCCTGCAGGATTCCACGTCACTCACTCAAGGTCAATACATACGACACAATTAATTTTACATTATAAAAAGGAGAAAAGTATTTATTTTAGTTGAAGCACCCGAAGGTCAAAGGAATTTAACCAATTTGGAAATTAATAATAATAATAATAATAATAATAATAATGTTTATTTGCAATTGGATTCATACAGAATATTGCTTCGTCAAAATGGAAAAAGAAGCCGATGTGGGCGTACAAAAACACATAAGTCAACGATACATTTAAACAACACAATAACCAGAAACTACAACTAAACATCCTCATAGCCAATTTTAGTACTAACCGGACTACTTTAGCGGTGATGTACATACCTAGAGGATTCTAGCCATTTAGAAATTCTTCGAGAGAGTAGTAAGGAGTACTGAGAAATAGATGTCTAATATTTCGCTTGAATGAATTTCTATTTAAATTAGATCGGATTTCTAGCGGTAATTTGTTAAAAATTTGAATTCCCATATAGCCAGTACCCCTTGCCAAAAAGGATGTTCGATGAACAGGTACGCACAAATTGTTACTGTTTCGAGTGCTGTAAGATACATTTATTTCCTTATTCGCCGGAAAACTTTCTAAGTTGTCATAGATAAATAATGATAAGTTGTATAAATAAAGCGAGAAGATTGTCATTACATTGAATTGTAAGAAAAGAGGTATACAATGTTCTCTCCAAGTTGCATTAGCAATTAATCTTATTATTTTTTTCTGTAATAGGAATAGTTTATTTACATGACTGGAATTACCCCATATGATTATGCCATACTCCAGATGAGAGCGGACATGCGCGTTATAGTACAATAAATGAACATTAACAGACACCACTTTTCTCAGGTTAAGGAGGGCAAAACATGATCTGCTCAATTTACTCGCTACACTGTCAATGTGGGACTCCCAGTTTAAGTTACAATCAACCCAAATACCCAAAAATTTGATGGATTGTTGCACAGGTATGGATTTATGGCCGCATTTTACTAGCATACTTTCGTGCAAGGAAACAGAATTTTTAATTGAAAACTGAACCATTGCCGACTTGTTAGGGTTAAGCAGTAAATTATTAGTTGCACACCAGTTATTCATTATTGTAGCCATTTCATTACACTTTTTTATTAAATCCGATCGATTTTTCGTGCTAATAATCGTCGTTGTATCATCCGCGTATTGACATAATTTTATCAGTCCTTCACCGTATAATTGGTGTTGTTTTAACAAATCATTACTGTATAACAGAAACAGAAGTGGCGAGAGGATTCCACCCTGTGGCACACCAGAATTAGTAGTGATAGAGTTCGATCTGTAGACCGCATCCTTTACTCTTTCTGTATCCTGTTTCACTTCGACAAATTGCCTGCGATCATGAAGGTAGGAGATGAACCAATTTACTACCGGACCATTTATTCCGTGTTGACTTAGTTTCCATTGTAGCAGCTTGTGATCCAACACATCGAAGGCTCTCGTGAGATCGTAAAATATGCCTACCGTAGGGCATTTATTGTCCAGACTATTAATAATATGATCTATGACTGTAAAAAGAGCACTGGTGGTGTTTCTTCCTTCCCGAAAGCCATGGTGACTTTCCGCTAGTAGATTATGTTCTTCTAGAAAACCTTTATTCGAATGTACATAAGCTTATCGATAACCTTAGCAAAAACCGATAAATTAGCGACGGCTCTATAATTTTCAATGTTTGATGCATCCCCCTTCTTATACACAGGTATTATCTTAGCAGTTTTCAGTTCATCGGGATACGTACCTGTTTTGAAAGAACAATTAATTATATCGACTAAAGGAGGGGCAAGCAACTTTGCAACATGACCTACCAGAAAACAGGGTACTCCGTCTGGACCTTCCGAGTTTTTGACAGAAATTTGTTGTAATACAATTACCACTTCCTCTGTGGTAACCGGAGATAAAAACATAGAAAAGTTTACCAAGAAGGGAAGTACACTTGCATCCTTTGAACTAATATTGGTAACCCCGACGCTCCTTGAGAAGTAGTCATTAAACTTATTTGCAATTATCAGAGGATCATTTGGCTTATCTACATTATTATTTAGGTTAGGGGATTTGACCTGGTTAATTCTGAGATTTGTATTAATGACCTTCAAGCAAGCTTTATCGAAATTTCTAGATTTTATTAACTCCTCAGAAGTTGCCTTCTTTTTGTCGTCTTGCAATTCTTTGTTATATATTTTTTTAAGATCTTTATATTTGGTTAATAACATTTCATCATTAGTTTTTTTGTATAGCCAATTAAGATCTTTTAGCTGATTAGAAAGTTGAGTCAGTTCACTATTTACCCACTTCCTTTTAAAATTACCAGTCCTTACCGATCCAGTATGTTTTGGAAAAGCACCGTCCATATGATACTTAAAAATAGATATAAAAACGTTGTACTTAAAGTTAACACACTTAGCATTAAACACCGCGGACCAGTCCTCTAAAAGTAGCGCATTATAAAATGAAGCACAATTATGCTTTGAGAAAGATCTTTTAACAATAACTTTTTCAACTTCTTTCGTACATCCACTAACAACCGGGATATTAATAAGAACCGAATGATGATCTGAAAATTCCGTAAAAATTACCTTTGATTGACATCGCTCGTAATTTGTAAACACATTATCTAGTAACGTAGTTTCATTTCTGGTAGGACTATGATTTAATTGACTTAGGCCAAACGAGTTCATGATGCCCATTAAATCTGATCGCTCCCTTCAGTTGTTTAAAAAGTTTATGTTAAAATCGCCGCATATAAAAATAGTCTTCTTACTGTCATAAAGAATATTTAGCAATTGATCTAATCTATCACCGAAAATTTGAAGATCTCCTGTGGGAGACCTATAAAGAGACAAGAGAATACAATTTACATTACCAAGCTTAAAAGTAATGCAAGTGTACTCGAAGTTCTGGTCCTCACATTGCACTTGACTATTGATAGGGTTCGCGCTAAGATCTATCCGAGAAAATATTACTGTACCTCCTCCGATGCTTGCTTTTCTTGAATAATAGTTTACCGCATAGTAACCTTCAATTTTAAATTTTTCTCATTCGTCATCTCTTAACCAATGTTCACACACACTTACAAAATGCGGGTTCTTGAGATTATGTAGCATTGCTTCAAGACTAGGTTTTTTATATCTTAGGCTCCTAGCATTTATCTGTACTAAATTTATTATTTTTGAAATAATTAGGGAGGGATAGAAACACGGAGACACGCGTCCTAACCTGAAGAGCCCCAGACGAACATTAATTGATCAATTTCGTAACCTAGTTAGAGTTCAAAAATTTTGCTTAATAAGTGAGTACGTGTACACGACCAAACTTAGTGTATGGGAAGTTGCCTCATGGAATATCGGACGGATTCGTCATTTTTCGCATGGGTCTCATGACTACGTCACTCGTCCAAGCTGACGCTCCATTTAAAATCATCAGAATAGTTGCGTTGCTGTGGCGACGGCACCGACTGCGCATGCGCCTTGGATCGCGACCAATCGAAATCGAAACAGTCTAGTTTGACGTCACAAGAGACCGCACGGAAAACCCCCACCAGCGCAACCCAGCATTCGGCTTTATGCATGTAAATACAAGCGCATGAGACAACTTCTCATATATTAACTTTGGTACACGACTAACATTCCAAAAATTAACGCAAATTATAACATCTCGCGAGCTTCTTTAAGGAGTTCATTATGTCGCTTTAATTTCGAATTTACGTCGCATTTTAATAATATAATTAATAATAATAATCGACTTTTATTTTTCATATGAAATACATGAATACAGGAGATACTCCCTTGTTAATAAAGCTGCAATTTTATTGTAGTCTGCTTTACAATTTATTGAAACTTTTTCCTT
Organism: Prosopocoilus inquinatus; assembly: GCA_036172665.1. Lineage (NCBI taxonomy): Eukaryota > Metazoa > Arthropoda > Insecta > Coleoptera > Lucanidae > Prosopocoilus > Prosopocoilus inquinatus. The sequence continues at coordinate 10,690,078 of CM069879.1, forward strand.
TTTTGCAAACATCAAACGTTTGTATTTAAAAGAAAAAATAATGTCATCGATGCCACAGCACAAGTTTTTGTTTTCGTAGTAAGATAACTTCGATAATTTTTGTCAACTGCTCCACTTAACCCCCTGTGTTTGGATATTCAGTTCCGTGCACTCTATTTACTCCTTTCGTATTTTTGTCTCACTTTCACCTAAAGGAAAAGATAGACCAACAGTGCAAAAGGAGTGAATAGAGTGCACGGAACTGAATATCTAGACGCAGCTAAAATATACAAATTAAAAAAAGTACCAATCCGCCTTTGTCGGCATGTTTCAAAGGAAGCCGCTTCAATGTACAGAATGGATCATTTTTGATGGTTTTTCAGTCATTTACTGGAGTAGAAGAAAACCGTTTTCGCGACCCAATACTACTTTTTCAAGAAAAACGCAGTGGAGAAAACAAAAGTTAGCTTTCTCGATTAATTCGAGAAATATCGGCCGAAAACTAATTTTTCCGAAAAATAATTTTTCACAATATCTCAATTTCTTGACAAGATATTTTGAAAATTACTATTACTAACTAACTATTTTATTCAGAAATTAACGTAGATTTCACAGACGTTATTGACTTTTGTAAAAACTGCACCAGTTCTGCGAAACAGACTATAACTTTCTAATTTTAAATGGAAACCGTAGTTGGCTGCGACACAAGTAAATTGCTTGTTTAATGAGGTTTTCAAAAATAAGATGATAACGTCAGTGAAATCAACGTTAATTTCGGAATAAAATAGTTTTTAAATTTTCTTGTCAAACAATTGAGTTAATGTGAAAAATAGTTTTTCGAAAAAAATCGTTTTCGGCCGAATTAATTAATTATTTCCCGAACGAATCGAAATAGCTATTTTTTGTTTTCACCGCTAAGTTTCTCTCGAAAAAGCAGCAAAAACGACTTTCTTCTATTCCTATAAATAACTGAGAAACCCTGTAAACCCATCGAAAATGGACCACACTGTACGTTTCTCTGCAGCAAGCTATTAAAATCTAGCGATAATAACGTCCCTGATTTGTATCAGAGAGGTCGCGCGCCACGCCGTTGTTTGAAAACGTTTCGAGTTTCCGTTTTGGGTTCTCATTTGCGTTTTATTAGCGAACACCAGCGTCGGTTCTCTTTGTCGGCAAGATACAAAGGAGTGCCGGCCGTTTTAGTTTCACTTTCGTCTCCGTACTCGTCACGCGATATGTGGGTGTGAAGGGGGTGAGTTTCTGCGTTACCAGGCGCGTTGATTGGACAGTCAGTTCCCATGTTGAATTTGGAACTGGTGGCTATTTAACCTGTGGGGGTTTACCACGTTTTCGGTGACCATGTCCCATGCAGATGGAAGACAGGATTTTCGTTCTTGCTCGGCAAGGGCCTCTGGAAGGCCTCGCATGCCTTTTACAAGTGCCCTGAAGATGAAGAAAATGAAGAAAGCTTGATCAGCTCGTCCTGCTTGAACCGACGGACGCGACCTCAAGTATGTTCTAGTAATGCCTAGTCCTCATTCGCAGTTGCTTTCCCAACAGCCTTTTGGTTCAGATTAAAAAAAAAAAATAAGCTCTTTAAGCTGGGTTTTATAACTTCTAGAATTCGTACCCTGCAGAAGAGGGTGGGAAATTAATTACTCTTAGGATTCCCAAGCTCCCAACAGCTATTCATTTAATTTTTCTTCTTTTAATTCTGCATTAATTCGAATGTTATTTTTTTTTAAGTGAGTCCGTTACTATCTTCAGCGTTAATCTCTTAATGTTCGTCACGATTAATTACAGGAGCTACCGTGCGTCGCATTTTTTCGCGATGGCGAATATCATGGTGCTTTGCGAATGAGTTATCCTCCGCTCTTTAATTGCTCTTGTAAAAGAGGATTTAACGGCCGAGCGCGATTGATGCTGACCGGCAGTAATTGCTTGTTATCATCGAAAGGTAATAAACCGAACGCATTAATAATCATCTGCATCTGCGAAAATTAATAAATTAATAATTTTTGCCCCTAATTGCCGCCACGCTGCAGTTAATAAAGCTCACTCTCCGGCATCAGATTTTTAATACCTATACAGGGTGTGGCAAAAAGTTTGACAGACACTACCTACTAATCGTAGCAAACGTCTTCTATGTTTTGTAAATTAAAATGTAACGTCTAGTTTATTTTTATATAATTATGTTCCATTGTTTTCTTAATGAAACTGTTTTTTCTTTTTATATATCCGCGCTGGTTTTCGAGATTGTCCACACTCGCGCAAACTCCGACTTAGTTTTATTTCTTTTTTGACAATTTTTTCCTTAGGTTGAATTTAATTGGTTTGAGTTGAGTCCATTTCTTTTTGATTAATCGCAAACCTACGCCAATTTATTTATTTTTTTTTGTGTAACTTTCACTGCTTGTTTGATTGTTTAAAAATCCGCGCCGGTTTTTGAGATCGTTCACTTTCGCGCAAACTCCGGCGTTAGTTTGTCTTGTCGCTATGGTTCAGAGAATTCTGTCGCCGAAACAGTCATTCATCCATCGCAACTTCGAGATTCCTGTCGCGCCTAGCTCTGACGCGTGTCGCTTCCGATAAATGTCGATGAGTCATCGCCACAGAAGTCTAACGTATTTTTTTTGCCTGGATCTCTAAAGATTCACAAATGCGAAAAAGTGAAATATTATTTATAAGACATACTTAAAAGATCACAGAAAAATGTATATTTTTAAATACAGAATAGTATGAAATACATAAGTAAAAAAAGAAAGGGACTAAAAAAAGAAAGAAAAACAACTAAGAGAATTAATTTTTGTAGATATTATCGCCGGAAAACGCTAAAAATACTACGTTTTTACGTTTTTTAACGTCCTCTGTTAATCCAAGCCGTACATTTGTACTTTACAGCAAATAGATTCCAAAACAACTGAAAAACGTTAGGAACGTTCAAGGACAATATCGTAAAAAGGACTTCGAATAAATAAGAATAAAATTTTACGCTTAAATAGTTAAATCGAAAGAATTTATACGCATTTGTGGCGCCATCTGTTACCCTAAGCCATAACACCGTGCCCTTCATTTACCGGAAAACAACTGAAAAAATGCTAAAAAAAATTCAAAAAAAATCATGTTACAAAAACTCTTTTGAATACGTCCATAAAATCTCACAGGAATGATTAAAAGATGTTCCAAATAAATTTTAAACATAAGTGGCGCCATCTGTTAACCTGTCGCCGCAATTAATTTTGTATCCTCTATTTCCGACAGTTTCAAAACAGCCAAAAACTAATTTCAGAACGTTCCAGATCAACGTTCTTAAAACAACTTTGAATAAAATTAAAATAAAAAAAAACATTTGTGGCGCCATCTGTTACCACAACGTTATCATCTTTATTTCTGAGGAAAACAGTTTCAAAGGTACTGAAAATCGCTAAGAAAATTAAAGAAACGATGTTACAAAAACAGTTTCGTATAAATAAAAATAAAATTTTACTCTTAAATGGTTGAATCGAAAGAATTTATACGCACAGGTGACGCCATCTGTTACCATAATGTTGTCATCTTTATTAATAAACATTATTTATAAACAGTTTCAAAGCTACTGAAAATCGCTAAGAAAATTAAAGAAACGATGTTACGAGAACAATTTCGAATAAATAAACAAAGTTGAACGGAAACGGTTGTTAAGAAGAAAAAGTTTCAGGGAATTTTAAAACATAAGCAGCGCCATCTATTAACCGGTGGCCGCAATTAATTTCGTCGCCTTTAAATTCCGGAAGACAGTTTCAAAACAACCGAAAACAAATTTCTTCAAGAAAGTGAAAATAGTTTAAGCGTACTCCGCTTAGCGCTGGTGTCTGCGGGAACTTTTCTAACCTAAAATTTTCTCAGCACTGGTCGCTTTTTAGAAGTAGGATAATCAAAAGAAAAGAACAATTAAGCAGTCTTGATTTATTTAGCATTGGAAGTTGAAAGTGAGCAGCCAAAGAATTTCTTTATTTTTTCTTTAGTTTTACGTACTTTCTTAATAATAAATGTTGCAATAATAAAAGGCGTTGGTAAAAAATTTGCAACCCGACGACTTGACTTCTAGTTACGCCACTGATATGTATACTATACAGGTTGTAAATTTAACATTTCCCAATTTTTATGATTCAAACATTAGTGATAACGCTATACGTGTTAAAAATTACAGAATCCCGCCGATGGTAGAAAACAATGATGTTTTGAATTTATCTAATGGATCTTTAAGTTAGGCAACCAGACATGCAAGGTTGTTTCCTACAGAAAACAGGAATCTTGAGATCAGCACCAACTCCAACTCTAAATTGGCTTCATCTTGTTTTCATGCATTCAGAAATACTTTGAAGACTAAAATGTCAAACAAATCTACATTTTTTTCTCTCTCTCTCTCTCCAAACTACGTCCCAAACAATGCGTCTTCTTCTCAATTCTTACTGAACGCATCGATTACTATCAAAACTAGCGAGGCGTTCTCCTCCACGTAATTGCCGTCATCCATTTGCGACGCTCGGACTTGCAGATAATTAAAAAAGATAATTCTCGAATACTAATTACTTCTGCGATATTGTTTTCATATGTTCCCTGTCGAATACAATGGGATAGCCCTGAAGATATTCGATTTGCGTGGAGACCCTCGTGTACGCACGTGTTGTTCGCACTGAAGGTCAAAGAAAATACAATACAATTTTTATTAATAACTTATGGTTATTTGTTGTTGTATGTACGTACAAACAAACATGTTACAGGAAACATTACAAAAACAAAAAAGTCGTTGTTGTAATTACATGTAGGGAAAACACTAAACGCAAGCCCCTGTGGCCTAATGGATAAGGCATCGGCCTCCTAAGCCGGGGACTGTGGGTTCGAGTCCCACCAGGGGTACTTCGGTGCACAAGTTTTTGCAATTTATTTTTTATTAACCCTCCAAGACTTAAAAGTTAAGACAATATAATCATAAACCAATGAAATTAGTCGAAGCCAGGTCTAAATAATTCTGTTTGAAATTAAACAGTTCTAAAAACGAAAATTGCATTACACGGACCGAGTGCGAAAAGAAAGCAAATGATCTAAAACTCTAAAAGAAGATGGCAAAAAAGAGAAAAAATGCAGGAAGCTTTAGATTAAGAAATAGAATTATTGCAGAAACAGAAATCAACCATTTCAAAAGAAAGCAAAAGGAAGCCAGAAAAACCCCAAACAAAATTGAAAAAAAAAAATAGTAGAAGATCGTAAACCAGATCAAAACAAAAAAACAAGGGACGATAGAAGAAGTTGGAATGTGCAGGAGAAAAGAAAATGAAAACAAACACAAAAGAAAACCGTTGAATCTGATGCGTTACACAAAATTGACAGAAGGCAGCAAAATTTGAAAAAATCCAGAAAACAGGGAACGCTGAAAAAAAAAGAAAATCGCGAAAATGAACGCAAACTTCAGTATCAGAAAGCAAATCGGTTGGAATAAAAGGAAATCGGAAAGCGAGACGAAAATTATGAAGACGAAAAGATTTCGAAAGGGAAGTTGAAGAAACGAAGTAAAAAAAGCAATCTAAAAGAACATCAAAGAAGGTAAAGAAAATGCAAAAAAAAAAGAAAATCCAAAGAAGCAGTAAAAGGGGTGACGAATCAAACAACTCCATGATTTGACAGCTATCGTTCACGAATCGATTGTGACAGATGTCAAATATTTTGAGAACAAACTCGTCTAATACATGCGAGTTCATTTGTTTTGAAACAACCTCTTTACCAAGTAACACGGAAACAAAAGCAAGTCGACGCGTCAAACAACTCTTTTGAGTTTTGACACCTGTCGTTCATGTGTCAAATGTTTTGTTTCGTCGGAAGCGCCCTTTTGTTTTGTCAAGGGGGAGGGGCGGGATGAACTGACCTGCGACTAATTTACTGGAAAAACAAACGATACGGGAAACTGTTAATTGAAGAACTAAAAAGAAACAAACGTCTTAAAATCTAAAGGAAAACTTGACGTGAAAGGAAAAACTTAAAATAAAGAAGGTCGAGAACAAAAAGAAGACCGAGGATGCAAAAGGCAATCGCAAGAATTTAAGAAAATGGCGCGAATCGATAAAACAAGAGATATTCAAGGACGCAAAGAAACAACACAGAAACAAAAGAAAATCGTAGAATCAATAGACAAAAAAACAAGAAAATTCCAAAACTAAAAAGAAAACCCAAGAAAACAGAGGACGTAGAGGAGGTTGGAAAATCGCGAACACAAAAAAGAAAAACGTTAAATTTGATGTGTTTCACAAAATTGAAAGAAAGTTGCAAAATTAGAAGAAAATCCAGAAACTAGGGAAAACTGGAAAAGAAAAAGAAAATCGCGAAAATGAACGTAAACCCCAAAAGTTAAACGACTGGAACAAAAGGAAATCGAAAAAGCGAAAAGGAAATCACTAAAGCAAAAGGATTTCGAAAAGAAAGTTGAAGAAACAAAGTAAGAACCTAAAAGAAGGTCAAAGAAACTAAGGAAAATGCAAAACCGAAAGAAAATCACAAGAAGTAGTAAAAGAAATCGAAAGTAAGGAAAAAGAAAATAAATCTGAATATAAAAAAAATAAGAAGTAACAGAGAACGAAGAGGCAAAAGGAAGAGAAAAAAATCGACACAAATAAAAAAAATCAACAAGACAAAAAAGATTAGGGGAGTAAAGGAAGAGAGAGAGAAGAGAGAAGAGAGCCAAACGAATATCAAACGCAAATTGAGAAAGTAAGAAATCACAAAAGCAAAAGAAAGCCTCGAAATTAAAAGCAAATTGAAAAAACCAAGTAGATTATAAAAAAGAGAAAAAATGCAGCAACATGAAGATTAAGAAAGAAACAGAGATGTACCATTTCAAAAAAAGCAAAAGGAAGCTTAAAATTCGCAAACTCAAAAAAAATTGGAAAAAATCGAAAAGACAACAGTGCAAAACTAAACGCAAAATCAAAGTAAGTTGAGTAGAGAAAAATATAAAACAAAATTAAAGATAAATTGAAGAAACAAAAGGGAACTGTAAAAACAGGAAATATTTAGAGAAATGAATAATTTCTAAGAAAATTTAAGCTTCGCTCATCTATCTAGCAGCCGCGAGCCTTCAAATTCCGAGCCGCCTCTAAAGCGCTTTCTTCAAAGTCTTCGACCAAGCTTCAAATGCGTAAGAAATTAAGAATGATGGGGGAGGGGGTCTGGTTAATCAAAAAGAAAGTTTACTGTTGCAAAATTAAAATTTGAAATTCACAAAAAAAAACATTCAATCAAAAGTAAAAACATAAACACATTTTATAAAAATAAATTAACTAACGACAACAAAAAAAGACTTACATTTACGAGACTTAATTAATTAAAGCTACTTTTTGTCAAGATTTTCCGCGTGGCTCGAACGAGCGAGAAAATTTCGACAAAATCCCCACGTAAGCACCACCTGAAACCGAAACTTCCCCAGTAATTTCAGGGGCGCTTACTTCAACGTCATAACCCACTAAATCCTCCCCCCTTAACTAAATCAGTCCGAAAATTTTGGCCACCGGGTAACCCCCACGACTGTACTAAGCGCAAAGATCAAAGTATCCGTCCGTAGGCGTGCAGGCTCCTCGAGGGGTGGCCCAGGCAGGGGCTCTCCTGCAACAGCAACTTGCTCCCCCCGTAGGCCGATTCGCTGCTGCTCGTGAAGAGGCTTCGCGTGTAGTAAGGGAGGCTCGTGTTCGACCTACGGGCGCGTAGCAGGGACCAAGCGGCTACGAGGACGGCGCACAGGAAAATAATTCCGAGGAGGCAGAAGGCCAGGGCCATTTTGTCCGGGGAGACGCAGAAGGTGCGATCGCCGGGGATGTGTCCGAAAGGCGATGGGATGTTTTCTGGAAAGAGAAAAGAGTTTTGAAGACCTTGAGCAAAAGCACTTTTGCATCACTTTGCTGGTGGTCTTCAAAAGTCAACAACATAGCAAAGACGTTGGAGGTTGTCCAAACGGCCCAATTCGAAAGCAAGGTCTTCAAAAGAGTTTTCTTCTCTTTTGAGGACCATCAGCAACACCACTAAAGGACTTTTGTATCGTTTTGCTAATGGTCTTCGAAGGTGACGGAACATAACATATCAAAGACATGGATATGTGCCCAAATGGTCCAAACGGAAAGGAAGAAAGAGTTTCTCGTCACTTTTGAAGACCATCAGCAGAACCATCAAAGGACTATCGTATTGGTCCGCTGTTGGTCTTCAAAGATGACGTAATAAGGTGCGGGAAGGTCCCCAATTAGCGATTGGATTTTTCTTTCCGAAGGAAAGAGAATTTTTCGTCACTTTTGAAGACCTTGAGCAAAACTAACAAAGGACCTTCGCATTGTTTTGCTGTTTGTCTTCAAAGCTGACGCAATAAGTTATGAGGATGTCCACAAATGGCAACGGAATTTTTTCTAGAAAGGAAAATGAGCTTTTCGTCGCTTGTGAAGATCTTCAGCAAAGGACTTTTGCATTGTTTTTTTGCTGTTGGCCGTCAAAGGTGGCGGAACAACAACATATCGAAGATGAGGAGATGAGTTCAAATGGCGATGGGATTTTTTCTGGAAAGAGAAAAGAGTTTTGAAGACTATGAGCAAAAGCACTTTTGCGTCACTTTGCTGATGGTCTTCAAAGGTCAACAACATAGCAAAGACGTTGGAGGTGTGTCCAAACGGCCCAACTCGAAAGTAAAAAAGAGTTTTCGTCTCTTTTGAGGACCATCAGCAACACCACTAAAGGACTCTTGTATTGTTTTGCTAATGGTCTTCGAAGGTGACGGAACATAACATATCAAAGACATGGATATGTGCCCAAATGGTCCAAACGGAAAGGAAGAAAGAGTTTCTCGTCACTTTTGAAGACCATCAGCAGAACCATCAAAGGACTATCGTATTGGTCCGCTGTTGGTCTTCAAAGATGACGTAATAAGGTGCGGGAAGGTCCCCAATTAGCGATGGGATTTTTCTTTCGGAAGGAAAGAGAATTTTTCGTCACTTTTGAAGACCTTGAGCAAAACTAACAAAGGACCTTCGCATTGTTTTGCTGTTTGTCTTCAAAGCTGACGCAATAAGTTGTGAGGATGTCCACAAATGGCAACGAAATTTTTTCTAGAAAGGAAAATGAGCTTTTCGTCGCTTGTGAAGACCTTCAGCAAAGGACGTTTGCATTGTTTTTTGCTGTAGGCCGACAAAGGTGGCGGAACAACAACGTATCAAAGATGAGAAGATGAGTCCAAATGGCGACGGGATTTTTTCTAGAAAGGAAGAAGAGGTTTTCGTCACTTTTGAAGACCAACAGCAGACCAGTCTTTATTTTGTTGGGAAAGAAAAAGGTCTTCCGTCGCTCTTCTTGAAGACCAACAGGAGACCAGTCTTAATTATTTTTGGGAAAGAAAAAAAGGTGTTTTGTCGCTCTTCTTGAAGACCAACAGCAAAACCATTCGGATCAACAACAAAGCGACTTGGATTACTTTCGTCCAGTACTATACACGATGCGTTAATACGTTTAGGATAATGTGCATCGGCGTTCACAATTTATAGTCGTAATGGATTTAAAGTTGTCCTTTTTTTGTTATGAGGGGTAATAAAGGCTCGCCTAGCAATCCGAATTCTATTAAACGCGGATCATGTCTTGCGCCCAGGTGGTCTTCGAGAGCCGCCGGACCGCGAAACGCGAAGCCCCGAGACACTTCTTCAACGGTTTGATTGATGAGGATGAGGATGAGGATGAGACGAGCCGAGTAATCCTCAGAGGACCTCACAGTGTCATAATTGGCCGTCGATTTTCATTTTTGCTCGATTGTTTTCGTGGCCGGGGGCCGTGGCTCAATTGTTTTTGTGGTGTACTCTCTGTTGGTAATTACGGAAGAAAATTGCGGCCAGAAGCTAAATATAAATTCATCTTCAGCATGGAAGGGAAAAAGTTGTGGTGTGGTTGGTCGTTTGGAAAAATTTCAGTTTTCAATTTTTGAGAAATTACATCAACGCGAAATTGATGAGTAGAGATCGGAATCACATATTTTGACGTCGAGGCCTTTGCCTTATGAAGAATTTGTGTGATGGACCAATTTGGAGTTATTATTATTAACCGGATTATTCCGGAAGGGACGTCTTTATTTCAAACATAAATTATAAAATGCTTCCGGACTCTAGGGCGTGCAACTGAAACTAATGGCGTTCTCGGTTCCTCATTTAGGTTTTAACCTCAAGTAACAATAACAAAGCATGAAGATACTCTCTCTCTACCTCTCGCTGAGTGCTCCGAAACAATGAAGTTGAAAATTTATAAAACATCTTGCGTCGCATTACTTTAAACCATGACTGTACGTTGTTGAGGTGCTTATACCTACAATGTAAACAAAATACCTAATCACTTACGTAAGTGTATGCATAAAGGCAGATGTTAATGGCAGATCAGAATAAATGGTATAATTAGCGATGCGATTAATTATAACCCAGATCAGTGCGCAAAAGATGGAAAGTAAATTTAAAACTGCCTGTTTGTGTGTGTGTGTGTGTGTGTGCGTGTATATACTTACATCTTGCGGGCTTGAATTAATTGAAAAGAAAAATGCGTAGGTAAGTGTTGTGCGAAATTACACATCATGCTCCGGTGGGTTTTAATACAGGAAGCCATTAACAGACTGACAAAAGTTGGAAAAGAAAAAAAAATTAAATTAATGAATGCAGATCCGAGGAGTATTTAGTTTTAATAAAATGGTAAATTCCATGACTGACAAGTGCAGAAAGTGAAGAGGAAATGCATCAGATGGGCAAGCAATCAATAACAAAGTTATCGTGAAAGAGAGAAACGAAAAAGATTTTAATTATGGCGTCGAGGAATGAAGAATTAAATTTCACAAGTGTCAAGCTTGATATCTGGAGATTTAATTCGATTTTATACTTTCCGGAGAAAAATCCGGGAAACGTTCCGACTTCCTGAAGTTGTACAACCGATGACGTCAAAATATGTGATTCCGATCTCTACTAATATCTTTATCGACTGTCAAAGTGACATAAGGGTGTCAACAAATCTGTCAAAATTGTAGTTTCGATAAGTATCTGTCAAAATAACTAATGTATCTAATAAAATTAAGTATAAACAAAACTTAAATATCTCAAATTCGATAAGTGTCAGAATTCTGTCAAAATAGCTGCTGTGTCATTCAATGTCAGCAAAATGAAAGAAAAAATGAAGAAAACTTCGAGGTTTCACATTCGACGGATGCAAAACAATTGCTGTCTGACGCGAAATGTTGTAGAAATATCTGATGTGTCCAGGGTTGCCAAATTTTTCTTGAAAAATGTAGCCAAACTAAAGTACAAAAAGTAGCCCGATTACCCCAAATTGCGAAATGTAAAAAATATTACCCCTACTTAATAGGAGTAAATAAAAAATTGTAGATTTTCGGTAATAAAAAAACAACATAAAATAATACGAAATAAAATAAAATAAATAATAAAAACGACTCAGTAAATTAATCATACAAATGCCGATGATTAATATGACAGTCGTCGAGGTGAACTATTCTTTTGGTTTGCAAAAAAAAATTAGCAGAAAGGGACAAAAGAAATGAAATTTGCGAACAAAGATATACCAATAATAAGATAAGACAAAAGAAAAAAACAAAAACAAATAACAAATCGCCTATTTGATACCCGTATTAAAAACCAGAACGAAAAACGAAAAAAAAATAAAACCCTCAAAAACTCACAAACAAAAGAAAAATGAAAGAAACAGCATCAAGGCATGAAGCGAAAAGAAAACAAAAGAAGATCGATGAGTTCGCCGAAATTAAAGGCAAACTATAAATTTGCAAATAATACACGATAAAAACAAAACAAAGAAAAAAGTGAACGACGAAATGCAGTGCGTGAAACAAAAGGACGCAAAACAAATGAAAAACAAACAAAATGCAAGGCGTTAAGCGAGAGAAAAAAAAAAACAAAAGAAGATCGACAAGTTCGCAAAAATTAAAGGCAAGCTGTTAAAACGTAAGTAAAGAAAATACAGTGCGTAACAAGAGGACACAAAATAAATGAAAAACAAACAAAATGCAAGGCATGAAGCGAGATATAAAGAAAACAAGAGAAGATCGACAAGTTCGCGGAAATTAAAGGCAAACTGTAAAAACGTAAGTAAAGTAAGTAAATAAGTGAATGACGAAATACAGTGCGTAAAACAAAAGGACACGAAACAAATGAGAAACGCTGAAGTACGAAAAAGTATTAATAAAAAAAAACGAAAAATCGATTCGATAAGAAAACGCAAAAGATAAATTAATAGTGCGAAAGCGTAAAGAACGGAAAAGAAAACAAAAGTGAATTACTAACTAAGATGAAGAGAAAACAAATCAATTTAGAAATTCATTTGTTTTCATGAATTCAGAAATTCATTTGTTTTCATGAATTTAGAAATTCATTTGTTTTCTGTTTGTTTTTCTATTAGGATAGAAAACTAGTACAAAACAAAAGGCAACTGTAAAAAAAAGCGTCAGTCAATAAAATAAAATCAATTTCATAAAAATAAACAAAAGAGAGATACGAGAGGATAAAATGAATTTAAAAAAAAAACACAGAAGTGAAATGAATCGACGAAAGTGTTTACAAATAAATATAAACTCGCAGGAAACAAAAGAGAACTGTAAAAAGGAATCAAATAAAATGCGACAACCGACTCGATTAAAAAAGGAAGAATACGGGAAACAGAAGAGAAAAGAACAATAGAAGAATGGACATACAAATGAAAAAACTTGCAAGTCAAGAAACTGATAAAAAAAACAGAAGGACAAAACAAAACAAAGGAACCGAGAATAATTTTTTTTTTTTTAATGAAAGACAAAGAAAAAAAATTTAAATTAACAAGAAAAAAGAACAAAGAAAACAGAAAAGAATCAGGCGCCATCATATATCTAGAATGTAACCCAAACGGCGGTATTTCGTCCAATCTGGCAACCCTGTATGTGTAATGTTCACAAAACTGTCAAAAAGAAAATTTATTTTCTTAATACTCGGCAAATCAAAATAACTGTTACATTACATAACAACGTCAATAACTCTATTAAAATGAAAACAATGTGTCAGGTTGGACAAGTGTCAAACTGACGACTGTCAAAGTAACATGTTTTTTAGAATTAGAAATCTAATATACGAAGGAATTTCGCCCAATCTGGCAACCCTGGACGTGTCAAGCAATGTTCACAAACCTGTCAAAACGAAAACTTATTTTCTTAATACTCGGCAAACGAAAATAACTGTTGCATTACATAACAATGTCAATAACTCTATTAAAATGAACACAATGTGTCGGGTTGGACAAGTGTGTGTCAAACTAACGACTGTCATAGTAACATGTTTTTAAATTTAGAAATCTAATATACCCATAAAATTCAAATCTGTCAGCCAAACAGTGTAAACAAAAAGTTAAATGCATCAAATGCTATAAGCGTCAAAGTTGATATCTATCTGACAGCGTCAAAGTAACGGACCTTTAAAATGAAAGACACGTGAATTATTTGCAATTTGCAAAGGTGCCGGAGTCCGGAGTGTGTCAAAATGACTGATAAGTATATCAAACATCAATTTCAACAAATCTGTCAAAATGAAAAGTTAAAATTCCAGATTCGACAGGTGTCAAAGTTAAAAAATAATTAAACGCAATTTTCAAATGCCTTTTGAAAATCTATCCGGATAGTTAAAAATTATTCATTTTCAACGTTATCTGTCCCTCCAATGCCACAAGGAAGTTAAAATTAATTTGCAAATTGCAATTAATTATCGAAAGATACGATCAAATTACAAATAAAATTATTAACAAAGACACGTTCTTTTAACGCTGCGAGTCCGAACCTACAAACGCAGGCGTTACTTTAGGGGCACCCTGTATATTAAGAAAATATTCGTGTTCGTGAAAAATCATAGTGGTATGAAAATTTTTATCGAGTTATTCATTTATTTGCAATATTATGTTATTTTTACAAGCTACACTTATTGAAAAAACAAAAACAAATTAATTGTGGCTCTAAACATGAGTGTGTATACAGGGTGTGGATGAGAAATAAATGCATTGTTTTGTATCGAGAAAATTTAAAAAAAAATGATTCATACGTGAAGTGGTAGCGAACGTTTTTGTCGTTTTTATGCTCTCAACTGTACACGGGTAACGAACTGGTCTCCACCAGAATACGCGTTTTATTTTAGGAAAATAAAAAGAAAATTATGTGAAGTGGTAGCAAACAAGTTTATCTTGTTTTTTATGCTCGCAACTGTAGACCAGAAGTGGTTTTTACCAGATATCTTAGAAATCCAATTTTTATTGGATATCCTAGGAATCCTCAATAACGAAACTTATACGGATCCAAGCAAGATTTCTTTTTTCAGTAAAAGCTCTACGTGATCACCTTAGCGTTGATAATGATTGCATTGCAACCGAAACCTATCTTCGATTAAATATTAAAAAATATTCTGACATAATCTAAGAGAGTCGTATTTAAGTTTCAAGGTTTCTCTCACCCTCGATTATTTAAATTATAATTAAAAAAAATGCTGTTTCATAAAACAAAATTAGGAAAGAATTTTGTTGGTTTTCTTCTTTTGTTTAATTCTCATTAATCGAATTGTTTAATAGTCCATGTCCGTAATGATTTGCAAGTTTGTTTTTCGTCTTCCTTTGTTTTTATTCCTCCACGCGGATTCGTGCAGAACCATGGATGTGTTTACTGTTTAAAGCGATTGTGAATTAATTATGCTTCCATTCTTGCAACGTTGTTTCGCCGACTCGATTCAAGCAACAATTTATCTCGTGATGGATTATCAATAAATACGAGTTGGGGGTATCAATCTGCTATCAAAAAATTAAAAGCAAGAAAAAAAAATACCTCCCCGGCGGGGAATCGAACCCCGGTCTCCCGCGTGACAGGCGGGGATACTGACCACTATACTACCGAGGAATGCTCTCGCTCTTTCGTCCTCTTACCAGGGATTCCGCTTTCCAAGAACGATTTTTAAATTCGTCAGGAAGTTCAACAGACAATTATTAAAGTGTAAAACACGAAAAAATACGAGGTAATTAATGTTCAGCTGCGCGGATCAATCGCAGAATAACCGGACCTGGAGAAAAAACGGTACGCCGAGAAGTGAATCAAATAAATGGTGTGTTTGTGTTTGTGTTTCCCACGGGGCCGCTGACTGCGAAAAAGAAGAAAAATTCTTCGGTTTTATTGTTCTGAAGGCGCGAGTCTTTCTAAATCACAGTTATTTCTTCTTTAATTTTATGGGTTTGAGGGTGTTTTGATTGAAAAAAAAAATACAAATCTTCGGGAAGTTTGCAAAGGTTTCTCTACGTAATACGATGTTGTTATTAGGACAAGCGCCTTTTCAATCTCTTTTACGTCCATTCCCAACATAAAATCGAAGATATACCGTTCGTGGTGAAGGCGTATTTCGGTTAAGCATCTGAAATAGGCAAAAATACGCAACCACAACGTATTTTAACCCCGCAATAGGGTGTAACTACCGCATCGGTTGTGATATATCATAATCAGTAAGGTCATGATAGATACCGTCAGTTTAGGCGTGTATATAAAGAAATAAGTGGGTTATATACCTCGTAACGTACGCAACAAGCTCCCACTCGGTTATTTGTTTGAACAAGCGCCTGTACAAACCCTTTTACGCCAATTCCCAAGATAAAATCGAAGAAACACAGTGCGAGGTGAAGGGGTAGTTTGGTTAAGCATCTGTAATTGGTAAAAATAAGCAACTGCAACGTGTTTTACCCTCATCGCGGGGTATAAAGACCGCATGGGTTGTTTTATATCATAATCGGGAAGAACATGGTATATACAATCACTTTGGGCATTGTATATGAAGAAATAAGCGGATTATATTCATCGTGAGGGATGCAACAAGCTCCCACTTGGTTATTTGTTTGAACAAGTGCCTGTACAAACCCATTTACGCCAATTCCCAAGATAAAATCGAAGGAACACAGTGCGAGGTGAAGGAGTAGTTTAGTTAAGCATCTGTAATTGGTAAAAATAAGCAAGTGCAACGTGTTTTACCCTCACCGCGGGGTATAAAGACCGCCTGGGTTGTTTTATATCATAATCGGGAAGAACATGGTATATACAATCACTTTGGGCATTGTATATAAAGAAATAAGTGGATTATATACATCGTAAGGGATGCAACAAGCTCCCACTTGGTTATTTGTTTGAACAAGCGCCTGTACAAACCCTTTTACGCCAATTCCCAAGATAAAATCGAAGAAACACAGTGCGAGGTGAAGGGGTAGTTTAGTTAAGCATCTGTAATTGGTAAAAATAAGCAACTGCAACGTGTTTTGCCCCCGCCGCGGGGTATAAAGACCGCCTGGGTTGTTTTACATCATAATCGGCAAGAACATGATATATAAAATCACTTTCGGCGTTGTATATAAAGAAATGAGTACGTTACATACCTCGTAAGGTACAAGCTTCCATTTAGTCTTTCGCTTGCACGAACGCGAACGCGTGTAGAATCCTTTTTACGTCATTTTCAAAGGTAATATCGAAGAAATACCGTTCGAGCTGAAAGGGTAGTTCGGTTAAGCATCCACTATGGGCAAAAATAAACAACTACGAAGTATTTTACCCCCACCGTAGGGTATAACTACCGCCTCGGTTGTGTCATATCATAATCAGTAAGGAATGGTCACTTTGGGCGTTGTGTATAAAGAAATGAGCAGGTTATATACCTCGTAAGTTACGCAACAAGGTCCTACTCAGTTATTTGTTTGCACGAGCGCCCTTTTACGTCAGCTCTCAAGATTATATCCAAGAAATATTATTCAAGGTGAAGAGGTAGTTTGGTTAAGCATCTGCTATTGGCAAAAATAAGCAATTACGAAGTATTTTACCCCCACCGTAGGGTATAACGACCGCCTCAGTTGTGTTATATCATAATTAGTAAGAGGCATGGTATATACGGTCACTTTGGGCGTTGTATATAAGGAAATAAGCAAGTTACATACCTCGTAGGGTTCGTAACAAGATTTCACTCGGTTATTTGTTTACACAAGCACCGGCGCAATTTCTTTTACGTGTCCAAACGTCAATCCCGAGATTAATTCTTATTGTATTCGGCAATTTATCGGCGGCAGCACGTTAACATGCCCTTAAAGAAATAATTTTACTGTTACCACACCCATATTATACTTCTGCAAACTTAATAAGATATTAATGGATAGGTTGGGTGCAACTTGTCTTGAAGTTGTTTAAAAGTGCCTCGTTAAGATACGTAACAGTGGTGGCAGCGGTGGGATGGATAATAAACGTACTAACGATAATAATGAGTGGTACTCGCTGTAACAAGTTTTTCTGGGGAAAGTGGGGCGAACGAATTGAGACCGCATATGTGTCATCAATACAGACAAAATTTCTCATTTTCTTTTAATGAATTGATCGCGATTTTGAATCACAATCAAATAATAAAAAAATTTTGACAACACACAACCTCAAAATAAAAAAGAAGGAAGCAAACGTCCCAGTTCAAACGAACCCCCATAAGGATGAAGAGAGTGCAAAGAGGTGCAAGTAAAAAAAAAATAAAGAAGAACGAAGACAGTGCGTGCAACGCTCAGTATATTTAACAACTTATGTACACATTTACAATATAATACATTATGTACAGCGGGAAGGATGATTTTATTTACAAGAGGCTCGCCGTCTTCCCCGCACTTACCGTTGCCTTCGTAACGCTCGCTCTTCCGGAAGTCCTCTTCCAGTTCTATCCCCGGAGCCTTCACCTCGACGCTGTTGTACACCTCCAGGCGATCCAGGACTTCCCCCGCGTGCTCTCTCTTCGATAGATTCCTCGCGAAACGATTGTCATTGCCTGTGCCGTTACTTAAGCAGTTGACCTAAAAGGGTAATGCCTTCAATTTGGAGAGCATCACACATAAAGCAGCAGAAAAACAAATGAAGCGAAGGAGGAAAGGTAGATCATTAAAAAATTGGAAGGGAAGCGGAAAGAAGAAAACATTGGAAACATGTTCCAGAAGCTTTTACCTCCTCGCAAGATCGTCACCATATTTGTAATCATGAAAGAAGCAGGCGATCCATGGAGGAAAGGTGGATTATTAAAAAAATCGAAGGAAAGAGATGAGGGAAACTTTGGAAATGTGTTCCAGAAGCTTTTACCTCCACGCAAGCCCGCCGGCACAGTTGTAATCCGCACGAGAGGTGCAGGCGATCCCTGTCGGGGAACTTGAAGGCCGCAAACTCAGCAATCGCCTCTTGATGGCGCATCAGAGCAATCGGGCGGGCAGATTGCTTGGAGAGCGCGGGCAAAATGAACTCGTCCACGGGACAGCCGTTCTCATCCAGAAGCTTCTGAGAAGAATCGCCCAATCCATCGTGCGCGACGCATTCAACAACGCGCCAGTCAATTCCGGCTAACAAAAGAAATGACGGTTGCAGCATTTTTCAACCAAGGGAAGAAAAAATGCACTTCTGGATTCACTTGCCAAGTAAAAGAAGTGGATTTACTTACCAGGTAGAGTGGCCTTGACCATCAGCATCGTAGGCTCGCCCACCTGGAGCGCGGCTAAATTTCCGTTGCCCTTCACAGGGATGATTTCCATCCACGCCCTTGCCGCACTCAACGCATCCGCCAGGACGTTTCTTCCGTTAACCTCCTCGATTTGGGGGTCATCTTCGCTATGCTTGGACCAACCGTTATCTCGCATTCGGCCCTTCCTAAAAACAAAAGTATGTTACGCCCTAAATAAATTCTGGGAAAAATGCCACGCTACAAATTGAGGGAAGAAAAACTGCTTGGGGAGTCCTTCTGGAAGACAACCCTAAAGCTTAAGCTCTTAAGTACCTCTGATGGAAATCTTTGATTTCTTCTTTGATTAGGTCCTCCAGTGGTTTGCTTCTCACGAGGAAGACGTCGTTCGCCACGTAGCACCGAACGATCTTCTCCTGGTCGGTTATCTGCCTTAGGTATTTGTCTTGTTGGACGACCACGGCTATGGCGTAGTACATCCTTCCATCCTCGGTGTTCGCGTCGGAAACCAAGCGGACGCCGCAACCAGAAGTCGGAAGTGAAAGTGTTAAAGAACCAGACATGACACCTAAAATTGGTCGTCATTGTCATCGCCGCCATCAGACTAACGTTTGGGAACCTCTTGAATCATTTTAAAACCTACCGAAACTGCGACACGATTGTGAAAAGTCCTTGGCGAAAAGCACTCCTTTGAACGGTTGCTCCATGGTGATGGTTATGTTGAAGGTGTTCGAATCGCAGGTGGCGTTGATGTCGGAAACCCTGTTGATGGCCACCGGGTGGGAGACGAGGAGGCTCGAAGGGAAAGCGGCGCGGCAGCTTGTCAGCAGAAGAGTTGCCATGAACACTCGAAATCCAACCATTTTCTGTAACATTCCCGACTAATTTTAATCCTAAATCAAAATTAAATTTGAAGGGCCGTAAAATAAATACATTCGTGACCTTCGAATTTTTTTTATTAAGAATGTAGGTACTCCGCAGCTCCCGGGTTGAAACTTCGTTCTTTAACCAACGACGTTTCGTTCTTGAACGGTCGACAGTAACAGTTTGGTCTTCGGTTTGGCGATCTAAATCAAAATGTTCGTAGAAGAATGTTCAACGCGATTCCATCATACGTGTATTAGCTGGATAATCTTTTTGAAGCATTCTAGATTTATGTGTCCAGGGCTTCAGTCTTCTCGTTCGATGCTTTAAATTCTTTTTTCGCTCATGCTTTTCCTTATCTGCCCCTCCTTAGTTTGGAAACTCTTATTTCCTTTGGATCATCAATCACCTCTTGTAACCAGATCGATCCAGGCCGTTTCCTTCTTCTCGTTTCTCCAGTTACTCCATTCTAGCATCGAGAAAATAATTTATTGGGCCCTCTTTCGTTTATATTTTCTTCTCTTCAGCTTTGGAACGCTTATTTGCTTTGGATCATCAGTCACCTCTTGTAACCAAGTAGTTCCAAGCCGTCTCCCTCTTCTCTTTCCTTCTGGTCTCCATTCCAGCATTGAGAAAATTATTTTCTTTTCGCTTTAGATCCTTTCGCATATGCTTCTCCACATCTTCCTCTCCTCAGTTTTGATACCTTGATACTCTTGTTTTCTTTGGATCTACAGTCACTTCTTGCAACCAGGTCGTTCCAGGCCGTCTCCTTCTCTTTCCTTCTGGTCTCCATTCTAACATTGAGAAAATTATTCTTTGGGCCCTCTTTCACTTATGTCTTCCTCTCTTCAGCCTTGGAACGCTTATTTCCTTTGGATCATCAGTCAGCTCTTGTAACCAAGTAGTTCCAAGCCGTCTCCCTCTTCTCTTTCCTTCCGGTTTCCATTCTAGCATTGAGAAAATTATTTTTTTTTCGCTTTAGATCCTTTCGCTCATGCTTCTCCACATCTTCCTCTCCTCAGTTTTGGAACTCTAGTTTTCTTTGGATCGACAGTGACTTCTTGCAACCAGTTCGTTCCAGGCCGTCTCCTTCTTCTCTTTCCTCCTGGTCTCCATTCCAACGTTGAGAAAATTACTTCCTTGTTCCTTGAGTCTCTTCTCCTTATATGCCCCAGTCATTATACTCTTTCCTCTTAAAATTTCTTCACTAGGTCCTTCTCTGTGCTTTACCAGCGGTTCCATTTCGAAGACTAAAGTACCATGAATATGAATAACCTTCGAGTGCTCTTAAAAATACCATACCCTCACGTGTTCTTATTTGATTTTCGATTGTAAATAAAGAGATTCTTTTTATCATGTTATATCTCCGGCGTTTCTTCACTTTTCCCTCTGGTTTAATAATCGTCATAATATAAGGCGATCAAATGTTAATTTCAGCAAGGCGGGACAACCTAACCCTACCAATGAAAAAAAAACTTTGCTTTCTAAAAGTACTCACCAATGAATGGCCAGAAAAACAAACTACTTTTGGGAGAGAAGGAGAGAGGGGGATGACATTTTTGTACAGAAATTGGAGCGCAATGTATTATTTGTTGAACATTGTTGTTCTCTCGATTTAATTTAATTACGTAATAAAACGATTTTTTGCCTGGCTCGTGTGTACTAAACAAGCCCTAGGTTAAAGTGACCAAACCCAACCCAACCAATAAAATAACTATGCTTTTCAAAAGTACTCACCAATGAAATGGCCAGAAATTAGGGCAAAGCATTAGTTGTTGAACATTAAAACATTGCAAAATAAATTGAAATAATAAATTTCAAATTCAAAAGCTCATGTAACTTTACTATAAGACCACGCTATCTTGGCATCATTACTGAAATAAGAAAACATATAAAATTTTATAAACTGTTAACCCTAACTTCCGGAAAACTAAAACTTAACATGCAAATGGACAAGGAATTTAATTTGCCGAATGTTACTAGCCAAATAATTATAATATAATTATATATAATTTGAAAACTGGCAGAAAGTCTCCAAAAACTCTCCCAAATGCGGGACATTTCTAAAATTCAGCGAGACGCGGGACAAATCGTTAGAATTCGGGACTGTCCTGCCAAAAACGGGACGTATGCTCACCCTATCATAACAACGTCTTGGTTTGATTCTAAAATCTTTTCCTTTTTTCTTCTTCGTTTGGTTTTGTTTGATATAAAAGTACCTTCCTCCTTCTTCCCCTTTGTTTCGCACACGCTTTTTGATTTGTTTCTAAAACCAATTTTTCCACTTCCACTTCTTTCTTTGTTGTTATTATGTTCTTGGTTGATCCAAATTTTATAAATCCTTTCCAATTTCATTCTTCCTTTAATTTTTTTCCTCTGCAGATCGCCCTTGTTGTACCAAGGTTTCACTCAATTTATTTTCTTTTTTCCGCTTTGTTTTCTATCTTGGCGTTACTAGTTTCTAGCCATACGTTTTATTTTATTCTTCTCTTGGCACTCCCAGTTCTCTCCGTCTTGCCATCAAAATCAAAAGTGAGGAGCGAATGAAGGAATAGAAAGTGAACCGAATATGCATGTGCTATATAAGGAGGTCGGTTTTCAGACAATTACATTTGAAGAGGCGAAAGCATTAAACCGCTTTGTAAGAAGAGTGCGCCCACTTATCCAAAATTGCTTCGATTTTTTCCATTAACTTTAATGTGGACCTTCCATTTCTTCGGATTATTCAGGAAAAGAGTTGTTTTTTAATCGTTTCATTGAACACAAGTATCAATAACGAAGTTTATTCAAGTTTGAAATTTGAAACATTCCTCCTAAACGAGGATGCAACTGCCTACGTCATCGCGTGCTGTCATTTAAGCTGCTTTAGCTATTTGGAGGTTGATTACGCACGTCATAGGTCACGTGAGACACCAGATTAAATGAAGATCCGATACATTCATTATAAAATCTTGCCGGGAAGGGATACGTTAGTTAACAATGCATTATAATAAATACAAATAAAAATTCTTTATTTTTAAATTTTAATTTTAATTTCTTTAGACTGGAACCCCTACTTACGAAAACGATAGAAGGAAAATGACTTGCAACAATCCTATCGGAAAATGCGTCGACCTTCCCTACACATTTTATTGTGAACCTTCTATTGTCTTAAATTATAATATTCAAAGAATAGAATCGTCAGAATAAATTCTTACATTGTACGCAAAAAAAAAATACAGAGCGTTCATAAATGATTGTAGTTCCCGCTCGTTGTACTACAGTCGCGATCAAGCTAATCGAGACCGGCTGACAGTTTTGTAACCCTTACCGCCAAACTCAACTTGCAGTGGTCTCGATTAGGATGATCGCGACTGTATAACACAACACAGATATTGTTTTGTGGGGCCAAGCGACCAATATTGGGCGAGCTTTCGTCTTACAAAAACGAATCCCTATTTTTTAAACCAAATATAAAACTTATATGTTAAAAAATACGAAGTATGATCACGACTGATCAATTAAGGAATCAATTCTAATAACTGGGCTGCAATCCAGTTACAGAATTGATTTGTTAAAAAATATACACGTTTAATATTTGGGTTAAAAAATAGGGATTCCTGTAAAAGTACATTTAGAGTCAAACATATTTTGACTCTCCCCTGTATATACATACTGAAATGCTGTTTATATGTAAAAAAATAACATTAGTGACTTTGAACTAAATTCCGAGTATCATGAATATTCGACAGGGGCCAGATGTGATCTCAGAGTTACGTTACACAGTACTTTTCGCTACGAAGAAACTCCACACTACGGGCTCGTTCTTTTACTCAGAATTAGTTCATCCATTGCAGCGATTAAACCAAAAGCGTTTTTTTTTACGGATGTAGCGATTGGTACGGTCGCTTTAAAGCTTAAAGCATGACGTCATCAAAGTTCAGCGTTGAAATTTTAAGATGCAGCGTTTTAAAAGTTGAAGAGTAAAAAAACGAGCCCTACGCTGGCATTCGGCTTTACAATGGGTTTCCAAAAAACATAAAATCGCAGAAAAATATCTCTGCATTTAAAAATCTGTTAAAACAATTGTTAGTCATGTCATAGTTAATCATACTATAGCGTAAAAGAATACTTAGAAGATGTACTGTAGTTCTAGTTTACTTTTAGTTTTCTTTTGTGACGTACCACATATATACATCTTGTATCTTTTGGTAAATAAACAGGTTCGATTTGATTTGACAAAGTTTTTTCCTTTTTTGACATATGTTAACTTTGTCTTTTTCTCTATATTACATTTTTTTTCTTTCTTGCGTCTATTATCTCTCCTTAGTTTCATATATTTTTGACTAATTTCAAACACTGTAACAATTTTTTTGTCACAATTTATGTTTTGAAATAAATCTGATTCGATTTGATTTTGATTTTGATTTTGACAGAAGCCAATAAGATAAAACCAAACGTCAGAACATCCGTACCTTGCATAATTATCGCTGACCCAGAACTCGTTAATTATGGTAAGAGAATATTTTTTCCGGAACGTTTTACTGTTAATCACCAACGGTGTGTTGGTTTTTAGCATTCACCTGTACACCGTTCTGCCTTAATTAAATGAGATGAATTCAACAAATTCTTGATACTTTGAATTTATTATTTCGCGTGTGAATGCATTTTTTCTTAATTAATTAATTAGTAAATGATTCAGTTCATTAATTACACTAGCCTGCGAAGGTTTTGCGGATGACATAAAACTAGGTGTATGTAGTACATTTGGTGTTCCCGAGTTCGAGTAACATATAATAATTTTTTCATAACGTACCATTTTTTTTTAATTACAATATTTCATAGTACAGTTTTTTTTAAATATATTTTGCACTCTATCTAGAGGGTTTATTTTAGGAGCTAGAGGAAAACTTTAAATACAAAAGTTGTAGGGTTTTATACCTATTATCTTTCAGAGTTATCAGAAGAAACAAAAGCGCATCGCAAATTGTAGAAAAAAATTAAATTTTTGTTTTTTTTTTTTTAATGGAACGACCTGTGTATTGTTTGCTAAGATGAGAGATCATATTTCTCTGATTTGAAAAATATATAATATGTTTAAATTTGAAGGGGTCGTTCCTGATATAATTAAATTTAAAATACCAGCCTAATAATGACGTTGAAAAATCTAGACGGCCTGGAAAGGTGCTTAAAAAAGTTCTAAATGGCTGTTATAGTTAGCAAAAAATAACAAAAATTCGACTGCTGGAAACTATATAATGAATTAATAATAGAAAACCAATTTCCAGGTCGCCTTAATATTTTAAACAATAATTCACTGATATTCTAACCTCAAATATCTCATAAGCGGCTCTTCCAAATATCAACATATTATACATTTATGAAATCAGAAAAATATAGTCTTTCATCTTAGCAAACAATATACAGGATATTCCATTTAAAAAAACAAAAATTTAATTTTTTTTCTCCAATTTCCGATGCGCTCTTGATTCTTCTGGTAACTATAAAAGAACTTTTGCCTCTAAAGTTTTTCTCTAGCTTCTAAAATAAACCCTCTAGATAGGGTGCAAAATATAAAAAAAACCTGTACTTTGAAATATTGTATTTAAAAAAAATTACACTAGCCTGCGAAGGTTTTGCGGATGACATAAAACTAGGTGTATGTAGTACATTTGGTGTTCCCGAGTTCGAGTAACATATAATAATTTTTTCATAACGTACCATTTTTTTTTAATTACAATATTTCATAGTACTCAGGTTTACTAACGGGGTCACAGCAGCTGTACAGCTTTTGCTTATACCTAAACAGCCAGTATTTACTTAAAAGAAATAAACGGTCATCGGAACCCAAGAAATTAGTACCAATTTTGTTATTTTAAATGGAACACTCAGTATATTTTTTACGATGAATGTCTTAATTCTGGACCAGAAGAACAGAGAAATTGGATGGAAAAGAGAGGAAATGTTGCACCACATGCCAGACCCTAATGGGTACAAGGATTTAAGACAAGAAGACACAACGCAAAAGGAACAAATTCGCAAAACCAATTATAATAGCACTCGAAAACAGAAGGTTTAAATGGTTTAGACGTACACGTGGAATGGATCGAAATAGAATGATGAAGAATGTTATGT
Organism: Prosopocoilus inquinatus; assembly: GCA_036172665.1. Taxonomy (NCBI): domain Eukaryota; kingdom Metazoa; phylum Arthropoda; class Insecta; order Coleoptera; family Lucanidae; genus Prosopocoilus; species Prosopocoilus inquinatus. The sequence continues at coordinate 10,715,592 of CM069879.1, forward strand.
ACACAGAGCAAACCAAAGAGAAGAAAGAGAGGCAGAAGGAGAAGAATTTGGATGAAAAAGATTGAACAAAAGTAGGTGCCACCAAAGAAAAAAGTCTGAAGAAAATGAATGTCTTCATCCAGGACCAGAAGGATAGAGTAAATTAATAGAAATGACAGGAAATATTGCAACACATGCTACACCCTAATCTAATGGGTGCAAGGATTTAAGAGAAGAAAGATAAAGACTTTTTTCCTTTTCTAAAAAAGTATTTGTCAAATGTCTTTAGATTGAACACAAAATAAAGATATGAAGAAGAAAGCAAAACAATTTCTCGTTTTCTAAAAGTAAATTTAGTATAGTTTGGTTTATTAATTCTTCCAAAAGACAATGGACACGTCTAGAATGTGTCAAATACATATTATACAAATAGTGTTTGTGATTGAAAAGAGTCATACAGGCAACTTTGAAATTCATTTTAAAAGAACAGACGTCAGATATATTACTTTAAGGCAATCTTGCAACTCCAGTTTTCTCTGCATTATCACATACACAGGAATAATTTCAATCCCGATGGAATATTCCCAGTGAACGTTTGTTTTGAGCAAAAGCATGTTTGTTTACGTATTCGGAACTGATACCGGCTGATAATTATAAAATCATAATCGTTTGTAAATAAGAAAATATGTATTCATCATAAGTGCAAACAAATTTACCTGCGACTGACGTGATGAAGGCCACCAACTAATTTCAAACATTAATAGAAAACTGATTTAATCAAATTTTCTGCTGTTTTATAGACAAACGCGTCTTATTCGAAATAGCTCGTACAAAACAAATCATGTTTTTAATTTAATCAATACTTATTAAAGAAATATATATATACAATGTGGAAACCGATTCGTGATACGTGGAGGAAATAGTATATCGCATTAAGCGTGTTGAAGACAAAGACAAATAACGCAGTTATATCCGTCCATACTTTAATATTGCAGTCTTTGTCTTCACCACGCCTACTCTAAATATAACTTCTTTGCTTTGACTATACGCGAGGACTATGTGATACAAATAGGTTTCCAAATTGTATATTCGAATAAGCATCCAGTAATGATTCATATAAGACTTGATCTATATCTAAATCAAAAATAACTATGTAATTTACACGTGGAAACAGTATTGTTAATTAGGCAGATACTACTCCAAATCTTTTAACACGCAAAAAGTTAAGTGAGCTACTTCCCCGAAGGCGGCAGACAGTTTCAATTGCTTCGAGATAGCTAATTATTCGGTGCAGAATATCATAGTTGTGATCAAAGTAATCGAAGTCTCTTCAATTTCTTTGTATTATTGAAATTCGCAGATTAAGAGGTGAACGGATTCAAACTGACTTCGAAATGAAACGTGGTTTCATGAAACGGGTTAAGCAACCGCTATTGATTTTACAATAAAATGGGGTAGGTTATAAAAAGGATCAGCGATTTCATCTCTCAGTTTTAATAGATTTTACGACGATCTGCTGAATAATTTTTTAATTAGCGATCATTACAGAGAAAATCACTTAACATTTCTATGAGAAAATCATTTTAGTTTACGTGGTGATTAGATTTCAAGTTAAAAAAAAAATACATTCTGAGCTCAAAGTGTAAATCTAAAAAAAAAAGATTAAGAAGAGTAAGAAAGATTGTTTTTATAATTCTAAAAATATATATGTAGTTTGTTTATGTTTGGTCCTTTTTGCGATATTTGAAATTTATTTTTGTTTTTGAAATGTTTTTACAAATTTATGTTATATAACATTGTCTTAGCTGTCAGCGTTTTGTCTTATAAAATGACCCAGATGAGCAGTCTTTTAATTTTTTTTGTTAACACTTGTCACACATAACAAAATTCTTATTAATCAAAGTAAATCAATTTTTTAATTTCAAACTTAAAATATAAACAAACTACAATCGAACCTCCGTAACTCAAACTTCAGGTTACCGAAAAATTAGGAGTAATAGAGATTTCAAGTTAAAGCAATAGTTATACACAATGTGCAGGGACCATCAGCAAGTTTCGACTTATACAAAATTTGGATTAGTGGAGGTGCGAGTTATAGAGATCCGACTGTATATATTTTTGAAACTAGGAAAAAGGGATTTTTGTTAATTCCAGAAAGTATACAGTGTGTTAAATCTAAAATAGCGGAGCTGGTTCTGATTTGGTAGGATTCCGATCGTCATTTGTTTTTTTTTTTTTTTTAGTAAATTCTGGGGGTTCAGGTAAATCCCTAAAACTTTTGCAATTACCATTTTTTTATATGTCTAATAACAAAAGGTGTAGGTGCCGTTCAAAACATAAACAAAAACCTTGTACATAATTTATTTAATTTTTTGAAATTCTGACGTGATAGAAAAAAAACTAATAACAGATTCTTTTTTGTAATGCCGGAATCATTGAAGAATACCTAGTCTTATCTCATACGCAAAAAAAAAAAATATTTTTTTCTCAGGCTAGTGTTATATTAGTAATTCCTTACCTTAAATACAAAATACTGTACAGACTTTCCGACGGTTTTGTTGAAGTACGTGTGTAACGTCTTTTATAATTCTAGCTACAGGGTGGTTCGCGCCCTCTCACCTTTTCCTTTTCCTAATTTATCTCATCAGATCATTGTTTTAATTTTGGCAGAAGGGTCCCCTCATTGTATTTGGGCACGAAATTTCTATTTTCTATGTATCCAAAAATCTAAGGACTCGGATTTTGGTTTCGTACAGCACACCCACGTAAGATGCGGAAAATTACAAAAAAAAAAAAAACGAAGGAGTGCACAAGAAGAAGAAGTAACGCAATTACCATGATTGTGTGTTACAGTTACGTAACCTCATCTGTTATCTAGGAAGTGCTTATTACCATCATGGTGCTTGTGCATACATAGCGGTATATTTAGCACATAACTCGCGGTCATTATACAGTCAAGGACGTCGACGATTATTTTTTTTTTTATTATTATGCACAGCACAGCGATTTTTTTTCCTCTTTCTTTGGGTCACTGACGTCACTGTTCACCAACGGAAATGACATTCTGTAATCTTGTTTCTCATTAGCCGTCTTTTATTTGCAACGCAGATTGGTTCAGGTCAGTTCAGTTTAACCCAAAGCGAACTGATCTTAAGTGATCGATTTAATAATAAATAAAACATGCGAGTTGCGATTGCTGCATTTTAATCATCAGATGAAGATATTATTTTTGCGTCGCTTTACAGCGAGTTAAGCAAAAACAGAAGGTTATTTGGACGAGTAATGTAATTTGACAAACAGTTGAAATAACATCCTCTCTACAAGTGAACCAACTGATCCAAACTGATCTAGAATTTCCAAGGTGTAGTATCAGCAAGGCGGGAAGTGTTTTGGATCACTTTGGGTTAGATCATGTAGCCAAATAAAACAGACAAAGTTTTGAATAAGTGATCCAGGATAAAAGTGCAAATAAAAGACAACTATTGATTACAAACGGAGAAACAAGATGATGTTAGAACCAACGAGTTTACCTCATTGGTTCATTAACATGCAATGTTCTACCTTTTTACGTGACACATTGACCTTGTAATTACATACCTACAGTCGATTATAATAGGACGAAACCCCCAATTATATAATCAAATAATTACAGGCCTGTAATGGATATGTAACTGTAATTCGTTCCGCTCGTCGGCCTCTCGCAATTAAATTCCACTTTATACCGATACCGATACCGATCGAAACTGCCGATTTTTTTTTTTTTTTTTTTGAAATCTCAGATCGGAATTGGCATGTATCAATGTGGTTCTTGCCGATTTTACCTTTATTATTTTAACGCGAAAAGGCGATTATTTAATTAAAATCAAATTAGGACGGCTGTACCCGCCGGGGGGGAATTAACGTCGTCGTTATTAAATTAAAACAATGGTTCGTTAATTAGAGGCGGAAAAAGAAAGTTTCAAAGTCTGTTAGCTTCGAAGAATTTCACTTTTTAATTTTCACTTAGGTATTATGCTTGTATGTACAACGAATCTTTGTGCAAACATAAGTGAAAGAAGCTAATAATAAACTAAATTATTGAAACGACTCTTTGAAATTTAATTGTTTTTCTTTCAAGTAGGTACAACGAGATGAAATGAATTTAGTAAAGTTTGTCTCTACTGATTAAAAGATCAATTTTGAATAACTCTCAAACTTAGGGAGGTTTTTCTTTTTTTTTGGAGAATAGGAATAATAAAAAAAATGTGATTTTTATTGAGTGAGGACGAGGTAGTTTCAATTTACCGCCGTGTTATTATGTTGGCAACGCCCGGTTCTGTCGCGTACAAATCATGACCATGACACATCGATAATATTCGTTCAAGGCAGCCACCCACATAACGTAAGTAAAATACACTAAAAACTCCGGCGGTAAGTTCGAACTACCTTCAATCATTAACAATCACTCTATATATCATTTAATACCAGGGTTGCGTTCAGATTTGTAAAGTAAAGTGCAACCTGGACGTGCATTTAAGTATCGTATACAGGGAGATTCAGGCAATCCATTAATTAAAAGTTTACGGACTTTCTATTTCATATTTTGCGGTTATAAGTTAGCGATAACGATCTATTAAAATATAATATTTCCAACTTTCGGACACTTCCGCTTGTACCGGAACTTGCTGTCAACTTTCTTATTTTAAATGTCCGAAATTTGAAAATATTATATTTGGATAGATCTATATCGTTAACTTATAACTGCAAAATATGAAACAGAAATTCAAAGGAGAAGTCCGTAAACTTTTAATGAAAGGGTTGCCTGAATCTCCCTGTATAAACCCCACTTATAAACGAATCAATTTGCAATTTTAATAAAATTTGTCACTTTCCTAAATTAAAATAAGAAATTTAAGGGCGACGTCCGTAGTATTCGACTGCATACAGCCAACGCAAAAAAAATACCGCTCAGAAAGAACATAATTAGTATACAGGTTGTCCCACTTAAGGCGAATTCTTTCATACCTCTCTAGTTATTAATTTTACGAAAAAATGTTTCAAACGAAAGTTTCACAGGATCATGTGGAGCATAGTTTAAAATTAGTTTGACGTGTACAGAGTGTTCCGTTTAGCCTGGGCGGTAGGTCACTTCGTTATTTTAAATGGAACGCCGTAAATATTTTTAAATTTTCGGGGTTCTGGATTGAATTTTAATGTGACCTTGTGTACCATACATGGGGTCTAATCTAAACCGTTCTCGCGTTATTCAACTTTTTAAAAAAATATCGCCCTTGCAGTACCTCAAACAAATGCGAATATCATCCGAACAAGTGACGTTAGGGACTTGTGTTTTTTTTGTAAAAGTTACGTCTTGAAACGCTTTTTCAGTTACACTGTAAAGAAAAAATTCTAGCTACATAAGTTCTTAAAAGAAAATTAATAAACTTGAGAATATTCAAACTACGATAACTATTTTTTTAATGCAATGCCATATAACTTTTATCATTATTAGGTGCGCTATTTAATTCCTCTCTTTTGAATGATATAGAGTTGTCGATATGTGTCGTTAATAGTTTTCTCAGTATTAAATTTTTTTTACGATTTTTAAAAATACACGAAATATTGAGACTTTTATGTTAGTTGCTATGGTTACACAGCAAACAAATTGTTTGTTTATTTTTCCCTGAGATTATTAAGTATCACGCGACATTCAAAATGTTCAAACTAATCTTTAAGAAGGTCTCTTGCTTAAAAAAACATGATAGGTACGGATTCTACTCTTGCCATGGATATCCAAGCTAATAAACCGTAAGAAGGAACTTCTATTGTTGTGGATAGATGCATGTGGATACAACAAGACGTGCTCCAGCAGTTGGAACATTTTTAAACGAATTCGCTGTTTTATGAAACCCTAAAATGCGGTCAAATGAAGATACTGAGCAGTTCAACTGAGTGGTCCTCCTCCACGAATCCATTCATTCGTAAAAAATGTTCTAACTGCTGGAGCACGTCTTGTTGTATCCACATGCATCTATCCACAACAATAGAAGTTCCTTCTTAGGGTTTATTAGCTTTGATATCAATGGCAAGAGTAAAATCCGTACCTATCATGTTTTCTTAAGCAAGAGACCTTCTTAAAGATTAGTTTGAACATTTTGAATGTCGCGTGATACTTAATAATCTCAGGGAAAAATAAACAAACAATTTGTTTGCTGTGTAACCATAGCAACTAACATAAAAGTCTCAATATTTCGTGTATTTTTAAAAATCGTAAAAAAAATTTAATACTGAGAAAACTATTAACGACACATATCGACAACTCTATATCATTCAAAAGAGAGGAATTAAATAGCGCACCTAATAATGATAAAAGTTATATGGCATTGCATTAAAAAAAATAGTTATCGTAGTTTGAATATTCTCAAGTTTATTAATTTTCTTTTAAGAACTTATGTAGCTAGAATTTTTTCTTTACAGTGTAACTGAAAAAGCGTTTCAAGACGTAACTTTTACAAAAAAAACACAAGTCCCTAACGTCACTTGTTCGGATGATATTCGCATTTGTTTGAGGTACTGCAAGAGCGATAATTTTCTTAAAAAGTTGAATAACGCGAAAACGGTTTAGATTGGACCCCATGAATGGTACACAAGGTCACATTAAAATTCAATCCAGAACCTGAAAGTGTAAGAATATTTAGGGTGTTCCATTTAAAATAACGAAGTAACCTAACGCCCAGGCTAAACGGAACACTCTGTACACGTCAAACTAATTTTAAAATATGCCCCACACGATCCTGTGAAACTTTCATTCGAAACATTTTTTCGTAAAATTAATAACTAGAGAGGTATGATAGAATCCGCCTTAAGTGGGACACCCTGTATATGCAAATTGACTTGTTACTTTCACTGAAGCAGTGACATCCAAATCTCTACACCAATCAACTTCGTCAGTGAAATTTCTTTGCCGATAAATTCTAATCTCTCCCAATTGATCAATTTTCATGAATTTGATTGACTGTTAAATTAAAAATCGGAATTTAACTCATCCGGCGAACAGAGAAAGTGACTACTTTTCATTCATTTATTTGGTACTAATGGCCAATTAATTTGCTTGCTTAAAATTATTAAAAAAAAAATCCGTCCCAAGAACGAGTTTTCGCTTTTGTAATTAAACTTATCCATAGGAATAATTTATCAGAAACAAAAAATTAATTACTCACGTGTGAATGAATGTTATGAATGTTATGCTCGACATACGTATTTAAATACCTATCTACGCGCTTCGTTCGGTTGTAATTAGCGGTTTAGAAATTCGGAAAATTATGAGTTCCTTCGTCCTTTCGCTTAGCAAATAGGAGAAAACATGCAAATCAGACTTGAACGAGACGTTAGTACTATACAGTACGACCGAGATTCCGAACAATGCTGCATTAACGTCTCCGCTGACGTAACGTGAAATTTCTAATTAGGTTTTCTTTTTCGCCATATCCCAGAATCCCTTGTTTTTTGTTTTTTTGTTTTGGTTTACAAATCAGTCAGTTTAGGTACTTAACATTTAATTTGCAAGAATACTTTCATATACAGGGTCATTCCCAAATATCGGCTTATTTAATTAATGTGTAATTATCAATCTGGTATCTGGTATCTCAGGTTTGTTTCATTTTTCCATTTTCCATTAATACAATTAAGTATCTCAGATACTCCTACCCCCCAGTTTGGTTACTTATATCAATTTTATGCCATTGTCCATTTACTACCATTATATTACTCTTATTTATATTCAATCCCCATTTTCTTATCTTGTAGTAGTTAACAGGATCAAAAATAATTGAGATAATGATATCTATAATTGAAATCGACTCTTGTCTTGACGAAGCTATCAATCGATAGTGAAACGTTGAGTGCTTTTTCAATTATAACTCTGTCCGGCTAGATTTTAAAAACCGTTTGCTTAAAAAACGATGATCTGTGATTTTTTATCCATAGGTTCGTATATGGCTGCATATTTATCTTTGAAAGTATATTCTTTTTTGTTGACGTTGAACAGCTAAGAATACTTTTTCTTCTTCATCATTTTGTCGATTCTCCGTTATATCATTGAACAGAATCTAACATATGGCAAACGTAATTCTAAATTGTAAGTGTACTGTTAGTACAGTTAACAGCAAGTATAAATTTGATGATATTCGATTAAAAAAAAAATAAAAAATCGCCCCAACCTATACAGGATGTCTCAGAAAAACTATTCCTAACTTCCAGAAGTAGTATAGGGCATGCAATTAAGCAATTTTTATTAATAAAGTTCTGGCCGGAAATGGTTCCACGTCAAGGTAAAATGAAATAAAGAAAATGAAGGCTAGAAATAATTTCAATGCAAAAAAAATAACTTTTCTGTTTATTTCCTGCGACTACAAAATTTTAATTAATTTGAACTTATTATGAAAACACGAAAAATTATAAAAAGATGGCATTTCATTCAGTCAACGCGCTCGCTCATTAATTAAGAGTCAAAGAGACGCTGAAAGTTTTGATACGTCGACCTTTGGACCCGAACGTTTATTAGAAAATGCACTTTGTCACGTCCTGTAAAGGAAATTTGTAAATCAATGCATTAATTTTACTGATGGATTTAATTAATAAAATTGATTGATTTAATCATTGCATTAACTAATTAATCAATTGAATGATTTACTCAATAAAATTAATGCATTAATTTTATTAATTGACTTAATAAATTTAATGCATTGATTTACAAATTTCCTTTACAGGACGTGACAAAGTGCATTTTCTAACAGAAGTTCGGGTCCAAAAGTCGATTTTCAGAAAACCTTCGACGGACAGCATTTAATTTTGATTTTTACAGAAAACTTATTTAATAAATTTCAAGGCGAAAGGGACTCAAACGCGCGCTTAATTTGTACTCATTTGAATTTAAAATATGTGAAATTTTGGGGGGAAAAACGTGCAATTATGTATCTCGGGGGGCATGGTGTGGCCCCCTAGTTCTTATTACTTTTTTACTTTTAAAGAAAGGTGTTTCAAAAATTTAAAAGAAATAGAAAATGAAATGTATGGTATTTTAAAAATTTCAGTCGTCTAATGGAACGGGAGTGTCTAGTCCCCCCTGCGTTTCCGAAGAATCTTTCAAGCGTAAAAAAATATTAAAGCTCTGGAGGATTTGTTTCTTGTACCCGTAAAGAAATATTTTTAATTTCTTCCCCCCGAAATAAACCAACCAGAACAAAAAAAATGTAATTATTATAGTGATACGCCCCTTTTTACTTTTAGTATTTCAAAAATTAAAAAATAATGAAAACGAAACGTATGGGATTAAAATTTTGAATCGTTTGATAGAACGGGAGTGTCTTTCCCCCTTTCCTCCCTTACCACCGTTTTTAAAGAATTTTTCAAGCGCAAAAGAATTAAAGCTCTCGCGTATTTATTTATTCTACCCCCTGAAGAAGTGTTTTTAATTTCTTCCCCGAGAAATAAACCAACCAGAACAAGTAAAAAATGTAATTATTATAGTATGATGCCCTTAAGTATTTTCAGAAACCCTTCGAGGGGGCAACATTTTTTTCGCCTTTTACATAAAACTTATTTCATAAATTTCAAGGCAAAACAAAGGAAAACAAACACGTGTTTGAATTTAAAATACGTGAATTTTAAGGGAAAAAAAACGTGCAATTATGAGTCAGGGGGCATGATGTAGCCCCCTAGTTCAGGCAGTAATGCCTTTTTCTTTTAGAGAAACGCGTTTAAAAAATTTTAAAAAAATGAAAATGAAATGTACATGGGATTAAAAATTTCCATCATCTGATAGAACGGGACTGCCTTACCCCCCGCCCCTTCGTTTTCAAAGAGTTTTCCAAACGCAAAAAATTAAAGCTCTCGCGTATTTATTTATTCTACCCCTAAAGAAGTGTTTTTAATTTCTTCCCCGAGAAATAAACCAAACAGAACAAGCAAAAAATGTAATTATTATAGTATGATGCCCTTAAGTATTTTCAGAAACCCTTCGAGGGGGGCAACATGTTTTTGCCTGTTACAGAAAACTTATTTCATAAATTTCAAGACAAAAGAAAGGAACTCAAACACGTGTTCAATGTGACCAATTTGAATTTAAAATATGTGAATTTTAATAAGGGGAAAAAACGTGCAATTATGGATCTGAGGGCGCATGATGTAGCCCCCTAGTTCAGGCAATAATGCCTTTTTCTTTTAGAGAAAGGCGTTTCAAAAATTTTTAAAAAATTGAAAATGAAATGTACGTGGGATTAAAAATTTCAATCGTCTGATAGAACGGGACTGCCTTACCCCACGCCCCTTCGTTTTCAAAGAGTTTTCCAAGCGCAAAAAATTAAAGCTCTCGCGTATTTATTTATTCTACCCCTAAAGAATTGTGTTTTTCCCCGAGAAATAAACCAACCAGAACTAGCAAAAAATGTAATTATTATAGTATGATGCCCTTAAGTATTTTCAGAAACCCTTCGAGGGGGGCAACATTTTTTTGCTTTTTATAGAAAACTTATTTCATAAATTTCAAGGCAAAAGAAAGGAACTGAAACACGTGTTTAATGTGACTGATTTGAATTTAAAATATTTAATAAGGGGAAAAAACGACCAATTATGGATCTGGGGGCGCATGATGTAGCCCCCTAGTTTAGGCAATAAAGCCTTTTTCTTTAAGAGAAGCGTGTTTCAAAAATTTAAAAAAAAATTGAAAATGAAATGTACGTGGGATTAAAAATTTCAATCGTCTGATAGAACCGGACTGCCTTACCCCCCGCCCCTTCGTTTTCAAAGAGTTTTCCAAACGCAAAAAATTAAAACTCTCGGGGATTTATTTATTCTACTCCTAAAGAAGTGTTTTTAATTTCTTCCCCGAGAAATAAACCAACCAGAACAAGCAAAAAATGTAATTATTATAGTATGATGCCCTTAAGTATTTTCAGAAACCCTTCGAGGGGGGCAACATTTTTTTGCTTTTTATAGAAAACTTATTTCATAAATTTCAAGGCAAAAGAAAGGAACTGAAACACGTGTTTAATGTGACTGATTTGAATTTAAAATATTTAATAAGGGGAAAAAACGTCCAGTTATGGATCTGGGGGCGCATGATGTAGCCCCCTAGTTCAGGCAATAATGCCTTTTTCTTTAAGAGAAGCATGTTTCAAAAATTTAAAAAAAAATTGAAAATGATATGTACGTGGGATTAAAAATTTCAATCGTCTGATAGAACCGGACTGCCTTACCCCCCGCCCCTTCGTTTCCAAAGAGTTTTCCAAACGCAAAAAATTAAAACTCTCGGGGATTTATTTATTCTACTCCTAAAGAAGTGTTTTTAATTTCTTCCCCGAGAAATAAACCAACCAGAACAAGCAAAAAATGTAATTATTATAGTATGATGCCCTTAAGTATTTTCAGAAACCCTTCGAGGGGGGCGACATTTCTTTGCCTGTTATAGAAAACTTATTTAATAAATTTCAAGGCAAAACAAAGGAACTCAAACACGTGTTTAATATGACCAATTTGAATTTAAAATATGTGAATTTTAATAAGGGGAAAAGACGTGCAATTATGGATCTGGGGGCGTATGATGTAGCCCCCTAGTTCAGGCAATAATGCCTTTTTCTTTTAGAGAAACGCGTTTCAAAAATTTTTAAAAAATTGAAAATGAAATGTACATGGGATTAAAAATTTCAATCGTCTGAGGGAGTGCCTTACCCCCCCCTCCCCGCCCCTTCGTTTTCAAAGAGTTTTCCAAACGCAAAAAATTGCTTTTAATTTCTTCCCCGAGAAATAAACCAACCAGAACAAAAAAAACTTGTGATTATTATAGTGTGACGCCCCTTAGTATTTTCAGAAAAACCTTCGAGGGGGCAACATTTTTTTGACTTTTTGAGAAAATTTATTTAAAAAAAAATTATTAAAAAAATCGTCTCCCTTTGGGAAAATAATTCTGCGGCGAATTGATTTATTTATTTTTTTTTACCTCAGAAAACGTTTCCAAAACGAAGCCTTCCCCGGATAAACCGAACCAACCAACCAACAAAGGGATCACTCAAAGCGGAACTTTCAACAACCTCGCGGCATCTTCTTCGAAGGCGCCAAATAGCTGTTTGCGTGCAAGAGAGCCGTGAAACTGGCGAACGGACGAACGTAACGTAACTTGCGAGTACAGTTTCTTACGGGACTCTTGCTCAGTAGCGGGGTCAGTGATAATAAAGCCAAAGAAAGAAGACGCAAATCGGTGGCCTATGGAATTAAACCAAATCACTGCTCTACACTTCAAATAAAATAATTTAATTTGCCTCCTCAATTTTTAAAGAAAATTTTAAATTTTCGACAAGTAAAAAAACATACGTTTCATTTATTTTTTAAATGTTTTATTTATTGATACAAGCATCACATATTGTTGCAGCATATAAAAATTACTTATATTCGTCAAGTCAAATCAGTTCTAGAAAAATAAATTGGGGAGTGAATGTACGTAGGTAGATTCGAGCTCCTGCCCCATTAACATCTTGAGGACTTAACATGCAAACCAAGACAACACCACCCACGTAACGTACAATAATATAAAAGCTACATTAAATTTAAATGCTTAGAAATATCGTGGCCCCAATCGTTTCAGGCGTCGCTTTCATTGTGCAATCGATTTCGGATTTTGTCGACGAAGAACATCAACATGATGCCACTCTTCAACGTCATGAAGGTCCACACGACTGGCAGCAACGTGTACACGTCAACGGGGCCTAAAAACAAAACATCAATGTTATTCTTATTCTTTTCATTTTGGTTTCCCTCTTTTGTCAAAACCAAATCACTTTAAAGTTTTGGAAATGTCAAGTCGTATTCGTTTCCTTTTGGTTCGTCACTTTCGACAAAATGGGAAAGAAAACCAAAAGAAGAAGTCTGTAATTTCGGATTACAAGAAGGCTTACGCTTGAAACAGATGCTGAGGATGTAATAGACGATGTGATAGACGAGGCCCGAAGTTCCAAACGCGAACGCGGCGAAGCCCAAAGAGTAGATCTTCTTCAGGTCGTTATCCTCGTACCAATCGCGAAGGCGGTTCTTATAGACCAAGACGCAGACGTGGGCCCCCACAGAGCTCACAGCACCTGCAAAGCGATCCAAATGGAGAGTACTTTCAAAAAAGAAAAAGAAAAGAAAAAAACGAAACAAAAATAAAAAAAAAGATGTAACTCGTACACAGTTTTATTCTATTAAACATATTTATCATGTTATTTCATCATTAGTTACGCTCTCGATTTATCATTTATTATAAAGAGGTTCTTTTTTAAGTAAATGGAAAAAATACTCCAATCTGTAAGTCTGTAATAAGAAATAGAAAGGAAAAAGGCAACGTGGTATAGTAACATGTATTTTATCAAGACGCAGTTTCACATCTAAATTGCTTGGCTCTTGATGAAATGCACGGTGGTAAAATATATTGTTACGCAAATAATACTCGTTGACTAATTTCAAACGCTTTATTAAAAACACAATCGTTTACAAACAGAATACAATACAGTATTTAGGTGCTTTCTTTCGCCTAAAAGTTTGAATCAAACAAGTTTTAAAATAGAGAGATTCAAAGAAAAGAATACCTGTTTTTGAATGAAAACACATTTGGATCACGATTTTGTGAGTGAAAGAAAGCACTATTCTACAACACTTATTTTTAACACGGCTATATTTCACCTTATTCGCTTAAGCTACTCATACTTATCGATTGCTAAGATCAAAAAACTGTCAGAAGCGTGCGACTGATGCCGTTTATGAAGCTACTTCGTATACCCCAGAAATCTATGGAACTCTTCGCGTCCTCACTCAAATACTCCGTACGAATGGCTTGCCTTCCAGAAAACACCGCATCTATACTGCATTCTACAATAGACGGCCGGCGCCTGCACCCCAGACCGCGACACATCGGCACTCGGCACTCCAGCCCGCGGCTCGTAACAATATGCAGTAAATACATCAGCACTTTCATTTAAATCTTTAAGTTCCACTTAAATGGTTAAGTGACACTTTTTCAACGACAGAAAGGGCCGGTTGCACCAGTATTTTAAGCAGAACTTAAGTTTAAGTCAGGTTTAGATTATAATAATAATAATGTCTTTATTAATACTGCATATTACATTATGTAATAACATTACATTATGTTATAACATTTATGCTCGGTGAGTATAATGTCAATCACATTCTGACTGACAACTACTTGACACATTTAAGTATCAATTAGAATGTGTGTGATATTTTGTTGAACTTGCCCAAAACATCATATTCTAAACACAACGTAAATTTAAGCTTTGCTTAAAACATTGGTGCAACCGGCCAAAAGTGTCATTTAACCACTTAAGTGGGACTTAAAGTTTTAAGTGAAAGCGATGCAAACGGGTATAAATGGAATTTTGCTGTAAAATAATTAGGGAACACAATACTTGACCACCTTTTAAATTAACAAGGGGTTTCCTATGTTGCCTTTCAAAATGCAGCACCCTCTATGTCCTGTACCTTCAAAATTGCCAAATGCTCAGCTTTAAGAATATCAAAAGTGTTAGGGCCGACTTCATAACCGAATTAAAGGAGATTTCAAAATAAAAGTTACATTCTGATGCATAAACAACTACGTTTTCCCATCTTTCTGGACGTATGACTTTTATTTTTAAGTCTCCTTTAGATCTTTGCAGTTACGTTATAGTGTCCTGATCCAAGTAAAAATTTATACCTTCATTTTAAAACAATAAAAGAATCTATAAGTTTGTCATTTTGAGTTACTACATACATATACTCTGCTGCGTATAAAAATGAAAAGAGATAAAACATAATTTATACGTCGCGTATGAATATTCAGATTCTGCCGCGCACAAAATATCCGGTTCCGGTTTTCTAACTGACAGTCATACGACTCAGGCCCGATTTCTTCACCTAAGGATAAATTTATCTGCCAGGTAGTGTCCTCGGAAACTATTATCGATACAATGGTTTCCAAGGATAATACCTGGCAGATAAACTTATCAGGAAGTGAAGAAATTGGACATCACACTGACAGTTGTGGTTAGGTTACGATTTCTTGTATGTATTCTGCCCATGACTTTGCTTGGCATATTTTAAGTTAAGATTATCTGACATCTGACATATACAGCCAAGCTCAAATTGATGTTTGAATACATCAAAAGGTGCTTTCTTTCGCTTAAAAGTTTGAATCGTGTTTCGAATAGTTTGGACCTGAATTTCGTAGTTGTTGCAACAGAACACCTGACTTGAATTTTTGTTTGACAGTTCATTTGTAAATAACCATAATTCAATCCAAACGAGTTTTAAAAATAGTCAGATTCAAAGAAAAGAATGTCTGTTTTTGAATCAAAACACGTTTGGATCGATTTTGTGAGCGAAAGAAAGCACCTAAATTACTACGAAATATCGATTTGATTCATTTACGAAAATTTTATGACGTGACTGTAAATATCCAGCAAAAAAAAACATATTTACTTTACATAATTAAACAATAGGCGCAAATTTGGACAGCGAATTTAAAGGAATCAGTAATGTCTAGCAAATTATAAAACTATCTGCTCTTATACTCATTGCTTATATGTTATGCAACAAGATGGTATTTATAATTTGGGACACCTGTATATACAATTAATAAAATAACTTAACCATTTCTTTTTATGGAAGCTTTTAAAAACATGCATCGAGTGCCCGGCTAGCTCAGTCGGTAGAGCATGAGACTCTTAATCTCAGGGTCGTGGGTTCGAGCCCCACGTTGGGCGAATAAATTTTTCCCTTTTTTTTTCAAGCTCATTTCTACGCATAGTTTCTTTTTTCGTGTAACATACATACGTAACTGTACAATCGCATTTCACAAGAAATAAACATGAAAAATAACCTGTTATCAAGCCCCAAACAGCGGTCACATAACTGTTCAAAACCAGGAACGTCACAAAACACGCATAGCCAGCGACAGCGTAAATTACGCTGAATATGAGGTAGATCAGCACCATTTCAGGGACACGAACGCACAGAAAAACATAAAAAACCAGCACACATATGCCGGTCGACGGAGTAAACAGGGTTATTTACTTTTTTATTTTTTTAAACATTAGAAAAATGCGAGTGCACACAGCTGATAAGACTTCCGGCAGTCGGCGCCATCTATGATTCAAATTGCTAAAATTGACAAATATGAAACACGGAGTAGAGAAGAACAGCTTGTCAACAATTACCAACTAATTATGTAACAGTAATTAATCAATCGAGTACTGAAAATGTTAATTAATTCTGGTATGGTGAAACGCACATTTGAAAATTATGGGCTGCAGGTCTCTTCATTACCGGCATACTCAATTAATCAAATTAATTTGAATATTAAAAATGTTTATTTTATTCTTTTTATGATTTCGACCTCTTTGGGTCGTTTGCCAACATGCAAGTTTTGATACGAATACAAAATATTGTACGTACAGAGTGACAAAGAAGAATCGAATCAACCAGTTCACTGGCTCTCTCTCTCTCTCACACACACACACACACTTACAGGGCGATCGAAATTGATTGTCTTGATCCTACACTACTTTCCGCGAGTTTCGCATCAATATTTACGTTTACCAGACGAAGATTGGCACGGAAAGCAGGGGAGTGCAGGGAACATTCACAAAACTTACATCCAAATCGAACTTAATTAGTAAAAACATCCGGTATACCTAAATATTGATACGAAGCTCACGGAAAGTAGTATAGGATCAGGACAATCAATTTCGATCGCCCTGTACATGGTTATAATAAGAAACGCTTACTCTTTTTATTAAATTTTATTTATTTTTATGATAGATAGGAGTACTTATTACCATTGTTATTACTTATTATAATCAAATGCCAATATGATTTTGAATTTACACTTCAATTTAATAATAACATTTGGTTGAAGCGAAAACAAAAAATATTCTCTTGATTTGTATAAATAAATTTCTTCTTTATTAATTCCAATTATTCAATTCAATTGTTGACAAATCAATGATTAATTATTAATTACAAATAATAACTGCATTTTAAATTTTTATCGTCCGTTTTGGTTCTACCATGCGATCAACGGATTTTATAATTAGAGCAGGCTGTGATACTTTCCAAAAAGTTGGCAATACAGGCTTGCAGTTTGAAATTAAAGGTTTGAAATATCAGAATTGTGACATTTATTTGCTTTAAATGATTGATAATAAACAGATTTGTCTTATGGAATCTCCCCTAATATTCTAAAAAAAGGATTTAAACCAAAATAAAGATTACATAAAGCACGAGCATAACCTCAAATATGGCAACTGTCAATTTATTATTTATTTCTCAGTGTATCCAACCACACATCATAAAATAGCAGCAATCACAGCCTCCTCTAATTATGAATTCTGAATGTATCTCGGGATGTCCCAGACAATGCTGCCAGCATCGTCAGTGCGAAATTTCCTGTCCTGTGCGTTAGGAAGAATCTCCCTTTTCCTGACGAAAATTCTCTTTTATAAAATGGGATTTAATTTTGAATCGGGAAAGACTACTTCAAATAGAAGATGAATCTTCGTAAAAATTAACAAAAGTACTCGAGAACACGATACAGTCGAACATTTTAATTGTAAAACATAAATTTTAATTTCAAATGTTACTGTTAAAAAATTTATTATATTTGTGATTTGTTATAGTTGTCGTGCATTTTAATTAAAAGTTAAAAAAAATCAGCTATACAAGCGCCGCCTGTAAAGATTTTGACGAATATGATTTCTTGGCGCGAAGTTTAAAATGAATTTTCTTTTTTCTTTCATTGGTAGTTCAACCATTCTTCGACATGACAATTGACATTTTAGGCGTTTTCTTACGCTCACAAAATCGCAACACAATAGGCGTTTACGATAATTGGAGCGGTATATACCGGTTAATCTATTCTCTCACTCTTACTTGCATTAAATGCATTCGTTCTATCTTACTTTTCTATCCCGATCCATGTACCGCTCCAATTATCGTAAACGCCTAATGCGTTTAGATTCAAAGACAGATGTTTAAGACTCGTTTGGATTGAACTGCAGGTGATCAGTTCACACCGCCAAAATCCTGGGACAATACTGTAGGGTATTAATAAAATAACACACAAAAATAGAAAGTAGAAGAGGGGAATGATTAAAAACGGCAAGAAGAAACAATTCAACAAGAAATCATGGGGAAATAGTGACGTTTATGTTAATTCATAAACCAAGCGGTTCACAACTACTAAAGCCTAAAGCGTGGGAGCAAAAGAATGAGAGAACAGTTTTTCGAAAATCATGGAAACACAGAAGCCGATTTAAAAGAGACAGAATTACCCCTGAAACTTTCACGTTACGTCTAACCCAAATTATATAAAACAAGTAATTAAATATTCTGTATTTAGATGTACATAATTTAAAAGATATTTAAATCAGAATAAAAATCTATGTTGTAGATAAACTAAAATTTTTATTTTGGAAATGAAGACACCGTAACCAACTAATGAATTTAAACAAAACTGTTACGTTATAAACGTGTTTATTATTATATTCTTATTGTACTGTATAGGGAATTTAATTATTTTAAAAACATTTCAGAAATGAAAATCGTCTTTAATTTGAAGGTTTTTAATCACGCTGTACATATGCAAATGAATCGATTCGAGCGCCCTCTACAGTTCCGCGAGTAATCTTCAGTCGTCTCCTATCCTTTTCTGTTTTATGGCGGCTTGCATAATCGCATCTCTTTCTACGTCACCCGGATTTTGATGTTTCTCCTAACCTCACTTTCGGTGACGTCCACGCTCTTAGCGTTAGCGCAGTATTAATAATTCAAACAAAAACTAGGATTTTAGAATCTAGGACACGAAATGGAAGTCGTCTACACGAACGAGAACAACCCTGCCACCTTAAAGCTCCTAATCGCCGCCAATTACGCGAAGAAAACATTGAATTTAAAAATCGTCAATCCGCAAGGTATGTTGCATCATTCTTCTGAAACAAACCACGGTATCACACACACACCGATTGTGGTTGCAGACAGAAATATACCGGACCCAAAATTTCTACCCTACCTAGAAGTGAACGAGAGAAATTCTATTTTTATTGCGAATGCCGCTGCACGCTTCCTCCACCCATCGAAGGAAGCGAGCGCAGCAAGCGTTTGCGAAGAGTGGCTGGAATGGGAGGCCACGGTTTTAGCACCGAACATAGCACACATCGCAAGCACATCTCGTGTGGACAGTTTAAAGGCGAGTCTCAGCCGGAGCCTGCGTTATTTAAACGAGAGCGTCGCAGACAAGCCCTCGTTATGTGAAGTAAGTTCCACCGCATTTCTTAACTTAAAATAACTTGGTAAAGTAATCGACATGTTCAGAAAGGAATAGCAATCTGTGATATCGCAATTTGGGCAACCCTCTACCCGTTATACCATGACTCTGCGTTAGCAAAGGAGTACCTCGGCGAATGCCCGTTTCTTCTCAATTGGTTGCAGCAACTCGAGGCGACGCCGGAATTTCAAGTATGCACTCGTTCCTATTTTTTGGGTGGCTTAATTCATGCACTCTTATTGTTGCAGTTAGCGTTGGAACGTTATAAAGTTGCCCCTGGGATCACAGCTTACCAGGCTCTGTTGAGCGGAGCGAAATACTCATTGCCTAATAGCATGCCAAGTATAGCGAGCGAGTCACCACAACATTCTGCCATGGAAATTGTGACAGCAGAGGAGATTGAAGGGGCGAAACAAGCTTGGCTGTGCGGACGAGCAGATTTGCCTGAACCAAAAAAAGAAGCCTATCCAGTGTATGATAATTTAAACTAATATTCGCGTGCGTTATGTAATAAAATGCCTGAATGTGTAGGTTACCCTTGCCAGGTGAAAAGAATGTGCTGATTACATCGGCTTTGCCTTACGTGAATAACGTGCCGCACTTAGGCAACATAATCGGATGTGTTTTGTCGGCCGATGTATTTGCAAGGTAAACTAAAATACAATAGTTTGTTTAATCTGCAAATCCGCTTGTAGATTTAGTCGGTTGTGTAACTACAATACCCTGTACATAAGTGGAACTGACGAGTATGGAACCGCAACCGAAACTAAAGCCCTGGAAGAAGGATTAACCCCCCAGCAGATCTGCGACAAGTACTTCGAAGTGCACAATTCGATTTACCGATGGTTTAATATCGGCTTTGACTATTTCGGCAGGACCACGACCCCAGAACAAACCGAGTAAGTTGTGGACGAGGTAATTTTGAAATGTCTCGCAATCAGATCTCTTTTAAGAGGTGAGGGGCGTACTGACTTGATTTGACTTGAGTAGAACTTGAACTTGAAAGGTAAAATCAACAATACGCAGGACAATCAGTGTTTCTTTAGTAATTGAATAAGCGGTGAGTTTTTCTCTCTGGTTGTCTCTAGACTGGTGCAGGGCATGTTTCTGAATCTAAACGAAAACGGCTTCACCCACACCGAAGCCATCGATCAGCTCCTGTGCGAGAACTGCAAGCGCTACCTTGCAGACCGCTTCGTAGAAGGGGGCTGCCCCCATCCCGGCTGCAATTACGAGGACGCCAGGGGGGACCAGTGCGACGGCTGTGGGAAATTAGTGAACGCAGTCGAGTTGAGGAACCCCCGTTGCAAAGTCTGCGGTCGCACTCCCGTCATCAAACAATCCAAGCAGTATTTCCTTGACCTGCCAAAAGTGAGTTGCCTCGACTGCATTTTATAAAGTCGCAGTTTCTTGTTTAAATAATTGCATTGTAAGGTGCGACTTCATAAAATGCAGGTGTGTTTTAACAATGAAATATTTTGCAGTTGGAGCCGCTTTTATTGCATTGGATAGACAAGGCTTGCCTTGGCTGGTCGAATAATGCCAGGTTGATCGCAAAGTCCTGGTTAAAGGAGGGTTTGAAACCTCGCTGCATTACCAGAGATTTAAAATGGGGCATTCCAGTGCCGGTGGAAGATTTCAAAGAGAAGGTCTTTATAATTTTCTTTTGTTTTGCATTGGTTGCATGTTTAAGCTTTCGGTTTAAGGTCTTTTACGTGTGGTTCGATGCACCTATTGGATACATGTCGATGACTTACCGCTACACGAAACAATGGGAGAAATGGTGGAGGCCTACCCCAGACGCCTCAGTCTCCCTCTATCAATTTATGGCGAAGGATAACGTCCCTTTCCATTCGATCATGTTCCCTGGCATGCTTTTGGGGTGCAATAAAGGATACGTCACAGTCTCTCACATAATGGCCACCGGTATTTCCTTTGCTGCTTGCCCCAAAAACCAAACTAAGCCCCTTTTTATTCAGAATATTTAAATTACGAAGATGGCAAATTCTCTAAATCCAGGGGTATCGGGGTTTTCGGCAACGACGCCCAGGACACGGGAATCCCCAGCGATGTGTGGCGGTTTTATTTGCTGTACGTCCGCCCTGAGTCACAGGATTCCAGTTTCAGTTGGTTGGACCTCGCCATGAAAAATAACAGCGAGCTACTCAACAACCTGGGCAACTTTGTAAATCGGTAAGACCTTATTAAACCGTATATTGGGGATTCCCAGTCACCGGGAAAATTAAGAAAAAAAAAGTAACCAGGGAATTTGTATGTCTTAAGCAAAAGTCAGCGAAATTAATTGAAGAAATGGATATTTATTTTCTAAAATTGAAAATTATTTTAATATTTTAAAAAATTAATAGAATTGCTCAATCTAAGTGAATTGTGAAAAATTCATCGCATTCTGAAGAGAAAAAAATTATCTTGGAGTCTTTAATATAGGCAACTAAACAAGCGCCTGTGTTAATTGTGTTGCCTATACTATAAGACTTGTTATTTTCTTAAAACCTGCAAAATCAGGGGATGTTTCAATGAAATATAATGGTATAGTAACTGCGATAATGTTAAATCCCCCTCGAATAGCGCCCTGGTCTTCATGGAGAAAAATTTCAATTCCACTGTGCCCCAAATGAAGCCGAGCGAAGACGACTACAGGGTGTTGGCTTTGTGCACGAGGGAATTAAAAGGGTACATCGCTGCTTTGGAGAAGGCAAAGCTGCGAGATGGCATTCGACACATCCTGGCCATATCACGACATGGAAATCAGTTGATGCAATCGACTCAACCCTGGGTGTTAATAAAAGGGGGTGATTCTGAGAAGTAAGCGCAATCTTGCTCGGGTGACTGATTCATAAACCATCGAGACTTAATTTCTTTTAGAGAGCGAGCTGGGACCGTAATCGGAATCTGTTGTAACCTAGCCTGCCTATTGGCAACCCTTCTTTTCCCGTACATGCCGGAAAGTAGTCGGACAATCAAGAAACAACTAAACGCACCGGCTTCTACCTCGGTGTTAACACCAAGGTAATTTATTTTCACGGTTATCTGTGGGCCAACACTTGATTTAAATTATTAACAGCAACCCAAAGGTCGTGACTTTACTTCCCCCCGGCCATATAATTGGCAAACCAGCTCCGTTGTTCAACAAAATCGAGACGGCACGTGTTGAAGAATTGAAGAAAAAATTCGCTGGCAAGCAGCAAACCAATGGGAACTCTGTTGGGGCTGTCGTCGACGCCGCTGTGCCCACGGATGTGGCGGGTTTAGAAAGCGCAGTGGAAAAGCAGGGGGAAAAAGTGCGAGCTTTGAAAGCGAGCGGGGCTGCAAAGAGCGTCTGGCAACCCGAAGTTAACATCCTTTTGGACCTAAAGAAGAGACTAGAAGGGGCTCGTGCAACCCCCACCGCACAGAACGGGGAAGCCGTGAGCGAAAGCGAAAGCAAAGTGAAAGAACTGGAGAACGCAATTGAAAGACAAGTAAGTAATTGTTATTATCGTGATTATTTCGAAGTCGATTGTTTTATTACAGGGTGCTGTAGTGAGAAAGTTGAAAGAAAGCGGAGTCCCAAAGACAGAGTGGCAACCGCAAGTCGACGTGCTCCTCCAACTAAGAAATAAACTGGCCGGTGCCATCGGCAAACCCTTAGTTACCTTCGAGAAAACCAAAAAGCCCAAGAAATAATTCTTGAATTCCGTATAGCATTTACGTTTTGTATTTTGAAGGCGTGAAACTTACTTATTTTATTGTTAGAGTAGATCTGTTTGTGTATATTTTGGAACACGATACATAGTAATTTATTATGCGTTAGTACGGGGGATAAGGCACTTTATTATTATTATTATAATTTATTGTTCGTCACTAGGCACGTTTATTTAAAAAAAAAATATATTTCACAATTAAATACTTAAAAAAAAAAGATTCATGTTCCTGCGAAAGTCTGCAGCAAATACAACATGGTTTTGCTGCTGTACGGACATAGATTGTAATAATTTCTGCAGGCATAAGGATCTGTTGTTTTGGATTTGGTTCCTAGCCCCATCGCACTTTGCAATTGCTGCGTAGCCCAGGTCTTTGATTTTCGGATGGAAACCCTGTGAGTAAAATTATTTTTTTTCGTTTGGGTTTGCACGAATGTAAACGAACGAACCTTGCGAGCTTTAAAATCAATTTTTCTTCCTCGTTTAAGTCGCTGGACTTCTCTGCGGCGGATAACTGGCAGATGAAGCTTTGAGCGCAGCCGGTTGGGTCCCTCGAGAATACAAGTTGCCAATTCACATCCGGAATCTGCTTAATTAAGTTTTCAACGAGTGTAAAAATAATGTTTAAAAAATTGCAGTGAATGAATACCTCGGTTGTTGAGAACTCCGAGTCATTTAGTGATCGTTTCGTGAAGAATTTTTTTATGACGGAGCCTGCGTTCAAGCCCTGTGTGATTTTTTGGTAGTCCTGGGCCAGGGTGTGTACCATCCACAGTCCGAGCAGGCCTAGGACTGCCAGGATGATGAGTTTGACGTGCGCTTTGGCGCAGCCGAAGACCAGGAGGAGGAGGAACAATTTAAACCAGAAGTGCATCTCTAAAATTAATTAATTATAACAGGTTTCTAAGTTTATTATTTCACGAAAATGAAAGTTTATTTTATTAGAATATCACTCGCTCCGTTCGTTACATAACAAACATGCTTGGTTGTCGTCTCTTATTCAATCTTAATAGAGAGGCTAAAATAAATATGCAAATTCGAATTCAAACACATTCTTGAGCTCGAGCAAAAAATTCTGAATGAGCAGAAGAAGTTTTTTAAGTTCATAAATATCTGATATTAAAAGAATAAATAAATAAATCAAGATAATTGATGGCAGCTTTAAATTGTTAATGAAACCATACCCTACAATTAAAAAATAACTGGCAATTAATCTAACGTTTATTTTTTTAATTGTATGAAAATTATTAAGACATACCTGAGGATGAGTTGGTTTGACTTTACCCCAAAAGAATAAATATCGCAAAGAATTTCGCGCTTAAATATATACACAGTGAGAGCGGGCGCTGGATGAAGAAATGGGGGGAAAGTAATTTTCCCCGTTTGCGTAATCCTGTGTCATACGCGCGGCGTTGCAAAAATGATAAATATCTAAATGCGCGCAGATTTCAAACCAGTTTTCATCGTAAAATTAATAACGTAAAAAGCTGTTGAACTATAAGTTAGTGTTTCGCAAACGATTCTTTCTTTCTGCCTTGCTTTATTACAAAAGAAATCTTCGTCGTACCTGTCCAGTCTGAGCAGTTTACGATTTCTTGCATAAGTGTATATACATTCATATCCTGATAAATATTTGAAGTTTTATGTAAATCAGAGAGAAGAAAGCTCCAAAAAAAAATTGTGATCCTTGAAATATGGCTGAAATAATAAAAGAGAAACTCCCCCCTTGTTATAAAGGTGTACTTAATAAATCTAATTAAATTAACTTGCTGGCTGGCTAAATAGACACCGACTAGGAAATTAAGTGCGACCGATGGTACATCCAGTGCAAGAGCACGAACTCCAACTAGACTTATTAGCCCTGCTAGTCCTTCCGGAAAGTAAAACGCATTTCCGTTTGTTCATCACATTTTTAGGAAAAAGAAATATACCGCCTTCGGTATAGGCAACAGTGCTAACGAGTGCGTTCATTTGGTTGCCTACACTAAAAACTTTTTTTTTATTGAAAGGAATATATAATTTATTGCTTCTTAGACGAACAGATATATTATTAAAATAATTTGTTTATAATTTTTAAATTATATTGCGGATGAAAATTAAAAACATGTAGAAATTATACATTTCGTTCGGTTTATTTCGAACGAGGCGGCAACGAGTGTGTGCACTACAGCAAAATACGTTTGCCGCCTCGTTTGTATTTAATGATTTAATCGAACATAACAACATTGATTTACATTAATTAATTTTTTTTAATTAGCTCTACGAAATGCAACTTTGAACCTACAAGAAGAATACAGCTTGAAAAGAAGGATGCCGAAAGAGATGCTGCACTACTAACATGTGCAGGTGAGAATAGTTTTCATAGTTTTTTCATAATTTCAATAACAAGACTGTTTAATAATAGAGGAAACATTAAAAGTCATAATACAGGGTGCTTACTAAACACGTGGCAAAAATTAAAATTAAAATTAAAAAAACATTTGTGTCCTTAGATGATTTTCGGAAAGACGCCGTGTTTCGAGGAACACCCCGTACAGCTATTTGTGTCAACTTTTTAAATTTGTTTTTTAAAATGTTTTGTTTTCAGTAACTTAATTTTTATTTTATTGTTTCGTTCTCTTCTCATCTTTACACCTGCTGGAACAAGTACCGCATCCGAGGACGGCGTTCACCTGTTCAACCTTTTTAGACTCCTGTTGGAATGACGCAAGACGTAGGTACAATCGCGATCATCTGAATCGAAACCGCTGCAAGCTGACGGTTACAAAACTGTCAATCGGTCTCGATCAGCTTGAACGCGACTGTACATACGACGTTGGAATACAGACAGCATTTGATACACGTAAATACCTATTTATTAATGATTATTATGTTAATTGACTTCAAGATTAAATAAATAAGTATTGAAAATGTCTGCATGGCTTTTACTTACCGCACCACGCAAGCCTCACCAACAACCAATCCTGCACTGTTTAATTAAAAAAGAATGTGAAATTAAAAAAAAAACTACTTAATCATGTTTGCCCTTCTATATGCTCCTTCCAGAGAAGCATCCCCACAATCATGTTTGAACGTCTATGCGCTCCTTCCTGACTAACATCTACACAATCATGTTTGAACGTCTATGCGCTCCTTTCTGACGAACATCTCCACAATCATGTCTGATTGTCTATGCGCTCCTTCCTGACGAGCATCTCCACAATCATGTCTAATTGTCTAAGCGCTCCTTTCTGACGAGCATCTCTACAATCATGTTTGACTGTCTATGCGCTTCTTTCTGACGAGCATCTTCACAATCATGTTTGACTGTCTTTGCGATCCTTTTGAGCGAGCATCTCCGCAATCATGTTTGACTGTCTATGCGATTCTTCCTGACGAGCATCTTCACAATCATGTTTGACTGTCTATGTGCTCCTTTCTGACGAGCATCTTCACAATCATATCTGATGGTCTATGCGCTCCTTCCTGACGAGCATCCCCATAAACATGTCTGACCGTTGATGCGCTCCTTCCAGACGAGCATCCCCATAAACATGTCTGACCGTCGATGCGCTCCTTCCTGACGAGCATCCCCATGACCATGTGTGACCGTCGATGCGCAACTTAGTGACAAGCAGCGTATAGACAGTCAAACATGACTGTGGGAATGCTTTCCAAGAAGGGGCGCATAGACGGTCAGACATGATCATGGGGATGTCTTTCGAAGAGGCCAATTGAATGGCAGAAAACCTCATCACACTATCTTTCTTAGTTTACGAGGCATGGTAATTCTTTCTAATGCAATTTGGTGGATGCGCCGGTAGAAATATTAATATCTCAGGAATTAAAAGAGATAGCAAGTTGCGGCTTTCGCCTTTAGCTTCGTCTTATCAATCTGAGTCAACGGTGAAAATTTCAAGTCAATATCTCAAGCCGTTCTCGACTTATTGATTTTTTTAGTAACCGATCGATATTTTTGAAATTTTTTTTCTCGAAAAACCGAGCGAGCTAGAGACCTGCGGTTTATGCCATTCGATCGCCCCCTTCAAGCTCTTATCAGGGTGATTTTTTTCGCGGCAATCTATTTTTCGTCGAAAACCTCAAATTTTCATGGGACTATAGGCTTCCTACTTTTTTGACCAAAAAATATTTCTTTCTCCTAAAATCGCGAAAAAATTCACCAATGTAGAGCTCGAAAAGGCGCATTCAAAACCGGGCTCCATTCCTCTGTAGCTCACCCCATTTCCGAGATATCGACCCCTAAATTGTCGTCGCAGAAAAACAGATTTTCTTAGTAAAAAACTGGAAAAGTAAAAGCTCGCTAGCGCTAGTCGAACAATCGTTATTTATAGCGCGATTAGGAACGATTTTAATTGATAAAACAGTTAAAATAGCAATAAATGTAATTAATTTATTAATGTATTGGTAGTGCTGCCATCTTTGAGTCAGCGCTGGAATCTCTAGGTTATCTATCAAAACAGGTTTCTGCATTATTACAGGAATCTGTAATTTTATGCCTCCAATAACTTATAAATCGTACTATTCGTTCAAAGATGGCAACACGATCATTAGATGTATTAAATAATTTGATTTATTATTATTTTAACTGTTTTATAAGTCAAAACCATGCCTTCTCGCTCTATAAATAACGGTAATTCAATTAGTGTCAGTGAATTTTCCGCTTTTCCAGTTTTTCACTGAGAAAGAACTCTTTTTCTGCGACGGCAATTTAGGGGCGGATATCTCAGTAAAGGGATGAGCTACAGAGGAATGGTGTCCGGTTTTGAATGCGCCTCATCGAGCTCCACATTGGTGATTTTTTTCGTGATTTTAGGAGAAAGAGATATTTTTCCTATCAAAAAGTAGTAAAGGTAGGAGTCCATCAAAATTTGAGGATTTTTACGAAGAATTGATTGCAGAGAAACAATTTGCCTCATGGAGCTTGAGCAGACGAATCGAATAGTGCAAACCGCAAGTCTCTAGCTCACGCCGTTTTCGAGAAAAAGTAAAATCCTTCTGCAACAGATTCATATTTTTAGAAATTTTTTTCTCGAAAACAGGGCGAGTTAGAGACCTGCGGTTTATGCCACTCGATCGCCCCCTTCAAGCTCTATCAGGGTGATTTTTTTCGCGGCAATCTATTTTTCGTCGAAAACCTCAAATTTTCATGGACTATAAGGCTTACTACTTTTTTGTCCGAAAAATATTCTTTTCTCCTAAAATCGCGAAAAAATTCACCTACATAGAGCTTGACGAGGCGCATTGAAAACCGGCCTCCGTTCCTCTGTAACTAACCCCCTTTCCGAGATATCGACCCCCAAAGTGCCGTCGCAGAAAAACCGAATTTTCTCAGTGAAAAGCTGGAAAAATAAAATTCCGCTTGCTCCAATCGACTAATCGTTATTTATAGAACGAGAAGGCACGGTTTTGAATTATAAAACAATTAAAATAATAATAAATCGAATTATTTATTCATGTATTGATGGTGCTGCCATCTTCGAACGAATAGTGCGATTCACAGGTGATTCGAGGCACAAAATTACAGATTTCTCTAATATTACAGAAACCTGTTTCGAATGATAACCTACAATTTCCATCAATGACTCAAAGATGGCAGCACTACTAATACAATAATAAATTAATTACAATTATTGTTATTTTAACTGTTGTATGAATTGAAATCGTTCCAAATCGCTCCATAAATAGCGTTTGTTCGATTAGAGCTAGCGAATTTTTACTTTTCCAGTTTTTCACTAAGAAAATTCGGTTTTACTGCGATGACATTTTGGGGGTCGATATCTCGAAAAGGGGGTGAGCTACGGAGGAACGGAGCCCGATTTTGAATGCGCCTTGTCAAGCTCTACACAAGTGAATTTTTTCGTGATTTTTGGAAACAAGAATATTTTTCGGTCACAAAAGTAGTAAGGTTATAGTCCATGAAAATTTGAGGTTTTCGACGAAAAATGCATTGCCGTGAAAAAAATCGTCCTGGTAGAGCTTGACGGGGGCTATCGAATGGCATAAACCGGAGGTCTCTAGCTCACTCCGTTTTCGATAAAAAAATTTTCAAAAATATCGATCGTTTGCTAAAAAATTCAATAAGTCGAGAACGGCTTGAGATATTGACTAAAATTTATTTCCACAAGCAAATGAGCAGCTTATGTTTCAATCGCCCTTGCATTTATTGTATTTTTGAAGTAAATAATAGTTCATTTCATTTAAATAACAATTCTAATACTTTAGGATAGGCAACCAAGTTTACAAGCGTGTATAATTTAATCGAACGTACAGTGCTTTTAGAAGAACCTGGAAGTCACGTGACTGGCAGACATTTTGTATACCCAAGGGGGCTGTTAAAATAACCGGGGGGAGGGGGAGGGTATTTTAACAGCCCCCCCCCCCCATCAGAGCAGGAAATTAGGGTACCAATCCAAAAAATTGAACACTGTCGTATTTAACAAGGTTAAGGCTTTGCTATAATCTGTAAAGGGTTGCTAGAGTTTTTGCAGATAATATCGCCAACTTGTTGACAAAAAGGAGCTAAAAAGTATCAATTTTTTCTAAAGTCAAAGACAAAAAAACAAAATATTGCCGCCAATTTGGGTGGAATAAATAGAAAACAAATAAAACCTGTAAGAAAAATATCAGAAATAAAAAAGAAATGAAAACAACAACAATAAAATATGTACAAGACGTGAAGTGAGCAAGAAAAAAAAAACAAAGGAAGATCGATAACACCAAGCTGAACGAAGACCGACAATTTTGCGGACGTCTCAAAAAATTCACAGAAAATTAAAATGAACGGTAAAAAAGTCGATAAGACGAAACAAAAAAGACGAAATACTGTGCACAAAACAAAACAAGATCACACGTGAGATACAAAACAATTGAAAATCGATGAAGTACAAACAAGCCTCAATAAAACACGAAAAATCAATTACGAAAATATAAAGAACAGAAAAGAAAACAAAGAAAGACTGGCGATTAAGATGAACAAAAGCCAAATGAATTTCGCACACAAAATTGTTTAAAAAAAAATAGTAGAAAACAAAAGATGACTGTAAAAAGAGCGTCAATCAACAAAACGTGAAAAATCAATTTAAAATAAAAACGAAGAAAGAGAAATACGACAGCATAAAATAAATTTAAAATAAAACAGAACTATCAGCGTACTAAGATGAACAAAAAAAATAAAAGACGACGAGAGTTTTTCCAAATAAAAACAAACTCGTAGGAAACAAAAGAGAACTGAAACTAAAATGAGAAAACCAATTCGATTAAAAAAGGAAAAATGCAAAAAAGAACATGAAAAAGAAAGATAAAAGAATGGTTAGACAAAAAAAAACACAAAAAATGGCAAATCTCCAGTCGAAAAACTTTGCAAGTCAAGAAAGTGGCAATAAATAAAAGGACAAAATAAAACAAATTAATGGTGAATAAAATGCAAACCATCAAAATTCAAACACAAACAAAGAAAAAAATGTGAAATAAACTAAAAACAAAGAAAGCCGATGTTCTAAGTATATATGACGACCATATAATACCTAAATAAAGTAGTGACAGTCATTGTTGATCGCATTGTATCTTCTTTCTTTGTCATGATATGAAGAAAATAAAAGTAGTCCAAATGAAGCGCCAAAATTTTGTTTTAAACGCCAAGTATGTCTTAAATGTAGCCCAAATAGCGGAATTTAGCCCAATTTGGCAACCCTGTCTGGTAAATTAACAGACGAACAGCTGACGAAAATTTAGTGTAAAGCTTAATTTACAGTAATTGAAGTTTGTTCTTGTCCGATGAAAATTGTAAGTACAAAGTTAATAAATTTATAGCTTAATACATTTTAAATTTATTTATAGCTCTGCATAAAAGCACCACAAACATACGCGTCGAAGGTCACGTGACTTCCAACTATTTCCAAAGGCACTGTACTGTTTCAAAGGTATTTAAATTATTTATTTTGGTATCTTGATTACATTTGTTATGCGAAACCGTTATTATAAAGCATTACAGCCTTGCAATTAATTACTGTGTGTGTGTGTTTTTTTTTTTTTTAATTCGGACGAGTACTTTGAAATTTTGGCGCTGAAAAGAAGCTCCGTCATTGGTAGCCGGCTGGAATGGACCAATGACAAAGCTCGTTTTTACTGCCGGAATTTTTTAAAGTACTCCTTCGTATTAATTAAAAACGTGAGTATTCACAACGGAATAATTAGTAATTAGCAAGCGTGGCAGCAAAAGCTCGCAAACTTTCTCCTTAAATTACTATATACTTACGTATTTAACTTGGAAGAAACGCAGGCGCTAAATTTTGAAATAATTTCTAAGTTAAGAGGTAAGATGGGCATTTACCGTGGCGATCATAAGGAAGAGAAAAAGAAGTTGCATTTGTGCACTTTAGGCGTAATTATAACACCATTTTTAATTAAATGAAAACTTAGTAATTGCTAAAGTCGATATATAGTTTCACATGTAGATACCAGAGGGCGCGGCATGGTTTAATTTAAATTTTACTTAATATTCTGAATTTTGGACTTCCACTGCTAGTATAATTACAGTTTTACGTCTTCATTTATGTATAAATTGTGAATGGTGCTTTAGAACTCTTAATTATTAATTTGTGAAATAATTATTTGGTATCGTAGGTTATGCAACCAATTATACATGCATGTTGTAAGAATCAATCAGCTGCTTCCCGGCAAGCGGTTGCTTAGTAACGAAACAGCAACAATGGGGGGCGTGGTGGGGGCGCATAAACAATTTTTTGACATTCCAGTCTAGCGTGCCGCATTTTCTCTCGCCAGCCGCTAGTTGATCGCGAAGCGTTTGTTGTGGTGGAAGCAACGTTGGGGCGCTCCGCCGCCATCATGTCTACCGCACTTCTGGCCGTCGTTGCTGTCATCCTGTGCATCTTGTTCCGGATACTGAACGTCAACAGCCAGCCCCAGCGCCCGTCCATTTGGTGCGGTGATAAGAATTTTTTGGACATCATCTTGAGAATATCGCCGCTTTTACAGGAACCGTAAGTGTGGCCTTTATTTACTTTCCTCTCGTGATAATAACAACAGAAAGTTTTTCAAATACCTCTCACGAAAGTCACTTATTAAATATGTATTGATGTGATTCCTGGAAGTACACCACCTACTCAAACCGTTTTAATTACCACTTAACAAACTCATGCTTTCATGAGAATTCTGTGGCGTCAGTTATTAAAGTTAATTAACGCCACTGAATCAATCTTTGCCGATGCGTTAATAAGCGAGAGTGAAGTTCAGTTTGCCTGGCCCCTGAAACCGGGGGGCTTATTAAGTGAGACAGATTAAAAATCAATTTGTTCGCCTCGACTAATTCTATTTATGTTACAGTCTGCTTGATAAACTCGGCATTGCCTAAAATACAAGTCCAAATAATCTACGATTATAAATAAAATGAGTTGGAGAAACACGGCAGTCCTCAAACTGTTTATTTTTGGAACTGTCAGCTGTTCTGCATTATTTGGAAAGTTCAATTCATCAAGTGTCAAGTGGTCTATGAATTTTCCATTTCAAAAAAAGAAACTGTTTGACAACTGTCACTTCATCAAACGTCAAACTTTTGTGCTTATCAGAGGCGCGTTCAGAAACTGTACCTCTGGGCGTTTAAAATGGAAAGCAAAGTGCGCAAAATTACTTGCGTGAGAGAGAAAGAATATTACCCAGAATGCGCTCTTTTTGTATTTCTGAACAGACCCCGGGTGCTCAGTTGGAAAGTTCATCAAATGACACTAGAGTTTCTCCCAACGTTGTGAAAAGTAGACGACAGTTTAGGGGGCGTCATCGCGCGGACAATTTTTGACCTAAACTTCTGTGTTAGGATGACAAATAGTAGCAACTAATTTGTCACCTAAAATGTCATCCCGCACGTCATTGCGGCGTGAAATGCTGAGGAGGCCCCAAGTAGGGCCGAAATAGCTGTCCATGGGATGCTCGGGAAGTCCACCGTAATCCAAATTGACAAGTAATTGGTTACAATAAATTTTTATTTGACTCCTAACCACAATATATTTTTTTTTATAAAAACTAAATACGTATTTCGGCAGCTGTGCTTGCTGCCATCTTCAGTAGTTGCGACTTCTATCCTACTAAATCACAGGAGAAGTAACCACAATATGTTTTTTTATGAAAACTAAATACGTATTTCGGCAGCTATGCTGCCATCTTCAGTAGTTGCGACTTCTATCCTACTAAATCACAGGAGAAGTGTAATTGGTTGTGGAGTAGGTTTTGAATTAGATCAGCTGTTCAAATGTCTTTTTAGGTTGTTACGTTGGATCATACAAGCAAAGCATTGCTCGTTGTCTATTGAACGCCACTTTTTTTCTTTGCTTTCGAAAGTAACAGGTGTTCAAGAGGAAAGTGACGTTTTAATTTTCGTGAATTTACATCAATTCAAAATGTTGTTTTAGGTTATGTTACATTGGGTAAAAGACAACAACACATTCCAACTGTTTGACAACTGTGTACCGAACGTCAGTCTTTTTGTTTCAGAGCTGTTGGGTGTTCAATTGAAAAATTCAATCAAGTGGCCTTTTATTAGTAGACCTTAAATTAGATCGGTTAAACAAATGTCGTTTTAGGTTATGTATGTTGGTTTATAAACAAAACATTCCGATTGTTTGACTACCGTCATTTATCGAACGTGCATCTTTTTGCTTTTGGAAAGCTGTAAAGTTCATCAAGTGGTCCTTTTCAGTAGATCTTGAATTAGATCAAGTGTTCAAATGTCGTTTTAGGTTACGTTTCGTTGGGCTGTACAAATAAAACATTCCAACTGTGTGTCAACTGTCATCTGTCAAATGTCAATCGTTCTATCTTCTTTTATAAAAGAAATCAGAGTCAACTAGAAGAACTTTTCTATTGTTGAAACTGTACAGTGACGGACAATAAAATCCGGGCAGGTGTTGCCAACGAACTGGAATATTGTGTCACTAACTCAGGGACAAAAAAATTTTGTCATTAGCTGAAACTTTATTTAGACTTGTCATTATTTCATATTATAACATGATTTCAATTTAAAACGACATTTTAAACGGAGCTTTAAGTCGTGTTTAGATTATGAGAGTTCATCAAATTTTATCAAAATGTCAGTCATACGATAATTGACATTCAAATTGAAGGTTAAGAGTTAATTTGGAGGTCACTGTAGCTTTGTTGAACATTCATAAAATGTCACATTCTAAACACGACTTAATTTTCAAATATTTTGTATTATCAACAGTTTAAACGGAGTTTTAAGTCAAGTTTACAATGCGGCATATCATGAAACTTTAATAAAATGTCAGTCATACTCTAACTGACATTTCAGTTGAAGGTTAAGTGCTAATTTGGACGTCACTGTAGCTTTGCTGAACGTAAATAAAATGTCATATAAATTAAAAATGTTGACAATACCGGTCATAATTCATGAAGAAATTAAATGACAACTGCCAGAGGTGACAGAAAGACTGATTATTGGTAGCGGCAACACGCCACTAGGATCGGGATAGGTTGGCACTACTAGAATGTAACTTTATCCACAAAATCACTAGATTGCTACAATAGTACTTATCGTGGCGGTGGCAACACTGATCTGGGCATTATTTTGTTATGTACAGTTCGTATACAGAAAATTGACATAAATGTCAAAAATTCGAAATTTTGTGATGTCTAAATTAAACCTTCGTGGATGATTCTGATGACAGCGTCAAATATGACATATTTGAGTGACGTTTAGAAACTTCACTTTTACGAAATCAGTTTACACCGTCAAAATGTTTTTGTCAAAGTGTACGGTTTTAAATGACTCCAGCTGTATATATTAAGTATTTTAAATTACTCCATTTTCCTATACCCTATATATAGACTATTCATTTTGGGTGACCCTGTATATTTACTCATACTCATACTCATCCTATGTAGTTTTTTTCTTGCAAAACAATTGTGTATCTAAATGGAATTTATTTTACACTGTAAAGTTCATGTCTGGAGGATTGTTGATTTTTTAACAATAGTGTTTTCCTTGAAGTTTAAAGAGGGTCCTACATGGTGACGCCAGAATGCTAGATTGTCGCATTTTGATTTCTCTCTGTGCAAGGTGATTAGAATGTTAGAGATGGGCGGGCTTCCGTTTACATGTAGGGCCCCCTTCGCGGATTTAAGTACCTATTCAGAAACTTCCATATTACACAGCGATTAGGCAACAATGGGAAAATGTATTCTGTGTAAAATAACCTGCTGCATAAATTCATAACAGAAACTGTTTGTCCTTGACAAAGAGAGTAGCAACTACACAAAGTTTAATCATTGTTACAGTAATTTTTTTATTATTATTGACGACTTATATGCTGCTAGGTCTCTGAATAAAATTTTATTCTTAATTCAGTCGTTATTTAATTAAAATGATTTTTATTATATTATTTTTTATCTTTTTTAATGATTACAGCAGATATCTCGATAAAAATTTATTATATCATCGAAATGACACTCTCATAATAAAATCGCCGTGCAAATAGTATTTCTACACTCAATAAATTCTCAGTTTTTTATTTTTATGGTGAAATCAAATGGCCAGTACATACTCAGTATCAACCACCAAAACTTCCATTTTTTTTTTTAAATACCCATTTAAAATTGTTCTCAGTCATGACTGCCATCATCATCAATCATCATATCAGGTAATTTTCGTAATACTCCAATATCCGCTGATGTAACAACAAATTTTGCGTCGAACAAAGTCCAGTAACAATAGCAAATTCCATTTCCATGTTGTGTATACTCGAAACAACGAAATTACCATTTGTAAATTTGTTGCTAATTTATGGTTGCCAGCCTGGCGTTCCGGAAAAAATAAATCAGCCAGACATTACTTTGCAATGATTGATCCTTATCACGCATGGAGAGCATGCACGGAGCTATTTAAAACAATCACAGACACATCACATGAACTAATTTAAATGAATACAAATTTCTTAGCCTCATTAAAACGAGTTGCACGTGACACTTTATTTACACAATTCGAGTTCAAAGCACAGGGGGGTGAAATGTTATACAGTATAAGCAGGTTTGTGTCGAGCAAGCTGTTTCAGTTTGTAAGTATGTATAGTAACATGTATTTTATGCAAACCTAGTTTCTCGTCGAAAATGCATGTTACTGTACCACAGGCGATGATTAACAATTAATTGCAATATTAACAATTCAAAATTGTAACGGTATTTATACGATAAGCCAGTTCTACAAGTTTATCCATGCATTAAAGATTAAGTGATGTCTTGGTGGATAAATTTAAATCAAGTTGGATTGGGTAAATTTTGTTGAAAGGTTTATATACCTAGGTACATAAAAAATATGTGCAAGTGCTCAATAAAATGTTAATTGCTATCTGATTCCTTCTGCTTGCTTCCCCTATTTAACACTTAATTGAGAAGACATTATTTTTAATTCTGATTGTACATTAGCACCTATGTTCTTAAGTGTAGAAATCGTCGACACCACCTATAAGTAACGAATGTGACGCACGAATGCGAGTCGCATTCACATTCGTTAGTTATACGTGGTGTCGATGAAATGTAGGGTACGTTTCAGAAATTTAGAATAGCCTGTATATTTACACTAACGCAAGTAATTTTGATTTTTAAATGTCCCTCTACGTTGCGTCTTGTAACGCACTCAACTTGGGACACCCTGTACACTGCCTGGCGGATGTTAAAATCGATTGATTAATAAAGAAAAATGACCGCTGCTTCCTTCTATTTTTATCGCTTAACGTTTGTTTGCCTTTCAGTTATAAAGAGCAACGTATAATAATTGTTAAACAAACATGTAATACCTACTAAAAATAATTCAAATTTCTCCTCTGTAAATTTAAATACTATTTGTTTGTTAATTATGCTGTCGTGTCTTGATAAGTTTTTGTTTGGAAAGGGTTAGAGGGCAGTTTGAACCAATTAGATCATGATTCAATGTATATTATGCGCATTATCTTTCACTTAAATGTAAGATAAAAATAATCTTTGGTCCTCATGAAACTCGATTGACTTGACATAGAAACTTTGCTTACTTATTATTCAGCAATTATACCGAGAATCGTAGAATTTACATTTGTAAATGAAAAGTATTTGTTTATTCTTCCGAATATTTAATTTACCACTCACATTAGATTGCGTAATTCCTTTTTGTAAATTTATTTAGTTTAAAATAAATTCTGATTACTTACAATATACTGTTGTGAGTGGAGTGGAATTTTGTCGAAAGATTTATATACCTAGGTACATAAAAAATATGTGCAAGTATATACGTAATAAAATGTTAAACGCTATCTGATGCCTTCTGCTTGCTTCCCCTATTTAACACTTAATTGAAAATACATTATTTTTAATTCTGATTGTACATTAGCATCGATGTGCTTAAGTGTAGAAATCGTCGACACCACGTATAAGTAACGAATGTGACTCGCATTCGTGAGTCACATTCACATTCGTTAGTTATACGTGGTGTCGATGAAATGTAGGATACGTTTCTGAAATTCAGAACAGCCTGTATATTTAAACTAACGCAAGTAGTTTTGATTTTTAAATGTACCTCTACGTTGCGCCTTGTAACGTACTCAACTTGGGACACCCTGTACACCGCCTGGCGGATGTTAATATCGATTGATTAATAAAGAAAAATTACCGCTGCTTCCTTCTATTTTTATCGATTAACGTTTGTTTGCCTTTCAGTAATAAAGAGCAACGTACAATAATGTTAAACAAACATGTAATACCTACTATAAATAATTCAAATTTCTCCTCTGTAAATTTACTCCTCTGTAAATTTAAGTACTATTTGCTTCTTAATTATGCTGTCGTTTCTTGATAAGTTTTTGTTTGGAAAGGGTTAGAGGGCAGTTTGAACCAATTAGATCGTGATTCAATGTATATTATGCGCCTTATCTTTCACTTAAATGTAAGATAAAAAATAATCCTTGGCCCTCACGAAACTCGATTGACTTAACATAGAAACTTTCCTCACTTAATAATCGGCAATTATACCCCGAGAGTCGTAGAATTTACATTCGTAATTGAAGTGTTTGTTTATTCTTCCGGATGTTCAATTTACCACTCACATTAGATTGCGTAATTCCCTTTTGTAAATTTCTTTAGTTTAAAATAAATTCTGATTGCCTATAATATACTCTTTTGAATGGAGTGGAATTTTGTCGAAAGATTTATATACCTAGGTACATAAAAAATTTGTGCAAGTATATACGTAATCAAATGTTAAATGCTCGCTCCCCCCTATTTAATTGGGGAGACATTATTTTTAATTCTGATTGTACATTAGCATCGATGTTCTTAAGTGCAAAAATCGTCAACACCACATATAAGTAACGAATGTGATTCACGAATGCGAGTCACATTCACATTCGTTAGTTACACGTGGTGTCGATGAAATGTGGGATACGTTTCAGAAATTTAGAACAGCCTGTATATTTACACTAACGCAAGTAATTTTGATTTTTAAATGTCCCTCTACGTTGCGCCTTGTAACGCACTCAGCTTGGAACACCCTGTACACCGCCTGGCGGAAGTTAATATCGATTGATTAATAAAGAAAAATTACCGCTGCTTCCTTCTATTTTTATCGCTTAACGTTTATTTGCCTTTCAGTAATAAAGAGCAACGTACAATAATGTTAAACAAACATGTAATACCTTCTAAAAATAATTCAAATTTCTCCTCTGTAAATTTAAGTACTATTTGTTTGTTAATTATGCTGTCGTGTCTTGATAAGTTCTTGTTTGGAAAGGGTTAGAGGGCAGTTTGAACCAATTAGATCATGATTCAATGTATATTATGCGTCTTATCTTTCACTTAAATGTAAGATAAAAATAATCTTTGGACCTCATGAAACTCGATTGACTTGACATAGAAACTTTACTTATTTATTAATCAGCGCAATTATACCCCGAGAGTCGTAGAATTTACATTTGTAATTGAAGTGTTTGTTTATTCTTCCGGACATTCAATTTACCACTCACATTAGATTGCGTAATTCCTTTTTATAAACTTATTTAGTTTAAAATAAATTCTGATCGCCTATAATATACTGTTTTGAATGATTTACATTACACTCGAAACCGCAAGTTTTTTTTAATTCTTGTCTTTGCATCATCTTCTTTTCTTAAATCTTTTAATCTATTAGAGTTACACTAGCTTGCATTTCACAAACTCGCAAAATCTTTACAATGTAATCTAAACGAGAATCTGCGACTTCATAAAATGCAGGCTACTATACCTTGCATTCATGGGGTTTGAGTAGCAAAGGTTTCTTTTTTTTTAATATAAGTACAACATATTTCACTTTTAGAATAGACAGAGAATAGTTTCAGTTAGGCAACGCATGACATCATAGTTGGCCTTGGCAATTCACCGCTGACGTATTAGTCATGCTATAGCGGATTACGACCAGATAGCTCCATATCCATATACAGGATCATACTTTATGCTGAGCCTAAAACACAATCGTTCGATAACTCACAGGCTAATAATTGTATTTTTTTTTAATACCTGCTCCATAATAAAAAAAAAATGTTGCAGGGTTTAAGAACAAAAAATATGACTCCTGTTCAACAACATTTCTCTAATATTCTCTAATATTCTTGCTGCATTAAGTGACAGAAAAGTTTGTCTCTTTCTCTCCTTCACTTATAAGATGTATCACATGTTCAAAAATTCCTACGTTTGGAGTTGCTTGCATTGACAAACGCATGTCGGTGTTCTGCATAGGTAGTCAAAAACAGTTGCAGCTTATTTCGTTGTTTCTTTGACGTTTTAAGGTTAACTTTTGAATCTGTCGTTGGACAAATCTCTCCTCTCTGTAAAGTATTAGTTTATTTACGGCCATTTCGACGTAAAAGAACCGTTGCTCTCGGTTTGCTCTTTAAAAAAATGTTAACAAAAGTTAATGAGTTAAGTTTTGAAATTATTCAGCAGACAACTTCATGGAAGATTTTCGTAATTAATACAGTGTCGATCAATTGTTTAAATAATTTATTGTTAATTTTGATTTTTTTTCTTCAAATTTTATGTTCTTGTGGTTCTACATTCAACATCTTTCTTTTATTTTATTTTTTGTATTAAAAACTTAATCTGGAGACTTTCATGATCGTTGCTCAACGTCGTTACGTTGAACTGCGTCAGTAACTGATTTTTTTTTTGCTGACGTTTCGCCTCTCGTTACTGAAGATGTTACTGAAGTCGTTGTTGTTGTTCTTCTTGATAATTGCTGCTGATCATCTCAAAGGACGAAACGTTAGCAAAAAAATCAGAAGAAACGTGGATCGTTCGGAAAAATTTTCCTGTAACTACTGACCGGGAAAATCGGGAAAAATCAGGGAATTGAGAGATAGCTCACAATGTCAGGGAAAAGTCGCGAAATTTGCTTGTTTCGAAATGTAAAAATCAATGAAATTAATTGAAGAACTGGAAATTTAAACGCAAATTTGTTTCCTAAAAACAGAAAAAGTTAAAATTTGTTTAGAATATTAAAAAAAAAGGACAATTGTATGATTTAAGTGAACTGTGTAAGTTTTTAATAAAAAAAAGTGATTCAGAAATGTCTTCCGATATTTTCATAGATTTTTTTCTTTCGAAAAGTGAAAAATAAGAACATGGTAAATTTTAACATTACATAATAGATGCATCCTAACTTTTAAACCTCAATTACTCCAAAACGGTTGAGTTTATCGAAATGCAATAAGAGAACTTTTTTGTGCCAAATGATCCCGAGAATATTTTCTTCGCAAATTTTTGACGAAACGTGTAAAAATTAAAAAGTTAGGGATAAAATACTGAAAGCTACCCTTACAAAACCACCCTTTAAAAAGGATGGAGGATCTGACAGATATGTTGTTTATGCGCAGTTAGGTGCCTTATACCTACGTTTAAAATATTAGTTCGCTAATAATTTAAAGGATCCAGAAGATATTGCCAAAAAGACAAAATTTTTCACCCCTCTTTCAGGGTTTATAACTCCCTTATTATTCGGTTTTCGAAAAAAAATTATATGAAAAGGTGACCTTATTTTTCGATGTTCTATTCACCCTAAAAATATCGGGAAACATTTCTGAATCACGGTGTATAAATGGGTATAGGCAGCCACACAAGCGGCTGTGTTCGCCGGGTGGCCTATACCAAGACTTTTTCAAAGATCTAATTTATTACTTTCTTTAAACCGCAATTTTTTAAATAAATTACTAATAATGTAATTGCATCTATTATTTCTTTTCTGAAATCACGAGAAAAAAAATGTTTAAGCATGTAAAAATTGGGAAAGTTGCATAATCGTCAGTAGTGTAAGTTTCCCTTCTTAATTAAAAGTCGGGGGAAACCTGGAAAAGTCAGGAAATATTTCAAAGAAAATAAAGTGGGCGGTAATTAGTTTGTTTAATTAAAGATATATTGCTCTATTCAATGTGCACACAGACACAAAGTCAGCCAATTCTCGTCTGAAATTATATTCTACGTCTACATTAACCGTAAAAGAATGTAACCTTGCGAGCCAGCAAAACTTTTTTCTGGTACGTTAGACAAACCTGACTTCCCGTTAATGGACAGCGGCGTCAGAGATTTGATTCGTTTTGTCCGCGACGATCTAAAACGGGTCTTCTTTGTTAGCCTTAATTTAAGCTTAATAGGCAAGGCTAGCTTCCTTGCTGAAAAAGAAATAATCAAACTCGTCTGTGACATCATGACATCCCCACGTTAAACATAATCAATGAATAATTTATAGGACGAAGTCACGCAATCACAATTAATTTTCTTTTTCTTTTCGGATTTGAAAATAGCAGACCTTTTTCGTTTATTTGTTTGCTTTTGATGTTATTATTTTAGAAAGAGAAGGTACTGACGGTTTAGGATGGTAATTCACCAAACACACCTGTATTTGCTTTTCATATACGGGCAAGCAAATATTTATTCAGAAATAGATTAAATTTGCTCGCTGGGTTATTCAATTTTCCATTACTTTGAGTGCCCCGCTCCCCTCCCATTCTGCAGATAACGATAAACCGTTAAATATTTCTTATTTCTAAAAATTTAATCTGTTATGAAACTAACTTGTTGCTGGTAGTACACTTCGACTGTACTCATCACCTGTTTGTTTAGATTAAAAAAAAAAAAAAACGTTTATTTACTATTGCAAATTTCTTAACAGGCAATAAATTGTTTGTGGAATTGAAGCCACCACGTTCTCTTTCTTCAACAGCAATAAAATCGAAGCTTATGATGAACGGCTCGTTTCGTTTCTATTTCGATGATTGCTTCTCAAAGAGCTTTACATCCCAGATAATTTAATGTCCAATTTCCACACGATATTTCTTTCGAAAACCTTTTATTACTCTCTCACCCCATAAAATCCAGTTGATTTTACAAGCGAAAGCGAGCTATAAAAGCTTGCTTTATTTACAGCCCATTTTATTACTTGAATTGTATTCCTGACTTGAACTGTTTTTAAGAAACATCCTTTCTATTTTGTTACAATTTGCAATGCGTAATAAGTTGTTTTATTTGATGTTGTTAAAGTAACTTGCTTGTAGATACATTCCAACAAGACTGTGGGGTTTCAGTGGTCACGTTCAGACAATCCTGCACAGCATCGTGGGGCGTGTACGTTGCCCTTGGCCCATAGGGGAGAGGGTGTATCTGAATCTTTCAGATAGCACCACACTCACATACGACGTGTACCAACCACTAGGCACCAATTACGAAGGTAAAAAGAAGATGATGCAATCCAGACATAGTAAATAAATAATTCCTATTCCAGATGACATAACAGTTGCAATCTGCCCAGGAATAGGAAACACATCGGAAAGTGTTTACGTACGTACTTTTGTACACTGGGCACAATGTCATGGGTATCGTTGTGTAGTGCTCAACCACGTAGGTGCTTTACGCAGTGTCCCCGTAACAGCCCCTCGAATCTTCAGCTATGGAAACACAAACGACTTCCACGAAATGGTCTTGAATTTAATCAGCAAGCATCCCAGCACGAAAGTCATCTGCGTCGGCTTCAGCCTGGGGGGAAATCTAGTGACGAAATACGTCGGGGAACACGAAAGAGAACGCCCCAGTAACATCATCGGGGCTGTCTCGATCTGCCAGGGATATTGCGCAATAGAGTAACTCGCATGCTAAACTAAAAAATTCGACTCCCTTGTTTAACTTGTTGTTGTAGAGGCACGAAGTTGTTGCTGAACTGGCAGAATTTCCGCCGCTTCTATCTCTACATAATGACGGAGAACATGAAGAGCATTATCTTGCGACACAGACATATCTTGCTGTCGGAAGAAGTGAAGACGAGGTACATGTTGAATGAGCACGAAATTATTTCGGCCGCCACTTTGCCCGAGTTGGACGATGCCTACACCAAAAAAGTTCATAATTTTGATACTATCTCAGAGCTATACGCGTGGAGTTCCAGTATTAATTATTTAAGTAACATTAATATTCCGATGGTTTTTATTAATGCCCTGGATGATCCTATAGTACCTGATGTGCTTCTAGAACCAATTAAATCATTTGCTAGTAGGTATTTTGTAGTGGGATAAAAAGCTATAAGTCGAAAGATACCCTTGGAATGATAGAGATGCACTATTTGGTAAGCTAATTAAGCTAACAGGGCACAGATTCATATTTCAAGGGTGTCTTGCAGTTGGAATTGCTTTCATGTTATTTATTTTAAATAAATGTTATTTTATTTTGT
Organism: Prosopocoilus inquinatus; assembly: GCA_036172665.1. NCBI lineage: Eukaryota > Metazoa > Arthropoda > Insecta > Coleoptera > Lucanidae > Prosopocoilus > Prosopocoilus inquinatus. The sequence continues at coordinate 10,759,336 of CM069879.1, forward strand.
CTAGACAATCATGGTAACGTTGCGTATCTCCAGTTGGCTCATGGTGGCCACCTCGGTTTCTATGAGGGCGGTTTACTCTACCCAAATCCGGTGACATGGTTGGATCGAGCACTCGTCGCACTAATTGGAAGCCTTGCCCTCAACTATAACGATGCTCTTATGAAAACAACCGCTCAGGCTTACTAATTTGTTGTGATATTGCGTGTATTAGAGTTGTTTGACATAAATGTGTTGTAGTTGTTAATTTATTATAAAACGTTTGTTTAATTTCATGCGATGAGTGATGTGTGCGGTTGCTGCTACATCGTCCAGTATGTACTTATTGTGATACTATTTTTATACCAAAATGAAGAAAGTTTATTAGCTAAATTTGAATTTTCAGAGTTTGATTTTTGTTTGAAATATTGTTTATAATGATGCTTTGTTGTTGTTTCTATAATATGCAGTATTTTTTTCTCTTTTAATGTGTACAACTCGGGTAACTTATTTCCATTGAATCTATTTTTTTTTTTTAACTTGTAAGGTTTTAATACATTGTGTACAATAAATGGAGATTTAACAAACGATGTTTATTATTAATTTCCGTAATTTCCTGGTTTTATTTCGGATAGATTTGGAGAACGCAGCGTTTGAATTTGCCGCTAAAGTCGACAGCCAATCACGTTCCTGCACTTAATCCGCTTAATAAATAAAACATTTTCTTAACCTGTAAAACGTTTCTGAATACATTAATTACCTTTTAATATAGAAGATGCATCACGCCGTAATGAATTATTTATTAGAAGCATTGAATTCTGCATTTACTTATTTTTTTTGTGATATCAAGTGTAATAGGCTATATTTAAGTTGGTGTCACTGATTCACACTGGTTCAAATACAACTAATCGGCTTTTGAATTGAATTAAACTCCTAATTAAAGTACTTTAGTTCTTGCTTCATAATTCAAAATTGTTAATACGCGTCTAATGTAATCATTTAATTCGGTTTGGGTGTTTTAATCAAGTAAAATGAACGAATTGTTTGGATTGTTTGTGAACGTGCGGTTGTGAGTGTGACTTTTCAACGCCGCGTCTGTCAAAAAATCGAGCGCCATTTTCATGTTGACACTGGTAAACACATTAAAGCCAGCAATATCGTGAAATTTAAGAATATGTGAGGAGTGTTACCTAGGAAAAGCCGCACGCGTTTACATGGTATCGAAAGAAACAAATTATTTGATGCTTAATTTCGGCGAGGACGATTCGTGTTAGCCGTTATCAAGACTGCTTGGAGAGACCATGAAGAAAGCCAAGTCTTTTAACATCGGCGATAAAGTCTTCGCCAAAGTTAAGGGCTATCCAGCTTGGCCGGCCAAGGTAATTTAACGTTTGCGTCCATTCTCCTCGCCGTTGAGGTTATGTTATGCTGGTTGTTTCAGATTGTTGGAGAGAATGGCAAGAAATACGATGTGACCTTCTACGGAACCGGAGAAACGTACGTATTCATTAATATTAACAACAAACCATTTGGACGAGGCAGTTATTAGTTGAATTGCGAAGCAAAGATTCAACTAAACGGGAGTCCACTCGTCCTAGATTATTCGATGGTATCGCCGACTAATTTCACTAGAGCTTATTTAATTAGTGCGATTATACCACACACCCCTGTACTAACAAGCTAAATTTTTAGCGGTTCCATTAAGGTGGAAGACCTCTTTTATTACCTGAAACATAAGGAGCAGTTTTGCAAAAACTTGAAGCGCAAAGATTACATCGAGGCCGTGGAACAAATCGAAGCGGAAATCGAAGAGACGGGAAGCGACGGGAATGATGAGAACAAAGTAACAGACGAGACTGTACATCACCCTGTTCTATATCATCCCGAGTTTCACGCTAATATTATTTTAGGCACCCACGCCGAACACAGTTGAGAAGAGGGGGCGAAAGCGCAAACGGTCCAAGTCTGTCGAGAAATCACAGCAGACCAGCGATGAAACGCCAGTTAAAAAAAGTGTAGGACGTCGAAATTCCACGCTCAACACTTCTGCGGCGGAAGACTCACACATGGAAGGTACGAAACAGTTGCAAAAACACGGCTATGTAGCTTGACTGATTGCATTTCAGTTGTACCCGAGGAAGAAAACGAAAAAGAGGAACCAGTGCAAGACGCTGAAGTCTCGGAACCTTCTAAAACTGCCACCGTATCACCAAAAAGCGCAACTGCGGCAGGCCCTACAAGCAGGAGCGGGCGTGTAATAAAACTCAAAAAGTAAATTGGAGTCCCCTTTGCTCTCCCCAAAATAGGACTTTCATTGATGCGATTTACAGGTTCGACAGCGAAGAAGACGAGGACGAAAAGAAGACTGTTAAACGCGGGAGGTTTCTCGCAGCTAAAGATGCTCAGAATGAAACGGCAAAAGCGCCGAATGACAAGAAGGAAGTTGCTGCGACGCCGAAAGCAAAGAAGGAAGAAGGAAGTGTGGCGAGGAAGACACGCGGTGCCAAAAAGTCACCTGGAAGTAAAGAGAAGCCGGCGGAAGCCGAGGAGATTAATAACGAACCTGAGGAGGTTAACAATGAACCTGACCTGAGTGAAGCAGGCAGTGTTGAAGAAGAAAAGAACGATGCCGAAGAGGAAAAACCACCTGAAGATGATAAGAAAGAGACGGTGGTAAATGAAAATTCTATTGACGAACAATGCATGAAGGATGAATTGGACAAGGAAGAACAGTCGACGAGCGGTACTGATGAGAAGGTGATGGAAAAAGTTGTAAGCGAGGAGGAGGAGGAGGAGGAGGAGGAAAAAGCTGAAAAAGAAGAGGAAGAAATTGCAGTTGAAGCCGCTACAATTGATGAAAAGGAGGCTGCAGCAGAAGAAATTGATGAAAATAAAGAAAATCAAGAGGTGGACAATAAGAAAACTGCAAAAATTCAAGAAAAGGTAAAAGCTGCACCTGAAGTTCAAGAAGAAATCGAATCGCCGGATATAAGTATTGTGCCAACTACTTATTTAAATGCCGTTATTGCTTACGTAAGTAATTTTCCATTTTCATATTCATTAACTACGTAATTGTAATTTTCTTTTAGGCTGATTATATTAGGGGAAGGGAATCTACCTACAAAGGTATTGTAAATGTGAAATTTATTTGGAATGTTATTTATTAATTTTTTTTTTTTATTAGAAAAATCTGCTGAGCCTCGTGAGAAACAAGAAAACGAAGTAGTCATAACGAAACTGCCTTCGGGAAAACTAGTTGGAATTAAGTATATCGTCGACAGCTTATCTGAATACGAAACCGAATTCAGTAGGGCTGAAGCGGAAGAGGTTGAAGCCAAAACGATATTGTCCCTCAAAGATCTTGTAGAGAACGGTAACTGCAAGCCGGAAGACGATCCAAATATGTTTGTGATGAACATAAATCTGAGCGAGGCGGAAATTCAAGAGCGAAACGAGTCGAAAATCATCGAGCGCAAGAAAAACAAGCTGAAGTTCTTGAAGACTGAGTCGGGTTTCGTTGAGTTGGACTCTAAGATTAAGAGCTGTTTGGGGTTGGACAAAGCCGAGCCCAAAAAGGCCCTGGAATACATGGAGTCAATGTTGGAACTTGAAATCACTCCGTTAATGCTGAAGAAGCATCCGCATATAGCGGATATGGTGAAGAGATTGCGCAGGTATGTTGGGAATATAAAGGAGTGGAACTTGACGGGGGATAGCCTGGAGACTTTCGAGGTCGACGCCGAGAAAATAAGAGAGAAAGCGGAGGAGGTGTTTCGAAAGTTTAAGGTATAGTATGCCCCCCTCGCTTTTTTGGAGTTTGTTTTAAATTGCTCCGACAATTTTAGTCTTTATTTAAAATTCCGGGGGATTCTTCTTTTTGGGATTGCTTCAGTGGTGAGGTGGATAAGTTTAAAAACGATACTAAAGACATGAAGGAAACTGAAATTTTCACTCTGTGCGCTGAACCTGGTAAGTGTCAAAACGCAATGAAGGCAGCAGAGATGTAATTCATGTTTTAGGCACACGTCAAGCATTCTTTGATCGCTACGAGGAACAAGAAGAATTGAAGAAGTTGGAAAATGAGCGGAAGCAAAAGGTGCTGCCCCCTTTTTTTTTTTCTTTTAATAAGGTAATGCACACTTTTTTTTTTCTTTGCAGGAAAACTCGAATGAGGAGGATATTAAGTCTGAAACGGAAAACAAAGAAAATTCTTCTGCCGATGCGTCATAGAGTTTATTTTAAATTGGTTAGATTACAGATGTCTATTTTCGTAATTTTAAGGACCTGTAAATAAAACTCTCACTTATTATTTCAGTTCACACGTTTCGAGTTACATGGTTGTGTCATTTTCTAATTAAGTAATTCAATCAATGACATTTTGTATGAAAACTTAAATGTTAAATTAAATTTTAATGCAATTGTGTTTGAAAACTAACATTAATTAAAAAATATTTTATATTAACTGCTTACCCGTGTTTTCTAATTTACCTTCACCACTTTGCTCATCATTTTCTTCTTCGTCTTTTGATTTTATGTTTTCTATTTCTGGGGTTTCATTTTGATCCTCGGTGTTTTGTTCTAATTTTATTGCCTTCACTTCATTCTGATTTTCCTCATTTGTAACAGATGATTTCTTTTCTGCGTTTGTTCGCCTCTCTTTACTTCTATTTGATTTTCTGCTTCGATCGCCACTTCGACTGCGCCTTCTCTTATCAACCCTCTCAGAGCTCCTACTTATTTTTTCTTTGCTACCTCTTTCACTATTTGTTTCCGATTTTGAAGCCCTTGATGAATGACGATCATCTAATTTCCTGTCGGTATTTGATCGTGGTCTTTCTCTACTCTGGCCTCGTCTTCTGTCTCTATCAACACTGCGACTGCGTTTTCTTTTCCCACTTGCACCCTCAGGACTTCTCTTTCTGTCATAATCTCGATCACGACGTCTCCTTTCTTCCCTTTCCAACTCCCTTGCCGTTCGTAATTCCTTGTCTCGTTTCAACCTATCCTCGTGTTCTTTGATTTCTAAACTAATGGGCTTCCTGAAGGGACGATCTCTGCATCCGAAACGTAACTGCCCCGATTCCTTTCTGCCTCCGAAGCCACCGCCCAGCCTCCTCGGCTTCCACCCCTTCAGCAACCTCTCGCATTCGAAATCCACAAAAATCGTGTGCCCGTCTATGTTCATTTTGTAGGCCTTGCGGTACGCCTCCTCCGCCGCGCTTTCGGTTTCGTACTCGATGAAAGCGTAGCCCTTCGGGAAGCCGGTCACGATGTCTTTGACGAGGCGAAACCGCTTCAGCCTGCCAAACTTTGAGAAGACGTCCTTGATCGTGTCTTTTGTGGTTTTGGGGCTGAGCCTGCTGACGAATAATGTGCATCCGGGCTTGCCCTTGACGTGCTTGTTCGGTTTGTAATCCGAGTTTAAGGCTCTGATGATGCCTTTGTCGTGGGGCTCGGTGTCTGTGCCGTCGATCGAGCCGATTTTTAGGGGATCGTAGAATTTGGCGAAACACGACCAAGTTTCCGTACTCTGAAAATTATAATATTACATAAAATCTACACATTTTTTGAGATAAAAAGAGATTTACCTCTTCCTCCATTTTACTTAACATAACCTCACTTTTTATTTCGTTTGATTTTTAACGAAGCGTTAATTTCAATTGACGCTTGTTTTGATTATTGATAATTTTCAATGAATAATACACATTTTAACAACAAAATAATCATTAAAATGTTAATATTACGTGTGGTGAAACCAGTTTAAAACCAACTCTGACATAACCTCACTTTTTGCATAAAGTGAAATAAAACGAACATCAAACAACTATATTATTGTTAATTTCTAATAAATAACGTGCATTTAAACAACAAAAATAATTATAATTACAATATGCACTATTTCTATTATTTTAAGTTGGCATTGGTCGAATATTGTGAGGTTATGTTATTATAGAATTGTTTACATTCGTTAAAATGAATCCGTTAACGTAAGTTTCTTTATAATATTAATTTTAAGCAGTCCTCTTTAAATATTGCTTGTATTTTCTCACAGTAATATGAAGAATGTCAAGAAGCTCAGCGAGCAGGAGCTTCGAAACTCATTCAAAACTTCATGGCATGATCAATACCGAAATAGTGCCTGGCTCTTTGTTGGGGGCCTGCCATACGATCTTACAGAGGGAGACATAATTTGCATATTCTCACAGTAAGGCATACGCAGCAGTTAACAAAAATTCGGGTATTACATCACTCATTCTTTAGGTACGGAGAAGTCGTGAACATAAATCTCATACGAGACAAGGACACCGGCAAGTCGAAGGGTTTCTGCTTCATATGCTACGAGGACCAACGTTCAACGGATTTAGCAGTCGACAATTTCAATGGAATAAAGGTATAAGACACGACTGTAATTCAAAGGTAATTCATGGGAGGGTTTCAGATATTAAATCGTACGATCAGAGTGGACCACGTCAACGAGTACAAAGTGCCGAAGGATTCAAAGAAAACGGACGCGGAAACCAAACAGTTACACCAGGAGGGTTGCGCGCCCAACCTGATTAACATCAAACCGACACCAACACCAGTGGATGACATTCGTGAAACACTCGCGGATCAGATCGTTGACGACATTAAACTACCCCCAAGACTCCCGATATACCCGATTAAAGAAGAAGTCGTTGAGTCTGTGATGACAGACAACACGAAAGTAATTCATAAATCGGAAAGGAATAAAGCGCATTTTAATTCATGTGTCCGCAGGTAAAAGTAAAAAAGGAAAAGAAGAAAAAGAAGAGTAAGAAGAAGAGTAAAAAACGGAAGAAAAAGAGTTCCTCTGATGATGAAGTGAGTAGCGATGATGAATCCAGTGCAAGTGACGCATCAGGGGGTAATGACAAGCACAAACACAAAAAAAAGCACAGAAAGTAAAGTAAATATTTTATTATTCAATTACTATCGATTTTTAAGCTTTCATTTACATCATTATTACATTTCCCATTCCCATCAGCTAACAAATCCTCGTTTCTTTTATACTTCCTTAATAGATCTGACACACCGCACAATCCTTTATTCTCCAACCAATATAAAGTAAGATGTGACGGCCCCGGATGTATTATTTTGGCACTCCCCAAGCATTCGTCCTCTTTGTAGAACACCGCATATTGACCTTCAGTGATAGCTCGCTTCTTTTTAAACAAACGAACGACGAGGCCCCTTTCCGTCTCGCATATTCTGCAGTCAACCAGCGAATGGGTGTGTTGAAATTTGAACTGGCAATCGAAAATTTTGTGTTTCGACAGTTCCATCGGGCTTTCACATATCCAGTGCGGCTTCGACGTGAAAAATGAACGCGTGTGCAACGCACTATGTTTAGTGCCTTTCGCCTGCAAAACAAAGTTTGAAAGCGCTTCAAACAATTTTGTTCATAACATACCACGTAGATTGTATTGCTCGCAGTGTCTTTCTTAGCAATGAAAGCGGGTTTTGTCAGGCCGGGGATTTTGCTTCGCTGCCCTATCGTCCAGTGATGGAAGCCGTTGTGTTTCCCGATTATTTCCCCGGTATCTATGTCTACCACATCGCCAGGCTTGTTGTCTATGTACTACAACGTCGTTGCTTTATTTCCATACTTTACAAGATCGTAATCACGTGTCTTACTTCGGAGATGAAGTCTTGGAACTTCCTCGAGCCAATGAAACAAATCCCCATGCTTTCCTTTTTCGTCGCAATCTTCTGCAAGCCGTGTTCTGCCGCAAGCCGTTTCACTTGCGCCTTGGTGAATTCGCCAAGTGGAAACATCGTTTTCCGCAACGCCCGCTGCTTAATTTGGCATAGAAAAAAAGTCTGGTCCTTCCATTTATCTTCCGGTTGGAGTAAGCGAACGTCTGAAAGCGATCTTTATTATTGCACACGACTCTCGCCAGGGAATTTACTTACACACTTTTCTCAGGCTGGTATTGCTCTAGGAAAGGCCCGAAGCTTGTTCTTGCGTAATGACCAGTTGCTATCGCGTCAGCGTTCAAGTGATTCAAGGCATACTCGTAAAAGTGATCGAATTTTATGTGCCTGTTGCATAAGATGTCGGGGTTTGGCGTGCGTCCATTTTCATATTCTTTGATTAAATCACTGAAGAGGAATTTGCACACTAGGAATTAATGTATATCTTCCTTGTACGTGATAGTTTTACCAAAACACTTCGTTCCAATATTGTTTAACGAAGTTAACGCGAAGTAAGGGTATCTTCAGTTTCTCGCAGACCAATTCCGCGTCTTTGTAGTCCTCGTCGGAAGAACAGAAGCCCCGTTCGTCTGCAATGTCCCAGTTTTGCATGAAAAGGCCGTGGACGAAAAAACCTGAAATTAAAGCAGATTTGAAGATTTAAGAAGTGAAGTAAGCCGAAACGTAAATACCTTTATTTTTGAGTAGGAGGGCTGCAACGGCGCTGTCAACGCCACCGGAAATTCCCACAACAACCTAAAGATTCAAAAAAGCTTGTAATTTTCGTGTTATTTAAATAAATACGGAGAAATTGAACCTTTTTAAAATGTTGCATGGCTTTTGTAGGTTAGAAACATGAGAGAAACGCCAAATCCCAGGCTCGCCAACATTTCAAAGTTGGCAATGGAAAATCTGTTTTCTTTCAATTATTTCTTTTGTTGCTAGCTTCACGTGTGTTAAATTTGCCGCCGAATTATTTTATATCTCAATTAAGAAAATGTGGAACGGTAAGTTCGTATCAACCCCCAAGAACGCTCTTAATTCGTTAATTTCAGAAAGCGGCTTCGCCGAGGGCGGTTTCTTTACCGAGCCAAACGACGTTTCGTCTCCTAGCAAACCCAAAGGCGTAAGTGAGGTTATGTACGTGTCAGAAACTTTAATTTTCTGGGTTTTCTTGATTAAAACAGCAGGTGCAGCGGGTACAGAGCGTCGTCCCCGTTTGCGTTCGTCAACTGCGCGATTGCCAAGAAGACGAGTTTAAATTATTTGGGATTCCAATACAGATTGTAAGTGCGCGAAGCATGGTGAGGTTTTGCAAAACATAAAGGTGTGTATCCCACAGGTTTCGCTTGTTGGAGTCCTCAAAAGCTACGAGGTGCAATCGACGAAGGCAACGTACCAAATTGAAGACCACACGGGTTCCATCGAAGCAATTTGGTGGCTTGAAAATGATTCGGTATGTCATTGCTATATTTCGGACATTTTAAGCATTTCCTTGGCTCTATTCACGCTGTTCATTGCAACCATGGCAACACTCAAACAGGTTCTTAAGCTTGATCTATCTTATTTTTAGAATAATGCTCCGAATCTGCCTTTGGTGAAGGAGGGCTGTTACCTCCGTGTTTACGGTTCATTACGCATCCAAGAAAACAAAAAGATGCTAATGGTGCTGCGCATGTTTCCCGTGGAAGACATCAACGAAATTACTACGCACTTGCTGGAGGTTATTCACATGCGATTGGAAGCGGAAAACAGCGAAAACGTAAGGGATTAAATCTTGCACGAGATTCCTTTCGTTTTGTAAAGTTTCACGCAATTTCAGCCCAGCGTGAAAATCCAGATGAACAATCCGAGCGCAGACCTGGCGAATTCTATGAGTTTCATGAAGGAAGACTCGATGAATGATGGGGGCCTGACACCGTTGCAGCAGAAGGTGTTTAATATTTTAAAGCCGGTGACTACGATGTGTGGTTTAGATGTGAAAGACATTCTTTCACATTTTCCACCGGGTCAGCATCGTGACGTCAGGTAAATAATAATTTCAATATAACGTGTATTATTGATTTTTTTATCTATTGCAGAGCCGCGTTGGAATTTCTGACCAACGAGGGCCACGCTTATTCCACTATTGATAATAATCATTTTAAAGTTACAGAGAACATGTAAAAGAGAGTATTTTCTTTATTAGCATTTAAGTTTAAATTGCTTTCATTTTTTTTTGTTGTATTAAAAAGATTGTGTTATATTGCCTGTTTTCTTTATTATTCGTGCAATTTTATTAAAACAGCAACAAATGAAAGTAATTATTAGTATATGGGACCGTCATCTAAATTATCATCTTCGTCCTCATAGGCTTCGCCATTATCAAAATAATTGTTTGCATAATCAGTTCCGTCATCCATTTCTTCATCGACGTCATCCTGGAACTCCTCGCCTAGTTCCTGGTCTTCTTCATCTTCAACTTCTTCCTTCACAGTTACGTCTAAATCATTTCTTTTTTCCTCTAATTTTTCCAGTTGGTTCAATCTAAAAATTCAAATGAACGGGGGCCTTAAAATATTAAGCAAGAGTGGGCGTACCTCTGTTGGACGTCCACTGCCTTTTCTACTTTTTTCTTGAACCTTTTCGCCGTGACTTTCGGCCGAAGTTCCACGGGAAACAATTCCAAATCGAGGTTTTCCCGAGCGCACGGAAGCTGCGCCAACAACTTGTCAATCTGGCCTTCCGGTTTGTTGGTGGTTTTGTTTTCTGGTAGCTTCAAGTACGAAGTCGATAACTGCATGTGGTCGATTAAATCTTGCCTAAGTATTAACAGATAATCTAAACCGACAGACGGCTGCAAATATTTGTTTTTTAATAAAATTTTATTTTGAGGGGGAGATCCGAGTTACTGTCATAGGAACTGGTTTTCTGTTTAGGGGTGGAAATAACGGAGGTGGCTGCGTAACTGGGCCCGGTAGCATCTCATTGCTGTTCACGCCTAACGATGACAGTTGCTCTCGACTCAATGATTTGTTTGCCCCGCGTCCTCCTCTGCCCCCTCTACCTCGGCCGGTCATTTTGCTATTTCTAATTTCTTCAAGTCCTTCGTTACTTTGTTGACTTCGGTAGCTTCTTGTTGGAATGCCTCCTGAAGGTCACAATGTATAATTATGAAATGCGGAACAAATTCTCTCTCTCTTACCAGATCATAGATTACTTTTACTATCAGCGAACAGCTGGGACACGTCGCTGTTTCTTCGCCGTTCAAAAGGTCCTCCTGGAAAGCAACATAACCTCCTACTAAATTTTTTCTAACCTCACTTTTTGCAGGAGCGCTTACCTTGGATATTTCGAAGCGATCGCCGCACGGGCACGGATAGTGGTAGATGCCCTCTTCTTCGTCGTATTCGAAATCTTCTATTTCGATTTCGTCGTGGAATACGGGCATTTTTGCTAAATGTAATTCGTGCGAACACGTCGGAAAATGCGTTTCAATTTTGAACACCACATTTTTCCTTCAGGTACTTTTGATGTGAGCAGTTTGCTGCCCTGCATGTATTTTCTTAGACGGTTTTAATTATTACATCTTTTAGTCTTTTTTTGTATGTTATCATGGTATTCCAGTTGAAAATTTGGATGCCAATTGATGTAAAACTTTGAATAATTCAAAATAAAATCAGTAACCTAATATTTATAATCCGGATAATACAGTTGGTGACATTGTCGAAGGCGTACGCACACGCACGCACATGCAAAGAGTTCTGGTATTTTCCAATAGATGGCGTACCTATTATTTTTATTAATTTCTTTTAATTAAAGAAGTTAATTAAGGAAACGTCACTTTTAATTTTGTTATTTAAAAATTATTTAAAATAATATTCAGTTAATGAAATTGCAAATTTCTATTTATTTAATGTTCAGGTTCTCGTTTTGAAAATTAAAAACTAATCTGAAAATAACATTATATTCATTTTCTAGATAAATAAACGTTATTTATTTATTTTTTTAATTTTAGCGTCCAATTTCTTTACCTGCTCGTTTAAATGGGCGTTAAAAAGAGAAAGAGACGAACTATGTATCTGAAAATTAACACATTTTATTGGCATCGATTTCTTTTTAATAAACTCGTTTGAAATTTGTTTTTTTTAAAAGGACATAAAAAATGAACAAAACACAGTTGATTAGTGCATAGATCCTTTTTATTTCTTTCGGTCACTTCAGACAAAGAAAACGTAGAAGACAAAAGACGATCTAGGTCTTTTGATTTTCATTTCTTGGTCGAAAAATAAAAAAAAGTGAAATCAAAAGACGTTCCGTTATTCGGTTTTACAGCTTAAAAGAAGCGAAAGAGAAACAAAAGCCTCTGTGTAGTAAAAGAAAGGAAAATGTGGAAGACAAAAGACGATCGAGAGAACTATTATAATTATTTTTATTATTCAATTAAAAAATTAAAATTAAAAAAAAGTGATACTAAAGAATGATCGGCGGTTATTCGGTTTCGCACGGCTCGAAACGAGAGAAATAAAAACAGAAGCCTATACGTATAATGGATAAAAAAAATGTAGAAGACAAAAGACGATCGTAAACGTTTGATTTTTTATTTGATTTCTTCGTAAAAAAATTAAAAAAAGTTGAAACCGAGAGATGATCGATTAATCGGTTTCACTGGTCGCTGGTCGAAAGAGAAAAGAAGAGGAAGAAAACGGAAGCCCTACATCAAAAGAAAAAAAATGTATGTCTGAGACAAAAGACGATCGAGAGCTTTTCATCTTAATTTCTTCGTCGAAAAATAAAAAAAAGTTGAAACCAAAAGACGATCGATTAATCGATTTCACTGCTCGAAAGAAGAGGACGTACGACAAAAGCCTACACGGACATCGGATAAAAAGAAAGAAAAAAAAAACGTACGACAAGACAAAAGACGATCGAAATTTTTCGATCTTCATTTCTTCGTTGAAAACAGAAAAAAAGACGATCGATCTCACAACTCAGAGAGAAACAAAAACCTATCGGGATTACCTATTATTTCTTGCAAATAAACAAACTAACGCCGATCGAAAGCAAAGAAATTAAAAATAAAAGATGATCGATTTATGCGCGACAATTTCTTTTCTTAATAAAAAAAGCAGGGGAAAAAAGACGATCGTTTCAAGAGTTTGAATGTCGGAAAGAGAAAAGAAAAAGGAATGTATAAAACGAAAGACGATCGAGGATGGAGAACTTCTAATTGGAACTTCTCGGACGAAAACGAAAGGAAAAAGACGATCGGTTTCACTCATAGCTCGGAGAAAGAAAAACAAAAGACTGATGGATTTACAACGAATTTGAAAAAGAAATGCGCAAGACAAAAGACGATCGAGGATGCGGAACTTTGGAATTTCTTCGTCGAGTACGAAAAAAAAAATCGAAACAACTAAAAGACGATCGGTTTCACTGACAGCTCAGAAAAAGAAAAACAAAAGCGTGACGGGATTACAACGGATTTGTCAATTATTTTCTGCAAATAAACAAACAAAAACTGGTCAAAAACAAAAGAAAAATTAAATTAAATGAAAGACGATCGATTTTGTGATGACAAATAATATTTGTTTTCATTTCATGCTTTTGTTTATACGACATTCTCTTTTTACATAAAAAAAACAAGAAAACGAAAGACGGTCGTCGTTTCAGGAATTTCAATATCGGATAAAAAGAAAAAGAAAAAGAAATGTATAAGAAAAGATGGTCGAGAACGTTTGATTCTGATTTCTTCGTCAAGAACAAAAGAATATCGGTTATTCGGATTCACAACTCGAAAAAAGAGCAAGAAAATTGGAAGTCTACATGAAAAGAAAAAGAAATGTTTTTGGGAGACAAAAGACGATCGAGCACTTTTGGATTTTAATTTCTTCGACAAGAACAAAAGATCATCGAATCTAAAAACATCGGCTATTCGGCTTCACGACTCGAAAGAAGAGCAAAAAAAAAGAAACGGAAGGCTACATAAAAAGAGAAATAAAAAATGTACGTATGAGACAAAAGACGATCGAGAACTTTTGATTTTAATTTCTTTGCCAAGAACAAAAGAATATCTGTTATTCGGATTCACAGCTCGAAAAAAGAGCGAGAAAAATGGTGAAAAGAAAAAGAAATGTATTTAGGAGACAAAAGACGATCGAAAACTTTTGATTTTTTAATTTCTTCGACAAGAACAAAAGAACATCGAATGGCTATTCGGCTTCACGACTCGAAAGAAGAGCAAAAATAACGGAAGCCTACATAAAAAGAAACATAAACGTACGTACGAGACAAAAGACGATCGAGAACTTTTGATTTTAATTTCTTCGTTGAGAAGAAAAGAAAGGCGAAACCGAAAGACGATCGGTTTCAGTCGTGGAGTGAGAAAAACAAAAAATTGCGAATTATTTTCTGCAGACGAACAAAAATTTGTCAAAAGAAAATAGAAAAAAAAACAAAATGAATTTCAACCACAAACAAAACACATCGGCTTTGTATAACTAGAAGAAACAAACAACAAAAGAAAAACAAAAGGCCATCGGTGTAACAACTCAATTTCTTATTATTTTACTTTGCAGAAAAAAAAATAAATAAAAACAAAGGCCCGCCAAAGGGATGACGAACATAATTATTACTTATTTGTTTTTTTTTTTGCGGAGGAACTAGCCATATTCGATTACAACATAAAAATGAAAACAAAAGACGATCGATTGTTCGGTTTTCTTTTTTTTCTTGCCCACTTAGAATTGCCTTTAATTTCAATTAAATGAAACTTTCCCTCGGATTCTGATAGTTAAAAGAAAAAAAAAATCGAAACAATTTATTTTCAAACGAACGACTAACGAAAACAAAGTGACCCTGAGGTGCCCTAGCGGCGATTAACATAATTACGCGACAACTCGGAACCCGTTCCTTCTCAAAAAGATTTGAAATTTATTTAAATTGAACGCGTTAGAAAAGTTTTGAATAAATTTAGTATTTTTTTTGGGAACTTGCGTTTTCGAAGAGTCTCTGATTTTAGTTTCTTTTCGGTCACATTTTGTTGTAGATGGCGTTAGTTAAATGGATATGACGTCATCGATATCTTTTTTTTTAATACATAGCAACCTGCATATTATGTTTAACAGAATCTTGCATGTACACACAGAGGGATCGCTCTACCTCATAATAATAATAATAGTAATACCTACTAATTTTGAAACACCCTGTATAATTAATTGTATATATTGTCACAATCGGGAGGTTTTGACTTTGACCTTCAGGATTACATTAAAAAGAATAAAAGTGTTCTTATTTAAAGGAATTGTGGATGTGCCACTTCGTTAACTCTTTCCAGAATTGTTTTAACTCATTGTACAGTTGCGATCAAGCCAATCGACACCGATTGACAGTTCTGTAATCTATACAAGCAAATTGTCGCCTAATAAATCTTGTAGTTACTTTTCGATTTATTTTATTGACGTATTAATTCAGTTACTAATTCGAATTAGAATATTTTATCGATCGCGACCCCCGTTCGTTCTCCCTTCTTCTTATTCGGTAATGTGTTTTTTTTTTGTATATATAGGATTCGCCATGGTTACGCATTGCAAGGACCAATGAACACTGCTCGTTCTCATCGTTTACGCAATACGCTGACCAATGAATAGTGTGCAATCATCGTCCGCATATTGCGTAGCCATGGCAACGTCCCGAAACGATCGAAATGCAGTAGTATGTGTTTGGCATGGCAGTAAATTTTCTCTTACGTTTTTCGAAATTTATACAGGGTGTTAAAAAAAAACCTTTCGGGTATTATAACCATGAATAGTACTCATCAAGAGTAACAAAAAGTCTTAGTAGGTCCACAAACAATTCTTTTTCAAGGATAGAGTCGATTTTCCATTGAAGTTAAAAAATTGTGTTATAATAAAGAAACAAACAGTAAACGTGTGATTATCTAAAAATACAATTTTTTAACTTCAATGGTAAATCGACTCTATCCTTGAAGAAACTTATTTGCGGACCTATACTCACTAAGACTTTTTTGTTTCTCTTGGCGAGTACTATCCATGGTTACAGTATCCGAACATTTTTTTTTAAACACCCGGTATAAATACAGGGCGTTCCGCTTCGGACGATTTCCCTCATACCTCTCTACTTACGCGTCTTACAAAAAAATGTTTCAAGTGAAAGTTACTTCGTTTCACGTGGTGGGTATCTTGAAATTAGTTTGGTGTATACAGAGTGTTTCGTTTGGTCTGGGCGTTATGTCACTTCGTTATTTAAAACGGAACACCCCATATATTTTTGTATTTTCGGATTCCGGATTGAATTTTAATGTGACTTCGTGTACTATATGTAGGGCGTAATCTAAACAGTTTTCGCGTTATTCAACTTTTTCAAAAAAAAAAAAAAAATTATCGCAGTTGCAGTACTTGAAACAAATGCAAATATCTTCGGAACAAATGACGTTAGAGACTTATGGTTTTTTGCAAGAGTTTTATCTTGAAACTCCTTTTCAGTTACATCGTTAAGAAAAATTCCAAGTAGTATAAGTTCTTACCAAAAGAATAATTAACTTAAAATATGCTGTATATGATGCCAAATAAACATCATTTGGAATTTTTTTTGTAGAACGAGTAACTAGAGAGATATGAAGGAATTCGCCTTGAGTGAAACACCCTGTACAGTTTTGTTTTTTGTTTTAATTCGTGTCATGTCCTTATTGGAAGTAGTTTAAAATTATTTTAGACCAGAAAACCTTTCAAGAAAGAGCGCAGTTTCTTTATCAGTTTCTTATCGGTTTATTATAAATTAACTTTTAACAGTAGGTTGGTTAAAACGGAAGGCCGAAAAAATGAGCCCGAACCCTTATTTTGTGCTTCAGGGCGCAGAGCCCAGTGGCCTGCTGAACGCATCGCATCCATCCCGCGTCTGATTCTGACGTCGAATAAGATCGTTTATCAAAATTACTTCGGTTCAAATGTACACTTGATTACAGCCGGCTCCAGCATTTTTCATATTACGACCTCATTCCTGCTCTTTTATAATATGCCTAAAATACCACCGCAAAAAAAAAACACAAAAAAAATGGGGCAGATTTCCACACTAAAATGATTTTATTTTATTATGTATTATTTGATTGAGGATGACACATTCGTTTTTATTTCTTTTTCTTAAAAAAAAAAATCCTAAAACACTTTTGTCTTTGTCTTTGGTCAGAATAGAAAGCGATTTTTTTTCTCTTTTTAAATACAATTTATTTAAAAGCGCACTTCTGCACACACTCTTGCATGGTTGCGAAATTGTTATTGTTACCCCCACATCCGGAATACTTGAACTGCTTGCAGGCTTTGGCGGCGATGTCGAAGTAGAATCTTTTAAATCCTCCACCACAATGTCCCGTGACTCGGGGGTGGCGGCATAACTTCGAAACCCCTTCGACCTCTGTCGGAAATGATAAATTTAATTACTTTTTGTATATTCTTTCCTACACTCTATTCATAAAGTTCATTTTATTTTATTACTCCTATTATTTTTTTGCTTCTACTTTTTTATTGCTTTTTTCACAAAATTCATTTTATTTTATTACTCCTATTATTTTTTGCTTCTACTTTTTAATTGCGCATTTTGAAATAATCTTAAAGAAAAATTTGCCTTCATTTATCATGTTATTTGTTCTTCTGTGCGACGTGTATGATTGGTTGCCTAACTTGCTATGTTTTTACTAATTATTATCCTCATGTAATTACAGTTTCTTGTAATTTTTCTTTCTTCAAAATTACACTAACATTTTACAGAATCTTTGAAGCTGCGAAGTCATATTTAAACAGTAACATTTTGGAACAGGAAAAATTACAGGAAACTGTAATTGTCCATTAATTTTTGTTTTCAACTGTGCCAAACTAATGTAATACTTCGTGTGACGTGTACGTTTGGTAGCCTAACTACACACAATACTTTGACGATGCATTTTAAAGTTCCATTGCTTGGCGAACAATTATTTAGTTCATGGAGAAGAAGAACCTGTTAAGTTATTCAGGGGAAGAATTCAAGTGCATTTCTTGTTTTCTTGAAGCCTTTAACCATCTTCTTAGGCTTCTGGACATCAGCGTGAATGTTTCTTCTATCGTTTTGTCTTTTTTTTTACAAAATACTTCTTGAGGACTGCTGCTGTCGATCTTCTCTGTTATTATAAGTCAGTCTGAGCATCAGACTACATCAGACTGACTTATAATAACAAACAATAGCAGAGAACATCGACAGCAGCAGTCCTCAAGAAGTATTTTGTAAAACATAAAATTATAAGTCAGTCTGATGTTCAGACTGACTTATAATAACAATTGTCAGACTAATGCCCGATTTCTTCACCTCCTGTTAAATTTATCTGCCAGGTATTATCCTTAGAAACCATTGTATCGATAATAGTTTCTGAGGTTATTACCTGGCAGATAAATTTATCAAGAGGTGAAAAAGTCGGGCCTCTGTTCGGTTATTCGGATTCACAGCTCGAAAAAATAGCAAAAAGAAAAAAAAAGGTCTACGTGAAAGGAAAAAGAAATGTTTTTGAGAGACAAAAGACGATCGAGAACTTTTGATTTTTTAATTTCTTCGGCAAGAAAAAAAAATCGAAACTAAAAGACGTTCGGTTTCACTCACAGCACAGAAAAAGAAAAACAAAAGCCTGACGGGATTACAGCGGATTTGTCAATTATTTTCTGCAAATAAACAAACAAAAACTGATCAAAAACAAAAAAAATTAAATGAAATAAAAGAGGATCGATTTTGTGACGACAAATAATATTTGTTTTCATTTCGTGCTTTTGTTTATACGACAATCTCTCTTTTCATAAAGAAAAACACGAAAACGAAAGACGGTCTTCGTTTCAGGAATTTCAATATCAGGTAAAAAGAAAAAGAAAAAGAAATGTATGAGAAAAGACGATCGAGAACTTTTCATTATAATTTCTTCGTGAAAGACCAAAAGAATATCGGTTATTCGGATTCACAGTTCGAAAAAAAGCAGGAAAAATAGAAGTCTACATGAAAAGAAAAAGAAATGTTTTTGGGAGACAATAGACGATCGAGAACTTTTGATTTTTTAATTTCTTCGACAAGAACAAAAGAAGATCGAATCTAAAAACATCGGCTATTCGGCTTCACGAGTCGAAAGAAGAGCAAGAGCAAGAGGAAAAGAAACTACTTAAAAAGAAAAATAAATGTATGCATGAGACAAAAGACGATCGAGCACTTTTGATTTTAATTTCTTTGTTAAGAACAAAAGAATATCGGTTATTCGGATTCAGAGTTCGAAAAAAGAGCAGGAAAAATGGAAGTCTACATGAAAAGAAAAAGAAATGCATTTAGGAGACAAAAGACGATCGAGAACTTTTGATTTTTAATTTCTTCGACAAGAACAAAAGAACATCGAATCTAAATACATCGACTATTCGGATTCACGACTCGAAAGAAGAGCAAAGAAAAAAAAACGGAAGGCTACATAAAAAGAAAAATAAATGTACGTATGAGACAAAAGACGATCGAGAACTTTTGATTTTAATCTCTTCGTTAAGAACAAAAGAATAGCGGTTATTCGGATTCACAGCTCGAAAAAAGAGCGAGAAAAATGGAAGTCTACATGAAAAGGAAAAGAAATGCATTTAGGAGACAAAAGATGATCGAGAACTTTTGGTTTTTAGTTTCTTCGACAAGAATAAAAGAACGTCGAATCTAAAAACATCGGCTATTCGGCTTCACGACTCGAAAGAAGAGCAAGAGGAAGAGAAACGGAAACCTACTTAAAAAGAAAAATAAATGTACGCATGAGACAAAAGACGATCGAGCACTTTTGATTTTAATTTCTTTGTCAAGAACAAAAGAATATCTGTTATTCGGATTCACAGTTCGAAAAAAGAGCAGGAAAAATAGAAGTCTACATGAAAAGAAAAAGAAATGTTTTTGGGAGACAAAAGACGATCGAGACCTTTTGATTTTTTAATTTCTTCGACAAGAACAAAAGAAGATCGAATCTAAAAACATCGGCTATTCGGCTTTACGACTCGAAAGAAGAGCAAGAAAAAAAATACGGAAGGCAAGATAAAAAGAAAAATAAATGTACGTATGAGACAAAAGACGATCGAGAACTTTTAATTTTAATTTCCTTCGTCGAGAATAAAAGAAAGGCGAAACCAAAAGACCACAAAAATTTGTCAAAAGAAAATAGAAAATACAACAAAATGAATTTCGACCACAAACAAAACAAAACAAAACTCATCGGCTTCTGTATAACTAGAAGAAATAAACAACAAAAGACAATCAGTCTAACAACTCAATTTCTTATTATTTTACTTTGTAAAAAAAAATAAAAAATAAAAACAAAGACTCACCAAACGGATGACGTACATAATTATTATTTATTTGTTTTTTTTTTGCAGAGGAACTAGCCACATTCGATTACAACATAAAAATGAAAACAAAAGACGATCGATTGTTCGGTTTACTTTTTTTTCTTGCCCACTTAGAATTGCCTTTAATTTCAATTAAATAATTAAATAAATAAATTTCTCTCGGATTCTAATAGTTAAAAAAAAAAATCGAAACAATTTATTTTCAAACGAACGACTAACGAAAACAAAGTGACCATAAGGTGCCCTAACGGCGATTAACATAATTAAGTGACAACGATAAGTCAGTCTGATGCTCAGACTGACTTATAATAACAATTGTCAGACTAATACCGGATTTTTTCACCTCCTGTTAAATTTATCTGCCAGGTATTATCCTTGGAAACCATTGTATCGACCATTGTATCTCTGACGATTAATTCTTATTATTGAAAAAAACCAACCCCTTTACACTGATTTTGATTTTGTGCCATGTATAGTCGATAGAGTCCGTAATTTTTTGAACACGAGTGTACATAAATTATTCTAGTGTTCTTGAAAATGCAACATCCACGTACGACAGAAAAAAAAAACCATACGTAACTATCGCATTCCTCCGATAAACCTGCGGGCTACCGATTGTGCATTTATTTTTCTTGCGTAACTTTTCCAGGAATTTTCGCTAATTGTTAATTGTTTGAAACTATAAATAATTGCGCAACGAAGCCGGAATGTCAGTAAAAACTGAAACATCATGACTGCCACAATCGCAAAAGTTTCCTTGGCGGTGATCGTCTTGATCGCTTTTAGCGTCTGCTTTACGAACGCTCAAGGTAAGTCAGTCTAATTATTATTATTTTTTTCTAACTTGCAGTAAGAAACTTAATGTACAGCATGCAAACTTTGTTGCAAACCGTTTGCCGAATGCAGTGAATCCCTCGAGCAGCCTCTGTACAGCTGTTTCAGCACTGTTTGGGGCTTCATCAGAGAAAGTTCCACTGCAAACCAAAACGATTCCACCAAGGCTGCTTGAGGGACTCACTGCAATCAAAAACGATTTGCAACAATTTTTTGAAAATCTTTCATTATGCTTTGACAGCAAACATGGCCGCCTTGCATGGGATGACTTATTACGTAGCAGACCGGCTTCAATTTGTCAATCTTAATGCAATGTTAGATCAAAAAGCGATCGTAGGATGTCGCTGTTCAAACTATTCATTAAAGGCTAACATAAAAAGTATTTCCTTTTGAAATTTTACTATTTCTTTTTGTCCAAAGACTAATCAAACCAATGAAATAGGTTGCCAAGTTCTTTCTTATCTGTTCACGACTTTCTTGCAATCTAGTGGGCCAAATTTTCTTTTCGTTGGGTTACCTTGGCGTGTAATTTGATAGAAGTTTGAAGTTTGACATGTCAAGAATTAAGAAGTTTTTTTTTATTGTGTAATAATGGCTCTGTTAATGATATGGCAGAATGGTCGTCGGTAATAGTGAGGTTAAATACAGTTAAATAACCTCAAAAGAAACAAAAAAATCATGAAATTCTAACCTAGCTTTCCGACTTCCAGTGATGCCAACGAAAATATCATGAACTGCCCACTAGAGAGCAAAAAGGTCGTAAGGAAATCATGATTTAACAAAAATTATTTTTTTTTTAATTGACTGAAGTCACTGAAGTGTTGCGTTGCGTGTTTCAGGATCAAGACCTGGTTTCTGCAGTTTGCCCCCCGAAACGGGCCCCTGCAAAGCCTCAATGCCGAGGTTTTACTACAACCCATCGACAGGAAAATGCGAACGGTTTATTTATGGTGGATGCGCTGGGAATCAGAACCGATTCGAGAACATCGGAGATTGCCAGCGGACTTGCCGCGCGAATTAATCAAAGCGGAAGCACAAGTATAATTAATGAACGAATAAAACAAATAATTTCGTCTGAAATATTACCTACTTTTTAAACCTGTAAACATTTTAGACTAATAAATTAAATAAGGAACGAAACGACTAATTTATAGGACAGAAAAATTCTGTCACGTCCGGAAATCGAACCAGGGACGCTTCGGTTACATGCCGAACGCTTTCTCCAACTGAGCTAACGCGACTCCGAAGTTCGAAGGTTTAAATGAAGAACAGAGGCGTGTTCAAAAACTATACCGCGAGTCGTTTAAAAAGACTTAAACTTCGAAGGTTTAAATGAGGAACAGAGGCGCGTTCAGAAACTATATCGCGAGTCGTTTAAAAAGACTTAAGGTTCGAAGGTTTAAATGAGGAACAGAGACCCGTTCAGAAACTATATCGCAAGTCGTTTAAAAAGACTTAAATTTCGAAGGTTTAAATGAGGAACAGAGGCGCGTTCAGAAACTGTACCGCGAGTCGTTTAAAATGGAAAGTAAAATGCGCAAAATTGCTTGCGTGAGAGAGAAAGAATATTACCCGGAGCGCGCTCTTTTTTATTTCTGAACAGACCCCAGGGGCTCGTTCAGGAATTGAAAAGAGCGCGCTCTGGGTAATATTCTTTCTCTCTCGCATAATTTTGTAGATTTTGCTTTTCGTTTTAAACGTTCAAAGTGCTCTCCCGTTACAGTTCTTGAACGCAACACCGGTGTTCTGTGAATACACACATTCTCGTTGCCGTGTCGTTCAAAATAAACCGAACAAAATATGTAACTCCGTCCTTATGTACTTATAATCTTCTTCCTTAATCAAAAGAATAAAGGTGTTAAAAATAAACCAAACAATAAAGTCATTTTTATTCAAAAAATATTGATATTGAACGTACTTAACTGATTGGAAAACAATAAATCCAAGCAAATGGTGTTCTGGATTATTAAATTTATAAAATAACTAATTAATTTGTTTATTGTACTCCTATTAAATAAATTGTTAAAAAATGATCTTGTTAAGTGAGTGCAATCGATTATCAAATAAAAAAGACCAATTAATTATTTTTTCTAAATTTTATCCAAAGAGTGACTCATCGATGCAAACATAGAATGTTTTTGCGATTTTCATTGCCGTAACTGGCTTCATTTTATATTGTTTATTAATTATTTTATTGTTTATTGTAAAAACTTAATGGTCAATTCTTGAAAATAGTGAGAAATCTCTGATTCGTTTTCATCTCTCAATTCATAAGCTAATTTTATTGACTGCTTGTTTCCTAACTAAAAAATATTTCTTTGCATTATTCTTCCTTCATTTCGATATCAGTCACTCATAGGAGTATTATTTACTTATATTCTAATTAATTAAGTAATTTACATCTCCTATTGGTGGGCCACCATCTAATACCGATACTAAATAATCAAACTTTATTAAAAGCTTTTTAGTATAAATAAGTAAATGAAGGGGTAGAAGAGTTGATAAAATGAAAATGAAAATTCGAGAAAAAAGACAGGCAAGGAAAAGTTAATAGATTGTTAGTAAACGATGGTCAAATTGAAAAAGATTAAGAAGATGGGTATAATAATCGAGGAAGAGAGAAAAGAAGAAAATTAACAACTGAGAAGAAAGGGATAAAGGAAATTGGGGAAAACGGCTTTTAGATTATCATTTCCAAAACCATACACATACATACAGGGTGAAACAAGTTGTTTTCTCTGAAGTAATATTTATCCATCACCAAAAAAAAATCTTCATTTCAGAAGGTATAGGGACATAGCGTAAGAAATCGTCTAAATCAACGAAGACACTGCCATGGCAATAATATTTATTATTAAATAAGTATACTTGTAAATCTAGAAATACAAGCGAACCTGTTCCTGCTCTGAAAAAATCTTCAATTTCTTTCTCTGTTCGAACGAAGAGTAGCACAAGTACATGAAGCTCACAAGTAAATTATATAGTCCTTGCAATCACAGTTAATAAATAGTTATTGTAAATTTCTACGATTAATCAAATTGAGTGTTAGCTTTCTGAATGGGTATAATTTAATTAATAATTAATTATTTCCTAATTGCAGTTTCTGTTTTATTATTTATTGAATAATTTCTTGAGCGTAGTTTCCGCTTGATTACATAAATAAGATAAAATGCTAAATAGTTTGTGTTTTTGTTGAGCAAAAGTTTGAATGGACTTTTTTACGCAAAATATCTGAAGAACCAGCCATTTATTGTTATTATAAATTTTCCATGTAATGCTCCATGAAATTTATGTAAATATATAATTAATATATGTATATATTACCTAATAAAATTATGCTGGAATGTTAAATACAAAACATACTGGGTTTTATTATACTAACAACATTGTAAAAATTGCATTTGGCATAAAAGTAAACAATTTGCGATATTTCTCGTCGATTACGATCCGGTTCAGAGATCACAAAATGGATCTACGATGGACTATTTTTTTGTTAAATCATTGTCATAAAAAAGATTTAATTGCAGTCGTAAATGAATTTAATTCAGATCTAAACTAAACTACTCTGACTGCAATCAAATTGTAAAATGCAAATTGATGTTAATTCTAATTAAATTTAATTGAAACTAAACATTCATCAACTGTTTTTTTTTTAATTAATTGAATTTTCAGTTGGAAAGTTGATCAAGTGACATTTGAGTTTTTCACAACGTTTTGAAAAGTAGACAACACTTTAGGACGCGTCATCGCGTGAACAGACCCCTGGTGTTCAATTGGAGAGTTCATCGAGTGAGACTTGAAAGGAAGAATATTACCCAGAGCGCGCTCTTTTATTTCTGAACACGCCCCAGATGGTGAAAGCGTTCGGTATGTAAGCAAAGTGTCCCGGGTTCGATTCCCGGATGGGATGTGACAGAATTCTTCTGTCCTCCTGTTAGTGTTTCTTTCCTTATTTAATTTATTAATTACACTAACGAAAGCCTTCTCTTTAATTTGTGAGATTTTAGACTAAACCTCACAGCTAAACAAATCTTATTTTTTTTTACTTATTATTAATTATTATCTGCTGTCATTTGTCTTGTATTATTTTTATACAATCATATTTTTCTTTTGCTATTTGCTTTACTTTCTTCTGCATGAATAGAGGGTCATTTGATCTTTGACTTTTTCCCCAACTTTTCTTTTATTTATTTTTTTTTGTTAAACTTGATTTATATTACTGTAATTTCTTTTTATTATCATTATTATTCTTTTTAAATAAAATTTTGTGACGAAAATACCATAATTGTATTATTGTTATACGATTATATTTTTCTTTTGCTATTTGCTTTACTTTCTTCTGCGTGAACAGAGGGTCATTTGATCTTTGACTTTTTCTCCAACTTTTCTTTATTTATTTTTTTTTTGTTAAACTTGATTTATGTTACTGTAACTTCTTTTTATTATTATTATTATTCTTTTTAAATAAAATTTTATGACGAAAATACCGTAATTGTATTACTTTTATACAATTATATTTTTCTTTTGCTATTTGCTTTACTTTCTTCTGCATGAACAGGAGGTCATTTGATCTTTGACTTTTTCCCCAACTTTTCTTTTATTTATTTTTTTTGTTAAACTTAATTTATATTACTGTAACTTGTTTTTATTATTATTATTATTCTTTTTAAATAAATTTTATGACGAAAATACCATAATTGTATTACTTTTATAAAATTATATTTTTCTTTTGCTATTTGCTTTACTTTCTTCTGCATGAATAGAGGGTCATTTGATCTTTGGCTTTTTCCCCAACTTTTCTTTTATTTATTTTTTTTTGTTAAACTTAATTTATATTACTGTAACTTGTTTTTATTGTTATTATTATTATTCTTTTTAAATAAAATTTTATGACGAAAATACCATAATTGTATTACTTTTATAAAATTATATTTTTCTTTTGCTATTTGCTTTACTTTCTTCTGCATGAACAGGAAGTCATTTGATCTCTGACTTTTTCTCCAACTTTTCTTTTATTTATTTATTTTTTTGTTAAACTTGATTTATATTACTGTAACTTGTTTTTATTATTATTATTATTCTTTTTAAATAAAATTTTGTTTTTATTATTATTTTTATTTTTAAATAAAATTTTGTGACGAAAATACCATAATTGTATTACTTTTATACAATTATATTTTTCTTTTGCTATTTGCTTTACATTCTTCTGCATGAACAGAGGGTCATTTGTTCTTTGACTTTTTCCCCAACTTTTCTTTTATTTATTTATTTTTTGTTAAACTTAATTTATATTACTGTAACTTGTTTTTATTATTATTATTATTATTTTTAATTAATTAATTTTGTGACGAAAATACCACCGTTTTATTATTTTTGTTCCACAACATGATCTTATTTATTAAGAATGCAAATTCTTGTTTCTTTCTTAGTGCTTGAACTTCGTCACACCCTGTAGATATCCCTGTTAATACGATTTGCAGAAATTCGTTCGTCTTTCTTTACGTCTTATGAATTATACAAACATTTTGCAACACGCTTATTACAAAATTATAAACAACTTTTGTTTAAATTAGACAAATAATTAACAAATTGAGAAAGTTTGTACTTACGGTTGAGAAAGGAATGATCCGCGGCCAGGAGGAAAACAAGGACTAGAGAAACGAATTTGCGATTCATTTCCTTCCGCCTGTTTTTCTTTTTGTTTATTGCTAAAAGTCGCGATTTTGTTATTAAGATTTCACGAAGCGAACTGAGCGTGAGTTTCTTCCTCGGAAGACCACGATTGTGTCAGAGGTCAGGGCGATAAAAGTCAGATATCGCGAAGACCGACAGAAGAAAAAAAAAGCAATTCCTTAATTTTCGCTTTTATTTGAAACTGAAATATTTCCTTTGCGCTTCATAATCTCATAATTGTTTTTTTTTTTAATCAATGAGGAACTTTTATTTGTTGTTTTGTTGTTGTAAAAAGAATTAGTTTTACATGATTTGAATTGAAATTCTTATTTGATTCTTAATCCGTTATCAAGGAAAAGAATTCAGGCCTCTTAGTATTGCGGCCCGAATTCTTTTCCCTGATCATTAGTCTAAGTAAACTAATACAGAATTATTTGACTTTCAAGATATCTTGAACATTTTACTCAAAAATGTGGCTTTTAATCTCAGGAAAAGTAATGGTTTGTTTAGCTGCGAAGGCAAATCTGAAAGGCTTGTTTAATTAGGAACAGAATTTTGACGACCGTTTTGTTTTCGAGCAACCCAACTTGCGATAAAACCAAAAAAGTAAAATGAAACACCAAGAAGTTTGGACAGAATTTAAAACGCGCCCGCGCAATAATTTTTTGGGCGTTGCTAAAAGTGTCGTTGTTTAATTTTATAGACTGTAAAAAAAAAATACAGTCGGGCCGCCACACACGCACATACTTTCCGACGCTCCTGGCACGTGGAATATCTGGTGCGCAGACTTGACGCGTATGGCTAAGAAAAAAAAATCTGCGCTCCAAGTACGCGAACCAAAACGTGCACCAGTGCTTGCGAGGCTAAATTGTTGTTTTAAAACGACTACGTTTACGGGCAAATCAGGTTTTAATAAAAGTCGAGGCCATTTATCGGCCAGAATACACTTTCTTGAAGTTCTTGCTCAAACCTGCAGTCTAAGTATTTCAATTTGTCTTGCTAATCTGTAGGCAATAGCGTACCTTGGCTCGTGGCAGACTTGACCCACTCGCCAGGTCCGTCACGAGTCTGGTGCGTCGGAAAGTATGTGCGTGTATGGCGGGCTAATGAGAACAGCCTCCAGAAACCACAACACATTGTCATTTTCTTATTATTTTCTTTTATTAAACGCAATTTTCTGCTTATTATTTTTTTTATTGGACGCATTAATTATTTTAATCTTGCGGGAGCTAAAAATACAAAAACTGTTTAATTTCGTCGTCAATTAATAAAATTATTAATAAAACGAACGCAGAATCTTAATTGAAGTTTGTTCTTGTCCGATGAAAATAGTAAGTACAAAGTTTTTTTAATCTCAAATCGGACAGAAAAATGAAGGGAACACACTCAACGTTTCGCTATAGATTTATAGCTTCGTCAGACGAAGCGGAATGTTAAGTTGCGATTCTATTGTGATTATTGTTTCAGATAGTAGAGCGACGCTCAACTTAAATGATACCATTTGACAGTTTCGTAGCTCTTACGTCAGCGCTTCCCAAACTGTGGGGCGCGCCCCCCTGTCTTCAAAGGCTTGGAAGGGGGGCGCAACAGAATAAATATAAAAAAATTGAACGCAAATTGCAACTAATTTTTTTTTTTTTACAAGAAATTGCTTATATAGGGTGATTACGTGAATCACCCACCCCCTTTAACTTTATTTTTGAC
This sequence comes from Prosopocoilus inquinatus, assembly GCA_036172665.1. Lineage (NCBI taxonomy): Eukaryota > Metazoa > Arthropoda > Insecta > Coleoptera > Lucanidae > Prosopocoilus > Prosopocoilus inquinatus. Next base: position 10,787,607 of record CM069879.1, read on the forward strand.
TTCAGGAAGAAGTTCTCTATTATAAAAATTATGTAGACTGATTCAGAGTTTCTGCTGATGTTTACAGAAAAACAAATGAACATCGCATACCTGAGATATAAACTGAAATTTTATTTTTTTTAAACGGTACACTTGGTATTTTTTTAATTATTTGAAATCTGAAATAATAATCGCCTTTTTTTTCTTAAAAAAAAATTTATTTTTCAAAACTTTGTTTAATTAAAACCTAACATTTTTTCTAAGAGACAATTTATACCGCGAGACTTGAAAGGGGTCGATGAACCTTTATTAGGGGTCCGCTAGGTGTCTTTCAGGAGGTCGGAGTTGTTAAGTCTTGTGTAATGTTAAGGTCCTGCTCAATAGTTTATAAAAAAAATAAAATAAAAAAATTACATATAATATTAAAATGAGTTTTAATTAGCTCGAATAAAAGAGGAAAAAAATCAAAACACTCCTAAAATACGAATGAAACGAATGAAATAAAAACAAAAGATGATCGTCAAACAAGACAGGAGGTTAATGACAATTGTGTGAAACTCATTAAGTCCAATCGATAAAAACTTTCATAAAAAAAAAATTAATTCAATTTGATAGTCAAAAAAGTAAAATAAATTCGCCAAAAATGGCGATCAATCGGCGGAATTAAAATGTAAAATAAAATAATCTTAAATCGTGTAAAGAAAACAAGAAACAAATTCAATTCATTTCAATTGATAATTGAAAAAATCAAAAGTCATATCAAATAAAATCAAATCGAAGAGAAAACGAAAAACAAGTTGATTAGTTGCTAATTTAAAAATGAAAAACAAAACGTGTTTCAAAGAAAAAACAAATGTCCATCAATTGATTGTATTAAAAGTTAAATAAAATAGAGCCAAATGAGGATTGTATGAAAATAAAGGAGGATGATAAGTTAGGATCAAAATAAAAATTATATAAAACTAGCAAAAAGCCAAAATGATTTAAAAATTGTCAAACAAAATAAAGTCAAATCGAATAAAAGAAAAAATAAAATCGCGATCAATCAAAGCGTAAAATAAATTCACACTTAATAAGCGAAAACCAAAACAAGTCTGCGAAAAAATAATGCTATATGGTAGTTAAAGAATAAAAACGAAACGAATAAATTATATTAAAAAAGAAAAACAAAACTCGATCAATTGATCATATTGAAAATTAAATGAAATAAAGTCGAATTAAAATCAAATTAAAAAAAGATGATTGTTCACGAAGATGAGACTAAAAGAAAAATTCTATAAAATTAACATAAATTCAAATCGAATTAAGACATTGGCGAACTTTTAATTGATAAAGATAAATAGATTTAACAAAATTTATCATTCTATTTATCTTTATCAATTAAACATTCGCACTTGCTGTTTTTTTTTTAATATTATTTAAATCCGAATGGGGTCGACGCAATTCTTTTTCTTCTGAAACTGTAAGTGTTATTGGGACGACATCCGGTATAAATCATTAAGGGGTGACAGGAAATTTTTATTTTCTTGTAAGGGGTGGACGGTTTTAAAAACAGGTTGGAAACCCCTGCTTTATACACACGTAACAGAACTTACACTATTAAATACAAACTTTTCGTTTTATTTAAAAATTATTTAGAGAAATTGTTATCAGAATTTAATTTGGAATCCAAATGTTTACAAATATACCGGGTGTTCCATTTCAGAAAACAAAATGCCAGTTTATATCTCGGGTATTCGATGTGCATTTGTTATTCGGTAAAGATTAGTGAGAACTTTGAATCAGTCTGTATATAAGTTTTGCATCAAATATTTCTTTCTGATAAAAAGTTGAAGGGGGTGGGAATTCTCGCGTAGTCAGCCTGTACATACAGTCGCAAGCAATACATTGTGATAGTGACCACCAGAATTTAATACTCGCGACTGTACATATACCGTGAGTTTAGTGAAACAATTCGAAGCAAAAAAAAAAAAAAAACCGAAACCAGCTTGTACACCTAACATGGATAAAACCAAGGTTTCGAAGGTGATATAATATCCATTTTATACGTGACTTGCGGTGTTGTTGGATGTGAATTTCAATGTCGCACATTGCAGATAATGACGGATCGTTTAAACTAATGCTTTGTCTAAGAGGAAATCATGCAATAACATAACTAGATTGCGGTCTTTCACAGAACTTCTCAACCGAAAAAAAAATGCTTCAAGGTAAATTAAAAGTAAACAATTCGCGCAATGTACGCGAAAAATAAAATTGCAAATTTCCCGCCGCCGCCGGTCCGGTTATTCGAAGACGCCCGGAAAGTTCCGGGGAATTCCGCTGGCAACGCCTAGATGAAACACCTCACGTTATGTCTCTGAGCTATGTGGTGGCCTATACGCGAGGATGTAGCATTATATACCCTGTTCATTAAATGAAGGGACCATGACCACTTGTTGCATTATGTTAGTATAAAACTTTAAAGTTCCCTGAACGCATTACACACCTAAGGCCCGATTTCTTCACCTCCTGATAAATTTATCTGCGAGGTAGTATTCTCGGAAACTATTATCGATACAATGGTTTCCAAGGATAATACAAAACACTAAGTTACAGTGTTCCCAACTTAGGGAAAAAGGCGTTAAATCTATGGATAATTTCAAACAAAAAGGAAAAAAGGGAAAAAATGCAAAATCCCGTCAAGACGCAGGGAATTTTTCAACTTCTTTTTGATAAGACAGAAAAAGGGTAAACAATCAGAAACGAAAACAAGAATATTTTTGATGTAAGCGAAAAGATTGTAATTATTTGATTCCTGAAAAAATTGTAATTATTTGATTTCTGAAAAAATTGTAAGGAAAACGTTTCTTTTTGACAATCGAGGAGGAAATTAAAATGATAATTAAAAAAGATAATAATTCGCACTTGACAAAAACCAATAAAAAAAAGAAAACAAATCAGTATCATAAATCATAATACGATACTTATTGATGATTTGAAAATTTCTGAAAACAGAAAGGAAAAGAAAACAAACGACTCTATTTATTCGCGATGGAGAAAGAAGTGCAATTTTTTCTTTATCAATTAATAAATTTTTGATTAATGAATTCCGGAATGAGAAAGAAACAAATGACGATCGTAAATTCCACCACAAAAAGAAAACCCACAAATGACGATCGTAATATTTACGAAAAGAAAAGAAATTATTTCAGGAAAAAAGAAAAAAAAAGATCAGAATTCTAAGGAAAGACTGTATACCGAAAAAGGAATTTTCGGTCGACTTGATTGGCAACACTGCTAAGTTGGTAAGATATATGACATTTCATGTCAAAGTGTCAAATCAATACGCCTGACAAAACAATGACAAATGCGCTTTGTTTTTTTTTTCTTTTGTTTCTTGTCTTTTGGTTTCAAGCACTTGTCACTTTTGCCAGATTGCCAAATTTCTAACTAGGACACCGTTGTCAGTTGTATTTTTTACCCAACCCAACCCAACAACAGTACGTGCAAATTAAAGCGATATTTTTCATCATCAGTTATAACCTAAAATAAATTTATTTTGACAATTAACAGTGCTGCCAACTAGAATGTCATATTTGCGTAGATAGTTCGAATTTAAGACAATCGTGAAAGGTTTAAACGTGCAACTCAAGGTGAATTTTTTTTTACATTTTTGTGTAAACATATTTTCTGACAACGATTTGCAGAAAATAGAAAACGAAAAATGAAAATAAATGACTGACTGACATTAATCAAAATATTTCCCGAGTTTCCTATTTTGCTTTTTTTTTAATTTCTTTTCGCATTTCTAGTGAAAAAGTTGATTGTGTTTTGTTTTGTTTTGTTTTGTGTTTTCATGAAGAAAAAATTGGAGTTCAAGTGGAATTCGATCGTCTTTTGTCAGGTGTTCTCCATTTGTTTTTAACGTAAAAGCGAAAACGTTTTCTTATAAGTATTCAAATCGCCGACCGTTTTCTTGTTCCTTTCGCTCCTTATATTAAACAATCGATCATCTTTTGTTTTCAGTATAAACACCCATCAACAACTTATGTACTTACTTGTCTTTCGTGCTGAGTCCAGTGTTGCCAATCCTAAAAACACCCTTAAGTTGGATGTCATTTAATAAAGTTAAAAAGTTTGATTTTTCGGCATTTATTTCTGGTGAATTATTGTCTGTTTTTGCTAGTGACTTTTTAGTAATTATTTGAGCTGAAAGTTCCATGACTATTGGCAACACTGACTACATAATATAACGGTGACATTATAATTGTTTCAAAATGTTCGAGTACGAAACGGTGTAAACCAGGTAGCGGCCTACTCTGAATAATTTTCTTTCTCCCATCGCATTGTTGCGAAAATCAATGACCAACCAACAGATGGCGCTTCTAAACAAAGAAATTATTACCTACTCCGTTTAATTCATCAATGTATTTGTTAGTTTTATTAATGCTTGTAAGTTTCTGTTCTCTCTTTCACATTTCCACTCGGGTTAATCGGATGGGAGTTTCCGGTGGTTAAAATCTAAGCTCCCCCTAGCGGTCACTTTGCAAACCTAGAAGACAAGTAGTGTACATCAATGATTAGAAGCGTCAATTGAATTTAATCTTTTTTTCTTCTTTTGTTTATAGGTTCACTTGAGGTTAACCCAGTATAATTCCAATGTTTTCTTTATTACAGTGAGCTTCGCAAAACTTCCAATAGGTGGCAGTTACTCCGTGATTCGTTCGATTCGATTAGAGATTCGATTACATCTCTCGAATCGGGATTTCGTTTTCTTATTTTATTTTATTTTTTAATTTTTGGTCACGCCTCTGACTGTCAATCAATTCTTGCAATTGCAATTCTTTTTTTTATTGTGTGTGCCTTTGAAAACTTCCGCTAGGTGTCAGTTACTTCGTGATTCGATTAAGGATTCGATTACATCTCTCGAAACGGGATTTCATTTTCATAATTTTTTTTTTTTAATTTTTGGTCACGCCTCTGAATGTCAATCAATTCTTGCAATTGTAATTCTTGTTTTCATTGTGTGCCCTTGAAAACTTCCGCTAGGTGTCAGTTACTTCGTCATTCGTTCGATTCGATTAAGGATTCGATTACATCTCTCGAAACGGGATTTCATTTTCTTAATTTTTTGTTTTAATTTTTGGTCACGCCTCTGAATGTCAATCAATTCTTGCAATTGTAATTCTTGTTTTCATTGTGTGCCCTTGAAAACTTCCGCTAGGTGTCAGTTACTTCGTGATTCGTTCGATTCGATTAGAGATTCGATCACATCTCTCGAATCGGGATTTCGTTTTCTTAATTTTTTTTTTTTAATTTTTGGTTACGCCTCTGACTGTCAATCAATTCTCGTAATAGCAATTCTTTTTTTTATTGCGTGCCCTTTAAATGCTTTGTATGTGTGCTATATTTTCGTTTGTATTCAGTCATTTGTTTTCTGCTTGCAACGGCAACTAATGAGGGAAAAAAAAAGGAAATCAAAGTTAATTTCGATCTACTTTCGTTTTCAACTGCACACGTGATCGAATTAATTAGATATTAATTTTTTTCACTGGCTTTCTAGTTTCACCGCCAAAAAAAAACATTGCAAGTTTCAGGCGTGTTATCGTCGACTTACCAGATGAATTATTTTTTTGGCTTTTGTTTATGTATTGTTACAATTGTGGGCTCGGGGTGCCCGGGTACTTCGGCGACTTGACAAGGGTCGCTGGGGGCACCCGCGACTAATACCGCAGGTATGTTCGGGAAAGCTACGGACCCCGAATACTCTGGACGCTCGTTTTCTTTTTAAAATTATTTTTGCCATAACTTTTGTGGCATATCAAAATAAACGAAGGGAAGAAATAATTTTTTTTCCACAGATTCATCGTTTCAGGCTGGGAGATCCAAACTCAAGAAAGAGAAAGATTCATAAGTACGTATATAAAATTTTATTCCCTATCAATAAATAAATATCACAAAATAAATAGACTTTCAGTGTTTGTACCCTTATTTCGATTTGGACGATGGCCCCCTTGAACGCCGGCCAGGTTTTCAAATTTTCACGTTCTTGCACGTGGCCATGCACTCCTCTTCGCTCTCAAACCGATTCGCGTTGCCCTTGCATCCTCCGTAGATGAATTCCTTGCAGCTTCTAGAAGCAGAATCGTAATAGTACGAGGGGATGAAGGCCCTGCAGATGCCGGTCCCGCTAGGGGGCAGGCGACACACCGATGATGGCTCTTTAGACTTCAAAACTAAAAAAAAAAAAAAAAGAATTTTGAGTATTAAACTCACTTTAATTTAAACATAGATGTCGCAATTACTGTTTTGCTAAACACTTTTGCGAATGGGCGAAAGGCATACTTGTCTCTTTGATTACTGCAAAGTGTATTTACGTTTTTGATCACCCGCTATATTTGAAATTTTATTTGCCAATGTCTCCTATTAATTTATTATAAGTGATTAAAATATCTCTTGCCTGCTGGTGGGAATTGAAGGGAATTGAAACCGCCGCCCTACAAATTCTTTTCTGGAAAGACAAAAAGCGAGAATTCGAAAAAGGCAACTTCCTTCACGTCAGGAATTCGTTAACGAGCGACGTATGAAGAAATGCGTAACGGTTCTTCAAGCTAGTTCAAGTGATTATGGTCGTTTATTATGTCATTGCGACTCACCTCACATAAATCATTTCGCAAATGGAAACATGCTGACACGACATTCTTCTTGAATGCAAAAATTGAAGAAAAAAAAAGTTTTTTTTTCGAACGGAAAAGATGCTGGTCGAGGAAAAACAATTCGATATTAAAGGGCGCTTGAAATTAAAAAAAGAAAAAAAAAAGACGAAACCGAAGAAACGAAGCCTTTTGTGATCAATTCACTGTTACTATTTTGCAAATTTATATTATTATTATTAAACGCTTTTATAAGTATATGTAGGTAAAAAGCAAGTTAAAATGTTATAAGCAATTAAATGAGTCTAAAAGTTCTTTCGAAAAATGATTTATTTACTAAACAAATCGATTAAGAAAACCATCACCCATTACCGTGCCCCCCTGGGGATATGACATTGAGGACTGCATGCCGTTATGCTACATGCATGCCACAAGTTAATAAAGCCAAACTTGGCTCCGCGTATGACTATGAAGGGAAGGGCTAGGACGAATCAAAACCATGACATGACATAAGCAAACACCAATCGTGCATAAATTGACGTAAGTAACAACCAATGGCGTCAAATGTCAATTTATATTTCCGTCGAAATAACAAGTGGACAAAAAAAAGAACGTAAATTATAGAAACAATGCAATAAACACAGAAGCAAAGGCGTCGCCGAGTTCCACGGCCTGCTTTGACGTTTAAAATAAATAAAAATGAAGTCGTTTCTTGTCCGATGAGAAAAGTAAGTAAAAAGTTTTTTTTTAATAATCTTAAACCGGACAGAATCATGATTGGAATTACACTCAACGTTTCGCTGTAGATTTATAGCTGCGTCGGGAGTTTATTTCCTTTTTTCACTCCTGACGAAGCTATAAATCTGTAGCGAAACGTTGAGTATAATTCCAATCACGATTCTGTCCGGCTTAGGCTAAAAAAAAACGTTTTACTTTTTTTAAAATAAACATTCAATTTAATTCCCACGAAATATGAAATGCATCTTGCGATCAACGTGCGGCACATGAGTTCAGGCTAGAAATCGATTTGCAATTCGTAATATACAGGATGTTTCCTTAAAAAACTGCGCAACTTCGGCCTGTAACTCGAGAACGAGTCAACCAATTCATTCCGAGCAAACGGCATTTGAAAGCCCGTGAAAAGCGCGATGGGCCCCGGGTTTGCAATTGTTTCAAAATTCAAAAATGTGGAGGGGGGAGGAGGGAGAGGCTCTTTTATTTCTATCACAACACCAAAACTAGCAAGCGCCTGCTTTAGACCCATGTTGCGACGCATGAGTTCAGGCTAGAATTCGATTTGCAATTCGAAACTGCAACAATATACAGGGTGTTTCCTTAACGAAACCGCAACTTCGGCCTGTAACTCGAGAACGCGTCCACCAATTCATTCCGAGAAAACGGCATTTGAAAGCCCGTGAAAAGTGCAATGGGCCTCAGGTTTGCAATTGTTTCAAAATTCAAAAATGTGGAGGGGGGAGGAGGGAGAGACGCTTGGATTTCTATCACAACACCAAAACTAGCAAGCGCCTGCTTCAGACCCATGTTGCGACACATGAGTTCAGGCTAGAATTCGATTTGCGATTCAAAACTGTAATAATATACAGGGTGTTTCCTTAAAAAACAGCGCAACTTCGGCCTGTAACTCGAGAACGCGTCAACCAATTCACTCCGAGCAAACGGCATTTGAAAGCCCGTGAAAAGTGCGATGGGCCCCGGGTTTGCGTTTGTTTCAAAATTCAAGAATGTGGAGGGGGGAGGAGGGAGAGACGCTTTGATTTATATCAAAACACCAAAACTAGCAAGCGCCTGCTTCAGACTCATGTTGCGACACATGAGTTCAGGCTAGAATTCGATTTGCAATTCGAAACTGCAATAATATACAGGGTGTTTCCTTAAAGAAACAGCGCTCGTAACTCGATTAGATAGATTGAAGTTGTCAGATTTGGAGGAACGATGAACTTCCTCTGGAAAACGCCGAGCTTCTTATCAAGGAAATAAAACGACAAGAAGGAAAAAAAGAACAAAATGAATTGTGAAAGAGTGAGATTATGTTTAAGTACGAACATAAGTTGTCAAATTTGGAAGAATGAGGAATCTCTCCTGAAAAAGACGTCGATCTTCTTGTCCAAGTAAGTTAATCAAACGAAAAGAAAGCAGAATAAATTCTGCAAAGAAAGTTGTTTATAATGTCGGCCAAAACAAAATTTGTTTGAGTCAAAGTCCAGCTTCAAATAGAAACGTAAGACGATCGAGTCGCGGGAATTTCAAAATTTCTTTGTTTATGAAAGGAAACTAAGAGAACAGTTTTAGAAAAAAACGAACGAGTTATAAAAACTTGAAGTGAAAATTATTAATTACAAAAAACTTATAGTTTTGATGTGAAGATTACTTTAGGGTGGGAAGGTCTCCTCAAAAGAATTAACAACACCCGACTCCAAGCAACGAGCAACAAATAGACAAATAGAAGAGGAAGGTCGAAGAAGATATGGCAAGGGCGAGTAAGAAAAGGAGCACTGCAAAAAGGGCTTGGATGGGAAATGGAAGGAAACAGAAAGAAATGGAAAAGTAAACGCCCCAGTCTTATGGTAGAAAGATTTAGGAAGAAGTAAGTGATACAAGGATTAGAACTGAGATGGGAAGGTGCTAAAAACAACTGCCAACGCATGCCAAGATTTAGGAAAAAAATTAGGGACACACTCATGGGATGATCGATCGAGTCTTACTAAAAGAATTTAACAATCGATTTCAAGGACCAAAAAGAAGAGGAAGGACGACGAGGAAAAAGAAAACCAATGTAACTTCCCGGTCACACACCTCATGACAGAAAGACTTAGGACTTTAGGATTAAGTAAGTAACTAAGAATAGGAGGATTGAAGACGTAGGAAGAAAAAACAATCATGATGTGTTTTGTTTTAGTTTCAGGATTAAAGAAATAAACGAGGGTCCTGATTTCTTCCGAAAAAAGAAAAAAAAAGTCGTCAATTAATCAAAAAATCAAAAGCAACAAGGAGACAGTGGCGGAGTAATAACTTCTTTTTTAAATACTTGGTGCAAATTTGACAAATCGGGCAAATTAAACAGCACCAATTGGTGTGATGGATCATCAAGCGTACCAACTGGCTGAGAGAGAAATGAAAAAAGAAAAAAAAAACAGCTCCCCCTAGTTTTAAGCAATCCCAACACACTCAGGAGATTTTTGATTAGGGCAGCATAATCATGAATAAAAAAAATTATACTCCTAGTTGTTACAGATTGTAATAAGTTTTGCGAACGGGGTGATCCCCCCCCCCCCAAATGATTTACACATGTTTAATTTGAAACAAAGTGGAACATTTTAATTATTTCAATGTCTAATCGAATCGTGCAAATTAATAACAACAATTGAATTCAACTTACTTTCGTAAGAGTAGTCGTCGATGGGCTTGCCTCGGGCCATTCCCGAAAGGAAGTAAACAATGACTAAAAGCAACAGGCAGATCTTGCGATACATTTCGATTCGATGTCGCACGTGTTTCACCAAGTGACTTTCTTTCTGTGCGGTGTGTGTCGAGTAGATGTTGTTATATACCTGCCTAACTGGGAGTAAGGTGACGTCAAGGAAGATCGCGACGTATATGGGGGATTCCGCGCGCCAAAGTGAAAATAAGTATGTCACAATACTGAGGCGGCTGAAGCGTCTAGAAGTGCGAAGGGTGAACGCACCTTGCGACCCGTGACTTATTTACGTACTCAACTCGACAAGTCGCGCTCCTTAAAAAAAATTGAGAGTACTACGACACTGATTATGAGTGATGGTTCAAATAAAAACGTTTTATTTTATTCCGTTTTGTTATCGCGCGCGCCTACAGCTTTAATTACTTTCGTCATTATCATTATTATTAATATTATATAACGCAAGGAACCTCCGGTTTATAATTAGAACCTGAATCGTGTTTTTGCTTTGTTTACAACGTGTGTCACTTGACTTTGTTCATTTGGGAAGTCCCAGATAATTTATTTCGGTTTTTAATTAATTATTATTCACGTATAATGTCATCCGGCTTTGTGCATATATGTTTTTCCTAAAATGAAACAAAAAAGAAGACGGTGTAAAAGGGGGGGAAAACCCCGATTATTCTGGATCCGCTTCTTTGTCGGCGTTTCTTGCATGTAAAATTCAAGCGAAGTTCCGGTGGATTAGGGATGATGTAGTTTTAGAATTAAAATCAATTCAACATCAAATCAAATCAACATTAAAAAATAAATAAATCATTTGGGAAGTCCCACATAATTTATTTCGGTTTTTAATTGATTATTATTCACGTATAATGTCATCCGGCTTTGTGCATATATGTTTTCTTTTTAAAATGAAACAAAAAAGAAGACGGTGCAAAAGGGGGGAAACCCCAATTACTCTTGATCCGCTTCTTTGTCGGCGATTCTTGCAAGTAAAATTCAAGCGAAGCTCTGGTGGATTAGGGATGATGTAGTTTTAGAATTCAAATCAATTCAACATCAAATCAGATCAACATTAAAAAATAGATAAATCATTTGGGAAGTCCCACATAATTTATTTCGGTTTTTAATTAATTATTATTCACGTACAATGCCATTCGACTTTGTGCATATGTTTTTCCTAGAATGAAACAAAAAAGAATACGGTGCAAGAGGGGAGAAACCCCCAATTATTCTTGATCCGCTTCTTTGTCGGCGTTTCTTGCAAGTAAAATTCAAGCAAAGCTCTGGTGGATTAGGGATGATGTAGTTTTAGAATCCAAATCAATTCAACATCAAATCAAATCAACGTTAGAAAACAGAAAATAGAAAATATAAGTTCAATTACGAAACTTTCTTGCGATATACAGGGCGCGTAAAAAATATTGAGCCGTGTGAAGTGACATGCAAACGTCTGGCATTTGTTAGGGGTTAAACTCGGGTTTGACGAACAATTTGACTTTACCAAACCTGAACGCACCACTCCATTTCGCTTGCTGCGCACCCTGTACATATTATATCCATAATTTGAACTTCATTTTCCCTGGCAAGAAATGAGGCGTTATTATTATTATTTTTTTTGATTTCTCACAGTCCGCCTAGACGCTTTTGAGGTGATTAAATTAACGAAAAACAATCAAGCGCTTTTTATTAATAAATAAAAGGACGCCTGCATTTAACTAGCTTCTTTTTAAATGTTATACAATGCGTTTCCAAATTACGTTTGATTAATTTGCTGTATGTATACTTGAACACTTTTTGTGAAAAATAAAAAAAATATTAGATTTACTTATATAGGTTGTTACGGTGCAAAATTTCGCTTACCGAGCGCGCTTCTGTACACGATTGTCATTATTCTAGTGCACATTACATATCTCGTTCTTCTTTAAGGAATTCTTCAATAGGTATATCGCTTTAAGATCTAATTAACGTCGCATCTCCGTCGCGTCGTTGTATTTGGACGCGGCGCGTTTGTCGGCAGATTTCAAAGGAGTCGCCCTAAAGTGCCCGTCTAAAAAAATCTGGGATAACTCTCTTCAGGCACTTTTGAGTTATTTTTTTAGTTTGAATGCAGCTCAAAGTAATTCACCTTGCTACTTAGGTCCAATTTTACAAATGGGGCTCAACTTTGAGCTGAGGCTTAAACCCTTAGCAACGACTATTCCAACAATTGTTGTGAAGAATTTAAGCTTCGGCTCAAAGTTAAACCGCCGTTGTAAAATTGGCCTTAGAGTTTGTATCTATGGTAATGTAAAAAAAAAAAACACTTCATTGTATTTACATATTACATATTATTATTAATTTGGCTGGCATAGTACTTTTCGTTATGAAGCAATTTTTTTGCACAAACGTTCTCGTTTAATTATTATTGCAATTCGTTTTGACTTCTTTTCTTCTACATTTTACGATCGTTATTTGTTTTGTCAGGAATTTTTGTTCATTTTTTCGTTTGCAGTGGGCTTCTTGATTATCAAAAATCAGTTTCTCGTTTAAATATTTAAAATTATAATTTGGAATTTCAATTCTCAACTTCGATCATTTTTCTGGGTCATCAGAAATGTTCTTATTTTTTTTTTATTTTGTTTCTGCTTGATTACCCTTTTTCTGTTTTATTCTCGTAAAATGCAGCGATTACCTATCTTTTGTCCCCCACCTTTCTTTTTTTTTAGTTTGTGAATTTCATTTTGAATTTTTATCGTTCAAGTCGTTTTTTTTTGAGAAATTAGAAATTTGAAATCTGATTATGTTTATTAAAAAGTAATTATATTTGTGCATATGAAATTGTGCGTAGTACCAACTACTAAATACGACTATAAATCGTTTGATAATTGTGTTGCGATACGTCTTTGATCGCAGTGGATCCCTCGAGAGTCCTCTCTTCAGCCCTATTTGGGGCCGCGTCAGCAGAAGCAATATCAGGTCAAAAAGGTCTCTACTTGATCTTTTTTACAATCGTACGAAATGTCGGTAGTAGAAGAAATCCGAGGAGAGACGTGGTTTCAACCTGAAGTCAAGGAGTCAACAATCGTACGGTTGGCAACATTGATTAGGAGTAACGGACCGAACCAGAGCCAACGTTTGACTTCACATAATTACCAACATTAAGAAATGAAGACTCAAAAACAAAAAATATTTAGTTTCTTTCGAAAACTTTCAGTTCAATCAACTAATGAGTTGAAAAATTCTCTAGTTTTTGTAATTTTTCCTTTCTTTAAGTTGGCAACATATCCTTTACCGCTGAAGCACCGAGAAATTGGGTGCGTTTAGAGGCTGAGTTGCTTACACCATTCGATTGTGATTGGCTCACATGAAGGTAATAGCCAATCACAAACGACTGCTGAGTAAGCGACGCATCCGCTGAACGCGCCCATTGTACGGTCAGTTTCGATCAGTTCTGTGTTTGAGGTTAGGAATTTAATACGTTCTTTTCGTGTCCGTGTAGTATCACCTGGGATCAGATCAGTTCAGATCGCTTCTGAAACGAGAACACCTAATCTCACCAGACTTTCACGGCATACTGACTAATATTATTTTCAACGCGTAACTGTCGAATCTTGACAACTCAATATGCGTCAGATCAGACAGTATGACCAACTGTGTATTGCAAATCACGGCCTGCAGTAACTTTAAACTTAAGGTGCTTTTCTTTTGGCTCACAAAATCGTGATCCAAACGTGTTTTGATTCAAAAACGGACATTCTTTTCTTTGAATCTCACTATTTTTAAAACTTGTTTGGATTGAATTATAGTTATTTACAAATGAACTGTCAATCAAAAATTCAAGTCAGGTGTTTTGTTGCAACGACTACGAAATACAGGTTCAAACTATTCGAAACACGATTCAAACTTTTAAGCGAAAGAAAGCACCTTTAACTGATACAATAGTTTTTGTGTTGTCTTATCTGTCATGCTTATTTTGCCTTTTGGTATTAACCATTCCAGGCATTTACTATTCGTAAACTAAATTGGATCAATTAACGGACAGAACAAACATCTATGGTCCTGGTGGGATTTGAACCCAGTGAACCCACGTTGCAACATGACAAGACACACGCCTCCAAAATCGGCTAGGCTAACCGCTGAGCCACGCTACAGCCCTACAATAGTTCTTAAAAAGTTATAAAAGTAATAAGTGACGATTGCAGTTCCTTACATAATAAAAAAGTAAAAGCAATAAATTAACATGTACATTAAAAGTACGTGCGTGTGCGTGCCTGGCGTTGTTGCCGGAACTCTTCGTCCGTTGGTCAAGCGGCATATTTACGTGCGAAAAACCTATGACGTAAACAACTGGTGGCATTTTCAAAGTGCGCTCCTCGTCCTTATTATTATTTGCAATAATTATGCGACACTTTCTCCTTCGTCTATCAGCCGTTGACTCTCGTCTGGCTGACGTGCCGGAGAAACTCATACGGGCAACACTACGTGGTATTCTGCAGAAGACTCGCGAGCACCCACGAAATACCGCTTTTGGCGGACGTGCTTCGCACCTGAATGTTAATTCGCCACGAATTGGTTGGTCCACTTTTACTGATGCATGAGATAATTTCGGATAAAAAAAACAATGACGTCACCTCTTTACGTTCGATTTTCGTCAAAATCTGACTCAATCAGAGCCAATGAGAACACTCAACACTCCAAGTGAAACAAAGATATCAATGGAATTTAGAAAAACCTTTTCTTATTTAGACTTGTTCGGAAACAATATACAGGGTGTCCCACTTAAGGCGGATTCTCTCATACCTCTCTGGTTATTAATTTTACGAAAAAATGTTTCAAACGAAAGTTTCACAGGATCATATGGAGCATATTTTAAAATTAGTTTGACGTGTACAGAGTGTTCCGTTTAGCCTGGGCGTTAGGTCACTTCGTTATTTTAAATGGAACACCCTATATATTTTTACATTTTCGGGTTTCGGATTGAATTTTAATGTGACCTTGCGTACCATACATAAGGTCTAATCTAAACCGTTTTCGCGTTATTCAACTTTTTAAAAAAATTATCGCTCTTGCAGTACCTCAAACAAATGCAAATATCTTCCGAACAAATGACGTTAAGGACTTGTGTTTTGTTTGCAAAAGTTTCGTCTTTAAACGTTTTTTCAGTTACACTGTAAAGAAAGAATTCTAGCAACATAAGTACTTAATAAAAAATTAATAAACCTGAGAATATTCAAACTACGATAAATATTTTTTTTTAATGGAATGCCATATAACTTTATCATTATTAGATGCGCTTTTTAATTCTCTTTTCAAGGATATAGGGTTGTCAATATCTATCGTTAATAGTTTTTTCAGTATTAATTTTTTTTACGATTTTTAAAATTACACGGAATATTGAGACCTTTATGTTAGTTGCTATGGTTACACAGCAAACAAATTGTTTGTCTTTTTTTCCCTAAGATTATTGAGTATCATGCAACATTCACAATGTTCAAATTAATCTTTAAGAAGGTCTCTTCCTTAAGAAAACATGACAGGTTCGGATTTTACTCTTGCCATAGATATCCAAGCTAATAAACCCTAAGAAGAAACTTCTATTGCTGTGGATAGATGCATGTGGACACAGCAAGACGTGCTCCAGAAATATTGAAACCTTTAAAACAACTTTGCTTTGCGAGCTAAACAGACGTCGGCAATTTCTGCTAGACAATATCCGCGGAGTGTTAAGTCTGAGTCGTTGATCGTACTTGTGAAATGCTAACTAAACAATTTTACGTGTGTTAAATTTTGTGTAAATCCAAAAGTAAAAACCGCATTTAGATTATAATAGTAGATATAATTTTTCAAACGATGCGACTTGACAATATGAAGGAACGTTTCGTGCGCGTCCTCCGTGCATCAATCTATAATTGGATATCTGTTGATTATGAAACTATTAGGTTTGGTAATTAATTTGCTGTTATTAATATGTATTTACATGCAGTGAGCTGCACACATGGACCCGTGCATTTGGCAGCCGCAGGGGGTGAAGGGGGCCGAGGCAGCTTAGACCACCCTGCGA
Source organism: Prosopocoilus inquinatus (assembly GCA_036172665.1). NCBI lineage: Eukaryota > Metazoa > Arthropoda > Insecta > Coleoptera > Lucanidae > Prosopocoilus > Prosopocoilus inquinatus. The sequence goes on from CM069879.1 coordinate 10,803,697, forward strand.
TGATGGATTGTGCCGGACCGGAAATGTCGACCGTTTCATTTTGCCTTGGTAACCAAACAACGAGCGATCACCGTTTTCAGGAAGTTGTTGTTTTCTGTCTTTATTTTTTTTGAATTGCTCTCGTCCAGTTTCCTAAAAGCTCGAATCAGAAAGAAAAAAATAAAATTTCTCATTCACTAATTATTATGCATCCTTTTTTCTTTTTATTGCACGTTGTAATTAACTAAAACTATGAAGGGTGTTTTTTTCTCTCTTTTTTTAGGTTGAATTTCGTAATCGAACTAAAAGAGAATTTATGTATAAATTAAAGTCACTTTCAGATGTCAAAACACGTCGTAATGTCACTTTTATTTTAATTTTAAAGCCTCCTGGAAGTTCGATTATGAAACTCCAACCTTATTTCGGATTTAAATTGATTTGAAACTTTTATAAGCGGAATACTTTATTTTTTTTTTTCATTTTACACGCTATGAATTCCAAAAGGGATCGTCGAAGAGTTCAAGGAAGAAAGTTAGCTACTGTATTAGTTTCATCTGAACACTTTGTACAGCTTTAATTACATCCATGAGAAATAAAAAAAAATGTGAGAACTTAATAAAAAGAAGAAAAAGTAGAAGCAGAAGAAGAAGAAGGAGAAGGAGACGGAGTAGGAGACGAAGAAGAAGAATAAGAAGAAGAAGAAGAAGAAGAAGAAAAAGAAGTAGAAGTAGAAGTAGTAGAAGAAGTAAAAGGAACAGAAAATGGGAAATTAGGTTAAAAAAAATGTATTTTCGATCTCGTCCTTTTAATGAATGGGAGGAAATGTCATCATTTTATGGTCCGTCTTTCTTATTTTCTCATTTTTCTTCATCTTCATCTTCTGTAGTCACCGTTGTACGGTCATTATGTGTCCGATGGCAACTTAAATATTTTTTTTTTTTTTTAATTTTATTTCTGGGTCCTTAATTCGTCCTGGTCAAATTTGTCACTAGAATGCAGAAAAAAAGCAAAGGAAAACGTTTAACAGAAAACAAAGAAACTGTTAAGGACTAAGGAGTAAACAAAAAAAAAATTAAAAGTGAAGAAGATCGACATTTGTTTCAGCAACGGAACGTAAATGAAACCAAATTGCCGATGGGAAACAAAAGAAAACATGTATGGTTGAGTGCGAAGGTGAGAAAGATGAAGAAGAAACAAAAAGCGATCGTAGATGATGCGCGAGTCAAGACCGATAAGGAAACAAAAGAAAAAAAGCAATTTTTCGCAGGAGGCTTGACAGAACAATGCGGATGTAAGAAGAATAATGTAAACAGAAAAGAAGATCGATTTCTACGTCAATAGGAAACAAAAGAACAAACGTAGACGAAGTGTCAGTTGCGCCAAGAAAAATTAAAACGTAGAGAAATGTAGACTGCAATGAAACAAATGAAGATTTGACTTCAATTAATGCGATTGTAAAACAATAAAAAGACGAAATGGAAATAGAATAAAGAACGACGAGATGCGATTGAAAGAAAAAGACGAAGAAGAAACAAGAAGCGATCGTAGACGAGAAGCGGGTCAAGACCGTTAAGAAAACAAAAGAAAAAAAATTTTTCGCAGGAGGCTTGACAGAATAATGCGGATGTAAGAAGCATAATGTAAACAAAAAAAAAGATCGTTTTCTACGTCAATAGGAAACAAAAGAACAAACGTAGACGAAGTGTCAGTTGCGCCAGGAAAAATTAAAACGCAGAGAAATTTGGACTGCAATGAAACAAATGAAGATTTCACTTCAATTAATGCGATTGTAAAACAAAAAAAAAAACAAATGGAAATAGAATAAAGAACGACGAGATGCGATTGAAAGAAAAAGACGTAGAAGAAACAAGAAGCGATCGTAGATGACACGCGGGTCGAGACCGATAAGAAAACAAAAGAAAAAAAAAACAATTTTTTGCAGGAGGCTTGACACAATAGTGCGGTTGTAAGAAAAATAATGTAAACAAAAAAAAGATCGATTTCTACGTCAATAGAAAACAAAAGAACAAACGTAGACGAAGTATCAGTTGCGCTAGGAAAAATTAAAATGTAGAGAAATATAGACTGCAATGAAACAAATGAAGATTTGACTTCAATTAATGCGATTGTAAAACAAGAAAAAAACAAAATGGAAATAGAATAAAGAACGACGAGATGCGATTGAAAGAAAAAGACGTAGAAGAAACAAAAAGCGATCGTAGATGATACGCGAGTCAAGACCGATGAGAAAACGAAAGAAAAAAAAGCAATTTTTCGCAGGAGGCTTGACAGAAAAATGCGGATGTAAGAAGAATAATGTAAACAGAAAAAAAGATCGATTTATACGTCATTAGAAAACAAAAGAACAAACGTAGACGAAGCGTCAGTTGCGCCAGGGAAAATTAAATCGTAGAGAAATGTAGACTGCAATGAAACAAATGAAGATTTGACTTCAATTAATGCGACTATAAAAAAAAGACGCAACGGAAGTAGAGTAAAGAACGAGGAGATGCGATTGGAAGAAAAAGATGAAGAAGAAACAAAAAGCGATCGTAGAAGATACGCAAGTCGAGACCGATAAGAAAACAAAAGAAAAAAAAGCAATTTTTCGCAGGAGGCTTGACAGAATAATGCGGATGTAAGAAGAATAATGTAAACAAAAAAAGATCGATTTCTACGTCAATAGTAAACAAAAGAAGACGAAGCGAAACAAATGAAAACCCGACGCTTTTTTGCTCATCTTTTGATTTACAAAATAAATGAAAATCGATGCGATATTCTTTTGTTTTAGGGTTTATTAAGCGAAAGCTCAGAAAAACTGTGGACCGTGACGAAACACATCAAAAGTTGATTTGTTTCGTCGATTTTTTCTGCGCTTTCGATTTTCAAAAAGAGCGACACTCAAAGATCTTCTTTTGTTTACCTTTTAATCGAGGAAGAAAAGAAATTTCGAAGCTTTCTCTTTCTCTCTCTCTCTCTCTCTCTCTCTCTCTCTCTCTCTCTCTCTCTCTCTCTCTCTCTCTCTCTCTTTTATACCATCTACGGTTGACCGTCTGTGCTTTCATTTTTCTGTTTTTTCGACGCGAAGAAGAAGAAGAAGAAAAACAACAACAAGAATTCATATCAGCTTTCGAAAATCTTTTGTTCTTTTGTTTTTGTTTTCTTTTTTGTTTCTTGACGAAGGAAAAACAAAAATTAAACAGAAAATAAAATACCCAGGCCTAATGTGGAACCTTTTGTTTTGTTTCGTGTGGGTGGGTGTGTATGTGTGTGTGTGTGTGTTTTTTTTTTAATTGTAAGGTAAGTTTCGATGATAGGTGATTATATCAGAATAGAAAATCTCGACGTTTTTCGCCGACAAATCTTCTTTTAATTGTTTCAGTACTTGGAATTTAGTAAACTGAAATTAATTACAATTGAAGAACCCTGCAAGAAAAACGTCCATGATGATTGAAAATTTTGTTGCGGTGTAAGAAAGGAAACGGTCACCGCCGCGTTTATTTTTGCATATATTTGTACGGTGTAAATCCGGCTCGAGTGCTTAATTTTTCTGTGCAGATTAAAAGCGAATGTAATCAAATTCACGGAGCTCGTGATTTGCGTAAAAAAGATGCACAAAAAAGAGCGTCAGTTTGCCCCGGTCAGGTGCGCGTGTAATAACTTGTTCGCTTCTTTATGAAAATCTGAATACGTGTTTAAGCGATTGTGAAGAATTTCGCGGAGTAATCGGACGTGCGTTTTGTTAGTTTGTTGGGAAAACTGCGAAACGCGATCGTTTTTTGTTGACGCGGGGCAGAGACGACGCCGACGGCGACGGACGGTTTCGTTTTAACGCGGTCGGGAAAACTCACGGTCAGTGAAATAATTAGTGATTAGATTTTTTTAATTTGAAACTAAGCGTGGATTTTTAATTTCACAAAGTGAAGTGAGTGATTCCTGTGATGATGATGACGATGATGACTCGAGGAGGTTGCAGTAAAACAGCAAAGGTAGGTGGCACTTCCATTTTCTTTTTTTTTTGTAACGAAGTAATTTTTTTTCCTTCCTGTTCAATAATATACTCCTGCAATTTATTGAAATTTAATACAAAAATAATCCGAAATCGGAACGCTCGAACTTCTTTTTCCAAACAATGAGCTATTATTTATTAGGAGTATTATTTTTTACTTACTCCACCAGAGTTGCCAGATTTGTGCATTGCAACATCGCCAATTTTTTTTAAAGATCGTCGAATAATAATTTAGGCTGCGGTAAGTGAACGGTCGAAGTAGTCAGACCAAACCACGTGATCACTTTTCTCAATTGCTGATTGGTCAGAAGGTTTAGACTTGACGATTTTGTGCAATTTGACCGTTCGGCCTTTATAAATATAATTGTCAGAGAACATTTTTCTTTCTAAACTTAACAGTACTTATAAATGTAAAATAAATGGTAGTTATGTACAGGGTGGATCAATCTCGATGAACATCTCGGTAATTATTAGAGATAAAGATATATAAGAAAAAACAGGTGGCCAAATTTCGATCTTTTTTTTTGAAGATAAAGTTCACAGCGAAAATAAAATGGGCTACCTTTTTTTGTTTTCAAGTTATAAGCAATCAAGCAAGTTTTCGTGAATCGGTCATATCTCGTACATTATTACAAAACTGCTTTAACACTATTGGGACACTTTTTCCAATACAATTCAGTGGTGTACTTGGTCTTGCGATATTTAGTTAAATTTTCGAATTATAACATATATATTTTTTTTTAATAGAAATCATGGCAGGCAAAGTCAAGTCATCAAATATAAATAGAGAATTTCCTCCTGAAAACAAAAGAAGGTAGCTAATTTCTGTTTTCGCTATAGAGTGTGTCCCCGAATTGAGTTCGCGATAGGTATAATGGATCAAAAATTTTTGAATTCAGACTTCATATTTTTCAGTTCTGCTGTGCTTGGTGCGAAATAAATTCGTGTCAAATTTGACCTCGAAAGCCTTCAAGGTGGCGGAATTAACGCAAGAAGAAATAAAATATGTGTAGGCAAAGTGGTATTCCTTTTGAACTTATAATAAATAATAAATAATAAAATGATAGTGGTTTAAAATTATGGAAATATACAAAATTTCAACGTCCTATTCATTAATTTGTTATTTTCTTTGAGTTTCATAATTACATCATTTTTTATCAGATTATTTTTTACTTATCTACATATTTTAAATGGTTTCTCACTTTTTTTTATTTTATACGTTCATTTATCGCTTTTTTTTTAAATATAATACACCATGGGTGTTATACATATTATTATTAACGTCTTCTATCATTGATCTAAGTTTGAGCGATTGTCTTTTGTTTGTGAGATTTGTCGATGTCTTTGTTGCGCGCGCAAATAATATTCTGATTTCCTTTTTCCTTTTTTTTCTAAACAGCCGATTTTTTTCCTTCAATTGTCCTTCGCCGCGTTCAGTGTTAGGTTTTCTTTTTATTTTGACTAATTTTCTTGTTTTGAGTTTCAGCGTTCGTTTTCTGTTTACCATAAATCGATATTTTCATTTCTTTTAACAGTATCATTCGATCGACTTTTGTCTTGTTTTGTTTTGTTTAATTTACGTTTAGTTTCTTTTCCCTATTTTGTTCTCAATTTGACTTTTTTTTAATCAAAACAGGGTTAGTTTTTTTTTATCTTAAGCAATTTTTTGGCTTAAATTTAAGCGATATCGTTTTGCTCCTGAATTTTGTTTTTTTTTTCTTTTAAAATTTTCGAAGAAGAGAATCCCGCATTTTTAATTAAAGTGATCGTGTTTTGTTCCTGAAATTCATCAGTTTGTTTGTTTGTTCGTTACATTCTGTGTTTGTTTTTTCATTTTTTAGCAAGATCGTTCGATCGCCTTTTGTTTTTGCTATTTTATTTTATTTTTAATTTTTTTTTCGTCTTTTTCTCGTTTTGCCTTTTTCTCCTTCAGGGTTAGATTTTTTAAGCGATCCTTTTTGTTGCTGAAATTTCTTTTTTTTTTTTCAAATTCTCGAAAGAGAATTCTTCTCAAGGTACTTCCAATTATGTCATCGATTTTTATTATTTCATTGATTTTCTTGTTTTGAAAATTAAAGCGATCGTCTTTTGTTTCTGAAATTTGTTTTTGTTTCTTCTTTATTTGTCGTTCGCGCAAAGAATTTTCTGTGTTCCTTCCCTCATTTTATTTAGAAACATTTTTTTTTGTTTCTTTTTTTTCCTGTTTACATTTTGTTATTTTTTCCGACTTTTTTTATCAACTCGCCCGGTCTCAGTTAGGCTTATTTTTATTTTGACAACTTCACTTAAATATTATTTATATTAGTGATTTTCCCTAATTCGGCATACCCTCGTAAATTCAAAAGGATGGCAACTTTGCCTATACAGATTTTATTTCTTCTTGTCTTAATTCTTCTTCTTCTTCTTCTTCTTCCTTTGAGAAAATCAAAGTCAAATTTGGCACGTAGTTGTTTCGCACTAAGCAAACCTGAACTGCAAAACAAGAAATCTGAATTCAAAAATTTTTGGTATATTATACGTATCCCGGAGTCAATCCGGGGACACACTGTATGTAGATTTATCTCTGAAAAAGAGATCGAGACTCGCCTCCAGGTTTTTCCTCTCTTACAATTAGAGAGATGCCCAATCGAAATTGATCCACTCTGTAGATACAATAAGTTGTGGAAAAGAACTCTGTTAAGAAAAATATTGTAAAATGTAAAAACAATTGTCATAATTATGAATCCAAGTATTTTAATTAATTTTTGATAAGAAAAGTCCTCTTCTGCATTAAATATATTTTTATTCTTTCTAGACCGGTTTCGTTTAAAGGATTATCAGTAGAATTAAGTATTTTACATAACCAAACAATTACGTTCGACGGCTATCAAGCGTTCAATAAGCAGCAAATGTACAGTCGCGGGCATAAAAAATGGCGCATTTCCCCTCAGTTTTCAGTTTTTTTTTTTTTTTTGAGAAAGGGGGCTACGATTTCAATGTTTTTCTTTTCTCTTAGAGGTTTGTAGCACTGACAGCGGTCCAATTATTAGCGTTGTCGACTTAAGGAAAAAGTCGTTAAATCTAGAGCTAATTTCAAGCGAAAGGGAGAAAGTGAAAAACTAAATTAAAAATCAAAGGAATTTTTCAACTTCTTAATTTTTTTTTTGTTCGAAAGAAAGTAAACATTTTCTTGTTTTGGAGTTCTCATTTCTTAATGTTGGTAATTACGTCCAACCAATCCGCCAAATGTTTTCTTTTTTTTTGTATTTAAATTATCTGTTGATTTTTTTTCGGTCAAACTTTCGGTTAAAAATTCGTCAACGTCCTTTAGTTTCACGCAATTTTTTATTTTAATCGCCGATCGTCTTATGTTTTCTTTTTAAATTCCTTATTAGATTTATTTAATTTAGTTTTTCATAATGAACTGATTAAGCCTTATTTTTTCTTCCGATTCGATTTCATTTGGTTTATTTTTATCTTTTAGCTGTCGATATTTTATTTTTTTTTTGTTTTTTCTCCTTTGTTTGATTTTATGTTTCAATTATAAATCGATCGTCTTTTGTTTTTTTTTCCATCTTCTTCTACTCAAGTTGAGTTAAATCTTTCATTTTACATTTTAATTAATTTGATCACTATTTTCGTTTTTACTTTCATTCGATTTGCCCCTTATTTTATTTTTTAATTATCAATTAATCGTCTTTGTTTTTCCTTACTGGAATTATTTAGTTCAGCTTTTGATAACGGATTGATTAAGTTTAATTTTTCCTTTCATTCGATTTCATTTGGTTTATTTTTTTTATTTTTTAGTTGTCAATCTTTTGTTTTCTTTTGTTTTGTTTTCTTTTCTTTTGTTTTTTTTTCTTGTATTTGGTTTGGTTTTATTTTTTCATTATCAATCGATGTCTTTGTCTTTTTCTTCTTTTACTCTAGTTGTGTTAAATCTTTCATTTTTCATTTTAAATTAATTCGATCGCTATTTACGTTTTCACTTTTATTCGATTTGCCCCCTATTTTATTTTTTAATTATCAATTGGTCGTCTTTGTTTTTGATTATTAGATTTATTTAATTCGGTTTTTCAAAATGGCTTTAGTTTCATTTTTTCCTTATATTTGATTTCATTTGATTTGTTTTTTTTTTATTTTTTAGCTATCAATCTTTTTTTTTGTTTTTTTTTTTTATATTTGATATTTTTCATTATCAATCGATCGTCTTTTGTTTTTTTCTTTTTCTTTTGCTCGTGTTGAGTTAAATCTTCTATTTTACACTTTAAATTAATTTGATGGCTATTTTTGCTTACACTTTCATAGGGTTTGCTTTTGTTTTATCTTTCAATTATCAATTGATTGATTGATTTTTTTAAATAATAAATCGGGTATCATTTTTTCCTTTTGATTAGATTTTATTTAATTTTTTTTTTTTTAGCTATCAATCCTTTGTGTTTTTTGTTTTTTCCTTTTATTTGACATAATTTTATTTTTTAATTATGAAGCGATCGTCTTTCGTCTTTTTCTTCCTTTACTGGAGTTGAGTTAAATCTTCCATTTTACATTTCAATTAATTTGATTGCTATTTTCGTTGTTTTCACTTTCACTCGGTTTGCTTTTATTTTATTTCTTAATTATCAATTGATCACTTTTGTTTTTTTACTTTTGTTCTACTCAAGTTAATTTTTTTAATTTTACATTTTCAATTTTAAATTTACATTTACATTAATTAATTTGATCGCTATTTTTGTTTTCACTTTTATTCGATTTCTCTTTTCTCTTTTTTCTTATCTTTTAGTTATCAGTTATTGGTCTTTTTTCTTTAATATTTACAGATTAAGTTTTCGATTATGATAAAGTTCGTCAATTTTTAGATCGCAGTTTGACTTACGGTTAATTTTATACGTTTTTTTTTTGTTTCGTCCTGTCTTTTTCAGAATCATTTATTTTTTCATCCCTCGTTTAACTTAATTTAATTTTTAATATTAATCTGTCGATCGGATTTTTCTTCTCTTATTCGATTTCATTTGACTTGTTTCTAATTTTTAACACTCAATTGATCATGTTTAGGTTTTTCTTTTGTTTTAATTTTTTTGTTTTTTTTTCTTTTCTTTTCTTCGATTCGAGTTGATTTCATTCCACATTTTGATACCGTCCAAATTCATCGCCATTTTCGTTTTACCTTTTATACGATTCGATTTTATTTTATTATTTTTTAAAAATTAATTAACCGATCGTCTTTTCTCTTTAATATTTACAGATTAAATTTTTAGTTGCGATAAAGATGCTCAGTTTTAACCAAGTCGACTGGACTTACCGTTAGTTTTACACAATTTTTTATTTTCGCCCTGTCTTCATCATGTTTTTGTTTTATTCGACTTGACCGCGTTTAAATTAATTAATTAATAATAATCAACTGATCGTCTTTTTTTCTTTTATGTATAGTAATTGTAGCCTGAATTGGAAGCGTTAAAAACACGAAAGCTTAACGTAAAACTCAATTTAAATAACGGCAAAATTTTATTAAAAATTAAATGATTTTTGTACAGGGTGGATCATTAATAACGATTTCTTCAATAGAGAGTCAACCATTAATAATAAAAGAAAATGTCTGGGACAAAAGTTATCGCCAGCAACGAGTTCTAAATTAGCAAATTATTTTTCCATATAGAGCATGTTTGATAAATAAGTTATCGATCAAACTTATGCTTTTTCAAATGTACATTTCGATAAATCAATAAAAAATGTTACTATTACTAATAGATATTATTCCCCATGATATTTATAATTGGTCAGATACACTAAAAATAATTTTTTTTTGGTCGCTTTAATCCAACTGAACAGCTCCAATGGCTCCAACTCCAATAGGTTGCGAATGCTTCGATTTAAAACTATAGTCGTTGAATGAAAAATGGTCGTTTTTAAGGGATCGATCGAAATGTCCAATAAAAACTGGGGCGTTCCATTAAAAAAAAGTATGATTTGCCCGATAACTCATTTATGCAACATGCTGTATAAGTAAAAATAGTTTGCTAATCTAGAGTTTGTTATACGCGACAACTTTGGTACAAGATATTTTCTTCTATGATTAATAATTAAGGCGCTATTGAAGAAATCGATGCCAATGACCCACTCTGTATACCGGGTGTCCGGTATTACACGTGCTCACCCCTCTAGAATGTTTGCGTTTTGATCGATTTGCATGAAACTTGGCAGGGATGGATTAACCGACGAAGTGAATTTTTCAAGGTGCAACTGAGCACCCGGAGACTTCAAGTGAAGTGAGTGACCTCAACTTTCTTATTTTAAACGAAACGGCGCACACATTTTGACATTTTTGGAATATGCAGGTCACTGCGAGGCCGAATAGGCATCTCGGTTTAAAATTCTTTTTTAATTCTCATTTATTTTAATACTCGGCGTAGTTTCATTTTAAAAACTTGACACGACGCAGTCGAAAAGTAACACGTAGCCCTCCGCTGCACCGATGTCAGTCGCTCTCCACCGCTGACAGATAGTCCCGTTTAGGCGGGCGCGCAAATGAACAGGATCAAATTAAAACGTAATTAGGACCTCCGAATCGTGCATAACTCGGGGCTGAACGGACGCGTGAGGCGTGCACCCACGCCGGCGAGCGGCCGGCGTCCCGACGTCCTCGCCTGCTCCGGCGCCTCCGCCCGAAACGGAACCGCTCCGCTGTTACGGCGACTTCGTTAAGCACGTTGATTGACAGCCCCACCGCAGCCGGCCCTGCACCGCCGCCTAACGTGTATCGCAATTAATCTTGTTTATCCGATCGATGCGATGCGATGTTCGTCGAAACGGCTCAGGCTGCTGTTGCAGCCTCTCTCTTTGTTTGTTTGCTTGCTTGTTACGCCAAAAACGCAATCGGTATGTGTGTACAACAACAAAAAAAAGGAATAAACAACATAAAATGAACTTGTTAATGGAAGTATGTTGTACGTAACAGGCAAAGAACTTACCAATCAAGGTATTGACGAGTTTAATAACCTTGGTACGTAAATGTAAATATCTGTATCTGCATCTAAATACTTATTTCTGAAAGTATCTGCGTCTGTATCTAAGGTAGATACTATTAGACATCTGCTCATAAGCAAATTTGCTTTCAGAAATAAAAAAAAATTCTTCTGGTGGGCGGAGGGTGGGCGAACCTGATTCACATAATGAATCAGTCTATACCCTGCTTTTTAATCGTAGGGGAGAATAGGTTGGGACGTTCATCAATGAAACACAATGTAATTTTTAATTAATACCATCGCATACTATTAAAGAACAGACTATAGTCGAGTTAATTGTCGGTGTGCTGGTGTTTCGGTGGCATGAATCAGTCTACACCCTGCTTTTTAATCGTAGGGGAGAACAGGTTGTTACGTTCATCAATGAAAGACAATGTAATTTTTAATTAATACCATCGTATACTATTAAAGAACAGACTATAGTCGAGTTAATTGTCGGTGTGCTGGTGTTTCGGTGGCATGAATCAGTCTACACCCTGCTTTTTAATCGTAGGGGAGAACAGGTTGTTACGTTCATCAATGAAAGACAATGTAATTTTTAATTAATACCGTCGTATACTATTAAAGAACAGAGTATAGTTGCGTGTTAATTGTCGGTATGCTGGTGTTTCGGTGGTGGTGGTGGCGGTGGTTGCGCGGTGCTATATAGAGCGTGTTTCTATAGATCACGGCCGCAGGTGGTCGTGCGGTGCATTTACATAATAACGCGCCTTCTCCGGCGGCGATGTTAACTGCTATTACTATTTGCAATTAAAAATAACCACTTAGTAATTAGAACATTGATTTACCGCGACGCCGCCAAGATTTGTGGCCCACTTAATTCTACACTGCGAAAAACGGGGGCGAAACTTCGCGCGATGTTTCTCCCGGGCGGCCGGGGAAAGTTATCTATTTTATTTTTTTTTAAATTCACTTATTTGCATCATAATTTGATGATTACGCGCGAAAATTGTGACAGAAATAACATATTTTCTCCCTAGGGAGTAAAAAGTGATGACGCATACTTCCCTAGGGAGTTAACTAATTCCTGATTAATTACGAGTTATTTACAGTTTTATTTAATTAATTTCGTCCTTAAAGTTTTCATTGACGATCGGAAGCAGCGAGCTATTTCTATGACACGACGAAAATCGTGAGAGAAATAACATGTTCCCTCCCTAGGGAGTAAAAGTAACGACGCATACTTCCCTAGGAAGTTAACTAATTCACAATTAATTACGTATTTAGTGAGGTGACTAATTCATAATTAATTAGGTAATTAATTGTTAACAACGAGTCGTTAAAATTTTTTGATTTATTTCGTGCTCTCCTTTATATTTTATTTTATGCCCGGTTGTACCACACTTTGATGATAAATTACAAACGAATTTCCTTGATGTAAACGTTTTCGTTCAAGACCAGAAGTGGACAGCAGTTGCTATGACATGAAAACGTGACAGAAATAATATATTTTCTCCCTCGGGAGCAAAGACAATGACGCCTACCTCTTCGGAGAGTTAAGTGATTCAACTTTTTTAATTTCATTTTATTTTTTAATTTAATGTTTCATGTAATTCTAATTGAAGAATGCATAAATACTATTATTATTATTATTTGCTTGATACTGTCCTTTATACTATTTTATTTTACATCATAAACTAATAATATAATTAATTAAAGACGTGGAAGTTCTTGTTCACGAACGGGAATGAACAACAGTTTTTATGACATGAAAATCGTGATAAAATAGTATATTCTCTCCCCAATGACATGTACTTCCCCGGGGAGTTTCTATTATACAAGGTGTTATTGAATTTATGTCATTAATTAAAATCACAAAAAAGTACCCAAGAAAAGAACGTATAACCATTGGGCCAAGGTCAATTAATAACTTCAAAAATAGTATATTTTCTCCCCAAGGTGTTGACATGTACTTCCCCCGAGGAGTTTCTATTATACAAGGTTTTGAATTGAATTTATGCCATTATTAAAATCACAAAAAAAAACACCCAAGAAAAGAACGTATAACAATTTGGCCAAGGTCAATTAATAACTTTAAAAATAATATATTTTCTCCCCAAGGTGTTGACTTGTACTTCCCCCGGGGGAGTTTCTATTATACAAGGTGTTGAATTGAATTTATGCCATTAATTAAAATCACAAAAAAAAACACCCAAGAAAAAAACCTATAACAATTGGGCCAAGGTCAATTAATAACTTCAAAAATAGTATATTTTCTCCCCAACGTGTTGACATGTACTTCCCCCGGGGAGTTTCTATTATACAAGGTGTTGAATTGAATTGAATTTATGCCATTAATTATAATCACAAAAAAAAAAACACCCAAGAAAAGGACGTATAACAATTGGGCCAAGGTCAATTAATAACTTCGATATAATTTATTTTTCTGACGGTTTTGTGTAATAAGACCATTTAATTTATTTAATGTTTAGTTGTGGCCGTTCCTGGATATCTGGTATTCTGTTTTAATTTCGTCGTAAGTTTTCCATTTATACTTCATAATACTGAGTCATGCTCTTTCAAAAGGAAATGTAAAGAAAAAGTGTAGCGTTTTCTTGCAACCACTTACAATCAGTGTGATGGTGAATAAAAAAGAAAAAATAGGAGTAATCATTTTTAATTTATTGCACCTGCAAATCTAGTTCATAAAATCAGTTTGAATATCTACGTTTCGCTTACTTTGACGGCTTCCTCATTAAAAAATATCAACTCAATTAAATAAAAAATTTCAAAATCTAAGCAAGAAATATCAAATTCGTTTCAATCCATCGATTTTCTTTTTTATTTTTCGCTCCTGCTTTCGTCCTTTATTGAAGTTTTCTTTTGTTTCTCTTTTTCGAATTAAATTCTCGTTTTGTTTTGTTTTTTCTTTCTTTTTGTTTTACTTCTCGATCACTCAGTTTGTTTCTCGATCGGCGAATACGCGATTTTCATTTTTTCCTTTTGTTTTTGATCGTTTCCTTTATCTCTTTTATTGTTTCCGTAATTGCAAATTGCGATTGTCATTTGTTTCCTTTTTGCCTTTTCGTTTTATTCGTGAATTTCAGGTTAAATATTTGTTACTAATTTTATTTGAATGTTTATTTCTATTTCTATTTTATTTTTCTTCTGTTTTTGATTGTTTTCTTTCTCTCTTTTATTTTTACCGTAAATGCAAATTGCGATTGTCATTCGTTTTTTTTGCTTTTTCTTTCATTCTTTAAATTTTTGTTACTAATTTTATTTGAATGTTTATTTCTATTTTTCTTTTTTCTCTTGTATTTTTGTTTGTTTCCTTTCTCTCTTTTTTATTTTTACCATAAATGCATATTGCGATTGTCATTTGTTTTTTTTTCTTGGTTTCTCTTTATTCGTGGATTTTATTTTAAATTTTTGTTACTAATTTTATTTGAATGTTGTAATTTTTTTTTCTTTTGTCTTTTCTTGATTCGTGGATTTACACTTCACTTGAACGTTTCTTTTTTCTTTTGTTGTTTTTGATTGCTTCCTCTCTCTTTTTTTATTTTCATCGTAAATGTTGCGATTGTCATTTGTTTTCTTTTTGCATTTTCTTCGTTCGTGGATTTCATTTGAAGTTCTTGTTACTAATTTAATTTGAACGTTTATTTTTATCTTAAGAAAAAAATTGGTTACGTTAAAAATCCTAAAAACCAAAAGAATACCTTTATAATCGGATGGTTGGCAACACTGGCTGTCTCATTTTACGACTATAATTGTACAGTTGGTAACATTGGTTATAAGCCGACATGCTCTAATTTTTCTCTTACCTTAACGGTGTTGCCAGATTATGTGATTGTTGCAAAACTTAACGCATGTTATTTTTCGCTTTCGTTTCTGTTTGTATTTGTTTTTGCTTTTTTTTTTTAAAGCTATAAAAATTTGAAAAATAGAGTTATGGAACAGCGAAAGGAGTGGTTACCAACCTTTCACACCCACAAAGTAACTTAACTTCGAACGACCTGAATACTGTTATTTTTTATTTTTTAATTTATATTTTACATCCCAAAACTGAAATAGAGCTTCAAACCAAAGCGGAAAACTCTTGAACTAATTAATTAAGAAAACGAAAGTCGGTCGATCTGATGATTAAAAAGAAGCGATAGACGTGAAAATAGAAAAAAAATAATCGTAACTGAAAAGAAAAAAAAAATGGAAGATGAAAATTAAGCGAAACAAAACTTGAAAAGCAAATTCATTAAGAAAAAAGAAAACAAAAGAAGATCGATCTGGCAATTGAAAAAAGAGGCAGCAGGGTTGCCTATTTAAAGATAAAAATAAAATTCGAATGAAAACCCTCAACCGCAAAAATTGACACGTGCAGAACGAAAGAAAGAGAAAGGAAACGGAACCTGAAATGAAAACGCGAAAGCTACTGCTTGGAAACGCTTTGAGAAAACAAAAGAAGACCGATCGGATTTTATCGTCCACTGCCGTACACCTGTTCATTTTAAATCGTACCCCCTGAAAATTTTCGAATGGGCAACCCACCAATCGAAGCAGAAATAACTCACACAGTTTCGTGACAAACCAAAGTCACGGAAGTAGAGTGGGTTGCCTACTTGCAATTTTTAAGGCGTCACAATTTAAAAATGAGCAACTAGAGCGACGAAAAGATTTTAATTGCTGCTTTGTTTGCGTTTTTATAATCTAATTGTTTCATACAATATGAAATAGTCTTCAAAACGTTTTTTTTAAGTTTTGACAATCAATTCTTGGAAATTGCATAATCGATTTTACATAAAAGTAATATAATTCTTCCTCGCGTCTTGCGATCATGTTTTTTCTTCAATTTTTCATGAAATTTAGTAATCTTTATTATTTTTATTATAATTAATACCATCGAGGAATTTCGAGGAATTTGGCGACGCGCGACGTGACGGCGATGTTCGTGCTTCCGAATCGCGCTTTGTGTTCGCCGAACGCTAACAGTGTAGGGGGGAAGCCCAGGTGCGGCGGAATGAGCATTGATTATAAAACTAATTACAAAGGAAACTTAAAAGCCGGTGTGTCTCTATTTATACTATTATTTACGCAGCTCGTCGTGCCTCTATCGGGATCGCTCCGATAAATACCGACGCCCAATAAACGTCGTCCGAGGGCGACCATAAATCTTGGACGATGCGTTTTTTTTTTTAAAACGTCAGATTTTTTTGAATACCTAAAAACTTTATCGTCCTGACCGAGTCGATGATATACAAGAAAGCTTCACGATTCTGATAATAATAATTTGATTTGGTCGCAAAATAAACGCAAAAAGTAAAATAACCCCAAAACCTTTTCACCGTTTGGTAATTTCTTATTCCTTACACTTTTCTATTTTCGACTTTGAATTTTCTTCTTCTTAGTTACCACCCTTACTCTGGGGCTTTATTTTATCATTTTTTTTCTTGCTTCACGTAGCCTGTGGTTGATTGCAGACGTTCAGATCCATTCGTTTCTTGAGCTTTTCCATTTCGCCTTCGACTTTTGCTTAGGGTAGTCACTACCCTTAAGCCTTCCTCATCGCTTTTTATTTTTTTTTTAATAATGCTTCGATCAGCCCCCGGAGTTGATCGCAGATCCTTTAGTGAAAGTTGGATTTGAAGACGTAATGACGGTTGATCCTTTCGTTCTTTGAGCTTATCAACTTTCGCCCTTGACTTTTGCTTGGGTAGTCATCACCCTTAAGCCTTCCCCATCGCTTTTTCTTTTTTTGTAATAATGCTTCGCTCAGCCCCCGGAGTTGATCGCAGACGTTCAGATCCTTCAGTAAAAGTTGGATTTGAAGACGTAATGACAATCGGTCCGTTCGTTCTTTGAGCTTTTCAACTTTCGCCCTGACGTTTGCTTGGGCAGTCATCACCCTTAAACCTTCCCCATCGCTTTTTCTTTCTTTTTTGTAATAATGCTTCGCTCAGCCTCCGGAGTTGATCGCAGACGTTCAGATCCTTCAGTAAAAGTTGAATTTGAAGACGTAATGACGATTGGTCCTTTCGTTCTTTGAGCTTTTCCACTTTCGCTCTTGACTTTTGCTTGGGCAGTCATCACCCTTAAACCTTCCCCATCGCTTTCTCTTTTTTTTTGTAATAATGCTTCGCTCAGCCCCCCGAGTTGATCGCAGACGTTCAGATCCTTCAGTAAAAGTTGGATTTGAAGATGTAAGGACGATTTGTCCTTTCGTTCTTTGAGCTTTTCCACTTTCGCCCTTGATTTTTGCTTGGGTAGTCACCAACCTTAAGCTTTCCCCATCGCTTTTTCTTTTTCTTGTAATAATGCTTCGCTCAGTCCCCGGAGTTGATCGCAGACGTTCAGATCTTTTAGTAAAAGTTGGATTTGGAGGTATAATGAAGATCGGTCCTTTCGTTCTTTGAGCTTTTCAACTATCGCCCTTGACTTTTGCTTGGGCAGTCATCACCCTTAAACCTTCCCCATCGCTTTTTCTTTTTTTTGTAATAATGCTTCGCTCAGCCCCCGGAGTTGATCGCAGACGTGCAGATCCTTCAGTAAAAGTTGGATTTGAAGACATAATGACGATCGGTCCTTTCGTTCTCTGAGCTTTTCCACTTTCGCCCTTGATTTTTGCTTGCGTAGTCACCACCCTTTAGTCGTCCTGATCGCTTTTTCTGTTTCTTGTAATAATGCTTCGCTCAGTCCCCGGAGTTGATCGCAGACGTTCAGATCTTTTAGTGAAAATTGGATTTGAACACAAAATGACGATTGGTCCTTTCGTTCTTTGAGCTTTTCTACTTTCGCCCTTGACTTTTGCTTGGGCAGTCATCACCCTTAAACCTTCCCCATCGCTTTTTCTTTTTTTTGTAATAATGCTTCGCTCAGCCCCCGGAGTTGATCGCAGACGTGCAGATCCTTCAGTAAAAGTTGGATTTGAAGACGTAATGACGATTGGTCCTTTCGTTCTTTGAGCTTTTCCACTTTCGCCCTTGATTTTTGCTTGGGTAGTCATCACGCTTAAGCCTTCCCCATCGCTTTTTCTTTTTCTTGTAATAATGTTTCGCTCAACCCCCGGAGTGGATCGCAGACGTTCAGATCCTTTAGTGAAAGTTGGATTTGAAGACGTAATGACGTTTGGTCCTTTCGTTCTTTGAGCTCTTCCAGTTTCGTCCTTGACTTTTGCTGGAGCAGTTATCACCCTTAAACCTTCCCCATCGCTTTTTCTTTTTCTTGTAATAACGCTTTGCTCAGCCCCCGGACTAGATCGCAGACGTTCAGATCTTTTAGTGAAAATTGGATTTGAACACAAAATGACGATCGGTCCTTTCGTTCTTTGAGCTTTTCCACTTTCGCCCTTGATTTTTGCTTGGGTAGTCACCACCCTTAAGCCTTCCCCATCGCCTTTTCTTTTTCTTGTAATAATGTTTCGCTCAGCCCCCGGAGTGGATCGCAGACGTTCAAATCCTTTAGTGAAAGTTGGATTTGAAGACGTAATGACGTTTGGTCCTTTCGTTCTTTGAGCTTTCCCACTTTCGCCCATGACTTTTGTTTCTTAGGCTTAAGCTGGGCTCTCTCATTCTGTTCTTCTTTTTTAATTATGCGTAGAGGTTCGTTTTGTATCGAAAAATAGGTGTGCAGACTAACCTAATGATGATGAAGAGAGTTTTAATTAAAATTTAGATAACTCCATCCCATTTTCGGGTGGTGCGTTTTGAATGGTCTCGCGCATTCAATTATTAAATTTCCACGGTGAATGAGGAGCAAAAAAAAAAACGAGGAGCAACTTTTCAGTTTGGTTTTCACCGGTGCGCCGCCGCCGTGCACAATGGCGCGCGCGAAAAAGTCCGATACGGTATACAAAGCGCGCGCGAAATTTTCTTCTTTTTTTTGCGCGAGCTTTGTGCCAGTTGGTGGCTGAATGTGCAGATGGCGTTGTCTGCGTATTGTCTGCGCCTTCACAATGTGCTTCCTGTCGAGATACGGCAGCGTTCATTTCCCTGCCATTGTCTTACTTGCGCGCCGCATACGATACCGGGTGTGCAGAAGTCGTCAAGACGCGCACCTCATTTGCCTTCACCACCGGCGTCGTCGTAAACTCGTTGAATTCATGAACGATTCCAATGGCGCGGCGGTTATCTCCTCCTCTGGAAATCACCCAGACGATCTTTTTAGTTAGTGTCTGTCACAATCACAAATATTTTGTACAAAGCTCCACCGTGGCACCAGGTAATCCATTCAATTTGAAAGCCTCATCCTCAGAAGATAAATCATCCACTTGAGATCCCCTATGGATCACTCGATACCAATTTTTTTTTGTTACTCGTGCCCATTGAAGATCCGCCCCATATTTAAATGGGGCTCGATGGGCTCCTAACAAGAAAGCACAAAGAAGAAAATCAATGTCTACATAAATCTCGTGTTTTTACAGTCGCCGTTTTTACTTATCCCATTTGTGTCCCACAAATCGCGCGCGGGGGTGAGGAAGTGAGAGAGAGAGAGAGAGGGAGGGTGTTTGTGGCGCGCGCGCTCCCGACGAGGACGGAGTTAAGTAGTTGCAAACAAAGACGCAGGTGCACGAAGGCACTCTGTTATTCGGCGGGTATTATTTTTAGAAAATGAAGCAAAGTAGATAAGTCCGTGTTGGCCGGCATTGTATTTGTGTCGCATAAAAAAAAAGTTTATCTACGCCGCCGGAAAATCCGCTCTCTTGCTTATTGTCCGGATTATAAAGGAAATTTAGATTGCAGGAAGATTCTTCTCGTAATTAGTTCGGGATTGCCGTCGTGCGCCGCTGCGTAGTAGTAAATAAAACGGCGGTAAATAAAACGCGTCTTGGATAAAAATAAATCCAAGGGATATTAGGGACGCGTACAAGATAAGAGCACACTCGATTTCGTGGGAGGGGACTTTTTAAATAAAATAATTTTCAATTTCGTGCAACGAACGATTCCGACACGGCCCCCCCCCATTTTATTATGCCGACTACGTCCGATATTGCCGCTTATATTTTCGGACTTAACAGAAATGTAAGCCCCAACTTCCCAGGAGGGGCCAACGAGCGTGATACAATTATAAAGGATTTAAGGCAACAAGCGCCAAGTCATTCAGATCCGTACGTACACGATGGATCACGCGGAGCCCCCCCGGGGACGGTCTCTTAAACAGCCGGACACGTTCTGAACCAGAGGACAATAATCGCCACCGTTATTATCATTAATAATAATATTTAAGAAAAAAGCGTAAAAATACATAATGTTTGTTTTTCTTTTCGCTTTCAAGTAAACCTAGTTCTCTATGCTAAAAACTAACGGCTTCTCGAATTTCACTTTCGACAGGTCTTGAAGTTCCCTGTTCTTTGATTTCACGCTGGCCAACTTGTCTTCCTCGTTCTGGTTCTGGCGGCTGAAGAGCTTGCCAATCCTCTCCTCGTCCTCCCTTTTCTTCCTTAGGCTCTCCACCGTATCCACCAGTTTCCTGTACTGATCGGAAACGACCCAGTTGGTGCTCTTGATGCTCCGCTTTACCTTAGCCGGAACGGTCGCCGGTACTCCGGGGGGCGCGGGCGCGGGTGAAATTGTCCCCCCTCCGGTTTTCTTCATCGAGTCGAGGATAGCGTCCGCCTGGGCGCGGTTTTTTACCACCGTGTTCAGGTTAAACGGGATTATATAGCTATTGGCGCCATCCAATCCCAAATTCGACAACTGTTGATTAACCAACTGGGGATTTTCGTATTTCTTCCCCGTGACCGGCTCCCTATCTTCAATGCACGGATCCGGGACGTTCATGGGGTCGAGGAGCAGCGGCTCGTCGTAGTACGGCCTACAGATAAGATCAGTGGAAGACAGGTTCTTTTGAGAGGAAGGCGGCGACTCCCGGATTAACTTCTTCTCTCTCGATCTGCCAAAAGAGACCCGACGGTATCCAAAAAATAAAATAAAGGAGACGCACTTACTTATCGTGTACCCGTTCTTTGTTTCTTCTTATCTTCACGGGTGGCTGAAGGGGTTTTATAACCGCGGTTATGGGGGGCGCGGTTTTGAGATGCTCAAGGGGCACAAAGTAGCTTAGCGGTTCATCCAAGCCTGAGGTCTTGTGTTGCTCTTTGTTGGCGGATCCTGGTTTTTCAAAGTGTCTGCCTAATTCGAGAACGTTGAGGCCTGGTCCTTCCACCCCCAACGTCTTCTGCAGCTGTTGATTGATCAAGCCGAGTCTTCCGAAGTGCTTACCACCCCCACTTGAATCCACTTCGAATACCTTAAGGCCAGGTCTGTTCACACCCAAGGTCTTCTGTTGCTCTTGATTGTTCGGGTCGGGTCTTTCGAAGTGCTTGCCGCCTCCACTCGAGTCTGCTTCGAATACGTTGAGACCGGGTATCTTCAGCAGTAAGGGTTCACTAATGAACAACGGTCGAGTTACTTTTTCTGAACGCGAATAGCATTCAAATGGCGTGCCAATTACTACTTTAAAAAATTTTGACTCGATGTGATGTTACACGACCACTCGAATGCGAATTTATGCGGGAGGGGGGGGGGAGGTCGCGCCATTAATGTAAACTAAAACCAAAATATTTCGCTTGAATTTTTTGCAAGGGTTTATTTATCACGGGCACGTCATTCGTATACTATCGCTTAAAACTATGTTTTAGCTACAGCTTATCGACGAAAACCGAGTGGGCGTCGCCCGATGTTCCCATCAGGTCCTGCACTTCCTGGTTCGTCGATTTTATGTTGCCTACTTTATCATCACGATCATCTACCGCATAAATTTGCTCGTACAATTTGCCTTCTTTTCCCTTGCTGGTCCTCTTGTACCGTCGGACGTCGCCGCCGTGTCCCCCCATCGTCCTTCTCATTCTACCGGGTGCTGGATTCGCCGGTGGAAGATTCGACGGTATTTTAACCGCCTGGGGAGTCTTGCCAATTTGGGATTTAATCATGCCTTCTTGCACCATTCCGTTTATGTCGAATGGGGGTAGGTAGCTGTTAGCCCCGCCCAGTCCCAGCGATAGAAGGTTCTTGTTTACCAGCTCGGGGTTGGCAAACTTGCCGTCGCCTTGCAGCTGGCTCGCCACTATAGCCTCTGTGGTTCCGCTCGTATTCCCCGCGGGAGAAGGTGGAGGTTGGAGGTGTTGGGGCTTCGCCTGCATCGCTGATTGCTCCAGTTCGGCCGTCTGGTACTGA
This sequence comes from Prosopocoilus inquinatus, assembly GCA_036172665.1. Lineage (NCBI taxonomy): Eukaryota > Metazoa > Arthropoda > Insecta > Coleoptera > Lucanidae > Prosopocoilus > Prosopocoilus inquinatus. Next base: position 10,825,794 of record CM069879.1, read on the forward strand.
TCTACGTTATTTACTTCTTCGTCATGCGTCAGCACGGGATATTGCATGAAATTCGGGCGTACGAAAGACTGGGGTTTCGGAGGACCCACCAGGCCCGCCCGTTCCGTTTGCTGAGGCAAATGAATTCGCTGCGTTTCTTTTGGTTCTGTAGAGCGAGGGCTCGTGGTGGTCACGCTCGGCTGCGATGCCTCGGCGGAGCTTTGCGTGCTTACTGAATTTTCTTCCAGGTCCATCAGCGATTCCGATTGGGACTCGCCGCCGGCGGCTTCGCCGACTAGCGTTTGGGATTCGGCGGCGAGCGCAGGACTCTTATTGTGGTGAACCTGCGGCGGGGCAAGTTCCTGTTCTTTCACGTTGACTGTATTGCTGCCTTCGGTCGTGACGCATTCGGTCGAGTGCGCCGAAGACTTCTCCATTAGATGCATCAACATGCTCAGGTGTTGCATCAGGTAATTCTTGACCGGCTCAACTTGCACCTGACAGTTCATGGACATCCTCTCGTACCTATCCAGGAGCTTTTCGATCAGCTTGATCTTCTTATTGATGTCGATCTTTGGATTGCTCTTGTGCTCGCTGGTGTCCGGCAGTTCGAATAAGAAGTTGCCCTGCTCTTCCTCGGATGGGGGTGTTATGGCCTCCTCACCGTGCCTGCTTTTTATCTTGGGCAAGGGCAAGCCTTCGGCTAATTGGTTGTTCTTCTTCAAGTTACGCAAGTTCTTGGTGATGCTGACCACGAAGGTTTTTAGGGTGGGGGCGAGCCGAAGGCAAGTCTTTCTATTCACTTGGTCGCCCACTATCTTATTTAGCATGACGATCACCTCGTGCAGCAATTCTTCGGCGTGTCTGACGTCGTCTTTCGCCTGGTCTTCTCGGAATTCCTTGATTTCTTTCTGCAAACAAAAGCATCAATCAGCACGATAAGGATTAGGCGTGACAGAATACATACGACGTCCTCTTCAGCGCAAGTTCTGGAAATGAACTTCCCAAATTTGTTGTAAAGTGTGGGGTTGTCTTTGAGCTTGACGACGAACACGTCGATGAGCTTCAGCGCCAGATTCCCGTTCAGCATCTTCCTCATGTCTTCGTGTTCTCTCATTTTCTCGTCACACTCTATTTGCTGGAAGGAAACGAGCGAAATGAATTTGCAGGTGAAGGAATTTGGGGGGAGCGAGAGAATTTACCAGGGTTTGGTTGTACCTCAGCGCGTCGACTTCGGTGCAATTCAGCGTCTTGTTGGTCCCCATTTTGCTGCAAGGTACGCTCACGTTCGTTTTGTGTATGTACTGGAAGCCCCCCGGCTCGGTCGAGTTGCTCTGTATTGGAGCACTGGTGTTGGTACTTTTAGGATCAGCGACGGTCGAACTGTTCTCCACATTAGAATTTTGATTTCTTATAAAATTTAACATCTGCACGTTCTTTTGGGGCGGCTCCCCCAGGCTCTTAATGAAATAGTGATTGTTGTTGACTTGCCTGACGACCTTGCCCTTTCGATCTAAATATTTAAGGCGTCTGCGCTTCCTGTAGTTCACGATGCCATCGTTCTCGACCAGCGGAGACAGGTAGGATTCTGTAAAGTCGTTCAAGTTTCTAACGCGGCGCTTCGCGTCTTGCTCGACCACGTCCTTGAAACTATCGACGTTATCCAACTTCAACCTGATGGCTTCTTTTTTAGCCACTCTCGGAGCCAAGCGCTTGTTTTTGTTTTCTCTTATCTTTTGCAAGACGCGCGCCAGGTTTCTCTGCAAATGCACCCTCGCTTGGGGCGCCGTTTGCTTTCTCTTCCTTAGTTGGCTCTTAGTGCGCTTTTTGTGATACCCCCCAAACCCGTCCTCGTATTTTCTTTGTTTGGCGGAATAGTCGTCGTCAGTTTCCTCGTCTTCCTCCAATTCCAAATCCACCGGGCAGGTCTCTTTCGAATCGTCGTAATAATCGTCCATGCGCCTTTTCTTTATGACCGCGTTGTACAATTTCTCCACGAGAAGTCTCTCCTTCAAATCATCGGCCATCGATTCGGGTTCGTAGTAGCCTTCCTCGATTACTCGAAGGTCCTTGAACCTCTGGGGTTGTAACACGTGCTTCTCGGGGAAGAGTTTCTGCGTTGTTTGTTTTAGGGTGATCTTGGCGGTGGGCGGCGCCTTGGTGGTGGGCGTCGGCTTCTTCTTTCCCTTGCCATGGCCATGCACTTTATCCAGAACTTCTCTTTCTGCCATCGCGCCTTTGTCTTCCAGATCTTTAACGCGCTTGTTGTATATCTTCACCAAGTTTTTTAATTTCTTAAGCAGCTCCTCTTGTTTGCTCGTGAATTCCGTATTAGCTTCAGCTGCCTCGTCTTCTTCTTCTTCTTCTTGTTCTTCCTCTTCATTTCCTTGTCCCTTTTCCGCAATGCGGATGTCTCCTTTGATTTTCCTGTCGAGGACGGGCCTGTTGATGCTTGGAACGCTTCCGGAATCGTGCATTTTATCATTCCTCTCGATCTCATCTTCTTCATCGTCCAAATTCGAGGAGAGCCCCACCGACCTTGGCGTGTTCGCCGAATTTTTCCCCCGCTGGAAGAGGTAGTCCTTATTGAAGCAGTTAAGGTCGAAACCGCTCTCGATGAAGGAGTGGTTCGGCTGGGACTTGTGCTTGTCGGAATCCAAGTTCGGGAGGTTCGAGGAGGTTATGTTGGTGGTGTTCGTCGTTTGCGACGAAGAGTCTAAGATCTCCGTTCCCGAATCGGAGGTCTTCGTCTCGTTGAATTTGGTTTCGTTCAAGAAGTATTGCTGCGCCGTGTTTGATCCGTGCGCGGCTTGGGGGCCGGCGGGCGACGATTCAAGGAACTTAGTCGAGTTAACCTTTTTGACGAAGTTGGGGAAGTTGGGCGAGGAGGAGGAGGAAAATTGGTCTCTCGTGGTGGTCGTCTCGCATTCCTGTGGGGGCGCCAGGTTTATGGTGACGTTGAAGTAGTTGTAACTTGCTCCCGACTTGTCACTCGCCTCCGACTTGTCACTTGCCCCCGACTTTTTCGACGACGGCTCTTCCTCGGACTTGTCGTTGTAAGAACCGAAAGTGGGTTCGTCCATATCCGAGCCGAAAGTATCGTTGCTGGTCGATCCTGGTTTTGAGAAATCGTTGTCTTCATCGCTTGAGCCTTTGTGGTTATTGGTCTCATCGTTTGATTCGTTTGAATTGCCTGAAACGTCGGGGATGCACTCGTCCTCCTCGGAAGATGCTCCACCCTTATTTGAGGAGCCAAAGCTGGTTTTGTTGAGCAGATCGCTCAGCTTTATGCTGTAAGTGGTGGTCAGCTCGAATTTGATGGTAGCTTCAGTGTCGGTGGAACCGTTGATGTTGCCGGCGGCGGTTTCATTGCCGGTTGTATTGCCGGGTAGGCATAATTCAGCGAGCTGCTCTTCTTTGGTCTTCTTTTTGTACGACGCCTTTTTGGAATCGTTCCCGGGCTCTTCGTCTGTGTCCGCGTCTTCCGACCGCTTATCCGTCTCCTCATCATCCGTAGGGTCGAAGTACTGGTCGTCTTCTTTTGAGCCGTACCGCTTCTTCCGAACTTCATCATCCCCCACGTTTCCGTTGCGATAATCCAAGTCAATGTAGTACTTCAACTGTCGCGACTGAAATTTCACCGTGGCTTCTACGGCCGGCGCTTCGCGTTTCTGGTCAAAATTTTCGTAGTAGTCGTAATCCAGGTTTGCGATGTTTGAAGGATCCAGCTTATCGCTGTTTTCTACGGCCGTATCTTCGTAAACGTCCTCGTTGGTTTTCGGCAGGGGCTTTTGCTTCACTTGCGCGTCGGTATAATCGTTTTGGTTGATGCTATTTGCGATGTCGCTCTTGATCTTATCGAAAACTTCTTTCGTATAGAGGTTGCTGAGCTGGTCTTCCGGTGCGTCATATTTCGTTTCCTTCTTGGCCTTCTCCTCTTCTTCTGGCTTGGTTTCTTTCTTTTCGATGTTCTCCTTGTCGTCGGAAACGTACTTGTGCCCCTTGATGTGGATGACGTCCTTCGATTCTTTTACCTTGAAGCCGCCCTCCTTCGACGTTTCGTAATCGTTCTTCTCGGTGTTCGCCGCCTTCTTCAACGGTATAACTATCAACGCCTGGGTGTCAGATTCGTTCATGCTGGGCGTGACGAACTCGTCTTGCTTCGCCAGTTCTCTTTGCTCGGCCGCCGAAGTCGGCTCGCTTTGGTCCTCCAGCAAATTCTTTTTTTCCTGCGACGCCAAATCGGGATTCGGTTCTTCATTGGACTTGTACTCGTTCTGCCTGGATTCATAGGCCTTCACAGTCGCTTTCAGATCATCAGATATAATATCGTCCGCGTCTTTCATGTTTTTGTGATGGAACTTCCGAAGATCTTCCCTGTTGATGGCCAAGCTGAGAGGGGACAAGCCGGGCTGCAACGGAATCATAATCACTTTGGGATTCCCTTTTGGTTTATGCAGGCGACCGTGTCGCCTCTTTGCTTTCGCCTTCTTGTTCTTCTTGACGTGGTATTCCTCCTGCGGTTCCGAATTGAACTTGAGCTCCACACCAGCGGAGGAATCATCCCGCTCTTCTTCATTGGCGCTGACGTCTCGGATTCGTTTGAGGGGTCGTTCCTCCGACGACGTCAGCGCCTTCAAACTATTAAAACTTTCCTGGTTCATGAAGTTGGCGTTTTCTGTTTCGAGCGCGTCTTCGTCACGCTTCTTGGCGGCGGCCTGAAAGCTTGGGACCCCCCTGTACATCTTCAAGCCGGACCTGTCCGACTTCAAAAGCCTATCGATGTTCGCCAGGACGTTATCGCCTTCGTCCTTCAGCAGTTCTTCTTTCGAAGCGGAGCCCACGGCTTTCTGGGGCGTCTCCACGAAGCTCCAGAGTTTATTGATTTCCTCGAACTTGGGGTTTTTGATCGGTACTGAGGTGATGTTCTGAGGAGGGGGCGTTTGGACCAGCGGGGGTTGCTGAAATTGCGGTTGCCCCAAGGACGGCGCGATGGGGTGTTGAGGAGTTGTCGGGGGCATGATGTGATGCTGTAGGTATTTGTTTAAGAGGAGCTTGTGTTTTAGGTTGTTGTCGCTGTGTGTTTGGGGCGGTTTGGTTTGGGGCAGGTCCTTTTTGTGAGGGTGGGGGGCGTTGCGGCACGGGTTTCTCGCCCTTGAGTTTACGCAGGACATGTTGCGGTCTTCGAATTCCCGACTGAGCTCTTGGGCCAGCCCCAGCACGTCATGGGAGGATGTGTAGTAGTACTCGACGTCTGGCTCTGAGGAATTCTTCAGTTTGCTGGTGTCCGAGGGTGGGTCGGTCGTGTTCTGTTTGAGAGGTGGAGGTTTTTGCTCGCGTTTTTCGTAGTGCTTGGAGCCGTACTTGATGCCGGGGACGTTCTGCACCCCCGTTTCGCTGCGCGGTACGACGTTGACCTCGCCCGAGTCTTGCTCGCTGTCCACGTTGAAGTTTACGCTGACGTTGGATCGCCTCTGCCTTCGTCTTCCCCCGCGGGTGATTTTTTTCCGCTTTCGCCGCAGATTCCTGGAATTCCTCGCGGCGGTTTTCAGGTAGACGTAGGGGTAGACGTCGTTTTCGGGGCGCGCGGCGTCGTCGCCGACGCTTCTCTTCAGGAAAGAAAAGTCGTTGGGTTTGGATGCTTGATCGAAATCATCCTGGAAGTTGGGGGGCGGTTAATTTTTTTGAGTTTGCGAAGGGGCTTTGCGGCTTACGTTGTGGGGATCTAAATCAGCGCTACGGGCTTTGTTGGCGTTGAGGGCCGCTTGACGTATCCATCGGAATTCATCTTTGTAGCGGAGGAGGAGGGTTAAGAATTCGTTCAGTTCCGGGGGGTTTGATTGGTCGACCTGAAGAGTCTGCAACAATCAATTGAAGAAATTAATGAATGAGATTTTGCTTGTAGCGCAAATGTTGAGGCGGCAAGCGAGAAAAGAAGAAATGTATGTGTTTTTTTCTTGGTAATCATGCAGTGCATGCTTGTGTTGGTTGTAAATAAGTTATTCCCCTGTTTTTGCCGGAAGCGGAATCGCGCCATCCGCATGCAACAGTGTTGCTTGCTACCCGACGCGCGGAACGATCGACGGGCGAACTCGGCGTTGTTTATTTTTTAGCGCCGCCTGACGGCTCCCGTGTAATCTTATCAATTATTAAACAGGCGAGTCTTAAGTAAAACAATAATTTAGCCGTCGGTAATAGGAAAATAAAAAGCAGCGCCGCCGCCGGCTCGCTCTTTATGATCCATATTTAAACGCAGATATTAGAATTAATATTCTGAATTTTTAGGAGGAGGAACAGATGTTTTCCTCCGTTCGCTTTTCTTATTATTTTTGCATAAACCTCCGTCCCCCCTCTCCCCCATTTCCAGGATACGTCCTCCTCCGAAATCCTCCGACGGGGACGTATTACGCACACGTGCTTTACGTTCCGCGTAAAACGCGTCAACCGATAATTGGATTAGGGGTGGGTATGTTAGCGCAGGTATTAAACACGGCGGCGCTCTCTCTTACGGGATTTTCTCAGATAAGGCTCGTCTCTAATTTACACGGAAAAGCATTAAGCTAATGTTCTGCATACGTTATACTCAATTAGGCGGTTTGTCTCTTCCGAAGCGGAAGGGATCACACATAAAGAACCCTAAACTGACAACGGCCGAACTTTTCACACCTTACCCAATAGCGTTTTTTTTTTTGAAAAATCCGCCCATTGTCTTGGAGAAACTTCAAGCAAAACTTCTTGTAACGGAACGAGCGAGACCCAAGATACGTTAAAAATCACGAGCGAGAAAGACATGATTACACGCCAAGGTTGCACCCCAAGGCGTAATTTATACAATAAAATACAATGCCTGTTTAAATTTAAACCTAAGTTTAAACCCAAAACTATTATGTCAATTGTTGTTTTGAAACTTGGAAAGTTAAATCTGAATTATATTCATAAAAAAAATATTAACCAAGCAAACACTCAATCCAACTCAACTCGATCTAAGGAAGCTTGAAGCTAAGCTTTAGAAATAAAAAGTCACATAAAAAATTAAAAGTGAAGAATCAAAATACTCAAAAACTTAAAATTGAAACTAAATTGGAATTAAGTTCAACCCGCTCGGGTCAACGTAACTCCGACTCGTCCAAAGAAAAAAAAAAAAGATGACTCGGAAATGACTTCTAGATACAATCGAAAAATAAAAAGAAAGGTTTTCGTTTAAAACTTACGAAAAAATAAATCAATCTTTTAAAATGAATTAAACAAACAATAAAAAGAAAGGGTTTCGTTTAAAACTTACAAAAAAATAAATCAATCTTTAAAAAATAAATTAAACAAACACAATGAGAAGTAAACCTGAAAATTAAAATTCAACAATAAAGATTCTACTCGAGTCTGAGCGAGACGAACACGACGCACTCTAATTCTCTGATTCAATACAATTCGAAAATAATTAAATTAAAAGTCGGGGAAGATTTATACAAAACTAGACAACATAAAATCAATTAAAAAAAAAACAACTCAAAAACGTTAAATTTATCTCAACTCTAATTGGGTTTAAATTTAAAATTGATCGTCTTTTGCTTTTGCTCACTCGCTTTGAATTTATTTTACGTTTTGATTATTTGATTATCAATTGATCGTCTTTTGTTTTTTTTTTGTTTACTCGATTTGAATTTATTTTACGTTTTTCGATTCCTTCGATCAATCGCGCCATTTCTGTTTTCTCTTTTATGCGATTCGGTTTTATTGATCAGTTGATCGTCTTTTGTTTTTTTTTTTGTTTACTCGATTTGAACTTGTTTTACGTTTTGATCCATTCGATCGATCGCAATTTTTGTTTATTTCTTTAAGCGATTTGATTTGATTTATTGATTATTATCAATTGATCGTTTTCTTTTCTCGATTTACTCGATTTAAATTTATTTTGCATTTTGATTCCTTCGATTAATCTCTTTTATGCGATTGGATTTTATTTATCAGTTTATCGTCTTTTGTTTTTTTTTTCTATACGCCATTTGAATTTATTTTTGATTCCTTTGATCGATCGCGCCATTTCTGTTTCTTTCTTGCACGCGATTTGATTTTTTTTTTATTGATTTTTGTCAATTGATCGCTTTTTCTTGTTTTGATTTACTCGATTTGAATTTATTTTGCGTTTTGATTCCTTCGATCGATCGCGCCATTTCTGTTTTTTCTTTTATGCGCTTCGATTTTGTTTATCAATTGATCGTCTTTTGTTTTTTTTTTCTTTACGCCATTTGAATTTATTTGACGTTTTTTGATTTCTTAGATCGATCGCGCCATTTTTGTTTCTATCTTTTACGCGATTTGATTTTATTTATTGATTATTATCAATTGATCGTTTTTTTTGTTTTGATTTACTCGATTTGAATTTATTTTGCATTTTGTTTTCTTCGATCGATCGCACCATTTCTGTTTTCTCTCTTATGCGATTCGATTTTATTTATCAGTTGATTGTCTTTTGTTTTTTTTTTCTTTACGCCATTTGAATTTATTTTACGTTTTGATTCCTTCAATCGATCGCGCCATTTTTGTTTCTATCTTTTACGCGATTTGATTTTATTTATTGATTATTATCAATTGATCGTTTTTTTTTGTTTTGATTTACTCGATTTGAATTTATGTTGCATTTTAATTCCTTCGATCAATCGCGCCATTTCTGTTTTCTCTCTTATGCGATTCGATTTTATTTATCAGTTGATCGTTTTTTGTTTTTTTTTCTTTACGCCATTTGAATTTATTTTTGATTCCTTTGATCGATCGCGCCATTTTTGTTTCTTTCTTTTACGCGATTTGATTTTTTTTTATTGATTTTTATCAATTGATCGCTTTTTCTTGTTTTGAGTTACTCGATTTGAATTTATTTTGCGTTTTGATTCCTTCGATCGATCGCGTCATTTCTGTTTTCTCTTTTATGCGTTCGATTTTATTTATCAGATCGTCTTTTGTTTTTTTTTTTCTGTACGCCATTTGAATTTATTTTACTTTTTTTGATTCCTTCGAGCGACCGCGCCATTTTTGTTTTCTCTTTTAAGCGACCTGATTTTTTTTAATTATATTTTTTCCTCAACATTTAACGATTAAATTTTTTTTTATAATTTTTATTTTCACGTCTATCATCTTTGGTTTTCTGTTTTTTTCCTCTCTGTTTGGTTTGGCTTTATTTGATATGATTTTTTAATTTTTTAATTATCAATTGAATTGTTGACTTTTGTTGTCGTTTTTCTTTTTCGTTTATTCGATTTGAGTTCATTTCATTTTACATTTTAATCTAATCTAATAATATTAATGGATAGATAATTTTCGGTTGTCAATATTTACGTCGATTTGATATATTCTTAGTTTTACAGGTTTTTATTTTCTCCTATCTCCATCCACGATCGTCTTTTGTTTCTGTTTGATTAAATTTAACGATATTTTGTTTCTTTACTTTATGGTCAGCTTTTCATTTCATGGTCACATTTTCATTTAACAATTTTTCTCCTTTGTTTTTCCACGGTTTTTACGTCTTTGTTTCACACTATCAAATAACGACATACGTTAAAATTTGACACTTGTCAAATAACAGTCACACGAAATTATTTCACCTACTTTTTTAAATTTATTTAGCATTTTCTGTTTTTTATAATGCAAAGAAGACCTCATTTTTCCCCTGTACCAAGGGCCCCGCAAAAATTTCTCGCCCGTGGCCTCGCAACTGTTAAGGCCGCCTTTGTGTACTAGCTTCGGCTGGAGCCTTAATTTTTGAGTATTTTAGTCCAGTTTTAGATTTTTTTAACTATCTATTAGTTTTTTTTTGAGGTTTGTACGTTACTTGGGTTTCGTCCAGTTAATTAATTTTTTTAACGTTTTTTTTTTATTTTGAGTTGAGCTGAGTTAGCCTTAATCTTAATTCCAGCTAAGTTCTAACCTTTTGCTCGAGTCTGACTGGTTTTGGATAAAATAACTGCAATATTAGTAAACCAAAAGTTCCAAAATTTATTTAAACGCGGTTTCTAAGACAGATTCCCGAAACACCGAAAAGGAGAAGTGGCGCCCGATTGCTCCGCGCCGCGCGCCGCCGCCCGTAATTAAATTTCGCATGAATTCGATAAATTCCACGAACGGCGGCGCAAATATTATGCCACTTTTTAAAGTAAATCCACCGCTTATTTAGCCGATTCCCTTGAAAAATTAAACTTCGAACAAACGAATCGAGTTCTACGGGAGGTGTTTTTTTTTCGCGACAAAAAAAGTTGTTCTCTTCTTTAAAATTTTTGCGCGAGAAGCAATCCTCTGAATTTCATTTCAGAATTTAATAAATAAATAAATAAATAAATAAATGTTATATAAATAAATAAATGTAAACTTTAAAGTTCAGTTTTAGTATTTAGTTTTGAGAAACATCATTTTTAAATATATTGAGTTTTTCCTGTTCTCGCCCCGCTGCGCTCAATAACCTACGGTTTAACTCGATAATTTAATTTTAGGTATGCTTGGCCAAACGTGATAAAAACGCGGAATTATTAAAGCACTGCGCGTAAGCAAATATTTTATTTGTTCACTGTCAGTTGCTTTTGGCCTTCAAACTTGTTTCTTTCTTCCTCATTTTCGCGCTGTTAATTTCAAGGACGGTTTTGAGCTGACGCGATTGTAAAAAATCGTAGCAACTCGAGCCTTGCACTGCATGAACCGACCAATAATCTCCCTTACGTTTCACAGTAACAATGAAATTATTTGATTTTCATTATTTTAAGCCGTAAGTCTGTAAGCTGTTTTTGTTTTTAAATATGTTGAGTTTTAAATAATATTTTCCTGTTCTCGCCCCGCTGCGCTCAGGGACCTACGGTTTAACTCGATAATTCCGTTTTAGGTATGCTCGACCGACATACGTGATAAAAGCGCGGAATTATTAAAGCACTGCACGTAAGCAAATATTTTATTTGTTTACCTGTCCGTTGCTCTTGGCCTTCAAATTTGTTTCTTTCTTCCGCATTTTCGCATGGTTAATTTCAAGAACGGTTTTGAGCTGACGCGATTGAAAAAAAATCGTAACAACTCGAGCCTTGCACTGCACGAACCGACCAATAATCTCCCTTACGTTTCATAGTAACAATGAAATTATTTGATTTTCATTATTTTAAGCCGTAGGTCTGTAAGTTTTCTTTTTTTAAATATATTGAGTTTTAAATAATAGTTTCCTGATCTCGGCCCGCTGCGCTCAGGGACCTACGGTTTAACTCGATAATTCCATTTTAGGTATGCTCGGGCAACATTACGTGATAAAAACGCGAATTATTAAAGCACTGCGCGTAAGCAAATATTTTATTTGTTTACCTGTCCGTTGCTCTTGGCTTTCAAACTTGTTTCTTTCTTTCGCATTTTCGCGCGGTTTATTTCAAGGACGTTTTGAGCGGACGCGATTGTAAAAAAAGTCGTAACAACTCGAACCTTGCATTGCACGAACCGACCAATATTCTCCCTTACGTTTAATAAAATAACAAAGAAATTATTTGATTTTCATTATTTTAAGCCGTAAGTCTGTAAATTTTTTTTTTTAAATGTATTGAGTTTTAAATAATATTTTCCTGTTCTCGCCCCGCTGCGCTCAAGGACCTACGGTTTAATTGGATAATTTCGTTTTATGGTACTTCTTCATTTCTCTTCGCGCCTCGCTCCAAAGTCATTCTTTCCTTCAAGCAGTTATTTGAACAGAGATCTTTGCCTTCTTTCCGATCAAATTCTCACCAAATGATTTAATAATAATTAGAGACTGCAAGATAGTAAGGAATGGCCCCATAACCTACCTGCCAGAGTCGCCGGCAAAGTGCAGCGAGAGTTAAATTATTTTATGAAAATAAATAGTTAAGAATAAACTCAAAGTTCTTTCGTTTCGTCTTTCTGTGATATTTCTCGTTATTTGTAGATATGTTGTCATTTTTGTTTGTTCTGCAAGCGCCGGATTTATTTTCTGGCTCCTCTTCGATTTCAGTTACGCATTATTTTAAGCCATAAAGTTCTTTTAAAAAATATATTGAGTTTTAAATAATATTTTCCTGTTCTCGCCCGCTGCGCTCAAGGACCTACGGTTTAACTTGATAATTTCGTTTTAGGTATGTTCGGCCAACATAATTTCAAGAACGGTTCTAAGCTGACGCGATTGTAAAAAATCATAACAACTCGAGCCTTGCACTGCACGGACCGACCAATAATCTCCCTTACGTTTCGTAATAACAATGAAATTATTTGATTTTCATTGTTGAGCATTAAACTGAAATTAACATTCACGTCGCGCGTCGTGAAGACCCAGAACATCGTCGGCAAAGTATGAACACGAGAATCACCACCTCCATCAAGGGGGTACGTTCGCATTAGAGTCAGAACGACGTTAATTTATTAAGTGAAACCATTACCTCCCTCCCCGAAGAGACGTCGATTCGTCTTAGTTATGCCCCGGTTTCATTTGATCATTGTGTTTTATCACCATCGTCGAAAAGCAGCGCACGAACGATTAGTTCGTAGCTAGGCACAGGCACCACTCCTCCACCCCGGCTCCCGTGTTCCTCCGAAGGGGACGGTGAGGTGGGGTGGTAACTACATACATGTGCATAACGTTTATGTGGGCCGTTCGAAATTTACAACCACCTCGAGCCGATACGTCGGGGAGGAAGTGTATCGGACCGGGTTATAACATCGAGCGGACCCCATATTTAATACTAAGTGTTCCGTAAAACACAGAGAGGGGCTAATGGAGGTGAGCAGCACCCCCAGGCCCACTCGATGAGCGCGCGTCCTCTCCCGGCGGTGTAAAGGGTTCGCCGCACCGTTGTTAATATACTAGTGGTGACTGAGATACGATCACATTAACATTAGCGGGGGTATTTACGGGCCTGCTTCACCTTGTTGCCAACTTGCTGTTTCCCCACTGAAAATATGCTAATAGGTACAACGGGGGTGTGCGCTGAAAAAATGTTTTCTTGCAAGTTACGACGCAGTCCCATGCGCGACGTAAACTTTGCTCTGCTCCTTGTTGATTAAAAATCTTTAAAATTTGAAAACGTTACTTAAAATTAGTACATTTTACTTCTAGGGGCTACCACCCACCTTATTATAATAATTACGATTACGTCACTTACCGAACCTGGTGGCAAGTTGCGCTGTGAAGTCAATCAGCTGTCCCGAACTAATCTCTGAATGAGAGGGGTACGGGTTTACAAACAATTAGGGCGCCAGGGAGAAACCCCAGCTGATGCGCGCACTGTGAAACCGATTCCCAAGGAAACTTTGAGTTTTTATTGTAAAACGTTTTCTTTTTTTATGTACGATTACGATTTATTATAAGTTAGTGCGTTGCAGGCTTATGAAGGGCACCGTCAAGAGTTAAACGAAAAACGAAATGGTTTCCTAAATATTTAATTTAATGAGAATTGACTCATATTAAATAAAATGCTTGTATCATTTGGAATGACTTGCTTATGTACTTACATCAAGTAAATCGCGTTCCGCAGTCGAAATTCCTAGCAAGACGAGAAACACAGCCAATTCGTTGAAAATAAACCAAACAGCCATACACCTGCAAAGAAAAAAAAATAATTCCGGTTTTATTATTCTCTTAATTAACAAAAAAAAAGTAATGTTCGAAGCGAAAGCTTTCGTGAATTCACGAAGACGACGGCGACGACTTCGAGAAGTTTTAATTAAGTATTTTATCGTTTGTTCGTCGGTTAATAGTATCAGTGTTAACAAGTCTCAATGAAGGATTTTTTTTTTAAATAAAAAAGTTTTCTTGTTTTGATTTTCCAATTTTGCAATACTCTTATGAAATCCGATTACATTAATCGATTGGATTCGTTCAATACGCTATAATCTTTTTATGAACTTAAAGGAGGGGAAAAAAATAATCGCAATCGTTGAAAGAGACCGACAGAGAGAGAGAGAGATGAAATAAGAGTGCAGTGTATTTGAGGTACGTTCAGAAATTCGTTGGAAAAAACTAAAGTACAAAAAACAGGGAAAGAGGAAGATGATCCCTTCTGCTAATCACTGCTCTTTCTGTCTTATTCTTTCTGTTTCCCTTTTCCTCCAGTTTATTTTTTTTTTTCTTCGTGATAGTTCTTTCGTACTTCCAGTTTTCTTCTTTTCTTTACTCCTTTTATACCAAATTGTTTAATATGTTTGATTTATTGCCTCTTCAAACCACTCTCAACTTTCCTTTGTTGTACTTCGTTTGTTTTCATTAATTCCTTTTCTTCTTTTCACTTTCTCGACGTTCATTTTCTTTCCCTCCTTTGTATTTCTTGTTGCTTGTAGTTATGCTGTCATTTTTGTTTATTCTACAAGCGTCGGATTTATTTTCTGGCTCCTCTTCGATTTCAGTTACCTTCTTCCTATCAGATTGCATTTTCAGTCACGTGGTACGTCTTCATTTCTCTTCACGCCTCGTTCCAAAGTCAGTCTTTCCTTCAAGCAGTTATTTGAACAGAGATTTCTGCCTTCTTTCCGATCAAGTTCCCACCAAATCATTTAATAATAATTAGAGACTGTGAGGTTGGAAGGAATGGCCCCATAACTTACCTGCCAGAGTCGCCGGCAAAGTGCAGCAGGGTTAAATTATTTTATGAAAATAAATAGTTAAGAATAAACTCAAAGTTCTTTCGTTTCGTTTTTCTGTGATATTTCTCGTTATTTGTAGTTATGTTGTCGTTTTTGTTTGTTCTGCAAGCATCGGATTTATTTTCTGGCTCCTCTTCGATTTCAGTTACCTTCTTCCTATCAGATTGCATTTTCAGTCACGTGGTACTTCTCCATTTCTCTTCACGCCTCGTTCCAAAGTCATTCTTTCCTTTAAGCAGTTATTTGAACCGAGATCTTTGCCTCCTTTACGATCAAATTCCCACCAAATGATTGAATAATAATTAGAAACTGTAAGGTTGTACGGAATGGCCCCATAACCTACCTGCCAGAGTCGCCGGCAAAGTGCAGCAGGAGTTAAATTATTTTATGAAAATAAATAGTCAAGAATAAACTCGAAGTTCTTTCGTTTCGTCTTTCTGTGATATTTCTCGTTATTTGTAGTTATGTTGTCATTTTTGTTTGTTCTGCAGGCGACGGATTTATTTTCTGGCTCTTTTTCGATTTCAATTACCTTCTTCCTATCAGATTGCATTTTCAGTCGCGTGGTACTTCTTCATTTCTTTTCACGCCTCGTTCAAAAGTCATTCTTTCCTTCAAGCAGTTATTCGAACAGAAATCTTTGCCTTCTTTCTGATCAAGTTCCCACCAAATGATTCAATAATAATTAGAGACTGTAAGGTTGTAAGGAATGGCCCCATAACCTACCTGCTGGAGTCGCCGGCAAAGTGCAGCAGGAGTTAAATTATTTTATGAAAATTAATAGTCAAGAATAAACTCGAAGTTCTTTCGTTTCGTCTTTCTGTGATATTTCTCGTTATTTGTAGTTATGTTGTCATTTTTGCTTGTTCTGCAAGCGACGGATTTATTTTTTGGCTCCTTTTCGATTTCAATTACCTTCTTCCTATCAGATTGCATTTTCAGTCACGTGGTACGTCTTTATTTCTCTTCACGCCTCGTTCCAAAGTCATTCTTCCCTTCAAACAGTTATTCGAACAGCAGCATTGTTGTTATATAAATTTATTGCGATTAAATAAACAATGATGAATCATAACGCGTACAAGGTCAGAGCCGGTGGAGGCTGACAATTTCTTCGAATTTTGTTTACACACGGTACGACGCGCGGCGCTCGTCCGCAAAAGAAAGAATCCGAAGTTACGGAAATGCAATATTGAACCTAATTTATGCACTCAATTAAGGGTATTTTTTGCGTAACAAATGCAACATCTGACGCCCTTCTTACGCAAGAATCCAAACGGAAGAAATTGCGTAAAAATTCTTAATGCGATCGTTGAAGTTAATACGTCAGCTTCCTCGGTTTGTATTTAAATTCGCTAAAAGAATATACAAATACGTGTTCTTGTTAATTTTCTAATAAAGTGATCTTAGGGTTTTACATTCCGGTTACCGTGTACGTAGTTCATTGTTTCTTGAACGCGTTAAAACCGGCTAAAAGCGTTATTAGTTTCGTTATGAATCGATAGTGCAACACTAAATTTCGTTTAATGGCTAATGCCCATTACGCCTATAACTTACTGTCCCAGAAACTACGAAGTCGCCTTAAAAATTAACAAGATGTAACGGTCCTTCCCATTCCCATTCCCAACCTTCTAATACCATGTATAAATTATGATCGTTCGCCGTTGCGGCGGCGGCGGCGGCGCGGCGCGGCGCGGCGCGGCGCGGCGCTTGTGCGTCGCCCGTCGAGTACTACTGGGCGGCAGACGCTCCTCGTCGCGATGCTCTTTTCATAATTATCCCGCGCCCTGTCATCGAAACGAACAACGGCCTGGCCGGCCATCTTTTTAATTTGGCTCCTTTCTCCCGCAGCCTCCTCCGCTGCAGCACTCAACCACTCTCCTTTATCATGCATATTGTATATTGTTCTTTGCTTAATTGTTTTTTATTCAGCGCACGTTAATTGCGATGACTTAATTGAGACTATGCGCGCGGGACTTCTCATTTTCACCCACCGCCAGCCACTATTGTTCCTTGAACAATACGTGCGTTGATGGGTACCGGTTTTCGATGAACCTCAAATCAACTGACATGACACCCTATAGATATTCGCTTGTTTTCTTTTAGACCACATGGACTTTAAAACATTTTAAGGTACACAAGTCCATTATCTGTTCGTACTGTTTTCATTATCTGTTCATACTGTTGGTAATTGAATTGTTTTTCTCCAATCCCTTTTTCAAGTTTCTTGGGATGGACAAGTCCATTATCTGTTCATACTGTTTTCATTATCTGTTCATACTGTTGGTAATTGAATTGTTTTTCTCCAATCCCTTTTCCAAGTTTCTTGGGATGGGGGTCTACCCTCTTTTCCAAATACCTTTATCTGCTGGGGCCCGCGGCAATTCTGTTTGGTGTTGCTTTTTCAAGCTTTTTCGCAAGTGCAACGGATGAGAACTGCACTGTCAGCTTTTCATACGCGCAACAGAAAATGAAACATGAAGGCTAGACTTAATATCATATTTCACCAAGTGCGCGGTACTTAAGAAAGATGCATTATTTTCTACGGCGCGTTGCTTATGATGGTGGAAATAAACTGGCGTTGCAGTTCTCACTGAAGCTTATCATTGACTTGGCAGATTAAATGAAGTTAAATAATTTTTCCGTTGGACCTACAGGGATTTCAAATCCTTGCACTATTTTGGATGAGTGTTTCCTTTCCATCTCTCCCTTGTCCAGTACACTCCCTTTTTGAGTGAATGACAATTAATAGATTGGTTAAAACAGACAAGAACCCGCCAAATCAACTATCAAAAAAGCAGAAGAGAGCTCGACCTCCGTCTCACATTTAAATGGACGAAGTAGTAGCCGCTTCCGCGATCTGTGCTGCATAGCACAGATAAGGGTCGATACAAAAAAAAAATAAAATGAACTGCAAACTTCCAAAGAACTAGTAACCAGATGATCCCCACCTAACCACCAATGCGATGAGAAGTCAGTCCAAATAAAAGAGTGAGCAAATGAGGGGGGAGACTCAGATGCCCGAAGCGATGGATAATGGCTTTTATAAAATGAAACATGGATGAAGGCTAACACCTCAGAGACTAAGAGGAAGGCGCGTGTCAGATTAAATTAAAGTACTATGAGCGCCACAGAATTTTGTTTCTTGACTAGAAACTAGAGAGGAAGCAAAGACATTCCTGGGGAATACCCAATGGATTAAGTACGTGAAGAGAAAATTGGAACTGGTCAACATCTCCAAAGATGGAAAGCACAAAAGTTAGGGAGAGGGGAAGATTCGACCCGTAATATTTTTGCAATGTGTCTAGGAATTAAGAAATAAGCAAAATAAATGCGTTACAAGCAATAAAAGTGATGTGATCAAACAAGATGTAAGCACGAAAGAAAAAGTGGAATAGATGAGACGATGGAAGGAAAAATGTTATGAACGGACGATAGATTGGTGAAAATTGCTAGAAATTGAAACCAGTTTCCACCAACTGATTTTTTTTTAAAGGCTTTCGTGAAGAAAGCCAGACGATAGATTTGGTAAGATGGAAGAGAGTAAGGAAAGAAGCTTAGAACGACTGGACGGCGTAGACGTTTGTCAAAAATATGGAAAATGGCCAAACGATGGAAGAGGTTTCCACCAGCTGGCTTTTTTTTTAAAGGCATTCGTGAAGAAAGCCAGATGGAAGATTTGGTAAGACGAAAGAGAGTAAGGAAAGAAGATTAGAACGAATGGACGGCATAGACGTGTGTCAAAAATATAGAAAATGGCCAAACGATGGAAGAGGTTTCCACCAGCTGGCTTTTCTTTAAAGGCAATCGTGAAGAAAGCCAGATTGAAGACTTAGTAAGATGAAAGAGAGTAAAGAAAGAAGATTAAAACGAATGGATGGCATAGACGTTTGTGAAAAATATAGAAACAGTTTCAGAACGATGGCCAAACGATGGAAGAGGATCTTCCAAGTCACAAGGGCGAACGAGAGTTGAAGATTCAACCCGTATGGCTTACGGCTTTCATAATTTACAATTTTGCCTCAAGAGACTTTACGAAAACAGACAAGGATTAACTTATTAGTGGAAAATGTCAAGTGGAAGTCAGCCGAAAAGAGCGACCACCATCTTAGTGGTTGCCTGTCCAAAAATGAGCAAAATTACAATTGTTGATAACCTAATATTACAATTCAGTGAGCAACTAGGTGCTTCGAAAAGGGCGAAGGAATGTGAAAATTTTGGCGAGTGAGCGAAGCCAAGAAGAAAAAAGAAGACATTAGAGGAAGAGTATTTAAAACCGTTTTTATAAATTCCAAACTAAAATAGAGAATCCTACAAAAAGGATAGAAGAACTATCCAAATACGTAATGTGGCGAGCAATAGAAAAGGTACCCCTTACGGTTTCTAAAAAAAGTCTTCTTCTTGATAGCCCTTCAAGTCTCTCCTTTCAAGTTTCATGGGATGAGGACTATTTTCTCAAAACCTGTATTCGTCTAGGTTAAAAGGTTTCGTTTCCACTCCTCACTCTCTCTTTCTTTCTCGTCCAGTACTGGCTGATCTTCCTCTTGAAATATCTTTACGTTTTCGTTTATTCTACTGCCATGCACCATTCCTCGGTCTTTTTTCTTCTCTCTTCTTACCTGACCCATTGTCAAGTGAGACGTCTGGGGCTTTTCTCATTTTCTTTTACTTGCAGCAGTCCCTCTCGAAGCTTGTTTCCTTTCTGTCTCTCTCTTGTCTAGTAAGCCTTTTCTCTGCTCTCCAAATTTCATTGGTCTTTGGGGACTATTCTCTTTTCTTAAAACCTGTAGTCGTCCTGCCAAACCTTTTCATTTCTACTTCCTCCTCTCTCTCTCTCGTCCAGTACTTGGTGATCTGCCTCTTGATACATCTTCAGCTCGTTTGTTTTACTGACTTGCACCTAACTACATTCTTCATTCCTCGGTCTTCTCTTTCTCTTCTCTTACGACCCACAGCCAAGTGATTTCCTTCTACCTGCAGCAGTCCCTCTCGGAGCTTGTTACCTTTCCGTCTCTCTCTTATCCAGTACACGCTTGTCAATTCTACTTGCTGATCTTCCTCTTGATATACCTTCAAGTCTTTTCTCTTCTCTCCAAATTTCACGTGATAACTTCTACTCTCTTTTTTTGAAACTTGCAGTCGTCCATGTCAAAAGTTTCCGATTCCACTTCCCCATTTCTCTCTCTGTCGTCCAGTACTTGATGATCTGCCTCTTCATATACTTCACCTCTTCGTTTGTTCTACTGACGTGCACCTAACTATCATTCTTCATTCCTCGGTCTTCTGATTTTCCTCTTGATGTACCTTCAAGCCTTCTCTGCCTTCCAAATTTCGTAGTACGGGGACTGTCCCCTTTTTATCGTCCATATCAAAAGTTTCCGTTTCCACTTTCTCCTCTCTCTCTCTCTCGTCCAGTATTTGGTGTTCTTCCTCTTGATATATCTTTACCTCTTCATTTAATCTACTGACTTGCACCACCTAACTACCATTCTTCATTCCTCGGACTTTCCTTTGTCTTCTCTCGTCTTACGTGATTCATTGCCAAGTGATACGTATGGAGCTTTTCATAATTTCCTTCACATCCAGCAGTCCCTTTCGGTGCTTGTTCCATTGTATTGAGTTTTCTTCCTCAAACCATTTCCATCTCTTCCTTTCTATATTTCTTTTGCGTTTGAGTTTTGCTTTCGGCCCTTTCCCACAATTCCTCACTTTTACGGATTGGCGGTCTTTAAGGTTGGAATTTGGATTAGGCTTTTGATCATCGATGAAAAGAGGGGAAAGTCAGAAGAATACTAACACAGGCCTGCGTTGATCCTTGGATTAATGTGGCACGGAAAGAATAGTTTCGTGGCGTAGACGAAAAGCCAAAAACCAATTCGATCGACGTGAATTTTTTTTGGCCATTAGAGAAAAGCCATCAGCGATTCGTATAAGCAGTTTGCTGTAAGTAGGCTGAGAAGTCCAAAGTGGTATTTGTACTTTCCCCCGTCATCGTGGCCATTTGATTTTAACCCTTTGTCTACGTCATAAGATTGTTTCGCTGCACAGCTGATCAGAATTATACGTAAGCAACGTCCTTCATCCCATCCTTCTTTACCATTCGCGATCCATTTGCCGATCCCGATTTTTTAAGAGTTCTTTAACTCCTCGTTCCGCCCTTCTTTAGATTTGGTGGTATGTAGCCCATCTATTTTTCTAGGAGTTCGTTTAACTTCCTTCATTCCATCGTTTTTTATCTTTGGTGGCGCGTAGCCGATCCATTTGCTGATTCACTTTTCTAGGAGTTCTTTAGCTTCCTCTATTTCGTTGTTCTTTATTTTTGGTGGTATGTAGCCCACCTGTTTTTCTAGGAGTTCTTTAACTTTCATTCCATCCTTCTTTACTTTTGGTGGCGCGTAGCCGATCCTTCTGCTGATCCATTTTTCTAGGAGTTTTTTTAGCTTCTTCTATTTCGTCCTTTTTTATCTTTGGTGGTATGCAGCCGACCCATTTGGTGGACTTTTTTGTCTGCGTCATGCTTTTTATTGGCGATCATTACAGCTAAATCAAAAAGACGATTTATATTTCAAGCGTTTTCCTTGAGCATGATGAGGCTCCTCCTCCTTTGTTACTTTTTGCTTCAGTGTAGTCGTTCGTTGTATCAGTTCATGTCGTGCGCGGTCATTTGCTTCTTGTATATGACGAACCAATGGCAATGACATTCATGGTCAATTTGATGAAGATTCTTGCCTTTTTTCATCTTGGTTGGTTTGTACTACATGATTATTGTGACGGTTTTGCAAAAGATTCGTGTGCCATAGTATCAGGTTGATGGTCATGAGGATCGCCGTGACCAATCCATGATTCAGGGAATGATTTCTGTTGGACATGATCGTCAAATGTATTGTAACTTTTCGACGCTTTACTTTTGCTCTAGTTGGACCTGCACCTTCCACTTCTTGGTTTGCCATTGGAGAAATGCTATCACTTAAAAATCGCCCAATACATAAGTAAAGATGTAAAAACAAGTGCGTGGCAAATTTTAATTTGTCACATCTTTCCCCCCCCTCAATAATTGAATTCTCTGAAAATGCATTAAAATTCGACGATCACATCCTTCCCCCGTCAATTCGTTTCCCAAAATGTAGCGTTTCCGGTTATTAAAAGTGTACAACAGAAATCTTGTGAGAAAGAAAGGTTGTCTCTGACTTGAGAGTTTCCATCGCCACGAAATCAAAGTCTCCGCGTCTGAAATTAATCCTTTCAGGCAAACGTTTCGGATCAATGATTTCTGGCGTTCGTCCCTTTTTTTTAAATACTCGTTACTCCTCGTCGCCGCCCGCGCCTTCCCCCATGCAGATCCGATCCTTCTCAGAAGCCGTCGAGAGTTTCTTTAATCTTGTGTGGATGGCCCTCGGCGGAATTAATATAAACTCCCTTTTGTTCGGGACCGTGCAGTCATTGTCTCCTTATTTTTAAAGGCCTTCACTCGCAGGACTCATCTTTTCCCGGTCGTTGTCGTCGCCGTCGTCGTCGTCGTCGAAGAAGAAGAAGGAGAAGATTTTCCCAACCGATTTTTGCTCTCTTGCTCTCGATTTTAACAAACACAATTATCCGTCTTTGCTAAGTTATGCGCGTCTCAAAAATTTCGATTTTCGTTGGGCGTTCGCGATTTTAATAACACTCGCATTTTCAGCGCGGCGAACGGGGGCGGTAGAGTGCAGTTGGTGAAACAAAACGTCTTGAGATGTGATTACAAAGTTTCCGCGGATTCTTTCGCCTCGAGTTTTAATTCTGAAAGCTTTTCGGGAGGAATCTGTCTCCGCATTATCTCCGGCATTCTCTAAACTCTTATTAGCGGTTAATCTCTTGCTGTGCGCTCACCACTCTTGTGTCTTTCGCCTCTCGGGCTTGAGAGGCGATTTTCAAGTGCACAACTCGTCCTTGCCCATTTATTATGTATATTCGTTGGAATGTTTGATGATTTGTTTCGCGTTTGCACTATGTATGTATGTAGTTCAGGGTTGCTTTAGGTTTGTTCAAAATTCAACAAGAAGATCAGTTCTTTGGAATAAAAATAGGAAATGATATTTTCAAAAAGACTCAAAATTTGGTGCCTGAAGACTTGCAAACATTATTACAGGAGAGGTCAAAATCTGTCATTTCCAAATACCACAGAAATGGTTGGGGCTTTCCAAAATGATAAAATTTTGGGTTTCACGTACCCAATTATTCGTCTTGGTCCAGAAATGAAAAGAAATTCATTTTGAGATGACCAGAAGTTATAGATTTGAACCTCTTTTTTACTTTTACAATATTTTGGGCCATCTTTGCGTGGGTTTTTAGGGCGACCAATTTTTGGGTGTTTACGTACAATGGTGTTTAGGCTTTTACTTTGAAAATTACGTATCTGGGGATTTTTTTGTTGGCGTCTTTTCCAAGCTGTTCGGTGACTTCTACGTGATTTTTGAACTGACCCAACGCCTCTATTTCTCTCTCCTCTTTTTTACAAACAGCAAAGTTTCTTTCTTCTTCTGTTTCTGCCGTTCATTGCCGCCGTCGCCAACTCTAATGACGTCGACGAGTTTTAGATTTTCTTCATGTTTGGTTTTCGTTTTCCTACGTTCTTCTTCTTTCCCCAATTCTACAGTTCTTCTATTTTGTCCATTTGATTTGGCGTCTTCTTCCTTGCCGAAGGTGTTTCACCTCACATTTCTACTTTTCTTTTACATTAACCCTTTGTTTTTTCCTTTTGCACACTTTCAAATTTACATTTCCTTCAGGACTAATAATAATTATTGGCTTGAAATAAATCCTTTTGTTATTATTTTATTTCCTTTTTCTCTTGCGATTTGCGTTGAATTCTTCTTGTCACCGAACTTCTAGTTTATTCAAAGGAGTTTGCTGCGTTTTGTTGTTTTCTTTTTTATTCATTTTCCTTGCGTTTCTTTACAAAGAAAGGGATTTAGCCAGTGACGTACCCAAGGGTTACCGAGGGCGAAATTCTGATTCTGGGCCCTCATGAGTCTTTGATATTTACTTCATACGCTAGTACTTAGTCCTCAAAATTGCACCCTTTCGGATCTGCGCCACTGGTGCAGGCCCGGCCCTAGCTGCGGCGCTGGACTTAGCTTTCCCATTGATTTCTGAAGCTAAATTCTTGCTTGAGCTTGCTTTGCAGGAAACTTTCTTTTCAAGATTCTTTCGATTCTTGAATCGCATCATCATTATTATTATTTGTATTTCAAATTTTCATTCTTAAATGACAGTTCTACACGGTCTTCATTTGTTCATGTAGGTCGTCACGTGATTAGCGAAACGAATGACTAAAATCAGTTTCCTTGCACAGTGGCGTGGTTAGACCATATTTTCTTTCGATTCTCGAATCGCATATCTGACTTTAATTCGTAATAATGCTCATGTAGGCCCTTTATTTATTCAAGTAGGTCACGTGATTTATAAAATCTATTCTTTGTAAAAAAAAACTTGAATGTGTTTGGGAGCTCCTTTCGATTTTGAAAAAATAAAAATAAATCAAGCCGAGCTATATACAATACTTTGTAGGATTTTTTATTGGCGGAATAAAAATAAAAACCACACGACTGCAGTTTCGTCCGTAAAGGACATTATCAAGTGTGCATAAAGCTTAAAGAGAAAAAGAGGATTTTTTCTTAACAAGGTAAAATAATAATAAAATCAGGACTTACAAAAGTTATGATACAACGTGAGTCGCCATTACGTCGTGCAATGTCAAAGGACCCAGAAAAGTTAAGAAGAGGGCGCCAACAGATGGCGGTAGTTAAAAAGGTACGTTCAGAAATACGATCAACTTCAACTACAATGCTGGTTACGTAACTTTTGGACGTGATTTAAATTTTGATTTTATGATTTACTTACCAAAAAAATTGTGTTTTTTTATTTTTATTGCACCAATAAAAATTCCTATAAAATATAGCAGCGAGACTCGCATTGATTTATTGCTTTCCAAAATCATTCTGCTACAAACAGCACGAAGAGCTTTACATTTACTCTTTTCGATTCTTGAACTGCATACTTCCTTTTAGTTCCTAAGTTACCGTCCTGTAGGATCTGCATTTATTCATTTAGGTCACGTGATTTATAAAATAATCGACTAAAATCATAGTTACTCCATTTCTTTGTAGACAAAAAAGAAATCCTGAGTGCGTTTGAGGGTTTGTTTCTGTTCTTGAATCCCATTTTTTGTTTTTCTTTTTAATTCTTAAGTAACCGTCCTACAGGGTCTTTATTAATTCATTTAGGTCACGTGATTTATAAAACAATAGACTAAAATCGTAGTTACGCGGTTTTTCTTTGTAAAAAATCTTGAATTTTTTATCGGCTTCTTTCTATTCTTGAATCGCAAGGTTTTTTTTTTAATTCCTGAATAATCGTCCTACGGGACCTTCATTTATTCATGTGGGTCACGTGATTTCAAATCAAATCAAATGAAATCAAATCATTTTGTTATAAAGTAATCGATTAAAATCGTAGTTGCGGCGTTTCTTTGTAAAAAAAAATCTCGAGTGCGTTTGAGGGTTTCTTTCGATTCTTCGATTTTTTTTCTTAATTTCTAAATAACCGTCCCAAACGGGGGGAGTTCTTCATTTGCGCATTCGCGTAGGTCACGTGATGTGTGAAACAAATGACTAAAATACTTTCGTCTGCACAGTGGCGTAGGTACTTTTACCGTTTTTTTTTTTTTAATGAAAAACAAATCTTGAGTGCGTTTGATGGTTTCTTTCGATTTTCGATTTTTCGATTTTTTTTCTTAATTTCTAAATAACCGTCCCAAAGGGGCTCTCTATTTGCGCATTCGCGTAGGTCACGTGATGTACGAAACAAATGACTAAAAAATCTGTCCGTCTGCACAGTGGCGTAGATACTTTTACCGTTTCTTTATAAAAAAAAAACAGTATTTACTTTTTATGTGAATTTATTTGCGTTCGTTTGCAAAAATCGGCGTTTTCTTCTTTCTTCCTCCCACCCCCTTTTTTTTTAAATTTCTTTGCCAAAGAATTTTTTTTCCCGTTCATTTTCACAGCGTCTGCTAAAAATCCCCCAATGATGTGATGGTATTATTGAATAGCTTAAACAGCGACACCCTACGATCGCTGTTTGACCTATGCTTCTGCTGATGAAGTCCCAAATAGGGCTGAAAGAGTTGTGCAGGGGCCGCACGAGGGATTCACTGCAATCAAAAACGATTTGCAACAAAATTTGATATTATTATTATTATTATTACGTTTGTCGTTTATTGTGCAAGTCGGCTTTGATTGAAAACTTGATTTCTCAAGCGTGCTTCAGCAGTTTCGATCCTACTTAAGGGCCTCGTCACATAAGGAATCAAAACGAACTTGCGGTACTCTTTTTTTAATTTTTGAAATTTGCTGCACAACATTATTTTTGCCCGGTTTATGCGAGGTAGACGTGTCATTTTGGGCGCAGCAAACGAGCTGTTGTTGATTTTATGTCAAAAAGTAGCCGCTAGATGTCGCCACTTTACCTGTCGTTAATATTGTTGCTGTTATTATCAGTTGAACTGAAGCAATTTATGGCCCGATGAAAATGATTATTATAAAAAACAAACATATCATTTATTAAAATCGGGTTAAATGTTGACGTCTGGTTGTGACGTTAGTTCAGAACTTTCAGAAAGAGCTGTCAAACGTAACAGCGAAACGTCGACGTTCAAGCCAATTTTTGCAAAACGTTCGTGCAACAGAAAATAATTACGTATTTTATGGTAGGAAGTTATTGTTATCTTACTACCAATCAAGGTTCAATTGAAAAGAAAGAAGACGCAACGAAAAAGGCAGGAACGTCAAGGTGACAGTTAAGATGACAGCTGTCAAAGAATTATATGTTGTGTTCACAAAATTATAAAATGCCATTGTTTACATTCGCGACGCTATTGGTCGATTTCGGCGTGGCGCAGCTCTGTGAACATAGCTTTTAGCTTCTAACCTAATCTGATGTAACCCAAAAAGACGTTTCGTGTCGATCGTGTGCAGCATGAGCAGAACTGACTGATGTATGTGAAGTTGCAGCTGAGTTAACTTATACACAATGTTACAAAAAAATTCAAACGGTGGGTTTCACAGAGAAATTTTAATCAGCGATTAATTTAATTTCTTGATTAAGGAACGTCATTGGACGAAGTTAACAATAGATTCGAAACAACCAATTATATTGTGTCACCCAGGCCTTAATCACTCTGTTAAATTAGATCAGATACAAAAAAAGTTTCAAAACATTTTTGTTTTAGTTGCTGTTGGTACGGCCTGTATATCAGTTTATTATTGTTATTAAATATGAGTATTATTATTATGTTTGTATTTTGTTTTGTTTTGTTTATCTAAAGACGGAACGAGGTGAGTTATCGCCGTGTAGTGTTGACTATAGTAGTAGCCCAGCGGAGTTTTAATGGCAGCCCGAGTCAAGTTTCGAAACTAGTTAACTCCGAACTGTCTGCCAACTATTCTAAACTAAGTTAACAAAATAATGGTTTATATACTTCCCGCAAGATACTTCGACATTCAATAATTCCCATTCATTTCGGCGTCTTCCCTTCCGAAACTATTGTAATAATATATCTTTAGGTAGCGCGCGGTACAAGCCGGCAGAATGTTTTGAAGCGGAAATATTCAGTGGAATGACGAGGGTTGGTTGGGGCCGGGGCCGGGTTTGGGGTGGCGGGGGCGAAGCGGGGGTCCGCAGCAGCAGAAGCAGCAGCAGCATCAACTGTAAGCGGGTGAACACTGAATAATAGTTGTCTTTGCAAATAATTACAAAGCGCCCCAAGGTAAGAAGAGAGAGGATTGCCAGTCACGTGACGTCGCTGCCGCCGCCGTCACCGTCGGTCGTCCTGCATTTCGACGTCATCATCGTTCAAAATTAAAACGATAACGACTAAGAATACGATGGCAACGAAGAAGAAGAGGAAGGAGAAGAAGAGGATAGGATGAGGATGAGGATGAGGAAAAAAGCTGCTGCATCCCGACAATGCGACAATGGACGCAGGAGATTCTCGCCTAATCCATTTATCTTCTTTCTTTTGAATTATGTGCGGGTATTTTTAAAGATCTTAGCGGGTAAGCCGCTCCGAATCTGTTGCACGTTAAGACGCGGAGTCCTTTTTTTTTAAGGAATATAAAGCGCTCGGCCCTCCTCTCGAATGATCATCGTCCTTTCCGCAGATTCCCCCGTTAACTACACGATGATCGATAGGGGGGGACATTGAAACTTAATGCGTATTGATGTGGAAAAGGGGTGGACGCCTTCCTTTTCTTTTTCCCTTTTCTCTTTTTTTTAAATAAATAAATTTACGGAGTAGGTCAAGCTGTTTACGTAAGTCCAACACAACGCGCACATTCAAGGTCGTCGAGACTAATTGAAAATTATTTTTGTTACCTTCTTTAATAAAAACAAAATATACCGGGTGTCTCAATGTGGGCGGTGACCAGCAGACCGTAATTATTATTATGAAAATTCCTTTCAAACGAGCCGAAGTTCGTTAATTTCGGATAAAGAGTACAGAAGTTATGATATTTTGTAAAGTAAATAATTTCGTCCGCTCTTATTAATGGAGATCCAATATTAAGTATGAAGTTGTGCAGAATTAATTCAGCTTTCCAATGACGCTATCAAAGCTGCAGCTTATTCTGAGATTCTTGCTAGTAAAATTAATTTTTATTGATAGCCCTATTGATTGCGCCCCCTTGCGGTCGACTCAGATGCTTAAAAATATTTTCTATGAATTTTTCTTGGTCACTTTGACGATAGTTTTTTTTTCTCCCGAAGCTGTAGCCATTACGGTTTGGTTTATATCGTCGGTCGCCGCCGTTAATGAGACACCCGGTATATGATGTAGCAGTAAACACTTTGCCTTCTCTGTTTATCGGAGTGGACGGGACGTAATCATTGCTACAAGGTTGGCAGCACTGACTAACCCCAAAATTGGAATAACTGTCAAATTTACGCAGACTGAAAATACGTTATTTGAAATGTACATATTTTTTTCTTGAGTTAAAAAGCATAAGAGAATGCGGTGCAGGTGTTTTACAAAGCAACGCACGTTTGTGCAATCTAACCTCAAATGCAAAGAGCTGTCAAATTTGTTACCAACTTAAACATATACTGTCCCATTTCAAGGCAATTGAAAAGTGCTCAGAAAATTCAAGAAATAGGCCGGGGGTTGCATGAAACACCTTATCCTGGATTAAATTTAAGCCGAAATTAAAGATGACGCAAAAAATGCTGTACTTTATAATGCGTGTCACAATCCAAATTAAGTAACTTAAATATTTTATGCGACCCAACCCTAATGTTACAAAATACAATTTCAAATAAATAAAGTCAAACAGAAATGGCTAGAAGAAGAAGTTTCAAACGTAAGCAGCGCCATCTGTTACTCTGCAAAGACACAATTAACTTTGTTCTCTTTGAATTCCGGAAGACAGTTTCAAAACAGCCGAAAACAAGTCAGATTGGGAAACTTCCGCAGTCTAACCTCAAATGAAAGAAGTTGTCAAATCCTTTACCAACTTAACCCTGTCATCTTAAACAGCGTCGTGTTCAAAAGTGTGACAGACAGTGGCGTAACTAGAAGTCAAGTCGCCGGGTTGCAAAAGTTTTTCCGGCGGTTTTAATTATTACAAACTTTAGGGCTGGTTTCATCTAATTGAACTAAAAAAAGGAGACTTTAAAATTAATATCACAGTCGGATCTCAAAGAAATGCGGAAATATAGTTAATTACACGTAGGAATGCAACTTTTATTTAAAGTTCGGTTTAGTTCAATTATGAAACCGGGCCTTAATTGGGTAAGCAGTAAATAAATTATTTTAATAAAGAACAAAATTTCAGGAAAAAAACTTTAAAAATGTGTTCTGGTTCATCCTATTTCAAAAAGTGACCAGTTGTCAAACTTTTAGGTTAGAAAAGCTTCCGACAAGTAGCGCTAATTTATCAAACTTGTTTGTAACTTAAACATGAGAATCTACTGTCCAGGGCCAGCGGAGGAACTATAGTCCTTAGGAAAGACAATAATTGACGCCCCTCTTAAAAAAAACATATTCAAGGTCGTCGAAGTTAATTGAAAATTATTTTTGTTACCTACTCTTTAATAAAAGAAATATCCCGGGTGTCTCAATATGGACGGTGACCAGCAAACCGTCATGATTATTATGAAAATTTCATTTCAAACGAGCCGAAGTTCGTTAATTTCGGATAAAGAGTACAGAAGTTATGATATTTTTTTAAAGTAAATAATTCAACTGTTTCCTCCACTCTTAGTAATGACAGTGCGATGATAAGTCTGAAATTCAAGTTGTGCAGATTTAACTCAACTCAGCAACTCCAATGACGCTTGCTATCAAAGCTGCACTTTATTCGGAGACTTCTGTTAGTAAAATTAATTTTTCTTGTTGAGCCTATTGATTGCGCCCCCTTGCGGTCAACTCAGATGCTTAAAAATATTTTCTATGAATTTCTCTTGGTCACTTTGACGAAAGTTTTTTTTTCTCCCGAAGCTGTAGCCATTACGGTTTGGTTTATATCGTCGGTCGCCGTCCTTAATGAGACACCCGGTATATGATGTAGCAGTAAACACTTTGCCTTCTCTGTTTATCGGAGTGGACGGGACGTAATCATTGCTACAAGGTTGGCAGCACTGACTAACCCCAAAATTGGAATAACTGTCAAATTTACGCAGACTGAAAATACGTTATTTGAAATGTACATATTTTTTTCTTGAGTTAAAAAGAATAAGAGAATGCGGTGTAGGTGTTTCACAAAGCAACGCACGTTTGTGCAATCTAACCTCAAATGCAAAGAGCTGTCAAATTTGTTACCAATTTAAACATATACTGTCCGATTTCAAGGCAATTGAAAAGTGCTCAGAAAATTCAAGAAATCGGCTGGGGGTGGCATAAAATTGAAGCCGAAATTAAAGATGCTGTACTTTATAATGCGTGTCACAATCTAAGTTAAGTAACTTAAATATTTTATGCAACCCAACCCTAATGTTACAAAATACAATTTCAAATAAATAAAATCGAACAGAAATGGCTAGAAGAAGAAGTTTCAAACGTAAGCAACGCCATCTGTTACTCTGCAAAGACACAGTTAACTTTGTTCTCTTTGAATTCCGGAAGACAGTTTCAAAACAGCCGAAAACAAGTCAGATTGGGGAACTTCCGCAGTCTAACCTCAAATGAAAGAAGTTGTCAAATTCGTTACCAACTTAACCCTGTCATCTTAAACAGCGTCGTGTTCAAAAGTGTGACAGACAGTGGCGTAACTAGAAGTCAAGTCGCCGGGTTGCAAAAGTTTTTCCGGCGGTTTTAATTATTACAAACTTTAGGGCTGGTTTCATCTAATTGAACTAAAAAAAGGAGACTTTAAAATTAAAATCACAGTCGGATCTCAAAGAAATGCGGAAACATAGTTAATTACACGTAGGAATGCAACTTTTATTTAAAGTCCGGTTTAGTTCAATTATGAAACCGGGCCTTAATTGGGTAAGCAGTAAATAAATTATTTTAATAAAGAACAAAATTTCAGGAAAAAAACTTTAAAAATGTGTTCTGGTTCATCCTATTTCAAAAAGTGACCAGTTGTCAAACTTTTAGGTTAGAAAAGCTTCCGACAAGTAGCGCTAATTTATCAAACTTGTTTGTAAGTTAAACATGAGAACCTACTGTCCAGAGCCGGCGGAGGAAGGACAGTCGGCGCTCCTAGGAAAGACAATAATTGGCGCCCCTCTTCAAAAAAAAAAAAAAATTAAACAAATTCACGTAAATTTATACAGTTGCCAAAAAAAAAATTGATTCCATAGTTGTCAATTTTTTTTAACGGAACATCAATTATTTTTTCAAAAATTTGTGTTTAAAAAGTTAATTTTTGATAAACTTTTGCTTAATTTCGAACTAGTTTAAAATTAAGTCGTAACTTAAAAAATAGAAAGACAGTGTTGCCAATCGTGGCGATTTATTTTCGGCTTGCTTTTTCTACCTACAATGGTAGACAACTGATGGCCAAAATGGGCGAATTAATTATCACTTGTCCGTGACTGACAATTCGAAAGTAAAGAAGAATTAAGTTTTTTAAGATTTTTTAGTTTTTTTTATTTAAATTTTTATTTAATATTTGCTTGGATTGAATAGATCTACGTTGGGTTATATTGAGATTGAGATTGGTTGAGATTCATTTTAATTGATTTTTAATTTTTAGCAATTTTTATACTTTTAATTTAATTCTCGTTTGTGTGTTAAATGAAACTTTTAATTTTTTTGCATTTTTTCATTATTTTTTTTTTGTGTTAAACGTAGGCCGATATCACTTGGATGTGTTAAATGAAGGTTTTAATTTTTCTTGAAGTTTTTAATTTTTGTTTGTGTTAAACGTAGTGACGTTGATTGATATCAGTTGGACTGGATTAACTTTGTCCTTGGTTGAGCTTTATTTTAATTGACTTTTTTTTAATCAATACGTTTATATCTATATGTCTCTTGTAATATTTAATTTTTAAGTTTCTCTAGATGAAGTTAGGTTGATACGTTGAGCTTGACTTAATCCATTTATAAATTTAACAGATAAAATAGCGACATCTTACTATCGCTTTTTGACCTGACATTGCAGTATTTTTTTATTTTATTTTATTTAATTTTTTTATTTTATTTTTTTATTTTTATTTTTCTATAAATTTAACGTATTCTTTTACTTTCAATTTCTCTTAAATTTTTTACTTGTGTATGTTTGGAGTGCAATAGGATAGAAGTAGGTTGAGTTCAATTGACCTTGAGATTTGTTGAGCTTTTTCAGTTTTTTTTTTTTAATTTCCTGCTCGTATATGTTATGGATTGGAATATGTTGGAAGTTGGGTGCGCACAATTGACCTTGAAATTTGTAGAGGTTTATTTTAATTTGTTTTAAATTTTTTACTTGGGTTGAATGGAGTTAGGTTGTTGAGTGCAACTGCATACGTTGTGATGACATCGAAATTTTTTTTCATTTAATTTTTTATTTTTTTTGTTCCTTGATTTCAGTTGTTGGGTCGAGTTTGGTTGGTCGAACTTCGCTTTTAATCGTCATTTAATTTTTTTAGGTATTTTACTTTTAATTTCTAGTATTTCAAATGTTTTGCTTCAATAGAATAGAGTCCGGTTGACTTGTTGTTGGATTGAACTTGAGATTTGTTGAGCTTGACTTTAAGCCGTGTATAAATTTTAACATTTCTTTTTTACTTTCAATTTTCAATTTTATTTTACTTATGTATGTTATAGAGTGTAATACGGTAGAAGTTGAGTGAGCTCGGTTGACCTTGAGATTTATTTCAACTTGTTATTGTAAAATTTTTTACTTGGGTTGAATGCAATTAACTTTGCAATTGACCTTGAGAGTTGTTGAGTTTTTTCATTTTTTTTTAAATTTCCTACTCGTGTAAGTTATAGAGTGGAATATGTTGGAAGTTGGGTGCGCACAATTGACCTTGAAATTTGTAGAGGTTTATTTTAATTTGTTTTAAATTTTTTACTTGGGTTGAATGGAGTTAGGTTGTTGAGTGCAACTGCATACTGCATATTGTTCCTTGATTTCAGTTGTTGGGTCGACTTTGGTTGGTCGAACTTCGCTTTTAATCGTCATTTAATTTTTTACGTATTTTACTTTTAATTTCTTGCGTTTCAAATGTTTTACTTCAACAGAATAGAGTTCGGTTGACATGTTGTTGGATTGAACTTGAGATTTGTTGAGCTTGACTTTAAGCCGTATATAAATTTTAACGTTTCTTTTTTACTTTCAATTTTCAATTTTATTTTACTTATGTATGTTATAGAGTGTAATATGATAGAAGTTGGGTGAGCTCGGTTGACCTTGAGATTTATTTCAACTTGTTATTGTTAAATGTTTTACTTGGGTTGAATGCAATTACGTTGGGTTGATATAGAACATTTTTTCTCATTTCATCTTTTACTTTCTTTTTATTGTTTTTTGATTTTTTAACTTTTTTGCTTGAGTTACACAGGATCGAGTTGAGTTGTTGGGTCAAGTTTGGTTGACCTTGACAATGGTCGAACTTCGCTTTAATCGTTTCTTATTTTTTTACGTAATTCAAGTCTTCAACTCTTGTCTTGTTCGATGAAAATGGTAAATAAATGGTTTTTAAACTTTAATCGGACGGAATCATAATTGGAAATAGCACTCAACGTTTCACTATCGAAGCTATCAATCGATGAAACGTTTAAAAATAATTTATTTTTATTTATTTTTTTACATTTTTTACTTTTAATCCTTTTGCGTTTCAAACGTTTTGTTTTAATTACAATACAGTTAGGTTGAATTCAGTTGAGTTGAATCGGGTTGACCTTGAGATTTGAGAGTTGTTGTTTGTTGAGCTTTATTTACACATTTATTTGCTTTTATTTTTTTTTAATATTCTTCTTTTTTAATTTTTTATACGGGGTGAATGGAGTTAGGTTGAGTTAAATTTTTTGACTATTTTAAATCTTTTTATTTCAAATCTGACTTCGACTATCTTAAGGGGTAAAATTATGTTTTTGGAATGGAATTGCTTTGTGGCATGTTTTCAAAAACTTATGCCCGATTTCTTCAACTCTTGATAAATTTATCTGCCAGGTATTATCCTTGGAACCATTGTATCGATAATAGTTTCCGAGGATTTTACCTGGCAGATAAATTTATCAAGAGGTGAAGAAATTGGGCATGAAAGATATAGTGTTTCGTAATAATCATAATCAATAATTCGTATTTTTCACATTTTGTTTTTTATTTTTGGTTTAGGTTAAATAACGTTGAGTTCAGTCGATGGATCGAGTGTGGTTGACTTTGAGATTGTTCGAGCTGCACTTTAATTATTTTTTTTTTCTTTGGTGGTTGCCCAAGGGGGTCCTAAATCACATATTTTGACGCCCCCATGCCTTGCTAACCGCCTTGCGTTTGCCTTGCTACTTGAACTTGTAAAATTTGCTACCAACTTAAACATGAGAGGGTGGGGGGTTCTTCCGGTTCTTCCACTTAATACAAATTCATTTGATCTCATGATATAATACCGAATATAAATGAGTCCCGGTTTCTTTCACGCAAATTGACTCATTCCATCTAATAACATTAATTCCCCGGTTAACGCGTCCAATTTTTTTCCTTCGCCCGAAACATGTCAAGGGGGGCGCGCGAAACAAAAAAGAAAAAAATCGCTCCAATTTCAAGGTAAATAAAAATTCAATGAGGTCTGTAACGACTTCTGAGCAAGAAAGATTTCTTCGGCGTTATGGCCTGCGAAGAGCGCCCTATCTCGTTCGCCCCGCGCACAGATACTTTGCTGCTGTTTAACAACAGTTAACCGTCTCCTTCCTTCCCTTCTCGTTACACCGGACGGGTGGTTGTAAGCCCCGTGTACGACAAGCCCGCAACAACCCCTTCTTAAAGCGTTCCGCCGCGGATTATACGTCGCGCCCCGCGTGTATATTATATAATCGAAGCGGCGGCATTTTCTAAGAAGCAGAAGAAGAAGCAGCAGATGATTTAGGCGGATGCGCCGGGCTTTAAAATTATAGAGATATATGGCGAATGGGGCGGGGGGTGGGATGGGAAGCTAAGTGTTCGCTGCTTTACTTTCGAATCGACAATGGGGTACGAATGCGGATTTGCGGTGGAGATTATCAGGCCGGGAGAGGGGAAACGTGAAAGAAAGGAAAAGGGGACTCACCGTTATTTAAGGAATTTTAAGGGGACTCCCAGCGATTTGGAATGTGGAAAATTTGACAGACACAACACTTTTGACATTGTATCAACTCAAAACCTACTTTATTTAATAATTTACTGTCATTAATGATTCGAGATTTTTGCTTTACAGCGTTTTCATCATTAATGATAAATTGATTGCTACAAAGCACCACGAGAGCATCTTCATCCCTTGTTGTTGTTACATGAGGTTAAGATAAGATGGAAATACCCTTTTAAGGCAGTTAATTGGGAGTTATTTTTTTGCATGATGAGAGTATCTCCATCCCTTGTTGTTACATGAGGTTAAAATAAGATGGAAGTACTCTATTATGGCAGTTAAGTGAGAGTCATTATTTTGCATCATGAGAGTATCTCCATCCCTCGTTTTTACGTGATGTTAAAATAAGTTGGGAATGCCCTATAGCAATTAATTGAGAGAGAGAGCATCTTCATCCCTTGTTGTTGTTGTTGTTGTTGTTATTACATGAGGTTAAGATAAGATGGGAATGCTCTGTTACGGCAGTTAATTGAGAGTCATTTTTTTGCATGATGAGAGTATCTCCATCCCTTGTTGTTACCTGAGGTTAAAATAAGATGGGAATGCTCTATTACGGCAGTTAACTGAGAGTCATTAATTTGCTTGATGAGAGTATCTCCATCCCTCGTTGTTACGTGATGTTAAAATAAGTTGGGAATGCCCTATAGCAATTAATTGAGAGAGAGAGCATCTTCATCCCTTGTCGTTGTTGTTGTTGTTACATGAGGTTAAGATAAGATGGGAATTCTCTGTTACGGCAGTTAATTGAGAGTCATTTTTTTGCATGATGAGAGTATCTCCATCCCTTGTTGTTACCTGAGGTTAAAATAAGATGGGAATGCTCTATTATGGCAGTTAACTGACAGTCATTAATTTGCTTGACGAGAGTATCTCCATCCCTCGTTGTTACGTGATGTTAAAATAAGTTGGGAATGCCCTATAGCAATTAATTGAGGAGAGAGCATCTTCATCCCTTGTCGTTGTTGTTGTTGTTACATGAGGTTAAGATAAGATGGGAATGCTCTGTTACGGCAGTTAATTGAGAGTCATTATTTTGCATGATGAGAGTATCTCCATCCCTCGTTGTTACGTGATGTTAAAATAAGTTGAGAATGCCCTATAGCAATTAATTGAGAGAGAGAGCATCTTCATCCCTTGTTGTTGTTGTTGTTATTACATGAGGTTAAGATAAGATGGGAATGCTCTGTTACGGCAGTTAATTGAGAGCCATTTTCTTGCATGATGAGAGTATCTCCATCCCTTGTTGTTACCTGAGGTTAAAATAAGATGGGAATACTCTATTACGGCAGTTAACTGAGAGTCATTAATTTGCTTGACGAGAGTATCTCCATCCCTCGTTGTTACGTGATGTTAAAATAAGTTGGGAATGCCCTATAGCAATTAATTGAGAGAGAGAGAGCATCTTCATCCCTTGTTGTTGTTGTTGTTGTTATTACATGAGGTTAAGATAAGATGGGAATGCTCTGTTACGGCAGTTAATTGAGAGTCATTTTTTTGCATGATGAGATTATCTCCATCCCTTGTTGTTACCTGAGGTTAAAATAAGATGGGAATACTCTATTACGGCAGTTAACTGAGAGTCATTAATTTGCTTGACGAGAGTATCTCCATCCCTCGTTATTACGTGATGTTAAAATAAGTTGGGAATGCCCTATAGCAATTAATTGAGAGAGAGAGAGCATCTTCATCCCTTGTTGTTGTTGTTGTTGTTATTACATGAGGTTAAGATAAGATGGGAATGCTCTGTTACGGCAGTTAATTGAGAGTCATTTTTTTGCATGATGAGATTATCTCCATCCCTTGTTGTTACCTGAGGTTAAAATAAGATGGGAATGCTCTAATATAGCAGTTAACTGAGAGTCATTAATTTGCATGATGTGAGTATCTCCATCCCTTGTTGTTACGTGATGTTAAAATAATTTGAGAATGCAGTTAATTGCGAGTGACTTTTTGCATGATGAGAGAATTAATTGGCATTGTCATCACACAAACAAAAAAAAAAAAATGGAGCGCCCCGCAAACATAAAGAAAAATCCTCGCAAAGGAGATCCCGCACATATTTTTAAGGGGGTGAAGCTCGCAAGGGCGTGTGGGGTGAAATTGTTTTTCCCGGCGGATTGGTCTGCGTTGCCCGTAATACTAAGATATGGCCAATAGCAGGTAGTTTTATATCCTGTACCGATGTTGCATATATAACGGATCTCTCAATATTTTAGTGCTCTCTTCTAAATGCCCCCCCGACCGACCGCAGAATCGGGGGTGCAAAACGGATGAGCGAGCGAAGCGCACACGTTTCCCCAACGATTCTTCTCCTCTCGCACCGCCCGTCAAGCTCTTTCCTTGTATTGCACCAAAAATAATTTGGCAAGAAGGGGTCTTCACCAACATCAGCAAACAGAATGGGTTTAGGAACGCCTTTTCTTAAACCAATTAAAAAAAGGAGGGCTTGTTCTCTCTCAAAAACGATTACTCCTAATATTTGCTTCCCAAATTAGAATTTGGGTCCGTTAAGTAATACCCTCTCCCACCAAACAAAAAAAAAATAGAGAGACACGTCCGTACCAGACATTGTACTGCTGGTTATTCCGGTCTGAAATACGAATAGCAGACTTGCGGAGTTAATTTACATAAATAATTGTAAAAAAAAACGTGCGGACTGGGGTTGAAAAACCCAGTTTCCATCCCCTTTTGTCCCCCAATTCTTTTAATAATCCTTTCAAAATTGGATCTTGATTTCCTTTGTTCGTAGCGTTTCTGATTTTCGGCGAAAAGCCGAAAAATCGATGCCCAAATCGTTTTTCACGGCGTGCTCGAACGGCGCCTACCTACATAATATATTTTTGGAATTGTCTAAATCGGTCCACTCTTTATCTCCTTCTATGTTTAGTTAATATTCCTTCTTTATAATAATTGAAATAAAAATCCGAAGCTTTAGATGACAAAATGTATATCAAACATAAATGATTAGATTGAATTAACAAATTAAAATTTAACGATTAATATAAAATTGAAAACTCGATTATGAAAGAAGAGGGAAGGGAAGATCAACAAGAATCAATTTACTCCTGAAAACCTCTGTTAGATGCTGAAGCTGCAATTATTCTGCTTTATTTAAATTCACCCTCGCCGATCGTGCCGATGTTTCTCGGGTGCACTTTATTTAAATTAAAAAAATAAATTAGGAAAATCTGATTGACTGATTGAAAAAAAATTAGAATTTTGAAAACTTCCCATCCGGAGTCGGGCCGTCGAGTCGTGAATGTATCCGAGTCCTTCTCTCTCTCTCTCTCTTTCTCCGGCTTGTTCTGCTGTCCACGTTTTCCGCTCGTATTTTCGCCGATCCGAGCTTACCTGACTTAAAGTGACTCTGCCCGTACTTTATGCGACTCCGGCTACATATATTAGTTTGTTGTTCGTGCTGTAAAATACACTGCAAGTTGCAAGTTCGTGCCGGCCGAAGGTTTCAGGAAAGAAGAAGAAGAAGAAGAAGAAGACGCTGTTGCGGCGGCGAATTGGAAATGTTCATCTGCAGAAGTAAACTGTACCTTTACGACGGCCGTATCGTCGAATTAAGGCGGGTTATTGCGCGAATAAAACGCGGATAATTCGGTTAGGTGCTTAAAAAAGATGCAAATACGTCGACCTCCTCCGTTTTTGGGGTGGGGGGTCTGCATTTTTAGAACCCCATCAATCAACTTATAAATTATTATTTGTTATTTTACTTATACATATATTTACTTTAATCTCTTTGAGTTTCGTTTCTCCTACTCACCATACGTAGAAGCTGGTTTGCAACGTGTGAGTATATACAGGGTGGGGGGTTACACAAACAGTTTCGAAGATTGAAAACAAAAAGTAAAAACTGCAAGTGCGTTAACTGATTTGTTTTAAAATGATTTGCTGGTGTGTCATTCTCAAGTGAGCTCAAACGACTTGAGTGTCATTTGTCAGCATGGAATTCCCTCGTTAATTTTGCAAAGTTCCATCGACCGAAAAGCATTTTGATGTGCGAGTTAAGCAGGCGTAGGTAAACCATGTCAGGCAATTTCCTCCCCAGCAATCAAACCGTGCTGACGACCGTACTTGCGAAATGCTCACTAAACAATTGAAAGTGTCACGATGTGTCTATATACTCTTATGATAAATGACTTTAATATGATGATGGCAACGATGGCGGCGACATCTATTACCAATACGTGAAAACCAATTTCGAAAATGAAGCGCCCGCTTGTTTGCAAAGTTTATGTTTCTGTCTGCTGGCAACACTGGTTCGAAACGGAAAAGCTCGTCAGTCAACATTTGGGCCGTCGAGTTCGGGCCGGGGTGCTCGCTCGCGCCGAGGGGGCGAAGTAATTAAATACCGCTTAATTTAGATTGGTTTACGCCGCGCGCGCCCCGAACGTGCGGCGACGAGAACAAACGACTCGTCCGACATCTTTATGCACCTGCTCAACTGCACATTTTAATAAGAACAACCCCCCCGCCCCCCCGCCGGCGTTAAATCCGAACGCGCTCGCCCTCGGTGTTGTACTAAACGCCTCTAAATAGTGCCGCGACGGGCGAATTTACGACGCGAATTATTTCCGTTTCGTTTTGGAATTAATCGCGCGAATTAATTCCCCGGCTTTTTATTGGCCGGCTTGGGAAAATTATTTATTCGAAATTAAGACGTACGGTTCGCCGGTAAATTCAAAAATCCAACGATCGAGAGGGCTTCGATCTTTTATTAAAATTAAATAAGATCGCCGAAAAATAAATTGGAAGAATTATAATTACGATAACCCCTTCAGCCCCCCCCCCCCATTTATTATAGTAAAAATCTTGAAGTATACGAAGTTAATTCCTTCGAGGTTAAAGTGGCGAAAGTAATAGATATTAATTGCTCTGGCCTTCGAGGTTTTTCTACTTTTTTTTTATAGGCCCTCCTTGAGTCGCCTGGGAGTTTATGGGGGACGGGATGTAAACAGCGATGCTCGTGTTGAATGAAGTACACAGATGGCGCCACTATCATTTCCATTAACGTATAACCTAAAATATGATCGGTGACTTTCTTCCGAGGTTGTTGTTGTTGAACTGACGTTCCGTTAATACCCCCCAATTCAGATAAAATTGCGTATTCGTAAAGAACGAAAAAGTTTCTGGTCGTCAAAAATTCTCTAGAATGTAAATCGGGCATATTTAGATACCATTTCGGAATATAGACCCTCTAGTTAGAGTCTGGCCACGTCTGGCAGTCAGCCATCTTTCAGTAAAAAAAAAAGTTCTGTCAGTGTCAAAACTGACAATACTTTCCGACCTTGGCTGCGGTAAGTGAACGATCGAAGTGGTCAGACCAAATCACGTGATCACTTTTCTGAATTGCTGATTGGTCAGAGGGTTTAGTCGGACCGTTGACTTGACGATTCTATGCAATTTGACCGATCACTTAACTCGGCCCTTGCTTGCTCTTTCAAAGTCAAATTTCAGCAAAACAAGTCCCGTCGGTGTGAAGTTGACAATATTACCTAACCTAGCTTGTTTATTTTCAATGTCAAATTCAAGTGTTGGCGCCAAACTGCACTTCCATTCTTTCGTATGATTGGCTGATGTACATTTTGCTGAAGTATGGCGGAACCAATTAAAAATGCACACTGTTCTGCCAGACTTTTATTTCGGAAAAGAACGTGGCGCCATCTGTTGATGAAGTCTCTAAGCGTATA
The DNA here is from genome assembly GCA_036172665.1 of Prosopocoilus inquinatus. NCBI lineage: Eukaryota > Metazoa > Arthropoda > Insecta > Coleoptera > Lucanidae > Prosopocoilus > Prosopocoilus inquinatus. Next base: position 10,866,866 of record CM069879.1, read on the forward strand.
TTCGCGCTGAAATTATAATTTTTTTTATAATATAATGTAATAGCAAACGAAGTACGAAGAATAGAATGAAGGAGAAGCAAAAAACGAATGTAGATTATTCTCGTAACAAAAGTTTAAAACAAAAGATTTATTACTGTTCTAGTTTACTTGTTCGAAAATGAAACAAATGACAACGGAAGACAAAAAAAATTACACAAACGGAAAAATTATGAAAAGAAACTGCGGAAAGCACGATCGGTTTCGAAAAAAATAAAAATTCAAGAAAATCGACGCCAATAACAGCAAAATACACAATGAACGAAAAAACAAATGAACGTCGACTATTAATGATCGCTCTTTTTCAGTTTCAAAAACGTTTCGACGAGAAGCCGTATTTCACTTTTCGCTTTTCATTTGTCATTTGAATTTTCTTTTGTTTTCTTTTTTGTTATTTTGCCACGACCTTTTTTTCCGGATGATTCTTTTCTCCTTTCCTCTCAATTTTCTTGCACTTCACCTAAAAATCGTCGGTGTTCTTTTGTTTTTTTTTTTTTTGAAACGCCCCCGTTCTTCGTAATCCGCATATTTGCGTTGTCTGCTTCGCTTTTCTTCTGTTTCTTTTCCCGTCGAATCAGTAAACAAGAGATTAATTACCGTTTCGGTTTTGTTTTGTTTGAGGATGAAACAAACGACGGCGGAGATAAGAATTACATCAACAAAAAGAAACAAGAAAATAAATAAAAACTGGAAAGAATAATTGTCTAAAAAAAACAAATTAAAGAAAACTGAACGAAACGAATGAACGAAAAACAAATGAATGAGATTAGAGTAAGAGAATGAAACAAACGAACAAACGACGTCGGAAAACAGAGTTACTACATCAACAGAGAAATGAAAATGAAAAAAAAAAAAATTGCAGAAAAAACAATCGGATAGGAAATATAATTTTTCCTAACCGTTGATGAAGTATTTTTTTTAACCGATTGTTTTTTCTGCAATTTCTTTTTTTTTCATTTTCATTTTTCTGTTGATGTAGTAACTCTGTTTTCCGACGTCGCTTGCTCGTTTGTTTCACTTTATTCACTACCCAATTCCTCACGAGAAACAAATTAAGGAAAAACAAATGAATGTCCTTGGATTGTTGTTGTTGTTGTTGTTTGGAAGAAAAAAAAAAAAATTAATTACCATTCCGGTTTACTTGTTTGAGAATGAAACAAACGAACAACAACGAAAAAGACAAAAGAAAGCTGTAGAGAGAATGATTGGTCAGGCGAAAAGAAAAACCAAATACTATCTAAGAATAAAACGAAGCGGAAACAAATGAACGTCAACTATTCTCGGGGGAAGTGCCAAGAAAAAAGAAAACAGAAGACTATCGACTGTTTTGTTTTGTTTGGTCTCTGTGCGACGTTTTCCTAATTTCTTTTCCTTTCATTTTTCGTCTTATTAATTAGCAATTTTCTTTTGTTTTTATTTTGCCGAATTCTTCTTTTTTGTCCCTCTTTTCTTTTTAATTTTCTTGCACTTCGCCGTAAATATTATCGATCGTCTTTTGTTTTTGAAACGACCGGATTCTTCATAAGTCTGTATTCTTTGTTTCATCTTTCTTTTCATCCAAAATTATTTTTCGTATTTTCTCTCAAGTATTGTCGGACGTGTTTTGTTTTGTTTTTGTTCGTTTTTCGCCGTGTCCTGCGGGATTTTTTTTTTGAGGTAACAAAAACACTCAGAAATTAAACTATGTATTTAAATTCTGATTCTAAATTTTGTACGAAATCAAATCAAGTCAACTTAAAATATAGAATCATCAACAGAAATGACACTCTGCTTCCCTATCAGACAAGTTAAATGTCAAATTAATCTACGATCCTTAGTTGCAAGCTTGTTGTAGCTAAGAGAGCGTTCCAGTAATCAAGAAGTGTAATGCAAAACGTAAATAATTACTTTCCGCAAAAGCAACGTTTAGTTTAACGCGATCAGATGAACTATTTTACGATAAGTGTAATGCAAAGACTTTAATTAATTTATCATTTACGCAATTAGTGAGCTAAATAAACTAACAGAACTTTTTTCTTATCGCAATGAAAACTTCCGGATAATTTCTTTTCCTCGTGACAATATCAAGTAGAAAAGTCATTTGATAAACTGGGAAACCCTATTGACAAAAGGGGAAAACTGAAAGAAAATTATTTAAAAATCGAAAGTTGCATTTGCGCCAAGGTTTGCTGTTTTTACGAAAGTTTAAAATGCATCTAAAATATAGTATCTCAGATGAACAGATACTTTTGTAATTATATCTAGATATAGATGCAGACACAATTTTGTAGTAGTATCTGAGATACATATACACAAAAAGTACTTAGATATTGTATTAAGATACTTGCATCTCGATACTTAACAATACTGTTAACATATAAAATAGCGACATCTTACTATCGCTTTTTGACCTAACATTGCAGTAGGATAGACAAATTGAAGCGGGATTTGCTCCTAATGAGTCCCCCATGCAAGGCGGCCATGCTTGCTGTCAAAGCATAATGAAAGATTTTAGAAAAATTTTTTGTGCAAATCGTTTTTGATTGCAGTGAGAACCTCGAGCAGCCTCTGGACAGCTGTTTCAGCCCTGCTTGGGACCTCTTCAGCAGAAGCTCATTAGGAGCAAATCCCGCTTCAATTTGTCTATCCTACTGCAATGTTAGGTCAAAAAGCGATAGTAAGATGTCGCTATTTTATATGTTCATCATTCTTACATCGCATTTGCGAATAAATAGGGCAAGTCGTTTTTGGTCCGCAGTGGGAATGTCGAGCTACGTTTCTGCTGAAGAGGCCCCAAGCAGGGCTGAAACAGCTGTCCAGAGGCTGCTCGAGGTTCTCACTGCAATCAAAAACGATTTGCACAAAAAATTTTTCTAAAATACTGTTAACAATGAAACCACCCCCGTTTTACTAGTAACCCAATCTGGGGCTCTATTCTCAAGTCACTCGACTAAAGTCGTATGCGAAACTGACGTAAAAATGACGCAATTCGTCGAGTGACTTGAGAATAGGGCCCCCGCTCTTTAGGCCCACGAACCACCGCTGAAAGCGATTTTTTTGTTTAGTAGTTTGAGATGAAAAAGCCAAAAATGCCGACCAAAAATTGTTTTCCTCGAGAAATCGAAACAGGACCGTCGTTTACCTGAAGATTGTCAAGTTTTAATTAAATTAATTAAATTGTCTGACTCAACGGTAAGACTAAATAAACTGGGCAACCAAAGTTGCAAGTAAGTTGAAAGGACAAAAAAGATATCCTGCAAGACGAGTCCGGATGTATGTTGCGACGGTCAACCGAAGTGACGAAGAAAAAGGTGTAGACGGTTATCTTATACGACAGAGCTTATGGTGATAGTCGACGATTCAATCCCGAAGCTCCTTAGGGAGTCCTCTTCGGAATACGACACTAGACCTCCGAAACAAACACGAGGCGTGGACGGTGTTCGATATTCCGCTTCGAGTAAAAGCAAACACTTTGGACGAATGTGGTAGCAACTAGGAGAGAAATGGACGGGTTTAGGTGACATAGCGCTACCAGTGTCGTGCAGCTGAAACAATCTGGGCCCGTAACAGTGGACAATAACTGCAAAGAGCCAAAGGGGGAGATGGGTACATTTATCAAATAAATTTGTTTTGCGGGGCTGTCCCGACACGGAACCGGAACGTACAGATTTTAATATTGGGACAGTTCCGTCACGGTGTTCAAATGTAATTTCAGTAGAACATACCTTGCCCACCTCGACGAACCGCCACCGCGAATCGCATACCTGCAGATTATAAGAATCTTTCAACCTGTTGGCAGAAGAGGCTTGAAAAACACTTCAAAAGACACGCAGAGCTTAATTCATTCCAAACTGCTTAGATGAATCTTGCGGCACACATTTACACAGATTCTCACAATCAACGAAATACGTCCTGTAAGAAAGTGAGACTTACAGTCAAGAGGTGTTCTTCTCTTTTTTAATTGCATTGATTGAAATAACCTTCGCATTTTCCAGGGTTTGAGTGATGCGATGATTCGTGTTTGTTAGACGAATCAATCATGCTCGGATCGGTGTTTGCCGTTTAACGTCTGTTTGCAAAGATTTATGCGACCCATTAAGTTCGGAGCCGTTCGCGCTGATCCGACAGCGAGATGACCGACCGCGCCGCCGAAAAAAAAAAGAATTAGTCAAATTCCCGTTCGTTCGTTTGCCGAAAATAAATTTAAAAAAAAAAATGACGCAATTCGTCGAGTGACTTGAGAATAGGGCCCCCGCCCTTTAGGCCCACGAACCACCGCCGAAAGCGATTTTTTTTGTTTAGTGGTTTGAGATGAAAAAGCCAAAAATGCTGACAAAAAGGTGTTTTCCTCGAGAAATCGAATCAGGGCCGTCGTTTACCTGAAGATTGTCAAGTTTTCCTCTCTCTCCTTCCGAAGATTCTCTCTCGAGTAAACTTATTGAAGGTACTCAATGAACTTAAAGTTAGTGAAATAAAAGAGAATACAAATACAATGTTTTTGTGGTTAAATTTGTTGAGTTGTGCAGGAATTCCTGAATTAACGGCCTAACCGGAATTTTCCGGACCCATTTGTTTCCCGGAACTTATTTGCTTGTTTTTTTTTTTGCTTTTTGTGGACGTTGCAAGACTTCGTCGGAAAATAGTTTGCGAATAGGAAATAGAATATAAAGACTTTTCTAATTCATAGTAATTAATTTATTTGTTATGTTCTTGTATGATGATGTAACATTTCATAGAAAATGCGACTTTTCCACTAGAATTTACTGGAACGGCGGAGTGACGTTTCCCAAACCGGTCGTCATATTTCAAATTCGTTCTCGGCAGGCTGAGTTTTACGTTCGGTAGGATTATTATGATTCGGAAAGCGCCGTATGCATTATTAGAACGTGAACAACAAGAGTTTACGACTACTTCGAATGCGGTCAATAAAGCTGTAAGACATCCGCGTACGTGAAGTAAATTAATTACAGGTTAGCTTAACGCAGATTTAACTTCACCTTCGAATTAACAACACCGGCATCGGTTCGGCGCGCGATTGGCCCGCCGCCTCTTAAAACCCGACCCCACCCACCCTAATAAAAATGTTTATGAGTTGAAAATTAACGCCGGCTTGCGATAAATTAATACGGCGGATTTAATTAATGCCGCCTTTCTCGGGGACTTTATCGCCGTGCAGAAGGAGCAGCCCGGCCCCCTCCGAACATGTGACCGGGTGATTTCGAGTCAATCCGCGAAACTTTGCTACTTACTAGTTACTACTGCTTGCTCGATTCCGCACCCTGCCACTCTCTAATTCAAATTTATACCCTCTAGTTTAAGTAAATTAGTCGAACCGGTTGCCGCGCACCTTACGTTCGATAGTTTCTGCGCTACGAGAATAATTAATTTTGACCCACCCTCGATATTAAAGCCCCTAAATCGTTCGATTCGAAAACGATTCTTTGATTACGCTCTGATGCTGCCACCGCCGCCGCCTCCACCCGCCGTTCCGGGAGTTCACACAATATTAATTACCTGAATTATTTCATTTTCTTTTAATTATAAAATAAATAGATGCGTTGCGCAACTTGAAGAAGATCAACTGGCTAAACCTCTATCCAATCTGAGATGCGTTGACATTGGCGTCGTGTGTAGACCGTCAATTGCCGCCGATGTCCCGACTGGTCATTCGTAAGGACGTCTAGCGTAACTTTGCATTAAATAAAACAATAAGGACATCAGAGAGCTGATGAGTCAGGCACGCTGTTCAATTAGCGTCCCCGAAAAATTGAAACGACCACAAAGCGAGATCTGCCTTATTCACAACGATCCGCACAACACACAGTCGTACAACCCTCGGTGGAAAATGGAGTTTATCTCACAAATAAATGAAACATTTGTAACGGCGGCCCATGCTTAACAAATCGCACCACATAATACCTCTGATCCTTACGTACCCAGAAAATTCGCTGGCAAGGCTGCGTAAATGCATCTGCGAAGACACGCAGAGCTTATTCTGTTCCATGCAAACCTGCTTTAACGAATTTTAATTTTAAAATACAATGTTACACAAACTTCCACAATTTACGAAACACGCGCGAGTTCTCGCACCGAATCGTAAAGTGAGATCACCAAGATGGATGCCGGAGTCTGCTTTCAGAGCGAGCGTGGCTGGCCAATCGGAATTGAGAACGCGAAAGACATGTTCAAACAACACCAACGAAAAGCCTTGGTTTCAAACGGCGCGGCGTATCGACGTCACTTGCGACCTTTGTAAACCAAGCACATGCAACACGTGGTTGCCGAAATGTAACTGGAGATTAAGATCCGCGTAATTGCGGGGTAAATTTTCCAAAATTTTGGAACCAGACGCAATTACGGAGAATTACGTAATTGACTGCATCATTTTATTATTATTATTTTTAATATTATTTCGTTGGGGTTACCGCGCGTTCGCTTATCGCCCCTGCGTCAAAGGTCGCCGCCATTTTCACGAGCGACTGCGGTGTAGAAATTCAACGTCCGGTCGAGTGTGGCGCTGATGCAGGAACTTTGACATCCAGTGATTTGAAAACGACAACAGACAGCTGATTGCGTAATGTACCCTGCAGGTTACTTTTATTTCCTTTCTACTAAAACGCACGTTTTTAAAATTAAATTATTACCGGGATTTTTGAGTCAAATTTAAATTGGGTAAGTAGTTGTAACTAACTATTGTGATTTAGACAATTTATGCGATCGGTTCACGTGTTGTGTTAATTAACTATTGACTTGAGTTACGCAGTGCTTTGACTTATTTATTCATTTCGTTTTAGCCACGAGGGCTAACCTGTATTATTATAAGTATTTTAAGCGTGTCAGTGTATTTATTTATATTTGCGCGGCGGTGTTTTGTTTTTTTTTCTCTGCCTCTCCCTTGAACGTGCGAGTGGCGATAAAGTTCTTGGCAATTTTCGTTCACCGGCGCACGCACGCTGTGGGACCTTGGAGAGCGGATCCATAGTGCGTTCATCCACTGGAGGTTGTTCCCTGGTGCCCTTAGTTTACCATCGAACCCACCCCTTTCTCCTTCTGAGTGTAGCTTCGGGACCCCTGTTGAAGTCACAGCGCGACTTGCCACCAGCTATTGCAATTATCCAGGAGAGTAATAATTTCATAATAATAGTAAATTGGCAGTACCGATCAGAGAAATAAAGAAATGTAACTCCGTGCTCACGCTTAATGATCGTAGCACCAGTGGCGGCTCGTGATGATTTACTGCGGGTGGTATTACGTTGCGAGGCGAGCGAGGCAGGGTAGTTCTTACCGGCGTACACAGGATTTCCAGTAGTTGATTTGTTGTCGTCATCAAGACCCAGCGTGATACCAACGGCAGCTTTTCATAAGTAGGAGAGGGCGTGGAGTAAAAGAGGAAATCAACAAAAAACAGTATATTTAACAATAATTAACCGGGAGGGCACGGACTGCGGTATCGACTATAATCCCAGCCCAAAATTAATTCCAGTTTTAAAAAGGCGGAATGTGTCCAAGACAACAATTCAGTGACAGAATAAAAACAGTTTACGGCAAATAGCAACAAATAAAACGCTAACGTTCAAGTTTGGTTCAAAGTATTTCATCAATCGGTCGTAAAAATTTCAAAATACAAAATGGTTCGTACGTTCGGGAATTTCCTGTCGTCTCACAATAACTTATTGAAGGTACTCAATGAGGCGCCAACTGGAGGATACAGAATACGGTATCGACTATAATTCCAATCCAAAATTAACTCCAGTTTTAAAAAGGCGGAATGTGTCCAAGACAACAATTCAGTGACAGAATAAAAACAGTTTACGGCAAATAGCAACAAATAAAACGTTAACGTTCAAAAAAAATGATCTAGTAACTGAATTGACTCAAACGTTAACAAAAGTAGTAAAGTTACCGTCGACGATTGTTATCGAGCAAAAATTAGTTAGTGACTTTAATTTAAAAAAAAGAACTGTATTGGTTTGAATTAAATTGTTTGACGCAACGGTATGACTAAATGAACTAGGCAACCAAAGTTGCACGTAAGTTGAAAGGACAAGAAAGGTATCCTGCAAGACGAGTCCGGATGTATGTTGCGACGATCAACCGAAGTGACGAACAAAAAGGTGTAGACGGTTACCTTATACGACAGAACCTATGGTGGTAGTCGAAGATTCAAGCCCGAAGCTCCTTCGGGAGTTTTCATCAGAGTACGACACTAGCCCTCCGAAACAAACACGAGGCGTGGACGGTGTTCGATATTTCGCTTGGAGTAAAAGCAAACATTTTGGACGAATGCGGTAGCAACTAGGAGAGAAATGGACGGATTTAGGTGACATAGCGCTATCAGTGTCGTGCAGCTGAAACAATCTAGGCCCGTAACAGTGGACAACAACTGCAAAAAGCTAAAGGGGGAGATGGGAACATTTATCAAATAAATTTGTTTTGTGGGGCTGTCCCGACATGGAACCGGAACGTACAGATTTTAATATCGGGACAGTTCCGTCACGGTGTTCAAATGTAATTTCAGTAGAACATACCTTGCCCACCCCGACGAACCGACGACACTGCGTACCACATACCTGCAGATTATAAGAATCTTCCAACCTGTTGGCAAAAGAGGCTTGAAAAACACTTCAAAAGACACGCAGAGCTTAATTCATTCCAAACTGCTTAGATGAATCTTGCGGCACACATTTACACAGATTCTCACAATCAACGAAATACGTCCTGTAAGAAAGTGAAGCTTACAGTCAAGAGGTGTTCTTCTCTTTTTTAATTGCCTCGATTGAAATAACCTTCGCATTTTCCAGGGTTTGAGTGATGCGATGATTCGTGTTTGTTAGACGAATCAATCAAGCCCGGATCGGTGTTTGCGTTTAACGTCTGTTTGCAAAGATTTATGCGACCCATTAAGTTCGGAGCCGTTCGCGCTAATCCGACAGCGAGATGACCGACCGCGCCGCCGGAAAAAAAGAATTAGGCAAATTCCCGTTCGTTCGTTTGCCGAAAATAAATAATCGGCGTCTTCTAATGACGCGTTTGAATAATTCCCGTTCGACGTGGGCGGCGCGGGCGGCGCGGTGAGCGGCGCTCCGGCCTCATGATAAATGCATAAAACCCGTTAAAATGCAGACGGCGTGCGGTTAAACCGCGTCTAAATCCACCCGCAAGTCGAAAAGGAGGGCCTGCCGGCGGCGGCGGGCGCGGAACAAGGGAGTGTATTATTGATAAAAATGAGCGTCGCAAATTGTTTTATACGAGTGCTCGGCGACAGAAGCTCCTCTCGCGACGACCCAGGCCATCTTATCATAAATAATGCAGCCACCGGTCGCCGCACTAACTCCGACCCGGACGTCGATCTCAAATTGATATACTCGACCGCACGAAATATGGCCGCACTATTATAATATACGGGGCCCACGGGGGCGCGCCGTGGATATTTCACCTCTCTGCGTATTCTCCGAACGCCTTCATAATCAACAATAAGCATAACCAGAGAAGCCATCGTTTACCGAATTTGCTGCGTGAGCTTTCCGGTTATCGCAAGAATAATGCTCTACGGTTGCATTAATTTGGAAGAAAGAACCTTCTTCGTATCGTAAAATCACAGAAAAGAAATTCAAAAGGAGGTCATCAACTTTAGAGCCTTTTCAAAATTAATTTTTGGTTTTGCTTGTCTGGGGGGTTTTCGTTTCGTAATACTCCGGTCTTGAATTAGGGTAAAATTCTCGAGACCTCGGCACTCTTTGCGTGATTTTAAATAAACAATAACGCTCGGCGATTCTATTATTTTTTTTTGATAGGGTTGCATTATCTTTCGAAACAATTGCAAACGCATTTCTTTTTTTGGTTCGTGAGAATTATGGCAGAATTATTATTTCACACGTTCAGGCACTCATAAAGTTTCCGGCCCCGACTGTGTTCTTTTTCTTTTATCAGACCATCTCATGTGAACTACAGGTTTTTGCGAATTGGATGGTTTAATTGGCTTCAATTTTGGACTTTGAAGTAGTTGGTGTTAGCTTACGTCAGATTGATACTCGTAGGTTCTTGTTTATGTCATGTATTATTTGGAGAAAGTAGATTAAATTCATTTCAAAATTAGCTTTTGAAAATAGTGCGTTTCCAATGAGCGATTCCGTAGCGCGTTTTACACCCTTCATATTCCACATGGCGTAAAAGTGCGAGGCATGTCATATTCACATGTTCTGATTAAGAATGAGGCAATTAGAGTGTTTTGCATAAACAGAATGAGCTTAGCAAGGCTTAATTGACGCTGACTGTCTTAGGCATTTCAGTTTTGGATCGGACCCCTGCCGCCAGGGCGTAAACCGATTGGGACGTAAAATTTCAGGATGTATAAATAAACTAGAAGTGAAACGCAAGGGAAAATAGTAATCATTGAGTCAGTCAGACAGAGTAGAAGTTACTCAGTCAGTCACTAAGGCCCGTTTCACCATCACAGTTTAAAAAACTTTGTGGCAAAAAAACTTTTGTTGCAAATCGTTTTTGATTGCAGTGAAAACCTCGAGCAGCCTCTGTACAGCTGTTTCAGCCCTGCTTGGGGTTTCTTCAGCAGAAACGTAGCTCGACATTCCCACTGCAAACAAAAACGACTTGTCCAATTTATTCGCAATTGCGATGTAAGAGTCAAAAAGCGATCGTAAGATGTCGTTGTTTTATCTGTTCATCACAGTTTAACTTTAAACTTCGCTTTATTCCCATGGCAACAATTGCAAGGATAATTGTTTCCATAGGAATAAAACTGAGCTTAAAGTTCAACTGTGATGGTGAAACCGGGCCTAAGTCGGTAATAAGTAATAAAAGGAAGTTGTGTCGCAGGGCTGGCCTAAGGACCATGTCTTTCGCAGTTAAGCGTTTAGTCGGGTAATTAAGGTTTAAGGTAATTAAATGTAAGGGACATTGAAGTTAAGATTAAATAAATAATAAATTGAAGTAAGGGGGACATTGAAATCAAGTTTAAAGTTAAAGATTAGTAGTGAATTAAATAATTTTTTTTTACCGGACATGAACATTTTTTATTATTATTGGTGCGCGATCAAAAATCTTAAAGTGACTCGATAATCAAATTAAATTGGTCCCTTGGTATTTTAACGCATTAATATATCTGTGAGGATGGATTCGTTTAAAATCGTATAAATACCGATTGTTTTGAAAATTCGTTCCTTTTCTGGATCGTTTCGAAAATCCGTTCCTTTTCTGAGTCCAGTGGCATGGTTTGGTGAGCGGAAGGTCAATTTATTTTGCGATGTACGCCGTCTCAATAAACAACAGTTTGCAGTTTCTGTACAGTTTTCTCTGTCCTCTCTCTCTCTTAAAAAAAAAATATTTCGAATAAGTTCTGAATTGTTTCGGAACATTTTGAATTAATTTTTGCCTTCAAGCGTTTGTGCAAATTTATTTGGTATTATTTGGAATGTAATGTAGAATCCGTCTAAATTAATTAACTCAAATTATCTTTGTACTTTTTTCGCTCCTCAGAAAAAAAAACTGCATGCCATTTATGAGCTCGACTTGTAAACTATTACATGTGTAACATGTTGTAGATGCAATCGTGATATAGTGGAGGCAGTAATCGTGGCAAGATGGAGGCCTTATCGTTACATGGTGGAGGCAGGCAGAACTCGCGGTAATAAATTGTTGGTGATATAGATTGGCAGTTTCCTGGGAACAAAAAAGGAAGGTCTTATCGTCTCCTCAGAACGTCCACGAAATGGCTGGAGAATCCTTCAAGTGCCAAGGACGTCTGTAATTCCTTGCAACGGAAAAGATTTGGTTTAGTCAACGAAGCAGACGCGGGTTGTGGCTGAGTTTACCGGTCCAAAAAAGAGAGTTGGAAACACTATAGACAAAAAACTTGGAGGAAAAAAGATTTCTGTCTTAGCTGCGATTCGAACTCGAGCTCTTCTGTGAGGAATGGGACTAAATAGCGATAAAAGAAAATGAAAATTGTCATTAACGAGTTCTCGTCGTCTTCAATGAGAGTGAGATACAAGCTTTGATCTTTACTTTCAAAAACTCAGGTTTTACTTAAAATTTAAAAATTAAGCGAATGTTTTCACATCTTTTCTCTCACACACATTTTTAAAAAAATTTAATCGATTCAAATAACAATTGCCTTGGTTGAACGTTTTCGGTTTGGGTTTAGAAATTTTTGCCAGGAATCGCTCTCTGCCTTCAATCCCTTCCTATTCTCTCCTCTCCAAGTTTCTTGGGATGGGGGTCTACCATCTTTGCCTAAAATTCTCACCCGCTGACTGGCGCGGTAATTCTGTTTGGCGTTGTGTTTTCAAGCTTTCCCGAGAGTGCAACGGATAGTTCCACACGAGAACTGCACTGTCAGTTTTTCATATGCGCAACAGAAAACGAAACATGAAGACTGCACTTAATATCATATTTCACCAAGTGCGCAATACTTAAGAAAGATGTATTATTTGCTTATGAGTTTTACACATTTGTCGGGGTGAATGAAATAACGAAATCGAGAATCATGTTTTCTATAGGAAAATCCTTAGGGTGGATTTCACAAAAAAATTGATAATTAGCGATTAATTTCATTCTGTATAATTAAAAGGAATGTCATTGGACGAAGTTAACAATAGATTTGGAAAAAAAACTAATTATTTTGTTTCACCCAAACAATCACAGGCTTTAATCACGCTGTTAAATTAATTCGCGATTAAATAATTTTTGTGAAACTGGAGCGTATTGTCACCGCGTGCAGACTGCACTTAATATCATATTTCACCAAGTGCGCGATACTTAAGAAAGATGTATTATTTTCTATGTCGTGTTGCTTATGAGTTTCTTAAGGGATTGAGGTTTTGTCCCTCGCCCGTCTTACACATTTGTCGGCGTGAACGAAACAACGAAATCAGGAATCATGTTTTCTAAAGGAAAATCCTTAGGGTGGATTTCACAAAAAAGTTGCTAATCAGCGATTAATTTAATTCTATATAATTAAAAGGAACATCATTGGACGAAGTTAACAATCGATTTGAAACAACTAATTATTTTGTTTCACCCAACCAATCACAGGCTTTAATCACGCTGTTAAATTAATTCGCGATTAAATAATTTTTGTGAAATTGTAGCGTAGTGTCGCCGCGTGCAGACTGTACTTAATATCATATTTCACCAAGTTCGCGATACTTAAGAAAGATGTATTATTTTCTACGCCATGTTGCTTATGAGTTTCTTAAAGGATTTAGGTTTATCCCTCGCCCGTCTTACACTGGACGAAGTTAACAATAGATTTGAAAAAAAAACAATTATATTGTTTCACCTAACCAATCACAGGCTTTAATCACGCTGTTAGATTAATTCGTGATTAAATAATTTTTGTGAAACTGGAGCTTGCGTGCATTCGTGACTCATATTTCACGGGCCACTCTGCATCTGGCGAACGGTCCTATAGTGCCTTCGGAGAATTCTATTTTGTTTACATTAGCCCGCTGATTCAACACATTCATATATCCCGTACTGCCCTCGCGATAAAGAATAAATTAATTCTGTTCGTTACCGCCGCTTCTGGTTATTAAATTAAAAACTGTTGCAAGAAGTATGCTGTTTCAAGCTTTTTTTGTTGGATAGTAAAGAGAAAATCCCAACGTACCATTCATGTAAAACAGTGAGAGTTTAACTCGCCAAACAATTTGCAGTTTTTCATATTCCTAGGTATTGTTACGTTCATAGGGTTTAAATTAATTTATTTAATCGAATAAAACACTCGGTAACAAACTTAACCGTAATTTAATAAGGATTACCATCTAATTAATTTTTAACAATTTATTTTATACACTAAATCTAACTTATACGATCGCTAATTAGAACTCGACTGGCTCCTGAGTCATCTCCGGTCGATTCTACGCTGCCTTCTCGTTTGTTCTATCTTCGAAGACGCTGGAAAAGTCGAGTTTGTTCGGTATAGATAGCCCGGCGACCGACTTCTTCACGCCTTCAGTGTGACGTGGTGAGCTGAGTGGCGCGCCACAGTATTTATATTTTTATGTTCATATTTTATTTTCGCACTTAGCCATTTTTCATTAACCGTTGCCCTGCCAGCTCAGATGAACAAGGGAGAGGACTTGCTTTAGGTATTAATCCCTCATACTAGTAGGTTAATTCATCGTTTAAATAAATTGCTAAGCCCACTCGCTTGCCCTCCGTGTCGTCGAGATCGAAGGTGAATTTGGTAATTTTGGACCTTGTCTCTACGCAGACAAGGTCCAAAATTACGTAAACTCGATTAACGCGAATGGCTTTGCCGGTATATTTCGGGCGCGCAACTTACGAAAAGAAGTAAGGTGGAAACGTGAAATTCGCGAAGGGAAGTAAAACATCCAAAAGAAAGAACAAACCTAAACTGGGAGAATGAGTGGCGTTCATCTTTATGCTTACAAGTTCGAACACAATCACATGCCTGTCCAGTTTGTCAGGTTTGTTGAACGAAATACACGATATCTCAGGTTTCAAAATTCCCTTAGACTTCGATATCGGATGCAAATGAAAGCAAACGACTTCCATGGGAATTTTGTGTTATTTTAGTTTTTTAAAACAAGCTCCATTATATATTTTTTTTTAACAAATATTTGTGACAATCAGTCAGCATTAATCCATTGGCTGGCATTAGTATCTAAATCAAAGTCTCGCATACAATACTGATTAAAATTGTTTACTTTTCTATGCACCCGATGGTACTATGCCCGCCGAAAAATCTGGGACGAACCTCTACATGCATTTTTGAGTTGTTTTAATTAGTTTGAATGCAGCTTTAAACTATTCATCTTGCTATTTAGAGCTTGTTTCTAAAGTAAGTAAAAAGACATGTCCCAGATTTTTTTGGGCGGGCATAGTCAATAACATAAATGGCACAGGGTGAAACTTACAATAGTTATTATTATTATTATTATTATTATGATTTGGTTAAAGTGTCCAACGGAACAAGCCCAATTATAGAACACTTGAGTACACCAGTTTTAATGAACCGCATTTCTTATTTCCAAAATTGTGCAATTAAATATATCCAATGATTGCTCAACACAGTTATAATTATATATAATTTGCTTAAGCGGAGAACTCATTCCTGTATCTGTTCTGACATTGGGTGCATAAAATACGTTTCTTATTTTGGAATTAGGTCTACCAATTCTAAGACTAATTCTAGAAAGTAGGATGGGACAGTCGTGTATGTTATGTATCACCTTAAACAGGAAAATTATCGAATGTTCAACACGTCTTGAGGGTAACGATGTCGGATTAAATCGTTGCAGAAGGAGGTCTTGAGGATAACCTCTAGGTGGATAGGTCCCATCAGCTAAATACGCAGCTACTTTTAAGAACTTACGCTGCACCCATTCATGTGAGGAAACGTAAACATTGTGTATGGGAGACCAGATTAACGATGCATACTCCAGACGAGATCTGACATACGTCGTATAAAGAAGTTTTAAGGTATTAAAATCAATCGTTTCTAATCGTTTCTAATGATGAAGCCTGAGTACTTAAAGGCAGTTTGAACAATATAATCAATATGGTTACTGAAAGTAAGTTTAGGATCAAATATTACACCAAGATCCCGGAAAGTATCGGGTCTAACAAGTGCTGTGCCATAAATTTTGTATGTTGTTTCAAGAGGTTTTCTCTTCCTAGTGAAAGTCATTACATTACATTTCGAGACATTTAATGGAAGATTGTTTTCCCTGCACCATTCGTACACTGCATCAAAGTTCTTCTGTAGATGAATAGAATCCTCTACTGAGTTTATAGTACGATAGATTTTCAAATCATCAGCGTACATTAAAAACGTATCAAGGCTATCCGAAATATCATTGATAAAAATGCTAAACAGCAGAGGGTCCAACACAGATCCTTGTGGTACCCCACTTTGCTGTTTAAATAGATTGGATTTATGTCCATTGAGTGTTACAAACATGTAGCGATCATTCAAATAAGATGTTATTAATTGAATCAAATTATCAGAAAAACCAAAATAATTTAGTTTACGCACTAGCGTGGTCGATCGTATCAAAGGCCTTCAAAAAGTCCGTGTAGATAACATCTACCTGGCCTTGGGCATCTAAGGCTTCACACAAAATTTGGGTAACTGACACCAAATTGGTTTCAATTGATCGCCCATTTATGAACCCATGTTGGTTTACGGTTAAAATGTGTGAGACATGATTATAAAAGAAGACATGAAGCAACAACTCGAAGACTTTGGCAAAATTACATATAATTGATATCGGTCTGTAATTTAGAATAATAGATTTACTACCTTTTTTATGTACAGGACAGATTCTTGAAACTTTTCACAGTTACGGAAACTTGACCAGAGCCAAGGATAAGATTGAATATCCTAGTTAAAGGTTTGGCAAAGACATAAATACAATCTCGTACAACAAAGGCAGGAATTCCATCTGGACCTGACGTCATTTTAGGTTTCAACTTCTTAACAGCCCGAATTACATCATCTTCAGTGACCGAGTTTATGTTTAGCACGTTCGTGTTTAAGGTAAGAGAGTCTTGATTAACCTGTACATGACTGTTATTAGTAAAGGATTGAGCAAAATAATTAGCAAAAGCGTTGACTATTTCTTCGGGATTATTCAAATTCTTGTCATTATGGGTCATTTCAGATGGAATATTATTAGACCGTATATAAGACCAAAAAGCTCTAGGATTGCGTTTTAAGGTGTTGTTGATATGTTGTAAATACGATGCATAAGCAGTATTAATTTCAGTTTTAATTGAAGATCTTAATGATTTGAAAAGATTATAATCTTCGATTGATTTAGTTCTCATGTACCTTCTCCAGAGAGTATTTTTCTTTTTTAATCCTTTAATTATATCCATAGTGAACCAAGTGGGATATGTACGTGACGGAGGAGACTTTTCCCTCAGTACATGAATTTTAAAAATGTCGTCTAGTACGGCATAAAATTCAGTAAGTGCAGTATCTGCAGTAGAACAAGACTCAAGGAAAGACCGACTGGCGTTAAGTAATGATTCATAGAGTTGGTTAAAATTGCATTTGCGGAAGTTGTACTCTAAATCAGTTTATGCCGTAAACATCAACCAATTAGGGTACAGATAAGAAGAAATCCCCTTATTGAAGCATATTGCGATAGTATCGCGCCCCGGAATTAATTAGGAATGCCACACCAAGGTTGCTTTGAAGGGCGCTTTCTCTTCCATTTGATCTCGAGTGAAATCCTGAAAACTCCTGAAAGGGGGCGAGCCAGTGGCGGCGACGCAGCGATGATGATGAAACTTATTGTTTGTTGTATTGGCGGTCCGCGCTTTAGATTTGCAAGGCGGTTGACGGTTTAATGAGCACTTAAATTAAGATATTCTGCAGCTGATCGTAGAAACCTCATTTCAAATCGACCTGAGCTAAGAATTCAACGATTTAAGATCGTTCGTTGCGAATACTTACATACGAACATAATGAAATTGTGTGTGTATGAGTGAGTTACTTTAGGTGGATGGGGGCGTCGCTTCGAGGGGGGGTTTGCGGGGGATGGAATATAGGGTTACATTTGGTTATTGAAATGTCCGCAGAATTTTTACGAACGTGTATCGAAAAACACAGGAGCTGAAATACAGGCGGTTTTGAAGAGTAACTTCTCTCCGTTGATTCGGGAAGGGAGATATATGTGCACGAGAGAGTGTAAGTTCACCCCAGAGGCCTTAATCGGACTCATTTTTAACCCTAGACCATCCCCTTTATCCTCCTTATAAACCCGGATATACTTAGCCGTATACCTGGTATATATGGGGGCACGTACGAGTTCTTTACTTTTCCGCATTTTAGAATGGAAATAATAAAGGGAGTTTAAGGTGCGCGCTATTTACAAGCGCGTGTGCCTTTAACTTTGTTTTTTTTTTTTGGTTTCTTTGAAAAAAAAAATAACGGATATTATCTTGAGCTTTAATGTTCTATTAATGGGAGAGGGGGTATATACATTTCGATGCTGCGTGTATAAGGTTTAACCTTTGACTTATCGCTGGATATTATCAGTGATAGATGGACCGAATTAATTCCCTTCATCAGCACCAGCAGCAGCAATGGGGTTGATTTCATTAAAGCACTTAAATTTCTCGCGCGTCCTTCGTTCACAACAACAATCGATACACCCCTTGTTATCATCATCAAGTCGGCTGGCTGACAAAATTTCTTACATCGTTGCGCGAGCGCGACGTTGTTATACATATATTTTTGTTGTTCTGCAGTATCGCCGTCGCGCGAAATTATTTTCGTAATTAAAATGTAATAAAAAAGAACGTCCCTTCCATTTTACCAGAAGTGAATACCCTCCGTTCGAGGGCACCGAAGATGTTAATGCCCCAATAAACCTTTTATCAAGAGTCGCAAATTTCTTCTGGAAATCTATTTACCCTCGGCGTGTGTGCGGTTGGCGCGTTAAAATTGCCGGCGTTCATTCCGCCGCATTATATCGCCGTTTATGTAGGTTTGTCGTGACAAGGTGGGTCTGTTTGCTTGCTTACACGGGGCCGTAACGATATTGCGGAGCCTCATAAAATTAGATTAGATTAGTAGCGGGTCGCGTCCGCATCCCTGAACCCCCTTCCTCCTCCACCTCCTCCTTCGCCACCGCCACCGCGCTCCCGCAGATAGCGGGTAGTAGGTGCACCCTTCTCTATAAAACGGGCACATTTTAAAATTAAACGATAAACAACTGCTTAGGAGGGGGATGGGCTCTCGCTTAACGACGAACCTCACACGCCTGGAAATCACGAAAAACAAAACTGATTAGGTCTGGTTCTTAAAACCACATAAATCCATCGGATTTAAACAAATGCTGCGAGACAAACAACATTATAGAAAGGGACCTGGAAGATCGAGTTCTTGTCCACTCCCGCTCTACTTAAGCACTTTTCTCTACCTGATTGTTACGTAAGTGGGGAGTATCGGATGTTGCATTTGCCATGCAAAAAATATCCTTAATTGAGTGCATAAATTATGCGCGGAAATATTGCAAGTACCGTAAGCTCGACCTTAATGTCACGTTCTCTGGCTGCATGTCGCGTGCAAAATTCGAGAAAATGCTGCTTTCGCACCTTGCACGTGTTATCATATAACTGGTGGTAATCAACGATATTTTTCTTTGCGAATGCAAAGTATTATTCTACTTCAGTGCACGATGCAAGGCCTTGTCTTTTTTTGGGACTTGAGTGCTATTTCCAATTCGACAGTGAAATATATATTTAAAATTGAAAGTGTATCTGCGCGTTTATTAAATCAAAACTTGAACGATATTAAAAACTAAATGACTTGACACGATAATAAGATCTCATTTCCTAGCATGTTTTCAGCTGACTAATAGCGTTTTCCGCCTGGCTGCACCGGTACATACTGAGTGTATCTCCATCTCGTTTTATTACATAAAGCTGAACCGAGATGGAAATACACTCAGTGCGCACCAGTGCAGCCAGTAGAAAACGCTATAAGCTTTCACTAACAAGTTTCGTTTTGTGTATTTTCAAATGCGACCTGATTTCTAAATTGCAATTATTTTATTTATTTTAAGTGTGCAAAAAACAAACTCTGGATTTTTACATGACCGGACTAAATAGGACTAGAGGTCCCTCTGGTTAGAGTCTGGCTGAGTCAGCCATCTTTCAGCAAAAGAACTTCCGTCAGTGTCAAATTGACAATACTTTCTAACCTTGCTTGCTCTTTCAAAGTCAAGGCTGCGGTAAGTTAATGGTCAGACTAAACCACGTGATCAATTTTCTCAACTAAAATGAACATCAGCAAATCTCAAGGTCAACTGAACTCTCCCAACTTATATCATATTGCACTTCATTCTCCACAAGTAAAAAAAAATGTTAAAATTTATACATGGATTAAAGTTAAGTTAAACAAATTTCAAGGTTAATCCGATCTAATTGACATCAACCAAACATCATCGCGTAATTGACGCATCACTGTTCATTAAAAAAACATTAAAAAAACCATACTCTTCCGGGTGGATCAACAACACTGTCATGACCGCCGGCCATGAGTTAAAAAATTTGCACTGGCTCAGACAGAACTTTGACATTCCGCAATTGCATGAAATGTACAGGCAAAAGAAAAAATCATATAACATACTAATTTCAGAAACTAAGAAGCAATTCTTTGGAAATTTAATTGACAATTCGCATAATAAACAAAAAACAACTTGGAAAATAATAAACGAAAGACTTGGTCGGACTAAACGCAACACAGACATAACATTAATATCTAATGACGTGTCTGTATCACAACCGCTAGGAGTGGCTGAACTCTTTGCCAGTAATTTTTCGACGGTTGCTCTACAAGCCCTCACAGATTCTTTCGGGTATATCCCTGCTGTTCCTTGCACAAAGAATCAGTTTAACCCCAAAACTTTTGCCTTTTTGCCAACTGACTCAGCAGAAGTACTCAAAATTGTAAATAATTTAAAAAATAAGAATAGTTACGGAATAGACAATATATCCATTCATGTACTCAAAACTATCGTATTTTAATATTTTTTTTAATTTGGTGATTGTATGTAAAGCCCGGAAGAAAAATGGGGTCAAGCTAAACCCGCAAATATTGGCAAAGTTCGCGCGAGTTCTGAACGAACAAATCAACAAAAGAGAAAGGGAAAATGAATGATAAACGCTGCATTTAGCGAGAACAGGACAGAAACAAAAAAAAAATAAACGAACAAACAGCGATGAACATTTTTGATGACTCGGGAACACAGTCGCGTCGGAAAAATTTAAATTTCCAAAGAAATTTTGATTATTTTTTGATTTCTGAAAAACTGTAGTAAGCAATTGATTTAAAAGGAAAACGAAAGAGTTTTTTTTTGATAAACGAGAAACTCACTCTACAAAGGAAAAAAGGAAAAAAAAATTCCTGACAAAAGGAAGAAAAACAAACGACGATCATAGATACAGTAGAAAAGAACGGATTGTAGATTTAAAAGTAAAAAAAAAAGTTAATAATAACGAGAGTTCAAGACTTAATAATAATTGGAACTTCACAAGAACCAATAACAACAAAAACAATTCACTATCGTAATACCTACTTATTTAGGAAATTAAAATTTCTGAAGAACGCAGAAAGAAATGACGACTGCAATTATTCGGGAAAAGAAAAACAAAGTGCGCGAAAATTTTGTTTTATTAATTTCAGAACGAAAAGGAAACGACAAACAAATGACGATCGTAAATTTCACGACGGAAAACCGAAACAAAACAAAACAAACGACGATCGTAATATTCACGAAAGGAAAACAAATAATTTCGGGACGTAAACGAATAAAAAGAAAGGAAAGGACGGAAAGAAAAATCAAAAAGTGACGGAAATGTTTGAAGATGCAAAACAAATGAAGAACGCAAGGAAAAATACAAAAAACGGAGGGACAGAAATGCTTGAATTTCATACTTAAAAAAACAGTAATTCGTAAACAAGTGACGATCGCTCATTACTACGTTCGAAAGACAAAACCGACGTCAAAATTCGATTTTTTCTCTAAAAAGGGCACGAACTTCGAAATTTGGTGAGTTGGCAGCACTGCTGCTTCCGATTGCTGCGAAGTGCGTCATCAAAAGTGCAAGGTTAGGTTGTTTTAATATTGTTCTTTCGTTTGTTTTAACAGCAGAAAAAATTGTATGAACTTGTTGAAATGCTTTTTACTGTTTAATCATGTTTTTCGCTTTAGTCTCCTCCTATTTAAATTTCCCTGATTAATTTAGGGAATTCTGTACAGGAAAAAACTGTACGCCGAAAAAGGAATTTTTGGTTGGTCGAGTTGTTTGGCAACACTGGCGGTTTAAGCGACTGTAGTTTGGGAAAACCCCATGTAATTATATTTGCAAATTAATAATTGAATTTTTTCGCGTGTAGTTTGGGAAAACCCCATATAATTATATTTGCAATTAATAATTGAATTTTGCGTTTGAATAAATGATACAAGTTCAGTAACACCCTATATAATAGCAAGTACAAAGTTCTTTTAATTTCAAACCGGACAGAAAAATGAAGAGAACACACTCAACGTTTCGCTATAGATTTATAGCTTCGTAAATAAATCTATAAATCTATAGCGAAATGTTGAGTGTGTTCTCTTCATTTTTCTGTCCGGTTTGAGACTAAAAAAACTTTGTACTTACAATTTTCATCGGACAAGAACAAACTTCAACTATATAATAGCATTTTGAAAATTAAGCGAGGTTGCATTATTATTATTTTTTTTTAAACAATCTCATGATGTGCAAGTAAGTACCAACTATTTAAGGAAAACTATATTAGTATGTCATTGCCCTTTCATTCATTCATTTGACCTGTGCGTCCTATACTTTGAGTTATGGTGGCGTAATGTTTGTTGGCTCTTTCCTTTTATGTGTTATACGTCAAGATTAGGTACAAAGCTCGCGTTCGCGGTGGTGGCATTGCGTCTTCACATAACACTAAATTTAATAAGGGCCACATTCCTCTTTGACGTTTTATTTCCACCCCTTTCCTCGGCACTTATTTACGACTATTGGATTCCTAGTTTCACGTCGCGCGCGCCTTCGTTTTTTTCTTTCTTTTTTTGTTTTTCGTTTTTCGTTTTGCTTCCACCTCATCAATCCTCTCGCGCGCAGCACACCTCTAAACAAGTATTTAGAAGAAACATAATTCGACAACGAACCAACCAACCAACGGGACGAACCCAATTTCCCCGAGATCAATTCGCGAAGGGTTTATACTTTACGGCGTGCACTATACTTCGACAAACATGCCGAAGTTATATCCCGGAGATATATTGATGTACCTGCCATGTTATGGGTTGTTTTATGGGTTTGCTCATCTACGTAGTTTTATTATTGGGACTTAAAGTGCTTCGGAGGTGATGGCCGAACGACGCGCAGCGTGTTCGTGGGGGGACGAATTCACTTTTAATTTCGATTTTTTACACCTGTCTATCTATTTATTTCACTCATGAAAAATAATAAACAAACAAAAAAAATCTTAAACCATCACCATCACCACCACTACCATCGCAAGACCTAAAAAATCAGTGGAATGAGTATACCAAATTCAATTTTTTTTTTTTAGTTAGATTAGATAGATTTGCTTCTGAGGCGCAGAAAATGTGAGTGGTTGCTAGACTTTGTGGTGGTAGCACTAACTGGTGTGCACTTGCTAGTTTGTATGGCTTACGCGAGGGGCGTTAGACTACTGGCAGCACTAGCAGATGTGAGTAATCGTCACACTGGAACTAAGAACTGGTAGACTGCGTCTTTTGTATTCGTTTTCTGTGATTGGCCAGTCCACTACTCAAATCAGTTACGAGACATGACAATGACGTCTTATTCGCTGAGGCACTAATCCGTGTTTTGCCCGTTGGTTATCGTATCGACCAGATGAGATCTGATTTTGTTTGACTGTCATAAATTCCGTGTTGTAGTCATTCGTTTTAGAAATCCATTTAGGATTTAAGAAAGTTTAAGCATGCATTTTCGAGATATCTGCGAAGCACGGGCATGTCTGTTTACGTTTGTAGTTTGGTAATATGATATCGGGGCGTGTTTAGCTCAGGCGGGAAAGAAACGAAAGAGATTACGACAGTCTCCCGAGGGTTAACGCGAAGGGTGAACGTAAGTCGGGCTTGCGAAGGTGATTAAAATATTTAATGAGGGCTATCCACGAAATATTAGCCCAGAGGAAAAGCTGATTTATTAGAGATGTGTTGTATGTGGTGGCCGCGATGTGTTGGCCGGGTATGAACTAGAGGGTGGCTACAGAATATGACCTGAGATGGTACGTTCTGGCAGAAGTATTAGGGCGATACATCCTCATGATTGGCAGTGCGGTTTGAGGGTCATGAATGTATGCGGAGGTATTCTGGTAGCAGAATATTGTCCGGGATGCGATCCGGGGCGTTGGCCAAAGGATGGTACCGTGCATCAGTATACAGTATCGGGACTCTTGTCGCGGTGAGCAAGCAGTACGGTACCGGCAAAGCAATTAGCTGTATTCTGCATTAATTGTGAGTGGGAATTCGGTTGATTGCATTCCTGACCAGCTGATGGCATTGAACTATCCAGAACGGTCTGACATGATGATGCCATTGGACCGGTACGGACTGGTGCTTGACACTCACGCAGTCGGTGACATCAACTGATCCTGAGAACGTATGCTCAGGAGGCAAGGTATGCTGATGTCCACATCCACAGATGAACGTGGGGGTTAATGTATGCAAAGATAAGAAGTCAATGTGCGAGGATGACTTACCCAGTGCCCAATATCATCATGAGGGCGCTACAGCTTCTAGATTCGCCGGTGGATCAGGCGGGGCCGGAAAACGGCCCCGGTAAGTGGAATGTTCCATTTTACTGAATAGATACTCGTAAAGGGATACTTATAATTTGGGTGGTCCTCGTCGAATTGGAATTCGACGCCCGGGAGCTAAGAAGCTTAGCCTCAGCGCCTGATGCGGTCAGGCAAGCGATAAGAGAAAGAAAGACATTGGGAATAAGAGACCTAACCAGTGGCGAATGAATGTTTATTGTAACTCCGTCCTCTGATAATATCGTTGCCCATAATATTTAAACAAAACAAAAATCTAGACAATATTTGTTTCCTTCGTTTTGCCATTTTTATTTTGGAGCAGTTCCTTTTTTTAATTCACTAACTGAATGGTATTGTAAAATCGATTGTTCTTTGTTTCTATTAAAAAAAATATTTGTTATTTAAAAGATACATATTTCAATTTCTTTGCTTTCTTTTAACTTTGTAAAGATTATTATTATTATTGATGTGTTAAACTTGTTGGTTGAACTTGTTGATTGAAATTGATTGTCTTTCGATTTTATTATTATTTCTTTTTATTTTATCGCCATCGTTTTTTTTTTAATTTATACTCACATTAATAGCTGTTTGTTTTATTTCCTTTCTTCCTCTAGATATTTTTCTTTCTTCCTCTATATATTTTTGTCTTTTCCTCTAGATATTGCAGACATAATTTTTTGTTCATTTGTTTTTTTTGTTTTGTCATCTTTCTCTTTAAGAAGTTCTTTTTTGAACGATTACAGAACAGTGGCAGCGATAAGGTTTTGCCCCCCCCCCTCTCCACCCCACCGCTATATTTACTTAACAACTCCTGGGAAAAGAATATTGTTTTTAAGATTACTGTTGAGTTAAAATGTTATTTTGGAGAAGAAATTGCAATTTTTTTTGCATCACGATTGAATTTTATTAGAAAACCCTCTCGAAAGCCCCCCCCCCCCCGCTTGGCGGGGTCTGCGGGGGCCTTATCGCCGGCACTGCTACAGAATAGTACCGCAAAGTCGAAGTCGAAGTTTTTGTTTCTATTTGGTATTTTTAAAGTATGTATTCCATCTCAATTTCTTTGTTTCTTCATAGTTTTTCTTAAATTTTGTAAAAAAAATATTCATCTGGTAGGTAAAGTCTATAGGTAAAATCGATCGTGTTTCGATTTCATTATTATTTTCTTTTTAAGCTGCATTTACTTTTATTGTTAATTTGTTTCTCTTTGTCTTGCGGCCTTTATCTACAAATAGTTCTTTTCTTAATTCATCATTAATCTACTGAACTGCGTTGTAAAATGTAAAATCTATTTTTTCTTCTTCTTCTTACTTTGTATAGGTATTCTTCATTAATTTTTTGTTTTTTTTTTAAATTTATATATAACTTGAAAATAAAAGGGATAGTTTTAGTTTAGTTAGATAGTTAGGGATTTCTGTTTTTACTAGTTGGTAACACTGCCCTCACGTATCTGACAGCGTTTCAGCAGAAACGTCAAATTAAGTGTCAAATTGTCAACAACAACGTGACCTTGCACACTTATTTTCAAAGTCGGATTGTGTGAAGTGTCGGCGCCATGTTGCTCTTTCATTCTGGCATGCGATTGGCTGAAATACATCTTTTGCTGAAACATGACGCAACCATCAACCAACCGTGTCAATCTGCCTGACTCTTATTAACTAATCAAAAGCGACTTCTGTTGCATCTCATTGCGGGTTGGCCCACTTCACTTCTGTACTTCGAAAAAAAAGAAAATACCGAAAAAGTAACAGTTTTTACGATTTTGTCATAAAAAAAGATTACCAGCAGTCAGAAACGCTTGATATTTATATGATTTGCGTGACCTAATTTCCACGAGATCGTGCAGACGTTCGTTTAAGCTTATTTAACGCCGGACTTTGGCCTTCGGAGCTCATTTCGTGCTGGCCAATCACGTTTTGCTAAGTAAGCCAACGTTAAACAATCTTGTACTTTATATTTATACGCGCAAATCAGATTTTTTTTGTTACAGTATACTTCTTGCTAAACCGAAAGTGAAAACAAGATATAAAAAATTTAATATATCATATTATTTATTACTCTATAATTATTTTTTTTATGTCTTTTAAAAATCATGGGAGAAATGAGCGCGCGTGCTTCGCATTGTGATCGATTCGTTCCGCCTTCGAATCAGCATTTAAAAACCATCTTCCTCTCGCAGCGGCGGCGGCACTGCTGCAAACGCACGAAAAATAAATAAACAATAAAACAATTTATTGCCGCGCGCGTACTCGCCCGTACATTATTTTGAGTGGTAATTATTTTTGGCACGTACGTAATGTTTGAATAACACACACACACTCACACACACGCGGGAAGCGCCCGGCCAGATAACACCGGCTTTTATGTGGACCACAGATTATCTCGTCGAAAATATACTGGCGCGGGGGTTGATTTTAGCACAAAATAAAAATTCCACAAAAAAAAAACAACCGGCCAGGCTTGTAAACGCACGGCGATTATCGTCCTTGCACCTTGGCACAATTTATTGCACAGGACAACTTTCATTATTCAGATGTATTAATGAATGCAGGGCCGTAGTTAGAGGGGCGCCAAGGGAGGCTGAGCCTGCCTTGGAAAGTTTTAAGCCTACCCTATGACGCGACGCCGACGGTCCAACCTGACATGAAATAATACTAATACTGTTACGACTTCGGCGTTCAGAAATAATACTCGTCAAATTGTTAAAATAAAACACAATCGCGCTCTCCCCACTCTCGATTTCTTAGAAGAATAGAAATTTCATTCATGGAGAGGTGCCCGGCAAACAAATACAACCGTCGCAGCTGGGTGGTGGGAATACGCTTCCCTGTTAGTGCCCGTCCCTGGTGTAAGCCACTCGTGAGTACTCCCGCTGACGCTTCGGCGCCCGTTATCTCGGACTTTGTATACCGTCGCAAACATGTATTTGACAATCCAGTTGCGGAGTTGCTTTTATTTCACGCGAATTCAATGCGTTTCGATTTTGTTTACGCACGCGGCGTTCCTTTTGTTTTTTTTTCTTCATATCACACTGTAACCAGTTTAATGTTTCACGGGGCAATTCAATTCAATTCAATTTGCGAACAGATAACATCTATTGGGTAATTTAAATGTAAAAAAAAACAAAAATTGTTTCAAACAACGCAAAAACTGCAATTATTTTGAATGTTATTATTTCACGCGATAATCTACCTATCTTCGTGGTGTACGTTAAATTTAACGGACTGTTGCTGTGATAACAACCAATCCAAAAGCTTTAACACACCTTTAAATTTAACGTACCCGATTCAGAATAGTCCCTATTATTGCTAGATTTAAGTTTTAAGTTTACGTTTTTAAGATTTGTAGTTTCTCCCTAAGTTCCCTAAGCTCCCCACTCTCGATTTCTTGGGAGAATCGTAATTTCGTTCATAGAGAGACGCCCGACATATAAATACAGCTGTCGCAGCTGGGTGGCGGGAGTACTCTTCCCCGCTAATGCCTGTCCTTGATGTAAGCAATGCGTGAGTACTCCCGCTAACGCGCTGATGTCCGTCATCTCAGATTTTGTAGACTGTTGCAAACACGCACTTGACAACACGCCTACGGGGTTGCTTTTATTTTACACGAGTTCAGTGCGTCGAAGAAAATAAGCGCCGTTTTATTATTGAAGTTGAAATTGGCGAGTTTTGCTTTATTTACACGCAAAGCGTTCCTTTTGTGTTTTTGTTTTCACGTCACACTGTTGCTTGCAAGTTTAACGTTTTACAAGGCAACGCTGGAAGTAATCTTTCGATTTGCGAATAGATAATATGTATTGGTTAATTTAAATGTAAAAGAAATAGATTTAACGATAGTTTCTCTCTAAGTTCCCTACGCTCCCTACTCTCGATTTCTTAGGAGAATCGTAATTTCGTTCACAGTGAGATGCCCGGCAAATAAACACAACTGTCGCAGCTGGATGGCGGGAGTACTCTTCCCCGCTAATGCTTGCCGTTGGTGTAATCAATGCGCGAGTACTCCCGCTAACGCGCCGACGCTCGTCATCTCAGCCTTTGTAGACTATTGCAAACATGCATTTGATAACTCGGTTACGGGGTTGCTTCTATTTCACATGAATTCAGTGCGTCGAAGAAAATAAACGCCGTTTTATTATTGAAGTTGAAATTAGCGAGTTTTGCTTTATTTACGCGCAAAGCGTTCCCTTTGTGTTTTTGTTTTCACGTCAAACTGTTGCTTGTCAGTTTAAATGTTTTACAAGGCACCGCTGGAAGTGATCTTTTAATTTGCGAACAGATAATATTTACTGGGTAATTTAAACGTAAAGAAATTTAGATTTAAAGATAGTTTCTCCCTAATTTCCTTAAGCTCCTTACTCTCGATTTCTTGGGAGAATCGTAATTTCGTTCATAGAGAGATGCCCGACAAATAAATACCGCTGTCGCAGCTGGATGGCGGGAGTACTCTTCCCTGCTAATGCCTGTCGTTGATGTAAGCAATGCGTGAGTACTCCCACTAATGCACCGACGCCCGTCATCTCAGCCTTTGTAGACCTTTTTGTTTTCACGTCACACTGTTGCATGTCAGTTTAAATACATTACAAGGCACCGCTGGAAGTGATCTTTCAATTTGCGAACAGATGTTATCTATTGGGTAATTTAAATGTAAAAAAGGCTGATCAAAATCTGTTTCAAATAACACAAAAACTGCAATTATTTTGAACGTTATTACTTCGTGCGATAATAATTTACCTTTGCTGTGTTTTTCATTTAGAGAATATTGTCGCAATTCGAAATAGTGAAATAGAGCCTGCCCCACACTTCGACAAGCCCCCCCTGAGTACTTGGGCCTGGCTACGGCCCTAAATGAATAGATGCAACAAATTAGGTCTAATGAGATGAAAATAGAAAAAATACGTTGGTACGCATGGTTTAACAGAAAGGTGTTGGCTACTCGAGACGAACAGCAATGACTAATGATTTTGTAGAGTCTCGTCAGATTGTTTAGCGCCACCAAACAGCGACGCCACGATGACGTTGGGAAAGCGCCACGATGACAGTAACTGTCACGTTGACAGCTACGAAACAATGTCGCGATGGTGAAATTTAATGCAAAAACAAATGTAAATGTAAAAAAAATACACATGCGTTTATTATTCTCAGACACAAAGTGAAGCACGGTGGCAAACCAGTGACCGGGATGCGCTCTTCCAAAAAAAAAAAAAAGGGTGACATCGGCGGGAGTACTCACGCGTTGGCTTACACACAGACTGTATAATAAAATAAATATTGATTAAACGTTAACGTAAGCCACTCGCAAGAAAAACGCGGGGCGCATAAAAAATGGAGAATCTCGAACAGTTACAGTCAATAAATAAAACTTGGTTTTTCAATGAGGCAATATAAGAGGATAAACGTCGAAATGTAAACTAAATTATAAGTAAAATCCCCCCAAATACCTACGTAGATTACTCTACACCCGTTCTTTAAACTCACTACAATACAGTTCTCGACGTCGCTCTTCTCCGGGAACGAACGACGATAACAAGAAGTAAAGGAACCGGCGGACACCCGCTACGAAAATAAAAAAAAAAGGGTCGTAAATTCTTACTCCTGTTTATTCCATATGTAAAGGTGCGTCGGATATTCAGTACACGGAGATGCAATGTTTTTTTAAAAATACAAGGTCGCGGCCGCATTTTCTGGAACCGAGATGCGCACGGCACGACTCCAACATGGAACAACGAGATCGAGTTTACGGTAGCTGCGATATTACCCCTAATTACACGCTCGATTAACGATTTTTTATGCGCAGCAAATGCAACATCCAATACTCCCTGCTTGCGCAGCAATCTGGAAGGGAATAATGCTTAAGTAGTGCAGGACCGTACAAGAAATCTATCTGTTTTGGAGTAGAGGCTCTTGACCTAATCACGCGTTGTCGTGTTCCTCGTTGAAAGATTGTCTGTTTTTTTATTTTTATTTTTATTTTTTAAATTTTCAATCAGTTAGTCTCCTCAGTATCAAACTAATTTCACGGTTGAAGATGCAACTCTTCACGGTGTAGTTAACATTCTTCATTAACGTGTAATTGCGCAGATACCGTCAGATTTATTACGTACTATTTATTTACTGTGCACTTGTTGTTATGGGGGGTTCAATCCCAGTTACTTTCGGCAAGCACGTGTGGTACGTGTTTGAGTTGGTAAGATGGTAACACTGCGTCCTGGAAGTGACGTCGTTTTACCTCAAGACTTTCGTTGGTTTGTCCGTGGTAATCACGCTCATTGCGCTCTGTATTCGGATTGGTCCGCCATCTTGCTCGTAGAGAACCGTTTCCGGCCGCTTCGATCTTACGCTCCGGCCGCCTTTTTCGCTTCGACACGTTAAAGTGAACGCGGTCTTTCGAGAATTTGTGCATATCGATTTGCAAAATTCTAAAATACACTGTATCTGGAACTCTTTATGGTTTAAGTGTTAGTCTAATTTGCTTTGAGCAAATTCTTCCGAGCGGATAAACCGTTTCTGCGTTAACAAACAGAGATAATTAAGCTGCGATGTGGAGTGAGCCACGTTTTCAGGTATTTAATTGGTTTCTTTGTTTTACAGACGAATCCGCTTTGAGTTGCAAGTTTTAGCTGCCGGTTTAAGTTGCGAGTTTTAGATGCTACTTTTAATTGCAAGTTTAAGCTCTAGTTTCGCTAGTTGACCCCTTTGATGCTATTACTGCTCCCTATTTACGTTCCTGCTTTCTATTTACGAACCTTGGGAGTCGGTTCTACGGCGCGCAGAGATCAGCTGGGGTTCTTCCTGACACCCTAATTGTTTGTGTAAACCTAAAACCCTTATCCTTCAGAGAACTAGCTCGGGACACTTGATTGACTCTTCAACGCAACTTGCCCCACCGGGTTTCGGTAATAATAAGTCACCAGGAGTTAACGTAGTTGAGTGTACAACAATTGAAAACAAACTTCAAGTTGATTTTGATTCCGTGACGAAAGAAAATAGAGCGAGAAAAAGCTAGGATTTCCTGAACGTCAAGTCTTTCGAATACAATCGTCAAACTATAAGTGCTTTCTTTCGCTCACAAAATCATGATCCAAACGTGTTTTGATTCAAAAACAAATATTATTTTCTTTGAATTTCTCTATTTTTAAAACTTGTTTGGATTGAATTATGGTTATTACAAATGAACTGTCGATCAAAAATTCAAGTCAGGTGTTTTGTTGCACCAAATACGAAATTCGGGTCCAAACGATTCGAAACACGATTCAAATTTTGAAGCGAAAGAAAGCATCTAATGTCGGACCGTTGACTTGACCATTTTTCAGCGCTCACTTAAGTCGGCCAATAGCAGTGTCTTACTTATAACCTAACATTTGACATACCTAAAGTGACATTTTGTAAAAACTGTAATGACGCGGCGAGACTTGCTTCTTTTGTTAGAAGAAAAAAATTCTAAGGTTACTTGATGAGCTTTTTACTTGAAACTCGATATTTAATGACTAATAATAACTGTTTGGTATTTTATTATTTTGTTTTTGTTTTTTTTTTGGGGAGGGAGAGGGGAAACGAAATAATTAAATGCAGGAAGTAATTAATTGCGAAATTTCTGCGCATTTTATAAAATCGTTGATGAGATGAGATACTCGAGCACTTACACGGAGAAGTGGGAAGAGACGCGTTTTATTTCCATCCCCCCATTTCGCGTAATAAACTTTCAGCGTTCTGACGTTCAAGAAACATCGAGTGGTGAATACAACCCCATAAACAATTAGCGGGCGCAAGAAAGGCGCTAGCAAGATAACCAAACAAGATAATTAGAAATCTGTCGCTACCACACCGCAACCCTCTCCGTCTATCTTGCGGCCGTTTACGGGGCGCGAATAAAGGGGTAATTTCGCAGTAACGGCCAGAAAATGGCTACGATGTTATCACAACCGAGCAACCTCATCAAGCCTTTTATTATTAATTTTTTTTCCTCTGCCTCTTTTTTCGTCTGGTGACGGTGGCGGTGGTGGTGGTTTATTGAAAATTTACCTGGATCGCGAGACTTGCGGCAATTTGCTCCTCTCGGACAATGTGTTCGGTCGTATACGGGCGAAGGTAGAGGACCGGAGGGCGCCATAACCGGAGACAGGACCAGCTCCATTAAATATTCACGCGGAGACAGGACGCTGGTCACATTAGGGGCAGTCGGTGGATGGCCGCACCACGTTATAAGGGCTACGTGACGCCGGACTCTGAACACCTCCTCGCACTCGGCCAACCTGAAAACACTCAATTATTCAGCAGGAAAAATGTAAACTACTCCTCCAATTGTGTTATACACTCCTTAATATTGGATGAAGTTAAATTTTAAAGCAACCGCCGCCGCTTCAATTATTGATAAATCAATATTTTCCAAGGCGCACCGCCGTCTTATTTGAAATTTTCTTTCGTGGATTGCGGCCATCGAAACCTGTCAACGTCATACATTTATTAATTCGGTTACTTGCGGTAGATTTCAAGAAGAACAAAAAAATAGATCTGAATTTTTTTTTCTGATTGTGAACACTATCAACTTATAAGGGTAAGTTCATAACGAAGCTGTTATGATAGTGGACGATAGCGGAGATTTCGAATAGCGCTGATGAAAATGAAAAATATGTATTCAAATGATTGTGTTCATAACCGCGAGTCGCGACTATAAACGCTCACATACAAGCGATTGTAGCAATCTGCGAGAAGAGAAAGCCAGCTATTGTCTATCATCACAGCTCCGTTGTGAACTTACCCTAATAAATCAGGCGATTTATTTATTTGAGGAACAAATTGACTAAAAAAGAACACATTCTGTTATTTCTTAATTAGAGATGTTGGCTAGATTTTTTTTGTTTAAATATTATACACAAACAATACTATCTGAGGATGGAGTTACAATAAACATTCACTCACCGTTGGTTAGGTCTCTCTTCCCCAATGTTTATTTCTTTCTTTCTCGCTTCCCTGACCGCAACAGGCGCTGAAGATAAACGTCTTGGCCTCCGGGCATCGCATTCCAATTCGATAAGGACCATGCAAATTATAAGTAATCCTTTACGAGTTTCTATTCAGTAAAATGGAACATTTCACTTACCGGGGCCGTTTTCCCGGCCCCACCTGCTCCAGCGGCGAATCTAGAAGCTGTAGCTCCCTCATGATGGTATTGGACACTGGTGAAGTCATCCTCGCACGTTGACTTCTTATCTTCGCATGTATTATCCCCCCACGTTCACCTGTGGTTACAAAACCCACCTTTCCCGAGGGGTATTAGCATACCTTGCCTCCCGATCATACGTTCTCAGGATCAGTTGATGCACCGACTGCGTGAGTGTCAAGCACCACTCCGTACCAGTCCAATAACATCGTCATGTCAGACCTTTCTGGATAGCTCACTGCCATCACCTGGTCAGGAATGTAATCAACCGAATTCCCACTCACAATGAACGCAAAATACAGGTAATTGCTTTGCCGGTACCGTGCTCTTCATCGGCGCTGCTTGCACGCCGCGGCAAGAGCCCCGATACCGTACGCTGGTGCACGGTACCATTCTCTGGTCAACGCCCCGGACCGCGACCCGGACAATATTCTGCTACCAGAATACCTCCGCGTAACTTATGACTCATGACGCTGAAACCGCATTGCCAATCGTGAGAATGTACCGCCCTAACAGTTCTGCCAGAACATACCATATCAGGTCATATTTTGCAACACCCTCTATCTCATGTCCGGCAACACACCGCGGCCACCACATATATCACCAGGCCGATACGTTTCGCCTTCCGCCCTATCCCTCGGGAGACTGTCGTCTCTGCCGTTTCTTTGCTGCCAAGACTAAACACGCCCCCATATCATATTACCAAACTAATAACGTAAACAAATATGCTAGTGCTTGAAGATATCCCGAGAATGCATAAACTTTCTTAAATACTAAACTTGTAAAATAAATAACTATAACAGAGATGAAACAAAATTATCCCTATTCTATTTCTGAAATAATTGCGACGGGAAACAAACATTCAATCATATTCAGGCGATTTTTGCGTTCCCGTTCATTTCAAAACAAAGATACCTACGGGCGTCGTTTAAATTACTGTCAAGCACGTTGAGATAAAGCACGTTCGGTTCGCGTTTAGCTCGCATTTTTCCGTACGAAACCAAAAGTGCCGCCTACGCGCAAAAAATCGATTGGCATGTCCTCCTGACCGGCCGGCAGAGGTGCCGCGCGCCAAAACAAAAAAAAAAACAAAAACAAAAATAAACTAAATTCAAGCGGCCGCGACATCTAACGCGGAGTGGTGTACACGCGTCGACCCTAAAGGGAATTATTAATTACCTTTTTAGAGTAGATTTTCCGTGATGAAATCGAATTCGTTCGTCGTTAGTTCATTCTGTTTTTTTTTTTGTTTTCTGACCTCTTCGCGTTATCGAAGCCCTTTGGAACCGGCCATTGTCTCGTCACATAACGCTATTTTCGTTTCGTATTACAATAATATACGGCACATTATAGTGTTTAGTTTCAAGGAACTGCCTCGCCATAGTAATTTCTGTGTGTCGTTTTATTACGTAACCATCGCGAACAATATTTCCAACAATAACCTGACGGAGAGTTTTTTTTTTCTTTTTTTAATCGATTCTAACTTGGCCAGTCGCGTTCTTCTTGAAGTAATAGCTTCCGTACAGTATCATAACTACAGAAAGGCGATTTGTAGGATATGTGCTTCGTTCTTGACATCATCGCCATAGTCTGTAGTAATTCAATCTTATAAATGTCACTCTTCTTTCTTTAGCACGAAGAATTCGTAATAAATCTTCGTTTTTGCATTCGTGCTTGTATTCAGTCAGTCAATCATTATTTATTTTCACTTGACCATTGTACGTGGATGTGAAAAGTCATAAAGGAATTTAAATAAATACTTATAAAAGAATGAAGCGTTGTGATAAAGTAAACTGAATGGACGATTGCACGACACCTACCGGTGAATGGATTTCGTTTAGGAGCTTAATTTGTGATGAAAACATACGAATTCGGTCTAATAGCCCGATGCTGAATTGGCAAAGAAACTACGTTTAGATGGGGTAGAAGAGTCAGTTTGATTTCAGTAGACAAAAAAGGAATCACCTAAGAAGATAATCACTCTGGAAAAGTAGAAAAGTAAGTCTGCTTTACATGAGGGAGCGAATATTCATCAAAATCTTAGTGGAGTGAGAACATTAAAAAATATATGAAGTTGATTCTTGTCCGAAATAATGAAAATTGTAAGTAAAAAGTTTTTTTTCTTCTTAAACTTGAACCGGACAGAAATATGATTGGGAAAACACTCAACGTTTCGCTATCGATTAACGGCTACCTAAGCAAACAACTGACCTTGAAAAAATACGCGAAAATTTTTGCTGAAATCGAACAACAACTAAATGAATTGAAGTCATTCTTTGGAGAACGGCCTTTGATATTATTGATTGGCCAAAATTATTCTCAATTCTCAATTCGCAAAAACTGGCCCTGTTATGCCTAAAACTGGTTTAGGCACAAAAAGGTAAATTTCGTTAAAAAAATTGTCAATCACTTCTTATATTATATTTATCATTGTTAATCTTTTGATGTTGATCGACATTAATAAACGAATCTTACAGAACAGAATCATCATCGGAGTAATGTGAGAAAAGTTCAGAGATAAGAAGGTGCGAAGAGATTATGATAATTCTATGAGGGTTGGAGAAAGTTGGATTATTGCGGAAATTGATCAAGATAAGAACTTTGCACGACAATAATGTCTTAAAATCGAAGATTACGTAAAAAAGGTTTGTACTGAGAAACTAAACAAATTAGAATTGAGAAAAACAAATCAAACAATCTTATCAACAACCCAGACAACAAGAGAAACTAAAATGAAAAGGGTTTCCGAAAACATAACTATGAGAGAGAGAATAAAGTGCAACAGGAAAATATGAGGAAATTATCGGAAGAAAAAATGACAAATGCAGAGAAAATATGGTATAAAGAAGTGCAGCGGGAATGTTTTCTCGAAGAACTGAAAGGTTTAAGACGTTCGAAAGAAATTGAGAAGAGAATTACTATGTATGAAGGGCAGAATAGAAACTTGTTTCGAGGTGAACCGATAATACACGACGCGAACCATAGATTTACGACGCTGTTGATACAGGGTCTAGGACGATTCGTCGTCGCCGATTTGCCGTCGCCAATTCACCGTCGCCGATTCGCCGTAGGTACTATTCGCCGTCGGAAAACTCACCGTCGGTAAACTCAGTGGTACAGTGGTATGTACCAGGAAAAAGAAAATTATCAATACGTATTCGACGAAATCAAACAACGATTTTGGGTTCCCGGATTAAGAAATGTCGTCAAGAAATTGAACTGCCTAGATTGTCGAAATCGAGAAGTGAAGCCTGTAACTCCTGAAATGGGAATGTTACCGGAAGCTAGATTAGATAGATGCATACAGCAAGCCCTTTACCCGAACAGGAGCAGATTACTTTGCGGTTTTGAAAGTAACAATTGGTAGAAGACGATTTTGAGGGCTTTTCACCTGCATGACCACCACGTGCAGTACACTTAGAAATTGCAGTTTCACTGATTAATTTATTGTGGGTTTGAAAAGATTTATTAACAGCAGAGGCCCTGTAATAGTTGCTTACGTGTCAGGCTTTGTAAATTAATCTTTACGGGCGAGCTGGAAGTTTGTAGTAATCCGGCGAGTCTAGTAACGATTAATCGCAAAGCACGTCGGGTACGAACTTTTAGTTTCAGCTTCACATGGCGATTTTTAATTAATTTACTTTAATTTTTACTTTAGACGTTGTCATGATGATGTCAACAGACAATTTGCTCTGTTACAAGCATGTAAAATTTTACAGGTCTTTTATACCAGCCCGTAAAATATTACAGGTCTGTGCCCGCAATTTATCGTTTACTTGGTTATCATAAACAACGAAATTAACCTGTAAAATGCCATTTACTAAGAAGGCGGAAATAAATGATTTATATTCAAATAATGGTACCAATTTGCATGGGGGAAAGATTGATAGCTTGTGTAAACAAGTTACTTAAAGCTAATTCTGAACGAAAATATCCTCGTGAAGAAGTTCTGCAAACAGCATTCGTCGAAATTTAAGAAAAATTCATTCTAAATTCAAGACCATTCGCGTATGTGAGCGTCGGCGTCACACAGCGTTTCCGAGTACTAATAAAAATTGGGACAAAATTATTTAAAGTTTTATTTCGTTCAGAATTGTTATATTACATTGGAAAATATATGAAAAACAAAAATTCGTGAAGTACTTAACAATAAGACAATAGTGTGTGGATAAAAAGTCTGGAACACCTTAAATGTTCTTAAATATTCCTAAAGTATTTTCTTTTTGCAAAAACGCCCAGACTAGCAAGTTATTACTACAGATATGCCATATTTCAGAGTAGTTCATTTATTTGTACAGTGGCGTAACATGAGGTATCAACAACTAATTTTTTTTTAATGGAAACTTCGACTTCCAAGTCATATTTTTCTACGTACAGAAAAATTATAGGGTTACACACGAAATATTTATAAAATAAAGGCCCTGCAAGTGTCATCAACGTTTCTTATTATGAAAAGTTAGAAAAATCTTTTAAAAGGAAATTATTAAAGGTATATGCGATGCAGGTACACTAACAAATATTGGACTAAAAATGTCAGTGTCAAAAACGCATTCGTTTCAGGTTAGATTACTGTTTAAGAGTGAACGGAAAATACTTTTATATTTAGTTTATTTCATTTATAATTAAGTATTTAATAAAATATTAGGTAAATATCACTTTGTTTTAAATTTTGAAAATGTGTTTATTTCAAAATGTTACTTATTACCAAGGAAAAGAATTCGGTCCACTTAGTGTTGAACACCGAATGTACTACTTATTTCTTCCGCGGCCCCGATGCATTTAAATTGCTATTGAGCAGGAAGGGAAGCGTTACAGTCGCACTTCGCAGTAGTTATTCTGGGCGAGGACTAATACAATGCGAATACTAAATTTTCGTACTGTTTGCGGAGCAAGTAGGCCGATTTCTTATCCCTGCTTATTACTGATAAAAAAATAGAAGTTTATACTATTAATAATACTTCTAATAATAATAATAATATTAACAATACTTCTTCAATAGTTTTTGTTAGTCTCATACAAGTATGATTCAATAAATCTTGCAGTCTAATAGAGATACTTTTTTCATGCACAAGAAATGCAGTATCTGGTGGATAGCATTGTTTTTTGGCTTCCAGAACTTTTTTATAGGACAGGAACTACGGAATTTATCCGCTTCTCGTATGATATTATACTGAAAGACAGATAATTGCGCATCTAATATTACGCTCAGAGCCTCATCAGGCGTTAGAGGTCTGTTGCTGTACTCAGGTGAAGCGACTTGGAATGCTTTTAATTCATCAGACAAAGCATTTCGTACTGCATCGATTATCTTTACTTTATCACGTTGACCTTCTTTGCGTTAAATCTTAGATGCAGCAAAAGATAATTCACTAGCAGAGGCGAGACTTTGTAAATGTTCAGTTTTTCGTCGTTTTGTCTTTTCACCAGCCTCATGGAATTTAATACATGGGCGACCGCGCTTACTTTGGATTGTAAATAAAGGAAATTTTTCTATCACACCGAGCCACTGTGTATTTTGTACATAAAAGCAATCTTTTTTGCGAAAAGCTTCATTATACTTGCTTTTGACCTTATTAAAAAATAGTGAGACACAATTTTTTAAATCGGTAGCTTTACTTGTGGGCAGTTTGTTCGTTCAATTAAGTAATTTGCTATATTCAATCCTTTACTAGACCAACTTTTGACAGGATCATTAAATATTCGGTCGACAAGTTCATAGCGAGAAAAATTCCACGAAGGGACCTACAACAAATAATAAGTAAAAAATCAGAGGAGCGCAAAAAAGCGCAAATTTTTAAGTTTTATTATGAAAACACAAAGTGTATAGAACATTTAAATGCAGGTTTCCACCGGGCGATATTCGGAATTACTAAAGAAAAAAATTAAAATAAGAAGATAACAGGTGTAAAATATTTGTACGATTTGTACAATTATTTCTGAACCATTAAACACAATAAAAACTAATAATATGTGAAATGATTCATTAGTACATACCTTCCATATCTGAACACCCAAATCAGTTTTGCGCAAACTCACTTCACAAAGAAAATATAATTCACAATGTTGCGATAACTTTAGGATGAGTTATAATGACCGAACAACTAATGTGAACTTTGTCTAGCGTCTACTCGATAATTTCAAAAGGTACTTACCCTCTTTTTATGATAAATAATGAATAAACTTATGATTTAATATTTATTAAGTTTCTTGTTCACATATCTTCAGTTTCATATTTTGCCGTGTCTTGGCCACAGTGTGCGTCGATGCGGAACATCCCGAAAGCTTAACGCCAAATCGTTTCTTTTTTAATTGGAACGTCTAGGTGGAAATCTACCTGGTCATGAAATGCAGAGCAATGACTTTAATCCGAGGAAACAAAATGGTAAAATGCGATCATATTTGGACCCGGTGGGTAAAAGAATATCCTCCAGAACCCGGCAGAAGAACAAAATGGCCGAGTAAAGATAAAAGTCTGTGTATGAATTGCTGCCAATACTCTACCACGAAACATTTGGCCGATGGGGAAGATAGCCAGTTTTTTTTTTTTTTTGAAAATAAATAAGTTACAATTGGATTGGATTTAAACGAAACGTTAATGCTACCACGAGGTTCATCAAATTAGCCAGTCTTTTGCTTGCGTATCGTAGCGCCCAAAAATTACGCCTAGTTTTGGGGTAAGGGATAGCGTGCAAAACTTAGGCCCAGTTTTTGGGTAAGGGGTAACGTAGAGTCCAAAAATTATGACCAGTTTCGGGGTAAGGAGTAGCGTATGAAACAGTTTTTGGAGAATAATAATATTAATAATAATAATAATTCATTTATTGTCGTTAAATCTTATAAAAAGATATAGACATTGTAAGAGAAAAAAAAAAAATTAGGACAATTGTAAAGAAACTTACTAAACAGTGTACCGTTATCACTAAAGAGCGGATAGTCAGGCAAAAATAAAACGCAAAAAAGTCACAAAAAAGAAGGAGAAAAGGCAACGAATTTTGAGAAAAAAGGCAACAAGTCTTAACAAAAAGGACACTAAAAGGCAGGAAATTTAAAAAATTAAATTTATATTAAGAAGTACACAGCATTAAATTCTATTTTTATTTGACCACCAGGAGGTGACTAAATATTTTTCAATATTTTCCGGTAACAAATTTTGTCTTTTGTCGGACAAAATGTTTTTGTATTGCGAAAAAGACCTTTCCACATCACAAGATGTTACTGGAGCATATTTTAACATAGATATTTCATCGATTGTTAATTTAATGTCCTCCGCAACGCTACCCTCTGCAATAATTTTGAAGTCTGGAGTTTTTCGTTTTGTGTTTAGAAACTTTTCAGCTACTTTTTGGCCTATACTACCAGGAACTTTCTTAATTAATGTGTCCATCGTATTAAATAATTTCAAAGAGTCGTATAAACTTAGACCATTTTTTTCTAAACAAGTAATCGTTTCTGGTATATTGGAAAAATGAGTCTTGATGAAAATTAAACCTCTTTTTACTGCAGGATCTTTAAAGGCAGCTTGTGATTTGGCTATTGACAGAGCTGACGATGTTTCAAAACTATCGACCACCTTAAATTAAATATATAAAATTAAACTAATTCCTAAAAGGCAATTGTTAAATAAATAAATACCTCTTTGATTTCGTCAAAATGAACAGCGTAAAATACGCACGCGGAAATCCAAGAACCCCATCTAGTTATAACAGGTTCTGGAGGTAGCGGTGTGTTGGGTAGCTTTTCTTTATATAAAGCTGCGCGTAATGGAGCTTTTAAAAAAACCTTAAAAAAATAATCTAAACAAAAAATATAAAGTTACTTTTGAAAAATACCTTTTTAGTTGAAGAAATTAATTTGTTGACTACAACAAATTCTTCTTGAATAAATTCACATACCCTATGCAGACAATGTGCGAAGCAAGTAAGATGAATCATTTTTTCGTAAAAAATTTGCATGACTTGAGCTGCCTTTATCATATAAGGTGCAGCATCGGAAATTAAGAGGAGAATTTTGTCTTTTTTTACTCCATTCGGATATAAGATTCCTAATGGAAAAACAATCTATTAATTAACTAATTAATTAACTTACGCATGCTGTCATCGAAGAAATTGGCAATCGTTTTGTGATTGGTTTTTGCCAACTCTTTACTTGCCAATAAATGAGGAACTCCAGCTTCGTGTTCTGATAATTTACAAACAACAATGTTTGCAATGTAGCGACCCTTACTGTCCGTTGTTTCGTCAATTGAGACCCAAATATAATTGTTCGCAATGTCTAGCCTAATCGAATCTAGTGTCTGCAAGTAAATAAATATAGTAAAAAAAATGTAATGTGGTTTTCACTTCAACTCACAGATTGATAGCAAATACCCAAATAATTTTTCCGCAGTGTTGATTCGTCCGGAATTATTTCTTTTGTTGAAGATTCTAAAAACTCTCGTAACACTGGATTGTTCAATTTTTTAAAAGGAATCGATGCAGCTATAAAAGCCTCACATAACTTCAATGAAAATGTCGATTTTGAAGGTCCAGGTTTTGATTCTTGCAAAGCCGTTTTCAAAAGAAGCTGCTGACCGTTCTTGTTTTTTACATTTTTTGATTGAATACCACTAGTTATGTGTTAGGTTACGTGATACTTTTTAGTAGCATTTATCTAAAAATTAAAAATAAAATTGCGAATAACAATTAAATAAATTAAAGAAAGATACTTATTAGGAGGATTTTGTACTTACATGCTTCGAACAAATTTTACAAAACAAAGAATTTCCGTCTATTGACAAATTTTTGTCTAGTTTTACCCAATTTTGTATTTGATCACACTTTGGCATCTTGCAGCGTTAAAATCACCAATTAAATTGAACGTAAAACAAGCACGACAACGAGTGAATTACTAACACACCGAAAAGAGTTTATTTAAATATCGATTGTTGTCACAAATTTCCTGTTAAGATTAAACCCGTATTGCAACTG
Source organism: Prosopocoilus inquinatus (assembly GCA_036172665.1). Lineage (NCBI taxonomy): Eukaryota > Metazoa > Arthropoda > Insecta > Coleoptera > Lucanidae > Prosopocoilus > Prosopocoilus inquinatus. Next base: position 10,909,331 of record CM069879.1, read on the forward strand.
GTAATACCCATCTCGAAATATTCGCTGCGGTCAAAGCGCACTTCCTAGAAAACATCTTACACCGTTCTAGTAACTTGCTAAGTTTCGATTTGAAGAAAAATTATAATAATTCGAAACTCACCAAATCACAGAAAAAAAGGTAAAAAAGCAACAAAAGGCATTTATTTTCCAGAAAAGGCATAAATTGCTAAAACTTTGAAAAAAGCAAAAAAAGGCAGGCACCAGGCATTTGCCTGACTATCCGCTCTCTAGTTATCACATACATTAGTTTACCAGAAAAAAATCATTCACAGAATAATAGCATTCCCGAATAAGCCAACATTTTAAGTTACTCTTAAACACAGCGAGAGAGGAAGCCTGAGAATATATTTTAATGAAATAAAAGATCCTGCAAGTTTCTGTGCCACATAGAGAGGAAGGTTTTCTTAAGGCAAATATATTTTTACTGACCTTTTTAGGTAAATTGATTATGTGTCCAGCCCAATCCAAGTTCTCATGCAAATCGGAACCCAAATATCTAACTGTGGATACACGTTGAAGAGAGATCATTATCATCATGATCAACTCTGCTGAATTTACCAATTGTTTTATCACACAGGATCGTACTCCTGTACAAATTGAGTTGCACAGGCAGATCAAAAATGAATTAAAGCATCGTGTCTCTAATGGTGAAAGTAACCTAAAAATAATTTACAAAAATGGTATCCCATCTATTGTTTCTGTGTCCAGAAAAATTAATTTATCCAGATTTAAACTAAAATTGCCCAACAGAATTCCCAATTACTTAAATATCTTTTATCAAAACGCTCGTGGGTTACGTACTAAAACTCATGAATTCTATCTTAATACATGTGAACATCTTTATGATTTTATTGTGATCACCGAATCCTGGTTGAATGATTCTGTTAAGAATGGCGAACTTTTTTCTCCTCAATATGATGTTGTAAGGTGCGACAGGAATTTTTGCGCCACAAATAAATCTACTGGTGGTGGTGTCATTATTGGTATTTCTAGAAATATTGCATTTGAAATCATTGATGCTTTTGATTTTTTTAAACTCATTCCTTCAGTTGATTATGTTATTTGTAAATGCCAATTCTCAGTTTAGATGTTCTACCTTGCATCATTTTATGTACCACCAAATCTATCTATTAATGACTATGAGATATTTTTCGAAGCCCTGGAAGTATTTTCAACTAATAAAACTTTAATAATTATTGGGGACTTCAATCTTCCTAAGTTCATTGATATTAACACCACATGTTCAAAAGTGCGATTTCTGCGAAATTTTTGTAATTCTTTAGAATTTGTGCAGCATAATCAGGTATGTAATGGTGACAATAGATTACTAGACTTGGTTTTATCTAATCTCCCACATGAAGTTAATGTCACACGTGAAGATCAGCCTCTCGTTGTTGAGGATGTTTATCATCCTGCTTTGACTATCACAATTAAAAGTTTACCACTTGTAAGACCTTCTACTTTTCCTGTTGCGCAAGCTAGAAGGTATAATTTTCGTAAAGCCAATTATATTGAACTATACAATGATCTTCTTAATATTGATTGGTCCGTTATTGAATGTTGTTCTGATGTTAATATTTGTATCGAAAAACTTAATGAAATTCTCTATAGCATTTTTGAAAGAACAGTACCTGTGTATAAATCTCATACAACTACTTATCCTCCTTGATTCACGTCGTCAATTATTCGTAAGTTAAAGTTAAAAAATCATTACCGACAAAAGTGGTTAGCTACAGACAATTTAATTTTTCTTCACCAGTTTAAACGTTTACGTATTTTATGTAAAGAATAAATATCTTCTGCGTATAAATCATTTACGTTTCGTGCTGAAGAATCCATTCTCTCTAATCCGAAGCACATTTTTCAATATGTCCACATGAGGCAGGGCACTTCTCGTATTCCTAATAAGCTATATTCAAGTGATAATAAGACATACACCAGTCCTCAAGATATTGTCAATGGATTTGCAAAATTATTCTCTGCTATGTTTTTGCCTGACACTCAAAACACTGTGCTTTCGAATGTCGTTTCAAATCTTTCTCCGTTCTCAATGCCAACTGTCTCTGAAGAAGAACTGTTAACAGTTATGGCAAAATTTCCAGTAAAGTTTACTGCTGGTGAGGATTCAATTCCAAGTTTTTTGATTCGTGATGCTAGATATGTGCTTGTAAATCCTCTTCTGCATATTATAAATCTTGCAATTGCTAAGTCTACTTTTCCAGACATCTGGAAACGCGCTAGAGTTACGCCTGTTTTCAAAAAAGATGATAAGACACAGCTTGAGAATTATCGTCCTATTGCCATTTTAAATAATTTTGCCAAAATTTTTGAACAGGTTATTTATAAACTAATTTACAGTAGGATTAGTTCTTATATTTCGCCCTATCAGCACGGTTTCATTTCTGGTCGATCTACTACTACAAATTTGGTGACCATAACGCAATACATAGCGGAAGTGTTGGACAAGCAAGGTCAGGTTGATGTCATATACACGAATTTATCGAGTGCTTTCGATACAGTGCATCATGGTCTCCTCCTCAATAAGCTCAGCTCTTTAGGAATGGTTCCGTCTTTAGTGTGTCTTCTGCAATCCTATCTATCTGGCAGAGTGAATTACGTCTTTTTCAATGGCTATAAATCATTTGAATATCCAGTGACCTCTGGTGTGCCTCAGGGCTCAAATTTAGGGCCCCTACTTTTCGTCATTTTCATCAATGATTTACTAGACTCATTAAATTGTCACTCGCTTGCTTTTGCTGATGACTTAAAAATCTATGCTTCTATTTCAAATACTTGGGAAGCTGAACGGCTCCAGCAGTGCCTAAACACGATTATTTCCTGGTGCGCTGATAATTGTCTGAAGTTGAACGTTAACAAATGTTGCGTCGTAACGTATACAAAGAAGGTCTATCCTGTTAATTACAATTACTGTATTAAAAGTGAGCAACTGGCTAGGAAAAGTGTAACTAAAGATTTGGGTGTAACCTTTGATTCTGCTTTAAGCTTTTCTCACCACATTGACGTCACTGTCACTGCAGCTTGTAAATCTTTAGGGTTTGTTTTGAGGTCTATGAAGTATTTTAACAATATTGAGATATTTAAATGCCTTTACAACTGTTTTGTTCTCAGTCGATTAGAATATGCTTCTCAGGTATGGTCTCCGTATTATATCTGTTATCAACTAGATATAGAGCGAATACAACGTCGGTTTCTCAAATTTCTTACCTTTAAAATCACAGGTGTTTATCCTGAGAGAGGCGTTGATTGTGACTTCTTACTGAAAACACATAACTTTCAATCTCTTAAACACCGACGAGATCTGCATGGTGCCAGTTTCATTTGGAAGTTACTTCACTCTAAAAATGGTTGTCCTGAAATCTTGGCTTCTCTAAATTTTCTAGTACCTCGATTTAACTCCAGATGGACTACTACATTTAAACTGCCAATACCAAAGAGTAACATTCTAATTAAGGCACCTCTTTACTCTATGTGCCGTCATGTTGATGCTATGTACAGTGATATACTTTTATGATAGATCTTTTTTTACATTATATTTATGTTTATGCCTTTTGTTGTTTATCTATATATCTGTAGTTGTACATTTATTCTTTTGTTTTAGGTTAAGTTTAGGTTTAGTTCTAATCGTTCTATATCTACTCTTCTTTTTTTTTGTCCTGTAATTGGGATTATCCTGTTGGGCGACTACCTACATAATAATAATAATAATAATTATTATTATTATTATTATTATTGCTTTATTGCATTCATTTGCGTTTTTGGTGCTGAACTCCACGAACTGAGATTTAGTTTTATTTAGAAATAATTTATTTTCCTGAAGCCACTTTTTCGTATCACCAACCGCATTATTAGCCATAGTTGAAAGTACCTCAACGTTTTTTCCGTAATTAACCAAAACAGTGTCATCTGCATACGTTACACATTTATTAACAGTATTTAGATTTAAAGGTAGATCATTTATGTAAAGACTAAACAATACTGGTCCTAGCATAGACCTCTGAGGGACACCTTTGTAAGTATCAAGTGATGACGATCTACTACATTTACCCGAACATCTAATTTCTACTCTCTGTGATCTGCCTTGTAGATATAATGACAACCACTTACGACTAAATCCATGGATGCCATAATAATACATTTTATCTAATAATCGCTTGTGTTCGACGAGATTAAAAACCCTGCTTAGATCACAGAAAGTAGCTATTGTCTTATTATAGGCATCTATGTTAGCTATTAATTCTAGTGCTGCCGATTCTGTACACTTTCCTTTACAGCACTTTTTCATATCCTCAACCGCATTATTAGCCATATTTGAAAGTACATCAACGTTTTTTTTCCGTAATTAACAAAGACAGTGTCATCTGCATATATTACACATTTATTAACAGTATTTAGATTTAAAGGAGATCATTATTGCTTTATTGCATTCATTTGCATTTTTCGTGCTGAACTCCACGAACTGAGATTTAGTTTTATTTAGAAATAATTGATTTTCCTGAAGCCACTTTTTCGTATCACCAACCGCATTATTAGCCATAGTTGAAAGTACCTCAACGTTTTTTCCGTAATTAACCAAAACAGTGTCATCTGCATACGTTACACATTTATTAACAGTATTTAGATTTAAAGGTAGATCATTTATGTAAAGATTAAACAATACTGGTTCTAATACAGACCCCTGAGGGACACTTTTGTAAATATCAAGTGATGAGGATCTACTACATTTTCCCAAACATCTAATTTCTACTCTCTGTGATCTGCCTTGTGGATATGATGACAACCACTTACGACTAAATCCATGGATGCCATAATAATACATTATATCTAATAATCGCTTGTGTTCGAAGAGATTAAAAGCCCTTCTTAGATCGCAGAAAGTAGCTATTGTCCTATTATAGGCATCTATGTTAGCTATTAATTCTAGTGCTGCAGATTCTGTACACTTTCCTTTACAGAAACCATGCTGGTGTTGTGAAATCATCGTTTTGTCATCTAAAAATTTAGCTAACCTTATCAAAAATGCTTTTTCAAATACTTTGGATAAGGAAGGCAGTATTGATGCAGGACGATAGTTGACAATATCAAATTTATCACCTTTTTCTGAACAAAGGACTCGCTTAAAGCAGATGGAAAAACACCTTGACAGAAAGATAAATTTAACAAATATGTTATCGGTTTTACTAAATAAATAGCACAATCTTTTAAATTATTTACTGGTATTTCATCAAGTCCGCCGGAGTCACTTTGCTTGAGGCTTTTTATTATTGAAAATACTCTTCAAATTCGATAACTGGGGAAAGAGACATTGCGCTATTGCATCCGTCCCTAATATTAAGAGGATTTTGACTGGTGTTAGGAAAATCTTGTGCTTCGGTAAAGTATTTGTTAGAACAGTTCGCAATACCTGTTGGTTCAGTGACTACTTTGCCCTTGTATGAAATTCTTTTAAAATCAGTTTTTTTTTGACTTTGGGAACTGATTATCAATAGCGCGCCACACTGCTGCAGATTTGTTAGATGAATGCTGCACGTAGTTTTTAACCGATTATGCTTTTGTAGCTTGTATAACTTGCTTATAATTTTTTTTGTAGGTTCTATAGTAATTTAGAAACTCTGTTGAATGATAACGTATCGTGGAGGGATAACGTATCGTGGAACTCAGAAACTACGCCCAGTTTTGGGATAAGGGGAAGCGTAGAAAACCACGTGCAGTACACTTAGAAATTGCAGCTTCACTGATTAATTTATTGTGGGTTTGAAAAGATTTATTAATCGCAGAGGCCCTGTAATAGTTGCTTGCGTGTTAGGCTTTGTAAATTAATCTTTACGGGCGAGCTGGAAGTTTGTAGTAATCCTGCGAATCTAGTAACAATTAATGCATACGAACTTATATCTTCACCTTCACATGGCGATTTTTAATTAATTTACTTTTAGTTTTTTACTTTAGACATAGTCAAGGTGATGTCAACAGACAATCTGCTCTTCTACAAGCCTGTAAAATTCTACAGGTCTTTTATACCAGCCCGTAAAATATTACAGGTATGTTCCCGCAATTTATCGTTTACTTGGTTATCATAAACAACAAAGTTTACATGTAAAACGTCATTTACTAAGAAGGTGGAAGTAAAGGATTTATATTCAAATAATGGTACGAATTTTCATGGGTGAAAGATTGATAGCTTGTGTAAAAAAAATTACTTAAAGCCAATTCTGAATGAAAATATCCTCTTGAAGAAGTTCTGCAAACAGCATTCGTCGAAATTCAAGAAGAATTCATTATAAATTCAAGGCCATTCACGTATGTGAGCGTCGGCGTCGATCCGAAACATCCCGAAAGCTTAATGCCAAATCGTTTTTTAATCCGAGGAAACAAAATGGTAAAATGCGATCATATTTGGACCCGGTGGGTAAAAGAATATCCTCCAGAACTCGACGGAAGAACAAAATGGCTGAATAAAAAAAAAAATCTGTGTATAAACAGCTCACAATACTCTACCACGAAACATTTGTTCGATGGGGGAAGATAGCCAAAGTTTTTTTTTTTTTAATAAATAAGTTACGATTGGATTGGATTTAAACGAAACGTTAATGCTACCACGAGGTTCATCAAATTAGCCTTAGTCTTTTGCTTGCGTATCGTAACGCCCAAAAATTACGCCTAGTTTTGGGGTAAGGGGTAGCGTGCAAAACTTACACCCACTTTTTGGGTAAGGGGTAACGTAGAGTCCAAAAATTACGACCAGGTTTGGGGTAAAGGGTAGCGTAGAAACTTACATCCAAATTCTGGGTAAAGGGTAACGTATATATCGTAGAGCCCAAAAATTACGCCCAGTTTTGGGACAAGGGGTAGGTAGAAAACTTACGCCCAGTTTTTGGGTAAGGGATAACGTATCTATCATAGAGTCCAAAAATTACGCCCAGTTTTGTGATAAGGTGGAGCGTAGAAAACTTACGCCCAGTTTGTGGGTAAGGGGTAACGCAAGGCCCAACAATTACGACCAGTTCTGGGGTAAGGGGTAGCCTAGAAACTTACGTCCAGTTTCTGGGTAAAGGGTAACGTATATATCGTAGAGCCCAAAAATTACGACCATTTTTCGGGAAGGTATTGCGCATAGAAAACTTACGCCCACTTTTCGGGTAAGGGGTAATATATCGTAGAACCTAAAATTTTTTTCACAACCAGTTTTTTGGTAAGGGGTAGCGTAGCACATCGTATCGACCAAAAATTACACTCATGTATCCAGATGGCTAATGCGTTGAGTTGCATCGAGTTTTGTTCTTTTCTTCTTTCGACGAAGAATAATGACTTTTTGACTTCGTGTTGCGTGCGAGCCTTCTTCGGGCGAAGCGGCAATATCCGAATGAAAAATTCGCAGCGTCCGCCATTAACGAAAATTCGTGGAACATGTCTAAAGGTCATAAAGGCAATGAAGCGGGCCCGTTTCACCTGTAGTATCGAGAGCGTCATAAAGAAGCTCTGAAATAATTCATGGCCACTGTATACGGTTATGGGCGAGTCGGGCTTCCATCCGCTAATGGAACGCTCATACGCGCGCGTTCTATTTTATTATAACGCGCCCCCCGGGCGCCCGCCGGGACGACACTTCGATAAAACTAACTGTTTTAAAGGGGCCTTCATTATGCGATGGCCCAGATTGAGGAGGCGCGGGCTTTATTGTTGGCGTGATGGCATTCACACGCCGTGTCAGGACGACGCTATCTGATCGGCTTTACAATAAACACGTCAGTACACCTCTGTTCCGGTTCCGGTGCGCTATCGCTGTCCGTACTCGTCACAACACTTCCGGCGCCTCCACCAATGCCATTACGTTCTCATATTTTGCGCACCGCCACCACTAATAAGGTTATTAGGAAAGAACTACACTCGTTTAGAGTCAAAAAGAAATTTACTATAACACAGATAAAAAAATCGAATCGAATTGGACTGGTCTGCATATACAGAGTGCTTAAAAAAATGAGGTATTGCCCTTAATCGAGTTTCACAGCAAGAAAACATTGTGTTTTCTCTTGTGTCTCTTTCTCTTTCTCTCGATCGGCTCCGGGCTACTTTGTATTCAGATCCGGTGCGGTTTACATTTTGCTAATGTAACGCTGGCGTATGCAAGCTGTAAGTGGTGTTTCTGACGTGGCTCGTGCACGACTGATCGCCAAAGAAGCGTCCCTTGATTTTGTTATAATTTTCCGCGCGCGGAGATTTGCATAACTCGCTGTGCGACGCAAAAAACCCCGCTCGTTTCGACGGCCTTTGTAAACATCGACGGACGGAACATTGTAAAACGAAAGAAAAAAAAAAACAATAACAAAATAGCGTTTGTTACTTAAGAAAGTTACGTATCTACTTGTCTAGTCACAGTGCTTGAACTTTACAATGGGGTCTATTTTGTAACAATGATATGGACTTGAAACGTATCAATTAATACTATGTATCAAGTTACCTGGTGGCAAAATCTACTTGACTAGTCACATTACTTAAATTTTACAAAGAGGTTTATTCTGTAGCAATGATATGGACTTGAAACGTATCAATTATTGCTATGTATCAAGTTACTTCGTGGCAAAATTGCTATTCTGTAAACGGTTTCATAACAACTTACAATCCGCATCAAGTGTGATATCAAGTTAATCAGGGTTATTCTATTCTATAACATTGATATGCATATCAATTGATGCGGTCTTCAATAACTGAAGAGAACTTAATAGCATTTTAAGTCGATTGCCGGCCGCCAATCGAAGAGAGAAGGGTATTAACTCCTCGGTATCAAACTTGATACGGATTGCAGGTTGTTACGAAACTGTTTAAAGGACACCGATTTTGCAAGGTCGCTTGATTAATAGCAATACTTATTACGTATCAAGTCCGCATCAGTGTTACAGAATAGATCCTAATGTGCATCTCTTTTCAATTGGCGGCTTGAATTGTTTTGAAATCGTATCAAATTCTCTTCAAATATCCAGGGCTATTCTGTAACATTGATATGCATATCAATTGATGCGGTCTTCAATAATTGAAGAGAACTTCATAGCAATTCAAGTCGATTGCCGACCGCCAATCAAACTTGATACGGATTGCAAGTTGTTACGAAACTGTTTAAAGAACACTGATTTTGCAAGGTCACTTGATTCATAGCAATACATATATTACGTATCAAGTCCGCATCAGTGCTACAGAATAGACTCCAATATGCGTCTCTCTTCAATTGACGGTCGGCAATCCGCTTGAATTGTTTTGAAATCGTATCAAATTCTCTTCAATTATTCAGGGCTATTCTGTAACATTGATATGCATATCACTTGATGCGGTCTTCAATAAGTGAAGAGAGCTTCACAACAATTCAAGTCGATTGCCAACCGCCAATCGAAGAGAGATGCATATTAAACTCCTCGATATCAAACTTGATACGGATTGCAAGTTGTTACGAAAGCGTTTATAGAACACCGATTTTGAGAAGCCCACTTGTTTCATAGCAATATTTATTACGTATCAAGTCCGCATCAGTGTTACAGAATAGACCCTAATATGCATCTCTCTTCAATTGGCGGCTTGAATTGTTTTGAAATCGTATCAAATTCTCTTCAATCATTCAGGGCTATTCTGTAACATTGGTATGCATATCAGTTGATGCGGTCTTCAATAACTTCATAGCAATTCGAGTCGATTGCCGACCGCCAATCGAAGAGAGATGCGTATTAACTTCTCGGTATCAAACTTGATACGGATTGCAAGTTGTTACGAAACTGTTTAAAGAACATCGATTTTGCAAGGTCGCTTAATTCATAGCAATACTTACTACGTATCAAGTCCGCATCAGTATTACAAAATAGACTACAATATGCGTCTCTCTTCAATTAACTGTCGTCAATCCGTTTGAATTGTTTTGAAATCGTATCAAATTCTCTTCAATTATTCAGGGCTATTCTGCAACATTGAAACGCGCTTATCAATTGATATGGTCTTCAAAACTGAAGAGAACTTGATACGATTTCATAACAATTCGAAGTCGATTGCCGACCGCCAGTTGAAGAGAGATGCATATTAACTCCTCGATATCAAACTTGATACGGATTGCAAGTTGTTACGAAACTGTTTACAGGATACCGATCTTGCAAGGTCACTTGCTTCATAGCAATAATTGTTACGTTTCAAGTCCATACCAATGCTACAGACAGAATAGACCCCATCGAAGACCGTATCTATTGATGCATGTCAATATTGTCGCGGTAAGAGGGCAGCGCCTCCACCATGTCACGCTTAGGGTGGTGCCCCCACTACGTCACGCTTACCAGAGTGGCATAGGATTTTAAAAAGGGTAGAGCTTAAAGCACAAATGTTTAACAAAAGTTGATACCTTTTATTCATATTAAGTTTAAGTTGTTGGGGGGGGGGGTTCTCATGGGTCAGAACGGGGTGGTTGCGGTCCTGGTCGTCCGCCTCCACGATGTCACGCTTACCGGGTGGCGCAGGGTTTTCAGAGGGTAGAGCTTCAAACACAAATGTTTTACAAAAGTTGATACCTTTTATTAATATTAACTTTAAATTGTTGAGGATGGGGGGTTCTTGTGGGTCAAAACGGGGTGGTTGCGGTCTTGGTCGTCCGCCTCCACCATGTCACGCTTACCGGGGTGGCGCAGGGTTTTCAGAGGGTAGAGCTTCAAGCACAAATGTTTTACAAAATTTGATACCTTTTATTCATATTAAGTTTAAGTTGTTGGGGGGGGGGGGTTCTCGTGAGTCAGAACGGGGTGGTTGCGGTCCTGGTCGTCCGCCTCCACCATGTCACGCTTACCGGGGTGGCGCAGGGTTTCAGAGGGTAGAGCTTCAAGCACAAATGTTTTATAAAAGTTGATACCTTTTATTCATATTAAGTTTAAGTTGTTGGAAGGTTCTACACGGGTCAAAACGGGATTATTGCGGTCCTGATCGTCCGCCTCCACCATGTCACGCTTACCGGGGTGGCGCAGGGTTTTCAGAGGTCAGAGCTTCAAGCACAAATGTTTTACAAAAGTTGATATCTTTTATTAATGTTAAGTTAAAATTGTTGGGGGGTTTCCCGTGGGTCAAAACGGAGTGGTTGCGGTCCTGGTCGTCCGTGCGGCGGCTGCGATTAGCTTTGACCTGGCCCGGGTGGCGACGTACTTTACGTCCGGGCTACGGTTGTAGCTGCGATTGTCAAGGTCGGCTCGTTGCGACGTTTATGCTGTTGGCGGCGGATGATTACGGTCGATTTTGTGGTCCTGGTCGAAGTGGCGTGTTCTTGATGCGGTAAACAGGGTGGCTTCAGCCGGGAAGGCTGGTTAGGCTCACCGGGACTGTGGTTGACCGGGGTTGAAGTTAGCAGCTTCTGACTGGAGGTTGACGAGGAGTGGAAGAGACGCATCCTACAATCAGCCCCAGGATGATGGTGATCTCGGGATCAGCGTCCTTGGTGGCTGGGATGGTCCTGGGCGGCTCCCCTTCTTCGAGTTGGCTGGCACTAATGCCCACCGGAGTCCTGCTGCGTTCGACTGTCCGGACGGCTCCCCTTTCTTACAGTTGCCCACAGGAGTCGCTTCTGGCGCGACTGCTGTCCAATTTTTTTTTTATTCGCGCATTAAGTTATTCGTAATATGCCCTGTGTTCTTTGTAGCACTTGATGCAATTGCTTGCCTCGATGTTTTATTATTAAATATGAACCGGGTTACCTCACTTAATCAGCCCGAGTACGTACCCCGTTCAATCGTCATAACGTAGACGTTATGTGAAGGACGAACGTTATTCGTATGTGTTGAGATACAAAATAACGTTCGTCCTTCACATAACATTTACGTTATAGCAATTGAACGGGATACGTACTCGGGCTGATTGTTGCATTTTTACATTCCGATACTGTTGAAATTGCGCTCGATTTCATAAGCCCGTGCTTTAATAATTTCTTTCTATTATTTTTTACGAAAAAAGTCCCATCGTGATGATATTACAGAATAGTCATGAATAGACAGGGCAGGGCGAGTTTTGCTTATCGCATTGCATCAAAATCCAACTCGACAGTCTATGTTAAGCATGTTGTGTTCCAATTGTGAAATATTTTGAATTTAATTTAATAAGATTTCGATGAATGTTCCGCGGTTAAGAAAACCTTGTGTGTAGGAAAGATAGAAATTATTATACCAGCTAACCATCTCACCCCTCGAAGCACGATTGTGGATGTTGAATTACTGATATATTATTGAGAACAATCGGCACGTGCAGGATTTCGTCCTGTCAGTCATCCGAAAAGAGAAAGGGACTTATCTGCGGTGCTCCTGAAAAGGTTCCAGTCTGCAAGTGACTAGCAGATAAGAAGCGTCTGGCGTTAGGAAAACCGACAATACTTTACAGATATTTCAATCTCCGCCGTAATGGACAGAAAGGTTCATATTAAAAACCAGCGTAGCGAAAGTAAGATAAAATATTTCTGATTTCTGTGCGCTGAAATCTGAAAATTTCCGAACTAATGACGCGTGTAAGTTGCGCGCCGGGGGCGCCCCCCGGCCACCGTAACAACGCCGCCCAACTTAAGAAATGTTATTTTGAGTGCTGCGCCGCGCGAGAGAAAAAGCCGAATTATAAATACACGCATTGATTTTTTATTGCCGCCCCACTTGACTTGACGGGGCACAGGATGAATGAAAGCGGCAACAATTGCGCGCTTGGGGGTTCCCCCAATTCTCCCCCCCTCCCGCACCTCTCTAAAAAAGACAATGTAATAATCGATAAATTCAATGAATAAAAATTGCTTAGTTAGAAAAATAAATTTGTCAATCTAAAGTTTAATTACTTGAGAATCTGGGCGCACAAGTGACAAGGCCCCAGGTGCGGGCGCTCGTGACATGATAAATGGGCGCCTTCCTCAGGAAGGCGTCGTCCTCCCACGGGACCCGGATACAACGGGACGCTCCGCACAGATTCCGCGCGCGCTCTCCACTCATTGATATTTATTACACAAATAAATAATAATACCTGCCGCAGCATCTTCTTATGTAAATTTATTTGCTCGTATTCTTCAGGCAAGCCTCCCTCCCCACCCCCCTTTCCACCCAACAAAGAAAAACTACGAACTCATTAAAATCCAATCATTTCGAATCTTCACTCACGTCGGCGGCGGCCCATCATTTGCAAATTAGCGGCCGTAAATTTAACATAGTTGCAAAGTTCCCGTTTATAAATTGAACTCGGAGAGGGTAAATAGAGACGCGCACACATAATCGGTTAAATATTTTTGTTCCGTCCTTTTTGCATTTTTGTACTTAATGAACCGGAATATTTCACTTCTCGTTCGTTGCCTGCTGCCGCCGCCGCCGCCGCCGCCCGCCGTCATCCGGTCCGGGGAGGGACGGACTGAAATGTTCAAATAATTACTTTCAGCTTCGGCGTTTTACATTTTCGAAGCCATTTTTTTTCCCTGCCCGTGTGTACTTTGTCAGCGCCCGACTGACAACACTCTTGAAAACCACCCCCTCGGTGAAATTTCACACTCGGCGGATTTGTTTGTTATTTTTTTTGTTTCGAGGCGCGCAAAACCGTTTTCAATATTAAAAGCCCCCCCCCACCCCACCCCACTAGCACGGTGTAAGAAACCAGAATTCTGTACACAAATTTTTTATCTACTCCCATCCTATAACGAACAAATTATTTATTTATTGTTTGTGAAGAGCTACATTAAATAAATCGTGCGTAAAAATGAATTAAATCGTGTGTAAAAAGCCAATGTAAATCAAACGGGACTTTAATTATTAAACGATTTCCGTTGACATTGACAACAAACACAACCAAATTCAAGATAAAGTTCATAGATAAAATATTGTACAACACACGTGTGTGAAGTAAGGCTTTTATGCACTCCTTGCGATTAAAACTTGAACTTTGCAATTCGTGCATAAAAGCCTTACTTCACACACTTGTATCATAAATGGCAATATATTTTTAAATGGCAGAAAGTAAAAATAAAAAGGAAGTCGACTTCGTGTCTGCACTTTAAACAATCGAAACCTTGTGGCCGTTGTAAATAATTCGGGCGAAAATGGATTGATTGACTTCATTTAGGGTCCCTAGTTTTGATTGACACGTAACATGTTGGAGAGGGTTCGGAAATTCGATGTCAGATCCGCCATTTTTCAAGCTCCGTATCGTTTACGAAATAGCAAAACCGTGTTTTATACTTTTTAATCCACGGAACAATCACATCAAGCTAGGTCGGCCAACTATAAAGTCTGAAATTACTAATAATGAATGTGACGTTGTGTTTACGATTCCTCGTTTCAAATCTAGGGACCCTAACTTCATTCAAATTCGAAGAATGCTCACCGCTGCAAACCTTGAGTAAAGAAACGCTGACACCACAACAACAAATACACACCTGCTTTCAAACGGTGACTTAACTTCGTTTGAAAGATATGCGGGACTGAAAAAGAAAACATTTAAATTTAAAAGTCGTGGCGAAGACGAGCGGTTAAAACCCTTCAGACGGTTGCGAATAGGGGTGCGCGATATCCTGTTTTCGATATCGGATATCGATAACTAAAAAATATCGATATTTATCGATATATCGATATTATCGATATTTATCGAAATTACCGATATTTATCGATATTATCGACACTATGTTATCGATATTTATCGATATATCTATATTTATCGATATTTCGATATTTATCCATATATCGATATTTATCCATATATCGATAATATCTATAATTATCGATAATATCGAACAAGTCGGACAAGTGCATTTTCACATATTTTGGTACGAGGTAGTTTTGCTAGCAATGTGTTTTTTAAATTTTAAACTTTTCCAATTATTTTTTTACGTTTTTCAGAAATATTATTTCATAACTTTTCTTGAAATCATGAAATCGCGTTTCCATCAGAATCAGAATTCATTGTTTTCCCCATTAATAACAATAAAAATTATATATTGTTAGCAAAAAAGAAGTCTTCGTGCCAAAATGTGTGAAAAAGGGGGCGCACGAATAAGTGTCGAATCCACGAAAGTTAAAAAAAACTCTAGTTTCATTTTGATATTTATAAACTTTGACTAGACTAAAAATTAATTGAAATATTTTAAAATTTTCTTTATATCGTGACCGTGAGTCTTGATCACTTGCCATATATGAAATTGAATTTTAATAAAATTCATATTCCAGTAGATTTAGTGCGAAATGGACGAATTAATTTGAACGCCACAGACTACAATGTCGACGGTACGCGATATAATTAGTAATTTACTTTCTTTAAATGGTTTTGATCTTGGAAAATAAACTTTCCAAAAATTAGTAATTATGACGTGCATAAATTGTCCAATAACAGTTTTAGTAAAAACTGAAATAGGTAATAAAATGTGATTTCTTATTAACATTTTCAGGAAAATTACGTTATCGATACTATCGATACCACCGATAATATCGATATGGCGATACCATACCGTAATATCGATAAATCCGATATATATCGATATTATCGACGTTATCGATATTATCGATAATATCGATATATCGATACCTTAAATGGAAATTATTATTCGATAAATATCGATATTATCGATAATATCGATATATCGATAAATTCTCGCAGCCCTAGTTGCGAATACTGACGCGGACGCTAAACGCTGGCGTGAGGGATATGTTAATTTCTAAAACAAAAGAACATCGATGCAACTCTAATAGTATGTGAGATGTTTAAGGTCGGTTTCCACTAGATGCTCAAGTCACATCGCAATTCGCCGTCGCCGATTTGCCATCGCCAATTTACCGTCGCCGATTCACCGCAGGTACAAATCGCCGTCGGTAAATTCGCCGTCAGCGATTGAAGCTTTAAATGCAGGTACATATCCAAATAATAATATACGAGAGTTACATGTAAATAAAATAAAAAAACAAAAATATTTATAATGGAAAACGAAATAATTTGTCATTAATGATACATAGATAAAGAAACATAAAAGTGTTGCTCTTCCAGGAAGTGTTTGTTATACCGTATGTTTCACAAAATTTTCACATAAATCAAAATCACCACAAATCAAAAGTCGACTGCTTTCGAGATATTGATTTACGAGGGCTCCTCATTTAAAATAATAATAAAATTTATCCTATGTGCTGACTGCACCAATTTGTTCGTAATTTTGCGTCTTACGGTGGCCGTACTGTAATTAAGAATTTATTCAATTATTATAGTCCATTTTAATTTACTCGAAACATACTGAAATTGTAGTTATTTTCATTCAATTCGTAGGTATAACTTGTATATCTAAAATATCAAAAAGTGTTTTAAAGCTCGTCAGACTAAATAAAATAGTAACACGCGACGGCGAATTGGACGGACGGTAAATTGGATCGACGACGAATTTGTTCTCCGGCGAATTGGATCGACTATGAATTGGTTCTCCGGCGAACTGGCGACGGTGAATCGGCGACGGCGAATCGTCCCATTCCCATCGAGAGTGGATCGCCAAATGTAGACATAAGTACATGGAATAATGTCTTCGCCGTCTTTGAGTGGAGTGTGAGCGAACCGTGACCTGAACTATGGTGGAAATCGGCCCTTAAATTGCCAACGACAAAAAGACTTTTCTGCACGATTGTCGAAGGTGAATGAAATTAATTCGATTTTATGATAAGAAAGCTGTAATAATGAGCAACAAAATAAGAAGAAAAAGAGAAGAAAGAAGAAGAAACATTAAGATAAAATGGTAGTCAGACAGTTCAAATATCTAAACTGACAAGAAAAACGTCGAAATACCTAGGAAGGAAACGGCGAACAAGAAAAAGACAAACAAAAGAAAATCGGCGGACGCTTCTGTGAAATCGTTGTTTTCCACGGTTGCTTGAATGGCGCTTATACGTAATTCCATAATTATTGTCGAAGATGCTTCGCCCCTTCTCTTTCTGGTTTTAATCTCCTTTTACTCTCCTTTGGAGAATTAAAACTTTACTTACGAGAATGATTCAATTCCCAAATGTTTAAACATAAAAGAAAATATATTAACAAAATGTAAAAAAATAAAAATTTTATAAAAACAAAACCGTGATAAGTATAATTCCAGAAAAGAGACAAAATATCTTACCAAGTCAGTTCACGAAAATAAACCAAAAAAATTATAAAGGGTAATCGGAACGACTGGCCTTGAGTAAAAGCTTCCGAAGGGAAAAAAATTCGCTTCTGGTCAGGCTTGCGTCACCAAAAGAAGGTTCTGCTAACCCATCGATGGCCTTCAGTAAATTTGACCGGAGCGGAAAGTAACGCAGCCGTTTAGAACAGATTGTTCTGTTTGTTTAGAACAGTCAGATTGTTACTGATGTTACTGACTAAGAATAGAGCGGGACGCGCGAGTTAAAACGAAGGTCAGGGGTAAAACGAAGGTCATTTCCAACATAAATTCCACTAGAAAAGCGTATCTAAAATCAACCGTGGAAATATCGTATTGTATTGGCAACACTGACAACCAAAAATGGCTAAAGCTGTAATTCATTGTTAGGCGATTTTTCATCGCCGCGTTACGGGACAGCTATTTGATTGGTTCGTTTAATTAAACAAATCATATACTTTTAAATTGGGCCAA
Organism: Prosopocoilus inquinatus; assembly: GCA_036172665.1. Classification (NCBI taxonomy): domain Eukaryota; kingdom Metazoa; phylum Arthropoda; class Insecta; order Coleoptera; family Lucanidae; genus Prosopocoilus; species Prosopocoilus inquinatus. The sequence goes on from CM069879.1 coordinate 10,926,960, forward strand.
TAGAACCGCGTAGAATTTTAACGCCAAAACGCGAAACGCCTAGCAATGAATCTAGCTTTACTCAAAATGCTTGGCGAATATCACGACGGAATTTTAGTTTGGAACTGATTCAGTAGGGACAGTGGATTAAACGGAACGTACTTAGAAAGTGAACGGTTTCGTAAAAAGTTGAAATTCTCGAAAACTGATAATAGGCATGTGGCCGGATTCAGATGACACTCTGTGGCGACAGTCAGAAATTAAATTGGTAACATTGTGGGGAATGCACCCAAATCAAACTAAGCCCATAACAACTTACAATTATGCAATTATTATTTTTTTTTGGTGTAATCGATTCTTGTAAAATTAACAGGTCGTCATCCAGTGTAGTGCGCCGTTGTAAAAAAGGCGCTTTTTATCCCCTTTTGACTCGCCAATTCTTTCTGGTTAAGATTAAATTGAATTAACACACCGTGAAGAGTTGTTTCTTCATTCGCGAAATTAATTGTAAACTGAGGAAATCGACTTTTGATAAAAGAATTATTTGTAATAAAAATTAATTTCGACGATGAAGGAAAGGAAAACTGCAGTGGAGGAGCTGGACTACTCTTTTTCGTACGCGTGCGCTTCCAGGCGTTTCTAATCAGCACTATCCTCCCTCTTGATTCTTACGCAAGTGGGGACATCAGACGATGAATTTTCTGTGCACAGCAATCTTTAATCGAGTGCATAATTAGATGCAATACTGCAACCTCCGTCGAGTTGATCTCGTTCTACGCATAAAAGTCCTTAATCGAGTGCGTAATTAAGTGCAATATTTAAACTTCCATGAACTTGGTCTTGTTCTATGCATGACAATTTTTAATTGGGTGCATAATTATTTGAAATACTGCAACTTCAGTATACTTGATTTTGAATGCTTAATCGAGTGCATAATTAGGTGAAATATTGCAACTTTCGTAGACTTGATCTCGTTCTATGCACAAAAAATCCTTAATTGAGGGCATAATTAGGTGCAATATTGCAATCTCCGTAGGCCTGATCTCGTTTTTCCCCGTCGCGCGCCTTGTACGCAATTCTTGTTGGATATTCAGCCGACGCTACTTTATTCCGAACTATGTCGTTCGGGTTTTAATACTACGTTATAATTTTATTTGATCGCAACTTAATTTTTATAAAAAGAAAAAAAAAACATTGCAGTTCTACGCACTGAATATTCGAACCTTTACACCGTAATTTATTGCAAGTTATATTTATTTGAATAGTAAAATAAATTAGCTCTTATTAGATCTGTAGCAAGACGGACTAATAATTTTTTTTCTCCTTTTTTCCTAATATTTTCCTTCCCTGTTTTTGAAAATTTTCTTAAACTTTTTATGAAACGTTTTCCTTCACTTTTTTCAAACATTTTCCTTCACTTTCTCCAAATATTCTCCTTCACTTTTTTTTTTCAAGTCCCTAGCTACTGCGAGTCCCCAAAGGCGAGCGGTCCAAACAGCTTTCTTCACCTCTTGTCTGTGGGACCCAACGAGTGTCACGAAAAATTTTTGTCCACTGAGAACGGAAAGAGGTTTAGGTCCTTCAGGCACGAAGGACTCGAACCTCTCGGAGTGGCCTCTCCGAAGGGTTCGGGCCCTTCGTTCCTGAAGGGCCCGAACCTCTCTCCGTTCGCAGTGGGAAAAAAAAAATTTCTCCTTTCTTCCTAATATTTTCCTTCCCTATTTTTGAAAATTTTCTTAAACTTTTTATCAAACGTTTTCCTTCACTTTTTTCAAACATTTTCCTTCACTTTCTCCAAATATTCTCCTTCACTTTTTTTTTCAAGTCCCTAGCTACTGCGAGTCCCCAAAGGCGAGCGGCCCAAACAGCTTTCTTCACCTCTTGTCTGTGGGACCCAACGAGTGTCACGAAAAATGTTTGTCCACTGAGAACGGAGAGAGGTTTGGGTCCTTCAAGCACGAAGGACTCGAACCTCTCGGAGTGCCCTCTCCGAGGAGTTCGAGCCCTTCGTGCCTGAAGGGCTCGAACCTTACCGTTCGCAGTGGAAAAAAAATTTTTTCTCCTTTCTTCCTAATATTTCCTTCCCTATTTTTGAAAATTTTCTTAAACTTTTTATCAAACGTTTTCCTTCACTTTTTTCAAACATTCTCCTTCACTTTCTCCAAACATTCTCCTTCACTTTGTTTTCAAGTCCCTAGCTACTGCGAGTCCCCAAAGGCGAGCGGCCCAAACAGCTTTCTTCACCTCTTGTCTATGGGACCCAACGAGTGTCACGAAAAATTTTTGTCCACTGAGAACGGAGAGAGGTTTGGGTCCTTCAGGCACGAAGGACTCGAACCTCTCGGAGTTCGAGCTCTTCGTGCCTGAAGGGCCCAAACCTCTCTCCGTTCGCAGTGGAAAGAAAATGTTCGTGACGCTCTGTCCAAGGGGGCTTCTGTCCGCACCTCCCCCCCCCCCCCAGAATGCAAGTGGTGTTAAAGTTAAAGAGAAAACAAGTAGCCGCCCTTCCTCCCCTTCTTCCGTTACAAACAATTTAAAATCGGCCATTTCTCGCGGTGAATCGCGAAAAAGAAAAAAATTAGAAAATATTTTTATCGCTCGCATTTACGTCCCCCTTAAATTATGTATCGCCGCCGCCCAACTTAAGGGGGGGCAGCGTGTAATAAAAGCGCGTTATTCTGTTGTCTCCGAGGAAATTACACGTAGCTTTTCTTCCGTTATTTTTTAATTGATCCGCGCAGTTTTATCGGCTTAAATACGAGTACTTCGCGCCGCCGCTTCTTTCTATAAAGGGCCGTTCGTTTTACGGTTGCCGGCCTGAAAATTGCTTCGCGTGCCCCCGGCGGCTTTTAGGGGGGCGGGAATTAATTAGGAGGAGACAATTAGGTAAATGTAATTTAACAGTGAGAGATATACAAAGATATTCACGTGGTCCCGGGAGATCGCAGTTGCTCGGTAAAATGTGGCGGGTAGTGAATTCGCGAGCCGCAGATGAGATGTATGAGGCACTTGGCTGATTGCGGCCCGGGCCCATTATTAATGGCCCACTTCGCGAATATGACTAGCCTGCCCTGCACCAGCCACAGCCTCATAGTCACTTTTAATTGCCTATTTTATTAACCCATCCAATCTTTCTCCTCCGAAAAATTTTTTTTAATAATTTTTTTTTGGTGCTTCCGAAAACCTCGTTATAGAATTTTTATGTTGTACAGTCGCGTGCATGGGAGCAGTTCGGAGGACAGTAGTTTTATCCTAGCACTGGAATTACAGTAATAAAAAAGGCTCATGTGCGGCGGCGGCGGCGGCGAAGGTGTGCTGTAAATAGGTTTCGTTATCCGCCGCCGTGTCTCCGAGGATTTCTTATTCTTTTAGAAGGATTTGATGTCTGATTGAATCTGCAGGTTGGAAATCGTAAAACCGTAAATAACCTTTGCCGCTTCCTTGTGCACAATGCAACAAGGACCCGAAATTCGTTTCATAAAAAAATTATGACCGCACCGTCCCGCCCTATCGGCAAACAAAATATTTTTCCTTGACAAACGGTAAAAGCTATAATTTAAAAAAAAAAGGTTGCAGAAGAAATTGAAGCAATGCAGAATAACCTCGCCCCCCTCCTCCTATGTGTGTCCTGTTTTGGCTTGTTTAATCTAATTAATGTACTTTATTAAAATCTGACTCATTTGAAAATACAAAATGAAACTCAGGGACGAACAAAAGGTGTGCAGTTTATTTTGATGTAATAAGTAAAAACACGCCGTGTTTCTTGCTATCTCAAGCCACGGCCAACTCCAAACGCGGGAGCTTTCCGAACGCTCTTTAGTTTTTGCAGTAGATTGCAAAACGAATTTATTTCTCATTAAGATTCAAGCAAGGCATCATATCAAATCTGTGAAGCTGTGGTAGAAAAAAGCTTTGTTTTTCAAAAAGTTATTCCGCATTCTATAAAAGGTAATGTATTTAAGAAGCGCCTCGCAGATTTTACATTTTACATTTACAGGTTGATTCTCATCTAAGAGGGGCATGTATAAATTAAGAAAAGTAAAAAATAAAATTCGTCAAATGCTGGTTTATTCCTGCACCAAAATATTATAATACATTGTAAGACAGTTGGTTCCTCAAAAGAAGAACATTTTTTTTTATTCCTCTGCAACTTGGAACGAATTGTACGCTCGCAAAATATAACGCAGTAGGTGCTTCAGAAACGAGTGTTCGAGTTTGTGAAGCAGTTCCTCATAATCAGCTATCTGCTTGCCGGTGCTGCGGTAGTGCTCTTGTATCTTCTGGTGCTTATCAGGATCTTGGACGAAACCGAGGGTGTGCAAGTCCACATGTCCAAAGTCGATGTTGTCGTATTCACCGAAAACGTTGTGGTACTTGACTCCGTTCACCTCAAAGTTTTCCCATTCCAAGCTAAACGTGGCGCTGACGTTCACTTCAAGGTTACAAAATGTTATTCTCAAACCAAGCACGTGTCGAAGTCTAATAATGAATAATAAGATCCTGCACTTTTCCCAGCACCAGTTACATCCAAGTCCAATTCGCTTCCTTTAATGTCTGCGTCGCAAGAAAGCTTCAATTCCTTAATAAAAACCTTTAACGTGGCCGAGTTGGTCTCGGGATGGCACGTCACATCAACTATCTCGTAATTCGAAGAATCAAATTGTAGATTCGAAATGCTATTGACATACGTCTCCGTTTTTAATACGAAATTCGGGACGTACATTGGTAAAAGCGGAGGAATGTTGTGCTGGGGCACGCCGTTCTTTAACGAGTGAATGATATCCTTGAGGTTGCTCTTCCAACATTCCGACAGTTTCGGTTCTTCCCCCTTGCACAGCCTTACTTTCGGCACTGGAATCATTCACATTATAAATAAGGATCGATTTGCTTAAAATATTTCAATGTACACTTGTTTCTTATATATATATATATATATATATATGCTGTAGTATTCTTCCGGGTAGTCCTCCGCGTTGAGTTCTCTAAAGAACTATTTGTCTTCTGACAACGTTTCGGCAAGGTCTCACTTGCCATCTTCAGGTCTTCGCTGCTGCTTGCCTGCTTCTGCTCCTCGTCGTTACTGTGTCGCGCTGGTGGTGGTTTAAGTACCGGGTTGCGGTCACGCGTCGTTACGCTTGGTGGTTTTTCCGCTTGACTTCTTGTTGTTGGTTGATTGGTTGATTGGGTCGTGCCTCAATAGGCACGACCCAATCAACCAACAACAAGAAGTCAAGCGGAAAAACCACCAAGCGTAACGACGCGTGACCGCAACCCGGTACTTAAACCACCACCAGCGCGACCAGAAGCCACTGTGACTCGAGTAACGACGAGGAGCAGAAGCAGGCAAGCAGCAGCGAAGACCTGAAGATGGCAAGTGAGACCTTGCCGAAACGTTGTCAGAAGACAAATAGTTCTTTAGAGAACTCAACGCGGAGGACTACCCGGAAGAATACTACAGCATTCAACACCCGCGGAAACCTACGGATTAATATATATATATATATATACCGTACCTCGCCGCATATTAATATCATATTCAATTGTGTGCAGTTTGCTATTGTTTGTAAATGATATTGTTTAATTGAAGTCAAACGTTTTCAATTAAATATAATATATTTTCAGTAAACAAGATCGGAGTATGTACCGGAAAGCATTTTTTCCTGCATAATTAAAAATATACTTACGTATGAACATAAAGATATTTTAAGGTAACAGTTTTAGCGGGTGGAATTTTTACAACATTACGAAAAGGAAAAATTAGATTGATACTTAAATTAAGTTTGTTGCAGTGGAGAAGGTCTCTCGAAGGAAAATGAGAAACAAAGCAAAAAAAAAAAAATGCTGAACATATTCGAGGAGACCAAGGTTATAAAATAAAATGAGGCGAAGAAAGAAAATTGAAAGAAGCGGCACGCGTCGGAACTGCAAGCCACCCCGTAAGCCAAGCAAGTCTTGACTTTTAAGATACTTGTGTCGCAGTGTAAAGAAACAAGCTGAAGAGAAGCAGAAATCAAACCTCATACACTCAACCAGAAGAGGATAGTCAACGGCACAAAATATAGCACATTAAAAGCGACGGAATTTCGTATGCTGTGGAAACCTCCCCGAGGTTCCTTACATTAACCAAAATTGTCTGCCGGCCTTCAAACGGACGTACCGCGAAACGGGGCAAAGCCCCTCCAAACACAAATCAGACGCTGGGGACACCAAAAGACGACTGACTCGCTCCAGGCGCTTCGCAAATTAATAAAGCGAAAACTGGCCTCAACCATAACTCAGCACGAGAAGGAAACAACGTAACAGCATCAAAGGACAACAGCGTACTTTTTGTTTTTGTTTCTATCCGTTTTCAAATTGACGTACTTATTTATGTTGCGTAATAAAGATCTTTATTATTATTATTAAAAAAAATGCCAAAGGTGAACGCAATTTAATCTCTGCGCGACGTATAAAAAACGAAATTCTAAAAAGAGCGGAGCTAGCAATAAAATGCGGAATGTAAACAAACCTACAACAAATACAGGCACAGCGTGTTTCAAGTATTGCGCCAGCGGGCACTTTAAGAGGAAATAAATCTCTAGATTATGTGAACAAAGTCCGGGATGATTGACGACTTGGCGGCGCATCACCACAAGTGTGCTTTAAGAGATGCCATGCCCCTTTAACCATTTGAGTACAGGCCACAAGTGGATTACAAAGGCGATGTGCGTGTATTTTTGGAACGGAGTAAGCAGATGTTTCCTATTAAACTCGTAAATCATGCCCGTAAACGTCATGGAGGTGTTTTTCGGCACTTATTTGACTTCTCAAGGATAATTTGAATGTATACAGGGCGACTCCTGGAGAGCGACTTTCCGAACCGTAACAATTCACCCTATATGCATAAGAATCGTAAAATATTATAACAGGAGAAATAATTAGGTTAGATCGGCTCCTAACTCCTCCATTCGTTACAAGCAAACCTTGGCCTGCAGTTGCACGTCGGTCACATCGGTTACTTAATAGCAGTTTCCAGAGCTAAGTACAATGAGTCATCGGGATTTTTCAAGACCAACGCCTGATCCAAAGCTTATGTAAACTGGGAATTAGGTCAATCAGTTTCATGAAGTTAGCTTTTTTGATCGTAAGTTAATTCGACAATACCCGTCACTGTGCGCGAGCGAACTCATATCGTCTAGTAAAATGCCTCTTCAATTTCTCATTAAGTTATATTTTGCATCTCCAATAAGTGTTATGAGAAAGCTGATGTTTGTAAGTTACGCAGTAAGCAACATGGGGGTTCTTTTTTAGACTCTTTTTTTTTCGTTATTAGTTATAAGCATGAACACGCACTGAACTATCATACCATGATCCTAATTGCCTGATTCACCCAAACTGTATCAGGTATTTCGAAAGAGATAAAGTGCAGAAAATTGCTATAGGTGTACCCCTATTTACAAGCCGTTTCGCTTATTTATAAATCGATGGTTAGCCAAGCATCTGAAGGGGGAATGTATTTTAAGAAAGAAAAAAAAAAATTTCATATGAAATGCTAGTTTATTCCTACACCAAAATATCGTCAGCACATTGTATCTAGTAAAGCCTCAGGTCAATTTATTATATTATTCATCCGCAACCTGGAAGGAATTGTACGCTCGCAAAACATAACGCAGTAGGTGCTTCAAAAATGAGTGTTCGACTTTGTGAAGCAGCTTCTCATAATCAGCTACCTGCTTGCCGGTGCTGCGGTAGTGCTCTTGTATCTTCTGGTGCTTATCAGGATCTTGGATGAAACCGAGGCTGTGCAAGTCCACATGTCCAAAGTCGATGTTGTCGTATTCACCGAAAACGTTGTGGTACTTGACTCCGTTCGCCTCAAAGTTTTCCCATTCCAAGTGAAATGTGGCGCTGACGTTCACTTCAAGATTAAAAAAATGTTATTCTCAAACCAAGCACGTGTTTAATAAAGACCTACTGTAAGTTCCTTTACTATTTCCAGTCCCAGTTATATCCATGCCCAATAAGCTTCCTTTAACGTCCGCGTGGCAAGAAAGCTTCAATTCCTTAATGAAAACCTTTAACGTGGCCGAGTTGGTCTCGGGATGGCACGTCACATCAACTATCTCGAAATTCGAAGAATCAAATTGTAGATTCGAAATGCTATTGACATACGTCTCCGTTTTTAATACGAAATTCGGGACGTACATCGGTAATAGCGGAGGAATGTTGTGCTGGGGCACGCCGTCCTTTAACGACTGAATGATATCCTTGAGGTTACTCTTCCAACATTCCGACAGTTTTGGTTCTTCCCCTTTGCACAGCCTTACTTTCGGCACTGGAACCATTCATATTATAAATAAGCATCGATTTGCATAAAATATTTCCATGTACACTTACGAGAGGGCACGGCCGAGCCTACGCAGAAAGGCAGCACCGCCAGGAAGACAAGCGCGTAGCAGTTCATCGTGGAAGAAAATTTGATTTTGCACAGTATAACTTCGACTGCTCTCCTTTTTCTTTATATATACCGTACCTCGCCGCATATTAATATCATATTCAATTGTGTGCAGTTTGCTATTGTTTGTAAATGATATTATTTAATTGAAGTCAAACGTTTTCAATTAAATATAATATATTTTCAGTAAACAAGATCGGAGTATGTACCGGAAAGCATTTTTTCTTGCATAATTAAAAATATACTTACGTATGAACATAAAGATATTTTAAGGTAACACTCTTAGCGGGTGGAATTTTTACAACATTACGAAAAGAGAAAATATTAGATTGCGTACTTAAATTAAGATTGTCGCAGTGGAGGAGGTCTCTCGAAGGAAAATGAGAAACAAAGCAAAAATAAAATGCTGAACATATTCGAGGAGACCAAGGTTATAAAATAAAATGAGGCGAAGCAGTAGCGTTATCAAAAAGAGAAGAGAAAACCGCGCCCAGAAAATTGAAAGAAGCGGCACGCGTCGGAACTGCAAGCCACCCCATAAGCCAAGCAAGTCTTGACTTTTAAGATACTTGTGTCGCAGTGTAAAGAAACAAGCTGAAGAGAAGCAGAAATCAAACCACATACACTCAACCAGAAGAGGATGGTCAACGGCACATTAAAAGCGACGGAATTTCGTATGCTGTGGAAACCTCCTCGAGGTTCCTTATATTACCGAAAATTACGTGCCATCCTTGCGACGGACGCACCACCTAAAAGACAGAATCAAAACGAGAATTAAGAGCCTGTCCTTCACACTGGGGACGAGGCTGAGACCATTCGGATGAGTTTCAGTACTTCAGACGCCATGCGCCATGTCGTAGGTACACTGAGAAAACCTCCGCGAGGTTCCTTACATTAACCAAAATTGTCTGCCGACCTTCAAACGGACGTACCGCGAAACGGGGCAAAGCCCCTCCAACCTTAACTCAGCACGAGAAGGAAACAACGTAACAGCATCAAAGGACAATAGCGTACTTTTTGTTTTTGTTTCTATCCATTTTCAAATTGACGTCTTATTTATGTTGCGTAATAAAAAAATAAAAACCTTTATTATTATTATTAAAAAAATGCCAAAGGTGAACGCAATTTAATCTCTGCGCGACGTACAAAAAACGAAATTCTAAAAAGAGCGGAGCTAGCAATAAAATGCGGAATGTAAACAAACCGACAACAAATACAGGCACAGTGTGTTTCAAGTATTGCACCGGCGGACACTTTAAGAGGAAATAAATATCTAGATTATGTGAACAAAGTCCGGGATGATTGACATTTACGACTTGGCGGCGCATCACCACAAGTGTGCTTTAAGAGATGCCATGCCCCTTTAACCATTTGAGTACAGGCCACAAGTGGATTACAAAGACGGTGTGCGTGTATTTTTGCAACGGAGTAAGCAGGTGTTTCCTATTAAACTCATAAATCATGCCCATAAACGTCAAGGTGGTGTTTCTTCGGCACCTATTTGACTTCTCAATGATAATTTGTATGTATACAGGGCGACTCCTGGAGACCGGCTTTCCGAACCGTAACAATTCACCCTATATGCATAAGAATCGTAAAATGTTGTAACAGGAGAAATAAATAGGTAAGATCGGCTCCTGACTCCCCCGTTTGTTACAAGCAAACCTTGGCCTACATTTGCACGTCGGTCACATCGGTTACATAATAGCAGTTTCCAGAGCAAAGTAAAATGAGTCATCGGGATATTTCAGGACCAACGCCCAATCAAAAGCTTATGTAAACTGGGAATTAGGTCAATGAGATTCGTGTAGTTAGTTTTTCTGATCGTAAGTTAATTCGACAACACCCGTCATAGTGCGCGAGCGAACTCATGTCGTCTAATTCTCTTCAATTTGTCATGTAAGTTATATTTTGCAGCTCCAATAAGTGTTATGAGAAAGAAAGAGCAATAAGCAACGTGGGGGTTCTTTTTATACTCTTATTTTTTCGTTATTAGTTACAGGCATGAACATCCACCGAACTATCATACCGCGAATTGATCCAAACTGTATCAGGTATTTTGAGGAAGACAAAGTGCAGAAAATTACTATAGGTGTACCTATTTGCATGCCGTTTCGCTTATTTATAACGCGATGGTTAGTTTGATGGAAAGCCAAGCATCTGAAGGGGGAATGTATTTTAAGAAAGAAAAAAATAAATTTCATATGAAATGCTAGTTTATTCCTACACCAAAATATCGTCAGCACATTGTATCTAGTAAAGCCTCAGGTCAATTTATTATATTATTCATCCGCAACCTGGAAGGAATTGTACGCTCGCAAAACATAACGCAGTAGGTGCTTCAGAAATGAGTGTTCGACTTTGTGAAGCAGCTTCTCATATTCAGCTACCTGCTTGCCGGTGCTGCGGTAGTGCTCTTGTATCTTCTGGTGCTTATCAGGATCTTGGACGAAACCGAGGCTGTGCAAGTCCATATGTCCAAAGTCGATGTTGTCGTATTCACCGAAAACGTTGTGGTACTTGACTCCGTTCGCCTCAAAGTTTTCCCATTCCAAGCTGACCGTGGCGCTGACGTTCACTTCAAGGTTAAAAAAAAATGTTATTCTCAAACCAAGCCCGTATCTAATAATGACCTACCGTAGGATCCTTTACTATTTCCAGCCCCAGTTATATCCATGCCCAATAAGCTTCCTTTAACGTCCGCGTGACAAGAAAGCTTCAATTCCTTAATGAAAATCTTTAACGTGGCCGAGTTGGTCTCGGGATGGCACGTCACATCAAGTATCTCGTAGTTCGAAGAATCAAAATGTAGGTTCGATAAGCTATTGACATACGTCTCCGTTTTTAATACGAAATTCGGGACGTACATCGGTAATAGCGGAGGAATGTTGTGCTGGGGCACGCCGTCCTTTAACGACTGAATGATATCCTTGAGGTTACTCTTCCAACATTCCGACAGTTTCGGTTCTTCCCCTTTGCACAGCCTTACTTTCGGCACTGGAGCCATTCACATTATAAATAAAGATCGGTTTGCTTAAAATATTTCAATGTACACTTACGAGAGGGCACGGCCGAGCCTACGCAGAAAGGCAGGACCGCCAGGAAGACAAGCGCGTAGCAGTTCATCGTGGAAGAAAGTTTGATTTTGCACAGTATAACTTCGACTGCTCTCCTTTTTCTTTATATATACCGTACCTCGCCGCATATTAATATCATATTCAATTGTGTGCAGTTTGCTATTGTTTGTAAATGATATTATTTAATTGAAGTCAAACGTTTTCAATTAAATATAATATATTTTCAGTAAACAAGATCGGAGTATGTACCGGAAAGCATTTTTTCTTCCATAATTAAAAATATACTTAGGTATGAACATAAAGATATTTTAAGGTAACACTCTTAGCGGGTGGAATTTTTACAACATTACGAAAAGGAAAAATTAGATTGCGTACTTAAATTAAGTTTGTTGCAGTGGAGGAGGTCTCTCGAGAAACAAAGCAAAAAAAAAATGCTGAACATATTCGAGGAGACCAAGGTTACATAATAAAATGAGGCGAAGCAGTCGCGTTATCAAAAAGAGAAGAGAAAACCGCGCGCAGAAAATTGAAAGAAGCGGCACGCGTCGAAACTGCAAGCCACCCCATAAGCCAAGCAAGTCTTGACTTTTAAGATATTTGTGTCGCAGTGTAAAGAAACAAGCTGAAGAGAAGCAGAAATCAAACCTCATACACTCAACCAGAAGAGGATGGTCAACGGCACTTCCGGAAATTCCGTCGCTTTTAATGTGCCAAAATATAGCACATTAAAAGCGACGGAATTTCGTATGCTGTGGAAACCTCCCCGAGGTTCCTTACATTAACCAAAATTGTCTGCCGACCTTCAAGCGGACGTACCGCGAAACGGGGCAAAGCCCCTCCAAACACCAATCAGACGCTGGGGACACCAAAAGACGACTGACTCGCTCCAGGCGCTTCGCAAATTAATAAAGCGAAAACTGGCCTCAACCCTAACTCAGCATGAGACGGAAACAACGTAACAGCATCAAAGGACGACAGCGTACTTTTTGTTTTTGTTTCTATCCGTTTTCAAATTGACGTACTTATTTTTGTTGCGTAATAAAGACCTTTATTATTATTATTAAAAAAAATGCCAAAGGTGAACGCAATTTAATCTCTGCGCGACGTACAAAAAACGAAATTCTAAAAAGAGCGGAGCTAGCAATAAAATGCGGAATGTAAACAAACCGACAAGAAATACAGGCACAGTGTGTTTCAAGTATTGCGCCGGCGGACACTTTAAGAGGAAATAAATATCTAGATTATGTGAACAAAGTCCGGGATGATTGACATTTACGACTTGGCGGCGCATCACCACAAGTGTGCTTTAAGAGATGCCATGCTCCTTTACCCATTTGAGTACAGGCCACAAGTGGATTACAAAGGCGGTGTGCGTGTATTTTTGCAACGGAGTAAGCAGGTGTTTCCTATTAAACTCATAAATCATGCCCGTAAACGTCAAGGTGGTGTTTCTTCGGCACCTATTTGACTTCTCAAAGATAATTTGTATGTATACAGGACGAATCCTGGAGACCGGCTTTCCGAACCGTAACAATTCACCCTATATGCATAAGAATCGTAAAATATTTTAACAGGAGAAATAAATAGATAAGATCGACTCCTGACTCCCTCGTTTGTTACAAGCAAACCTTGGCCTACATTTGCACGTCGATCACATCGGTTACATAATAGCAGTTTCCAGAGCAAAGTAAAATGAGTCATCGGAATATTTCAAGACCAACGCCCAATCAAAAGCTTGTGTAAACTGGGAATTAGGTCAATCAGATTCGTGTAGTTAGTTTTTCTGATCGTAAGTTAATTCGACAACACCCGTCATAGTGTGCAAGCGAACTCATGTCGTCTAGTCCTCTTCAATTTGTCATGTAAGTTATATTTTGCAGCTTCAATAAGTGTTATGAGAAAGAGAGAGCAATAAGCAACGTGGGGGTTCTTATTATACTCTTATTTTTTCGTTATTAGTTACAGGCATGAACATGCACCGAACTATCATACCGCGAATTGATACGTTTCGCTTATTTATAACGCGATGGTTAGTTTGATGGAAAGCCAAGCATCTGAAGGGCGAATGTATTTTAAGAAAGAAAAAGATAAATTTCATATGAAATGCTAGTTTATTCCTACACCAAAATATCGCCAGCACATCGTATGTAGTAAAGCCTCAGGTCAATTTATTACATTATTCATCCGCAACCTGGAACGAATTGTATGCTCGCAAAACATAACGCAGTAGGTGCTTCAGAAATGAGTGTTCGACTTTGTGAAGCAGTTCCTCATAATCAGCTATCTGCTTGCCGTGGCTGCGGTAGTGCTCTTGTATCTTCTGGTGCTTATCAGAATCTTGGACGAAACCGAGGCTGTGCAAGTCCACATGTCCAAAATCGATGTTGTCGTATTCACCGAAAACGTTGTGGTACTTGACTCCGTTCACCTCAAAGTTTTCCCATTCCAAGCTAAACGTGGCGCTGACGTTCACTACAAGGTTAAAAAAATGTTATTCTCAAACCAAGCACGTGTCTAGTAATGACCTACCGTAGGATCCTTTACTATTTCCAGCCCCAGTTACATTCATGCCCAATAAGCTTCCTTTAAAGTCCGTGTGGCAAGAAAGCTTCAATTCCTTAATGAAAATCTTTAACGTGGCCGAGTTGGTCTCGGGATGGCACGTCACATCAACTATCTCGTAGTTCGAAGAATCAAAATGTAGGTTCGAAAAGCTATCGACATACGTCTCCGTTTTTAATACGAAATTCGGGACGTACATCGGTAATAGTGGAGGAATGTTGTGCTGGGGCACGCCGTCCTTTAACGACTGAATGATATCCTTGAGGTTACTCTTCCAACATTCCGACAGTTTCGGTTCTTCCCCTTTGCACAGCCTTACTTTCGGCACTGGAACCATTAACATTATAAATAAGAATCGATTTGCTTAAAATATTTCCATGTACACTTACGAGAGGGCACGCCCGAGCCTACGCAGAAAGGCAGGACCGCCAGGAAGACAAGCGCGTAGCAGTTCATCGTCGAGGAAAGTTTGTTTTTTGCATAGTATAACTTCGACTGCTCTCCTTTTTCTTTATATATACCGTACCTCGCCGCATATTAATATCATATTCAATTGTGTGCAGTTTGCTGTTTTTGTAAATGATATTGTTTAATTGAAGTCAAAAGTTTTCAATTAAATATAATATATTTTCAGTAAACAAGATCGGATTATGTAGCGGAAAGCATTTTTTCTTGCATAATTAAAAATATACTTACGTATAAACATAAATATATTTTAAGGTAACAGTCTTAGCGGGTGGAACATTACGAAAAGAGAAAATATTAGATTGCGTACTTAAATTAAGATTGTCGCAGTGGAGGAGGTCTCTCGAAGGAAAATGAGAAACAAAGCAAAAAAAAATGCTGAACATATTCGAGGAGACCAAGGTTACAAAATAAAATGAGGCGAAGCAGTCGCGTTATCAAAAAGAGAAGAGAAAACCGCGCGCAGAAAATTGAAAGAAGCGGCACGCGTCGAAACTGCAAGCCACTCCATAAGCCAAGCAAGTCTTGACTTTTAAGATACTTGTGTCGCAGTGTAAAGAAACAAGCTGAAGAGAAGGAGAAATCAAACCACATATACTTAACCAGAAAAGGATGGTCAACGGCACAAAATATACCACATCAAACCGACGGAATTTCGTACGCTGTGGAAACCTCCCTGAGGTTCCTCACATTACCGAAAATCCATCCTTGCGACGGACGCACCATCTAAAAGAGAAAATCAAAACGGGAATTAAGAGCCTGTCCTTCACACTAGGGACGAGGCTGAGACTATTCGGATGAGTTTCAGTCCTTCAGAGGTCATGCGCCAGATCAAGCCCATTCATTGTTATTAATAAAGGAAACTAAAGTAGACTTCAACCGCCTTCTTTTATATAAACTCCGTAGATATAATGTGCAATATAATATTGGATTTCCTTCCATTTCTATTTTTTCTATTATTTTCAAATAAAATAAAGAATTGCTTTTTTTTAATGCGGTCACTGTGGAAAACGGGATGTTCTTGTCACCGACGATTCAGAAATTTCATATATTATGCAAGAGTAAAACTACATAGAATGATGGCTATACACGGTGACGCATTACCGGGGGCATATTAACTAAAATCATGTAAGTTCAAAGTTGCCAAAAATACATATATTTACCAGGGCCTCGTTTAAATCCCGAATGGAAACTGTTCGAACATAGTCAATAACTATTGGATTGGAATGCGATGATTGTTTATGTTTTAAATACTTTAAATGCTGTGTCGCTGTGTCACCAACTAACACTTTTTACAAGAGATACTCGACGTTACTTCCTTATTAAGCGCTTTAGTCTCACATGATTGTTGAATGACTTACGTGCGCATGATTCGCATTGTTTTGGATTTATTTCCGCGACCGCGTGTTAATGGAGACTTCATAAATAAATTTCTCATGTGTGATGCTTTGATTAAATAAAAAATTATTTCGCACCAATTAAGTCTCTTCCTAAGCCGGTTAATTTCTCTGACTAAATATTACTTTCACTTAATTTAAACCTGCATTGAAAATACAATCCCGATTTGCAATAAAATATAATTGTGCATACTAACACGAGTTATAATCATTTTTATTAATGAAGTGATTACCGATGCGACAAACAACAAAGGTGGAGGTTAAATTAAAACATGAAAGAAAAAAAAGTACCGTCGCGATAAATATTAAAATGAGAAAAATAATTAAAGCCGCGCGCTTGGATTTAATTAAATTTATAAATAACATCGCATGAATCTTCTAAATCAAAAATCAAGAAATGTACGAAAATATTCTGTTTAAATTTATTACAAGCACAGAAAAACGAACGAAACAAGAAAAGAAAAATTGCTGTGATTTGTTCGTGTAAGGTTGTTGATAAAAATATAATACCTCTATTTTTTTTTTTTGTAAATTTAAAATACGAAAATACAAACCAGAATTGCATAAAATATGATTATAATTCATTTTTATTTGCTGTAGAATAATGGGCATTTTTATTAATGAAGTCGTCGTTATTAATGCAACGAAGGTTAGAATTAAATGAAGGTTAAATAAATATAGTCCTGATAAATATTATATGAGAGTAATAATAATGATAATGATCATAATATATGAATAGGATTTGAATATGTATATCGGAAATAAGAATAAAAAATAGTTAAATAAAAATAGGAGAGGAGGAGGGGTGGGTAGCTATAAATACCAAGCAATTATTTTTTGGATAAATATTATACACGGAACAACCCCCGACTCCTAGGGATTAATCTCAACCTAGTATTAAAATAGAAAGGTACATTTTTGTAATCAATTTGTTTAAAAAAGCTCTACCTACGCCCCTACAACCCGAAAGTCTTCCCGCGACGTAGTGAAGGCGCAAAGGGCTTTCCGTGATGGTATTCCAATCTGAAGATTCAAAGAGTTTTAAGAGAGCATGAAATTTGAATGTAAGATGAAGAAAATTTGGCTTGCGAGGAACCTTATCGAAGCAAACAGATAAAATGAATATGCGCAAGGTTTTCAAGTAATAAAAAAAATATTCCTCCAAAACAATCAATTGATCTGTACTCAGAAGGTTGTCAAATTGATAATTATGTCTTAGCTTGTAACTTCTTTTTTTGTGTTGTTCGGTGTAACTCGGTGAACTCTAGGTTCTAAAATAATAAACAAACTATTTAACATTTAACAACACATGGTATACCATAATATAATAAACAACGTCGCCTCATGGAAAGTTCCTTATGGTGGCCTGGGTTACCGCGGACGCTGCAGGACGGTGGTTACGGACAACTATGGGGCGGCATAGACGGACGATGTTAGCCACTTTAAGTTGGCAGGAAGACCACACTGGAGGGAACGGTTTATATCCTGCGGTTGACCAGCAGAATATATTGTTACGCTAGCCTTCTGCTTCTTCTTAATTTGCAATTTTAGGCGCCTCCAGCATGTTACGCTAACAATTCTTCACCATTGTCGCGCTTAGGGGCGTAGGGGTTATGGGGTGCATAGGTAGAGCTTTGTTGTTGTTGTGTTTTACAAGAAAATATACCTTTTATTAAGTTCTACGTACATTAAATGCTCAGGCGGTTCAAGGTTCTGCCAGGTCGTGTGGCCGTTCGTTCTCGACGCAGACGAATCACGTGCCCAGGTTCCGGCGTTGATGATGCGGGGGGCGTGTGGACTGCCGTATTCCGGAGCTCATGTAGGAGTTGGCAGGCCTTGAATTCATTGATGGCCCTCTCGGGACGGCTACGGTTTTGTCTATTGAGATGGGGTGGATGGAGTCGGGGTTGGGGTCCAGGGCGTCAGCCATGGAGTTAAGAACCAAGCCGTCGGCGACGATCATCGAGGGGGCGAGGGCGCTTCTCGATATGAATCGACGCTAACAAGTTAGGGCCACTTGTACCACGGGAGTTCAAGGGAACGTTCAATCGTGCCAGGTTCACAGTAAACAAACTCGCATAGATTTTTAGGGAAATATGGTAAATAGTGCATTCCTAAATAAAATTTGATACGATATAGTTCACTTTGAACACAGTTCAGTTGAACGCCTCGCTTGGTACAACTGGCCCTTAATGAACGACTGGGTTGTCCGTTGAGACGGGGCTGACGACGTTGGCGTTGGGGTCCAGGACAACGGCGACGATTTTCATGGAGGCGAGGGCGCCTCTCGGTGTGAATTCTTCTTCCTTCCGGCCTGTTTACTAAACTCTGCTTACTCGACCTGACCACTAGTTATTCCTCGAGTTTTGCGACATGCCTCGCATATAAGTATGTTCCGATTTCCAGATTCACGCGATGACTTCTGCTGAGGTTAGTGTTTCGAAACAGCGTTACGATAGCAAGTCGATTGATTACACATAACTTTAGGTGTATCAATTATTTCCGGAAATTTTAAAGGGTATTATAGAAAATCTAATCATGTCATTCCATAGTATATACAATAATCGTGACAATATTAGAGAGGGAAATGCAAAATATATTAGAGGGGAGCGGTTCATACCCTCCAGCAGAATACTTGCAAGGAAGGAACGGTTAATATCCTGCGGTTGACCAGCAGGATACTTGTTAGGAACGAACAGAAGGTTGACTGCGTCAGCTAGGGTTAGGTTACGACTCTGCGGGGGACCAGCGATGTGATCGATAGCAGTCCGCGTCAAGCTTTTTATAACGGTTTGCTCCTCCCATCTGTGACGTCGCTTGTGGCAGGGTAGAGCGAACAGGTCGCACATTCTTTCTCTTTTGGTTTTTCCCTCTTATCAATTATGTTTCTCAATTTAGCGATTGACTTTCCTATTTGACAAAAACGAATTGCTCTGGAACCGACTTGTTCGGAAGAAGCAAAACTGGCAAAAGGAGAAAACCAAAATAAAAAGTCTGTATTCTCATTTTTTGTATTACTGAACTTTAACATTTTTTTCCTATTCCTTTCAGTTGTTGGTTCTTTTTTTACTTGGTCCCTTCTTGCATCTTCAGTTATTCTCAAGTGACTTGTTTTAATCAAATTATCAATTCGACTTTCTTGGTCCAGTTTTCTGCACCAAGCTTTATTGTTGGTATGACGACTGCTTAATACGTTTTCTTTCCTGTTGGTGTATTCTTTGGCCAATTCTTAAAATTGGTGCGTCCATGTTTGCCAACACCATTCTTCAATCGATCTCCTCTTCGTCGCCTGTAACAGAGGTACGAAAGGAACGAAATATGAAGAGAAACGGTTAGACGATGACGATTTAACTAAGAAGAAGAAGAAATCGATTGATTATTTAAAAGAAAAAAAATTAAACACTTTGCTGTTGAAAGGAAAACAAGTGTCGGAGATTAAAACTTGCAATAACAAATTGTTATCCGAGACATTCATTGATGAGATGGCGCCAAGTGGGGAGCATGGTTGGGTTAATAATGCAACTTACCAGCTTTTTTTCGCCGTTTGTTCGATTGGTTTTCCTTTTGTTGTTTTTCTGTTGGGCGCGAGTAAGCTGTGTGTGTATCGTTCAAATCGAAATATCTCCAGCCATTTCATTCTCCATTAGCAAATAATTTTCCGGTGTCACATACAGTTGTCATATGAAAATTCAATTACTTATACCTATTTGGTCGGTGGCGTTTCGCTTCGGTGCATACACGTCAGATGCACGTATGCCATCGATGCGACCGACGGGACGTATCGGTTACAAGTGCAGGGAACAGTAACAAAAAAAAAAAGGAGAGATGCAAGTTCGGTTCTTTATTTCTGCAAGCCAGCCAACTTTATTCATCGTTCGTTCGATTCGGTTCGGTTCGGTTTCTGTTTGAACAAGACGTCCGACATCCTAAAGACGTGCGACCGCACGGTGGCGTGTCCACGTCACTGCATTCGCAATTAACCCGTCCACTCAAGTCCGAATCGACCGCACCCCAAGATGCTCCTGCCCCCTCGGACAAGTTGTTAACAGCGAAATATCAATGTATACGGAGAGGCCCGGAGTGTAGAAGGAAACACAATTTGTGTGCGGTCACTTCCGGTCAGCACCGAATGCAGAGTTACAGCCTCCGTCAATACCGAAAGCCGGAGGGTAGTTGTAGCCGGCGCCCCCAAGCCCCGAGCTCCAAGACCCTCCCGCCGCTGCCGCCGCCGCCGCCCCCGTTAGCGTCGAATTAGGGGACGACAAAACGCCGCCGTATTTTTTGCGAACGGCCCTTTTGCGTCCGATAAATTACTTGCTGCGAACGCGTCTTACGTGCGTGCAGGTGTTCGAAAGGGGTTCGCACTCCTACCACCGAATTTCGGGGACCTTATTGATTCACAAGTTCATTGAAATAAATTAAGAGGGGTGGGTGACTTTAATATTTCTTTAAGTGTTTAAACCACCGGCCATTTAGGAAGACGATGCGAAGAGGTGCACGAAGGAACGAAAAGTTTTGAACGGTCCTTTACTACATGCTTAACATTTTGTCGAAAAGAAGAAAAACAATTGAAGTGAATTTGAAAAGGTTGAGTAATGCATGCTTGGGGGTAGAAAGAGAATAGGTTCCAAAAGTTTAGACATACTTATGATTATCATATCATATCATATCATAAACCCCCTTTCAAGAAAAAAAGACATTCCAAGGAATGCTCGAGGAGGTGTACCGATTATTAGGGGTTGGGGGATGTAGTCAGAATTAGTACGTGCAATAAAATACACTTAATGGAAATGCAAATCTAACTTACATGACAAAGAAAAGCCATACTTAAGTATTAGAGCTCGCTTACCGACACAAGTCCATTGTCGTACCCTCGAATTGATTAGTACCTAGTCACAATCATTGCCTATATGATTTGAGTGACCCAATTTCTGCGGGAATATCTAGCGCTCTAAGTACGTTTCAGCTTATGTAATGCTGGGTGTTGGCTTCTGGAAAATCTTCGTTACTTATTTCATAACTTATCTTCGCCCAGCTATCGACGTCGATGTTTCTGACTCACATTTTGCTGTAGCATTTTATCAACTTTCAGTAAAGTTTATGAGAGTATCATGAAACAAAAACGTTCATAAACAATTTTCGTCGCTTTCATCATCTAACCACCATGGTTTTAGACTAAACAATTCATTCGCTTTTGATAAAGCAAACTACCAAGTTTGCGAAACGTCGAGTAAGTGATAAAATTATATTTTATTTTAATTCTCGCGAGCAAGAACTGTACGAGAACTCAATAAATCAACTGATACTGCCTTATTCGAGTTGTTAAAATTGTTAGAGCTGCTCCAAAAAAAAAAAAAAAAACGAAATCAAAGACAAACCCACCGCACAAAAAATTCTACGTTTATTGTATTTTAGATTAGTATATTTAAATATGCTTTCATGATTTTGGTTGTGTTGGTCACTGTACATATACATATTTCCCCATAAATTAAAACGTTATGGGATTAAAGGGATTGGTTTGGATCTTCTATTTCGAATCACACACAGTTTCTTTAAGTCAATAACCAACTATCTACTGAAGGTCATTCGAGTATCAGCGTACCTGATTAGATTATGCTTTCATGATTTTTATTGTGTTGGTTACAGTACATATACATATTTCCCCATAAATTAAAACGTTATGGGATTACTGGGATTGGCTTGGATCTTCTATATCGAATCACATACAATTGCTTCAAGTCAATAACCAACTATCTACTGAAGGTCATGCAAGTATCAGCGTACCTGATTAGATTATGCTTTCATGATTTTTATTGTGTTGGTTACAGTACATATACATATTTCCCCATAAATTAAAACGTTATGGGATTACTGGGATTGGCTTGGATCTTCTATTTCGAATCACACACAGTTTCTTTAAGTCAATAACCAACTATCTACTGAAGGTCATTCGAGTATCAGCGTACCTGATTAGATTATGCTTTCATGATTTTTATTGTGTTGGTTACAGTACATATACATATTTCCCCATAAATTAAAACGTTATGGGATTACTGGGATTGGCTTGGATCTTCTATATCGAATCACCTACAATTTCTTCAAGTCAATAACCAACTATCTACTGAAGGTCATTCGAGTATCAGCATACCTGATTAGATTATGCTTTCATGATTTTTATTGTGTTGGTTACAGTACATATACATATTTCTCCATAAATTAAAACATTATGGGGTTAATGGGATTGGCTTGGATCTTCTATTTCGAATCACACACAGTTTCTTTAAGTCAATAACCAACTATCTACTGAAGGTCATTCGAGTATCTGATTAGATTATGCTTTCATAATTTTTATTGTGTTGGTTACAGTACATATACATATTTCTCCATAAATTAAAACATTATGGGGTTAATGGGATTGGCTTGGATCTTCTATTTCGAATCACACACAGTTGCTTTAAGTCAATAACCAACTATCTACTAAAGGTCATTCGAGTATCAGCGTACCTGATTAGATTATGCTTTCATGATTTTGATTGTGTTGGTCACAGTACATATACATATTTCTCCATAAATTAAAACGTTATGGGAATAGTGGGATTGGCTTGGATCTTCTATTTCAAATCACACATAGTTTCTGTAAGTCAATAACCAACTATCTACTGAAGGTCATTCGAGTATCAGCGTACCTGGTTAGATTACGCTTTCATGATTTTTATTGTGTTGGTTACAGTACATATACATATTTCCCCATATATTAAAACATTATGGGGTTAATGGGATTGGCTTGGATCTTCTATTTCGAATCACACACAGTTTCTTCTTTAAGTCAATAAACAACTATCTACTGAAGGTCATTCGAGTATGAGCGTACCTCAAGGATCCATCTTGGGTTCCAGCCTCTTTTTGATATACATATATCACTGATTTTATTAACTTTTTAGGCACCAAAGCAAGCATCAAATGCAACACTTTATGCTGATGGTGTCTAACTTTACAGATAGGAGAAGCAATGCTAATAATGAACCTGTTCATACATGTGCGGACGGGGATGAAAAACCCACTTTTCAACCCATTCTGCCCCCAAATCGTTTAACAATTCGGGCAGAGTTGAATCTCGAATTCCTTTGTTAGTGGCGTTCTGGTTTTCGAATGGAAAGCCAGAAATCGATTTCCAAGGATGGCGTTTACTTTTTTATTTTTATTTTCAGAACCGTCGAAGTCCGTCTACTCCTTATTTCTTTCCCAACTTACTTAACAGTCCTTCCTTACAATAGTTGAAATAAAAATCCAAAGCTTTCGATTACAAAATACGTTCAAACATAAGAGAAATTTCAGTACAATAACAAAACATTACAAATTACAGTTAATTAAATTAAGAAACTGCTTAAAATATTACAATTAACAGTAATTTCATTAATTACATTTCCCCTCCAAACCAACCAGCATTATATATACTAATAATAATGATAAAATTATTTTAAGAAAATGTATTCCTTTTGTTAAAACAATTATTACAAAAATTAGAAACTTTCAATATCCATAAATTATTTTTAACAAATGCGGGGCTTAACCTAATTCAAATTTAGTTTACACAAAATATCTCGCCTTGGTTTAATCAAATTTATATTGTTACGTTTCTAGGGTTTAAATTTATTTATTTAAACGAACAAAACACTCTGTAAAAACTTAACCGTAATTTATTAATGCTTACGATCTAATTTATTTGTAACAATTTATTTACACACTAAATCTAACTTCGACGATCGCTATTTAGAATTCGACTGACTCCTGAATCCACTCCGGCCGATTTTATATCCTTTGCTACCTTCGCGTTTATTCCAACGCTGGAAAATTCGAGTTTGTTCGATGGTGGCGTGACGGCCGATGACGCATAATAGCGAACCGACTTCTTGACGCCTTCAGTGTGACGTAGTGCTGAGTGGCTCGCCACAATATTTTGGCCAAACCAATTATTGTAAAGGTTCGGAGATGCAGAGAAGTTTTTTTTTTTAGATAATTAAATGTTGCGATTAGGTTCCTCCTTATATTACAACCAAGGCGAGGCGAAAATTCTTGATCGACTCGCACTACTTCTGTTTAGAGGCACGGTGTTACATGCATACCTTGAACGGTATTACAGCATTGTGCATCTAATTTTGTACATGACACTGGAGTCCGATGGGTGGGAGGTAAATCGAGAATTACCGCCTAGCTCTAATTATAAAAGCAGTTGTTGATTCTTGTCCGATGAAAATTGTAAGTTTTTGATCTCAGTTCATGCCCATTTCTTATACTGACCTTGTTCGTGTGTTTTTAAATACGTTATAATTAGAAGTTTTTAATCTTTAACTGGACAGCACATCGAAAAGAACTCAACGTTTCACAGTCGATTAATAGCTTCGTCAATCGAGGTGAACTGAGATGCACACGGCACGTTTCCAACCGATAACCATGAGTTGAAGCGTACGGTAGATGCAGTTTTGCCCCTAATTATGCACTCGATTCAGACTCTTTCTGCCTAGGGAAATGTCATCGACTCGTCGTATGATGTTCCTTTTTTTTTATTAAGGGCTAGTTTTTCAATTGTGGTTTAACTTTAAGCTCCGTTTTATTCCTGTGGGAACAATTGTCCTCACAATTATTACCATGGGGAATAAAGCGAAGCTTAAAGTTAAACTGTGATGGAAAAAGCGGGCATAAGAATTCAGACGGGCGAAAAGTGCTTAAGCAGAGCGGGAGCGTGGAACTCGATGTTCCGGGTCCCTCGAGTGATGCCTCTAGGCCTAACTACGTGCTACGACGTGTACGTTCACGTTCACGTTTTGTTAAAAATGTTTCTAAATTTAAACTACTGAATTTGATTACTATAATTTTGTATTCAAATTTTCCGAAATTGTATTGTAAACTAAATTTTACCTTTTTTTAATGTATTGTTACAGAAAGGATAGATGGACCTGCGGGTCGGTTAGGATTAAAGAACTTCCAGAGGTCATTACCCGATGACTAAAAAGATCTACTCCTACATTTTTTTAAATTCTATTTCTTTATGCATTATACAGGGACTTGCCACTTGCCCCCTACAAGTCACCTTTTGTTCCGTTGAAAACATTATACATGGTTATTAAAAAAGATCCCTTTTTTTCCGATTCAAATGAAATTCCAAGACGAAACAAAATTCATGAAAACGCCAACGCCGAAACGTTATTTAAAATTCGATTTAAAAATAGTTTTCGCTTAACTACCTACGTCTTCTGAGCTCTCGCACATCAAAGTTCATTTCGGTCGACGGAACTTACGCAAAGTTCATGTTTTAATAGAGGGAATTCCATGCTGACAAATGACACCCAAGTCGTTTGAACTTACTTGTAGGAATGCTATACCGGCAAATCGTATTACATCGAAGCAATTAACATACTCGCAGTTTAGCGAGACGCTGACAATTTTGATACGTTGACCTTTGTACTCGGACTTTCAGAAGAACATGGAAAAAGCACTTTGTCACATCCCGCGCGGGTAAACAGGAAATTTGTAAATGGGCAGTAAGTAGTTGAAATCAGAGATTAGTGAGTTAAAATCAGTTCACTTCAGTACGTCGGACGGGATTAATCAGAGTCAGTCAGTTAGTGAATTCGTGATTTGTTTGGCCTCGGATGTAGAGCCAAAAGAACATTGATGGCAATGCAAGAAAAACTTTGATTTTTTTATGTTCGGTTACGCCAAGCAAGCGAGTGTCTCTACAATGTAATGTAAAACGTAAATTTCCGGAGAAGTAACAATTGGTTTAACGCAGCCAGATGAACTATTTTACGATTAGTGCAATGTAGAGACTTGACTTTAATTAATTAATCATTAATGTCATTAGTGGGCCAAGTAAACCCCCGTAAACGTAACAGGACATTTCTCTTATCACATCGCAATTATAACTTCCGGTTAACTTTTCTTCCTTGTAACAACATCAAATGGAAAAGTCGTTTGATATACTGGGAAACATAATTGACCAAAGGTCAAAACAAGATTGTAAAATCGAAAGTTGCATTTACGCCAAGGTTTGCTGTTTTACGAGAGTTTAAAATGTACCTAAAACGTATCTTAGTATCTCAGATGAACAAATACTTTTGTAATTGTATCTAGACACAGATGGCCGGGATTTCCCTAACTACATAAACGTGTTACTTTTTGATGTCCATAACTCGGTTAATATACATTTAGAGAGAATGATCTGACTTTAATAGCAAGACAAGGTACCAAAGTATTATTAGCAATTAAAATAACTTCCATAAATTATATATTTTTGAAATTAAACCACCAAAACAATTCTTTGTATTTAAATACATATAAATTGCAGTAAACCGGAAGATTCATACATGTCGCTAGAATTTCGGTTCGTTCTAGGTTCGTTTAAATTTTGTTATCAGATATGTTAAAACTGGGGGAGGTCTGCTTGGGATCTATCTTTTTTCACACTACTAATGGGTAATTATCTGTTCTTTACGCATTTCATTTCCTTACGGTCGTGTTAGTGGTAGACAAGTGCTACGAAAGAAGTTAGCATTTGAGCGTTTACGTAAAAGTTTGTAGAATGTGATAGATTATTAGAATAGGTAAATGGATTTTATTATTATCTTTTAGAAATGAAAATTAAAACAGAAACGATCACGTCGCTCTGTTCTGGCTAGAAAAAAAATGGAAGTGTTTAGAAAAACTCAGGGAAAAGCAGTACGTAGATGATGGTTCTCTATCCAATGTGTATGTGCCACATGTGCCATTTATAAAATTAAGGACTGATTTCATCATAATAGGACATTAAATTTAAACAGATAAAGCAGCGACATCCTACGATCGCTTTTTGACCTGACATTGCAGTAGGATTGACAAATTGAAGCGGATTTGCTCCTAATAAGTCCCCCATGCAAGACGGCCATGCTTGCTGTCAAAGCATAATGAAAGTTTTTGAAAAAGAAAATATTGCAAATCGTTTTTGATTGCAGTGAAAACCTCTGCCTCAGCCTCTGTACAGCTGTTTCAGCCCTGCTTGGGGCTTCGTCAGCAGAGACGTAGCTCGACATTCCCACTGCAGAGGCTGTTCGAGGTTTTCGCTGCAATTTTTTTTTTTATTTGTGGTATTTGCCCAACGGGGTCCTAAGTCATAGACTTGTCAGGACCTCAGGAGCAGGAGAGTGTATTTTTGTGTGTGTAAAGTGTTCGATGGCTTTGTTACTTCCCAACCTCCTCGCCGTTGAAAGGGAAGTAGTGTCGAATTTTCTCCCCAACACTAAAGGGTACCTGAAGTGAGTAACAACCCTCGAGAATTATCTCGAGCGGACGCGAACCCCAGATCTTACGATTGCAAGGCCGGTCCCTTACCACTGGACCGTTCAGGCGTTCAAATCAAATCAAAAACGATTTGCAACAATATTTTTTAATTAAATTTAAAGTTACTTTAACCTAAAAAAAAAACATTTGTTTCCCTATTTTTAAAGTGACTTTAAATTAAAGCTTCCTTAAAGTCTGATTATGAAAACGACCTTTACAAAATTTAAAAATATATCAGTAACTTTTAAGCATTTGACTGTAAGTCACAAAAAAAGAAAAAAAGGTTCGACCCATCGATATTCCTTATTTTTTATTCACACTGTATAGGCTGTAATTATATTAAATATTTCTTTATAAAAAAATATTCTTTAAATTATTTAAGAAAAATTGTGCCACAATATTTTTAAAATATAATTTTTGAAATATGTACTGTACGTAAGTACACATAATATGTATTTGTCTTGTTTTTGAAATCATATGTACTAAATTTTATTGAATATAACGAGAAAATATTCTTGGTTTGTGACACCTAAGTGCATAATATAATCCAGATGCCGAATCCCGTACCCAAACCACCACGCTCAAAATTGTAGTCCCTAAAGCCACTGCCCATCAGGTAATCCGACTTAATACAAAAACTAAGCGGCTGCTATGTAAATATAAATTACGTGCCGCCTCTTCGATACTGCAAACAAACACACGCTGCGCCATCTCTTGTTTGTGAATTAAAAAGAAAATCGCAAGACACCCCTTAATAGTATCTGACAGTGTTGTTAAGTGTCTAGATGCAAGTATCTAGATACGGTATACGGATACTTTTTCAGTATCTGGATACGTATCTCAGATACAACTAAAAAATTATATCGCCTATATCTGTATCTAGATACAATTTCAGAAGTATCGATTCATCTGAGATACAAACAAAGATACATCTTAAACTTCCATAAAAACAGCAGAACTTGGCGGAAATGCAATTTTCTAATTTACAGTTCATTGTTTTGTTCCTCCCCCCCCCCCCCCCCCCCCCGCCTTTCGTCAATTATGTTTCACAAGCTTGACTTGACAGTTTATAAACTAAAAAATGATTTGTCAAATTGGAAAACATAATTGACAAAAGGGAACAACCAAAAGAATTGATTTTATCAGCATTTGTTGATTACAGGAACCCTCTCTTAACTACAACAAGGCTGCAATTAAGGATTCTAGATTGATTTGACGTTATTTAACTTGTCTGATAGGGAGATAGATCACTGCTATTGATAATTTTATAAACAGATAAAATAGCGACGTCTTACTATCGCTTTTTGACCTAACATTGCTGTCCAGAGGCTGCTCGAGGTTTTCACTGCAATCAAAAACGATTTGCACAAAATTTTTCTGATAATTTTATAGTTTTTACATTGACCTGATTTGGTTTCATACAAAATCAGGCGATCATTCATCAACTTATGACAAAAGATGAATTAAAGAAAAAAATTATTTGCAATCCATTGCGAAAATCATCACAGATTTTAGAGTGTATATTATTCACATATTCATACGAACACTCCATTAATAGGTGCTTTTTTTCGCTTAAAAGTTCGAATCGTGTTTCGAATAGTTTGGACCTGAATTTCGTAGTTGTTGCGACAAACCCCCCTGACTTGAATTTTTGATTGACAGTTCATTTGTAAATAACCATAATTCAATCCAAACAAGTTTTAAAAATAGAGAGATTCAAAGAAAAGAATTACTGTTTTTGAATCAAACCACGTTTGGATCACGGTTTTGTAAGCGAAAGAAAGTTCACACTAAAGCTGGGTTTATGATCGCAAAAAATACCTCGTCTTCGTCACTGTACAGGTTACTGATTTTTACACTTGTAAGTATCTTGATAAACTGCAGATACTTTTTTTGTATCTGTATCTGTATTTAGATATTTTGCAGGAAAAGTATCTGCATCTGCATCTAGATACATATCTTCCAAAGTATCTGCATCTATATCTAAATACTATTAGCAATGTATCCTTAACAATACTGGTATCTGAGGTACACATCTAGATACACAAAAAGTAAGTAGATACTGTATCTAGATACTTAACAACACTGTCCAAGATGCTATCTGCTGTTTAAAAACGACTTCACAGATTTTACAAACGCTTTGAGCTTGTCAAATCTGAAAACTTACACGTCGATTTTAAACAGTACAGAAAACCGTAATTGTCTCTTATTTTTTGTTTGCGACCGTAAATACTTAACCTTAAAACCTTACTGCGTATTGTGACTCATTGTATACATTACTTAGATTATGTAAGAGAGAGGATAAAGCACAAGCGAGGTACATCTGATACGAAAAGGGTCCATATCAAGGACACTTCTCTGTTTCATTCACAGTTGCAACAAAAACATCGAAATTCACTTTGACTACAACGTGTTTACCGGACTTTTTCTTTCCTCTCGGGCCGGCTTTGCTACACTTTGCATATTGTTTCTATAAACTCTGTCAGTATCTGTTTCATTCACTATTACAACAAAAAACACCGAAATTTAAGCGTTTGTGCAATGCAAAGTGTCCTTGATGTGGGTGGTCTTTTCTGGTAACGGCGGTCGCTCATGCGTTAGATATGGCGTAAGACATCCTCTCTCTTATATAATCTAAGATATATTACATGCTTGTTTCGATGAAGCAATAAATCATTGCGAAATATTGACTTAAATTAAATGAGAATATGTTGGATGGCCCTGCATTAAAAAAAA
The DNA here is from genome assembly GCA_036172665.1 of Prosopocoilus inquinatus. Lineage (NCBI taxonomy): Eukaryota > Metazoa > Arthropoda > Insecta > Coleoptera > Lucanidae > Prosopocoilus > Prosopocoilus inquinatus. The sequence goes on from CM069879.1 coordinate 10,956,923, forward strand.
AAACTGCTGCTAATCGTCGGGATGCCAATGTAAATAGTCCCAGTGGATGCAGTTATTAAAAAAAAGGGATGACGTAATCATGGAAAAATCGAAGAAGGAGATGTGGGTTGTTCCCTTAAATTGATGATAATTTAATTTAAAGTTGGTATGAAAACTGATAAATTCGAAAATGTTTTGGAAAGTTATGAAATACGAGCAGGTAGCGTAGCTGATGTGGACGTCATCCGAAATTCCGACGTAAGAATTTGTTCGGCGTCAGACCTATATGCTGATTGAATAAGAAAATGGCGGAAATAACAAACAAAAACAGGTCGACAGGTGTGCGGGGCGTACCCGAGCGTCGGTGTTGTCACGTGCGTGACCGCGCTCGCGACCAATGACTGGCAGCAGGTCGGTCACGTGCACGCTCACTATGATCCTCGGAGCGCCGAGTTTGCCGGAGTTGGACACGTAGAAGGCCCCGTCGAGGAGGTTTGCCTAGGACCAGCCAATAGTCGATTGCACGACCCGATATCTTGCAACTTTTATGCGGTATAGTTGCCGGAACTACCTCACGAACTCGCCGGCGATGCGCTTTTTTTCCCTTTCGTTCCGTACTTCTTCTTTTATTTGCTCGACGTCGCCTCCACCTATGGCAGGCGCGGACGTTACGTCCGCGGTTTACGTTGGCTGCCTGCTTAAAGTTTTATTGAATTCGTTTTGGGCGAACGGAAACCCCAGGCGAAGATACTCCGGATCCAATTACACGGGATGCACACAAAAATCAGAAAAGTTTATTAAAAGGAAAAACATCAATGATGACCTAATCTGTTTAAACACAGATGGCAGTTCACTCATACCAAATTTATTATATTTATCTTAGTCCGGAGTACACGGATTTGATTACCATTTAACTTGTCTTTTGGTGTTTAGAAATTCCTCATTAATTTCTTTAGATATTAATTATTGTGTGGTATTGTAATTGGAAATACATAATTAAATATAGTCAAATAATGAGGTCTATTCTTTAACACTGATACGGACTTGATTATTTCTATGTGTCAAGTGACCTTGGTATTCTGTAAATAGTTTCCTAACAACTTGCAATCCGTTTGGAGTATGATATCGAGTTAATTTGCATCTCTCTTCAATTTGCGGTCGGCAATCGACGTGAATTGTTATGAACAGGCCTAGGCGCATTTTAGGCGGAAGGTTTCATTAAATACACGAGGAACTATTAATACGCTGAAGCGATCATAGCCGGAAAAAGTTCTAATCTTTAACGCGTCTTCCCTGTAAAAAACAAAACAATAAACCAGTCGAAGTCCGAGAAGTCTATGCGGCACGCAGTAACCACTACAGTTCTGGTCGACTGGATATAAAAACTTGTTTACATAATCGATTCATTCCGAAATGAACTCGCATTCCTTTTGTAGTGACGACGCTATAATTGATATATATGAATTAAATGTATTATGCCCGCCTTTTTAAAAGCTACATTAAATAATTATAATGTTTTCGTAATTATTAATTTGAAAGAAACTATAAAGGCATTTATGTTACACACGTAATTTACATCAAACAGTTGCTTCTGATGCAATGAGCGCGAGGGTGAGAGTGTCTCAGGCATTTAAGCCGTTCAGCGGCGACGTTAAAATCTACGCCGCTGCTTTCCTTATCTTTATACTGGTTTTTACCAGATATCCTGGGAATGTCCGACCCTTAGTTATGAAATCGTTACAAATTCTCTTCAATTATTGGAGACCATATCAATTGATATGCATTTCGATGTTACAGAAAAGCCCTGACAGTCAAACGTCGAAAACAAATCTGGAATCTCTGTCTGTACGTCAAACTATTCATTAAAAAGAAATTGAATAGATGACATGATTAATAATGAACAAAAAAAAAGAGATTTTAGATATTTGAATTTGTCAAGCCTGTTTCTTCTGTCCACCTTCAGTACAAACAAAATCCTTTGATTTTTTGTTTGTTTGTTTTTTCAATTCTTGTCTCCGATTGTCCGATTGTCAACTGTTTACATTCCTCGGAAGTTAATTTCTCTCTTTCATCGTTCATCTTCGATATTACGTCCGCTCCTGTTTCGCCCTTCTCGCCTCGTGCATACGTATATAAAAATTATTGTGAGCGGAGGTTAATTTCAATTATCGTGCATTTCGTCAATTGTTTTCCTTTTGTTTTGACTGAATACAGGCTTCTTAATTTCCTGCAGTCGATTGTCAATTGTCTCTGTTTGCTTGCCTTTAAGCTGGTGTAATCATTTTTCTTTTCCTGATCTTCTCCTCTCGGACAATCGTCTCTTTTCCTTTTGTTTTGGCTGAACGTCACATGCTTAATTTCCTGCAGTCGATTGTCAATTGTTTTTATTTGACGATCATGAATGTTCTTTCCAGTTCGCCTTCAATATGACGTCTTGATCCGTTGTTTCTTTTTTGTTATTTTGTTCTCCTCGAGCGGTTGTCATTTATTTCTCTCTCGTTCAAAAATTATTTTCCTTTTCTTTTGGCTGAACGTCAGATGCTTGATTTCCTGCAGTCGATCGTCAATTATTTTTATTTACTGATCAATTTCCTTTCCAATTCGCTTTAAATATGACGTCTCGATCCGTTGTTTTTTCTTATTTTGTTCTCCTTGAACGATTGTCATTTTTTTGTCTCTCATTCAGACACTCTTTTGATTTTGTTATATACTTGATTTCCTGCGGTCGACACTCAATTGTTTTTATTTGCCGATCAATTTTCTTTTCAGTTCGTATTGTTGTTTTTGTTTTTATTTTGTTCTCCTCAAGCGATTGTCATTTTTCTCTCTCGCACAGACATTCTCTTTGCTTTTGTTTTAGCTGAACGTCAGATGCTTGATTTTCTGCAGTCGATTGTCAATTGTTTTTATTTGCCGATCAATTTTCTTTTCTTTTCAATTCGTCTTCAGTATGATGTCTTGATTAATTGTTGTTTTTGTTTTAATTTGTTCTCCTTGAACGATTTTCATTTTCTTCTCTCTCATTCAGACACTCTTTTGCTTTCGCTTTAGCTGAACGTTAGGTTCTTAATTTCCTGCAGTCGATTGTCAATTGTTTTTATTTGCCAATCAATTTTCTTTCCAGTTCGTCCTTCAGTATGACGTCTTGATTTATTGTTGTTTTTGTTTTATTTCGTTCTCCTCGAACGATTGTCATTTTTTTCTCTCTTGTTCAGACACTCTTTTGCTTTTGTTTTAGCTGAACGTTAGGTGATTAAATTTCCAGCAGTCAATTGTTTCTTTTTGCCAATCAATTTTCTTTTCTGTTCGCCTTCAATACGACATTATGATTTATTGTTTTTGTTTTGTTTTGTTCTCCTCGAACGATTGTCATCTTTTTCTCTCTCGTTCAGACACTCTTTTGCTTTTGTTTTAGCTGAACGTTAGATGCTTGATTTCCTGCAGTCCGATTGACAATTGTTTTTATTTTCCGGTCAATTTTCTCTTCTTTTCGCCTTCAATACAACGCGAAGTCTTGATTTATTATTTGTTTTATTCTTCTCTCCTCGAGCGACTGTCAGTTTTTCTATTCTTTCTTTTATATTTTTGTTTTGTTTTTGTTTTGGCCGAATGATAGATGCTCAATTTTTAATTTCGTTTTCCTCGAACGATTGTCATTTCTTTCTCTCTTTCAAAAATTATTTTGCCTTTGTTTTAGCTGAATGTTGGGCGCTTAATTTTTTTTTGCAGTCGATCGTCAATTGTTTCTGCTCGCGGATCAATTTTCTTTCCTATTCACCTTCAATGCGACGCGTCGTCTTGATTTCTTGCTTGTTTTATTCTTCAATCCTCGAACGACTGTCAGTTTTTCTTTTCTTTCTTTTCTTTCTTTTCTTTCTTTTCTTTCTTTTCTTTCTTTTCTTTCTTTTCTTTCTTTTCTTTCTTTTCTTTCTTTTCTTTCTTTTCTTTCTTTTTTTCTTTCTTTTCTTTCTTTTCTTTCTTTTGTTTCTTTTCTTTCTTTTGTTTCTTTTCTTTCTTTTATATTTCTGTTTTGTTGTTGTTTTAGCTGAATGATAGACGCTCAATTTTCCCTGGTCGTTTGTCAATTGTTCAATTGTTTCCGTTTGCCGGTCAATTTTATTTTCTATTCGCCTTCAACATTTTCGTTTCTCTTTTTCCTTGTCAATATTTTTCTTTGCTTAATAAATTCTTTTGCTTTTCATTCGACGAATAGAACTGCAGTCGATTGTCAATTGTTTATATTTGCCAATCAGTTTTCTTTTCTATTCGCTTCACTATGACGACCTCTTGATTTTTTTTTGTTTTTTGTTCTTGATTGAAATATTTTTTTTATTTTCTTCATTTAATTTAATTTTGCTTTTGTTTTAGCTGAATATTCGACGATGTTTAATTCCTTGCAATTGTTTTTACACGTCGATCAATTTCCTTTTCTATTCGTCTTCATTTTGTGCGCCCCGATTTTTACTTTCTATTCTCTTCGGCTCGAACGATTGTCATTTTTTCTCTTTCGTTTGTAAATTTGTTTGTTTTTGTTTTAACTGAATGTCAGTTGCGCTTAATTTCTTGCAGTAGTCTGTCAATTGTTTTCTATCTGCCTGTCTATCTATTTTCTTTTCTATTCGCTTTAGTATGAACCGATCAACGTCCTAATTTTTTGTTTTGTATTCCTCTCTCCCCGCACGATTGTCAATTTTTTCTTGCCTTTATAAATCCTTTCGCAAGCTGAATGTTAGTTGCTTAATTTCATGCAATCGATTGTCTTTTGTTCCCATTTGTCGATCTGTTTTTTTTTTCTTTTCGCCTTCTATACGACGACGTCCTAATTTCTTGTTTTTTTATTCTTTCGTTCTCGAACGATTGTCGATTGTTCGTTTTCTTTGTAAAAACTTTTACTTTTGTTTTAGCTGAATGTGAGTTGCTTAATTCCCCCCAGTCGATCGTCTGTTGTTTGCGTTTACATCAATTATTTTTTTTTCTTCTGTTTGCCTCCAGTACTTCAGTTTGATTTTTCGTTTTATTCTCTTCTCGGACAACTATTGTTTTTTTTTTTTAATAAATTCTGTTATTATCGCTGAGCATCATCCGCTTGAGCGCTTATTTTTTTCTGTCGACGTTGTTCTTCTTCTTCTAATCGTAATTAGAGAAGCCAACTTTACTAACACATACTCGAACTAATTTGCGCACAGAAGTCGCTCGTCATGAATACCTGATGAGGAAGTCGTCAGGCTTTGAAAAGTATAAATGAATGCTTTGTTTTGCTACACTATTACAATTAATAAGAAAGAAATGAAAAACTGAAGGTTTTACTTTAATCGGGCGCGTTTGTAAAAGCATGGTAAAATCTGCAAAGTGTAGGAAAAATGATGAAATGAGACGTAATAGAGGACGCAAAGGAGGAAGTAAGAAGCACCAAAAACCAACTTAGTCCAAGAAAAAAATTGAACAAATGATTCAGTATCTTACAGACAAGGAAAATGTAGAAGACACAAAAAAGTGAAGTGGAAAATGAAATAATTCAACCCAACACAAGAGGAAATTGGATTTCCATTTTTAAACTAATTAAATAATTAGGCACAGTGAGCTCACAGATTCCAATTAATTACTCAGATTCGGCCTTGAAATATCTCAAGGAGAAGCGCCCACAATAGAACCCTAATTAATGAATGTACGATACAGATACGGCGAACTAATTTGCGCAGAGAAATCGCTTGTCATAAATACCTGATTAGGGAGTCGTCAGGCTTTGAAAAGCATAAATGAATGCTTTGTTTTGCATGGAGTACCTCTTTCAGAATACGGCTTAATATTACGATAAAATTATGAACACATCCGCATCTCGCCATCAGTTCCAATAAAAACACGAGTAAGTCCGCATCGTCAGCCATTAGGAAAACGTTGTGCAAACGCAATCAATAACAATCGCATAATGAACATGAACTAATACAGGGGCTGATTCAAATACATCTTCCTATTTTTTTTTTTTTTATTAATCAATCAATGGTTTGCAATCTCAATCAAAAATCTTCCATTTGCCAAGCCCGATTTCATCGACGTATTCCGAACGTATGGCCCTGAACACATACACATACGTTCGGACGTGCTGCGGCTTGCGCCTGTTGTTTTCATTTCCGCGAGCGGAGGTGTCGGAGGGCAATAAATTATTCAAACGCTATTAACTCGCAGCTAGATATCATAATGAAGGTGTTAATAATTAACGGCCGTTATGATGTAATGCTCACTTTCGGTTCTATCAGTGAAAATGCGCCCCCGCGCACAGGAAGACCACCACCTCCTCCTCCTCCTCCTCCTCCTCTTGGTAACACGCGCACGCCAGGGACTTTACACGGCGATCGTTTGTTTGTTTGTTCATTTATTTATTAAACTCTTCCTGTTGCAATATTTAGACGACGCGTGGGCAGATTGAGTTCGAGCCGCGTGGGTGAGATCGTTTGCTGAAATGATTGGTGATCGGTTCGATTTCGACGTCGAGGGTGGAAGTAGAAGATTGTTATTTCACAAAAATAACATGTTCAAGAGATACGAAAATTACTTTTGCTGTTAATTTTCGTTGGTTTCGTGTAACTACAAAACGATTTTGTTGGTTTACGATTACAGTCCACAGACCCGATTGTATTATCATACATAAAGCGGTTCTTGGGCTTGAGACTCATCACGTTTAAGACGTTTTCAACGACTTTCTTGCCAAGTCGCTTATTAATAGGGAGGTTCTTAGGTCTGAGGATTGTCAGGCCTAAAATGTTCGTTCTCAGCGATTTTCGACGACTCCTGCATTGGTTTTAAGGACGGTTTAGCATCAAATTGATCTATTTTGACTTCGGTTAATACAACGTCAAGACGATTTCACTGGTTTATGGTTACAATCCACAGTCCCACTTGTATTATCGTACATAACGGAGTTAAGAAGAGAAAAAAATCATATTTACTGAACGCGGAGCCAATCCAGCTTATCGAAGAAAAAAGAGTGAAAGGAGGAATGAGCCTCGTAGATTCCCGATCAAAAACCAAAAACAAGAAAACTAAAAAACAAAAGAATTAAACGAGGAAGTGGAGTAAGTGCGATTATTAAAGGAATTTAAAAAAAAATAAAAAAAAAAACAAAGTCCCCTTTCTACGTCACGTCTCTCCGTAATGGATTTATCGACGAACGGTGACAGATGACGTGAGTACTGGCGTTCCGGGAGTAAAAAGTCCGGGCCGGAATCCAATCGGCCGTATAATAACAGCCGGCGTGCACCGGGAGGCCTAATTTGATAAAATGCGATGATTTATGTGCCCCACATATATACCTTATATTGGTATTTCATTGTAAAAAGAAAAAAAACGCTAAATAATATATCAAGTGCGTCCGGGCGGGGCGGTAATCGGCGAAACGACGACGCGATTGCCGCCCCATCTGTTTTTTTTTTTGAGGGGGAGGCTTGGATTAACGCCGAAATTAGAATAAATTTCCAGTTTCTTGCTTGGCTAGAGTTTTACAATACTATTTAAATAAGGCACGCAGTTACAATAGTTAACATATTTATTAAAATAATATAAGGAAGTTACGTCTAGCAGAGTCGTACAGATGCATTAAGAATTCTGAAACGATGAAAACATCTTAGGACTGATAATTCTGAGACCTAAGAACCCCGTTAATAAGCGACTTGACAAAAAATTCATCAAGACGTCTTAGGCCTGACGATCCTCGGGTCTAAGAACTCCGTTTTGCACGATAATACAATCGAGACTGTGGATTGTAAACCGTAAACCAAAGAAATCGTTTTGCCGTTACACTAACCGAGGCCAAAATAGATCAGTTTGTTGCTAAGCCGTCTTTAAAGCCGATGAAATCAATTCTTAACGCAACCAACAAGCCCTCAGAGCGATTTAATTAACGCAAAAAGAAGTCGTTTGGAACCAGAGAGCAATTCGCCTTAAAGATTTCATAAATAAATAATTCTTGGCAATGCAATCTTACCAACCTTTTTAATTGCAAGAGTCGTCAGACAAAAAATTGCGCTCTCGCATGACGGCCGTCTTAGAAAGCCGTGTAAGTGAAATTGTCTTTAACTCTTTAACTGCGGAAGTCGTTAATGAGCGAGCAATCAAAATCCATGAGAACGTCTTAGGCCTGATGATTCTGAGACCTAAGAACCCCGCTAATAAACGACTTGACGAAAAGTCGATGAGAACGTCTTGGGCCTGATAATCCACAGCCCTAAGAATCCTAATTTGCATGATAATGCAATCGGGACTGTGGAGTGTGACCGCAAGCTAATGAAATCGTTTGGCCGTTACACCAGCCGAGGCCAAAACAGATCAATTTGATGCTAAGCCGTCTTTAAAGTCAATGAAGTCGATTCTTAACACAACCAACAAGCCCTCAGAGCGATTTAATTAACGCAAAAGGACATCGTTTGAAATAAGAGAGCGGAAGGTTTCATAAATAAATAATCATGGCAACCAGGGCCGTAGCTAGGGGGGCGCCTGCCCCAGAAAATTTTAAGCCTGCACTGATGCCTCACTTGATATGAAATGATGAATATCTTTTCTGTTCATTGATTATTTATCAATACAAATGTGAAAATCTGAAGATTTGTTTCAAAAAACAAATAGGCAACGTCAGCGTTGGCTTCAGTGTTGCCAATTAACTCGTCGAAAAATTCCTTTTTTGGCAAACAATATTTTCCTAGAATTCCCTCAGTGAAATTTAAACAGGGGGTTAAACTGATTTTCCTGCTTTGGAGATTTGGAGGAATTGGCTATTTGTGGATCGCTGTCATTGGCTTTCGTCGTTCGTTTGACGAAACTTATTGGTTATCGTTAGTCACGTGATCGATGTTAGCTAATAGCAGCATTTCCCAAATAACCGATCCTCCAGAAGGGAAAAGCAGCTTTAAAATTAAAAGCAAGATTACAATAGAACGTCAAAAAAATTTAACTGTTAAAATAAACGAAAGAAAAATGTTCAAACAACCTAACCTCGCATTTTTTTGCACATCTGAGCAATCGGAAGTCGTGTTGCCAACTCATCAATTTTCAAAGTTCGTGCCTTTTTTTAGATAGAAAAGTGTCGGCGTTAAAATCGTATTTTCCCGAAATGACGCTCGAATAAGAAAAGGAAACTGAAAAAAAAATTACTATTGAATGCAGAAAGATAGATTTGGGTAGATTTTAGATTTTCTTCAAAATTCGTTCGCAGCTTTGTTTTTCAAACGTAACGGGATCGTCACTTGTTTTATAAATTCTAGTCCAGTTTGAAATTCATGCGCTTTTTTTATTTTTTTTCCCACGATCATTCTTTGTTTCCATCTTCAAAAAATATTTCTGTCACTTTGTAATTTTTTTGTTGTTGTTGTTGTTGCCATTATTGTTCGAAAGAGATTGTCTCGCGGTAGTTTGGAATTAATAATTTGTTTTTCCTTTCCTTTTTCTTTTAATCTCCTAAAATATTTTTTTTCTTTCGTAAATACTACAAAGGTCATTATTTTCTTTCTTGCGAATTTTCGATCGTCGTTTGTTTTTCCTTTTCGTTCTGAAATTAATTAATCAAAACATTTTTACATTTCTTTCTCCTTCGGGAATAATTACGGTCGTCGTCGTTTGTTTCTTGAATCTGTTTTCTTCAGAAATTCTCATTTCGTAAATAAGTATTACCATAGTGTTTTGTTTTTGTCATTGTTAGTCTTGAATGTTCGTTATTATTATTATGTTTTTTTTAATTTTAAATCTACAAGTTGTTTTGAGTTTTTGTCTTCTATATTATGTATGATCGTCATTTGTTTTTCTTACTTTTGTGTTGTTAAATCAAAACATACTTAATTTCTTTCGAAGAATTTCAACCAGAAGTTGAAAGATTACTTAGATTTTTATGAGTTTTTGCAGTTTTTCCCTTTCGTTTGAAATTAGGGGCTATTCTGTATCGTGTACGTTAAATTTAACGGACCGTTGCTATGGTAACAACCAATCAAAATGGTAACAACCATTCATAAAGCTTTTTGATTAACCATTCAAAAGTTTTTTCATTGGTTGTTACCATAGCAACAGTCCGTTAAATTTAACGTACACGATGCAGAATAGCCCACGGCAACAGACCTTTAAATTTAACGTGCTCGATTGAGAACAGCCACTCTTATCCCTAGATTTAACGATAGTTTCTCCCCAAGTTGGCAGCACCGGTTGGTTTAAAGAAAACGTTTGAAAATGTCTTCGCGCTAATTGAAACCAATTTTTTGACTACTGAAAACTATAGTTGTACATTTGCAGTGTTAACACAGTGTCGACCACATCGGTTCCTAATGTCTCATCAAGAAATGGCTATAATTATAATTTTGACTGTTATCATCACTTACGATGATGTTGTGTTTTTTATTTATAAAGTATTTTAAATATTTGTAGGAACCATTGGAATAAAAATTTATAGAGCCTTCACCACGATAAGCCTCCCCCGAGTACTTAGCTGGGCACGGCTACGGCCCTGATGGCAACGCAGGGCCGTAGCCCAAAGGGGCGCCAAGGGAGGCTGGACCTGCCCTGGAAATTTTTAAGCCTGCTCTACGACGTGACGGTCCAACCTGACATGAAATAATACATACTGTTTCGACTTCGGAATTCAGAAATAATACTCGTCAATTATTTTGAACACTTTAATAAAAAACAGTCGCCCTCTCCCTACTCTAGATTTCTTGGGAGAATCGTAATTTCATTCACAGACAGACGCCCGGCAAACAAATACAACTGTCACAGCTGGATGGTGGGAGTACTCTTCCCCGCTAATGCCTGTCCTTGATGTAAGCAATGCGTGAGTACTCCCGCTAATGCGCCGACGCCCGTCATCTCAGCCGTTGTAGACTGTTGCAAACATGTATTTGACAACTCGGTTACGGGCTTGCTTTTATTTTACGCGAATTCTGTGTGTCGAAGAAAACAAGGGCTGTTTGTATATCAATAAGGGCTGTTGATGATAGCTATTGGGTAACTTAAATATGTAAAAAGAAACTGAACAAAATTTGTTTCAAATAACACAAAACCTGCAATTATTTTGGATGTTATTATTTCACGCGATAATAATTTATCTTTGTTGCGTTTTTCATTCAGAGAATATGTTAACTATTCGAAATAGTGTTAGAATAAAAACTTATAGAGCCTTCTCTGAATATTTAGCCTGGCTACGGCCCTGTGGCAAAGCAACCTCATCAATCCATTTAACTGCGATAGTCGCTAAACAAAAAATTGCTCTCTCGCATGACGGCTGTTTTAAAAAGCCGTGTAAACGAAATTGTCTTTGGCTCTTTAACTGCGGAAATCGTGACAAAAGCGACGAAAAGCGATCAAAACGGGCGTCTTAGGCCTGACGTTCCTCAGACCTAAGAACCACCCCGTTAATAAGCGACCTGACGAAAAAATCGTTGGGAACATCTTAAGCCCGATAAGTCTCAGGCCTAAGAACCGCGTTATGTATGATAATATAATCGGGGTCTGTGGGTCCCAACCGTAAACTAATGAAATTGAGGCTGTTTGTCGCTGCTGTACCGTCGTAAATCCAATGATATCAATTGTTAATTGAACCAATAAATGGCTTTTGTGATTTTTTTTTTTTTGTTATTCGAACGAATTCTATTATATGTATGTATGTATTTCGTACAGCAAAGACAGGACCGATATTTCTGGAACGCCAACAAGGATCGCAGGTATTTCTAAAAGCAAATTCATTTTTACTCGTGGGGCTGGGGAGGTTGTACGCAAATTATTATGTGTGCAACGTGCTCGTATTTAATTCGTCGTTGTCGTCGTCTTAAAAGCCGAGCCGAGGAGGCGTCGTCGTCGCCGCCGTCGGTTAAATTTCAGCGCTGCGCGCCATTTTTTACACGGTTATTGTTATTTTTGTACGTGCTCCGCCGGTGTGCATACGTTGTATATGATTTTGCACGCCCAGCCAGCCGGTTATTAGCAATATCCGAGATAAGGGATTATTTCCATTAATGCCGGGGCGCGGAACTGCCATTCCGCCGATACGTATCCGTATAAAGGACTACTTGACGCGTTTTAAAAACTTCGTCAAGTGCACGCCGTACGCCGGGGCCCCGCCGCCGGCGGAATTCACCCCTACGACCAGGGGGTATACGGGCGCGTCGACGCGATAACAATGGAAAAGCTGATGCTTGCACGCTCCCAGCTTTCTGCATGTTATTAATTCCTGCCGGGCGGGAGGATTTAATTCTTTGAGTCGTCGGTGGTAAATCCTCGTCAAGTTTCGAAATAATCCACACCGACAAATTCGTTTCTTCTTATATTCGAACTGGAAAGTCAGTATCACGATGATGATGACGACGATATCAATCGCCACAGGCTTCTAGAGGACAGTATTGATAATCTTCTAGTGCAAAAGACTTCTTCTTATTACACGCAAGTCGCAAAAGTCAATTTCGTACTATAAAAGGCGAATTTTTTTTTTAATTATGAACAGGTGGAGGGAAACACGCGTCCAAGCTTGAAGAGCTTCAGACGAACACTAAGACGCTTATTAACGGGGTTCTTATGTCTGAGAATCGTCAGGTCCAAGACGACTGCATCGATTTTTTTTCATCGCAACTCTCGCAGCTAAACAAACCGGAAAGGTGAGAGTAAAGAGACCGGAAACTGGAGAAAGGACAGGAGATTGAGAAGAGCCCAAATGAGTGGACGGATGATGGACGTGCTTTAAAGGCCAACCAATACCTGGAATACAAAGTAAAAGCCGAAGGCAAGCAGAAAAATTACAATCAGAAGGGGATGAAGAAGCGTAACTTGTGAGAAATCTGACGTGATAACAGATAAGACGCCATTAGAAAAAGAAGAAGCAAAAGATTTCTTGAAGACATAAACAGAAAATCGAAAGAACAAGTTCCAAACGAACACTGGCAGATGACTGGATTCCGTTTAAAACGAAACCATCCCCAATTCAGTTCCACGATGGAAAAACTTTCAGGTATCACGTAGCAAAAGCAGCAGAAAAGATTCAAGTCAGCAGACCTTTCGGCTTTGGAAAAGGAGAAGATGGGGAAGGAAAAAGCAATTAAAAAAATGGACCAAAATCGTTACAAAACGACCAAAACACCCAAATGATGGCCAGGCTAATTAATTCCCAAACAAATTGAAGACATTCTTAAAAATAATACGAAGTCTTCTCGCTTAAATAAGAAAAAAAAAGTGAAACGTGATTGGGGGAAGAAGGTACCTTGCAGAAGAGTGAGAAAAAATTAGAAGAGGAGAGAAGGCAGGAGATAAACTCATAACAAAGACATAAACGTCGAACTAAGTTTTTAAATGTGCTTTCCTAGCACGCTCCGTGAAGATCACTTCACACCTTGCTCGATATGCTTCGTTGCCAAACGTATTAATCCTTTGTCAACGGACTTAACCTTGAATTAGATGAGCTTGAAGCTTTCCTTGACTGCAGGCCGTCGTCTTCGTAGGTTTGAATCCCATTTTTCTGTTTGTTGTGGTTTTTATTTTTGAAGCTTTCCTCTACCGCTCGCCGTCTTTACCAGTTTGAACCTCATTTTTTCTTCGTTTGGTTTTTCGTTAAAGGGAAATCTCCTTGGGGTTCCCCGACAGGGAGAGCTTCTAAGTAAATGAAGATCGGAATCGAGAAAGCTCCTTCGCGATGCGCTTTTATAATTTTAACAGGTGGCCTGATGGGGGGCTTGATGACTCCACCGATTCCTAATTGGTACATCGAAAGCTGGGCTTCATTTGGAAAGTTTATGATACGTAATCCCACCTAAAGAAGGAAGTCGGTCGGTTTGGGTTGATCGCAGTTTCCAATAATCCGCTTGCAATCGTCCAATAATTCTTGATTTGATCAGTCTTTTCAGTTTGCCAATTGGGTGCATCCCAATTTCGATAATTTCAAATTCCATTGGAGACAGTCGACCTTCGCATTTTAAATTTTTTCCGTAATTCCGTTCATTTTTCATTCGGCCATCTTCGCATGCGCTGGAAATATTGACTTGACCTTTGTTTCTTCAACGCCCTGTACATCTAAAAACTTACATATACACAGCGAACGCAAACGCAAAAAAAGGAAACACGTGAAACGCGCTGTCTCTTGAACATCGAAACTTTTCTTTCCTTGCTCGGTGAGCAGTATTTAGTTCAAAGAGTCGGTGTACATCGTTGATGCACCGAAGAAACAGAAACAGCAGAGGTCCCCGCACCGATCGCTGAGGAACCCCCGTGAACTCGTTTGAATTGGACGTGAAACTGTTTTTCGAGGAGAAACGATTTAATCCCGATCTTGAAGGTAAGCTCCTTCTGCCAAACACACTCAGTTTTAATTATTGGTTTCAAAAAAAAAAAAAGAATCGACGTGAGGTGGCAAACAAAGTATAGGTAAACGATGTCTGTATGTATAAAAAATTTAAAACTGCAAGCCCTTTCTCACTTCGACGGGGGTACGGGCAGTCTTGGCTTTACTAATGTGCGACGCGTCTGGATAATATAACTACATACATACAGCATTGGCCAGTTGGCTTTTAAACATTCTTCAAGCGCTTTTTCGATTCGTCTCGTAAGCGTTCGTGACCGTCTGACACGCACGTGGGCGTTACTTTTATAGTGCGCACGCATCATTCGGGTTTGTTCAGTTAGACTTTTGCCAATTGTGTATACATGTATGTAGCTGGGCGTAAAGAGAAACCTTCGACCTTGGTCTAACGAAAACTGTGGGTTTAATTAAAAGCCTGACAGGCACTATCTTAAAACCGAGAAGCCGTAAGCGCTGATGATAAGATCACCGATAGCTTAAACGATAGCCACGGCCAATTGATCTTATCTTTGGTGAGTGAACAACAAATGACGTCATTCTCAATCAGGTCTGCACAGATTTATCTCGAGATGGAAGTTTCATACACACACAAAAATCCTCAACCATTAAATTCCCCTTCTTAATAAAAAATAACCACTGGGGATGGTTCATTCCATGTGTGGACGAAAACTGATTAGCTTTTTGGGTGTCGTCATCGCAGCTAAACAAAGAGTTAAAGACAATTTAATCGGCACGGCATTTTATGAGAACCACCAAGCGAGAGAACTTTTCTTTTTGTCTGACGACTCTCGCAGTTAAAGAGGAGGTGGATGATTATTTATTTATGGAAACCTTTAAGGCGAATCGCTCTCTCGTTCCGAACGAGTTCCTTTCGCGTTAATTAAATTGCTCGGGGGGGCATCCCGTCCGTGTATGTTAAGACGGAATTAACTCTATCAAATCTTAACTGGGAGGAAAATAGTGAGTATTATTATTTCCAATTACTGCGGGCTAAGTTAAGTACTGTAGCTGGGTTGGGAAAGTCTGCCGCTGGCATCTAGTGGCCGACTGCGATTTATACGCCATCTGGTCGTGATAAGCAGTGCACCCGCCCGATTGTAACTTCGTCCTGCTCGTTTCGCGGGCCACGTCCGCCGAGTCAGCGCCGTTTTCCCGCCGGGAAAGAGGGAGACGGAGGGTGGCGTCGCGTGCGGGAAATTTTCCGCGGGCGTTTTCGGAAGTTATAGGGCTGTAGTCGATATACGCCTACACAATTATGTTATTGTACTTATATATAATAATTGGTTATGATTTACAATCATTTTTATATACGTTAAGGTTCTTTTATCGAGAGAAAGAAAATTGACCGTTTCGCGCTAATACACATCATGTAATTCTCCATGATCATAAAAGGTACAGTCTGTTGGGATACTAAAAATCTACAATACTATATTTAATAATCTACACGTAAAAGAAAAGAAAAAGATTCAAGTTTCAAGTCTTTACTTCATCCAGCTGTTAATAATCGGCCTACATTTTTAAGCAAGAGGTTTTATTTTTTAGGAAAAAATTGCCTCATCTTTTGAAATCGTCTGTAGATACGGTTCATATTTTCCTTGGGAATCGTCCTGATTATTTTACTCGACCAGTTTATGAGGATCTCACAGTTTTCTTGCGGGTTGTTATCTCAACGGAGAGATTAAATTGCGTTCACTCTCGACTTTTAACGCGATTGCGTTTTCTTTACGTCATTTGGAACTAGGTTGGTTCCTATTGATGTCACCATGTTTCCTATTCGTGCAAATCCTTTCTTCAATTGCTAGTTTTGCTTTATTAACTTGCCTGGAGTAAGACAGTTTGAAGGTGCGCTGCCCCATTTTCGCGACGTGAGCGCCGGAATGGCGGCACACTGTTTTGGTTGCTTTTGAGGACCCTCGAGGGAGGCTTCCTCGTAGTTTCGTCGGTTTTCATTTGGCGCTGGTGGAAACAAAACTCTTCGGAGTTGTGTTAGCCTTGTCCTTGGAGTTCCGGACATTTAAGTTCACTCTCGACCATTAACGATAACGGTTTGGAGTGTCTGTATGACATTGGGTACTCGGATGAGAATCTCACAGTTTCTTTGCGGGTTGTTATTGCAACGGAGAGATTAAATTGCGTTCACTCTCGACCTTTAACGCTGTTGGACTTTCTTTACGTCATTTGGTACTCGGTTGGTTCCTATTAATGTCACCATGTCTCCGATTCGTGCAAATCCTTTCTTCAGATGCTAGTTTTGCTTTATTGACTTGCCTGGAGCAAGTCAGTTTGAAGGGGCGCTGCCCCATTTTCGCGACGTGAGCGCCGGAATGGCGGCACACAATTTTGGTTGTTTTTGAGGACCCTCGAGGGAGACTTGCTCGTGGTTTTGATTTGGCGCTGGTGGAACAAAACTCTTCGGAGTTATCTCAGCCTCGTCCTTGCAGTTACCGCCAGATAAGGTCACCTTTAACGATATTGGAGTTCCTTTACGTCATTTGGTACTGGGTTGGTTCCTGTTGATGTCACCATATTTCCGATTCGTGCAAATCCTTTCTTCAATTGCTACTTTTGCCTTATTGACTTGCCTAGAGCAAGATAGTTTGAAGGGGTGCTGCCCCATTTTCGCAACGTGAGCGCCGGAATGGCGGCACACAATTTTGGTTGCTTTTGAGGACCCTCGAAGGAGACTTGCTCGTGGCTTTGATTTGGCGCTGGTGGAACAAAACTCTTCGGAGTTGTCTCAGCCTCGTCCTTACAGTTACCGACAGATAAGTTGACCTTTAACGATATTGGAGTTCCTTTACGTCGTATGGTACTCGGTTGGTTCCTATTGATGTCACCATGTCTCCGATTCGTGCAAATCCTTTCTTCAAATGCTAGTTTTGCTTTATTGACTTGCCTGGAGCAAGTCAGTTTGAAGGGGCGCTGCCCCATTTTCGCGACGTGAGCGCCGGAATGGCGGCACACAATTTTGGTTGCTTTTGAGGACCCTCGAGGGAGACTTGCTCGTGGTTTTGATTTGGCGCTGGTGGAACAAAACTCTTCAATTCGTGCAAAACCTTCCTTCAAACATTAAGGGGGCTGGGGCAAGGCTAGTGTTGCTTTATTAAAATTTAACGTGCCGGGGGCAAGTCAATCATCGTCTAGTAATATCCCTAGCGTCTGGCGGTATTGTTTGAAAGAGCGCTGCCCCATCTTCGCGGTGTGATCGCCACTAGGCACATAATTTTGTTACCGTTGAAGAAGGTTTCCTCGTGGTTTCGTCGGTTTTGGAAACAAAACTCTTCGGAGTTATGTCAGCCTCGTCCTTGGAGGTTGAGGCAGCTGTCTCTTTCATAAACCCCTTGGAGGCTCAAGGAGAGCTTGAAAGAAACAAAACGCCTAAGTACTGCAGGACGACTGAACAAACAAACTATCAGGTTACTATCTCATAGAGTAGTTTGATTGGCTAGGAGCAGAAGAGATGAAGACGAGAAACGCGGATTATAAGCCAGTCAAGAGAATAACAGCAAGTTCGAAGTACCGAGGAATACAAAAACAAAAAAATTAAAAGCCAATTTAGAAACGGAACAAGAAGAAGAAGCAGCCGTTTCAGAATTCGTTGACTTTCAAAGATGATTGAAGTTTACGACAATCGGCTGGCTTCGAGTTCGCGAATCGCTTGAACCGACTGCAGGTGTTGCACCGCCGCACAAAAGAAATCCGTCGAAAGTTTGAAGTTCGCAAGGATGCGTACGATAAGCGAGAACATCTAAATTTCCAAGCCGCTGATACATTGACCGACATGTTGTGGAGTGGTTCCGCCAAACGACTAAGGCCCAGTTTTACAATGACGGTTTAACTTTGAGCCGAAGCATAAATCCTTCACAACAATTGTTGAAATAATCGTTGCTATGGGTTTAAGCCTCGGCTCAAATTTAAGCCGCATTTGCAAAACTGGACCTAACTCGTTCCCTTCGGCAATCTCGCTTATATCCTCTAAACTATCGTCGCCCTAAATCTGTCGAATTAGTCCAACCAACAAATAGCAATCGATCAGATAAGAGACGTCAATTTTCCGACTTCGATTGACACAGTGGCTGGTCACAAAGACGAGTGAGTGCCGCTTTCGGCGTGTTTGAAATCGCGACAATAAACGAACCGCTGTTCACCGTTACGGCAAACTTTCAAAGGTGACGCATAGCTTATGAAAATCGGTTTGCTTTGAGTTCGGAGATTGATTCTGTTTAATAAATCTATGTTTTGAGAAATGCAAGAAAGACGATTATTATTAAACGAACCGACTACAGGTGTTGCACCGCCGGCGCCGAAACGAATTCCCTAAAAGCGCGGGCTTATTTAATATCAATTTTAAACGGTCCTGGTGATCGAATGCGTACGATAAGCGGTATTTACTCGATGTTCTGCGACTAAAGGCCAGAAAAGTGCAGAGAAGAACACAGAAGATTGTAACGTTCATATTTTTCAATGACCGTTTCTTTATATTTCTTCATTTTGTTTCCTGAACTCTTCGTTGAAATTCTTATTTCTCGCAAGTTTTGTTTTTTTCGTTTCAATTTAAATGCGGACGTTGTTATCTGAGTGACGAACCTTTCTTCAGTCATACTCTGTGGTTATTCTGCTCTAATTAATCTTTACATGTCGCCAGTGGTCAAGCAAACAAGTCAATATATATTATCGATTCCTTCTGTTGACGTAGCGGAAACGACGTAAGATATTTCGTGACGTATTTCCTTCCTTTTGGAAGTTCATCTCAAAAGGACATTAATATTCCGGTGCTTCCGTTTTGCAGACGCGTTGTTTGCGAGTGCAATTTGTGGATTCTAGTTGAAAAAGTCCGGGGGTTTCGTAAATCCACCAGTTGAACCATCGTTCATCGTACGTTGTACTGCGACGTTCCGTCAAGATTATTTCCCCGCCGCAAGTATTTACACTGGAGCACGTGTGCAGATCGCATTTTTCTTCAGAAAAACTGTAAGTACCTGCCTTGTACTTTAATTTGGTTGATTAGGAAAATATTTTCTAAGATTCTTTTATTATTTACGTAGAGGTTTTCTACTACCGGACATTTTCCACTACCGGACTTTTTTTACTACCGAGCGTTTTCTACTACCGGACGTTTTCTACTACCGTAAGTTTTCCTATTGCTGGGTACAGCTTCGTTTTTCTAATCCCGAATGATTCGAACGAAGCTGTCTGTTACTTACGCGACGTTTTGCATAAGAATTTTGCCAGATTTTGCGTTGTCTCTCGTTTGAAGTAATGGAGCTGTGAAGACTTTTTGCGTTTTCTCGCTTGAAGGAATCTGCGTCTGTCTTTTGAAATTTGAGTATTTGAGCCGTGAAGTTTCTGCGTGAGGAGATGAGCTTCCTCATGTCAAGTATCGGGTCGGGTGAGTAAGACAACCCATTACTTTATTATTATCGTACCGTATATGCAAACTTTCCTTCACCGTTAATTTTTTATTGTCAGGGGACAATTATCGTATCATATATGAAAACTTTCATTTAAAGAACGAAAAGTATAAACGAAAAACAGGGAAAAAACAACATAAGAATGGACAGACTAAATACAAATCGAAAAACGGCGATTCACCGGTCGAAACTTCAAAAAGTCAAGAAATTGACAGGAAACAAAAAATAAAGGAACCGTAAATAAAAGGCAAAACATCAATCAACAAAAAAAAAACAACAAAAGAGAAAGAAGAAACATGAAACGAACAAAAAGAAAAAGAAAACTATACTCGAATTACATAATCGTCATATAATACACATAAATTAAAAAAGAGGCATGGACAGTCACTATTGATCGCGATTTCAAATTTTTGGACGGTGGGGCACTTTTATATAAGAATGTAGAATTTTCTGGGTGTCGTTACGTGAAGACAACAACAAAAGTAGCCCAAATCGGGCGCCAAGCAAATATGTCTAAATGACGGAATTTAGTCCAACCTGGCAACCCTACTCAAAACAATGTTGCTAACCTTCAGAGCCCAAAGTTCCTTATGGGTTAGGGAAAAAATCTCTTTCCATTATCAAAATTCTCTTCTGTGAAGTGCAATTTATTTCAACTGCAAAAAAAAATATTAAAATAAACAAAAATGACCAAAACAGGTTGCTACAGCTGACATACATTTTTAAAAAAAATTTAACTCCAAATTTCATCAAAAAATTATTTACATAATTTTCGTGTTTGTTAATTCAGTATAAAAAGATTTACCTGAAATTGTATTATACCAGCGCCATCTATATATATTTTGTTGAACTATTTGTCAGCGAAAAAATTTGAAATTAATTTTTCAACATAAATTTAGAACAGACGTATTTATTTTCACAAAAATTCTTTCAAATGAACAAAAATTATTTTCGTCCCCACTTCAAATCAAAAGATCTTTAAAAATAGAAATTTTACTCCTCGAGTTGGCGACGCTGCGTCCAAAGGAAATTATTAACTTTTTGTCCACGAGTAAATATAATTTTTAATGCGCTCGAATTATTTCAATGAAACCCGAAGAATGATCGTAAAACACGAAATCTTCGGATCAAAATAGCACTGTTGGTAATCCTAATCTGCCCGTAATCGCATCTCGCTCGCGCAAGATTTTTAACTTATTTTGTATCTCACTCATTATTATTATTTCCCTAAAGTCTTACCTTGATTCTTTGATAACAGACAAAATTTTCAGATCATTTAAAGCATCGTACAGGCAAGTAAGTGGCTCAGCGGTTAGACTAGCCGACTTTGAAAATTATCCCACTTGTCGTGGTTTCGAATCCCACCGGTGCCATGGGTGTGTGTGTTGCCCGGATTGTGACCCAGATTCTCAAACAAATAAAGTATCTGAAATGGTGTTGTCGTAAGATAATATTGTGCAGGTTGCTGCGCAGAGGAAAAAGTATAAAAGAAAAGAAGGCAGCGTGTCAAAAGTGAAAAGATCGCCCATTGCAACAAACGATTGAGATGCAAAATATGTTGAACATCGTGCGTGAGAAAGATACGATTACGTGCCCATGATGCAATCGACTACACTTTTCGACAGCAATATCAGAGTTCAACTTAGGAAGTGTTAGATATTTGACAGAAAACTGAAGACAAACTGGCATTATATGGTATGAGGTATTAGGCCTTTTCGTCTTTCGTATAAATATCAGGAAACATTACTTTAAATTTAATTATAACTAATAGTAAATAGTTTGTTTGAACTTTAATTTTAAGTATCAATCACTTATGTTACGTTTTGTATTTTTTGATTATACCATTTTTCATCTGCACTTCTGGTTTCTCAATTATATCGTTGTAATTGCGTAATTTAACCTTAAATGTCCGGTGTTAATTTCATTTTTGCCGGACTGTTTTAGTAAGTACAGTTTGAAGAGATTACTTGGCGCTCAGTAAATTTCGTATAGTTACGTTACGTTTTTTCTTTTTTCTCTTTCACGCATTAGGCAACTCTTTTTTAAAAAGTGTTATCTCTTCGAAGTGACCTCAGCCTCCGACTATACTGAGTTAAGGCAACCAAAACGGTGAGAACCTTCTTACAAAAAGTATACGTCACAAAGTAACTACGCCGTGGCCTAAATGAGACCCATCGGGACCCCAGCTTAGTGTATATTTACTGTAGAACGCCAGTGACGTAGCTGAACGAAATGGATATACAGAGTACAGCGCAGAATTGTTTAAGTGGAGATTGTTGTTGTTGTTTTTTTTTTTTAATGATCAATAAGGTATCGCAGTCAAGAGGAAATTCATCATTGATTTAAACCGACGTGTCCAAAATATTTCAAGTACTGTACAGCTCATTACATCCCGTCCCCCTTACACTCCCTGCAGGCTCAAGGATAGCTTGTAAAAGCTCGATTTCGAACCCCCCAACCCGAGCCCGACTGTCTTTATATACCTGCGATTAAATACTTGACCATCGTAGGATTTTACTAGCAAGTACTCGTACATGATTGGTTGACACGAAGATGTTCTGGATTGTTTCGATTTCATGAGTACTCGTACATGATTGGTTTAGGTGTTCTGGATTGATTCGATTTCATGAGTATTCGTATATGATTGGTTAAGGTGTTCTGGATTGATTCGATTTCGTGTGGCATCTGCTGTACTGTCGGGTACAAATCGGTGCAGATTTCGCTCATTTGAAAGAGCCGTTACAAATCGCGGCGGAATCAGTTTCGCAATCAATAACTGCACGACTGCATGCCCCATCCGGCAACAACACAATGACAGTGCACCGTCGGCAGAAAGCAAGCGCAGCGGAGCCAAACAATCGGAGGAGAGCCACACGGCCAAGCGGCATCCCAAGCCGCTTTCATTATCCGAGATGGGAATTTTTAATTTCGCGGCGCGGGCGGAATAGAGCGCGAGATGTTTGTTATATTACGAGGAGGAACATCGCGGCCATCCTCTGCCGCCCGCTCGACGCAACTGAAAGAGCGCCCCCTCGCCCCCCCTTTCCACCCCCGGTACAATGCCGGCGCGCTGATTATGCATTACGCCGGAGCTACCTACCTGCGTTAGGTAGGTAACAATTATTGCGAAAGTACGCGCCATTGTTCGCAGACAATGATTTTGTGTGCAAGCCGCAAATATCGTTTTACACGACAAAACAGACTAATTACGGTGGGAATCTGTCTGTTGTCGAAACGAGCACAAAGAAGACTCTTTAGGCGGTGACGTGTTTAGTCTTGACAAGTTTCATATTAGTTTGTCGACTGTACTTAGTCGCTACTTCTGCTTGGTTATTTCACGACTAAAACAAGCTTGAAACCCTTCAAGTTGCATGTTTGGTTCGCCTGGTTCCGCGTATAATAATTAAATTAAACCAATTTTTTTCTCTAAGTACCGAATTCCGGCCCCTTACACTTTTAATAACTAACGATTCCGTACAGAATTCCGGTTTCTTACAAATCCATATTTAAAACATGCACCTACCACTAAGTGAAATTTAATTTGGTTGGAAAACGGCCTGTAACCAGCCCGATCCCCTTTGCCCCACAGCTCAAATTTTTTTTTTTTAATTCAAGTGAACGTTGTTGGATTGCAATGACGGGCGGGGGGGGCGCTATATACGACTGGCTGCTTTCAAAACTCTTTTAAATTTGCTATTTAAAAATATGGAAAATGAATCGTAAAATGTTGCGTGTCGTAAGAGGCCATTAAACTTTTTTTTTTTGGTATTTTTTAAGTTCTCACGAATTTTTACTCAACGACGAACATCCAAACGCATTTTAGTTTTTTTTTTGTTTTTTTTTCCTGAGAAGAAAATAATTTTGATTTTAATTTTAGTAGGTAATCATAATTAAAATTAATCTAAAACATAATTGGAACATGATTATGAGAAGGGAACCCCAGACGAAATTTGTATAATTTCGGGAAAACGTCTTTCAAAAATTGCACCTACTTATCCTTCGACGACAACCCCCATTTTCAACCCCTTAAAGAGATGTTTTGAATTCAATTCTATTTAAACAAATAATCAGAGTGTATTTTGTTACAATTTGGAAAACCGCTTTTCAAGACACGCCCTGCATATTAAATTTTAAAACGCATTTATCTTCGATTGCACAATATCATGAAGAAATCGTGTGAAACGCTTTATGCCGCGCCTGTCTCGCGGGTATTTATTGCGTTAAAAATAGTTTTTTACCCTCGTGTCTTCGTCGCGAAAATTAATTCGATTCATAAAAGGCAAATGGTCTCATGCTATGTGATGCAACGCAGACAACTTTTTTGCATTCACTTCAAAAAAACACCCGACGACCATAAAACATTGTAAAATTCTCGACGTATTGGCATTTCTTTTTGGGTTTAAGTAAATAATATCCTCCTGAGGTTCTATTTTTAAAGATAATTGCCTCATTTTTCCGGCTCCTTACACTTTTCAAAACCAACAATTCCGTGCAGAATTCTGGTTTTTTACAAATCCGTACATTTGAAACATGCACCTACCTCTAAGTGAAATTTAATTTGATTGGAAATCGGCCCGTAAGTAACCACCCCGACCCCCTTTGCCCCACAGCTGAATTTTTTTTTTAAACATTCAAGTGAACGTTGCTGGATCGCAATGACGGGCGGGGGGTGCTATATACGACCGGCTGCTTTTAGAACTCTTTTAAATTTGCTATTTACTTTTCATTAATTAAAAATGTGCGAAGCTCTCTGAGGATCGCCCCTTCCCGCCGCTCGCCTCCCCCTGCCCCATCCAAAGTGTGGTATATTTGTCTTCTTTAAATGAAGGCGCTCGTTCAAGGAAAAGAAAAATTAAATCGTCGCACGTGGTTTTCAGTTTTGACTCGAATCAATAACGCCACCACCGACCAGAGAAAGGCAAAAACGAATCTGAGGGTAGGTTAACATAAACACATAAAATCAGAGTTGGAAGGGGCCGGAGCGGTGGCCGGTAGGTCTACGAATTCTAATCGGGCCTGGGTTGGCATAATACACATGTATCAGGCAGTTTGCATCGCGCCGTGGAATGTCCGAGGAATGCCCGATAATCCGCACTGGACCGCGTTACGTCATCAGAATTCCACCGGACCCCTCCCTCCCCCCTCCCGCCACCTCGCGCCCCCGCGTTATATAACCGAACCTGGCGGTGGACATTTTTGTCATAACTGCACACAGAAGTTAATTCATTCCCTCGAAGCCCCCTTTAATCTGCGCCACTATCCATTAAAATGACGGGTGGGGAAATTATTTACACTGCAGCGTCCGGACGTACGCTGAAACGAATTCTTGATGCGCTTTGTGCCCGGACCGGTGAATTATATTGTTCTTAATAAATTTTGCTTTGCTGAGTTATTCAACTTAAATTACTGTGTCTGTCGGCGGCGCGGCGGACGCGCGCCGGATACGTGGCATACGTAAAATAGCTCCGGTCGTGATGCGTTGCCGTATTTATTTGATTTGGCAACGTGCACATCTCAAAAAAAAACCACCACCACTCTACAATTTATTCATGTTAGCGACGGAAGAAACTCATCCAATCCACACAGAGAGAGGGACAGAGAAAAAAAATGGAAAATGAATCGTAAAATGTTGCGTGTCGTAAAAGGACATTGAAATTTTTGTCGGCTCTTACGACACGCAACTTTCTACGACTTGTTTCCTAATTTTTTGCATTTTTTTCTCCGAATAACAAAGTTCTCATGACCCAATCGGTTTTCGAATTATTTTTGCGTCATTGATTTATTTGATTTGGAGGGAGGGGACGTGCACAGCGCGCAAAAAGGGAAACCAAAACCAAATCGTTCTACCATTAATTCGTTTTTGCGGTGCAAGATACTCGTCATCCACAGTTATCCACAGAGGAAGAAAAAATGAGAAATTAATCGTAAAATGCTGCGTGTCGTAAGACGCCTTTAAACTGTCGATCGCCTCTTACGACACGCAACATTTTACGATTCCTTTTTCAATTTTTTTTTTCATTTTTTTTTCTGAATAATAAAGTTCTCACGACACAATCAGTTTTCGAATAATTTTTGCGTCATTGTATTTATTTGATTTGGGGACGTGGACAGCTTAAAAAAATGAAAGAGAATCGGTATCTGCAGGGGAAGAAAAAAACTATTAAACTCTTTTTTCTTTCGTATTTTTTAAGTTCTCACGAATTTCTACTCAATGACGAACATCCAAACGCATTTAGGTCTTTCTTTTTTCTTTTTTCTGCGAAGAAAATAATTTTAATTTTACTTTTTGTTGGTAATCACAATTAAAATTAATCTAAAACATAACTGGAACATGCTTATCAGAAGGGAACCCCAAACGACATTTGTGTCATTTCGAGAAAACGTCTTTCAAATATTACCCTCGGACGACAACCCCACTTTCAACCCCTGAAATCAGAATTTTGAATTTAGTTCTATTTAGATAAATAATAATAATCATCAGAGAGCATTTTGCTGCGGTTTGGAAAACCGCTTTTCAGGAAACGCTGCGTGCATCGAGTTTTTCATCGCGTTTATCTTCGATTGCACAACGATTTCATGAAATAGTGTGAAACGTTTTATGCCGCGCCTGTCTCGTCGGACTTTATTGCGTTAAAAACAGACATTTTTTAATTTTTTAAAAGAAATTTTAAATCTGCTATTCGTTTTGAGTTTATGTTTTTTTTTTATTACGATCGTCTTTTTTTTACTTTGTTCGGTACTCTTTTTTGATCTTCTCTGTTGTCAAGAACGTAACTTCGTTTTTCCTTTTCAATTGTTTATCATTTATCAAGGTCATTTTTTAAAAGAAATAAATTTTAAATCTCGCATTCGTTTTCGAGTTCCTTTTTTTTATTAGGATCGTCATTTATTTTTATTATTCTTTTTTTCTTATTTTTTTGGATCTTCTCGATTGTCAAAACGTAACAACTTCGTTTTTCCTTTTTTTAAGTTGTTTTAATGTTTTTTTTTTTTTTTTTTAGAAATTAATAAATAATAAACACGATCCCTTTAGAATTTTTTTGCTATTTCGATTGTCGATTCGACCGCCAAAGCGACGCCGCCGACAGGGTTGTAAAAATTCCGCGCCTTTTGTTTTGAGTTTCTATATATATTTTCTTTATTGTGATCGTCATTTGTTTTTCGTACTTTATTCGGAATTTTTTGGAGTTTGCGTTTCTTCTCTATTGCTAAATTGTTATTCGTTTCCGAGTCTCAATGTTTTTTATTACGATTTTCATTTATTTTTCTCATTTTCTTCGGGATTTTTTTTGGATCATCTCGACTGTCGAAAACGTAACAACTTCATATTTCCTTTTTAATTGTTTACAATTTTTATTTTTAGAAATTAATAAATATTTACGATAGTCGTTTTTCTTACTTTTTTTAGAAATTTTTTTGAATTTTGCGTCTCTTCTGGATTGTTTGTTTTAAGTCTCTATTTTTTCTTAGTACGATCTTCATTTGTTTTTCTCATTTTCTTCGGGATTTTTTTTTGGATCTTCTCGATTGTCAAAAACGTAACAACTTCATATTTCATTTCTTTAATTGTTTACAATTTTGTTTTAGAAATTAGTAAATGATTACGATCGACGTTTTTCTTACTTTTTTTTAGAGATTTTTTAGATTTTGCGTCTCTTCTCGATTGTTCGTTTTGAGTCTGTATTTCTTTTTAGTACGATCTTCATTTGTTTTTTTTTTCTATTGTCAAAAACGTAACAACTTCATATTTCCTTTTTAATTGTTTACAATTTTTTTCTTTTTTTGAAATTAATAAATATTTACGATCGTCGTTTTTCTTACTTTTTTAAAAAAAACTTTGCGTCTCTTCTCCATTGTTCGTTTTGAGTCTGTATTACCATCTTCATTTGTTTTCCTTATTTTATTCGGGATTTTTTTTTAGATTTAGATAAATAATAATTACGATTCCTTTAGGAATTTAAACTTTTTGCAATTTCGATTGTCGATTCGATCGCCATTTTGCCGATTTATTATTGCGACAGTCACTTGTTTTGTTTTTTTTTTACTTCTTTTGGAGACATTTTTGGATTTTACGTCTCTTGTTTGTCAAATAGTTCGTTTTGAGTTTCTGCTTTTTCTATGACGATCTTCATTTGTTTTTCTTACTTTTTTCGAGAATTTTTCGCATTTTGCGTCTCTTCTCGATTGTGAATTGTTTTTCCTATTATCTTCTCTCTTCTCGATTGTTTTTGAATCTTCTCGATTGTTAAAAACGTTTTTCGTTTTAATTGTTTACCATTTCTTTTTTTTTTAGAAATTAATAAATAATAATTACGACTTCTTCAGAAATTTAAATTAATTGCAATTTGCAGTGTCGATCCGATCCCCAACATGATGTCAACAGGGTTGTAAAAATTCCCCTAACCATCTCGGCGGCGACTAAAATAAATTCGAATGTTGGCAATTGATGGACTACGCGTCGCGAGAGCTTCAACACAGCTCAGATTGGACGGAGATTTGTGGAAATCTTTACAATTCAGCTGAAGATCAAGCCCTTTTGTGGCACTACTGAAGATTTCGCCCCTACTTTACGTCGTAATCATCATCGTCAACGCATTACACCTCCTTCAACCCCTTCAACCATACAATAATTTTTCATTTTTGTTTTTTTTTTTAATTATTTATTGTGAAGCTTCAACACAGCTCAGATTGGAAGGAGAATCTTTACAATTCAGTTGTAGATCAACCCCTACTGCGGCACTACTGAAGATTTCGCCCCTACTTTACGTCGTAATCATCATCGTCAACGCATTATACCTCCTTCAACCCCTTCAACCATACTATAATTTTTCATTTTTTTTTTTTTTAAATTTTTTATTGTGAAGCTTCAACACAGCTCAGATTGGAAGGAGAATCTTTACAATTCAGTTGTAGATCAACCCCTACTGCGGCACTACTGAAGATATCGCCCCTACTTTACGTCGTAATCATCATCGTCAACGCATTACACCTCCTTCAACCCCTTCAACCATACAATAATGTTTCATTTTCGTTTCTTTTTTTTTAAATTTTTTATTCTGAAGCTTAACACAGCTCAGATTGGAGGGAGGTTTGTGGAAATCTTTACAATTCAGTTGTAGACCAACCTCTTTTGCGGCACTACTGAAGGTTTCTCCCCTACTTTACGTCGTCATCATCATCGTCAACGCATTACACCTCCTTCAACCCCTTCAACCTTACAATAATTTTTCTTTTCTCGTTTTTTTTTTCTTTTTTTATTGTGACGCTGTTTCCAGACGTGTTGTCGACGAGAGACCAAATCAGATCCGCGCGCCGAACACAAATCGAATGAGACGCGAGCGATAAAGTGAATTTGATCGTTTACGAGCGAGCCAGACAAAAGTCGGGGGGGCGTTCGCCCTTAATTAAGCCCCTTCCATTTAAATTGCGGGGGGGGGCACAAGAAGAAGAGGAAATTTCGCCCCCAATTAATTTCGCGCGCGTCGCGAAACCCACCTACTTACTTTTTAACATTCATTCATTCTTTCATTTACACCAAGAGCGCCCCGCGCCCCTTCACTGACCTAACCGCCTGCCTGCCTGCTGGATGGATGGATGATGATGATGATGAAGAAGAACACCCTCGGCCGGCCGGCCGCCGCAATTTACTTACCCCCAAGAAGACTGTCATACTGTCATGTACATACATATACAAGCGAAGAAAGCTTTTTTTTTTATTTATAACAACGAGCGAGCTTTATTGTTTGTTTGTTCGTTTGTTTGTTTGTCGTCGGGTGCAGTTGTATTATATTTTTGAACTTGATTTAATTTAATTTAATTTCGTTTAATTTAAAACGTCCATCTGCACTACTTGAAGTAAATTAAAAATTTGCCGCGCGTTTAGTTAATAAGTTCGTCGCGGGCTCCAATTTATTCACCCCGCCCGCCGGCCTCCCGCCCGCCTTCGTTTGGAAACGTTTAGTTTGCGATCCGCGCGGCTCAAACTTAATCCGGCCCTGTCACGAGTCGCGCGGCGAGACGGACATCGGCATAATGAAATTTTCGAATAATTTCATTACGGCAACGTCGCGCAGTAATGCAAGGAAATAAATTTCTCAAATTCGTGCTCGCCTCCCATAATATTCAAGATGATTGCACTACAGGGTGTAAAATGGAAACGCCGCGAGGGTGTTCTTTAAGCTACTTTATACTCGCGTGCTACGCAGTTGTAAAACAACGGGTTCCATCAATTAGAGAGAGGGGGTGGGACGGGGGGTGGGAGAGGTTCTTTGCCGAGCGAACGAGAGAAACTGAACCGGAGATTTTTCCAAACCGAGTTAGGCGGGATGCTAAATCGTAATAACGGAAGTGCGTGTCGGGTTGGTTACCCCAATTCCGTTTCCGAGTAAAACGTAATTCTCCATCGAACGGATAAAATTTAACAAACACACTCTCTCGGTATGAGACTGGAAGTATTCAGGACCAAGATTATTTTATACAACACATTAACTTTAACTATTTGTAAACTAACACTCATTTTGTAGGAACAAGTCCTTGGGTTTGTGTTTTTTTTTTGGGGGAGGGGTCTTTAGGGCCCAACCGTTTTGTGTTTGTGTAATCACTGGGTGGCGCTTAGCCAGCAACTACCTATGCAAAGCACTGTTTTTTCGGCTTCGTCTCCACTGAGTGGGCATATTAACAAGCATTTTTCTCCCCTATCGACCGAACTCAGAGGTGACGTGACAATCACTTCCATCAGTCATAAACGCATTTTATTTTTTTAATTCCTGATTTTTTCTAAAAGCGAAAGCTCTAACGAAAAAAATGTTTTAACTTTTAATTCTTTTTTTGTTTAATAAAGAACGAGTCCCATCTGATTAACTTCAAATAAATACAATAATTCGTAGTTAACACATACGTGAGTGTCGTCGCCGTCGACGATTTCCGCCCCCAGGCTCGTCCCTCCTCCTCACCCCCTGAACCCACCCGAAACGGTAATGATTTACTGCCGGTTTATTTAAATTTAAAAGCCCCCGCCTCTCGCCGCGCGCTTTGTTTTCGAAAGCGGAACAGAATTTTATTTGCCCGGCAATTTGTACCTCTCTCATATCGCAACTATTAAATTAATCGAGCGCCGGCACACAGAGCCCGAGCTCTTTTTGTGGAACAATGAGGGGCCCTTTTAAATTAAAGGTAAACATTTAATTTGCCGGCGAGTTGGCGCCCGAGTAAATTTCATTGTCAGCGAGTCAGTGTGTGAGCGATATGGGACGTCAGGTTTGTCTCTCTTTTTTTTGGGTTTTTTTTTTTTTGAAAAATGCCGCACCTACGTTAACTTGCTCACACTATGTCCCGTTCGCTTTCTGTTTTTCTGTTTTTGCGACAACCACGCCACCTCTGCACCTCCCACTCACATCTTCTTATTTGTTTCATCTTTTGTCTGCACTGATGTGAAATACAGTTGCATTTTTCTCAAGTAGTGGCATTCTTAACTCACGATCAGACTGATCCGATCGGCGTGTTGTAACAGAAAGAGGAGTAATGACCAGAGCCTATCACAAATGAGTCCAAAACGCGTAGCTGCCTCCCACTCAAAGCGATTCAGCGCCGCACACTTAGATCCTGACGGGATATGCAGCGCTCGTTGACCGCCCAACTCCCTACTCATGTCATGCCAATGAAAACTTATATACAAACAGAAATACCGCTGTCCCGGATAGCAAGAAGTAATTACTTAACATGTTGTTATGAATCAAAGTTCGTGCATGGGAAGTTGCCTCATGCAATACAGGACGGATTCAACATTTTTCGTATGGGTCATTCGTCCAAGCTGAAGCTCTATCTTAAAATCATCAGAATAGTTGCGTTGTTATGGTAACGGCACCGACTGTGCATGCGCCGTGGATTACGACCATTCGAAATCGTCTGACGTCACAAGACACCACCACCAGCACGGCCCGGCATTCGGCTTTATACATGTAAATCCAAGGTTATGAGATAATTTCTCATATATTAACTTTGGTTATGAGTCACATCTAGACTATCGTAAAATCCCAATCGCACACTGACCTAGTTACTAGATGTTGTGGTCCAAGGCCTTTTCCAGAACACCCGCCGAGTGTTACATAAACTGGACATTCCTTAATTATACCCGATGAAATCAGGTCACTAAAATCATATAAATTCCTATCTACTTCGATTTTTAGAGAAGTCTGACGGCCGATGGATGGTTCGATAGTTCGACCGACTTAGTTGCGCGCTCGTAAAGAAAACGCCTCGAAAAATCATTAAATCTTCGCTTCTAAAATTCGATTTCATTTAACCGTATGTGTGTATTTATGCAATTTGCTTTCGTAACGAGGTCGGTCGTCACCTCTGGGTTCACTCGGTAGAGCCGTTGCGTAAAAACGCCCACTCGGTGGAGATGGCGTGGCGAAAATAGTGCTGTGCACAGGTAGACGTTATAGTTTTGGGCGCCATACAACGATTATGCAACACAAAACGGCAAGGGTTGACACGGGCGGGCGACTGTAACCTCGATGATAACCCCCAAACAGGGATATCATCCGACGACTTGCCCTCCCCCTCTCCCCTGCACAGATAGACGTTATAGTTTTGGGCGCCATCCAACGATTACGCAACACAAAACGGCAAGGGTTGACACGGGCGGGAGACTGTAACCTCAATGATAAACCCCAAACAGGGATATCACCCGACGACTTGCCCCCCCCCCCCCTGGCACAGGTAGACGTTATAGTTTTGGGCGCCATCCAACGATTACGCAACACAAAACGGCAAGGGTTGACACGGGCGGGAGACTGTAATCTCGATGATAAACCCTCAAACAGGGATAACAACCTGCCTCTCGCTGTTTTAGTGTCCGTTTGAAACATCACCTTGTTGCTCGCTCGTTAGATCCTCCGGTATTCCCCGCAGCTTTAAAACTCTCTAAAGCCGCTCCGCTCCATAAAAAAGGCGATAAATACTGCAAACAATGCAACAATGCAACATTGAATTAAAAAAAAAGGTTTTAGGTCTTTTGACTTATTTTATTGGACTGACATGGTCTTGTCTACTTATTGAAATTTTACCAACAAGGGCCGGTTTTCCAATCACAAGTTAACTTTAAGTTAAATGTAACCTTCTCTGCCACAGAAATGGAAATAAAGAGTGTTAGGGTTAACCTGTGATTGAAAAATCGAGCCTAAGGCCCAGTTTTTCCATCTCAGTTTAACTTTAAGCTTCGCTTTATTCCCATGGTAACAATTATAAGGACAATTGTTTCCATACGAATAGAACGAAGTTTAAAGTTAAACCCCAATTGAAAAACTGGCCCTAAGTGTTCCTTGTTCATTTGTAGGCAATTTTTCTCCGTTGCCTTTTTTTCCTGGTTTTAGTTTTTATTGAATCTTTTTGAATTACGAACACGTACCAGACGATTGACCAGTCATAAAGCCGCTTAAGCCCGTTGAAGATTGAGTTCCTGTACCTGGCGGCTTTTTTTTCCCGGCAAGTTTTTATTGAATTATTCTGAGCTACGAATTAGTACCAGACGATTGACCAACTCTAAGGGCGCTCAAGCTATTACGCTCGTCGAAGGTTTAATTGCTGGCTCTGGTCGTTTTGTTGTTTGTTTGAGAGATTACTTTATTGCTCGCTCGTTACATCCCCCGGTGTTCCTCGTAGGTTTAAAGCTTTCTAAAGTTGCTTCACTCTATCAAGAACGCGATATATCGTATACATTCAAAATTGTATTTAAAAATTGGTTTTATGCCTTTTGACTTATATTGATGGACTAATTTGGTAAGTTGTCTTGTTTCCTTTTTGAAAATTTACCACTAAGCGTTCCTTGTTCACTTGTAGGCAATTTTTCTCTGCTGCATTTTTTTAAACGGCGAGTTTTTATTGAATTAGTTTGAGCTACGAACACGTACCAGACGATTGACCAGCCCTAAGGTCGCTCGAGCTATTAGACCCATCGAAGATTTAGTTCCTGCACTTGGCTGTTTTGCAGTTCGTTTGAGAGATCACTTTGTTGCACGCTCGTTACATCCCCCAGTGTTCCCCGTAGATTTAAAACTCACTAAAGTTGCTCCGCTCCACAAAAAAAGCGATATATACATTCAAAATTTTATTCAAAAATGGTTTTTAGGTCCTTTAACTTATGTTGTTGAACTGACTTGATAAGTTGTATTGTTTCCTTTTTTGAAAATTTACCACTAAGGATTCCTTGTTCACTTGTAGACAATTTTTCTCCGCTGAACTTTTGATCACTTTGTTGCACGCTCGTTACATTCCCCGGTGATCCCGCAGATTTAAAACTCTCTAAAGTTGCTTCGCTTCACAAAAAAGGCGGCACGTACGCTCAGAATTGTAGAGAATATGAAACAAATAAAACAGCTTTCGTAAATCGAAGATTCGAAGATTCAAACCAATTGAATCCAATTTAATCAATAGTTTTTGCTTGTTTTTGAATAAATCGGTGATTTTAGAGTTAATTTTCGCAATTTTTGAGCTGGTTAAGATTACTGCGAGTCAATGGAAATTTCCTGCATACGTACGTACCGGTTTGTATTTTTCAAATAATTATTTTTCTTTTTTCGATGTTATTACTATTTCATGCTTGCGCATTACTGAATTGTTGTCTTGGACAACTCCAACTTTTTAAAGCTGAAGTAATTTATGGTTGGATATAATAGATACCTTAGGGGTGTTTACTTCAGCTGACGCATACCGGCGTAATTATTGTGGAATTCCTTTTTTTGTCCACGACCCACTCTTTGAAATTCTCGAGCTGCCGCTGGTGTTACACAGTGCCCACTTGTGGCGACAACAATCCATCATCGGGGAATTGCGTATTATTGAATTGTTGTCTTGGACAACTCCACCTTTTTAAAACTGAAGTCATTTGGTTGCATGTAATAGATACCTTAGGAGTGTTGCTTCAATCGGCGCATACCGGTGTAACTATTATGGAATTCCTTTTTTTTGTCCACGACCCACTCTTTGAAATTCTCGAGCTGCCGCTGGTGTTACACAGTGCCCACTTGTGGCGACAACAACTCATCTTCGGGGTATTCAGTATGCGCAGGTAACATCTGCTTCCTTATATGTACACTATCGTCAACGCGGAGCATAACCAGAAAAAAATGGCTGAACCATAATAATTTTTTTTTTGTTTTAACTGCCGATTGTTTCTTTTATCCCATTTAAGCTGTTTGTTTCCCGCCACCGCCGTCGCCTTTCGGTTTCAAATATAAATTCATTTCGCCCCTTAAATAATATGGAAATGAAAGAAGAGAAGGAATTTGTAAATGAAATCAATCAACTCACCGCGCGTAATAGTTCGCTAGTTTTCCGGTAGGGCGAGTGTTTTGCCGGAAGACTTCTTTTTCCCCGGCGGGCGGCGGCGGCGGGACGTCTAGCCCGAATCCGTTCGCGTAAAGAGGGCGATGATGATGCATTTGCCGCCCCACCAAAGCGGCCTCCGTCACACGGCGCCGCCGTCTTATGTATAACTTACGTTATGGAATTAATGGAGCGCATTTCCATGTCTATAAATTACGTTTATACATTTTTAATACGTGTAATTACGCCCCGCTACAGATTACCTTACGCTCCTCAATTCCGCCTGCCCTTTAAGTGCGCCGCGACGCCGCCCGCCCGCCGCTCTCCGCAATTAAAGGGTGGAAAGGAAATTTTCCCAGAGTTTCGGGGTGAGATAAGGCCGCCGCCGCCGCCGCTGGGCTTTCAAAACGTCCAGTTTTGAGCATTTTATTTCAGTTAGAGAGAGAGTTTTATTGAAGTGTGCTTATCACGACGCCGTCGTATTGTCCGAATATTTAATGCGCTCGGACGCCGGACAATGGCGTTCGTTAACTTCGGCGAGAACGGCGCGGCGCGCGGCGTTGATAAAAGCCACCGAATATTCGGGGGGGGGGGGGGGTCCTCCTCCTATCTTATCATCGTTCGGGCTCGAAGAAAATTAAATACAATGTTTTAAGTACACAAAACAACCCTCCATTTTATTTAAACAATAAACGAAGCGATTGAATGAGCAGGGGGGAGGGGGAAGATGGTCCGTAACAGTTCTGTCAATCGCACGTGACGTTTCATTTAAATCAGTTGGAAATAATCTGCGATAATTCTTAACAACCACCGTCCTCACAATTATTTGTATACTAACGCTGATTCTGTGGGAGCAAGGCCTTGGGTGTTGTGCCATTGGGGTTACACTCCCCCCCAGTCGTGTACACCCTTAACGTTTCGTGTTGCGCAATCGCTGGCGGGGTGGCGCCAATGATTACAGCAACTACCTATGCAAAATACTACTTTCCCCACTGCGTCTCCACTGAGCGGGCAAATTTACACAAAGTTGTCTCCTCTATCAACTGAACCCAGAGGTGATAATCACCTCTCCGATAATAACAACCAGCGCCCTGGCTTAATTCTTAATTTATAATCAAAGCATGAAAGAGCAAGATATATATTTTTTTATATTTGACGCAGGACCTTGCGTGTCGCAATAGGCGACAACAAGTCTCCAGTCCCTATTCCTCTA
The DNA here is from genome assembly GCA_036172665.1 of Prosopocoilus inquinatus. Lineage (NCBI taxonomy): Eukaryota > Metazoa > Arthropoda > Insecta > Coleoptera > Lucanidae > Prosopocoilus > Prosopocoilus inquinatus. Next base: position 10,993,161 of record CM069879.1, read on the forward strand.
ATCTACCGAAGTAATACAATAAGACACCTTCTTTATACATATATTTTTTCTTCTTCTTAATATTAAATTCATACGATGCGGAACAAGCGGCTTTCGAATTATTTTTACGAACAAAGTACTTCTAAAAATTTTTTTTTATTGAGTTCTTCGAAAATGCTACTTCACTAGCTAATAAATTAATTTCAAAATGCAAAATAAATTGAAATTTAAGCTTTTTTCTGAGTTCTGATCTACTCTGTGTTTCGGATGGGAGATCAAACGGTAATCTTTTGTTCGGTTGTTGGTGAAGCCGCCGCTATATTTAACTATGATGCGATGTTGAATTATACTGAATCCGGCTCGAAGGACCACTGATGGATGACAGAGAAATAGCACCGATGTCTATTACACTAGCAGTAAATCATCTTCAGTATCTTTCAGATGGGGGTATTCCCCGCAGCTTTAAAACTGTCTAAAGATGTTTCGCTCCACAAAAAAGGCGAAAAACCTAGATAAACAAATTACGTATTGCTACGGTTTGTGAGGATTCCATCTCTTATTTAGCAGGCAGATCACAGATTGGTGAATATGATACGATAACTTTAGAACAGAACCCTCGAACTTAACGGTGGGTATACCACAAGGATCAATATTAGACCCTCTCTTATTAATCATCACCAGTACGTTGAAACTAAGACGCAAAACAAAATATGAAGAGTCAAAAACGATGTACGTACATTTGAAGAACTAGATTTTATGATTGAGTTGGAGATTTCTTTGGCCTTCTTAGAAGAAAGCCCGTACATATATTTATTTGTTGGTTATGTTCAGCCGAACAGTTCATCGAGTGGCCTTTGAATTTTGTGAAACAGGAAAAAAACAAACAGAAGTTTACTGATGTATGTAAATTCTTCCCGTATCCTATTTTTGGAAATTTTAAAGAAAAATATGAAATATTTTCGGATCGTATTAAATAAAAGCACAGCACACCGAGAAAAACAGTTCGCTTTTTTTCGCGAATATCAAGCATGGAAAAATTTACTGAATTAAATTAAACAGAAAATAAGACTTGTCTGCAAGAAAAATTAATCTGGCAACAAGGCAAAGCATGATATTATTTTCTTAAAGCTGGAACCGTCGAACCACATAAGTGACAAGTGGCTTCCCTATAACTGTCAATTGTTTATAGGAAGTCAATTTCCGCCACTTAACACAGCGTCTGTTCAAGACGCTTTTCTCCGCTAGATGGCGCTGCCATTCAAATTTGCATTGCTTTTCGAGCAGCGGTGTACGCGATTCCTATTCTTTGCTGACTTGACTATCACTGGAAGACGATTTTCTTGTTGCATTCCCCAAATGTTTTCCTCGCAATTAACTACGAATTTTAACAGGTAATTAAACAATAAAGTAACAATTTCAGTAACAGTTTGGTTTCCTCTGAAAACTGCAACGCTCGACCAGATAAGGCTTTTATCTTCTTACCAAGACTGACAGTAAATTAGTGCCCGGTTTCTGAAACGATGCATAATTTTGCGTGGAGATAAACTCAACGTAAACTCACTATAATTTCTATAAGCAGTCTCTCAAAACTTTATCTGTCAATAAATTACTTACGTCGCAACGTAAACAGTTTCTACTTTTCATAAAGTTATCTGTCAATAAATATTTGTCTTTTACATGAAGTTATTTGTCGATTTAGAAACCGGGCATTAGAAGTTCGAATTCCATTTTGGTTGCGTAACATTTAACATAGGCGTTAATTATTTTAATATTGTAGCAAGTAGAAATTATGTTGCGAGAATTACTTGTACATAACATAATGCGAGATGACCTCGAATGAACACCTGCAGTTATTAAGTAATGAAAACAATACAAAGCGCCGAAAAGAACGCACGCACGTGAGACCAAAAATGTGATGCAGCCGTTTACCGTTTTTTACCCTGCGGCAAACATCAAGGACACGAGTGCATGACAAATTGGCCTTGACAAACGCGTTGCATTTTTGAGAAATCTGAAATTGCATAAGCTTGTTTGCGGTGCCTATAAATAATCTAACCTCTGCAGTTTACACACAGTTTTGTAGGAGTTGATGCTCATGAAATCCTCAGATAAAAACCTACCTTATTGTAGTGCCACAACCATGAAAGTTTGCGTTGTTATTTTAATAAATGTATCTTATTCTGACTGCGTTACAATTATTAAAAAATTACCGTAACATCTTAAGCTGTTGTTTATGTGAGGTGGCGTCGCAAATCTGAATGAGAGCTTTATCTTCGACCGGAATACTAATATTATTAGAATAAATTTTTTTACAGATGAGAAGTTTGAATCATTTAGTTATTTTCGTTTGGTTTTTTGTTATGATTTGGTGAAATTCGCTTAGCTGAGCGAGGAAAGGAAATGTAATTCACGAAACGGGCGGGGCGAGACCCGGAAGTTTCTCCTTCTTTTTTTTGGGACCCCTCGAAAATCGGCCTGCGTTTTCTTCAAATTACGGCTCTGTATCGTCTTCCAGACACTTCCGATCGCCAAGTGGTCTTCGACGTCGAATTCTCCGGGCTTTACCACCCCGGATAACATGCACCTTCCGACGACGCGAAAGAATTCTGAAAACAAAACTCACGAAACGTGCGATTAAAAAAAAAAAAAAATCGCATTTCGACTTCCGCGCGACAGGTCCGGACGCGACCCTCTAGGTCACGTGGACGATGGGCGGCTTCCGCTAATGAGAGTGTTAAAAAATATTCCGGCATCGCATTCTTTACGTGAAATTTTCGAAAAAGCATGAAAATCGCGGTTTTCGGGGTCCCGTCCCGTTCCAGGGCCGGAACTTCGGCGGACGGAAAGCCCCTCGATAGCCCCGCGCCTACTCTCCGAATTTGGTTCCGGGTCGCTCAAGAAATAACGCCCTGAAACTCTTTTACAAGTCGAAACAGGGTCATTTTTCCAAGTACGGACCTGCGCCCGCTCTGGAGGGCCTACGAGAGCAAAACGGTCATCACCATCGCGTTCCCCGCACTTTTCTACTCGCATGAGTCGAAAAATGGGGGCGCTCCGGCGACGTTTAGGGGTCGAAAATCATATTATTGAACCAGCCATTTGGTTTTACAAGGAGAAATTATTCTGTTGGTTAGGAATATAGACGAGTCGCCCCTGGCTGCTTGGAGTAATAAGCCGATGGTTCATTTAAGTGAAGATTAAAACCAAAGGAATTTTCGAAAATCATATTATTGAACCAGTCATTCGGTTTTACAAGGAATAATTATTCTGTTGGTTAGGAATATAGACGAGTCGCCCCTGGCTTGGAGTAATAACCCGATGGTTCATTTAAATGTAGTTTAAAACCAGCGGAATTGTCAGGAAATGCTTTGATTGACGATCTGACTATGCGTGCACCTAAAAAAAGCGATTTCCGGGGAAGCCTAAAAATGCGGAAAGACGAATTGCGTAAAGGAAGGACAAAGACAAAGATCAGCAAAACAAGGCTCGTGGTTATGGAAGAAGAGACAACAAAGAAACGGGAAATTAGAGCAAGTGCACAGTTAGAAGCATGTAGCAGTTTTGATAGAACGAGACTTAAAATGGAGTGTGTCCTTGAAATATCCCAGAGCGAGAGACAGAAACGTCTACAATACAAGCCTAATTAATAAAAGAACCTGAGAGACATTACAAACTAAATTGCGCGCGAAACTTGTCTGTCATGAATACCTGATTAAACGGTTGTCAGGCTTTGGAAAGCACGCGTCTGCACGGCTTAATGATATTTTCCTGGGCGTCTCGACTCGATGAAACAACAACACCCCTAAAAGTCGGCGAACGAGTATACAAAAATAAAATAAATAACTTGAAGATGGCAAATAGACATAAGATAGTAGGTCAATCGGATAAGGCTTGAAATATAAGTATATAATAGAGAAGGGGGTAAAAAAAAAAAACATCAAAACAGTTTCCAACGAACGTATCTCCCGAGGTATTCCGCTTTGTACTTCTAATGACACTGTGGATTACCTACAACCCTTGCGAAAAGGCAGGGTCTTTGAGCCGAACTAAAAGTTTCTTTCGTCTTTAAAACTAGGTAACTGGAACTGGGGTTTTAATAACAACATAAAGAGAGCCGTAACACTAAATTAAATCGTAATGAGCATCCATCTAAACTTCCGGCAAGTTTTTTTTTTCGGTTTTTTTTAATTTATCGTTGCACACCCCCACGACGCGACGATAAGGTCTTCTCGCGCAATAAATAAACCCCTTGATAATGTGTTGCCCTCCCCCCTCTCCTCCCTAAGTAAGCGCGGTGATCATCACATCAGTGTATATCAGGAGGCGAAAAAAAAAAATCAATTTTTAATATCTACCACCACAAAGGAAGGTGGGCGCGCAATTCGGACTGACGGCGATAAGGCAATAATAAAATAACTCTCGCCCTTACCTACGTATGTACATACCACTCGAATGTAGGGCGAAATGAACCGACCCCCCCCCCGTCATTCGTTTTTCTTCCGGGTGATTCGCACCTAAAAAAAATATATATATATATAACCCATAGTGTGTGTTTTTAAAAGAGCAATACTATTGCACTACCCCTCCGGACTCGGGAGGGGATACATGATATGATTATGATCCCCGGTTGCCTGGTAACGCGCAGCTTCCATCCCCTCCATTTATATAAAAGCGAAGGGTGCATTGACGGATCTCACATCGCGATGTGCGGCCGTTCTGCGCGCGTCCCGGCGCCTCCGCCATTTTTGGGAACCGTGTCTCTCCTGGAGAAGATCAATTCCTCTGTTGCTGTGTGCAAATTTCCAAAAATTCTTTTCCGCGGCGGCGGCGCCCCCTTTTCGTTCTGCGTGCGTGAACCTGGTGCGTTTTTCGTTTGCCTACGATTATTTTATTTCATATTTTTTCCGTTCCTGTAGAGAGGGGGGTTGGTTAGTGAGCAGGCCCTTTCCGAAGACCGAATTTTCTTTAGTAGCTTGAACGGACTAGAACTAAAAATAACTGCGACGCACGAAGAAAGCTCTTCGAACCGAGAAAAAAAAGAAACCAGTTTCAGGTAAGAGACAAAAGCTTTCTCTTTTATGTACAAGTATATATTATATAACTTTTTTTTTCGTCACATCTACTGAAAGGCCCATTTATTTAATCTTCAGTTTACTTCCGTCTGGGAATTAACTGAAGATTAAAGTTAAACTGTCATGGTCTAAGGCGAATTAGAATTAGAATAGTTTGTGACGAAAGGAAAAATAAAAATTCAGAATGAAATAAGAAGTGATCGTCATTTAGGGTTCGTTTTGATCTTTATGAGTTGAATTGCACAAAAGAATACTTTCGCGCCTTATAACATAATACAGATTTAATAAACAAATTCTAAAACTTCAAATACCTGCTATAAGAGGGATGTGCCGCGGCGTACTTTTCAGAAAATTTCCAAAATTCTCCAAAATGCAGTTTCATTTAAGACAAAAATTATTTAAAAAAAATATTGGATCGATTATTTTAGTTTAGATTTAGGCCTGGTCTTTTAACTTCCTTGTAAATTCATCAGTCAGCCTCAGAAACCATTGTCGATGCGATTGACCGCAGGGACTCTAAGGGGTGGATAAATTTAAAAGCGGAACTATCAGACCTATGCGAAATGAGAAAATTATTTTGAAAGTCTTACTTGCTGAAAGGATCTGGCTTGTTCCTCCGTTTTTTACTTGAAAAGCCAAACAAAGAAAAATTCTCCTCTCTTGTGGTCCAGACAATTATAGTTAATTTATTTATAAAAAAGTTTGAGTTTTGTGTTACTCATTAAATGACCTTACCTCCCATTGTTTATCATGTCGTACCAACTCTGAGCATCATTCTTTAAACTACCCCTTGCTATTAATATTTTTCTTTCTCCTATCTCTTAAGATAAACGAGATTCTTATGCCTAGAGGCTCGCGAAACACTCTCATTTCTTAAAGCGCGAAGAGATTTTCCATTTCCCTAAGCGAAATAAAATGATACAATTTGGGTTTTCGAAGAAGAAACACTTTCACCACAAGTCATTACTGGCGGCCCCTGCACATGGTGGATGTAATGTAAATTTACAGTACATCCACCATGTGCAGGGCCCCAACATTCGCGACACCAACAAAACGTATTGCATTTAAAATTAAAAAAAATTGTTAAAGAAAGAATATAAGATGGATTATTTTCTTTTAGATTTAGGCTTGGGCTTTCAGCTTTCTTGCAAATTTAGGAATCAACCTCGAAAACCATTGTCGATGCGATGCGATTATTCGCGCGGGGACTTTAGGGGGGTGGATAAATTTAAAAGCGGAACTTTGAGGAATATGCCAAATGCGAAAATTATTTTGAAGGGATTTTAAAGTTACTTGGCTCATTCCCTCGGTATTTTACTTGAAAAGCCAAAGAAAGAAAAATTCTCCTCTCTTACGGTTCACACAATTATAGTTAATTTACTTATAAAAAAAAATTGATGTTACTCATTAAGTGACCTTACCTCACATCGTTTATCATCTCGTACCAACTCTGAGCATCATTTTTAAACCATCCCTTGCTATTAATATTTTTCTTTCTGCTATCTCTTAAGATAAACGAGATTCTTATGCCTAGAGGCTCGCGAAACTCTCTCATTTCTTAAAGCGCGAAGAGATTTTCCGTTTCCCTAAGCGAAATAAAATGATACAATTTGGGTTTTCGAAGAAGAAACACTTTCACCACAAGTCATTACTGGCGGCCCCTGCACATGGTGAATGCACTGTAAATTTACAGTACATCCACCATGTGCAGGGCCCCAACATTCGCGACACCAACAAAACGTATTCCATTTAAAATTTAAAAAAATGTTAAAGAAAGAATATAAGATGGATTATTTTCTTTTAGATTTAGGCCTGGGCTTTCAGCTTTCTTGCAAATTTAGAAATCAACCTCGAAAACCATTGTCGATGCGATGCGATTATTCGCACGGTGACTGTAGGGGGGTGGATAAATTTAAAAGCGGAGCTATGAGGATTATGCCAAATGCGAAAATTATTTTGAAGGGATTTTAAAGCTGCTTGGCTCATTCCCTCGGTATTTTACTTGAAAAGCCAAACAAAGAAAAATTCTCCTCTCTTACGGTACGCATTTATAGTTAATTTACTTATAAAAAAATTTGATGTTACTCATTAAATGGCCTCACCTTACATTGTTTATCATGTCGTACCGACTCTGAGCATCATTCTTTAAACCACCCCTTGCTATCAATATTTTTCTTTCTCCTATCTCTTAAGATAAACGAGATTCTTATGCCTGGAGGCTCGCAGAACTCTCTCATTTCTTAAAGCGCGAAGAGATTTTCCGTTTCCCTAAGCGAAATAAAATGATACAATTTGGATTTTCGAAGAAGAAACACTTTCATCACAAGTCATTACTGGCGGCCCCTGCACACTGCGAATGTACTGTAAATTTACAGTACATCCACCATGTGCAGGGCCCCAACATTCGCGACACCAACAAAACGTATTCCATTTAAAATTTAAAAAAATGTTAAAGAAAGAATATAAGATGGATTATTTTCTTTTAGATTTAGGCCTGGGCTTTCAGCTTTCTTGCAAATTTAGAAATCAACCTCGAAAACCATTGTCGATGCGATGCGATTATTCGCACGGTGACTGTAGGGGGGTGGATAAATTTAAAAGCGGAGCTATGAGGATTATGCCAAATGCGAAAATTATTTTGAAGGGATTTTAAAGCTGCTTGGCTCATTCCCTCGGTATTTTACTTGAAAAGCCAAACAAAGAAAAATTCTCCTCTCTTACGGTACGCATTTATAGTTAATTTACTTATAAAAAAATTTGATGTTACTCATTAAATGGCCTCACCTTACATTGTTTATCATGTCGTACCGACTCTGAGCATCATTCTTTAAACCACCCCTTGCTATCAATATTTTTCTTTCTCCTATCTCTTAAGATAAACGAGATTCTTATGCCTGGAGGCTCGCAGAACTCTCTCATTTCTTAAAGCGCGAAGAGATTTTCCGTTTCCCTAAGCGAAATAAAATGATACAATTTGGATTTTCGAAGAAGAAACACTTTCATCACAAGTCATTACTGGCGGCCCCTGCACACTGCGAATGTACTGTAAATTTACAGTACATCCACCATGTGCAGGGCCCCAACATTCGCGACACCAACAAAACGTATTCCATTTAAAATTTAAAAAAATGTTAAAGAAAGAATATAAGATGGATTATTTTCTTTTAGATTTAGGCCTGGGCTTTCAGCTTTCTTGCAAATTTAGAAATCAACCTCGAAAACCATTGTCGATGCGATGCGATTATTCGCACGGTGACTGTAGGGGGGTGGATAAATTTAAAAGCGGAGCTATGAGGATTATGCCAAATGCGAAAATTATTTTGAAGGGATTTTAAAGCTGCTTGGCTCATTCCCTCGGTATTTTACTTGAAAAGCCAAACAAAGAAAAATTCTCCTCTCTTACGGTACGCATTTATAGTTAATTTACTTATAAAAAAATTTGATGTTACTCATTAAATGGCCTCACCTTACATTGTTTATCATGTCGTACCGACTCTGAGCATCATTCTTTAAACCACCCCTTGCTATCAATATTTTTCTTTCTCCTATCTCTTAAGATAAACGAGATTCTTATGCCTGGAGGCTCGCAGAACTCTCTCATTTCTTAAAGCGCGAAGAGATTTTCCGTTTCCCTAAGCGAAATAAAATGATACAATTTGGATTTTCGAAGAAGAAACACTTTCATCACAAGTCATTACTGGCGGCCCCTGCACACTGCGAATGTACTGTAAATTTACAGTACATCCACCATGTGCAGGGCCCCAACATTCGCGACACCAACAAAACGTATTCCATTTAAAATTTAAAAAAATGTTAAAGAAAGAATATAAGATGGATTATTTTCTTTTAGATTTAGGCCTGGGCTTTCAGCTTTCTTGCAAATTTAGAAATCAACCTCGAAAACCATTGTCGATGCGATGCGATTATTCGCACGGTGACTGTAGGGGGGTGGATAAATTTAAAAGCGGAGCTATGAGGATTATGCCAAATGCGAAAATTATTTTGAAGGGATTTTAAAGCTGCTTGGCTCATTCCCTCGGTATTTTACTTGAAAAGCCAAACAAAGAAAAATTCTCCTCTCTTACGGTACGCATTTATAGTTAATTTACTTATAAAAAAATTTGATGTTACTCATTAAATGGCCTCACCTTACATTGTTTATCATGTCGTACCGACTCTGAGCATCATTCTTTAAACCACCCCTTGCTATCAATATTTTTCTTTCTCCTATCTCTTAAGATAAACGAGATTCTTATGCCTGGAGGCTCGCAGAACTCTCTCATTTCTTAAAGCGCGAAGAGATTTTCCGTTTCCCTAAGCGAAATAAAATGATACAATTTGGATTTTCGAAGAAGAAACACTTTCATCACAAGTCATTACTGGCGGCCCCTGCACACTGCGAATGTACTGTAAATTTACAGTACATCCACCATGTGCAGGGCCCCAACATTCGCGACACCAACAAAACGTATTCCATTTAAAATTTAAAAAAATGTTAAAGAAAGAATATAAGATGGATTATTTTCTTTTAGATTTAGGCCTGGGCTTTCAGCTTTCTTGCAAATTTAGAAATCAACCTCGAAAACCATTGTCGATGCGATGCGATTATTCGCACGGGGACTTTAGGGGGGTGGATAAATTTAAAAGCGGAACTATGAGGAGTATGCCAAATGCGAAAAATATTTTGAAAGGATTTTAAGGATTTTTATTTTATTTGAAAAGCCAAACAAGGAAAAATTGTCTTCTCTTGGGGTTCGCACAATTACAGTCAAATTTATTTATGAAAGGTAAAAACTGGAGCATTTCAAACTTTAATACGTTTGCAATCATTCGTTTTTCAAATATACAAGTACATTCAGAAGCAAAATGAATACAGGGAGCGTGTAATATCACATGTAGGGGCAGTAATATAACAAAAAAAAATCATGGCATGGTATGGGCGATGACAAAATTATTATTAATTTACTTTGACTTTAACAATCAGAAAGGAAAGAGTCTTCTGGACTTCCCCTTCACTACTTCCCCTTAAGATAACATAGATTCAATAAATTCTGGTTATTATTTTTATTATCCCTGCGTAATCAAAATGAAAACCAATACGACAAATTACGATTTATTAGACATAGCGTGGCACCATCTTTGTTTGTTGAAGGGATGTTTAAAAGTAATTAAAAAAAAGTAGTTAGTAAAAACCTAGGTGGGTCTAGTAACCCAGTTTTAAAGACCAAACAAACTTTCGGTGCCAGTATTTTAAACAACGGTTGATTTTATTCTTTGGCTTATTCCATACAAACAAGAAACAATTGGCTAATCTTTATAATAAAAAATAAACCAAAGGTTAAAATTAATTATTCGTTTGGTGAAGGTTCGATTTCGAGTTTATGTCTCGGATATTTATTTTTTTACCTCAAAACCTTATTTATTTATTTTCATAATAAGTTTTCTTTTCCTTTTATTAAATTATTCCTCGTCCTCTGTTGCCTATTCTATTTGGTCTATTTTCGTCACAAACTTTGTCTTTTATGTCCCGAGAGGGTGAGAGTGAGGAAGGTGTCGTATTGACAATTAAAATTCACAAGTTTAGTAATCGCTCTCTCTCATTTTGTAACGAATAATATAATTAAAAAATTGCATCGTGTCGTACAGCTCTTAAAAGTATAAATTAAAAAAAAAACAAAAGATTTAATGTAATTGAAATTACTCCAAACTTGAAACTGGTTTTTGGTAGCAACAAAATCTCGGTTTCGTCATTTTCGGTCGACTTTATTTTTATTTAATGAAAGCACTGCGCAACTGAACAAAAGAAATCGAATTTCTTTTGTTTTTTTTTTATTCTTCGTCCAATGATCATGTGTATTTAATTCACGTAGAAATTGTTTCAATCTAATTTGTTCAACTGAACGCATCCAAACAAGTTCTTCGTTCTCGTGAGCTAGGCCTACTCATCCCACCGCTGCCACCAAATTCTGAACGACTGCGCTCCTGCACTCATAATCTCTGACTTTAATTACGAAATTCTTACGTAAATGATACTAATTCTTGTTTCGTCTCTCCCTTCTCTTAACATCTTATGACAGCGTCTTCGAGATTTGTTTTTTCGAAGGCAATTTCCTCATTTTCAAGCGCAGGTGATTCATTCTATTTAACGTTGAGAATGTTTTCTTTTCCCCTTCTTCCTATAAGAGATTGTCTTGGTCTTATTTAATGAGAAGGTGTTGGGGGCGTGGGGGTGAAGAAGAATACCGGATGACTGTAAGCAACTTGTTTAGAACAAGAAAGAATTTCGATGTTTTTTTTTTTTAATTTTTCATCCCTCGTCCGATGTAATATTTCTTTGCCTCTTCTCTTATCTCTCATTATTATTCCTCTTCTTTCGTGTTTTCTTTTTTTTTTTTTAAAGGCTTAATGTTTTCTTTTAACAAGATTTAAATAAAATTAATTAAGTGCTTGGCAGTAATGAGCTGATGACATTGTTTGTTCTTTTTTTTTGTACAGTATTTTCTTGAATTCTCTTTATTTGATGACGAAGAAAACAAGAGCGAGCGACTGTAAGTAAAAGATCAACAAATTTAAAACAACGAAAGGAATTATTGCTTCGTAAAACGGACATTTTGGACGAAAAGAAAATATTAAACAAAGACTCCTTTACTCAAATAATAAAAGGGAACAATGATCGAATAGAAGCATGAATCAGTACTTAAATATGTATTCTTTTACGGATTTACGACGATGATTAATTTAATTTCGGTGAAGAAAATGTATGAAGAAGATAAATGCCCGAGAAACAAATAAAAATAAAAAACGAAACCAAAAAGAAGTAATTTAAACGAAAACGAAAGCAAGTCCTGGTTTTGTCTTTTCTTTTGTCATCTTCTCTTGGGTTTGGTTGACTTTTTTTCTGAACAAAAAAAATAATAATACCTATTGAAAAAGTAAGTAGGTAAATACTGAACAAATTTGGAAAGAAAAAAAAAATTCAACCAAGAAAAGAAAATAACAATGAAAGAATGAAAACTTGAAGCATTTCAATTTTGAGTTTGGGACAGTAAATGCAAAACGAAGAACAAAAATAAGAAATAAATTGGAACAAGGATGAAAGCCAAATGACTGCAAACAAAAAAAAGAAAAGAAATTTGTTAATTGTAACTGAGATAATTAATACAATACAAGATTAAATTAAAAATATTAATTATTATAAAATATAAAATAGACGAGAGGCAATTCCCAAAATGAAAGCACTCATATATCATCATTATCACCATACATTCACATTACATTACACATAATTTCATTTGTAATTTTATTTTTGTTTCGATTTAATAGTGAAAAGAGTCGACGTTTTTTGCTAATGATGAGGCGTAAGCCTCCCCCCCCCCTCCCCCTAGCTTATTCCTTGCATGTAATTGTAAATACAGGGGACGCCCCTCCTAGATATTTAAGATTCTCGTGTCCAAATCAGGCAAAACAGTTCTTTGTTGATCGTCAAGTCAAAATTTATTTTATTTTATTAGAACGCTTTCGATTAACTGATCTGAAGCACACCCAGAGTATTCCAATGTTGTGTTAAACTCATGCAATAACAAAGGAAGGAGATACTTTCACTCTGAATAGCACAAATTAGTTTTAGGTTTAATGCTAAGTTAGAATGTAAAACATGATGATGCAAGTACAGCATAATATGTGTTACAATTTAACTTACACTTTTAAATTTAATCCTGGCTTAAATGTTTTATGCAACTCACCCTCCGAGTTGGTCAGTTAGTCGGATGGGTTTTATTTACAAATTAGGAGATGAAAACTATACTGCTCTTGCTTCCTTTCGAATATGTGGTGGGCACGCAGAACATTAGCAGTAGAAGTTTTAAATCTAATGTGGTTTAATCCTTTTTTTTGCTAGTTTATTTTCATAGTTGCAAAATGTTTTCCTTTGTAAATTTATACACAAATGTTTATAAGGACTCTTTTGCATGTTTGTTTTTGTACTAAAGGGCAGACTATATATTAATGCAATTGAGAAAAGACACCCTGTCCAAAAACATCTCAAAAGACATAAGGAAAAATCACTTCTTAAGGAGGTAGCACCTGTTCCGAAGGTGTTAACCATAAAAGATGAAATGAGAGTCCCGATGCAATTTAAATGATGTAAAATCCTTCCGGCACACACAAGTAGTATCGCACAAAACGTTATGGGAAGAGATAGTGAACAATACAAAGGACTGTAAGAAAACTTCACCTGATCAAACTAGTCGGTACAAGTAGAAAACAGAGTTTACTGAATCAAATTAAATTCACAACAGCAAAACAGATTGTTAGGTCAACAGGCACTTCCTCCTCCGAGTTTTTACTTCAATTAGCAAAGAAAAAACCACCATTTAGCCCTTCGGGTGTCTTCAGAACAAATACAAATTCTTGATTCCTACTCGTCGTGGTTTTAAACAAAATTAATGCGTGTCAATCCCATTACCACTCCTGCAAGGAAAAGTAATAGATTCAAAATCAACTTTAGCAATAGATAACGCCTCATTTTCACTGCAAAAAGCAAGAAATAATAAACCAAACGCACCTGGCACCAAAGAAAAAATTTGAGGTTATGTTGTAAAATCGCCTGCGAAAAACCGGCTTTCGCACAGAATTCCATATTTACCATGTTTTTGAGGCTTTTCCGATCATTATTACATGATATTTAATGAAAATAAGTTAAATAAATCGATTTTTTTCAAACGATAATCTGCGAACGTCAAAATAGTAACGTAATGCTACCAACCTCTTAACCTGAAACACCCAAACACGAAAAACACAATTTCGCTCAAAATACAACCCCCATGACTACTTTTTTATTTAAATTATAATTAAAACGATGTTTCCTATGTTTACAAAGTCTTTCTTGCATTTTTTACGCTTTATTAAATCATTTCCAGTTCCTCCGGAGGACCGTTGTGTTCCGCATAAACAAAGGACGAACGGCCATTGATACCCATTCATTATCCCCGGCGACCTTGTGACCTACTTTTTTTTCCGAGAAAAATAGTAAATCGGCGCGTGACGTCAGTACGGAGTTCCCTTTCGTAGTAAGATTTTTTAAGGGCGGTTTGGACGGTTCCCCGACGAGCTCGGAGATTGAAATTTCGCAGACGTATTACGAACGGCCCCGAAAATGCTTAGAAAATAAAAAAATGCGCTTATTTCTAGCGGGGGGGCGAGAGGGGGCCGAAAACTCGATCATTTTTCAATTTTTGAAAAAGTTATTGCTGGAATAATGTAACGTAATTTTTTTCAATTAAATTAAACTGATTTGCAGATTTGAGAAATAATTTTTTGGTTATTTACAACGCGCTAATTTATATGATGAGGGCGAGGAATTGATTGTTTTAAGTTGCGGGACGAGTTTGGGGGTTGAAACTTGATGGACTCTTTATGAGTGATCGTGGGAATTGCTGTAGTGATCAGAAAACTGCTTTTATTTTACTCGGGGGAGCGGAGGGGGCCCCAAATTATCGATTTTTTTTCATTCTTCTAAGAGTAATTGTTGGAATAATGGAGCATATTTTTTTTCAATTAAATTAAACTAATTTGCAGATTTGAGAAATAATTTTTTGGTTATGTATAACGCGTTAATTAATATGATGAGGGCGAGGAATTGATTGTTTTAAGTTGCGGGACGAGTTTGGGGGTTGAAACTTGATGGACTCTTTATGAGTGATCGTGGGAATTGCTGTAGTGATAAGAAAATTGCTTTTATTTTACTCGGGGGCCCCAAATTATCGATCTTTTTCATTCTTCTAAGAGTAATTCTTGGAATAATGGAGCATAAAAGTATTAGAATAGAATTCTTGATCTCATAATAATTTACTTGGGAAAGCAGAATAAAATGCATAGTTTACAAAATATTTTAATAAATCGAAACAGTGGCGTAACTACCGCGGGGCAAGCTGGTGCAACCCCGATGCTCCTCCCGTTTGAAACATGTTAACTATTACAGCTAAATTAATTCCGGTATTGTTTTGTGCACGTCATGTCCTTGTGTCATCGTTTACCATGTTGTGCTAAATCTGAGCATCATTTCTTTAAACTATTCCTTGCTGTTAATATTTCTTTCCCTCACTTGTTGCTTCGTTATTAATACATTCCTTGAGGTTCTGCAATATTTTCTTAGCGAAAACGAATGAGTTAAATTGCTGTAAATCTATAACGAAACGTTGAATGTATTTCCGATGATAATTCTGTCCGGTTCGAGATTAAAAAGGCTTTTTAATTACATTTCTCTAACAAAATTATTTTTTTTTAATGTTTTTACTACAGATGACATCGATTACAGTAAACGAAAGCGGTGCCTCGGCATTGCTAATTAGGAATTAGGACAGGAGAGAAAAAAAAGCGAAGAATAGTGGAAGATGCCAAGTCTGTTTTAATTTTCAAAATTAAAGCTCAATGACGTCTTTTAATAATAATATTTGATTTCTTTGTTTTTTATTTCTTTCTTGTACCTAATTCTGATTAGCAACGCTGAGGGAGCGCCGTGTTTCAAGGTGGTTCGTTATTTATTTATTTGTTTATAAACAATTTAGAAATCCGCCCCACATTTTTCTACCTTAGTATTACTAATCGGGCTTCAAGATTCTTTATTATTAATTAATTAAAAATTTAGTCAACGTTAGTGTTGCTGTTCCACTTCTTCTTTCGACTTCTTCGGGGGCGGAAAACTTTTCATCATCAAAAACGCCCCCTGAGAGTTCTCCAACAGTTTTAGATACATTAGCATTTTTAGTTCATTTCAAAACAGCTGCGCAAGTGCGAAATTTTTTTTTAATACCATTTTCCGCAGCCGTCTAGATTTAAAAAGCGAAAGGGAATTGAGACAGTTGCACATTTTGTGTCTCAGATAAAAAAAAGATTGTACCTCAACAATGGCGGCCCGACACTACTCTCACATATTATAATTATTTATTTCTTTTTATTTTTTGCGGTTGTTTAAACCTAAATTACGTTCATTTCTTAAAGCGCGAAGAAAGCACTATTTATTTCCCTAATCAAAATAAAATTATACAATTTGGGTTTTCGAAAGAAGAAGAAACACTCGCCCACCGTCTCACGTCGTCGCAAGTAACTACTTGCAGCCCTTGCACATGGTGGATGTACTGTAAATTTACATTACATACACCATGTGCAGGGTCCCCAACATTCCCGACACCAACAACAAACAATATTAGGTACGAATAATTGGATAAATTAACAAAGATATCCGTGCGTTGTGTATCAGAGAAAGCCACAATGGTTTGAGCTTTATAAAAAAAATAATAATAATAATAGCAATAATGTAATTTACAAAAGTCTCAACAATGAGGGCAATAAGCATCGTCAGATATTATAGCAAGTATTTCACATACAATCATTATGTGAAATAATTGCTATAATATCTGACGATGCTTATTGCCCTCATTGTTGAGACTTTTGTAAATTACATTATTGCTATTATTATTATTATTATTTTTTATAAAGCTCAGTATTTCACATACAATCATTATGTGAAATAATTGCTATAATATCTGACGATGCTTATTGCCCTCATTGTTGAGACTTTTGTAAATTACATTATTGCTATTATTATTATTATTTTTTTTTATAAAGCTCATATAGCAAATATTGTTTATCTCGCGCGTAGCTTCCAAACGAACGGCAGTCCCCAACAGATGAGGTGCAATTGTCCATTTCTTCTCATATTTATGAGGGCAAGAGCTAGCTTGTTTTTAAAATCAGTTTTGAAATGGAGATACTGCTTGCAAAAGGGTGGTGGGGCGGGTGGGGCGGGGATGTTTTTCTGAAGCAATTAAATCGCCATTACCGTGTAGAAAAAGTGCAGCGCGGAAAATGCTAACAACCTCTGAACTCCAATGTAATTACCGTTCTCGCCGACAACACATCAGTCCAGACACAATCCATTCAAAAATCCTCCTGGACTTTTGTTCTTTGTAATCCCGATGCCCGGCGCTTAATTATAGTTTTGCCGAGAGACGTATTATATTATAATAATTACCGCGCTGTTTGTCCTTCCGAGTTTTCTTTCTTTCCATCGTCTGTAATTAAGGGCGGCGCGCGCGGAAAACGGAAAACAACCTACATGGCCGTCGGTCCGAAGTTTTAAGGCAGGTGCTTAGCCGCCGCCGCCCCCGAGACGTTGTTAATACCTCCTGGCCCCCGCCCCCCCCTTGTAAATTGAATACACCCGCGTTAATAATAAATGAGCACTTTGCGGCGGTTGGTCGTTTCGTAGTAGGTAACAAAGTGCCCGGAAAATTCGCCGCGTGCAAAGAAATAATTAGCATAAATGGAGTGGTGCGTGGCGGAGAAAGTTTCGTCCGTCTTCTTCTTCTTCTTCGCGAGTTCTTCCCTTAGACGTGAAATATGAGGGGAGGGGAGGGGTAAGTCGGGGGTGTGACGGAATCCCGAAGTTGGAGCCGTTAATGAAAAATGTAGTTAGTTGTGTTCAGCGCGCTCCGGCGTTTAATTCTAAGCCCCGCTCCCCTTCCTCCCTCCATCCAAAAAACCTAAAACGTAAATAACGATTTTGTTTACGTGCGAAATTTAATTAGAATTACGATGGTGCGAAAGTGGGGGTCATGACGTTTTATATTCGATGTTCTTTCGTTGAATTTAATTTCACTTAGTATGTCCTTTCATCCCACCGCTGCCACCAACGAATTATAAATTGCAACGGACGGTGTTTCAAGGGACTGGTTTAAAGGTTTAAAGACGCCTGTGCTTCCAAACTTATCCATTTCGCATGGATTCGATTCGTCGGTGCAACTATATCCAGTAGGCGTCGCGACGAGTGAGTGAGAGAGTGAGAAAGAGTTTATTTAATTAATTAGGAAAATTTGCAAAAATTTGTGGTGGTTTATTTTCCTTCCTAAACTTTTCCTACATTTATTTTTGAACTCGTGTGGTTCGAGCGTGCGGCCTAGACCGTCGCATTCTAGACCTAACACTTGCTTTATCTTTATCATCATCATCATCATCATTTCACCGCTGCCACCAAATTCTTCAATTTCGGTATCGATGTCGATGTCAAAAAGAAATGTTCAAAAAAAGAACGCGATGAAGAGAGTGAGAAAGGAATTAAATTTTGATTCGTTTGATTAATTTATTTTACCTCTTTGTCGTCATCTCCAAGTTGGTTTCCCGCCCTTGCAGCTTCTTCCTTGTTTATTCTCGAGTTCAGGTGGTTCAGGTAAGCGACCTGCATTATCGCCAATCAGAGCTATTACTTACTCATCGTCGCCGTCGTTATTCCACCGCTGCCACCAAATTATGGGCGCGGCTTCGAAAAAAAAAATAATAATCAAAGAAGACACGTTGAAGCAACGGGGAAAGGAACGCGATGAGAGTGAGAAAGGGATTAAGTTTTATTAGCGAAACCTTCCATACGGTTAACTACGTTTCTTTTCTCCCTCTTTGTCGTCATCTTCAAGATCGTTCACTGGAAGCTTCTTCCTTATTCATTTTCGAGTTCAAGTACTCCAGGTAGGTGCCCGACCTTCATTATCGCCAATCAGACCTGTTACTATACTCATCATCATCGTTGTTATTCCCCCGCTGCCACCAGATTATGAGTGCAGCTTAGAAATAAATGATAATTAAAGAATGCAAGAAATCTAGGGGTAAGGCAAGGTCGCGATGAGGGTGAGAAAGGGATTAAGTATCTACGTTCGCAATCTATGACTTTGAAGGTTTACAAACGGTAAAATACGTTTCTTGTCTCACTCTTTTTCACCATCTTCGTCATCCTGTTCAAGATTATTTCCTTCATTCGTAGTTTCTTCTTCTTAATTATTTTCCAGCTCGTGTACTAGAGGTAACATGCGACTTTGGTTTGGTATTTTTATAAAGACCTAATACTGGCTCCTTTATATCTAACCGCTGCCACCGAATTGTAGCAGACGAGATTTAAAAACAAACAACGAAAGAAGCTAGAATAAAGTAAGTCTGCTCTCAAGACTATTGGTTTCACAAGGATTCATCGAGGCAACGAGGCTCACGAGGGTGACAGAGACAGTACATTTCTAAGCTCACAGTCTCAGAGAAAAGGAAAAGGTAAAAAGACCTAATTTTTGGTTGTCTTCCTCAGGATCAACTCCTTCATCCGCACCTTCTTCCAAATTTATTTTCAAGCGTAGATGATGGTTAAGGTGTGAGACGTTATATTATATTTTTATAAGACCCACTACTCGTTGCTTGTAATCCCACCGCTGCCACCACCAAATTGTAAAATTGGGCAGAAGTTTCAAAAAATACTGAAAGAAAACGTATGCTTTCAAGACTGTTTATTATTTCACGAAGGCTTCTTCTAGATGTCTCTACGAGAGTGAGAAAGACATTGAATTCCTACGCTCGCAATCTGTGCTCTCTCTCTCTCTCTCTCTCTCTCTCTCTCTCTCTCTCTCTCTCTCTCTCTCTCTCTCTCTCTTTATCACATCTTTATCACATCCCCAAGTTGGTTTTCATTCGTCCGCAGCTTTTTTCTCATTTTCAAACTGTGGTGGTATAGGTGCGCAGAGGACAAAAGAATGTTAAAATAACCTAATTTTTGGTTGTCCTCTTCAAGAAGGATTCCTTCATCCGCAGCTCCTTCCGTATTTATTTTCGAAGCTCGGGTGGTTCAGATTTGCGAACTTTATTATCATTATGAAAACCTACTACCTGGTGGCTGGCTTATCGGCATCCCACCGCCACTACCAAATCCTAGCGGACGGAAGTTGAAAAAAAATTAGCTCTCACGACGACCGACTCGTCGGATTAACAACACATTCTGTCTGCGTGCGACCTTCATTATCCTAATCTAGACGTACACATCCCACCGCTGCCACCAAATTGCATAAGATTCGCGCACTCAAAATTCCCGACAAAATTTTACGAGACAAATTAAATCTTTTCTCGGCCTGTTTCTCTTCATAGTCATCATCTTCGACGACGCCGACGGTTTCATTCGTCCGTAGGTTTATCCTCATTTTCGAGGCTGGGTGGTTCAAGCAAGCAGTAGAAAGGGAAATGTCGAAACAAACTAATTTTTGATTGGATACGATCAGTATATTTATTTGCAAAAAAAAAACATTTGGTCATGCAACCACGGAATTATGTCCTTCGTTATCGTAATACAAGCTATCACATCCTACCGCTGCCACCAAATTGTAAGAGATTGCAATTCTACATCAAAAATCTCCGATTTTAATTACGAAATTAAAAAAAGAAATGTTACGCGCTGTAGACTAGCTCCTTTCTCTTTCCCTCTCCTTCTTGCCTTTTTCCTCATTTTCGAGCCCCGGTGTCTTAGGCATACAGAATGAAGAGAAACGTCAAAACGACCTAATTTTTAATTGGATACGATCAGTACATTTATTTGCAAAAAAAAAACTTTTGGTCAATTGAATATATCCAACAACGAAATTATGACCTTGATTATCCTAATCCAAGCTATCACATCCTACCGCTGCCACCAAATTGTAAGTGATTGTAATTCTACACCAAAAATCTCCGACTTTAATTACGAAATTTTCTTGTAACGAAAATGTTACGCGCTATAAACCTACTTTTCTCTCTCTTTCTCTCTCTCTCTCTGTCTCTCTTTCTCGTCATTTTCGGCGACGATTTCTTCGTTCGCAGCTTCTCCCTCATTTTCAAACCTAGGTGGTTCAAGGCCACAATGAAACGAAAAATATTAACCTAATTTTTGGTTGGATACGTTCACTCATTATTTTATTACTTATTTGCAAAGAGAAACATTATGTATTCAGCTCGTATAGTAATATAGTATAGTAAACGTTGTTCGAATCGACAAAAAATTATTCGAATCAGCGTACAATACACAGAGTTTTCTCTGTGCTTACGACCTCCATTATCTCAGGATCTCTGTAGTCCTGGACTATACATCCCACCGCTGCCAACTAATTGTACGGTATTACATATTTTACATTGTTTGAATCTGCAAAAAAATTGTTTGAATCTGCAAAAAAATTCGAATAAAATATGCGTTTTGGGTAACCTTTTCTGCATACATGCGATCTTCGTCATCCTGGTCTTGGCCTACACATCCCACCACTACCACCAAATTGAACAAGACTGCATTTCCACTCTCAAAATCTCTAACTTCAATTTAGATCATCGTGTATTTTGACTTTTTTTTCTTGTAACGTTATTGTTTTGTTTCTTTATTCGCTGTTGATTTAATAAAACTCTTATTATTATTGCTATTATTAATTGCGAATTCGTGTATCTCATCATTTTCGATGTCCTTTTCGGGATTTTCGCAAGTACAAAATGTTTGAATGCACCAAAAATTTTCGAATCAGTACGAAATATGCTGTTGGGCAATTTTTACTGCATGCATATGACCTTGATTATCCTGATCCTGGCCTGGACATCCCATCACTACCCCAAATTGCGGGAGATTACATTTACGTACCCGAAATTTCTCGACTTTAATTACGAAATTTTATAAAAATGGATAAATTAATTCTTTTCTTTCCCTGTTTCTCGTCATTCTCACCGTCCCGTTCGGGACGTATGCAAATAGAAAATGTTTGAATCTACAAAAGAAAAGAAATTGGATTGATGCAAAAAAAATTGCGCTTCCCTTCAAATAAATGAATCCAGCTAAAACGTTTTCTGTGCGACACATCCTACCGCTGCCACCACACGTAAGCAATTGAATCTCTACGCTGATAATCACTGATTTTTTTTAGTAGGTGTTTGGAGTCGAATCGTTTATAGTGTTGTTGATCCTTGTTCCATTTACCCCTGAAGGAAAAATCTCGTTTTAGATTACGCAGCACACTTTTAAATAAATCTCCCGTCTTCACTTTGCGTCTCTCGCCTGTTAATTTAACGAATCGAGTTCCGTTCTGGTAGAACGAAACTTATTAAAACAAAACAAATTTATTTCTTCTTTAAAATTTCCGGCTAAATTTCTGCATCACGGAGTAATGCCGTAATTGAATGAGAGATCCCCCTCTCCCGCCGCCCTTAAGGAAAAGGGGAGAGCGGCGGCGGTGGCGGCGGCGCGGCGGCACAATTAGAATTACTCACTTAAAACCGGGAACAATGTAAAAGATTTAAATACAGGCTGCAGAATTTTAGGCGGAATGACTTTTAATTAATTTCACGTCAGCGAAACTTTCAATAAAGATGGAATTTGCGCGTTAAGTACTTACGCCGACCGAATATCAAATAGCTTACAAATCAACCTTTGACAGTTTCGCTCGCCGCCCGTCCGAAACGCACGCCACATGAAAAAGTTGAAGAGAGAGGGTGAGGGAATTTCGAGAGGAGGGTGAAGGCAAGAGCAATTTAAGAAATTCTTTGGAAGCCAAGAAGAAGACGTACAGTTTGTTAAATATCTATGTAGATGCAAGTATCTACTTACTTTTTGTGTATCTACATGTGTATGTCAGATACTATCAAAAATTGTGTCTGCATCGGTATCTCTAGATACAATTACAAAAGTATCTGTACATCTGAGATACTAAGATACATTTTAGATACATGTTAATAAATTTTCCTGAAAACGGCAAACCTTGGCGTAAATGCAACTTTCGCTTTTATTATTTTTAAATTTCATTCAATTTGTTTTTTCTACAGAGTGTTTCTTAAATGCCTTAAAAGTAGCTTTATTTTACACATCACATTACAGGGAAGATAAATTTACAAAAAAGACGACAAACGACAATATTATTTGCACGCGCGCATACTCTCGCGCAAAATTATGTCACAATGAAAATAATTAAAGTTCCTGTATTATAAACGCAAAATAAATTTACTGTACAATTTAATGCCTTAGTAACAATTGTAAAGACAATGGTTACTAAGGCGTTAAACTGTGAAGTAAATTTATCCTGCGCTTATAATACCAGTCGCTTTTCTTTATTATTTTGTCAATAAACAGCATTAAATTAACTAAAATACAAAACAAGAAAACGTCGCGTGGATTATAAAACATTAGGACGGAACGTTGCAATCATTCCGCACACTCGGCGTTATAATTTCAAAATTATAACGGGACCTAGTTAAACAAGGAAATTTTTGTGTATGTTTGCAAATAAATCGATATATATATATATAAATAATCCGAGGAGAATCTTGGGAAGGTATTCGTCCTTAAGAGGCCACGCCATCGCCACCAACGAAGGACGTCGCCGCCGTCGCTCCTGGACTTTAATTGGTAAAACGATTCACTTCAAGAGACCGTCGCCGTCATACATGCAACCTCCGCCTCGCCGCTAGACGATATCAGCTCATCGGTGTTCCAACGAGCCTCAAAGAGTCACACGTCGGCAGATCCAACAGCGGCCTCGAAAGCAAACGGGGAAATTCCCTCGAGGTGACGAGAACCCGGAGAAAAACGGGGGCCAACTCAAACTTTTATCACAGCAAACAAAATCGACCGACCACCTCGAATGAACGTGTGATACTAAGTGACGTCATGCAAAATCCGCACCTAGCGCGTCGCAAACTTGCCTCAAAACGGAAGAACACACGCAATCTCACGGCTGAAATCGCACCGAAGATTGGAATCACACTCTTCCAGCACCAAATCGTAACAGAAATCATCAAATCATGTGTCTGCCGCGTGCACCCAGCACGTCGCAAACTTGTCGCAAAACGGAGCGTCATGTGCAGTCTCACGGTAAAGAGCTGAAGTCGCACCGAAGATTGCGATCACACTCCTCCAGCACAAAAAACCGTAACAGAAGGCCTCAAATCACATGTCCGCAACACGCACCCAGCGCGTCGCAAATTTGCCGCAAAACGAAGCGTCATACGCAATCTGACGGCAAAGAGTTAAACTCGCACCGAAGATTGCGATCTCACTCCTTCATCACAAAGAAACCGTAACAGAAGCTCTCAAATTATACAGTAATTTAAAGCAAAATTTCAGTTCGAAATTTTTATCAGTCAAAATACACCACGAACCTTTGGGATTAATTATTCATATCTGAATGTGTCAAACTAAAATTAGAGTTATTCAAAATTCAAAAGCAAGAAAGAGTCCTGTCTACGTCGAGGACAACAGAAACCCCCGGATTGTCAAAAAAAATCCGATGACCCCCAGACAATAAATTATTACTAACAATAAGTGATTAAGACGTCATCCAGGCG
Source organism: Prosopocoilus inquinatus (assembly GCA_036172665.1). NCBI lineage: Eukaryota > Metazoa > Arthropoda > Insecta > Coleoptera > Lucanidae > Prosopocoilus > Prosopocoilus inquinatus. The sequence goes on from CM069879.1 coordinate 11,017,358, forward strand.
TCATTCGGATTTTCAAATGACAAAGACGGTGTCGTGCAGCGTCCCTCTCACTAGTCACTCTGCCACCTGGTGCACGCCTACATACTTGCGAAGGCGCACCCGGTATATTCAAGACAAACAAAAATAATTAAATACCACAGACAATAGGAAGTGGAAGTTCTGAGAAATAAATAAATAAAAAAAAGGAAATTATTTAGGAAGAATGGAACTCTTAACTCCAAGCAATTTTTTGTTTTCTTTTCAAACTCGAACAAATTTATTTGTAATAGAAATTAGTTTTGTTTTTTTTAACTTTTGATTTTCCCCTTTTGTCAAGTATGTTTCCCGGTTTTCCCTAAACCGCGAGTATATTAATTGCTTTTATGTGACATGATTAGCTGGCGTAGAATTCTCAAGTAAGTTCAAACGACTTGTGTGTTATTTGTTAGCATGGAATTCCCTCTATTCAAACGTTAATTTAGAATAAGTTCCATCGACTGAAAGGAACTTTGATTCAAACAACTTCCCCAGCAATTAAGACCTGGTCTTACCACCTCCCGACAAGTTTAACCGTCGGTTAACATCCTTGGAAACCATTGGCCGACAATGGTTTCCTCGGATATTAACCGACGGTTAAATTTATCAGGGGATGGTAAGATCTTGCCTAAACCGTGTCGACGACCGCGACCGTAACAGTTTTGTCCTAAAAGTCCGCGCGTTAAATTTTGTGTTGTTCCAAAAATTTAAAAACGAATTTACATAATAATTTTTCAAGCGCGACTTGGTAGTTCAGAAACTGAAAAATGATTTGACAAATTGGGACATAACATAATTGACAAAAAGGGAAAACCAAAAGAAAAAGTGATCATTAGGATAAAAATTAATTTGTGTGGGGGAGGGGGGTGGGGGACACCGAGAGTCACACGTGTGGGTAAGGTATAAGTAAGTAAGTAAACGTGTAGTGCCGAATAAGAAAAGACGAAAGAAAAACAATTTTATTATCTTATATCACGGGGGCTAAACGTGTGACAGGACGGAGAGACAGAGTGGAACCAACGTCTGTCATTCAACATAAAATTCCCCCGGCATGGCAATAATGTATTTTACTGCCCTTCCGCACAAAACGATGACACGCTTTTATTAGAAAAAATATTCCGGATACGCCGCGCCGTAGTAAATGCATCGGGAGGATTTTAATAAAGTCGTGTTTGTGTCAATTTCGGGGCTTTACCGCGAGGCGCGCCCGACTTAAGACCCAGAAACAATATATTTCCTTGATTATGGGGGGGTATCGTCGCATTTATCATAACTGCCAATAATAATAAAAAAAAAAACATTACGACGGACGGCCTTTTCTCATCGAAATTTCGCTCGAGATAAGAGAAAGCGATTTCGTCGTCTAGAGATGAGACAACTTGACAAGAACCTGTCACGTGACCCAAACTACGTAAGCAACGCAAGCAGGTAAGCTCCGCCCATCATTCTCAAAAAAATGTTTTTTGTGACTTACTTATGAATTCGTTTTAATGACTGTGCAACGACTGCGGGTAGTTAGGAAGGGGTGGACAGGTATTATACAAAAACTCGTTACTCTGACTGACAACAAACCCCCCCCCCCCCACAGCTTTTGTCTCTTATAAAACAGTTGAAGGTCAATTCATTCTCAAAAAAATGTTTTTTTTTGACTTACTTATGAATTCCTTTTAATGACTGTGCAACGACTGCGGGTAGTTAGAAAGGGGTGGACAGGTATTATACAAGAACTCGTTACTCTGACTGACAACGAAACCCTCCCCCCCACAGCTTTTGTCTCTTATAGAATAGTTGAAGGTCAATTCATTCTCAAAAAAATGTTTTTTTTTTACTTACTTATGAATTCCTTTTAATGACTGTGCAACGACTCCGGGTAGTTAGGAAGGGGTTGACAGGTATTACACAAAAACTCGTTACTCTGACTGACAACGAAACCCCCCCCCCCCACAGCTTTTGTCTCTTATAAAACAGATGAAGGTCAATTCATTCTCAAAAAAAGTTTTTTTGTTTTTTTGACTTATGAATTCCTTTTAATGACTATGCAACGACTGCGGGTTGTTAGGAAGGGGTGGACAGGTATTATACAAAAACTCGTTACTCTGACTGACAACGAAACCTCCCCCCACAGCTTTTGTCTCTTATAGAATAGTTGAAGGTCAATTCATTCTCAAAAAAATGTTTTTTTTGGGTTTTTTTTTGACTTACTTATGAGTTCCTTTTAATGACTGTGCAAAGACTGCAGGTAGTTACGAAGGGGTGGACAGGTATTATGCAAAAACTCGTTACTCTGACTGACAACGAAACCACCCCCCAGTTCCCATCCAATATACTCTTTTTAGCCAGGCGAGCCACCCCTGGAAAATGAGTTCTTTGTTTATTTTGTTCTCTCCCTCTCTCTCTCTATCTGAAATATATTAATAAAAGAAGGAAATATATGTATAACAAGAAACTTTAACAGAATAACTAAATTTTAGCGAAAAAATATTAAAGCGATTGAATAATTTTACCCCAATTTGAATTATTTTTAATATGGTCCTTCGGATCTAATTTTTTTTTTAATTAAAAGCGATATGTACGCATGCGTGTATTAATCGGAAGGTGAATACCCGGCTTTATTTGTGAGAATTAAAAAAAAAAAAACAAGACTTTCGCCCTTTCTAATGCGGCGATGCGCTCGGGCGCTTCGAAAGCGCCACCCCCACTCTTGTTTGTTTCGGGAAGACGAGAATTCATTCACAGAGAAGCGCGCGGTAAATAAATACTTAATAAATAGAGCGATCTCGCAGTTGTAAAGCCTAACGCGGTGGGCGCACCCCTCCCCGCCACTGGTCATCCCTGTTCTAATGTATTTTAATTTGAAATGTCTCGATAAAGAAAGTCTTCAGTCATCCAAAGAAAAAAGAAAAAGGGATTACGACCCGTATCTCTAATATCTAAAGCCGAGTACTCACTAAGCGAAACTTTTTTCTTTCAAAGAAAAAACAAATAAATAAAAATTAAGCAATCTTTAATACACCGGATTTTGCTAAAAGAAAAAAAGAAAAATATTTCAACGATTAGTATACGTGGATGTAACGGAGTTTCTGGCGCGTGTAATATAAACCACCCTGAAAATTACGAACGTTTCGGGGGGGTGGCCCCCGTAGTTAACCGTATAGCGGTCGATTTATTGCTTTTGACGCTGATGTTTGGCGTGCATCTTTTATTCATGAAAATAGTCATGGCGAATATCATTTCGCGTGATTTAATTCGACCGGGCCGGGGGGGGGGGGTGAAGCTCGCGCTTCGGTTTCATTCGATTTCGTTGCCCGAGGCGCCCGCGCGATTTTTACGATAATGGCGGTCGTTGTAAACCGAAAACGTTTCAAACAAAATCAAAAACAAAAAAATACAAGAATTAACCCACACGCACTAGTTTATAAATTAAAAAAATAAAAGTATAAATCAATTTACACGAGGGACATTCAAGCTTCAAACAGGATAATTTTTTTGCGTTGTTTTATTTCCCTGCATTTTTGTTTTTTGATCTTTTTTTATAATACTCAGGCCATCAGAGAAAAACTTCATCGCTTTTTGATGTTCGGTATTAATCATACTTTTCACATTCATATTCCAACAAAATCAGCAGCAAATTTAATTATTTTATATCCAATTCTTATCAAACTAATCATATTTATTATTATTAATGATAATTAATACATTAGGTAAAACTCGAATTGGTTTAAACCTCAACTGCTTGCTTGCTTTGCTGTCGGTTTGGCTATACGCGAACGCCGGAGCCCCTTCTGAGCTCGGAATTGCCGGAATATTTTTAGATTGTAAACACCGGAGTTTTCCGAAGCTTTTAGGACTCGTGGTGTGCTTTACCGTTCTTCTGGGCGGGATGTTGGCGGCGGCGGCGACTCCGCGAAAGCTCGCCGCAGTGCGCTCGGTTATATGCGTCATCTTCCGAAGCTAGCAATGAATCACACATGGGAATTTTCACACAGTTACAATCTCATTCTTATTGCTCGATTAAGTAAATATTTGTATAACTTCTGAATGCCTTTTGTATGTATTCAGAACACGTGACACCTCAGCAATCAGCAGCAAGCTTGATTAAACCTCGAAACGCACTTTTTTATATCCATTCCTTCTCAAACTAATCAAATTTATTATTATTAATGATAGTTAATACATTAGGTAAAACTCGAATTGGTTTAAACCTCAACTGCTTGCTTGCTTTGCTGTCGGTTTGGCTATACGCGAACGCCGGAGCCCCTTCTGAGCGCTCGGTTATATGAGTCATCTTCCGAAGCTAGCGATGCATCACAACATGAGAATTTTCACACGTGACGGAAGCTCGTTACAATTTCATTCTTATTGCTCGATTAAGAAAATATTTGTATAACTTCTGAATGCCTTTTGTGTGTATTCAGAACACGTGACATCTCAGAAATCAGCAGCAAGTTTGATTAAAACTCGAAACGTACTCTTTTATATCCAATTCTTATCAAACTAATCAAATTTATTATTATTAATGATAGTTAGGTAAAACTCGAATTGGTTTAAACCTCAACTGCTTGCTTGCTTTGCTGTCGGTGTGGCTATACGCGAACGCCGGAGCCGCTTCTGAGCTCGGGAATGCCGGAATATTTTTAGATTGTAAACACCGGAATTTTCCAGAGCTTTCAGGACTCGCGTTGTGCTTTACCGTTCTTCTGGGCGGGATGTTGGCGGCGGTGACCCCGCGAAAGCTCGCCGCAGTGCGCTCGGTTATATGCGTCATCTTCCGAAGCTAGCGATAAATCACATTCGAGAATTTTCACACATCACGAACGCTCGTTACAATCACATTCTTATTGCTCGATTAAAAAAATGTTTGTGCAACTTGTGAATGCCTTTTGTATGTATTCAGAACACGTGGCGTCGCTTCACAAAGTACAGCGACACTCAAACAGTTCAAACTCAAACCGATTTGGTTTGACCTCAACACCTCAACACCTCAACACCTCAAAATCTTCCAATTCAGTAAGATATGATCTCACCTTAAAACAATTCAGTTGTTTTTATAACTTTTATTTTTAAAATTTTGGGTAGGTAATTTTTGTTTTGATTTGCAGTTTTAATTTTTTAGTTTCAGGAAATTGGAAGCGTAGAGCGGAAGTGAATTAGTTTGATTGACCTTGAATTGGAGAGGTTTAATTTGAGTTGAGTTTTTAACCTGTTGGTTGGGTCTCAGTTGTGAGTTGGATTGGAGAGAGTTAGGGAGGGTTGAATCGGGCTGACCTTGAGTTGGGTTTGACTGATATAATTTTAATTACGTTTTAATATTATTAAGCATCGTAAACTGAACCATTTGAATGTACAGACTGTAAATTCCTTACGAGGCTTACGATTTAGCTTAGAATTGCAGCATAATTTTCGATTTGAACTTGAAATTTTTTATTAGGTTGGGTGAAGTCAGCTTGAGTTCAGCTGGCTGGTTATGTTTTTGGATTTGGACTTAATTCCAGTTCAGTTTAAATTTTTTGACTTGTTTTTAAGTTTTGTAAAATTTCTTTCGACGTTTTAATTTCTTGATTTTTAAACTTTTGGTGTTCATTTTATGTCGCTCTGTTTATTGTCTGTTACGAAGCATTCCTTCTCTTAATTGGGGTAATTTCAGTCTGAATCAAATTATTCGGACATTCCTTCCTCTTTGTCATACTTAATTCTATTTTTAATCATACTTTACTAACGTTAATTACGCTACATTATGCTAATTCGGTTGGTGTTTACATTTCTTTATTCGTCTTTCCTTTGCTTCTTATTTTTTACTTCAAAAATCTTTGTGGCTAGAACTCGACTTTAATTTCTTCTCTCAGCACATACCCTTATTCTGTTATTTTCTTTCTTCCTTCTTTTTAATTTTCTCTCCTTTGAGTCGTTAATTTCTCTCGGGACATATTTTTATTCTGTTATTTTCTTCCTTTTTGAGTGCTTGTAAACTGGTGTTTTTCATTTTAATTTAATTCGATGGCTGTCAGTTACTGAACATCCTGTATAGTCAAAAATAATTTTATAAAATACAGCTTACTGAATTACGCCCTTAACTCGTTTGAATTTATTTTCTATCTTATTGGAGTATATTTTAGACGGTAGAGAAGATCGCTGCACTCGGTGGACACCCTGTATATCTCTTTTTGAGATTAAATCAAATTAATGCATCTCTCTCACTTACGCAAATACACGTTGCCAATTTTAGTTTTAGTAACTCAAAATATTGAAGAAATAAAACAACGAAAAACAGTTTCGAATAAAACTGAACAAGAATATTAGAAAACAAGAGACGACCGCGGCACTCGATGGACACGCTGTATATGTCTTTTTGAGCTTAAATCAAATTAATGCATCTCTCTCACTTACGCAAACACACGTTGCCAATTTAGTTTTAGTAACTCAAAATATTGAAGAAATAAAACAACGAAAAACAATTTCGAATGAAACTGAACAAGAATATTAGAAAACAAGAGAAGACCGCGACCTTCGGTGGACACCCTGTATAACTCTTGTTGAGATTAAATAAAATTAATGCATCTCTCTCACTTACGCAAACACACGTGAGCCAATTTTTGGTTTTAGTAACTCAAAATATTGAAGAAATAAAAACAACGAAAAACAATTTCGAATAAAACTGAACAAGAGCATTAGAAAACAAGAGAAGACCGCGGCACTCGGTGGACACCCTGTATAGCTCTTTTTGAGATTAAATAGAATTAATGCATCTCTCTCACTTAATCAAATACACGTTAGCCAATTTTTGGTTTTAGTAACTCAAGACATTGAAGAAATAAAAACTACGAAAAACAGTTTCGAATAAAACTGAACAATAATATTAGAAAACAAGAGAAGACCGCGGCACTCGGTGGACATCCTGTATATGTCTTTTTGAGATTAAATAAAATTAACGCATCTCTCTCACTTACGCAAACACACGTGAGCCAATTTTTGGTTTTAGTAACTCAAAATATTGAAGAAATAAAACAACGAAAAACAATTTCGAATAAAACTGAACAAGAATATTAGAAAACAAGAGAAGATCGTGGCACTCGGTGGACACCCTGTATAGCTGTTTTTGAGATTAAATCAAATTAATACATCTCTCTCACTTACGCAAATACACGTTGCCAATTTTGTTTTAGTAACTCAAAGTGTTGAAGAAATAAAACAACGAAAAACAATTTCTAATAAAACTGAACAAGAATATTAGAAAACAAAAGAAGACCGCAGCACTCGGCGGACAGCCTGTATAGCTCTTTTTGAGATTAAATCAAATTAATGCATCTCTCTCACTTACGCAAACACACGTTGCCAATTTAGTTTTAGTAACTCAAAATATTGAAGAAATAAAAACAACGAAAAACAATTTCGAATAAAACTGAACAAGAATATTAGAAAATAAGAAAGGAGTTTTTTAGAAACAATTGAAGTCTCAGTCTAAAATTCTGACACCTCTTGACACTTTTTGGAAGTAGGATAATCCCGAAGCAATAAAGCAGTTTTGTTTTATGAAGGTTTTAATGAAATAGTTAAATGATTTAATTGCAGATTAATGGCCGTTTTCATAGTCAGACTTTAAGGAAGCTTAAATTTAAAGTCACTTTAAGTATAGGCAAACAAATGTATTTTTTTCGGTTAAAGTAACTTAACGTAATTTAAAGTCTGAATATGAAAACGGGCCTTACTTTGTTAATAATAAATAATTGTAAGGGGCTGACATACATTTTGCAACCCGGCCTAGCTACGCCACTGCTATACATGACGTCAAATTTGAAATGCTCGTAAAATTCCGACATATTTTTTGCTTACCATACCTAAATCTCAGCGTTCTGGAGATATTAGACATTTTATCTAAAAACTGTCGGGAAAACACTCTTGGGACACCCTGTATATTAAATTCAAAAGTAAAAAAAAAAATACAAGGATGATATGTCTGAACGTTGGAAACATAGTAGGAGGCATAAACCACTGAGGGATGGTGATAGCTGAATATAGCTTAATAAATAAGAAACATTGGCGTAACTATTAGGGGTGGTGCAAAGGTATGGGGGGGGGGGGCAAAGATCTGACCAGTACGAGTATTTTAGAAAACTGAAAAAAAGTCGTTGTGTTTTTGATCGGTTTTAGCCCTTGTCTTGCTGATTTATAACTACAAGAAAGAAAAACTTTCCGATCTGGCACCTGTTCCAAATCAGTTCCACCCCGATTGTTCGAGGCGCAAAGCTGGAGGGCGGGCGAGGGCGGAAAGAGTTCGGGATCCCGAAATAATTACTCGTATATTCATGTGGGGTCAGTCGAGGGTGGAACATGTGCGGGATTCTCCCGAGTTCTTCGGCGACCAGGAAATGCTTTTAACAGCGTCACAGTTATATTCGCGGCCGATTCCCGCTCTAACCCACTTAGGATGTCATATAATACCCTCTCACCCGGAGAATATACAGCGGGAACCTTATATGTCATTGTAATGGTGTCGAATTTATTTTATTCCGCTTCGATTTTTCCCGGCTCTTGAATTTATGTTCCGTGAAACGTTAACCGCCGCCTTAAACTTAAACATAACTGCGTTCTTATTCGACGGTTTATTATGATCTGAAACTATTACTTCCCGAAGCTATTACCTACTTTAGACTAAATGAGAGAAATGTTTTAAATTATTGAAAATCCAAGTCAAACGATTAGCGGTTAACAAGGCCGATTTGATGCTAATTCGGGCCGATTTGGTGCCGATTTGATGCCGATTTGGAACGATTTAATGCCGATTTGGTGTGACGCAGAGATTTAAGTCTGTATAATTATTTTACGATGAAATAAATACGTAAAATGCAGTGAATCGTGAAAGTCAGGGAATGTCGTTTTTTTTTCAACTTTACAAATAATAAAATGCGACTGCATTTAACTTTTCAACCTCACTCATCTCCTTCATGTTGTGTCTGCTCTGTTTTTTTTTTTTTTATTTAATTTCTTTTGCTTCCCCTCTTCAAAAACTATTCCCAACCATAAATCTTTTATCTTCCAATTTTGATTTTTGTTTCAATCACTTTTCCACATCTTCTTCATATTTTACTTCCTTGCATCTTTCTCTTTGATTCGTTCCATTAATTATTCTGGCTTCTGTCGGTGCTCCGCAGAGGTTTTGCAATTTTTTAAAAGGTCGCTTTATTTTCCTTCTTCTTTTCGATATTTTCAATTAATCTCCTTATGTCACGTTCTCTCTGTTTCATTTTGCTTTAATTTCTTTTGTTTCTCTGTGGTTCTTCAAAAAGACCCTTGCCGGCCAGTACATCTTCGTCTCTTTCTTTCTTCAAATTGTTTTCACTTTCTACATTGTTTTCGCTTTTCCACATTTGCTTTGTGTGTTACTTTCCCTTCGCTTTGAATCGTTTTTCCGACCTACGTTTTTCAACCTCAGCTTCTTTCTTCCCTTTTTTGAAATTATTATTTCCATCATTTATCTTTTTGTTACGTTTTGCTTTGTTTGTTATTGGCTTGGTCTTCTCTACCATCATTGACCCAGTTCCATAATATATATGTATATTTTTTTAATTTTAGTTATGTTCTTCTTTGTCGCGACTTTCTTTATTCTTATTGTTACTTATTTGGCCTTGAAAGTGTTTCCACTGTTTATCTAAGTCTTCGTAATTTGTAATTATTTTTGACGGTTTGTTTTTATTTAATTTCCCAAGATTTCTCAATCTTTGCATACATTTTGTTTCTCTTTTCGGTTTTGCATGCTTATTAAGATTTATATATCTTTATTTTTTAACCGTCTCTTCATTACATTTTTGTTTTTCTTTTATTGGTCGGCATGTGCCATGTTTTCTTGGCGTCATGTCATTTGTTTTAGTTTTCGTTTCAGTTTTGTTATTTTGTTAAGTTTCTTGTTGTATTTGTTTGGTTTTTTGATTGTTGTGCTTATTTTGTCACAGCCCTTTTTGTTATTTTTTAATTTATTAATCGACATTTATTTGTTATGCTTTGTTCAATTATTTCTTTCTTCTTGTTTTTTTTTGTTCATTTTTTTCTCTCTCATTCATTGATGTTTTCTTTTTTATGTTCTCTGCATTCTCTATCTTTGTTTTGTTCCTTGGCATGCTTTCTTTTTATTTTTGTTTATTAATTTTTTCAGCGCCTCTTGTACTTGTTTTGTTTCTTGATAATTATTTTTATCTCTTTCGTTCTTCTTCAGTTTCTTCGGCCGTTCTTTGCTCCTAAACGTTTCCTGACTTGTTGTTTAAATTGTTTCTTGTATGTACTTTTTCATCTGTTTTTGTTGTGTTTTGCTTTCTCAAATAGAATCTTCAATCCTTGTTTTTGTTTTGTTTTGTTCTTTTGATCTTATTTTACTGACCGTCTCTGTAATTTTTTCGTTTCGTTTAGTCGATCGGCGTTTGTTTCCGTTTTGTTTTCACGCCGTCGCACATTTTTGTTTCGCTTTTTGGCAATTTCTTTTAGTTTTGTTTTGTTTCTTGACGGCCGTGTTTGTTTTTTGTTTTTGCATTGTTTTCAAGTTTTGTTTTGTTTTTCAATCTCCGCGTTTGTTGTTTGTTTTGTTTTTTGGCAATTTCTTTTAGTTTTGTTTAGTTTCTTGACGGCCGCGTTTGTTTTTTGTTTTTGTATTGTTTTCAAGTTTCATTTCGTTTCTCAATCGCCGCGTTTGAATATTTTCCTTCCGTTTTTCTTCTTCGTTAGTTATCTTTGACAGTTGTCTGTCATCTTTTTTTCTAGTTTCTTGCTTTTCATGTTATTGTAATTATTTTGTTTTCGTTTAGGTGACCGTCGCTTGTTTACGTTTTGTTTTCACGTTATCGCTTATTTCTGTCTTGTTGCTTGGCTATTTCTTTCAGTTTTGTTTTGTTTCTTGTTGGCCCCGCGTTTGTTCTTTGTTTTTAATTTTTTTTTCAAGACGTCAGATTCTATATTTAATATACTTCTTATAACGTTATTATTTCCTAGTTTCATCCAATTTTAGGTAAGACTAATTTTGCGCTGAGAAAAAAAAGTAGTCCTAGAAAGTGTACAAAGACGATGCCTCTCAAATTAGTTTCCTTTTTCTTTTTAATTTAACGATAGATGCAAAATTCTTACACAGTTTAGCTTACAGTTTCAATCTTTTAGCAACACACGGTCTATTTTAACCTGTAATTATTTTATTTTCTTTTCTCATTTCAGTACACATTTCAATTACTTCTATTTTGCCTTTGTTTTTCTTCTCTCGCTTCTGTACTTACCTTTTTCTTCGTTACACATTTCAATTATTTCTAATTTGCCAGTGTTTTCCATTTCTCATTTCTGTACATACTTACCTTTGTCTTCACCGCACGTTTCAATTATTTCCTTTATTTTGCGTTTAACTAATTGTAAGTGTTTTGTGTTCAAGGTCAACGCAATTATATTTGTTTTATTTTTTAAAATTATCTCACAATCCTTGAATTTTAGGTACACGTCAAATTTCAAATTTCGCGCCGAAAGAACCAGACAGTTCTAAAAACTGCACGTAGATGGTGCCACTTAAAACAGTTTGTTTTTTGTTCGATGAGCGGCTGTCGTGTCAGTCTTACGCAGACGCAAAATATTTACTAACGCAGCAGCTGTTTTACTTTCTGGAACAAAAGAATATCGACAGTTCTCTGCTCGAATCGCCAACAGAAAAAAAAAACAAACAAACACACAAAAGAATAATTTTGAAATGAAATGGCGAACACACATAAATAAATAGTGAACAAATGAAAAATTAATTCGATTCGATTATGAAAACAACGCAGACACCCTGTATAACACTTAACAGGCATTTTCTTGCACTTACAAGACAGATAATTTAAAAGGCTTTGCACAGATTAAGTAAAACAGTACAGAGATTCGATGGAAGTTGGCAAAAGGCATCTTCGAGACGTTACATTTGCTGGCACGAAACACATGGTGAACCTCGGCCCTAACTCCCCCCCCCACCCCCCTTCCCACCCTCCCCTGCCCAAAAAAAGCCACTTACATTTCAATTAAAGCTAATTCATGCAAAGGACGTTATTTTAAATTAATTTGCCGGGTATTAAGCAAGGTCAAAGGTGAAGCCGGAGATCGGAAGGAAAATTTGCATTATTAAATTTTTGTTGGGAAGAATCTTTTTAATTTTAATTTTTTTCTTGGCATTAATCTAAGCATTTTTAATACTGAAATGAAGTACATAATTTGTTTGTTCTGCAGTATTACCGTACGACGCCTTAGAAATCGGAGACAGGCAACACTTTCTACCTCCACGCCTTACTTTTGGTACGTTATTCAAAATGGTGATTGATTGGTTGCCTATCTTAAGGCATCATCCGCTACGTATCTATTTACTGTGGATAGTGGAAGTGCAAGTGTAAAACGTCCCTCTCTATTTACTATTATAATTTTAGGGCATTATTACGGTTCACGTCATTAATGACCAGCGTTAATGTTGTTGGAAAGATTTTCTTTTTAGGATTAAACTGTATTTTTGTATTAATCTGCACTGTATCAATGAACGTGATCGTGGCGCCTTAGAAATTGAAGATTGGCAACCATATCTACCGCCGTGCTTTTAGTTCGTAATAAAAAAAACAATTGATGAGTTGGTTGCCTATCTTAAGAACTCATCCAGTACCTATTTAATTACTGTCTGTTGAATTTAGGTTAAAGTATAACACGTCATTCTAACACTATGATCATTTTATGGCATTATTTCATAAATTAGAAGCGTGGCCTTGAAAAAGATGCCTGGAGGAGACGCCTAGTTTTAATCTGTTGTTTAATTGAATAAGGGGGCTATTCTATATCAAAACCGTTAAATTTAAAGGGATGTTACATTTTGTTGGTACGGTAACGTTTCACGGTACGTTACGGCAAAGTTTCAGAATACGCTTCTTAGGGACGTATTCTGTAACTTTTTAACGGGTTGTTAAAATTTAGAGGTCCTTTAAAATTTAAAATACAGTTCTATGATTGGTTGTTATCGTAGCAGCCCTTTAAATTTAACGTTTTTGATACAGAATAGGGCCGTATGGCCCGGTATTATAAACGCAAAATAAATTTACTCTATACAATTGTTACTAAGGCATTAAACTGTATAGTAAATTTATTTTACGTTTATAATACCGGACCTTAAAGTGATTCGTTTGTGCGTCATTATATTGAACGTGATCGTGGCACCTAAGAAATTAAAGTTAGGCAGCCCTTTCTACTTCCGTGCTTTCAGGACGGCAGGGAAAACGAAGTTGTTGCTCACTTGATTGATGGGTTGCCTATCTTAAGGGCGTTAATTGTGGCCGCTTGTAATTTTTTCACTATTATTCGTAACGATGATCTTGATCGATGATGGGCCAGCAGTACAATTTCGTTTCTAGATGAGTTTGTAAATATGCTGTGAAATGCAGGAGACTTGTTGTAATTTAGATTTGCCATCGATTGTAGAAGAATTTACGAGCAATGCTTTAATGGCTTTCATAAATATCGTGCAGTAAACCCCGAAATACACATCAACCGAGGGGAGGGGGGCAGCATTCGGCCATTTTAATTATCGACACGATGAAAAATGCCCCGGCCGCGATACGAAACGCTCACGTTTCGTTATCTATATAGGTTGCGTAATAAGCCATAAAAGACTTTTTAACAGTCGTTAAAGTTATTATTACCTGCCAGGGAAGAATAACAAACGAGTTGCGGAGGTGGAAGAGAGATACAGGAGTTTCCAGACGGTCGACACATAAGCGCTTCATCCCCCTTTGCCTTGCCATGCCAGGTCGCTCGTCCTCCCCGGTCTCCCCCCCGGCCCCTGTTCCGAGTGCGCTTTCCGCACACCGTTTTTGCGATTTTACGCGGCCATAAATTAAATGTCAAATTGTATTAATATCAGAGTGCGCCCGTAACATTAAACGAATGACATTTTGCATGTCCTCTATTACGGCGAGCCCCCAGGAATCTACGAGCATCTTTTATGGCACAATAACTCCTCCTAAATACCATCCGCGCGTTATCTACCGACGAATTCATAAATGAATTTATTTTGCGCGATTAAATACGACGCAGGTGGGGTCTTTTTGTGTTAATGCTTGTTTTTGCTTCGCCTTAATTTACTCCGCGGCAACCCCCCCGTTCCCGTTCCATTGGATGGAACTTCACGCCCGCTCGTTTTTCTCAGATCAAAAGGTTTTGCCGGAGTTTACCGGTTTACCCGAGGCACTTAGGTACGTTAAGGTCAAAAGGCCAAATGCCACCCGCGTGTCACTTCATATTTTGCCGCCCTCTCACAGATTAGTTGGGGCATACAAAAACCGTCAAGTTTCAGAATTATTAAAAAACAATTAAAAGAAACAAAGAAAACGGAAAAATTTTACACATTAGGGAAAAATTTCTTAAAATTTTTCAACTTTCTTGACACATTTGTAAAGCATTCTCTTTCACTTTTTGAAAACATTTTCCTTCACTTCTTTCAAGTTCCTATCTGTCGCGAGCCCCTAAAGACGAGCAGCCCAAACGGCGCGAAGCGCTTTCTTCTCATCTGTCTAAGGAGGCCATTGTTTAGCTACCGCCCCCCCTCCCTAGAATGCAATGGTCAAAAAGAAGAAAGAAACAAAATCACAAAAGCAAAAGAAATTTAAATTTCTAAAATCTTAGAAAGTAAAATGTAATTTGTTTCTTCTAACCAAACAGTAGTAGCTAACTTAATTAATTTTTTTTTATCTAATAGGGTTATTAAGTACATTACTTTTTTATGAAAAATTTAGCACACTAAAATTGCAAAAACTAAGTTTTAAACAATAGCTGTCGCGAGCCCCTAAAGGCGAGCAGCCCAAAAAGAGCGAAGGGCTTTTTTCTCATCTGTCTAAGGAAACTTTTGTTTTGACCCCACCAGAATGCAAATGGGCGAAGCCGGTTGTTTTTGATATTAGAAAAAAAGAAATAAGTCGCAAAAGAAAACGGAACTTACATTGCTAGAAGCTTAAAAAGAAAAATTTTACACATTAGGGAAAAATTTCTTAAAATTTTTCCACTTTCTTGACACATTTGTAAAGCATTCTCCTTCACTTTTTGAAAACATTTTCCTTCACTTTTTCTAAACATTTTTCTTCACTTTTTTCAAGACCCTAACTTGCGAGCCCTTAAAGGCGAGCAGCCCAAACAGCGCAAAGGGCTTTCTTCTCATCTGTCTAAGGAAGCCTTTGTTTTGACCCCCCCGAATGCAAATGGGCGAAGTCCGCTTGTTTTTGATATTAGAAAAAAAGAAACAAGTCGCAAAAGAAAACGGAACATACATTGCTAAAAGCTTAAAAAGAAAAATTTTACTCTTTAGGGAAAAATTTCTTAAAATTTTTCCACTTTCTTGACACATTTGTAAAGCATTTTCCTTCACTTTTTGAAAACATTTTCCTTCACTTTTTCTAAACATTTTCCTTCACTTTTTTCAAGTGCCTAGCTGTCGCGAGCCCCTAAAGGCGAGCAGCCCAAACAGCGCGAATCGCTTTCTTCTCATCTGTCTAAAGAGACCTCTGTTTAGCTCACCCCTCTCCATCCCCAGAATGCAATGGGCAAATAGAAGAAAGAAACAAAATCACAAAAGCAAAATGAATTTTAATTTCTAAAAACTTAAAAAGTAAAATGCAATTTGTTTCTTCTAACCTAACCGCAATAGCTTACGTAATTTATTCTTTTACCTAATAGTGTTATTAAGTACATTAATTTTTTTTATGAAAAATTTTGCACACGAAAATTACAAAAATTTAATTTTAAACATTAGGGACAATTTTTTAAAGCTTTTCAACTTTTTTGAATCATTTTCCTTCACTTTTTCTAAACATTTTCCTTCTCTTTTTATAAACATTTTCTTCACTTTTTTTAAAGCATTTTCCTTCACTTTTGTTAAACATTCTCCTTCACTTTTTTATAAACATTTTCCTTTACTTTTTTCAAGTTCCTAGCTGCCGCGAGTCCCTGAAGGCGATCAGCCCAAACATCTGTCTAAGGAGGCCTTTGTTCAACCGCCCCCCCCCTCTCCCTCGAAATGCAAATGGGTGAAGCGCGCTTGTTATTAATATTAGAAAAAAAAGTAACAAAATCACGAAAGCAAAAGGAACTTAAATTTCTAAAAACTTAAAAAATAAAATGTAATTTGTTTTTTCTAACCTAGCCGTAATAGCTTACATAATTTATTTTTTTACCTAATTGGGTTATTAAGTACATTAATTTCTTTATGAAAAATTTAGCACACGAAAATTACAAAAACTAAATTTTAAACATAAGGGAAATTCTTTTTAAAGCTTTTCAACTTTTTTAAACAGTTTCCTTCACTTTATTTAAACATTTTCCTTCACTTTCTCTAAACATTTTCCTTCTCTTTTTTAAAGCATTTTCCTTCACTTTTAGAAAGCATTTTCCTTCACTTTTGATAAACATTCTCCTTCAATTTTTTAAACATGTTCATTCACTTTTTTCAAGTTCCTAGCTATCGCGAGCCCCTAAAGACGAATAACAGAGTTACGTTTTTACGAAAAATTTAGCACACGAAAATTACACAAAAACCAAACTTTTCTACTTTTATTTGCCGCAGTTAACTGTCCTATTTTAGACGAAGTTGTGCTGCGAGGTTGACGGCTTCGCCAAGACAATTCAGTCTTTTGAATAGTTTTTTCAAATAATTTTAACCAGGCAAAAAACTGTTTCGCATTTTTTTTTCGGCGAAAAAAAATGACAAGACATATGCAGTAGCCAATAGGCTAATTACCGCCCCTTGAACACGTGTGCAATTGTTTTTCCCGTCACCCGGAATTCATCAAACAATTTTTTAAAGTACTGAATAATAAATGCCCGTGTGTGTGTGTGAGGGGGCGAGGGAGCACTTCGAGGAGATCACTTCCACGGGGAGCCGACTCTGTCTTTCTCTGTTGTTTTATTTGCGGCGTCAAACGTGCGGTATAAATTATTTGGAGCGACATGTTAAATGTTCCGCCCGCCGCCGGTCTGCGTCTTGGGGAATTCCCCTGCGACTCCGGGACCGCAAAGTAAATCCATACATTATCGCTTAATCCAGAAGGCCGAGCGCATGATCGCTCGAATTTATTTATCATTACTAGGACGCGAATTCTTGTTAAGAAAAAGTAAATAAAAACCGTTTTACACTACCGCCCTCTGTTTTTAAAAGAGTTGATCATATTCTGCCGTCATCAAATGAAATGAAGTCATCGTTAATTCGTTTTCACCTTTTCCGCTATAATAATTCCGGGTACGCCCCGACTACGACTTCCAATTTGGCTTGCGCGAGTTACTACGACGTAGAGAGAACATGATGACGTCAAAATATGAGATGCCGGTCGCTAGTAATAACAAGTACAGAATTATTGTAAAATCAGCTTGCGAAATTTTATTTCTGACCCGTACAACATTGCCTATTATAGCAAGACGTGATCGTCATTTATTTTAGTTTTGTTACTTCTCAGTAAACTTGATTATTTCGTCTTATTTGCTAGCAGTTGTTTTGTTTTGTTTTGCTGCTTAGTTGTGTCGTGTTAATTTTGTTTTTGTTTTTGCCTTTATTTGTTTCTCTAAACGGTTCTTTGCTTTGTTTCTTGAACACCAACTGCTTAGTGCCTTACGACGACGTAGATAGAACACAGTGACGTCAAAATATGCGATTCCGATCGCTAGTAATAACAATTACGGTGTTGTAAAATCAGCTTCCGCAATTTTATTTCTGACTCGTATACCTTGGCCTTACCAGGACTTGAGAAAATGTATAACACGCATTTCATTCTATCGGACATCGACCTTGTGAATGTATACATAAGAAATGAATCATAATTTCCATTTTGGACTCAAAAGAAGTTGACTTTTGCAATGTCTCTGATGAATTTATTTCATGCAAATTGATACTTGAATGACCTTAAGTAAGTACGCTCCTAACGGACCAGACACTTATTCTGAATCATCCTGTATAAGGTTACACCTTAAATTTAGGCAACACAATCTACCCTGTGAAATAATAAACGATTAATTAGATGATTAAAATAATGAATCGTACATTTTGCTTTCAGCCAAACTGATTCGTGTGTTGCCTAACTTTAGGCGTTCCGGTTTTCCTGAAAAAAAAAAGAAAAAACGAGAGAGTCCGGATGCGCCGCGCGAGCCATTAAAGGACGCAAATTTACACAGAGATGATGATGATATAATACGGAGCGTCTGCGATTAAATTACGTCCTAATTAATTTGCACTACTCATTTATCGCCTGATGAGTTTGCGAGGAAATTGCGACTTTTATAATTCCACCGCGGCATGCCTCAATTTTCGCCAGCGAAATTCTCGCCGAGGCGAAACGATTTCGAACATTCCTCGGCGAAGGGTTAGTTAATACTTGACAGTTGTAAGGAAGTACCCGCGTTGTTTGAACAGTCCGTCTTCGATTATTATCATGAACGGGTTTTCAGCAACCTGTAAGGCGTAGTTTGTAGCAAAAAATCAGAACAAATGTAAATTACCGCTCGGCGTACGTGATTCATTAAGCCGACATTCACACAAAACTTTCGAACACTCGGCGGTTTATTCAATTAGGCACAGACACAGATTCTCAAACGTAAACAGCAATTAAAAAATACGTTACGCATCACATTCCAATAGTTATCAGCGCTATTCAAACAGTTTCCATTTGGGACTTAAAAAGATTAGCGTTACGTACACAAACATCTACGTGCATCTTAGTTCTTATAAAATTCTTATGAAAGACATCTCTCGACCTTATTTAATTAACAACGTGAGTTTGTGCAAGCAGCGCTATCTGTTGTTCAAATTCAACAGTAATTTCTTAATGACAGAATGCTAGCCAATAGGTGAATTCAGAAAGTCCGGTAGGACCGGAAGTACCCACGACTAATTTCACGTTGTTTGAATAGTCCGCCTTCGATTACTATCATGAACAGGTTTTCAGCAACCTGTAAGGCGCAGTTTCCAGCAAAAAATCAGAACAATGTAAATTACCGCCCGGCGTACGTGATTCATTAAGCCGAGATTCACACGAAACTTTCGAACGCTGCTGGCTCGTAACGTGCTCGGCACTCAGACTCGTGCTCGTGCAACGAAGGAGTAAAATCTTGCGCTCTAAGCACGTGAGCCAAAACCTGCATCCAGGAGTAGCTGAAGTTTTAATAAATTAAATAATAAATTTGGCTGAATAAGCTATCCCTAAGACACTTTGTGTACGGCGGCTTATTCAATTAGGCACAGACACAGATTCTAAAACGTAAACAACAATTAGTCAAACCGATTTAAAAAATACGTTACGCATCACATTCCAATAGTTATCAGCGCTAATCAATCAGTTTCCATTTGGGACTTAAAAAAGTTAGCGTTAGGTACACAAACATCCGCGCGCATCTTAATTCTTATAAAATTCTTAAGAAAGACATCTCGACTTTATTTAATTAACAACATGAGTTTGTGCAAGCAGCGCTAACTGTTGTTCAAATTCAACAGTAATTTCTGAATGACAGAATCTTAGCCAATAAGTGAATTCAGAAAGTCCAGTAGGATCGGAAGTACCCACGACTAATTTCACGTTGTTTGAATAGTCCGTCTTCGATTACTATCATGAACAGGTTTTCAGCAACCTGTAAGGTGCAGTTCCCAGCAAAATATCAGAACAATGTAAATTACCGCCCGTCGTACGTGATTCGTTAAGCTGACATTCACACAAAACTTTCGAACGCTCAAATTCAACAGTAATTTCTGAATGACATAATCCTAGCCAATTGGTGAATTCAGAAAGTCCGGCTGAACCGGAAGTACCCACGATTAATTTCACGTTGTTTGAATAGTCCGTCTTCGTTTACTAGCATGAACAGGTTTTCAGCAACCTGTAAGATGTAGTTTGTAGCAAAAAATCAGAACAATGTAAATTACCGCCCGGCGTACGTGATTCATTAAGCCGTCATTCCGTCTTGCAATTTGGTGCTTTCTTCACCTTAATAAAACGCCCCCTATACACCCCCCGGACTCTTATTATGAATCATCCTGTACGTGTCCGGACTAGTAAGACTATACTGTACGTTGGCCGAGCGTACTAAAAAAGAAATTAGCAAGTTAAACCGTAGTTCCTTGAGCGCAGCGGGTCGAGAATTGTTGTTTAAAACTAATGATTTGCCTTTATAGGATTAAATTCCGCGCGCGGCAACGTCACCGGCGATAAGTATACGTATAAGGACCGGAAGAACACACATTATGCAAAAGGAAAATAAAGTAAAATATAATGTTAGACAGCGGTAATGCACGCGCACCAGGGCTAAAGAAGACAAATTGCACGAGATATGAAGTGACAGATACAATTTGTGGAATAACTCTGTATGGGGTGAATACATGAATGATAGAGTCGGTAATGCAGTGAACTGTAGGACGGGATTAAGGGGATAAGGGCGAAGCCGCACCGCCGCCGCGCAGCGCACAACGACGTCATCGGCTTACCCCCTTCTCTTTGCACCGCGGCTCCGTTTTACAATATGTTATATTGAATACCTAAACCCCATGAAAGAAAATTGCTCCGTGATTTCTGCCCGTGGGGGAGGGGAGAGGGCAAATATCTGCGAGCACATGTCGTCCTACTCCTTCCTGCTCCTTCTTGCCGCCGGCGAAAGGACGAAATCGATGATCCGGGGGCGGGATTAGCATACGGATTTAATAACACACACACATAGACGAGGACAATTTTATTTTTTCGAATTTCAAATTCGACGATACAGGACACTAATGAATCATGCTAATAATGGGGAGCGGGGGAGAGGCGCGCACATGTGACGCTCGACCACCACCGACCGGACACCGGGTCAATAAATTAGGTGTCCTCATTTGAATATTTTACACAGAATCCATGGGGGGCGGACGGACGAAGGTATTAAACTCCGCACTCCACAGTTAGATTTTATTAAATTAAAAAAAAAACAAGGGGCGTTCGCAACAGGTATTTTCCTAAATTGGCCGCGCCAAATAGATTAGGAATTAAGACGTGCGTAGGTGACCCCCTTGACGTTTGACCCTTCTTCGCTCACCCCCCCCCCCCCATTTAAAAGAGTACACGTGCGTATCGCACAGGTTAAAGCGCCGCGCAGGGGTGAGAGCGAGCCAAGCTAGCAAGGGTGTTCGTGACGCAATCAATTAACGGGACACGTGACCATCCTCTATTATTCACAAGGCATTAGTAAATGAGACAGCATCTGCTACCGGTCCGTCCATCCGTCTGTCCGCTCACGTGCCACCCCATGCGCACGCCATCCTTCGGCTCGTATCTCCTCCGCAATTAGTGGCCCCCGTCCGAAAAAGACCAAACAAACAACCCAACCTTTTCCTTAAGTTACCTCTTCTCTTCTGCCGCGTTTTACCGACGACTTTAATTTATTAGCGCGGTGCGCTGGGTTTGATCATTTGATCAGGTTTACGTTTTAATTTGGGGGATACATCGGGACGCCCCCTTAATTAATTAATATCGCTCGGCTCGAAGTCTTTGCAAAATTTGTTTACCAAACAGTTTACGTTGCGGGATTAACGGTTGAAGTCTCAGTTAGTGAGGAGGGGGGATGCTCAAATATTAAGGATACTAACGTCAATTCGAGCTTTCACAAGAAGGAATCGATATATTCAGACTATGAGGTAGTTCAAGGTCGTGAGGTAGCGATTTCGACCGACACCGGAGGGATTGGTAGGATCAGAGGCAACTTTTTGAATCACACCACAAAGTAGCTTGTTACGGTTTGGAAAACCGCTCTTCAAGAAAACACCCTGTATATCAAGTTTCAATCACATTTATCCTCGTTCGCGCAATATTAAGAATCGTGTGCGTGGGAAACGCTTCATGCCGCACCTGATTGGTCTGGTCCTGGTTGTTGTTTGTAGTTATTAATATTCATAAAATCGCAGCAAGCCTTGGAACTTGACTGACTGACTGTCAGCTCTTTATAAAAATTACAGTCACATGACAATCCCCCTACCCCCTATCGTTACAGCGTGAAAGACGAAAAAATGAGGTAGTTCAAGGTCGTGAGGTAACGATTTTGCCCTACACCGAAGGGATTGGAACTTATTTAATCATATCAAAAGGTAGCTTGTTACGGTTTGGAAAACCGCTCTTCAAGAAACACCCTGTATATGAAGTTCGCTCAACATTAAGAAATCGTGTGCATGGGAAACGCTTCACCTGGTTGGTTTGGTCCTGGGTGGACCAAACAAACGACAAGAAAATCGTAGCAAGTCTTGGAACATTCCTTCACGACTCGGCTTCAAACTCAAAAGATTGGCCACAGTCTAAGGCACTAACTGAAAAAAAATCGGTTGCGTTATCTTCAGTGGTTTAAAAGTTACGAATTTTTGAATGAAAATTGACTCACATCGAGAAGTATGACTGACACGGGAAAATGGCGCAAACGAATTCAACGAAGAATTTAGTGTAGAATTCAAAAATGAAATCAAAACGGGGGGTTTCAATTAAAAAAAATATAACTTTGATATTTGTATCATGCTTGAACACCCTGTACGAAAATATTTTTAAAACGTGCAATGGAAGCGCTCCTGTCACACAAAAAAAATTGAGCCAGTACCTACCTATAGTAAAGAAGTTATGGAACTTTTACGTAGCTCTGGGGCACCCTGTATAATTGCTGCTTCAGTTTTTGCATTTGTCTGTAGATGCAATTCACGTTTTCTGTGAAAATGACGGTTACACGACCAGACAGTCATAAAATGCCGCCGACGCTCCTTTTTTAAGTGATCATTTCTTGAGAACTACAGTTCTTTGAGAGTAGTTATTTCGACGGAGAGATTAAATTGCATTCACACTCTTCGACCTTTAACGCTAGTGGTCCTTCTTTATTTCATCTGTTACACCATTGGATTTTAATGATGTCACGATGTTTTCGATTCATGTAAGTTCAGGAGAATTGCTTTCACACTCCTCGACCTTTAACTCTGTTGGCCTTCCTTTACGTCATGCGTTACTCGACTGGCTTTTAATGCAGTCACGATGTTTCCGATCCATGCCAAATTCATGAGAATTACAGTTTTTTTGCGAGACGTAAATTGCTTCACACTCCTCGGTCTTTAACACTATTGGTCGTTCTTTACATCAGCAGTTATTCGTTTGTGAATTTTAAGGCAGTCACGATGTTTTCGATTCGTGCAAGTTCACGAGAATCACAGTTTTTTGCGAGTTGTCATTTCGACGGAGAGATTAAATTGCGATCACACTCTTCGAACTATAACGCTATTGGTCTTTTTTTACGTCAGGCGTTACTCGATTGAATTTTAATGCAGTCATGATGTTTTCGATCCGTGCAAGTTCATGAGAATTACAGTTTTTTTGCGAGACGTAAATTGCTTGACACTTCTCGGCCTTTAACACTATTAGTCCTTCTTTACATCAGCAGTTATTCGTTTGTGAATTTTAAGGCAGTCACGATGTTTTCGATTCGCGCAGGATCACGAGAATCACAGTTTTTTGCGAGTTTTCATTTCGACGGAGAGATTAAATTGGTTTCACACTCCTCGACCTTTAACTCTATTGGTCTTTCTTTACGTCAGGCGTTACTCGATTGGATTTTAATGCAGTCACGATGTTTTCGATCCGTGCAAGTTCATGAGAATTACAGTTTTTTGCGAGACGTAAATTGCTTCACACCCCTCGGTCTTTAACACTATTGGTCCTTCTTTACATCAGCAGTTATTCGTTTGAATTTGAATGCAGTCGCGATGTTTTCGATTCGTGCAAGTGCACGAGGATTACAGTTTTTTGAGAGTTGTTACTTCGACGGAGAGATTAAATTGCGTTGACACTCCTCGACCTTTAACTCGATTGGCCTTCCTTTACGTCATACGTTACTCGACTGGCTTTTAATGCAGTCACGATGTTTTCGATCCGTGCCAAGTTCATGAGAATTACAGTTTCTTGCGAGTTGTCACTTCGACGGAGAGATTAAATTGCGTTCACACTCCTCGACCTTTAACGCTATTGGTCTTTCTTTACGTCAGGCGTTACTCAATTGAATTTTAATGCAGCCACGATGTTTTCGATCCGTGCCAAGTTCACAAGAATTACAGTTTTTTGCGATACGTAAATTACTTCAGACTCCTCGGCCTTTAATACTATTGGTCCTTCTTTATATCAGCAGTTATTCGTTTGAATTTCAATACAGTCGCGATGTTTTCGTTTCATGCAAGAGCACGAGGATTAAAGTTTCTTGCGAGTTGTTACTTCGACGGAGAGATTAAATTGCGTTCACACTCCTCGACCTTTAACTTTATTGGCCTTTCTTTACGTCAGGCGTTACTCTATTGGATTTTAATGCGGTCACTATATTTTCGATCCGTGCCAACTTCACGAGAATTGCAGTTTCTTGCGATACGTAAATTGCTTCACACTCCTCGGCCTTTAGCACTATTGGTCCTTCTTTACATCAGCAGTTATTCGTTTGTGAATTTTAATGCAGTCACGATGTTTTCGATTCGTGCAGGTTCACGAGAATTACAGTTTTTTGCGAGTTGTTATTTCGACGGAGAGATTAGATTGCGCTCACACTCCTCGACCTTTAACGTTATTGGCCTTTGTTTACGTCAGGCGTTACTCCATTGGGTTTTAATGCTCTCGCGATGTTTTCGAGAGAATTACAATTGTTTGCTCGCAGCTATTTCGACGGAGAGATTAAAATGCGTTCACACTCTTCGATCTTGCTAGTGATTTTTCTTTACGTCGGCTGTTCTCAAATGGATTTTAATTCTGTCGCGATGTTTTCGATTCGTGCAGGTTCATGAGAATTACAGTTTCTTTACGCGTTGTTAATTCGACGGAGAGATTAAATTACGTTCGCCCTCGACCCTTAAACGCTATTGGTCTTTCTTTACGTCAGCTGTTACTTGATTTGATTTTAATGCTGCACGATGTTTTTGATTCGAGAAATTGTTGGCAAATATCAAAATGACGTTTATGGGAGTGATTTACGACATTCAATTGAAAACATTTGTTATCTGTCGCAAAGAATAAACGCACACCGCCTCCTGTTGTTTTAGCGAAGGTTACTTCAACGGCCGAAGGGAGCGTGAAGGGGGCGTGACTCTTCTTAAAAAGCACGTGTAGTACTCTGCGTATTTGCGAGATCAAAGGCTACCGCAATCTCCGGGGTTTGTTTAAAATATTCTAAACGCTCTTTTCGTCTTAAATGTACACCTGTTTCTACACGGGCCTTAGGCAAGCATGCTCGCGAACTTGCGCGTGCCTCTTTAGAAGAAAAAAAAAGATGGTAAAAATAAAGTTTTCAGCCCAAATCATTATCTTGCTCGTGTTCGAGTAAAGTAAAGCTGGAATTAGATTTACTTTTGAAACCAAACATGTCCTGTCTTGTTCTTCTTCTTGCTCCCCTTCTTTTTTTTTTTTCTTAAAGGAACGCTTTAGTTTCCCCGAATGTTCGCGGATTTGATTTAACTCTTGGATTTGCATGGCAAAAGAAGCGCCCGGAGCTTTTAATAAAAACGAACTTTCCGAAACCCACCGCCGCAAGATTCCGCGCCGCGCAAAGCTAAGAGCACACTGCAAGTTGGCGAACAAATTCTTCGCACGATCATTACAAACTTTATCCATCGGAGATGCGATCTGCTCGCTGAAGAAAAGGCTTTTTGCGAGGAGCGCGAGCGAGGAGGAAATCGGTCCGTCGCGACGCCTCCGCCGCAGGAATTTCACTTGAATACGTAATAACTCGGGCTTATGAAACCTTACGCCTTTTTTTTTACTACCCTGGACATATTCCTTACGGATAAACGTGTTCATTCCTCGAGCCTTATACTCGGGGAGCGCGGGGAGAAAATTGCGAAAAGGAATTTGATAATGGATTCACGATCTTGGATATGTAAATTTTATTACTCGCCCGACAACCTGTTTGGGGATGAAGACAAATTGTTGTTTGCATTTTTTATTTGCGCCCGCCGGAAAGCTCGGTTGGTTGCGCCGTCAAATTTCAAGAAAAAAAAAAAACTCCTTTGCTCTCGGTGCAACGCAACGCAGCGCAACACACCTAAACTTTTTTTTTGGCAAAGTCACGAGCTTCTGTTGTTTAACACACAATCTTAGTCACTTGCCCTTGACACGCGGGGGCAGGCACACCCTCTGTTTATCATGTTGACGTAACGCGTGTTCGATGACCGTCCGTAATTACGGGGGCCGGAAATGTTTAGAACTCCCTTTTTTGACCTCGACAAATACATTAGTAAAAGTTATGCGTTCTAATAGGCGAATTTAAACGACAGATGATTACGTACATCATTCGTCCGATTAATTTCATCGTAAATCGTCCAAACGGACAAGGGTGGAGTGTTTGTTTATTAAAATGGAAACAGAAAACTCAACAAGGCAAATAAGAATTAAAGGAAACGTAAGAAGGACTCACTAAAGTAGATTCTTCACGATAGCGTTAAAACCACAGAAAACGACAACAAAATCAGCTGTCCAAGGCGCCGAGGTCGAAGGTGAACGGCCTCTACACAGAGGAAATCCGAAATCACAGCAGGAAAGTTGTGTCTAGGCCACGAAGTCCGACGAACGGCATACGAAACGTGTCCTTAGGAATTCGCATAATGCTAGGAATTTTAAATGAATTTGCTGAGGTGGATTATCCCTCATCCCTCGTTGTTTTCCATTCTTTCTTATTTCATCAACATTTCGCTTTGCTTTTCAAACTCTCTTACGGGCTGTTCTGTTTCGTCTCAACATTTTTTCTCCATTTTTTTTTAAATTATAATGGAATACACTAAGTCAATCTTGTTTTTGAAATAAAAAAAAAAAATCCTACCTGTTTCCTTCTTTCTCGTTGCAAGTCTTGCCGAATTCGTTTTTCTTTTATGTCTACAGGTTTGGCCAAATTATAATTGAATTAACTCTCATAATGCATGCTGCGACAGGGAACGCAGTATAAAAAAAGAGAAGAGATGTGTCTGGTCACGCCCCCACTTGTGTTGGAGGGGGCGCCCGCCGGACGGACCATTCGCAGTTGGCACGAGCAGCCTTTCAGTTTCGACGGTTCACGAACGCCTTCTTTTTTACAGAGGAAGAATTGTTTTTTTCTTCTTCACTTATTCGTAAACCTTCCTGATTTATATAAAAAAAAAAACAAAAAGTAACAAAAACTTCATTTGTTCGTCGGTAGGTGGCGCTACGAGTTGACTTTCTAAATTTTTAATACAGAAAAGAAGAATTATTTACTCTTCGGATTTTATTGCTTTTTACAAAATAATTTGTTTGCGTTTGATTTGTAAAGAAAATTTGAAAAAAAAAACTCATTTTAACCTGCAATAAAGCTTGGTTTATTCGGCGATAGATGGCGCCTGAAATAGTAATCTATTATATAAAGAAACGATATCATTTTGTGTTAATTTCTTTTTGAGATTTGCGCTCTGTTGTTGGCGCCTTGTAATTAAAATTTACTTTTTTTTTGAATCAGCAACAGAGCTTGATTTAGGCTTTAATAAACGGCGCTGCAAATTAATTAATTAATTAGAGATTAATTAAAAACAGCTTCTTAGTAAAAAAATTGGAAGATTTTCTTAATTTAGTGAGAAAGCTTGCCTGTAGATGGCACTGCTAAAAATCGGCAGTTTTTCTTTTCTTTTTTTGTAAATTCTTCTCGAGTCTTCGTGACTTTAAGGAAAGGTTTAAAGACTGTGCGCCTCCTAAGAAAATTAAAAATTCATGTTAAATAGCAAAAAAACTTGATTTGCTCGCCGATAGAGGACGCTACAAATTGTTACCTACATTTCTTTATTTTTTAATGAAGAAAGGTATTTACTCTAGAATTTGTTGCTTTACAGAAACGTTCAAAGACAACATCTTATTCAAAAGAAATTGCTAAATACCGGCAAGATTTGATTTATTCGCCGATAGATGGCGCCTCGGACTGATTTTTCTTTAAAGAAATACAAACGGGAAATGTCTTTGACAAATTATCCCGAGACTTCGTGACCACAGAAACATTTAAGAATTTCGTCTTGAACAAAACAAAATTCGCTTTATTCGCCGGTAGATGGCGTTAAAAATTATTGCTATTATTATTGTTATTATCATTCTTATTACAGAAAGAAAGTTTGAGAATTCGTGGCTTGATGAACTGTAATTTTGCTGATTGAGAAAGAAAGTTAAATTATTTAGAGCCTTTACATAAAAACAATTCATAACAAAACTTTAAGATTAATACGCCGACAGATGGCGTGC
The DNA here is from genome assembly GCA_036172665.1 of Prosopocoilus inquinatus. Classification (NCBI taxonomy): domain Eukaryota; kingdom Metazoa; phylum Arthropoda; class Insecta; order Coleoptera; family Lucanidae; genus Prosopocoilus; species Prosopocoilus inquinatus. Next base: position 11,045,617 of record CM069879.1, read on the forward strand.
AAGTTGATTTTTTTTTAATGCGGGAAGAAATCTATTTTATTTGTAGGTCTTCGTCACTTCACAGAAATATTTAAAGCCTGCGTTACCCACAGATGGCGCTGCCAGCAGATTTTCTTTTAAAATCCAGCAACAAAGTTCGCTTCTTGTTAATTTATTCTCTAGACTTCGTGGCGTTATCGCATTTCGTGGAGCGGTTTAAAGAGAAAAACTAATAATTCGTTTTAATCAGCAACAGAACTTGATTTGCTCGTTGACAGATGGCGCTTTAAATTGATGTTACTCTTATTACACCAAGTGTCGGTTTTTCAATCACAAGTTAACATTAACTTTCAGTTTATTGCTGCGGAAACAATTAATTGTCTTTGTACCTGTTACCATGAAAATAAACTGAGAGTTAAAGTTAACTTGTGATTGAAAAACCGGGCCTTAGACTTAGACAACCCAAGTATTAATAATCGTCCGGCCCGGTTCATCAGTTGTTTACGAAAATATATTAAAAGTAAAACAAAACAAAAAAGATAATTCAGTTACAGACTTAAAAAAAAATTGTGGACGAGAAAATTGACTGCCGCAACAAAAAATAACTCGCTGTGTTTAAAAATGAAAGGGTTTTATTCAATTACGACTTGCTTTTCATCAGTAAAATAAAAAAAAACAAATGCTCACCAAAACGAAACGAACTCCAATGTTTAGGCTCTTTATCTCTCTCAGCCTGAATCTGAAGATTTGCAGGTATTACGTTTTTCTGTTTTTGTTTTAAATTTAATTTCTTTTTTTAAATTACAACGCTCGTCGACGACTTCCGCCGAATTTCCCAGTAGAATGATCATGATCTCTTACTGCAATACGATTAAGCGTTTTTAAACAAACAAATGCTCACCAAAACGAAACGACCTCCAATTTTTAGGTTCTTTATCTCTCTCAGCCTGAATCTGAAGATTTGCAGGTATTTCGTTATTCTGTTTTTTTTTTTAATTTAATTACATTTTCTTAATTACAACGCTCGTCGACGACTTCCGCCGAATTTCCCAGTAGAATGATCATGATCTCTTCCTGTTATACGATTAAGCGAGATGTCTTTTTTAAACAAACTTAATCATTTCGTCTCAAGCTGAACAACATCATTATGTTTTAGCACGTTTTCAATTGTTCAAACGAAAAATGCATTGCGAGTAATTTGTACAGTGATGACGTGTCAAAAAATTGGACGAATGTGGGAAACTTTTTTAATATTGATTTCTCAGAAAAAAATGTTCTTTATGAAAGTTCTGGCATCTCCTCGAACTGAAAATTCACGTGTCAAAATCTGATTATCTTTTGCCATATACCGAGGAAATCAAAATATTTAAAACCGGCGCAGGAGTTTTTTTTTTTAAGATACGCAGGAATGTTGTTTGGAAAAGTTATTCGGAATTGTTGTGAGTTCTCAGATATGAAAACACGGCTGTCTATCTGTCATTATTTCTTCGTTGTTTCTCACCCATCCCATTCAATCCAACGCAGAAGTTTCCATTCACCAGCAACCCGAATTGGCAGAGAGAAAACCCCCGATTGCCAGACATCAATTTAAGTTTATTTTAAATCATATGAAGAAATATATTTTTTTTGTAATTGAATTGTTTTGAAAGCTCTGCGTACGCCCCTACAAATCAGAATTCTCCTCGCGACATGGTCAAGGCCATTCGAGACACGGAGTAAACTACCTTCATTTTTTAGGATACGCAGGAATGTTGTTTGGAAAAGTTATTCGGAATTGTCGTGAGGTCTCAAATGTGAAATCACGGCTGTCTATCTATCATTATTTCTTCATTGTTTCTCGCCCACCCCATTCAATCCAACGCAGAAGTTTGCATTTACCAGCAACTTGGATTGGCAGAGAGAAAACCCCCGATCCCCAGAGATCGATTTAAGTTCACTTTAAATCAGATGAAGAGGTATATTTTTGTAATCGAATTGTTCTTAAAGCTCTGCCCATGCCCCTACAAACCAGAATTCTCCTCGTGACATGGTCAAGGCCATTCGAGACATGGAGTAAACTACCTTCATTTTTTAGGATACGCAGGAATGTTGTTTGGAAAAGTTATTCGGAATTGTTGTGAGTTCTCAGATATGAAAACAGGCTGTCTATCTGTCATTATTTCTTCATTGTTTCTCACCCACCCCATTCAATTCAATGCAGAAGTTTTCATTCACCAGCAACCCGGATTGGCAGAGAGAAAACCCCCGATCCCCAGAGATCAATTTAACTTCACTTTAAATCAGAAGAAGAGATATATTTTTGTAATCTAATTGTTTTGAAAGCTCTGCCTATGCCCCTACAAACCAGAGTTCTCCTCGCGACATGGTCAAGGCCATTCGCGTCATGGTGGAGGTTTTCGTGACAATGTTAAGTTTGAATAAAGGGAATTTTAATTTGCTTTGCTGAATTTCTTTCTTCCTTTCTTTCTTTTTTCACCGAAACCGTTCTCGCTCGGATTCGGATTTTAGCGAGAATTTCGTAATGAGCATTCCTGCACTTGACGATCCCAAATGCAGATAAATCGCATTATTACAAAGTCAGTCTTCGCCCCGGTGCACTGAAATTATCTCGAGTGCTTTATCCGTTTTACTGCGTCATTTAATTTAATATCTCGGGGATAACATAATTCCAGACATTTTCTTCGGCCGTAAAGCAGCAGTTAATAATCATGATCGCGGACATTTCCGCAGCAGAAAATCTGTCTTTCTCTCTCTCTCTCACACACTCTCGCGCGCGCTCGCGCGCTAAACTATAAATCAAATCACGCATCAGCGCTAAATATTGCGCGAGGTTTAATTTTTAATACGTCTTGCCATGAATTATAAGAGTAGTTTTTTTTCTTGTCTCTCTTCTTCTTCTTCATCTCCTTTATTGCCTGACCTGGATTTAATATCGCACATAATTACTTGCGGGCGAAAGATTAAATCCGAAATAATTAAATATAAATCCAGATTACGCGATTAAATTCCTTTCTGATATCCTTCGATTTGCCAGGAGGAGGAAGAATCCTAAATTAATTTCAGATCTGCCTGCGCTACGCCGCCTCCGTTTAATAATAAATTACTTCGCCACGTGATGCTGGACGTTAACAGGAAAGAGCAATTTCGTGCGCCACTTTTCATTCCGACGGCCGCGGCGGCGGCGTAGGTCGCCCCCATCGCCTATGATATTGTGGTGGCCGCGCCGAGCCTGCGCCCTTAACCTGGAAACAAAAAGATTTACGCCGGAGTAAAAATCGCGTTCATTTTAATTATCGCGCATTGTGAGGCTTTTAAGGGAAACTAAGTACGCAAATGAAGTTCGCCGATATACATAAATATAATGGGAGCGTGCAACAAATTTAATTTTCGAGAGGAGGAAAATTCCGGAGGTTTTCTCCGGCTTGCTCTGAAACGCTTCAATTTTAAATTTAGATTTAAACGTCGGCGTCGCGTCGTGGATTTCATTGTCTCGCCTAAAACACTGCTATAGTTGGGGCACAAATGACAGACTTCAGACGATTTCCAGTTCTAAAGAAACTAATAAAATTGATTACGCTTTGATTCTAAAGAGCGTTCGAAAACTGTTTGCGTTCGGAGTTGGCCGCGATTTAAGACTCAGGTACTTACTACGTGGACTGCTGGAAAAGTTTCTGGAAACGGTATGAAAAAACGCATATGAAATTTAGTAAACGGTATCGTTGTTTCTCGAAGTATTCGCCTTTGACGTCAATACACTTTTGCATACGCTCGAACCAATTTCTAAAGCACGTTTTCTACTCTAAAGATGGTACCTCAGAAACCAGTGTCCGGAATGTTTCAACCGCTGCTTCAGCCGACAAAAATCGCTCATCACGCATTTAATTTTTGATATTTGGGAACAAAAAGAAATCATTAGGTGATAAATCAGGTGAATATGGACAATGAGTTATTAATTCAACATTTTTGTTGGACAAAAAATCAACTGTTTGACGGGCTGAGTGAGAGCTGGCGTTGTCATGATGGAGAATAATTCGTTTTTGTTTCTTCTTATTTGATCGATGACTTCCGGCAAACAAATTATAGTATACCAATCAGCATTCACGGTTTTCCGATCCTCCAAAGCCACGGTTGCTGCATGTCCAGTTAAACCAAAGAAACAAGCAATCATTTGCTTCGCAGCACTGCGTGAACGGACAACTTTTATTGGTTTTGGTTCATTTTGAAATACCCAAACGGTAGATTGTTGTTTACTTTCTGGCCCGTACGAATAGATCCACGTTTCGTAACCAGTAACGATGTTAGAAACCAAATTTGAACGACCTCCATTGAATTTCTTGAGCATTTCTTCGCACCATTTGACACGACCCTGCTTTTGCGCTTCTGTTAAATTGTGTGGGATCCAACGACTGCAAAGCTTTCGTACGTTCAAATGATCATGCAAAATCTGGTGTATTGCTTTCATGTTAATGCGTAAGGATGCTTGAATCTCACGGTATGAGACATGTCGATCTCGCTCAAGCATTTCACGCACAGCATCTACATTAGTGGCAACAACCGATGTTGATGGAAGACCTTCACGAAATTCGTCACTGAGAGAGGTACGTCCACGTTGGAATTCGGTAAACCAATTATAAACACTGCTCTTTGATGGTGCTTCATCTCCAAAAGCCAAATTAAGCCGATCGAGGCATTGTTTCGGTGTTAGACCGCATTTGAAATCGTAAAAAATCATGGCACGAAAATTTTCACGCGAGATATCCATGTTTACACAAAATTACTTTTTCTCAAATGCTGTACAAACAAAACTAGTTCACTTGGATAGCAACTGTCAATAGAATTATAGATGAAAAACGTGAAATTTTTCAAATATGACAGTTGATAAACGCTAACAATTCTAGACCTACTAGATTCCAGAAACTTTTCCAGCAGCCCACGTACGAACACAATTGCTTTGCAATTTGAAACTGTAGCAGGAACTGTACTTATTGTTTAAATACGAGTAAATGCAACCGCTCAAATTCTTTCCGTATCCTTTGGAAGCACAGTAATTTTATCGAATTATGGAGAAAAGAAAAAAATATATTTTCGGACCGATTTAAAATTATCACAGCACACCGCGAAAAGCAATTCGCCTTTCTTCGCGAACGGAAAAATTTATCGAATTAAATTATTATTAAACGATTGGTTTCAAGAGAGTTGTCCTACTCAGCGACGAGATGAAACGTGAGCTTTTCAATAAGCTAAAGCCCACGAAGCAACTGACTGGGTGTCTCGGCGACGAGATAAGACGCGAGCTTTTCAGTAAGCTAAAATCCACCAAGTAACTGATTTTTGCACAACTGCATAATCACGTGACAATCTCACCCCGGCCACCCCCGCCTCCGTTACACACAACGTGAAAGACGAGAATTTGGAACAAGTCGAGCTTAATTTAATTTAAAAGGCCTGCTGTTTCAAGTCGTGTCTGATTGCTTTCCAATTCAGTTTTCAAACCCGATTTTGTTTAAAAACGACTGTCTTTTGTTTGCTACAAATGAAACTGGAAATTATTTTATTGCTTCTCGTGAGTCCTTGTTTAGTTTAATGTGAAAACAAATCCTCTCAGTTTAAACTTCGTATAAAATCGCCTTTTTTTGTATTTTTACAATTGAAACTTTCATTTCTTTTTTCTTTTCGTGTTTTTGTTTCCCTGATTGAGTTTAAAATATAAAAAAAGCCCCCGCTACGCCAATTCTACATTATTGTACTCGATTATTATTTTTTTTAATTCATTTTTTATTGTAGTTCTTGTTGATTTTGTTTAAAGTCGACCGTCTTTTGTTTTCACAAACGAAACTAGATTTCACTTTTCAGAAATTATTTTATAACTTTTTGCGGGTCCTTGCTCTGTTTAATTTCAAAACAATTCTTGTTTTCTCGTATTAATTCAGACATAAAATCTACCTGTTTTTGTTTTTGCAATCTTTTTACTTTTTTTTCGTGCTTTCGTTTCCCTGGTTAAGCCTAGTTTTCGAGAAAAAAAAACCCGACTTAGACCTTGTACAAAATCGACCTTCTTTTGTTTTTACAATTGAAATTTTCTTTTGTGTTTTTTTTTATTGTTTTCGTGCTTTCATTTCCACGTTCGAATCTAATTAAGATCTAATTAAGAAAAGTCTATTGCTTTCATTTTAATTCCAGGCAATTGTATTCGATTGTTTTTTTTTTTCATAATTCAGTTTTTATTCCCGATTTTGTTTAAGTCGACCGTCTTTTGTTTCTACCAAATTTGATTTTCCTTTTCGGAAATTGTGTTATTTCTGTTCAGTTTCATTAAAAAGTCAAATTCCGTGCATTTGTACTTGATTGCCTCTTAATTCGGTTTTATTCTCAATTTCTCTTAAAATCGACCGTCTTTTGTTTTGCATTTGCAGTTGTTTTGTTTTTTTTTCTCTTGTTGTTTCGTTTGCATCTTGTTATTTTTCTTCGTCGCGAGTTCATGAAAAAAAACATTTCATGCTTGAATGGGTTCGGTTTTGCTTTTACGTTAGTCTTTTGTTTCAGTTCTACGTCTGATTTTGTTTAAAATCGACAGTCTTTTGTTTTGCTCTTGCTGTTGTTGTATTTGCTTCTTGTTCTTTTTACTTCACCGTCAATTCTCGTTTGGTTTCGTGAAAACAGAACGTTCCATTTTTGCATGGGTTCAGCAGTTTTCTTTTACGTTGGTCTTTTGTTTCAGATTCATGCCTGATTTTGTTTGAAATCGACCGTCTTTTGTTTTGATATTTTAGTTTTTTTGGTCGTTGTTTTGTTTGCCTCTCGTTCTTCTTTTTTCGTCGTCAATTCTCGTTTGGTTTCACGAAAGCGAAATGGCTTATTTTTGAATAGCTTCAATTTCCTTTTACAACATTCTTTTGTTTCAGTTTTACGTCTGATTTTGTTTGAAATCGATCGTCTTTTGTTTTACTCTTGCAGTTTTCTTGTCGTTGTTACTTCGTTTGCCTTTCGTTCTTTTACTTCGTCGTCAGTTCTCGTTTGGTTTCACGAAAGCGAAACGTTTCATTTTTACGTCAGTCTTTTGTTTCAGTTTTACGTCCGATTTTGTTTAAAATCGACTGCCTTTTGTCTTGCTCTTGCAGTTTCCTTTTTTTCGTCGTTGTTTCGTTTGCTTCGTGTTCTCTTACTTCGTCAGTTCCCGTTTGGTTTCGTCAAAAAAAAAAAAACCTTTCGTCTTTGAACGGGGTTCGGCAGTTTTTTTTTTCTTTTACGTTAGTCTTTTGTTTCAGTTTCATGTGCGATTTTATTTAAAATCGGTCATCTTTTATTTTGCTCTTGTAGTTTTTTTTGTCGTTGTTTTGTTTGCCTCTCGTTTTTTTTTTGTCGCCAATTCTCGTTTGGGTTCACGAAAACAAAACGCTTCATTTTTGAATGGCTTCAGTTTTCTTTTACGACAGTCTTTTGTTTCAGTTTTACGTACGATTTTATTTAAAATCGACTGTCTTTTGTTTTGCCCTAACAGTTGTTTTCTTTTGTTGTTTTGTTTGTTTTTTGTTCTTTTTCTTCGTCACAAACTTTCGATTGGTTTCATGAAAAGAAAACGTTTCGTCTTTGAATGGGGTTCGGCAGTTTTCTTTTACGTTAGTCTTTTGTTTCAGTTTCATGTGTGATTGATTTAAACTCGACTGTCTTTTGTTTATTTACTCTTGAAGTTTTTTTTGTTGTTGTTTTGTTTGCCTCTCGTTCTTCTTTTTTCGAAGTCAATTCTCGCTTGGTTTCACGAAAAAAAAAAACGCTTCATTTTTAAATGGCTTCAGTTTTCTTTTGCGACAGTCTTTTGTTTCAGTTTTTCACGTCTGTTACGTCTTTTGTTTCGCTCTTACAGGATTTTTTTGTCGTTATTTTGTTTGTCTCTCGTTTTTCTTTACTTCGTCGTTAATTCTCGTTTGGTTTCAGGAAAACGAAACGTTTCATTTTTGAATGGCTTCAGTGTTCTTTTACGTTAGTCTTTTGTTTCGGTTTTATGTCTGATTTTGCTTGAAATCGACCGCCTTTTGTTTTGCCGTTGCAACTTTTTTTTAGTCACGTTTTGTTTGCTTCTTCTTTTTCTTCTGCGTAAGGTCTCGTTTGCTGGTTTTATGTAAACTAAACTCGGCGACGAGATAAAACGCGAGCTTCTCAATAAGCTAAAATCCGCTAATCTGCTGGCTTTTTTGGATAACTGAAAAATCACGTAACAACCACCCCCCTCCCCCGCTAGACAGGGTGAAAGTTTTGAACAAACGCAGCTTCATTCAGCACACTCTTCACCGGTAGGGGACGCTGCCTATTCCGAATTTCCTTCTTTTTTGCACTACGGAACGCGACTTCATCACCCGCCAACGAAAAATCTGAACGACACTTTCTTTCTTTCTTTTTCATAGAAACTGCAAGCAGCGAAAGCTCTTTTTCTTTCTCATGGAAACTGAAAGCAGAGAAAACTTTTTTCTTTCTCATGGAAACTGCAAGCAGCGAAAGCTCTTTTTCTTTTTCATAGAAACTGCAAACAGCGAAAGCTCTTTTTCTTTCTCACAGAACTAGTTGTTCTTTCTCGTGGAAACTGCAAGCAATGAAAAGCAATGTATTATCTTATCAAGTCTAGCAGGGAATTTTAAAAGCTTGCATCCAGAACGTGAGAAAAATTGTAAGAATCTAAAAAGACGTTGTATGTGTAAGCTAGCGTCGCAAGTCTGAATGAAGTTTTTATTTCAGACCGGAATGATTAATAAATTCAATTTTGTACAAACGTAGGTAAATCCGAATTCTTACAGAGTAATTAAATTAAAGAGAAAGTAAGAGAATTAGCTCGGCAAAGAGTTCATCGAATCAAAGCCAACTTCAGACGTGGCAGATTTTGAACGCACGGTTCTAAGTCTAACTTCTTTTCGCGGAAGTTTCTCGGCAGCAAATCATTGATACCTGGTGGCCGGCCGGCGACCACTTTATCATCGTAATTTCGGCATAAATCTTCAGCAAAAAAAAAAAAAATCAAATCCGCCCGGTAAAATATGGCCCAATACGGCGGACCGCGGGGCCGCCGCCGCTTTAAAGGACCTCTTCCAGCTCGAAATCGTATTAATCTCGGCCGCATTTCCTGCATGAACCGTAAAAATGAGATATCACCCAATATGAGAACCTCCGGGACCGCGCGCCGCACTCTGAATCGAAAAAGAGAAATTCCGGGAGGGAGGGAGGGGGCGAAACACGCACCGCAGAGGGTTATTGGACGTTTGGGGTAATAACGTTTCGGGGAAGGGAGGCGGGGGCAGGATGTAGTGGTGACTTGACGTTGCACACACATAAAAAAAATAAACTGAACTATCAAGTTGCGTATTGTCGTCACGTTTGAAAAATTATTATCTAAATTTGTTTTTTATTTTATTTTTGGAACAACACGCACGTTTTCTTAAGGCAACATTGTTTGGTGAGCATTTCGCAAGTACGGACGTCGACGCGGCGGAAGTTGTCGAGCATGGTTTACCTACGTCGGCTTAGCTGCCACATCAAAGTTCTTTTCCGTCGATGGATCTTATGCAAAATTAACGTTTGAATAGAGGGAATTCCATGCTGACAAATGACACCCAAGTCGTTTCAACTTACTTGAGAATATTACACCAGCAAATCATATTATATCAAAGCAATGAACGTACTCGCAGTATAGCGAGATGCTGATAATTTTGGACTCGGACTTTCAGGAAAATACGGAAAGAGCACTTTGTCACTTCCTGGACGGGTAAAAGGGAATTTGTAAACAGGCAGTAATTAGTTGAAATCATAGATTAGCCAGTTAATCAGTTGCACAATGTCGATCAACTAAATCGATACCTACTGTAGGCTGGACAAATGGTGTCGTGTGGATATGAATCAAAGATGATGAAAACATTTTAGCATCTCGATTCTAACGATTATCCTATGCACAAAAAAGAAAAGAATTTGATAATATGAGCTTCCCTAATACGCTCAGCACTTCATGAACGTGCAACTTGGATTCGATGGAGCGCGCGCGCCCCCCTCCTCATCCATCACATCATTATTTTTAATTAAGCAAGTATCGCCGGAGATGTTAGTCTGTCACTCGCTCCCCTAACCCTCGCAAGGAGAACGAGGACTTAGCGGTTACAGGTTATTTCCATTACGTTCCGAAGATGGTAACCAGGTTAGCGGAACCGGAGGCTGGAGTACACTTAGCGTTTATCTCGTCACTAATAGCACTAATTCTGATTGATGCTTAATTGGATAAAGCCTTCTTGTCGGAGCGATTCTCGTCTTGCTGTTGTACATCCGAACCGACAGACCCCGGGGGGTGGCGAGGGGGGAAGGGAGGAGGAAGCCCCCCGAGTACACACGCGAGAGAGCGAGAAAGTCGATTGAAAAAACAACTTCTCGCCGCGCGAGAAGTTGATTAATGGCGGAGGAGCCAACGACGCGACGTTTGATGTTCACCCCGAAATTATTAAGCCCCGAGTACTGCACTCGTTAGTAAGTGGTTTAAGTTGGCAACTCAACTCGCGATTCGAAACTGTAATTAGGGGTGAGTCTACTGTGCACGTAAGAAAAACAGACGACTGCGTTATTTTAATCTAATTTAGGACGCCGTCGCACAAGAAACGTTGCCGTTGCGAAACAATAATTCCGCTACTTGATGGGGGGGGGGGGGGTGAGGGAGAGGGGAGAGGCAAACTTCCGCAAGCTTGTTAAGTTCGAGATTTCCGGAAAAAACCGGCCCTGTGCTTTAATTACGACGATTAAAACTTCAACAAGCACGTAACACACTCAACAAGAACCAGAGAGAGAGAGAGAGAGAGAGAGAGAGAGAGAGAGAGAGAGAGAGAGAGAGAGAGAGAGAGTTGTAAAAATAGAATTTTCGATTTTTTTTTTTTTGACTAACAGAAATTAAAATTCGACGTTTAAAAAAATAAGAATAATTTAATGCTTGAAAAATAGTTTCGAGATCAGTCGCCCGCCGAATTGCCTGAATTTATCAGAGTTTCAGGCCTTTTGCAGAAGTGGCGTAAGACGCTCGTTCTATGGCAAGTCGATTTGTAAAGTCGGTTTTCTGCCTTTTAACAAGAAAACGTCTTTGTTCAATCGCCTCATTAAATGGTTTTAAAAAAATGATATTCCGCCTGATTTTAAGGATGGTTTAACTTTTATTATTTTTCCTCAAAGAAAACCGGCGCGACAGTGAGGGTGAGGGAGAGGGGAGAGGCAAACTTCCGCAAGCTTGTTAAGTTCGAGATTTCCGGAAAAAACCGGCCCTGTGCTTTAATTACGACGATTAAAACTTCAACAAGCACGTAAAACACTCAACAAGAAACAGAGAGAGAGAGAGAGAGAGAGAGAGAGAGAGAGAGAGAGAGAGAGAGAGAGAGAGAGAGAGAGAGAGAGAGAGAGAGAGAGAGAGAGAGAGAGTTGTAAAAATAGAATTTTCGATTTTTTTTTTTGACTAACAGAAATTAAAATTCGACGTTTAAAAAAATAAGAATAATTTAATGCTTGATAAATAGTTTCGAGATCAGTCGCCCGCCGAATTGCCTGAATTAATCAGCATTTTCAGGCCTTTTGCAGAAGTGGCGTAAGACGCTCGTTCTCTGGCAAGTCGATTTTTGAAGTCGGTTTTCTGCCTTTTAACAAGAAAACGTCTTTGTTCAATCGCCTCATTAAATGGTTTTAAAAAAATGATATTCCGCCTGATTTTAAGGATGGTTTAACTTTTATTATTTTTCCTCAAAGAAAACCGGCGCGACAGTGAGGGTGAGGGAGAGGGGAGAGGCAAACTTCCGCAAGCTTGTTAAGTTCGAGATTTCCGGAAAAAACCGGCCCTGTGCTTTAATTACGACGATTAAAACTTCAACAAGCACGTAAAACACTCAACAAGAAACAGAGAGAGAGAGAGAGAGAGAGAGAGAGAGAGAGAGAGAGAGAGAGAGAGAGAGAGAGAGAGAGAGAGAGAGAGAGAGAGAGAGAGAGAGTTGTAAAAATAGAATTTTCGATTTTTTTTTTTGACTAACAGAAATTAAAATTCGACGTTTAAAAAAATAAGAATAATTTAATGCTTGATAAATAGTTTCGAGATCAGTCGCCCGCCGAATTGCCTGAATTAATCAGCATTTTCAGGCCTTTTGCAGAAGTGGCGTAAGACGCTCGTTCTCTGGCAAGTCGATTTTTGAAGTCGGTTTTCTGCCTTTTAACAAGAAAACGTCTTTGTTCAATCGCCTCATTAAATGGTTTTAAAAAAATGATATTCCGCCTGATTTTAAGGATGGTTTAACTTTTATTATTTTTCCTCAAAGAAAACCGGCGCGAAAGTTTACCCATTGGAAGAGAATTTCCTAAATTGGAGATTATTATAGCTTCGTGATCAGTCGCCGAATAAGTTTTAGTTTGCCTCATCGCATCATTTTAAGGCCTTTTGCAGAAGTGGCGTAAGACGCTCGTTCTATGGCAAAGTCGATTTTTAAAGTCGGTTTTCTGCCTTTTAACAAGAAAACGTCCTTGTTCATTCGCCTCATTAAATTGTTTAAAAAAATAATAATAATCCGCCTGATTTTAAGGATGGTTTAACTTTTATTTTTCTCTCAATGAAAACCGGCGCGAAAGTTTACCCATTGGAAAAATTTCTTAAATTGGAGACTATTATAGTTTCGTGATCAGTCGCCGAATAAGCTTTAGTTTGCCTGAATTAATCGTTTTCAGGCCTTTTGCAGAAGTGGCGTAAGACGCTCGTTCTATGGCAAAGTCGATTTTTAAAGTTGGTTTTCTGCCTTTTAACAGGAAAACGTCTTTGTTCATTCGCCTCATTAAATGGTTTTAAAAAATGATATTCCGCCTGATTTAAAGGATGGTTTAACTTTTATTTTTCCCTCAATGAAAACCGGCGCGAAAGTTTAACCTCTGGAAAAATTTTCTAAGTTGGAGACTATTATAGTTCCGTGATCAGTCGCCGAATAAGCTTTAGTTTGCCTGAATTAATCGTTTTAAGGCCTTTTGCAGAAGTGGCGTAAGATGCTCGTTCTATGGCAAAGCCGATTTTTAAAGTCGGTTTTCTGCCTTTTAACAAGAAAATGTCTTTGTTCATTCGTCTCATTAAATGGTTTTAAAAAAAATAATAATCCGCCTGATTTTAAGGATGGTTTAACTTTTATTATTTTTCCTCAATGAAAACCGGCGCGAAAGTTTACCCATTGGAAAAATTTCTTAAATTGGAGACTATTATAGTTTCGTGATCAGTCGCCGAATAAGCTTTAGTTTGCCTGAATTAATCGTTTTCAGGCCTTTTGCAGAAGTGGCGTAAGACGCTCGTTCTATGGCAAAGTCGATTTTTAAAGTTGGTTTTCTGCCTTTTAACAGGAAAACGTCTTTGTTCATTCGCCTCATTAAATGGTTTTAAAAAATGATATTCCGCCTGATTTAAAGGATGGTTTAACTTTTATTTTTCCCTCAATGAAAACCGGCGCGAAAGTTTAACCTCTGGAAAAATTTTCTAAGTTGGAGACTATTATAGTTCCGTGATCAGTCGCCGAATAAGCTTTAGTTTGCCTGAATTAATCGTTTTAAGGCCTTTTGCAGAAGTGGCGTAAGATGCTCGTTCTATGGCAAAGCCGATTTTTAAAGTCGGTTTTCTGCCTTTTAACAAGAAAATGTCTTTGTTCATTCGTCTCATTAAATGGTTTTAAAAAAAATAATAATCCGCCTGATTTTAAGGATGGTTTAACTTTTATTATTTTTCCTCAATGAAAACCGGCGCGAAAGTTTACCCATTGGAAAAATTTCTTAAATTGGAGACTATTATAGTTTCGTGATCAGTCGCCGAATAAGCTTTAGTTTGCCTGAATTAATCGTTTTCAGGCCTTTTGCGGAAGTGGCGTAAGACGCTCGTTCTATGGCAAAATTCGATTTTTAAAGTCGGTTTTCTGCCTTTTAACAGGAAAACGTCTTCGTTCATTCGCCTCATTAAATGGTTTTAAAAAAAAAGTAATCCGCCTGATTTTAAGAATGATTTAACTTTTATTATTTTTCCTCAATGAAAACCGGCGCGAAAGTTTACCCATTGGAAGAGAATTTCCTAAATTGGAGATTATTATAGTTTCGTGATCAGTCGCTGAATAAGTTTTAGTTTGCCTGAATTAATCGTTTTCAGGCCTTTTGCAGAAGTAGCGTAAGACGCTCGTTCTATGGCAAAGTCTATTTTTAAAGTCGATTTTCTGCCTTTTAACAAGAAAACGTCTTTGTTCATTCCCCTCATTATGTGGTTTATTAAAAAACGTAATCCGCCTGATTTTAAGGATGGTTTAACTTTTATTTTTTCCTCAATGAAAACCGGCGCGAAAGTTTACCCATTGGAAAAATTTCCTAAATTAGAGATTACCGGGCCGTAAAAATTTAAATACAAAAGCATATTTCGCACAGTGCGGAAAGAGTACGCGCGCGTTTATACTTTACAATTCGGTAAATAAACCCGAAGCCCCCTCTGGCTTTTAGTGGCTGCGAGTTGTTTTAAAAACGCCAGATTGACTCGCGCTGTATGAAATTTTTGATTTAAGGGTTCAGAACGTAAATCGAAACCCTTGCTTGTTATGCCCGTGCGCATTATGTATTCGGCGGCGGCGTAAAGCACCCCCCTCCCTCGCCCGGCGCCCCCCCAAAACTTCGTTCCGGATTATTTTGTAGTTTTCCGCTAGGTTTTTCGGATAATGGATTTCGCCGGCGGCGGCTTGCCTCTTTTTTTTTTTTTTCTTTAAATTAAATATCTACTTAAGCGAGAGACAATTTTTAGTTTACTGCCTTGCAAACATCGAGATGTTATCCGGCCGTTCGTTTTTAAGAGTGTTCGACGTCGATAAAACTCCGGGGGAAATTTATCGACGGCGACGGCGGCGGCGGTTTTATAATGCGCGGATTCATTAATTTTAATTCTTGCGCCGGCGCTGCCTTATTACGCCGTTTTCACGGCAGGTAAAAGAAACGACGCCGCATTATTTTCAATGGTGGTATATATAAAGTGAAAAGCTCCTCAGACAAACACTTTCTACATAACAATCTCATCGTGATCGTCGTGTTAGAGCGCGCACGGAAAAATTTAACGAAAGACGGCGGCGAGCCACCATAAAATTAATAGTTTTAAAATGATGTCTATGATTCCCCGAATTAAAAATAAAAAAGATACGAGCAAGCGACACTACTAAAAATAACTTGCTGTAAACTATAACAATAATAAAGAAACAATAGCATTACGATTTAATCAAAAGAATTGCCTCGTATACACGTGAGGCTCACCCACGGTAAAACAAATAAAAAAAGTGGCATAAATAAGGAAATAATTAAAAAAATAGTAATTATAGTATAGCAAGGGTCCGAAGATAATAATATATAAATCGCGGGTTCGAAGATTTTTATAGCCCAGCTGCATTATACCCGAGACGCGCA
Organism: Prosopocoilus inquinatus; assembly: GCA_036172665.1. Lineage (NCBI taxonomy): Eukaryota > Metazoa > Arthropoda > Insecta > Coleoptera > Lucanidae > Prosopocoilus > Prosopocoilus inquinatus. The sequence continues at coordinate 11,061,037 of CM069879.1, forward strand.
GGGCGTCTCGGGATAAGACGGGAGAGAGGAGATAATGCAGCTGGGCTATAAAATTCTTCGAACCCGCGGTTTATATATTATTATAACAATTAAATGGAACTTAGCTAAAAATACTGTTTAAAAAATAGTCTGTTTAATATTTCTCAAGAGTTCTAATTAATTCCCGTCCGAAAGTTTACTTATTTCGTTTTAACAGTGCATTATTTTGAAGTTAAGACTGTCGTCGTCAATGTCAAAAAGTGACGTATATGATCAGCTGTGTTCATATTATTAATTGGTAGGAGAGGAAAAAAATATTATTAGGCAAGATCCGGATAATCAAGTTCTCCGGTTGAAAACAATATACGTAATGGTATATTCTAGCGAGAAAAAGGCATTAAAACAAAAATTTGGTGAATTTTTTTTAATTAAATTAAACTGATAACAGTGTCAATGAAAACTCGGTGTAATTAATTGAAAGAGTATCGATTTAATTTATTTTACACGAAATAATTAATCTCGTGGAGAGAAAGAACGTTCATCGCAGCGAACAGCTTGAAAGTTTGCACAAGTCGACGAAAGCGCAGCCGAAGGAAGCGTCTCGCCTGACAGTGCGAGATACGTTTTGCTCTCTTGTTAGGGGGCTCCTCTGTGCGAGATGTTTCCAATTCCTCCATATGTTTGTCTGCCTTGATTACTGTAATTAACTCGACTCCGAGAAGTGTGTAAAGTCGACGCAAAATCACAGCCTGGCACACACACAGTCGACAACTGTAAACAAGTCCTCGCGAACGATATTGTTTAAAGAAAGTTCAAACTCTCAGACGCAATTATAAGTATACAATCGTCTTCCTCTGTTATTGAAACTATCTTCTTCGTTTTTTGGATAAGAAGTGTATCTACCGTCCGTTTACAAGAGAAGGTGACCAAGTCCGCCGATATTAGTTTTGATTGTTTGATTGATTGCATAAAATCAATTATTTTACCTCAGGTTAGTCTATATTGATTTTTATGAGTTTCTAGAATATGTATTTTGAATTAAAAAAGATTGAATGTAAGGTACGTGGGCATTAAAAATTAAAAAATGTAAAATTTTGGACTTGGCCACCTTCTCTTGTAGACCGACGCTGTGTAGATACTATGTGAAACGTATCTTTAACAACACTATTAGTAAAAAGTAATAAAAAAGAAGTAATTCTTTTTGTAGGGCGTTTATTTGAATTTTCAGAAAGTTGTATACACCGTGTCCGTTTCAAAACGTTAACCCCTGAAGATTTTCGTGTAGGCAACCCGTCAATCAAATCAGAGATAACTGCGCGCGCTTTCGTCGTCCAACTTAAAGCATGAAAGTAGAATGGGTTGCCTACATCAATTTTTTTTTCTGATGATTTGGGTGAAAACTGCGTAAATTTGATGGAATTATCGACGTAGAGATGGCGCTCGTCTAATTAAAAACGAGTTTGTTTGCGCCCTAAGTGTCAATACTTTTCACTGCAGTCAGAAACGATTTGCAACAAATTGTTTAATATCTTTGACGATTGGTTAGTTTCTTTTGGTTTCTCTCTTTCTTTCAGTTGGTTTTTTGCAAACCCAAGAGATTTTGAATAGTTCCGAGGAGAAGTGTCGCTGCTGATCGGTAGATGGCGGTGTAAATAATTCCAATCGTCCCTATTAAGAAGTTAGTTACTTGTGGTTTTCCAAAAAGAAAAAAAAGGAAAAACGGACTTCCGAAAACGAGGAAACGAAACGGGAAACTGCATCGACTGTACGATTTGTTTAGCCATCGTAGTATTGTGCAGTTGTTATACAGGGTTTTTTCTTACTTTGTGCAAATAAAAAGACCTTAGTATAAATACACGAAATGCTACCTTCTGCGGATATCTTTTGGTAGCCAACAAATTTTCGAAAGTACCACTTGTTTGGAACTGTTGAAATGTGCGAGGTAAAAATATTTAGGTCAACGACGTCTTGTTCTCGGTTTGAACACGCCCACCGATGCCGCACTCGATCTTCAACGCAGCCGTTCGTAATAATAATAACAATCACTGATATCGTTTATTAATTATTTTATTTAAAATTTTAATTCACTGAGCGAAGTAATATTACATTTATTTGTTTTACGATATCAACTATCGATGAACAAATCCGAAAATGTATGCACCAATTAGGCGAGCGCGCTAAGAATGTTTTTTTTCCTTCCCCTTCTTACGTAAATCAACTTTTGCTAATCTCGCCGCTAGCTATGAAAGTACTACTACTTACAGCGTGGATAAAAAGTAAATGTGTCAAATTTTGATGAGTCTATTAAAAATACATACGCAATGAGAAATTACAGTTTACCGCACGCGATATTCGCAGCTTCTTGAATTGCACTAGTTTTTAATTTAAAAATACTTAAACTTGTAATTAATTGGAGTGAAGTTACATTTATTTATTTTAATAAATCCAGGCACATTTTAAAAATAATAATAAAAGAATAAATTTCCTTTATTGCAAGATTATTTACGCCATAAAACATTATAGAATTTAGGGAAGCAAATGTTTTGATTGACCAGCTGACCGGGCGGCTGATCTTTACATCTTTCGTGCACAACGTCAAGTGAATCACTGATCTATCTTCGACGTCGGGCTTCGGTAATTCGATAGGCGGCCGCGTTCCACTTTTAGCTAAGCCAGCAGTTCTCAAACGGTTTAGTGTAAACCTGCCACAGCGTTTTTCTCGAAAACTATTAAATTTTTGTTAAGAACAAATGAGTTCAATCGTTGCCGTTTATGGTGATACATGTATTACAGGTTTAAATATTTGCACACAGTAAAAGAACACCCAGTAGATGGAATGCGTAAAACCGATTGGCCTATTTTAGATGGCGCTCTTGCGACTACTCATCTCAACACAAAGCACGCTCGCCTTTCATTTTCAAAACTGCTAATATGTTGGAAAATTTGGAAGCAAAAATGGTTCTTAATCCCGTCCAGAGATGGTGCTGCGCCTCTCCGCGCCTGAATGCTTCCAACCCGAACGGGACTCGGGACAAAACCTAAAAGATCATGACGAGTTGAGTTTAGTAGTTAAAACGTATCCAATATTTCGTCCAGAGATGACGCTGCACGTATTCGTTGAGAACCAACTGCTTTACGAGTAGATGGCGCCTCAAACGGTTCATTAACGCGCGCTTATTTGTACGAAGCAGTTAATTTTTTAACCAACTTGATCTGAAAACTACTTTTTCTTTTTATTGCTAATTGTTTATTCTCGTTGTCATTCTGATAGACGAAGAAATGCTCTTCATTCAATACAGAATTAGAAGAAGAAGAAGAAGAAGAAGAAGACGAAAAAATAGTTGAAAACCGTAACGTTTTGATACCATACAGCAATGGTCTTGAAAGTATGTTTTTTTTTGTGTACAAATTGAAGATCGCATACAGGGTGTTTAAACCAAATTCTAAACTCTAAAGAAATCTAATTTTAATGATATTATTCCTGTAATATCGCTTCAGAGTTGCAGCTTGAAATGGGGGTTTGAGCAAGGGGGGCTCGATGATTTTTTTTTTTATTCTGAGACAGTGGCGGCGGTTGCTGCATTCATTTTAGGGGAGCTAAGGGTCGATGTTAAAAAAGAAAGGTTTGGAATCTCTTATGTCAGCGTTTCCCAAACTTTTAGGTATCGCGCCCCCCCTTTTGAGCTCTGTTATGATTCACGCCCCCTCCCCCACCCCCTTCGTAGCATTTTTTTAATATTTGAAATTCATCGTTACATTTCATAACTGACAGTAAATAGCACATTTGTTTGATTGAACCTTGTTTGCTAATCCTGAAACACATTCATACAATTTCAAAATTCAAAAAAAATCTCTCGGTATAGTACACTCGCGAGTATTAAATTTTGGTCGTCACTGTCAATAAAAATGTCAGTTTTAATTCCACAGATTAGAAATTTTCGTTGGTTTTTTTTACCACGAAAGTGTCAAAATAAATTAAATATTTAAGAGACTTAGCATTCAAAATTAAAAAACGTAAATTTGATAGATTTTTCGACGTAGAGGTGGCGCTTGTCTAATTAAAAACGAGTTTATTTGCCCTAAGTGTCAATATTTTTCACTGCAATCAAAAGAGATTTGCAACAAATTTTTTAATATCTTTAACGATTGGTTAAAAATGTAAAATTGTAAAATTTTTGACTTGGCCGCCTTCTCTTGTAGACCGACGCTATGTACATACTATGAGAAATGTACCTTTAACAACACTATTAGTAAAAAGTAATAAAAAAGAAGTAATTCTTTTTGTAGGGCATTTATTTGAATTTTCAAAAAGTTGTATGCACCATGTCCGTTTTAAAAGGTTGACCCCTAAAGATTTTCGTGTAGGCAACCCACCAATCAAATCAGAGATAACTACGTGGGCTTTCGTCGTCCAACTTAAAGCATGAAAGTAGAATGGGTTACCTACATCAATTTTTTTCTGATGATTTGGGTGAAAGCTGCGTAAATTTGATGGAATTATCGACGTAGAGATGGCGCTCGTCTAATTAAAAACGAGTTTGTTTGCCCTAAGTGTCAATATTTTTCACTGCAATCGAAAAAGATTTGAGATTTGCAACAATTTTTTTAATATCTTTGACGATTGGTTAGTTTCTTTCGGTTTCTCTCTTTCAGTTGTTTTTTTGCGAACTCAAGAGATTTTAAATAATTCCGAGGAGAAGTGTGTCGCTGCTGATCGGTAGATGGCGGTGTAAATAATTCCAATCGTCCCTATTAAGATGTTAGTTACTTGTGGTTTGCCAAAAAAAAAAGGAAAACGAGGAAACGAAACGGGAAACTGCATCGGCTGTACGATTTGTTTAGCCATCGTAGTATTGTGCAGTTGTTATACAGGGTGTTTTCTTACTGTGTGCAAATAAAAACACCTCAGTATAAATAAGTACACGAAATGCTACCTTCTGCGGGTATCTTTTGGTAACCAAGAAATTTCGGAAGTACCGCTTGTTTGGAACTGTTGAAATGTGCGAGGTTAAAATATTTAGGTCAACGACGCCTTCTTCTCGGTATGAACACGCCCACCGATACCGCACTCGATCTTCAACGCAGCCTTTCGTAATAATAATAATAATAGTATCACTGATATCGTTTATTAATTATTTTATTTAAAATTTTAATTCACTTAGCGAAGTAATATTACATTTATTTGTTTTACGAATTAGGAGGGGCTGCCAACATAGCTGCTATGTTGACAGCCCCTCCTAATTCGGAATACGTACTAGCGTTAAAGCAACTATGTTGGCAGCTCCTCCTAATTCGGAATACGCACCGCCTCTGTTCTAAGGGATCCAGACTAAAAAAAATTGTTTGCAATCTCTTATGTAAATCAATCATTCTTTTCTTTTTGTCGGAAAAAATCCAACGAAGGAGAAGCTTCGAGCCGCTATAAAATTTTGTAGGTTATGTTTGGCTCGGTTTGGAAAGGTCGGATTCGACTTGTGCCCGATTTCTTCACCTCCTGATAAATCTATCTGCCAGGTATTATCCTTGGAAACCATTGCGTCGACAATAGTTTCCGAAGATGTTACCTGGCAAATAAATTTATCCGTAGGTGAAAAAATCGGGCCTTAATAACATATAATTTTGAAAATGGAATTTCTTCCGACATGTCAACTAGTCAACCTAATTCAATGTGATGCTTGTAGCATATGATTTTTTAAATTTTAGTTAAAGGTTGGCCATGAAAAGCAAAAGTACATTTAAATTTCAATCATAAAGGATGATAGCATGGACAGGAAAAGAGGAAATGGCAAACCTACCATCGGAACTACAGAAGTTATTGGAAATTATACAGTAAATTTTTATTTATAAAGGTATTTCGCACTATACTTTTTGCTTTCCAGAGCCTCCCTTTATCAAAAACTTAAAAAAATTATACGGTATAATAAACGGATTTGGAAACTTAACGTACACAAATTTTATTATAGTAACTCGAGGCTTCTCCTTCGTTGAATTTTTTCACGAAATGTTTTATCTAGTTACTAATTAATCCTTTGAATCATCCATTTTTCACTCACAATCAGTAGTACCTAATGATCTTGTAACAACAACACCTATTTCGTATCATCCTGTATATAATGAAACGTCCGGTCTCTTCATTAAAAATTAAACGTCCAGCCAAAAAAAGAAAAAAAAATGTTATACCCTCTTTTATGTGTGGATCAATACGAAACTAAATAGGTTTTTTTTATTGGAGCCTAAAATTTATAGTTTTCTCCTCCTCTATCAGTTAATTGAGAGTCAAGTTTTTATATGTGTACCTGTGCGGAGGTGTTGGGGGGGAGCGACGAGGGGGATTTACGTTCTCGTTCTCGGGGGAGGTTTGGTTTATTTAGTTAACACCGATCGCGAGCAGTAACTTATGGGGTTGGAGAGAGCAATACGGGCCGGGCGGCTCGGCGTAATCTAAGGCTGGCCCCGGCCCGGCCATGCATACTTGAGCAGGTGAGTTACCCTGCGTGTGTGTTTGCTTTCAGAACACGCCGTTCGGAGAGAGCGTCGCTAGGCAACCGGTGACGTCACGTCCATCTAGCGGTGAGTCACTCAAGCAGCCTCCGACGCCTCGTGTCCTCGACGTCGTCGTCGGTCGTCCTGCTGTCAGATGAGAGAAAGAATCATCGTGTGCTGTGCGGCCTTGGGGAGAACGACTTCCTCCGCACGCTCAGGTAAGACGTTTATGTGTTTTATGTACGCCTCCCTGAAAATTTAACGCGCGCCCCCCCGCTTTAATCGAAGTCGGACATAAAGTAGAAAGTTTTTCCGGCCGTAATTTTCGCCCGGTTTTTAAGGGAAACCCTTGCTTTCTTTCTGGTTGGTCGGTTTGAAAGGCGACGCGACGACTCTGCCCGGAAAGAAATTCAGTTAAAGCGAAAGTCAAATTCAATCTTACGATCAATTACTCTCCGAGTGTATCTAGCGTCGGAAAAATATAAAAATATTTTCAACCCCTTGATACGTACCTTTCTACTTTGTTAAGTGGACACGATCGTATTTACTTCTTATACAGGGTCATCGGAAGTACCTTGGTTTAATTATGACATAAAAGCCATGTTCTAACACTCAGCTTTATTTTTATTTCATTTGAGTTTGTTTACAGGAAATACCTTGGTTTAATTATGACGTATAGCCATTTTCTAAGCCACTCAGCTGTTTTTCTTTTTAAATTTCATTTGTATTTATTTACAACAATCAAAAGTGCGGCGCGTTTTTGTCACACGATGCTTTCGCCTGATAAATTAATTATTTTACCCATCAATTGAGAGGTTATGTAAATACTTAAGTTAAACTCAACTTTGCAAACTTTGTAAATTAATGTTTGCTTCGTGGTTGTACTGAATTTTTTTTTTGACTCCGGTCGACTCAAAAATGTTTCGGATTTAAAAAAAATGACGTATCGTCATCCGGCTCGGCCGATTTAATCGCAGAAGTCACTCTCGCGCTTATTATACAAAATGAAAAAGAAATTCCCCGGAGAAAGTCGGGGAGAAGTGATTTAGGTTGAAGGTTAATCAATGCTGCTGCTGCTGCTGGTACGGCTTCTCTGCCAAACTCGATATGTTCAGACCCCCCTAATCATTTATATTGCATCATATTCTGCGTGATGGTATTGAGTCGGATTGCATCCGGAATTCGATTTTTTTTAAATAATTGTAGAGTGAGGTGAGCCCCGCTTTTAAACTATACGTGTTTTATAGTCTGATGTGATGAACCCCCCCTCATAATTTCTGATGGTTTCGACTTGTATTGCATCCGGAATTCGATTTTTTTTTAATTGTAGAGCGAGGTGAGCCCTGCTTTTAAAGTACACGTGGTTGTCAGAGGGTGCGTTTGTAGTTGTGATGAACCCTTCCTCATATTAGGTTTTAGTTGCATTCGAAATTCGATAACCATTTAATTTGTTCAATTATAGAATGAGATGAGGCCAATTCGTTTTTGCTTTTAAATTCCGTGCGGTTGTAAGAGAATATACAGGGTTCTTCTGGATTCGATATACCCTTTGCATCGTTCTAGGTCATCGGTTTCACTTACGTTCAGACGTCGAGAATCATTTGATCCCATTTTTATATTGTGTAGAGTGATAAATGGCCTTTGTTTTCTTGCTTTTAAACTTGTGTACCTGTACGGTGTACAGGGTTTTTCAAAATACCATGTGCCGAACACTCTCATCCCTTGTTTGCGTCATACTGATGGTTTTGTCTCACAATTAGATTCAGTTGCAAGCAGAAAATCATTCTTTTCTTTTGTGTAGAATGAGGTGGGCCAATACGTCAACGTATAGTTGTGAGAGGTTGGGTGTATATGTACATACAAGTATGTACGAGTCATTTAAACTCGATATACTCAATCCCCCTCATCATTTTATGATGGTTTTTTCTTAGATTCAGTCGCAAATTTTATAATCAATTCACTCGCAAATTTTATAATCATTCCTCTTTTTTGTATCGAGTGAGATGATCTAATACGTCTTCGTATAGTTGTACATGTATGCAGAGTACGTACAAGTCATCTAAATTCGATATGTTCAACCCTCTCATCGTTTTTTGATGGTTTTATCGCAAGGAGAATTCGGTAGTCATTCCTTTTGTGGTATGGAGTGAGGTGGGCCTATGCATCATTGTATATTTGTGAGAGGGTGTGTGTATATGTATGTACAAGTGTGAACAGGTCATTTAAACTCGATATACTCAACCCTCTCATCATTTTTTGATGATTTTTTCTTAGATTCGGTTGCAAGTAGTATTTTATAATCATACCTTTTTTTGTTCAAGGTGAGCTGGACCGATATATCAATGTATAGCTGTCACACGTGGTTATATATGTATGTACAAGTCATTTAAACTCGATGTATTCAACCCTGTCATCGTTTTTTGATTGTCTTATCTTAAATTCGGTTGCGAACAGAATTCGGTAATCATTCCTTTTTGGTACAGAGTGAGGTGAGCCAATGCATCGTTGTATATTTGTGAGAGGGTGGGTGTATATGTATGTACAAGTGTGAACAGGTCATTTAAACTCGATATACTCAACCCCGTCATCATTTTTTGATGATTTTTTCTTAGATTCGGTTGCAAGTAGTATTTTATAATCATACCTTTTTTTGTTCAGAGTGAGCTGGACCAATTCGTCAATGTATAGTTGTGAGAGGGTGGTCATATATGTATGTACAAGTCATTTAAACTCGATATGTTCAACCCTGTCATCATTTTTTGATGATTTTTTCTTAGATTCGGTTGCAAGTAGTATTTTATAATAATACTTTTTTTTGTTCAGAGTGTGCTGGACTGATATATCAGTGTATAGCTGTGACACGTGGTTATATACGTATGTACAAGTCATATGAACTCGATATGTTCAACCCTGTCATCGTTTTTTGATTGTCTTCTCTTAAATTCGGTTGCGAACAGAATTCGGTAATCATTCCTTTTTGGTACAGAGTGAGGTGAGCCGATGCATCGTTGTATATTTGTGAGAAGGTGGGTGTATATGTATGTACAAGTGTGTACAGGTCATTTAAACTCGATGTACTAAACCCTCCTCATCATTTTTTGATGATTTTTTCTTAGATTCGGTTGCAAGTAGTATTTTATAATCATACCTTTTTTTGTTCAGAGTGAGCTGGACCAATTCGTCAATGTATAGTTGTGAGAGGGTGGTCATATATGTATGTACAAGTCATTTAAACTCGATATGTTCAACCCTGTCATCATTTTTTGATGATTTTTTCTTAGATTCGGTTGCAAGTAGTATTTTATAATCATACCTTTTTTTGTTCAGAGTGTGCTGGACCGATATATCAGTGTATAGCTGTGACACGTGGTTATATACGTATGTACAAGTCATATGAACTCGATATGTTCAACCCTGTCATCGTTTTTTGATTGTCTTCTCTTAAATTCGGTTGCGAACAGAATTCGGTAATCATTCCTTTTTGGTACAGAGTGAGGTGAGCCGATGCATCGTTGTATATTTGTGAGAAGGTGGGTGTATATGTATGTACAAGTGTGTACAGGTCATTTAAACTCGATGTACTAAACCCTCCTCATCATTTTTTGATGATTTTTTCTTAGATTCGGTTGCAAATAGTATTTTATAATCATATCTTTCTTTGTACAGAGTGAGCTGGACCAATACGTCAATGTATAGTTGTGAGACGGTAGTCCTGTATGTGTGTACAAGTCATTTAAACTCGATATGTTCAACCCTGTCATCGTTTTTTGATTGTCTTATCTTAAATTCGGTTGCGAACAGAATTCGGTAATCATTCCTTTTTGGTACAGAGTGAGGTGAGCCGATGCATCGTTGTATATTTGTGAGAGGGTGGGTGTATATGTATGTACAAGTGTGTACAGGTCATTTAAACTCGATATACTAAACCCCCCTCATCATTTTTTGATGATTTTTTCTTAGATTCGGTTGCAAGTAGTATTTTATAATCATACCTTTTTTTGTACAGAGTGAGCTGGACCGATATATCAATGTATAGCTGTGACACGTGGTTATATATGTATGTACAAGTCATTTAAACTCGATGTATTCAACCCTGTCATCGCTTTTTTGATTGTCTTATCTTAAATTCGGTTGCGAACAGAATTCGGTATTCATTCCTTTTTGGTACAGAGTGAGGTGGGCCGATGCATCGTTGTATATTTGTGAGAAGGTGGGTGTATATGTATGTACAAGTGTGTACAGGTCATTTAAACTCGATGTACTAAACCCTCCTCATCATTTTTTGATGATTTTTTTCTTAGATTCGATTGCAACAAGTATTTTATAATCATACCTTTTTTCGTACACATTGAGCTGGACCAATACGTCAATGTATACTTGTGAGAGGGTAGTCACATATGTATGTACAAGTCATTTGAACCCGATATGTTCAACCCTGTCATCGTTTTTTGATTGTCTTATCTTAAATTCAGTTGCGAACAGAATTCGGTAATCATTCCTTTTTGGTACAGAGTGAAGTGGGCCGATGCGTCGTTGTATATTTGTGAGAGGGTGGGTGTATATGTATGTACAAGTGTGAACAGGTCATTTAAACTCGATATACTAAACCCCCCTCATCATTTTTTGATGATTTTTTTCTTAGATTTGTTGCAAGTAGTATTTTATAATCATACCTTTTTTTGTACAGAGTAAGCTGGACCAATACGTCAATGTATAGTTGTGAGACGGTAGTCCTGTCTGTGTATACAAGTCATTTAAACTCGATATGTTCAACCCTGTCATCGTTTTTTGATTGTCTTCTCTTAAATTCGGTTGCGAACAGAATTCGGTAATCATTCCTTTTTGGTACAAAGTGAGGTGGGCCGATACATTATTGTATATTTGTGAGAGGGTGTGTGTGTATGTATGTATGGGTGTACAAGTATGAACAGGTTATTTAAACTCGATATACTCAACCCTCTCATCGATTTTAAATTATTTGTTTCTTAGATTCAATTGCAAATAGTATTTTATAACCATTCCTTTTTTGGTACAGAGTGAAATGGGCAGATGCGTCTTCGTATAGTTGCGAGAGGTTAAAGTATATGTGTATACAAACATGTACAAGTCATTTAAACTCGATATACTCAACTCCTTCATCGTTTGCATGTTTGTTTATTTGTCAGTTGCATCAGTTGCATCAGGTGCTTGATGTAATCATTCGGCGTTTCTTTCGTGGGAGGTTGGACGCTAAAGTCCTTGGTTTTAAACTTTACGTGCGTACGTATAAAGGGCTGTTCGAAAATCGTACGCGCAGTTCGAAACAAAATAATTAAGTTTAAACAACATGGGCCTAAATTAAAAAAAAAAAAAAAACCAGAAAGAAAACTTCCGAACTGCGAAACCTTACGTATCTCTGTTTTTTGATGGTGCAGTGTAGTACGTGCATAGCTGTGAGGTTATGTTATCAGAAATTGCATGGAAGATTTAATTAATTTTTCGAAAATCGATCGCTCTGACTGTTAAGGTGATAACTATAAGTGTATAAAATATGATATGCCATGATGCTTTTAAGTTATGTAACTATGTACAAAAAAGAGCAATTCTGAGAATACAAATCCAAAAACTATGGCGTAAATTTGTCTCTTTACCAACTTAAAAACTACGGCCTAAATTTGTCTGTTTACTAACTTTAATATTCATAATAGAAATATTCATAAAAAAATTTTATAAACAAGTTTATTCTGCGACAAAGATAATCAAGTGAAACACTGACGTCATCAGTGATTAATGAAAACATTTATCTCCTCAGCGTTATTTAATGTTAAACTGATTTTGAAGAACCCTGTATAAACAAACGTTTATACAGGGTGAGTCGACGTATTTCTTCATAGAGCTATTTGCAATCCATCTGACTCTGGCATGCGTTATAAAAATTCGGATGTACATAGTACCTTAATTTCTGCGTTTTCAGAAAATAAATTATTTGTGACAACACCAGTTAATGACTTTGCCCGTGTTTTCCACGGCCGCCAACTAACTCGCTTTGCGTAATTACTGTTCGAACGCGTGGTATTTTCGTTTCTTTCACGGAAGCCGCTCGTTTTTAGCGATTTGCCAATTTAATTATTTAATTTTCCGCCGGCCACCGACCGGATTAAAACTGACTAACAACAAAACCGATAACGCCGACTCAAAACTTGCCGGGGAGATAATCTCTTGGCGGCGCTAATTTCACACGTAACATCAACACATACTGCACAAAGGCGCGCGCGGGAGGGGGGGGATGGATGTGTTAACCCCCCTGTCTAGCCAAAGCTAGATCCTTTCAAATTAAATTTACACATTTTCACATTGTCGCAGTTACAGGATGTTTGCATCGATTATATAAGACGAATTACAGAATTTGGAACTTCCGCTCTGTAAGGGTGTTGCGTGTTAACCCTATCTTCCTTCCAAATGACATCGTTTTCTTTTTTAATATCGTAACATGACCAATTTAGAACCTCTGCAGTACATATTAATCTCCCTTTCTTTTTAAATTTTGTAACAAATTTAGAAATTCTGCTGTGTAAGGGTGCTGTACATGTGCATTGACCCCACCTTTCTTTGAAATTAAATCAATTTAAATATTTCCTTTAACCAATTTAGAACTTCTGCTGTGTAAGGGTTTTGTACATGTAGATTGACCCAATCTTTCTTTGAAATTAAATCATTTTCTTTCAATTTTTTAAGCAATTTTGAACTTCTGCTGTATAAGGGTACTATACATACACAGTGATCCCATCGTTCTTTCAAATTAAATCAGTTTTTATATGCGTGGAATTTATAGAGTGCCGAACAAGAATCGGTCAACCTATGTACGTTAAAGGCGTAACATCTTTTTTTTTTCTTTCTCTTTTTCTCTGTTAATGGAAACATCCCCCCGTAACAGATGGCGGCGGTGGCGCGTAGTTTTTAACGGCCCCGTTTTAATCGAGTTATTTCGCATTCATGTGGCGGTTATCTCTTTGTTGCGAAATGTAATAACGCTTCAATTAAACGATTTCACGAGTGGACAGCGAATAAAGGGCGGAAAATTATATTTATTAAAATTATTATTGGAAAGTGAACGCGGGCGCGCGCGTGCGGTGTTTGCGATTTTAATTCAATATATTATCGAAACACAATTAATTGACGGCCTAATAATAATTTGTGCGCGTGTTGACTTTGTTACTTCTTGCTATTTTTGTACAAATCGAAATTGGATCGATTCGTTTGTATAAAGTGCCATGTTTGAAGTCTCTTAATGACTTAGTAGTATAGGTTCTTCGTTTAATCTTGTATTCCGCGTGGGCCTGTGATGCGAAGCTAATTGTAACTAAGCCTGTCAGTAACGTCGATGGTCCGTGATGTACGCAAACTTTTCATATTTGTTACCCAACCGTATCAAACACTTTTCTTTGAACAAATTTATTATTTCGATTAGCTCAACGTGTAAACTCCAAGCAAGAAGCAAATTGGTTACGCGGTGGCGGCGCGCGGCGTCTCCCTTCTTCCTAACTAAATACCCGGCCATCCACCGGATTGCCCAAAATAACGGAAAATCACATAAAGACCAGCGCTGGCTAAATTACGAACGACATCAGCGTCAATAACCGGGGAGCTTTTGACTGCGCCCCGGATTAATGATCTCATCACAAGCTTAATTAAATTGCCATACATGCATGTGCCGAAAACATGTTGGAGGGGGGAGGATGGGGGCGGGGGAGGACGGTTGCAAGTCAAAGCCGAAGAGTAATTATGACGGTTGTAATTGGGATTGTGCAAAGGAGTTAACTTTGAATGGATTCTGAAAACCTAATTATTTTATTTTCAAAGTATTCCACAGAAGGTATTGAATATTTTCCGGGGGCGGGGGGAGGGGAAATGAATCCGCGCTTCTCACCCTCTTCTTCTTTAGTTCTTCTTCTACTGCGTCACCTACCATACCCCATCATTGCTGCCTGCGTGTTCCGTGTTTAAACAGATTCCTGTAAGCACCACTTTTCCCAATTCCATTTGCCACCGCCGCCGCCGGTATTTTTCATCCGGTACATAATGTTACGCGTTGTTTCCGTTCAACTGAATGAAGAGCCGGAGGCGGCGCACCTGGTTGGGTTATCACGCGATCGATACGCACACGTTGAAACGATGCATTTTAAATTTGCGCCGCGACGCCCCGCGTCCCTCGCCCACCGCCCGCGCCGCGCCGGAGCTGATCGCCGACCAATTTTGTTTGTCATCTCATTTCCGGGCCTGCGTTATTGCATTAACATCAAAGACCTCTCGGCGGAGATAATTAAAGGAGATTGGGACGAGTTTACAAGATTTAGCTGACGCGTGCGACGAGATATGACGTTCGGGCTTATCGTCGGCCGAATTTCTTCTTTTTTGTCGCAAACAATCTCATCAAAGTTATAATAATGAAAAAGTCAAACAAGAAAAAGATTAGAAATTGGTTGGTTATATCATCAACTTACACTTTCCACAACGCTAAATAAATATTCGTCCCAACATCTCGGAAATATTATTAAACCGCCCGCCCGCGCCCCAAACAATAAATTTTAAAAAAATCTTAAACCAGTCAACTTAAAAAAAAGAGTGGCGCAGCAGTTAGGAGTACATCTACTTTAAAGTCCTGGACACTAAAGTCACCTGGTGACAAATTCTACGTTGTTTTCTCAATTTCTTTGGCACACATCGCGAAGCTAACTCAAATGGAGATGGAGTGGATTAGTAAATGATTTACAATTCAGGGCGTCAATGAAATAATCCCAACTGAAGATTGCACCGTGAAGAAGTTTCCCAAGGCCCCACAGCATGCGCTGGTGTTCTTGTTACGCCCCAGGAGATCTTCACACTCGTGCGTAAACGGCAAGCCAAAAGATAGCGTGGCACAACGTACAGAGCCCAAAAGACGGTCCCTACAATACGGGGACAGCAACAGCGTGCGGCTTATGATCCGTTCAACAACGGCCTGTTTAATTCTTCCTCAACAAAACTCCACAAGGCACCAAACAGCACGCATCGAGAGAAGAAGTTTTGACCACTAACTCGCACGATAGTCGAAAGTCGAAAGGGATTAGTCGCGACGGGTGGAGTCCGGCGCTATAGGAGATCTACCGCAACGTACTCGACACGCATGTAAGAAGAATAGCCTACCCAACCGTAACGGTTACACCACAAATCAACTGTAACAATATTTTAAACATCAGTTATTGCCCATGAATTACGAGGATGATTTAACTACCCATATCGTGCTGAGAGGATAATAGACTAGAATTTGGTCCAAAGTGGGAAAAAGTTGGAAGATTTCATAAAATGTGTAACTTTTAATCGTGTGCTTTTAAAGAATGCTAGATTAGGCTTATTTATTTCTTTGAACATACGGTGTTTGTTTGTTTTTCGAACGGATATTAAGAGTTACAACGTCTACTCCAATTCGTTTCCATTTTGCTCGCTTAGGTACACACATCACATTCCGCAATACACATCCGCGTGTGTTTTAAGATATCAAAAAAAAAAAAAGAAAAAAGAAGAGGAAGAAGAGCTCGCGCCCCCGGATCCACCGCTCATAATTCTAAATATTTAATAACCCTTTCGGAGTTATTTCCTCTGCCGGAAAAACTCGGAGCCAATTTAATCCAATCCCGTCGGAAAGGTAAACCATGCAAAATTGAGAGGAGGAGGAGCAGCAGCAGCAGCATCGTTCGTTTCAGAACTTACACTTAACTTAATTACTCGCCAAGTTAAGCGGACGTCTTCCCCAACAAACTTTCCGTCTTTATCTGGCGTGCAGTTTATTGCTTTGAGTGGTGCGTTCGCCGAGTTTATAAATTAATCATTCCTCGTCGTGGAAAAACCGCCTGAAATTTATAGGCACTAAAAAAAAACTAAATGGTTAGGTTACTTGCCTGTGAAGCCTAACGAGCTGCAAACGCCGCGAAGAGCAAAATCAATAACTTAATAGGACATTTGGATTTGGGATGATCGAATCGATCACCCTGTACACTAAAAGTTTCCGTAAGGATTCAAATTTATTTTCGCGTGTGTGACGTGAAGCATTCCTCGGACAACGATTTGACGCATTACGGAATTACCGGCATCCTCGCAGGAATCTTCCGGACTTTAAGGGTGCGCCCCCGACCCCTCGCGCTCATCCCAAACCCCGACCCTTCTAATTTAACCGCAGACTCCACGACCACCGCTCCTTCCACGTAAAATCAATGTCGTACTTGTCTTAATGCCCCGGGCGATCGACTGTGTTGCAACCTAAACCGGCACTTATTGAATCTGCCAAAATTACTTAGGAGTACCTACTGTTTTCAATCCGGCTTAATCCGTCAGGATTATCACCTTTTTTCTTTTCGAATAGTTCAATCAATCCCCAGTTTATTACAACTAAATTCACGACAAACGGCTTGCATTTACATAAAACCATCTGCACGTCGTTGTTCGTTGGGTGAGTAGTAATAAAACTCTTCTTCTTGAGCCCTCCCCCCCTCCCGCCCGCCCGTTTAGAAAAATTGCAATTCCGCATCTTCTTCTTCATAATTCTGAACAGGAAGCAATGCAGGCTTGCGGGAGTAGAAATAACTTCCTGAGTGTTTCCGAAGTGTGATCCGGTAAATGCACCGGCGATGCCCTTAATTTTTACGGTTCGGTTCGGTTCGCTTCTGGTTTGCGCAAACAACGGCGATAAAACTTAACGCACGGTATCTCGTAAAAGTGCGAGGTAACACCGCGTCCAATTACGCTAAAATCACTTTTCCACTTAGGGACGGCTAATCGGAAATCAATTCCGGCCGGAGTGGATCTGCCCGAAAAGTGGGTGAGGTTTCATGGGGCCGCTGTGCGCTGTTTTCTCGCACTCGGAGAAATTGAAAGTCCTTAATTTGGTTTCGATGGCGACGTTCGTTGTCCGAGGGAGAAAAGTTATCTTGACTTGACCGTACCGTCCGAGACGATAAACGGCGCCGACCGTGGTGGAAATTCGTTTTTCGTTATGTTTAAAATAATTTGAAGTTTAAATAGCGACATCCTGCGATCGCTTCTGCTGACGCGCGAAACCCCAAATAGAACTGATACAGCTACACAGAGGATGCCCGATGCTTTCGTTGCTCCACTGCAACCAAAAACGATTTGCAACAAAGTTTCATCAAAATCAAAGATCAAATTAAATTACATTCGGAACTGAGGAGGCACTTTTTCATGTGACATGACAGGAGAATTCGTGCACCTATTTATTTGAATTGGTTGACCTGCTTTTCAATCTGCGTGGGCTTTGCATTAGGCGTTGGTCTTGAAAAATCCTGATGACTCCTATTTTACTAGCAGCGGCTATTAGGTAACTGACGCGATGTTCGAATATAGACCAAGGCTTTCTTATAGGAATCAGGAACCCTTACATAATTATTTTTTTCTGTTACACTATGACTCACCGATGATCAAACGATATTTTGCCTCCTGGCACTTTTCTAGATGACACGACAGGAGAATTCGTGCACCGTAGCAACTGTCTTGTCGAATTTCCTTCTAGTACTGGCTACCTATTTATATGAAATGATTGACCTACTTTTCAGTCTGCGTGGGCTCTACATAAGGCGTTGGTCTTGAAAAATCCTGATGACTCATCCTATTTTACTAGCAGCGACTAATAGGTAACCGACGCGATGTTCGAATGTAAGCTAAGGCTTGCTTGTAGGACTCAGGAATCCCTACGTAATTATTTCTTCTGTTACACTATGACTCACCGACGTCCCAACGACATTTTGCCTCCTGGCACTTTTCTAGATGACACGATAGGAGAATTCGTGCACCGTGGCAACTGTCTTGTCGAACTCCCTTCTAACCATACTGGCTACCTATTTATATGAATTGATTGACCCACTTTTAAGTCTGCGTGGGCCCTGCATTAGGCGTTGGTCTTGCAAAATCCCGATGACTCATCCTATTTTACTAGCATCGACTAATAGGTAACCGACGCGATGTTCGAATGTAAGCTAAGGCTTGCTTGTAGGACTCAGGAATCCCTACGTAATTATTTCTTCTGTCACACTATGACTCACTGACGTCCCAACGACACTTTGCCTCCTGGCACTTTTCTAGATGACACGACCGGAGAATTCGTGCACCGTGGCAACTATCTTGTCGAACTCCCTTCTAATTATACTGGCTACCTATTTATATGAATTGATTGACCTACTTTTCAGTCTGTGTGGGCTTTGCATAAGGCGATGGTCTTGAAAAATCCTGTTGTCTCATCCTATTTTACTATCAGCGGCTATTAGGTAACCAACGCGATGTTCGAATGTAGGCTAAGTTCAGCAAAAACCTGGAGGCGATGGAACCAAATTTGAACTTGTTAAACTGTTCCTGTATCTAGAGATGGCGCTGTTCTTGATTCGCAACCGGGACGTTTATAAAATACGTGAATCGCTTTCTTTCCGTCGTCTTCAAACGCTTTCAGTCGGTAAGCCATCGCAATTTTCATCTTTTTTCAAATTTCGACGAATTTTCTTTACTTTTCCGGCGGGGAATCCGACCTTTATTTATTTTTCACATCACTTTTATTCTTCGCGTGTTGCGTCTTTTTGTTTTCCTTTTGTTCCGCTTTTTTTCGTGAAATTACTTTCCGCATCTCGTTTTTTTTTAATTTCCGTAACTTAGTAAAAAAATTCAGGTAGATTATATTTTGCTTTGTTTTTAACGTTTTTCGAGAGGTGTAAGTATTTCGTATTGCTTTTCGTTGTTTTCTTTTAATTTTCTTGACTTCTCCAGCGAGGAATCCGATTTTTTTTGTTTTCACATCACTTTTGTCCTTCCCGCGCGGCGTTTTTCCGCTTTTCTTTTGTTTTTGTCCTCTTGGTGGAATTACTTTTCGCACCTCATCGACTTGGACTGTGATTTTCGCGGCTTCGACAAAAAAAAATTCAGATAAACGAAGAACCTTTCATTTTTCCATATTTTACTTTGTTTCGACGAATTTTATGTATTTTTTTTTCTCGGTAGGTGTAACTATTTCGTGGCTTTTTTTACTTGCTGTTGTTTGCTTTTGTTTTAAATTTTACCGCCGAAGATTCTCTGATCGTCTTTTGTTTTTGAATCGCTTTACTCTTACCCACACTCCTGCTTGTACATTACTTGGCTCTTTTTCTTTCTTTTCTCGCCGTCGAATTAGTCTTCACATTTCATCCACTCTTTTTATATCTTCCACTTTTGTCTTCTTGTCGCGGCCTGACGTGTTTTGTTTTGTTTTTCTGTTTTCTGCTTTCTGTTTTCTGTTGTCTTCAACGTATTTCGTCCTTGAATTTTTACATTTGTTTTTCTTTTCTGTCAGTCTTTTTCTATCATCTGAGACGTGTTTTGTTTTTTATCCGTCTTTTTCATCACGTTTCCTCGTCGAATATTCTCCTATTGGATTCTTGTAGAAGTATTTTCAATTATTTATTTTATTTTGATGGTCTTTTAGTGGTTGTAACAAATGTGCGTTCGGTCTTACGGTTTGTGCTTCATTTGTTGTTGTTTATCTGCAAATTGTCAACCCCTTACACCTCGGTTATACTCTCTCGATGATGGCTAATAAGAGCGAAACGTACGTCGACAGTTACTTTTTCCTTGCCAGTTATGCCGCTAATAACTTCTTCCGCTTTGTTTATTTATTACTTCATCAAATTAAATTAATGTTCTTTTGCTTAGTCTCCTTAATTTTATTCCTCGCAGAAATGACGATCTCGAATGATCATCGCGACTTCTTTCTGGATACACTCTGTATATGAAAGTCGGTGATATACCGTACGCTACGTTTTAAGCTATTTAGCACGCACTTGTTTTAAGAATTCCTCGACTGTTTGACAGATTGTTCCGGAGTAATTAAAGAAAAAGTTCTTAAGGGGGGAGGAGGGCAACCAAAAACAGGAAAAGTCTTATCAAACGAAAGTTGACGAAAACTCGACGAATGAAGAAGAATCAACTGGTGCGGGATCAGACATGTTAGTATGTATCCTAACGTCTGGTTTTCATCCCGAACCAAGAGATTTAATTTTTTTTTAATTGGTCAGATGCAAGCCACATAGTTAATAATATACTAAACTGTAAAAGGTAAAATTGGTATTCGTATAGATGTGATTACGCTATCTGCTGCCGTTTAATGATTGTTCCCTCACAAGCTGAGAGCGCATTCTACTTTTAAATGTTAATAACGAAGTCGCTTTAAAAAGAAGGAAATGACGATTAACACAGTTTACGATATTAAATGAAAATGATTTCTGAAAGAAGGCTGTTCTGTGGCGTGGCATTGACAGAAAGTCTTTTTTACGAATGTTAATGTTATGAACATCCGTTCGATGCTTAATCTTGTTAAATAAGTATGGTGGTGATTCGGATTTTATAATTCTATAGTACAAGCATGCAGCATGCAGGCAGGTAACGTCTATGTTCCATATTTAACCAACCCGATTGAATGAAAGCGTGAGATATGTGTTGAAATTTACGTATACCAGACATGAAACGTATGCAAGAATTTTTAAGTAGTTGAATTTTTCTCTTATCATCACCATCCAGACATGGACCGTACATGTAGTCGCAATAATTGAATGTTGTTAACACCAGGGTCTCACATAGCATTTCTTTCAACTTATAATCTAATAAATGTCTGCTAGAGTATAGCATCCTTAATTTACCGTAAGCGCGCCGGATGAGCACAGATACATACTCCTTAAAGCGAAAATTAGAGTCAAAAATGGTCCCCAAATTTTTACTAGCTTCGTTAATTTTAATTGGAATATTTTTCACACAAATAGTAATATTATTTTTAACAAATTCTCTTTGACATCCACCTCCAAATAATATCAACGACGATTTAGCAGGATTGATAATTAGTCCGTGCATTTCAGATATACGTATCAATCGAGCCAAATCGCTGTTAATAGCAACTTCAGCTGCCTTCCAATCATTGCAAGCAAACGAATAATGCATCTGAGTGTCATCTGCGTACTGATGATAATTACATACATTTAATTCGTATGGAAATCGACTAGTATAAATCGTGAATAAAAGTGGACCGCATATACTGCCTTGTGGGACCCCCATGTATAAGTACAACAAATTTTCGGTTTCGTTTCGCAAAATACAATAGAAACGAAAATAAATTGTAACGAGTCCAGCACTTTGAAAACAGTATAGAGAAGAAATTTTCGGTTTCATTTCATAAACCAGGAAAACTATGAATATGGAAATCATGAGCCGAATTCTACAAATTTCCCCTCCGCGTTCTCCCTTCAGTACATAAAACGTACAGTTCAGAGCGAAACAAATTATAATGTTGTTTTCTAAAAACTTTGACAAACAACTCTCCATAACACCAGACGAAGAAATATCGCGCGTATACCTTCGCCGGAATGCTCGCTTTATACCCTCGTGTAATCAACGCTGCTAAATTGTAGTTTTAAAACTAAAGTTTCCCGTTTTGCCACAATTTTAAGTTCGCGAGGAAGTTGCGCCGAACTTTTATTGGTGTTTATTATTTGTGCATTACCACCCCGTCCGCCCGAACCCGAGCCCCGGCGTCCGCTTCAAAGTCAAAGAGCGAGAAAGAAGGGAGATTTATGGCGTTTTCCTCGAACTCCAACTCGACTGACTGCCATTTTCTAATAACTTAATAATTCGGACCGTTGACGTTGCAGCCCTTCCGTTTAATAAAGGGGAAGACATTTGCCACCAACTCTTTTCACTTACCTGGAAAAACTTGGAAACGCATATTACGACACGGAAGGAGAGTAAGAGCAAGAAAAATGCGTGGTTACACGCGGAATTCCCTAGCTCGCACGGAGATATGGGTCGTGGGTCGATCTTCGACGATAATATTGGTTTAAGGGCGCCAGTGATGAATTGCCTAACGGTATCCAAAACGCTTTTCTCTGCGAACGGATCGCCTCGCTACTTTTACGCAAAAAGGGCGGTGGGCCACATAAATTCAAGAAGGAAACTAAAATAATGGTGATTTATTCATCTCAAAGCCAAGCGAAATAAGTTTGAAGCTTTAATTATTTACCATTTAACGGTAAATCAAGCGTACAAGTAGCTATTCGAGAGCCTCGATTAACCTAACAGTGACTCAAATTACGCTGGAGTGCTTAAAAATCAAATTCACGAACATTGGTTAGCAAGTAAACGGGTTTCTGGGACACGCTGCGTATTATCAATTATGACAAACAAAGCACTCACAGTGTTCTAGCCCAGCAAAATGAGGTTGAAATTTTAGTTATTTGCTATTTAGCGGTGAATCAAATTCTTAGTAGATATTTGAGGGCTTCGATTAATCTAACGGTGATTCACATTACAGCTGGTGTACTTAAAAATTAATTTCACGTACGTTGGTTCGCAGATAAACGGGTTTCTGGGGCACGCTGCGTGGCGTCAATTGTGACGTCGCTCCTAAAATAAATTGAAAAGCGCTCGCGGCGCCGCAGTGTTGCCGACTTAGGGAAGAAGTCGTAAAATTTAATTTCAAGCGAAAGGGAGAAAACGCAAAAACTATTAAAATCTGGGGATTTCTTCAACTCCTTAGTTGAACTTTATCGAAAGAAACTAAATACTTTTCGTTTCGGAGTTTTGATTTCTTAAAGTTGATGATTGATTGTTGATGATCAAGCTCAGAAAAATAGGAAAGACTGGTCAAGCCAAATCCCCGAATATTGTTTTTGGCGCAAAGTTCACGTCGGCTCATTCATTCGGCTTTTGATCGATGCTGCCAACCGTACTATTACAGTCGTATTCGTACGATTATTTAGCAGTTGGTATGACGTACAACTTCAGCTTAAAAATCAAATATTTAAATAAACATATTTTCGATTTTTTAACGAATATAAATTTAAAATTTAAATTAAAAAAAATATATATTTAATATTTCTTAAAAAATGTGAGATTCAAATTAATAAAAGAAAAAGGGGGAACAAAAGACAAACGCTACATTTTGCGAGAACAGGACAGAAACAGAAGAAAAAACAAAAGAACATTTTTGATGACCCAGAAACACAGGATCGGAGTGAAAAAATTACTTGATTTCTGAAAAATCGTAAGCAATTTAAATGGAAAACGAAAAAACCTTTTCGACAAACGAGAAACTCACTACAAAGGAAAAAAGAAACGAAAATTCCTAACAAAAAATGTAAAGAAAACAAATTACGATTTGTAGATTTAAAATTAAAAAAAAATAATTGTAATAATAACGAACATTCAAGACTAATAATAATTTGAACTTCACGGAAATAAAATATTTGCGAAATCAAGATTTCTGAAAAAAAGTAGAAAAAAATAAATGACGACTGTAACCAATTCGCAAAGAAAAACGAAAATCGCAAAAAAAATTATTTATTTATGTAAATTCGGAAGGAAAAGGAAATTTCAAGACGAATAAAAAAAACAAAGAAAAACAAGTGACGATCGTAAATTTCACGACGGAAATAAACCACAAAGAAAAAAGCAAATGACGATCGTAATAATATTAACGAATGAAAAAGAAATAATTTCAAGGGATAAATAACTAAAAAGAGAAGAAAAACAAATCATCGTCAAGAAATGAAGATCGTAAGAAAAATTTCAAACAGGTGGCAATGAAATGTTTGAGGAAAAATTTTTAGACAACAATAATCCGTAAACAAGTGACGATCGCCTTACATTCGAAAGGCAAAACTGCAAAATTAACGTCGAAAGTGTTTGTGTACTTTGAAATTTGTACTTTGAAATTTGATGAGTTGGCAACCCTGCGCAATGCTGCTTCCGCTTGTTGCAAAGTGCAGCGTCAAAGTGCAAGGTTAGGTTTTTTTTTAATATTTTTTTTCTTTCATTTGTTTTATCAGTTAATTACAGATTGGAATTTTTATAAATTTATGTTCAAATATTTTATTTATTATTTCACTTGTAATCACGTTTTTGACTTTAACCTTCTGTTTAAAATTCCCTAATTAATTTAGGGAATTCTAGGGAAATGCTGTACTCCCTGAAAAGTTTTTTAGTCGAGTCTATTAGCAACACTGCGGTGTTGGGACTTGTTCGCCGACCGTCTCATCGCCGGACGACGAGCAAGTACGAGCTGTTGGTACTTGCTCGTCGTCCGATGGTGATGAGATGCTTGACACGCTATCTTCATTTCGTTGCCCAAAACTTGCTGGTCAGCGATACAAAGAGCAGAGCCCAGCAATGTATTACGCTCGCCAAAAAAAAAAAAGATATTGGTACAGGTAATACGTCCTATCCAAATATAAATATGGCGAGTTAATTATTGTTGCTGTAATGTATTCGCCAGTTTATTATTATTTATTTATTATTTATTTATTTCTGTGCTTTTTACGTTACTATAGAAACAAGTTTAAAGTTGCGTTCAAACTAATAAAATAACTCAAAACTGCATGTCCCAGATTTTTTGGCGGGCATAGTATGAACGTTGTCAATCTGGACGACAGAATAGCTACGATGATTACTTGTGAGGACGATACAAAGCTGAAGGGCGATAATACACCGAGGGTTAAAAAGCCGAAGGGCACATAGAAGCTGAGGAGACGAGAAAAAAAAACCGAGACAGAGAGAGAGAAAAGAACGAAATATTAGATGTGGCTCAGTTTCAATAAATTGCGCAATTGCCCTGGCCTGTGAGCAACTTTCACAAGCTCCTTAATAATGTACTGGCATCAAAATAGTGGTCTGCAAAGTCGCCAAAGCCGCGTCCACGCGGAAAAGTTTATTTTTCCTCCAGACTCAAATTGTCAGAACCAAACGAAATACAACTGCACTCTTTGACTGGTTTGCCCAAGTACTAGACGATTCGATTCGTATAATTAATTACAATGCGAGAAACACATGTCTACTATGTTTAAGAGCGTTACATCTTCTTGTAAGGGGGCATAGGCTTTGTTCTCTCTTTGCATTTGGGTTTTTGTTTTTGTTTTTTTTTTGTTTTTTTTTTTAATTATTAAAACAATCACCGACCCCGACTAATATGAATAAATCCACCTCGCTTGTGTATCTATGTTGCCGCTTAATTCTTAAACTTCGACGGGGAGTTTCACGGAGTTAGCAAAGCAGGATTAAAAGCGAGTCCCTGTTTTTTTAATATTCGCAAACAAAAGGAATGGAAGACGTTAATTCGAAATTAAAATTAAAAATGCAACGGGCCCGGCATTCCCGGCGAGTGCATCTAAAAGTAATCTGGAAATGTTATCCTCCTCCGGTACGGCGGCGGTGGCGGCGGCGGCGGCGTGCTCGGGGGTGCGGAAAATACGTAAGGGCTGCGCTAAAAGCGCATCCCCGCCATTACCGTAAAATTATTATTCAAAGTACTCGCCGTATCGTTTACAAGTATTATGCTCCGTTGTTCTAAATATCAAAGCGATCCGCGTGCATTCGCTGCGTTCGTTCTAAATAAAGTTCCGTCCTGATGAACTTATTAAAAGCGTCCCATTAGGATGTGCACGTTCCCCCGGAGCGCTCGCGCTTCGTTTTTCGTTCTGCAGGTGCGCTTGTTTCCCGACGCTAATTGGAAAAACGTTGCGTTAAAAGTGCCGCTAACACGTGAACACATTTTTTTACTTTTGGAGTTTGGAAAATTTAATGCCCGCATTTTTAGACGTAATTGGCAAAATTGTTTAGTTAGCATTTCACAGGTACGGTCACCGATGCGAAGCTTAAGTTGTCTAGCATGAAATGCAGACGTCTGCATAACTCGCAGATTAAAGTCCTTTTCGGTTAATGGAATTTACGCAGAATTAAATCTTAGAACGCAATGCTCGATTAAAAGTTATAAGGATATTGTCATTCATGATTGAGACAGGTTGCATTTAATAATTTGTGGGTTTGTCTTTGCTAACTATCATCGATTCAGTTTGTTTAGTCAGTTTTAAAATTACTAAAATCTTATCTTTAAAAACTATATCTTATTATAACTAAAATGTGTTAGGTTTGCATCTTATTCCGTTTCCTTAACACTTTTACTTAGGCATTGTGTTCCAGGCTTAACGTTTTAATAGAGGGAATTCGATGCTGACAAATGAAAACCAAGTCGCTTGATCTTATTTCAAAATGCTACACCAGCAGATCGTGTTTCATTCAAAGCAATCGATGCGTTCGCTCATTAAATGCGTTTGCGACGAGACGTCGAGAATTTTGGTAGCTAACTTGAGTTGGAAGCCGAAAATACTCTCACAGCGGTGTTTCCCTCGAGAAGTCGAAACAGGACCGCCATTCGCTTGAAATTGCCGAATTTTCCACTCTGGTTGTCTCTCTCTGTATGAAATTGGTTTCTCCCGAATACTGATTGAAGGAACAGAATGAGTTTAAAACTCAGTTTTAAAAAAGAAAGAGTTTAAAAAAGAAAGTAACAAAAAAAACCAATGATTGTAAATGGCATAAAAAATCGTTTCCTTTAAAATTACAACAACGCTAAACACAAGAAAAATAAAATCTCACAAAATAAATACAATAATATAACGCGGGGAGAGGTGGGGGGAGGAGAGACGGATTTTGGATCTTTACCATGAACTACTTCTTCTGGATCTGCAGCATGAATTAGTTCTTCAAGCGGTGTTGATTCGTCTTACCAACCCGAGCGTAAATTAAAATCTTCTCGTATCCGTTATTTAAGGGGGCGCAATGAATAATTTTATATAAAAACAAATGAGAATTTTGTTCGGACGGTTTAAATACAGAAATATCACTCTGCGAGGGTAAGTTTTTGCCTTCCGTTTCCGTGTATCAAACTTGAAGAAGAAAATTACTGAATTTAATTACAAGAAAATTGTAGGTAAACCTAAAAGCGCCTGGAACGAGAAAAGTCGCGTGCGTGCTTTTTTTTTCTTCCTTGGGCTTATTCGAAGTCCACGTAGTAACTGACTATTAATTCAAATGTTAACGGTTTTCATCAACAACTTTGCTTCGGCAGCCCGCCACTCCGCGACGAGCGCTTCTACCCCGCCTGCTTCGAACCCGAACCTTTAGAAAACGCACTTTGTCACATCCTGAATAGTTTAAAAAGTGAAATTTATACGTTACTTTAAGTATTTATATTTAATTTATCTTAAAATGTAATATGGTGAACTCAATTAATATTTTTCGTAAAACTTGTCCGTGCCTTTAGACATTTATCTGCTTTTTTACAATGTGACATGTCACAGACACGTAACGCTTATTTCGTTCAGTTCGTAACACGCAAGAATTAATTTAAATCCTTTTTTTATTTCGTAAACATATCCAATTCCGTGTCCCAGAAACCCTCAAATAAACATACGTGGGTGATTGATTTAAACGTAATTTGAATTTCCGAAGTTCTGCGCGGCGAAGTTTCTCAACGAAATCCATCCACCCGTTGATGTCGCTTGAAATTGGCGGCAGTTTCTCAACGAAATCCATCCACCGGTAGATGTCCCGTGAAATTGGCGTTTATTTTAACGAGCAAACGTGATACTGTTATGAAAATTCCCGTATGTGATTCATTGTTAACATTAGATTATGACTTATAATCGAATGCAGATGTAAAACCTTTTTTTTTATCTTCCATTCAAAAGATTAGATGTGTTAGATTCGCCTGACTCATGTCACACGCCTAGCAAGTAAACTCCTACCCTCTTTTCTCACCCCAGTGTGGAAGGTACCGCCCTTCGACATATCTTCCTCCACACCTATTGTCTTATCTCTTTTTCGTCCTTCTTTCCTTTTCATTCCTCGTCTTTCCTTTTCCTTCCTCTTCTCTCATCTTGTTCCTCTTCTTCCTCGTCTATCCTCTTCTTTTCCTCCTTTTGCGCGTTTCTCTTCTTCGCTCGGCCGGAATATTACCCGGATTCCGGAAAGCTTACGCAAATTACTGCGATATTCCGCGTTCCAAAAATACACTTATGCGTGCACACGAGGTTCCCTCGCCTCCGGGAAACATTTATAGCCGAACGCACGTCACTTCATCTCGCCACATTAGGTACCAGGACCAGACTCAAGTACCAATTTAAATGTCCCAGTTGGCTCCGCCCAACGTTCATAACGGTGCGGTTTGCTTGCAGGGCTATCGTTTTTGTTGAGCGTCAGAGTACATGAGATTAATTTTGATTTTTTGGAGTCGATTCCCTTTTTCGTCCTTCTTTCCTTTTCAGTCCTCATCTTTCCTTTTCCTTCCTCTTCTTTCATCTTGTTCCTCTTCTTCCTCTTCCTTCCTCTTCTTTCATCTTGTTCCTCTTCTATCCTCTTCCTTTCCTCCTCTTTCTCGTGTCTCTTCTTCTCTCTACCGGAATATTACCCGGATTCCGGAAAACTTACGCTACTTACTGCGATATTTCGCGATCTAAAAAAACGTGCACACGAGCTTCCCTCTCCTCCGGGAATCATTTATAACCGAACGCACGTCGCTAAGAGCAGTTAATCGATTCCAGAGTAACAATCAATGAGTTTATTAGCAAGTCTACTTTATGTAAGCTTGTGGCCCATAAAGACCGTGCCTAAATCCGCCCCTGTTTACCGCGTCCATTATTTACGGCTACCCGTAATTTATCTAAAAATAATATGTACACCAGAAATGATTTCGAATTTAAATATTTAAATCAAAGCAGAGCCAAAATTTACCGTTCGCGAACAAATTGATTGGATTGTGTTTAAACGCGTGTGAATAAAAGAGAGCAGGCGCAATTCGAGAGAGACAAAGAGGGAAATTTAAAGAAGAATTCCCCCGTTCCGCCGCCGCCGATAATTTTTATTTTATTTTTTTTAAAGAGAATATGTAAATACTGCGGCGAAAAATGCGCACACAATAAAGGTGGATGTTCCCGGCCGGGAAAAATTCGCAGACGTTATTGAGGGGGCGGGGGGGAGGTTGTCTGATTTCACCCTGACATGACGCGCCACCCTGGAATGCAAGGCCGTTCCATATCGACTAAAAGAGTATATAAGCAATAGGCTAGGCCTGGGTGTGGTGTGGGTCGACTATATTCGCGTTCTCTTCTCGCGCAGAGAGGTAGAATGCTCGGAGCGTGTTAAAATATAATGGGGGGGTTTGTTTTGTCTTTATCCTTTATCCTATCCCATATCCTATCGAATTTCAGTATGTGCAGAGTAAGAAGGCCGCCGGGATAATTTAATTTGCGCCACCTTTACATCTACATGAACCTTCCGGCGGAATTAGGGTTATTAAAGAACTATTTATAACTAGAATCATGTTCCTCAGTTCTTAATAATTTAGTAACGGCGTTTTCGATTGACTCCACTGGTACACAGTCAGAGTATCTCTACGTGAGGTTAAAACAAGATGCAGATACTCTGAGTGCAATAAGTGCAGGTGAATCGAAAACGCTATATTCTTTTGTATCTGTATCTGTGCGTAGATATTTTGCGGGAAAAGTATTTGTATCTGCATCAAGGTACACACTTCTGAGAGTATCTGTACCTAGATACTACAGAAAATTGGAGAAAAACCATGAACAATCAGATCATTGAAGAGGAAGATGGGTTTTTAGAACCTATGTTCTTTTCTTTTTTCAAATTAGGGGAAAAATCAAAGGCAATCAGGC
This sequence comes from Prosopocoilus inquinatus, assembly GCA_036172665.1. Classification (NCBI taxonomy): domain Eukaryota; kingdom Metazoa; phylum Arthropoda; class Insecta; order Coleoptera; family Lucanidae; genus Prosopocoilus; species Prosopocoilus inquinatus. The sequence goes on from CM069879.1 coordinate 11,091,036, forward strand.
ACGAGGAAGGAAGAAGGGCTTTTCAAATATCTATTCTTTTGTTTTATTTTAGTACCTATTTTAAACAACTAGCACAATTACTAATCATATTGTAAACATCGTAATACATTCTTGGCCAGTAAAGAGATTCTCTAGCTAAATCCATTGTTTTATCTATACCCATGTGAGAATAATGTAAATGATACAACATTTTGTTTCTTAAAAGCTGTGGTACAATAATTTTTTTATTTTTTAAAAGTACACCTTGACTTTCCGAAATTTCTGATCTAAAATTGTAATACTGTTTTAATTCTGGAGGTATTACGTTAGGCCAACCATTTTTAATATACGTAGAAAGTTTAGTTAATTCTGGATCTAACTGAGTAAATTTCTATAATTCCTTAAATTTTGTTTTGTCTAAATTTATAAAACAAATTTGTGCTTCAACATCATTGTCAAAATTATTGTCTAAATTATCATTTATACAATCTGCTTTATTTACAATATAAGCTCGCGACAAAGCATCGGCCATTAATAAATATTTTTCAGGTTTATAGTAAACTTTTAAATCAAATTTCTGTAATCGCATAAGCATTCGTTGTAATCTGGCGGGACAATCGTTTAAATTTTTACGAAATATAGATATAAGTGGTTTATGATCGGTTTCTACATTAAATGATTTTCCATAAATGTACTGAAAAAAACGCTCGCAACCAAAAACTATTGCCAGCAACTCTTTTTCTATTTGTGCGTACTTTATTTGCGTATCAGTCATGGAACGAGAAGCATAAGCACAAGGCTTTCCATCTTGAAGTAAAACTGCGGCAAGTCCTTCCTTTGAAGCATCAACCGAAATAGTAGTATCTTTTTTATTATCATAAAATTGCAAAACCGGCTTATTTGTTAAAATAGTTTTAATTTTACTTATAGCTTGATCCTGTTTCTCATTCCAATGCCACTGAATTTTGTTTCTAGTTAATTCTCTAAGAGGTGCGGTAATATCTGAAACGTTTGGAATGAACTTGCTTACATAGTTAACCATTCCTAAAAGTCGTTCTAACGCTTTTTTATCAGTGGGTGTACGCATTTCAGAAATTGCTCGTATCTTTGCATCATCTGGTTTAATACCCTCATTTGAGATAGTATGGCCCATATATTTAATTTCTTCTAAAAAGAATTTGCATTTAGATTTGTTAAATTTTATATTATTTTTACGAGCGATTTCTAAAACGTTTCTTAAACGACTATCGTGTTGCTCTTTCATATCACCCCAGACAATTATATCATCAATAAATACTGCTACTACTTCACAATTAAATAATTCTTTAAATTTTTTGTGAAATATTTCAGGAGCACACCGAATTCCATATGGCAATCTTAAATACCTGTAACGCCCGAAAGGTGTATTAAAGGTACAAAGTCTAGAATTATCTAGGTTAATTTGCCAAAATCCATTATTCGCATCAAGCGTACTAAAATATTTAGCACCGGTTAAATTACACGTAATTTCATCCAAGGTGGGCAATTGAAATATTTCTCGTTTAACCGCTTTGTTTAAATCTTTAGGGTCTATACACACTCGCAAAGTACCATCGCCTTTTTTTACTATAACCATGGAATTAACCCATTCCGTTGGTTCATTCACTTTTTTGATAATACCATCAATTTCCATTTGTTTCAATGTCTCTTTTAATTTTTCCATTAATGGTAATGGTACTTTACGAGGTGCATGCACAACAGGATTAACATTTTTGTCAATATGTATGTGACATAATCCAGGAATAGAACCAATACCTTTAAATAAATTTTCAAACTCTGAAGACTATGTCTTGATGTACATTATCAATTCGTTTGATTAAATTTAGGGCTAAACAAGCTTCTAATCCTAAAATTGTAGGCGTATTAGTTTCTACAACATAAAATTTTAAGTTCGTTTCTTTATTTTCGTAAAAACAAGTTAAATTTATTTGACCTAGGACTTCTAGTTTTTCATTTGTAATTGTCGTTAATTTTACATTACATTTTTGTAAACAATAAATATCAAAATCTAATGTTTTTAATATATTCAAAGACATAATGTTAGCCATCGCACCGGTATCTAATTTCATTTTTATATTTTTATCATTAACATTCATAAAAATACACCACTCGTTAGTGGTTTTTGTTTGAATTGAGCCAATAAATAAGGTACCTTCATCGTGTATTTCTTCATCCTGTTGTAAGATATGCACTTTTTTAAAACACATTTGGGCAAAATGACCTTTCACTTTACACAAATTACATAACTTGTTATATGCTGGACACTGACGGGGTTGGTGGTATCTGCCGCAACGACCACAGTTATAATTTTCCTGTACGGTTTTATTTTTTGAGGGTCCCGCAACCGTTGATTTCAGAAATGTTTGCTTTCCGCTCCCTGATTTGTAAACAGTTTCTTCCTTAATCTTCTTTTTTCTGTATCTTTATGACGTAATGCATTAACTACAAAGTTTTTCTTAGCTACTTCATCAGATATTGTTCTGGATTCTTCCATCACCCGACAAATTTTTATAGCTTCTTCTAAAGAAATTCCCTCTTTTTCTAGAAGTCTTTCTCTCATTTCTTCACTTTTTAATCCGCATGTTAAAATGCTTTTAATCAAACTTTCTTTCAGCTCATTAAATTCACAAGATAGAGCTAAATTTTTTAAAGCAATTGCGTATTGTTCAACGGTTTCTTCTTCTAATTGTTTCCGCATAAAAAATTTGTGTCGTTCATATTCCACACTCTTTTTTGGTATAAAATAATCTTCAAATTTTTGAAGTAACACTTTTAACTTACTTTTTTCCTAATCGGCAAAAGTAAAAGTATTGTAAATACGGAAACCTTCCTCTCCTATGTATTGTAATAATTGCGCACACTGAGTAGTTTCAGATTTTTTACTGTACTCCGTGGCCAGTAAATAATTTTCAAACCGCTGACACCATAATTTCCAAGTTTTCAGCAACATTTCCTTCCATGCACATCGGCTGTATTCCTTGAAACTCGGACATTTTTTTCATTTTTAAAAAACTAACACACTAACAACAAATCATAACGTAACAATTCTGTTATTTAATTTATTGTTTCATACTGACTGTGCCATGTTATAATTCCGTGCATTATAAATTATTAACAATTAAAACACCCGTACTCGTGTGTATCTATTTATTGACTGACTCGTTTAAATATAAAACGTACTCTCACAGGTGGATTTGCGAGTAAACAACCCAAAAGAAATTCAGTAAAACATTTTACAAAATTAACATTATATTACACTATCAGTCTTTCTATCAGGTCATGAAAGAAGCATTCTAAGGGAGCTCCCGCGATTCCATTGGGCTGGAAATGATCAACCAGAAATGAGCTCGCTAAAAGAGTGGTCCTTTTGATTGCAAAGACATCCTCGGTTCAATTTCCTGACATACCCATTAAGGAGAATCCAAAAATCTCTCCACGTGCTGACTGACTAACACCCAAAAAGGGAAGTATCTATCTACCTGGAGCTAGAGAAATCTTCATGTAACTAAGCAGGACCAGACAAGTCAAGCCCAAAGATCGCCAAGCCCAAGAGGTCCTATTGCGTCATGAAAGAGGCATTATAAGGGGGCCCTCTTGATTCTACTGGGCTGGAAAAGATCAACCAGACCATTCAATTGCCGAACGCCAAAGTGATATTCAGTTTTTAGGTCTCCCTAATAAATCAAATCAGGCTTTGGTCCAGCAACTCAAAATCGGTGAGGCAGTCAGGCCCAAGAGGGTCCTTTCCTGGGAGTATCATCAATAGGAGTATCATTTTTTAATTTGGTTTCAACTATGTTCGAAGCCCCCCGAAGGGTTCTTTCCTAGGAATATCATTAAGGATCCGTTTTTTTTTTTTTAAATTTGGTTTCAACTACGTTCGGAACCTTCCAAAGGGGTCTTTTCCTATGAGTACCATTAAGGATCGGTTTTCTTTTTATTTGATTTCAACTACGTTCGGAATTTAGAGTGGAAGGCCTGTTTTCCAGTCAGGTATCAAACAGCAAACTAGTTTTGACTTGACCTGAACTAAAGTTTAAATACTTGTTGGATCATCATCGCCCCCGGGGATAACGGTCGCCTTTCACGGTTTCACATTTGAAAAAAGACCGTTCGCCAAATTTTCTTCAACGGAGAAGCGATTAGGGGGTAGATTTGCGTTTATTTTGGCATCTTGTAATTGCTTGCGAAAATCTACTTGATTTTAAATGAATTTAGGGCACCGGCAAATTCTTATTTCGCCGCTGAGAAGATGACAAATTCTTTTACGTAATTCAATTCCTCGACTGTTGATTTGTGTGATAAAAATTCATTTCGTCATTTTATCTCGGTAACACACTCGACAAATTTAATTTGCCCTTATCTGCTGCGCGAATGATTTTCAGAGATAAGGCATGTTATCGTTAGGTACATGGACGGAAAAATTAATTGCACTAAGACGAAGTTGGGCTTTCCGATTGCTACATATAATTTAATTTGATGATTTTGCCACATTTTCGATGCACTGTATCCAGAATCTCTTCATCTCGCCACATTAGATAACAGTACCAGATTCGAGTATCAATTTAAATGCCCGGGTTGTTGATGGTGATGAAAATACCTCTTTTGAATCTTCTTTTGTCTTAATTGAACATAATTTTATAGTTATTAAAAAAAAGAACAGACTTTGTTTCTAAAGGAAAAATTAGAAGATGATGAGACGAGAACATCGGAGATGAAATAGTTTTTTTTTTATTCAGTTTTGATTTTGGCGCTCTAAAAGATGATGATGATGCCTAATTTAAATCACCTTTTTTTTTAAATAATTTGATAATAGAAAAAAAAACACTTTTGTAAATCTAAAATTAGAAGAGGATAAGTTTAAAACGTCGACGATGAAATTTCTTTTTTTTTTAATTCGATTAAAACAGTTTTCCCCTTTTCTCCAAGAGATGGCGCTCTAAATTATGTTGTTGGGGGCGATAATGCTTCCTTTGATATTCTTTTGTTTTCTTTGCACATAATTTTGTAGGTATTTATTAATTTTTTTCCCTACAGCTAAAATTAGAAGATGAGGTTAGATTTCATCAGCGATGAAATAAATATGTTTCTTTTTTCTAATTCGATTGAGTCTTTTGGCTAAGAGATGGCGCTCTAGATGATGCATTTGATGACGATGCCTCTTTAAATCTCCTTTTGTTTTTCTTGACGAATTATCAAAGAGAAAAACAATTTTTTAAGGATCAAATTGAAAGAAGATTTTTTTTTATTCGATTGAAACAGTTTTCACTTTTGGGCAAGAGATGGCGCTCTAAATTATGTTATTGAAGGTGATGATGTGTCTGCCTCCTTTAAATCCCCTTTGTTTGTTTTTTGTGGACATAATTTCGTAATTATTATTTTTTTTTTCTAAAGCTAAAATCAGAAGATGCGATTAGTTTTCATCAGCGGCGAAATGTGTTTTTTTTAATTTAACTGAGCTTTTTGGCCAAGAGATGGCACTCTAAATCACGATGATAATGATGACGCCTCTTAATCATAGTTATCAAACAAATCAATTGTTTTTCGATCAAATCATTTGCTTCGAAAGCTAAAATTAAAAATTAAGTACAAAGTTTTTTTAATCTCAAACACACTCAACGTTTCACTCCTGATGAAGATATAAATCTGTAGCGAAACGTTGAGTGTGTTCCCTTCATTTTTCTGTCCGGTTTGAGATTAAAAAAACTTTGTACTTACTATTTTCATCGGACAAGAACTTCAACTAAAATTAAAAGGTAAGGTGTAAACGTCAGCGATGAAAGATTTTTATTTTAAATTCGATTAATACAGTTTTCCCTTTTGGCCAAGAGATGGCGCTTCTTGACGCGCTTTGTTCCTGCATATACTTACTTGATTTAATTTAAAAAAATATATGTATATTTTCGCTAAAAATAATGAAGACGAAATCACTTCCTCGATGAAGATCGATTGAGGCAACTTTCATCTGTGAAAGACAAACACGAAGATAAAAGCGAGAGGAGAGACGGCGCGCTAGATGATTCACTGCGACGCATTTCAAGAAAGATCTAACTTTCATTTTCAGTTAGGAGATGGCGCGGCGCCCTGAAAAGTTTCCATCCACTTCTAGTCTGAATGATGCGTTGCGGCGCATTTCAAGAAGTAGCTAGGTTTCATTTTTGGCTAAGAGATGGCGCCCTTAAAAAATTCCATCTAGAGACCCTTTAGTTAGACACTCAACTTAAATGATACTCCTGCATACGAACCGCGCCCTTAAGAACATTCAGCGTAAGGGCTACGAAACTGTCAAATGGTCAAATCTTTTATGGTGAGCATCGTTGTACATGTATACCAATGTTTTTTTTTTCAACAAGTTTTACTGTTTACTTTCGTGTGCATAGCATTTAATGTCAAAGTGGAAAGTAAATTGCAGAATTGAAGAAATAATATAAAAGCGCATCTCGTCGGAAAGTTGTTCCGCAATTTATCTGTTGTTGAGTTTTTAAACTCGACACGAACTCTCTCTCTCCTCTTCAAACTGAAACTAGCGAAATTCTATTTCCTGTATTTTTCCACTTTTATACACGAGTACGTGTGTACATTCGAGAGCGAGCGGACTTTTTCGTTGTTTGTTTTATGCATGCAGCAAGCAAACACGTTTGTTCGTTTTTCTTTTTCTTTTTTGGCTTTGTTTTCATTTCGCGAATTAAGTATGTAAGGCCTCAAAAAGGAAAATAATAAGCGGATTAATGATTTCGTCATCATGATTATTGCCAGAACGTTGTTGCCTGAATTAAATTGGCATTAAACGTTCAAGGGGATTACGTCGTTGTTTCAAAAATAGTTTAACTGTATGTGTGTATGTGTCGGTTGGTGGAGCAAGAGGAGGACAGGCAATCGAAAACGAACGCGCTCAACAACGGTTATGTACATTATGAGAGCCCTTTTATTATTTTCCACTGTGGAAAAGCTGTGCGTTTTTTTTTCTTTTCTGCACACACACACAATATTCCGGGGGCGGCCGGATTATTCAGTGTACAGAGCGAACGCGAACTCGAATTATCGCCGCGCCGCCGCCGCCGCCACTGGTGGAATTCATCGGCTAAACCGCGGCCTCGTAATTAACGGTACGCCGAAAACATAACGCCCGATTATTTTGTTATCGTCGCTAAACGACGCCCGTTATTTATTTTTCCGGCGAGCGAAACGGGATTTTTGTGGCGCTGAATTCGATTGCTGGCACTCCGGACCTCGACTGCCACAAATAGAAATACAGCTGTCCCGCGTTTCAAGAACGTGCACGTGTGTGAGTGTTGTGTGAATTTTTCGTTATTTAATTTGTTTCAAAAAAAAGAAAAACTGACTGACTTGTTTTGCCAAATCAAACAAAAAAAAAAAAAACGAGAATGAGGATCGATGTGTAAAATGTATTAACGAGTTCACTTAAACAGAAAACGAGAAGACGATTATGAGTTATTGTCAAAGCTAGGGACATTCCAGACTGTACGTTATAGTCAGAGTTACATTCAAACTCAAGCCTAATTTATCATGAAACCGAGCCTTCAAAGTCGTACGAAACGCCAATTACATAACGATTTACAACCGGGTAATCAAGTGCGTTATAAAGCGTCCCAAAACAGGGAGTTGGAAACGCGTATTGAATTCTGCAAAACCGTTAAACAAAGTTTGTCTTCTACAACAATACATTTGGTTTCATTTTCATTAAATGCCTTTTTTCTTACGCAGACTTAAACAGAAAAGGAAAAGACGATTGTGAGTTATTATCCAAGCTGGGGGCATTCCAGACTGTACGTCGTAATCAGCGTAGCATTCCACTAACTCAGGTTTAAATTTAATCCCGGCCTAAAATTTCCATGAAGCTCCCAGCCTTGAAAGTCGCACGAAACGCCAGTTACTTAACGATTTACAACCGCTAATCAAGTGCGTTATAAAGCGTCCCAAAACAGGAAGTTGGAAACGTGTCTTGAATTTTGCGAAACCGTTAATGGACTTGTGTTAACAAAATTTGTCTTCTATAACAATAGATTTGGTTTAACTTTCGTTAAATATCATTCTTCTTACGCTGACTTAAACATAAAAGACGATTGTGAGTTATTATCGAAGCTAGGGACGTTCCTGTGTACGTCATAATCAGAGTGACATAACCGAGGCTTAAACTTAATCTCGGCCTAAAACTTTTCTGCAACCCAGCCTTCAAAGTCGTTCTTTTGTGTTTCAATAACCCCTCTGTCCCTCCGAGCCCGCGCCAACTCAATCAATATTAACTTGTCTAAAGTGGTTGATATTTTCTAAACGTTCTTAACCTCCTAACACTTAGTTTCTTGAATTTCGGATGTTATAATTGGAGTTCCGCAGGACTCGATGCTGGGACGACCCCTGTTTTTCATAAAACAATGTACCGACGTACTATCATGCTCAATAAAACAATACTCCAGCGGCAAGCAGTTAAAACGATGTGTCCGTCGCCGTCACAGCCATCCACCCTCTCTGTCTCTCTCTATTAATGGATGGGTCACGAAATTATCGATTGATATCGTTTTAGTTAACATGACCGTACATTAAATCAGTATCCTCGTATGTTTGTTTTAAAAGAATTTAATTTTCTATAATTTTTCGTTACTCTTTTTCAGCCCAGGTCGGTTTAAAATCAAAAATTGAAAAGCGCGTCGCATTGAACGTTTGAAGCGCCATCTGTTGTCTCAAAGTGAAAAATTAATTCAATCAAACATCAGCTTTAATACTGCGGTTTGGGCTTTATGTTCTCAGTAGGAAGTTCTTATTATTTAAAATTAATTAAATCGAATGTATAAAATCTACCCGCATCAGAATCACTCAGAGCGCCGCCATCTGTTGTCCAGAAGAAGAAAAAGATATTATTTTCGAGTTTCCCGTAACGGTACATTTTAATGTAACTTCCTTTTTACAGAATTTCATTTTCACGCTGAAACCTCGCCTTCTAACTTCTCAAATGGTTTTAAATTCGAAATAAATTCGAAGATCCGTGGGCATGAAAATTCCGTTTAGCTTCAGTTAAAAATCGATCCTTCGCGTGAAACATTGAGAGTGCCATCTATTGGCCAAAAATTAAAGCTATTTTACTCTAAACTAAATATCTAAAACAAAAAGCAAGTGATTCAGGGAAACATCGAAGAAAGACAAAATAGAAACACAGAAAATTCTATATTTAAATAAAAGGCGATCGAGTCACACAAAATGATGCAGGGGTAGGTGACAAAAGACGATCGCATTTCCGATACAAATCCCTGAGTCGTACTTCAACATAAAATGATGAAACAGAAAGTGTCATCTTTTGACCAAAAATGAAAGCTGTTTTATTCTAATTTGAAATGCCTGTGTGAAATTGCCCATAATTAAACAAAAAAAATAAAACAATAAAGTAATAATTTAAAAAAGTTAAGAGCAATAGAAAAAATTCTATGTATATTTAAACAAAAGACGATCCAATGGAACACGAAATGATGTAGGAGGTAAAAAAAAAGAAAGATTTTGTTGTGAAATAATTAGTGAGGCCAATATTCGAAAAACACCTTTAAATTAACATGAAATTATCCTATGTTGCGTTTCAAGATCCAGCACCCTGTATATCTTGCAGAATTTAATACGAATTCATACAAACGCTTTTACTTTGCCAAGAAAACGTTAGAACCAAAGACAATTTGTATTTGCCGTCAATTAAACTGAAGATAGACGAAACAGGCGTCAGATATTGGTCTTGCAGAATGTATAATTCTGTTCTTAGAGCAGGACCTCAGGCATGCTTTTCTAGATATGATATCAAATAAGTAAAATCATATTATTTGTTGAAATTTTTGGCTTATGCAACCATTTAAGTGATTTATTGCTTGAGTTTTGTTTATTTTGTGACGTCAGTGATGCACTCTTTGTTTAAACTGAAATAAATTCATTATTCATTAAGGTGACGCATTGCAAGTTTTAAGCCCGTCACAACTCCCAAGTCCCAAGTCAAGCCTCCCTGTATAAGAAAAACGGGGACATTCGGTATATTCATTGCAATCTAAAAATGTTTAGGATCTTTTGCTTTGATTAAAGGGCGAAACTGTTTCGTCTTTCGCGCAGAACCTGCAAGATTAAGTTTTTTTTTTTTATAAAAACAGTATCTGTGAGAAGGTCGTCGCGTTATAACTTTGCTAGTTAAGAGTTGCGATTCGCCAACGTGACCACCAGTGGCGTTCCAAGAATTTGGCTTCAATTTTCAATTGCAATTACACTCTTAGCTTTTGGATAGGTACATATTATCTGAGTCGAAATCATTTAAGGGTCTCTCTGTACAAAAAAAAGTTTGTTTCGTTTATTTAAATCTTTCGGCAGGAGATACATAATATATTGAAACTGACACGCACATTAAAAAATTTAAATGACTCGAGTGAGAGAGGAAACGGGGGTCCTTAATTTATTCAAAGCAAAAAAGAGAACCTTACATCCGCCCCGCCACTGTCAAACCGTAATTCGCCTTAATTTATTTAATAATTTCATCACAGAGCGATGATGATGATGGTGATGGATGAATAATGCCGCACACATTATAGATATGCAATTAGATTAAATTAATTCTCATTTTGGGTAATAGATGGCAACGCAATATGCATAAGGCGCTTGGGTAGATAAGCAATTTATTTATTTTTTGTTCTCTGCGTTATCGCTTTGCTTATTTTCTTACAGTTTGGATTTCACTTTTTATTTATTATTATTTTTTTTCTTTTACAAATTACGAGCACGTTTGTTCCAATTCAGTGGATATTAACATTCTAAAGTTTTTTTTAATGCCTTATGTACACATGTTTTTTTCTTGCAACATATTTTAGAAAGAGGAAACGGGGGTCTTTAACTTATTAAAAGCAAGAAAAGAGAACCTTACATCCGCCCCGCCACTGCCAAACCGTAATTCGCCTTAATTTATTTAATAATTTCATCACAGAGCGATGGTAATGATGATGATGGATGAATAATGTTGAAGTGACAAAGTCGTCCGAAACAATGATAAGAACGAACTCTATCGTCGGTTTAATTAAAAAACAATTGTTTTTACTGAGAATACATTATGTATAATGACGAAACCGCATTATAGATATTCAATTAGATTAAATTAATTCTCATTTTGGGTAATAGATGGCGTTGCAATATGTATAACGCGCTTGGGTAGATAAGCAATTTATTTATTTTTTGTTCTCTGCGTTATCGCTTTGCTTATTTTCTTACAGTTTGGATTTCACTTTTTATTTATTATTATTATTTTTTTTGCAAATTACGAGCACGTTTGTTCCAATTCAGTGAATATTAACATTCTAAAGTTTCTTTTTAATGCCTTATGTACACATGTTTTATTTTTTCAACATATTTTAGAAAGAGGAAACGGCCGTCTTTAATTTATTAAAAGCAAAAAAAGAGAACCTTACATCCGCCCCGCCACTGCCAAAGCGTAATTCGTTTTAATTTATTTAATAATTTCATCACAGAGCGATGATGTGAGGATGATGATGAATAATGGCGTTTAATTTAAAAAAAAATTTGTTTTTACTGAGAATACATTATATATAATGACGAAACCGCATTTTTGATATTCAATTAGATTAAATTAATTCTCATTTTGAGTAATAGATGGCGATGCAATATGTATAACGCGCTTGGACAGATAAGCAATTTATTTATTTTTTGTTCTCTGCGTTCTAGCTTTGCTTATTTTCTTACAGTTTGGATTTCACTTTTTATTTATTATTATTATTTTTTTTACAAATTACGAGCACGTTTGTTCCAATTCAGTGAATATTAACATTCTAACGTTTCTTTTTTAATGCCTTATGTACACATGTTTCTTTTTTCAACATATTCTAGAGAGAGGAAACGGGGATCTTTAATTTATTAAAAGCAAAAGACAGAACCTTACATCCGCCCGCCACTGCCAAATAGTAATTCGCCTTAATTTATTTAATAATTTCATCACAGAGCGATGATGAGGATGATGATGGATGAATAATGCCGCAGTGACAAAGTCGTCCGAAACAATGATAAGAACAAACGGTATCGTCGGTGTAATTAAAAAAAAATGTTTTTACTGAAAATACATTATGTATAATGACGAAACCGCATTATAGATATTCAATTAGATTAAATTAATTCTCACTTTAGGTAATAGATGGCGATGCAATGTGTATAACGCGCTTGGGCAGATAAGCAATTTATTTATTTTTTGTTCTCTGCGTTTTCGCCTTGCTTATTTTCTTACAGTTTCGAATTCACTTTCTATTTATTATTATTTTTTTTTACAAATTACGAGCACGTTTGTTCCAATTCAGTGAATATTAACATTCTAAAGTTTTTTTTAATGCCTTATGTCACATTTTTTTTTAACATATTTTAGAGAGAGGAAACGGGGGTCTTTAACTTATTAAAAGGAAGAAAAGAGAACCTTACATCCGCCCCGCCACTGCCAAACCGTAATTCGTTTTAATTTATTTAATAATTTCATCACAGAGCGATGATGATGATGATGATGGATGAATAATGCCGCACTGACAAGGTCGTCCGAAACAATGATAAGAACGAACTGTACCGTCGGTTTAATTAAAAAACAATTGTTTTTACTGAGAATACATTAGGTATAATGACGAAACCGCATTTTTGATATCCAATTAGATTAAATTAATTTTCATTTTGGGTAATAGATGGCGATGCAATATGTATAACGTGCTTGGGCAGCTAAGCAATTTATTTATTTTTTGTTCTCTGCGTTCTCGCTTTGCTTATTTTCTTACAGTTTGGATTTCACTTTTTATTTATTATTATTATTTTTTTTACAAATTACGAACACGTTTGTTCCAATTCAGTGAATATTAACATTCTAAAGTTTTTTTTAATGCCTTATGTACACATGTTTTATTTTTTCAACATATTTTAGAAAGAGGAAACGGGGGTCTTTAACTTATTAAAAGCAAGAAAAGAGAACCTTACATCCGCCCCGCCACTGCCAAACCGTAATTCGTTTTAATTTATTTAATAATTTCATCACAGAGCGATGGTGATGATGATGATGGATGAATAATGTTGAAGTGACAAAGTCGTCCGAAACAATGATAAGAACGAACGGTATCGTCGGTTTAATTAAAAAAAAAATTTGTTTTTACTGAGAATACATTACGTATAATGAGGAAACCGCATTATAGATATTCAATTAGATTAAATTAATTCTCATTTTGGGTAATAGATGGCGTTGCAATACGTATAACGCGCTTGGGCATATAAGCAATTTATTTATTTTTTGCTCTCTGCGTTCTCGCTTTGCTTATTTTCTTACAGTTTGGATTTCACTTTTTATTTATTATTATTATTTTTTTTACAAATTACGAACACGTTTGTTCCAATTCGGTGGATATTAACATTCTAAAGTTTTTTTTTTAATGCCTTATGTACACATGTTTTATTTTTTCAACATATTCTAGAGAGAGGAAACGGGGGTCTTTAATTTATTAAAAGCAAAAAAAGAGAACCTTACATCCGCCCCGCTACTGCCAAACCGTAATTCGCCTTAATTTATTTAATAATTTCATCACAGAGCGATGATGATGGATGAATAATGCCGCACTGACAAGGTCGTCCGAAACAACGATAAGAACGAACTGTATCGTCGGTTTAATTAAAAAAAAAATTGTTTTTACTGAAAATACATTACGTATAATGACGAAACCGCATTTTTGATATTCATTTAGATTAAATTAATTCTCATTTTGGGTAATAGATGGCGATGCAATGTGTATAACGCGCTTGGGTAGATAAGCAATTTATTTATTTTTTGTTCTCTGCGTTTTCGCCTTGCTTATTTTCTTACAGTTTGGATTTCACTTTTTATTTATTATTTTTTTTTTACAAATTACGAGCACGTTTGTTCCAATTCAGTGAATATTAACATTCTAAAGTTTTTTTTAATGCCTTATGTACACATTTTTTTTTTTTTTTAACATATTTTAGAGAGAGGAGACGGGGGTCTTTAATTTATTAAAAGCAAAAAAGAGAACCTTACATCCGCCCCGCCACTGCCAAAGCGACATTCGTTTTAATTTATTTAATAATTTCATCACAGAGCGATGGTGATGATGATGATGGATGAATAATGCCGCAGTGACAAAGTCGTCCGAAACAATGATAAGAACGAACGGTATCGCGTTACGTAAAAAGTAAACCAACACTTTGCTTCGTCAGTGTGTGTAAGTTTGTAATCGGACGGTGATATGATGATAACATTGTGAATTCTGTTCGTTCACAATTCGGGGCGCCTCGTCGTTGTCGGGGTCCCAAGCAAAACTCAAAAATAGCACGGAATACCTAAACCGAACAACCATCGTGTGATGTGGCTGTGGCATTGGACGATAGTACGTGTACTAGTAGGAAGGAGTATGACGGTGGGGCAAATCGGGAGCGAAACCGGGACGCCAGAAACGAAGAGTCTGGCGTGAGTGAGTGAGTGACTTTGTATTATTCGTACATACATCCTAAAGCCATACATACAGACAGAGATACGCTCGCGCAAAGTAAAGTAAAAACAGGAAGTTTTTGTATTGTACATGCTCGTATATACCTATGTATACATACAACATAGGAACGAAGTTCATTCTCATTTCCAACATTCGCGCTCATTTCCAAATCCAGTTGAGAGGAGACTCTCGTCGTAGTTGGTACGCGTTCGTGAGGAGATATAGGAGGTTTCATCCCAAAAACCCGAAACATCAACATCAACATCAGTGCGTTGTGTTCTCTCTTGCGTGATAGATACCCACTCAACCCGCGGCGGATGGATGATCTCCCCTCAACAATATTATTTTCTGGTGGTAAGTTTTTTATTCCTTTCCTTTCTTTTCTCAATCAAAAAACTTATTATTACACTTTCGCATGCCCCCGAGGTCGTCTCCTCCTCGTCGTCGCATCGCATGGCATCGCATCGGTGAAATAAATAATCCTCCGAGTTCTCTCCTCCTTTAAGTGCCCATTTAAAGAAGCCTCGGCGGCAATGTTTGGCAATCGTACGTATACGTGCAAGTGCAAGTCAATATTTACTTGGATGGAATATGTTTCCTTTTTTTTTTTTGGGGGTCTGCCGCCGCGTTATGAAACTTCACGATCGCGATGATACGATGGTGGCGGGCGGGGGGAAAAACTGTTTTTCTCCTGAAACGATCCGCACCGGCACTGGCACAGATGTGCCGAGCCGAAATTCCGCTTTTTTTTTCTTTTCTCTCCGCGTCTCCTCTCGGACCCGTTTTTATTATTGATGTTTTCGAAGTGGTGTGTTCGCGGCCCCAATTTCTTTTACTGCGTAATAATAATAAAGTTTTGCTGTGGTGTTTAGAGAGAGAGGAGGCAGGCAGGCATGGACGTCGTGGACGTGCGCGCGGAGTTTTTATTTCGCCGACAACAGGGATGGCGGGGGGAGAGTGTGTATTACACGCACACAAAAAAAAAATTGTGATGAAACAGTCATACCAAACCGCCGCATCATTTAATAATTAATTACATCACTCCAGTTAGAAAAAAATGATCTAATAATTTAGATAATGAGATGAGAGTTTAGTTTTTGCATCGTGTTTTTTCTTTTTTTTGTTTCAGTTCTAGTAATGGCAATTTTTTTTCTTTGGATTACATTCGATTTTTTTTTGGCGTATGACGACGCAACTACGCAACAAAAACGATCGATATCAGTGTTTGATTCCGTCCACACTTAAAAGAAAGAAATTAAATTAAAGTTAGAAATACGGAGTGTCCTATAAATAGTGTCTACTCCAGGTTTTGTTTAACCATCGATCCCTTACAAGAAAATAAAAATGCCCATCGACCCTCTTTCAAATTTTATTAATGTCTATTCTTAAAACAGTATTTATTGATTCTATTTGGCTTTATTCATTTTTTTTTCTTTTGGAACGGGGGTACAGTTAAAGCAAGGTACAATAAAAATAGATTTATTATAAACAATAAATTCACTTACATGATTTTGGCACTTACACTAGTGGAGGTTTTTATTTAGATGTTTTATCACTAACAACTTGCTTGTACGCAAGTTGCGTTCAAGGAACATTTTTAACTTAATCTGATTCGTTAAGATCAAGGCTGATTTAATCTTCGCGCGCTGCACGGCGAAACTCCGCGGTTTTGCATTACGCAAGTCTGCGTTTGTTGAGGGTCGTATCGCATTATATATACGGGGTGTAACAAAAATACAGGCCGTTACTTCACGGACGCATTCTACAGATCAAGAGAAAGAAAAAACTTCATATAAACACGTATATAGGGTGTTCACGGGAAACCGTAACAGCAGTTAACTCTCTTGTTTGGATTTTTACGAAGTTAGCTTATATTGGAAAAGTTTCAGGACCTGTCCTGCCCAATTCTATAACAATATCGGAAAAACAAACGACTGTCAGTTTTTTTTTAGATTTTCAATTGCCTGTAACGTTTTTTTTTTATATAAGTTACTACGTATTAATTCGAATAAGAGAGTTACTTGTTGTTGCAGCTTACCTGCGCACCCAACACCCTACATACATGTTCATATGAACTTTTTTCTTTCTTTTTATCTGTAGAATATGGTCGTGGAGTAGCGACCTGTATTTTTGTTACACACTGTATATGTTACATGTATACACTGTATATTTTATTTACCATTACTTCTCCGACTATAATTTACAAAACTACGCAACAAAAACGATCGATATCAGTGTTTGATTCCGTCCACACTTAAAAGAAAGAAATTAAATTAAAGTTAGAAATACGGGGTGTCCTATAAAAAGCGTCTACACTAGGGATTTCAAACCTTTGTTTAAAAATGCCCCTTTCAAATTTTATTAATATCTATTCTTAAAACAGTATTTATTGATTCTATTTGGCTTTATTCATTTTTTTCTTTTGGAACGGGGACACAGTTAAAGCAAGGTACAATAAAAATAGATTTATTATAAACAATAAATTCACTTACATGATTTTGGCACTTACACTAGTGGAGGTTTTTATTTAGATGTTTTATCACTAACAACTTGCTTGTACGCAAGTTGCGTTCAAGGAACATCTTAACTTAATCTGATTCGTTAAGATCAAGGCTGATTTAATCTTCGCGCGTTGCACGGCGGAACTCCGCGGTTTTGCATTACGCAAGTCTGCGTTTGTTCATGGTCATATCGCATTATGTATACAGGGTGTAACAAAAATACAGGCCGCTATTTCACGGACGTATTCTACACATCAAAAGAAAGAAAAAAAACTTCATATAAACACGTGTATAGGGTGTTCACGGGAAACTGTAACAACAGTTAACTCTCTTATTTGGATTTTTACGAAGTTAGCTTATATTGGGAAAGTTTCAGGACCTATCCTCCCCAATTCTATAACAATATCGGAAAAACAAATGACTGTCAGTTTTTTTTTTTTAGATTTTCAATTGCCTGTATCGTTTTTTTATATAAGTTGCTTCGTATAAATTCGAATAGGAAAGTTAGTTGTTGTCGCAGCTTCCGGTGAACACCCTATATACATGTTCATATGAACTTTCTTCTTTCTTTTTATCTGTAGAATATGGTCGTGAAGTAGCGGCCTGTGTTTTTGTTACACCCGGTATATTTTATTTACAATTACTTCTCCGATTATAATTTCTATTTGCAACCGCGTGAGCTTTTATAATCCTACAAAATAAAAATAAATATCTCCATAAAACAAAAAACGACAAAATAACTTTCTCATAATATAAACATACTGATTGTATTTATTTTTTTAATTATAAACTAATCGTATTTTGTCTTTTTTACTCGATTATTATTTTAAATTTGATTTTTTTTTTGACTTTAGAGACCTTAATTCGATTTTTGATTAATTCTAAGCGTTTTAGAATTTTTGTTTTCGTTTTATCGTCATCACCGATCGTCTTTTGTTTTTTTTTTGTTTTAAATCCTGATTTGACTTTCTATTTTTAATACAACCGACCTTCGTCAATTTCGTTCAATTTATTTTTATTTTTTAGCTGTCGGTTTATCTTTTATTTAACTTTATTTTTTTGATTAATTTTTTCTGTAATGTTTCTAGCGATTAAGTTTTTGGTGAATTATAAAATACGTCAATTTGTAAATCAAATTAACTTATCGTTAGTTGTATGCATAAAATTTGGTATGTTCGTTTTGGTCATTTTTTGTTTTTTGTTTTCTCTTTTGCTTGATTTTATTCGATACGATTTTTGACTTTTTAATAATTATCATAAATTGATGAAATTTTCGAGTTTTTTTGTTCACCCACTCGATTTGAGTTTGATTCCACTTGACATTTTAATCGTGTCGATCGATCGCGTTGATTTTATTTCATTTTTCAATTATTTCTTCTTGCTCCTTTAATATTTGCAGATCGATTTTTTCTTGTTGTCAATTTTTACAACGATTTGACTTATTGTCAAATTAAGTTTATTTATTTATTATTAAGTTTTATACATTTCCATTATCGTCCTGTCTTCAACGTTTTTGTTTTGTTAGATTTAAAGATATTTTCATTTTGATTATTAATTGATCGCCTTCTCTCTTCTTCTTACATTCGAGTTTAATTTAATTTTCAGGTGTTCGATAACAACCTCGGTACTATTGCATCGATGTTAACAACAATTATTTCCTGAACTTTTATTTTAGATTTATTAGTACAGTTTTGAATACGATAAGAAATTTTATGAAAATATTATGACATTATAGTCTAAACGCATAAATGCTAATGAAATCATCGAGAAAAAAAAAAGCATCACAGTTTATCACTGTACTACGTTTAAATCAAATTTATTTAACATTTTTTTTGTATATCTTATGCTTTTTTAAATTAATTATTCTGATAGAACCGCACCAGGCAAAAATTCATGACTTCGAGTAAAAGACCCCTGGAGGTTCATCGACCCTCTGCCTACCCTTATAGGACCCCTATTCAAGCTATTCATAACGAGAGATTTTTTTTAACTGAAGTTTGAAATGTATTTTTGATACTGTGAGAAAAAGAAAATTTAATTCATGATACAGGCAGTACCAGTTGACGTGGTCGTTGAGAATTTTTATTTTTTTTTCCAGCTATTAACCAGAATTTAACACATTCTAAGATATTTCTGGGGGGGGGGGGGGGGGGTTAGAATGAGCGAAAACTTTTATGAACAATGACTTTCTTCAAAAACTCAAAAATAAAGAAGTTTTTCTTATTGTGGCGCAAGTTTGTATGTCACATACTACTTACTCACCAGGGGGTGCTGAAAGGGGTCGATGAAAACTTCATAAAGGGTCGATGGGACTGTAGGGGTCTTTTGGAAGTCGATGAACTATTTGTGCTTGATTGGAAGTCGATTAAATTAGTAATTTAGATAAATGGTTGGAAATGTTAATTCTGTCTGGAATTAGAAGCTTCCAATTGGTTAGCAATTCAGGTTGGATTGTCGAGTCTTCGGTCTCACATTCTGCGGGTTTTTTTTTTTTAAATATCGACCCCCTTAGCCCGTAAATAAAAATTGCCATCCATGTGTAGTCTTAAATTTAAATTGCAATCTGTAATAATTCTATTTGATTTTATTTCAGTTTTTCTTTTAATTATAAACCTTTTTGTCTTTTCTTTGCTCGATTTGACTTTATCTTATATTTGAATTATCAGCTTGATTCGCTTTTGTTTTCTTTCGTTCAAACTTGCAGTTAAAAAATCGTGTATTGCTTGCTTTTACAGGATTTTCAATTTCGTCTTACCTTCATCATCGATCGTTTCTTTTGTTTCTTTTATTATTTATTATTTTATTTTAATCTCGACTGGAACTTCTGTATTGTACACGATGCTTAAATAAAATGATTTGATTTGATTTATTCCTCATTTGAATTCATTTAATTCAATTTTTAATATGTGTAATGAATTGGTCGACTTTTATTTTTCATATTATTTTTTAACATCATTTTTCGTATTTGTTCTTTTCTCTCTTTTGTTTGATTTTATTTGGCATGATTTAATTTTTTTAATTCGCCATTTCTGCATTCTCTTTTGTTGGCTCTATTATATTTATTTTTTACTTAGTGACTGAACACGTAAACTAAATCTCATAAAGCTATAAAATAAATAAATAAGAAAAAACAAATGATAGATAAATAATAAAGATAATAACAATTACTATTTTTTTTTCATTGACTTTTTCACTCCTACGATAGTATGCCTCATTCGCTACTCAAAATAGGCACACCGACCTACTGCATCGACCCAGAGATCCTTGAATTTTTTTTCTCTCTAAGAAACGCCAATCGTCCAATCGAATTCCATCTTTAGCAAGTGTAATCGACCAATCTTCACGTCACGAAACCAATTTGGGCGTGAGCTAATTCGAAATTCCCCGTACTTCGATTTTTATCGCAATTAATTTGCACAGGAACTCGAAGACCCGTCGTCCTCCTTAGCCCGCTTGATTTATGCCGCTGGTCAGGAGAGATCGAGTGAGGGTGCACATTTCCAACCGCACCCTTAATCCGTCCCTGCTTTGAGTGACTGAATGCAACGGCGCCGCGTCGTCTCTCAAGACGCCGCGCCGCCGTTGTCTCCTCCTTCGTTACGAGCTTACACAACAAATTAATCCCACCTTGGACGGACGTTGTCGAGCTGAGATATTACTTTGTTTGAATTAAATTAACCCCGGACAGGAACTACTACATTTGTTCCAAAAATAAATATCTAGTAAATTTCCAAGGGCACGACATGACATGATGTAACCGGGTGTCATGATTTTTAACCGAATTTAACTTGCAATCAGTTTGGATAAAGTAACTTTTTAATAGTGTCCTTTCGTTCAATATCTGTTAGAAGCAAGTGTTTATTTTATTTATTTATTTTACAAGTGCAGGATGTGACTTTTTCTATATTATTCTGGAAGTCTGAGTTCTAAGGTCAACGTGCCAAAATTGTCAACATCTCGCTAAACTGCGCGTACGTTAATTGCTTTGATGTAATGTGATTTGTTGGTGTGTCATTCTCAGTCAGTCAGTTCAAACGACTTGGGTGTCGTTTGTCAGCATGTAATTCCCTCTATTCAAACGTTATTGTTTGCATAAGTTCCATTGATCCAAAAAGGACTTTGATGTGCGAGCTAAGCCGACGTAGGTAAACCATGCTGGAAAACTTCCACGGCCGTGTCGACGACCGTACTTGCGAAATGCTCACTAAACAATTTTGTCCCAAAAATACGCGCTTTGAATTTTGTGTTCATCCAAAAATAAAAATAAAGAATTTAGATAATAATTAACATGACAATATGCTTCACAAACTGGAAAATGGTTTGACAAATTGGGAAACATAATTGACAAAAGGGAAAACCAAAAGAAAAAGTCTTTATTGCTGATCTTATCGACATTAGAAAGGTATCTTTAACAACACTGCCCTTTTTTGCGTTTTGGAATATTCAAGATGGGGGCGAGTGGAGGGTGGCGCTCGATTTCGATTTTTTTTCCTCCTGCCCGCTTGAAACTACGGCTTGGTTGGTTCTTTGTGGTCGCCTGGACGGACTCGCAGGGCGGAAACAAGAAAGGCAACTTCCCGTTAAGTAATTCGTACACTTCTCCGGCAAGAAGTTCGTCGGCGAACCGCAAGTACGGCGTAAGCCCAAAATCGCATCAGGTCCTTTGACCCGATGCGACGCGACGCGGCGCGAAGGATGGACGTCCGACGTACCCCCCAAATTTGTTACGTCAAACTCGGTAATGCCCCGACCGAACGTTTTTCCTAAACGCGTGCGTTTGTTTGTGTTTTTTTCTCTTAGCCCTCTGGAAGCACAGTAAAAAATCAATAGGTAGTAGCGCGGGCGTTCGGAACGTGCACGTAACTGCGAGAAATATTTGAAATTATTTCATACTGAAGGATTAAACACCGCGCACCGCGCGTACTGAAGGATTAAACACCGCGCGATATTTGAACCCCTCTTTCAGCTGTCGCTCTCGCAATTGCTCTCGTACTTTCATGCACATTTCGGCCGAGTACTCTTGTTGCGTAACCTAATATATCGTTTACCGTGGTTGGAAGTTAGAAGTCATATCTTAAGAACGCGATATCGTTGTGGACGCTACGACCTACCTAAATGAAATGGTTGGATAAAAATGAGCTATTAAGTTGGTGTTCCGCAAGGTCCTAAGTTCAATCTTTTTCTCTGTCACGCCTCTGTAGGAATTCGATTGTTTGCTGAAGCATCACTTATCAGCACTCCGTGCAAATAAAACGCAGATAACGACCACTGATACGGTCCGGACCGTTATTATAGCGGGAAAGTTTTTCGATATGACGCCCCGGCGGAGGAGGGGGCCGCACGTGGTCCTTCCCTTCACGTTCGACGTGTCGTCCACAAAGTGGTGTTACAGTGTTGCACGAACGAAAGTGCGTCGTTATCGGGAGTCGAATTTCCTTGGTCGTTTCCTCTCGCCGGCCGAGTGTGGCCCCGATAATAACGAAATATTTATACGGTTATCAGCGACTGGCCCCTTATCGAAGCCGCTCTTATCGAAGTGAGCGGTGCGGTGACGGATACTCCCGTCCTGTTCCCGGAACACGCTCAACGTTCGCTTGTTTTTCACAATGGCGGGAGAGCGCGCGCGTTCCCTCCATCTCCGAGCCGAGCTTTCTGCGATCTCCATTGACGTCCGTAATAATGAAAACGACTGTTGTATCCGTTCTTTGCGCGCCATCATTATTCTCGCGACATGTAAATAGAATTGTGTTTTCATGGTATCATCACACAAGTGATGCATTGATCGTGCCCCCCCCCCCTCCCCGCGTGTTCGTCGATTACGATAACAAGCAAACCATCCCAATCATTTTAACGTTGAGACCGTAAGAGCTAGAAAAAGGAAAATCTTAATCTCGTTGAGTCATCTTAGGCCTGAGAATTATCAGTACTAAGAACCCCCCAATTATACGAGGAAGGAGAATTTTAATCATCCCTGAGGCCTGTAAATTATCAGCCCTAAGAACACCGGTTATTCCGTAACTAATCGGACCGTGTAACCGAAACGAGCCACTTTTTAAGTAAAATAGTCTCACTTCGTCCTACATTTCTCTCTTTCTCTCTCCCTCTCTTCGATAAACGATGAAAACGACATGAAAATACCATACCATATCATACTTGCAGTTTAATGTGCTTCGTTTGTGTTGTCCTTTCTTAACTCTGTACATTACTTATATTGTTAATTTCTGTTTATTGAATAATATCTATCCTGATTGTTAGCATATGTCTTGCCTTTGGCAAAAGTTTCCGAACCCCATGAATATAAAGATCTTAGACGCATTAGTATATTACCTGTTATATCTAAATTAGTAGAAAAGTGTGTATTGGATCAATTAAGTTTACATTTAAATAAATTTCAACTGCTGCCATCCTTTCAATCAGGTTTTCGCCCCGGATTTAGTTGCACAACTCTGCACTCTCTCTAATCATTGATGATATTTGTAAAGCTATAGATCAGAATAAAATAACGGTGTTAGTTCTACTTGATTTTTCTAAGGCTTTTGACACGGTTGACCATAATTTACTTTTATCCATTCTTCATTACATTGGTCTTAGCGATTCGGCAGTTGCATTTTTCAGTAGTTACTTATTGAATAGGTTCCAAAAAGTCGTGTACAAAAATACTAAGTCAATATCTCAAGAACTTAAATCGGGAGTTCCTCAGGCAAGTATCCTCGGGCCAATTCTATATTCAATTTACACTAGTTTTATTTTCAATAACCTTGAATTCTGTTAATGTCAATTATATGCCGATGACACTCAACTTCTGCATCATTTTGATTTAAATAATATTGATGAAGCTATTACACAAATTAACTCCGATTTGGATGAAATTATCACTACTTCCGCAGATCATTGCTTAGCAATAAATACTAATAAATGTTGTGCACTTGTATTTGGCAGAAATAAGGCGCGCAGTACGATAGTAAATAAAATAAATATGTGTTAAAGACACATCTTTAGTAATTACTGATTGCGCTAAAAATTTGGGTCTTTATGTTGACACAAATCTGAGATTTAAAACACACGTAAGTAAATTAATCCAAAAATTCTATTGTAAATTGAAAATACTTTACAACAGCAAAGAATTCCTGAACATGGACGCTCGAAAAATGTTATGCAACTCTTTAGTACACTCGCAGTTCAATTATGGCGATGTGATCTACGGTCCGTGCTTGGACAGTGTCAACATATCCAGAATTCAGAAAGTTTAAAATTCTTGTTTGCGTTTTATATACGGCCTTAGGCGCAGGGACCATACCTCACATTTTCTTGCAAGGGCAAATTAGTTAAATATGATCGATCCAACGACGTCATTTGCACTCTGCTGTATTTTTCTATAAAATTGTACAAAGTGAAATACCTCCTTACCTTTACGATAAAATTTCTTTCAGAACGTCAGTTCATAACATAAATATTAGGAATAAAGGTTTACTTACGCCTCCTGCGCATCGTACTTCTCTTTATCACAGATCGTTTACGTACAATATAGTTAAAACTTATAATAATATTCCTGTGAATCTTAAATCTTGTACAGTTTCATCTTTCAGGCGTCAGATGTTGCTTCGTTTTCAATAACTCTAACTTTTTGGTCACTTTTCGGTAGTTTGTGCTCTGGTTATTTTTCTGATTATTAACTTCAGTATCTGTATTACTCAAAGATATTTGATTTTTGTATTATTTGTATTCATTGTGTACAATAGCTTACTCAGAAATATTTATGTAAAATAATACTTAATCTATCATATTTGTCATTTTTGTTTACTGCCATTTTACAATGTATTCATTTGTATTTACATTCAACCTAAAGGTTTTAGAGGAAGAGCAGCATATATCCTTTTGGGACTGCTGATCCAGAACCGTTTGGTTACTTTTTTTTTGAACCAATAAACATTATTATTATTAACATATAAAATAGCGACATCTTACTATCGCCTTTTGACCTAACATTTCTAAAATTATTATTATTATTATTATTATTAAAAATGTGACGGCGGCGACGATTTTTTTTTCTTTTTACTTCAGATATTAATATAATTAAAAATGCGGAACGTGTAATTAGGTTTTGGGTTTCGTTTTTGTCGCGTTCGTTGTTGCATTTAAACGAACTGGCGGAAAACGGGGGGGAGGGAGGGTAGGTGGGAAATGCAGCAGCGTTCCATGTTACGGGCACAACACAGGTCCTGATGCACTCGCAAAGAATAAATTAGCACGTTTCATCAATTAGCGAAAGGCGTGCGCGGTAATTAGTCCGTGTTTGCGCCCCCTCGTTACCGTTTTGCAAAACAACTTTTCTGTTTGCTTCTTTTATTGTTGCATGTGTGTGCGTGGGATGTGGGGGAGAAGGAGGAAGCTGAAGCCTTTTTTTTGTCTTCGTAAATTCCTTAAAACCTTTTCTATAAATAAGGGGGGGGGGATGATAGATAAGACGCAAGAAGAAAAGAACCCTGCAGCGGATGGATGGAGAGAGAGAGAGAGGTTGGAATAAATTCGTAGAAATGCGAAATGTGGACGGATGAAAAGGAAAAAATGAAAAAGTTGAGGTAACTAAAACGCAAGTAAAAAAACGAATGCAGATAAGTAAACCAAACCAGACTTAACGATGCAGAATTCAAAAATCAAGCGAATGAATGGAGAAGAGACCAAGAAAATCTAATGAAAGAAAAACAAATTGCGTTAATATATAAATAAGGGGAAGATCAAAAAGAGGAAGGTAAAAGAACGTGGAAGTAAAAAAAGAGGAAGTTAAAAAACGTGGAAGATAAAAAGGAGGAAGATAAAAAAATGTGGAAGATAAAAAAAAGAGAGTGCGAGTATAAGAACAGTTTACATACAGTAAAAAAGGGGGGAGAGAGAGAGAGAGAGAGAAATCTAGTTACAATCAAGAAAGGCAGAAGAATTCTTCCGTTTCGTAAATATATTTTCATTGAGACCAAGAAATGTTTTCAGTATAAGATTTGACTTATACAGGGTTAGTTGAGACCTCGTATTTTCAAAATAAAATTCTATAAGAAAAGTCATCGCCTTAAGGGCTGGGGCAATTCGCGACGACCGACGTTAACTCCAGCGACCGACGTCGACCTTAATACCAAACGACAAACATGAAATATTTTTGTTTTTTTTTTTGGAAAAGACAAGAAAATAATCATTTTTTTCTGTTCGTCTCAAAAAAGAAAACGTAAAACACTCGTTTGCAAACAAAAAAGAAAAAAAAACAAGAATTCCAAAGAAGGACGATTGATTACGAACAAAAGATAATCAATCGAAATTGCCCTGCCGTTTTGAAACGGTATCATCACTCATCAGTATACCTAACATAAACGATCAAAACATTTTTTTGTTCGGTTTTTCTTTCTGCTAATCAACGGCAAAAACAGAGGAGAGAAAATCGACTAAAAAAGAAAAGAAAAAAACAAAAGACTATCGACTGTAAACAAAACACGATCAGTTATTAGATAATACATTAATAAAAGATCCTGGCGTTAATTAGGAGTCTTATTTATTTAGAGAAAAAAATAAACAGAATTATTAAACGAAACATTTTATTTGTTTTCTCTTCAAAAGCGAAAGAAACAAGACTCGATCGATTGGAGATAAAGAAGTATATTCAATTGGTATCAAATGACGAACGTTATGATCTTTTGTTTGGAATTTTGATGGAAAGGTCAAGAAGAGAATTTATTATTTATTATTTTCTATTTCACAAAAGAAACGGTAACCAGTCGATTACAAACAAGAAAACAATGAATTCCAAACGAAAACAGTCGACTATAAACAACAGACAGTCGATTAATAAATAAATCAACAATCGATGTTTTCTTTTGATTTGGAAGGAACATGAAACACGACGGGTTTTCTGTTCGTCAAGAACGAAAAACAGGAAGCTGTCAGTCACAAATAAAAACAATGACAATCGACAATCCAAACAAAGATGATCGAACAAAGACAATCGAGTACAAACAAAACACGATCGATTAACAAGGATTTTCTTTTGATTCGGAAGGAACGTAAAACGTGATGTGTTTTCTGTTCTTCAAAAATCGAAAAACAGGAAGCTGTCATTCACAAATAGAAACAAAGACAATCGACCGTCCAAACAAAGGTAATCGATTACAAACAAAAGACGATCGCTTAACAAACGATTTTCTTTTGATTCGGAAGGAGTATGTAACATGACGTGACGTGTTTTTTTTTGTTCATTAGAAAAACAACAGAAAGCAGTCTCTTATAAACAGAAGCAAAGACAATCGACTATCCAAACAAAAACAATCGACTGCAAACAAAAGACGATGGATTAACAACGATTTCCTTTTGATTTGGAAGGAACGTGAAACATGACGTGTTTCTTGTTCATCAAAAACGAAAAGCATTTCAATCACAAACAGAAACAAAGACAATCGACCGTCCAGGCAAAGACAATCGACTGCAAACAAAAGACGATCGATTAACAACGATTTTCTTTTGATTTGGAAGGAACGTGAAACATGACGTCTTTTTTGTTCATCAAAAAAGAGAAACAGAAAGCAGTCACTCACAAACATAGAAACAAAGAAAATCGACCATCCAAACAAAGACAATCGACTACAAACAAAAGACGATCGATTAACAACTATTTTCTTTTGATTCAGAAGGAACGTGAAACGTGATGTATTTTCTGTTCATCAAAAAAAAAAAAACAAAGCAATCAGTCACTCACAAACACAGAAATAAAGACAATCGACATGCCTAACAAAGACAATCGACTACAAACAAAAGGCGATCGATTAACAACAATCGACAATTGATGTTGAATTGATGAATAAGAAAAAAATGTCATTTTCTTGTTCTTTTTAAACAAAAAGAAGTTTAACAGTCGATCACAAACAAAACGAAAGCAAGAAAAGAACTTATCATTTTTTTTGTTTTTATCAAAAGAAACAGGAAACCAGTCGATTGCAAACAAGAAAAAAAAAGGAATTCCAAACAAAAACGGTCGACTGCAAACAAAAGACAAGACAGATTAGATTCGTTTTCTGTTTGGTTCGAAAGCAACAGAAAAAGTTCGTGTCATATTTTCTATTCATCAAAAAAAAAAAAACAGAACACAGAAAGCAATCACTCACAAACACAGAAACAAAAGACCATCGACTAAACAAACAACGGCAATCGACTATCCAAACAAAGACACTTTAAACAAAAGACGATCGATTAACGACAATCGGCGACTGACTTTTTTTTTTTTAATTTGAGAGGAACAAGAAATGAATGAATGTCATTTTTGTGTTCTGTTCGTCAAAAAAAAAAAAAGAAAACAGAAAACAGTCGATCAATCAAGCAATTATTGCTTGGAAGTGGCCAAAGAGGAAAACCCGAACTGAAGAATGCTTGTATGCCAGAAGAAGAAATCAAAGAATCAAGTTCACAAGAAAGTGAAAACTGTGTAGGTCTGCCCATGTTAGTATAAACAGAAAAAAATTTAACCATCGAGAAAGAGATTGGAAGAGTCAAAAAAAAAACTCGGACAATTCTACCAAAAGACTTTCAGTGTCAGTGTAAAAGAAGAACTGTCGGAAAGGAGGTCGGAAGAGTTTAACAGAAATTAGGCTGTTCTACTTTAGTAAGTATAAAAAAAGAACTGCCGGAAGATTTTCACAAAACAAAAATCAGACAATTCCATCAGGACTACTTCCAAAAAGAAAAGAGAAGAGGATGAGGCCACAGGACGACCTAATCTAGCATACAGCGAAAGATGAACTGAACGGAAAGGTAGAATAGAAAAAGAACAACGAAAGATTTACGAAGAAACAAGGTTATTGGGGTTACTGGATAAGAAAAAGAGGTAATCTGGTTTCAGACACAGCAAAAGCAAATCTCAGACACTCTTAAATGGCTATAGAAGAGACACAGCCTGTATATCGATCTACTGTATACCTAATAACAGCAGATTAAAGCGACATTAGAAAATTTAGCCTAGCCAATGCAAGTACTTCGAGAAGACGTAGAAATTTACCTTTGTTGTTTAACAGCCTTCAAAATGTCCATTTTTTTTTTTAATACTTTGCGAAAAAATTGCGCGCGCGTGTTTGGTCTCCTGTGTTTAACGCTCTTAAATGCGGAAATACCAAACATTAAACTAATTATTTCTGAGATGTGTAATCGGTATGCGGAAGTACTAAACATTAAGCTAATTAACGATTAAGATATTTCACGCACAAATTGCTCGTTGCGCGCCGCCGCGATGCGTGACCGCAATATTTCTGTTCACAATCAAACAAATTCCGCGCCGAATTTATTAATTACACAGCAACAGTATAATGGTTTCCTTTGTTAAACAACTTAACCCGCAATTTGCAACTACCGCCGCGCGTCTGTGTCTCTCTCTCTCTTTTCCAGCATCCGTCGCGCTCTCTCGCCTTCACGTGTGTAGAATATGCATCATAATTGCCCGAGTCCGGCGCGGCGGCCGCCCGTCAAAGGGGATGATGCGGGCCGGGGTTATTTGCATTTACCCTCTATCCCAACCCCGCATACTTCGTTCGGTAACGGCGGATGCCGGGCATTGTTGGCACTTTTGCGTCCGAAAGTTGCCGGCGTTATTTAAACGCCCGTCGGTGATGCAGCGACCGTTTTCTTCTTCTTCTTCTTCTTCTCCTCCTCCTCCTCCTCTTCTCTTGTTCGCCACCAGAGAAGGGTTCGCCGGAAACGGGATAAGATAGAACCCGAAATATGTTTGCGTGTTTACCTTTGATATCTCGGTTGAATTTATTGATGTACGTACTATTTGCCAAGGGCAACCAACCAGGAACATTTCTTGGTCCGCTGCAGTCCTATATTCAAACCAAATCTATTCCCTATATTTATCATTTTTTTGGTCTGAACGAGTACTATCTATTACATTCTGGCAGGAATATGCAAGTATCTAGATATAATATCTAAATACCTTCTGTGTATCTAGATATATATCGCAGATACTATTAAACAATTGTATCTGCATCTGTATACCGGTGAGAAGTTAGCAACAACGCTGCAGCAACAAACCTATAAAATTTCAATTAGCTGTAAAAAACATCCTAATTGTCACACAATGATATCTTCTTAATAGCTTCATGAAGGTCATTAACTGCAGTTTGTTCTGGTGTATCATAACTAACAAAAAAACGAAACCTAATTTAATTATAATATTTAAATGATCAGTATGTAATTATAAGGAAACCTCATTAGAGGAAATATTTACGTTCGAAATTTTCACGCAAATTGAAACCAATTGACCAATTTTATCCAAAAATACCACCAATAAGTTTTGGCCCATCGATTTGATAGAGTACTGATTAAGTGAAAATGGGCAACTTCCGGCAATTAAAATTCAACGTATACAAACGCACATAACTCTTTGTACAGACGTCGCACAAATGATATTTTCACAGAAAATGAAAGAGTATGTTCGAATCTATCGATATATGCTACGTGTGAGTTTTGGCCGATCGATTGATTGACTAATTATCGAATGTAATTAGTCGTCCTGGCGGCGATAATTTGTAAATCAAATCGATCGGCCAAAACTTACAAATAGCATAAATCGATAGATTTAAACATGCTCTTTCATATTTTCTGAAAATTTCGTACATCTGTACACAAATTTATGTGCGTTTATGGTTGACGCTGCATTAAATACGTCCTGCCACCAGAACGCCTAATTATATTCGATACTTAGTCAATCAAATCGATGGGCCAAAACTTACAAATGGCATAAATCGATAGATTTAAACATGCTCCTTCATATTTTGTAAAAATTTCGTTTGTGCAACATCTGCACAACAAGTTATGTGCGTTTATGGTTGACGCTGCATTAAATACATACTTCCACCAGAACGCCTAATTACATTCAAATATTACAATCAAATCGATTGGCCAAAACTCACAAATAGCACAAATCGATAGATTTAAACATGCTCTTTCATTTTTTGTAAAAATTTCATTTGTTCAACGTCTGTACAAAGAGTTACGTGCGTTTCTATACGTTGAATTTTAATTGCCGGAAGTTGCTCATTTTCACTTAATCGGAGCTTAGTTTAAAAGAAACAAAATAAGGGTATAGGATTTAGTTTAAAAGAAAATGAGTACTCTATCGTATAGGCCAAAACTTATTGGTGGTATTTTTGAATAAATTTAGTCAATTGGTTTCAATTTGCGTAAAAATTTCGAACGTAAATATTTCCTCTAATGAGGTTTCCTTATAATTATATACTGATCATTTAAATGTTATAATTAAATTAGTTTTCGTTTTTTTTGTCAGTTGTGATACACCAGAACAAACTGCAGTTAATGACCTTCATGAAGGTATTAAGTTATCATTGTGTGACAATTAGGATGTTTTTTGCAGCTAATTGAAATTTTATAGTTTTGCTGCTGGAGCGTTGTTGCTAACTTCTTCCCGGCCATCTGTGTCTAGATACAATTACAAAAGTATCTCTTCATCTGAGATACTAAGATGCGTTGTAGATACATTTTAAATTTTCATAAAAACATTAAACCTTGGCGTAAATGCAACTTTCGATTTTATAATCTTTTTCCCCTTTTGTCAATTATGTTTCCCAGTTTATCAAAAAATGGCTTTTCCATTTGATTATTGTCACGAGGAAAAAAGTTATAATTGTGACAAGAAAAATGTCCTGTTACGTTTACGGGGGTTTGCTTGGCCCATTAATGACATTAATGATTAATTGATTAAAGTCAAGTCTTTACATTGCACTAATCGTAAAATAGTTCTTCTGACTGCGTTAAACTAGTTGTTACTTCTCCGGAAATTTACGTTTTACATAACATTGTAGAGGCCTCGCTTGCTTGGCATAACCGAATATAATAATAATAATAATTTAATGTGCCCAACAGTACGACCAAAACAGACACAACAAAACCAACTACGTGTACATTAACTATACTAAATGCTAACTAAAAACGTAAATATATAAATATAAATGTTAAATATGTATAAATGTAAATTACGTGTTACTGAGGATTACTGGAAAACAATTCTTAGCGAGTGTAAAGTAATGTAAAAAGAAAGAGGTACAGAGAGACAAGTCAGAAGAGCTGATTGATTAAGTAGAAATTACAGTAATACTTTACAACGAGCAATAAACAGTGTAGCAATCATGTTGTATGCCTGAGACTAATAAATACATCATCAAAGTACTTATCTGCGTTTCTGCACATTTGCACAACCGGACTTCTAATCATAATGTTAGTTCTAGACCTACAGGAGTAAAAACTATTGTTGCTTCTAGAAGAAATACGTGGTTCAACAAAGTAGATATGGCCAAGTAAGTAGGGACAGTCTATTTTATAATTCAGCAGTCTGTATAAGAATTGCGCACTACATACTTCCCTACGGGCCTGCAACGCTTGATAACCTTGGAGTAACAATAAGGCAGAATGATCAAAGTTACGTTCCGGATATCGATTAAACTTTTTGAAGTGCAAGAACTTTAAGAAGCGTCTCTGAACACGTTCTAGCTGTATTTGATGACAGACATACATAGGCTGCCAGATTATAGAAGCATACTCCAACCGACTACGTACTAAAGAGTAATATAGAGAATTCAGAGCTCTGAGATCAGTAAAATGCCTCGAATTACGCATTATGAAACCTAACATTTTAGAAGCGGATAAACTGAAATATGACTTCTAAAATTTAACTGATCGTAAAAAATGACACCAAGATCCTCAACAGAAGTTAAGGGGGTAAGCAAGTTATTATCAACACTGTAAGGAAACTGAAGTCTAGTTTTCTTTCTAGTATAACGTATCACAAAGCATTTCTCAACATTTAAGAACAAGTTGTTTTGATTAGACCAAGTGTTAAGCAAGTTAATATTATTCTGTAAGCATTCAGCATCTCGCAAGTCATTTATGCGTTGATAGAGTTTGACATCGTCAGCATAAGCTAAGACAGGACAGGTAAGAATATTGAACAAATCATTTACAAATAAATTGAACAATAAAGGTCCTAAGTTAGACCATTGTGGTACACCAGAGGTAGCAATAAATTCGGCAGAACGAAACCCATTACATGAAACATAATTAACCCTACCGTTCAAATAAGATTTCATAAATTCCAAAAGATTATGACTTAGCCCATAAGATTTAAGTTTCTCAAGTAAGATGTTGTGGTCAATACGGTCAAAAGCCTTTGAAAAATCGGTATATGTAACATCCATTTGCGTTAAGGAGTCTAAAGCAGCACAGATGTCATGTGTAATGCAAGCCAGGTTAGTAATAGTAGACCTCCGCTGGATGAAACCATGCTGAGCAAGTGATATCTTAGAGTACATAGCGGCATACATTTTGGTATAAATAACTTGTTCGAAAATTTTAGAAAAGTTAGATAAAATAGAAATAGGTCTATAGTTCCGTACGTCAGCAGAATCACCTTTTTGTAAGTACTGGACATATTCGAGCAGTTTTCCAAAGCGTGGGAAATGTATTGGTTTTAAGAGCAAGATTGAAAATAATTTTAAGGGTGACAACAATTACTTGTCGACAATCCTTGATTACAAATGAAGGAACTTGATCGTCAACAGAAGTAAACTTACAATCCATTTTCAGTATGCTGTTCAGAATATCTTCCTCGGTTACATCATTCATGGAAAACGTATCACAAGTGATATTGGGCATAAGATCATTATAGTGATTATTATTAGGAGTTGAGTAAACACTAGAGAATTGTTTGGCAAATACATTGACGATATCAATGGGATCATTAAAACAAAGATTACCATCAAACATAGCAGAGGGAATACGAGTCGTACCCTTTTTATGATGTACATAATTCCAGAAAGATTTTGGATTGGAAATTAATTGAGTTTCTACTTCAGATACATAAGTTAAATAACCAGATTGGATTAAATCTTTAGTAAGACGTCGAAGTCTACTGAACTCGATATAGAAACACTCACGATTGGTTGATTTCCACTTACGATGATAGTACTCTTTAAGTTTAAGATACTGCTTTATCTCAGGAGTAAACCAAAGTGGGAAATAAATTTTCTTAGAACATTTATAAGAGGGAACAAATTTATCAAACGAATAATACAATATTTCATAAAAGGAATTAACACATTCATCTACATTATCGTGATGGCCAAGTTCAGACCAGACGGTATTCAAGATGTTTGTATAAAGTAGTGGGAAATTTGCTTTTCGAAAGTTATAACGCTTGTTGTTATTGACTGGAAATGAAGTCTGACAATTTTCAATTTTTCGCACTCATCTTAAATGTAATTGATAAAGCAGGATGATTGTATGGGTCTTCAGAAACAAATGGGATTAAGTCATGTTGAACATTAACTCGAGTTGCAGTATTAGCCAACACTAAATCAAGCAACACTCCACGATTGTTAGGTATGTTATTATACTGACTTAAGTCAAGCAAGGCAGAGAAATTATTCAGGATATCAAACTTTGAGTTACCAGCATTACTGCTATGCAAATGGGGGATATTAAAACATAAACATAAAAACATAAAATATTCAAAAGTTTTTGTTGCATTGCCATCAATGTTCTTTTGGCTCTACATCCGAGGCCAAACAAACCACAAATTCACTTCAACTGACTCTGACTGATTATGATTAATCTGTCCGACGTGCAACGTACTGAACTTAACCGATTAAGTCACTAATCTCTCATTTGAACTACTTAGTGCCTTTTTACAATTTTCCCTTTTACCTGCGCGGGATGTGACGAAGTTCTTTTTCCGCGTGTTATTCTTAAAGTCCGGGTGCAAAGATCAACGTATCAAAATAGTCAGCATCTCGCTAAACCGCGAGTGCGTTTGTTGCTTTGATGTACTAGTATGATTTGCTGGCGTGGAATCCTCAAGTAAGTTCAAACGACTTGGTTGTCATTTGTCAGCATGGAATTCCCCCTACGCAAATTCCATAACGATAAATTCACAAACTCGTGTACTATAGAGGTTAATAGTGACCGAAACTCATGTTAATACCAGCGTCATTTAGCAGATCGCGTTTCTTATTTCAAAAATATTCGATATTAGCCGATCTGTTCCACATATGCCGACTTTACTCTAAATACACGTGCTCTACCCTATTTATAAATGTGAACCAATTTCCTTACAGTACGAGAAAATATTTAAAATTTAGATCTCTTAATTAATTAATGTACCTTTCTAAAATTGCTTGTTATTATACATATTTATCTGTCGGATACAGTGGGTCATGAAACTGCTCCTTTTCGAAGTAAGAGACTAGTTTCACGCGAATTTTTGTTTCTTAGGTCCAGTTTTACAATTGCAGCTCAACTTTGAGTTGAGGTTTAAACCCTTAGGCCCAATTTGACAATGACGGTTTAACTTTGAACCGAAGCTTAAACCCTTCACAATAATTGTTAAAATAATCGTCGCTAAGGGTTTAAGCCTCAGCTCAAAGTTGAGGCCCATTTGTAAAACTGGATCTTAGAAACGATTATTTCAACAATTGTTGTCAAGGATTTAAGCTTCGGTTCAAGGTTAAACCGTCATTGTAAAGCTGGACCTAATAAGCCCTAATGACCAATATTCACAGCATTTTTTGGTTAAAATTCTGTTGGATTTGTTGCGTTTACTTACTCAAAGTATCATGGAAAAGAATTATTCTCATTCTGTTGATCCTGCAGCATCACTACGCTACGTTAAAATCCCTTTTGTTTTTCTCTGTGGAGTTCCTAATTCAATTTGACCATGCACGTAAGTGTTGTAGAATTTTTACTTTCGTCTTATCTTCATCCGCGATCGTCTTTGTTTTCGTCTGTGTTTTTTTTTTAATTATTTTAATACAGATTTGAGCGTATTTAATTCAGTTTTTAATATAGTCGGCCTTCATCGATTCCGTTTAATTAATTTTCATTTTTTAACCGTCGGTTCCATCTTTTATTCGATGTGATTTTACATATTTTTCAATTAACAATCGATCGTCTTTTGTTTTTTTTTTAAAGCCTTATTTTGACTTTATTTAATTCAGTTTTTAACAAATATGAAACAACCTTCGTCGATTTCGTTTATTTATTTATTTATTTATCTTTCATTCTTTGTGATTTTATTTTTCAATTAACAATGGACCGTCTTTTCATTTTGTGTGTGTGTTTTTTTTTTGTTTACTGGTTTTGAGTTTATTTTACATTTTAATCCTACCGATCGATCGCCTTTTTTGTTTTGCCTTTCATGTGATATTTTATTTTCTTTTTTCCTTTAGGCCCGATTTCATAATCGAAGTAAAAGGGGGTGTAATTAAAAGTCACATTCTGATGTGCAAATAACCACGTTTTCGCTTTTTTTGACATATGACTGTGACTTTTGTTTGTAACGTATTCTTTAGTTCGATTATGAAAGCGGGCCTAAATTTTTGGTTAGATGTGATAAAATTCGTCAATCTGTTAATCAAATTAACTCTTATCGACAGTTGCACATGATTTTGTATTTTCGTCTGTCGATTATTTGATCATCTTTTGTTTTTTGTTTTTTCTTTCTTGCTTGATTTTATTTGATACGATTTTTTTATTATTTTTTAATATTTATAAAGTACTTGTTTTTTTTTTTTGTTTTGTTCACTTACTCGACTTGACTTTGTTTTATTTGACATTTTAATCCTGTCGATTCGTCTCGCATTGACTTCATTTTACTTTTTTTTTAATTTTAATTATTTCTTCTTGCTTCTTTAATATTTACAGATTAAATTTTTTATTGCCAATTTTCACATCGATTTGACTTATTGTTAGTTTTGATCTTTTCACAATTGTTTGACTTATTATTATTATTATTCTTACATATAGAACTGTAGTTTATTTAACTGAGATAACTCATAGAAACAGATCGGAATGAAAACTCCGTTAATTTTCACACAAAAACTCTGTTTGGATTGTAAATAATACTGTATCTCCCCACCAGTGAAGGTTACGGAATTTTTGCACATCTTGATAAACTAACTGCATCTAGATACACATTTGTGAAAGTATCTCTGTATATGGATACCGCTAGAAATGTAGCTTTAACAGCACTGGATGCTCGACGGTATCGAATTTTTCGACAATTATTAATAATCGTGGCATGTTACGAAAATCCGCGGTTTCGACATACGCAACGATTAATAATTTCGCGAAAAACTCCAAAGCATCGCTTCCTGATTTGTTTGTTTCTGAAATTTTATTAACTATCGATCGGTCTCTTAATCTTAATCAAAAAAGGACATTCGGCGTGGAGCCGAAGTGCCCCGGGTTCGTTTCCCGATGTGACAGAATTTTTCCGTCCTCCTGTTAGTGTTTTGTTCTTTAATTAATTCAATATATAGCAAAATAAGCGCGAATTTTTAACGACAGTACGCGGACAGCTCAAACAACACGAAAAAAAATTCGCATAGCAAAAAGAAAATTCTTTTATCCGTTCCTTATTCGGCGCTCATGAAATAACACGAAACGAAAAACTTACGGAACGCGCTTCTCTGATCGTAGACAGTAGACATGACTAATACGCAAGACACTCATCTGTGTAGAGGATCACATTCAAACAAACGATCACTATGAGACATTCAGAAATGTTTATAACAATTGTTCGACGTGGCGTCCATCATAAGCGACACACGAACGAGCTCGGCGAAAAAGTGATGATTCTTGTGTTCGTGTGCTCGTCAGGATTAACGCAAATACTGTCGATGGCATTATGACTACACTCCTCTCAAATGCTGGTCTCTCGCCGTTCGTGATTTGCCGCGTTTTAATAAGTAATAGTACCAAGTGGATAGTAATCACATTTAGCTGTAACTCGTTGTATAACTTTTCACCAACTAAACTGTCGATCCCAAAGAAAACGGGGCAATTAATTGTGTGTCATAATTCTTATATACACGATTCAGAGGTAGTGACTTCTGATAGTCCGTGTCTTTATTCCTCGTTCGTACTTCAACCAGTTACTGAAGAATATTTGATTGATATTATGAAATCACTTCGAGATGGATTTACTGCTGGAGAGGATATGATACCTGGCTTTCTTATTAAAGATTGTCGTTTTATTTTTGCTACACCATTATGCCTTATTATAAACTTCTATAACAACGAGTAGTTTTCCTTCCTTATGTAAACGAGCACGTATCACACCTGTCTTTAAGAAAGGCGATAATCAGCTGCTTACCAGCTATCGGCCAATTGCCATACTCTCTTCCTTTTCCAAGGTTTACGAACGGGTGATTTATGATTGTATACTTCGCAATACGCATCCGTTCATCTCTCCCTTTCAGCACGGCTTCATGCCGATGAGATCTACAGTAACAAACCTAACTTCAATAACTCAGTATTTATACGAAGCTTTGGATAATCACGGTAGAGTGGATGTAGTATACACAGACCTTTCTCGTGCATTTGATACAGTCCATCACAGCCTGTTATTGCAAGTTAGACTGATTCGGAGTAGCACCATCTTTGTTAAGTCTTTTGAAATCATATCTGGTGCAAAGGAGTCAGTACGTATACTATAATGGGTTTTCCTCTTTTGAGTTTGTACCAACTTCTGGAGTCCCTCAAGGCTCTAATCTCGGGCCATTACTTTTTGTTCTATTCGTCAACGATCTGCTATTATCTCTCTCTTGCCCAGCCTTAGCCTACGCCGATGATCTCAAAATGTATTCAACTATTACTTCGCTGGATGATATTGTAAAGTTACAGAGCGACGCAAGTCATGTTGCGGTATAGTGCGAGCTTAATAAGCTGAAACTGAATGTCGACAAATGTTGTGTTGTTTCTTTCACAAGGCAACGTACATATGAACAACCTACCTATGTGATCAATGGGAAAATACTGAAAGTTAACGACTCCTTCAAGGATTTGGGTGTGATTTTTGACAGCTCCCTGAGCTTCTCTCTGCACTTAGAAACCGTCACCACCAAGGCAGCTAGAACACTGAGCTTCATTATAAGGGAATCTGGACACTTTTCTAATACTGAAACCATTAAAGCACTATTTTTTGCCTACGTTCTACCCTGCTTGGAATATGCGGTTCTGGTTTGGTTTCCATATTATATCTGTCAACACGTACCTTTAGATCGCATACTAAGACGGTTTTTGAAATACTTCTCATTCCGGGAGGATGGAATCTACCTGGAAAGAGGAGTTAGTCAAACACTACTTCTTGAACGTCACAATATGGACTCTCTTTCCTATCGACGAGATACGGGGAGCGTTAAATTCTTGCGCAAGCTATTAACTAATAAAATTGACTCTCCATACCTACTCTCTAGAATCCCATTTCATGTTCCAAGGGCTGCATCTAGGCACGCTGCGATGTTCCATCTTCCGGTTGCACGTACCAATGCTCTATTGTGTGCTCCAGTCACGGTCATGTGTCGCAATGCCAATCGACTCCTGGATTTGACAGACTAATATTTATTTATGCACATTTAATTTTTTTTTCCTCTTTTTTTTATTAAACCTGTCTTATATTTCTTTGTTTAAGCACTTTATTAATATGGTAAGATTGTCCTGTAATTGGGGTTACCTGTTGGGCAATAAAGACGTTATTATTATTATTATTATTATTATTATTCATAATCATAAGAAATAACGCAAATTCTTTCGCTCAGCTGTAGTACGACTTGCGACGCTTTTATTGGCCTCTCGACCTCAGCAAAGGTTGC
Organism: Prosopocoilus inquinatus; assembly: GCA_036172665.1. Classification (NCBI taxonomy): domain Eukaryota; kingdom Metazoa; phylum Arthropoda; class Insecta; order Coleoptera; family Lucanidae; genus Prosopocoilus; species Prosopocoilus inquinatus. Next base: position 11,130,744 of record CM069879.1, read on the forward strand.
ACTTCTGTTTTTTGTTCCAATAAAATCTCCTTTTCTTGACGTATCTCAAAGACATAGACGTACGATTATTTCTTGCCCGTCCGATTTTCAACTGCGATTTTTTCGAAACTTTTGTTAAGGACATATAAATTCAATCGTTCCCATTTATGATGATGTAGTACAGGTTTAATTTTCTGCACTCGTTTCATACATATTGTGAACAATTGCATGCAATGAAAAAAAGAAACAACAAGGTGGTTAGTTGTAGTCATTTAGTAGTCAAGTTTATGAGCCGTCAACGGCGAAAGTTATCGGCGTGAAGGCGCAACCATTGTAGTAAACTATGGCATTGTGTCATTAATATTTCATTCTAGATGATTACGTGATGAACAAGGCGGTGAGAATGGGTTCCGCAAAGTACCCTGCTACTCCTCGGAACTTTGCAACTTACACGGCGAGAGCGCAAACAAGATAAGCGCATCACAGAAATTACTTTTGCGCCGTACCATGCCAGTTTGGAACTTTTAAATTTACTCGCGTGCTAACGTTTCGTAAATAAAGCGTCGCCTCGCCAAGAAAAATATCTTCTTTATTATACGGGGAGATCAAGAAATAAACGCGTCGCATCGCATCGCATCGGTTGCCGGAGTTGAGGAGCTCGAGAGGGTGATTATAATTGGTGGTGGATCGTCGAACATCATTAATTTTTCTTTCACACGTGCTCGGGCTGCGCCATTCAGAACCGGCCATTATTATTATTTGAATAACGCGACCCTTCCATTCTTATCTCGGTGGTCGTCTTGATCAATGTGCCGTCGCGCCGCCGCTGATTCCGCACACGGTACGTAACTACGGTATAATGGTGTTCCATCCTCGTCGCGCCCCGCTACCGCCCGCTCTAGTCTCTCGCTCTTTCGCAGTAGTTCGATGTCGCCCCAGCCATTCGCAGCAGACACGGTATTTCGGTTTTTGTTATTTTATTGTTTTATCAGCCGCATTGTTATCCCATTCGCGTAACGACGGCCTTTTACCCGACCGACGACGACGCCTTATTCAATTACCGCCACTAAATAATCTAAATATTATTCATGACTCTGTCGGAATTCAGGGCGGTAATTAGAATCTCGCCGACCGGGCCGGTCGGTCGCATCCACACTCATTCGTTCGTTCGTTTTAACAACAACTGCAGCGCTAATGTTGCTCGCCGGGGATGATTTAAATTAATGCGAGCCGCGCTAATTGCGATAAAATCGTAAATTACTATTAGCGTCGTTAATGAATTGTTTAAATTCCGAATGTATTTATTATTCCGGGCTTAATTATCGTTTCGACCTGGATATGGACGGTTGTTAATCAGTAACGAACACCCTGTAGCTGTGCACATTTTTACCAAATAATATTCTACTCGTTTTCAGTTGGGGCCACGGGAAACTACGCGACGCCGACGCCGACGGCGCATTCGTTACGGGCACGCAAGCGTAAGTAAGAAATACTTAATTAATTTTGCAGTAGATGTTCTGTCATGCTCAAGGCGTAAACACTGTTGACTCATATCATCACTCTCGTACATTGGATATTTTTCCTCACTGCCTTCAGCTAACTCTCTCGCACTGTCGGATCACCTGTTATATTAATAATAATAATTATTATTATTATCATACGCCGTGGTTGGGGCGTTGTTTCACCATGAAACTCGCTCGAAAGCGACGTTGGCCCGGGCGTATGTAATTATTCCGATTATTTATGTTGGTAATTAATTTGGATAATAGGTTGGCAGGCAGAACCTGTTTATTTACAGTGATTATCATCGTAAATCCAGGCTACAAATGTCACATTTATTAGTGCGAATTAACGAAAATCGTTGCGGCCAGAAAGATCTGCATTCAAAAGAAACAAAAAAGATCGCACTTACTAGCGAACGATTTTTTTAAAACGTAGAGAACCGTGATTTGAAAGATTTTTTTTTCTCTCCTTCAACCGGCGTCCTTATTATTATTATTATTATTATTATTATTATATATTTTGATACCCTTACAGAGAATATACTTCTGCGACCGCCTCCACTGACTCGGGTCCTTTGTTATCAGATCTTGCATTCAAAAGAAAAAAAATGATCGGATTTACAAGCGAACGATTTTTTAAAACGTAGACCGTGAACCTGATTTGGAAGATGTTTTGTTTGTTTCTTTTTTTTTGTTTCCATCAGCCGGCGTCATTATTATGTAATTATTTTGATACCCTTGCAGGGAAGACACTCCCGCGGCCGCCTCCATTGACTCGGGTCATATGTCATCAGACCTACAATAAAAAGAAAAAAAAAGATCGGACTTACAAGTGAACGATTTTTTAAAACGTAGACCGTGAACCTGATTTGAAAGATCTTTTGTTTTTTTTCTCTTCATCAACCGGCGTCATTATTATATAATTATTTTGATACCCTTGCAGCGAAGACGCTCCCGCGACCGTCTCCACTGACTCGGGCCATTTGTCATCAGATCTTGCATTCAAAAGAAAAAAAATGATCGGATTTACAAGCGTACGATTTTTTAAAACGTAGACCGTGAACCTGATTTGAAATATGTTTTGTTTGTGTCTTTTTTTTTCTCTCCATCGGCCGGCGTCATTATTATATAATTATTTTAATACCCTTGTAGGTAAGACACTTGGGCGACCGTCTCCACTGACTTGGGTCATTTGTCATCAGATCTTGCATTCAAAAGAAACAAAAAAGATCGGATTTACAAGAGAACGATTTTTTAAAACGTAGACCGTGAATCTGATTTGAAAGTCTGTTTTTTTCTTTCCATCAGCTGGCGTCATTAGTATATAATTATTTTGATACCCTTGCAGCCAAGACACTCCTGCGACCGTCGCCACTGACTCCGGTCATTCGTTATCAAATCTGCATTCAAAAGAAAAGAAAAAGATCAAAAGATCGAGCTTACAAACGAATGATTTTTAAAACGTAGACCGTGAACCTGATTTGAAAGATGTTTTGTTTGTGTTTGCTTTTTTCTTTCCATCAGCCGACGTCATTATTATATAATTATTTTGATACCCTTGCATGGAAAACACTCCCGCGACCGTCTCCACTGACTCGGGTCATTTATCATCAGACCTGCATTCAAAAGAACAAAAAAAAAGATCTGATTGTTTCTTTTTTTTCTTTCCATCAGCCGGCGTCATTATATAATTATTTCGATACCCTTGAAGGGAAGACACTCCCGCGATCGCCTCCACTGACTTGAGTCATTCGTTATCGCCTCTTAGCCACTCTAAACTAAGATTTGGGAATTTTATAAATTTTTATATTCAAATCTTCCTTTCCATTTTTATTTTCGAATATTCAAATAATTTTTCGATTGTTCGATTAATTCGAATATTCTAAAAGTTAATTATTCGAATATTGGAACAACACGATTTGAAATTATTATGGAACCTAGTCGAATATATGAATGTTTCGTTAGTTATTTTTATTTCATACTTCTTCTTATATTTATATATATATATAAGTATACACCAAGATATGGTTGACAGGACAGGAATATTTGGATTTTCGGAAAACGGAAAGAAAGGTTTCTATTGTTACGGTAATTTTGGAACGGGAGCATAGTTTGAGCAAAGTACAATAAAATTATGTTTGCTATAAACGAATAGCTTAAACAGCGACATCCTACGATCGCTTTTTGATCTGGGGAAGCCCCAAATAGGGCTGAAACAGCTGTACAGAGATTGCTCAAGGGATCCACAGCAATCAGAAACGATTTGCAACAATTTGTTTTTAAGTTTTATTATAAACACTAAATTAACTTGATTAACATGATTTTGACACTTACACCGTGGCAGGCTTTTATTATTTAGAGGTTTTATCACTAACAACCGCTTGTCCGCAAGTTTCGTTCGAGTATTGAACGACATCGTGACGTAAGTTACGTCATTATCTTAATCTGATTCGTTAAGATCAAGACAGTTTTAATCTTTGCACACGGCACGGAACGCAAGTCTGTGTTTGTTCAGGGTCGTGTCAATTACTTCTCCGAATGTAACTCCGACTTGTTACACTGCGAACTTTTATAATCCTACAAAATAAAAATGAAATCTATATTAAACAAAAAAAAAGACAAAATGTCACTCTCATACGTACAGAAGAAAGTAGATTACAGATTACTAACATTAACAAGCAAAAAGAAAATTGAATATTTCTCAATTAATCCATTGCGTATTCAAATATTCGAATTATTCGAATGTCTGCATACTCGATTGTTCAGATATTTAAATGTGCGATTATTCGATTGTTCAAACATTCGGTTATTCGAATTATTACAATGAAACTATTCGAGTTATTCCTTAGCCTTACTCTAAACCAGAGCTTCCCAACCTTTCTTCTAACCAACCGACCCCTTACAAGAAATAACGAAATTGTCGACCATCGACCCCCTTTCAAATGTTATAAATATTTTTATAACAGTTTTATAGATACTAGGCTGATTGTATTTGGCTTCATTATTTTATTTTATTTTTTTTTTATTATAAAATATAGATCGTATTTTGTCTCTTCTTGATTCAATTTAACTCTTGATTTTAAAGTTGAATTATCAGTTAAAGTCCGTTTTATTTTTTCCGGTAGAGTTCTTAATTCGATTTGACCACGTACGTAAGTGTTGTAGAATTTTTACTTTCGTCTTATCTTCATCCGCGATCGTCTTTTGTTTTCGTTTTTTGTTTTATTATCTTAATACTGATTTGACTTTATTTAATTCACTTTTTAATATAATCGACCTTCGTCGATTTCGTTTAATTAGTTTTTATTTTTTAACCACCAGTTTATCCTTTATTCGATATGATTTTATTTATCAATAAATAACAATCGTCTTTTGTTTTTGTTTTTTTTTTTAAATTCTTATTGGACTTTATTTAATTCAATTTTTAATAAATATAAATCGACCTTCGGCGGTTTCGTTTAATTTATTTTTATTTTTTAAGTTTCGGTTTATCTTTTATTCGACGTGATTTTATTTTTCAATTAACAATCGATCGTTTTTTGTTTTTGTTCTGTTTTTTATTCACTCGATTCGAGTTTATTTTACATTTTAAACCTTTCGATCGATCGCCTTTTTTTTTGTTTTGCCTCTCATGCGATTCAACTTTACTTTTTTTGATTATATTTTTAATTTAGGCTCGATTTCATAATCGAAGTAAAAGGGGACTTTAAATAAAAGTCATATTCTGATATGTAAATAACCACGTTTTCGTTTTTCTTTGACCATATGACTGTGACTCTTTTATTTGTAAAGTATTCTTTAGTTCGATTATGAAACCGGGCCTAAATTTTTGGTTAGGTGTGATAAAATTCGTCAATTTGTAAATCAAATTATCTCTTATCGTTGGTTGCACGTGATTTTGTATTTTCGTCTGTCGATTATTTGATCATCTTTTGTTTTTTGTTTTTTTTTCTTTTTTGCTTGATTTTATTTGATACGATTTTTTTGTTATTTTTTGTTATTTGATCAGCTTTTGTTTTTTGTTTTTTTTTCTTTTTTGCTTGATTTTATTTGATACGATTTTTTTGTTATTTTTTGTTATTTGATCAGCTTTTGTTTTTTGTTTTTTTTTCTTTTTTGCTTGATTTTATTTGATACGATTTTTTTTTGTTATTTTTTTATAGTTATAAATTGACGGACTTTTGTACTTGTTTTTTTTTATTCACTTACTCGTTTTGACTTTGTTTTATTTGACATTTTAATCCTGTCGATTGACATCGCATTGACTTCATGACTTTACTTTTATTAATTTACGCTCTTAACACCTGTATCATAGACATTTACATTCCAGACTTAACCTATATGAGTGTAACGTCCCCCAACGCTTTCTTCCAATCTAAGAACCCCCAGTTTGCACCTGCTAGTCCGTTGTCGCTCTTACCAACTGTATCATAGACGGTTTCAGTCTAGACTTATCCACAATTCAGATTAATCGAATTTTACGTCGGTGTATTCTCCCACCCAATGAATCAGGCCTGTATGAAGTGGGCGTTGAGTTTACAATTTTTCTTTTGATTTATCTAAAACTACCATTTAAATTTAAACAAACCAAAAGAAAAAGAAAACGTTGGTACTTTGAAACCGTCCAATTAATCTGCTGGTCCGTTGCGGCGTGAAGCCACCGCAGGCGAGTAAAGCAAAACGAAAGATATGAACGATGGAAATAAATGACGGGGCGATAAGAAATAAGAGATGGGAGCGCGTATTCCGGATGTAATACCCGTTTCCGAATATGAATGTAATGTGTTGAATTGGTAATAATACGGGGCGATATTATTAATACGGCAGTCGAGTTTGCGCGCGCGGTAATCAATCAACGTGCCTTTCACATAGCGTAATCCGTGAAATGTCTACTATGCAATTCGAGCTTTAATTAAGGAAGGAAAAAGTCCTCCACCTCCTCCTCTCTCGGCTGATGTTGGTGGTGTTGGTGGCGAGCGATCTTTCCATTAATACAATAACGCCACAAGAAACAAATAATACTATTTGAGTTTCTGATAAAAAGCAGCTCGGCATGATTACTTCTGTAATATCACTTTTCTCCATTTTCTGACTTCATTGAATTACTACATGGGAAGAGACGTCGGAGTTTGTTTTTTGGACGCCACTGTACCCCTTAATATTTTAAAAGAAAAATAAAAATAAATAATTTGCTATATGAACAAATAAGATCTCCTTAATACTCGCTTAACAAATCGTGCTTTAAGAGAAGCAATATTTCAGATGCGCTCTTATTTCTAGAGTAACATCTGTTGTATGAGGACCAGATTGTATGGTTCGCCTTTCCTTGGTTGTAAACAATCGTATTCCTGTAAAAAAAAGCTTTAACTTTCAAAAATATATACGAGTAAGATTATTGCATTTTAGATTTAGTTTATATTTGTAAACTTTTGATATTAGCATAACAGTTGTGGTACATATGTATACAGTGAGCAAAAAAGTTGACGATTTTCTCCAGATTTAAAATAATTAAAATATATTTAAGAAATTCGATGTCCCAATACTGGTCTTCAGCCTCGGCTTGTTACGGTTTGAAAAGCCAGCGTTCAGAGTCAGCCTGTATATGAAGAATTTAATGTCGTATTTATTTATTTTTAATAACACAATAATCTTACGAGTTAACGCGTTAAAAAAGTCTTGGCGTTTTCTTCTTCTTATTTTTTTACGCTAGAACTAACTTTTCATTTCGATCTCCCTCGTAGTCCAGACGTGCATTTTATAGCGCTAATCATTTCCCACATCTTCGATTTACTTTGTTTCATAGATTTCTCTTAATGATTTAAATCGAATTTAGTTTTTCGAATCCCCACTATTTTGAATCGTAAACAAACCATGCCCTCCCCTGGTTTGTTGTTGCAAAAAAAAATTAAGAAACCTGCGACAAGGAACAAACAAAATACAAAATAAAATTATTTTTTTTGGTTGCAATTCGTATTGAGCTTTTGTACGGCCATCTTATTGCCTGCAAAGTAAGCTTTTCGCGAGCTTTTAATTTCGGCGGAGTTACAAATTAATTTCACACTTGACATTTAACGTTATTGGCTCTCATTGACTTTATTTACCTCTACCCTTTACTCGGTTGGTTCTGACTTATACTTAGCTTTTTTTGATGCAACGAGTTCATGAAGCACGTTTTCTTTTACAAGTCACTGACGTGTTACAAAAATTATTTTACCTACTTTATTTATTTTTTTAAATTTACTTAGTATTTTCTGCTGTTTATAATACAAAGGAAACAAACTTTTTCCCTTATCCAAAAGACCTCGCAAAAATTTCCCAAGCAACCCAACCCAAAACCCCCGTAAAAACTCCTCGCCCGGGACCTGGCAACTCTTAAGGCCGCCTCTGCCGCAAGGTTCGTATTCTTTCTGGCCGAATAAGTGGCTAAAGTAGTTTTACCTGAACGCAACTTTATTCCAGAAGTTGAAGAAGGGGAATCGTTCAACTCATTCATTTTTTCCCAGCTGTCTACATCTACCATTAATTTTTTTTTTACAGAATTGTTTGCTTCTGTTTTTTAAAGACATGCACTACACTGCAGATGAGTATTTCGCAACTATTGTGGTGGCAGACGTGTCATCCACCTTGGATCCCAACATGACTTTCGTATCGTAGCTTAAAATCCGAAGACATTTCAGGTCCGTTTCGGAAGTTACATTTTAGAAGCCCTCCGTCATCAAAAAGCCAAAATGTTTGTATCATAGCATTTCATTGGAAGTCATCTCGGGTCTGGTTCAGAAGAAGAACATTTTAGAAGCCCTCCGTCATCTAAAAGTGCCTTCCTCAAACAACAACGTATCACCACTTGATTGGCCTGCAAGGTCACCCCTTAGAAATGATCGTGATGTAACTACCCCCTTGCGCAGAGGCAGCTCAAGACAGTAGAAGACCTGCGGCCTTGTGAAAATTGATTATCCCCAACTGCTCTCCAAAAAAAAAAAAAAAATTGAAATTCAGCACCACGATGTGTATAATAGGTTTTGGTGGTGCAAATAAGTTTCAGGTTTCACAACATCCCTTCGTGGCGTTGCAATTTCCATGCGCAGTGGTACGCAAACATTCCCTTGAGGACGTTTTAAAACGAAAAGAACTTGACGTCTTTCAATTTAAATAAGTTGGTGACCAGACTTAACTTGATGTGATGTGTCCAGAAGTATCGTAACCATTATGAAATCCTGCTTGGTACTGTGTCTGCAGAAGTATCGGAGCCATTATCAAAATCTGTTTGGTTCTGTGGCTCCAGAAGTATACGTATGTATATGAGGTCCTGTTGGGTACTTTTTCAATGGTTGCATGTTCCGGCCAGAATTGGCCCAAATTATCAGATCCTGTCGGGTACTTTATCAATGGTTGCATGTTCTGGCCTGAATTGGCCCAAATGCATGGTTTCCAACCTTCACAATGCTTCTAACAGTTTTACTTTAGTTAAAGCAGGTCTTCTCAGGTTGGCCCTGCTGTGCCTTTGGGATAATTTTTTCCCCAAAATCGTTCGAGTTTCGCCGCCCGCATCCTAATCGAAAATAGATTAAATTCCAAAGAGTTTAGCCCAATCATTCTGATGGCCCTGCGTCAAGTAACTTCTTAGACTGCCTGGTGTGCCATTTGTATAGGTTTTTTTCCCCAAAATTGTTTAGAGGAGACCGACGTGTGATCTATTTTAAACGTAAGCAATCCAAACGAGAAGTTCTGGAAAGCTTGCCTGAATCCAAATCTATGGCTTTCATCGGTTGGCTGGTGTCCCTTTGGAAACATTTTTCCCCCGTTCTGCCGCCCGCGCCCTGTCCTCATCTGAAAATCGACTGATTTAAGTGAGCAATTTTAAACCTAAATCAAATCAGTATCTCCCGAAGGCTTGCAAGTTTTGCCTGAATCCAATTTGATTAAGTGCAATGTTCCAAAGAGTTTAGCTCAATCATTCTGATGGGCTTGTATGAAGTAACTTTGCCTTTGGTATCGTTTTTTTCCTCCAAAATTGTTTAGAGGAAATCGAAAACGTGATCCGTTTTACACCTAAGCCAACCCAAACCAGTGGTTCTCGAAAGGCTTGCCCGAATCCAAAACCTTGGTTCTCATCGTCCAAGCTTTACGCTGTCTCCAAGCAGTTTTTGCTTTGACTCGTAACACGTAACATTCTGATTTGATCTGCGTGAAGTAAGTTCTGAGGGTACCTTTGGAATCAAATTTTCCGCCCAAGAAATGTTTGGAGGAGGACAATTTTGGGGGAAGGGCAAAACGACGTAAACTGTATCAAGCTTGAAACCAAGTCCTTTTGGTCGATTATATTTTTCTAAAATTGTTTAGAGGAAACCGACATGATCTGTTTTAAACCTAAGCCAAACGAGTGGGTCTGGAAGGCTTCCTTGAATCCAAATCCATGGTTCTCATCATCCAACCTTTACGTTGTCTCAAACAGTCTTCGTTTAACTTGCAACTCGTAACAATCTGATCTGGTCTGCAAGAAGTAAGTTTTGGAGGGTACCTTTGGAATCAAATTCTCCTCCCAAAAATGTTTGGCGGAAGACAATGTTGAGGGGAGGGCAAAACGATGTAAACAGCCTACCAAGCCTAAACCAAATCAGTATCTGCAGAGGAAGGCAGTGTTGGGGCAGAGCAAAATGATGTATGAGTTTCAAGCCTAAACCAAGCCAGTAACGGCAAATCATTTTGGTAGATTATTCGTCAGTATTAACTTCTTAGACTGTCTGGCGTACCATTGGTACCGAATTTTTTTCCAAAATTGTTTAGAGGAAAACGAAAACGTGATCTGTTTTAAACCTTAGCCAACCCAAACGAGTAGTTCTCAGAAGGCCTGCCTGAATCCAAATCCATCGTTTCTGGATTCCGGGGTAGCTTTGGGATCAAATTTTCTCCCCAAAACTGTTTAGAGGAAGACGGTGTTGAGGGGAGGGCAAAATGGTGTAAACAGTCTATCAAGCCTAAACCAAATCATTATCGGCAGAGGAGACGATGTTGGGGGGAGGGCAATGTGACGTATAGAGTTTCGGACCTAAACTAAATCATCCATGAACGGGGCAAGGCCACATGACGTATAGAGTTTAGAGCCTAAACCAAGTCAGTATCGGCAAGGCAGGATTATTCGTTTTCATGAAAATGATTTGCAACGTCTGCTTTCATTGAACGCGAAATCAATGTCCGTTTCGACCTGTTAAATCTAAATTAGTACCGTTGTTACACAGCGCCGGACACAAATTTTTAATCGCCCCTCCCCCACCCCCCAATTATTCGCCGCGGATTTAATGCGCAAATTAATATTTGAAATCCTCGTTATTGCAAATGTGATAACCAGGGGTGGGGGGAGCGGGAAGGGTTGGTGAGAATGCTATTGATTTAATTACTTTCCAGAACTTCACCAAAAAATAAAAATAAAAAATTGAGTCGCCTCTGTGATGGTTTTCGAAACGTCGCGTCCGGCGTCGGGCGGTTGCAACCCCTCGCTTGTATTTGGGCGCTTTTTTTGTTTGCGACGTCCCCCGACATGACCGAATGAAATAGTTATAACCCCCATTGTCCGTCCGAAATTTGAATTTTCATTTTTTAAAAACTGGACCGTCGTGAAAGCAACGGATGGGGCAAACAACAAAAAATAAAATAAACGAAAACTGCGCCCAATTTACAATCGGGCGGGCGGGCGGACGTGTGTGTGTGTGTGTGAGTGTGTGAAAAACCGACCGGCGAGCAACGGGGAAAACGGCGATAGGGGTGGGATGAAAGCAGCAGCCTGTGAAGTGGTGTCGCGCTTTGCGGTGGGAAACATGAGGCCAAGGAACATTCGGGGTCAAGGGTCCATTCAGATATCGATGTAATCAGAGGCATTGTTCTCAAAAAACGCGCCGAAAAGGAGAGAGAAAGAGAGCGAGTGAGAGAGGGGTGGGGGGGCTTCAGTTTTACGATGTATGTATATACTACCTGCGAACTTCGATGGATTTGTCAGGGCCGTCGGGGTTTACAAAATGCAAATGAAAGAAGGCCCTTTGCGCCTGCAAGCCCTTTATTCTTCGGCTTGCACTCAGGTAGAGTACACACAAAATAAACCGTCCGTTACAAGGAAGCGTTGGCCGGGAGGAGGGGGGCGAAAAACCCTTGCCTTGTTTTAAAAAGAGTACAAGCAAAATCAATTGTAATCCTGCGGTCGATAAGCGTCCTGGATCCAAATCCGCCATCGGAATAATTCTTTAGGTTTTAACTACCATTTAATTGGCCTTTGTAATTCTATTAGCGCGGCAGCTTCCTGGCCGAAGGAGGATTACCGCTGTCACCGCCGACGGATTAAAGAAGAGGGTAAGGGGGGGATCGGTGGAGGCGGAGGAGGGCTCCTCGCCCTGGCTGAACGATAAACGCTGAGATAGTCGGGGGCCTTGCTAACGGATGCGATTGCTTTCTGTGTGTTCGGTAGATAAGATAAATTAAGTCGGTCGAACTCTCCAAAAATTTGTTGCCTCGCCTTGCCTCGCTTCTCCTCGCCTTGCCTCGCTTCTCCTCGCCTCGCCTCGCCTAGCCTTGCTTGTTGCTGACAAATAATCTGATTTCTTGTTTGAGTAGACGTCGTCTCCTTTACAGGCGGAGATAAAATGACTGATGAGTATTTGAATAAGTCCTGGGGGGGAAGAAGTCTCTCCCCATCGAAAAAAAAAAGATGCGAGTTAGAACCGTTGGGAAAACCCAAAAAAAGTCGACCGAGTCTTTCTAGATTTGGAATCTCCTTGGAAAAGGACCTGATTCTAATTCATACTCGAATAATAGTTGTGTCCACCATGGTTACTTTCTTTAATGAGCCGCTTGGGAAAAGTCCGTCCCTGATTGTACGCTCTCTCTTACTTTGTACTTTATTGTCGCTGATCGAATCTCCAAAAACTTTTCCGGTCTCCTCTCATTATCTAAATTGGTTTTCCCTTATTTATTGTTTGCCTGGTTTGCAGGAATCCCCCGTCTATTGCATTGCTTGTTGCAACCACGCCCGTTCTAATTGGGGCCTGATTCGTTTGAAAAAAATACCGTCCTGCTTCTTACCCCCAGAAATTATTCTTATGTCCTTCCTCATCTCTAAACGCTGACTACTCTAAGTAATCATCCCCCATCTCTTGCACTGCTCGTGTTAACCTCTTTCGTTGATTCGTTTAAGAAAATAATTCTTCTGATTGTACTCTTCTTGCCCCCAGAATTTTTTGGGGTTTTCTTATTGCTAATTAATTAATGATTACTCCACGTCACTTATTGCTTTTAGATGCAAACCTCCCTTACTTTGATTAGGGCCTAATTCGTCTGAGAAAAAAGAAAAATATGCTTCTGATTGTACTCCTTTTACCCCCCAAGATATTTTTGTGTGCCTTCTCCTTGTTGATTGCTGATTGCTAATTACTCATTGTCACTTGCTGCTTTTAAATATTTTCCTATCATTTATGTTGTGTGTGTAAACCTTCTCTGCTCTGATTTGGGGCGTACCTAATTCGTTTGAGAAAAGTACGGTCCTGATTGTGACTCCTCTTTTTGGCGTTCTTTCTCATTTCTAAATGCCGATTACTCCAAGTAATCATCCCCATCGCTTTAATTGGGGCTTGATTCGTTTAAGAAAAGAGTTCCTCTGATTGTACTCTTCTTACCCCCAGAATTTTCTTTGTGTTTTCTCATTGCTGATTAATTATTGATTACTTAACGCCACTTATTGCTTTTAAATCATCCTCCACCTTCTGCGTTTCGTTTGTAAACCACCCCCGCTCTAATTGGAGCCTGCTTCGTTTGAAAAAAGTGCGGTTCTGGTTGTACCCCTCTTACCCCCCCAGATTTTCTAGCTTTTTTCCTCATTACTGAATGCTCATTGCTCCAAGTAATCATCCCCAATCTCCTGCATTGCGTCTGTTGACCTGCCAACGCTTTAATTGGGGCCTGATTCGTTTAAGACAAGAGTTCCTCTGATTGTACTCCTCTTTCCCCCAGAATTTCGTTTGTGTTTTCTCATTGCTGATTAATTATTGATTACTTAACGCCGCTTATTGCTTTTAAATCATCCTCCACCTTCTGCGTTTCGTGTGTAAACCACCCCCGCTCTAATTGGAGCCTGCTTCGTTTGAAATAAGTGCGGTTCTGGTTTTACCCCTCTTACCCCCAGATTTTCTAGCGTTTTTCCTCATTGCTGAATGCTCATTGCTCCAAGTAATCATCCCCAATCTCCTGCATAGCGTCTGTTGACCTGCCAACGCTTTAATTGGGGCCTGATTCGTTTAAGAGAAGAATTCCTCTGATTGTACTCCTCTTTCCCCCAGAATTTCCTTTGTGTTTTCTCATTGCTGATTAATTATTGATTACTTAACGCTGCTTATTGCTTTTAAATCATCCTCCACCTTCTGCGTTTCGTGTGTAAACCACCCCCGCTCTAATTGGAGCCTGCTTCGTTTGAAATAAGTGCGGTTCTGGTTTTACCCCTCTTACCCCCAGATTTTCTAGCGTTTTTCCTCATTGCTGAATGCTCATTGCTCCAAGTAATCATCCCCAATCTCCTGCATTGCGTCTGTTGACCTGCCAACGCTTTAATTGGGGCCTGATTCGTTTAAGAAAAGAATTCCTCTGATTGTACTCCTCTTTCCCCCAGAATTTCCTTTGTGTTTTCTCATTGCTGATTAATTATTGATTACTTAACGCCACTTATTGCTTTTAAATCATGCTCCACCTTCTGCGTTTCGTGTGTAAACCACCGCCGCTCTAATTGGAGCCTGCTTCGTTTGAAAAAAGTGCGGTTCTGGTTGTACCCCTCTTACCCCCCCAGATTTTCTAGCTTTTTTCCTCATTACTGAATGCTCATTGCTCCAAGTAATCATCCCCAATCTCCTGCATTGCGTCTGTTGACCTGCCAACGCTTTAATTGGGGCCTGATTCGTTTAAGAAAAGAATTCCTCTGATTGTACTCCTCTTTCCCCCAGAATTTCCTTTGTGTTTTCTCATTGCTGATTAATTATTGATTACTTAACGCCACTTATTGCTTTTAAATCATCCTCCACCTTCTGCGTTTCGTATGTAAACCACCCCCGCTCTAATTGGAGTCTGCTTCGTTTGAAATAAGTGCGGTTCTGGTTGTACCCCTCTTACCCCCCAGATTTTCTAGCGTTTCTCCTCATTGCTGAATGCTCGTTGCTCCAATTAATCATCCCCAATCTCCTGCATTGCGTGTGTTAACCTGCCATCGCTTTAATTGGGGCGTGATTCGTTTGAGGAAAGTATGTTTCTGATTGTACTCCTCTTACCCCGCCAGAAGAATTTTTTTTGCGTCTTCTCGTTGCTGATTAGTAATCACTCCGAGTTACTATGTACCGCAATAATAAACTTACACGTAATTTTAGAATTTATAGAGCCACCCCCCCGTATTGAATCCCGATATAATGTGATTGGAACTCACATCTCCCAAACGTCCAAAACAATTTTCTTTCCCCCATTATCTAAATTAGCCCTTCCCTCTTTCTCTCTCTCTCTCTCTCGCTCTTTATTTATTAATTACTAATATTTTGGATTTGCCCAAGTTTATTTTACATCGCCGTCTTTGTGAAACGGAAAGACTTTCCAAGGCAGAAAAAAGAGGAAAAAAAAAGTAGAAGAAGACAATTTTGTTATGACTAGGAGGAACATTTGCCAGACTCGTATGTATATATATTTCAGACATTTCTGGCGGGAGGGTAGGCGAAGGGCGGGGTGGACGGGCGGGCAAGCAAGCAAGTAATGTGAAGGGTAAGACAGACGTATACTTGTTGTATTCCGGAGGTCGTGTCTTGAATGGGAGCGGGCACAATGCCTGGCCCAGATGTGCGGGCCTTTCAGTTTATACAAACTAATTCCTTTAGCAGCTGTTCAATCCGTCTTGTCCCTCCGCGCAGTGGCGGCGTGCGCTCTGTTTACCGACGGATGGCGTTCGGCAAATATTTGCGGAAATCGAATACGACGTCATGAGCTAATTTTATACATACTAAATCGTAAGTTCTTTTTACGTTCCCGGTGAAATTGAATTCGTAACTCAAGACCCTCCGGAGAAACAAATTAAATTAAATAATAAAATACCTACAGCAACTAATAAAAACATTTTTAACATGGACAGTTAAGACAATTTTATTTACAAAGCTTTTCAATTTGTGTTTTTATAATTTTTAATAATTGAATGTGATGGTCTGGGGGGTTAGGGTTTAGAGGATGTTCACACGTATGCGGCGCTCCTGAGAGTGGAACCGCATAAACCGAACGCAGGTAATGACCCCCTGCCACGCAACAAAATTAATTTGGGTGCGATTTTCTATTACTACTAGATTCGAATAGAATCGAGGAGCTTGCTTGCTTCTAGTAAGTAGTAAAGACCGCAAAGCGAGATTGTGTCGGTTTGAATACGGTCGAGTAGGAGGGGGGGAGCGAGCTGAACGCCAGAAGTGTCGTTAAATCCGTCGATCCTGTAACTTATTAAATATAGTATGGGAACAAAACCACATGCTCGACCATATGATGAACATGAGGTCCGCATCACGCGCGCACATATGCAACGTGAAAAACCGGAGGCGACGACGTCCGGCGTCCTCGTCGCACCCGAACCCGCCGCTGCCGCCGCGCCGGCTTATCGTGGGAGTGTTTTTTTTTTCCTGTCTGTTTCGCGCGCCGCTGTGTGCCATGGAATTTTAGCGATGCCCCGCGGGGTCATCTTCGATCTGCGTGACTCACTCGCGCCGCGTGCTGCGACTTTGGACCGATTTCGGTGTGCTCTTTTTTGCGTGCGTTTTTGATATCTTCGTGCTGGCCAAGTTCTAGTGGAACGGACAATAATTGAACGAATTACACACGCACACACACACAAACAAGTAAGTAATTTGTTTGCATCAGCTACTTAAAATAATTGGACTAACGAATCAACTGTATGTGTATAAATTCTCTCCAGACGAGACGGTTTAACGATGAGTGTTTTCGGAATGCACGTTAGGTTTTTGTTTTGTATCGTAAATCCGTAAATATTTACATTTCGAAATCGCATTTCAATTCCATTATCAGTTCTGAAGCGGCGACGGTCCAAACGCTCATCTTTAATCCTGCAGAAAACAAAGAATACGAATTGGGTGAGTTACTTTTAGCTGACCTTCAGATTTAAGTTAAGTGCGTCGTAATTTATCATAAACAGAGTGTCTATATTTTATGTGTGTAGTAAGTCGAACGCAAGCGCGCAATGGCATAAAATGTAGAATCATTGGTTATAACTAAGATTTGAATAAGTACACGCCATCGCTTCAGTAGCGCCGTAAAAATGTAGCGAACAGGCACATTGTGTAATGGGACGGTGAAAATAATTTACGCCGTTCTTACTATATGATGCAATGTCGCAATAAATTCCGGCGGTCGAGGTAAAACTGGTCAACTAATTACTCTGAAAATCTTTACACATTTAAACAAGAAGAGTTGATTACACAACTGTAATTTTTTATTGCGGCAATATTGCTCTGTTTTTTGTTATACTCAGTAACACCATTGCTGTAGCGGCGTTAATTATCTCCGCAGCCCTCGCCTTTGTTTACACGTTACGGTCTAATATCTTATATTGCCCGCTTCATTAGAATTTGAACCGCGCAAAATATATTTCCCCGATATATAGTTATAACCAGACAGTGGAATTCTTACGGGATGACGAAAGCACGCGCAGTCGACTAGACTCGACGAAACGCTCGCACTCTACCGAGTTCCTTTACTTTTCCGTACATAGTCCGTCGTAACGTACGAATTTGTATTACAGCTGATTATGTACAGACACATAAAGAATCTCGGCGTAGCACTTCGTCGATTCGGCTGGCCAACTATGCGTGCTTCGTCATCCCGTAAGAATTCCGCTATCTGGTTATAACGGTGTAATGAGAATCAATACTTCCTTTTCTTACCAATAACTGCTCCTCCATTCAGCGTCATCTCATCAGTGCTTTAAATATTCTAATCTAAATCCGTAAATGCCTTAGTTGAAAAACAATTGAGGATCGTTAAACCAACACCGACGTCTCAACACAACGAAATGCACCAGAAATAAATGTCAGTTAAAAAAAGGAACGAAGAAAAACAACATAAACAAAAACAAGAAAGGTGAGAAATAAAAAATAAGGTAAAAGAAACTAAGAAAGAACAAAGATTGCCAAGAAACAAAGCAAACGCTTCGATCAAGAAACTACACAAAACCAAAAACGAAAAAAAAATCACGGCGATAGAAAAACAAAATTAAATAATAAAACGAAAACAAGCGACAGCCTGAAAATTGAACAAAAACAAATGACGATGAACTAAACGAAAACCATAACAACGAAAGTGAGAAATTACAACAACATGAAAGACGAGAAATAATAAACAAAATAATAAAACAAGAGAAACGAATTTAAAAGAAATCGCAAAATAACGAAGAGAAAATAAGTGACGACTTGCAGACAAAAGGAAACAGAAAAATAAACACATCAAGAATTAAGACAAAACTAAAAGAACTTGCAAAATAACAAAAAGATAAGGGAAGGCGTGTAAACAAAATAAAAACAAATGACAATCAACTAGAAGAGAAACTTGAAATAAAAATTTTAAAAAACGATAGAGAATTGTCAAAAGAACCAATGAAGAACAAGAACGGAAAAAAAGGATAACCAAAAAACAAAACAAACGCTGCGATCTTCGAGAAACGAAACGAAACTAAAAGCAATTGCTAAGTAACGAGATAAAAATAAATGACGTATTGAAAAGAAAATTAAAAACAAACAACAAACACGGGGCCAACAAGAAACAAAACAAAACTGAAAGAAATAGCCAAGCAACAAGACAGAAATAAGCGATAACGTGAAAACAAAACGTAAACAAGCGACGATCACCTAAACGAAAACAAAAAAGTTACAATAACATGAAAAGCAAGAAACTAAAAAAAGAGGACAGACAACTGTCAAAGAAACTAACGGAGGACAAGAACGGAAGGAAAAGATCACCAAAAAGCAAAACAAACGCGGCCATTGAGAAACGAAATGAAACTCGAAAACAATACAAAAACAAAAAACAAACGCGGCCGTCAAGAAACAAAACAAAACTAAAAGAAATTGCCAAAAAACAAAACAAACGCGGCGATTGAAAAACAAAACAA
The DNA here is from genome assembly GCA_036172665.1 of Prosopocoilus inquinatus. Classification (NCBI taxonomy): domain Eukaryota; kingdom Metazoa; phylum Arthropoda; class Insecta; order Coleoptera; family Lucanidae; genus Prosopocoilus; species Prosopocoilus inquinatus. Next base: position 11,149,389 of record CM069879.1, read on the forward strand.
AACTTGAAAACAATACAAAAACAAAAAACAAACGCGGCTGTCAAGAAACAAAACAGAACTAAGAGAAATTGCCGAAAAGCGAAACAAAAGTAAACGACGGCCCGAAAACAAAACGGAAACAAACGCCGATAGACTAAACGAAACGAAAACATTACAGACGGTCAAAAAGAGAAGACGTGACGGTCAGTAAAATAAGATCGAAAGAACAACACAAAACAAAAACAAGGATTGAAGATTCTATTTGAGAACGCAAAACACGACAAAAACAGATGAAAAAGTACATACAAGAAACAAATGACGATAAACAATTTAAACAACAAGTCAGGAAATTTTAGGAGCAAAGAGCAGCCGAACAAACTGAAGAAGAACTAAAGAGATAAGAATAATTATCAAGAAACAAAACAAATACAAGATGCGCTGAAGAAATTAATAAACAAAAATAAAAAGAAATCGTGCCAAGGAACAAAACAAAGATAGAGGATGCAGGAAACATCAAAAACAAAACATCAAGGAATGAGAGAGAAAAAAAATGAACAAAGAAAAAACAAGAAGAAAGAAATAATTGAACAAAGCATAACAAATAAATGTCGATTAATAAATTAAAAAATAGCAAAAATGGCTGTGACAAAACAAACACAACAATCACGAAACCAAGCAAATACAACAAGAAACTTAACCAAGTAACAAAAGTGAAAGGAAAACTAAAACAATTGACATGACGCCATGAAAGCACAGCACATGACGACCAATAAAAGAACAACAAAAATGTAATGAAGAGACGGTTAAAAAACAAAGATATATAAATCTCAATAAGTATGCAAAACCGAAAGCAGAAATAAAGTGTATGCAAAGATTGAGAAATCTTGGGAAATTAAATAAAAACAAACGTTTGATTATATTAAGTATTATGGAACTGGGTTAACGATGGTAGAGAAGACCAAGCCAATAACAAACAAAGCAAAACACAAAAAAAAGATAAATGATGGAAATAAAAAAAAAGGAAGAAAAATGCTGAGGTTGCGAAAAGTAAGTCGGAAAAACGATTCAAAGCGAAGGGTAAGTAAAACACAAAGAAAATGTGGAAAAGTGAAAACAATGTAGAAAGTGAAAACAATTTGAAGAAAGAGACAGACGAAGGTGTACTGGCTGGCAAGGATCTTTTTGAAGAAACACAGAGAAACAAGAGAAATTAGAGCAAAATGAAACAGAGAGAACGTGACATAAGGAGATTAGTTGAAAATATAAAAAAGTAAAAAGAATTAAAGCGAAACCTTTGCGGAGCACCGACAAAAACCAGAATAATTAATGAAACGAATCAAAGAGAAAGATTGAAGCGAAAGTAAAATATGAAGAAGATGTGGAAAAGTGATTTAAACAAAAAACAAAATTGGAAAACGAAAATCAAATGGTTTACTGGTTGGTAATAGTTTCTGAAGAACCACCAAAGGACGGGGAAGCAGAAATTAAATTAAATAAAAATAAAACAGAGCGGACACAACATGAAGGATATGAGTGAGGTGAAGATGTGGAAGAGGAGAAGAGCTATTAAATCGACGTTATAAAAAATTGAAACATCTGCAGAGCACCGACAAAAGCCCCAGAATAATTAAGGAAATGAATCAAAGTGAAAGTTGCAAGCAGAAGAAGTAAAATATGAAGAATATGTAAATATGTATTAAAACGAAGAACAAAATTTGAACGAAATAAATCAATGAAGACAAAATGGAAAAATGTCGGTGAAATAATGAAAAAAGTTTCTTTTCGATTCAGGAAACAAAAAAAAAAGCAAATTACGATTTAAAAACACAATAAAAAAAAGCAGATATCATCGATTGAAACTAACAAAAAAAAAATTGTAAAGAGTACAAATGGTGGTATGGTAGTTTTTTTGACGTCGACGGTGTACTGTTGAAAGTTTTAATTACGTTCTTATTCTTGGCGTATTTTCCTTTTGCATAAATAATTATCAAGAGTGCGTTGGAGGTCTCGGTCTTACTTTGCCCCTCCTCCCTGTTTTGTATTCCTCTAAGGCCGCCAAAATTCCCCCTCGACTTCACATCATCAGCAGTCTATCTTCCCCGAAATTCGCCTCCGCATAGAAATTTCAAGTTTATAACTACGTTCAGCGAACACGTCATCTTTCCCTCCTCGGCTTGCTACACTTTGATAATGGGCGAGGAAACTTTAAACGCGATGATTAAGTTTGACTGGAATCGCATCCAGAATTGCATTATATTACGAGGAAGGCGAAACAATCTCTCGCTGCTGTTCCTCGCAGCAAATAAATTCCAGACAACAAACAGTTTTGGAGGGATGAAGGGGGGAGGGGGGTTAATTCCACTTGCCACCGACGAGATGCGACGCGACGCGACGCCGCCGCCGAGGAACAAAATCACAAACGTAATAATAAAAGGAATTTTTATGGCCGTGTGCAAGATGCAAGCTTTGCTTCTTATCGTTTTATTAACCTGTTGAGCAGGGGCACGACAACTTTTCCCAGACCAGGCCAGGCCATCCACAGTTCCAAACTGAAGATCTAGAAGGTATTGTTGCGAGCTGTGGTTATTCAATGGCACTTAAGAATCAAAATTGAAAACTCACTTATTAAAACATGTTGCAATTCAAGTTTTGATTAGTATAATCGCATTCTGTCATAAGACGATTCAAATTTCGCGCGCTTTGCGTTCGGAATACTTCGCCTGCAAACCGACGCGGCGAGAAGCGCCGACGAGTCTGCCGAGAGCGATCGCGGCGCCCTACACTGAAAACCATAACCGAAAAAATTTTTTTTTAATCAAAAAATTGCAAGTTCAAGCGCGAGCCATTCTTTTTTTTCTTTTTTAATCTTCGAGCCTTCGACTTTAACAATAACTATCATGCAAAGTTATTCTTCCGCTCTAAATCATGCATGCGCGGGCTCATCGAATATTTATAATGCTCGTCGCCGTTTGACCTCCGCCGTTCGACGTCTACGTTAAAAGACTGACGACTTGCATTGTGCGACGCAAATTTGCATAATTCATAATGTCGAAACAGAAGCGGGCTTCCTGTTCTGAAAAAAAATAATAATAATAATAATAATTTTCGACTGCCGTCGACCGGTGGTTCAGGCCGACCCCCCAGCCGGGTTCAAAAGGTTCGAGCATAAATGAGTTAATTTGGAACGCGCCACGCACTTTAATTTAGTTTAGGGGCCACATCCTCAAAGTCGTATGCTAATCAAAAGTGAAGGAGCGAAGAAAAAAAAATCGAATGTAAATCGAATTCGTCCACGTGTGTTACTCATGATGATGATTATGATAATGACGTCGTAAATCCTGGTTGTGAATGTTTGATTTGAACTAAGAATGTCGGAAACGAAGAAGACGATGTAAAAGGAAGGTGAGCAGAAGGAGAAGGGGATTGCAGAAGAAGAAAGGAAATGGAAGACGTAAATAGTTAGACGCAGGACAATTTCCGGTGTTGCTATGGCTACGAAGTACAAGGATCAATTAATAGTGAATATGAAGTGAAGGCAACGCCTGTCTGTTTACATTTTCCTTTTGCTTCCTTCTTCTGTCTCAGCAATTTCGTTTTCCTTCTTCTGGTATAGCAATATTTACCTTTTACATTCTCCTCCCTCGTCTTTCTTCTGTTTTAACGGACTTTACGTTTACTTTTTATGCTTTTCCCCTTTTTCTTACGTCTTACATATTCCTCCTTCCCTCTTCTTCTTCTTCTTCTTCTGTTTTGACAATCTCCGTTAGATTACCTTTTATACATTTTACTCCTTCCTCCTTTTTTCTATTACGAGGACCAATGAATAGTGAATGTGAGGTGAAGGCGACGCATAAAATGTCCTAAGTGTGTATCCGTTTCTATTTTACTCCTTCCTCCTTCTTCTGTTTCAGCAATCTTGCTACCTCTTACGTTTTCCTTCTTCTTCTGGTATGACAAATTCGTTACCTTTTACACGTTCCTGCTTCCTTCCGCTTTCTTTTGTTTTAACGAACTTTACGTTTACGTTTCATGCTTTTCTCCTTTTTCTGTTTTAGCAATCTTCTTTCCTCTTACATTTTCCTCCTTCTCCCATCTTTTTCTTCTTCTGTTTTGACAATCTCCGTTACATTACCTTTTATACATTTTACTCCTTCCTCCTTTTTTTCTATTACAAGGACTAATGAATAGTGAATGTGAGGTGAAGGCGACGCCTAAAATGTCCTAAGTGTGTATCCGTTTCTATTTTACTCCTTCCTCCTTCTTCTGTTTCAGCAATCTTGCTACCTCTTACGTTTTCCTTCTTCTTCTGGTATGGCAAATTCGTTACCTTTTACACGTTCCTGCTTCCTTCCGCTTTCTTTTGTTTTAACGAACTTTACGTTTACGTTTCATGCATTTCTCCTTTTTCTGTTTTAGCGATCTTCTTTCCCCTTACATTTTCCTCCTTCCCCCTTCTGCTTCTTCTGTTTTGACAATTTCCGTTACATTACCTTTTATACATTTTACTCCTTCCTCCTTTTTTCTATTACGAGGACCAATGAACAGTGAATCTGAGATGAAGGCGTCGCCTAAAATGTCCTAAGTGTGTATCCGTTTCTATTTTACTCCTTCCTCCTTCTTCTGTTTCAGCAATCTTGCTACCTCTTGCGTTATCCTTCTTCTTCTGGTATGGCAAATTCGTTACCTTTTACACGTTCCCGCTTCCTTCCGCTTTCTTTTGTTTTAACGAACTTTACGTTTACGTTTCATGCTTTTCTCCTTTTTCTGTTTTAGCAATCTTCTTTCCTCTTACATTTTCCTCCTTCTCCCATCTTTTTCTTCTTCTGTTTTGACAATCTCCGTTACATTACCTTTTATACATTTTACTCCTTCCTCCTTTTTTTCTATTACAAGGACTAATGAATAGTGAATGTGAGGTGAAGGCGACGCCTAAAATGTCCTAAGTGTGTATCCGTTTCTATTTTACTCCTTCCTCCTTCTTCTGTTTCAGCAATCTTGCTACCTCTTACGTTTTCCTTCTTCTTCTGGTATGGCAAATTCGTTACCTTTTACACGTTCCTGCTTCCTTCCGCTTTCTTTTGTTTTAACGAACTTTACGTTTACGTTTCATGCTTTTCTCCTTTTTCTGTTTTAGCGATTTTCTTTCCCCTTACCTTACCTTCCTCCTTCCCCCTTCTGCTTCTTCTGTTTTGACAATTTCCGTTACATTACCTTTTATACATTTTACTCCTTCCTCCTTTTTTTCTATTACCTCTTACATATTCCTCCTTGCCTCTTCTTCTTCTTCTTCTGTTTTGACAATCTCCGTTAGATTACCTTTTATACATTTTACTCCTTCCTCCTTTTTCCTATTACGAGGACTAATGAATAGTGAATGTGAGGGGAAGGCAATGCCTAAACCGCCCTAAGTCTGTATCCGATTCTATTTTACTCCTTCCTCCTTCTTCTATTCTAGCTGGCTATCTCGTTCATTTCCTTTTGATAAATGAAAATTAACAAATGTTTGTACGTTTTATAAAGCGTTCCAAAATTTATTCGAAAAACACTGATAACAATGTGGCAAACAACATTTACAATATTGTTTTTAACCTAACCCTAAAGGGACACTGTTAAAATTGAAAAGAACGCTCAACGTTTCGCTGCCGGTTGATAGCTTCGTCGGAAGTGTTTAAAAGCAATTTTCTTACAATTCCCATCGGACAAGAGTCGACGTCGATTGTAACTAAAAAATAATCGGCGTCGGCCTCAAACAATTTCAAATAAAAACAAGTTGATACCTGTGCGTCGGTATACGTATTTCGACAGCTAAGCTCCTATCTTCAGCTCACTCGTAGATTTGCTACAACTTTACGTTAATCTCAATCGGGTACTTACGATACCTGATGGTAAGTCGCGCTGTGATTTCAACAGCTGTCTCGTAGCTGGACTCTGAAGGAGAAAGAGGCGGGTTAGATGGTAAACTAAGGGCGCCAGGGAACAACCCCAGCTGGGGAACGCACCATGGAACCGCTTCCCAAGATCCCACGGCGTGCGCTGATAAACGAAAATTGCCAGGAGTATTCTCGACTCTCGTATGTTCAAGGCCGAGATAGAGACGCCACAAATTACCATGACGCCAATACATATAAATACTGTTACAGTAAATTTGGAATCAATTAGAACACAATAGTACATTTATATTCGAAGTCGAGCCTTGTCTGATGAAATATGTGGAAAATAGTTTCCAAACTTTAAAATGGAACACTCAGCGTTTCACTATCGCTTGATGGCTTCGTCCAGCGTCTCAAAAATATGTTTATTATTAACAATAATAAATCAAATTACATGATTCCTGGTACTACACTAGGGGAGGGTTTTGATGTAAAGGTTTTACCACTAACAACTGACTTGTCGATAATGCGCGTTCCATTATTTCAAGACACTATGACGTGTATCTTTTGAGAGGGCGGAATCTCTTTTTCTTAATCTGATTCGTTAAGATCAAGGCTTTTTCCCCCCGGCGCCTAATCTTTGCGCACGACACGAATTCCCGCGGATTCTGCGTTTCTCTCTGTTCAGTCTCACTCGTATGGATTATTTTACTTACGAGTGGGTCTCGGAAATATAATTTCACACTTGACATTCTGACATCGACGAACACTATATTGATGTACTTAATGTACTTATTAAAAAAATAATACGGGTTTGCGCTCGTGACTAAAATAAAATAAATAATTAAAGGAGCTTCGTAACTCAACTCAAAAGTTAATTACGTTGCGATTCCAACGATGAAAAGATCGGTACTGACCGCACAGATTAATTGGCTAGAAGTCACAAATCGTTAAAACTACTTAATTGATTAAAATTTGTCGCAAAAGACACGGTGGTAGTTTAATATTGTGACGATCTAATGCGTGACGATTTAATTAATCGCGCATGCGTCAGTGCCTACTCGGCGCGGCGCCACCAGAGTCACGAACGTTCGACGTTCTCCAAATGCTTCTGCCAACGGAGTTCACTAAGCCAGTGTTTCTCAACATTTTGTCGAGCGAGGAACCCTAGAGCACTTATATTTTTTTTCTGAGAGAACCCCTTTAGCATTAAAATATGAAATATCTAATGTTTCATCAAAATATTGACGCTATGCTACTTTTAAGGGTTACATTTTTTGTGGGGTGTGATTTCCGTTTTTTTTTTTTTTGTGGAGCAACCCCAAACACCTCTATGCGGAACCCTGGGGTTCCATAAAACCTAGGTTGAGAAGCACTGCTAAGAAGCTCCGACAAAACCAGCATGGGTTATAATAACACGCGCGCGGAGATTAGGAAGGGCAGACATCGACTGTTCGCATCGAAATTAACCGATTGTTCGACTTTTGTAAAAATAAATTAGTTGATAGTTATCAGATACATCCAGTATTTTATTTTGAAATCAATTTTGAAACGCACCTTAAATTCGTAACAATACGAAGCGCAAGAATGTGCCGGAAACATTTGCGTTAAAATGAAACGAAATAACATAACCTGCAGTGGGTACATTATTCAGTCAGCTGTCTAAGGACGTTTACATGTCGACGGTCGATGTCGGTGCGCGAATGTTCGGCACCCCTAACAGAATGTTTGCAACCAAAACCGTAATTCACCGCATTGTTTTGATATCAAAAATATTCAGAAGTGTATCATCAGACCAAGCGGAAGTATACCCCCGTATGGAACGAATCTGCTCCAATCAGAAAAAGAATTATGAAATTGTAACCTAGTGCCAACGTTTAAAGATCGTAAATACACAAACCTTAGATTCCACGCGAGTCCTTTCAATCCATTGGCATGGATGTTTGGAAAACACCCCAAAAGACACGTAGAACATGTTTCATTCCAGTCAAACTACTTAGTTGAATCTCGTAAGACGGTTTTACTTAGATTTGCGCGTTCAACGGAAAGCGTGCTTGCTCTGTCGTGCCGCGAAGTAAAGTGAAGCGTGCCCGAGATGGCGCGGCCGTCTCGGCAAACATGGCGGGGGCCAATCGGAAAGCAGAACGTGGACGAACGCGGTTACAGCAGACCAATGAGAAGTTTTGATTCCAAACGGTGCGTTAACGTCACTTCCAGGAAATAGTACCAAGTTTGCAGACGTACCGGCAGGTCAACCCGTAATAAGTTAAAGGCAGTGCATGGAAGCTTTGATTGGTTGGTAATCGTACCAACCAATCGTCGTAAATATGTGAAACTATTCAAATTTCGCGCTCCTTGCATTCTGAATGCTTCGGCTACAAACCGACGTGACGAGAAACGCCGAGGAGTTTATAGACGTACCGGCAGATCAACCCATAACAAGTTAAAGGCAGTGCATGGAAGCTTTGATTGGTTGGTAATCGTACCAAACAAACGTCGTAAATATGTGAAACTATTCAAATTTCGCGCTATTTGCGCTCGGAATGCTTCGGCTACAAACCGACGTGACAAGAAACGCCGAGGAGTTTATAGACGTACCGGCAGATCAACCCATAACAAGTTAAAGGCAGTGCATGGCAGCTTTGATTGGTTGGTAATCGTATCAACCAATCGTCGTAAAAGTGTGAAACTATTCAAATTTCGCGCTCTTTGCACTCGGAATGCTTCTGCTACAAACCGACGTGACGAGAAACGCCGAGGGTTTTATAGACTTACCGACAGATCAACCCGTAACAAGTTAAAGGCAGTGCATGGAAGCTTTGATTGGTTGTTAATCGTACCAACCAATCGTCGTAAATGTGTGAAACTATTCAAACTTCGCGCTCTTTGCACTCGGAATGCTTCGGCTACAAACCGACGTGACAAGAAACGCCGAGGAGTTTATAGACGTACCGGCAGATCAACCCATAACAAGTTAAAGGCAGTGCATGGAAACTGATTGGTTGGTAATTGTACCAACCAATCGTCGTAAATGTGTGAAACTATTCAAACTTCGCGCTATTTGCATTCGGAATGCTTCGGCTACAAACCGACGTGACGAGAAACGCCGAGGAGTTTATAGACTTACCGACAGATCAACCCATAACAAGTTAAAGGCAGTGCATGGCAGCTCTGATTGGTTGGTAATCGTACCAACCAATCGTCGTAAAAGTGTGAAACTATTTAAATCTCGCGCTCTTTGCATTCGGAATGCTTCGGCTACAAACCGACGTGACGAGAAACGCCGAGGATTTTATAGACTTACCGACAGATCAACCCGTAACAAGTTAAAGGCAGTGCATGGAAGCTTTGATTGGTTGGTGATCGTACCAACCAATCGTCGTAAATGTGTGAAACTATTCAAATTTCGCGCTCTTTGCATTCGGAATGCTTCGGCTACAAAACGACGTGACGAGAAACGCCGAGGGTTTTATAGACTTACCGACAGATCAACCCGTAAAAAGTTAAAGGCAGTGCATGGAAGCTTTGATTGGTTGGTGATCGTACCAACCAATCGTCGTAAAAGTGTGAAACTATTTAAATCTCGCGCTCTTTACATTCGGAATGCTTCGGCTACAAACCGACGTGACGAGAAACGCCGAGGAGCTTGCCGAAAGCGGTTGGGGCGCGCGGCGCGTGTTATCTCTTGCATGTAGGCGAGTGTTTGAGTATTTGAATCGTGGAAATGATTAATAAAACATTATTTTTACTTTCAAAAATTTTACTGGTAAATGCGATGCGTTCTTAAGATGCGATTGACGACGATGAAACGTTTGTACCTCGCCGTTCGGCGAGCGTGCCTGGAAATCCGAGGCGAGCTCTGCGCTGCAAATTGCCGCGAAAGTCGCGTCGCCGTGGAGGAGTTGCACACAAAGTGAAATGCAAATTGGGTTAGTTTCTTCAAAAAGATGTTCGGACAGCGAGCAAATTGAAGCCCTCTCCGCCAGAATGATATCTCTGCATAACGAAATTGCCGTAATAAATGAAGAAGAGCGCCGGTTTTTGTCCTCTCGTCCTTTGATCTCGCCGGATGCGTCCGCCGGATAATAGGGGGCGACGGAGGGCGCGACGCCTCCGTCGCTGCCGTCGCCGCCGTCGCCTCCTTCGAAAACTGCCATTAGACTTATTGAAAATGGAAATCGTCCGGACTTGTTGCGTCGCGGCGCGTTTCGTTACTTTCGGCCCGCGTTATTGCCCCATAAATCAATGCGCGTCTTCCTGAATGAGCTTCGAGTTTACGGCCGACGAGATAACATACAAGCCGAGCATGACGTAAATGAAGCTTGTGCATTATGGAATTTATTCGGCGACGTCGTCGTTAAAGGTGGTAACATAAAATGCGCCGTCGTTATTCTCATACATCTGGTCGTATCCATCGCCCTACCTCCACCCGCTCCCATATCTGATTGATTGGTTTGTCAACTGGAAAACTGAATGATGATCTACTATTACGTTCGAAAACTTGTTGTTCGCCACCCCTTAAAAACCAGAGAAGAGTTTCTGAACTCTTCGCAGATCGTTCTTGCACGATTCCATCGCCGATCACTTTTTAACATAATTAACGATGCGGAACTGCTCCTGATTTAACGAAAACTTTTTATTTATGACTAACGACCGACGCGATTTACTTTCAAGTATCGCAACCTTCCTTCTCTCAACATTATTTTATTATTCGTGCGAACTTACCTCTATTGAAGACATTTATTCATTTACCCCGTCCTCTAACTGCACCTTCAATCTCTCGAGCTTCATTTCCCACATATTCTCTAAATTGCTTTTGCTTCTTCTTTCAATTCCTTCTTTGCGTCTCTCACACCGACAATTCAGGCTCTCTCGACCAGGGGTCCGGTGATTGGGCTACACGGAACCAAAGCTCCCTATTACTTGAGCTAGGGAAAACTTGTACAGCGTTTAACTTTTCTTGGGGTTCCCTCAGAGGCGCCAGTGTGTTTGTTACCTGTCCAACGATGGCCATTTTTTCCTTGCCTCTGTTCAAGATAGGCGCGATGATGTCTTCATTTGCCCTATCCTCCACCCGCACCCTCACCATAAAACTCTGAGTCTCATTTTCCACGTCTCAAAATTGTTTTCGCTTCCGGTTACTTCATTTAATCTATCCTCCACCCTCACCTTCAAGGTCTTAGCCTCATTTTCCACGTTTCACAATTGCTTTCGCTTCTTTCCTTCAGTTTCTTCATTTACTGTGTCTTCCATCTTCACCTTCAGAGTCTCAGCCTCATTTTTCACGTCTCAAAATTGCTTTCGCTTCTTCTTTCTTTCGGTTACTTCATTTAATCTATCCTCCACCCTCACCTTCAGGGTTTTAGCCTCATTTTCCACATTTCACAATTGCTTTCGTTTCTTTCCTTCAGTTTCTTCATTTACTGTATCCTCCATCCTCACCTTCAAAGTCTCAGCCTCATTTTCCACGTCTCAAAATTGCTTTCGCTTCTTCTTTATTTCGGTTACTTCATTTAATCTACCCTCCACCCTAACCTTCAGGCTCTTAGCCTCATTTTCCACGTTTCACAATTGCTTTCGTTTCTTTCCTTCAGTTTCTTCATTTACTGTGTCCTCCATCCTCACCTTCAGAGTCTCAGCCTCATTTTTCACGTTTCAAAATTGTTTTGGCTTCTTGTTTCTTTCAGTTCCTTCATTTGACCTACCTATCCTTCACCCTCTTCTTCAGAGTCTCAGCCTCATTTCCACGTCTCAAATTTGCTTTTGCTTTTTTTTTCTTTCAGTTCCTTCATTTACCCTATCTTCACCCTCACCCTCAGAGTCTCAGACTCATTTTCCACATCGCAAAATTGCTTTCGCTCTTCTTTCCTTCAGTTTCTTCATTTAATCTACCCTTCACTCTCTTCTTCAGAGCCTCAGCCTCATTTACACATCTCAGAATTGTTTCGCTTCTTCTTCCTTTCAGTTCCTTCCATTTACCCTGTCTTCACCTTCGCCCTCAGAGTCTCAGAGTCATTCTCCACATCTTAACATTGCTTTCGCTTCTTCTTTCTTTCAGTTCCTTCATTTAGACTATCTTCACCCTCACCCTCAGAGTCTTAGCCTCATTTTCCACATCTCAAAATTGCTTTCTTTTCAATTTCTTCATTTACGCCATCTTCACCCGCTTCCTCTGAGTCTCAGCCTCATTTCCACGTCTCAAAATTGCTTTCTCTTCTTCTTTCTTTCAGTTCCTTCATTTGCCCTATCTTCACCTTCACCCTCAGACTCCACGTCTCAAATTTGCTTTCGCTTCTTATTTCTTTCAGTTTCTTCATTTAATCTACCCTCCATCCTCACCTTCAGACCCTCAGCCTCATTTTCCATATCTCAAATTTGCTGTCGCTTTTTCTTTCTCTCAGTTCCTTCATTTACCCTATCTTCACCCTCGCCCTCGAAGTCTGAGAGTCATTTTCCACGTCTCAAAATTGCTTTCGCTTCTTCTTTCTTTCATTTTCATTTAATCTACACTTCACCCTCACCCTCACCTTATTTTGCACATTTCAAAATTGTTTCCGCTTCTTCTTTCAATTCCTTCCTTGTTCCTCTCATAGAGACCCAACAATCCAGACTTTCTCGACCAGAAAGTGCCCAAAAATCTTTGAGACAGACAAGTGACGATCGGGCTATGTGGAACTAAAGGTCTCTGTTAATTCGGCTAGAGAAGACTTCTTCGGCATTTAATTTTGCTTGGGGACGTCCAACAGACCCAATCCGTTATTCCAAGAGTCCGAAGAAGATGAATTTGATACTCTTGTTAACGGTGTTGTTAAGTATCGAGATGCGAGTATCTAAATACAATATCTAAATACTTTCTGCGTAAGTAGTTATGCATCTCAGATACTATACTACAAAACTGTATCTGCATCTGCATCCAGATACAATTGAATCGACGAGTGTATAATCATGTTCGGTCCAAATTTACAGTTTTGAGAAAACCACCGATAACTTTCTCTAGATTTTTATTTTAAGTAATTATTCGTTTCAGGAGGCTTCAGATATCGTCATCCGAAAGAATTTTAAGCCAACAATTCAATCAAAATAAAAATCTAGAAAGTCATTTGTTGTTTTCTCAACACACAAGATCTGTTCATCGAGACACTAAGATAGTGTTTCAGATACATTTTAAACTTTCATCAAAATAGCAAACCTTGGCGATTTTATACTCCGGGTTTTCCCTCTTTTGCCAATCATGTTTCCCAGACTTTCCTATTTGTTATTGCTACAAAAAGGTTACAACTAAGAGAGAGAGAGAGAGAAGCAGAGTGTCATTTCTGTTGATAATTTTATATTTTACGCCGACCTGATTTTATGTTACGCGTACGTAGACAGTGGGCAGCAAGAAATTAATTAATAATTTCGAAACGTGCCAAACAGAGAAAGGATTAAGCTTGAAGGGTAGACACACTCGTAATTAATCTGTTGGGGGTGATGTTGTCCGTGGATTACAAAAAAAAAATAAATAAATAAATGTCGGTTTGGATCTCGCAAGGGGATGATCGTGATGACTAGAGAGCCACCAAAACGAACGCGTATAAATCAGTTGAGATGATTGCGTATGCATTTATGGTAATAGTTACCCGGGCCATGCATATTCATGGGGGGGTGGCTGAGGTCAAGAAGCGCATTATCTACCCACGTCAGCTGCACACAACATCACATACATATACACACGTATGTATATATACACACACACACATACAATAGCTACAATACAGCGTGTTTTTATGCGCGAACACATTCGACACAAACAGACCTTTTCCATTTTGAAACGAAGATCGATGGCAGGGGCAGACGGCGCGGCGATTAATGTCGCCGCTCCTGACGTTCGCCCCCGAGTCGTTCCCAGAATGAATAATTTCGTTAGGACTAATTTCCAGAAATTGGCTGGCGTTTGCTATTGGCAACAAGTATTATATTACCTCGCGGCCGAGCGAGAACGTGAAACGTCACGGCCAGATGATTGAGTGAGAGAACTAACTGGAAATGGCTTACACATTTTCTTTTTTTTTTTTTGTATTTTGCAAGGCGACCCAACCACCTTCCCCCTTGCCCACTGTCAAAAACTAACACTCGATTTTCCATTTAAAAACGACGTAAACGTAAATGTGTAACTAAATTCGTTTTTGGTTATGGAAACAATACAAAATTGAACGCGCAAACAATTGTTTAGCGAGCATTTCACAAGTACGATCGTCGACACGACTTAATTGCTGTTGGAAGTCGTCCAGCTTGGTTTACCTAAGTCTGTTTAGCTCGCGGCTCAAAGTCCTTTTCGATCGATGGTACTTATGCAAAATTAATGTTGCATTAGAGGGAATTCCATGCTGAAAAGTGACACTCAAGTCGTTTGAACTTACTTGAGAATAGGGATGGGACATCGATCGACAAACATCGATGTTACATCGAAAGTTCACATCGATGTCTAAAAAACATCGACCGCCAAATATCGATGTTTGCTAATATCGATGTTGAAATAACAAATAAATATATGTGGAAACGACGTCATATTTTATTAATTTTACACGTAACACAAACCTTACTAACAAATAGTCTATATTAAATTAAGTAAATTAAATTAAAAATTTAAGTTCAATTTTTAATGTGAAATAAATAAAAATACTGTCGAGTTATCTAAGTTATTATTTTTACAGTCAATTTTATTAAGCTGTATTTCCCAAAAATGTTTATTAATATAAGGCGATTTCTTTGTTGTGTAAGCGTTTGCCCTGTTTTAGAAAATAGCCGCTCAGCGGCGGAGGTTCCCACACAGTTTAAATATTTATCGGCAATTTTCGATAATTTAGGATACATTTCCTTGTTTTTTTTTCCAAACTTCCAAAGGATTATCCTTGAGTGGAACAACAGGTTGTTTTGAATACAAAGATATTTCGCAGAGATCGGTTTCCTGTACTTGTAAGCTGCTACCTATAAGCTGTTGGTGATTTGCCCACAAATTAAAAGTCTCTTCTGCAAAACGATTCAGATTACTTTCAGAATAATATCAGGAAACATACATTTATCTGATGCATGCCTAATTTCAACTTGCTTAATTGGTTGAATTTTTTCAACATATTGTTACGTTTCTAGGGTTTAAATTTATTTATTTAAACGAATAAAACACTCGGTAAAAACTTAACCGTAATTTATTAATGCTTATAATCTAATTTATTTATAACAATTTATTTACACACTAAATCCAACTTCGACGATCGCTAGTTAGAACTCGGCTGATTGCTGAGTCCACCCCGGTCGATTTTATATCCTTTGCTACCCTCTCGAATTTTCCAACGCTGGCAAATTCGAGTTTGTTCGATGGTGGCGTGACGGCCGATGACGCATAATAATGAACCGACTTCTTGACGCCTTCAGTATGACGTAGTGCTGAGTGGCTCGCCACAATATGAAGACTCCTCCAATAAATCTAGTGTTTGGACTATTCGTTTCGAGCTGTGAGTGAGTATTAGACGATATAATTGTTTTAGTCTTTTCTTTCATGGTTGGCTGCACCGGGTCCGTAAGTTTTATTACATTAGGATGTCTGCTGTTAATATGACATCTTAAATTTGTTGTATTTCCGCTTGTTTTCAATTTCTTTGAACAAAGTTTACAGATAACAAATCCCGCACTCCTTTCACATTTTTTGAAAATACTGCCACATCGAACTTTTTGGTGGCATTTTTTCTTTTCTGCTGAAATAATAGTTAAGTTGTAAGTACACACTATCTCGGACTCGGTTCACAATAGAAAAACTTTCTTATTCTTATTGTTTATAAAAGATTCTGATTGCCCTAAAAACCCCAAAAACTTAGAACATGGTAAATAGTGTTTTTGATAGTCGAAAATAAAGTGAAAATTATTCATTAAGGTTTGCAAAATATGGCAGTTTTTCCTTGTCAAATCACGTTAGTTGGGATTTCCTACATCTTGACATAAAATGTTTATTTTCATAATAACATTATTTTTAATTTAAGAATGTCATATTTGCATGATCTTACAATAACATATTATACGTTGTATAATATTTTCAAATTCATATGACGTATATAACCATGTAAAAATGAAATCACCCGAATAAAGTATTATTATTATTTTTATTATTAAGAAAAACTATATATAATGATTATATATATATATATATATATATATATATATATATATAAATTGAACTAAAAGTAAAAATATAATAGTGCTTGTTTCGAGGTTATCTCCATCATAAAATATATTTTTTTTATTACTATCTTGCACTTGCACCCATTGCATTGAGTTATTCGCTGTTATTATGTTGATACCCGTATTAATTTAGAAAAATAACAGTTAATATGTTTTTCAATTGTGCAGGAAAAATGCGTATTATCATTTCATACGATTACGATTCCAAACTGATGCTGTTTTAAAAATATTAATAAAAATGTACCTGTTTTAAATCACAGCACAATGATGAGTGAATCGTTATTTAATGCATTGAACAAATATAACCAATAATATAACGGATCTCCGGGGAACTTTTACTGCTTGTTGGTCTAAAATCAAATTAGGTTTCTGTAACACAGTTGTAGTATCTGATATTTATTAATATAGGGCACTAGCAATTCCTGATTGCAAAATGGTAACTAATGAATCTAAATTTTAAACTAAAAGTGGTTCGATGTTCGATGTTTTCTTTAAACGTCGATGTCCTGTCGATGATGATAAATCGTAAACATCGATGGCAAAAGCATCGAACATCGACGATAAAACATCGATGTTGATTCAACATCGATGTATATCGCCCATCCCTACTTGAGAATGCTGATAACTTTTTTGCTCGTGTCGATATGAAATAGAAAAGTCATTCGATGAAAGGGAAACATAATCGGCGGTGAAAGGGGAAAACAAAAAGAAAAAGACGCCAAGGTTTATGCCAAGTGATTTAAGTGCAAATAGCTCTTGTGTCTACGTGGGCTGCTGGAAAATATTCTGGAATCTAGTAGGTCCAGAATTGTTAGCGTTTATCAACTGCCATATTTGAAAAATTTGACGGTTTTCGCCTACAATTCTATTGACGGTTCCTATCCAAGTGAACTAGTTTTGTCTGTTCAGCATTTGAGAAAAAGTAATTTTGTGTAAACATGGAAATCTCGCGTGAAAATTTTCGTGCCATGATTTTTTACGATTTCAAATGTGGTCTAACGCCGAAACAATGCCTCGGTCGGCTTCATTTGGCTTTTGGAGATGAAGCACCATCAAAGAGCAGTGTTTATAATTGGTTTGCCGAATTCCAGCGTTGACGTACCTCTCTCAGTGACGAATTTCGTGAAAGTCGTCCATCAACATCTGTTGTTGCCACTAATGTAGATGCTGTGCGTGAAATGCTTGAGCGAGATCGACATGTGACATACCGTGAGATTCAAGCATCCTTACGCATTGACATTAAAGTAATACACCAGATTTTGCATGATCATTTGAACATACGAAAGCTTTGCAGTCGTTGGATGCCACACAATTCAACAGAAGCGCAAAAGCAGGGTCGTGTCAAATGATGCGAGGAAATGCTCAAGAAATTCAATGTAGGTCGTTCAAATTTAGTTTATAACATCGTTACTGGTGACGAAACGTGGATCTATTCGTACGAGCCAGGAAGTAAACAACAATCTACCGTTTGGGTGTTTCAAAATGAACCAAAACCAACAAAAGTTGTCCGTTCACGCAGTGCTGCGGAGCAAATGATTGCTTGTTTCTTTGGTTTAACTGGACATGTAGCAACCGTGGCTTTAGAGGATCGAAAAACCGTGAATGCTGATTGGTATACTACAATTTGTTTGCCGGAAGTCATCGATCAAATAAGAACAAACAAAAACGAATTATTCTCCATCATGACAACGCCAGCTCTCACTCAGCCCGTTAAACAGTTGATTTTTTGTCCAACAAAAATGTTGAATTAATGACTCATTGTCCATATTCACCTGATTTATCACCTAATGATTTCTTTTTGTTCCCAAATATTAAAAATAAAATGCGTGGTGAGCGATTTTCGTCGGCTGAAGCAGCGGTTGAAACATTCCGGACACTGGTTTCTGAGGTACCATCTTTAGAGTGGAAAACGTGCTTTAGAAATTGGTTCGAGCGTACGCAAAAGTGTATTGACGTCAAAGGCGAATACTTCGAAAAACAATGATACCGTTTACCAATTTTTTTTTTTTTATTGTTGAAGCAAGAAAATGTATTCGTAATACAAAAAAAAAACAAAGACATAAGACAACAGACAACAACAATCACAAGGTACAGTTCAGTTACAGATGAATCTGCACTGTTCTCCCAGCGTTACCTTGAATGTATAAATTATAACATTATAATAAATGCCTATCTCAAATGAAAAGAATAAAAGAAAATACAAAGAAAACCCTACTACTAAACTAAGTTATCTCTGATAGAGTATAATAATAAGTTAATATACTATATATACTATATATATATACTATAATATGCAAGTGCCCGATACTATACTGTAATAAAAAATAACGAAACAGAGATCAAACAACTTGAAATAATATCTACAATGTTATGTCTGAAAGAAACTGGTCTACTTCTGTCAAAGAAAAATTTATCGATGTTTAATTTGCCTGAAATTCCGTCATTCCGTCACAAAGTACCAGCATAAGAACGGCATTGATTTAGAAATAATGCATTGAATAGTTTTCTTTTTAAACTGTAAGTACTAAAATTTCTAATATCTTGAAGAATTTTGTTATAAGAATTATAATAAACATAAATCTGAAAAGAAAATGAACGCTCAAATAATGCACTTTTATGAGCTGGAGGTGAAATTCGTCCTCTGAATCTGGTATTAACATTCTGAACATCAAAACGATATGTAATATTATTATATAAATAAGGCGGCTTTTCTGTAGACAGAATTTTGTTATAAAAACAGTAAGAATGCAATCTCCTGCGATTCTCCATATAAAGCCAATCGACCTCTTTTAATTTATGAGAAATATGTTCAAATTTACGAATATTGTAAATGTATCTAAGGCAACAATTTTGAATTTTCTGAATACTATAAGCAGAAACAGAATCAAGAGCGGCATGGTATGTACACAGGTATCTGTGACAGGTATGCAATACGTAAATTGTGAAAGCACTAGTGCCTCGCAGAATTGTTTTTTTATGCCTATGCTAAGACAGGATCTTTTGACAGTTCTTTTGACAGTTCTTTTGACGGTTCTTTTGACAGTTCTTTTAGATTAATATAGGCATTGTTAATATATTTTGAGACTTGTTGTCTATATCGGAATGAATTGTCTAAAATTAGACCTAGACTTTTTGCTTTCTCAACCAAGGGTATTCTCACGTCATTCATTTGAATATTTAGAATTTTTGATAAGTTATTACAGATCTTCTTTTTACCAAATAGTAAAATTTTTGACTTATCGGGATTTATGTGTAGATTCAGATTGTGCTTTCTGCCAATCAAAAGCTTTGAAGGTGTAGTATAATTGAACATCATCTGCGTACATATGTTTATTGCAGTATTTCACATTACTGAGGAGGTTGGAAGTATAAAGAGTAAAGAGCAGGGGGCCCAGAATAGGGCCAAGCGGAACTCCTCTCAAAACAGTTTGAGATATGGAATAAATACAATCGATATTCACGATTTGTGAACGTTCACTCAGGTAACTCTTTAATAGAGAAACAGCATCCAGGCCCAGACCAATATATTTTAAGATTGACAAAAGCAAAGCATGACTGACTGTATCAAATGCCTTGCTGAAGTCAAGTAATACAAGAACTACCATGTCTCCTTCATCAATGGCTTTCAAAATATCATCGGTGACTTTTGATAGCGCAGTAGTGCAACTGAAGTCTTTTCTAAATCCTGATTGAAAAGATGGTAATAAGTTGTGATCAGTAACTAGTTTCATGAGTTGAATTTTTATCACTTTTTCAAAAATTTTTGAGAGAGGAGATAGAATACTTATTGGTCGGAGATCTTTAAGCGATGTAGCTTGTTTAACTTTTGGCAGTGGCTTGACTACAGCATGTTTCCATATTTTTGGAAAAGTATTGTCACAGATGCACGAATTAATAATATGGGTGATAATAGGTAAAATAAATGGGCAACACATTTTAATCATATTAATAGTCAACCCATCACAACCCTCAGCATTGGATTTAATTTCTGTGATAATTTTATGTATTTCTAACTGATCGATTGTATAGAATTGAAAATTTCGTGTGCGTTTTTTCATACCGTTTCCAGAAACTTCTCCAGCAGCCCACGTATTATTATCATTATTATCTCGAGTGTTGGGTGTGATGTGCAATATCGTTTGATCATCCTGAGGTTTCTCTCCCTCGTTAATTAATTAATTGATGAATTAATTAATTGCGTCCAGACTCTGTCCATCCAGCAGTCTGCGCGGTCGTTGCTAATTTAAAACCTCCGAAGAAGTTGATGCGATGTGCACATTCCTGGCGATTAAGAAAGAAGTCTCGGTAAAAGACTCGCGATAACCTATTTGATATTTACAGAGGCGAGATATGATAAGAGGATTCCTTGTGCACGCTAAGCACCTATACAGAGTGATAACGTGAGCGCAAAGTCTGACTTGGTTATTTTTACTTCTAGTACGCCTTTTGACGCGACTGAATAATTCAGTCAATTCAAATTCAATAATATGTTTATTATTTTTCTATTTACATATTCTTATGACGCAAAAAAAAAAGTTGTAGGTATAAAATTGTTTGCCAAATTTACTTTAGCATATTTCGGTCGGTGGGTGATGTGATCTGATCTGTATAAGCGCAAACGTACTAAACCAAAATACCCTCGGAATAATACACTCGCGGCGTAAAACGGAGGATGTTTTGGAAGGATTGAAGCGCGGCATTCGAAGGGGAAATAAATCGCGGGGAATTCAAGAAACGTTTCTGAAAGTGTGTCGCTTTATTCGTGCTCGTAAAACCCTGAACGACGAGGACGACGACGACGACGATGACGACGGCGGCGACGTCGGAAATTTTGGCTCGCATTCCTCTCTCTGTGGCTTTCGACTAACCAACCACTAACTTGTGCTTCGTAAAGACTGTGAAATTCTAACAAAGAATCAAAAGGGTGGAATGACCCGGATTTAAACACGGGCGGAAATCATATGAAATGTAATTCTCTCGTGAAAATCTCTTTCTGTTAGAATTTTCGTCGCCCCGTCCACAAACGTAAAACCAAACGTTTGGCCTCATCAGTTCGTCTTAAATGGGGTGGGTTTAAACGGTTTAATTTTATTTTCTTTTAATATTTTTTTTCTTCTTTGAATAAATGACTTTTGAAAATCCAGCTTGCACTGCTCCATGTCTGATTGTAAATGAAATTTCTGATTCCTTTTTTCACTGAGTGAAGAACTAAAATTGATACTGCATCGTTTTCGACTGATTATTTTCTTGTTTTTTGTTTTTTTTAATAACATTTTTCCACTAGTTTTTGGACATCTACAAAAACCTGTCCTGGGCCTTCAAGATCTCTCCTCAGTATATCTTCCCAGTCTTCTATATCTGAAGGCCGGGAAGATATACTCAGAAGATATCCATTTTAAGGAAATTTCATTGATGATAACATTACAGAGCTTCACTTGAGACATTTCCTGAGTCTTCACAATAGTTCTACAATCTCTAACTTTTTATTTTTTATTTTTAATAATTATTTTGAAAATGACCCACACAGTCGAGATTATCTCAAGCTCAGGCTTCTGGGATTGTTCTTTTCTGAGCTCTCAAAGTCTTTCCTGAGTGTTTTATCCTAGTCTTTACATATATTCGTTTTAAGGAAATTTCCTGAGATCGTTACATTTCTCTTGATAGCATTACAGAGTTTCACGTATTGACTTAAGACAATCTCCTGAGTCTTCGCAATAGGAGAGCAAACCAGACCTCAAATTACAGTCTCTTACATTTTTAATTTTTTACTTAAAAAAATATTTTGGTAATGGCCCAACCCACCCATTTTTTTTTTAAACATATTTTCAAGCCTTTGTAGATTACTTCAAGCACAAGCTTCAGCAATTGTTCTTTCCTAATCTTTCTAAATCTTTCCTGATTATATCACCCTGGTCTTTATAGATATCCGTTTTAAGGAAATTTCCTGAGATCGTTCAGTAAAAATATTTTCAAGCCTTTGTAGATTACTTCAAGCACAAGTATCAGCAATTGTTCTTTCCTGAGCGTTCTAAATCTCTCCTGAGTATATCATCCTGGTCTTTATAGATATCCGTTTTAAGGAAATTTCCTGAGATCATTACATTTCTCTTGATAACACTATAGAACTACACGTATTGACTTGAGACCTTTCCTGAGTCTTCACAATAGAGGACCAAACCAGACCTCACCTTATAGTCTATAACTAACATTTTTCAATTTTCAATTTTAAAAAAATCTTTTGAAAATGACCCACCCAGCCTTTATTAAAAATATTTTCAAGCCTTTGTAGATTACATCAAGCACAAGCTTCAGCAATTGTTCTTTCCTGAGCTTTCTGAATCTCTCCTGAGTATATCACTCTGGTCTTTATTGATAACCGTCTTAAGGAAATTTCCTGAAATCATTACATTTCTCTTGATATCACTATAGAGCTGCATGGATTGACTTGAGATATTTCCTGAGTCTTCACAGTAGGAGACCAAACCAGGCCTCAACTTACAGTCTCTAACTTTTTTATTTTTTATATTGGATATTGTCATATACATACAGCGGCTTGAGGTATTTCGTGAGGACATTTTCATAATTGGACCAAAGGAGACCCCGACATAAAAATTCCTTTAATTTGTTCTTCCGAAGTAGCTTGAAATTTAAACTTGAAAGTAATGCATAAAGTCTTTATTACTGAAACTACTTTCGAGCCCTTAACGTTTTTCTCGCGAACAATCTTTAGATTATCCGAAACTCTCTTGAGAATCCTCCTCGGATTGCCTTAAGGAAATTTCCTGAGTCTTCCTTGAAGACACCTTTTCGAGAACGGTTTTTTAAGACTTCCTGAGCCTTTAGAATCCCTCTTGTGAATCTCTTCCATAATTTCTTGAGTTTGTAACTACTTTGGAGCCCTTAACGTTTTTCTCGCAACAATCTTTAGATTATCCGAAACTCTCTTGAGAATCCTCCTCGGATTGCTTTAAGGAATTTTCTCCTGAGTCTTCAATGAGGGCGTTTTTTCGAGAACCTCTCCTGAGTTGTTTTTAAGACTTCCTGAATTTCCTGAGCCTTCGGAACCCTTCTTGAAGAATGTTTTCCGTAATTTCCTGAGTTTCTTCAATGAAATTTTCTGTCTGTCACGTTTAAAAAATCTTACCTCTAAATTAGTTTTACTTTCTGGATTGTACGCAAGATTCGACATGCGTATTTTAGACAAAAATCGTTTGGTTAAGGTTATTGACGCGAGTTTGACATGTATTGACCGACTTGGAAAAGAAAAATTAAAGTAGCGACATCCTGCCATCGATTTTTGACATGACATTGTTTGCTACAAAATAAGTCATCCCACACAAGGCGGTCATTGTGGCAAATCGTTTTTTATTGCAGAGTGAGGGCAAAATAAATTGAAAAAAAAAAATAAAAAAAGAAGTGATCCGTGGATTCCCTCCCGCAAACGTGATTATCATAGGATGAAAGGGATTCAACTTGAGTAAAGATAGGACATTTCCGATTATTTCGAACAAGTAGGGCATTCGAAGTTAACAGCAAACCCCATACTGGGCTATCAGCAATAGGTATATCACAAAAGGGCATTGGCGCGTTGGCGGGAGTACTCATGCGGGGCTTACATTTATATTCTAAAGACGTTATTCATGAAATAAAAAAAAACTCCATTACTAAAACATTATGTTCTTTGGAATGAAGCCCAAACTAATTCGATAAGTACAAGAAAAAAACCAAATAGCAAACTACGTAGATAAGTACAAAAAAAAACAAATAGTAAGGAAAGATGTACGGAACGTGAATAATATAAATAGAATATAGGATTTAGACAAAAAACTAAGCCCCCCCCAACCCCCGTCAAATATTGTGACGGCAAAAGAAATAAAGAAATTGCCATAGAAGAGGCGGCCCGGGATAGCGGGGCACACTCCTCAGAATCGTTAAACGATCCCCTACACGCGGGGAAAACTAAAGCGACGCGGCCAACAAATCCGTTCGAAGCGGCTGGTTTAATTCTTCACCAATTAAACCAGCTGCTTCGAACGGATTTGCGGCTGGTTTAATTCTTCACGAATTAAACCAGCCGCTTCGAACGGACTTGTAGACCCCATCGCTTTATTTTTCCCCGCGTTTAGGAGATCGTTTAACGATTATGAGGAGTGTGCCCCGCTATACCTTCAACACAAAACACACCGAAGGTAAGCAGCGCTCACAGCTACCGACCTATTCGCCGGTCAACAACGGAAAACGAGGCAAACCGGCGTACCAGTTTATTAGAAATCTAGATTAACCTAAAATCCGTACATCATTTGTTTGATCCATATCTCATAAATGCATCTCCAAGATGTAACAATTTCTACGAATCATCTTGGTTGCGAGTTCAGGCAGACAATTTTTAACTATAAATGTAAATTCTACCAGGCGCTATTAATTTCATTTAAAAATGAAAATCTCATGTAGGTATATAGGTATGGCCTTGGATAGACGTGACGGTGGTGGAACGTGCGCCCCCTTGGCTGCTGGTGTTTTCGGCATCAGAGTTCGCGAATTAACGGGCGAGTTAGTTAAGTGCGATATAAAGCTCGCTTGGGGTTGGGCGGGGCGCGGGCGACGTGCTGGGGTTGAGGAGGAGGGCGATTCATTAAGAAGTTGCAGGAATTTCCGGCGTTAATATCAGAATAATATGAAAGCTACAGTTTTGATCTCGGAGGAATGTAAGAAGAATTTTGTGTGACGAGCGAACAGCGCGCTTTATACACACGCGCGGCGAGGCGAGGCGCGGCGCGGTGGCGGCGGTGGTGCATATTTAATTACGTCACGAGATTACGGCTTTCATTGCGCACCGTGTAATGTAATCACACAATATCGTGTTCCCGGTGCGGGTACATGCTCGTCGTTTTATGCAACATTTATTAAAATGTGTCGTTCAATTTCGCGAGCGTTTACATCGCCGGCAGGAAATTATTGCGTTTTAAATAATTTAGGGGGCGCATCGTACAGTTGGGGGGGATGTAGCACCCCCTCGGCGACACACATTTTTACCGCCGCTGACATGGAATCTCTCGTAGTCCTGTGCTTTCACCGTTCGCCACCACCACCACCTCTAATCCTCTCACGGTTGGCCAGTTATTTTAAGCCTTATTTATATGCAGGATTACCAAATTGAATGTACACATACGTGAATGGGGAAATGTAGATTCACAACGCCACCTGTGACCTGGCCAACCAACCAATCCCCCATCGCTCTCGCCACCCCGCCCCAAACCTGGATGGATTCTCTGGATGAACGAAGATTGTTTTAAAAGGCTCTTCTTTTTAAATAAATTCTTTTCCTCCAAGAGTTTCCGAGTGAGACACAGAAAATATGATTTCTTACGGACCCTTGTCATTCTCTCGCCCGGTGTTTTTATTTTGCTACTGGACGGAGAACTGATAAGGGCTTGTGGGAATTCAAAATCATCTGCGCGTGAAGAGGAAATGAAGTTCCTTTCGTCGAACGTACACATTCTCTCTCGGCCCCCCCTCTCTCTCTCTCTTTTATTGCAGATTTTTCCAGCAATATCATAAAATATGCAAGACGAAATGGAACATGTTCAAAAACGATGCGCTCTTTTTCCCCGTGCATTATTAAAACGAGTTAGAAACTCGGGATGTTAACTTTAGGAGGAGGAGAGTCAAGGACGCGGAAATATTTCTTTGCGAAAAATAAAACCAAATCGCATTAATTTGTTTTTTGATTGGGCAACTTGACTGGCTTAGTTCTAGTGGAATGCAAACTAACTCGTCAACCTCGTAGAACCTAGCGCCAAATACATGTGGCTGTGAAGGGCGTAAGGGCGAGGTGAAGGAAAATTTTAAGGCCGATGAGTCAGTCGGCTTAGATCCGGTAACTCTCGATCCTAAGAGGCCTTACGGTACAGTCGTCTTAGGCCCGAGAATGAGAATTATCTGGCATAAGAACTTACCCCCCTAACTGTGCCTGATTTTGATAATTACAATTGTAAACCAATTAAATCGTTAGTCAGTCGGCTTAGATCCGATAACTCTCGGTCCTAAGAGGACTTCCGGTTCAGTCGTCTTAGGCCCGAGAATGAGAATTATCTGGCCTAAAAACTTACCCCTCTAACTATGCCTGATTTTAATAATTGGGGCTTTACAATTACAATTGTAAACCAATTAAATCGTTAGTCAGTCGGCTTAGATCCGATAATTCTCTGTCCTAAGAGGACTAACGGTTCAGTCGTCTTAGGCCCGAGAATGAGAATTATCTGGCCCAAGAACTTACCCCCCTAACTGTGCCTGATTTTGATAATCGGGGCTTTACACTTACAATTGTAAACCAATTAAATCGTTAGTCAGTCGGCTTAGATGCGATAATCCTCGGTCCTAAGAGGACTTACGGTACAGTCGTCTTAGGCCCGAAAATGAGAATTATCTGGCATAAGAACTTACCCCCCTAACTGTGCATGATTTTGATAATCGGGGCTTTACAATTACAATTGTAAACCAATTAAATCGTTAGTCAGTCGGCTTAGATCCGATAATTCTCGGTCCTAAGAGGACATACGGTTCAGTCGACTTAGGCCCGAGAATGAGAATTATCTGGCCTAAGAATTTACCCCTCTAACTGTGCCTGATTTGAATAATCGGGACTTTACAATTACAATTGTTAACCAATTAAATCGTTAGTCAGTCGGCTTAGATCCGATAATTCTCGGTCCTAAGAGGACATACGGTTCAGTCGTCTTAGGCCCGAGAATGAGAATTATCTGGCCTAAGAACTTATCCCTCTAACTGTGCCTGATTTTGATAATCGGGAGTTAACAATTACAATTGTAAACCAATTAAATCGTTAGTCAGTCGGCTTAGATCCGATAATTCTCGGTCCTAAGAGGACTTACGGTTCAGTCGTCTTAGGCCCGAGAATGAGAATTATCTGGCCTAAGAACTTACCCCTATAACTGTGCCTGATTTTGATAATCGGGGCTTTACAATTACAATTGTAAACCAATTAAATCGTTCCAAGCAAAGTCCAAGCTTCTTCTCCTCTATTTTGCAATAATTTTATTCGTGCCGGACTTTTTAAACCTTCTTTTTTTCTCAACGAAACGCGCGCGCTGAACGTTGTCGTGTGGAGGTCGCCGCGCTTGAACGTAAATAATAATTTATTGTTTGGGAGTCGAACTATTTACGTTAATGCAGTCGATTGAATGTAATTGCCACATTAGAGTTCGGTCTTTATTATCTGTAAATTGAAACTATTACTTTGAATTACATGGCTGGCGTGTAATACGAGTAGTATTGGTTGGAGAGTGAAGGGGGCGGAGTTGATTGGATGAATTTGGACTTCTTTTTCTTTTTTCATTTTCCTTTCTTACACCTTCCAATCAGATTTCTTTTTAAACAGAAATCTCTTCAGTTATGAATGATTTTGCTGTGCTCAAAAGGAGAAGGAAACACAAGGGGCTGATCAAGTGGAGCAAACGAATTTTGCTAGACGAGAGGCTTCCAGAGGGGTAGATACCAGAAATGAGTCAACTGGACCTACTTTTTTATTCGGCTTTAAACACTCGACTTTCCTGCATTCGCTTCGCGTTGAATAAATAAATTAGTAAGAAGTGTAAGTTGTGTCGAAAGAAAATAGAAAAAAAAATAGAAGAAAAGGTGAACGCGGACGAACAGAATCGCGATGCAAATTAATTTGAAAAAGAAATCGATTAATCAAGGCTTCCGCTTATTTAACAACCAATAATATTCTCACGTTTAACAGAAAGGACGGACTGCGTAATTGTACCCACCTAAAGATCGATTGTTTCCATCAGATTATGGCAAGCAAAAATATTTGCTGTTCGAAGAAAGTAATTCAAGCCTGTTTACATCCCTTCCCCCTTTTATTGATTGTGGAAAGTAATTCCAGCCTGTTTACATCCCTTCCCCCTTAAGAAAAGTGTTGACCTCGGTGCCTTTTCAACGCGTCTAAGGTCTCTGTCTGCTATTTCTTCTCCTGTCTCTTACTATGGTAATATGAAAATAAACAATTTCCACTAATTTCTTGTTGTTGTTGAACAGTGGTTTTTGGTAAAACCGTCGCGATTAGATCGATCGGGTTAGTTCGCGTCGGTGGATTCGTTTTTGGTTGGGTAACACCTGCCGATTCAGGATCCATTTGGTGTTCACTGTTAGGCTCAATGTTGGGTCTCGAAGGTTTTCCACACCAAAAAGTCTCCGTACTTTGCAAAGTCTTGGCTCCCGACATAATAAGGGAAGGGCCCAGAACCCGACAATACATTTTGTTGCCAAAAATCCTAAGGGTTCCCATATTCGCAAATTGCTCGCATATAAAGTGAGCAAAATATTTTATGGTTTCTTTCATATATCGTACGGTAAGAGTTGTTTGCGCTTTGTCTAAAAGTGATGGTGCAAAAGCTTCTACACCTGAACCTCGTCGTAATAAATTGGTGCAGTTTTCGTTTTGAAAAGTTTACGACTGAGGTTGAGAGGCCCGAGTTGAAGAAGAGCTTGTGAAGAAGGAATACCGCATCCCACGCCTTAGAAGAGAACGCGAGAAAGGAATACCATACATCATGGTTTATCTAAAAGCGATTGTCCAACAGCTTCAGGACCTCAAGCTCATAACAAATTGCTGCAAACTTACTCTGAAGTTGAGAAGTCCAAAATGTAGTTCTTCTTTAGTTTCATAGAAGCATTTATGACTGAGGTCGAGAAGCCCAGTATGAAAAAAAAACACAAGCTTTAGAAGAGAATGAGAGGAAGGAATCTGAGAAGAGCTTCAAGACCTCCCAAGCTTGTAATAAATTGGTGCAAACTTACTCTGTGCTTGAGAATTCCAAATTAAAGCCCTTCTTTATTTTCATAGAAGAGTTTATGACTGGATTTGAGAACCCCAAAATGAAAAGAAGCGCGAGCTTTAGAAGAGAATGAAAGGAAGCAATAACTACCATAGACTTTGCCTAACCCTTCTCTAAAAGAGGCCTTCTGAGGGCTTCAGGTCCTTAATAAACTGGTACAAATTTAGTCTGGGGTTGAGAAGTGTTATGTTCTTTATTTTCATTGAGAAGACTTTACGACTGAAGTTGAGGAGCACAAAATGAGAACTAGAGCAAGCTTTAGAGTAAAATGAGAGGAAGGAATACTTACTTACTCTACGTCCGTTCCTTATCAAGAGACCTTCTGAGATAAGTTTCAGGACTTCAAGCTCGTCATAAATTGGTGAAAACTTAATCTGAGATTGAGAGGTCCAAAATAAAGAAGAGCGTGCTTTAGGAAAGAATGCGATGAAAGAATTCCAAAGGCCTCAAAAGGACCTCAAACTTGTAATAAATTGGTACAATCTTAGTAGAAAGGGGTTTATGACGTTTTCCGAGTTGAGAAACCCAAAATAAAGACGAGCTTGCAAGGAAAGAAGGCTCTATATCATGCCCTATCTAAAAGTAATCGTCCAAAAGCTTCAGGATCTCAAACTCGTAATTAATTGGCATAATCCTAGTCCGAGGTTGAGAAGGCCAAAATAAAGAACATAATGCCTTGGAAGAGAATGCCATGAAGGATTTCCAAAAGCCATGAATTATCTAAAATGGTCATCCAAGAACCCTTAAGCGTATAATAAATTGGTGCAGTCTTAATAGAAAGGGGTTTATGACGGAGTTGAGAAACCCAAAATGAAGGGGAGCATGCGTTCATAGTAAATTGGTGCAATATTAGTAGAAAAGAGTTCATTTCTTAGGTTGAGAAGCCCGAACTGAAGAACAGCATCGAAAACTGATGTTCCAAGAGCTTTACGACCTCAAGCTTCTCATATATTGGTATAGTATAATCTTAGCAGAAGAGTTTATGGACTCAGGTTGGGAAGCCCCAAATGGAAAGAAAATTATTTTTTCTTAACGTAACTTGTCCCACAGAGGAGTTAAGTTTCGTTTAGAGATGGGAACTCGTTGGCGTCGCCGTGTCTTTCGTTTAGCAAAAAAAATTCCTTCTGCTTCATAAACAAATGTTTACAGGAATTTAATTTTAGAGAAAGTTTTCGAGAGAGACGAAGTGTTGAAGCGAAAAAGCCTATCGCAAAGTTCAAACCAGGATTGATCTAAGATTCAAGTCTTAGGAAATGGTCGTTACAATCATTTGGCTGCACACTCTGTAACGACGAAAATAACAAGAACGGAATTACTCTGTGTAATTGGGCCTTCGGCCGAGTTAGAAAGAACGTTGGTCTTTTAGTGGGGTTTGGTTCCGGAGGTTTGCAAGATCCAAGAGAAACAAAAGAAGAAAGAGAAAAGGAAATCATCGTTTGGTAACGCTTGGATCGCTTGAAGTAGTGGCGCATCGGTTCTCGGTGCTTTTGATGTCGCCGGTTTTAGGAAAAAGAAAGAAAGAGAAGAAGAAGAAGAGGAGGTGGAGGACGAAGAATAGGAAGAAGAAGGAGAAGAGGAGGAAGAAGGAGAAGAGGAGGAAGAAGAAGAGTAGAAGGAAGAAGAAATTCATTTGAGTAAGTCATTTGGTAACAAGCAGATCGATCGAATCATGGCCACCAATCCACAAAAAAAATTTAAACACTTTTGGCTTGTACTTCTGATGTCCCCAGTTTTATGAAAAACGAAGGAAAAAGAAGAAGAAACAAATGGATCGATTGAACTGGTCGTCTTGCATCGTGGCCACCTCGTCTATTAAATTTAAAAACACATTCTTTTTATGAGATAGAGTTTCTTAAAAAAAAAAAATTAGTTTCTTTTAAAGCTATTGAAAGTGCGGATCGTTAAAAAAAATAAAATAAATTAAACTCCTAGTGCGTTCAGTAGGGTGAGATTAGATTCAGGGATTTTTGGAGCAAATTTTTGCCTCTTTTTCACTTCTTGAGAATGCGCTATTAGAATATTCTACAATCGAGGCGGAACACCCCGTACATCTTAAAACAAATTAAATTAATTCGGTCTAGAAATCGGATTGTAAGAAATGTGTTTGGTAAGAAGGTTAAAAAAAATCTGAAACGATTTTAAAATTAAATTTTTCTGGCCGTCAATTTTATGGCCTTGGGGCCGTAGCCCCGATGAGTCGTCTTAAGCCTGAGAACGATCGGACCTAAGACGTCTGCGGATAATTCGAAAAATTAAATAAATTTGTTTGGCCATCAATTGTACGGCCTTGGGATCGATGGGTCGCCTTAGACCCGATCATTCTCGAGCCTAAGACGACTCCGGTTACGGATGAAATTCGGGACTTTTGTTGACGACTTTGCAATGATAATAACTGATTTTGAATTTCCTTTGGATATCTAAAGTGATTCTAAAATTAAATTTGTCTTTAGGGCCTTTTAGGGCTGCTTTCGCACTGATTCAGATTTTAAATTGCCATTGCTCCCTTATGAAACTAAATACGGCCCTGTTTTCTCTTTGAAGATTATCCTACATATCAATTTTTTACGTACGTGTACTAAAGCCCTACTTGATAATCGAACTAAAGCAGACTTTGAAATAAAAGTCACAGTCACATGGCAGAAAAAATGCAAACACATAGTTATTTACACATCAGATTGTGACTTTTATTTTAAACTCTCCCTTAGTTCGATTATGAAATCGGGCGTTAGTTCATGTTCACATTTAAAATTTATTTATTTTTTAATACTTTGAAACTAAGAGTGCTCGATTTCTCATATTTATTTATTTTTTTTGTTAATTTCAGAATGCCGGAAGCACTCGAGGACTGAAGAGAGTAAAGACCCCCCCGAACACCCCGCGGTGAGTTTTTACCTACTTTTATTCTAGTCTAGCAAATTCCGACCTGCATAGGGGTTGCGTTTAAAGAGGGACGGGCGCGGAGGGACGCACTTTGTTCCTAAGGGCCTTGCCCGATGCAAAGCGGATGAAGCGAAGGGGGGAGACGCTACTTTTTTATTTTCTTTTTTGTTCATATGTCTTTTCAAATTGCAACTTGATTCTTACAACCGTAGAAATTTTTTGAGAGGGCGTTCGAAAATAATTCTGAAATTAAATTGGCCTGGTCTAAGAGTCGAATTGTTTGGTGAGAAGATTTAAAAAAAAATTCTGAGGCGATTCTTAAATTATAAATTTTGTTTGCTCGCCATCATTTTTATGGCCCATAGCCCCCGATGAGGTCGCCTTTGGCCTGAGAATGATCGGGCCTAAGACGACTGCGGTTATGACTTTGATGAGTAAAAAATTCTGAAGCAATCCTCAAATTAAATTTGTCTGGCCGCCAACAATTTTATGACCTTGGGGCCGATCGAGGAGTCGTCTTGGACGGTCTGAGAATGATCCGGGCTTCATGACTTTGACGGCTGAAAAAATTCTGAAGCGATCCTCAAATTAAATTTGTCCGCCATTAATGTTATGGTCTCGGAGGTCGGAGTCGTCGTAGGTCTAAGAATGATCGAGCGGGCTTAAGACAATTGCGATTACGACTTTGACGAGTAAAAAATTCTGAAGCGATCCTCAAATTAAATTTGTCTGGCCGCCAACAATTTTATCGCCTCGGGGGCGATAGCCCTGACGAGTCGTCTTAAGCCTGAGAAGAATCGTCGATGTGTCGCCTTAGGCCTGAGAATGATCGTCGATGAGTCGTCTTAGTGCTAAGAATAATCGCCGTTGAGTCACCTTAGGCCTAAGAATGGTCGCCGTCTTAGACTCGATCATTTTCGAACCTAAGACGACTCCGGTTTTGGATGAAAATCGGCGACGTTATAATGAAAATAATTGATGAAAATAATTATTAATTTGCCTTTACGTCGAATTCATCTTTTCGTCGTCCAAGCCGATTCTGTGTGTGATCAAGGATTTGATGTCCCTGCTGGAAAAACGTGGGAAATCACTCGGTGTTTTCAAGGAGGGAGATTTTTCCGAAGAAGAGAAGGAAGGAGGAGAAGAGAAAACGTTCCTGGAAGCCTGCCAAATAAATAATAATATCCTCGTGTGCTCTCGCTATGAAAGATTTGCGGTGTTGGTATTGTGATTCATCGACGCCCGCCGTCGCCGCAGCAGACTTCTTCCATCGGAGATTTGTTTACACAGGCGAACAGAGTCGGATCCGTGAGCCCGCGTAGGCTCAGGAGGATCGGTCATAATAAATGGAAATATTATGTATTGGTGTGTCCGTCGCAAGATGCCGCCGCTGTTTGTCTAGCTGTCCTTATTTCGCCGAGTGATAACGGTGCCGAGGTGATTGATGAAAGAAGCGGTCTGCTCCGGGACGATAACGAAAGTTAATATTATCCCTCTCTCTTTCTCGTATCCACGGACCTCGCAGAGGCGCGATCTACTACGCTAATCGAAACTTCTCCTTTCCTCGCGCAAAACTTTTCTTCGGCCGGCGGGGTGGGTGGCTTTCGCTTCTCCTAAATACCTCGTCGAATGTTGAAACTTATTTTATTCGGATTTATTAATTCCGAGAATACCATACCGAGGAGGATCCTTTATACTGATACAATAATCGTCTTCAGAAATAATTAATAGGTGTAATTAAAACGACGTACATGTATGTAGCTGTGAAGACCGGAAGGGTAAGGAGCCCTCTTAGGCCTGAGAATAATCAGGCCTAAGAACCCCACGCCGATTTTGCGCGCATCATAAACCAATCAATAAATTCGAGATTTAAATGAAAGCTGCGTTTGTAATTATGTATTTAAATAGTTTTTGAAACCCAAGCATGTAAATACGTGGGCCGCTGGAAAATTTTCTGGAATCTAGTAGGTCTAGAATTGTTAGCGTTAATTCAACTGTCATATTTGAAAAATTTGACGTTTTTCGCCTATAATTCTATTGACAGTTCCTATCCAAGTGAACTAGTTTTGTTTGTACAGCATTTGAGAAAAAGTAATTTTGTGTGAACGTGGAAATCTCGCGTGAAAATTTTCGTGCCATGATTTTTTACGATTTCAAATGTGGTCTAACGCCGAAACAATGCCTCGATCGGCTTCATTTGGCTTTTGGAGATGAAGCACCATCAAAGAGCAGTGTTTATAATTGGTTTGCCGAATTCCAGCGTTGACGTACCTCTCTGAGTGACGAATTTCGTGAAAGTCGTCCATCAACATCTGTTGTTGCCACTAATGTAGATGCTGTCCGTGAAATGCTTGAGCTAGATCGACATGTGACATACCGTGAGATTGAAGCATCCTTACGCATTGACATGAAAGCAATACACCAGATTTTGCATGATGATTTGAACGTACGAAAGCTTTGCAGTCGTTGGATCCCACACAATTTAACAGAAGCGCAAAAACAGGGTCGTGTCAAATGGTGCGAAGAAATGCTCAAGAAATTCAATGGAGGTCGTTCAAATTTAGTTTATAACATCGTTACTGGTGACGAAACGTGGATCTATTCCTACGAGCCAGAAAGTAAACAACAATCTACCGTTTGGGTATTTCAAAATGAACCAAAACCAACAAAAGTTGTCCGTTCACGCAGTGCTGCGAAGCAAATGATTGCTTGTTTCTTTGGTTTAACTGGACATGTAGCAACCGTGGCTTTAGAGGATCGAAAAACCGTGAATGCTGATTGGTATAGTGCAATTTGTTTGCCGGAGGTCATCGATCAAATAAGAAGAAACAATCGAAATCGACGAATTATTCTCCATCATGACAACGCCAGCTCTCACTCAGCCCGTCAAACAGTTGATTTTTTGTCCAACAAAATGTTGAATTAATGACTCATTGTCCATATTCACCTGATTTATCACCTAATGATTTCTTTTTCTTCCCAAATATCAAAAATAAAATGCGTGGTAAGCGATTTTCGTCGGCTGAAGCCGCGGTTGAAACATTCCGGACACTGGTTTCCGCGGTACCATCTTTAGAGTGGAAAACGTGCTTCAGAAATTGGTTCGAGCGTATGCAAAAGTGTATCGACGTCAAAGGCGAATACTTCGAAAAACAGTGATACCGTTTACCAAATTTCATGTGCGTTTTTTCAACCGTTTCCAGAAACTTTTCCAGCAGCCCACGTATGTATATAAGAGAAATAAAAGGAACCGATCGTTTGTAATCGAAACCTTTTAGCGAGAGCATCGACGGCGTTAAAACGGAACGTTCGGGTCGCCGTAAAATGTATTTATTTTCGTCGGAAGGCCCACCCCCCTCCGCAACACGATCCACCCTTACGACACGGATGTGTTTATGGTGGTCGTAGAGGCGGCCGAAATCGCGATGCATTTTACGCCACTCGACGTCCGTCGAATAATGACGTGTAAAATATGTCGGCGGGATATTGTTTCCGCCCCGACGCTGGACGTCGCGACGAGACGCGACGTACGCGGGGCAGACACTAAAGCGGGAAGGTTAAATTAAGGAAAATTCACGACCGGATAAATCTTTATCGCCGATCGTTTCGGAACGAAGCAAATCGAATAAAACGGAAAAAAATTGCGACGGCCTTTTAAGCTCTGCGATGATCACCCGAAAAAATCAATAAATCTCGCCGTACGTGGGCTGCTGGAAAAGTTTTTGGAAACGGAATGAAAAAACGCATATGAAATTTGGTAAACGGTGTATCATTGTTTTTCGAAGTATTCGCCTTTGACGTCAATACACATTTGCATGCGCTCGAGCCAATTTCTAAAGCACGTTTTCCACTCCAAAGATGGTACCTCAGAAACCAGTGTCCGGAATGTTTCAACCGCTGCTTCAGCCAACGAAAATCGCTCACCACGCATTTTATTTTTGATATTTGGGAACAAAAAGAAATCATTAGGTGATAAATCAGGTGAATATGGACAATGAGTCATTTTTGTTGAAGAAAAAATCAACTGTTTGACGGGCTGAGTGAGAGCTGGCATTGTCATGATGGAGAATAATTTGTCGAGTTCGATTGTTTCTTCTTATTTGATCGATGACTTCCGGCAAACAAATTGTAGTATACCAATCAGCATTCACGGTTTTTCGATCCTCCAAAGCCACGGTTGCTACATGTCCAGTTAAACCAAAGAAACAAGCAATCATTAGCTTCGCAGCGCTGCGTGAACGGACAACTTTTGTTGGTTTTGGTTCATTTTGAAATACCCAAACGGTAGATTGTTGTTTACTTTCTGACTCGTACGAATAGATCCACGTTTCGTCACCAGTAACGATGTTATAAACTAAATTTGAACGACCTCGATTGAATTTCTTGAGCATTTCTTCGCACCATTTCACACGACCCTGCTATTGCGCTTCTGTTCAATTGTTTGGGATCCAACGACTTCAAAGCTTTCGTACGTTCAAATGATCATGCAAAATCTGGTGTATTGCTTTCATGTTAATGCGTAAGGACGCTTGAATCTCACGGTATGTCACATGTCGATCTCGCTCAAGCAATTCACGCACAGCTTCTACATTAGTGGCAACAACAGATGTTGATGGACGACTTTCAGGAAATTCGTCACTGAGAGAGGTACGTCCACGCTGGAATTCGGCAAACCAATTATAAACACTGCTCTTTGATGGTGCTTCATCTCCAAAAGCCAAATGAAGCCGATCGAGGCATTGTTTCGGCGTTAGATCACTTTTGAAATCGTAAAAAATCATGGCACGAAAATTTTCACGCGAGATTTCCATGTTTACACAAAATTACTTTTTCTCAAATGCTGTACAATCAAAACTAGTTCACTTGGATAGGAACTGTCAATAGAATTATACGCGAAAACCGTAAAATTTTTCAAATATGGCAGTTAATAAACGCTAACAATTCGAGACCTACTTATTCCAGAAAATTTTCCAGCATCCCACGTATTAAAGAAGAGCTAAAGTCGTCCTTAATTTAATTGGAGAATCCGATAACAATCGAAATGCGACGGGTTTGGGAGGGTTGGGGGGCGGTTACAGTAAGACGGAGTTTATGAAAACCGTGCGCAAATATTTAACGTTGCGGAATATAATATAACGGCAAGATAAATAAGTGCCGGGTGAAATAACAGAAAGCAAAGTGTGGATTTCATCCTTCGTAATAACGTAATGGCTGTAAGCCCTTTAACATAAAACAAAACACAACACAAAGAGCCTTTGTCTTTCCGCTAATGCCGTTAAAATTAACTTCGGTTTTTCGGCTGCCGCCGCTGCTGCTTTTGTCTGCAGGAGGGACGAGACGACTTCTGTTTTACCGTTGGTCGTCAGTGTACTCTCCCTGTGCAGAAAATGTCAGCTTTACACGTCGCCCAATCGACGTCCCCCGTCTGCACTGGGATAAGTACACACGGCACTCAGGAGTTGATTTGATCTTCTGAGGAGGTAAAATAGATACACCTAATCACCCCCACCCCCACCCACCAAAGGAAAACGTGCTTACGTTACCGTTACGGCTTGGGGAGAAAGAAAATTTTATCCCCGGTGAGTCGGTCCGGTCGTCTTAGGCCTGAGAGTCGTCGGGCCTAAGAAACCCGTCGCATCTCAAACTTACATTACGAGTACTCGGATTTATTAATTCAGAAAATACCAAGGGACAACCAGGGCCGGATCTAGAGTTTTCGGCGCCCTACCCCGGTCTAAATAATTTTCAGCGCCCCTTTTACACTCTGATAATGCACACTATCAAATCAGATGTAAAGTCGGTATGGTATTATTGCTAACTTTGTTTATTTTTTCACGATGATTGCAACGATGCAATTGTTATCTGAAAAACAACTGAACTTCGCGTTTAAGAGATACGGACGATAAAAATGTGATTAGTAGAGGCCTTGAAGAATGGAAGAACAATCAACAGCAATAAAAGAAATCGTTTTCGGTTATCAAGGTTGAAATCGCAAAAATAAAATGAAACTCCTTGAGAAAACGAGAGAAACAAATGAAGGCAGCAATAAAAAGTGGAAACATATTTGGGGTTATGTAAAGTTACCAAGACATGACTTCAGAATTCGAAAAGGCAGGTTCACATCTTCAAGAAAATTGTTAAATTTCGCCCTCTTGATATTTTCGGTGCGCTCGATTTTTATTTTGCAAAAAACTGATGATAATTTCTTTTTAATCGATTTTCTTTTGTTGCTTTTGTTCGAATTAATTATGCCATTTTCTTATGATTGAATTTTCATCGATTTTTCATTTGTTTTTCATTCCCAGCTTTACTTCTTGTGTTTGTTTTCTTTTTTTTTCCTTTTGTCGAATTATATTTCACATTCCGCCGACAAATCTTTGATTTTCTTTTGTTTTTTTGTTCACCATATGTTTCACGTTCCGATTTTGTTTGTTTGTCCTCTTCCGTTTTTTTTTTCTCTTACATTCCACCGGAAAATTGTCGATCATCTTTTGGTCTTTGTTCACCATTGCGCTCGCTTCATGTTTTGATTTTGTCTGTTTGTTCTCTTTTATTTCTTTTTGTCGAAATATTGTTTTTTTAACGTGTGTTTTTTTCTTAATTTGACGCCCAGACAGCTGCTATTGGCACGCTTAAATCTGAAACATACACAGACATCAAATTAAAAAACAAAACACAAATCATTCACATTATTTTAGTTGCAGTTTCTTCTTGGCATTTTTTTTTAAATAATTTTCAAGCAGTTCGCTGGTCTTCTTTTGTATTTTTGTTCATCTTTCTCTCATACGACGTTGTATATTTTTACTGTATTTTTTCTTCTTGCAGCCATTCTCTTAATTTGTCGTTAGTGTTTTAATTGTTTTTTTTTTTTAGCTAAAGAATCTTGTTTGTCGTTCACCTTGTCATCATTCTTCCTTTATTTTACTTGTTTATTTTTATTTGCTCTTGTTTTTTTTTTCGTATCTATAACTTTTAAACAGCGCTCCACGTTTTTTTTTTCTTTTTGTAATTTTGGTGCAACTCGTTTTTGCAATATCAGGTCAAAAAGCAATCGCAAAGATGTCGCTACTTACACTTTTCTCTATTTTTATTTTATTTTTTTATTTTTCATTCACGTTTCTTTCTCATTGTAATTTTTTCCTTCATTTGTTCTTCCCGTAAGTTTTCTTCGCTTAACCTGAGTATTTTTATTTTATTTTATTTTTCATGGAATCGTTGATCTTATTTTGTTTATCGTTCCCTTATTCTAGTTTATTCCCATTTTGTACGTACTCTTTTGTTTTTTCTTTAGGTATTATATCGGGGCTATCTATGTGCAGGG
Source organism: Prosopocoilus inquinatus (assembly GCA_036172665.1). Taxonomy (NCBI): domain Eukaryota; kingdom Metazoa; phylum Arthropoda; class Insecta; order Coleoptera; family Lucanidae; genus Prosopocoilus; species Prosopocoilus inquinatus. The sequence continues at coordinate 11,188,511 of CM069879.1, forward strand.
TTCTTTTTCTTATTCCCGGGCGCTTTTCCATGAAAACTATTGTGAAAATTACCTTTAAAAACTATGAAAAATAAATTTTAATGAAATATCATTTATCTAAGGACAAATAAGTTTGAGTTTATCAACGAAACGCCTTAATACAGGCAAACCAACGAACTCAGCAGTTTGTACGGTTGCCTACACCAACGGCGGTAAGAACAAAAAAATAATGTTTCTTCTGTAATTTTGCACAATGACTGGAATTACGCAATTTTTCTGAGTTCTACCTGCTTAAACATTGTACAATTGTTCCCCAAAAGGAATTTTGGAATAAACGATATTACTCTTGACATGTTGAGCTTGTTTAGAAAAAAAAAAAAAAGTGAATTCAATTTTTTCAGAAACAAAAAACAAAAAGACGCTTTTGTATAGGCCACTCAATGAACACGGTCGCTTGTAGAGTTGTCTATAATAACAGTTCTACGAACAATTCTTTTTCCGTTATAAATTGCCTAAGATTAATGCGTTTCAGTTATTTTTTTTTTTTAATACACGCATCTTATATAAGCGTTTCTAAGAATGACCTTCTCGATGGCTTACGAAAAAAAAACTAAATTATTCCATGCTCTTTGGCCTTTTAAATTTATTTTAAAATAAAAACTCAATAAAACAAACTGATTTATGTGAAACGCGCAATATAAACTAATTTATTTAAGCGATTAGTTGAAAACTCTAATGCGAACTGTCCCTTATATTTTCCCTGGCGATCGTTTAAATGTGCCGGGCTGATTTGCGAGACTTTCTCGGTCTGGCGAGCATTCCAGGCCGCCGATTGTCTGTCGAAGTTTCTTCTCATTCGCCTTGAAAATTCTATCACGAAAGCAGATAGACGTCCGTCGAAGTTTCGTGATTCTGTCTTGCCAATCTCTGACACAAGTAGCCTCCGACAAATTTCGTTGAGTCATCGTAACATTAAAGAATGATTTCGTCGGAAAAAATTAAGTCACAGCGCCAGTTTAATTTCTTTTTTCGCCCCTCGATTGGTTAGTACCGATCGCATTCCGAAAGTTCAAGGTACGAAAAGGGAAAAGACGAAAGATTTGAGCCCACTAGATACGTCAAGTTTAGTTCTTAATATATTAATCGCGGTAGCAGAGAAATGTCCGTCGGAGTTTAGAGATTCTGTTGCGCCAAACTCTGACGCATGTAACCTCCGACAAATGTCGTTGAATCATCACAACATTAAAGAATAACTTTTCTTTTTTTTTAAATTTATTGTTGAAGCTAAAATGTATTCGCAATACAAAAAAATTTAAGACATAAGACAACAACAATCGCAAGGTACAGTTCAGTTACAGATGAGTCTGCACTGTTCTCCCACCGTTACCTTGAATGTATAAATTGCAACATTGCAATAATTGCCTATCCCAAATGAACAAAAATAAAAGAAAGTTTCGTCGGAAGAAATTAAGTCACAGCGCCAGCTTGATTTTTCGCCACTCGTTTGGTTAGTACCGATCACATTTTGAAAGTACAAGGGGCGAAAAGGGAAAAGCCGGAAAATTTAAGCCCACTTGATACGTTGGGGTTCGGCTCTTGAAGTATCCCAAGTAGGAACAGCCCACAGCCACAGTAACTTTCGCACGGAAATCGCTGGCCATAAACACCTGAATAACGAAGGTTGTCAGGCTTTGCAAAGCGTAAATTAATGCTTGCGACTCTACGGATTTTTGTTTGTTTAAACGATTTCAATTCACTGATGGTGAAACCTAGTGCGATTGTTTGATCTTTATTATATTAAAGAATAATTTCATCGCAAGGAATTATTAAGGTGTTTGAAGGCAAGTCACAGCGTCAGGCTTGTGATTTTTCGCCCCCCTTGGATTGATTAGGACTGATCGCATTCGGAAAGTCCGGGGGGGAGCCCCCCGAGAGAAAAGGAGGGAAAAGGCGGAAGATTTACTTAATTTTCAAAGGCGGCGGGCGGAGGATTTTGTTGCTCCTTTTCCCCCCTTCCACCCCAACCCCCCGCGAACCCAATCAAATCAACAATTCGTTACACATTAATAAAAGCTGTTGCCGTCGTACGCCTAAAATCTCGAAGAAAAAATAAAACAAGTATTTTGAACGGCTAATTTGCGCACGGAAATCGCTGGCCATAAACACCTGAATAACGAAGATTGTCAGGCTTTGCAAAGCGTAAATTAACGCTTGCGACTCTCCGGATTTTTGTTTGTTTAAACGATTTCTGTTCACTGATGGTGAAACGTTGAGCGTTTGTTTGGTCTTTATCATATTAAAGAATAATTTCATCGAAAGGAATTATTAAGGTGTTTGAAGGCAAGTCACAGCGTCAGGCTTGATTTTTCGCCCCCCTCGGATTGATTAGGACTGATCGCATTCGGAAAGTCTGGGGGGGGGGGGGGGGGGCGGACCCGAGAGAAAAGGGAAAAGGCGGAAGATTTACTTAATTTTCAAAGGCGGCGGGCGGAGGATTTTGTTGCTCCTTTTCCCCCCTCCCACCCCATCCCCCCGCGAACCCAATCAAATCAACAATTCGTTACACCTTAATAAAAGCTGTCGCCGTCGTACGCGTAAAATCGGCGCTGACGTGAATGCCGGCCGAGCCCGAGTTACGTTTATTGCATGTTTTATGTATAAAGAGGGCCGCGCACGCGTTCGCGCTGATTGTAAATTCGCGACCATTATAGTAAGAGCCTTTTTATACACGTTCGCGCAGGAAATGCCGCGCCGGGGGCTTAAACGTAACATAAACTTTGCAATTTAAATACACGCGAAGCAGATCGTCCGACCGGGTTTTCCGGATTCTGGGAAATGGCGGGGCGGGAGGGCTGAGCAGCGAATGTGATACGACGCTGCTGAGTTTTAGTAAATATTAACAAATACTAAAACCGAATTAAACAATACACCCGCATTATGTATTTAGTTAACCGCCATAAGCAAAATAATGATAATAGAATCTCTTTAGAAAGCGAATGAGTATTTTTAATTTATAGATGTCTGCAGAAAGAAGGTGTGACTACGCCACTGTGTTTTATGTTTAAAAAAAATTCAACTACATTGACTTCATTCATTTGTTAAGGGGGCCTTACGTATAGACAAACATCGGAATGGTATCGGAATAAGGGGATTACGTGGGCTGCTGGAAAAGTTTCTGGAAACAGTATGAAAAAACGCATATGAAATTTGGTAAACGGTATCATTGTTTTTGGAAGTATTCGCCTTTGACGTCAATACGCTTTTGCATACGCTCGAACCAATTTCTAAAGCACATTTTCCACTCCAAAGATGGTACCTCAGAAACCAGTGTCCGGAATGTTTCAACCGCTGCTTCAGCCGACGAAAATCGCTCACCACGCATTTTATTTTTGATATTTGGGAACAAAAAGAAATCATTAGGTGATAAATCAGGTGAATATGGATAATGAGTCATTAATTCAACATTTTTGTTGGACAAGAAATCAACTGTTTGACGGGCTGAGTGAGAGCTGGCGTTGTCATGATGGAGAATAATTCGTTTTTGTTTCTTCTTATTTGATCGATGACTTCCGGTAAACAAATTGTACTATACCAATCAGCATTCACGGTTTTTCGATCCTCTAAAGTCACGGTCGCTACATGTCCAGTTAAACCAAAGAAACAAGCAATCATTTGCTTCGCAGCACTGCGTGAACGGACAACTTTAGTTGGTTTTGGTTCATTGTGAAATACCCAAACGGTAGATTGTTGTTTACTTTCTGGCTCGTAGGAATAGATCCACGTTTCGTCACCAGTAACGATGTTATAAACTAAATTTGAACGACCTCCATTGAATTTCTTGAGCATTTCTTCGCACCATTTGACACGACCCTGCTTTTGCGCTTCTGTTGAATTGTGTGGAATCCAACGACTGCAAAGCTTTCGTACGTTCAAATGATCATGCAAAATCTGGTGTATTGCTTTCATGTCAATGCGTAAGGATGCTTGAATCTCACGGTATGTCACATGTCGATCTCGCTCAAGCATTTCACGCACAGCATCTACATTAGTGGCAACAACAGATGTTGATGGACGACCTTCACGAAATTCGTCACTGAGAGAGGTACGTCCACGCTGGAATTCGGCAAACCAATTATAAACACTGCTCTTTGATGGTGCTTTGATGGCACGAAAATTTTCACGCGAGATTTCCACGTTCACACAAAATTACTTTTTCTCAAATGCTGTACAAGCAAAACTAGTTCACTTGGATGGGAACTGTCAATAGAATTATAGGCGAAAATCGTCAAATTTTTCAAATATGAGAGATGATAAACGCTAACAATTCTAGACCTACTAGATTCCAGAAAATTTTCCAGCAGCCCACGTATATCGGTTACAATGCAGGACGCTGTCGTCTCTATGTAGGGCCCCCTTTAATTTACTGCCGGGTTACGTACGTATCAGGCGGCAAAAATGGAATAAACTGTTTGTTTAATATTCCGTCCGATTGCGCAAATAAATATGTAGCCACATCATACATAATATTAAATTGTGAACAATAATTAGCGCGCGTCATTGAACCCGCTGCAAATACAAATTGACGAAATTCATGCGCCGCGTAATTAATTAATGAATTTAATAAACGGGGAAGCGCGTCGTTTTTTTTGTTTTCTTTTTTTTAATTAACCGGGCACGGCGCCAGCCCGTTTTGTTATAATTAAACGAACAGCTTGCAACAAATTCATGAAATTTTGTTGTCAATAACACGCAAATGAGTTATACTATTTTAAAATGTATAATCGAGATGCTTTGTTTGGTTTTATGAAAATGAAATTTAATTTATCAGAAACAGGAGGAATAAGTATTAAAAAAAATATGTATTGTTACGACTTCGGTTTTCCTTAGATGTATTTTCTACGTATTTTTGGAATTAAAAGGTCCGTTACTTTTAAAGACTGTCTGACAATAAAGTTCTGTGCTCAAATTCTTGTTAAAAATGTCACAACATAGCAGGAGAAGTTAATTAATTTTTTCTTTTGGAAGAATCTGTGAACACACCGCCAGTTTTGCCAGTTGTAATTTTTTTTTAATATTGTTAAGAATTTGAGGGTTCACAAATTATAGTCAGAACATTTTAATTGGAAACTACAGCTTTATACAATAAAAAAAACACACACACGATAGTAATGAGCTGCAACATCATAGTAAGAGCCTTTATCTATCATTTAACATTTCTACAGAATGTACTTTCTACTATTCGAGGTATGAACACTTCGCTTGCTAAATTATAACTACTCCAGTGGCAGGCCGGTATGGGCTTTTATGGTAGATCCCTGTTGCTGGAATAATCGTGAACCAACGAGAAATTGTGATAACATTCTGTAAGATGAACTAAGATGGGGTGACTCGTACTAAAACTAGATCTATTTGCGCGTCACTGCTGTATCAATAAGTGTGTTCGTTTTACTTTACAACTCAGATCAGTGAATATCAGAAATGAGGTGAGTTTTGCTGAATTAAAACATTCCTAAACAAACAAGTTAATACACATACATTCTAACCTAAATCTCTATTTGATTGATGCGGAGGAAGCTCACAAAATCTCACCTTTGAGCGTGTAAAAAAAAAACATAAGTTTCCAAGGTTTTCAATGCCGCTGAATTACTCTCTCTAAGTTTTGCAGTAAAAAGAACACGCCTAATATCTTTCTAAATTGTGCGAAAGAAAGTCCCAATCCCACGAAATAAAATTTTAAAATGATGAAAACAAATGTAGGGGGGTATAATAGTTGATAAAATATATCCAGAAGGCGCCATAATTTTTTTTTCTTTCTGTATATATATACATATAACAGGTTACGGTCGGAAGCAAAAAAATACTGACAATAACAATTTTCTGTAATTTTTCTTTTTCAAAGAAGGTACTGCTTAAGTACGTCTTCTCTGATGTTCCAAAAGTCACTAAAACCTTCCAAATTTTTTAAGTGTAACCTACGAAGTCGTACATACTTATAAAAATCGTCGATTTCAAAAAAAAACAAATAAATAAAATAGTGCGGAAAGAAACCAAAAAAGAACAAAGATATACGAAAAATAATAATGATTAGAAATAATAATAAGACCAGAAAAGCAAAAAATCAATGATCAAAAATAATAACACGAAAAAAGCAAATAATCAACGATCAAAAATCAGAACAAATGACACCTGAAAACAAAAATCAGAAACAAGAAAAAATGAAACAAACAGCGATAGCGATATCCAAGGCGTGGAAGAAAAAACAAAATAAGATTGGCAACACCGCAACACCAAGACGAAAGACGAAGTTTTCCGTACGAATCAATAATTTCGTAGAAAATGATAGCAAGCTGTAAAAGAGTCGATAATACGATAAAAGAAACAAACGAAATGATCCACGGAATACAAAACTCAAAAGACGATTGATTGTTAACAAAAGCATCAATCAACAAAATGTGATCAACCGTTTTGATAAAAATAAAGAAAAGAAATACAAAAGCATAAAATGACACTTTGAAAAAAGCAGAAGTACTACAATACTACATAAGATGGACAAAAATAAATAAAAAGGCGGAAGATTTAAGCCCACTTAGCACGTCAGGTTCGGCTCCTGAAATATCCCAAGTGAGAACAGCCCACAATAAAAAGGTCTAATTAAAGAAGTATAAAACAAGCGTTACGGACGACTAATTTGCGCACGGAAATCGCCGGTCACAAATACCTGAATAATGAAGTTTGTCAGGCTTTGAAAAGCACTTTGCGATTCTCCGGATTTTTGTACGTTTAAACAATTTTCATTCACTGATGGCGAAACGTTGAGCGATTTTTTTTTCTAAGTGTCGTCGGCTAAGAGATTCAAAATAATTTTTACATGAGCAATTTTAGGCTTCAGAAAATGAAAACAAAGTATAAGAGGCGATGAGAAGACGAAAAAAAAACACAAAAAACGAAATGAACGGTGATGCACAACGTCAGTAAAGCGTTAATAAAATGCAAACAATCAATTCGATAAGGAAAACAAAAAGGAAATACCTAGTGCGAAAGCACAGAAAAAAGAAAAAAAAACAAAAGAAGACTGACGAATCAGATAAGCAAAAATAAATAGATGATTAGGATAGGAGAAATCAAGCGAAAACAAAAGACAACAGTAAAAAAACTTTTTGTTGCAAATCGCTTTTAATTGCAGTGAATCCCTCGAGAAGCCTCTGTACAGCTACGCTTCTGCTGAAGAAGCCCCAAATAGGGCTGAAACAGCTGTACAGGAGCAGCTCGAGGGTTTCACTGCAATCAAAAACGATTTGCAACCATTTTTTTTTAACTTTCATTATGCTTTGACAGCCAGCATGACCGCCTTGCGCGGGATGACTTATTATGTAGCAAAGTGGCTTCAATTTGTCAATCCTAAAGCAATGTTAGGTCAAAAAGCGATCGTACGATGTCGCTGTTTAAACTATTTTGTAAAAGAAAAAAACGCCAATCGACAAAGCGATATGACAAACCGAAATGTTAAAAATAAAGGAAAGAAAAAATACGAAAGCATAAAATGAATTAAAAAATTAGAAAAACAGGAGTAATACGATACCACATCAGAAGGACACAAAGAAAATGAAAATCGACGATAGTTTTTGCAAATAAAACAAACTCACAGGAAACCAAAGAGAATTGAAAAGACGAGTCAATTACTAATTCGATTTAAAACAAAAGAAAAAAACGTGAATACAAAAAAAGAAACAGAAAACCGTGGATAGACAAAAAATAAATGTAAAAAAGGCGATTCTTTTCTACAAGTTGAGAAACAAGAAAAACGTGTGTCGTTGATTGAATTCCTGGCTTCCGGTTGGAACCACTTGTCTTGGATTTCTTCTACTGCCGAAGTTTCGTTCTCCATTGCAGAAGAACTTCCTCAGGGCTGCTGCTGCTGCCGGTGGTGGCGGCCCTGCTTCTTGTAAGTCGTCCAGACAGAGAGGAAGTTCTTCTGCAATGGAGAACGAAACGTCGGCAGTAAAAGAAATCCGAGACAAGCACGTTCAGTTGAATTGATATGTCAAACATGGTCAGTCCAAAGAGCATTAAAAAAAATGTTTTTGGAAAAAAATGAAAAAGCGAGTGGCTTTTCAAAACTAGTGTCAGTATTACTGTCATCTTGAAAGTTTCGGTTACGAGTAATGTCAGTTCGTCTTGATCTTTAAATTGTCAAAATAAGCGACGGTGCCGTAACCATGGTAGCAACTTATTAATGAGCATGAGAGGGCGCTAGTTGACACGTTCCATGGTTTGCTTTACTGGAACATATTTTTAGGCGAATTGAACTGGCCGTATGACATATCAATTCAGTTGGCCGTATAACATATCAATTCAGCTGGTCCTGATTGACGTAAGTAGTAGCGAGTAAAGTCCAACAAGACTAAGTAAGCAGCGCCATCTATTACTCAAATGTAAGTAACCTCCGCGCCGTTCTTTTCTTTCAGGAGCGTTAACTACTTTACTGTCACATAAAAAATTAAATAAAAACAAAAAAATTCGAATACCCAATTTATTGATCTTTGTACGGCTGGACTCTTTCAGCGCCATCTACCGCTCAGTAGCGCGGAAACGTTTCTTTGTTGAACGTCATGCCTTTACGTATTTTTTTAAAAGAAATTTTATGGCACAGTCAGCTGTTGTCTTCAACGAATCTTTCACTTTGTCTAAACCGCCTTCTATTGTGTAAACCGTAAACGGTTTAATAGAACTAGAGACCCTCTGAATGAGATAAAGCTGTCACGCGTTCTGTGACTGATTACGAAAACAAACAAAAAAATCAAGTAAATAGCAGTAGGAATAAGAAACTAGCGCCATCTTTTACTCAAATGTAAGTAAACGTCATTTGTTTCGTTCACCAGCGCCATCTATTTTACTGTGACATAAAAAATAAAATAAAACAAAAAAATCAAATACACAAGCTTTAAGTAAACGTCATTTGTTTCGTTCACCAGCGCCATCTATTTTACTGCGACATAAAAAATGAAATAAAATAAAACAAAACATAAAATCAAATACCCAAGCTTTTGTTCTTTGTGCGCTAGGAATCTTTCAGCGCCATCTACCGCTCAGTAGCAGAAGCGTTTCTTTGTTGAACACCTTGCCTCTGCGTATTTATTTTCAAGAAACTTTATGGTTCCGCCAGCTGTTGTGTACAACACTTTCACTTTGTCTAAACCGCCATCTATTGCGTATTTATAAAAGACTTAATAAGATAAAGGTGTCACAGACTCTCATTGATAACGAAAACAAAAGAACTATGAGCTATTCGCACATAAATAGCCGCCGCTTGTTTCTTTCACGATAAAAAAAATAATTAAATAAATTTCAATGCGTGCACGCGTATTGACTAAAACAAAGAAATTCCAAGGTTTTCCTTTTCGGTCAGTTGAAATTGTTCAGCGCCATCTATCGGTCGTTTGTTTGGAATTCTTGCTTTTACGTAGCTTTTGAAAATAATTTTTTATAACGACGTCGACGCCAGCTATTGTCTGCTATGAAACCCTAACTTTGTATAAACCGCCATCTTTTATGTAATCTACAAACCATTTGATCGATAAAATTGCAAAGCCTTCTAGGATAAATTACAAAAAAATCAAAGCTAGTAGCGCCATCTATTATTCAAACATAAATAATCGCCGTTTGCGTACTTTTACGATTAAAATTCAATTCAATAAATTTATACGGAAGTATTGAATAAAACAGCGCAATTGCAAATTTTTCAGCGCCACCTACCGTTCAGTAATGAAAATATCTTTTTGGATGTCTTGCGTGGTTCCAATTGGAAGCCAAGAATTCAATCTTGGACGACGGCCGCGGAAGCCTTCAAGTTAAACTAACGCGTGTTGTTGTCGTTGTTGTTCTGCAATGTGTGCTCGAGTACTTAAAAACAGTATGACGTGTAACTTCGTAGAGAGAGAGAGAACTAACTGACGCAATCTTTGCTGCGTTTTGAGTACTTAAAAACAGTATGACGTGTAACTTGGTATAGAGAGAGAGAGAGAGAAAGAGCAAACTAATGCAATCTTTGCTGCGTTTTGAGGACTTAAAGGCAGTATGACGTGTAACTTCGTAGAGAGAGAGAGAGAGAACAAACTGACGCAATCTTTGCTGCGTTTTGAGTACTTAAAAACAGTATGACGTGTAACTTCATAGAGAGAGAGAGAGAGAGAGAGAGAGAACAAACTGATGCAATCTTTGCTGCGTTTTGAGTACTTAAAGACAGTTTGACGTGTAACTTCGTAGAGAGAGAACGAACTGATACAATCTTTGCTGCGTTTTGATTCGCAGAGCCGAGGTTAGTTTTGGCGCACGTCACTAAAAGGCTTCTGAGCTTTCATTAGGCAAGTCTCCGTTTGTTCAGGGTCATTACATCTCGGAATACAATTTTTATTCGCTAAGTTCTCTTATCGCTACGATATGAAGACCGCAACGGAAAAATAGTAAATAAAATCCCCTAATAAGTATTGTTTTTGCCCCATCATCATAATGGCGTTCAGTTAAGTGAGAGAGATCTTTGAGTTTGAAGAGGCGAGCGCATGAAATCAAAATTTCCTAAAACAACACAAAACTTGTCCGTCCGCGGGAATTCGTAATTGCGTAATTGATCCCGGAGGAGTCTCTGCGCGGCGATTTTTCCCTCCTCTCCCCCTCCCCCTCGCCCCCTTCAGGTTTTTAATTAGTTCCGGCGGCATGTTACGTCGAAGCGACGAGAATTCTGCACCACCTGAAATTACGAGCGGCGACGCGACGACGGCGTTGTCGTTTTGTATGGCAAAAAAGTTTGCGCGCGCTAAATTAGACGAGATTGGAATTCGCGCGAGCGCCGCACCATAGATAGTTCTCTGCCCCAGTCAAAAATCAATTGTATTTTATTATGTTCCTGACTGAAACTTCCTCCGCAGTAGAATTTTGCCTGCGTTAGTTCAGAACGCTCCGGTGTTGAATGGATTTTGAACACTGAGGACTGAACTAGATAAGAAAAAGAGAATGAGAGTGTTCAATTAAACAAAACGCAACAAGGAAAGAAGGTTCGCCATTGCGTTCTGTTTCATTACAAGCAGATAAGCGTTCTCCCTCCCCCTCATCTAGATGCAGTATCTAAATACTTGATGTGTATCTAGATATTTTCCGGAAAAAGTATCTGCATCTGCATCTAGATGCTGAAGGTATCTAGATACTATTGGAAATGTATCTTTTACAACGCTGTCCTTCCCTCTCTCTTACAACGCTGTCCTTTCCTCTCTCTTTCTATGCATGCCATACAAGAACTGGTCGTCAAGTTCCATACACCAGAGTACGCGTTCAAAGCTCTCGAGCTCCAAGGAATTTGTCGTCGTCCAATTCAGATCCAGCCACAATTAGACGATAGGAATGACGATGTCGTGTCGTGTTTCCGTTCGGCGCTAATGTGTTTGGATGGCCGTTTCTCATCAGGCGATGCGGCTAAACAGATGCTCTTAGTTCCGATGCTGATTGCACTTGGCCTGTTGCGGTTTTCTGCTAATTGATTAATGTGTTCGGATCGATTGCCAGCCCAGCTACCCGCCGCTCACCGTGAATTACCACCACCAGGACAAGTTGCCCGCCGGAGGGTACCTACCACCGACAGGGAGCTGCACAGGGTTTGGAACATAAAAAAAAAATCAAAGTTAAAAAAAATTTATACCTAACTCCTCTTACGGACAAGATTTTTCTTTTACGCTTACTTTCGGTTCTTGTTACCGGATAATAAAAACATGAAAGTTAAGTGCATTGTGAAAACACCCGCTGGAAGATACCACCGGAAGCCACAACAGGGTTTAGAACACAAAGAAATCAAATTCAACATTTTTTATCGATCTTCTATGGGCGGACAAGATTTTTTTTCTTGCTCAGCTTACACCTTACTATTTGTTACTTGTCGATAAACATCAAAATTAAGTACATTGTAAAGACAGCCGCATGCAGGAATTGATTCGGAAACGTCCAACTCAGTGGAGATTATTGTGGGTGAGAATAGCGCTGACAAGTAGCAGCCAAGTCCGAAAGTAGAACTGAGGGTGCCACTTGGCGTAAAATGATTTACCCGAGCAAAATTTCTTGGAACTGAGATGACTCCAATCGGGTACAATGAGATCGAGCGCGTACGGAAACCGCGGTATTACCTCTAATTATGCACACGATTAAGGATTTTTTTTGCATAGCAAACGCAACATCCAATATCCCCGTCTTTATACAAGCCAGAGGGGTGCAAAGTGCTTAAGTAGGGCGGGACCGTACAAGAAAAACCATTCTTCCGGGTCTTTTGAGTGCTAACCTAAATACGCGTCGTGTTCCTCATTGAAAGATTGTTTATTTTTTATTATTCTGATTTTTTTTTTCAGTCAGTGTCAGTGTCCTCAATTTGAGATTTATGTCGTGAATGAAGGCACCAATTCTTCACAGTGTCTGTGTTTTCTTTTGTAATCAATTTAATCATAACCGTTTTTGTTTTTAATTTTATTAATTTACAGATAAACTAGCGACATCTTCACTGCAATCAAAAACGATTTGCACAAAATTTTTCTAACAATTTACTAATTTGATTTAAATTCTGTGTTTCAAGAAAGTCAGCGTCGGCGAGCTGAAAGAACAATTAAAGAAAAGCTATTGGATTAAGATTTTTATGATTTTGTACTGAATATTCGCCTTACTTTCCAAATCATTCTTTTTTTCTAATTAATTTAATTGATATTTATTTTGTTATCTTGAACTATTTTTGGTTGATTGTAAAATTTTTATATTTTAGAAAAATTTTGTGCAAATCGTTTTTGATTGCAGTGAGAACCTCGAGCAGCCTCTGGACAGCTGTTTCAGCCCTGCTTGGGGCTTCTTCAGCAGAAACGTAGCTCGACATTCCCACTGCAGACCAAAAACGACTTGCCCAATTTATTCGCAAATGACTCATTAGGAGCAAATCCCGCTTCAATTTGTCTATCCTACTGCAATGTTAGGTCAAAAAGCGATAGTAAGATGTCGCTATTTTATATGTTCATCATTCTTACATCGCATTTGCGAATAAATTGGGCAAGTCGTTTTTGGTCTGCAGTGGGAATGTCGAGCTACGTTTCTGCTGAAGAAGCCCCAAGCAGGGCTGAAACAGCTGTCCAGAGGCTGCTCGAGGTTCTCACTGCAATCAAAAACGATTTGCACAAAATTTTTCTAAAATCTTTCATTATGCTTTGACAGCAAGCATGGCCGCCTTGCATGGGGGACTCATTAGGAGCAAATCCCGCTTCAATTTGTCTATCCTACTGCAATGTTAGGTCAAAAAGCGATAGTAAGATGTCGCTATTTTATATGTAAAATTTTTAGTTAATATTCCAAAATTTCGTTAGGTCTTAACTAAAGAGAAAATCTTTTCATCTGTTTTTTTTTGTCGTTGGTCCGACCTGCTCCGGCCATCTTCAGTTTCAGAGCTGACACCTTGACTTCGTATTTTGGCGTTCGATCTTCCCCATCATTCCCTATTCCTTATTTTTTTTTCTTATCTTTTATCATAAATTTTTGAGTATAAATTTCTAGATATTTTTTCCAGTTAGTTGATTGATTGTTTTTGGAACTTTTGAATTATTGTAATGGACCATTTATTTATTTATTTTTTGTTTGTAATCGATATTTGGCATCTCGTTCCGGTATTAAATCTAATGCTTTTATTTTGTCACTTAATAATGGTACTATTCTTTTTTTTGGAGGAGGGAGGCGGGAATTTTCCTTCCACGACCCTCTCTAAGTACTTTTCTTCTTTTGGGGGGAAAGGATTCTCCTTCCGCGACCCTCTCTAGGCACTTTTCTTTATTGGGGGAAAAGAATTCTCCTTCCACGACCCTCTACCCGAATATATTTCTTTTGGTGTGACCTAACCGTAAGTATTAAGCAGTGTTGTCAGTTAAATTTTTTTTTCTATTTTCTTTCTTTGAAAACTCTAAAGCGACGCGTCCAAGGTGGTCGGTTCCTAGGAGTCTTGGTTTATTTTACTTTTTCTTTTTGGAATTCAAACTTGTTTTGCTGGAAGATATCTTGCTAACAACAAAACGTTTATTTCTGGAACTGTGGAAGCTGATCAATTTGGGGTTTCATCCCCTCGTTGGCAAATTCTTCAAATAAAATCCGCAACAAGAGTTTCGATCGTCTTTAGATACCCAATTCGCTTGCTACATGAATCATGAAAAGCCTGGATTGCTTTGGCCACGTTTCCTAAAAACCTAAATTCTACTTCTTTATTTAGTCTTTCGTAACGCTTCAGAAAAAAATGAGCAAAAGGGAGTGGTTACTAACCCAAATTTTCATCTCCTCTTCCTTAATCTGTAGAAGTCTGAATTGCTTCGGCCATGTCTTCTAAAAATGGCTCTACTTCCTTGTTCAACCTTCCGCAACGATCCAGGAGACGTGAACAAAGGGGATGACCATTAATTCAAATTTTCATCTTCTCTTCGGCAAGCCGTAGAAGTCTGGATTGCTTCGGCCGTGGTTTCTAAAAATGGCTCCGCTTCCTATTTAGTCTTCCGTAACGATCCAGGAACGTTAAAGTCAACAAAGGGGGTCACCATTAATCCAAATTTTCATCTTCTCCTCGGTAAGCTGGAGAAGTTTGGATTGCTTCAGCCATGGTCTTCCAAATCTGGTTCCACTTCCCTCTTTAGTCTTCGGTAACGATCCAGGGAAAGTAAACAAAGGGGGTGACATATTAATCTAAAATACATCTTCTCCTCCTTAATCTGTATAAGCCTAGATTGTTTTGGTCAAGTCTTCTAAATATGGTTCTACCTCTTTGGCTTAGTCTTACTTAGCGATCCAGAAAAGTGAACAAGGGGGATGGCCATTAGTCTAAATTTCATCTTCTCCTTTAATCTACAGAGGTCAGGATTGCTTCAACCACGGCTCTTAAAAATTCTTTCACTTCCTTTTTTAATTGTTCTTTACGATCCAGGAAAAGCGAAAAACAAGAGGGATGGTGACTTGTCTAAAGTGTCAACTTCTCCTGCTTAATCTATAGAAGTTTGGATTGCTTCGACCGTGTTTTCTAAATATGACTCCACTTCTTTGTTTTTAATCTTCCTGAACGGTCTAACAAAAATGACCGGTAGTCCAAATTTTCTACTTCTCCTCCTTACTTAGCACGAAACTCTCCGAAACTATTCGATTCGATTTGAAGAAGATGTGATGCTTGCCCATGCTACAATTTTTATAAACTTTTTAAAAGTCGTGAAGAAAGATGGAATTTTGGGGGGAAGAGTCTGGTCAATAATTTTCCGTCCTCACACCTCCAAAAGTAACTTCTTAGAGGGAGAACAAATTGATGCAATCGTGCCTGCGTTTTAATTCGCAGAGCCAAGGTTAGTTTTTACACACTTTACTAAAAAAAAAACTTCCACGTTTGCATTACGCAAGTCACTGTTTGTGCAGGCTTTTTAAAAATCGTGTGAAGAAAGAAGGAGTTTTGAAGAAGAGCCTGGTCATAATTTTTCGTCCTCACACCCGCCTCCTCGCAAAGAATTTTTTTAGAGGGAGAATAAACTGATGCAACAGTCTTTCCTGCGTTTTGATTCGCAGAGTCGTGGTTAGTTTTTGCACACGTTACTAAAAAGCTTCCGCGTTTCCGTTTGTTCAGGTTTTTTGGGGAAGAACCTACAAGGTCAATGTAATTTTCCGTCCCCGCATCCACCCCCAGAAGTAAGTGATCACCACGAGTAAGTAAAACCGGAACGATCGATGTGAGAATTGCGCGCCGCGCCGCCGGAGAAAGTCAATCTTGCGCCCGCCCTTTAATTTAACGCCACAATAACAATTGCAACAAATTTAATAGGGCCGGCATTAAAATTAATGGAACACGACTTCCGTTCCGGGACGGATGCTTGGAATGAGCGTTCATCAGGCCCCGCCATGAATTAATATAAAAGTACCCCATGGTGTTAATTAAGTGTTAGTTATGGCGATGGCGGAGCTGAAAGGCGGCGCGGGGCCGGGGGGGAGCTTTCATTACGCCAGGCATCAATCCTACATAACAGATGGCGCTGGTGGTTCGGATGCATGTGCACCCTCTCATCAACCACCCCACACCATCACCACCACCACCATCCCCTATATGTATGTATAATGTAGAATGTAGAACGCGCGCGGGGTAGATTTTATAAATATTATATTATTATTAATGAACGAATCTTTTCTAAATAGGAGTATCTTTTTAAAAAGAAAATACCGCGGGCGGGTGAGTTGAGATCAGATAACCCACTGTATATACTTATACATACAATGTGTTGACCTCCCCTAACTGTTACAGCGGCAGCAGCGAGTTTAACGACTCGCACAATAAATTATGCAAATTAGTTGGTGTTTCAGCCGCAGATAATTTTGTTTACAGCGGCGAATGTCTGCCGGGACAAAGATTAGCCGCGATCATTGCATTATGCTGCCTCCCCACGCCTCCACCCCTGCAACTTTGTTAAAAACAAAACGAGAAAACGCGCCGTTTTGCACGCGTGTTTGTTTGTTTGCTTTGTGCTTATCCGGACCGAATTTATTGCGTTGTTACAATTTTTGAAACCAAACGATTTTTTTTTAATATCAAGGCGCAAACAGATAATCAAAAAGCGACAGCGGCGTCCGTCACGTCCTTGGTTTTACTCGACGATAAAATAAAATGTATGTATTCCTGAAGAGACGGAAGTGGAAGAACGGATCGATTTATTTAAATAGCAAGGTCCTATCATATTTCAAATTTTTCATGAAGCAGAAGCTCCTCTCCCTCCCCATTCATTTTTCGAAATGGGTTCCACCCCAAAAACGGCGGTGGCCCTCTCGTAAGAAGAAGTAAACTTTGGCAAGGCAGGAAAGAAGGACTGTCATGCCAGAAGTTGGAAAACCAGACGCCATGGTCTCTTCGCCAGAAGACGACAGACCTAAGGTCTTGGTCTCTTCTATCATTGGCGTAGAATTAATTGTTTTTCTTCCTTCCGCTATTCTTCTTCTTACCAGTTATTCGGTTCTTGTCATTTAAATTCTTGATCTTTGACTTTGAGTTGCATTTAATCATTCGATGGACGTAAGTAACCTTGAAGGTACTCCTGGAATTAATAGAGCAGTGACTTCCCTACGGACGGACGCGGATGGGTCATCACCAGGAATGGGAATTTAACTTTTTTATTTTTGTTTAACACCAACGCGTCATTTAATATTATTGTTTCTAGCTTCTATTTTGCCGATGCGACATCGCATACGAGTTGGACGATGTGTCGCGTCGGGGCGTGCATTCCAACGTTTATGTAAACTAAATACGGGCCCCGTTATTCGGTTCTTGTCGTCATTTAAATTCTTGAGCTTCGACTCTGAGTTACATTTAATCATTCGATGAACGTAAGTAACCTTGAAGGCACTCCTGGACGTTTAACGTGCGTGTAAATAAATAACTAGTGTTTCGCCCTCTTTTTAATAACTATTATAAGTTATTTGGCGCTGGAAGTTAATTTCTTCTTTCATAATCTATGGACTTGTACAACGTCTTCAAGATCATGAAGGATTTTCTTTGATAATCACACCGCGTCCACCAAAACCCGACAAAAAGTGACGGGAGCTGTCAAAAAGTTTTAGGTTAGGGGAGTATACTTGAACTGTTTCCAAAAGAAAACCAGCAGCGATTTCTTGCTTTGCAATTCCGACTACGTGCAGAATCGAGTTACAAAATTGAGTCAGCAGTTTCTCTATTTACTTAGAGTGTAGTTCATTGTTTTGTTAGTTGCGGCCATTTTATTTGTTCGTTCACTCAAACTAAGGGGATGCTGTCGTGATGGCTGAACGAAAGAGATTTACTTCGTGCTCTGGAAAAGCAAAGCATTTATATACGCTTTTCAAAGCCCGAGAACTTCAGTATTCAGGTTTTCTTTTATGGCCAGCGATTTCTGTGCGCACATTAGTATCTTTTTCTTATTTGGGGATTTTACTGGTGACCTTCTTTTTATGGTGGAATTCTGTTTACTGTGAGCTCTTCCTATTTGGTTACTTCGAAGGTGGGCGAACCCGACGCACTAAGTGGTGTCAGTGAGATTTCTGTACGTGGGGATAGACAGTCTTCACGGAGCACACAGCGTCGCTTACAGCATTGCCTACCTTAGTGACTGAGATACGTCATTGACGATGAAGAAGGAAGAAATTGAGATGATCCACTCGATCTTGGAGGTTTTGATAAATGAAACAAAAGGAATTAATAGAGCAATTAACGTTTCGTTTCCACAACGCAGACGATTTCCCTACGGACGGACGCGGTTGGATCATCACCAGCTTGGAATTTAACTTTTTTATTTTTATTTAACACCAACTCGTCATTTAATATTATTTTTTCTAGTTTCTACTTTGCCGGAACCGAAATCGCATACGTGTTAGACGATGTGTCGGGGCGTGCATTCCAACGTTTTGTATGTAAACTAAATACGGGCCCCGTTATTCGGTTCTTGTTGTCATTTAAATTCTTGAGCTTTGACTTCGAGTTACGTTTATCATCATTCGATGAACGTAAGTAACCTTGAAGGCACTCCTGGATGTTTAACGTGCGTATAAATAAATAACTAGCGTTTCAATCTCTTTTTAATAACTATTATAAGTTATTTGGCGCTGTAAGTTAATTTCCACTTTCATAATCTAGGGACTTGCGCGACGCCTTCAAAATCATGAGGGGTTTTGTTTGATATAATCACACCGCGGCCACCAAAACGATTTCCCGACGCAAGGCCGTTTAATTTAGGCTCGCTGCGTTTCTTAAAAAAAGTGACGGGTGCTGTCAAAAAATTTTAGGATAGGGAAGTACACTTGAACTGTTTCTTTGGCCTCACGAAAACCAGAGGTCGCACAACATTTAATTCCTTGGCTCCGAGGCATCCATTCCAGGGCAAGCGCAAAAGAGAAGAAGTCGCGTTCTGTTTAGAGAAAGTTAAACAGAAGTACAAAACCGATAAAGCTGCGAAACCGAAATCGTAAGGCTCCAAGAGAAAAATGCGGTAACACGTCTTCAAAAATCGTGAAGGGTTTCGTCAAACTGCAAACGATTGGAGAAATAAACGCGTTTCGATCTTTCGATTTTGAAGAAATTTTCGAACGAATTCGAAAGGAAACGGGCGCAACAGAGAAGAAGAACAAGAAACAAATCAAGAACAAGCGATTTTCGATGAGACAAGCGAAAATATATCGGGAAATATAAGCGTTCCGTAAGGGAAGAAAGGACAGAAACACAGAAAATAACAAATTTATTTATAATTAATGTGAACTCTCTTTTCACTTCCCCGGTCCATAGAAGTTTCTCCGCCTAGAAAATTTTGCAGATATACGTTCGCCGAAGCGTCGAGACTTTTGACGCGCCATGCGCTGACGCATGTAAGACTAATTCGGCACGCATTAGATAACCACAGTTTGTATAAAATCTAGGTGCTGCAGCCGCCGCACCGGCGGAATGAATCGTTGCTACGCCACTGAACGGGATTATAAAAAAGTGATGTAAGTTATTAAATTAAAAAGAAAGTCGGCGGTAAATTTGATTTGATGTGAATAGAGAAAAGCAGTTCTTTGGCACTTGTGTAAATGAACGTTCCGTACAATAAAATCCGCAGATTTCTATAGATCGGATGAATTGGTTTTTGGGGGGCAGTAAAGCAATTTTAATCGGGAGAAGCGGCGGCGGAGAGGGAGGGAGAAGAAGAAGAAGAAGAAGAAGAAAAGGAGCAAAGCAGTTAGTACATTTTAAGTTAAAAGCTAATTAATTCCCCCGACATCGCAGATAAAACTGCGAGGTTTCGAACTTGTGCTTCTTTGATTCCATTAAGATTTAATAAATTCGCTTTGTAAACGCTTTAATGACGTCGGAGGCAGATAAATTCGAAGCGAACGATTATGATATAAATTTCTTTCGACGGTGGCGCGGCGCGGCGCGGTGCGGTGTGGTGCGGTGTGGTGCGGTGTGGTGCGGTGTGGTGCGGTGGGACCTTCGCCCACTCCTCCGCCGCGCCCCGCACCGCCCCTGGTTTCATTAAATTTAAGCGTCCGGCGGGCGCAGCGTGCGCACACAAAATAATTCCGCATTATCTTGTAAATTAGCTGCTAGCAGAACGTCAATAAAATTAATCAGGAAGCCAGGATCTGCATTAACCCAAAGTAATCTTCCATAAATAAAGCATTAGAGAGGACATTAGAGGTACCTAAAATCAACAAAAACCGCCGCCAAATACGGAAGTTGTCCTTATCTCGCCGGAATTAATACGTATTTAACATTCAGTCGCACGAACTACTGTTCGTTTTAAATCTATTCAAAATTTGCCCTTTCAGCCGAACCAGCCAGAGCTAAATTCATCCCGTGTGAATGGAGGATTCGTGTGCGCTCCTTCTCTTCTCTTCTCTTCACCTCCTCCTCCAACTTTATTCTGTTCAATGAGAGGCTGACGCAGCACAAACTACGCGCGCAATAATTAATTCCTTCTCGTTTTTTTTTTTTTTTTCTTGGGGGCGGGGATTCACTGAATACTTGACACGACGTAACACACACATAATCCAAAAAGGAAACGAGTCACTTTTATACTTGCGTACTTCATTATCTGCAACATAAAAAAGGAAACTTTGCGAGGGACGATGAAAAAGAAAGGCGACGAAACAAATCGCGTCTACTCATCACTTCGTTTCACGGCGGCGCGGAATTATAAATTAAAAGTGTTATCCCGAACACATGCCCGCAATTAATCAAGCTGTCGTTAAATGCAATCAATCGATACTTAGGTATACCCACGATCCAATCTCTACAGCGCTTTATTTACGCAACCGGCCGTCGTGCGTCGCTACGGCGCACAATGCACAAGCGATACGACAACTTCTCTTGATTTGTTGAAAATAAGATTTTCTCTTGTTCTTAAAAAAAGAAAGCACAGCCAGCAGCTTCAGTCGTGACCAAGTGTGTAAATAAGCGCGCCACGAATAGAAATCCTGCCCCCAAATATTCAAAAAGGAGGGTTTGCGCGAATCAAAACCAACGTGACATAAACAGGAACCAACGGGAATCATTCTGACGTAAGAGAACGCCAGTCACGTTAAAGGTCAAAAGTGAAGCCAACCAAAACTATCCGTCGAAAAGTTGGCTCGCGAAAACCTGTTGTTCACACGGGCTGGTCTAATAAAAAAGAAAAAGAAACAGACGGCGCCGGAAAGTTTATGAGCATTTGAGCGCGTGAAATAATAATTCTGCCATATTTCTCACAATCCAAAAAAAGAAAAGTGTCTGCAATCGCTTCGACAGATAATGCAGTGCTATTTAGAAGAAGAATATAATCCCCGAGCGATATTACACATTTGAAACCGCAAAGGAGGAAAATTTTGCACTCATTCATGGCCGGATTATTTCGAAACGGAAGCTCGAACAAGCGTTTAGAAGAAAAAAACGCAGAACTTGAGATTATTTTCATGTTTTTTAATTTAACTCTTTACAGCGAATAAAAAAGAACCTGTCTGTGGTTGCAATAAAGTTCCGAGGAGCCGGGTGCGGCAGACGGAGCGTTTTAAACGCAGAGAGAAAAAATGCGTTTCTTAGGCCCGGTTTCACCATCACAGTTTAACTTTAAGCTTCGCTTTATTCCCATAGTAACAATTGCAAAGATAATTGTCTCCATAGGAATAAAACGGAGCTTAAAGTTAAACTGTGATGGTGAAACCGGGCCTAACTGTTGCGAAATCAGAAATAAATGCGAGTCTAGTGCGAAATATAGGGGTGGGGGTTTTTCCCACCGTAACAGTCCATGCGACTGTGAACGGAATATCGGCAATTCGTTTTAAACCAGGCGCAAACCAGTCCGGAAACGCGCCTTGATGGCGGATATGTTTGTTCTCTTTAAGGCCGTACCGCCAACGCGCACGTTTCCGCTCTGGTTTGTGCTTTAAAATACTCCGGCCATAAAATAATATCGTAAGTAGTGTAATGTAATAGGCATGTAAATTAAGAGCCCAATTAAACATAACAACAGACTTTATTAAACGAATCTTGACAATGTTTAATCAAAATATTCTGCATTTCGGTTTGTTCAAAAATTCATCGGGGGGCCATAGAAATTCCTCGTAGTTACAGATCAAGAATTCCGTCAATGCAGGGCGAGCCAAACCAAATCGGCACGCTGCACATTAAAAAACAATCTCGCGGAATTTCAATAGGTCTTTGTTCATGAAACTATGCAAATAGGAATCCGCGCAACAGGAAAACGTTTTCATTATGGAACCTACCTTCGCCGCCGCCGCCGCCGCCGCCGCCGCTAAACGTCGCGTCGGGCGGCCATGATTTATTTAATCGGCCGCCTTCTTTTTTTTTGATAGGTACGCGAAACCGATGCCGATTTTTCTTTTATATTTGTTTATTTTTTTAATTGAATGCAAGCGTCGACGATCATCGATCCGACGCGACGCGCGTTATTTAATTCGCGTTTGTTATATATACATATAGATAGATTTGAGCGTGTCAGGTCCGTAATCTGTTTAGCGCCGCAGGCCCGCCGGCCATTCGTTAATTAACGAGAGTGGTCGCTAATTTCACCACCTACCGGGTAGAGGAGGTTGGGGGGTGGTTTCCGGTTGCGCGGACAACGCGTGTGTGAAACCGATCAACCGGCGGCGGAGGCATTCGGAAATTTAATCGTTGTCATCATAACAAGATTTTCGTGCATGTATTTCTCATCCGCTTAAAAATTGCGCACACATCATAAATTCAAACGATCAGGAACATCCAGCCTAAGAAGCCTTAGTTTCTTTCTCGAAATTGTTTTGCTTTGTTTTGTCCTTTTGTTTTTTACTGGTTTCTGGACTTGCAAGATTTTGGCACGATGCAAACTGCGCTGTGAACTGTGAAAAGTACGACGTGACTTGTAGTGCCCCCCTCCCTCCAAAAAAAAAAACAAATTAAAGACGCCAAGATTTATTTGCATTCATTATACTATTTAATCCAGTCGGACATATTTATCGGTCTTCGTTAATCGTATTTTCCCGCGGAGCCTTGCGATTTCTCTTTCGCAGCTTTATTGGTTTTGTTCTACTGTTGCTTTTGACTTAAAATGTACTAACTGCTTTTGCTCGTTTTCTTCCTCTTCTTCTTCTTCTCCCTCCCTCTCCTCCACCGCTTCTCCCGATTAAAATTGCTTTACTGCCCCGCAAAAACCAATTCATCCGATCTTATAGAAATCTGCGGATTTTATTGTACGGAACGTTCATTTATTTACACAAGTGCCAAAGAACTGCTTTTCTCTATTCACATCAAATCAAATTTACCGCCGACTTTCTTTTTAATTTAATAACTTACATCACTTTTTTATAATCCCGTTCAGTGGCGTAGCAACGATTCGTTCCCCCGGTGCGGCGGCGGCGACACCTATATTTTATACATATTATGGTTATCTAATGCGTGCAGAATTAGTCTTACATGCATCAGAGCCTGGCGCGTCAAAAGTCTCGACGCTTCGGCCAACGTATATCTTCAGAATTTTCTAGGCGGAGAAACTTCTATGGACCTGGGAAATGAAAAGACTGTTCACATTAATTATAAATAAATTAGTTATTTTCTGTGTTTCTCTCCTTTCTTCCCTTACGGATCGCTGATATTTCCCGATATATTTTCGCTTGTCTCATCGGAAATAGCTCGTTCTTGGTTTGTTTTTTGTTCTGGTTCTCTGTTCCGCCCGTTTCCTTTCGAATTCGTTCGAAAATTTCTTCAAAATCGAAAAATCGAGACGCTTTTATTTCTCCAATCGTTTGCAGTGAGACAAAACCTTTCACGATTTTTGAAGACGTGGTGCTACCGCATTTTTCTCTTGGAGCCTTACGATTTCGGTTTCGCAGCTTGATTGGTTTTGTTCCTCTGTTTTTCTCTAAACAGAACGCGACTTCTTCTCTTTCGCGCTTGCCCTGGAATGGATGCCTCGGAGACAAGGAATTAAATGTTGTGCGACCTCTGGTTTTCGTGGGTGCAAAGAAACAGTTCAAGTGTACTTCCCTAACCTAAAACTTTTTGACAGCTCCCGTCACTTTTTTTAAGAAATGCAGCGAGCCTAAATTAAGCGCCCTTGCGTCGGGAAATCCTTTTAGTGGTCGCGGTGTAATTATATCAAACAAAACCCCTCGTGATTTTGAAGGCGTCGCGCAAGTCCCTAGATTATGAAAGAGTCAACTTACATCGCCAAATAACTTATAATAGTTATTTCAAAGAGAACGAAACACTGGTTATTTATTTACACGCACGTTAAACGTCCAGGAGTGCCTTCAAGGTTACTTACGTCCATCGAACGATTAAATGTAACTCAAAGTCAAAGCTCAAGAATTTAAATGACCACAAGAACCGAATAACGGGGCCCGTATTTCGTTTACATACAAAACGTTGGAATGCACGCCCCGACACATCGTCTAACTCGTATGCGATTTCGCATCGGCAAAATAGAAACTAGAAACAATAATACTAAATGACGCGGTGGTGTTAAATAAGAATAAAAAAATTAAATTCCAAGCTGGTGATGATCCAACCGCGTCCATCCGTAGGGAAATCGTCCACGTTGTGGAAACGAAACGTTAATTGCTCTATTAATTCCTCTTATTCCATTTATCAAAATCTCCAAGATCAAATGATTCATCTCAATTTCTTCCTTCTTCATCGTCAGTGACGTATTTCAGTCACTTAGGTGGGCAACGCTGTAAGCAACGCTGTGTGCTCCGTGAAGACTGTCTATCCCCACGTACAGGAGTCTCACTGACCCCACTTAATGCGCTGGGTACGGTTCCGAAGTAACCAAATAGGAAGAGTTCACAGTAAAGAGAAGTCCACCGTTAAAAGAAGGCCATCAGTAAAAATCCTAAATAAGAAAAAGAGACTAATGTGCGCACAGAATTCGCTGGCCATAAAAGAAAACCTAAATACTGATGTTCTCGGGCTTTGAAAAGCGTATATAAATGCTTTGCTTTTCCGAAGCACGAAGTAAGTCTCATTCGTTCAGCCGTCATTAAAGCATCCTAGCTGGGATGAATGAACAAAATGGCCACAACTAAAAAAGAATGAACTGCACCCTGTGCGAATAGCGGGACTATTGACTCGATTTTGTAAACTCGGTCCTGCACGAAGTCTGAATCGTAAAGCACGAAGGGAAGTCGTCACATGACTCATGCGAGTAGATAGTGGCGACGTCAAGTCGTCTGAGATAAGTAAATACTCTTGAATCCAATCAAATCGACCAAAGTAAGTTCGGAGTTAATTAGAAATATATTTATTATAAACAATAAATCAACGTAATGATTCGTGCCACTGCAGTTTTAATTTAGAAGTTCTATCACTAACAACTACTCGCTTGCAATGCACGTTCAAGTATTTAAAGACAGTATGACGTGTACGTTTTGAGTCTTAATCTGATTCGTTCAGATCAAGGCTTTTCCCCCGGCACTTAATCTTTGGGCGCGACACGAATTTCCGCGGATTTCTTTTTAGAGTGGCCTCGTATGAATTATTTTATTTACAAGTAGGTCTCGAAATAAATATAATTTCACTGGTTACTATCGGCTAGAATGTATTATACAAAAAGATGTAGGCGACGGACTCAAGGTTGAAGCAATGTGCAGGTGAGGGTTAAAAATATCGAAAAAGGAACTCGCCTGCGTGAGGTTACTGCCGATTATTTGTGCGTTAGACTTTTTATTTATTGTAGACCATAGTTTCTTAATCTTTTGAACCTCGCAACCCCCCCCCCCCAAATAAACCTGAAAGCAAGCTAGCGAATCTCAAGATGAATTACGTGTTTGTTTTCCCATCACCGGATGGTCCCTTTTCTCAAAGTCATTTTTTTTTTTCATTGCGTTCCTATTTATACAACTACAAATGTGCTTATTTTTGCTTTAAAACTTGTTTGTTGTTTTTGTTTTTTTGCAATGTTGTTATCTCCTTTTCTCTAATCCATTTTTTCTTTGCCAGTGACGCTTCCGCCGCTGTTAATTTGACACTGGCAAATTGGATCGCGCATAAATGACGTAACTTACGTGTTAGTTTTGCCACGACCCGACGGCCCCTTTTCTCAAACCCATTTTTTTTTCATTGCATTTAATTCGCAAATATGCTTTTTAGCTTTAAATCTTGTTTATTGTTTTTGTAACTTCTTTTCTCAAACCCCTTTTTCCCTCATTTGCATTCGCCGTCTACCTTTCCCCCGTTATTAATTTAACACTGGCAAATTAGATTGCGCGTAAATGAGGTGACTTACAGGTTAGTTTTCCCACGACCCGACTGCCCCTTTTCTCAAACCCATTTTCTTTCGTTGCGTACTTGAAAACTTGTTTATTATTCTAGTATTTAAAGACATTACGACGTGTATCTTTTGAGAGGGCGGAATCTCTTTACCTTAATCCGATTCGTTCAATTCGAGGCTTTACCACGGCACCTAATCTTCGCGCACGGATTCTGCGATTCTCTGTTCGGGATCATCTTGTATGACCCGTTTTATTTACAAGTAAGTCTCGGAAGATACTTTCAGTGGTTACAGTTTACTATCGGTTACATAAATAGATGGAGGAGAGCGACTCAAGGTTGAGGCAAAGATCTCTGGAGATAAGCGACTGAGTGCAGATGAGGGTTAAAATTATCGTAAAAAGAGCTCGCTTGCGTGAAGTTGCCACCGTCCGCTTGTGCGTCGCGAACGTCCTTTTTGCACCTCGCACCCCCCCCCCCACCCCCCCCCCCACCCCACCACTCTTCCTTGCAGTAAGCCCTAAAATAACCCAGCAAACGAATTACATTATGTTTGTTTTTTCCTTTTCTCAAAGTATTTTTTTTTTCTCATTGCGTTCCTGTTTACAAATGTGCTTTTTACTTTTTACTTTTATTGTTTTTCCTTTTGCGATGTGTCTTTCACATCTCCTTTTCTCAAGCTCATCGTTTTTCCCCGTTGCATTCACCACCCGCCGTTCCCCCGCTTTTATTTTAACTCCGGAAAATTAGGTCGTGCGTAAATGACGTAACATGTAAGTTAGTTTTCCCACGACCCGACTACCCCTTTTCTCAAACCCATTTTTTTTCATCGCTTTTAATTCGAAAATATGCTTTTTAACTTTAAATCTTGTTTCTTGTTTTTGCAACTTCTCTCTTTTTCCCCCATTTGCATTCACCAGCTACCTTTCCGCCGGTATTTAATAATAATAATAATAATTTTAATGTGCCCAACAGTACGACCAAAACAGACACAGCAAAACCAACTACGTGTACATTAACTATACTAAATGCTAACTAAAGACGTAAATGTATAAATATAAATGTAAAATATGTATAAATGTAAATTACGTGTTACTGAGGATTACAGGAAAACAATTCTTAGCGAGTTATTAATTTAACACTGGCAAATTAAATGTGCGCCCACACAGATAAAAATTTGGAGTTAATTCTAATACTTTTTGGACGCCAAGGAACACTTTTTCGGTGTTCCCTCGCGACCATCCGTTTGTGGAGATACGAAAAACGGAGTTAGGATGTTTACCCTTTAAACTTATGTAGTAAAGCAGAGTTAAGCTTACCCTTGTTGGAGTAAACATTCACTTTTAGGTACAATTCAGTCGGAAAAAGAGTCGCCAAATTAGATAAAGATTAACAAACTTTATCCATATTTAACACCGAATGAGGAGATTACAATTAATCCCAAATTAGAACAGAGTACAGTGAAAAAAATTTTATGTGTGTAAATGAATTGACTAACAGGTTAGTTTTCCCACGACCCGACGGCCCCTTTTCTCAAACTTTCTTTTCGTTGCATTCCTCTTACCAAGTGCGCTTTCTTTTACTTGAAAACTTGTTTATTATTTGTTCTGCACGTCGTTTCCACAAGCTCTATTGTATCCACTGGCCGTTCGCTTTACTTTGGGATTATTTTAGAGTCCGGTGAGTTATCGCATAAATACGTTTCGAACAACGTGAACTGCGATCGGGCGCGCTCTCGATCTTCTCAAATCGAACGTAAAAATTTAGGGCGTCGTATAAATTTTAGAAAAATACGTTGCCGAAGCCCCGCCGAGATTTATTCGCGCACCGCGCCGCCGCTCGTTCGTTGTATTTTGTTTTTTGTTTTTTTTTAGGGGGGTTAAAAATAGCGCCATTTCATTACTCCAAACTAGCCCCGATAAGAAAAGATCGCCGGCTGGACATTGACTTTGTAATATCCTGTCCTGGCCCCCATCTGATTTTTACACTTCAATGCAGCCCTTCGAGATTACACGTGTTCCGGAGCGCGAGCGACAAGGACGAACATAGCAGGATGTGCTGCCTGGATAACAGACGGCGACGAGGGCGCACTTCTGATCTCCAGGCAGCATGTTCTTCTTCTTCCTCTTCTTCTTCTTCTTGCATAAAATATCGATGTCTACAAGACGCTATTAGAATTCCCGACGGTCTGCACGACGAAGAATTTTATAATTATTTTAATCCAGCCTTGAATTATCGGATCGGGGGAGGTCGGGCTGGGGGAAGGAGAACAAGGGGGGAAATAGTTGCCGCCGCCGCCACCACCCCCTCATACTTTATTTTATTTTATTAAAATCGACTTTGTGTTACTCGGGAGTATTTTTTTTCACACCGCAGACGAATGACGAAATGGCATAAGAAAGAAAGAAGGGAAAAAGAAACGTAAAGGACGATAACGTATTAGCTCGCAGAAAAAAGCTAAATTGCGCGGTGTATATCAGAGACCTTTCTGGAGCAAGCATGTGCGGGCTCACGTCCACTTCATTGCCTCCGAAATGGCCCCCCATTTTTGATAACTGCACAGGACGAGAAAGCGATCGTTTTATTGATCGTCGTCGTCGTCGTCGTCGTCGGCCGCATTCTTTTGGCTTGGCGCGATTTTCGCCTGGCGTTAATATCACCGGCGACGCGACGCCGACGTCGACGTCGACTTCATTATTTAATCTTGCTGCAGGTTTTAATTTATGCTCCGGGGGAAATTAAATCGCAGAGAAAATAATTACGTATAGGTAAAGAAGTATAATATTTAAAAAAAAATAGTATGGATTAAATTGTCTTTCATGAATCACTTCGAAAATATAATAATTATTACTCGTAGAGTCACTCGCTTGCTTACCAAAACCGAACATAAAAATAGTTAATGTTTTTTTTTTTAAAAAACGGTCAAATGTGCTTTGGCTCTTCATCCGAGGCCAACGCATCACCGATTCGCTAATTCATTGCGACGTACTACTCATTTCTACTTAAGACTGGTGTTGAAACATTCTATATACGTACATTTTAGATACGTTCAAAAAAATACATCTTCTTGTAACAAGATATACAAAACAATTAATTTCAATAAAAATCTCATCAAGATCAACAAGACCAGAATTTCTTCCCTCACAATAATTTAAAATCCAGTCCATTCTATCGTTGAATCATTAACATATAGTATATTTGATCCGGCACGAAGGACCAATTATCTAACTGATTTACTACTGAATTCCGACTAAACCGAATGAAGACTCATTTAATGATCGCCAATAAGGAATTCATACTCATCCATCAACTATAAATTTTCTATTTTTATACTACCCGTGTTGGATGTGCCTTTTTCTAAAAGTTCAGAGCGTTGGATTGACGTATCGAAATAGTCAGCTCAGCGTCTCGTCGAAGGACCAACCGGCTAACTGATTTACTACTGAATGCCGACTAAACCGAATGAAGACTCATTTAATAGTCGCCAATGAGGAATTCATACTCATACGTTAACTATATATTTTCCCTTTTTATACTATCCGTGCAGGATGTGCATTTTCTGAAAGTTCAGGTCGAAAGATCGATGAAGATCAAAATAGTCAGCTCAGCGTCTCCTCGGAAACACATTTAATGAGCGAGCGCGTCCACTGTCTTGAATGAAATACGACGATCCGCTGGTGTAGCACTGTAAGCGAGTTCAAACGACTTGGATTTCATTTGCCTGCACGGAATTCCCCCTATTACAACGTTAATTTTGCGCACGTTCCTTCGATCGAAAGAAACTTGGATCCGCGAGCTAAACAGACGTCGGTAATTCCTGCTAAGGAACATCCGCATCGCGGCGATTAAGCTTGAGTCAATGGCCGTACTTGTGGAATGCTGAACGAAACAATTTTGTCAATTAAACCCTAAAAATAGGCGAGAGTTCAGCTTTGTGTAAATCCAATCCAAAAGTAAAAGCGAATACGTAGATTGAAATTATTTATTTATTTCTAAGAGCATATTATATTTTGGGGCGTTTCAGTTCATCGGAAATTCTGTGTTGGATGTGCATTTTCTAAAAGTTCAGAGCGTTGGATTGACGTATCGAAATAGTCAGCTCAGCGTCTCGTCGAAGGACCAACTGGCTAACTAATTTACTACTGAATACCGACTAAATCGAATGAAGACTCATTTAATAATCGCCAATGAGGAATTCATACTTATACGTTAACTATAAATTTTCAATTTTTATACTATCCGTGCAGGATGTGCATTTTCTGAAAGTTCAGGTCGAAAGATCGATGAAGATCAAAATAGTCAGCTCAGCGTCTCCTCGAAAACACATTTAATGAGCGAGCGCGTCCACTGTCTTGAATGAAATACGTTGATCCGCTGATGTAAGCGAGCCCAAACGACTTGGATTTCATTTGCCAGCACGGAATTCCCCCTATTACAACGTTAATTTTACGCACGTTTCATCGACCGGAAGAAACTTGGAGCTGCGAGCTAAACAGACGTCGGTAATTCCTACTAAACAACATCCGATTAAGCTTGAGTCGATGACCGTACTTCTGAAATGCTGAACCAAACAATTTCGTCAATTAAACCCTAAAAATAGGCGAAAGTTCAACTTTGTGTAAATCCAATCCAAAAGTAAAAACGAATACGTAGAATAAAATTATTTATTTATTTCTAAGAGCATATTATATTTTGGGGCGTTTCAGTTCATCGGAAATTCTGAAGGACGAGCAGGTGGGAGGGGGGGCTCCTGGCATTCTGCCATCGCACTCCTCGCATTCCGGTCGTGGAAAGTTAGGAGAACGCCGCCGCCGACGGATCCTTATAATTGTTTCAGCACGACTGAAAATCAAATAAGTCCTGATAAACGCAGGCAGATTTTCACCTCCTTGGTTCGAAGTTATGATGATGGCGTCGCCACGTTTCGTGTTCGCGTTCGCGTTCGCATTCGATCCATCTTCTGGATGCGTCGATGTAATTTACGCAACAGTATCCGACAGTAATTATTGCAGTGCTCGTCCCGTTTATCATCAACGTCACCACCACGTCATCGGTTAACATAGTTGCATAAATCCCATGGAAATGATGCGTGTAACTCGGCCTATTATACAGGCGCGCATTTATCAGTATCAGCGTTGGAAGAAGGCGACACCAGCCAGCAACTTCTAATTATTACCACAATACTGCGTTTAGGCAAATAAAAGACTGAATGCCCTAAGTTTAGTATATTACGGCGTTTATCACGTAAATTTTTAATTACTTGAAATAGTCAACCGATTTAGAAATTATTAGAAAGAGAGAAACGGGCGCTCTTGCTTGAAGAGTCGCAGACGAACTTATTTCAATTATTAAATTAATTAAACTGCGTTCCGCTGTGAAAGAATCCGGCGCCACTTAATATTTGATTTATGTTTAACTACACTACGCCATTATTAAGCGAATTTCATTTCATAACTTTGAGCTTCGGACTCGCCCACGTATATCTTTGTACCTTGTGTTTTTTAATTGTTGATTGAGAATCTGTATGTAAAATTGTACTACAAGATTCACTTAGTTCGCAGTTTGACCGGAATAGATTAAGCTCTACGTGTCTTTTGAGGTGCTCTTTTGCTGGAATGAATAAAGCTCTACGTGTCTTTTGAGGTGTTCTTTTGCTGGAATAAATTAAGCTCTATGTGTCTTTTGAGGCGTTTCTCAAGTGTGTTTTTTTTTTCACTGGAATGAGTTAAGCTCTACATGTCTTTTTCAAGCTTCTTCTGCCGACGGCTCGAAAGATTCGTATAATCTCAAGGTATGCGTGTGCGATCATTAAGCGTGAGCAGCACCAGGTTACGTTCTTTATTTTTCTGGGTTTCTTGGAACAGATCCGTTTTCATTGCGGGGGTATATTTCCGAATGTTTTGGAAACAGACGCGAGTGCGGTGAACCTAACTGTACCTAACGCAAGTAAAAGATTAAGAATTGCCAGAAGAAAAATTAAAAAATCAATTACGATGTTTAAGGTCAACTAACGTCAGAGTCATTCCGACCCAACTGATCTCAACTTAACTCTAGGTAACACGAATAATAATTAAAAATTGCAAAAAATAAAAGTAGTGAAGACTTGAAAGAGCCACAGGGGTCGGCTGGGGGTCGATGAACTTCAGGGATCTTGTACAGTGTCGGAGTTAAACCTATCTGAACAGTTCATTAAAAGAAAAGTGGAAGATGTACGAATAATCTTAAATAAGTTTGAATTTGAACATCGTACGGTGTTAACTCTAATAAACGAAGAAGAAGAAGAAGAAGAAGAAGATCGATTGATTTATCAAAATAAAAATAAAATTGAATCAAATCGAATAAAAATAAAAACAAAAGGCTATCGTCGATGGGGTGAGGACGAAAATAAAGAAAAAATTGTGCAAAAACAACAATAAGTGAAATCGATGTAAAAAAAAGACGACACGCGATCGAAAATTTAATTTGCAAAATAGGAAAAAGGAAGAAGACCAACTAATGATAAAAAATTAAATAAAAAAGTCAAATCGATAACGGAGAAACGAAACAAAAACAAAATCGGCGGCGATCACTCGACGGAATTAAAATGTAAAATCTCCAGTCAAATAAAATAAAATAAAGCAAAACAGAAGGCGATCTACTGATGATTAAAAAACAAAATATAAAACGCGTTAAATAAAATTATTAAATTAATAAACAAAAGACGAAACGAAACGGGAACAAAAGATGATAAATCAACAAATGAAACGAAATGAAATCGAATCAAAAAGAAGGAAACAGGGAAGGTCGGTCAATTGATCAAATTAAAAATTGAATTAAGTAAAGTCGAACGGGGAAATGTTAAAAAAGGAAATGAAAAACAAACGAAAATGAAAATTCTACCAACCGGATCGGATCAAAAGAAAGAAAGTTTCTTTTTTGAACAAACGCGAATATAAAATCGAGCCGAGACAAAAGACGAAACGAAAATGAAAATTCTACAAAGCCAGATCGAAACAAGAGAAGGAACGTTTTTTTTTGAACAGAAGAGAAAAAAAGAAGAGAATCTTGTAATACGAATATAAAATCGAGCCAAGACAAAAGACGATCGGATCGGAGAAATTTTAAAAATGGAAAAAAAGACGAAAATGAAAATTCTAAAAAGCCAGATCGAATCGAGAGAAAGTTCATTTTTTTGACGAAAGAAGAAAGTTTTTTTTTTGACAAAAGAAAAAAAAGAGAAAGATAATCTTATAACGCCAATATAAAATCGAGCCAAAACAAAAGATGATCTGATCGGAGGAATGTTCAAAAAAGAAAAAGAAAATAAAAATGAAAATTCTACAAAGCCAAATCGAAAAAAGTGAAGGAAAGTTTTTTTTTTAACAAAAGAGAAAAAACGAGAATTTTATAATGCGAATATAAAATCGAGCCAAGACAAAAGACGATCGAATCGGTGGAATATTAAAAAATAAGAAATTTTTTTTGAACAGAAGAGAAAAACAGAAGAGAATCTTATAATGCGAATATAAAATCGAGCTAAGACAAAAGACGATCGGATCGGAGAAGTATTTAAAAAAGAAAAAAAAAATGAAAATTCTACAAAGCCAGATCGAATCGAGAGAAAGTTTATTTTTTTGACGAAAGAGGAAAGTTTTTTTTTTGACAAAAGAGAATAAAAAGGGAAAGAGAATCGTATAACGCGAATATAAAATCGAGCCAAGACAAAAGACGATCGGATCGGAAGAATGTTAAAGAAAGAAAGAAAAAACAACACGAAAATTCTGCAAAGCCAGATCGAATCAAGAGAAGGAAATTTTTGGACAAAAGAGAAAAAAAACAGAAGAGAATCTTACAATGTGAATATAAAATCGAGCCAAGACAAAAGACGATCGGGTCGAGGAATATTAAAGAAAGAAGAAAAAAAAAAACGAAAATGAAAATTCTGCAAAGCCAGATCGAATCAAGAGGTAGAAAGTTTTTTTTTAACAAAAGGGAAAAAGGAAGAAGAAGAGAATCTTATAATGTGAGTATAAAATCGAGCCAAGACAAAAGACGATCGGATCGGAGAAATATTAAAAAGAGAAAAAAAGTCCAAAATGAAAATTCTACAAAGCCAGATCGAATCAAGAGACAGAAAGTTTTTTGTTAAACAAAAGAGAAAAAACAAGAGAATCAATGCGAATATAAAATCGAAGCCAAGAAAAAGACGATCGAATCGGTGGAATATTAAAAAAAGAAAAACAAACGAAAACGAAAAATATGTAAAGCAAGATCGAATCATGAGGAAGAAAGTTTTTTTTTTGGACAAAAGAGAAAAAAACAGAAAGAGAATATAAAATCGATATAAAATCGATAAAAGCGAATATAAAATCAAGCCAAGACAAAAGACGATCGGATCGAGAAATATTAAAAAAAAGAAGAGAAAAACGAAAATAAAAATTGTACAAAGACAGATCGAATCAAAAGAAAGTTTTTTTTTAACAAAATAGAAAAGGCAGAAAAGAATCTTCTAATGCGCATATAAAATCGAGCCAAAACAAAAGACGATCGGATCGGAAGAATGTTAAAGAAAGAAAAAACAAAACAAAATGAAAATTCTACAAAGCCAGATCGAATCAAGAGATAGAAAGTTTTTTTTTTTGAACAAAACAGAAAATCGGAAGAGAATCTTATAATGCGAATATAAAATCGAGCTACATAAGACAAAAGACGATCGGATCGGAGTAATATTAAAAAAAGAAAAACAAACGAATATGAAAAATATGTAAAGCCAAATCGAATCAAGAGAAAGTTTTTTTCTTTGACAAAAGGACAAGAGAAAAACAAGAGAATTTTATAATGCGAATATAAAATCGAGCCAAGACAAGAGACGATCAGATCGGTTTGTAATTTAACAAAAAGAAAAGAAAAAGACACAAAATAAGGGCGAACGGAATCCTAGATTGCAATTTAACAAAATTTTGATTTAGTGTTTGATTACATTGGAAAAGGGGGTCGGCGGAAAATTTTATTTTCTTGTAAGAAACCCCTGTTCTAGAAGAACTAATAAAGTCAGCTTGACTTTTTTGAGACAACCGTATAAATTCACGTGAATTTTTATTTACTAAGGCCCGGTTTCACCATCACAGTTTAACTTTAAACTTCGCTTTATTCCCATGGTAACAATTGCAAGGATAATTGTTTCCATAGCAATAAAACGGAGCTTAAAGTTAAACTGTGATGGTGAAACCGGGCCTTATTTATTTTTCTTTTGGAAAAGGGCGCCACTTACTGTTTTGCATAAGGGCGCCGACTACTCTTCCTCCGGGCCTGACTTTCGAGCTTCATCCCTCCCACCTTCGCTCGGACCTGAAAAACTGAAATTTCTTCGCTTCTCTTAATTAGCTTGCGCCAATTTAAATCTCAGTTTCAGTTTTTATTCCCGACACTTTGAAAACTGGGCCGACAAAAAAATTGAGGCCAATAAAACGCATGATTGATTAACAGCGTCGAAACGAACGACATAAAAACGATCGGTTAATCAATAAGACCGACCGCTAGGGGTGCAGGGGGGCGACGGTGTCACATTAAGTTTCTCTGCTGGATGCATCTCATTTTCAAGTGGTACGAATTTAAAAAACTGGGTCAAGGAATTGTTTAGTAAGGCGAGCACTTTAATCTCTCTTCTCTCATGTAAGCGCGCTGCACACCACGTGACCCAGTTTGCACGCGTCTATTTTAAGCTGCGCAGAGAGAAGAGAAGTTACAGGAAACAAATTCGACACACACACATACACAACAACAAATCAATCCCACTTTACATATTACTTACGCACACAAACACGTGGGGGCGGGAGGGAAGACTGGGGGGTCGTGTGTCGCCGTAAAATAAAATAAACGCTACACGTCGAAGACGTCGTCGTTTCGGAAA
This sequence comes from Prosopocoilus inquinatus, assembly GCA_036172665.1. Classification (NCBI taxonomy): domain Eukaryota; kingdom Metazoa; phylum Arthropoda; class Insecta; order Coleoptera; family Lucanidae; genus Prosopocoilus; species Prosopocoilus inquinatus. The sequence goes on from CM069879.1 coordinate 11,224,636, forward strand.
CTTGGGAAAAGTAAAGAAGTTAATAAAATAAAAAAGACTGGGGAGGAGGAAGAGGTGGGGTGAAGGGGTGAAACAGCGACTCGGTCTATCACAAGAGTCCAAGTCGAGTTTTGCCCCCCGGAACTTTTAAATAAGGTGACCAAGTTGAGGGAACGCTTTTAAAGTTCTTATTATTACACGTAATCCAGAGCTCGCACGGTTTGGTGTGGCGTTGATGATGGTGGCGGTGGTGGTGGTGATTTTTTCGCGCCCCCGACTGTTCGCCCCCCTCCAAATTAATGTATGGGTGCATCCTGGCGCCTCCACCACGTCCCCGTGGGTAATAACCTGTTAATAGCCGGCGAGTTAACTCTATTACCTTATCGGTAAGTAACGAGCGAAGTTTTCGAATGAATCACCCGCGCGAAATTCCGCCGGAGCGTTTCTTGCGCGCCCTCTTCTCCACCACGCGCGAATTATCCGGTAACCGAAGAGCCGCATCATTATTTCAAGGGCGGAAATCAATAACACAACACGCCCGCTTAATTCATCCCGTCTCAAAACGCCCCCCCCCCCCGTGCTCTTTTCTTTATCTGGTCTTTATCTATCCTCCGTGCGCCGCCGCTGGTCGAAATTTCTTCTCCTAATCACACACACCTACACGCGGTCACATAAAAGAATTTAGAAAAAAAGAAAAAGAAACAAATAAAAGAAGTATCGCTCGGCAAGTTTTTTCTTTTGCTTCTTCTCCTGCTTCTTTTGCGGCGTTAGCAAAAGAAATTTAACCTGAATTGAATGTTTTAAGGGGGTGCGATGAATCTGATACAATTGATACAGTTTTTTTTTTTATAAGCAAACCGCCCCCCGTGAGCTAGCAAAGTCATTTGATTTAAAATGTTTCCTAAAAAAATTCGAATGCTATACAGGATGATTCAGAAAGTGTTAGGCGCAGCGTATTTACTAAAGTCACGCAAGTACATACACTCAGAAAACGAAATGCATTGATTCAACCAAACCATTGCTGTGTACTGTATTTAACAAAAAAGAAAATCGTAAAAATTTGGCTTCTTTGGTTAATCCAAGAAAAAAAATGCATTAGTTCGACTAAAAACAACCAAGTTAAACAATTTTTTTTTTTTATTAAATACAGTGGTTTGGTTGATTCAATGCATTTTGTTTTCTGAGTGTATATAAAATTGCATGTTTTGTTCATCCTGTACGGTAGAAAATAATTTTGTGCCGCACAGCTGTCAACAGTGGCGGCCTTAGGCAGATTGTTACCGGAGTTAATCTTTTATTTAATTTTACGTGGACTGCTGGAAAATTTTCTGGAATCTAGTAGGTCTAGAATTGTTTATCAACTGTCATATTTGAAGAAATTTGACGTTTTTCGCCTATAATTCTATTGACAGTTGCTATCCAAGTGAACTAGTTTTGTTTGTACAGCAGTAAACATGGAAATCTCGCGCGAAAATTTTCGTGCCATGATCTTTTACGATTTCAAATGTGGTCTAACGCCGAAACAATGCCTCGATCGGCTTCACTTGGCTTTTGGAGATGAAGCACCGTCAAAGAGCAGTGTTTATAATTGGTTTGCCGAATTCCAGCGTGGACGTACCTCTCTCAGTTACGAATTTCGTGAAGGTCGTCCATCAACATCTGATGTGGCCACTAATGTAGACGCTGTGCGTGAAATTCTTGAGCGAGATCGACATGTGACGTACCGTGAGATTCAAGCATCCTTACGCATTGACATGAAAGCAATACACCAGATTTTGCATGATCGTTTGAACGTACGAAAGCTTTGCAGTCGTTGGATGCCACACAATTTAACAAAAGCGCAAAAGCAGGGTCGTGTTAAATGGTGCGAAAAAATGCTCAAGAAATTCAATGGAGGTCGTTCAAATTTAGTTTATAACATCGTTAGTGGTGACGAAACGTGGATTTATTCGTACGAGTCAGAAAGTAAACAACAATCTACCATTTGGGTATTTCAAAATGAACCTAAACCAACAAAAGTTGTCCGTTCACGCAGTGCTGCGAAGCAAATGATTGCTTGTATCTTTGGTTTAACTGGACATGCAGCGACCGTGGGTTGAGAGGATCGAAAAACCGTGAATGCTGATTGGTATACTACAATTTGTTTGCGGAAGTCATCGATCAAATAAGAAGAAACAATCGAAATCGACGAATTATTCTCCATCATGACAACGCCAGCTCCCACTCAGCCCGTCAAACAGTTGATTTTTTGTCCAAAACAAATGTTGAATTGATGACTCATTGTCCATATTCACCTGATTTATCACCTAATGATTTCTTTTTGTTCCCCAATATCAAAAATAAAATGCGTGGTGAGCGATTTTCGTCGGTTGAAACATTCCGGACACTGGTTTTTGAGGTACCATCTTTAGAGTAGAAAACGTGCTTTAGAAATTGGTTCGAACGTATGCAAAAGTGTATTGACGTCAAAGGCGAATACTTCGAAAAACAATGAGACCGTTTACCAAATTTCATATGCGTTTTTTCATACCGTTTCCAGAAACTTTTCCAGCAGCCCACGTATCAATAATTACAGTAAAAGCGGCTTGGTAAAATTAAACGATCGCTTAAATATTTGGGTTTTACGTAAAGGTGGAGTGAGTCTACCTTTAAATCGAACGTTGATAATACGCACGTCTGTTCTAAATGTAATTCTGTTAAATAAATATGGTGGCACGTTGAATTGAATTATTTTATTGGGCACACAAGCCTATCACAGCTTGTTGGCCATGTTCAGCCATTGCAACTCTTGAAGCATGTGAGAAATTCTTTGTCGTGCGCCACATATTTCCGATTGGTTTCATAATCGATACAGGTTCCATATACCGAACAGAAATAATTAAAGCGTGATAAGATTAGTTTTATTGTACCAAATAAGACGCTCTTTTCTTCTAACACAAGGTTTATATTAGGCAGCAAAGACAAAATTTACAGAAAGTATTTTGTAACATCAGTCATCACAAAAAAAAAAACAATTTATTATGTAACTACAGTAATATACATATTTGTTTTCAAACTAACTTGATGTAATACAAAATTAATGTAACACGCTATAACTCAACAACTAGTGATACGCATAATAGCGTCTTTACGTTTTTATTTAAAAAAATTTTTAATATCATAGATCATTTTTAAATTACAATAAGCATTACGATAACAGTTAGAAATATGGACCATCCGTATCTACATACGTGGGCTGCTGGAAAAGTTTCTGGAAACGGTATGAAAAAACGCATATGAAATTTGGTAAACGGTATCATTGTTTTTCGAAGTATTCGCCTTTGAGGTCAATACTGTGGAGTTACATAAAGTTTCTCTTTCGTTAAAGTTTATTTTCCTTTGTTTACACTAAATATTTTGGGTGTTGGGATTATTTAATCAGAAATAACTTCAGTACATCCGTTGTGCAATTAGAGCGACATTGTCCCTGTCTTAAAATGATTCACCGCTCAAGAAAATTTAGCCCAAAACTCGTTATAAATTGTCAGTTATGTAAGTGGCAAGATAAAGGAAAATAAAAGTAAGGGATCGTAAGTCAGTGTAATGTTAGCATCGGTGGTGTGAGCTTGTGAAGTGCACCGGTCGAGAAATTAGAATCCAGGTTAGTGTGGGGTTCATTATTTACATAGAGTCTAACGATTTTACACTGCTAATATCGCTGAATGAACAGCTGGTAACAATTTATCAATCAGATGGTTAAAAAGTCGGTGCAGTCGTTGACTGATACCAGTTAATTGTTTGCTAATCCACGTTATGCGGGCGGGTCGTTGCGTGGCATTCCTGAAACCTACTGGGTGCGTTTTCCCCCAGTAGACTGTGAGGAGGGAACCTCGTGCGTTTTCCCTTGGTTCCATTGCACTACCTACAGCGGGCTATGGTTATCCTAGCCGGGGAATGCTAGTCTGTTTTACAAGTTTATGATTAGATTCCTGAAACCTACTGGGTGCGTTTTCCCCCAGTAGACTGTGAGGAGGGAACCTCGTGCGTTTTCCCTTGGTTCCATTGCACTACCTACAGCGGGCTATGGTTATCCTAGCCGGGGAATGCTAATGATAGTTATTTTCTAAGTTGACCCTGCAGAACGTGGAGGTTTGTGCGTTTCTGAACGTAAACTAGTTGATTCACGGTTACCACCATGGAAGCCTGACTTTAGTTACTGCTGAAAGTTGATTGACTTACATTGATTACCGAAATGGCGTTTCCTGTGTAAAGCGAAGGTTAGCCTAGAGGAGCACATTTATACAAAGAACAGTGTTCATTAGCGATATTAGAAGCAGGTGAAGTTGTTGTATAATGGTTGAACCGGCCAGTACATTACATAATGATTAAAGTAATCGGTCTATGAAATTCTGATTTCGGAAAAATACTTCAGTGGTTCATTTACATAATCCAGCTAGTTAGTCATATAATATTGCTATTCTGTGACAAATAAACAAAAGAAATAAATATTGATTCAATTTCGCATTTGATTTGAACCGTAGTCTTACAATACACTTTTGCATACGCTCGAACCAATTTCTAAAGCACATTTTCCACTCTAAAGATGGTACCTCAGAAACCAGTGTCCGGAATGTTTCAACCGCTGCTTCAGCCGACGAAAATCGCTCACCACGCATTTTATTTTTGATATTTGAGAACAAAAAGAAATCATTAGGTGCTAAATCAGGTGAATATGGACAATGAGTCATTAATACAACATTTTTGTTGGACATAATATCAACTGTTTGACGGGCTGAGTGAGAGCTGGCGTTGTCATGATGGAGAATAATTCGTCGATTTCGATTGTTTCTTCTTATGTGATCGATGACTTCCGGCAAACAAATTGTAGTATACCAATCAGCATTCACGGTTTTTCGATCCTCTAAAGTCACGGTTGCTACATGTCCAGTTAAACCAGAGAAACAAGCAATCATTTGCTTCGCAGCACTGCGTGAACGGACAACTTTTGTTGGTTTTGGTTCATTTTGAAATACCCAAACGGTAGATTGTTGTTTACTTTCTGGCCTGTACGAATAGATCCACGTTTCGTCACCAGTAACGATGTTATAAACTAAATTTGAACGACCTCCGTTGAATTTCTTGAGCATTTCTTCGCACCATTTGACACGACCCTGCTTTTGCGCTTCTTTTGAATTGTGTGGGATCCAACGACTGCAAAGCCTTCGTACGTTCAAATGATCATGCAAAATCTGGTGTATTGCTTTCATGTCAATGCGTAAGGATGCTTGAATCTCACGATATGTCACATGTCGATCTCGCTCAAGCATTTCACTCACAGCATCTACATTAGTGGCAATAACAGATGTTAATGGACGACCTTCACGAAATTCGTCACTGAGAGAGGTACGTCCACGCTGGAATTCGGCAAACCAATTATAAACACTGCTCTTTGATGGTGCTTTATCTCCAAAAGCCAAATGAAGCCGATCGAGGCATTGTTTCGGCGTTAGACCACATTTGAAATCGTAAAAAATCATGGTACGAAAATTTTCACGCGAGATTTCCACGTTTACACAAAATCACTATTTCTCAAATGCTGTACAAACAAAACTAGTTCACTTGGATAGGAACCGTCAATAGAATTATAGGCGAAAAACGTCAAATTTTTCAAATATGACAGTTGATAAACGCTGACAATTCTAGACCTACTAGATTCCAGAAAATTTTCCAGCAGCCCACGTATAAACAAGGTATTCACTGATTTGGGGACAGCAGGGTTTAACCATGTCAAAACTTAATCCGTCCTGACCTACTGTTTTAGATGTACCTAATCTTATCTAGAATCTGCAAAATTTTAAATTCGTTAATAAGGGTCAGACGTTCCTAGGATATCTGGCAAAAACCAGTATAAAGATAAACAAAGCAGCGGCGTAGATTTCAACGTCGTCGCTGTACGGCTTTTATGTTCGAGGCACTCTCACCCTCGCGCTTATTGCATCAGAAGCAACCGTTTCATGTAAATTACGTGTGTTACATAATTGCCTTTATAGTTTCTTTCAAATTAATAATTATGAAAACATTATAATTCTTTAATGTAACTTTTAAAAAGACTGGCATTAATACATTTAATTTGTTTCAATTATAGCACCGTCACTGCAAAAAGAATGCGAGTTTATTTCGGAATGAATCGGTTATGTAAACAAGTTTTTATATCCAGTCGACCACAACTGTAGTGGTTACTGCGTGCCGCGTACACTTCTCGGATTTCGACTCCGTTTATTGTTTTGTTTTTACAGGGCAGACGCGTTAAAGATTCGAACTTTTCCCTACTATAATCGCTTCAGCATATTAGTAGTTTCTCGTATATTTAACGAAACCTTCCACCTAAAATGCGCCTAGGCCTGTTCATCAACATGAAGCGGTACAAGGTTTAGCCTTAGTTGCATAATATTCTACAAGTTCCTTATTTGCGAGAACTGTGAGAAGTGTGACCGATAAGATAATTATTGAGCCCTTCGGGATCATTCAACACCGAAGGCAGGGTAAAGTTTCTTGCCTTTTGCGCCCGCAGATATCATCTAACACCTTCCATAAATCCTTTCCACTTTTTCTTTCTAAAACAAGATTTAAATATGTTTTTTTTTTCTTTCATTCCGACATGCTAAAGTTCTATAATTGCTAATCGTTTTATAATATTCGTAACGTTGCACATTCCGAGTGAATTCTGTCAACTCTTGATCGTGGATGAGAGCGATCTTTTTTTATGAAAGTTGAGCCGTGCGTTAATAGTTTTTTTCTGTATTACATTTTTTTTTTAAGATTTTTAAAAATACGCGAAATATTGAGAACTTTTGTTACTTGCTATGGTTACACAGCAAACAAATTGTTTGTTTATTTTTCCCTACGATTATTAAGTATCACGCGGGATTCAAAATGTTCAAATTAATCTTTAAGAAAGTCTCTTGCTTAAGAAAACATGATAGGTACGGATTTTACTCTTGCCATAGATATCCAAGCTAATAAACCCTAAGAAGAAATTTCTATTGCCGTGGATAGATACGTGTGGAGACAACAAGACGTATTTCAGCAATTGAAACATTTTTTAACGAATAAGTGGATTCGTCGAGGGGAGGACCAATCAGTTGACCTGCTCAGTATCTTCATATGACCGCATTTTAGGGTTTCAGAAAACAGCGAATTCGTTTAAAAATGTTCCAACTGCTGGAGCACGTCTTGCTGTGTCTACATGCATCTATCCACAGCAATGGAAGTTTCTTCTTAGGGTTTATTAGCTTGGATATCCATGGCCAGAGTAAAATCCGTACCTATCGTGTTTTCTTAAGCAAGATACCTTCTTAAATTTGAACATTTTGAAGGTCGGATGATATTTAATAATCTTAGGGAAAAATAAACAAACAATTTGTTTGCTGTGTAACCATAGCAAATAACATAAAGGTCTCAATATTTCGTGTATTTTTAAAAAACGTAAAAGAAATTTAATACTGAAAAAACTATTAAGGACAGGTATCGACAACCCTATATCATTGAAAAGAGAATTAAATAGCGCATCTAATAATGATAAAAGTTATAAGGCATTCCATTAAAAAAAATAGTTATCATAGTTTAAATATTCTCAAGTTTATTAATTTTTTTTAACAACTTATGTTGCTAGAATTTTTTCTTTACAGTGTAACTGAAAAAGCGTTTCAAGACGAAACGTTTGCAAAAAACTACAAGTCCCTAACGTCATTTATTCGGAAGATATTTGCATTTGTTTGAGGTACTGCAAGAGCGATAATTTTTTTAAAAAGTAAACGTCACGAAAAGGGTTTAGATTAGACCCTATGTATGGTACACAAGGTCACATTAAAATTCAATCCAGAACCCGAAAATGTAAAAATATTTAGGGTGTTCCCTTTAAAATAACGAAGTGACCTACCGCCCAGGCTAAACGAAACACTGTACACATCAAACTAATTTTAAAATATGCTCCACATGATCCTGTGAAACTTTCATTTGAAACATTTTTTCGTAAAATTAGTAACTGGAGAGGTATGAAACAATCCACCTTAAACGGGACACTCTGTATTCGTATACAGAATTCTTACATCATATTTTTTCTTGTGTATTGAATATAAAGTATTTTGGTTGTTTCCATCATAGATTGAAACGGTGGAATTTGGGGGGAAATATTTTCGCGGCGGCGCGTAAAAATAATTGAAAACAAACTTGCGGTGAGTTGCAAGCAGCAGGAAGCAACTTTTAATAACAGGAAGCTTTCTCGGCCGTTTTACTTTCCCAACAGGATTAGTGTTTCTTTCTTCTTTCTGTGCTCTTTTGTGGAAGTTAAAGTCGAGACTGCCATCGCAAAAATACAAACGAAATTAATAATTGCGATTTGTAACTGCGTTAAGTAGGAAATTTTATTCTGTTTAACTTTATTACCCTTTCGTATCCCATCCTTCAACTATCGATCTAAGGCCCGATGTTACCACCTCCTGATAAATTTAACCGGCGGTTAATATCCTAGGAAACTATTGTCTGCACAATGGTGGGCTTAAAGTGCGAAAGTGTGCACTTAATCGTCTGTGTTCGCATTGAACGTGCGTTAAAAAAATAACCATTCAAATGTGGAAAGTCAAAGGCATTGTAAGTTTATATACAGGGTGATTCATAATAGGCAGATATTTTGCTGGAGATGTTGTAGTAAGTTTTAAAATGAAGGAATGAAAAAAAAAATGTTTTGTCACTTTTGAGTTATTTGACTGATCAGGAAGACTTGGCTGGAATGGTTTAATCAAAAAACCAAATTGTCGGAAAGAAGAAGATGAGTACGAACATCGAAAACTCAAATAGTTTATTTGAATTAGATTAAAATTGCTGATAATCGTGATGCTTTTTAATGCTAAAGCTTGTAGCAAGTCAGCAAAGGTTGCAGTGGACTGTCAAGTAACCTCTGGACAGATATTTCGGCTCTAATTAGGGCTTCATCAGCAGTAGAGTGGCTCGAGAAACTCAATCGCAATCCAAATTTTTAATGTAATTTCTGAATTTGGCGTCCGTGCATTTTCTGATTACATTCGACCTTCATATTTAATCTTGTAACCCACGTGACGCATTTCTTAGTACTAAGAACATTTGGGTTAATTAGCTAGGCCCCCAAACAGTTTCAGTCCAGGGCCCGCAAAGTTTAAGGTCCGCCTCTGGTGTCAGCTACACTTGACTATGGTCATTGCGCCCATTGAAGATTGATCAATTATCTGCACGTCGCTAAAACCAATCAAATGTGACACAACCTGTATATGACGTTTCATAAATTAATTAACCCGCGTTTTATGTTCGTAATTTGCCGCGAAAAGATTTAAAAAAATTAAAAAAAAAAAAACGTTAGGTTACGAACGTTCAAAAACAACGTTCAGAAAACAACTTCGCATAGATAAAATTTAAACGCGAATCGAACAGATTATTTGTGGCGCCATCTGTTACCCTGGATCGCAACTTCGTTCTCTTTATTTGTAGGGAAGCAATTGAAAAACGCTAGAAAAAAATTCAAAAAATAACATTACAAAAAAAAGCAAGTACAATTTCGAATAAATAAAGTTGAACAGGAACGGAAAGTTTCAAATAAAGGTAGCGCCATCTGTTAATCTGTATACAGTCGTAATTTATTATGTTCCGTTTGGTTTTTGGGAAAACAAATTTCTTCTTTAAGAAAGTATTTGAGGAACGGTTGACGCGTATCTCTCCGCTTGGCGCTAGTTGTCGGGAGCTTTTGTAATGAACAGTCGACAACATTTACGGCGCCATCTGTAACCGTGAGCCGTAACTTTGTCCCCTTCATTTGTTTTGCGGAAACAAATCCGAAGCAACTGAAAACTTATACGTATACGTACATAAAATTTAAACGCAAAGCATTTTGCAGCGCCATCTGTTACCACGGATTTCAACTACCAACTAACAAATAGTGTTACGAAAAACAAATGCCAATAAAGTCGAAGAGAAATGTTAGAACGCAAGAAATAACAGCTAAAAACAAATTTCTTCGAGGGAAAGTGTTGGAGAAACAAACAATTCGCGAAAATGAGCCAACCAACAGATGGCGCTTTTAATAAGAAAAACGAACGACTGTCATTAATGTTACTCAGCATAATTTGTTATATCTTGTTAGTAATATTATTGCGTGTACGTTAGGCTAAAAGCCCGGAAGCGTTCGTTACAAAACTCACTGAGAAACATTTCAATTTAGTGTTTATTTTTATAGGTTAACGAAATGTAATTTCAATGTTTTCCTTATTGTGGGTACCTTCGCAGACTTTTCGCTAGATGTCAGCCAGTTCGCGATTCCTCGAATTGAAGCGTACCCCGCCTAGCGCTACAGTTTTTAGGAGCTTTTCTAACCTAAAATTTCGACAACTCTTGACACTTTTCAGAAATAGGATAATCCAGAAGCAACAAAGCAGTTTTGTTTTTTGAAGTTTTAATAAAATAATATTAGTTAAATGATTAATTTTTTTTTTTTTTGGATTTTGTTAACAATAAACTTTAATAAATGTAAGGCGAACCAACCCAGCGGCTTGACTTCCTGCTACGCCACTGTGATTACTTATCGAGGGGGTTAAAAAAAATCCCATCCCGGACTTGACTTTAATTAAGCAAAACGTGGCGCCCAGTTTCGACTAATTAAAAAAAACACCTGCACGTATTTGTTAGTTTCTTTCCGACAAGCTTTCGCCGTCCGTCGTTTAAGCTCGAGGAAAATACCATTATACTTCGAAGACTTGCTTGTAAAAAGCTGCAATTAAAAGTCTCGTCCGATGCGCCAACAAAACTGGACCGCGGGGTTAAGGGGGGGCTTTTAATTAACGTTGCAATTTTTTTTTTCGATGCAATCACAAACAATCCGGAACGATAGGAATAAAGACGAGGGGTGGAGGGGGAGAGGAGGTACGGGGGTGGACTCGATATCGGCCGGACCGCAGGTATGTTAGAAATAAATACGTTTTCCGGGACTGTGCTATTTATCCGATGTCACCTGCCATCGACAGGGAAAGAGCAACCACCATTTAATAGCGAATGGAAAGCCCCGGGACGTCATCAGTGTGTCCGAGGATTAGGGTGGTTGAGGGATGAGGACGTGCAGGGAGGGTCATTTCGACAGTTTTAAAAATTGAAATGCACAGGTTTTAATGTTGTGCTGCTTAGAGAGTGAGCAGAAGCTCTTTGTAGATTCACTCACTCACTGGATTTCAGTGATACCACCAGAATAATATATTTTCCGCCGGCTTAGATGCAGGACAGCAGTGCCACCTGCGTAAAGATTTATCGAGCAAGGTATAATTATGGCGTTTCGTACCGCCTTCCTTCTTTAATTAGCAGGCCCGCCTCCTCCTCCTCCTTAAACCTCCCCCCCGTCGTCCGTCCTTCCTTCCTTCCTTACTTGCCTCCTTCCTTCCTTCCTTCACATGACTTCGGAAAAATTCGTTCGCTGTTAATTCACTTTCTGGTTCCGTCGCGACGCCGACGCGCCGGGACGTGTGCTCAGGGTACACACCGATCGTGTTGTAATCAGGATAACGAATAGCAATATCCGTCCAACAAATCGAATCCAAACATGAAGCGAATCTCATTCGCTGCCGGAGAACAAACCACCCGATTATAATGTCATACTTTTTTTTTAGACCACCCCATTTCTTCTACGTATGTTCCGTCTCCAAACCATCACGTCTACACATCCATGTATTTCGAAAATACGCGGCTTAATCTCTTAAGTAAACTTCAATAATTATTATCAATATTATTCTTCACAAAACGTCATTCGATACGTGTACTCTATCATCGGGGTTAAATATAACACAGTCGAGACAACATTAAACTAATGCACACACGAGAGTATCGGTATATCTGCGTTATGTACAAACATGCATTAAATGCATAATGTTACGTATTTAATGCATGTTTGTATATAACGCAGATATACCGTGTGCATTAGTTTGTTTTCTGGAATAAATTAAAATAATACGTTACGCTTGGCGAAGGTCGTAAGTAGTGATGTTCCGGATATTCGTGTCCGTATCCGTATCCGCGGATATTCGCGAAGAAAGACGGTTCGATGCACTTTTAGGCTGTTCCGTTCACCTTATCTGGTGCCTACATCCGCATCAGTATCCGCGCACCTAGAAATAAAGAATGTAGATACGAATATCCGTATTCGTATCCGCGGATTCTCAACGATCCGGCACATCACTAGTCGTAAGTGATGCTCACATGTAGATGCCAAACGTTACTCAACTGTCACGTAGTGTCGCCACTTCTCGTCGGTCCGTCGAGTTTCGTATGTGTCGATGGTTGCCAACTGCCGGACGTCCTGCCGGTGACCTCAGCCACGTATTCGACCTTCGTTGACAACACAACAGCAGTGTGGAGCTGACTGAGAACCACTGTATCGTATCAAACATGAAGGTTAAAAAGAACTAAGGAATTAAACTGTAACAAGCCGTTAAGACGGAATTGAAAAAATTGCAGGAAACTGTAATTGTCTACTATTTTTTGCTTTCGACCGTAACGTAGGTTAGAGTAAAACGGTCTCAAGGCTACACTATGATAACAGCTGTTTCATATCATCGTGGTGTAAATAACTTGACGATCGCTTTCAATTTATTGCATAACATAACCTTCAAGGTATTTACACCGTGATAGTTGCTTTTTAAAAAAAAACTTTTTTTTATTCGTTTAATAATTATACTAAGCATTTTTCTTTTTCTTTTTTTTTTTGTTTGCCGGGGGACTTTTCAAAGGCGTAGTGTAGAGTTCACTCGCTTCCGTTTCTCAATTCCAACTTGAACGGATTCTTCTCTGTCTCTTTCTTATTCTAAGGCAATTTCTCTTTTTTTTTCGTTTTTCTTTCTTTTTTGTTTTCAATTTACCAACATTAAACTAATGCAGACACAAGTGTCGGTATATCTGCATTATATACGAACATGCATTAAATACATAATGTTACGTATTTAATGCATGTTTGTATAAAACGCAGATGTACCGGCACTTGCGTGTGCTTTAGTTTGTCTTTAATAAATGAAAATAATACCATTACGTTTGGCGAAGGTCATAAAGGGTTGCTAGCACGTAGATGTCAAACTTTAGCAGCTGTTTCAGTTATTTTATTTATTTATTGTAAAATAACCTTCAAGGTATTTACAAGGCTTTCACAGAAACGTTTTCTAAAAATATTTTACGATTCTCTTAATACTTATACTAAGCATTTTTTTTTTCTTTTTTCTTTTTTTTTTGTTTTCCAGGGTACTTTTCGAATGCGTAGTGTTCGGTTCACTTGTTTTCACTCGTTTCCGTTTCTTATTTCCAACTTGAACGAACTCTTCTCTCTCTTATTCCAAGGCAATTTCTTTTCTTTTCCGTTTTTTTTGTGTTTTCAATTTGTTAACCGTCCTTTGTTTTCCTTTCTTTCTTCTGTCCCTTTCTCTTTGTACACATTTTTATTTATTTATTTATTAACTTTTTTTTTGAATACTTTTCGATTTAATTTAAGATCGGTCGAATTATAAGCACGTTTCTTTCTTTTCTCTCTCTCTCTGTTTTCCGGGTGAATTCTCGTCGCATAGCCTTCTCTTGTGCTCTCTCTCTCTCTCTCTCTCTTTTTTTAATTGTATTTCGTTTTTGTTTCGTTTGAATCGCTGACGACTTTTGTCGCTATTTTGAATTTCCGTCTGTCTTCACATGTTTTTTGTTTTTGTTTCCGTTTCTTAATAAAATTCCAGTTTGAATGGATTCTTCTTTTTTTTATTCCTATTTTTTGTTCTGGTTTTCGTAGATGTGCTTCAGAATCGATCGTCTTTTGTTTTCCTCTCTGTCTTCTGTTCTCTTCTCCTCGTACACGTTTTCGTTTGTTTTGTTTTTCTTTTTTGAATATTCGTTTTAATTATTTGTTTCCATTTCTTAGTTCCAGTTCGAATGGATTCTTCTTTTTCTTACTTCTCTTATTCGGTCTGGTTTTCGTGGATTTGCTTCAGAATCGATCGTCTTCTGCTTTCCTTTCTATCTTCTGTTCGCTTCTCCTCGTACACGTTTCAATTTGTTTTGTTTTTCTTTTTCTTTTTTGAATATTCGTTTTAATTATTCGTTTCCGTTACGCTTCGGAATCGATCTTCTTTTGTTTTCCTCTCTATCTTCTGTTCTTTTTTCCTCGTACACGTTTCAATTTGTTTTGTTTTTCTTTTTCTTTTTTTTGAATATCCGTTTTAATTATTTGTTTCCGCTTCTCAAGTCGAGTTCGAATGGATTCTTCTTTTTCTTATCCCTCTTTTTCCGTCCGGTTTTGTCGATATGCTGCGGAGTCGATCGTCTTTCGTTTTCCTTTCTATCTTCCTCGTACACGTTTTCATTTGCTGTTTTTCGTTTCTTTTTTTTTCTTCTGAATACTCGTTTTAACTTAAACTGAAATACTTTTTTTTTTTATTTAACTTGATTTAAATCGATGTCGAATTGTAATTTTCTTTTTCTTTTCTTTTGTTTTTCGGGACTTTTCGTCGTCGATCGTCTTTTGTTTTCCTTTTCTATCTTCTGTTCTCTTCTCCTCGCACACGTTTTAATTTGTTTCGTTTTTCTTTTTTTGAATATCCGTTTTAATTATTTGTTTGCGTTTCTCAATTCGAGTTCGAGTGAATTCTTCTTTTTCTTATCCCTCTTTTTTTGTTCCGGTTTTCGTCGACATGCTTCGGAATCGATCGTCTTTTGTTTTCCTTTCTATCTTCTGTTCTTTTATCCTCGTACGCGTTTTCATTTGTTGATGTGTGTTTCTTTTTTTCTTCTGAATACTCGTTTAAACTTAAACTGAAATATTTTTTTTTTTGGATTTAACTTGCTATCGGATTGTAATTTTCTTTTTCGTTTGTTTTTTCGGGGCTTTTCGTCGTTAAAATGAAGCAATAAACAATAAATCAAGGGAAGAACGCTATAATACGGAACGGAACTGAAAATCTAACACAAAGAGCGTGGTAAACGGGTGTAATAAACTGTATTATTAAAAAAAGAACAGGCGAATATAAAGAGAAACAGCGCAAGAATTTCAAATAAAAAATGAAATTAATTTGGCAAAAATTGTAAACTCAGTTCCTGTTTTGAAGTTCTGAAGCGACCAACCCCATCAAGAGGGAGACGAAAAAAGGAATGAATTTTTTCATCTCCCTTTCGACGGGGTTGGTCGCTTCAAAATAGAATCGATTGTCTTTTGTTTTTCGTCTTTTCTTCCTTGTACACACTTTGTTTTCTCCCTTGTACACACTTACACTTGTTTTATTTATTTTTTTTTTCGTATATCTTCATTTAACTTAAAATTGATCGAATTGTAAAAGTATTTTTATTTTTTCTTGTTTTTTTCATCGGGACCTTTCGCCGTGTAGTGTTTTATTGTTCTTTTTTCTCTTTAATTGTGTTTTGTTTTTGTTTCGTCGTTTCAGCGTCGCCGACTTTTTTTTCTAGCTTGGAATTTTCGTCCTCGTTTCTTTGTTTCTCGACTCTTCGACACAATTCAAACTCGCTCTCATTTCGTCCAGTATTTTCCCCGTCGTCGCCCTCTTGATGGGTTTTTTGTTTCAAAACCGATCGTCTTTTCTTTTTCCGTCCACATTTTCATCATTACTTTTTTCAATCAATCAATCAATCAATTACCTCCTAAGTTAAAGGGCGAATGCTATTTGATGTACTTGCCAATCGGAAATTGGAACGCAGATCTAAAGTGAAGTTTCCATCAAAACGTCATTATTTTTCTAGTCCAGAATTTCCAGAACTTACACCTAATCTGGACTGTGGATTATTTTTTCCTCATAGAACGGAAACCTGAAGTGGAAGTTCTGCAGTCGTCTTGCAGAGTTAAACTTACTTACTTGCAAGTTTCGAGTCTTACAATCAGTTTCCAGAGAAATTAAAGAATCTGGATTCTTGTAGCTGAACCTTCATGGTTGGAATCTCCCTTCGGATTGGATCATAGCCGTAGTCAGACTAAATATTCAGGGGAGGCTTATTGTAGTATAGGACAGGCTCTATAAGTTTTTATTCCAATCCTTTTACGTAGTTTTAAAATATTTTCATGTCAGTTTGGGCCATCGTAGGGCAGGCGCCTTAAAAATTTCCAGGGCAGGCTCGGCCTCCCTTGGCGTCCCCCTAGCTACGGCCCTGCATTGGATTCAGCCACACTTACCTTACATTTTATAACCGAAATTAATAAACAATTTGAAACTTCCTTCTTTGCATAATGCAAATCAGATTTTAAGAAATCCAGAACAAGTTGTGGCACAATCTGGAAGCGCTTCGTGGATGCAGCTAGGCTTCTACTTCACAGGTTTTTGGGCGAAATTTCCAAAAATTAAATGTTGTAGGTACTTTGCCCAATCTTCCCTCGCTTTCCTTTCTCCTGACATACTTTGGATAAGCCTTATTTTTCTCATGCGACCTCACCAGATTTCTTCTTGATTATTAACTTTTTGGCTTAAATATTTTGTTTTTTGGACCAGCGAGACCCAAATTGACGCCAAAGTTGTCTTTGATGACCATATTCTGCGATGAGCTTTTTTCGGCCTGAGCCTTCGTTTCATTTCCTTTCCCTTCCCTCGACATGTTTAACCATCTCATTGGAGTTAAGGAAATTTGATTAAGAATTGTGAGCCTTCAAGGGCAATCAAATTGGGGAAGATTCCAGAGCTTCTTAATACTTTTGAGTCGGCGACTTTGAATGACAATCCAGAGCCTCATTCGTCAGAACATAGTTAGTTCATAGTGTCTTCTTTATCATGCTTTTGGGACGATCTCTTGCATTTCGCAAAGACGTTTACTGTTGTTTTGCCAATCACCTCATTCTTCTTCTTGAACCACTCTTCATTTTCTTGCTGAACCATACTTCATTCTCCCCCATGAACCATTCGTTATGCTTCTTCTTCTTCTGCTACTTGAACAGTTTCTTCATTCTTCCTGGGGTTTTGCTTCTTATTCTTCTTCTGCTATTTGAACAGTTCCTTTCTTCTTCCAGGGGGTTTTTAATATCTCAGAATTCTAAGATCGTTTCGCTTTTAAGGTATTTAGGACTTAGTTATTTGCATGTTTCCAATCTTACAAGCAGTGGTTTTTGCTACCAGATAAATTAATGAATCTGGATTCTTTCTTCTGAAAATTGTTGTAGAACCTTCCCCCATCGGATCGGATTCAGCCACACTTACCCTACACTTTACAATCGAAATTAACAAACAGTTTGAAACCTCCTTCCTTGCAGAATATAAACCAAATCTTTAATAATCCAGGCACTTTCTGGAAGTGCTTTGTGAAGTGAAAATTCTAGAGTGTCCGTCAATTAAGGTCAGAAATTAGAATCTACTTTCCAATTTCCTTATTGGATTCAGCCAGACCTCTACTTTACTGGTTGTAAACGAAATTTGCAAAAATCAAAAGTCGTATTGAACCCAGGCTGCCCATTCTTACTTTGCTTTACCTTATTTCTTGCTCCTGGCACACTCTGGATGAGATTGCAGAGCCTCAGAACATTCGTCAGAACATAGTTCAACATTTCGTCTTCTTCATCATGCTCTTGGGACGATCTCTTGCGTTTCGCAAAGACGTTCACTGTTGTTATGCCAATCACCTCATTCCTCTTCTTGCACCTTTCTTTATTTTATTAAAAACTCAGTTAGGAAATGGGAGCTTTGCAACAATCAAATTGGAGGAAGATTCCAGAGCCTCAGTCATCAGAACTTGGCTCACATTCCACCTTCTTCATACATTTAGGGCGAACTCTTGCGTTTCATTTTCTTCCTAAACCATTATTCATCGCATCCTTCATTCTTTTCTCCACAAATGATGCGTCATGCTTCTTCTTCTTCTTCTTCCACTTGGACAACTCCTTCTTTCTTCCTGGGTTTTTTAACATCTTAGAATTCCAAAATCGTTTCGTCTCTAAGGTAAATATTATTTAGTTGCTTGTACTTTTCGTCATAAAAGGGAAAGAAAGATTTCAAATACAAAACAGAAGATGAGTCTAAATCAAAATTCGATTTGCATTTTACTTTTCACCTTCCATTTCGAGGATTCGATCGGACTTCACCGTATCTACTCAATTTTGATCAAATAAAAATATTCATAAGGGAAGAAGGCAAATAAGAAGAAAAGAAACGTTCAAAGAGAAGAGCTTGAAGGCCTTTCATAATGAGAGTGTCTATTTCGTCTTCTTCATCATGCTTTTGGGACGATCTCTTGCGTTTCACAAAGACATTCACTGTTGTTTTGCCAATCACCTCATTCCTCTTCTTGAACCGTTCTTTATTTTATTAAAAACTCAGTTAGGAAATGTGAGCTTTGCAACAATCAAATTGGGAAAGATTCCAGAGCCTCAATCATCAGAACTTGGTTCACATTCCATCTTCTTCATACTTTTAAGGCGAACTCTTGCGTTTCATTTTCTTCTTATTCATCGCATCCTTCTTTCTTCTCCACAAATGATTCTTCATGCTTCTTCCTCTTCTTCCATTTGAACAACTCCTTCATTCTTCCTGGGTTTTTTAACATCTCAGAATTCCAAAATCGTTTCGTCTCTAAGGTAAATATTATTTAGTTGCTTGCACTTTTCGTCATAAAGGGAAAGAAAGATTTCAAATACAAAACAGATGAGTCTAAATCAAAATTCGATCTGCACTTTACTTTTCACAATCCACTTCGAGAAATCGATCGGACTTCACTGGATCTACCCAATTTTGGTCAAATAAAAAGATTCATAAGAAAAGAAGGCAAATAAGAAGAAAACAAAAGTTCAAAGAGGAGAGCTTGAAGGCCTTTAATATTGAGTCAGTGTCTCATAAAAAAAAAAATTCGTAGGGATGCTGAAACAATGAGACATTTACGAATGGTATAATAGTAAATAGATGAAGTATGAAATCCTTCCACGATAAATTCAGTAAAGCAATATCTTTAATGATGGCAAGCGTGCTGCATTTCGGCGCTTTTCGACGAGAGGAAGGCCGCGTCCGCGTGCTTTTCCGATTTCCAGTCACTTCGGTCGACTCCACAAGTTGCATATAAGGCGCGAGGGGGCGGCCGGAGGGAGGTGATCCCCCGACAGACTGTGACACGATTCAGACGATTAGTGACGACTTTGTGCTAGACTGTACTTGAACCTGAGCGAGGCTGGTCTCCATGGAAACCTTCTAGTAGTAGACGACTCAGTCGATAGCGCGCCGAGAGCGCCGCCGCTCCGGCCTATCGGCGGCCTCCACAACTGCTCCTCATCCTCGTCCTCATCCTCATCCTCATCATCACCTCACATCATCGCAGGAAATTAGCACGTCACCAAATAAAACAATTGAATTCGTTAAGTGATGGTGTGTATCCTAAATTCAGGCCGGCTTCACATGAAGCGGGGGGATCGTTTGGGATCGGGACGCGTACGCGCGCCCGCCACCACCGCCGCCGTCGCCGTCGCCGGCACGGCCGAAAAGGACGTTTGCTTTTTAATTAAGCCCCGCTGGCATTTTCATCAAATCATCAATATTTATGTTTGTCCCGTACGCGTCCGCCACCACCGCCGCCGTCGCCTGTTTACGACTCTCGGTTAATGTCAGGGGCTTATTCGCCGCCGCCGCCGCCGCACACACGCGGAAATCGATAGCTGACATTTCAGGGAAACGGAAAGAGGAACGGCCGCTGCGTTTCGCGCGACCTTTCGCCGAGATTAATTTTTAAAGGTCGCGAGCGCGCTAGGCCCTCACTCGGCCGAACAATGCCCCAAATTAGCCGCTACCTAAGGCGACGGCGACGACGACGAGGGCGACGCTTTGACGACCCCTTTCACAAACCGGGAGCCCGATAGATCTGCAAACGATCTGTTTTTACGTTTGACAATTAGAATTAAGTAGGCCCCAAACACACTCTGGATAGAACCCGTCGTGATACGCCTTGAATGGTTCCTGTAGGCTCTGAGCGAAAGCCAATGGATGCTATTAATTAATTTTAAAAAAAATAAAATAATGTATAACACGTCTTCAGGGTCGTAACTTCGGACCTTTGTTTTACCTTCTTCTTTTAAAAAGTGCTCTGATCGAGGATGGCTTCAAGAAAGCTTCGAAAACCATCTATTTAGTGACTATGACTTTGGTACAATGTCTGGAGCGTGTAGGCGTTGGTTAAGAATCACTGAATCACATAAACAGCAAATAAAAAATGAAATGATTTTGACAAATAAGCAATTTCAGAAAAAAAGGAAAGGGTTTGGAATTTTCGTGTTTCACGACTTCTGAATTCAATTCAATTCTTGTTTTATTCGTTCCTTTTTTCGCCTCCCTCTTGATGGGGTTGAGGAATCGAATCGATCGTCTTTTGTTTTTTTCGTCCTTTTTCCCTTGCTGCCACCGCTACACATTTGTTTTTTTTTTCTCTCAATGAAACTTCTTCATTTAACTTAAAATTGATCGAGTTGTAAGTATCTTTCTTTTTTTTATGTTTTGTTTTGTTCATCGGAACCTTCCTCGCTGTGTAGTGTTCTATTTTTTTTTTTTTTATTGTGTTTTGTTTTTGTTTCGTCGTTTCAGCGTCGCCGATTTCTTTTCAGCTTGAAATTTTCGTCCCCGTTTCTTTATTTCTCGACTTTTCACAATTCAAACTTCTTCTTCTTCTTCTGATTTTGTCCACTATCTCGTCGACCTCTTGACGGAATTCATTTCGTACCGATCGTCTTTTGTTTTTCCGTCCGCATTTTCATTTTACTTTTTTTTTTAATCAATTAAAATTACCTTCTGCGAATGCCCTTTTACTTAAGCCCGATTTCTTCACCTCCTGATAAACTTATCTGCCAGGCAATATCGATACAATTGTGTCCAAGGATAATACCTGGCAGATAAATTTATCAGGAGGTGAAGAAACCGGGCATTAGGAGGTTATTTTGATGTACTCGCCAATCGGAAATTGGAACGTAGTTCGAAAGCGAGGTCCCCAACAAAATCTTATTCGCGGCAGTCATTATTTTTCCAGTCCGGAATTTCCGGAACTTGCACCTAACCTAACCTAATCTGTAGATTTTTTTTTCTCACAGAAACCGAAAACCTGAATTGAATGTTCTGCAATCGCCTTGCGAGACCTATGCCCAGTTGCACCAAACACTTAAGCGGAGCTGAAATTTAAATGTTGCTTATAATGGGACACTTGCAGTTACATAACGATACTGTGAGTCACAGTCTAAGCGACGTTTAAAGTCGATCTGACTTTAAGAGTTTGGTGCAACTAGCCATTTCTTACTTGCATGTTTCTAGTCTTAACAAGCAGTGGTTTTGTTACCAGAGGATTTAATGAATCTGAATTCTTTCTTCTGAAAATTGCTGTAGAACCTTCCCCCATCGGATCGGATTCAGACAAACGTACCTCACACTTTACAATCGAAATTAACAAACAATTTGAAACCTCCTTCTTTGCAGGATGTATGCCAGATCTTAAAAAAATCCAGGCGCACCCTGGAAGTGCTTTGTGAAATGAAAATAATTCTAGAGCGCCCGCCATATATTAAGGTCAGAAGTTAGAATCTACTTTCCAATTTCCTTATTGGATTCAGCCAGACTTAAAGTGTCAAAATCGCAAGACCAAGACAAACTTTAAGGCAAAAACTAAATCTTTCCAGACTTTTGCTTTCTATTGACGTGATAATGACGTCACTTTTGCGACGTTATTAATACGTGTCGTAAGACTCGGTCGTATTGACGACGCTTTCGGGACAAATGACGTAAAATAACGTAAAAATGACGTAATTCCGACGTCACTCTGCCCGCTGGATTTGTACATATCAGTATTTGCTTCAAGATATTTTCCGGGAAAAGTATCTGTATCTGCATCCAGTGACATATTTCAGAAAGTTTCTGTAACTGAATCTAGATACAAGTAGAAATTTAGATGGTCATTTGACGTCGTCTTTTTTGTGACAAATGACGTCAATGACGTAAAATAACTTAAAAATGACGTAATTCCGACGTCACTCTGCTAGCTGGGTTTGTACATGTCAGGATTTGGATCAAGATATTTTCCGGGAAAAATATCTGTATCTGCTTCCAGTTATATATTTCAGAAAGTTTCTGTAACTGAATCTAGATACAAGTAGAAATGTAGATGGTCATTTGACGTCGTCATTTTTGTGACAAATGACGTCAATGACGTAACGTAACTTAAAAATGACGTAATTCCGACGTCACTCTGCTAGCTGGGTTTGTACATATCAATATTTGCTTTCCGGGAAAAGTATCTGTATTTGTAATATATTTCTGAAAGTCTCTGAATCTAGATATTATCCGAAATGTAAATGGTAAACCACTGCGACATGCGTCACCTTCACCAGTCCACGTTTTTATTTAATTGAGGAGCAAATCGAATGTGTAACGTATCTTCAAGGCCGCAGCTTCGGACCTTTACTCTTCCTTTGCTTCTCAGAAGAGTTCTAAACGTGAGCGCGATTGTTGACTTCCAACTTGATTTATTTTGTATTTGTCACTTTTTGTGACGTCTTCTTTTTCGCTTGTAACGAAACCGGCCGCACACCGCCGCCTTTGCCTTTCCAGTGGTCAATCTCAAGTGTCCAGGGTTGGCAACAAAAAGATCCCTGCATTAATACATTTTTATGTTTAATCAGTAATTTATTATTTCCGCCGAACTGTCAGACGTTGCGCCGTCACTTTGCCACAAATCTTACCTCAGATCACATAAACGTCATTTCCGTTCCGTTGAACTGAGATTTCCACCCACCTTCCACCTCGCCACTCGAGCACTCCCATCGGTTGCTCGATAAGTCGAAATATACATCCAAACTTACTTGTTTATGCCAAAGTGACGTTTATCTGATCTGAAGTTAGATTTATGCCAAAAGGAAAACACCTAACGACGTAACCAAAACATAACCTTCTTTTTTTTGACAGATT
This sequence comes from Prosopocoilus inquinatus, assembly GCA_036172665.1. Taxonomy (NCBI): domain Eukaryota; kingdom Metazoa; phylum Arthropoda; class Insecta; order Coleoptera; family Lucanidae; genus Prosopocoilus; species Prosopocoilus inquinatus. The sequence goes on from CM069879.1 coordinate 11,247,534, forward strand.
TAAACCGGATATGGAATAGACCATGACGGGCAATTATTCAGTCTTGCCACCTTAAATTAAGTATTGCCAACTCAAGACTTGAGTTGACATTGACCACCTAGTATTCGGTAAACAAAGCACATTTCAAATTCAAATTTAATTAATTGAATTGAATTAAATTTTTGCGAGTTTCTTCAGCACCTTGATAAAGATTGGTTGAAACGAAACCGCGCCGGCAAGTGAACCAAACAAAGGTGGGCTCCTCCATCTGCGGCGAGAGATATACAATTATTCTCCGCCACAATTACAGAGTGTCTTGTTTGCTCTTGAGTCGACGTTCCGAACGTTAAATCCAAGGCTTATATTAGTCATCTTGCTCGCGCCAAATAAATTAATGGGATCGTTACAGCTTCGTGCTGCGAGATAATCATTTGTCGTGGTGCCTTGTTTGCGCTAATTAATTTTATTATTTACTTTACAACTGCTCACTTTGTGAGAAGGAGATGATGATTCTTTTATGTATAACATCCTACATCAAGGAGGGCTTTAGATCCTTTATTAAATCAAACCGAAAGTAACAGTGCACGGTGAAGAGTCAATAGGTGGGGCGTTCAGAACGTGCACGCAACTGTTCTCTCTCTCTCACACACACGCATTGATAGTCGAACACCTCTTTGAGCTGTCGCTCTCGCAATTGATCTCGCGCTTTCATGCATGCACATATCGGCACAAGACCGAGGGGGTCTTGTGGTGTCACCTAATATATCGTTCACTGTGGCATAGTGCCTTATAAAAGGTGAAATAATTAAAAATTATCTACTTCGGTTCTTACCTAACCTAACAGATAAGAGTGATATTTTTTTCTTTTTTAGTGAACAGAGAATGAAATGATAATCGCAGCAGATATTGTTAACAATACACGCGATGTTATTATAATAATTATCGTTAGCGACACCCTCAGTTTTGTAACAATGGAGATCTGAGGCGTCTGTGCGTCCTTGTCGAACGGGGGCAGAAAGAGAGAGACGCGAGGGTACGTCGGCCTTTGCCTCTCTCCGGTTGTGAGGCGCATAGCAGATTCCGGAATTATTCCAGGAGATCCCCCAGACAATGCCCGGAATGCCTCTGTTCTATGATTAAGTGTATTGAATAGTTGGTATTATACGTTTTGGATACAGAGCGTTTAAATATCTGGAATTTGCTGCGACGTTTTAGTAACGTCGAAAGCCGCCGACGACGGCGCTGCGCGCAACTTTGTTGTTTATCCATTGAATTCGACTTCGGAAATGATAATTTTATTTATTCGCGGAAATTAATTTGGTCTGCAGCATTTCATCGCGGGCGCGAAACTGTGAACTGTCAAGTTTCGATTCAAATTGGGAAAGACATTAAGAATCAATTTTCAGCCACACCGAATCGATATTTACGTCGTGGAGTTTGCGGGCGCCGGAATTAAAATCGGAATCCAAAACGCGATCGTACCAAGTTCGCACCTCGATGATCTCTCTCAAGCAGAGGCGTCGTAGGGGCGACCTCGGAGAAAGTGGAAGGAACACTCATGGTATTCAAACTTAGTTCATATTGTATTTCAAGAATTTAAGAAAAAATAAACAAACTTACAATTTACTGTAAAGTAACACGTGCACTTCGAAATACCATCGAAATTTAACTAACAAAATGTATAAAAAAGATAATAATTCTGCGGCTTAATCGAATTTTTAACTTGTCTTACGCGCCACTATGAAACGATTATTTTATTTATTCGCGCGGAAATCAATTTAGGCTGCAGCGTTTCATCGCGGGCGCGAAACTATGAACTGTCATGTTTCGATTTAAATTGGGAAAGACATTAAGCATCAATTTCCAGCCACGCCGAATCCAAAACGCGATCGTACCAAGTTCGTAAATACCTCGATGATCTCGAGCAGAGGCGTCGTAGGGGCGACTTCGGAGAAGGTGGAAGGAGCACTCATGGTATTCAAACGTAGTTTATATTGTATTTCAAGAAATTAAGAAAAAAAAAACAAACTTACAATTTACTGTAAAGTACGTATGCACTTCGAAATACCATCGAAATTTAACTCACAAAATGTACAAAAAAGATAATAATTCTGCAGCTTAATCGAATTTTTAACTTGTCTTACGCGCCACTACGACACGATTATTTTATTTATTCGCGCGGAAATTAATTTGGGCTGCAGCGTTTCGTCGTGGGCGCGAAACTGTGAACTGTTAAGTCTCGATTTAAATTGGGAAAGACATTAAGAATCAATTTCCAGCCACGCCGAATCGATATTTACGTCGTGGAGTTGGCGAGCGCCGGAATTAAAATCGGATTCCAAAACGCGATCGTATCAAGTTCGTAAATACCTCGATGATCTCGAGCAGAGGCGTCGTATGGGCGAACTCGAAGAAGGTGGAAGGAACACTCACGGTATTCAAACGTAGTTTGTATTGTATTTAAAAAAATTAAGAAAAGAAAACAAACTTACAATTTACTGTAAAGTACGTATGCACTTCTAAATACCATCGAAATTTAACTCGCGAAATAAAATTTACAAAAAAGAAAATAATCCTCCGGCTTAATCGAATTTTTAACTTGTTTTACGCGCGACTTTGCAACGATTATTTTATTTATTCGCGCGGAAATTAATTTGGGCTACAGCGTTTCATCGCGGGCGCGAAACTATGAACTGTCAAGTTTCGATTCAAATTGGGAAAGACATTAAGCATCAATTTCCAGCCACGCCGAATCGATATTTACGTCGTGGAGTTGGCGAGTGCCGGAATTAAAATCGGAACCCGAAACGCGATCGCACCAAGTTCGTAAATACCTCGATGATCTCGAGCAGGGGCGTCGTAGGGGCGACCTCGGAGAGGGTGGAACACTCATGGTATTCAAACGTAGCTTGTGTTGTATTTCAAAAAATTAAGAAAAAAAAGACGAACTTACAATTTACCGTACGTATGCATTTCGAAATACCAAATTTAACTCACAAAAATGTAATTCTCTTTCTTAGGTCCGATCTTACCACCTCTAAATAAATTTAACCGTCGGTTAATATCCTAGGAAACTATTATCAGCACAAAGGTTTCCAAGGATATTAACCGACGGTTAAATTTATCTAGAGGTGGTAAGATCTGGCCTTAATCGAATTTTTAACTTGTCTTAGGCCTAAGAATTATCTAGCCTAAGAACTCCAATTATGTATGATAAATCTGGACTGTTGACAAACCGTAACCGAACCAATAAGTGGTCGTCCATCCGGGTCTTCTGCTGCTTATTTTTACTTTCATTTAATACTTCTTCTACTTATATTTACATTCATTTAGTAATTACTGCCGCGAAGTAGAAATTGAGGCGAACCACTCACGAGGAAAGAAGAACAGTCTTCTAGGGGTTTTAAGTAACGTACGTCGCTTGTTTTGCACGTATCCATTTCGGCTCCATTCAACAAACTCAATCCAAAGTCCAAACACATCAACCGTGCAATAAATCTCCGGATAAAGTAATCTGCAAGATAAATAAAATTACGACTGCGACATACTCGGAAAGAAGAAATATTTGAATGTATGCAGCTACATGTGTCGCAGTTGTTTGGGGGTTTGGGGCGGCGGCGGCCGTGGTGACATAAGGGATGTGTACCTAGCAGGCGTCGTCGGATTGAGCCATAAAGAAAGCAGGGCGTCTCATCGTTGCACCGACCAAACTAATATCGGCACTGCAAGCAATCTAAGGCGGCCGGTCACATTTGTTTTTGTTATGTGCTTACACAGACATCCAATACCGGCGAACATGTTTGCCCTCCTGCCGCCGCCCCCTCGATATTTTTAAGGATGAAGCAGGCCGTCCAGAAAGTGACATGCAAACTTAAATTCGTATCTCACACGCCAGGCCGGAAGGAAGCGAGCGAGAGAAGAAAAGAATAAACCACCACCACCACCACCCTGGGTGGTTTTGTTTGCATATCGAGGAGGGTTGTATCGCCTTATATTTGGATTTCGCGGGGATTTCCAATTAAACTCGGGATCCATCCTATGAATAACAATATCTTTAATTCCTACGTATAAGATATTCCGAGGTGTATTATTGGGGGGGGGGGGGGGGATTTTTCTTTCTTGAATCCGAATCAAAGCGAACGTGTCTTCCGCTTATTTCTCTTCTTGCGAGCGTGACATATAAAAATAATTATCAGCGCGCGATTTAAATTAAAATCAAGAAATCTTCTTGTTTATACAAAAATTGGCGAGGCGTCTTAGGCTTGAGAATTATCGATTGAGTCGTCTTAGGCCCGAGAATTATCGATTAGGGTCCAGTTTTGCAAATGGGGCTCAACTTTGAGCTGAGGCTTAAACCCTTAGCAACGATTATTTCAACAATTGTTGTGAAGGATTTAAACTTCGGCTCAAAGTTAAACCGTCATTGTAAAAGTGGACCTAAGACGGTTTAACTTTGAGCCGAAGCTAATAATAATAATAATAATCGTTGCCAAGGCTTTAAGCCTCTGCTCAAAGTTGAGCCCCATTTGTAAAACTGGACCTGAGTCGTCTTGAGCTCGATGATTCTCCGGTCTAAGACTCTTCAATTTTTTGACTCGTCTTAGATGATCCAGGCTTAAGATTACGTCCGCTGAACTTTAAACAATTCGTAACTGCACCAATATGTCTGCAATTTTGGAACTAATTGGACCGTGGATTGCCAAAACGTGGGCAGTTTGAAGCTGAAAAAGTCAACGTAAAGAGTATCTGGGGAGGAAATCTCCCAACTTCTTTCGGGATGTATTTACGTAGAGCATTTCTTTTGGGGGATTGGGGGGGGGAGGAGGGAGGTTTTAGCGGAATAAAATCCTTCATATTATGATGATGGTTGATGGTCGTGGTGGTGAAGTACTCACGGTTGACTTATTGCCGTCCCCTTTTGGCCTTATTATGATCGTGCCGTGAATGTATAAGGCGTAGTTGAGTTGCAAACAAAATTCTCTCGCGCGATATTTATCAGGCTTCTTCTGCTTCCGGAATCATCATCTCCGGCCCCTGTCGGAGCGATTTCTCCGCGAAAGAATTCCTTCCCCGCAAATAGAAAAAGAAAAAAAAATATCGTGTCTTTAAAGGTTCGCTCGCCGTGAATTAGTTTTCGGCGAGACGTTGACAGAAAGGATATTAGACGCTGCTCGTCCTGACGCTCATCCAGCGATTCTATTGGCTCTTTTCCGGCCTGTCAATCAAGCGGTGCGGTTGTGCTGAAGACCGCAGGACTGACGGACCTGCGGATCTTCTGAATTTCGCGAGAGAATTTAAATTAAATAACAATTTCAAAAACAATATGCCGGACGCTTTAAACAATTCATACTCAAGGGCATTCCTCTTCATCTTAATTTGATTTTAAGTGTACAGGGTGCTGCGTTTTGAAACGCAACATAGGAAATCCCATGTTAATTTGAATGTGCTGGAATATTGCCTTTCCTAATTATTTTACTGCAAGATTCCGTTTAGACTTTTTAAAGTGCTCTTCAAGATGAATCCGTCTGTGAATTTTTCAACCGCTCAGTTTCAAGATATTTAAAAAAAAGAACAGTAACGAAATTCAATTTGTACCGAACTATCAGCACGGCCTTGATCAGTAAATGTTAGAATAAAGCTTTTTCTGTCAATCTTTTTCACAAACAAGTAGACTTACTAATGATCTGTCCAGTTTTCGCTATCATTAATCGAAGCTGTGCTGATAGTTTGGTATAAAATGAATTTAGTTACAGAATCTTTTTTTTTAAATAACTTAAAACTCAGTGTATGAAGAATTCTCCAACTTCACAGACAGATTCACCTTGAAGGACGCTCTAAGAAACCTAAATGAAATTTTGTCGTAAAATAATTAGGGAAGCCAATATTCGAGTACATTTAAATCAACATGGGATTTCCTATGTTGTTGCGTTTCAAAATGCAGCACCCCGTAGATTTGTTTGTATAATTTGGAAATCGAACAATTCCTAACGTTTAAAATGTATCTTAGTATATCAGATAAACGAATACTTTTGTGATTGTACCTAGATACACAAACAAAACAACAAAAACAAAAACAAACAAAAAGTACTATTTAGATACTGTACTTGCGCCTAGATATTTATTAACAACACCGTCCACAACCAATGTCTATACGCTCCAGAAGTTGTATTCATACGAAAGTTGTATTACAGTAAGCTGGGGGCCTCTAAATAGATTGTTTACGAAGTTTTCTTGAAGACAATCTTGATTAAAGCAGCACATTTATTAAGAGAGCAAAGGTCCGAAACTACAGCCCTGAAGTGGCGTGACGTGACAGAACTGGTGAACATGACGCATGTCACAATGATTCTTAACCAAAGCCTACACGCTTCAGACACTGTACGAAAGTAGAATGTAGAATGGTTCAAGCAGAGTAACGAGGTGATTGGCATAACGACAGTAAATGTTCTTGTGAAACGTAAGAGATCGTCTTAAACGTACGCAGAAGATGGAATGGGAACTAAGTTTTGATGATTGAGGCTCTGGAATCTTCGCCAATTTGATTGTTGGAGAGCTCACATTTCTGAATTCAGTTTTTAATAAAATGAAGAAAGGTTCAAGAAGAGGAATTGGGTGATTGGCATAAAAACAGTGAACGTCTTTGTGAAACGCAAGAGATCGTCCCAAAAGCATGATGATGAAGAAGACGAAATAGGCACTCTCAATATGAAAGGCCTTCAAGCTCTTCTCTTTGAACTTTTCTTTTCTTCTTATTTGCCTTCATTCCTTATGAATCTTTTTATTTGACCAAAATTGGGTAGATGCAGTGAAGTCTGATCGAATCCTCGAAATGGAAGGTGAAAAGTAAAATGCAAATCGAATTTTGATTTACACTCATCTTCTGTTTTGTATTTGAAATCTTTCTTTCCCTCTTATGACGAAAAGTGCAAGCCACTAAATAATATTTACCTTAGAGACGAAACGATTTTGGAATTCTGAGATGTTAAAAAAGCCAGGAAGAATGAAGGAGTTGTTCGAGTGGAAGACGAAGAAGAAGTATGAAGAATGGTTTGTAGAGAAGAATGAAGAATGAGATGAATAATGATTGAAGAAGAAAATGAAACGCAAGAGATCGTCCTAAAAGTATGAAGAAGATGGAATGTAAACCAATTTCTGATGATTGAGGCTCTGGAATCTTTCCCAAGTTGATTGTTGCAAAGCTCCCATTTCCTAATTGAGTTTTTAATAAAATAAAGAAAGGTGCATGAAGAGGAGTCAGGTTATTGGCATAACAACAGTGAACGTCTTTGCGAAACGTAAGAGATCGTCCCAAAAGCATGATGAAGAAGACGAAATAGACACTCTCAATATGAAAGGCCTTCAAGCTCTTCTCTTTGAACTTTTCTTTTCTTCTTATTTGCCTTCATTCCTTATGAATCTTTTTATTTGACCAAAATTGGGTAGATGCAGTGAAGTTTGATCGAATCCTCGAAATGGAAGGTGAAAAGTAAAATGCAAATCGAATTTTGATTTACACTCATCTTCTGTTTTGTATTTGAAATCTTTCTTTCCCTCTTATGACGAAAAGTGCAAGCCACTAAATAATATTTACCTTAGAGACGAAACGATTTTGGAATTCTGAGACGTTAAAAAACCCAGGAAGAATGAAGGAGTTGTTCAAGTGGAAGAAGAAGAAGAAGAAGCATGACGCATCATTTGTGGAGAAAAGAATGAAGGATGCGATGAATAATGGTTTAGGAAGAAAATGAAACGCAAGAGATCGTCCTAAAAGTATGAAGAAGATGGAATCTGAACCAAGTTCTGATGATTGAGACTCTGGAATCTTTCCCAATTTGATTGTTGCAAAGCTCACATTTCCTAACTGAGTTTTTAATAAAATAAAGAATGGTTCAAGAAGAGGAATGAGGTGATTGGCAAAACAACAGTGAACGTCTTTGCGAAACGCAAGAGATCGTCCCAAGAGCATGATGAAGAAGACGAAATGTTGAACTATGTTCTGACGAATGTTCTGAGGCTCTGCAATCTCATCCAGAGTGTGCCAGGAGCAAGAAATAAGGTAAAGCAAAGTAAGAATGGGCAGCCTGGGTTCAATACGACTTTTGATTTTTGCAAATTTCGTTTACAACCAGTAAAGTAGAGGTCTGGCTGAATCCAATAAGGAAATTGGAAAGTAGATTCTAATTTCTGACCTTAATTGACGGGTGCTCTAGAATTTTCACTTCACAAAGCACTTCCAGGAAGTGACCCGGATTATTAAAGATCTGGTTTACATCCTGCAAGGAAGGAGGTTTCAAACTCTTTGTTAATTTCGATTGTAAAGTGTAGGGTAAGTGTGGCTGAATCCGATCCGATGGGGGAAGGTTCTACAACAATTTTCAGAAGAAAGAATCCAAATTCATTAATTTCTCTTGTAGCAAAAACCACTGCTTGTAAGATTGGAAACATGCAAGTAACTAAGTCCTAAATACCTTAAAAGCGAAACGATTTTAGAATTCTGAGCTGTTAAAAACCCCCTGGAAGAAAGAAGGAACTGTTCAAGTAGCAGAAGAAGAAGAAGCATAATGAATGGTTCGTGGAGAAGAATGAAGTATGGTTCAGGAAGAAAATGAAGAGTGTTTCAAGAAGAAGAATGACATGATTGGCAAAACAACAGTAAACGTCTTTGCGAAACGCAAGAGATCGTCCCAAAAGCATGACGAAGAAGACGAAATAGACACTCTCAATATGAAAGACCTTCAATCTATTCTCTTTGAACTTTTCTTTTCTTCTTATTTGCCTTCTTCCCTTATGAATTTTTTATTTGACCAAAATTGGGTAGATGCAGTGAAGTCCGATCGAATCCTCGAAATGGAACGTGAAAAGTAAAGTGCAAATCGAATTTTGATTTTGACTTACCTTCTGTTTTGTATTTGAAATCTTTCTTTTCCTTTTATGACGAAAAGTGCAAGCCACTAAATAATATTTACCTTAGAGACGAAACGATTTTGGAATTCTGAGATGTTAAAAAAGCCAGGAAGATTGAAGGAGTTGTTCGAGTGGAAGAAGAAGAAGAAGAAGCATGACGCATCATTTGTGGAGAAAAGAATGAAGGATGCGATGAATAATGGTTTAGGAAGAAAATGAAACGCAAGAGTTCGCCCTAAAATTATGAAGAAGATGGAATGTGAACCAAGTTCTGATGATTGAGGCTCTGGAATCTTCCCCAATTTGATTGTTGCAAAGCTCACATTTCTGAATTGAGTTTTTAATAAATGAAGAATGGTTCGAGAAGAGGAATGAGGTGAAACACGTTACTTCGTCGTCGCGTCATTATATCGTTTATTTACGTCACAATTGACGTCAGAGGTACGTTATCGACATGACGTGATATGACTTGACATATAACGTGATTAAGACGTCGCTCAGACGTCTTTTGAATGTTAGAATAACGTCATTTTAGTAACAAAAATGACGGCAGTATAACGTCCTTTTCACGTCACTCAAATTAGATCACAAAAAATTTTAAGAAATGTTTTTTTCTTTGAAACAAACATTACTCAGAAGCGGACTTCAGCTTCAGGCTTAGCGTCTTTGATTCCGTAAAATGGCACTTTTTTATTTTTGCGGCTACATGACTTCGTTTTAATGTTTCTTCTTGCGATTCAATTCTACTCAACTAAGAGCAGTCAAACCTCAAGAAATTAAAAGAAAATTATTTCCTTTTTTTAGTTTTGGTTAATTTGTGCCCGGACCCGAAAGTATTTAAAGGACAGAGATTCGCATTACTAAAGACTACAGACTTCAGATTCAGGTTCAGCGTCTTCGATTCCCAAAAATGGTACAATTCAGCTCAATTAAGAGCAGTCAAACCGCAAGGAATTAAAGTTTTCCTTTTTTACTTTTGGTTGATTTGTGCGGACTCGAAAGTATTTAAACGTCAGAAATTCCTATTACTAAAATTTGTTGTAAAAACATTATTCTTCAGATTCAGGCTCAGCGTTTTCGATCACCTAAAATGGCGTTTTTTTTTTTCAATTTTCGCAACTACTTGACTTCGTTAATGTTCTTTTTGCGATTCAATTCAGCTCAACCAAAACCAAGTCAGATCGCAAGGAATTGAAAAAAAAATGTTTTTTTTTTGTTGTGGTTGATTTGTGCCGACCCAAAAGTACTTAAACGTCAGTGACTACTACTACGGAAATTCGTTATAAAGAGACATTCCCTCGTTTGCTACCCCCTCCTTAATTTCATCAGTGTTTCTTCTTCACAATTTAATTCAGCTAAATCAGAAACAAATTAGATCACAACAAATTTAAAGAAATGATTTCTTTTTTTTGAAAAAAGCATTACTCAGAAGCGGACTTCAGATTCAGGCTCAGCGTCCTTGATTCCGTAAAATGGCACTTTTTATTTTTGCGGCTACTTGACTTCGTTAACGTTTTTTAGCGACTGAATTCAACCCGGGTAAGAACAAGTCAGATCGCAAAGAATTTAAAAAAATGTTTATTTTAAACGTCAGAGATTGTTATTGCTAAAATATTGTAAAGAAACGTTCCCTCCCCCGCCCAAAGAAAAGAAAAAAAACATGTGATTTTAAATTCGAAATCAGCGTATTTGATTCCTTGTTTGCTACCCTTCTTTTTCTTCTTTGCAATTTAATTTAACTTATTGTAAGTCAAGAGCAAGTTAGATCACCAACGGTGGCTTTCACAAAAAAAATTGTTAATCGGCGATTCATTTAATTCTCTGATTAAGGAACGTTATTGGACGAAGTTAACAATAGATTTGAAACCATCAACTATTATTTCACCCAACCAATCACAGACTTTAATCACGCTGGTAAATTAGTCAGTACTTAAATAATTTTTGTGAAACTGGGAGTAAAACTTTTTAAAAAATGTCTTTTTTTAGTTAAATTATTTGATTAATTTGTGCGGATCCAAATCTATTTAAAGGTCGAGGGCTATTACTACTATTATTGAAATTTCATCACAAAGAAACATTGTGCAAATTCGGACTCAGCACCTTTGATTCCCTCGAATGGCACTTTTCATATTTGCGATCCCCACCTTGCCTCCCTCCGTCAGTGTTTCTTTTTCGCAAGTTCATTCAGTCAAGCTAAAAAAAGGCAAGTAACGCGTGTTCAACTGAAAATTTCACCGAGTTAGTTTTGATTCTTTGAAAAGAGTAGATATTCAATAAAAAATATTTCTAAAATCTGAAAACCAGTTCAATTTAACTGAAAAAAATTATGCTTACAATTACCCTGCTAGTTGGGAAGATATCTAGGTCTAAATATTTTTCGGAAAAAATAGATATTTTTCTGAAAAAATATCTATATCAGCGTATAGATACATATTTCTGAAAGTATATGTACACGTATATTTAACAACACTAGGCAGGTAGGGGACGTGCTAAATATTTGTTTTTTTTTTTTCTTCTCAACACTCACGTTTGCCTGCCCTTGCGCTGGCAGATGTGTTTTGGAAAACTTTAACAAAACGCAAAGAACTCTGCTGCACGTCTCCTTCCTTTAACACGCCGCGCCGCATTAACTTGGCCATCACATTTGTTGAAAAACTGCTGATGGAGAGGGACTAAAGAAATTTAATTTCAAAATCATTCTATCGCAGAAACACAAAGTTCCTCCGATTTTAATAAGTGTGGGCGAAGTGCACTTGCATAGTCAGAGTTTGTTCTGCCGAAATTGCTGAAGTTGCACGCCTGCACGTTCAGTGCAAATAGATTTTGGGATTTTGTGAGCCTTTTGGCTCTCCTGTTAGCTAGTTAACTCGAAATTAATATTTTGAATCGATTTGTGCAGGTCAGCAGTTTCAAGTTTGGGGCGGCTAGGAGCGAGTACCGAATGAGAGGATGAAGCACATCGAAAGAAGTTATAGGATGAAGAGGGACTGGAAGATGGATGGATGGACTTGACCCGCCGGGGTGAAGTATACATCAAAAGAAACACGAGGATGAAGATGGATGGATGGATATGAGCCGCGAGGATGAAGTTACTTCAAAAGGAACACGAGGACGAAGCGAACGGCTTCGAAGTAAGGAACAGAAGAATGAAGATCCCCCTCATTCTCAGGGGCAAACCTACAAGAATGTTTAGAAAATTCTAGAGTTTGGTAAGTGCAATATGCTGCATTCGCCACAAGGTTCATGATAATTCGAGCAGATCATTTTAAATCATTTAAATAACGTACCTAGTTTCATTAAAAAATAATAATGTTTTATATACGCAAGTAAATATTTTTTTGTTGCACTCTGTGGTTGCAATCTGTAATAATTTGTTTCTCTTGGCATTTTTTATTTAAATAAAGGGGTTTTTAATATGTGAAGTTTTTTATTTATTTTTTTTTCTCTCTGTCAAGATCGAGCAACTTACAAGAGTTGGCGCAGCAGGAACCTTCAGGATGTCGCCCTCTAGCGGTTGTAGGTAAAAAAAAGAACTATTTGGCAGAAATTTAGAAAATTACTTCATAATTTTTAGAGACATTTCAGAGGTAAGTAAACGCGGTGGAGAGGTTTCACAAAAGCTTGACTGATCGGTGAGTAATAATTCGTTGGTGGTTCCTCTTAAAGACCGTACTACAGACTTGTAACTGCGCCAAGTAACCAACAGCGCAGTGAACCGCGTCGCGGATATTGCGGCGAACACCTTTAAGATATTTTTAAGACGTTCGCGATTCGTTCATTGCGCGGTTCATAACCTTGCGCAGTTACATGTCTGTACGGTCTTTGAAATGGCGGTGTTACATCTTAGAGTAACAACCGTGAGAGGGCGCCTTGCCTCTGCGATCAATACAGAAGTATTTCACTTATAACAATCCCCCGCCCGGTGTTTGTGTTGATTAAAAACAAAAATCCAAAACTCATTTCTACAAAATTGTTTGCTAATATACAAGGCCATTTAATTAATTACACTTCATTTAGTTCTTTATGTTACGGTTTTAAAAACTGTATGAACAAGTGTTTGGTAGCTGAGGTGGTAAGGCGTCGCCTGATAACCGAGAGGCCGCGGGTTCAAAACCGGCTGGGCGAAAAGAAATTTTAATTTTTGTACTAAAGAAAATGCAAGCAGAAAAAAAATAATCCTTTCAGCAAAAAAGATTTTCTGTTCTTGGGGAATAAGGGAGAACCAAATCCTTCCGCAAACTAAAATCTCCGAGCTTACACACTTCAAGCTACCGATCAATAGATGTCGCCACTGCGCACCTGAAGAATTTTTCCTCAAAAGATTTAAAAAAGTGCGATATTTCGATTACGTAATCGAAATTCGACTCTGTGACGTCAAACCTCTCACTACAACTCACCACCTATCAGGCTATATAAGCCAGGCATGCATTAGGGAGGTTGGTGGGGGAGGGTGGTTGGCAACCAAAAACACTCACATTTCGACCCATATGTACTGTATTATAAACACTCACATTTCGACCCATATGTACTGTATTATAAAAGTTTTAGTTTGACATTCTTTAATAATAATGATGAGGGGGAGGAAGGACCCCCGGGGAAAGTATCTCCCTTTGGGAAAGTGTAATATTATTTAAAATCTCATGCTCAACCAACACTCGCCACGCATTAGCAATCTTACAGAAACCTGTAAAATTGCTAGGCTTTAAGCTATCGATTGATAGATGGCGCTTCTGTGAGCGCGAAGCATTTTTGTCTGCGTCTTCTGATTTGTTGGATAAATATGAAAGTCCTGGGTGTGTATCGTCTGATAACATTCCGTTTTTAACTGGCGCGCCTTAGTTGCCTTACAGCTACCTGCGCGAAATGTCAGCAGTGTTTAAGCTAGCGATTGATAGATGGCGCCTTTGATTTTCTGAAGCATTCGACATTTAATTTAATGCACGGAGTTTCTTTTAGATTTTTTTATGACGTAGGTTTTGTGTCTGTAGGATGGACGATTTCTCAGGCGAAAAATTTGGTGGTTCTAAAAAGAACCGTTTGAGATGAGAGCGGCGCTCGACGACGACACGATAGGTGGTGGTGGTGGTGCTGGGGGGAAACTTCCCTTGGCCCTGGATTCTCGATGGTCCAGACATAACATCACAGGAGCCGTCATTGTGGAATTATCTTTTCCTGCGTTAGGGCCCCGGCAATATTTCTTCCTGGATCCGGTGAAGACTCCGAGCGCCCCCTGGCGGTCAACCTGATATAAGGAAACTGTAAAACAAAGAAGAATTAGTCTGTGTACGTCAAACGACGCAGAATTAGGCTTTCTTTTGTCCGAGTTGTTGAATTATTGAATTAGTTGCAATCGCAGTGGACTTCCGCATCTCTTTCGGCCTTGTTTGGGGTCTCCTCAACAGTTAAATTAATACCCACCCGATTTGGTTCTTGTAATAGAGGCGGCCACTGTCTACAATTGAATTATGTCTAACCCTGTCTGTTTAATTTTAAATAAATGAGTTACGAAGAATTTTGTCTTTTCTTTTTAAGTCTTGGAAAATTAATCTTATTGAATAAAGGTTCGTTTCACGGCTAAACATGTATACTGTTGACATAGTCGAGAAACGAACCCTTTAACGAAGTACAATCAGCGCCTCTGGTGGGCAATAGCCGAAGCTTGCTGTATGCACAGCGCCTCTGGTGGACGGTAGTCGAAGCTTGCTGTATATTTTGCGGTTTGCGACTCGGCTAAAGGGGTAGCATTTAGTCGAGATGCAAACCCGAAACATGAAATAGGTAAAAATTGCAATGTATTGTAAGGTTTGCGTCTCGACTAAATGGGACCCCTTTAGCCGAGTCGCGAACCGCAAAATATACAGCAAGCTTCGACTACCGTCCACCAGAGGCGCTGTGCATACAGCAAGCTTCAGCTATTGCCCACCAGAGGCGCTGATTGTACTTCGTTAAAGGGTTCGTTTCTCGGCTAAAAATGTTGCTTACAACAGAAAATAAACGATTGACTTAGTCGAGAAACGAACCCTTTAACGAAATACAATCAGCGCCTCAGGTGGGCAATAGCCGAAGCTTGATGTATGCACAGCGCCTCTGGTGGACGGTAGTCGAAGCTTGCTGTATATTTTGCGGTTTGCGACTCGGCTAAAGGGGTAGCATTTAGTCGAGATGCAAACCCGAAACATGAAATAGGTAAAAATTGCAATGTATTGTAAGGTTTGCGTCTCGACTAAAAGGGACCCCTTTAGCCGAGTCGCGAACCGCAAAATATACAGCAAGCTTCGACTACCGTCCACCAGGGGCGCTGTGCATACAGCAAGCTTCGACTATTGCCCACCAGAGGCGCTGATCGTACTTCGTTAGAGGATTCGTTTCTCGGCTAAACATATTGCTTACAACAGAAAATAAACGATTGACTTAGTCGAGAAACGAACCCTTTAACGAAATACAATCAGCGCCTCTGGTGGGCAATAGCCGAAGCTTGCTGTATGCACAACGCCTCTGGCGGGCGGTAGTCGAAGCTTGTTGTATATTTTGCGGTTCGCGACTCGGCTAAAGGGGTAGCACTTAGTCGAGATGCAAACCCGAAACATGAAATAGGTAAAAATCGCAACGTATTGTAGGGTTTGCGTCTCGACTAAACGGGACCCCTTTAGCCGAGTCGCGAACCGCAAAATATACAGCAAGCTTCGACTACAGTCCACCAGGGGCGCTGTGCATACAGCAGGCTTCGACTATTGCCCACCAGAGGCGCTGATTGTACTTCGTTAGAGGGTTCGTTTCTCGACTATGTCAATAGTACTTTAGAATTTTTTTTTATGACGTATGCTTTGTGTCTGTGGAATTGTGACGATTTCCCAGGCGAGAAATTTGGTGGTTATAAAAAGAACCGTTTTAGGCGGGAGCGCTCGACGACGACACGATATGTGGCGGTGGAGGTGCTGGGGAGAAACTTCCCTTGGCCCGGGATTCTCGGTGGTCAAGACGTCACTTCACAGGAGCCGTCTTTTCCTGCGTTAGGGCCCCGGCAATATTTTTTCCTGGGTCCGGCGAAGACTCCAAGCGCCCCCTGGCGGTCAACCTGATATAAGGAAACTGTAAAACAAAGAAGAATTAGTCTGTGTACGTCAAACGACGCAAAACTAGGCTCTCTTTTGTCCGAGTTGTTGAATTATTGAATTAGTTGCAACCGCAGTGGACTTCCGCATCTTTTTCGGCCTTGTTTGGGATCTCCTCGGCAAAGGAGCAGAGCTCGTAGAAACTCCACCGCAATGCACAAGTTAAAGATGCAGCAATTAAATTAATACCTAGCCGATTTTAATTTCGTTAAAGGGTTCGTTTCTCGACTAAGTCAATCGTGTCTTGCCTCTGGTAAATGAAATTTTTAGCCGAGAAACTAACCCTTCGTCGAAGTACAATCAGCGCTTTTGGTGGGCAATAGCCGAAGCTTGCTGTATGCACAGCGCCCCTGGCGGATAGTAGTCAAAGGTTGTTGTATATCTTGCATTTTGCAACTCGCCTAAATGGGTCGTACTGGTCGTTAAAGTTTTACTCATGTTTGCTAGTTTTAGTATCATTGTAATTAACTATTTTTTTTCATTTTCTTTTATTTGTGGTAGTTGTCGAACGGGGTCCTCAGTCATAGATTTGTCAGTTGACAGGAGCGACAATATATTTTATATAAGTAAAGAGTTCCATGGCTTTGTTACTTCCAAACCTCCTCGCCGTTGAAGGGAAAGCAGTTTCGAATTTCGTCCCCAACACTGAAGGGTACCTGAAGTGAATCTCGACCACCCCCGAGAAATATCTCGAGCGCAGCGCGAACCCACGACCTTACGATTGCAAGGCCGGTCCCTTACCACTTCTTTTTAGTTTAGATTTATTTTGTTCTTAAGCCGTTTCACAATTTGAAATTGTATTTAGGTTCTTCCATCGATCGCATCTATTTACTAACTTATAAATGGATGTTGAACGTAAATTAAATTAAAAAGAAAAAAATAAAAACACATAGATACATAAAAAAGGAGTTTTTTTTTAATTTAACTGCGCACATAGGTACAAAATTAAAAAAAGTATACAAGACTAGAGCAATGACTAGATCAGTAACAATAACAACCACATAAATCAGTCGACGAAGGCGATTATAAAATAATGATGTGATATGGATAATGATTTTAAAAGTCGTATCAACAGCCCTGCTTCGACAAGTCTTTTTTCTTCTTCGGCGCCAAACAGCGAAAGAAAATAGTTCTGAGTTCCCTGCTGGCGTTAAATCTTTCAGTTCCGACGAGTCAGTTAATCGGGTTTTCCAGGTCTTCAGAGTTCAATTGGGCAACTCAATCTGACCATCGTGTTCTTCTGCGTGCGATCGTTTCCACAACCGTCTTCCCTGGTGACGGTAAGTGACACCAACGACGCCACAGACGATGGTTTCTCATGGTTTCAAATCAACAGTCCTCCTTTTTTCTTTGGAGTGAAGATCTAAACCGCATGGCCAAAGAAAGGTCTGAAGTACATGGTCTCTGCGGGGGTTAAATCTTCCAGTCCCGAATTGAGCGGGTTTTCCAGGTCTTCCGAGTTAATTTGGGCAGATGGGGAGGGCTCGATCGACCTAATCGAGCGCCTGAGGGCCGCGCCACCATCTTCTTCAGGCAGCGATCTCTTGCTGATCCTCTCCATGCCCGTGAGAAGGACTTCGTCTTCCCTGGTGATGGTCGGTTTGCACGAGGCGAAACCAACGGCGAGGCAGACGATCACCGCCGATAATAACAAAGTTGTATTCACCATTTTTTTTGGATTTTGCTAAGTGTTCACTTGTGTGCTCGTAAGCTCTGAATTGTTAATGCTGCTGGAAGGCGAGGACTCCTTTATATACTTCTTGCCCAAAAAACTATGACGGCAGTCTCTAGAGTATCTAATTGGGCAATGACGCGGATTTCGGTGATAATTTTTTTGCGTGCGTAAATGCTGCTGTTTGTTTGTGGACTTCGCTTGTAGACGTTTAATTAAAAAAACAAAAAAAAAATGTAAACATCAGGTTTGCGTCAAACAAAAATATTGGGAGTGTCTACCAAAACATAAGTTTTTTTTCCACCGCCGCATTCCAATTATGATTAGAACTGATTATGAGTGACTGGGCAGTTTTTCTTTTCTTTAAAAAGAAAGTCAGCCATCAACATGGTAGGTACATAGTTCAAAAATATATGAATTTTTGGTCAAAACAGTTCGAGTAAGGTTTGCGTACTCCCCCAAGAAAAGAAAACTAATCGAAGCGCTCTCTAGATCGACGAATCCGAACCAGTCAAGAAGCAGACGTTTTGAATCCAAATTGAGGAAGAAAACTTCGATTTTCATAAGATAAGCAAAGAAAAAGAAAAAATTTTAGGAATGTATGAGATCATTTAAGGGCGTGTTCACATTGTGAGTGAAAGGGGAAGACCAATAATGAAGACAATCATACCCTCTCTCCCTCACCCTCCGTCTCTGTATCCAGATCTAATCAATTTATTTGCTAGGCTTCTCAACCCAGTGACGGTCTTAACAGCTGCGAGGCCCCGGACAAAAGAGGCCCTTTGGGTTGGATTGGTTGAGAAATCACCCCCCCCCCTCCCACTTGCGATAAAGAAAACGTATTCTTTTTGTAATCTACAAAGCAAAAAAATACTAAATAAATTAAAAAGGTATTTTTTTCTGTTGTTGGATTTGGTTAACCTTGAAATTGTTCGACCTGCGCTTTACTCGTTGATCGACCAGTGCAATTATTGGTGCGGATTAAAGAGGTCCTGCTGTATTTTAGAAATTGAAACGTGTCAAAAAATATAGGTTAAAATGCAAAAAATTTAAAAAAAAACGATTAAAGTGAAGTTCGACCAATGTCAGGGTCAACCAAAATCAACCTAACAACTGAACTCCCTTCTATCCAACCAGAGCAAAAATAAAATAAAATAAAATCGAAAAACAAATAAAAAATTAAGTGGAAAAAAGTTTTCGAGATCAACCCAACCCAATTCCATTCAATTCCAAGTAGAAAAAATTAAAACAAATTAAACACCTCAACCAAATCTCAAGGTCAACTGAACTCTCCCAACTTATTACATATTAAATTGCACTCCATTCTACACAAATAAAACCATTTAAAAAAAATACTTTTTAAAAAATGTTAAAATTTATGTATGGGTTGAAGTTAATTTAAACAAATCTCAAGGTCAATTCAATCCATATAATACAAGTAAAATATTAGAAATTACTAGAAAAACTAAAAGAAAAGATTTAAAAATAATTAAAAATCATTTTGGTAGCCGGTTGCAATTTTAGGAAAAAGTACGCCAAACGGTTAGCAATAGTTGCCCGTTTGACGTAACGGTTGGCAACACTGTCCGACTCTAAAATCACATACGAAATTTGCCTGTGACGGTTATTTTTTAAGTTGCTAGTTGATTTCATTTAAACCTGTTCAATGTTAAGCAAAAATTTGTCAAAGTTCTTAACACAAGTTTTGGAAAAATAATTCAAATTAAAAGAAAAATGTGGCAACTGTGGAATTACTCAACAATACTTTTCCCGCAATCGATTTCACAATTTATGAGAAGCATATAAGTGATACACTTTTTTTTTGAGGCAACTGTATAAATTCACGTGATTTTTTTTTTTTTTTTAGAAAAGAGGCGCCAATTATTGTTTACAAGCAAACTTAAATTCTAAGGAAAGGCACAATACTATTGTGGACTAAAATAAATAAAATCTAGTCCTCTTAGAACAGATGTTATTCTTGAAATAAGAGCGGGACTGAAACAATAATTCAAGAGATCCGACTGAACAAGCGCTTCTAATATATTTATTTTATACAGACGTGCAAAATATTTCCGCATTTATATGATTGCAGATCTTATGCAAACTTTCGATAATCTGAATTCTGACCAACTGTCGTGGGTTAAAAAATTGAAAAATTCACGCATTGTAGATGGCGCGGGGCCCCTAAAAAAGCGAGGCCCCGGGCGATTGCCCGGCTTGCCTGCCCCCAAAGCCGCCACTGTCTGAACCTAACAACTGCCTTAATTAAATTAAATTAAATTAAACTGAACGAAATTAACCAAGGAGTAGTCAGTCAGGGCCGTAGCTAGGGAGCGCCGAGGGAGGGAGGCTGAGCCTGCCCTAGAAAGTTTTAAGCCTGCCCTACGATGGCCCAAACTTACATAAAAATGTTTTAAAAATACGTAAAATCGTTGGAATGAAAACTTATAGAATATAGTACAATAAGTCCCCACCCCCATGGGATATTTAGTCTGACTACGGCCCTGTAGTCAGGTCTAGTGAGACGTTCCCACTCAACCTAATCACATTCTGAATAATTACTAATCCTGAGAATGGCTTTTAACAACAGAAAAAAAAAAATTAACGTCAAAATAAAATTATATACCTATACTCTTTTCCGATTTAATTGCAAAATGATGCCGAAAAAGTGTTGCGGATGTAACTCAAAGGCAGCCGAACACCGGATAAATGAACATCTTTTACACCACTTCAAGGTCGATGACGACTTTGAAGTTTCAAGCAAAAGAGAGACGGAGCAATTTATAAAAGAAAAACAAATATCTACTCCTATTATTTTATTTTTAGATGAAAAAAAAAAGAAGCAAACAATTTAGAAAGCTTTAAATATGAGAAAATTCAAATAAAAAAAAATTTATTTCATATAACTAACTGCACTTCGTGTTAAAATTAAACACACGGGTACTAGAGGGGAGCGGTTCATACCCTGCGGATGACCAGAAGAATGTATTAAAGGGGCAGAATCTTTGATTAACGTGGCCATTAACGAAGCAGACTTTTGAAAAACGAACTTCAAAAATTATTGTGTTACTCTTAACGAAGGCAAACACTCTTTAAAAATTATTTTCCCCCAAGAATCAACTATGAATACCTACTTTAAATTAAAACTGGGAGAGAATCTCTAATTAACGTGACTATTAACGATGCAGACTTTACACAAACGAACATTAAAAATGACTGTGTGACTATTAACGAAGTCAAACGCCTTTGAAAACTTATTTTCTCCAAGAATTAACTGTAGTATGCATTACAAACTACTTTAAATTAAAATAGGGAAAGAATTTTTAAGTAACGTGACTATTTACGACGCACACCTTGCATAAATGAACTTAGAAATGACTGTGGGATCATTAACGAAGTCAAACGTCTTTTAAAATCATTTTTCCTCAAGAATTAAGTATGATATCCATTGCAGAGTGTTGAAGAATAGAACTGGGAAAAAATCTAATCTTTGATTAACGTGGCCATTAACGAAGCAGACTTCTCACAAACGAACTTCAAAAATTATTGTGTCACTCTTAACGAAGGCAAACACTCTTTAAAAATTATTTTCCGCCAAGAATCAACTGTTATTATGCATTACAAACTATTTTAAATTAAAACTGGGAGAGAATCTTTAATTATCGTGACTATTAACGATGCAGACCTTGCACAAACGAACATTAAAAATGACTGTGTGACTATTAACGAAGTCAAACGCCGTTTAAAACTTATTTTCTCCAAGAATTGACTGTAGTGTGCATTACAAACTACTTTAAATTAGAATTGGGGGAGAGTCTTTAATTAACGTGACTGTTAACGAAGCAGACCTTGCATAAACGAACGGTTCATATCCTGCGGATGACCAGAAGAGTATATTAGAGAGGAGCGGTTCACACCCTGCGGACGACCAGCAGAAAATACTACTTCCGTTACTCATTTTTTCTTCGGCCACTCGACAACAACGAAAAACGAACGAACACCTCGGCATTGGCAACTTTGTGAATCATACAAACAATTTTCGCACAGTATAACGTCAAACTCCTGCCCACCTAAGGGCACGCTTTAAATCTCTGCGATTTTTATAATTTCCATCAGCATTTACAAGTGACAAGTGACATTCTCATCTGAAAATTCGACGTTGATTTAGTTATGGTTATTGGTTATTTCCAGCTGACCTTGAGAGATGAATGAATTCCCATTGGATTCTCTGGCTATTTAATATTAATTAAAAAACTTTCACCGTAATTATTTTCAACATATAAAATAGCGACATCTTACTATCGGTTATTGACCTAACATTGCAGTAGGATAGACAAATTGAAGCGGGATTTGGTCCTAATGAGTTGACAGCAAGCATGGCCGCCTTGCATGGGGGACTCATTAGGAGCAAATCCCGCTTCAATTTGTCTATCCTACTGCAATGTTAGGTCAATAACCGATAGTAAGATGTCGCTATTTTATATGTTCATCATTCTTACATCGCATTTGCGAATAAATTGGGCAAGTCGTTTTTGGTCTGCAGTGGGAATGTCGAGCTACGTTTCTGCTGAAGAAGCCCCAAGCAGGGCTGAAACAGCTGTCCAGAGGCTGCTCGAGGTTCTCACTGCAATCAAAAACGATTTGCACAAAATTTTTCTAAAATGTAATTATTTTCGTATTACATTGAAGCTGAACTTCAGGCTGTCTGTATCCCTCTCACAACACCTGAAGAGAGAGAGAGAGACAGAGCAGACGACTATGATATAACTATCTTCCCCTCAGTAAACGATTCACTTCAATTATATCGTTGTGTTTTGGTGCACAAAAATTCCTGAATACGATCCTAATCTTAACGCAATTCACAAATGGACTTTTTTTGTAGTTCTCTCTTACTACACATAAAAGAAAAGCGCTTTTAATAAATGTACTATGACGCTCATTTAAAATTATACTCCCGCATGCGAACCACACCCTTAAAAACATTCACCGCAAGCGTTTGAAACAGTCCCTCAGAGCTATCACCTCTCATTTGAGGTAAGGGCTACGAAATTGTCAAATGGCATCATTTTAGTTGAACGTCGTAGTACACACAACACAAACACATTAAAACAATTCAAGAAAACATTTTGCTTTGGGATCCAAATTCAAAGGTTTAATAGTTCAGATTAGACGAAAAAAAAGGGCAAAACAAAAAAGATTTTTAATATTATTATTAATATTAAGAACAGCAGCCAATATTTTAATTTTCTTTCAAGTAAAATGAAGAATTCTTGAGAATTCATTATACTAAAAATTCGACAGTCGTAAAATTTAGAAAAGAAGAAAAGGAAGATGGGAAGGGGGAAGTGAGCAAATTATAATTCTGGGGGGAAGGCGAACGAATCATTCCCGGATTTCTTAAGAAATCTGACGTGCATATTAAGAGAGGACTTTCAAGAAGAACTTTGTGAGCATGTGTTAATTGTGTTCGTCAGGATTTATGTTTGCTGACTAAAAAGGTGTTTCTTTTTAATAATGGGAAAAAAAAATGAAGTCACCATACCATCATATAGAAAAGTTTTTTTTCTCTTTCATCCTCGTCCGGACCTGGCAATTATATCAATAGAAATTTTGATTTCATTTTCTGTATTTCAAAACTTTCTTCATTTCTTCTTAAATAAAATTCAAATATTTGTTTTATTTATTTATTTTTTTTTTCTTGGAGCAGGTGTACTTTGAACTGTATTTCATTTATTTTATTATTTGCTTTTGCATTTTTTACTTGTTTCAGCAATCTACATAATATTCTGCAGATGTTTTCTTACTTCGTTATTTCTCTTTCGTTTTATGTGAATGTTTGTCCTTGCACTTCTTTTTCACTTCGCCTTTTTTCGAATATCCCCTTCACTAGAAACCGTATCCTTCATCCTCGCTAAGTCATTGCTTTTACTAAAGCGACGCTCTTTTGCATTTCCTTTCTTTCTTCTCTAACGATTTTCTACCATTGATTAACTCTTTTTTTTTTCATTTTACATACTCAGTGCAGTTTTTGATTCGATCTTCGGCTTTTGTTCTTCTTCCGCCTGCCTTTTTTGAAGTTCGTTTCAAAAATATCTTTGATTGGGACTCTTCTCCCATCTTAATAGGAACTCTTCTCCCATCTCAACATATCTATGTCTAGACCTCTGTTAACCTTGATATACTTCATCTTTACTCCCTAAGTTTATCTGGAGTACTATTCGTTCCAGCTTTTACAAATGAAAAAAATTAATTGTAAACAACTTGGAAAGCCATGCAAGGATGCATTCAGGTCCTTTTCTTTTAAATGAATCGATGTGTGCATAATCGTGTTCAGTTCAAATTTATTGTGTTGAGAAAAAAACAAATAACTTTCTCTAGATTTTTATTTTAAGTAACTATTGGCTTCAGGAGGCTTCAGATATCCTTATCTGAAAGAATTTCAAGACCATAATTCACTTAAAATAAAAGTTCAGAAAGTTATTTGTTGTTTCCTCAACACAATAAATTTGAACTGAACACGATTATGCACACATCGATTCAATGAAAGAAACGAAAACTCCAAGGACGACCAACGGTTCCCAATAAAATTTACCAAAAAATAATTGAAATTAAATTAATAAGGAATGAACTTTCTTTTTTCAGAACGAGAGAAGCATCGCCTGCCTAATCGATGTGCCAAGCCAAAACGAAAGAGCGTTCATTTTTCTTTTTTCCCTTGGGAAAATCCAGTAAATTGCAGTTAACCTCACGAGGAACACAAACGATAATATTGACATTTCTTTCCAGATTTAACACCTTGTGCAAACGGGACTATAAATAGCCCACATTTACGCACACGGGAATTAACACGGTGAAATTCGCGTCAATCTTCAATTAGAGTGTATTAGTCCACGTACGCCATACCTCGCCGCCCAGGAGGTATTTAAGGAAATCCTCGCCGTTCCAGGTCATTAACAATTCTTCAGCTTACGAGCGCAGAATATTATATTACCAAGTGAAACAAGAAAACGAGCAAACAAATCAAAAATGGTGAAATCAGTTGTTGCTTCTTCGTTGGTGTTGGCGGTAATCGTCGTCAGTGTCTTCGTCGACTTCGCCTCGTGCAAACCCACCATCACCAGGGAGGATGAGGTTTTCCTCACCGGAATGGAAAGGATCAGCAAAAGATCTCTGCCTGAAGACAGCGTTCCACGTCACACGCAAAACGTCAGAAGTCAGAAACCCGGCTTGGTTTTCATCGCTCGAATTATAAGGTCAATCGAGCCGTCTCCGGCGGCTCAAATCACCGCCGAAGACCTGGAATCTCCCAGGAACTTCGGGGATGAAGACCTTACGCAACAAGAAACCATATACTTCAGACCGTTCTTTGGCCACAGCAGCGCCTAGAAGAATCCTGAACTCACAAAAACACTCGTCAAAGCCGGGCTGTCGATACTTCGCACTACACATCACATCACTATTTATTTATTCAAGCACGTCCCCATCCAATCGTTTATTTATTTCGTTATTTATTTGTATTATGGAACAAGCTAGTCATTTTTGGCTCTGATTTATTATTATATCTTTTGTAATAAATGTTTTTACATATTTACTTTTGCATTTTTTATTCTATTTTTATGTCTTGCGTGATAAGATGAGAGGGGACAAGAAAGCAATTTGAAACACAATAATAATAAAAAATAAATCGACAACACTATGAGATTGCTGTTACTAAAAAAAAAAACTTTGATTTAATTGAGTGAATGTAAATGAGAGTTCATTCCACTTCTTCTTTATTTGCGTTTCGTGAAATGGTGACGGATTATTATAATTGAATTTGAAAAATGAAATGGAGTCGATATAATAATCGTGTTCAGACCAAATTTACTGTGTCGAGAAAGAAACAAATAACTTTCTCTAGATTTTTATTTTAAGTAATTATTGGCTTCAGGAGGCTTCAGATATCCTTATCTGAAAGAATTTCAAGCCCTTAATTCACTTGAAATAAAAGTCCGGAAAGTTATTTGTTGTTTTCTCAACAGAGTAAGTTTGAACTGAACACGGTTGTGCACTCATCGATTCAATTATGTTTGTCAGAAATACACAGTTGGAGAATCTGTCAGAAAGGGTACTGTGTAGAAAATTTAAAAAAAATAACAAAATTGGAGGTACCATAAGTCAACTGATAGGGGAAAGATAAATAAATGGGAGGGAAAAGAGGAGATCCTGCGGAGAATCATGAAAGAAGTCAAGGCGAGACGTACGGCAAGTAGGTAAACGAAAGAAAAAAGAAAATATTGTATTTTATTAACAAGAAGTAGATTCTGAAGAAGTTAAAATGGACATTGAGAAAAGAAAAATAAAATAAACAAAACAAGTGTGAATGAGTTTTGAATAATAATGATCAAAGAAGAATAGAAAGGTGTAAGAGCAAGAAAAAAAGAAAAAGAATTTTGGCGAGAACTTTGTACTCATGCAGACTTTAAAAAAATAGGAACGACTTTCAGTACGCGAAGATAAAATGAATTGTTTGACCTTCTTTCCATTCCAAAATTTTGGTAACTTTGTCTTTCCTTTCATTTGAATTCTTACGTACCTCTTTGTTTATTATTATTTTTTTAAATTAGAAACGAACAAAACTCATAATGATCGATGGTTTCTAATGGACTTGCCTTCAAAAAAATATGTTCAATACCATACTGTTCGTTATTATTAGGAGAAATCTTATTTATTACTCCTATTTGTTGTTTATTCATTATTTAAAACTAGATTTCAATTTCTTTATTTGAAATTACGCTTTCTGTTGCATGCTTTGCTCTTCCTATTTGCTTATCTTTGTCTTTTACTATTGATTTATTTCTTTCTAGTTCGTAAAAGTCACTTTTTTTCGTTTCTTTAGTTACTTTTTATTTTATTATTTTTGACATATTTAATATCTGTTCATTACTTCCGGCACTGTTGCCATTTAGTGATTTCATTGTCAGTTTGGTGACATTTCTAGTAATTTAATTATACTTCTACTATTTTTTGAGATTTAAGTTTTTTTTTTTAATTTATAATTATATTATTTTATTCCTTGTTTTCTGGATTGAGTTTTGTTTCAAGTAATTTGTTAGATTTTTTTATTTTTCATTTTTTGCTTCTGCAGGGGCACAGTTAAGTTGGCTTGGGTTCAGTTGGCTTTACCTTAGCTTGGGTTGGGCTGAACTTCTACTGTTTTGATTTTTGAGATAATTTTTTTTTGTTTTGAGGTTTTGAGTCTAAATTATTTGTTTGGATTGATTCGAATTGAGTTAGCCTTCATTCTAATTGAGGTTAATCTTTTTAGTGTTTTGAAGTTTTCACATTTTTTTCTTTCTTTCAACTTTTGATAATTTTAATTTATATTTTCAATTAGTGAATTTCTTGCTTGAGTTGAACTTAAATAGAGCTGAGTTTTAATAATAATTATTTGCTTTAAATAAGCTCGTTTATAGAGTTAGGCAGAATTGAATTAGATTGACCTTGAGCTATGCGGGTTCTATTTCAGCAGAGCCCTTGTTCTTTTTTTAATTTTTTGTTTCATTTTTTTGGACTTTGAGTCATCATTATTTTGACCGTCAATTTCTTTGCTAGGATTGAACAGAGTTAAGCTGAGTTGAGTTGACTTGACCTTAAGCTGAGAATTAGGTTGACCCTGAGCTGTACGATGTCAGCCGAGTCCTCGTCTTTTATTTTTTGTGTTATTTTTTTTTTAATTTTGAGTTTTCATTATTTTGGTCGTCATTTTTCTTGCCAGGGTTGAACAAAATTAGACGTTGAGTTGAGTTTTCCATTCCAAAATTTTGGTAACTTTGTCTTTCCTTTCATTTGAATTTTTACGTACCTCTTTGTTTATTATTATTTTTTTTTAATTAAAAACGAACAAAACTCATAATGATTGGTAGTTTCCAATGGACTTGCCTTCAAAAAATAAGTTTAATACCATACTGTTAGTTATTATTAGCAAAAATCTTATTTATTACTCTTATTTGTTATTTATTTATTATTTAAAATGTTGCTTGCTTCTTCAAAACTTTCTTTCTCGATTTATTTTCATGCTTTGCTCTTCTTATTTGCATATCTTTGCCTTTTACTATTAATTTCTTACTTTCTAGTTCGTAAAAGTCACCTTTTTCGTTTCCTTAGTTACTTTTTATTTTATTTTTTTAATTTTTTACATATTTAATATCTATTCATTACTTTCGGCACTGTTTTGCCATTTAGTGATTTCATCACTGGTTCTAGTGATTTCATTGTCAGTTTGATGACATTTCTAGTAATTTAATTATACTTCTACTACTTTTTAAGATTTAAGTTTTTTTTTTCTTTATTTATAATTATATTATTTTTTTCCTTGTTTTCTGAATTGAGTTTTGTTTCAAGTAATTTGTTAGATTTTTTTTTTAATTTTTCATTTTTTTGATTATATAGGGGCATAGTTAAGTTGGCTTTACCTTGGCTTGGGCTGAACTTCAATTGTTTTGATTTTTGAGATAATTTTTTTTTGTTTTGAGGTTTTGAGTCTAAATTATTTGTTTGGATTGATTCGAATTGAGTTGGCTTTCATTCTAATTGAGGTTAATCTTTTTAATGTTTTCAAGTTTTCACATTTTTTTCTTTCTTTCAACTTTTGATAATTTTAATTTATATTTTCGATTAGTGAATTTCTTGCTTGAGTTGAACTTAAATAGAGCTGAGTTATAATAATAATTCTGTTTTAAATAAGCTCTTTTATAGAGTTAGGCAGAATTGAATTAGATTGACCTTGAGCTGTGCGGGTTCTATTTCAGCTGAGCCCTTGTTCATTTCTTAATTTTTTGTTTCATTTTTTTGGGCTTTGAGTTATCATTATTTTGACCGTCAATTTCTTTGCCAGGATTGAACAGAGTTAAGCTGAGTTGAGTTGACTTGACCTTAAGCTGAGAATTTGGTTGACCCTGAGCTGTACGGGGGGTTCAATGTCAGCCGAGTCCTCGTCTTTTATTTTTTGTTATTTTTTTTTAACTTTGAGTTTTCATTATTTCGGTCGTCATTTTTCTTGCCAGGGTTGAACAAAGTTAGGCGTTGAGTTGAGTTGACCTTGAGCTGAAAATTAGGTTGACCTTGACCTGTATGGAATTCATTCCAGCCGAGGCCTTATTTCTTGTTTTATGTTTGATTAACTTTTTTCGTCGAATTTTAAGGTTGCATTATTTTGGGCGTCAATTTTTCTACCAGCGTTGAACAGAGTTAGGTGGAATTGAATTATATCGACCTTGAGCAGTGCGGGTTAGATTTCAGCCGAGCTGTCGTTTTTTTTTTCTTTTTTATTTTGTCAACTTTGAGTTTTCATTATCTTGGCCACCAATTCTTTTTGCCGGTGTTGAACAGACTTAGGCTAAGTTGAGTTGACCTTGAACTGAGAATTATTTAGTTTGACCTAGAGATGTACGAGTTCGATTTCAGCCAATCCCTCACTTTTAGTTTTTTTATTTTATTTATTTTTTTCGTCTCGAATTTTGAGGTTTGAAATTTTTGCGCATCAATCTTTTCACTAGGATTGGACAGAGTTAGTTTGATTTGAATTGACCTTGAGCCGAGTTGGACTTAATCTAATCACTTAAATTATCTTAATTTTTTTGAATAATTTGGTTGCGAGTTGAGATTTTAGAGTTTAATTTTTTTCTTCTCAAATTTTTATATTTTTTTCTAGAGAAGGTGGAGTTCGGTGTATAATTTGAATTAGGTTAACCTTGAGTTGAACAGGTTCGATTTCATCTGAGTTTTAATTTTTAGAAGTTTTAAACTTTTTAAAGTTTCAATTTTCATTTTCATTCAGTTCTATTTTTCGTTTTAATTTTTCGAGTTTTGAGTTAATTTTTTAATTTTATCGAGTCCCAGTTCTGAATTGAACAGCGTTACGAAGAGTTTAATTATGCCGACCTTGAGTTGGCTTGGACTTAAATAATTTCAATTGTGAATTTGAATTTTCGTTTTGAACTTTCTAATTCTGAGTTTCAATTTTTTCAAATTTTTTTCTTAGGTTGGATGAAGTCAACTTGAATTCAACCGGATGGTCTTGTTTTGGGTTGGACTTAATTCCAACTCAGTTTTGATTTTTTGACTTGGTTTTATTCTTTCGTAGATTATTTAATTTTACAGAGTTTTAACTTTCTCTTTTTAAATACTTTTAAATCACTATAACTTTTGAACAGAAACAAGTTATTCACTGTTTTAAATTTTTGAGTTTTGAGTTAGTTTTGTTGAGACTCAGTTTTTGGTTGAACAGAGTCATGGAAAGTTAAATTGGGCTGACCTTGAGTTGGGTTGGACTTAAATAATTTTTATTGCGTTTTCGAATTTTCGTTTTGAACTTTCTAATTCTTAGTTTCAACTGTTTTAAATGTTTTTCTTGGGTTGGGTGAAGTCAGCTTAAGTTCAACCGGCTGGCCTTGTTTTGGGTTGGATTTAATGCCAATTCAGTTTTGATTTTCTGACTCCCATAGTTTTAATCTTTTGTTTTTAAATACTTTTAAAGCACCATAACTTCTAAACATAAACACACCGGGCCTATGGTTACAGGATGGTTGATCCCATAGAAAAAGCGACTTTTCATTTCATTTTTGCTTTAATTATTTTGTTTTTCTCTTTGTTTCGTTTCGCTCGATTTGAGATCTTCGCTCCTCCCTCTTTATCCTTCTTATTTTATTCATCGTACTTCATTGTCCTTGTTCTTTATTATTTACTCTCCATTATTATTTAACTTGGTTGCGTTTTTCCTTTCTTTTTTTATTCAAACCCAGAACTTTCTGTATTTCTTTCTTTTCGGTTCTTCGCCTTGGGTTCTATTTTTTCACTTCACTTTTGTTTTTTTTTTATCTTAAAATTTGTCTTTTGGCCTATTCTTACCCCCCGTTACAATTTACGATTTTAATCGATTATTTTACAAATCACGTGACCTCCTACATGAATTAATAAAGATTCTACAGGACGGTTACTTTGGAATTAAAAATAAAACTGCGCGATTCAAGAATAGAAAAAGGCCCCCAACACACCCCAGATTTTTTCTACAAAGCTTTCAAGCTCATTAAGATTATTCGTGTCTTGTTTTCGGTTTACGATTTTTTTTAATCTCCTGGAATTAATTCAGTTTTTAATTTAATTTAATTTAAAGCAGTCCGAATTTCATTTCGCCAACTTGTAACAATTCCATTTCTAATCGTATCTTACGCACAACTTTCTTCATTCTTTCCTTGATTTCGAAACTTGCCTCCTATTCCTTGTTCCAAAAAGCAAAAATCGAATCAGAACACGACTCTTAATTCAGTTCCTCTTCAACTAGCGTTAATTTCCTTTAGATTTTCCTCCTCCTTACTTTTAATTTTCTGTCTTATCGCAGGAAGTCATTATTCAATTAATTTTAATTAATTGTACATTGTACAGTTTTTCTTTAATAAAAAAATGTGTTGCAAGTCGTCTTTGATTGCAGTGAATCCCTTGAGCAGCTGTTTCAGCTCTATTCGGGGCTTCTTCAGCGTGGCTCAAGAGTTCCCTGCAAAACCTACTTCCATTTTCTAGATTTGTTTGTATATAGAGCGCTTCTGCTTTTCTATTTCTTGTTTTCTAAGTTATTTCATTATGAAGACTGATTGAACCAAATAAGAAATCATCAGATCGGCATTTTTTTTTTTTTTTTTGATGGGGATTCTATTTTTACAGCCTCATTCATAGGAATTCGTACGTGCCGCAAATTCCAAAGTCATCGTTCAAGGTGTCTCGTCGATGAGTCACCTTTCTAGAACGCATCTTGCGAAATCCGTTTCACATCGGAAACAAAACAAGAAACAACAAGCAAACCGACAAACACGTGACAAATCCAGACAGAATTCACGACTTTGGATTTTTGCGTTCGGTTTGCGCGCGCGTTCGCGTTGTTTGCCCAAACAATTTGCATTCCGTGATGAACGTCAATCGCACTTAGAACGAATTAGGCGATTGACGCAGATTTTAACCCGGGGGGTATATAAGGAAATCGAACCAGACCACAAAACATTATTAACAATTCAGCTTTCGAGCAAGCAAGCAAGCAAGCAAGTGCAAAAAATAATACACAAACATAAATAAAAAATGGTGAAAATCGTGTTCATCGTCGTAATTATCATGGTTGGCTTCGCCAATTTGGTTTCGTGCAAACCCACCCTGGTCACGGAGGAAGACATCCTGTTAACGGGGATGGAAAAGATCAGCAAGAGGTCGTTGCCTTCTGAAGAAGACCAAGAGCATGGACTGATCATGCGCATCATCAGATCAATCGAGCCATCCCCCGTGGCACAAATCACCTCCGAGGATCACGAGACGGCGGCCAACATCGACGTGGATGATTTAACCCCCGAGGAATCGCTTTACTTCAGACCTTTCTTCGGCCACGTCGTTTAGACCAAAACCAAACTCGACCCAACCCAACCCAAACCAAACCAACCATCGAAGCAAGGCTGTGGATATCTTCTCATCTTATCATTTATTTATATTCATCGATTCATCGCGCTTAATTTATTTCTTATTTCGTTATTTATTGATGATTTTGTGAACGTTTCTAGTCGTCTGATGCAAAGAATTCTTTTTTTTTATTTAATCTTTGAGTCGTATGTGCGACGCTCAAAATGAAACCAAAATGTTTTTTTAATAAATGAAATTTTTGCATATTTTTGTTTGCTTTTATTGTGTTATATACCTTGAATTAGTCTGGCGTTCAACCAACTTGATCATCGACTGGTTTAATAAAAGCACGCAGATTTACAATTAGTTGAACGTGAACGTATTCAAGCCAGAAGGATACTTTATGCGGTGAATTCGGAAACCAAAGATTCGAATATGCGAAATGCGTTTATTATTATTATTTTTCTTTATTTAGATGACTTCGAAGACTTGTTAAAACAGTCTGAAACCCGAAGGTCACTCATTTCCTGCATCTGCACCCATTATTCAAATCATAAGACCCAACCAATTTGCATCACACCGGTGGTTTATTTTATTATTCACGCCGCGTATTTACATAAAACTAATCCATGCTAATGTAACATTTATTGATACCTGTGCGCTTTTTTTTTATTAATGTTCCGCATGATGTCATTGGGCATTTATGGTTGTGCAATAATAATACACTTACTTTGGAAACCGGATGAGGCAGTCTGCGATATGTATGTAGATCAGGACTGTTAGTTCAATGGCATTTTGTTCTTCTACGAGCAGGATTTTATAGAATGATTAAAAAATAATAATAAATGCGCCGCCACCATTGGAGTTTCAAGGACGCCGAAAACTCCACGAAAAAAAAATCTGTACCTCGATTAATATGCATGAGCGTTACGTGTAATTGGAGGACGTAGGTTCTCGAGCCCTGAAACTGTGCAAGGCGAGTTTGAGATTTTTCTTTTTTTTTTTTTGAAACCCCCCGAATCTGCAACCGTTTATCGTTCATCTTCAAAACAAAAGTATTCGCCAGTTCTTTGGCGTGGTGCCATCTCTGACGACTTTTCCCCCCTGGTCGACGTACATGGAAGTGATTTAAGTTGCCTATATGTCAAGTGATTTCGAAGTATTTGGATTGATTGTGAGTGTTCGTCACGATTTCATTACTTTAACTTATCTAATTTTAATTATCTAATTCTCATTTGAATGTAATAATTTAATGCAGGGGTTCCCAGAGAAGTCGAGGTTAACTCTAAAAAAGGGTCGACGATCCTGTAAGGGGTTTCGGTAGGCGATCATAAAACCTCTAGACGTCTTTTGGACGTCCTGTCAGTCTACTAAAATAAGACCTGTTTTCTACTGTCCCATTTATTTTTTTTATACGTTATACAGCGCGGTTCAGAATTGTCTCCCAGTATTTTCAAGGTAAGCAGAACATCAAGAAGTAAGGTCGCCCTGTAGAAAGAGCGGCTCCTTTAAAGAACATCAACCCAAGCAGCAAAGTGTCGTCTTTCTCGCGTCAAAAAATGGTCATCGTTTACGTCGAATGACCAATGTCAATGACGTATTAAAGACGTAACAATGACGGGCAAATGTCACACAGCCCGGCGACGTCATTTTTGTACGTCAAATAGTCGTGTATTTCTGACATAATTTTCAATTGTATCATCTATGACGCATAAGTAACCAAGAAATTAAATCGTATTTTAGTTTTAATTTTTATTCAAATATCTATACAAATGAATATTTTAAATAAACTCGTACATATTTTCTAAAATTCCAAATAAAAATAAGAAAAAAAGCCATTACTAAACAATTTGATTCTATTCTATAATGAAATAAAACAAGTGAATTAACAAAACGAAAAAGAAAAATAAATAAAATTTTTAAACAAGATCAATTAAATGTTTTTTTTTTTTTAATTCTGCACGTTTTGGTTTGACTTCAGTTATTTCATCGTTTGATAAATTACTTGCTTCTATTTCAAATTGAAAACTTATAATAAATACCTAAGTTTGTAGTTATTACATTAGATGTTATTTCTGGATGAAACAAACAAACAAAAATCAAGACACATATTTTTTTTTTTCTTTTAGCGCCGACTTGCCATTAGAAAGCCCTATTTTTATTTTAAAATATCGCCCAAATAGCGGTTTGCGATTTTTAAACAAAAATTGGAGCGCAAATTATACTGCAAAGTCGCCCAATTTGCGCTAAATCGCCCAATCTGGCAACACTGCGCGTGCCCCGTAATATAAGACTAGCAAATTCCTTATGTATTAAAGTGGTATTAATTAATAAATTCAATCATGTTTATAATTCGTATTTTCCTACAAAATCTAAGACCTTGTTAAATGTATGATTAAATTTATTGATAAAATAGCGACATCTTACGATCGCTTTTTGACCTGACATTGCAAGTCGTTTTTGTTTGCAGTGGGAATGTCGAGCTACGTCTCTGCTGAAGAAGTCCCAAGCAGGGCTGAAACAGCTGTACAGAGGCTGCTCGAGGTTTTCACTGCAATCAAGAACGATTTGCACAAATTTTTTTATTAAATTTATTATCGAAACGAACTTTTTTAAAATTAGTGTAAAATTTATGTCATTAAACTGACGTTCTATTCACGTGATTTATAAACGTCAAATTTTAATCAAAATTTTTACGAAAAAATGACGTTGCAAACTGGTCATTCGACGTCCTTGACCAATTTTGACCAAGTAATTACGTGATAAAAACGACTGCTTGCTGTTTGGGAGAAAGTAAGGTCGCCCTGTAGAAGAAGTGGCTCCTTTAAAGGATTTTAAAGGAGCCACTTTTTCTACAGGACGACCTTACTTTTTGATTTTCTGCTTACCTTGAAAATACCGCGACAGGAATCCAATCATTCAGAGCGCCATCTCTTGTCCAAAAGACAAAAAGATGTTGTAATGTTTTTTAATAAATAATTTAATAAAAAAACATTCAATTTTTTTTGTTTTTTGGCCAAGAGATGGCGCTCTGAATGATTGGATTCTTGTCGCGCTTTGATTCTAAGTTTTGCTGGTTATTTCTGAAAAAAAATTGCTGCGACTGAAAATATTAAGACGACGCGTAGTTTCGATTAAAGAAACCAACATTTTTAAACAAATGAAAATAAACAAGCGAACAATAAATAACTTTATCTCTATGATCGCGCACTTAACTTTAAATTTCCTTAGAAATAATTGCGGGCGGCAAAGACAAAAAGAAGCGGAAGCTACCTCCGAGGATATTTCGCCGTTTGAAACTGGAAAAAATCACAGTCGACAAAGAGATGGCGCTCTAACCCCTTCCCTCCTCCCCCCCTTATTATAACTTGGTTTTATATTTTTATTATTTTAATTTTTGAAGTTAAATTCGTTGCGAAATTAATTAGTTTCCGAGGATGTTTTCAACTTCAGAAGTTGAGTTAAGTTTGGAATGGCGACCAAGAGATGGTGCTCTAACCCTCCCTCTCCCCCATCGTAACTTGGTTTTAGATGTTCGGTATTTTAATTTTTGAAGTTAAATTCGTTGCGAAGTTAATTAGTTTCCAAGGATGTTATCAACTTCAAAAGTTGAGTTAACTTGAGGAATGGCGAAACGTCGCTACAGTACTTTTTCCCGTTTCGATAAAGAGATGGCGCTTTCAATAATTCCTGTCACGTCTCAGCTTCTTCTTTAAAACTAATTTTGAAATTGAAAAAAATCATTGCGAAATTAGGAGACGGGGGTTTTGCCGAGAACGTTACGTGTCGGAATGAACGATATGAAATTAAATCCAGTTATAAAAAAATCCAATTCAAATGGTTTTTGCGATTCGGTAACAGATGGCGCTCTGAATGCAGCAGATGACGATCTGAATGCCTCTTACGTGCGTAGATGTTCATATTTTCGATTGTTTTTGCCAAGAGTATGAAGACGAGAACATTATTTATCAATATGTAATTTTAATTAGTTTCAACTATGAGATAACAGATGGCGCTTAAAACACAATACGACGCGCTCATTTACAGAAACCAGAGTTAAGATAGGGGATCAGCATCCCGATTTAAAAAATTATTTGAAAATAGTCAAATACTTTTTTTTCTTCAGAAGTTAGAAAACGATGGGCGCGTTCAGAGACGCTCAGCGAATGAGTTGCTTACTCAGCAATCGTTTGTGATTGGCTCATATTGTAACAGCCAATCACAAACGACTGTTAAGTAAGCAATTCAGCCGCTGAGTGACGCGCCCAATGTATTTTTTTTTGATGAAAAAATCGAGATGAAACGTTATTTAAATTATCTTCTTAGGCTTCTGAAGAACCATTTACGTTGCCGAAAAATTTCTTCAGTGACCACAAAACAGTGGCAGCGCGAACAACAGCGGTAACAGCACAGAACATCAGAACGACAGCAACCCCGAAGAAGCTTTTGTAAGAAAAACGAAACGTCGACGCCAATGGAAAAAAAATCTTTACCTAATTCACATGATTGTGGCCTGCTGAATGAAGTATGACATCAAATGGGCCCGTGTAAAAATGTACTTACATAGTTCAAGCATATTCCGCCCGGCGCTGGTTTACAAACGCTCACTTAACAAAACGTTGACGGTTCTTGTCACTTTTTAAGTGGTTTTTCAGTTGTTTGAAGTTGACATGAGAATAAACAAAGCACGCTTACATCTGAAGCAATTTAGAAGGGTTTTGTAATGGAAAAAAAACACCCAGTACCTTGCGAATGACAGAATGACGGTTACGCTTTTTCATACTGGAACTGAAACTCTCTGGTATGAAACTTTACTCAATTATTAAGTACATAAAATTAAATGTAAAGAAAATCTCAGCCGTGTCACTCTTGGATATCGAAAACGAAGCATCTTGGGAACTTTTTTTTTTAATTTAAAATCAGTGCTGGAATCGCCCCTTATTTTTTTTGCAATAATTAAATAATGAAATGCATTGCAAGCAAAATCTGCAACGTCGGGTAGGCGTAGGCTTGATTTCTATGTAGGTACGCCACTGGCTGCCGGAAGTGTCTTCAGTATTACCTTCGTTTAAAATAGTTTTCTCTTCTGTCCAAGAGATGGCATTCTGAATCGCGCTGTCATTCTACAATCGCAACTTGGTTTTGGAGTAAATATAATGTGTTGCACCACGGAATTATTATTTTTTTCTTAGTTGACCGTGAAATCAATCACGTGCGTCGCAGTTATATTCTTACATACAACTGTCGTTAACCTAACCAAGAAGAATTTAATATCTCTAAGTCTCTCTCGTTGATGGCCAACTCAGAAAAAAAAAAATCTGTAACTCACGCAATGCAAATGAAACCTTCTACTTAAGCCCGATCTTACCATCTCCTGATAAATTTAACCGTCGATTAACATCGTTGGAAACCTTTGTGCCGATAATGGTTTCCTAGGAAATCAACCGACGGTTAAATTTATCAGAAGGTGGTAAGGTCGTGCCTTATTGATATTCGATTAAATTAAATTAGTCTCCAGTTTGTTACATTATATGTATAATAGATGGCGCTTCAAATTTTCTTTTGCAGATTTTTTTGTAGGAACCGGACGCTTGAAAACTGTTGGGAAACCCTGATTTAGAATGATAGTGAATCAAATAATAATAACCAGGGAAAAGAATTCAGACCACTTAGCGTTTACGTCGAATGTACTATTTGCTCCTACCGCCTTTCCACGACCCTGATGCATCGAATTATTATTGAGTGGGAGGCATCGCACTTCGCAGAAATTATTGTGGGCGAGGCTGATACAGTCTGAGTACTAAATTTTCATACCGTTCGCCGAACAAGTGGCCCGAATTCTTTTCCCTGATAATAACAAAAACCGGAAGAATTCTTTTAAAATTCATTTTTAATAAATTACATCGACATTGCGCTCCTGATCTGATAAATAAATTAAACTTATCCCTAAATTTGGATTAGCTTTTCACCGGGCGTGGACACGACGTTGATGGTGAAGGCGTTTTTTGAAAAACTTGCGCGGTACGAACACGATGGACGACGCAACGGGCTTCAAATCCTCGACCTCTCGAACACGACGGTGATGATGGCGCTTCTTGAAGAACGACATGGGCAAGAAGACGTTGGATTGAGCTGGCCTCAAGTCCTGGATTTCTCTTCTGATACGCAAAGGCAGAAGACGACCATCGGAATGCTTGTGGAAAAGAGGGCGGAAAAAGGCAGTGCTGCTCGCCGGTTGCAAACTTTCTTGTTTCCCCGATTGTTGGACCGGGGACTTCCTTTCCAAGGGGGTAGTAGTGGTGGTGGTGGTGGCATTTCCGGCTGGTGGATTATCCGGCAGGGATTTTTTGCTGATCCTTTCCATACCCGTCAGAAGAATTTCTTTCTGGGTAACGATGGTAGGCCTGCACGTCACAGAACTGACCAACCATAACAACACAACAACGCACAAATCACTTCTCTACGAATAAAAACAACAAATAATTAATGAGCAGATAAGCAGCGATTAGGTTAAATTAATACTCACCATGTTTGATCGATTGAGGAACTAAACACTTTCGAAAACGATTACGTAATAATGCTTTTCTGGAAGCCGAAAACTGCTTATATACCTCGCGCCTTGTTTTAACGTAATTGTTAATTATTTTTTTGTTGAATGTGTTAATTGTTGAGCGGATTTCATTTTTCCATTTTTGGGCATTGTTTATTATTTGGCTTGTCGGTTGTTCCGGCGCTTGTAAGTAAACACAAACACAAAATAAAATAGCAATTTGCTTAATTAACGACGGCGCTCTTGTGAGTGTGAGTGAGTCACCTGTGCAAATTTAGATGCACATGAATCGCACAGAAATACAGGGTGTTCTTTTAGTGTATGCAAATAAAAAAAAAAACCTCAGTGTAAGTACACGAAATGCTACCTGGTGGCTACCAATATCATAGCCAAAAAATTTCGGATGGACCACTTGTTTGGAACCGCTGAAATGTGCGAGAAAGATAGGAAGGTCAACTTCGCCTTCCTCTCGGTATGAACATGCCCACCTATACCGCACTCGATGTTCAACGCAGAGTTTCGTAATAATAATCACTGATATCGTTTATTAAGTATTTTAATTCACTGAACGAAGTAATATTACATTTATTTGTTTTACGATATCAACTA
This sequence comes from Prosopocoilus inquinatus, assembly GCA_036172665.1. Lineage (NCBI taxonomy): Eukaryota > Metazoa > Arthropoda > Insecta > Coleoptera > Lucanidae > Prosopocoilus > Prosopocoilus inquinatus. The sequence continues at coordinate 11,286,775 of CM069879.1, forward strand.
TCGATGAAAATTTACACACCAATTAGGCAAGCGCGTTAAAAACGTTCTTCCTTCACCCTTTCATGTAAATAGACTTTTGCTGCAATCTCGCTGCTAGCTATGAAAATATTACTACATACGGTCCTTGGAAACAAAGTAGATATAAAATTTTTATAAGTCTTTTGAAAATAATATGGAATGAGAAATTACAATTTGTTTGTACCTCGCTTTTAATTTGTTCGGCAATTACGGACCGCAGCTTTTCGAATTGCACTAGATTTTAATTTAAAATACTTAAACTTGTAATTACTTGCAGTGAAGTTAATTTATGTTGTAAACGCTTTGACCGACCAGCTGATCGGAGCAGCGCTGATTTACGTCGTTCCTGCTCAAGATCCAGTAAGGCACTGACCCTGGCCTACTTCGACTGCGGATCGTAATTGAAGAGACGCGCGCGTTCCACTTTTAGCTATGCCAGCAGTTCTCAAACGGTTTAGTGAAAATCTGCCGCTGCATTTTTCTCGAAAACTATTACATTTATATTCAGAATATATGAATTCAATCGTTGCCATTTATGGTGACAGGTACTTGTGTGCATTAGTTTGTCTTGAATAAATTAAAATAATACGTTACGTTTGGCGAAGGTCATAAGGATTGCTAGCTCGTAGATGTCAAACTTTAGCAGCTGTTTTATTTATTTTATTTATTTACTGCAACATAACCTTCAAGGTATTTACAAGGCGATAGTTGCCTTCACAGAAGCGTTTTTAAAAAATATTTTTCGATTCTCTTAATACTCATACTAAGCGTTTTTCTTTCTCTTTTTTTTTGTTTTCCAGGGGACTTTTAAAAGGTGTAGTGTTCAGTTCACTTGTTTTCTCTCGTTTCCGTTTCTCAATTGCAACTTGAACGAATTCTTCTCTTCTATTTATTAACCGTCCTTTGTTTTGCTTTCTTTCTTCTGCCCCTTTCACTTTGTATAGATTTTTAGCAATATCTGTATCTCTTTTTTATTATCTACTTTTCGATTTAACTTAAAATCGGTCGAATTATAAGCACGTTCTTTTTTCTAGGTTTTCCGGGGGAATTCTTGTCGCATAGGCTTCTCTTGTGCTTTCTCTTTCTCTTTTTTTAATTGTGTTTCGTTTTTGTTTCGTTTCAATCGCTGACGACTTTTGTGCTATTTTGAATTTCCGTCTATCTTCGCATGTTTTTATTTTTGTTTCTGGTTCTCAATAATATTTCAGTTTGAATTTATTCTTCTTTTTTTTATAATAGTTCTCAAACGGTTTAGTGAAAATCTGCCACCATATTTTTCTCGAAAACTATTACATTTATGTTGAGAACATATGTGTTCAATTGTTGCAATTTATGGTGATATATTGCAGGTTTAAATATTTGCACGCACTAAAAGAACATCCTGTATAATAACTAAGCATAGGATTTCAATAAGTACACGCCATCGTTTCAGTAGCGCCGTAAAAATGTATCGAACACGCACATTGTGTAATGGGACGGTGAAAATAATTTACGGCGTTCTTACAATGTCGCAATAAAGTCCGCCGGTCGAGGTACAACTGGTCAACTAATTACTCTGAAAATCTTTACACATTTAAACAAGAAGAGTTGATTAAACAACTGCATTTTTTTATTGCGGCAATATTGCTCTGTTTTTTTGTTATACTGAGTAACACCATTGCTGTAGCGGCGTTAATTGTCTCCGCAGCCCTCGCTTTTGTTTACACGCTACGGTCTAGTATTTTATATTGCCTGTTTCACTAGAATTTGAACCGCGCAAAATATATTTCTCCTGTATAAAATAATAACAACAATAAAAAACTATGAAAAAATCAATTTTCACAGTTGTTTTAATGAAAGTATAAAATATAAAAACAAAATAAATATAAATATAAACACAAAAAAGGGCATTATAACTAAAGAAAAAAAAGGATTGTCAAAAGCGCCAAAAGAAGTACACTGAAAAGTACTTGGTAACTGGTGATAGAAAAGAGAATGACCAACGAAGAAACAAAAAAGACAAAACGTGGGAAAATTATTCAACTACTAAAATGAGCAGTTCAAAGGCCAATTGTTTTTTTTTTTTTTTTTAATTAGAGAAAACTACTAAAAAAGTATGCAAAGGAAAATATTCGGAAAGAATTTGAAGATGAAATGGCGGACTTCAAAAATTATTCATTGACAGATTAAAGAGCAATAAAATAATAAGTAGGAGTATAATACAAAGACTCACTATAATGATGATAACAATTTTAGAAATCAGAAAGTAATAAGAGGAACGGTAAGAGGCGAATCAATTTCATTTGCCCTTTGATTAAAAGATGGCGTTCTATATGATGATAATGCATATCCATTCTTTGCTTTTTTCTAAAAAAAAAAAAAAAAGATACAAGAATTTTAACAAGTTTTTAAAGCTAAACTTAAAACTTGAAACGAAAAATACGACCCGAAACTCATCGGTTCGTTGATGAAATTAATAAAATTAAAAAGTATTCAATTTTTGTCAAGAAGACAAAATTATCAGTGGTCAAATATTGTACATATTTAAAATTCAAATTACAATAGTTTTTTCTTCTTCTCCTTCTTCTTCTTTTGGCTAAACTAACAGGCGGGGATTTCTGTTATTTTTTGATCCCATATTTTAATTTATTTAATTAAATCAAAATATAGTCGCCTAAGGCATCCCTCACTAGATATTATAGCTGAGGACATCCTCAAGAATTAGAATAAACTACAGAGTTTTGATCAAGAGATGGGGGCCTAAAAAGAAAAATGTGTTCCATTGACGTCTTGGTGTTAGATTTTCAATTTAATTTTGAAATTACAGTCACTGCGAAGTCTGAAGACAGAAGTTGAGACGGGAAAGATGTGAAAAGAAATTGTTTTCGCTTTCGATCAGGAGATGGCGCTTTCAATAATTCCCTATCGTGCCGTGGTTTCTGTTTTAAAGTTTATTATGAAATTCAAATTGAATTACTTTGTACTCTCCAAGAGATGGAGATCGTATCAGACCGCTCTGGAGCAATAAATTGAAATGCAAATTAAAAAGTACTGCCCCTATGATAATTCAATTTTATATTTTTATTAGTATTTTTTATATTTCTGTGCGATTCATGTGCCTAAGCGCTTGTAAATATGTGCAAGTGACTCACAATGTTTACTTGAGGAGCTTCGTTAATTAACCAAATTACTATTTTATTTTAAGAGTGTTTGTGTTTATTTACAAATCGCAAGTAATAAACAATGCCCGAAAATGGCACGAAATCAGCAAAATCGTCCGCCCGCTCAACAATTAACACAAACAACAAAAAAATTAATTAACAATTACGTTAAAACAAGGCAAGAGGTATATAAACAGTTTTCGGCTTCCAGCAAGGCATTACATAATCGTAGCCTTCTACGCAGATTCAAAACGTTTTGTGTTCAGTTGCTCAAATAATATGGTAAGTATTTTTTTAGCAATTTATAACCGTAACTTATTTGTCCCTTCATTATTTTGTGTATTGCTCGTAGAAAATTGCTTTATGCGTGGTGCTGTTGTGGTCGGTCGGTTTTGCTACGTGCAGGCCTACCATCGTTACCCAAAAAGAAATTCTCCTGTTAGGAATGGAAAGGATCAGCAGGAAATCCCTGCCGGATAATCCTCCGGCCGAAAATGCCAGCCGAAAACAAGAATCTTTGCAGCCGGCGAGCAGCACCGCTTTCTTCCGTCCACTTTTCCGCAAACATTCCAAACGACCTCTGCGTGTGAGGAGAGAAACTGAGGACTTGAAACCGGTTGCATCCAACGTCTTCTTGCCCATGTCGTTCTTCAAGAAGCGCCATCATCATCGTCGCATCCACGTCTAGTGAATAGTTATAGACCGAATTGTGTGAACAATTTATAATTTAGTAAATCAGGACTGATTTAATTTATTAAAAATAAGATTTAAAACTTTCTGGATTTTATTATTTAAAAGAAAACATACTCTGTGGTCACTTCGGAATACTTCCATTCGACTGTTTTTCTAAATCTGTACTTCTTGATCTGCTGCCAACAAAATCCCTCTAATTTGTCGCTTGAAGAACGATTCTTTCGTTTACGAATTGAGAGCATTTGTAAAATGAAAGTCTAGAGACGCCTGTGGCCAATAATATAAAGATTAATTATTTAATTATTAAATATTACAGAATACAGGACTTTTGGGACAGACGTTAGAAAAACAATGAAAATTAACAATAATTAGGGTCTTACCAAAAAAAAAATTCTATTTACTTTTTGTGTTTTGAATTGTGAATTGTGTATTAGACCAGTTAAGTTCTTAATTTCATTATTACTATTTCCAATTCAAGTTGGTTGAAGAGACTTCTCTAAATAAGCGCCCTCTGTTATATCAAAGCGGAAGCTAATTTAATAATAAGTTCTCGTCTTTAAATTGAACCCAAAATCAAGGTGTCAACGTTGAATCAAAATGCGCTTCAGAACGCCCTCTCTTGTCCAAAAGTAATTGAGAAGACTTCCTCAGCCATCGTCCATGTCCATCTTCTCAGGACGTTCTTTCTTGCAAAAGATTTCTTCGGGGCTGCTGCTGCTGCCGCCGTTGTTCGCGCTTTCCCTATTTGGTGGTCACTGAAGATTCACTGAAGAAATCTTTTGCAAGTGAGACGAAACGTCGGCAACAGAAGAAACATCGACGCGGTTTCCGCAAGCCCAAGAAAATATTTTAATCGAATTTTCAATAAAATAACATCGTCGACGTTCTCATCATCAGAAGCTCTGTCGTCTCACTTTGTTTGCAACAACAAAATAAATTATACTCCTAATATTTTATAGCAACCATTTAATTATAATCAAAGGAATTTGTATTTATTTATTTTCCTTAAATATAATTTCAGATGCGTAATATTGAACTGTCGTATGCGCCATCTGTTGTTTCAAAGTCAAAACTAATTTAATTAAACATCAATAACGCGATGTCGTATTCGTATTCTTAAAATTTACAAAAATTTTGTTGCGAATCGTTTCTGATTGCAGTGAAAACCTCGAGCAGCCTCTGTATGGCTGTTTCAGCCCTGCTTGGGGTTTCTTCAGCAGAAACGCAGCTCGAAATTCCCACTGCGAACCAAAAAGGACGTACGTAAGAGTCGTTCAGAGTATTTTTCAAAAGTATTTTGATAGAATTTGTATTTTGTTACGCTTCACCAAATGTAACGTTGACTTTATAAGAAGATGATTGACTTAATTTCCAGTTTACGCATGCTTTGGGTTAGGCGTTGGTCTTCAGAAAAATCCCGACGACTCATTTTAGTTTACCGGTGGCTGTTATTATGTAACCGATGTGCGAATGTAGGTCGAGGTTTGGTTGCAGGAATCGAGGAGCCGAGCTTGCATAACCATTTCTTCCGTTACAGTATCTCCGTCTCTTACAATTACAGAAGTTTAAAACAAGATGTAAGTACGTTGTCATCATTTCAGTTATTTATTCGATGGCGAAAGTCCTTGTGATGATCTTTTGTGCATTTTCCAATTTAAAACCTTCTTTTAAGCTACGATTGACTGCTTAGCTTATTGAAGCCTAATAGCCTGCAAAGCGACTTTAAAAATTTTAAATTTTTGTCATATCCGGACCTAAAAGAATTCCTCCCCACTCCCTATTCGATTTTGAAGAAAAAATAATATAAATTGTGCAATTGAGGGATTATTGTTCTATGTATCTTACTTTATTTTATTTGCGGAGAATGGTCAACAAAAAGAATTTCGCCTTTTTTATTTCGTTTTTCTTTAGTTCCATTCTCTTTTTCTGCCTCTCTTTTCAGCGCCTTTCCGTTTGATGTTTTAGAAACAATTAAGGTCTGCAAAGCGGAGTAACAATTTTTTTATTAGTTATTAGATTAACAGTGACGTCACGTCTTTGGGGCGCCTCTTAGTCTCCCGTGCCCTTGTACAGTTGCACCCCCCCGTGCTCCACCAATCGCTACACGCCACTGCTCATCGATCTTTAGAAAATAATTCGCCACAAAAAAAAAAACTGTTTATTAAATTAAATCTATTCCGCCGTTTAAAATTTATAAAGTATAGGCAGAAATAAAATTAAATAAATTTTAAAAAAAAAAAACGTGTATATTTCACTTTCATTTCCAAATAAAAAATACAAAATCGGCCAATAAATAAATAACAAATAAATAATTTCACGACGAGTCAATTATAACATAGTGATTAAATGCATGTAAATAAATATAAATAACGCGAGCATGAAATGGATGGGTCATCGACAGCCTTACTTTTTTTTTGATGTTTCCGTAACTCCAAGAGAGAAAAAGAAGTTACTAGTAAAACCTCCGCCGGAAATATCGTTGTTTGTTCGAGTTCTGCCGCCGGAAGTAGAACAAGGGCATGAAGACGTTGGACTCGGCGGTTTCCAAGTCGTCGCCATCATCACCATCGACGTCTCTTCTGCTGCGGGGGAAACGCGGCCGGGAGAACGCGGTGCTTGCGGCCGGTTCCAGAAGCTCCTGGTCAGTGTGAAACCATTTTTTGAAACGAGGGGGGTTTTTCGACAGGGCTTCTTCAGGGCTGTACTCTTCGACTAGGGGTAAAGGATCGACTAGGGGCAAAGCATCGGCTAGGGGTAAAGGATCAGCTAGGGCAGACCTCTTGCTAATCCTTTCCATTCCAGTCAGAAGAATCTCTTCTTGCCTGACTATAGCAGGCTTGCACGTAACGTAACCGGCCATCGCCACAAAGAACAAAGCAAACGTGTTCTGCAAAATTAAATATTCCCAATGAATCTTGATTCTTCCAAAAACAAAAAGTAAAAAACTTACCATTTTGTTTTGTTTTTCTTGGACTTCACTGAAAACTTAGGTATAACTTCTTGTTGTGCTTGACGGTCGTACGACAGACAAGTTTTGAATGCCTGCGCCCGCGCCAAAAATTTATTTATATACCTGCAGCATAAATTAACTGCGGCGTTCTTTTTAAAATAGTCTAAATAATAATTGACGCGGATGGCAAGGTGTGAATTTCTTTGGAACACCAAAACATTGCGCGCTACGTGATGTATACCTATACATAAATACATACAACGATCGAAGGAATCGGCGATAATTACGAGATTTCGTGTATATACGATTCTGGAGTTTTTCGGCGACCTTGTCCCGTTCGCACTGTCGCTTTCGTTCCTCTGGACGCAGTAAACATAAACACTCTGTCATATCTTGATTTGCATAATTGAATTCGTGTTTCCTGAGTCACCTGCTTGAATAAATCCGTTGTGACCAGACGTCTGAACGAACTTGAAAGAGTGTCTTATGTAAGTCTATTATGTAATAATAGTTTGTTATTTACTCGCGTTTTTATGCGCAGATATACAGGGGGTGTATTGAAAATAAATTCCTACCACAGATCAGCATATTAAATTGTGGGTAAGAATACATACTTGTGTATGTACATTTAACAAACAAATCGTAAAAGAGAAGCTGGAAAGAGTGCATCTAAATTTTCAGTTTTATTTTGTTTTTTCAGTTGCTTAAACCTTACACAAATGCACTTATTACATATGATAAGTGTTGCATTTTTAATTTTTCTTTTGGTCACATAATGAAAATAAAAGTAAAGTTAATTTGTTTTTTTTTTGGATAAGCTATCAGTTTACTTTGAATTAAAAAAAAATTCAATTTTCTCCGAGTAGGTAGACATTAATGTACCTTGAACTGTTGATACTTTGTTTTGTTGTTTTGCATTAAAACTGACAAGATACTTATTGATGAAGTGTATTATTTCCAAATATCTTTTTAATAGTATTCACAAACTGAACTACGTAATTACAATCTTATTCGATGAATATCATTATAAAACAATAATTAATTTGCTGTGAACGTTTGGAAAAAATGAGATTTTTGTCGACGTTTCGCTGTGTTCTCCTGAAGAAGCTCTCAAACACACAGCGAAACGTCGACAAAAATCTCAATTTTTAAATAATTACCTTTTAATTACAAGTTAGAAAATGAATATTCGAAAACATGTTGTCGGACAAGAAGTTGGACTATTTAAGTTTGAATTTCCTTGAATTTCTTTATTTGTCAGTGCGTTAAATGGCGCGTTTCTTTCTTTCTTTTACTTGAATAATACAATTTTTGCCAATACATGCATATTAATTAATTTATTTCGTGTCAGAATTTGCGATATTTGATTTGCGATATTTTCAGCGCGAGGGTTCTCGAAGGGGTCGATGAACCTGTATAGGTCGGTTGGGAGTCGATGAACCTCCAGGGGTCTCTTCTAGGGAGTCGATAAACTATGTACCAGTGGAAATGTAAAATAAAATACTGCAAACTTATAGTATAAGGAAAAATAAACAAAAGACGATCAATAGTAATTGTTGGCGATTAAAAAATAAATTCATACCAAATAAAATAAAAAAAAGGAAAAGGAAAATCAAAAAAAGAAAATCAAAAAAGAAAAGATAAGGATGAATAGATAAAAAAAAAAACAAATTCAAAACAAATACAATCATGTCAAAGGAAATCAAACAAATATTGAACAGTGGATGGTTAAGTGCATAATTAAAAAAAAAAAACAAAAAAAGAGAGCCGATCAACTGATTATATTAAAAATTATAAATGCAGAATAAGAGAAAATTAAATACGACAATAAAGTTGGGTCGAAAATAAAAAACAAATTGTATAAAACATAAAGTAACATAAGTCAAATTGATTTAAAAAATTAAATTGACGTATTTTGTCGTAGCCCAAAAATTTATCTGTAAATATTAAATAAGAAGAAGGGGGCCTTAGTTGATAATTAAAAAAGAAATTAAAAGCTAATCGAATAAAAAGAGAAAACCAATGCGTGGCGATCAATCGATGGACGAGACGAAAGTGTAAAATAAATTAAACTAAAATCAAATGAGAAACAAAAAACAAAAGACGATCAATTGATAATTAAAAAATGAAATCAACTCAAATAAAATCGAACGAAAGATGATGTGAAAAAATTTGGCCGCAAGATGACGTGCCTCCTAAACTGTGAATGAACTGAGAGTTAAAAAAATAAAAGGAAAAAAAAACAAAAATTGAATTAAATGAAGCTGAATTCGGAATTTGAAAGAAAAACAAAAGACGATCGTTGATGAGACGAAAATAAGAATTTTATAAAACTAAACCAAATCGGATCAAGAAGATTAATGAATTTTTAATCGAAAGTGTGAACACAAGGCAAAAAAAAAACAAAAGATCTGATAATTGAAATATAAAATTAAGTCAAATCGAATCTAGAAACGAGAAAAGACGATGGGCTCATAATTAAAAAAAAAATTAATTAAACAAAATAGTATTACAGATCGTCATAAAAAAATTAGCAAAATTTAAATTTGACAACTAATACTTATTAATATATCCACACCCGCCGCTATAGGAATATTAATTAAATTTGTTTACGCCAGCTTCTGTTTCCCCCGTGGATTTAATTTGCACTTTCCTGAACCAAATTCTTTTTACGTTCTATAATAATTATTTCCAAGGATTATGCAAACAGGTGTTCAGATAACACAGCGAATCGCAAGGTATGAGTATTTACCATCAGTTGTAGTACAGCCTGTATAATATTAGGTGCGTTTCGTATGAACCAACATACGAGTTCTGCCTCACTCGTTTGTTTTTTTTAAACACCCACTAAAAATAATAATAACAGTAACATTCCGACAATAATAATAAATATCGTTTCATTTTCTTAAGGGAATAATTATCGATAAACCATTTGATTTAAATTTAACGAAATAAATAAACGAGAATGTTTTCGAATTGAAATTAAATTAGCCCTTCTTATTTTTTCCTAATTTTTTACATTTTTAAAAATCTACGAATTACTTTGAACTTTCATCTTCATCTCGATTCGTCGTTGATTTATCTCATTATCCGACGAGGTTTTCTGCCAAAAGCAATGTTTTTTTCTTCCTTTGTCGAGGTTCTTGAAGATGTAGCTTTATAAAAATGTAAAAAAAAAATTATGTAAATTATTGTCGCAAACAAGGACGTTCGTGTTTGTCGTCGTTTAGGTTACAACGAGTTGTAAATATTTACGAAGACAAGCGCCTTTTATGAAGTTAGAACGGGCGCTCTAAGTGCAAGCATAATCACAACTCCGCAAATTGGACCACGCTAAGTGAAGCACCGTCCTCGCGTGCGAATAGAAAAAAAAAATGTGCGATTCAATCTCGTTTCACATTTTGTGATTTTCGAATCCTCCCCACACCTGTGTAAACCCTTTTTCTTATATTTCATCTGCAATTCGGAAGTCATCAGCGCTAGAATGATCTCATGACCTACTACTTCTGTTTTTTTTTATTGAGATTTTTTTACTTAGTTAACTTAACTAACGATTTTAAATTTTATTTAGTAGACTGAAAGTATTCTCCTGTTTTGTTCGCTTCATCAGCTTTAAAGTTTGTTGATTCATTGATCTTCTTTTCTAAAATCTTTTCGTTTTTTATTTTTAATGAAAATAATTGTTAATGTTAGATACATCAACATTTTTTGCGTTTTCTTTTTTCTTTTTGTTATTTTCGTCATTTTTTATTATAATTTTACTTTCAAATGACTTAAGCGTTATTAACTCGTTCCAGCTATCGCACGATACGTATTTATTATTTTCTTTTCAACTGTTATTAATGGCGTAATCAACTGCATATTCTGAAATTAATCACTCTTGCGGAGTTTTCTTTTTTAATGGCTCTATATCATAGATGACCGTGATTCATAATATACGGTGTGGAGTCATTTATTTTTTTTTTGTCTATCCATTCTTCTTTCGTCCTTTTTTTTAGATGTTCGCATTTTTCTTCTTTTTAATCGAATGGGTTTTCGCTTTTTTTTTGTCGACTCTTTTCTGCAGTTCTTTTTTATTTCCTGCGAGTTTGTTTTTATTTGCAAAATTTTCGCGATTTTTTTACAATTTATTGGTACTTTCTCGTTTTTCATTTATTTTGTGTCCATTACAGTTGATGGAGTTACTGCTTTATGCACTCTGTTTCGTCGCTCTTTTCTTTTTTCGTTTTTTCTATCGTATTATTAATTTTTTATGGCTCGCTTTTATTTTCGACGAACCTTCCGATTCCTCCAGAAAACGTTATTTTTTCGTTCAGCTTGGTGTAGGCGATCGCTTCGTGCCTCGTTATTGTTGCTATTTCTTTTTAATTTCTCTTTTGTTCTGATTTTTTGCAAGTTAATTTGCTTCTTATTTGTTCTGATTTTTGATATTCTAAATCGGCGATTTTTATTTGCTTTTTTTTGTTCCCTTTGTATTACTTTAAGTCGTTCTATTATTACAAAAAATTTAAATTTTCTTTCGTTTATTACTTCTAATATTTCATTTTTTTAATACAGTTATTATTTAACTGTATTACATTTGTTTAATTTTTAAAAAGCCTTATTGGAATCAGGGTTGCCAGATTTTTCTTGAAAAGTACAGTCAAACGGCTTACAAAAAGTAGCCCAATTACGACAAATTCCAAAATATAAAAAATAGGAGTAATTAATATTTTAAGTGTAATTAATATTTAAGTTTAAAAAAATAATTAATATTTAAGTGTAAAAGAAATAATTAATATTTTTTTACACTTCGGAGTTTGGGCTACTTTTTGCAACACGTTCGATTATATTTTTCAAGAACAATCTGGCAACCCTGATTCCAATAAGGCTTCAGATCAATAAAAGTTTTTTTTTTAATTCTCAAGAGGAGTCAATCCAAGTTTCAATAATATTCATAACGTAAGTCGCGAGCATTTAATTTTGGTCGTCATTGTCAATCGAAAAGTCAGTATTCGTTCAAGAATTCATTTGTTTTATATAAATATCCTGTTACAAGGGTCTCTGAAGCCTAAAATAAGAAACCGAATGAATGACATTTGTGGCGCCATCTGGCATCCCGCGCCTTATGTTTTTAATTTGCCAGAAAGAAAAGGCTTCAAAAAACTGAAAATCCTTAGAATTGCAAACGTTCAGAAACAATGTTCCAGAAACAACTTCGAATAAATAAAAAAAAACGCAAAGCGAAAGAGTATTACCATTTATGGCGCCATCTGTTATCCTGGATCGCAACTTCTTTATATTTATTCGCAGGGAAGCAATCGAAAAACGCCGAGAAAAATTCAAGCAACAACATTACGAAAAAGAAAAAGATACAAGTTGAATAGAAATGGATAGAACAAAAGAAATTTCAAATAAAAGTGGCGCCGTCTGTTAATCCGTAGTCGCAATTAATTTTGATTCTTTTAGTTTATGGGAGACAGTTTCAGTTGCTGAAAGCAAATTTCTTTTTCAAGAAGGCGTTTGGGACACAGTTGAAGCGCACTTCCTCTTAGCGCTAGTTGTCGGGAGCTTTTCCAATAAACATTTACGGCGCCATCTGTGGTCATGAGCCGTAACTTTATGCCCTTCATTTGTGCGCAAACAATCTCACAGCAGCTGAAAACTTTTAATAAATAAATTTTGAACGCAAAGCGAAAGAATTTATCAGAATTTGCAGCGCCATCTGAGCATTTGTAGCGCCATCTGTTAGCACGAATCGTAAGTCATCGTATTCAGGAAATGTAATGTTACGAAAAACAATTTCGAATAATGTTGAACAGGAATATTAGAACGCAAGAAGTAACAGCTGAAAACAAAATTCTTCAGACAAAAAAAACAATTGAAGCCTACCCGGTTTCGCGCTAGTTTCCAGGTGCTTTTCCTTTTCTTAACCTAAAATTTCGACGACTCTTGACAATTTTTAGAAACAGGATAAAGCAGAAGCAATAAGGCAGATTTGTTTTTGAAAGTTCTAATAAAAAGTTGAATGAAATCGTTCCCGGGAATTCCCGGGACGCAAACCCTACCTGTTACTTCGAATCAAAAAAAATCAACAATAAATTAAATAATTAAGAGATTTTTCGCAGTATTCAAAATTAAGACATCAATGTTGTTATTTTTAATAAAGCGAATCGAATCTTTGGCAATCAGTGACGATCAAAATGTATTGCTCGCGACTGTACTTACATATATCTTTGCTGGCGCCATCTAGCAGTTAATAAATAAATCTTCTTCACATTCTAAAATGAAAACGACAACATGCCGATGCATTTCAAAAAGACAATCAATCGGATTTTAAATTTTACTCACTGCGTGAACGATACCTTTTCAAGTATCATAGCTTGCGTGAGTTACAACCGAGCGCCATCTGTATTTTTTGCAAACAATCAAAAGCTCTTTCGCGTGACTCTTATGTATAATTTGTGTTGTTTGTTGGATTTAACAGGAATTTACCTCTTGTCTGTACATGTTACGCGTAGTAAATCATAGTATTGTACATACTTTGAAAGATGAATTAGCGAATTGGAGATTTCCGTCATGAATATTTTTAGAAACACTCTTTCTACGATGACAAAATTCAGTGTAAACAGTTCACTTACCTAACGAATAAATAATTACCCAAGCATTTCTCGTAGACCGAACCTGGAGGAGTAAACATGTTTGATTTTTGGCGGAATTATTATCGAACAAATTAATTTAGCTTTTGGGAAAATCACGAGAGGTGAAAAAAATGGCCGAGTTTCGTCAACAGAAACGCGCTTATTAAATCCGAAGGTTTTTTTTCCTATCTGGAATAACAGACGAGACGTTCTAAAATATTCCATACTTGTTTCCGTATTTGCAGGCTTCGTTCTGGTGTCCAAAAATTTTCCATTGCGGACTCACGAGTGGCAACGGAATTTTTTTTTTTTTTAAAGATGACACATTTCTCACACCTTTAAAAAACTTCGTTACCAGAACGGCTGCAAGAGTGTTTGTCGTTCTAATTTCTAATTCGCACGACAAATAATTCGGACCGGCCGTATTAATGAGAAAGGCAAAAATTCTTTTCCCAAAGTCTCGACATCGACCTAAACACGCATTAGCGCGCGCGATCTTCGAAGCAGTCATGAATATATTTAGGAAAGTAAACAGAGCGACTTACTCTAATTTTCTTTCTAAATTCGTAAATTCGTAAATCAAATAATAAAACCGTCGAAAACATAATATTTTATTTGCACTACTGATGTTAGTGCATTAAAATTGAATTGGATTTTCTTGCCACCTGTGCAGAATACTTTCCGTTTGCCACGGTAACTGTTGTGCAAAAGTTCTCTTTTACTTCTTCGGTGTTATTTTCGCAAAGTAAGTAAACTTAAAACGACGCGACGCTTAAAAAATTCAAAGCAGTCTTTTCTTAAAAACCGGATACAAATAAGTTATTGAAGTCCACTCTTGACGACTTGTTTCTCTTGACAACTTGTTTCATTTACTTTCTTCGCTCCTGACGAAGCTATCAATCGATAGTGAAACGTCGAGTGCTTTTCCAATTATAATTCTGTTCGGTTGGAGTTTTAAAAACCATTCACTTACTCTGTAAGTTAGTTGTTTTGCAATATAAGTATACATACAGGGTTGGGATAAAGTATGGATCCATCGAAATATCTCGGAAGTGAAATTGACGATTTTAATGAAATTTTGTACATGCAGATAGAAACAAATGGCGCATGCGATGGGCTGATTTTTGTTTCCATTAAACTTCCGGTTTAGCCGGAAACGCCACCAACTTTTTTATTTTAAATAGAATACTCTGTATAATTTTACGTATTTTGATACTCCTCTGCCTTCTGCATTCATTAATATCAGGTTTCTTACCTTTATCTCTACTCTCTAGCCGAACAGAAAGCTTTTTAATTATTGGCTCTAAACTATATTAATTTATATAAAATAGCGACATCTTACTATCGCTTTTTGACCTAACATTGCAGTAGGATTTTATATGTTCATCATTCTTACTTCGCAATTGCGAATAAATTGGGCAAGTCGTTTTTGGTCTGCAGTGGGAATGTCGAGCTACGTTTCTGCTGAAGAAGCCCCAAGCAGGGCTGAAACAGCTGTCCAGAGGCTGCTCGAGGTTCTCACTGCAATCAAAAACGATTTGCACAAAAATTTTTCTAATATATTAATTTATTTCTTTTTTTTTATTTTTTTGTATTTGCAATGGTTTTTATGTATTATTAATGAGCAAAAGAACTACATTTAGTTATTTTAAGTGTTCAAAATGTTGGCCATTTACTTCTTGGCAATAAGCAAGTCTATGAACAAATCCCTGAGACACATTTGCGAAAACTTCCCTACGAATTAATTTACATTCATCCAATATCCTTTGCCTCAATTCTTGCAAATTATTTGGACGTCTCACGTAAACAGGTGATTTTAAATATCCCCATAGAAAAAAATCCATAGGATTAAGATCTGGGGAGCGAGCGGGCCATTCAATAAACCCTTTACGACCAATCCATCGATTGGGAAATGTTACATTCAAAAAATCCCTAACTCGTCTATCATAGTGCGGAGGCGCTCCATCTTGCTGAAACCAAAGATTTTGAGGAAGCAGTCCATTTTCTTGAAGAGCAGGAATAATTTCGTTGTTTAAAAGTTCCAAATACCTCGCCCCGGTCAGTGTACCATTAATAAAAAATGGACCAATAAGCCTATTCCTTACAATTCCAGCCCACACATTCAACTTTTCTGGGTATTGAGTATGTGCTTCATGCAATAAGTTAGGATTGTCGACAGACCAATATCGTAAATTATGGCGATTTACAGAACCATTTAAACTAAAAGTTGCCTTGTCCGAAAATACCAAATTCGTTGCAAAATGCTCGTCGCTATTACAGATTTCCATCATTCTTTCGCAAAATTCTACTCGACGATCGTAATCATCTTCTGACAGTTCTTGGATCAGGCGGACTTTATAAGGGTGGTATTTTTCGCGTTTCAATACTTTGGTCACAGAACGACGACTTATCCCATGGTGTAATGCAAGAAATGTGGTAGAAGTTTGAGGTGACTCTTCCAGTTCTGTAGCAATATTTTCTCTAACAATTTGTTAGTTGCGGTCTTTGGTCTTCCACTTTTTGGCAAATTTTTCACTGTCCCATTCAAATTGTAGCGCCTGAGTGTTTTACCAACAACCGAGCGCGTTATAGGATTTCGTTCTGGGTGTAAACCGTTAAATAAGTCGCAAACTTCTTGATGAGTTCTAACACGATCACCAAAACCGATCATCATTAAGATTTCAATCCGTTCTTTTTCACTTAAATGAAACATTTCCGATGTAGGAATTGATACTGACAGATGTTGCTGACAATAAAATAACTATCAATTCCACCGGCTACTAGACAAAGAGGTATTTTTTGAGAAAACTAAAAGGTTATCTTTTTGGCTAAAGACTAGAGATAAAGGTAAGAAACCTGATATTAATGGATGCAGAAGGCAGAGGAGTATCAAAATACGTAAAATTTTACAGAGTGTTCTATTTAAAATAAAAAAGTTGGTGGCGTTTCCGGCTAAACCGGAAGTTTAATGGAAACAAAAATCAGCCCATCGCATGCGCCATTTGTTTCTATCTGCATGTACAAAATTTCATTAAAATCGTCAATTTCACTTCCGAGATATTTCGATGGATCCATACTTTATCCCAACCCTGTATATTTTTTTTAATTAAAATGTAAAAGCGAGCGCATTAAGCCTTGAATTTAAAAATCGCGAACCACTGTTAAACCAAATTTTAAAAATGCAGAAACAATTTCAGGGGTGATCAATAATTTATTTAACAAATTTTATTGTTTTGTTTTTTTTTTTTTTGTTAAAGAACCGGCGCCTCTTTCTTTCTTTTCCTTCTTTCATTAAACGCAATGCACTCCAAGCAATCAAATTCTGTTCTAAGCGAACGTTTATTTTTAAATAAGATGAATAAATCAGGGCACGCCTGTGCGTGGGCTTTTAGAAATCCTGGAACTTGAAATAAATAGGACGAGAGAGAAAGTTCTGGAGTGGTAGAGTTTGCAAAATTCAAAATTGTTCCATCATTCAATTTTCCTGACTTAATTTAAATAAAGTGTAACTGAAGTATCCACGACCGGTAAGGGTGAGTTTGAACAAAGTATTATAGTTTCTTTAGAAGTAAACTGATTTATGTAGTTCTCTCTTTCACATTCTAGTTTCAACTTTATGCCAATTGTCAATAATTTCATTAATTTGTTTATTAAAAGAAATTCGTGTATTCCTTCTTTGTATTTTTTTTTAATAAATAAAACAGCGACACCCTACGATCGCTTTCCGACCTAACATTGTACGAACGTTTCTATTATAGTTGAATATATTTTGTTAATTAAAGATTCAGATTTTTATTTGAATTACTATAAGCAAGGTCTATCAAGTGTATCAAGTGAGTTGAGAAAGAGAGAAGACAAATCCCAAAACTAGAAGTAGATGCCGTTCGAACAATTCGTGCAAAATGATTTGGAAATCAATTTCTGGCTTTCCACGCTAAAACCAGGGGGCTATTAACAAAGAAATCGAAATCCAACATTGTACGGATTGTCAAGGGAATTGGGGATAATAAGGGGTTGAAGAGTGGATTCCAACCCCGTCCGCACGTCTTACGTTAGGAATCGAGAAACACTAATGAATAAAGCAGACAAAACTGCCTTCAACGTAACTCGAACCCGCATAAGTTGACGAAAATATTTAAAAGAAAATTATATTTACGTAATATAACATTCTCTTTTACTTTCTTTAATGCAGATTTGTATGGTACACACAACTATCAACAAATTAGTAAAACAACTAGCCGATTTTTTTTAATAAAAGTTCAAAGATAAACAGAAACAAATAATTACGTAAAATTTCGTATTATTTTTAGAATTTGAATATACTTTTCGCACTTAACACATAACTCATCAAAACAAAAACGATAAAAAGTCACGCACTCGACTCGAACTACAAGGTAAACAAGGCAAATAAGTAAAACAAACAGGTGCACAATAAACACCTGAAATTGACGTAAACGCGTGTTTTGCAAAATGGAAGCGTACGGTGCATGTGCCCACGAAAACCGGTAATTACCGACCGAATGGAAACGGCGCCGAGAAGAAGAATATAACAATAAAATATTCCCGACTTTAGTATTTTTTTAACGCAAAAAACGATAAAAAACAATAAGTTATGGAACGGTAATGATACGTGTTTATAAAGCTCGATTTCAGATGAGATTCGCACTTTAAAGATTTAGTTTAAAGTTTAATCATCCGAGAGTTTCTTTCCATTTCCATCACATTGTCAATGTATTGTATTTGGTTTTAATTTAAAGCGGCATGTACCCACGTGACCTACGACGTACCAAACAGTCGGAAAATTTTCTTCATGAAGCCCTTGCTCGACGTTACTGTGAAAAATTATGTTGCGGTTTGGAAACCGCTTTTCAAAGGGGTCACCCTGTATACAGTCTGTTTGATTTTGGCTGTCACGGCAGATATGTCGGCTACTGTTAGTGATACGACAAAATGTTATAGAAAGAATGCTGTTCTACATTTAACTACCTTGATCAAAAAGAAAATTGAGCACCAAATGCGTTAGATGTAGCAAAATACATTCGAAATTTTAAACGGAGTCTACCCAATTTTATTACGATTTCTAAAACTGTAAAATAATCTTTTTACAACGATATATCTCATGCCATAGTTAGTTATCTTATTAATTAATTAGAAACATAATCAAGTTTATGTGTGTTTCAATTGAAAATACTTGCCGTTTGTTGCAAAAACAACAAACGAACACCACCCCCTTTGCGATGATGATACAACGCAGCGTCTTGTTGTTACAGCGAGTATTACTCAAATGGCCTAACGGTGCGCGGATTTTCTTAAAACGCACGTGTGGTTCTGCGTGTTTGCAAGATCAAAGGCTACCGCGATGTCGGTAAATGTCTATCACCTCGGGTTTGTTCACGATAATCCAGGCGTTCTCTTCCCTCTTCAATTAACACCTGCTAAACTTCAAACGATGCCGTCGCCGCTTATGTTTATCGGTTTGTTTACATTCCTAACTTTATTGCAACATTTTTTTTTGTACAATAGCATTGGCCTTCCCCTGCCTCTACCTTTATTCTATTGGGTTTGTATGCTGTTACGATGTTTTCCATTCGTGCATGCCCTTGTCCAGACAATTCGAAATATATTTACATTCAGTTTTTATTCTTGTAAAACTCTTGGCGGGTCCGCTAACGGTTATTTTGCATTGTTTAATAATAATAATAATGTCTTTATTTTCTTTATATATAATTTTGGCGCGCACTTATAACTAGTCATACACTTGAAGCCATTATGTTTTAATTAATTTTTAATCTTTGGTTAAACATAATTATCCATAGTTTGACTTGTTGATATTAAGGTCATTGCATAAATTGGGTCATTTCTATTCGCTTCGATACTCTCTTCATCTCCGATTAAGATTAGATGGTGCTCATTTATTGTCGCGTTTACTTAACACTCACGCCCGTCACGACTGAAGCCGCTGGCTGTGCTGCAAGTTACTTTTCTCAGCACAAATTTCTACATCTGGTAATTAGGCAATTAATAACTGGATTTATAATGATTTCAAAATCGGTTATAAATACAGTTCTGCCAATCACGTTTGTATTGTTAGCTGTTTTGTTTTGTAATAGCCCACATCTTAATGGTTTCTCCTTTAAAACATGTTTTCCTACATCGTGTCTAGCCGATACGACCTTGGAAGCAAATCGTCTTATATTAATCTTAGTTTTAGATTCAATTTCAATTGTAGCCAGAAAAAAAGAAAACTTCAATTTATGTTTGCAAAGTGTAAACAACCCAAGTAACCACGAATGCTTTATTAAACTCTTTGGTAATGTTTACTGGGTACTTGAGAAGGTACATTTTTGCCTAAACTCAATAATAAAATTGCAGCAACTAATGTCACCATACGATGGCATGATCTAATTTAATTAGTATTTTAAGAGGACAAGATTTGATTACACCAGACCGACCTTGAACATGTTCCGTCCTGCATCTAACTGCGATTTATTTTCTAATACGTAGTAATTAATTTATGCATACAGAAATCTGGATTCTTACAGAAGTATTAATTTGCCAGCGGTTCTCAAACAGTTTTGGAAAAACTGCAATTTTTAACCTTCTGTTAAGAATTCACAACTATCACGGTCACTCTGTACATGAAACATCCCTCTTCTTTAATAAATTACATTTTTATTTATTTCTGTTAAGACCAAATTAACACAAAACCAAGAAAAACGTCGTCATTTTTATTTTAAAACGAACTTTCCACCCAATTTACACAATTAATAACAATAATTCCTCCGAAAGAAACATAAACACAAAAATATTTAAAGTGCCTAATCATTTCACGTAAATAAAGCCGCACAAGTAATAAATTAACAAATCATGACGTTCTCTCTTCCGAAGCAGAAGAACACCAACAGTCCTGACCTTTCTCATACCTTGCACGTAACCAATTTTTTTTTCTTGTTCGCCTTGAAGACACCGAAGACGTAACAACAAAATCAACCTTTGCGTAAATTCTCTCCTCGCCTCGTCATAATACACCGTCCGGTTCGTTGTTTACCCATCAATTAAACGTGTGTTACAAAATTAGTAGAGGAAAAAAAAAACGTTAGCTCGTGGATTTCGTAATAATTATAAGACATCCTTCCGTTCGTGTTAACACCGCGTAATTCTTAAGCCTGGTTTTCACGGTGAGAGTTTATGTGATAGTCGCTCTCGTGAGAGCAAGGGCCGAACTCAGAAACACGAAATAAATATCACTAGGGCCCTTTTTGAGGCGAAAAGCTTCCGTCGTGAAAGTAACATGAGAGCAACTATCATCGTGTAAATTATATACATACTTGAAAGTCGCTTTCAGACTTTCATGACACAACTTTCGCACTATTTCGTCTGACCAGACAACTCTCGCAATAGTATAATTCTTTATTTTCTTTAGAAATAATTTTGGTGCGCATTTATAACTAGTCATACACTTAAAGCCATTATGTTTTAATTAATTTTTAATCTTATCCATAGTTTGACTTGTTGATATTAAAGTCATTGCATAAATTGAGTCATTTCTATTCGCTTCGATCCTCTCTTCGTCTCCGATTAAGATTAGATGGCGCTCATTTATTGTCGCGTTTACTTAACACTCACGCCCGTCACGACTGAAGTCTAAAAACACTCGTCTTCATGATAGTTTCTGGGAGAGTCGCTGACATGATAACAATAGTTGCCCTCGCGAGAGCAGCTGTCGCAAGCTCTCACCGTGTAAACGAGGCCTGAACTCTGTCTATTTTGCCTAAAATCGTGTTCCCTTACTCTCACGAGTGCAACTATCACATAGACTTTCACCGTGAAAACCATGCTTGAATGAGTTAACACGATTTGAAAAAATAAATAAATACACATAAGTTTACATTCCTTGCCCCTCCAATTACTTATTGTGCGTTTCTTTTAACCGGATCTTGCATGTATAAGAAGTAGCTCTAACTTCAAAACAAAAGAAAGAAACCACCAAACACGTTTAGTGCGTTTTAAGAAGTTCTCGAACTCACTTAAGCTCGCTTGAAATAAAACGAGTGCTAATTGCTTGTGGAAGCAAGGCAACAAATATTTTTTTAATTCGCCATGCCTTGGGTCAATATTTGTCGAGCGCGAATAAAACGCGTCCGTCAATATCAATTACATAATTTCTAGAGCTCCAGGTATTTCTTGTGTCAATGTTTTCTTGGTTTTTGTCTCACTGCGAGAATAATAAATTGTTTGTCACCGGATTACATATTCAATAATACTTTTTTGAAGATCCGGAAATACATGCAGATATATACTCTCAATCAAGCTCAACTAAATCGTTCGCAGATTTTCAAAATGATTTTTATGGCAGACCAAAATAATTATTGTAAATATGAAGAGGGCCCTACAATTGTACATAATTGGAATTGCATGTATACTTTATCTGGAAATTGCAACGCCCTCTTACAGGGTTCATAACCTACCCTCAGACCGGCAACCGCTCAGACCCTTGTCTTAAATATTTCAAATTTATAATTAACTGTTTTTTTTATAATTATTTCAATTGATGTGGTTGCTACCTACCTGAAGTAGAAACAAGATTTGTGCTGAGGAAATAAACCTGCAACGTGCCAGCAGCTTCAGTCGTGACGGGGGTGTCAATTAAATAAAACTAAATGAAAGCCAAATCAACAATAAAGCCTGTACCAAAACGAGCCGGTCCTAAAAATAAGCCGTTGCCAAAAGCCTGTAAGAGAAGGTACGTTCGAAAACAGTAATTTTCACTAAACGAGCAAATAACAAATGACCGTAATAAAGGGGACAAGCCGGGACAAACTCTGGCGAGTTTTTGATCCACCAGGACACCGAAGTCGTATAATTGCAAGAAACCTTCCCGAGATCTTGCCGTTATCAATACAAGTTCACCACGGAATAGTGTTGCCAACCCTGTAATGACCACTTTCCCTTTCCAGGTGGCCCAAATTCCCTATTTTGAATACAAAACCCTGGAATCGCCGGCGCAGTTTAAAATGGATAAACAATAAAAATAAAACAGTAGATATTATATATATACAAAAAAAAAACAATAAACGACGTAAATTTCCCATAATTCATTTATGACATTTGCGACTGATTACTCTGAGCACCCGAGCAATCATTCGAAAACGTTGTTAGTTGTTATTATGACAAAGAGATTTTGCTTATATAAAAATGTATAATCATTTCGTGGATAGGACAGTTTAAAAGCGCACACAAACACTCATCGTTTCGCTACCGGTTGACAGCTTTGCTAGGTGTGAAAAACAAATAAAAGAAGTTATCATGGAAAACTAAAAAAAGAACTACGAAAGGCACCACGATCGCTTTTTAATAAGTTCATTAAAAAATAATTAATTTTGGAAATAAATCCCTAAATTCTTTAAATATTTTTAGCGATAAATATTTTACCATCAATTAATGTGTAAATTCCCTTTTTCTCTTTTCATTCCCTTTAAAAAATTCACGAAAAAAGGGAATTTTCCTGCCACGCTGCGACAGAATATAGGCAGCCGCAGGGTCGCAACAGCCCCCAACACCATCGTACCCTGGGGATATCATAACGACTCTGCGTGCTCCAGGCACGTCGCAAATTAATAAAGAGCCAAAATCGGCCGTGCCCCCTTTCGAAGAGAAGAAGGGCTTGCACGAATCGAAAGCGTCGTGACACCATCAAGACCCAATCGAGTAATCGAGGCATGAAAGGTCAAGTGTGAACGCAATTTAATCATTCCGTCGAAATCAAAACGCACAAGAAACTGTAGTTCTCAGGATCTTACAACGCAGGAAAAATGAGACGACGTCGGAGATTGATGACCGTCAAGATATACAAGTGTAGATGAAACAGTTCGAACGATTATCACGCAAAAGATGAAATGCATCTGCAGGCGCTTGTAATTATTTCTAAAAATACAAACTCCGAACGATATTGTTTACTTATGGCAATAAAAGAAAAGCAGACACAGCGTGAATTTTACGATGGTTTTTTGGCCGGTGTGTTCTATAAAAACGTACGCAAAGAAGAAATTCTTGAGTTGTAGTACGCTAATAAAGCAGAGCGTGAGATCATTTGCGTTATTAAAATCCAGTTATCTTGGCAACGGAGACGGTGACGCTCTTTATCACAATCAAAGCAGATGCGAGAAGCATTCCCACACAATTTCCTAACATTGCGTCATCAAGGATAAACGCGATTCAAATTCGATATACAGGGGGTGTTTCCTTAAAAGCGGTTTTCCAAACCGTAACATGGTCTATGAGATCATGGTTATATTTTCTTCAAATAAATAATTCAAAAACCTCTTGCACCACACATCTCTTGACTGCATACGAAAAAAAAAATTCGAAAACAAATTTGATCCAAATTCTCGGGTGGCATTGACTTATAATTAGTTGAACGCGACTCTACGTTTAAACATTGCGGAATTCGCTCGCATAATTTTATAATGAGTTGTGCAAACGACAATATTATTTGCACGCGCGCATACTTTCGCGCAAAATAATGTCACAATGAAAATAATTAAAGTTCCTGTATTGTAAATGCAAAATAAATTTGCTATACAATTTAATGCCTTAGTCACAATTACAAAGACAATGGTTATCAAGGCGTTAAACCGTAAAGTAAATTTATCCTACGTTTATAATACCAGTCGCTTTTCTGTATTATTTTGTCAATAAACAGCGTTAAATTAATTAAAATAGAAATCAAGAAAACGTCGCGTGGATTATAAAACATTAGGACGGAACGTTGCAATCATTCCGCGCACTTGGCGTTATAATTTCAAAATTATAACGGAACCTAGTTAAGCAAGCAAATTTTTGTGTATGTTTGCAAATAAATCGATATATATAAATAATCCGAGGAGAATCTTGGGAAGGTATTCGTTAATTCGATTCGCCCTTAAGAGGCCGCGCCATCTCCACCAACGATGGAGGTCGCCGCCGTCGCCCCTGGACTTTAATTGGTAAAACGATTCACTTCAAGAGGCCGTCGCCATCATACATGGAACCTCCGCCTCGCCGCTAGACGATATCAGCTCATCGGTGTTCCAAAGAGCCTCAAAGAGTCACGCGTCGGCAGATCCAACAACGGCCTCGAAAGCAAACGGGGAAATTCGAGGTGACAGAACCCGGAAAAAGACAGGGGTCAACTCAAACTTTTATCACAGCAGACAAAATCCATCGACCACCTCGAATCGGCATGTGATACAAAGTGACGTCATGCAAAATCCGCACCTAGCGCGTCGCAAACGGCCTCAAAACGGAACCTCATACGCAATCTCACGGCTGAAATCGCACCGAAGATTGGAATCACACTCTTCCAGCACCAAATCGTAACAGAAATCCTCAAGTCATGTGTCTGCCGCGTGCACCCAGCGCTTCGCAACATTGCCGCAAAACGGAGCGGCATACACAATCACACGGTAAAGAGCTGAAGTCGCACCGAAGATTGCGATCACACTCCTCCAGCATAAAAAACCGTAACAGAAGGCCTCAAATCAGGCGTCCGCCGCGCGCACCCAGCGCGTTGCAAACCTGCCACAAAACGGAGCTTCATACGCAATCTGACGGCAAAGAGTTAAAGTCGCACCGAAGATTGCGATCACACTCCTCCAGCACAAAGAAACCGTAATTGAAGCCCTCAAATTATATAGTAATTTAAAGCAAAATTTCGGTTCGAAATTTATCAGTCAAAATACACCACAAAGCTTTGTCATTAATTATTCATATCTGAATGTGTCAAACTAAAATTAGAGTTATTCAAAATTCAAAAGCAAGAAAGAGTCCTGTCTGCGTCGAGGACAACAGAAATCCCCGGAATGTCAAAAAAAACTCGAAGACCCCCAGACACTAAATTATTACTAACAATAAGTGATTAAGACGTCACACAGACTTCATTCGGATTTTCAAATGGCAAAGACGGTGTGGTGTAGCGTCCCTCTCACTGGTCACTTGCCACCTGGTGCACGCCTACATACTTGCGAAGGCGCACCCGGTATATTCAAGACAAACAAAAATAATTAAATGCTATAGATAATAGGAAATGGAAGTTCTGAAAAATAAATAAATAAATAAATAAAAGGAAATTATTTAGGAAGAATGGAACTCTTAACTCCAAGCAAATTTTTGTTTTCTTTTCAAACCCGTGCAATGATTTTCACCCGCGCGGTTGGCATAACCACTTAGCACAATAAACTGGCATGGGCATAATAACAAGGCGATATGTTGTATATAAGCGACTTATACTAAATATGGCAATATTATTTATCTACGAGAGTGCAGCTTGTTCACATCTCTGTTACGCAAGGACGTTTTCGTTAGTGCGCCCCGTACTATTGCATAACAAGTGCCGTGAAAAAAACAATACCTACTACTCGACATGGTAAGTACAAAAAAAAAGATAAAAGGAGAAAAAATATAGAACTAAACAAACGCAAGAAGAAATTTATGTGCATTAGAAATAATTTTTTTTTTTACTTTAACCGGACACTATTAAAAATGGAAAGAGCACTCGATTCTCAACAGTGTCCGGTTAACGTTTAAAAAAATATTTTCTTATAATTTTCATTGGACAAGGTTCGACTTCATTTTAAGTATGTACTCGGTAATTTTTTCTTTCGACTTTCTTTTCAACTTCAACGCTTTTAAAACATTAATTTCGCGAGCTATTGGGTTTCTTGTATGTACGGAGAGTGTTAAAAGTTCAGAAATTTTAAGAAAACCACAACGAAGAATTTAAATTAAAAACGTATTTACGTTGAAATTAACATAAAACTTTGATAATTGAATCTTAATTAGAGATTCAATTCCACACTTTAGGAGGTATGTAGTGGCTACTGTTAAATTAATATCACATGCTGTCACATCATTGTGTCAATTAATGATATTTAGTTCTTGATTAATGAAAATTTATATAATAAATCGTTTCAGTGTTGCCAGGTCTCAGACTTTTAAATTGTTTCGCGTGAGGAGGAAGTTACGTTCGCGTTGGTAATGTTGGTATCTCGGGCACGTATTGTTGAATAGAGCTACCTGAAGCTTTAAAGGCATTTAAGGGAAACCCTGTAGAAAAAATGAAATGAAATTCAACGTTATTAAGACAGACGTTTGCATTTATGGTGAGGTTCACATTTCCTTAAAATCTTTAAATTCAACTTCTGTATAAATTTGTCTTCTCTGTAATGTAATACGGAATAAAGCTACCTGAAAAGCTTTAAAGGCATTTAGGGAACACCCTGTAAAGGAAGAAAATATTGAACGACATTTAACGATATGCTTCTACGGCGAAGTTCACATTTCTTTAAAATGACTAAATTTTATTTCTGTGATTAAACGAAGGTCTTTTCTTTGTAAATTTATCTTCCCTGCAATGTAATGTAAAATAAAGCTACCCGAGGCTTTACAGGCGTTTAAGAAACACTCTGTAGAAAAAACAAATTGAACGAAATTTAAAAATATTAAGAGAGACGCTTGCGTTTACGGCGAGGTTCACATTTCCTTAAAATTCTTAAATTTTATTTCTATTATTAAATGAACATCTGGACTTTTCAGTTCCTTGTAAATCTATCTTCCTTGTAACCTCCTTAGAAATCACTATCGATCGTTCCATGGATTTTATGGGGGAGACAAGTTTACAAGGAGGTGCGTGAAGACCGGGCCTTAAACTACTTAAGCACGAAATTTTTGTGCACATATTTGTTCAAGTGAATAAGATGAAAATGACGACGGGGAGCGAAACGTATTTTTGAGTTACCAGCTTGAAATTATGACGAATTTCTTTCATCCGTATTTTTGAATCAAATATTTTCTTTTATTGTTTACCTCATTGGGAGAGGAAGGAGGATGATTGAATGCCCCCCCCCTCCTCCATATACACGTGCCGATTTTTAGACAATCGCATGAAAAGGTCTCGGCACTTGTAAGACCCTATAGAAAAAAAAAATGAAATGGAATTTGACGATATTAAGAGAGACTTAAAAAAATTTGTTGCAAATCGTTTTTGATTGCAGTGAAAACCTCGAGCGGCCTCTGTACAGCTGTTTCAGCCCTGTTTGGGGCTTCATCAGCATAGACGTAGCTCGACATTTATCTGTTGAGAGAGATGTTCGACGTTTCTTTAAAATCCGTAAATTTTATTTCCATTATTAAACGAATGTCTAGACTTTTCACTTCCTTGTAAATCTATCTTCCCTGTAACGTCCTTAGAAATCGCTGTCGAACTCCAGGGACTTTATGGGACAGAAGACAACTTTACGAGGAAGTGTAAAGATCGGGCCTAAACTCATAAAGCGACGAAATTTCTAAATGCGTATTTATTCAAGTAAATAACTTGAAAATGACAACGGAGAGCGAAACGTAGGCGATTTTTGAGTTGCCCGCTTGAAATTATTATTACGAATTTATTTTATTTTTTTCTCCGTGCTTCTGAAATATTTTCTTTTATTGTGAACCTTGTTGGAAGAACGAGGAGGATGATTGAATGACCTCCTCTCCCTCGTATATGGTTGTGATTGAACCCCCCCCCCCCCCCAGCAGATGGTTTTTAGAAAAGGTCTCGACACTTTTATGCAACTCTAATTTAAAGATAAGATTTCGATTTGTTTCCTTTTCAAAAATGTCTGACTTCATTGCAATTTCTTTAAATTGCCGATAAGTTTTTTTTTTGCTACGCTAAACGTAAATGTCACACCGCTTAACAGTAAGGAGAGTTTCTAATATCAGTGAAAATTTGCTAATTTATTATAATTTTTATAATACAATGTCCTACCGAAGGTTTTTGTAATCAAACAAAATTAAGAATCGCGTTGCACCGTAAGATGACCGTGCCTTCAAGTTAAGTCCTGATTAAAGTAAACTGTGATTTTTCTTTTTATAAAGTTGGCAACACTTATACGAGAGGGAAAGCACAGTCGTCGGTAACTGTATAATAATAATTTTATGTGATAACCAAGGAAAAGAATTCAGGCCACTTGTTCCGCGAACGGTACGAAAATTTAGTACTCGAAATGTATCAGCCTCGCCCACAAGGTGCGAACGCTCGCATCGCACTCCTTCCCCTTCCACTCAATAACAATTCAATGCTTCGCATAGTACATTCGACGTAAAAAGCGTTCAACACTAAGTGGCCTGAATTCTTTTCCCTGGTGATAACAAACGCCGAGACATGGTTGGGCAAATGCTCTCCATTCTATAAAGCGGACAATGCTAGCGTTTGGGTGGAGTACGCTGTGGCATAAGCACAACGTTGTCCGCTCTCCATATATTGGAGGGCATTTGCCCAACTACGTCTCGGCTATGGTTATAAATGTTATAATTCTATCATTTTAAAAATTGAAAATACAAAGTATCTCATTTTGACATTTGTTTAACTCGAATACTTAATA
The DNA here is from genome assembly GCA_036172665.1 of Prosopocoilus inquinatus. Lineage (NCBI taxonomy): Eukaryota > Metazoa > Arthropoda > Insecta > Coleoptera > Lucanidae > Prosopocoilus > Prosopocoilus inquinatus. The sequence goes on from CM069879.1 coordinate 11,315,600, forward strand.
ATTCACAACTTAATTGAATAGATGTCGGTGTTGCAAACTTCAAGGGGAAAAAAAAACACACTGAAATCAGAGCCCACTTCAATTTTAGTAATTTAATAGGATGCTCGCTATGTTTCGAATCAAATACTTCCTCGCTTCAGTATTTTTGTTGCGATACAACAGCGGTCGATGTACGGAAAATAATGCAGAACATATTTGACATCATTAACAAAAATGCAATGCAAATTAACGACATTGAAAAATGTTAAACAAAATGGCGCTGGACATTTTATATTGGAAAAACAGTTTTCATGTTGGCAATCTGACGTTTCATTGAAGTCTCCATTTGAAGTCTCTTTCAAGCGGTTTTTAGCTTTGAGGACCGAACAAAAAATTATAATAAATTAATAAATAAATGCCTCAGAATATTTAGCAAGATTGTATTATAAACCCAGAGGCGTAACGATAGGGGGGGGCGGGGTGCTTTTGTAAATATTAGAGTGCAGCGGCCTAAGAGGCGCCAAAGAAACGTCATTTAACTTTTAGCTTTCAAGATGATAGTCCAAAAAAAATATTTCCCATTTTGCGGAAAAAGCAAAAGGGAAGCAAAACGTTCTCGCAATTATTTTTTGTTGTCCACTCGAAACATGCGAAAGAAAACAACCGCTGTGCTCGTTAATTCTTATATTAAAAAATAGAACAGAAAAGACGAGAACAAAAAAGGTGAGTTTCAGTCGTGCCGTGCCCTCTTTAAAAAGTGAAAAAAATAAAACCGTTTTCCGGAAAACCAAACAACGAAATGAACGATAAATACAATAAATTGCCAATAAACTCATTTTTGTTTTCATAATTAAAAGAAAAAATCAATGGCGCAGGGAACGGGCGCGCGGAGGGGGAAAGGTAGGAGGTGCAACTGCATCAGGGTCCAATGCTCTCAGGGGTACCAAAAACAGCTCATAATTCAATTTAAATTAAAACGCAATTTTTTAAAATCGCGTTGCAAATCTGTAAGGGCCCTTGGCCAGCAAATCATAAAAACAAAAAAGGCACTGAAAGATGGTTTTAAAAAAATAAACACACAAACAAAAGACTAAACAAATAAACAAAAGACGATCGACTTCTCATAACTTCTCTACATTAAATAATTTTTAAATCAATCCAAAGATGTGATAATTTTTTAGTTACTTTTTTTTCTGCAACAAAGATTTTGCCGATTTTGCAAGAATATTTGTTGGTGATTGTCTTTGATTGGTTGGTTTTCTTAGAAAGGACCAATCAGAAACCGATTGGCAGCAATTATTTAGCATGTACGTGTGCATCTGAACCTGGCTTTATACTTCCTCTATCAGTGACAATTATCGCCGCAGAAAGGTACAGGGTTTTCAAAAATCATTATTAGTTCCAAGTGATTAAATTAACTACCTCCCTAGTAAATTTGACTTCCGCAGATTGGCGACACTGTAACACATTTGTTTTATCACAGAGAAAGGAACCGACATGTCTACATAACAGTACTTCAATCTCAATCACGACGAATCGTTTCTATAACAAACATTAACCCTCAGTTTCGCAAAAATTATTTAATCACTGATTAATTTAAGCGTGATTAAAGCCTGTGAGTGGTTGGGTGAAACAATATATTTTGGTTGTTTCAAATCTATTGTTAACTTCGTCCTACGACGTTTCTTAATCAGAGATTTAAATTAATCGCTGAGTAACCATTTTTTTTTTGTGAAACCCACCGTAAATGTTTCGATATTTATTATTATTTGTTTTAATGTTTGTTATAACGCACGTTGTCTCAAGACTGTGTTTTTTTTTACTTTTTCTTGACAATACCAATTCTGTTACGCCACTGATCAGCCATGCCATTGTAGTTGGGATATTCTAGATTGAGAATTATCACGGGTGTAAGTTTGGTTGCCTAATCTGTAGACTAAAACAGTAAAAGAGGAAGGAAAATCTGTAGAATCCAAATTTTGAAACACGTGCTTCGCGTCGATTTACCAAAATAGAAAGAATCAGAAGAAATAAAACAACCGAGAAACGTCGACCCTGTCTAGAAGTGTTACTTCTAAAACGTAAAATATTACACAATTTTGTAACGCGCGCGCGTTAATTATTTGCAAAAACAATTACATACTACACGAAAGCGAAAGCGAATTAACAATTTACATAATCGCTTCTCTTTTTTTTTTCTAGATGACCACGTGCCAATTATGGGTCTTCTTCGTAATAACGATTGCGATAGGCCATTGCAGACCAAAGTTAGATAGGGTGGAAGAAGGAAACGAAGAGCTGTCGGGCCCAGACGTCACCTTCGACTATCACAACCCCCCAAATAGCGATGTGATCGCAAGGGAAGAAGAAACTGAAGAAGGCGCCCACAGACTATCAAAGCGACTCGCCGATAGGGTGGAAGAAAGAAACGAAGAACTGTCAGGCCGGGACGTCACCTTCGACTATCACAACCCCCCAAACAGCGACGTGATCGCAAGGCAAGAAGAAACTGAAGAAAGTGCCCGCAGTATATCAAAACGACTCGTCGACAGGGTGGAAGAAAGAAACGAAGAACTATCAGGCCCAGATGTGACTTTCGACTATCACAACCCCCCAAACAGCGACACGGTCTCAAGGGAAGAAGAAGAAACTGAAGAAGGCGCCCACAGAATATTAAAACGACTCGTCGACAGAGTGGAAGAAAGAAACGAAGAACTATCAGGCCCAGATGTCACTTTCGACTATCACAACCCCCCAAACAGCGACACGGTCTCAAGGGAAGAAGAAGAAACTGAAGAAGGCGCCCACAGACTATCAAAGCGTCTCGCCGAGCCCCCACAACAAAAAGTGGTTTACCTCAACCCCATCTACCTAGTCGACGATAAGACGTATTCGGATCTGATCAAGACGTCCCAATCCAAATCATTGGAGGAGGGGGATGAGGAACAATACGATGATAACAACGAGGATGATTTGGATTTGGCCGCCGCCATAGTTTATCGCCCCCTTTTTGCGTACAGGTTGCAGAAGAGTAGGCGACTGGCGCGCAGGCGCAACCCCAGATCCATCCACTCGACTCTACCGGGTGGTTCAAAATCTAAGCTCCTGTACAGGACGGACAATGATTTAATTAGCAAGGTCATCATTATTTTTCTACCGGTGTACACGTACGCGCACAAAAGCCAACTTCAGTTTGATGATAGTGACGACGCACGCGCGACGAGGTCCGCAACCACCAGCGCAACGGCGCGCCAGGAGGACCACCCCAAGAAACAAGAGGAAAAGGAAGAAGGCCAGTATTACCAACAGAACGGCGAAATCCTGATTGCACAACCAACGGATGCCATCGCTCTCGATGATGGCGATCCTTTAGAACCGGCCGAGAGCAGCGTGGTCCACCCCCTCTTCCTGTACAAGTACAGGGTGGCCTATTACAAAAAGAAAGCGCTGAAGGAGGAGAAGAAGAAGAAGAGGCGACAACAATAACTCCATCGATAGGACGATTATTGTGTTATTAAAGAAAATTTTTTGCTCACCCCTGTACATGCGCATGCTTCATATTTATTTATACATTACTATCGTCATTATTTGTATTTTAACAATTTTATTTTTTAAGGTGTTTACATTAAACATGCATTTTATGTTATTATTTTGTGAAGTTTTTCCAAAAAAACTACTTTCCCTGCAGTTGAAACAAACAACAAGAAAAAATAACCGTTAGTCACGTTTAACTGTCAGTTAAAATTTAGTATTAAATTGGAGCAATAAAAAAAAAGATATTAACGACGCGATGTTCGTGGTTTGCAAGTATACCGGTTGTTGAATCAGACTGAGATCATAGAAATTCAATTGAAGGTTGAGGTTTGTGAAGCACGAACGATTAGCATTTGGTACAATCACGATCATCCTAATCGAGACCGCTGCAAGCTAACTACATCCTTCTCGGCGCTGGTAGTGGAGTTAAAAAATTGTCAGTCGGTCTCAATTAGCCTGATCGCGACTATACATTGTAAGTGCCTGCGACAAGGGCCAAAATAATTAATAACTGATTCCATTTATTTTGCGTGTCTTTATCACTATCTGTCTGCTGTATTACCTATGTTCTCACTTTGCAACAACGCCCGGTATACTGTCAAGACAAATCGGACTTATTTCACAATTTGTTTACCTTTGCATTTTACCTAAACGGATACTTTTTCGCAGAGTCCGTTCTCGTTTTATGCTCGTTTGAAATTTAAATTATTTCATGTATGAAATAAAATTTTCATTTGTTTTTAATAAAAGTCAAGTTTCTTTCATATGATATTTCCTTTTCAAAAAACATGCCCCTTTTTTAACGGCAACTAACTTACCAAAAACAATTTAAATAAAATATGATTTCGTCTTTAAATATTTTTTTATCCATTCTTTAACACAGCTATTTCTTATTGCAGTTAACTCATTCGTATTTTGTGATTATGTAGTAGTAAAAGAGGACGTGATTATTGATTAGATTATGCATGTTCTGATCGTCTTGTAAATGTATCTCACAAATCGATTACCACACCGTGTATTCCCTCATCTGTTCTGATCGTTTCGAATAGGTTTCCGCATTGTATACTATAGACATAATCACGTACATATTTTAATTTTTAAAATAATTAAATGAATTAATAATTAATTAAAGACGGAAAAAAGCTCTTCCTTTTTCCCGTGGTTTGAGTTCTAAATTAATTGCCGAGGATTGAATTTGAATTTGCCGCGCGAATTTAAACGTGGCGCCAAATTCAAATTACCCTCAATCATTAAAACATCACTGTGTGTACGTTAAGTATGAATTTAATAAATACAAAGTACGTACATACAAGAGAAGGAATTGTTTTATTCGTAAGTCAAGACGATCTAAATCAATGGCGGCAATGGCTAACAATAATATTAATTAATTAAGTTTCATTTCAAACATAAGTTAACTAAAACGTAGGTTTAAAAAGTGTCAAATGGGAATGAATAATAGTAACAGTTTTAGAGTGCCACAGGGCTCGTTGCTTAGGCCAATTTCATTTATCTGATTTACAACTTAGCTTAATTGTTAAGCAACCTCTTAAATTGAGAATTGTACAGTCGTTTGCGCTGTTCTCAATGGTCAATAATAATAGAAAGCAAATCTTGCTAAAAGAATCACATTCTTCTGTTTTCTTCAAACTTTTGCATTTAGCATTTTTGTAATCTACGAAAATTACGAAATGTACATCACCCTGACGATGATGACAGCTTCTCATGAGTGTTAACTTAAACGTGAAATAAATTTTGATCTTGGTATCTCTTATCTCTTTTGTTGTTCTCGCTTGCCTATTTGTTTACGTCCGGATTTCCCCCGGGTTTTACGGCAGTCCGGGGGAGAGTCAGGCGGGTTTCGATAACTGGTCCGGATATTAGCAAGGTCTCAAACCGAAAAAGTGACGCAAGGCAAGTAAAATTTGCAGCAAAATTTAAGAGGATTGAATTTGAATTTGCCGCGCGAATTTAAACGTGGCGCCAAATTCAAATTACCATCGATCATTAAAACATCACTGTGTGTACGTTAAGTGTGAATCTAATAAATACAAAGTACGTACATACAAGAGAAGGAGTTTTTTTTTTTTTCGTAAGTCAAGACGATCTAAATCAATGGCGGCAATGGCTAACAATAATATTAAGTAATTAAGTTTCATTTCAAACATAAGTTAACTAAAACGTAGGTTTAAAAAGTGTCAAAGGGGAATGAATAATAGTAACAGTTTTGGAATGCCACAGGGCTCGTTGCTTAGGCCAATTTCATTTATCTGATTTACAACTTATTAATTGTTAAGCAACCTCTTAAATTGAGAAGTGTACAGTCGTTTGCGCTGTTCTCAATGGTCAATAATAATAGAAAGCAAAACTTGCTAAAAGAATCACATTCTTCTGTCTTCTTCAAACTTTTGCATTTTCATTTTTGTAATCTACAAAAATTACGAAATGTACACCACCCTGACGATGATGACAGCTTCTCATGAGTGTTAACTTAAACGTGAAATAAATTTTGATCTTGGTATCTCTTATCTCTTTTGTTGTTCTCGCTTGCCTTTTGTTTACATCCGGATTTCCCCACGGGTTTTACGGCAGTCCAGGGGAGAGTCGGGCGGGTTTCGATAACTGGTCCGGATATTAGCGAGGTCCCAAACCCAAAAAGTGACGCAAGGCAAGTAAAATTTGCAGCAAAATTTAATTGGTAATGACATTGAACAACTGAATAAAGAAAAGTTAGGGCTCAGATTAAAAAAAAAATACAGCAGAGGAACAAATGCTGATCAAGAAAAGATTTTAATTAAAATGTGACTTTTTAAAATTAAAGATTCACCTGTTTCAGGATTTTGCAAAAACAAACATCTGGTGTGGATAAAAAAATAAATACATTTTTTTATTACAAATAAAATATCGTCTCCGTCCGGATTTTGTCCGGAGTTTTAAGCAGCTTTAAATTTGAAAAGGATTTTTGTTACAGTTATAAAAAATAAAACATCAGGTCCTCCTGCTGTTTTGATGCTAAGTAAAATAAATAAACAATAGAAAATTGAAGATCTCGGCATCTAAAAGCAAACGAATAAGAAATTAGCTCCAAAGATGTCAGTGGCATCCTAGCAAGCAACCGAAACGTAAGAGTTGCCTATACGGAGATATAAACACGACATTTTTAAGCAAATTTCTGCCTAAGTTAAATCAAGAAAAACCACGTCTAAAAAAATCTGATTTCATTTGTAGCAAAAAAAAGAGCAGATGTATAGCTCGACGTTTTTAAATTATTTCATGCAATCAAACTAATTTGTCTTGTGCAATAAAAATTATTACACAATGACTGGACAGTTCCTCGTTTCATTCCTCGACGTGAATTTCCTGCAACATTCTTAGACTTCAGTTCGAATAAATTTAAAAAAAAATTATCAAAGAAGCACCACAGAATTTCGTAAGCAAATTTACGAATTAATTTTGTGGTAACATTGAGGTACCTAAAAATTGGATCTCTTGTGATCAAGAAGAAGGCATCTACTGAAGATGGCAGCATAGCTGCCGAAATATGTATCTACTTTTTAAACAAACTTTTTGTGGCTAGGAGGTTAAATCCAATTTCTTTGTACTTCAGACCACAGTCTCCAATATATTTTAATATTGATGTACCTGATACAGAGTTAACTTTACTTAGTTAATGCGATTTTAAATTACCAAAGTAGAAATAAAATGAAGCAGTTCTGCTCTCACATCAATAAAATTGATTCCGCTGCGATAAAACAAAAACATTTCAGAAAAGAAATCTCGTAAGTTCGCGAGAAGGAAATAAAATCACTCGAAAGTTCGAAAGCAAACCGATTTTAAAACGCAAAGGTGATTAATACAGAAATAGGGGGGAAGTTTGAAAGACGGCTGAAAGAATTTTAATTACTTAAGAAAGAAAATAGTTCGGAGGATAATCAAAATTTATCACGTGTCTGTGCTAGCGCTTTATAACAATTACGTTAACTCCTGGTCTCTTATCGATACTTGATGGCTGAGAAGTCACGAAGCTAGTCTTTGAAGGAGATGGGTGTGGGTTAACGAAACAATTAGGGCGCCAGGGCGTAACCCCAGATTATGAGCGCACTATGGAACCGACTCCCAAGGATCCACAGCGCCGATAACCGAAAACTTCCAGGAAAATCATTCGCTCGTCCAAGATAGCTTTTGAGACGCAGTAAAAGGCCAAGACGTAGTACTTAATGATAAATACATTTAAGCGCACACTCATGTTGAACAATACGTATAGTGGCGATCATCCTAATCGAGAGCGCTGTAAGCTAACTGCGCCCTCATTGACGCTGGTATTAAAGATTACAGAATTCTCAATCGGTCTCGATTAGCTTGATCGCGACTGTACACTTGCCTTGAGGGTTTGAAATATACCGAATGACGGTTCAATAATTCGTTACGATACTTAAGTAACTTAAACGACGATAGATTTCAAAAAATAGGTCCAGTGCTGGCCGACCTTCACAGTGTCGTAAAACGTTAATTCAAATTTCATTTTAATAAAACGGCACTCTAAATGTTAATGGTAATATCTCAGGACATTTTACTGCACAAATATAGTTGTCGCAAACTCATTGTAATTTAAAATAAAAATTGGAGTACAATTTATTAAAATTTTCACTCCGTCCTGCATTAACAAATAATACATCAATTTATATATTAAAATAATTGCGAACGTAGCGACTAAAATGGTTGCCTGTTCTTGAGGCGTGTCGAATTATAAAACAGTGCGCAACGTTTCTTGACGTTCTAAAAACTAAAAAGTCGAAAAAATTAATTCATCGATACAATTAAAAAAGAGAAAGATAAATAAACACGACGCTTTCTTAAGGAAGGAACGGTTTGATTGAACATTTTAACATTTCAAAAGACCTCTTTCGGACTTTATTTTTAAAAAAATGTTACACATTTTCATGTTCTATGTATTTTATGGAAATAGCGACTTATGTTCATGGGATTTATGGATGGATTTATGAATGGACTTACGGATGGATTTCTGCATGGATTTATAGATGAATTCATGGATTCATTTATGGACGGATTTATGAATTGAGTTATGGATGGATTTATGGATGAATTTACGGATGAATCGATGGATGGATGGATTTATGGATGGATTTGTAGATCGATTTAAGAATGGATTTAAAGACGGATTTATGAATGAATTTATGGACGAATTTATGAACAGATTTAAGGATTTATGGATGGCTTTGTGAATGATTTAGTAGATGGTTTTATGGATGGATTTATCGCTGGATATATGACTAGATTTATGAACGGATTTGCGGATGAATGTCTGGATAGATTTCCGGATGGATTTATGGATGGATAAGGCTGGATTACGGATGAATTTACGGATGAACCGATGGATGGATGGATTTATGGGTGGATTCGTAGATCGATTTATGAATGGATTTATCGACGGATGGATGAATGAATTTATGGACGAATTTATGAACAAATGTACGGATTTACGGATGGCTTCGTGAATGATTTAGTAGATGGTTTTATGGATGGATTTATCGCTGGATATATAACTAGATTTATGAACGGATTTGCGGATGAATGTCTGGATAGATTTCCGGATGGATTTATGGATGGATAAGGCTGGATTTACGGATGAATTTACGGATGAACCGGTGGATGGATGGATTTACGGTGGATTTGTAGATCGATTTATGAATGGATTTATAGACGGATGGATGAATGAATTTATGGACGAATTTATGAACAGATTTACGGATTTATGGATGGCTTCGTGAATGATTTAGTAGATGGTTTTATGGATGGATTTATCGCTGGATATATGACTAGATTTATGAACGGATTTACGGATGAATGTCTGGATGGATTTACGGACGGATATCCGGATGGATTTATGGATGGAAAAGGTTGAACTTATGGATGAATTTACGGATGAATCGATGGATCGATGGATTTATGGACGGATTTATGGATGGATTTACAGATCGATTTATGAATGGATTTATAGACGGTGGATGAATGAATTTATGGACGAATTTATGAACAGATTTACGGATTTACGGATGGCTTCGTGAATGATTTAGTAGATGGTTTTATGGATGGATTTATGGACGAATTTATGAACAGATTTACGGATTTATGGATGGCTTTGTGGATGATTTTGTGGATGGATTTACGACTGGATATATGACTAGATATATGATCGGATTTATTGAAAAATGACTGGATGGATTTGTGGATGGATTTTCGGATGGATTTATGAATAGATAAGCTGGATTTATGGATCGATTTATAGACGGATTTATGGATGTTTCCTTGGACAGATTTATGGATGTTTTCGCGGATAGATTTACGGATGTTTCGTAGAAGCTCCGCGACCCTGTAATTTATTAATTTAAATGGAAAGTTACTAACTAATTGTCATTTGCATTCTCATATTATTATGAATTGAGTTTGAATTTGATCATACAGATTGAAGACTATTTTGAACTATAGGCTAAAGTGGGAGTTTTCAAACGGTACGTGCTAAACAAGGCGACAAAACAACTCAGTTTCCATATCTTTTAACGTTTCGCACAGACTATTGTAAGTAATAAAAAAAAAATGTAAATAAAATAAACAACTATTGCAGGTATGGTTAGGGCATACTTTACGCAATAAATTGAAAATCAAAGCCACGTGATCCGTAAGTATAGGCAACTCACCTTACGCTGTTGACTGATAAAAGTCTAACAAAAACAAATAACCATAAAATAACCTTTAATGGCCGGTTGCACCAATGTTTTAAGCAGAGCTTAAATTTAAGTCGTGTTTAGAACATTACATTTTATGTAAGTTCAACAAAATGTCAGACATATTCTAATATGATACTTAAATGAAGTTTAAGTGTCAGTCAGAATGTGATTGACATTATACTCACCATGCATAAATGTCATGTTCTAAACATGACTTAAACTTAAGTTTTACTTAAAGTATTGGTGCAACCGGGCATAAGTAATTTCCTCTAAAAATTACTCAGCGTTGCCAATGGTAGAAAACAACATTTAGTAAATAACTGTTGCACGTGGCTGTGTTTTTCAAGTGCTCACACTTTAGCTAGCGGAGTTGCCTAAAGTTAAACATAACCGTAACAATGGGGTGTAGGTGCACAAAGTCTCCAGTAACATCATCTACTCAACAAACGACAGTTTTTCGAATCGTTTTCATTTCAAATAGCACTATAGCATTGCCAAGAGGGAAAAAATAACAGTTTTCGTAAAAATCATTTATTATAACTTTATACAAATGCCTTCGTGGAATGATATACAGGCAACACATCACATACGCAAAACAAAAAAAAAAGAAAGGAATAAATTTTGCTATAAGTAAGTACTTAACATGAAACTATTTTCTTTTTAATTAAACAAAACGGCACATAAACAACATCTGCACTACCACCGAACCCGTACATACTTCTAAATGAAATAATTGTGAATTAAAAATAAATAAAATGGTACAAACTTGTGCAAAAATCATTTAAGTGCCTCTGACACATTTATTATTGCAATTGCTGTCAATTGTCAGTTATCATGGAAAAACGAACTGGTCATCTGGTCACCATCTCCAACCTCCGTATCCCCCCCAGGGGCGGTAGTAAGAGCGTCCTCCCCAACCATAACCCCCCCATCCTCCATATCCGCCGCCCCATCCACGGCCCCATCCACCGTAGTAATAGGGCCTCCTCCACCCCCAACCTCCGTATCCGCCGTACCCGCCGTATCCACCCCAGAAAGTATTCGCAGTCTCCAAATCGTCGGTTTTGTCGCCGGGGTTCTGCGGCGCGTCCAACGGGGGCGCCAAATCTTCCCCTTGTTCTACTTCCCCGTTACTCGGTTCAAGGGGCGCCAACGGTTGAGCTTGGGCGTGGGGCGGCTCGGAACTGGGCGCTGCTTCCGTGGGGGTCGGCGTAGGAAGGAACGGCTCCTTCACAACATCCCTCGTCAACACCACCTGCTGGGGTAGGTGAATTTCCTTGGCCTGGATCACCTCTAAAGCGGGGGTGTCATCCGCCGGGAAGGCCAAGCCCCAGGATAAACAACACCCGAAAATAAACAACTGAAAATTCAAAAAAATAAAAAAAAAAATAAACAACGCAGTTCAAACTATGACCCCAAAAGACTAAACAATTGGTTGGGCAGCAAAGTAGTTGCAATTCCAACCCCCCCAATTAAATAACTGCTCGGGCAGCAAAGCAGCTTCAATTCCAACCCCCGGAACAAACAAATAAAAACTCACAAGAAAGAAATTTTAAAAAAATTATACAAGCAGCGCAATTCAAACTAGAGCTAAAAATATTTGCTTCGGAGATTAAAGCCCCACGACTAATTGGTCGGGCAGCAAAATAACTGCAATTCCTCGCGCGGTAATTGGCTGCTAAGTCATGCCCAGGAGGTGTGAATTAGGCCAAGAATACATCGATAATGGAAGGTGTAGGTTTATTGACCTTGAGAATCAAAAACGAAGTAGTAATGCAAAGTCACGATGCCAAATAATATTGAAATGAGAGACGACGTTTTCCGTTAGTCGGTTTGCGTATAGCGCGTTTCGTTTCTTAATAAGGCCGGTGTTACACTGCTACCGAATGTCTCCGCCGAAAAAAAAGAAACATTATTATTTGTGAAAGAAAAATTGATGGTGTTTTATTATAAAATGAAAGAAACGGTGATCTGTTTTTTGTTTTTTTTTTTTTAATATATAAAATATGTTCTGTCGAAGATCTCTGTGACAAACAGTTTCTGTGGTGTGTCACCGGCCTTAAACGCAAACACAATTCATTTTGAGAGTGCGTGCTCAGGACAATAACTGTTTAAGAAACTGTACTGCGTTCTTCTGATGATAAAAGCAAGCTTCGCTAAGAAGTGACGTAAATAATAGGTTCCATTTTTGTCGTTTTTAAAATAGACTTTAATAATAAAATGCGTGTTTAAAAAATAAATGAAAAAGAAAACGTTCCGGCAACATTGCAAGATGTTGTGGAAAATGAAATGCAGTGAATATTTTTAAACAATTGCAACTATCGCATCCTGCGATCGCTTTTTGTCCTGATGTTGCTTCTGCTGACGAAGCCCCAAACAGGGCTGAAACCGCTGTATGTACAGAGAATGCTAGAGGGATCCACTGCAGTCAAAAACGATTTGCAACAATTTTTTTTAATGCAATTATAATAAAATAAAATATAATAAAAAAAAGCTAACGTTCCTAAATGCTTACAATTTGGAAATGTAAGCGTGCTGGTCATAGAATGGGCGAGGGAAAACAAACAAAAAATAAATAATACTTAAAAAAATTAATGAAGCTGCAACGAAAAAAAAAACACGGAGACAGTAAGGCAACAAAATAGTTACGTGTGGTTGGGACACCTGCATGTAAGAAAAAAAAATATTTAAAAAAAAAGATACAATGACGTCAGCACTTCTTACCAATCTACACAACCTGCAACATTTTTTTTTAATTTTTATCAAAAAATGGTTAGTCTGAGACAGACGACAATTTCTTTTTTTTTTAATTCATCACAATTTCTTTCTAAAAATTACTATTATTTGTTTAGATTTTTTATGTTTTTTTTTATTTTCTTTCAAACTCCGTTTAAAATTAATTAAGTTTCATATTTCTTTTCGAGATTATGGAGGAGAATTAAATAATGACAAAATTTAACATCACGTTTCTCTTTTGTTTTTGTTTAACTTCGTCATAAATAATTATTTCGGTCGTAAAGACAAAAGAATTAAAAAATAATTAGATAAACATGTGAAGAAAAGTTCTGAAAATCACAGAAATGCAAACCATCACTAGAAAATTATAATAAAATAATAAAAATTATAATAAAATAATAACTATTGTAATAAAGGCGATTAAATAACAAAAAATAAATATAAAATAATAAATAAAATACATGAAAAAATTATAAAATTATAATGAAAAGAAAAAAGAAAACAGGAATGTTAAAGTAAAAAAATTAGGAAACTTCAGTTACTTTTGGTTGGGTTGGGGCACATGTCTGAGAGAAAGAAGTTAAATAAAAATATGATATTATTATTCTATGGACTCCCTTATTGCAAGAAGCCTCAGAGTCGTTACGTCACAAGCTTTTTGGGTCACTCTCTTATTACAGAAGTATGAAATTGTTCTAACCTGTGACTAGTCGAATGATTTTAACGCAGAACATTTTTCTAAAATTCAATTAATAGGTATGAAAAAATTCAAAAAAACATTTAATATTTCTCAATGCATAATTTTTATTTATTATTAAATTTCAAAGGAAGGAGGACTCCCAGAAGTGATAGAAACTTCAGAAAGAAGCAAAGTTTAAAAGCTTTGCAAAAAGAAATAACAGTTACGTTTAGTCGAATGAACTCCAACATTAAAAATTACTTCTGTCGTAAAAATAATAATAATAAGGGATGTTAAAACATTAGAACATTTTCTAATTCAATTAATGAGCATGAAAAAATTCAAGAAAATATTTAATATCTCTCACGGCATCATTTTTTATTTATTATTAAATTTCAAAGGAAGGGGGAGTCCCCCAAAGTGATGAAAGGTTCACAAAGGAGGAAATTTTAAAAGTTGCCTAAAAATATAACAATTACGTTTAGTCGGATGAATTCCAACATTAAAAATTACTTCAGTCGTAAAAATAATAATAATGATGTTAAAAGCGTAGAATAATTTTGATGGAGAACATTTTTCTAAACTAAAATTAAAAGGTACAAAAAAAAATTAAAAAAATATGCATGTGCATGGTACAAAAAAAAAATTAAAAATATGCATGAGCATGGTACAAAAAAAAATTTAAAAAAATGTTCATGTACTGCATCATTTTTTTAACTATTTATTAAATTTTAGGGCACGGGGAAGTCCCTCAAGTGACAAAAACTTTAGAAAGGTGTATAGTTTAAAAGCTTCCCAAAAAAAAATAACAATTGTATTCAGTCGGATGAACTCCCACATTAAAAATTACTTCAGTGGCAAAAATTAATAAAAAAAATTTAAAAAAATAGTTTAAAAACACATGAAGAAAATTCTTGTTTAAAAAATACATAACACAGATTCATAAAACCAAGAATCACGGGGGTGGAAAAGAAATTAGAGAGAGCAAGATTTTACTTTGCGACAAAAAAGGAAAATAAAGACAAAAATAAGAGGTACACCAATATTTGGATATGAACTGTGGGGGTTAAATAAATAGGAAAAAAATAAAAAGAAAATCCAAAAAAAGTGCAATAAAAACAAGTAAAAACAATCCAACCAAGTGAAATAAAAACAAAACAATAGAACAAGAGTTACAGGGCGCGGGTTGATGGACAAGACGCGAAACGCGGAAATAACGAAAATAGATTAGGAATAAATAAAAAAAAGTACTAAACCACCTAAACAAGCGTTATTAGAAGGGGAAAGAAATAAAGAATCAAAAAAGCGCGGCAAACCAAGAGTACAACGGAACAAGGAGATCTGAAGCTGTTTGAACGAAAAACTAATTTAAACTGGAAAAATGCAACAGCAAAGAAGAAGGAGGAGAAACAGAATAAAATAAAAGAACACGATTATAAACAGAACAATGAGATTTGAAGCTATCTGAACGAAAAACAAACATAAACTGGAAGAATTCCACGGCAAAGAGGAAGGAGGAGAAAGAGAATAAAGAAAATAGGATTACGATTAGTAAAAGTAAAGTTTTAACTGAAGAGTGGCGACAGCCATAATTGAGTTCACATAGATTAAATATGTAATGACTAAAGCTACAAATACAAAACACAAAATAATAAAAAAAGGCGAAAATCATTAAAAGAAGAAGAACTTGAAGACCAATAACAATTTCAACAATACTAAGGACAACTTAAATTAAATTAAAAAAAATGAATTTTAAACACTAACCGGACAGAATTATAATAATTGTAAATTGGAAAGGAGCAATCAACGTTGTAATTGTAACTGACAACTATCAGTCGTTGTTGAAACGTTGAGTGCTCCTCCCCAAATACTCCTATAATTCTGTTTGGTTGGAGTTTAAAAACTATTTTCTTGCAATTTTCATCGGACGAGAGCCGACTTCAATTATTAAAATGATTAATTACTTCAATCTGTAGTTCTTGTTGTGTGACCTCATGAATTCTTAAGCTACGCCTTTTCTAATTTTTATTAAACGAAAGGTATTGAGGTTCTTCCCCGGCGAAAGGTTAAACGATGCAAATGAACAAACAACAAAAGATTGCGCTAATTGCGCAAAGTCAATATTTTTCACAGGATCAGGAATTATGAATACGTGTATGCAAGATGCATCATGCAGTTTGAGCGAAGGTCAGAAATTAAAGAACGTCTCTTTTCTTCAGGATTTCTTTCTAGCGTGTTCTTGTTTCTAATTCGCGCGAATTGACCGAAGTGTGTGGCTCCCTTAAAGCTTCGTGTTCAGTATGACATATGTTCAAACCTCCCTGAAGACGTGAATAAACATTTCCGAAAGCTGGACTTTTTAACTAGCAAGAGTAAATTTTGAATTGTTGCAAAAATTATACTTGACCGCCTTTCTGCTATAACGAATGCTATTATTAAAAATTTGCAACTAAATGTTTTAGGGTTCGGTTTCTTTCATGAAATAAAAGCACGCCGCTCCTTTCGAACGCAATACGAAAATTATTTTAAATTGAACGTTGAAATTGTCAAATCACAGACCTTCCTGATCTGTGGAGTTAGTAATTAACTTCATGAGCCCGCAGGGCAAAAATTCTTATAAAAATTGTCACTATGAATGAAGCACGAAGGTAAAAATATTTATTTTACTCGCTGTTGGGTGCTGTTAATTGTTCAAACGATAAACTGCGTTTAATGTTTAATTCTAATTTTTGGAATGTCAAAAGAGTTGAGTTCCTCAAATTGGGTTGAAACAGCTGTACAGAGGGTGCTCGGGGGATTCACTGCAATCTATAAAACGATTTGCTAAATTTTCGTATATAAGAAGATCGTCTTTCCAAATTAATTTTCTAACCTTTTGGCGGAGACAAGAAACTGTGTTAAAATTGAAGGGGGACGGGGGGTTTAATTATATAAGACAATAAGAAAATTTGCGTTTTTCGATAAATCGTTAAAAAAATAACGCAATTGTAAAAATACGTAGAAGTGATCGAAAGTTGTAAGTGTACATAAGACACAAAAGATTTTGCTATATATAAAGAAAAAAAACAACGAAAAGAAAAATAAAATGGGGCGAGTCTTTAAAGTCTTGTCTATCTTTCCAAGTATGAATGCACTTACAAAAAGAATTAAAAAAATGTATTCAAATGGCTGATAAATATTTTTTTTAAATTTTTATAAAATTTTCAGTTCAAATTTTTAATACAAAAAAAAACATTGATTTCTTTTCCAATTTAAAAATATTAACTAAACAAATTTCACTGAATTGCTTTTAATCAAATTACCTACTCAACTCTTAATTAAGTATTTTAAAAATCAACACTGCCTTCACGGTTTCAAAACGAAAATAAAAAATGGTTGGATTTGCCTTTGGTTTGATTGTAAATTTTTATTAAAAAAAAAGAATTCGTTAAATGTTTATTACAAGAGCGTCTACGTTACGTGATACTATTCGCCGCAAGGAAATAAATCTCGTCTGTTAAAGAACGAGACAGGAAAGACACGATCTTATACAGGCCGTCCATAAAAGGAAATTCGAATCTCGAAGGGAATCCAATAAAAGATAAATTAGATGAATACCAAACCTCCCACGTTGACTCAAAGTATTTTTTTTTTTTGAGATGTGATAAAATTAGTTTTTTCCAAAATAAAATTTAACCACACAGAAGAAAATTGAAACAAGTGAAAAAACTACAATTATTAAATTTAAACCGTAGATTAAAAATAAAAAACTTGAAGCAAGTTACAAAACAAAATACAAAAACAAAAAATTTTGAGGAAAAAAAGCGTTATGCTACATGAATAGATCAAGTCAGGTTACTTACAGTTCTGGTAATCATCTCGGACGAGCTCACGTAACTTAATGTCTGTACCATCTTTGTTGCTCCCGTTTATATAGTCACCTAGGTTGAGCCTATTGCGGCTGATGACCCATGGTCTTGCTTCTTTCTGGTCAAGGCTAAAATGCATTAAGCAGCTCAAACGGGGCTCGTACCGCATCGATTTTGCCACGTTATTTATTTTTTCATCGTTATTATTTATTTGAGGACGCAGATTATACTTAACTTAATTGCTTTAATTCCATAATACGAAAAAATAAAATAAATCAAAAGGTGTCACGACTTAAAAAAAAAGTTACATCGACCCATCGCCCAATGACTCGAAAACAATGTTTTCGAATTGGAAGAAGGGTGTCGAAGAATCAAAAAGAAAAAATCATTGGTAATATTGTTAATTATGTCTTGCAAAAAAACTATCTGAATATCTCCAAGGATAAGACATTTTTCTCATCTATACTCTGACATGGCACTTTTTTGAAATCCGTTTTTATTTTCTCGTTCGTTCATTGAAAAACCTGCGCCTTCTTTCAAGATTGTTTTCGCTTCAGTCTTTGCAGACTTACTCATAAACAATTAATTTTTTCGTCGAGTTGAACACACAGCAAGCAATTTCGCACGTGAACCGTGTATCGAGACGAGGTTGCCCGTTTTTATTTTGCCAGACGTGGTTTTCCCATGTCTTGCGACTTTTTTTTTCATAAATGTGTTATTGTTCACGTGACACAAACGAAGAAAGGTGGCATAACACGACACGAGACAAAGTGACGCTAAATTCAGATTTGAAATATGAAATGGTGCAATCACCAGAAATTCGGATGGGTTTGACTTTTTGTCATCTTCAACTGTCACTTTATTTTTCTGTTTTTTTTTTCTTGTCTTTAAATAAATTCGTTCTTATTAACACGCTGCAAGAGTTCTTGACCACATAGTATAAAGAGGCACAAACTTATCAGAAATAAATTTAGAAATGAAATCCAAAAATAAATTTGAGAAAAGAAGGAAAGTCGAAGAAATTAGCTCTTTTGCTACTGGTTTCAATTTCTGTACCAACGGTTTTGCATCTGACTGCATGTCAAAGTCTCTTTTGGAAAACTGTTTTTCTATTGGCCTGCAATTTTGGTCACGATTTAGCGCTTCGATCTTCACACCTGAGTCGTTCTTCTTAAACTACTTCTGCCTTTATCTAATTTTATTGCTTCCTTTGTGGAATTGCCTTCCAATCATTCGGTTATCTTCTTCTTTCCTCCAGTTTTCGCTTCGCTTCTATCCTCTTATCTATCCGTGGGATTTCCTCATCTCCATCCACTTCCTCTACTCTTCTGTTTTCATCTCTTTTCTTACTTTCCGAAATGTCAGGCTCCTTTTTATTTGCCTCCAATTTTAATGCTTCATTCTTCACGCCTCTCAATCGTTCTTTCGCGACTAGTTCTTCGCCTTTCTCTAATTTTAGTGCTCCTTTGTGGGATTGTCCCCCAGTCATTCGGTTATCTTCTTTCTTCCTTCAGGTTTTGCTTCGTGTCTTCCGAGTTGTTTATCCGTGGGATTTCTTGACCTCCACCCGCTTCAACTCTTCATCCCTTTTCTTATTTTCCTAAGTTTTAGACTCCTTTTTCTCCCCGATTTTCTTATTGGTCTCTAATTTTGGCCACGATTTAGCACTTCACTCTTCTCAACTACTTCTTCGTCTTTATCTAATTTTATTGCTTCCTTTGTGGAATTGCCTCCCAATCATTCGGTTATCTTTTTCTTTCCTCCAGTTTCCGCTTCGCTTCTATCCTCTTAGCGCTTCACTCTTCACGCCTCAGTCGTCCTTTCTCAACTACTTCTTCGTCTTTATCTAATTTTTGTGCTTCCTTTGTGGAATTGCCCCCCAATCATTTGGTAATTCCTCCAGTTTTAGCTTCGTTTCTGCCCTCGTGTCTATCCGTTGGGTTTTCTTGACCACCATCCACTTCCACTCTTCGGTTCTCATCTCCTTTCCGAAGTTCTAGACTCCTCTTGCCTATTAGCCACATGGTTTAAACCCATTTCGATTTAATCCCCTTTTCCCCTACTATTATTAGTGTACACAACTAATTTCTTCCTTTCTTCAATTTGCCCATCATTCTGCTTGCGTACGACGTCCATTTTTGTCTCACGCTCACATCCATTCACTTTCAATTTTGGTCGTTCTTTTTCCTCTCCGTATTCCAATAATTCGAAGCTCCTTTTGAATTCTTGAGTAGCCTGGATTACGTAGTTTTGCTTTCTCTTCCTGCTTCTCTGCTTCAGTTTTCGATTATTTCGTTTGTTTCCAGTTATCTGCGCGTGCATCATTTTTTATTGACTTCCATTCACTTCTGCTTTAATTTCCTGTAAGTTCTAATTGTAGGCTCATTTTGTTTATTGGTCATCCGGTCATGATTACTTATCTGGTCGATTCAACATTTAATTTTTTTCTAATTTGTAATTTTAAGCTTCTTTTGGTTATTGGTTATCTGGTTTACACACCTTCACGCGCCATCTGGACGCTTCTACGTCTTCTCCGCCTTCTCTTATTTCCTAATCGTTTAGAGTTACTTTTGTCCTGCAGTTACTGATCTGATTCATCTTTTCTCCAATTTTCGCTTATTTGGTGGCCCTCCGACGCCTATTTCCAACAATCATCTCCAATCTTGAGCTTCATTTTTCTTCTCACGCGTAGTTCTTAATTTGATTCTTCTTTCCTCCAATTCTCTCGATTATTTTGTTATTGTTTGTTATTGGCAAAACATCACAGATAAAAAAAAAATCGATGTTGGCAATTTCTGACTAAGTCCAATTACATCCCCAGTCTTGGCCTCCATTTTCCTAATAATAATTTGAAGCTGCTTTCACTTCCTTCAGTTCTTGCGATTATTCTTTTCAATCTGGGCCTTCACTTTTCTTTTCAGTTTCATAATAAATAGAAGCTCCTCTTAATCATTTCTCTATCTTCACAGTTTTTGCGATCTTTTGCTTATGTGATCGAACCTTTGCCAACCAAATTCCTTTTTTTTGCCTAGCCTTTCGGTCTCCTTACATTTTTTATCTCGCAATTATGAATTCTCTTGTGTTATCCTAAAGTTACTACTCTTTTTTTTTGGGTGCTTTTAACAAACATTTTCTTACTTCCAGTCTTTAGCCTTCCCTTGCTGCTTCCTATTTTACTTTCCTTTTCCACGGATATTTCTTCTTCATTGCCCTTTAAATTTAGCCACTTCTTTTCCTCTTTCCCAATAATTCAGAAGACGTAGTTCTTAGTTTTTAGGCCACCCCTGTTTGTAAATGCCCTTTGATTTGATTCTAGGTACACGATTGCTTTCTTTTAATTCCCTTCTCCCAGCTCCCAACTCTAACTCACAATTTCGTTTTCTTTTGTTTTACTTTTTTCTTGACCAGATCTCATCAGCAAGTTGTTTTTAGTTTTTAGGCCCCCCAGTTAGTAAATGTCCTCTTTCACACTCAATTTCCTTTTACTTTTTTCATGCCCCATATCCTATCAGCAATTAACTACTGATCCATTATCGTGGGCAGCAATATTTTGTTTTTCTGTAAAAACTTGTGTTGGGATTCCCCCAATTTATTCATAAACCCCTTTTTGCCTTTAATTGTAAAAGGAATCCCCCAAAAGCTCGAAAGAAATTTTATTTTGGTCCATTCTTTCTTTCTATTTCTTGAATCGAAGCTTGCAAACAAATTGACAAATAAGTTATAACTGATAGTGCAAATACAATAGTTTGTATTATGCGGGGAAAAAACACGTCGGAAAATCCTCTCTTTTTTACACAAAGTTCGGAATCATTACCTTCGTCTCTGGAATGACCTAATCTTCTTTTAATGCGCTACCAAGAACGCAACTGACGCAATTCACGTGTGTTTCTCCTTCGCGAAAAATGACAAAACAAATCTCGAATTTCGCATCCAATCTTGCGCATTAAAGTCGCAAATTTCGATGCCAAGAAGTGTTTCCTCATGAATCACGATTGCAAAAAAGGCAAACATTTGCCGTATTAATAATCACGATCAATGAAATTCACGCAAACACACTAACGACAATTCTAAAGAGAGTCAGTCGATGGGAAGTGATGTGATGGCGATAATGATGATCATGATGATGATTGCGTTCGATATTTTTCGTGAAATTGAGTCGAATTTACGTGATCAAAACAGCGTTACGAAATTAAGAGATTTCTCCGCCCGAACCTCGGAATCATTGTCATTCCCCAGGTGTTGTTTGTCCGCTCATTATTAACTGCGAGTCACCAATGCGTAGAAAGACATCAATTATAATTAATATTAGAGGACGTATTATCTTTGTTTACAATTTAGACGAAGAATTTTGCAATAAATTACAGGCGAGGACGTCCAAATGATTACCCAATTTTATAAGCAAATCGGGAAAGGTGCGTTTAATAATCAGGGAAGGTGCACTTAATTTTCTAAGCAAATCAGAGAAGGAAAGAAGAGATCAAAATAGTGCTGCTCACATGTTTGATGACTTCTCTAATGATCTTATAAAATAAAGAATGAAAAAAGTCGAAATATAATCAGAGCTAAATACAGGTTGTAAATTATTTACACTCCCAGCTAACTTAATTATAAGAAATATGTAAATAATAACAACTACGTGGACAATGACTAATTATTCATTATTACAAATGTTTCTAATTCTTTAACGACCCTCTATGTTTGCGCATTCAAAAAAAAAAAATGGAATCTTTTCCATGATTTAAAATCATGCACTTTATTACGAAACGTGATCGTGCGTTTAAACAACGACATGCAGAAATTTATGCTGCTTAAAACCGAAATAAAAAAAAAAACGTTCCTTTTTTTTGAATTTAAGAACATTATCATTCGTCGTAAACATTCGTCTTGTAATTCGCATGCAAAATTCGTGAGGAATTATGGTTTGTTTATGTTAAATGGACGTCCACTTACGTGGTTTTATTACCGAAGATGTTGCAAGAAATTAAATTCTTCGACTAATTTTTTGATCATTTACGTATTCGTTTTCGTCGGCCGCAGAGAGTATTCCAGTCATGCCTCATCCTCCTCTTCTTCTTCTTCTAATACAAAATATGTAAATTCTGCTTTTATTTATAATACTTTTGTTTCTCTGGAAAATGTTTATTTACATTAACAAATACCTAAAATTTTTGTAATATTAACACATCTTTATGCGAACGGAGTGTATGTTTAGTAATTATGGAAGCATTTTGTTATTCAGTTGGAAAGAAGATGATACATGGGCGATGTACAGGGAGTGTCGCAAAAATAAAGTGTCCATGCTTTCTATTTGAAGTTAGAAACGGGTTACCTGCTCAGTAAAATTTGCCGAATGGTACACAAGGCACCAAGGATTCCTGTCATTCTGTACTTAAATCAGAATTTACTACTACTACTACTATGTATACACACTCTGTAGAGTATGTATACATACTTCCATAATTGCATCATACTCTTCTAACTTTTTAAAATATCATCAATTTTTATTACTTTCATAATAACGCGCAGCACTCATTTATGCGAGATAATAATCATTTCTTATTAGTTTGTTTAATTGAACCTGAAATTAAAAAACACTGGACATCTACGTAATTATTTTATTAACTGTACGCAGCGACATTGACACGAAACGCAGTGTTAATTATACAGGCAGGTCGGAGTCAGTCAAACTAGGTTGATCAAATGCATCATCAGATGACCGACAGAAAGAAACCTCAACAACAATTCAAAAGGATTCACCCGGTGGCGGCTTTAGGGGCGGGCGAACCGGGCAACCGCCAGGGGGTTTCGCGCTTTCAAGGGCCCCGCGCCATCTCCTACACATGATTTTTTCTATATTCCAACCCACTATAGTTCAGTCAGAGTGAAGATTATCGAATATCGAATATAAATACGAAAATATATGCGAATTTATATAAAATGAACATACTAGAGGTTTATTCTTCCAAAAAGAAAGATAAAAGCCTTATATATAAACAAAGAAGATATGTAAACAAACAATTATTCTTAATAATCCCTTATTAAATCCTACTTTTAGAAAAACAATACGATTTTCGACCAGCTCTTATTTCTAGAATAACATCTGTTGTATGAGGACTTCAATATTTTTTGCCTCTCCTTAGAATTTATTTTTTTAATTTTTTAACTATCAGATTATCTTTCATTCTACGCGATTTCATGTTCTAATTATCAATTGATCGTCTTTCGTTTTTGTTTTTCACATAATTTATTCGATTCGATTTTATTTTACATTTTAATTCCTTCCATCGATCGCCATTTGTGTTATTGTTTCGCTTTTAATTTAATCGATCTGAGTTTATTTTTTACATTTTAAACCCTTCGATGCATCGCCGTTTTTATTTTCCCTTTCACATGATTCGATTTTGTTCACTGATTAACAATTAATCGTCTTTTGTTTTTGTGTTTTTTTCTTTAATTTACTCGACTTGCATTTATTTTACATTTTAATTTCTTCGATCGATGGCCACCTTTATTTTCTCTTTCATGCAACTTGATTTTATTCATTGATTGTCTTTTGTTTTTCGTTTTATTTGCTCGATTTGAATTCATTT
Organism: Prosopocoilus inquinatus; assembly: GCA_036172665.1. Lineage (NCBI taxonomy): Eukaryota > Metazoa > Arthropoda > Insecta > Coleoptera > Lucanidae > Prosopocoilus > Prosopocoilus inquinatus. Next base: position 11,339,709 of record CM069879.1, read on the forward strand.
TACATTCCAATCCCTTGTTTTCTCTTTTGTGCGATTTAATTCGATTTTAATTTTTTAATTATATTTTTTTAACATTTAACGATATTTTTTTTTGTACGGTTTTTATTTTCGTCCATCATCTCTTGTTTTTGGTTTATCTTTCGTTTAACTTTATTTGATATAATTCCTTTTTTATTTACAAATTTTTTTTTTACTTTAATCTTTTATATTTGCAGATTAAATTTTTGGTTATCAATATTTATATCGACTTGACTTATTCTTGGTTTTACATATTTTTATTTTCATCCTATCCTCATCCGCGATCGTCTTTTGTTTTTGTTTTATTACATTTGACGATATTTTATTTTTATTCTGAATATCAATTCTTTTTTTTTAATATCTTTATTTTATGGTTACATTTTCTTTCTAAGCCATATTTTTAGTTCACAGTTTTACTTCTTCGTTCCACAGTACCATTTTTATTTCACACTTTCAAGTAACGACATATTATAAAAATTGGAACGTGTCAAATAAGTTACTTGAAATTATTTTATCTGCCTTTTTTTTAAATGTATTTGGTATTTTTTGCTTTTGCAAGGAAGACAAAGTTTTTCCCCTAACCCAGGGGCTCCACAAAAGTTTCTCGCCCGGGGCCTCGCAACTATTGAAACCGCCTCTGGATTCACCGATTAAGCAACAATATTTTATTGAATGTTGTTTCATGCTACCTCTTAAATTACGTAATGGCAATCGTTCACGGTCTCTTCCTTTTGGTTTTCTCCTTTCGACGATCGTATTTCCAATTTGTCAAATCGTTTTCCGTTTTCGGAAAATCGGATCTATTCCGTGACATTGATATAGACTTGATACTATAAACAGTTTCGTAACAACTTGCAATCCGTATCAAGCGGCGGTCGCCAATCGACTTGAATTGCTATGAAATCGATTAAGAAACAATAATTTATTGAATGTTTCATGCTACCTCTTAAATTACGTAACGGCAATCGTTTACAGTCTCTTCCTTTTGGTTATCTCCTTTCGACGATCGTGTTTCCAATTTGTGAAATCTTTTTGCGTTTTCGGATAATCGGATCTATTCTGTGACATTGATATGGACTTCATACTGTAAACAGTTTCGCAACAACTTGCAATCCGTATCAAGCGGCGGTCGGCAATCGACTTGAATTGCTATGAAATCGATTAAGAAACAATAATTTATTGAATGTTTCATGCTACCTCTTAAATTACGTTATGGCAATCGTTTACAGTCTCTTCCTTTTGGTTTTCTCCTTTCGACGATCGTGTTTCCAACTTGCCAAATCGTTTTCCGTTTTCGGAAAATCGGATATATTCTGTGACATTGATATGGACTTGATACTGTAAACAGTTTCGTAACAACTAGCAATCCGTATCAAGCGGCGGTCGGCAATCGACTTGAATTGCCATGAAATCGATTAAGAAACAATAATTTATTGAATGTTTCATGCTACCTCTTAAATTACGTTATGGCAATCGTTTACAGTCTCTTCCTTTTGGTTTTCTCCTTTCGACGATCGTGTTTCCAACTTGCCAAATCGTTTTCCGTTTTCGGATAATCGGATCTATTCCGTGACATTGATATGGACTTGATACTGTAAACAGTTTCGTAACAACTTGCAATCCGTATCAAGCGGCGGTCGGCAATCGACTTGAATTGCTATGAAATCGATTAAGAAACAATAATTTATTGAATGTTTCATGCTACCTCTTAAATTACGTAACGGCAATCGTTTACAGTCTCTTCCTTTTGGTTATCTCCTTTCGACGATCGTGTTTCCAATTTGTGAAATCTTTTTCCGTTTTCGGAAAATCGGATCTATTCCGTGACATTGATATAGACTTGATACTATAAACAGTTTCGTAACAACTTGCAATCCGTATCAAGCGGCGGTCGCCAATCGACTTGAATTGCTATGAAATCGATTAAGAAACAATAATTTATTGAATGTTTCATGCTACCTCTTAAATTACGTAACGGCAATCGTTTACAGTCTCTTCCTTTTGGTTATCTCCTTTCGACGATCGTGTTTCCAATTTGTCAAATCGTTTTCCGTTTTCGGAAAATCGGATCTATTCCGTGACATTGATATAGACTTGATACTATAAACAGTTTCGTAACAACTTGCAATCCGTATCAAGCGGCGGTCGCCAATCGACTTGAATTGCTATGAAATCGATTAAGAAACAATAATTTATTGAATGTTTCATGCTACCTCTTAAATTACGTTATGGCAATCGTTTACAGTCTCTTCCTTTTGGTTTTCTCCTTTCGACGATCGTGTTTCCAACTTGCCAAATCGTTTTCCGTTTTCGGATAATCGGATCTATTCCGTGACATTGATATGGACTTGATACTGTAAACAGTTTCGTAACAACTAGCAATCCGTATCAAGCGGCGGTCGGCAATCGACTTGAATTGCCATGAAATCGATTAAGAAACAATAATTTATTGAATGTTTCATGCTACCTCTTAAATTACGTTATGGCAATCGTTTACAGTCTCTTCCTTTTGGTTATCTCCTTTCGACGATCGTGTTTCCAATTTGTCAAATCGTTTTCCGTTTTCGGAAAATCGGATCTATTCCGTGACATTGATATAGACTTGATACTATAAACAGTTTCGTAACAACTTGCAATCCGTATCAAGCGGCGGTCGCCAATCGACTTGAATTGCTATGAAATCGATTAAGAAACAATAATTTATTGAATGTTTCATGCTACCTCTTAAATTACGTTATGGCAATCGTTTACAGTCTCTTCCTTTTGGTTTTCTCCTTTCGACGATCGTGTTTCCAACTTGCCAAATCGTTTTCCGTTTTCGGATAATCGGATCTATTCCGTGACATTGATATGGACTTGATACTGTAAACAGTTTCGTAACAACTTGCAATCCGTATCAAGCGGCGGTCGGCAATCGACTTGAATTGCTATGAAATCGATTAAGAAACAATAATTTATTGAATGTTTCATGCTACCTCTTAAATTACGTAACGGCAATCGTTTACAGTCTCTTCCTTTTGGTTATCTCCTTTCGACGATCGTGTTTCCAATTTGTCAAATCGTTTTCCGTTTTCGGAAAATCGGATCTATTCCGTGACATTGATATAGACTTGATACTATAAACAGTTTCGTAACAACTTGCAATCCGTATCAAGCGGCGGTCGCCAATCGACTTGAATTGCTATGAAATCGATTAAGAAACAATAATTTATTGAATGTTTCATGCTACCTCTTAAATTACGTTATGGCAATCGTTTACAGTCTCTTCCTTTTGGTTTTCTCCTTTCGACGATCGTGTTTCCAACTTGCCAAATCGTTTTCCGTTTTCGGATAATCGGATCTATTCCGTGACATTGATATGGACTTGATACTGTAAACAGTTTCGTAACAACTTGCAATCCGTATCAAGCGGCGGTCGGCAATCGACTTGAATTGCTATGAAATCGATTAAGAAACAATAATTTATTGAATGTTTCATGCTACCTCTTAAATTACGTAACGGCAATCGTTTACAGTCTCTTCCTTTTGGTTATCTCCTTTCGACGATCGTGTTTCCAATTTGTGAAATCTTTTTGCGTTTTCGGATAATCGGATCTATTCTGTGACATTGATATGGACTTCATACTGTAAAGAGTTTCGTAACAACTTGCAATCCGTATCAAGCGGCGGTCGCCAATCGACTTGAATTGCTATGAAATCGATTAAGAAACAATAATTTATTGAATGTTTCATGCTACCTCTTAAATTACGTTATGGCAATCGTTTACAGTCTCTTCCTTTTGGTTTTCTCCTTTCGACGATCGTGTTTCCAACTTGCCAAATCGTTTTCCGTTTTCGGATAATCGGATCTATTCCGTGACATTGATATGGACTTGATACTGTAAACAGTTTCGTAACAACTTGCAATCCGTATCAAGCGGCGATCGGCAATCGACTTGAATTGTTATGAAATCGTATCAAGTTCTCTTCAATCATTGAAGACCGTATCAATGTTAGGGATAGTTCTGAATAAGTCAAGCATTTGAAAAATTGGGAAACGAATAAAGAAAGAGGAAAACGAAAAAGATTTGTAAGTCAAATATCCTGCAGTGAATCCATACTTAATAATAATAAAAAAAAAACATCGAACAACTTGGTATGCATCTTCTGAATGGCTGTGCAAACGTGTGCGTGTGCACTTTCGTTTTGTTTACACGTTGCCACGGCGCGTTTAATTTTAAATCGACGGTCATCCTCATTGTTTGCGGAATGTCTATAAAAATGTAGCCACTAGGAAGATGATCGATCTCTTGGCTCGCTACGAAGTCCTCAAGAAGACCTGCTGTCGTGTAAACAAAACCTTGCAACACACACACACGCATGTCATTCATTAGCATGCCCGCCGAGTAGCAAGCAAGCAAGACTGACCGGGAAATCCCCGTTTACGGCAATGCGTAGGCGAATGCGAGTATGCACATAAGTGTACGTGCCGAGTTACAAAAAAAAAAAACTAAAATAAACTTGCATTGCTTGTCGTAAACAAAAACCGCAGCATCCAATTTTGCATTTGGTAATTATGCGACGCTACTGCTTCCTTACATTAAGAGACGGGGGGAAATCCCATAGCTTCATACCCCCACGGTGGATACCTATTTTAATCGAGAAGCGGGGGTATCCCTTGCGAGCAAAGATCAGATTAGATTACAGAAACAACAGGTCTCAAGATTGTACAAAATTCATGCCTTCTAAAAGAACAATGGTTCGCTGAATTGCATGTTTTAAAAATCGGCTTATTTGTTACAAAAAAAAAAAATATATGATACTACGATAACCTTCGCTCGACGATACGCGCGTGAAAATTAGTTGCTTGTACCTTTTTTTTTTTTTGACCTTAAAGAGTACAGACCGATGTTCGTCGGAAGGTCTCGAAAGATAATTGTTTCCCACAACTGGATGATTAAAAGTCTAACATAAAAGTCGCAACCTTCTAATTAGTAAAGACCGGACGGCTAGGTCGCATATGTATAAAAAAAAGTGGAAGTACGCGTGTGTCTGATTCGGGTGACTTAATTTATGATGTTAGCAGGGAAAAGAATTCAGGCCACCTAGAGTTGGACACTTTATGCCGAATACTCCTGCCACCGAATTGCTATTGAGTGGGAGGAGGGGAAGGAGTGCCATCGTGTAATGCATGCGAGGCTAATACTAAATTTTCGTATCGTTCGCAGAACAAGTGGCCCGAATTCTTTTCCCTGCATATTAGATATTCATTTTCTCGTAGTAGGTTCTTAAAAAGGACCAATAGAGTTAGATAAAACATTAAAATTAAAGTCATTATCCAGAATTTCGTACAAAATTGAAATCATCATCATTTTATACGAAATTCTGGATAATGGATAATAATAATAATGGATAATATCGTAATTAAGTCACCCAAACCCACGTACGTGCGTTTTTCGACTTTTTTACGACCTAAACGTCCGGTCTTTACTAATAAGGTTCTACAATCCCGATCATCCTAATAGAGACCGCTCTGTAAGCTAAACTGCGCCCTTATTGACACTGGTCGTAAGGGTTGTTAAAGAACTGTCAGTTGGTCTCGATTAGCTTGACTGCGACTGTACAAGTTATTAAAGATTTTTTTAAAACCACATACATGGTGATTACAGGAAAGGTATAAATATCTTCGCATAATTTTTCGCAACATTGAAATTGAGAATTTAGGTCAGTCACTTTTAAAACTGAGTGTACGGTTGGACATACATGAAAGAAAAAGTGTGACACAGAAGACCTTGACCTTTTCATAATTATACCAGAAGTTCGTTAAAGGATGGCAAATTTTTTTGTAGACCATCGCTGCATAGAGAAGACGTAAGTGATGGACAAAACTCTCGCCATTTGAGGCGGAGCTTAGAGAACAGCCCAAAAAATCACGTGACAGGCTCTCATCAAGTTGCGAGATCTCTATAAATGATTTGGCAATGTTGCCAACTGTGGCGATTTATCGCCAAGTGGGCTACTTTTGGTAATCGTTTAGTATACATTTTTTTCCATGGCGGTTGGCAACCAAAACGGACGAATTAATTTTTATTTAGTTGTGAATGACACTTCTTAAAAACGGAAAAATAATTATGTGGAACTTTGTAATGAATCGAGTAGGTCAACGTTAAAAAGAAATTAGTCGCTGCCCTCTAGACGAATTAATTTTCGATTTTCACCTACTCGAAGAAGAAGAGAATTTCTAACAGCTTTCGTACTCCAGGCCATAGCAACGTGCTTTAAAAGAAGGCGCCCGCAGTTCTTTTTGCACACTCGGGCCCCATCGTTTAAAAGGCCGGCCCTTTCAAGAAGCACCTGGCTTTTAACGTTAAAAGAAAATGTGTTGAGAAAAAGGCTTTGTTACATACTAATTATAATATTCGATTGTGTCTGGTTCAATTACGATTCAATTATCACAGTCTCTTGTAACAGGGGTGTTACATAAGGCCAAGGTTTTTTGAAATTAAAAGAAAATCGTTGTTCTCAATGAACAATACATAAATATTACAATATTGGGTTGTGTCCGCTTCAGAAATAGATACGCCTAACGTAGACATGATGACGTCTTCAATCACTGTTAGGTAAGACTCTATAACTGAAGAAACTGTCAAATATTCAGGGGCATTTTCTGTAAAAATATTTACACACGTTTTGGTGGAGTGCGTTCGCGTGGACATTGAGATTGGTTGAGCTTCGTTTCTCAATGTCTGCTCTTTAACAGAACATCATTTGTACGCTTTTAGTATCGTGTGAGCCACAGAATTTTTTTTTCTCAGTTGGCTGTTAAAGCAATCACTAATGCCCCATTTCTTCACTTCCTCATAGACTTATCTGCGAGGTATTATCCCTGGAAACCATTTTATCGATAATAGCTTCCGAGGATATTATCTGGCAGATAAATTTATCAAGATGTGAAGAAATCGGGCCTTAAACACATACAAATACAACTGATGTCAACCTAATCAAGCAGAATTAATATTAGCCACGGCTGCTATGCACATCTCTCTGTGGTTCATTGCCAACTCAAAAAAAAAAAAAATTCTGTGGGTCACGTAATAATGCGTGCCGAATTAGTCCTACATACATCAGAGCCTGGCGCGTCAAGTCTCGACGCTTCTAGGCCATCTGTCTGCTTCGTGTGAGGGAATTTTCTGGGCATGGAAAATTCGATAGACAGTCTGTAGCCGCGCGGGCTAGAATCTTCGCCAGCCGGGATATTTAAACGATCGCCCGGGGAGTCCAAGGACATTCACATTAAAATTTATAATTGATCGTCCAACTTCTGCTTATATAAGCCAGTTGATAAGTGTTGTTTTCCGCGTTAACATAAATTACTGGTTATCTTTACTCTAAGGGCCACTTTCATAATCAGACTTTAAATTTAAAGTTACTTTAATCTGAAAAAATACATTTCTTTACGTATTCTTAAAGTGACTTTAAATAGTGACTTTAAATTGAAACTTCCTTAAAGTCTGATTATGAAAACGGCCATAAATGAATTAGTTTATTGATTATGTCGAGAGATATTTTAAAATAAACTTAAAACGAACCCTAATTTCCTAACAATGTAAAGAAAACAAACGTTATTATTACTATTAGCGATTTTTTAGTTTTCAACATTCATTTTACTTGCATTTCTTTTGTAATTTTAAATTCTTTACTTGCGTTAAATTGAACTGGGTTGAGATCAGTCGGGTTGGATTGATCTCGACATTGATTGCACTTCATTTCTATTCATATTTTATACATGTTTGAATTTCTCTTTTTCATAATTTCTAATTTTTTATTTATAGTCAAATGGAGTCACGTTGCTCGTTTATTATTGGGTCCTCCGACAAACAAATTATACACGGCTTACTTTTACTTTTAATCTTTTTATAACATTTTTTTTAATTAGTTTAGATCGAGTTGAGTTGAGCTGGGTTCACCTTGATATTTTATTTATGGCCGCTGAGCTTAAGTTTAAGTATTACTTATAATGTGATATTTGAGGTTACGTAAGTCACATTTTAAGCGACACTTAAAGAGTGGCCCCTAGGATTTAATATCTAGTTTTATTTTTTGCTTAGATTGAACAAAGTAGAGGTCAGTTGCTAAGTTGGATTGACCTTGAAATTGGTGAAGCTCTTTTTCTACTTCCATTTTTTCAGTATTTTTAATTTTTTGCTTTGATTGAATGCAATCAGGTGGAGTTGATGTTGACAAAGCTACATTATTCTCATTAATTTTTAATTAAAACTTTTTTACTTTTTATATTTTATAGTAATTATTATCATCAAAATAATTTACATATTTATTTTGAAAAAAAAAAAAATTGGAACGGTTGTCTTTGTGACTTCGACACACGATTTGGATGGTGTTAATTAAGATAAATAATTAATTATTGTTCAGACAATGGCAGAAATGGGCTTAGAAGTTGAGTTCGCACGCTGTACGTCAACTTTTGAATCGATTATTACCCTTGTCCAGGCAATTATGTTCCATTACAGCAGCTGTATTGCTTTTTTTATGATAAAAAAAATGATTTGGACGGAATTTGGCGATTATGGGCGAATTTTTCTACGGAAACTATGAGACTGTGGCTCAAGTGTAGAGATCTCGCAACTTGATGGAAACCTATCACGTGACCCGTAAGATAAGTTCCGCCCACAGGTTCTTCTCAGACTGCCAAATCTCTATCAATTAATCACGTCTATAAATACTTGCATGATCTTTTATTACTTTTGAACGCCACGTATACGTGTACAGTTTAATTTATCCATCAGTTAAGATGGTGTACAGGAAGTAACAACTTAAGAAGAACCTGTCACGTGACCTGTAAAATGAGCTCCGCCCGCGGATTATTCTCAGATTGCTAGATCTCTATCAATTGCTTACTTCTAATTCAACACATAATCTTTTGATTTTGAACGTCGTGTAAGCACATACACTTTAATTTATCCATCAGTTAAGACGACGCATAGAAAAGTAACAACTTGAGAAGAACATGTCACGTGACCTGTAAAATGAGCTCCGCCCGCGGATTCTTCTCAGATTGCTAGATCTCTATCAATTGCTTACGTCTAATTCATCACATAATCTTTTACTTTTGAACGTCGTGTAAGCACATACACTTTAATTTATCCACCAGTTAAGACGACGCATAGAAAAGTAACAACTTGAGAAGAACATGTCACGTGACCTGTAAAATGAGCTCCGCCCGAGGTTTCTTCTCAGATTGCTAGATCTCTATCAATTGCTTACTTCTAATTCAACACATAATCTTTTGATTTTGAACGTCGTGTAAGCATATACACTTTAATTTATCCATCAGTTAAGACGACGCATAGAAAAGTAACAACTTCAGAAGAACATGTCACGTGACCTGTAAAATGAGCTCCGCCCGCGGATTCTTCTCAGATTGCTAGATCTCTATCAATTGCTTACGTCTAATTCATCACATAATCTTTTACTTTTGAACGTCGTGTAAGCACATACACTTTAATTTATCCACCAGTTAAGATGACGCATAGAAAAGTAACAACTTGAGAAGAACATGTCACGTGACCTGTAAAATGAGCTCCGCCCGCGGATTCTTCTCAGATTGCTAGATCTCTATCAATTGCTTACGTCTAATTCATCACATAATCTTTTACTTTTGAACGTCGTGTAAGCACATACACTTTAATTTATCCACCAGTTAAGATGACGCATAGAAAAGTAACAACTTGAGAAGAACATGTCACGTGACCTGTAAAATGAGCTCCGCCCGCGGATTCTTCTCAGATTGCTAGATCTCTATCAATTGCTTACGTCTAATTCATCACATAATCTTTTACTTTTGAACGTCGTGTAAGCACATACACTTTAATTTATCCACCAGTTAAGATGACGCATAGAAAAGTAACAACTTGAGAAGAACATGTCACGTGACCTGTAAAATGAGCACCGCCCGCGGATTCTTCTCAGATTGCTAGATCTCTATCAACTGCTTACGTCTAATTCATCACATAATCTTTTACTTTTGAACGCCGTGTAAGCATAAACACTTTAATTTATCCATCAGTTAAGACGACGCATAGAAAAATGAAAACTTGAGAAGAACCTATCACGTGATCTGTAAAATAAGCTTACTTACGTCTATACTTGCATGATTTTTACTTTTAAACGCCGCCCATGTATGCGTGCACAGTTTAATTTATCTGTCAGTTAAGAGGGTGCATGGCAAAGTAAACAATTTTAACCGATGTTGGACGTCCGGCTTTGATTTACTCACGGTGGGCAACGCACTAATGAATTAAGCTCCCTTAGCAGTCGCTTACTTTTATTAGCACCCGATGGTACGGCTTATAAGTAATAAATTTTAAAACGCCATCTAAAACGCAAACAAGCACTTGTTGAATTTGGTTTCATGTTTTTATTTTGTTTAGTTTAGTTACCTGCTTGCTCGATTGCTTTTCTGTCTACCTATTGCAGTAGCCGGGAAGGCGTTAAACTGCATTTTGACATTTCTAGCCGAGACATTACTAAAAACCACGACTGTACCATGCGTGCGTGAATTTTTTTTTTATGTACGAAAGATACGCCGTCGCTGAACGGAATGTCAAGTTCATGAATGAAACCGAAAGTAAATATATTAATGGCATTCAGAGTGTATCGGAGATTTATTTGATCTTTCAGGCTGTATCTTCGAGGTTCACCGACCGGACAATAGCCAGAGGCGCACGTAATTCGTTTAAGAAGCGATCGCAAATTAACATTCTTTAATTCTAAGCGGAGAATTTAGCTCGTCGCAATTAAAAAATTAGCAGCATAGAGTATAATTTGTTTTTAATAAAGAAACAGAAATTAAAATGATTAATACTTGGCTATTTTAATTGCACGGGTGATTTTTCTCGTCACGTTTACTTTCGACGATGCTTTTTGAAGAGAGAAGACTTAAATGTATGTATTGAAATGAGGGCGTTCTCAAAAAAATGTTATACTTCCCCCCACGCCCCCCGAAAAGTTACTTGCTTATTGAAATTCCAGTCGAAACGTTGCTTGCAAATTTAACAACACAAATCATCGCCGACAACTTTATTGTGCGTTCTTTTGTAATAAATTTTCAAACATCCTTGAGTGAAACCGTTCAGGCAAGAAGTCAAGGTGTCGCGTATTTTTATTACTTTTATTAAAAAAAAAAAGAAGCGCAGGTGTTTTCGGTTTTTGCGCACATCCTGAAACTGAAAAGTTTCGTTAACGTTTAATTAAATCTAATCAACATTGCCCGTTTCAGAAATTCAGGTTTCATTTTATTTTTTATTTATTTATTTTTTTAAGTTTAACCGGCGGTGGAAATTTAAAAAGTCGCAGAAAAGTTTCAGCCTGGCTCATTTTTTATTTTGTCTTATCGCTGAAGTCTGCGCGGAAAAATTATATAATCACGACAATTTGTTTGCAGTACATTTACAAAAAAAAAAAGAAGCGTTTCATTATTGCACGGGTCTGTCATTTTTTTCTTGTTTGCTGTTTTTTTTTCTTTCTTTCTTTTTAAATTCACCTAATGTTAAATATCGGTTTTGCGTCGTTCATGAATAGAGGCTCATTAAAATAATCAAACGTGATAAGACTTGCGACCAAAAGAATGCTGAGAAAAAAGCAAATTAAAAAAAAAAAAAAAAAACGAACTAAACAATCGAAAGCGTTTTAAGTTTTACAGTAACCCCCCCCCCCCGCCACTGTTTTGATATTTATTATTTAAATTTCTGTAGCAAGCTGGTAACCACAGGTTCGTTTAATTTTTTTTTTTGAGCTGATATCTAATATTTTTATTTTTTTGGTAATATCTAAATTAACTTTTTATTAACAGGAATGATCTAAAAAACTTCAAGTACAAGTTTTCTCCAACAAAACAATATCTAACAAGCAAATAATTAGAATAATTACAGTATTTTGTTGCTGCAAAAAGGCACTGTGGTATTTGAATAAATTGCAACGACTTGCTTACTTATTTACTTCATTAAATCGCTTTATTAAAACAGTCTTTCAAAGTCACCCAGCAAGGTAAGTAATTCAGAATTAATCAGCTGGTACACCAAGATCCACGGCTCTTGGCACGCACTTCTGAAAATCGTTTTTCAAAGTCCCCCTCGACACGATTTATTCCTTGAGGTATTTCAAACTTTTTAGAACTCAGATTTTAATTGCAAGAATCGTCTCAAATTTGACTTACTTTATAATTAATCATTAGGTACACTTAGATCCACGGCTCTTGCAACGTCATAAAACCCCTAGCGCGAGTTATTCTGTGAGGAATTCGTTCGCAGTTTCCTTCCAACTTCCACGTTTTAATTAAAAAAAGAAGAAACTCGTATCAAGTTTTACTTATTTGTTCGTTAGAGTGGGTACACCGAGATCCACCGCTCTTGCCACTTCATAAAGTCCCCCAGCACGAGTCATTCGGTAAGGAATTCTAAGTTTTCAGAACTAAAATTTCAAATTGAACAAAAGTTTTGTTTTTATTTTTTAATCAGTAGGTACACCGAGATCCACCGTTCTTGGCACTCTCAGTTCTGCGTGAGATTTTGCGCATTTTCCGTAATTATAATAACGATAATGGAAAACAAGGTTGCCAACGACCAATACGTCTGCGTGCGGAGGGAGGAAGAATTTGATATTCAAAACATTATAAACCACGTCATAGACGTCCGTAATCAAAGGGAGGCGTTTTACGTGTGTGATTTGAACGACGTCGTCGAGCGATATTTCACGTGGACTTCTTTAATGCCGCGCGTTAAACCGTTCTACGGTAAGTCAGTTCTTTCTTATTTATTCATTTATCATATTGATAGTGTTTAATTAAAAAAAAAAACACACGAAAACGCTATAAAACAATAATGAACGCTGATAAACCAACAGCTGTTAACGAAAGGAAGGAAATTGTAAATTAAAGTGCGATAATCGATGATAGTTTGAATTTGGCGCCGCGATCAAATTTACGCGGGAAATTCAAATTTAAAACAAACGTAAGCAAATCTGCAAACTTGATTAATTCTTCAATAATCTCCTAAAACGTTCAACTTCGTTTGAAAACCAACTTTCGTTCTTTGCAGCTGTGAAATGCAACGACCACCCGATAATTTTGAAAGCCCTCGCCGCCTTGGGCGTGGGTTTCGACTGTGCCTCAAGGGAAGAGCTCAGGACCGTCTTGGACCTGAACGTTCCCCCGGAGCGCATCATCTACGCCCACCCTGTGAAACTGCCCGGCCACATCGAATACGCGGTGTCCAGAAAAGTGACGCACGCAACTTTCGATTGTGAATCCGAACTCCACAAGTGCAAGAAGTTATATCCGGGAGTCAAGTAAGTGGAGGAAGAAACAAAGTTGCCTTTGATTCTTTTGGTTTTCGCAAATTGTCATAATTCTTAGGATTACAGAGTTTGGATTCGCCTCTGGCGAACGATAAAGAAAATGTTTTTTTTTTAATATACATATTGCTAGTTGAGGACTCTCCGATTTTGTTTTAAGAAGATATTCAGATATTTCCTCCATCTATTTCGTTTATCCATCTACTTTTCCGTCCATCTCATGCATTCATCTATCCATCTGATCCAACTATCTTGACCAACCATTTGTCGTCGCGTTCATTTCCCTGTTTTTGTTCTTGTCCTTCCATCCATTATTTCGTCCAACTATTTGTTTTGGTCCAAATGCCTATCTTATCCATCCATCTATCTCGTCCTACCTTCTATCTTGTCAATCCATCTTTTTTATCAATCCATACATCTTATTCAACCATTCATCTGTCTCATTCTTCCATTTATCTCGTCCTTCCAACAGTCTCATACATCCTTTATTTCGTCCAACAATCTGTGTCCTCCATTCATCTATCTCGTCCATCTTGCTGTCTCGATCTACTATCCATCTATCCTGTCCATCTTGCTGTCTTGACCTACTATCCATCTATCTTGTCCTACCGTCTATCTCGTCTGTCTATCCATCTTCTCATCTATCCAGTTATCTTGTCCAACCATCGACTATTCATCTGTCTCGTTCATCAATCTGTTATTTTCTTCCAACTTTATCTTTGTCACGTCCTTCCATCTGTCTCATCCATTCTTTATCTCGTCCAAGAATCTGTGTCCTCCATCCATCTACCTTGTAGTATCGGGTTACCATCCATCTATCTTGTCCTATCACCGATCTCCTTTATCCATTTTCTCATCCATCCATGTATCTTATCCAATCATTGTCTATCCATCTGCCTTGTTCATCAATCTATTATGTTCTTCCATTTATCTCGTCCTTCCAACTGTCTCATCCATTCTTTATCTGGTCCAACAATCTGTGTCCTCCATTCATCTATCTCGTCCATCTTGCGGTCTCGACCTACTATCCATCTATCTCGTCCATCTTGCTGTCTCGACCTACTATCCATCTATCTTGTCCATCTTGCTGTCTTGACCTACTATCCATCTATCTTGTCCTACCGTCTATCTCATCTGTCTGTCCACCTTCTCATCTACCCAGTTATCTTGTCCAACCATCGACTATTCATCTGTTTCGTTCATCAATCTGTTATGTTCTTTCAACTTTATCTTTGTCATGTCCTTCCATCTGTCTCATCCATTCTTTATCTCGTCCAACAATCTGCATCCTTCATCCATCTATCTTGTAATGTCGGGTTACCATCCATCTATCTTGTCCTATCACCTATCTCGTTTATCCATTTTCTCATCAATCCATGTATCTTGTCCAACCATTGTCTATCCATCTGCCTCGTTCATCAACTTATTACGTTCTTCCAACTGTATCGTTCTTCTATTTATCTCGTCCTTCCATCTGTCTCGTCCATTCTTTATCTCATTCAACAATCTGTGTCCTCCATCCATCTACCTTGTAGTATCGGTTTACCATCCATCTATCTTGTCCTACCTTCTATCTCGTCTATCCATTTTCTCATCAATCCAAGTATCTTGTCCAACACCATCGTATATTCATCTATCTCGTTCATCTATCTATTACATTCTTCCAACTTGATCGTTCTTCCGTTCGTCACGTCCTTCCATTTGTCACGTCCTTCCATTTGTCACCTCCTTCCATTTGTCACCTCCTTCCATTTATCTCACCCTTTCATTTATCTCATCCATCCTTTATCTCGTCAAATAATCTGTCTCCTCCATCCATCTATCTTTTCCATCCTTTTGTATCGTCGTACCGTCTATGTCATCAAATTTGTCTCTTCCAACCATCTATTTAAAAATGAAGTCTAATCTAACGCTAGGTTTGCTTTTAAGTTTTCTTCTTCTCCTGTATCGGCATAATCTTTTTCTTTTCCGGATTCATTTTCCTACCACTAGCTCCTTCCAATTCCTGTATATTCTTCTCTGATTCTTTCTCACTCGATATACCCTAATGATTACTAGAGAAATGAAAGTCGTACAGGAGACAAGTGGAAAGGAGCCGCAGGAGTTGGCGATCACGCGCTTTCGCGCTCTACCTTAATTTGAACGCTCAGATTTCAATTTATCGTATCAGGAATCGCAATTAACATTTGGCAAAATATAGGGCCCACTAATTCGCTTAATACGTCTTCATCGAGTTTATTTCTTATTAAGTCAGCATTGTTTTCATTTAGAATAACAGTTTGATTTTATTTTGTATTAATTTGTAATTACTTTGATTTTATCTGGGCGTTGTAACGTTGTTCGGAGTACTGCATTAATACGAAATAAAATTTTAATGTTATTCTAAATAAAAACAAAGCTGATGTAATAAAAAATAAACTAAAGGAAGAAGTATGAAGCGAATAGTTGGCCCCATATCTTGCCGAATGTTAATTACGCTCCCTACTACGATGAACCGAAGACCGAGCACATATTGAGCATTCAGATCAAGGCAGACTCAACGGCTTCCTTCCACCTATCTCCTGTATGAGTTTTCGATCTTTAATGATTACACAGGCATATTCTTTCGCTTCCGATTATTTAATTTTTAGATTGTTGCTCCGCATTAAATGCGAAGCGCGCAAAGCCAACTTCAAACTCGGCAACAAATATGGCTGCGACCCGCTAACCGAGGCCCCGTTTCTCCTCCGCCTGGCCAAATTCTTAGAGTTGGAAGTCGTCGGGGTGTGCTTCCACGTCGGAAGCGGATGCAGGGAGCCCGCCGCGTTCCTGAGGGCGATCGAAGCGGCCCGCCGCGTCTTCGACTACGGCGCCTCCCTGGGCCTCAACTTTAACCTCCTGGACATTGGAGGGGGCTTACCCGGAGCAAAAAAAGCGAGCATCACTGAGGTACACGCACCTCTCACACAGACATTTTCACTTCCAACTTCTTTCTTCTTTTTACTTACTCTGATTTTTCAAGTACGCGGGAATAATCAACTTGGCCTTAGATAAGTACTTCCCCGACGTGGAAGTGAAGGTGATTGCAGAACCGGGGACTTATTTCGCACGCACCGCTTTCACCTTGGCCGCCAACGTCTTCGCCACTAAGATAATTAAAGCAGGAAATGGGAAGGTTACTTGCGACGACCAAACCAAAGCGAAATTTGTGTATTATGTCGATGATGGCCTGTACGGTTCCATGCACATAATCAGATTTGAAGATGTTACGCCTCTACCCCTAAAGGTTCGTAGGTTTTCAATTATTCATTGGTTCACCAAGAGTATCTCCATCGCTTGTTAGTACTCCATGGGGTTAAAACGTGATGAGAATGCTCTCAAAGAGTGTCTCCACCCCTTGTTGTTATTATTATACGAGGTTAAAACAAGACGAGTGGTTAATTGAAGACGTTGTTCTCTGAGTTGATCTGTTGCTTTGCAGAAGACGTCGAAGTTGTCTGGCGATGAAAGGCAACAACTCAGCGCAGTGTTCGGACCTACGCTCGATCCTCTCGACGTGATTCGCGAGGAAGTCTCGTTGCCCAAATTGGAGGTCGGAGATTGGTTGATGTTCGAAGAACTTGGCGATTATTCGCTGAGCCTGGCCTCCAGATTTAACGGCTTTCCCGTTCCGAAAGTCTACGGAGTGGCCGATGAAAGCACTTGGTAATCTCATTTGCTCTTCTTCGTTTTCTTCTTAAATTGGCACGAGTGTTTTCAGGGCGGTTTTAAAAGAGAAGTCGCCCGAATTTTTCGGGGCCGTCGCACTAAACGAATTGGATATTTCAAATTAAAGAATGGAACCTAGGAGGCGAATAAATTAGAAAAAAGAAAAAAACATAATCCTCATGTGATTTTAATAAACAAGTACATGTATAATATCAATACAAAAAAATGTTTGATTTTTGAGCAATTGTACTCCATTTGTACTTTTAGTTATGACATAAACACTCAAAAAAAATAAAATAAAATAAAATAAATAAATCAAACGTGAGACAAAAGATATAAAAAAGTACGTTAGCGTAACAGACAAACAGAACAAAAAATTTACTAACCACCATGGCTGGGGTTGTACAAAAAGTTTAAACCAAGATTAAATTTAAGACTAAGTTAGGCTGTGACATTTTCTGCTGTGCGTACGTCACAAAGAGTGTCACATTCTAACTCGGGGTTGAATTCAGTTCCGGTTTAAATGTTTTATGAAGCCCAACCTTAGAGAGGTCTAAATTTAATCCTGTTTTAAATCTTCTATGCAATCCCTTAAGGCTTACATTTAACCCAGAGTTAAATCATTTGTGCGATCGGGTGCCTAAGGTTCAGTTTTTCAATCGCAAGTTTACTTTAACCTTCAGTTTATATAACAACAATCGTTGCTTTAGGAAAAAAAAAAACCCGAAAGTTAGAGAGTTAGCTTACGATTAAAAAGCCAGGCCTAAACGACATTGCCAACTGCTTAAAAAAAATCTTTTACGCAATGAATAATCATCAGGTACATATCATCACTAATCAGTTCACAAATTCAGCCTAATTTAAAAATGCTTTGCTTTATCTTAATTTTAAGGCCACTTCAGACTAAATAAGAGTATAGGACATGGTGTGACACTTTGGAAGACTTCTGGCGGAAAAACAATTGACCAGTCAAGGAGAAACTAAATCCCTTCTATCAACAGAGTAATAGACTTAACTGGTCGACTGTTTTTTTTTTTCTGTAAAGAATCGTGCAAGCTGTCACATCACGTGCATACTGTTATTATAAAGGACTCTGCTTCAGTTTCAGACTACCCAAAAAGACTGATGTCCGTGAAGTTGCAATTCTAAGGTACAAGTTAACTAACAAATAAGCTGCAACTTCACAAGCATCAATCATTTTTGCTCACACTGTACAAGGTGGTACAAGGTTTGGTTCATTTCAAGTCAATTTTTGAACTGAAAAAAGACAAGAGATTCTATTTCTTCACATTAAATTTTGATTCAACTTATTGCACAATTTAATTCGAACAAGAAAAAATGGTACCAAACCTTGAAGGTGGAAAAAAATTGAGTAGTCGAACAAAAAAAAAAAGTGAAACCAAACCTTGTACGTGTACAAAAAAAAAATAATGGAGTTTTAGACTCCACACAAAACTTCACAGTGCATTATATTTTAAATAATATAAAAAAGTTCAGTCTTATCGGGTGCATGGCAGCAAACATGCAATGGCTGCAAGGAACACAAGTTTCAAACGATAATACTGACAAGAAACACTTTAAAACCTTAAGCAATAGTAAACAAATTATGTTTATAACTCAACAAGAAATAGTTTTCCGTTGAAATAATCAATTATTGTATCGACTATGCATAGTAAATGTAGCAATTTTGTATAAAACGAACAAGCCTTGGCTCAATAAACTAATGTAACTTGTGTTTATGAGAATTTGTGTCGGATTTTTTACTCTCTCATAATTTTCATCAGGTTATGGGTCTGGTTAAAACCGAGCGAGAAAAATTTTTGTAGCCAAAAAAGAAGCTGCAGAAACCTTCTCGCTTCATAGGTTATGGGCCCATGACTTGAACGATGAAGATTATTTAAAAAGTCCTGACACTAATTCTCAAAGATGCAATGACATTATTGTTAAATTAAATCGTGCAGCACAGTCTGATATAATTGATTATTTCAACATTTGTTTGTCTTAATAATCAAGTTAATTGATCACTCTATTTCTGACGAAAGCAAATAGAGCGATGGCCCCCAAGCAGCTGAGTGTGGCGGCCACCAATCCTGTCTTGTAGTGGTTATTTCTGATGGTATGAGCCAAGACGATTTCCTAAAATTAAGAAACCAAAAAAGGCGGAATATAACCTTTTGGTCCTGGAATCGTCGTCGTGCTTACCCATCCGCCGTGTTGCTGAATCCAAAAGGACAAGATCAAGTGCATGTAGCACAGGCTCCAATCGTAAATGCGATGGAAATAAGCGCCGAGGTTCTCGTACAAGGCCCTGATGCTTAGATCGCTGCAAAAGAAGAACAGAACCAGAACGCGCTGCCAAGTGATTCCCCCTTCCTACAAAAAAAAAAAAGGGGAAAACTGCAGGCCCCAACCGCACTAAACACATTTTATGTCCAAACATCTGCATACTTAACTTATTTCAATAATTGCTTTAACTAACTGTAACCTAAAAGTAACCACACTTACATTAAAAAGGCCGTTGAGCAGTGCTCGGAACGATTGAAAGCTCAGAGATTGGAGGTCAACTGACCTCGCATGTTCAAAAACCCATTGTCTCTGCGGGGAAGCCCTGAAATGCTCGGCCAAAGTAATCAAGGTCTTCATGTTGTTCGGTGGTTTTGTTCCGAAGAGCAAAAACGGAGGCACGGTCATGCCCTTGCGCTCTGTCTCTCGTTGAAGGTGCAGTTTGTAGAGCCGGTTGCTCTCTGCGGCGGTTTCCGGTTGGACTTGCAAGGCGCGGGGCAGTTGGAACAAGTTGCTGTAGTGCAAGTGCAACTGCCCGGGCGGATAGCGCAGCCAAATGTAAGGCGGGGGCAAACTGAATAACGGCCCTAGGTCGCTGGCCATTTCGTGCGGTGGACCGTTGGGCTCATTGGCTTGGGGTTGTTGTTCGCCCTGGGTGGCTCCTGGGGGGGCCACGTTGGCGTTTTCCCCTTCGGGATCCATATTTTCACACTAATTATTTGCGTTGTTGAAAATAAACCGGAAAACCTAACCCACGCGTAACGCACAAATTTAAAATTTGCAACTAACTTCAAGTCGGACGACCGTCGTTCGTGGAGCAACGTCAGAAAACCAAAATTACTAAAAGAGACCAAAGTGCGCAATAATCATATTTTTCATTTATAAAAGGGATTTATGGAAAAGGATTTACTTTAGTTTCCATTAACAAAGTTGCGTCTTATCCTAAAGCTTTAAAAATTAATGTGAAATGTCAATCATCAGTAGAGATGGGATTCCACCCGGTGCAATCGTTTGCACCGGTGGAATCACGGAATGCACCCGGTGCATTGGATGTTTTGCCCGGTTGCCTACATTTACATAAGACCTTAAAAATGCTTCAAAATGACACCAAATACCCGATATTTTGTACGGACTATCACTAGACAATTATTTTGTAACGTTAATTTCAAAAACTTACTCATTTTGTTCAGATTTTAAGCTACAAAGCTTCCGGTTAAATTTAAAAGTTTACTATTCAGCTATTCACCATACACTATGAAACATTAAACCTGTAGACCACCTGCAAACAATTAAATAACATGAAGAAAAGATTATTTCTTGTTCGACTTGCGAGGTAAATTTAAATTTTTGAATGTACCCGGTACATTCAGGTATGCACCCATGTGTGGGTGCTTTCAATGCACCGGGTTCATTCCCTGTCCCATCTCTAATCATCAGGCATCACCAGGGTTATCAGATTTTTTGCAAGCAATATCGCCAAGTCGTTGATAGCCAAGAAGCGCACAACTTTGTTTTAAAGCCTATATAAGATATTAAGGTACTTTTCCTGCTTGGTAGGTTGGGTATTTGCTGTTGGTTTTCATGTTTTCATTGATCACGTGATCAACGATAACCAATAACTTTCGTTAAGTGAACCACGACAGCCAATGACAGCAATTCACAAATGCCCAATTCTTCAAATCTCTTTGTAGTAGGAAAAACAACTTCAAGCTCAGAAAATAGTAGACAATAAATTACAGTATCCTATAATTTTTCTTTCTGCGAAATGGTGCTGTTTAAATACGACTTCACGGATTTTACAAAGGCCGCGTTAAGTGAACAGTCAAATTGCACAAAATCGTCAAGTCGGCGATCAGACTAAACCCTTTGACCAATCAGCAATTGAAAAAGGTGATCACGTGATTTGGTCTGACCACTTCGACCGTTCACTTACCGCAGCCAAAAGCTTTGATGCTGGGATTCCATACGTTCGGCATCAGGCATTCGGAATCCTATTCGTGATTGGTTGGTTTAAAATTTCTGAACGTTAAGATTTTAAATAAACCAATCGCGAATAGATTCTCGAATGCCGGACGCCGAATGCAAGAGATGTGGAAACCCAGCATGAGCTTGTCAAGTAAAATCCTGAAGGTAACCTCTCAGAGAAAGAAAAATTACAGGGAACTGTAATTGTCTACTACTTTTTTGCTTTCGACTCTAACTTAAATAAACCAATCACATGTTTCAAAAACTGCTTTACAATAAAAACGTCGTTTCTTCTAATTACAAATATAGCAGTACGAAACAAATGAAATTTCCAACAGAAAATGTACGAAGAAGAAGAACGAAACCAAAAAATCTCTGATTTGGGATAGCAAAAATCAGAATAAATAAAAAAAAAACAAATGAAACCGAAAAAGTATGAAAGTGACAGCAACAAAATACAAAGCGTAAAGTGAACAAAGAGAAAACAAAAGAAGGTCGACAACATCACGCTGAACAGACAATAACAATTTTTCAGACTAAGCAAGAAATTTGTAGAAAATTAAAGCAAATTGTAAAAATCGATAACGCGATAACTAAAAGAAAGAAATGAACGACGAAATACAGTGCGTAAGGCAAAAAAAGATCACAACTCAGATGGACACAAAACAAAACAAAAAAATAAAACTGCGAAAAGAGTCAATAATTTGCGAGAAATCAATTCGATAAGAAAAGTCAAAAGTAAATACATAGTACGAAAGCGTAAAGATAGAAGAAAAAACAAAATAAGTTTGGCGACTAAGATGGTCTAAAACAAATGAAACTACAGGCGAAAAATTAAAAAAAAACTAATACAAAAACTGTGAAAAATCAATTTGATAAAATACGAAAGCATAAAATAAATAGTAAAAAAAAAAACAGAAGTGCCGCGATCCTACAAGATGGAAAAAGAATGAAAATCGACAAAAGTTTCTGAAAATCGACAAAAGTTTTCAAAACAAACTCGTAGAAAACAAAAATGCGAAAACAGATTCGATTAAAAAGGAAAAACAACAAGAATGGATGAACAAAAAAATTAAATTTTTGCAAGTTAAGAAACTGGTAGGAAACAAAAGAAAAGCAAACGAACGTGAATACAACGCAAAAAATTAATTCCTTAAAACAAAAACAAAGAGACAGAAATATGAATTTAACAAATGAAAGCAGAAAAATTAACTAATAATGACAGATCATTCGGCTACTGTCATTTATACTATATATTACTTGACGAAAATACTTCCGAAAACATTACTGGAAGTATTCTCGTCAAATAATACCATGTGATCAACGGAATTTCTAATTAGATTAGGCTGTGATATTTACTATGTATAAAGTTTGCAACACAGGCTTGCAGCTTGAAAAACAGAAAAGCCGGGAGTGTCAGAATTGTGGCATTTATCTTAAACCAAAATCTATCCAAAATAAAATAACAAAATAAAGATCGTAAATACAATTTTTTTAAATCTCGAACCGGACAGAAAAATGATGGGAACACACTCAACATTTCTTGATTTATAGTTTCGTCAGGAGCGAAACGTTGAGTGTGTTCCCATCATTTTTCTGTCCGATTTGAGATTAAAAAAATGTGTACTTACAATTTTCTTCGGACAAGAATCAACTTCAAAAATAAAATCGTACAAAATACGTACATAATCTCGAATAATAACAATTTTAAATCGTATTTTTATTATTCATTTGACAGTGTGTTCAACTACACATCACAAAAAGCACCAATCGAAGCCTCCTATCGTTATTGATCACTGTATATTTTTTTCTCTGAATTCTGTTGAGTTCTGTAAATTAATTAAAAATGCTTTACTTAGCCGAATTTCATCATTGAATTATAAAATTGTAAATTTAATGTCAGTCATATTGGTAGTGAGCACGTATCAGTTCTAACGGCTATTTTATTCTGCCTAGTGTGATTATGTAATGCGGCCGATTTTGAACTGTAGATACAAACAGCAGATAAATTACGACATTATTTTAAAGTTTCTTTATTAAACTAAAGAAATCTTAATCTATTTAATTAGAAATGGAAAGACAATTTATTACTTGTGAGGGTAAATATCCGGAAATAACATGATGAATGACGCTGATGTCATTATTTAACTCATCCGCACTTTTCGTCCAATAATTAAATCGTCGGTTTGTAATTTGAAAATACCTAAAATTGTAATTACTTGGAGCGGAGTGGCACTTGTTTTAATTAACCCAGGCGCTTTGTGAGCGCGTTTAAAATGTTTTGACTGTTACATCATACGAATGAAACAGATGTTCGTTTACGACATTGTAAAACACTGACCTATATTCGGGTGACACAGGCAAGGCGGCGTACCATCCAGTCGTTAGCTAAGCCAGCAGTTCTCAAACGGTTTGGTGAAAATCTTCCAATGCATTTTTCTCGAAAACTATTATTAATTTCATATTAAGGGTACATAAGTTTAATCATTGCCATTTATGGTGATGTATTACAGGTTTAAATATTTGCACACAGTAAAAGAACACCTTGTACGAAAGCCCAAATGACGGAATTTCGCCCAATCTGGCAACCCTACACAACAGTCACACTTGTGGGCTAATCCTAGTGACTTTCTAGGCTACATGTTTGAACATTGTGAAAATACTATTGGCAACATTGTTTTTTGACAACTGGACGTTTCCGCATCTTGTGAGGTTGTGTTGTGTGCGAGCGGTGACAACGTGGTTAAAAGTGTTGCAAAAACGAACCTAAACGGAAAGGAAAAGGCATGACTTGACCCTTATTTAATAATGTCACATTATTTTCGATAATGTTGCGCATTTTAAGTTGCTACAAACTCGTAGTGCCGGCGTTTCGCCAAACGTATGCGACAGCGGTTTGTAAATAATACATTGCACACAGGTTTTGCTAGGGTTGTTAGTCAGAGTGAATGATGCAATTTTTTCAATTCGTTACACATCACCTTCCCCACCCTCCAGTATCTCAAATGAACGGTGTTTTTCGTGTTTAGGCCACGAAAATGAGCGCAAAGGACAAGAAGAACGCCGCCGGTGGTGATAAGTCGTCCGTTGGCGAGTTGAAACCCTGGCCGTCCTTCATTCAGGAAAGGCTGACGTTATGGGACAAGCTGAAGGCGGAGTACAAAGAAGAACTTGCAGAAAAAGCCAAGGCGAACACTCCTATCAAAGTTACTTTGCCTGACGGTAAAGAAGTTGAGGCTTTCGCATGGAAAACGACTGCATATGACGTTGCAAAAGGAATAAGGTTTAACACCGTTAGAAAAGCGATTAGCTTTCCATTAAATAAATTTCGTTTTGCAGTCAAGGTCTCGCTGATAATGCTGTTATTTCCAAAGTAAACGGGGTAGTGTGGGACTTGGACAGACCCCTAGAAGCCGACTGCAAGCTCGAGCTTCTCAAGTTTGATGACCCAGAAGCGCAAGCCGTCTTCTGGCATTCATCCGCGCACATTCTAGGCGAAGCCATGGAACGTATTTACGGCGGACATTTATGTTACGGGCCCCCGATTGAATCCGGCTTTTACTATGACATGCACCTCGAAGATAAAGGCGTACGTAAAACTGTTCAACTCAATCGTGCTATTTGATTTATGTTAATTAAAACTAAAATGCTTTGTAGATTTCGACTTTAGATTTCCCACAACTCGAGCAACTAGCCAAGAGTATCGTCAAGGAGAAGCAGCCGTTTGAGAGGCTTGAGATGAAGAAGGAAGATCTGCTGGAGATGTTCAAGTATAATCAGTTTAAGGTGCGCATTTTAAATGAGAAGGTCAATACGCCGACCACCACGGTGTACCGTTGCGGGCCGCTCATCGATCTTTGTCGTGGGCCGCATGTGAGACACACAGGGAAAGTGAAGGCGCTTAAAGTTACCAAGGCAAGTAAATCGAGTATTAACCGAACGAAATTCATGAAGCTTTTGCAGAACTCGTCGACCTATTGGGAAGGAAAAGCCGACGCCGAGACTCTGCAGAGGGTTTACGGCATTAGCTTTCCGGACCCGAAGCAACTCAAAGAGTGGGAGAAGTTTCAAGAGGAGGCCGCGAAGAGAGACCACCGTAAAATCGGAAAGGCAAGGCTCTCAAACCTACGTACGCACACCTCCAAATTAAATTTTTTTAATTAATTTCAGGAGCAGGAATTATTTTTCTTCCACGAGCTTTCGCCGGGTTCGTGCTTTTTCCAACCGCGAGGCGCACACATTTACAATACGTTAATAAACTTCATCAAGAAGGAATATAGAAAGCGGGGGTTTCAAGAAGTCGTGTCACCCAATATTTTTAATGCGAAGTTATGGCAGACGTCCGGGCATTGGGCTCACTATGCGGTAAGCTTTTTTTTTAATTAAATCCAATGGACACAATGAATTGCCACGTTGCAGGACAACATGTTCTCCTTCGACGTTGAAAAAGACACGTTCGCTTTGAAGCCCATGAATTGCCCGGGGCACTGGTGCGTTGCATCCCCCATGATTTCCAAATCTGTCTAAACAACTTCCTCTAATTTTTTTAGTTTGATTTTTGATAACCGCACTCGTTCCTGGAGGGAGTTGCCCTTGAGACTGGCGGACTTCGGGGTTCTGCACCGAAACGAGCTGTCGGGGGCTTTGACCGGCTTGACTAGAGTGCGAAGGTTCCAGCAAGACGACGCGCACATCTTCTGCACCGTCGAGCAAATCAAAGAAGAGATAAAGGGGGCCTTGTACTTCCTGAGGCACGTCTACGAGGTGTTCGGCTTCACTTTCAACTTGGTTCTATCGACGAGGCCGGAGAAATTCATGGGGGACATAGAGGACTGGAACAATGCGGAGAAGGTCTCTCGGGGGGGTGAAAATCACAGTTCGTTTTTTAACAAAGTTTTCTGCAGGCGTTAGCCGAAAGCTTGGACGAGTTCGGTGATCCTTGGAAGCTAAATCCTGAAGACGGCGCCTTCTACGGACCTAAGATCGACATCACCATCACGGACGCTTTGAAACGGCCCCATCAGTGCGCTACGATTCAATTAGACTTTCAATTACCAATTAGATTTAATCTGTCTTATATAAGGTAGAAATGGCTTGAGCGAAAGATTATGATGATTAAAATATGCCTTTCTTTTAGTGAATCAGGGGAAAAGAAACGGCCAGTAATCATACACAGAGCAATTCTGGGGTCCGTAGAAAGGATGATTGCGATTCTCACCGAGTCCTACGCGGGAAAATGGCCGTTCTGGCTCTCCCCCAGGCAAGCCATGGTCATTCCAGTCGGCCCAGCTTTCGATGACTATGCCCAGGAGGTCCGGAAGAAACTGTACGAAGCCGGGTTTATGTGCGAAGTCGATACGGACCCGGGAGATACGATGAACAAGAAAATTCGAAACGCTCAGCTCTCGCAGTTCAATTTTATTTTAGGTAAATGCAAACACCTCGGGAAGGAAAGCGGAAAATTAATTTGGAGTGTGTTTCAGTGGTTGGGGAGAAGGAAAGGAGCAGCCAGACGGTAAACGTGCGGACCAGGGACAACGTGGTTCATGGGGAAATCTCCGTGGACGGTCTGATTGAGAAATTCACCGTCCTTAGAGATAACTACAGTCACTCAGATGTATTTTAAATTAAAAAAAAAACAAACAAACAAAAAGATCACCGCTATGCTTCATTCCAACCGATGTTCTAAATGTATTATTTAATTTATTTATAAAATTTGTTTCCGATAGATATGTTAACTATGTATGCAGAGCTGTAATAAAATATTAAATCTGATTTATGGAAAAAAATACTTTCCTCGTCTGAGCTAAAAAAGTAAAAAAAATCCTGAAATTAATTATTTAAATCATGAAATCTAGAACAAAAATAGAAGGCGATAAAGAAATAGCAAATTACCTGAGCGTGGAATAGGGGCAAAAATGGTACAAAATATTCGTAATACAACTGTGAAAGGAAACGCAAAAAAAGGAAGGAAGGAAATAAACATCAATATTCTTTTCCTATTTAACTAACACAAACGACGCAGAAGTTAAGAAAACTATTGAAGGTTTAAAAAATAAAGCAGATGCAGTTGATTAACATACAAAAATAATAATATGTAATTGAAATAATTACTAGTCTTAGGATTGTTTGGGCATCGTCATGGCTACACTATACGAGGACCAATGAGTAACGTAGATCGCAGTACGAAGACCAATCAGTAACGTACGTTCCCCACCCCCGGATTGTGTAGCCAAGGCAACGCCCGAAACATCCGGAGTATGGCCGTAATGACACTTGTTAAAAATTTTGCAAAAATCTTTGACTCATCCAGGTCCCCCGACTTTCCGTTTAAAAAAAAACTTTACACTATTGGCTGCGATTATCGGTGGCGTAGCTAAAATTCATGGGTCTCCGGTGTAAAATATTCATTGGGGGCCCTCACTACAGCCTAAAGCATACAATACGATTGTTGATTGAACTGCAAATCAATTGTTTAATAAATAAGGTGTCTTCAGTTAAATTTGTAGTTAAAGCAGGCCGTAATTTTAATGTTTCTTCTCCTAAAGGTTTGTATATAGCATTGACAGGCTCGGGCCAATTACTTAATTTAAACAAACGTCAAATTGTGACACCTTGTATTATCATTAAAACACAAAACTTTTATTATTGAATGTTATTTTCGAACTGGAGGATTAGAAACTAGACTGACAGTTATTTGAAACTATGGTCTTCTATTACGTGCCACCAATTTTATAAAAATAAGCTACAGCCTAATTTTTACGTTTTCAACTGTTTGCTCTGAGAGTATCTCCATCCTTTTTTTACATGAGGTTAAAACAAGATGGAGATACTCTGAGAGCAGTCAATCGAAATTAATTAATTAGGAATTCTGTAGTTTAATTCTGACTGTAGAAAGGATGACCTTTCTTTGTCTTGATTGCGCTTAAGTAGGGTGCTAATTAAATTTTACTTTGTATTTGAAAGTGCAAAAATTCCTTGAATTGAAAGCAGAGAAAACTAAATATTTTATTTGTACTTACGTATTATGTTACCAAAAAGAAAAAATATAACATTTCGTGGAAATGGATAATGCGCGGGGCCCCAATCACTTGGGGGTCCCGGTGCATCGAATTGAAAGCAGAGAAAACCAAATATTTTATTTGTACTTACGTATTATGTTACCAAAAAGAAAAAATATAACATTTCGTGGAAATGGATAATGCGCGGGGCCCCACAATTACTTAGGGGCTCCGGTGCATCGAATTGAAAGCAGAGAAAACCAAATATTTTATTTGTACTTACGTATTATGTTACCAAAATGAGAAAATGTAACATTTATTTCATGGAAATGTAAAGTTACTTATTTATTTTTATTGCATTACCTTTGAAAATTATAAGCAATTGATCAGAAATTAAAAAAAAAAAACAAGAAGTCTTAGTATAGGCAACTCAATAAACACGAACGCTTGTACATTGCCTATCTTGACTACAAAATAATCCTCTTAGCTTCATTAATATACAAAATTGCTTTCCATATCTTTTTTTAACTCCAGAAAACGAATTTGCAATCAAATTTCCAATTTTTCAATTGTTTCTACCCGCTTCTCCACTCAAACGAGCAAATTCCCCGATTTTTCTCAGCGAATTGAGACTGCTTACCGGGTGAATTAAAATAGTTTTCAAAGAAATTAAATTTATTTATTTAAAAATATTAATTATAATTTATCTAAACATAAAACATGTTCGCATTAGAAGCATATACTTACGTTTTAGTTAGTAATAACATTATACAAGTAGATATTACATTAATTTAATTTTATTTTTTACAAGTATAGCTTGGGTGCACCTACGTCAACGTGTCTCGTTGCTTGCGTTGTTGCAAAATCATGCTGCTTACCTCTCTATATGTATTGTATGTATATAAATTTGCATGTTTACGAAGCCCAAGCTTCCAACTCTTTCATGTCGTCGTCTTCCTCGACTTTTTCTGAAACAAACAAGGCCATGTGAAGGCACGCCCTAAGCGACGCTCTCGCGATTAGTCTTACTGGCTGGTTTGGGTTTGACGATTTCCCCCTTGGGCACAGCCGGTAGTTCTTCAGCTGAAGGCCCAACTTTGAGCAGCTCGTCTTCGAGCGCTTCCTGTTCTAATTCTTCTAGTTCCTTCTCGAGTTCGTCGTCGTCCACGTCCTGTCCGAACGCAACTGGGTTGCTAATCGCGTCTGAAATTTCCTTCGCAACGTCCTGTTGCTCGGCAATATCGTCCATCATATCGTGTACTTGATCGACGTCCCTGCAAATTTACTTTCGTCACCGTTTGAAACTATTAATTAATTAATTAATTAAAATTAGGCAGGCGTACATGTGCTTGTGTGCAAATTTAAGCGCGTCGGCTGCTTGTTTCATGGTAGTCAAAACGGCGGTGTTAGTATTGGCCCCCTCCAAGGCCTCGCGTTGCATTTCAATCGTGCTGAGGGTGCCATCGATTTGTTGCAGTTGCTTCTCATACCGTTTCTTCCTCTTAAGAGCTTGTATGGCCGCTGTGAAACCGAGCTTAAATAAAACAGGTGGTTCGTCGGATTCGACTTGTTTTTACCTCGTTTATTCTTGGAGGCGTTTTTCTTGGCTAGAAGTATCTCTTGCTCTATCTTTTTTTCTAGGAACTCCTGTTTTTTTATCAACATATCCTCCGTTTCCCTCAACTTCTGTATGGCCTCGCCAGTCGTGGGCCCCTTGTCCTCCTTCTTTCCCCCGAACAGATCTTTGAAAAAACTCATCTTTCCCGGCGTTTAACTACGTACACTACACTATAACGTCAGAATTGTCGCTTAGACAGTTTAATAAAATACGCAATTACTCATAAACCTAGAAATTTCACTTTGACTTTTCAGATTTGACAATGACGTTAGCGATCGCGAAGGCAACGTTGCCACACTAGAATGACTCATCGACGCATTCAAATCAGATAATCAAAAAGCTTTGATTATTATCATTCTATTTAATAATAAAATTCCGCTTTCTATTATAGCAAGCAACGAGCTAAAAATAATAGAATACTACGAATTCATTCAGTAGAACGCTCTGACAGTTATCCCGCAAAACAATCGGAACTAGTGACTTCGCTTTTGCTTAGGTTGGCAACGAATTTGAATTCAAAACTGCAATCATTTACTACTTGACTATTAATTTTTTAATTATTTACAAGGACACATTTCTTTCAGATATTTATCACAGTATTTCAATAAATCCCTCATGTCTTCAAACTTAGCGTACGGGTAAGCGGATTCTAAATCGAGCCATTTATAGTCTTGATGTTCTTCGCTCAGCCGCACCTTGGCCCTTGAATTCGTCAGCTCGGCCAACCAGTAGTGCACCAACTTGGGCGCCCCGTTCACCTCGTACTCCAGAGTCCTCTTTGAATCTTCGTACACCTTAAAGTCGGTCTTGACCAATCCGGTTTCTTCTTCGGTTTCGCGGAAGGCCGTTTCGAGCTCCGTCTCGCCAGGATCTACATGTCCTAAAATTAATTTTCATAATTAAGAGGTAAATATTGCAAGTGTGAACTAACCTTTCGGGGGCGTCCAATGTCGTATTCCATAGGAGGTTTGAAGGAGGAGGTACTGGATTTCGTCGGCTTGCTTCCGAAATATTACAAAACCTGCTGCCGTCTTTTTTATCGCGGATTTAGATGCCATGACCCGAGCTCCCCCCCGTGCGCGATTTATTAAGAAAAAATTGAGGTTAAAATCTGACAGTTGTGTGTAGAAAAACAAAACTTGGAATTACTTATTTCCACGCATTTACAACGAATTACTTGTTCTTCTGAAACGCTTGTAATCACAGACGATTTTAAATGAATAAATTAATTAAAACATTAAAATGACAAGAACATCGATTGATGATGGTAGGCAACCCATCGTACACTCGCGTATCTCCAGTGGCGGCGCTGTCATCTAAATATGAACCGTCGCTTTAATTTATTGCGCATTTTTTAATTGAAATTTAATTCAAATACGGCTACGTTCTCTTTCGAAGTAAATAATCCAAAAATTAATTTTGTTAAGGATTTTAGAAATTACTAAAAGCAGGAATCAGGTTTACCGCCTTTTTTTTGGACAACGCAAAACTTCGTTACTGTTATTGTATGCAAAAGCCAAATCTATTTTCGGAATATTTCGCAGTGTTAAACGGTTCACCTTCCTTTCGCAATGAAAAACCTTTCGAACTGATAATCTGCTTAATCAGCTTGTAATTGCTTTAGCATTGGATTGGACGATTAAATCCAAAAAAAAGTACATAAACCCAATCGCAGCACCGAGCGTAATCTGCATGGTGTTTTTTTCTTCACTTCGTGTTATTTATTTATGTCCACGGTTTCGATTAATTGCAGTCGAAAGCAAACAGCATAATGAACGAGACGGACGACTTTAGCTCTAACGACGAAGGTTAGATCACCCACCTTGCTTCTCTTACTATCAACAGTATTAACGCAAATTAGTATTAAACTGACGATGTTTTTATCTTTTTTCCGCAAAAAATCATCAGCAGACAAGGAAAGGGACAAACTCCCCAGCAAAGAGATCTCGAAGAACAACGAGGAATTAAAATACACGGTCTATGGTGAGTTGCACTTACACATAACCTCGTCCTTCTGGTGGCCTTTTGTTTTTGATTAGGTATAATAAATTGCAGATCTCATAAGAACAATTAAGGACCCTGAGAAACCCAACACCCTAGAAGAGTTAAACGTCGTTTACGAAGATGGTATCATTGTGAGTTAGGCCCATGCGACACCTTGCAAGATTTATTATTGCACAAAGTGACAGAGAAGTATCGATTCAACCAATGGGCCTGTCTCTGTCTCTCACCTTGCATAAGATGTTATAGGAGTACAATGGGAGTACAATTTAAGTCCATGCCCCATGTTGTGAAAACAGTAAGAAAGACAGGCCATCAGTTTAATGTTCATTGGTTGAATTGATACTTCTCTGTCACTTTGCAACAAATTTTGCAAAGGTTGCATCAAATCTTGCATGATGTCCCACAGGCCTTAAATAAAATGCTAAATTAAAAATCCTAATACGTTCGTTTGTAAATATAGATCAAAGAACCGACCGCTGGACAAATCAGTGTGGTCCGAGTTGAATTCAACCCGACAGTACCCCACTGTTCCCTGGCCACTTTGATAGGCCTCTGCATACGAATCAAATTGGAGCGCAGCATGCCCTACCAAATGAAGCTGGACATTTACATTAAAAAGGGCGCGCACACCACTGAACAGGAGAGTAAGTGACTCATCAATGTTTTGCTTTTGATAATGTTTTTTTTTTACCAGTCCCTTTAAGAGTTAGGTAAATAGCGAGTTGTTTCAGTAAATAAACAAATCAATGATAAGGAGAGGATAGCTGCCGCCATGGAGAATCCTAATCTGAAGGAGATGGTTGAAAACTGCATCGAGGAGGAGGATTAAAACAGAGATAATTTATTTTTTAGTGGTTTTTTATGTGTTAGGTATATAAAATGCAAATAAATTTATTTACAGTTTCTTTTAGTATTCCTTATCTTGGAATATTTTGTTGTCGTGAGCATTTAATCAGGGTTCCATAATACCATACACTGGGAAAATCCAGTAAAGAACTGGAAATTTAAATACAAATCTGTTTTCTAAAATTACATTAAAATCGAATATTGCGTCGAATATTATTAAAAAATTAGTTGAATTGAATAATCTATGCAATTATTAACAAAAAAAAATATATTATTGTAGTATTCAATATAGGCAACCATGGAAACGACAGTGTTAATTGAGTTGCCTATGCTAAGACTTCTTAGAAAAATTTTGTGCAAATCGTTTTTGATTGCAGCGAGAACCTCGAGCAGCCTCTGGACAGCTGTTTCAGCCCT
The DNA here is from genome assembly GCA_036172665.1 of Prosopocoilus inquinatus. Taxonomy (NCBI): domain Eukaryota; kingdom Metazoa; phylum Arthropoda; class Insecta; order Coleoptera; family Lucanidae; genus Prosopocoilus; species Prosopocoilus inquinatus. The sequence goes on from CM069879.1 coordinate 11,372,895, forward strand.
GCTTGGGGCTTCTTCAGCAGAGACGTAGCTCGACATTCCCGCTGCAAACAAAAACGACCCGCCCAATTTATTCGCATTTGCGATGTAAGAGTGATGAGCTACGTCTCTGCTGAAGAAGCCCCAAGCAGGGCTGAAACAGCTGTCCAGAGGCTGCTCGAGGTTCTCGCTGCAATCAAAAACTATTTGCACAAAATTTTTCTAAAATTTTCATTATCCTTGACAGCAAGCATGGCCGCCTTGCATGGGGAACTTATTAGGAGCAAATCCCGCTTCAATTTGTCTACCCTACTGCAATGTCAGGTCAAAAAGCGATAGTAAGATGTCGCTATTTTATCTGTTCTAAGACTTCTTGTTCAGAGAAATCCAATTTATTGTCTTGTCATGTTATAATTTAATATTAAAATTAATTGCTTATAATTTTTCAACTCTGTCCATAATACACGTGATAATAAAAAAAATTAATAAACCAATTTTCATACATCTATTATTTCTGCCTTGAAATCGGGAAAGAAATGTTTAAACAAAGAAAAGTCGCATAATCGCAGTTAAGGTTTGATTGACAAAAGTACAATTTAAAAAATGAAACAGCTCGCAAGGTAGTGCTGTTAACAGATAGTTAATGTTGTAGTAATCGACTATCACCTTGTGCAGGGTCCCCGTAACCATGTGTGCAAAGCGTGCAGTGCACGCGGGCGGCTTGTTCAAGGGGCGGCAATTAGCTTCTTGGTCACTAGACATATTTTGTCACTTTTTCGCTCAAAAAAAATCATGGGAAACATTTTTTTGTCTGATATAAATTATTCGAAAACCTAGCCATAAGTTTTGATGAAGCCGTCAACCTCACAGAAAAACGTCGACTAAAATAGAACAGTTAACTGCGGCAATTAAAAGTAGGAAAGTCTAATTTTTGTAATTTTCATTTGTTAAATTTTTCATAAAAATTTAATAATTTTATTAGGTAAAAAATAAATTATGTAAGCTGTTACGGTTTGGTTAACCAAAAAACAAATTACATTTCACTTTTTAAGTTTTTATATATTTAAGTTCCTTTTGCTTTTGTGATTTTGTTTCTTTTTTTCTTTTTTTCTAATATTAGTAACTAGCTTACTTACATTCGGGGGGGGGGGGGGCATCTAAACAGAGGTCTTCTCGATCAGACGAGAAGAGCTTCGTTTTTGGGGGCTTGCGGCAGCTAGGAACTTGAAAAAATGAAGGAAAATGTTTAAATAAAAGTGAAGGAGAATGCTTAAAAAAAACGAAGGAGAATGTTTAGAAAAAGTGAAGGAGAATGTTTAGAAAAAGTGAAGGAGAATGTTTAAAAAATGTGAAGGAAAATGTTTAAAAAATTTTTCTGTTTTTTCCATTTCTTTTAATTTTTAATAATTTTGATAATTGACCGTTTATGTTTGCCCCAACTCATCTGCCAGAGGGCGCCAAAATATGGATTGGCACGCGGGCGGTTTTTGGCCTCGCGGGGGCCCTGACCTTGTGCCATCCCTGTAATAACAAAATTGAACTTTGCAGGTAAGTAAGAAGTTGGTCCACTTTACAGGTTCGCCAAATTGGGCGAAATTTTGGAAATCGGCCCCTCTTCATGTCACTTGCTGAACTTATTAAAATATGAGATAAAAAAGTAACTTTTATTTAAGCTTCAGTCCAGTAGTTAACAGCAAAGAATAAAATAATATTTAACATTCGCTAAAAAAAAAATTCTAAAATCGTGAAACTGGGAGGTGATACAGGAAAGAATAGGAAACGAACGTATGATTTGATAGTTTCTAAATACCTACATTTTAATTCTAACTAATTTATTCTGGAAGTTAATCGAAATTAAGTAAATTTAAAATTTAACTGAATCGGTGAGTGCATAACCGTGCTCAGTCCAAATTTACCGTGTTAAGAAAACAACCAATAACTTTCTCTAGATTTATCTGAAAGAATTTTAAGCCAATAATGAAAATCTAGAAAGTTATTCGTTGTTTTCTCAACACAGTAAATTTGTACTGAACACGATTATGCACTCATCGATTCAATTACAACCTGTGCTGGTGAAATGCAAAGTGATTTAGAATGCCAATGTTTGAGTTTCCAACACTGCAATCGAATGTGTTTTGTTGGACAGACATTTGAGTGGAGTGCATTTGACGTAACATAACCTCGAAAGTATTGTACAGTTCAATTCAGCAAAGAATAGATGCACGTCATATACGGACCTTGTCTATTTCAGATGGCCGCACTATGTTAATCAACACTATTATTAATTTCGTATTTAAACTTGATTTAATGATGCATTTCCGATACCTACATAAAAGTTCGCAAGTGTTATACGACTAGTCCAATTCGCCTAAAAATGTGTTCCAGTAAAGCAAACCGTGGAGCGCGTCAACTTGCGCCCTCTAACACTCACTAATTAGGCGTTACCATGGTTACGATACCGACGCTCATTTTCTTTTTGAACTGGCCGTATATGACATTAATTCAGCTGGCTGTGCTATGGGGGCTGCTACATTTTCAAAAATAATCTGGCGGCACTGTCACTTTAGTCATTGCTTTAGGTTAATTTCAGTTGAAATTGTTGCGTTTTCGACAGGTCACTCTAGAGCACTCCGAGAGTATCTCCATCCTCTGTTTTTACAAGAAGTTAAAACAAGATGGAGATACTCTGAGAACGCTCCCGAGCAAACAGTCAAAAATGCTATTAATTTTCTTGATCAGACGCTATTCATCTGGTTTGTTTAGGTCACATCATAATCTTTGACTATAAAAACAAGTCAAAATTTAACGAAACTGTTCCCCAGTTTGTGTTCCAAAATTCTTGTAATCTAGAAGACTAAAGACTAGTAAAGCGTGCCTCGAATTTCGTTATTAATAGTTTAAATAAATGTTCAAAGTATGCAAAAACAGAGTTCCTATTTCATTTTCATTCGAACGTTGTCTAACTTTACCAGGCTTTTTATGAGTTTTCTTGTCAAAAAGCCGACAAACTTTCACAATTGACTGCAATTACACAATTTTCCTGAATTTTACGAGTTCAAACAGTTTTCCATTCCTTCGTAGGTCTAAAGAATCATACAAAAATTAGCAATTCAATTAATTAAATAATTTTCTCCTGTTTTAATGGATAAAGTTATTGAATGATTTTTACAAATTAAAAACAATTGATTGAATTTTTAATTAATTAATAGTTGTCAGTTTTTCTGAAATTACATAAATTAGATTTCTTCAACGATAAGTCTTTAATATAGACAAACCAATGTACTCAGCAGTTCTTAGGTTGCCTACAATGTAGGCGCTAAAATTTTTTTTTTGTCAAAGCCTTTAAACTCGTCTGATTATCAAATATTTAAACAATTTTCAAAAATAATCTGGCGGCTCTGTCACTTTAGTCATTGTTTTAGGTCCATTTCAGTTGAAACTTTTACGTTTTCGACAGGTCTTTCTAGAGCACTCTGAAAGTATTTCCATCCTTTGTTTTTACAAGAAGTTAAAACAAGATGGAGATACTCTGAGAACGTTCCCGAGCAAATAGTCGAAAACGCTATTAATTTTCTTGATCAGACGCTACTAATCTGGTTTGTTTAGGTCACAATATTTTCTTTTCTTAATGAAGTCAGGTGATCATTATGTATCTGATTAAATTTCTCTTTAAATTAATTTTATTCAACAAAAAAAAAACAATTTGCAGGAAGCCGGTTTGAAGTTCAATAGATGGGCGCCATGTTTGAAAACCAAAATGGCGCCTGAGAACTCACTCCAAAAAAAAATTATAAAAGTGGATTTTCAATGGAAGCGATGTATAGCAATTCATCGTCATTTGTAAATTGTCATAATTAAGTCTCGTTTTGAAATTTTACGCATTGGTAATATCATTGGTAATGGGAATACCTGGTAATAATATTACAGAAACCTGTAACACGTTCACATACTGTCAAATTAAACAAACGTCAATTTGACGTTTCCAACCACGTGTCAGTGTATTTCCTATCTAAAATACAAAACAATTTAATGATTTAATATATATAAAGTTAGGTACATTCAATTATAATTACCATGAGAAAGAAGCAAGGAGCCGGTGATATATCTCATTTGCACTTAATTTTAAAGTAATTTGCAACATGCTAGTCGTCGATTAAATAAAAAAAGATGAATTTAATTAACAAATTCATAATCTCAATTGGATTCAAACCTAATTGTAAGCGTTAGTGAGTAAGTGTTTCATTAAATTTTCTAGTGTTTTTTTGATTTGATTAAAGAGCAAAATTGTCGACGAGGCTCTTGTAAAATGTATACAGAGTGTGTTTCGTTTAAATGTGGCGGTAAGCGAGTCACGTGACGTGACTCGTACGAATTTTTCCCATTCTCAAATCATATGTTCACTCCTGATTTTACGTCAGGATAATTTGGGAATCAACGCTGCTCAATAAGTTAGCAGTTTGAAAATAGAATTCGCAAACGATGTGCCTTGCAAAATGAACGAGGACTCGTTGAAAAACCGCGTGTATTACGCCGCCAAAGATGGCATGGCAATGGCCCTGTACGCCTTCCTCAGCGATTCCAGCAGTGCAGAAGTCAACAAGATAATTAATGAGGTAATTTTATTGCGGTTTTGCGTAAGTGCGTCTTACACGTCTTTGTTCTTTGTTTCGTGCATGCATGTGTCAATCACCCACATCCACATCCACACAAAATTTTATTTCAACTTTGTTTTAATTTAACAAAATGAAATAATTCCAGACTGTATATGAAGAAGACGGACAGCAATGCACCCCCTTGATAGTCGCTGCGAGATGTGGCCACGAAAAGGTCGTCAAAATATTGCTGTCCGAGTTTAATCCGGATCTCGAAAAGGAAGGCACTGTTAAATTCGATGGGTACGTCATCGAAGGTGCAAGTGCCTTGTGGTGCGCTGCAGGCGGGGGACACCTGAACGTGGTGAAGCTACTGGTGAAAGCCGGGGCCGACGTCAATCACCCGACGAGAACGAATTCAACCCCCTTGCGAGCGGCTTGCTTCGACGGACGCTTGGATATCGTTAAGTACCTCACCGACCATTACGCGGACATACACATCGCTAACAAATACAACAACACTTGCTTGATGATCGCCGCGTACAAAGGCCATTTAGATGTGGTAAATTCACCGACTGTAATTTCAAGTTTCTTATGATTCTCATAAGGCCGACGTGGTTTCAGGTGAGTTTCCTCTTGGAGAACAACGCGAATCCCAACGAGAAGGCCAACTGTGGCGCGACCGCGTTGCATTTCGCGGCCGAATGCGGTCACACGACCATCGTGAAGGAGCTGTTGGACTATAACGCGATTTTTTCTGTTAACGATACAGGGATGACGCCGATTAAAGCCGCAGCCGAGAGAACACGCAGGGAAGTCGTCGAGTATTTAGTTGGCAGACCGGAAATTAGCAAAGAAGAAAAGATTGAAGCCCTAGAGTTACTTGGGGCATCGTATGCAAATGACAAAGATAATTACTGTATCGAGAAGGCTTACGAGTATTTACATCGGACTATGAAGATGAGGCAAGTAAAAATATCTTTTCTGTTATAATTTCTGACTACATCTAATTATACAAATTATACCCTACTGTTTAAAAAAAAAATGAGGCACCCAATATTTGTTAAATAATGGAAATTCTCAAAATATTTAGGTCCATCTGGTTGGGTAACTTATGGCGCTTTTTATTGGTGTATCTTCATCTCATTTTATATCATGACGTTAAAACAAGATGAAGATACATTAAATGCGCAAAGTGTATCCCAATTGAAAACGCTATCAAATAAAAGATCAAGTATTTGGCTACATTTTCAATCATTTGCTTTTGTTAAACTGTTTTTATTGTTGCTCACTGCACTGTACTCATATTGCAGGTCAAAACTTTTATTTTATTTTAATGATAATCTTGAAATTGAAAACTAATACCAGTAAAAGCTAACAAAACTATTCAAACTATTCCCCAGCTTACGTTCCAAAATTCTCGTAATCCAGAAGCCTAAGACCAGTAAAGCGTACCTCGAATTTCGTTATTAATAATTTAAATAATTATTCAAAGTATGCAAAACCAGAGTTACCATTTCATTTTCATTAAAATTTTTCGTCAAAATGCCATTTTTTCAATTGACTGTGATTACGCCACTTTCCTAAATTTTATGAGTTTAAACAGTTTTCCATTCCTTCACAGATATAAATAATCATACAAAAATTAGAAATTCAATTAATTAAACAATTTGCTCGTGTATTAATGGAGGAAGCTACTGAATGACCTTTACAAATTACAAATAATTAATTTAATATTTTTATTAATTAATCTACTTAATAACTTTTCAGTTTGTCTGAAAATGCATAAATTAGATTTTTTCAACAATAAGTCGTAGTATAGGCAAATCAATGAACCCAGCAGTTCGCGCGGTTGCCTACAATATAGGCGTTAAAAATATATTTTTGTAAGCCTTCAGAATTAATTGACGGAGAGTACAGAACCCCTCTGATTTTAAATGTTTAAACAATTTTCCAATTCTTCCCGAAGAAATAATAGACGTACAAAAAACCTACAATGTAATTTATTTATTTATTTAAAATTTTCCACGTGTTGAGGAGAAAATGATTGAATTACTTTTAAAAAGCAATTAAAAACTTAATATTAATACGGTAATATTTGAAGGATGACGGCTAAAAACGATAAAGGACCAGTTTTTGTTGAAAACGAGTTTTTAGTGCCATTTTATGGCGTAAAGCAGATATAAATACGAGTATGATTAAGGCTCAGTTTTACAATGACGGTTTAACTTTGAGCCGAAGCTTAAATCCTTCCCAACAATTGGTGAAATAATCGTTGCCAAGGGTTTAAACCTCAGCTCAAAATTGAACCCTATTTGTAAAACTGGACCTAAGTTTGTGTAAAAATTGTTGTAGTTTATTGGTAAATAAAGAGAAAAGGAACAAGTTAACGGCCAAAAGAATACGCTGACGAATCTTAAAATTTAAATACTGACAAATTAGCAAAACATGATTGATCGTTTTTAGCCGTCACCTTTCATTTGATTTGCTTAAAAATTAATAAAAAATTAGACGTCTTCAGAAGAAAAACACGAAGCCTTAGTATAGGCAACCCAATGAACGTAGTCATTTGCAGATAGCCTATCCTACTGAAGACGCTAAGATCATGTCTTTTAATTTAAAAATGCAATGAATTTGCTTCTAATTCATTAAGATCATGCAATTTTCGTAATTTGTTTGTATTTAAAACAATTTTCAATTATTTTTTCTTATCTGCGAAAACAAATTTGTATTTTTAGTGGATGTACAGGGTGGATCAATTTCGATGTCTCTCCGTGACTATGTATAAGAGATAAAAAAAAAGTAGTGGCTAAGTCGTCGCGATCTCTTTTTTAGAGATAAGGTCATTAATGTAAACAAAAATTGACTGTCTTCTTTTGTTTTCGAGTTATGAACAAAAATTGCCATTTTCGATTTTTTGTTTTTCGGGCATATCTTGTTTATTTGTGAACGTATTAAAAAACTGCTTGAACATTATTGGGGCACTTGGAATACAATTCAGCGGTGTAGTTGATTTTTTAATATTCGTTTATATTTTCGAGCAATAACAAAGTTAAGGAAATCAAGGGCAGTAGACAATGTCATCATTAGTTTTTTTTTTCTGTCTACAAAAATATATATTTGTTGGATTTATTTCTTCTAATTGTTTATCCTTCAATACTTTACTCTTTCATGTTTTTATTTTTAAATATGAACGAGCTTTCTAACAAATATTTTGACGGTTTTGGTAGTGTAAATAATTTCGTATTTTCTATCTCTCGTAGTTACAGAGATGCCCATAAGAGACGTCCAAATTGATCCACCCTGTACAGTTAATACATTTTGGTTGTCACTGGCGATCAAGATCTCAGTTTCCCTTAGAAAAATTAAAAATTTTCACGTAAATGTCCTGTATTTTAGTTAAAACTGTCAAACTTGTCTTTGACAATCAATGACAACCAAAATTTATTGCACAAAAGTGTCTAAATTTAAGAAAAGTCAAAATTAAAAAGAATTAACAATAAATATAAGGTAATTATTAATGGAAAATTTTAACGAAAAAAAATATTGCACAGAACAAAATATTAAATCAAATTTCCAGTATTTTCCCGATTTTCCAGGTTTTCCCGGTGAGTGGGAACCCTGAAAAAACAAAAGCCTTTATTTTCTAAAAGGGCTTCGTTGCTCTTTGTAGTCGTATCTAAAATTCTAGAAAAAAGCTTTGTTAGACTTTAATAATTTTATTTGTGCGACAACGCTGCGATATTTTCAAGCGCTTACAATAGTCTTCGTTTCAAAAATGGCGTGACCCATTTAGTAAGGAAAACCTATAGTAAACGCTTGAAAATGTCTCAACTTTGACGAAACCGATCGCACAAATAAAATTATTGAACTCTGACGTAGCTTTCTTCCACAAACCAAAAGCCCTTATGGTATGTCTGACCCATCAATCTAGTTAGGCATGCATATTCCGCGTACAGTCAGGTAATAAAGAGATGTCTCCCTCATAAAATATGTATTTAGTTTAAAACATTAATATCGAGTAAGCGGAACCGGCTGTGGGACACATACCTTCATTCCATTCGATTGTCCGCCTTCTCAACAAAGTGGTTAGCATTACGATCACACTTCATAGAGGAGACGTTTCTTTATTACCTGAGTGTACGTTACTGTTTCATAAGCTACCAGATTACAAGACTTCTGGGAACACACTTTTTATTTAAAATTTAAAACTTTTTTGAGGCTGCAGTCTTTGATACTTTAATGCACAAAAAAAAAATCTTAATGCATAACTTAAATAACGCATTACTCAATGTAATATGTTTCTTCTTTGCCATATTTTTGTTATTTTAATGCACAAACAATTCGTTCAGAGCGGCAAAGTACATATTTTAATTCACGTTTCTTTTTAAATGATTCTCTGTAGTGCATAGTAATGTTCGTCGTTTTTTTTTTTTGTTTTGGAAAGCAGTATATACAGGGTGCTGCGTTTTGAAACGCATCATAGGAAGTTCCATGTTAATTAAAGGTGCTGCTCAAATATTGGCTTCTCTAATTATTTTACAGCAAAATTCCATTTAGGTTTTTTAAAATGCTCTTCTTCAAGATGAATATGTCTGTGAAGTTTGAGAATATTTCATCCGCTCGGATTCAAGACATTCAAAAAAAGATCAACTTACACCAAACTATCAGCACGACCTTGATCAGTAAACGTTAAAATAAATTACTGGAAAAGCTTTTTGTATCAATCTTTCTCAAAAACGACTAGATTTATTAATTATATGTCCAGTTTTCACTATCATTGATCAATGCTGATAGTTTGGTGGTATAAATTGAATTCACTCACAGAATCTTTTTTTTTAATATCTTAAAACATAGCGTACGAAAAATTCTCAAACTTCACGGACATATTCATCTTGAAGAGTTCTTTAAGAAACCTAAATGGAATTCTGTTATAAAATAATTAGGGAAGCCAATATTCGAGCACCTTTAAATTAACATGGAATTTCATAGGTTGCGTTCCAATAATAATAATAATAATTGATTTTCCAAAAAACTGTTTATAGGTATAGTGATCCTGACAATATAATAGAAAAGAAACTAATGAAACCGATCTCCGCGTACGAAAACTGGATTGAATCTCAAAACCTGCTGGAGCTGGAAGCCCTAAAACGCAACCCGAACGGGCTGCACATGGAAGCCCTGACGATCCGCGAAAGAATCCTCGGCAAACGCAACCCGGAAGTTCCTCACCCTGTGATATTTAGGGGCGCCGTCTTCGCAGACAACGCCCGCTTCGATCGGTGCATAGAACTCTGGTCGCACGCCCTCCACTTAAGACAACTGAACAAGATTTCGGTCGTCAAGGACCTCCTAAGATTCGCTCAGGTCTTTTCGCAGATGTTACACGTCGGGGTCGAGGTGACCTACGACAGCGTAGTGCAAGTTTTAGCCGCCGCCATCGTCGAATTAGAACAAAACAAGTCGAAGATTGCCAATCCAGGTCCGAAAGATGATCCAAAATCAGTAATTGTATGTAACCCTCGAGCATACGCCTCTTTTATTTAATATATCAGATGGTCATTTCGTAGGAGGAAATGGAAAGCAACATCGTCACAACCCTGTATATACTAACGATTTTAACTAGGCTACTTAAAAAGTGTAACGAAGAAGAGAGGTTCAACGTTAACAGGATGGTCTTCATGCTGAACCATCTGCAGGTGAAGCTGCTTGATGGACAGACGTTACTGCATTTGGCTTGCAACGCAGAAACCCCTGTCGATGACTTTCACACCAATGACATTTGCAAGTAAGCGCGTAATTATTTACTTAATTAACTAAATGAGAAGCACCTCGTGTTTTATTGTTGAAGGTTTCCTTGCGCAGAGACTGCACGGTTATTAATACAATGCGGGGCCGATGTGAACGCCATGGATAATGACAGAAACACCCCCCTTCACATGATAGTAAATTACCACAAGCCCATTTCGGATTTCATGACGCTCCATTCGATTATAATGGATCTTACGGAAGCCGGGGCTCACGTAGACTGTGTTAATAACCGAGGTGAAACGCCCTTGGATTCGTCTGCCACAGGTAGTAAGTTAGTGTTCCAATTGCTTGGCGAATTAAACAACACTAATCTGCAGCTATGCTCGAACACCTTTCTCAATGTAACCGCAATGCTAGTCTTTATTCGTGTTTACTTGCAGGCGTAGCTGAAATAATACTCAAGACGCAAGCGAAATTAAGTCTGAAGTGTATGGCGGCGATGGCTGTGAAGTCGCATAGGTTAACTTATCAAGGTCAGGTGCCGCAAGCTCTCGAGTCCTTTATAGAACTGCACGGGTCAGGTGCCGTCAAGCGACCTAGTTAAATTAAATCTTATTTGTAAATATGTACATGATGTGTAGATAAGAGAAATTCTATTGTTAATAAGGAACTGCCTGTTTTTAAATTTTTTTTTAAAAAAAAGAGGAATTTGTATGTCGTTAACTTGAGCTAATATGTTTTTAATCATTTTTACTTTTATGCATATATTTTTGAAGAAGAAAAATATGTATTCTGTGCTTTTCTTTGAGACTGATGACGACTAATAATACTTCAAATTGTTTTTTTTTGTTTTTTTTTTTTTAATTAAAATAACGTTTTGATTTTTTTATGATTTTACCAAAGTTGTTTTCGTAGTACAAAATTTGTTCTTGTTGTTCTTCAAGGAGCCCTTGCGTTTTTTTTTTTTTATTTATTATGAGTTTTGCAAACAAGCTAACGTGCGCGTTACAACCAATAACGTTGTTTTAAACTGTATACATACTTTTGTATTTTAATAAAACCGTGTGGAATTCAAGTCTTTTACTGTTTAATTATTTTTACTTGTGTCTTGTGTTGAACTCAATTAAATTAATTTGCGCTTTTTTTTTAATGAAAACAAAGCCATTTCTTAAACTGCTAATTACCCAATGAAATGGACCATCGTTTTAAGTGATTCTCTCGAATCGTAAAGTAATTAAAAAATAATAATAATAGGACATTGATCTCTCTTCACCAGAGTCTTCACTGAAGACAGGAAATGCAGAGCAGAAGAAAATAAAAGTACTGTGGATTTTGTTTTATTTCTTAAAAACACTAGACTCTGCATCAATGGTCTTGTAAATCAGAATTTGCACTGTACACCACCAAGAGCTTTGTTTTTGGATCTGTTTGTTATCCTGCACTAGTGCACAATCAAAGTATCTTCATCTCGTATTATTGTATGAGGCGAGAACAAGACACAAATACTTTAGTGTACCTACACTAGTGCAACATAACAAACAGAACTTTTATCACCCAAGTGCCTGTCAGATACAAGGCTAGTTCGTTTGTTGCACTAGTTTGCACTAAAAATATCTTCATTTAGTTTTAATATATGAAGTAAGACAAGAATTACTCTAAGTGCACACTGGCCTAACAAATAAATAGATCTACACTTAAGAGCCCGTTTCAGTCGCCATCATTATGCCACTTTCCTAGTTCAAGAATTACGCTAAAACTACTGATCTGATCATCGAATAGTTTTAACATTTTCGTTTTGTTTTTTAATAAGGAATTTCGGAAAGTCATTTTTAATATTTTCTAATAATTTTTATTACTTATAGAAGTCGATTTTTAACTTAAAATTAACTTTCCGAGATAAAGCAACTAATTTTATGAAGATCTGCAGCAACAGAAACTTAATTAGGGCCATAATATTTAAATAAAACATGACTTACGAAATTTTATAATTAATAGTTGCAAACTGCTGCCCTCTATCGAAAGCAATCGGAGATGCCACAGAAGGCGGGGCTTATTTTTATTTTACATTTACGGCAGGGAATTTCCTGTATGCCTACAATTCTCTGACCTGGGGGCTCGTTCAGAAACTGAAGAAAAGCGCACTTTGGGTAAAATTCTTTCTCTCAATGTGTAAGTGATTTTGTATATATTTTTTTTTTTCGTTCTAATCGCCCAAAGTGCTCTTTCGTTACAGTTTTTGAACGCAGCAGTATTGTATAAGTAAACTGAGTGGTACTTATATTTGAAAGACAATCCTTTGCATGTGATCTCGAGAAAACCGGCGCGAGCAGTCATATTTACCACGATGTTTACATTTTTACTCTTTTGAAGTCATGTTAACTTCCAATAAATTAAGGAAACAAACAAATATTCAGTAGCGTTGTTTTATTTATTTTAATTGTATACAATGAACGGCAAAAAGTTACACCACTTGGGAACATTTTTTGCAGTTTAAAAAATTTGTGCCAATAGTTGTGTGTTTTGTGTATGTTCGATAACCAAATATAAACAGGACAGAAACAGTGAGCAGCTTTTAGTGTGGCTCAAAAAGGTGCCTATTTAAAATTCGAAAAAAAAAATAATAATATGGTTCCAATAGGTTTTTACAAAAGGCGTTTACGATAATTGGAGCGGTATATACCGGTTAATCTATTGTCTCACGCTTACTTGCATTAAACGCATTCATTTTATCTTACTTTTCTACCCCGATCCATAGAGCTCTCCAATTATCGTAAACGCCTAAAATGTGTCGCTTGTTCCTCTGACAAAATGGACAAGATTTTTCATTTTCTAGTTAGAAGCGGCAATTGGGCGTTTGGTATTTAGCTCTTGCAAGTGATTAGTTTATTCATTTATTCAGCTATAAGAGAATGTTTTTTTATATCCATAAGAAATATTTAAACAAATAAAATTTGCTCTTGGGTTCTGTTACATGCACGAGAAAATTTGAGACAATTTTTCACAAGGCGTTTTCTTTATAACATTTTGTCTCATCACTTAATTTCCTGATCACATTTTTCTAGTAATCCCAATCTGGCATAAGCAGACCGAATTTTTTATTTTGGGCCAGTTTAATATCTGTACAACTTATGAAATCGACATTAATACAAATAGTGGCTACCACGTATTGCACCTACAGTGATCGCCAAAATGTCGGTATCAAAAGGGGAAAAATCTTAATTTTTGATTTTTTGAGGAAACTTTTTAAGACAATAATTTCTACTTGTCTGAAAACCTTTTTAACTCCTAACAGATATACCGAGTGATTTTATTCGAAATTAATCTATATTTCAACGAGATTTTTTTAACGTAAGTTAGTTTCAACTTATTTTTTTAATATTCCATTAAAATTGAATTTTTCAACTTTTAGAATATTCTAAAAATTTCAGGTACTAAATCTTAATTTCAATATTTAATATTTTTAGGGCGGAAACTACCAAAATTTATAATTTGAAAAAATAAAAAAGATTAAGTATTGCTTCATTATTTACCGAAAAGTATTATTTTTGCATATTTTTTCCGTTTCTGATGCAAGGTGCCTTTTATAATTATTATAAATAATTAATATATATTTAAATATCTCTCTATTCCCGTTAATGAATTAATTTCGCAATGACCTTGTAAATGTTACTTTGCAGAAGATATTTCTTTATATGGCTATCCTACTGACTTAAACAGAATTTGAGGGCTTTTTTAATAATAGGATTTGAATTAAATTATAAAAATGTAAAACTACTTTTTTTTCAATAGCAAACGTTAAAGTTTGCTTTGTCCAACTCAAAACAGTCGATAAAACAGAACTTTAACCGCAAAAGTAAATGAAATAATAATTTTTAACAATTTAACAACAATCCACACTAATTACTGGGATCATGATCACACAATTGCACCGTCTTGTTTAACAAATAACTACCTACTTATTGTTTTTTTTGTTGTGTATTGTAATGTGGTTTGAAATTAAAGTCGTTTTATGAAAATGCATCTTAGTAATTTCATTTGAATAATTCATGGCCGTCTTATATTCTCCCTGATTAATTCACTGAACAGGTAAATTAAATATGGAAAAAAACATTTAGGCAGCTATAAAATATTTTTTTACAGAATTTTTGTGAAATTCATTTATTCAAATGTCATTAACAGGGACAGATTAATGTTTTTAAATGTCATTTAAATGCATATTAGTTATGAATAAAAATATTTTTCTTAAAGTGTACCTTGCTTCGAAAACGTAAAAATGATGTAAAAATATATATTATTTTTGCTGAATAATAAAATATCTGAAGCAACAATTAATATTCTTCATTATTCAGCAATTGCTCCGCGTCCCATTACTCTTAATTTCCTTTTAACAAAACTGCCATGTCTTTGTCGGATTAAATTAAATTTATTTAACTTAGAAAGAAGATAAAAGACCGGATTTAAACATGTTTATTTACCAGTTTAACTATTATGTTTCGTTTTATTTTCGAATACATGTTCTCCCTCTCTGTAATAATGTCATAAATTTTAAATTTTCGCGGTAAAACTCAAGGTAAAGCCGTTGGTGAAACTGCAAAAATTCTGAAAATCGTACGATTTTCAACGATAGCACACGATGAATCTATTTCGCGTGATTTGGCTCCACCTTGTAGCCCCGCCTTCTGTGTGTTACGTCCTGCACCCTTGGCCCGCGAGAGATGGTTAAGTGATTGTCAAACGGCCCCTTAATAGCGCTGTACTGTGCACAGTAAGTGTATTTTCATCTCATTTTAACCTCGTATAATAATAAGAGATGGATATACACTCATCAAAATGCTAGAAATTTGGTTTAAAACGCATCGAGAGAGGTCGCGCGCGCGCATGGAATCACTTCCGTGTTAGGGAATTTACATTCTATACAGTTTCATCTATCTACGTATAGAGTTTTATCTACATGATAGTAGACACAACAAAATGATTTACTTTGAAGAATATGACAAAATTAACGAGGATCCATTAAAAAATTGCATGATTTGGGCCGCCATAACTGGCATGGCAACGACTTTATATGCCTTGCTTACCGATTTAAGCACTACAAAAGCTAATCAAATAATTAATGAGGTAATTTTATTACATTCTTGTCGAAGCGTCTATGTCCTCGTTCGTTGTTTCACGAGTCAGTCACCCACATCTACAATTTTAATTAATATTATTTAAAAATTCAACTAAAACCAGAATTTATCTAACAGGTTCTGACTGCAGAAAATGAACAGTGGACCTTACTGATAACAGCTGCCATACATGGTAAAGAAAGAGTCGTGAAAATGCTGCTTTCAGAATTTAACCTGGACCTCGAAAAGGAGGGCATTATTACTCATAGAAACGTTTTTAATGAACGCTATGTTGAAACCAACATCGAAGGTGCAACTGCCTTAATAGGCGCTGTGAGCAACGGATATCTAAATGTGGTGAAGTTGCTGGTGGAAGCCGGGGCCAATGTCAATCACCGAACTAGAAAGAATATAACCCCTTTGCGATTGGCTTGTTCGAAGGAGGACTTAGACATCGTTAAATATCTCATGGAACATTGTGCTGATGTAAACATCGCCAACACACACAAGAGCACTTGCTTGATAGCCGCAGCGTTGAAAGGCAATTCAGATCTGGTAAAGTTAGCGACACTACTCTCAAGGTTTTTTTATTCTCATGAGGCCATTGTTTCAGGTGAGCTTACTCTTGGAGAACAACGCAGATCCCAATGCGCAGGCTGTCTGTGGTGCAACCGCTTTGCATTATGCGGCCGAATACGGTCACATAACTATCTTGAAGAAATTATTGAACTATAACGCGAGCTTTTTCGCTAACAATATAGGAATGACGCCGATTAAACTCGCAGCTGAGAAAGTGCACTGGGAAATCGTAGATTATTTGGTTAGTAGACCTGAAATTAGCAAAGAAGAAAAGGTCGAAGCCCTAGAATTAACTGGAGCGTCCATGGAGATTCGAACCAATTATGACGACGCGTATAAATATTTACATCAGGCTATGAAGATGAGGTCAGTAAAAGCATCCACTTATAATAATTACAGAACTTTCTTTTCCATTGAAAATTATTGCAAAATCAGTTGAATTGATTTTACCTACTGTACAATTAATCATGATTTGTTTATACTTTCCAAATTTACATAGATATAGCGATCCTGATGATGTAATAGAAAAGAAACTAATAGAACCAATCTCCGCATTTGAAAACTGGATCGAATCTCGAAACCTATCGGAGCTCGAAGCTCTAGAACATAACCCAGATGGGCTACTCATGGAATCCCTCACAATCTGCGAAAGAATCCTCGGCAAACACCATCCAGATGTTCTCGAGTTTATCCTATCTAGTAGCTATAGGTTCGCAGAACGTGGTAGTTTTGATCGATGCGTAGAATTATGCTCACATGCTCTCGATTTGAGACAGTTGAGTAAGGCATCGGCCTCTAACGAATTGCTGACTTTTGCCGAGCTATTTTCTCGGATGATTCACACTGGAGTGAAAGTGGCTTATGAGAGTGTAGTGCGAGTTTTAGCTGTTGCTATCGCCGAGGTGGAACAGAATGCTATCGCCAAGGTAGAACAGAATAACTCAGAGACTGTCTGTTCGGATGAGGAAGATGAGTCGGAATCAGTGTATGTACGTAGTCTCAAGTATGTTTCTCTTTTATTTAATATTAAACAACCGTTTTATTAGGAGGATATGCAAACCAGCCTGAAAGCAACACTGTACTTATTGACGATTTTAACAAAGCTACTTAATAATTGTAACGAAGAAGAAAGACTGAATGTGAACAAAATGGTGTCCAGGTTGCAAGAAATGAGATTTGATGATGGCAATACGTTTCTGCATAAAGCTTGCTATGCAGAGACGTTCGTCGTCTCTGACTATTATACCAATGAGGTTTGCAAGTAAGCATAATATGCCTCTCGGCAGAGTTGCATTTAAGCAGTTAACAATCGTGTATTTATTTTTTCAAAGGTATCCATGCGTTGAGACAGCACGGTTATTGATACAGTCCGGTGCCGATGTGAACTCCTTTGACAATCGCAGAAATACTCCGTTTCACCTGATATTAAATTACCACGAACCCATCTCGGATGCCATGGTGCTACAGGTTGTAAAAGATCTTGCAGAAGCAGGTGCTCACATACACTGTCTTATTAACCTAGGTGATACATCCTACCTGGATGCAGATAGTAAGTTAGTGTTCCAATTGCTAGGCGGATTCAACATATTTCTGCAGCTACGCTTGAATTTTTCTAAAAACATAACTCCAATGTTAGTCTTTATTTGTGTTTATAGGAGGCATAGCTGAAATGCTGAAGGCGGAAGCGAAATTAAATCTGACGCCTCTGAAGTGTATGGCAGCAATCGCTGTGAAATCGTTCAGATTGATTTATAAAGGGCAGGTACCTCAAGCAATCGAATCTTTCATAGAGTTACACGATACTATTCGCCACAAGAGATACTTCGATTAAGTTTTCACAATTTGAATCAAAAATAATTCATGACATCTACATAAAGTTTGCAGAACATAATACCATAATACCTATCTTCTTCAAAACTATAAGCAAAGAAAATGCGTTCAAATTTTATTATGTATTGTAAATCTCTCCAATATGGACACTTATGGGATACAGCTTTGTTCAGGTATCCGTGTAATAGAGGTTTGTATTAATATACCACATTATAGTGTCCTCAGTGGAGGAGAGGCTTTATTAAAGAGGTACCCTTCACTGTATGTACTTAAGTGTGAATATGGAGTGATGTGGGTTATTTTCTGCTTGAAAACCACAAACAAGGGATACGGCGATTAAGCTTTCACAATTTGAATTATAACTCATGACATCTACACAAAGCATACAGAACTTAATACCAATATAATACTCAACTTCTTCGAAACTGTGAACAAAGAAAATGCATTCAAATTTTAATAAGTACTGCAAATCTCTACAATATGGACACTTATGGGCTGCAGCGAATTATTCACAATTTGGAGTGTTAAGTTATTTTTTGCTTGGAAACCACAAATAAATCGTCCATGACAAGTTTTCTCAGTTACGTCATGAATTAGAATTCCTATTGTACTATGCCCCAAGGTTGGGAGAGCTGGACTGTGTATTAGAAGGTTGCCTTGATCAGCGAAGGGGACAAAGGGTGCGTACCTCATTACGTCACGTCACGTGATAAATTCCATTGGGCCTATTAACGAGCTTTTTGTGTTATTTAATCAATGGGACCTCAGAATTGATTCCATTTTTAGTGAATTAGGTGAAGCTTTAGGAAACAGATTAAAACCCACCCTATTTACTTCACTGTGACGGATAGAAGTTTCGTGTGACGTCATGAGTTACTTTTGCAGGGAGGAAATTTCAAACTGCGTATTAAATGGGAACGAAGCAACCTGCTAGATGCAATATCAGTTTTACCAACCTTGCTATGCTATGCTATGAACCTAAGGCGGAGCAACCCAATCCAAATAAACACAAAAATTGTCATATTGGAGGAGTACGACGTCATATTGAATTGTTTAAAGTGCCATCTGTTATCCTAAAGTAGTAACTAATTTCATCGAATATCGAGAATAAGGTTTAGAGATTATAATTTTTTTTTATTACAAGAAAAATAAGTGAAATATAAGTAAGTACAGTCGTGAGCAATAAATTTTGGTCACCGTTGATTGTCAAAAATCTGTACTTGACTTGTATTTTATTAAATGAGGAGATTCGCGCACTAATTTTTTTGACTCCGAAAATTATTTCACTTGAAAATCTAAAAGTTGTGAAAGGACAGAAGAAGGAAACATGCGAAGCGCCGTCTCTTTACCGAAAATGAAAGTTATTATTCTTTTTTGTGGAATTTCAAATGGCGTTAACGTTGACACTCTCAGTAATCACTTCTGCTTCTGCCCTTGCAGTATTTAAATGTAATTGAAACTTTAAAGCTAAACGCATCATAGTGAATAGTGAATTATTTAAAGCGCCATCATCTGTTCGTTCACTTATCTTTCTAAAACTGAAAGTGGCCCTAATCGAACTTTAAAAATCGGATTTCGTTTTGATACTGTCAGTAAAATTTTTTTTTTTCAAAATTAAATTGAAACAATCCAAAGCACGACAGAGGACAGAAATAAGGCACTCGATCTCTGTCTAAGGACACAGGTACTGCCATCAAATGGTTTTGACACTTGACAGTGGGTATTTGACCTTGAACAAGCGGGTTGTCAAAAATGACAAACTGAATATTTTATGGAAATCAGACGCAAATCATTTTAATTTCTATTTTATTAACGCCAAGAATAAGTTTACAATAAACAAGGAATAATTTTCCAATAAATCTAGAAGTTAACGGTGCGAATATGACACAATAAACTGAAAAAGTAACCCAAAAGCATACCTGAGTATATTAGAAGCTTTCCAGGTAAAATATTAACTTTGCTTAAATCCCGAAACTATTTCAAGGCATAAATCTTTAAACATTTGACCATATAAACAGAAGTTTCAGTAATTTAGCTGTTAACTTTGAAATTAAAAATTGTGGACTGATTATAATTTTCGATTAAGTTCCAGGGGTAAGCTATTAGGTTCTGGATAATGGGACTTGGAAATTAATTGGATTTAGAGAATTCCATAAGCACTTAGGATAAAAATGAGGTTTAGGACCCAGTCCAAAAAACCGTAGATAATACCTGAGAAAAAAGATACTTTTTAGGCAGAACTTTCCCATTTATTATGTCATATCGCCTCGTAGTCGCTTAGTTTTATTATAAATTTATACTTGGTCTCGATAAAATAGAAGTTGAAACTATTTTGCGTTATTTTTCGTCTTCATTTACACAAAATATTCAAATTTGTTATTTTTGACAACTGATTTGTTCAAGGTCAAATACCCACTGTCGCGTGTCAAAAACATATGATGGCAGTACCTGTGTCTTTAGACAGAGATCGAGTGCCTTAGACAGAAATCATTAAGACAGCCATCTCTTGGCCAAAAGCTGTTTTAATATTTCATCGCTACGTTCCTACTCATCAACAGCTTTGTCTTGCAAAATTGGCTTAAAAAAATCGCTTAATATATTTAAAAAATTAAGAAAATTAGTATAATTACACAATCTCGGTGAATCCTGAAAAAGTTTATCACTTTTCTAACGAAACATTTTTTTTAGGTCCTTCTGTATAGGCAACCATACAAACGACTGTACTTGCCGGGTTGCCTATATCAAAATTTCTTGCGATTTCGAAAAACCAATTACTTTATTTTTTTAACGAATTGGCATGTTCCAAAAATAATTGCTTGTAGTTTTTAAACGTAATTCAATAATTTTATTCCATTTTATACAGGTATAAATTGTATTAATAACTATTTTTGTGCGTTTTTTAAGTGTCTTTCTTAAAATAAGCGAGAATTAGAAAATTTAATTTCAGAGTTTTTCTCTAGGGAGTTTTTCTGATGAAAAGGCAGGGAAAACCTGAAAAAGTCATTACTGCATTTAGGAAAATAAATAATTTAGAGCGAGATTTGTTCGTTCACTCATCCTCATATTCTAAAAATAAAAGTTGCCCTAATCGAAAACTTCCAAAATACGATTTCATCTTGATACTCTCAGTGTACACTTTTTTTTTTTTCAAAATTAAATTGAACACAGAATCCAAAGCGCGATGGAGAAGACAGAAATCATTAAGAGCGCCATACCTTGGCCAAAAAGAAACTATTTTAATATTTCTGTCTTGTGCCATTGTCTTAAAAAAAATGTGGTATTTTTTAACAACTAATTATTTTTAACGGAAGTAGAAGTTTTCAAAGAGGGCGCTGTCTCTCCATAATACTAATTAAAAATACCATATTAATTAAAAGACTCACAGTCGACGAAAAGAATCCTATTTAATAATTGGTTTATAATCTATTATAGAACGTCTAATCTACGAAAGGTACTTGACATTTTTTTAAACTCTGCGGGGCGCCGGACCAACTGTTAAAAACCGGGACTGTCCCGCCAAAATCGAGACGTATGGTCACCTTAAACTAAACCATGAGCTAATTCATGTCTAAACAATTTTAACACCTAAAGTTGTTTTAAACTTTGGTTTGAAACTATAATATGCGTAGTTTAAAGCTGGATTCATTGCTAAGCGATTTTTCATCGCCGCGTTACGGGATAGATATCTGACTGGTTCATTTAAATAAACAAATCGTATACTATAAATTGGGCCAACAGTATCGCGTAGAATTTTAACGCCAACGCAAATCTAGCTTTAGTGTCTAATTTTATTTTAGAAAAATTTTGTGCAAATCGTTTTTGATTGCAGTGAGAACCTCGAGCAGCCTCTGGACAGCTGTTTCAGCCCTGCTTGGGGCTTCTTCAGCAGAAACGTAGCTCGACATTCCCACTGCAGACCAAAAACGACTTGCCCAATTTATTTGCAAATGCGATGTAAGAATGATGAACATATAAAATAGCGACATCTTACTATCGCTTTTTGACCTAACATTGCAGTAGGATAGACAATTGCATGGGGGACTCATTAGGAGCAAATCCCGCTTCAATTTGTCTATCCTACTGCAATGTTAGGTCAAAAAGCGATAGTAAGATGTCGCTATTTTATATGTTCTAATTTTATTATTCATTATGGTTAAGGAAAAGTTTTCTTTTCGTTGAATGATTTTCTTTTGTACTTTCTGACAGGCAAATTAAAATATTCTTTAAGTTTAATCAATGCAGTCTCGTTCGATTTTTTAATCACGTGATGATGACAATAAATAATACCGAATCGTTAATAATATAATCTACGGTTACCACCGCGGTTTACGTTGCAAAAAAAGTTCACTATCTGCCTTGGCTCACTCAGGTAACAAATAAATATTATAATAAAAGCTTGGCATCCGTGTATTATTAATATAAATATGATTGAGAATATCATGGATTACCTACTTACTTATGAATAGTAACTATTTATGTAATACATGCTTTGATCACTGTGATATTTTATGTAACTTATGCTATGTTGAGTACCGTAACATTTTGATTACTGTGATATTTTATTTATGCAACTTGCGCACCTACTTTGATCTCTGATACTTTGTTTATGTAACGTATACCAGGTCCGCCAGTTAAAGTAGGCACAATTCTATATTGCCATAAGTCGGCAGCAATAATTATCTAAAGTGAATTGTGTGTATTAGATCATCGTGATAGACTTTGGCGACCTACATTGAAAGTCCATAATGCGATTAGATTTCTGCGTGATTGGTCTTGTGTGCCTACTTGCATTGTCGCACCCTAACTACTGTCGCATTTTCATTATTGTAATATTTTATTTATGTTGACTACTGTGATATTTTGTTAACATGATTTGATGCTATGTGCAAATGAATAAATTTATCTCTCAATCAATGTCTCTCTTGCCTATGTCCATAATTAAAGCAAATTTTGATAATGATCATTAAATTAAATAACAGGCCGACATAATTTAAGTATAAATAAACAAAAGTGTTAAACTCCAGATAAACATAATCTGATGTGTTGGTGTGTGCTTGGGGTATCTATGATAATTGATAAAGATATCCAACTGCTAAGTATAACTACCATTGAATATAAACCTATTGAATCTGATTTGATTTTAATATTTTAATTAAGAGCAAAATACTGTTTGATGATGCAGTGAAGAACTGTCGGGGATTTTGTCAGGATTTTAAAAGTTTTGCCAGGAACATTGGGGATTTCCCAACTAATTTGGGAGGAAGTTAGGGAACCTACATTGGCAATACTGGTGTGTTTGATTTGACCTTGTTCCTGACCTCGAGGCTCTTGTTAATCAATAATGAGTGATTATATGCAGTTTTTGTAGCACAAATCATTTTTCTGGTGTGATCAGTTCGTTCTGAAAATGATCTAAATAAATTCACTCACTTTTACTGTGTTCAATCGCAGGCATTTACTACATGTCAGAATAATGCGGAACCAATGCTGCTCTATAACGCAGATAAAGATAAAGAAAGGTAAAAACAGAATTCGCAAATAATGTGCTTTGCAAAATGAACGAGCACTTGTTGAAATATCGAGTGTACTGCGCTGCCAGAGATGGCATGGCAACGACTTTATACAGTTTGCTCAGCGATTCAAGCAGTGCAGAAGCCAACGAAATAATTAACGAGGTATGAAATTCTGTTGCATTTTTGCATAGGTTCATCTTATCCGCCTGTGTCCTTCGTTCCACATGTGTCAGTCACCTACAATCACAATTCCGATGCTGTTTAAATTGAAATAGATTTTATTTAATAATTTCAGACTGTACACGATGAAGGACAACGCCAGACTCCGCTGATAGTTGCTGCGAGAAACGGTTACGAAAGGGTAGTTAAAATGTTGCTTTCGAAATTTAATCCGGACCTTGAGAAGGAAGGCGTTATTAGTACATTCGTGTTTTATGACATCACCAAAGGTGTGACTGCCTTGTGGTGCGCTGCAAACTCCGGGTGTCTAAGCGTGGTGAAGTTGCTGGTGAAAGCCGGTGCGCACGTCAATCACCCAACGAGAAAGAATTCAACCCCGTTGCGAGCGGCTTGTAAGAAGGGAGACTTAAGCATCGTCAAATACCTCATGGAACACGACGCAGATGTAACCATCACCAATAAGCGTAAGAGAACTTGCTTGATGACTGCAGCATCCAAAGGTCATTTAGAAGTGGTAAACTTACCGACGCTAAGCTCAAGTTTTATTCTCTTCAGACCACTATTTCAGGTGAGCTTCCTCTTGAAGAAGAAAGTTGATCCCAACGCGCAGACCATCGATGGCACAACTGCGTTACATTGTGCAGCCCGAAAGGGTCACATGCCCGTCTTGAAGAAGCTGTTGGATTATAAAGCGAGTATTTCTGCTGACTCCAAAGGGATGACCCCAATTAAGTACGCGGCTGTAAACAAACGTAGGAAAATCGTAGAGTATTTGCTTGATCGACTGGAAATTAGTAAAGAAGAAGTAATCGATGTCTTTGAATTACTTGGAGCGATGTACGCCGTTAAAGAATGTTTTTTCGATCAGACATATGCGGATCTGTATTTGGCCATGAAAATAAGGTCAGTAGTCAATTTTCATTGTCGCAATAAAACCAAAACGGATTCGTGTAATAAGGGACCCACACACTGCGGTTTTACGGCGACGAGCAAGACCGTGCGATGAACAAAAACGGCGGCGGTGAACGCAAGACCCGTACAGTCTTATTTGGCGACTAAACTGGGCAGACAATTAAAATAAATATATTTGTGTACGTTGGTGTCCGTTATAAAATCCTAAAACACGGAAGACTACGATATTGTCACGAAAAGACAGGTTGTCACACGAATGGCCTTCACCATGTCACGATGAGGAGACTTCCGGTTTGTAGGGGCGTAGGTAGAGCTCTTCAAACAATTTGATTAGAGTTAAATTGAACTATGGGGGTCTGGGGTTTTCTCTGCTAGTCTGGGTTGCTGGGAACGTCGCGTTGAAAACTTCTGCGTTGCTTTGAATGGGGTGGACGATGGACAGGGGCGGACGATTACTTGGGTTGCTGGCGGCGGCTTTGACTTCGACGGCGTCTGACGGCGGTGGTGACTACATCTAGCGGCGGTGACAACAGCGCAAACCTCGAAACGAGTAAACAAACTCGCAAGAGAACATGACGTCAAAATGACGTAGATTCTCACAGAAACCTAACATGATTCGTAGGAGAATTACGTAATTTTGACGTCACGTTCTCTTGCGCTTGCGAGTTTGTTCTCTCGATTCGAGAATAAGGCCTCTGGAGAAATAACGGCGGTGTCCAGGGGTGGAGACGGTACGTCACTTAATGTGAATCGAACTAACGATTTAGTTAACGACTGAAGCTCCAAATTCGGCTCCGGCTGTTAGTACGGGTTTTGTTTAGGGATGTGAAAATTAAAAAAAAAATTTTTTTTTGAAAGAAATTTGGAAATTTCTAAATTTTTAAAGGGAAACGTTTCAACAGAAAATGCAATCACACATTAAGTAAAAAGAATGAAATTTCCTTGAAATTTCAATGAAACATCAAAAAAATCAAAATTTTAAAGAAAAAAAAATAGTATATATAATAATAATGTGCTTCCATAATAATCATAAAAATACGTAAGGCTATAAAATAGATAAACGGCCATTTTGATAGTCAGACTTTAAGGATGCTTTAACTTAAAGTCACTTTAAGTATAGGGAAACAAATGTATTTTTTTTTAGTTTTTTAGGTTAAAGTAACTTTAAATTTAAAGTCTGATTATGAAAACGGCCCAAAAACTAATAACCTCAATAAACTGTCAATTAAATAAATCTCAAGCACTATTTTTTTTTTCACTCACTTAACTTTTTTAGCCTTTGCTTTATTTTTATCGCAATTCTAAGACTAATTAAAATGTTTTCAATTTTCAACTATATTAATCAAATCTAATGCCTCGGTCTTATTATTTTTCAGTTGGAATTTTCAACGATCACATAAACTAAGAATGTTTCTTGACTTGCAGAAGTTTTCGGCCGGAGAATCGCCGTTTTTTCGTTTATTTTTTGTCTATACATTCTTGTTTTATTTTTTTCTGTTTTCCGCATTCTTCTTCTTATGAACTGAATGATTTCTTTCGCATTCTATGGACTCCTCCTTTTTACAGTTCCCTTTTGTTTCCTAGGAGTTTGTTTTTATTTGCACAATTTTCGTTGGTTTTAATTTCTTTCTGTCCATATTATATTTATTTACGTATTTTTTTTCTTTATTTTTATCAAATTAATTTTTCTCATTTTGTTGACTGACGGACTGATGCTTTTTTACACTTGTGTTTAGTTTTCATATTTTTTTGGTCTAGAGATTCATTTACTTCTTATTCAACCTATTCATTAATTTTACTTTCTTTTTTTCTGTTCTTCATGCTTTCGTACTACGGATTTCTCTTTTGCTTTACTTATATCGAATTAATTTTTCGCATTTTATTTAGTTCTGGGTTTCATAATTGGAATGCGATTGCGCGCCGATTACACATGACGTTTAAGTGCGTTAATTATTTCCGTACATTTTAAATGGCTTTGTAGAAAATCTAATCGTGGCAATGTTGCTCCATAAATTCCAATTTAAATTTTCTACTAATCCGGCGAAGATCCCCGTCATTTTCAAACAATTGCTTGCACAATACAAACACGCAAAAACTTGTCAATTACTCCTACACCAGTGCAGGCAATTGTCGTTTCTTAAATTCGTTTTTCTTTTTAAATGTTGCACGGTTTATTGTCGGCGGAACTATAATAATTACTAAGGCTCAGTTTTACAATGACGGTTTAACTTTGAGCCGAAGCTTAAATCCTTCACAACAATTGTTGAAATAATCGTTGCTAAGGGTTTAAGCCTCAGCTCAAAGTTGAGCCCCATTTGTAAAACTGGACCTAAACGGATTACATAGCGACATCCTACGATCGCTTTTTGACCAAATCTCATCTGCACATTACTTTTACATCGCATACGCGAACATCCCCGGACAAGTCGTTTTGGTTTGCAGTGGAACTCTCGAGCTACGCTTTCGCTGACGAAGCCCCAAGTAGGACTGAAACAGCTGTACAGAGGATGCTCGAGGGATCCACTGCAATAAAAAAAAAAAGATTTGCAACAAAATTCTTATAAAAATGACTGTTTTTAATGCAAATGAACTTGTGCGTTGGCTTTTCTTCGTGCGTCATGCAAGTTAATTTTTTTCTTATTGATGCAGGTATAGTGATCCCGATAATATAATAGAGAAGAAACTAATAGAACCAATCCCCGCATATGAAAACTGGACTGAATCTCAAAACCTATTGCAGCTTGAAGCACTGGAAAGTAACGAAAATGGCTTGCAAATGGAAGGCCTCACGATCTGCGAAAGAATCCTGGGCAAGCACAATCCACATTATTGGTTCTCTATCGTAATTTTGGGTGATCACTTCGCATACAACCGACGTTTCATCCAAACCATTAAATTATATTCATATGTTGTGCATTTGAAACAGTCGAGCAAGGCATCGATATGGGGTAACTTGTACGAATTTGTTAATGTATTTGCGTTGATGATTAACGACGAGGACGTGGAATTGCCTTGTGACAATGTAATGCAAGTTCTAGCCGCCGCCGTCGCCGAACTGGAACAGGATAAGTTGAGAATTGCTGATTTAGATCCGCATGACGATGATGATAACTCAGTAATTGTATAATAACCCCCCTACAGTATGTTTCTGTTTTATTTAACATTAGGCGAACCTTTTGTAGGAGGATATGGAAAGTAGCATTAAAGCAACACTAGTTTTACTAACGATTTTAACAAAAACACTTGATAAATGTAATGAAGAAGAAGCATTGAACGTGAACAGAATGATGTCCAGGTTGAATCACCTGCAGGTGAAGTTGATTGATGGGAAAACGCCTCTGCACGTGGCTTGCAACTTCGATAGATGCCTCTACGCTAGAACTTATTCCGAAGATTGTACCCGTGTGCTCCAGTAAGCATATTATAGAATACAGATGCGTTGTGGTAGTTACATGTGAACTGTAAACACCCTGTGTTTACTGTTAGGGATGTTGGAGATGCAAGCGCTGAGACGGTGCAGTGGTTGATACGGTGTGGTGCCGATGTAAACGCCATGGACTCTTACAGAAATACACCGTTTCATCTGGCAATAAGTCGCCATGAATCCATGTCGGATTTGAAGACACTGCAGATCATAAAGGATCTTACAGAAGCAGGCGCTCACGTTAACTGCGTTATTAACCATCTAGATGATGCGTCCCGTCTGGATATTACAGATAGTAAGCTCGAGTTTCAGTTGCTTTAAATATAACTGCATTGTCTTTAGTCTTTATCTGTTCTTACAGAAGGCATAGCTGAAATACTGAAGGCGCAAGCGAAATTAAGTCTGACATCTCTGAAGTGTACGGCAGCGATCGCTGTGAAATCGCATGGATTATGTTATCAAGGTCGGGTGCCGGAAGCAATTGAATTTTTTATAGAATTGCACGGTACCATTTCCCTCAAGGGACCACATGCTTAAATCTTTATTGGGAAATATGTACAGTCGCGATCAAGCTAATAGAGATCGATTGACAGTTCTGTCAATCCCTTGCTGCCATCGTCAATAGAGCGCAGTTAACGGTCCCGATTAGGATGATCGCGACTGTACAGTTTGAATCATAATTATTCATGACGACTACACAAAGGTGCTTCAAAACTATGAACGTGTGTAGGACGCATCGAAGTGTTGCTATAGTAAAGTCTCTCCAGTTTGGGGCACCAGTAGACTGTTCATATTACAGAGAGGTTTATATTAATACATATAAACATAACGGGATAAAGTTATAAAGCGTCTATAGTAGGGGAGTCCCCTTATTGAAAAATAAGTGTCTCCCCAGTGACAGGCTTCACTGTACATACGGTAGCGTCAAATGCTTTCAAAAAAAAAAAAAGAGATAGGTACTTACTGATACGTCAATAAATTCTGTTTTTTATTTCGGAGGAGTACTTTGAAATTTCGGCGCTTAAAACGAGCTTTGTCATTGGTAGCTGGTCGGAATGGATCAATGACGAAGCTCGCTTTGAACGCCAGAATTTCGAATTACTCCTCCGAAACAAAACAAAAAAAAACGTATAATTCCATTCAATTTTTTTTTTAATTTTAAGTGATATTGACAATAAGCAACAGGAGTAATTAATCGACAGTAATCGGAGGTTTTACGCTGCAAAAGAAAATCATCGTTCTGTATTTAATAATTTAATTTAATTGTAAATACTTCTCTTTGCCTTTGTATTTAGTCTGTTCATGAGCATGAATAATGGCTGAGGAATTGGGGCCTTACGAATTAAGTTACTCGTGTATGGTAAATAACTAATATTCTTTGCAGATACATGCTTTGATCACTGTGATATTTATTTTTTATCTTGTGTTATAATTTATGCTGTGTTGAGAACTGTTACATTTCGATTGCTGTGATATTTTATTTCTGATACTTACGTAACTTATACCGGTTCCGCCACTCAAAGTAGGCACACAACCTACAATTATCTCGATATTAAAGTGGATAGGGTACATGACAATAATATAAAATTATTAATTAAAGCTCTCGCGTGTGTTGTTGACTATAGTCTCGATTAGAGACACCAAATTTGTACTCTGTTTCTATTTATTATCCTCTTAAATTAATAAATAAAATCGAAAATATTTAAATATAAATCACGTGGTTTCGAAAAGCTTCCCATTCGTTGTGACGTCAGTGTTCATACATTGTCCTTGACGTTTATGTTGTATGCAGACCCTTGTCAAATAGTTTGAATGTTTGCTCTTAATATGTGCTAAAAAATATAGTTTTAATTTAAGCAACAATTACGAAGTAAATATGTGAAAGAAATTATTAAATTTTTCACTTTGTTGGTGAGAAATTTGTGATGGAAACGGGAACTTTTCGCCATTAAGCAGTAAGGTTGGTAACACTAAATTTTGTCAAACGCTTATAAATAACTTATTCGGAGTTCTTGTACAGGTATTTTTACATTATAGCACAATACAATACTGATAATATGTTTTACTATTTATTGTAATAAGTTTTGAGTGTTTGTATTGATATTCATTTATTACGATTTGACAACATATGAACATTGACGTCACATGATCAGAATGTGCGTTTTGGCGGGAATTTAATCAATTCAAATTTACTTAATTTTTTACGACTTTAATATTCATTTATGAAAAAAAAGAAATATATCTAAATTATCGTATTTTTACCTACTTTCAAATAAAATCTTTAAAAAAAATGTTCATGTACCCTATTGTATCTATTAGGTGAGATGTTATATAACGCGATTAGACTTCCATTGGCGCAGTCTGCGTTTGTATGTTGATTCTTATTAACACATTTTATTTATATATCTCATTTATACTGATCACTGTGATATTTTGTTAACATGATTGATGCTATGTGCACACGAATAAATTTATCTTATCTACGTCTCTGCCTATAATTAAAACAAATTTTGAAAAATCGGATTTCCTCGGACACGTCCGGGTTTTATGGCAGTCCGGGGACATCCGGACGGGTTTTAATGACTGGTCCGGATTTTCGCTAGGTCTCAAGACCAAAAACTGACTCGCAAGACTTCCTAGGCGATTGAAATTTACAGCAGGCATGCAGACAGGTTTTCACCATTTACAAAAAGGACGACCAAAAACTGGACATGAAAGTTATGTTGCCATTAAAAAAATAAAATAAAATGATGACATCACAACGGAACAATAAATACCGATCAAGAAATAATTTTGCTTAATGTGTGTGTGTTTTTTTTATAAATTAAATGTGTACCGGTTTCAGAATTTTGACACATTTTGGTATACATACCGGGTGGAAAGTTTCAAACCCGAACATAGCAAACTTGTATTGAAAACTACGTTTCTGAGAATTGCTGCTCGCCATTTGAAGATACAAAAATGGAAATGGTATTAAAGAAAAGAGAAAATTATGGACAATATTATGGTGTTAAAATTATTCCTAAATATTAATACTTTCGGAATATAAATAAAATTTTCAAATTTTAAACAAAAAAATTAGTCGCCTATGTCAGATTTAAAACTTTCAGTTCTTTCATTTAATGGAAAATAATTTATACGTCAGTCAAAAAGCATTATGAATTATTGCACAGAGCAAATAATAGGTAGGTACTCTTGTCGTTTAAGTTACAACAATTCTTTCTTTAGTAGAATGATAATTGTATTCTATGTCATTGCATACAAAAATACTGTTGTTTCTGATACTATCAATAAACTTGAAATGATGCCATGGGCAATCAATACCGACACTTAACACTAAATACTAAATCAGTTTTAAATTCAATTGTACTAAGAATTCAATAAGTTTCACACTGTTCAAGAATAAGTAACACACAACTGTAAAGAATATTAAAAAAAAAAACATCAATTCCACAAATCCAGTTGCCAACAACATTGTATTGAAATTTACAAGAATAGTAGGAAAGTATTTTGTGAAGCAATACAGGAGCAAAGAAATAAATCCTAATAGTTTTTCGTCGTCAGTATGCTACCCAGATGAATGGAATTTTATTTTGAATAAGAAGCATGTTGTACAAAATTCTGGTTACTGAATTGCAAACTTCAAATCTGACATACTAAGGAGACTGCATTTTTTATTTGAAATTTAAAAATTTAATTTTTATTTCAAAAGTATTAACGTAATAGGAATAATTTTAACACGATAACATTGACCTTAATTTTATCTTTCATTTAATACCATTACCATTTTTGTATCTTTAAATGGCGAGGAGTAATCTACGGATTTTTAAGAAGTCTTGTCCTGGTTTTTCCATTTTAGAGATGGCAACCCTAACTTTGGTAGTATTCTTGTTTGCTATGCGGGGTTCACACTGACGCAATTTCTTGTTTGCAATTCTCAAAAACCGCAGGCGATTTTTATAAATAACCGCGGCATTCACACTATTGGCAAGTTTAACGTGACGGTAAAATCCGAAGAAGTTATATCCTCTTTGGTAAATAAAATCTCTTTAGTAACTTATGGTTACTACCAACTGTTATGTTTACAATGGTGACAATGGGAGAATATTGTTCAATTCGGGAAAGAATACATGCTTTAAGAACACGAGTCTTAATATGAACATGGCCGAACAACGAACGTTATGTCATCCAATTTCATCGTATTTCGACTATTTTGAGCTCACTTTTCATTTTTCTAACGAAACAAGTTTTTGCTTTTTCAAAATAAGAAGTATATCTTAGCAAATAAATAAGTCACGGGGTGCGATCTTTAATGTACACATCCGGTTTACAAATTTAGTTTTTACTGCAGTCGCAAGAGGCGCTATATAGATCATTTCCCGTAGTTCGTTGCCAAGCAACGCTTGTTTTGAAAATGTCAGAATCGGTGAGTTATTAAAAAAAATTATTGAAGTTTGTTCTTGTCCGATGAAAATTGTAAGTACAAAGTTTTTTTAATCACTCCTGACGAAGCTATAAATCTATAGCGAAACGTTGAGTATTTTCCTTTCATATTTCTGTCCGGTTCGAGATTAAAAAAATTTTGTACTTAAAAAAATTTATTTGCGGAATTTCTTTAAAATTTCGGTGTCTCGGATTTATGATTATTGGAGTTCATCCCAAATGTTAGTTATCGTTTGGTTTTGCTGTTACGTTTCACATTGCCAATCGAAAGGTCAAAAGCATAGATTTTCAAGTAAATAAGAAGCAAGTTGTAAGTTTGTCATTTTCTCAATTCAAATGATTTATAATATGAAAATTTTTACAGCTTTTATGCAATTTTTGCATTGAAGTATTGTGGAAAACTTACCGAATTTCCGACATACCTACATTCTCATAATTATGATACGAAAACTTTTAAACTACTGTAATATGCACACTTTTATTGTCTAATTTTTTTTTTTGATTATGGTGTTACTTAAGGAAAAGTCGCACAGTATTTTTTTTTTGTTGAACGGTTTCCTTTTTTACTTTCTGATGAATCAAAATATTTTTTTAATTTTAAGCAACGCAATCCCGTCCGATTTTTTAACCAAGTGATGATGACAATAAATAATACTAAATCGTTAATTTTATATTATTTATTATAAGTCGTGTTATTTCGAGATGAAAGAGAAGCTAAATGGAACAGCTGTAGTCGGATTTTATTGGTGTGTTTGTCAATTACGTCGCTTGAAGGTGATCAAAGAATTGCTTGAGTCTATCACCACGCTCGATCTGTGTCAGGAAAACTAGATAAGCAAATTAGGAAATAGGAAATATTGTGGGCGTGATTGTTTCTTTTTTTAGAAAATAAAATGCCCGAATTGTATTTAAACAGGTTCTAATTCATTTTCTTTTTATTTCTCCTTTAGTTTCAGAGTTGCAATTATTACATACGACTGGAAAATATATACAATGCGTTCTTCGAAATGCTCTTAACTACAAGTAGTATATTACACAAGTAAACTGGAAGCAAGTGATAGTTGCTTAGATTTCAAGAAGAGTTTCAGTTTTAAATTAATTCTTTCTTATTACAATTATAAATGACGTTAATTTAATTGTACGTACTTCTCCTTACCTTTCGTTTATTCTTAACGTATTATTTTTTTTTCTTTTATGCTCAGCTCAGGCAACATATAAATATTATAATAACAATTTGGCGTCCCAGAGTTATTAATATAAATGTGATCGGGGACACTGTGCCCTAACTAGTTACTTATAACATGAATAGTAGCTTTGTAATATTTACATGCTTTGACCACTGTGAAATTTTTTTGTAACTTATGCTATGTTGAGTATCTTAACCTTTTGATTACTGTGATATTATTTCATTTATGCAACTTGCGCACCGCACCTACTTTGATCTCTGATACTTTGTGTAACGTATAGCGGGTCCGCCAGTTAAAGTAGGCACACGTTCTACATTGTCATACGTCGGCAGCAATAATTATCAAAAGTGAATTGTGTGCATTAGATTGTCCTGATAGACTTTGACGGAATACAACTCCATAATGCGATTAGAGATTTCTTCGTGAATGGTCTTGTGTGACTACTTGCATTGGCGTACTCTTAACTACTGTCGCTTTCTAATTACTGTGATATATTATTTATGTTGACTACTGTGATATTTTGTTAACATGATTTGATGCTATGTGCAAAAGAATAAATTTATCTCTCTGTCAATCAATGTCTCTCTTGTCTATATATAATTAAAGCAAATTTTGAAAAGTCGTCATTAAGGTCCAGTTTTGCAAATGGGGCTCAACTTTAAGCTGAGGCTTAAACCCTTAGCAACGATTATTTCAACAATTGTTGTGAATGATTTAAGCTTCGGCTCAACGTTAAACCGTCATTGTAAAACTGGGCCTAAATTAAATAACAGGGGAACATAATGTAAATAATGGTGTATGCTTGGCACCCACCATACAGATATCCAACTGTTAAGTATACACAAATCAGATTCGATTGTGAACACTGAGCAAATACTGCGGCTGGGTGTTGGAGATTTTGTCGTGGTTTTAAGAATTTTCCGGAGAAAAATTGGGCGAGCATTTTACAACTTTTTTTTTGAAGCAAGGTGTTGAACTTTTAAATACTTTATACACTTTGTTCAGCGAAACAAACATTGAAATAATAAATGAGGTAACTCTATTGCCTTTTGTTGCATAAGTGGGAATTATACTCCCTCGTTCGTATTATATCAACCATAATCTCAGTCGATGGGTATTTTAAAAATTTAACTGAAACACAGGCCTTTCTTTAACAATTTCAGATTGTACTTATAGATTCAAAAATTAATTCAAAATAAACCACTGACTAAATGAGATTCGCAAGCACATTTTTATTTACCTAACAAATCAATAAAAAGGTTTGTTTTTAATTTAATGCAGACTTTTCTTAGCCCTAAACCACTCAAATCTAGTACTATTTCAGTTTGTAGCCTAGCTCTTTTCTTAATGTAGAGTTGGCATCACCGGCGCGAGTATGCAGCACGCATGGAGAGTGTCTCGTGTATACATAAGTAGGTATAAAGTAGTGCTGGCAAAAAACGGAGAAAATTGAAACCGAATAATCGGTTTCTTTAAAAACCGGTTTTGGTTAAAACCGCTTATCCAAATAATGGTTAAAACCGACTATTCGAATATCCAAAAACCGACTATCCGGATATTCGAATATCCAAAAACCGATTATTCGGATATTCGAAAAACCGACTATTCGAGTATCCAAAAACCGACTATTCAGATATTTGAAAGACTGTCTACTTGAATATATTCAAAAACCAACTATTCGGGTCGTTCGCGAAATCTGTAATCAAAAAACCAGCTTTTGAATTATCCGAAAATCGGTTAATTACGTATTAACAAAAACTGATTCATAAAAAACAGACTCGACTGAATTTTAACTTTAATATTCCTGGTTTTTATTCAGATGAAGATGTTTTCAACCACTTCTATTTTGCGCTTCTCTTGTTCATTTTAAAGTATTAACTACATTTCTAATTTATAAGGACTCACACATCTACAAAGTGACACAAACTCACTAATAATCGTTTTCGTTTTTTTTTTTTTTGTTAAATACTAGATAAATGTCGATTATTCTTATTCTATCTAATGAACAATATTCAACAAATTGTAAAGTAATGCAAATATTTTGTGCTGTAAAAATTCATTACGGTGCCAGACAACATCTGTACCATAACAAACTTTTATTAAATTCTCCCAAAGACTGTTGGGTACGGTCGAAAAGACTACTCACAACAAAAGCTAAAATTACTTTAATTCTTCTTCTTCGACTAATATGTGGATTAGAAGTACCACTTGACCACTTATATATTTTTTGTACGTAGTGAACATAACAGATAAGATTTACCTTCATTTTTTTTAATACTTCCAACATTTATTTACTCATTTTTAATTTTATTTGAGTTTCAAATTTGCTGCCTCAAATACCTAAAATTATCGTTAAATGGGTGAAAAAAATAAATACGTTATTGTGTATACAGTTGTTTGAATTTCAAGTAGTTGGACTATTTGAATATTTTTCATCGCTCGAATAACCGGTCATTCGAGTATCCGATTATCCAAAAACCGATATTATTCGAATATTCGGTTATCCAAATAATTGAATATTCGAATATCCGATTATCCAAATAATTGGATATTCGAATATCCGATTATCCAAATACTTGGATATTCGATTAACCGATTATCCAAATACTTGACATTCGATTAACCGATTATCCGAATAATCGGTTTTCGGTTTTGTTTAAAACCTCGGATAATCCAAAACCGGTTAACCGTTTATTCAAAAAACCGATTTGGTTGCCAGCACTAGTATAAAGCGCACAGGGAGAGGTTTTATTCTCGAATCGAGGGAACAAACTTGACGTCGGAATGACGTAGTTCTCACACAAAACAACATAAATGGCAAAAGAATTCCGTCATTTTGACGTCACGTTCTCTTGCGACTTTGTTCCGTCGATTCGAGAATAAAGCCCCCTAGTGGTACAGCGAGCAGAGGAGACGTTGAAACCTGCGCCGCTGCTTTGTTTATTTTTGTACTACGTAGTTAGCTGTTAGCAGATATCCTACAAATCGCCTTGCTTTGGTAATAAGCGTAACACGTATGCTGTGAGCAGTTTTTTTTTTTTTTCAAGACAGTTTTAAGATAATAGAGACGCCGTTAGTAAATAATAAAACCTCGGAAAAAGGCGAAACATACCGACATCTCTCCTAGATAGATTAGATCTCCTATGTCCAATGAATCATACCCCACTCCGTAGAATTCGTAATCAACCTGCCTTACAAAATGGACGCCGACAAGGATTTAAAAAAAATCCTGTCTAAGGCCGCCAGAGAAGGGCAGCATCTGACTTTATACGCGTACCTTTACGATTTAAGCAGATGGAAAATTAACAAATTAGTTAATGAGGTAGGTAACATTGCATTTTTTGCGTCCTCTGCTAACGCAACTCCACGCGTACATAACTTTGAATCTGCATGTCCTAATGCAAAGCAGTAAAGCATGCATAGACGTTGTTTACACGTGCAGGTATATTGACGGTGTACCGCATGCTTATGACTTGCCGTCTCTTGCTTGTTCACATCGACTATCAAAGTACAGAGTTAAAGCAATTTTTTTTTTTGCCCGATCGATACAGAAGTCAGGTACAGTTGCGGACAGAAAATTTCAGCCACCACCGTCATTTCACCATTTCAACATAAACGGTGTGAGTGTGAACTAGTCTTTATAGAAACAAATAATCTCATTTTTGACTTAGTTTGCGTCAGTTATTGCAGTGCGATTCGGTGGCAGATAATTATTTTTGTCGGTTTCATTGTTCATTTGGATAGTTAAATAGTACCCCATTCGACAATAATTATAACTCAAACTTTATTAAAATATGATACTGCAACTTCGAAATTTATTTTCAAACGTCATGTCACTCAAAATTACAATAAAGACTGGTTTACGTGAAGAAATGTTTCTCATTCTTACGTCAGTGTTGTCCGAAATGTTATATCCGCAGCTGTACTATTAAGTTTGTTAATCAATCACAGATGCCGTTGCGCGCAACGGTTCAACAGATTAGGAAAGTGGGCGGTCCTAAAGCTAGCGCGAAATTTGAAACGGAGTCTATTGGACTGTAAAAATGCATGGATTACGCCAAACAAACTGAAAATACTCGCTTCACAGAGAGCTGTTGTGTAAACTTTTGTTTATCACTAAAACTTCGGATGAAAAGCTTCAAGAGAATTGTTTTAGTTTTGCTTATTGTACGTAATTAGTTAATTTATTTGTTTTTAAAAAAAAATGTATAGAATGCTTGTCTGAGCTTAGTTCAGCTGCAGGTCAACGAACCATTAATAAACATAACCTAACACAATAAAATAAAAACAAATGTCTCTGGGAAAGCATGCAATGAGTTTGTCAAGAATTTTCCAATACAATGTACAAGATACCAACTTATAAAACTGTAATAACTTGTTTAATCTTGTCTTAACATTCTCAAATGTTAGGTTATGTTCAGCATTACGGCGAGAGTAATTTACGACACGCGTCTGATTTATTAGGCAAAGATAGTAAACGACTCAGTTCCGCCTTCTGTGACGTTTACTTTCCTAGTCTATTACTATCAGAAAGAAGATTTTTTAGTCCTTAGACCAACGGTTTCCAAACTGTATGCTACTACGTCGTCTCCTTTTAAAAATGTCAAACCTTGGCGCCGCTACTCCTTCTCTCTTCCTTTCATAAAATAATACAGAAGTTTATTTATAAGGACACATTTTTCATTATGTTTTGTTATGAAAAATATATTTTTGTTAAATTCTCGCGCCTCCCAGTTTGGAAATCGCTGCCTTAGACCATGGTTGGACTAAATGAAGTAATCTCCAGTCAGTTTATTAGAAGTATTATTATTATTATTTTTGAATCGCTTTACACTTTAAATGTCTTAGATTGATCAACTGATTGCCAACACGAGCGCCAACGTTGTAATAATAATACCGGGTGATCAATGGAATTCATAATTAGAGGAGGCTGTGATTGGTGCTATTTTATGCTGTGTGGTTGGATACAACGAGAAATAAATAATAACTTGACAGTTGTCATATTTGAGGTTATACTCGTGCTTTATATAATCTTTATTTTGTTATTTTATTTTGTATGCAAACTCTTTTTTAGAATATTAGGGGGGAGGTGTTCTACAAGACAAATCCGTTTATTATCAATCATTAAAAAAAAATAAATGTCACAATTCTGACACTTAACATTTTTAATTTCAAGTCTGTAAGGCTGTGTTGCCACCAACTTTTTGGAAAATATCACGGCCTGCTCTAATTATAAATTCCGTTGATGGCACGGTAGCAGTTGATAGTAAGTACGGATCGGAATCACATATTTTGACGTCATCAGTTTGGTTCGTACAAAAAAATATTTTTAATGCGCTTTTACAGCGTAATACTTTCCGGAATAATTCCGGGGGGGGGGGGGGGAGCGTCCTATAATTGGTTTGCGCCGATTCGTCATAATTGCTGTTAGAAATCGTATTATCCCGATTTGACGCCGCTTAGTAATGATAACAATAAATCAAACCGAACCAACTGAAGAAAGCATGATTAAAAAATAGAAAAGAAACGGTTTTCTTTTCAATTTATTTATTGTTTTTTTTTTGTTTTTATTCATTAACATGATGCGATTGTCTCTTTCTCATCGATTATCGAGAATATCTCGCAGCAGTTTTAAATTAATGAATTTCTGACATCGTTTCTTAATAACGTAGTCATAACGATCATTTGTTTTCTTTTCTCTTCTTTTCTCGTTAAGAAGTTATCTATTATTTTTTTTATTTTGTTGCAAATCGTTTTTGATTGCAGTGAAAACCTCGAGCAGTCTCTGTACAGCCGTTTCAGCCCTGCTTGGGGCTTCGTCAGCAGAGACGTAGCTCGACATTCCCACTGCAAACAAAAATGACTTGTCCAATTTATTCGCAATTGCGATGTAAGAGTGATGAACAGATAAAACAGCGACATCTTACGATCGCTTTGACAGCAAGCATGGCCGCCTTGCATGGGGGACTCATTAGGAGCAAATCCGCTTCAATTTGTCTATCCTACTGCAATGTCAGGTCAAAAAGCGATCGTAAGATGTCGCTGTTTTATCTATTTTTTTTTTTTCAGTTTCCATTTCGATTACCTATACCTATATTTCCAAAAGATCTTTTTTGATTTTATTTTATTTCTCATAATATGTTTTGGAACTAAATAATCAAAAACTTTCTGCACTCTGTAGATTATTACAATCGTCTTTTGTTTTGTTTTTGCTGTCTTTAGAAAATTTCGTGTTGAAAATACCGGATTATGATTGTGATTTGACTTTTTTTGTATGGTTCCTTTTGTGAATTTTGAATTGCTGCTATATCTTGAGCGTTAACTATTTTTTAAAGAAATCTGTAGTTTTATTTGGTGTATTTGTTTATTTATTTTCGTTATAATAATTGTCGTTGGGAATTTTTATTTTACTTTTTCTCGACAGTTAAAAACGTCACTTTCTTTCCTTGTAGAATCTTTCTTGTCGCAAACTGCGATTGTTTTCTTCATTCATTCGTCTATTTCCTTTTGAATGTTTACGACTAATTAATTTTACATTGAGAATTTTTAAATCTGCTATTTTTTTTTGAGTTTTATCGTAACTTGGGAAGGAAGAGAAACTCATCTTCATTCAAAATTCAAAATCCATCTCAAGCATGCATGTGATTTGTGTGTAGCACCAAATGTTAAAACAATCATACGGTTGGCAGCATTGCTGCAGAGCTGCAGCATGGCAAGCGCTGCCCCGTGATGACGTCAAAATATGTGATCCCGATCTCTGGTAATAAGTAAAGGCCGATTGCCGTTCATGCAGTTTAGATGCATGCAACTTTCGATATTGCTTATACTTCTTTCTAGCGCTGTTAACGATATTCAATCAACGATCGACGTTATTGTACTTATGCATACGTATAAAATAACCAAAATACAGAATTTGTTTAATAATTTCAGACTCTGTATGAATTTTATTCACCTGACCAACACTGCACCCTACTGATGATCGCTTCAGCTTTTGGTTGCGAAAACGTCGTGAAAATGCTGCTTTCAGAATTTAACGCAGACCTCGAAAAGGAAGGCATTTTTAAACTCGAGGAACTTAACGAAGGAGTATGTCCCTTATGGTGTGCTGCAAGCGTTGGATGCCTAAACATTGTCAAGTTGCTGGTGGAAGCAGGGGCCGACGTCAATCACCAAACAAGAAAGAATTCAACCCCATTGCGAATCGCCTGTTTTTACGAAGAGGTAGACATTGTTAAGTATCTCATAGAGCATAACGCTGACGTAAACATCCCCAATACACACAATAGCACTTGCTTGATACTTGCAGCGCTTAAAGGCAATTTGGATCTGGTAAATTAACCAACGACACCAATTTCGAGTAGGTATCATTTTAATATCTAAGGCCAACATAATTTCAGGTGAGTATCCTCTTGGAGAACAACGCCGATCCCAACGTGCAGGCCCAATGTGGCGCAACCGCGTTATATTACGCAGCCGGAAACGGTCACTTATCGATTGTGAAGAAGTTGTTGGATCACAACACGATTGTTTCCGTTAATAATACAGGGACGTCTCCGATTAAAGCTGCAGCTTTAAGAACACACTCGGAAGTTGTAGAGTATTTACTCATTCGACCGGAAATTAGCAAAGAAGAAAAGATCGAAGCCCTAGAATTACTTGGAGCATCATACGCGAACTTCGAACACAGTTATTGTATTGAGAAGACGTACGAGTATCTACACCAAGCCATGAAGATGAGGTCAGTAAAAACATCTCCCACAATCTCGAAAGTTTTTCTAAAGCACCCGCAGTTTAATGCCAATTGTAGAAACGACTGTTACTGATAAACCCTGTAAAACTTACGCTTCATTAAAGCAGGAGGAGCATTTTAAAACTTACTGGCCGACAGCTTTCTTAAAATCGAATAATCTTGAGATTAATTTAAATTAAAAAAGAAAACTCAATTCATCAACTCAAAGTATAATTATTTAAGACTGAATGCTCGGAAAAACTTTCTCAAGATAAAATGATGAGACACTGACAGTTTACTCAAAATTAAAAAAAAATCACGATGACTCTTTGCCAAACTCGAGAAGTTTGAGAAGACATTCTAATAACTAAAAATTAAAACAGCAGGAGCCGCTCCCAAAAGCAAAGAGATACTGTGCCGACAGCTTTCTTAAAATCGAGTTACTTCGAGATTAATTTAAATTAAAACGAAGCTCAACACCTGAGTAATTTATAATTAACTACGAACGAAAGCTCGGGAAAACTTTCTCAAAATTAAATCGACATTGACAGATTCTCGTTAAGGTCAACTAAATTTGAGAAGTCTTTTCGAGATTAAAAATTAAAGCGCCAAGAAGCTTTCTCGAGATGAAATGATTGACACCCACAGGTTTTCTCAAAATTAAGAAAAAATCTTGATGAAGTTCAGCCAAGCTCAAGTAAGTTTGGGAAAACATTTTAATAACTAAGAATTAAAACAGCAGGAGCCGCTCCCAAATTCAAAGAGATGCAGCGCCGACAGCTTTCTTAAAATCGAGTTACTTCGAGATTAATTTAAATTAAAACGAAGTTCAGCACCAGATTAATTTATAATTAAATGAGAACAAAAGCTCGGGAAAACTTTCTCAAAATTAAATCGGCATTGACAGATTCTCGTTAAGATCAAGTAAATTTGAGAAGCCTTTTTGAGATTAAAAATTAAATCGCCAAGAAGCTTTCTCGAGATGAAATGATTGACACCCACAGGTTTTTTCAAAATTA
Organism: Prosopocoilus inquinatus; assembly: GCA_036172665.1. Lineage (NCBI taxonomy): Eukaryota > Metazoa > Arthropoda > Insecta > Coleoptera > Lucanidae > Prosopocoilus > Prosopocoilus inquinatus. The sequence continues at coordinate 11,415,138 of CM069879.1, forward strand.
AGAAAAAATCTTGATGAACTTCAGCCAAGCTCAAGTAAGTTTGAGAAAACATTTTAATAACTAAAAATTAAAACAGCAGGAGCCGCTCCCAAATTCAAAGAGATGCAGCGCCTACAGCTTTCTTAAAATCGAATAATCTGGAGATTAATTTAAATTAAAAAAGAAAATTCAACTCATCAACTCAAAGTATAATTATTTAAGACTGAATGATCGGAAAAACTTTTTCAAGATGAAATGATGAGACACTGACAGTTTACTCAAAATTAAAAAAAAATCACGATGACTCTTTGCCAAACTCGAGAAGTTTGAGAAGACATTCTAATAACTAAAAATTAAAACAGCAGGAGCCGCTCCCAAAAGCAAAGAGATACTGTGCCGACAGCTTTCTTAAAATCGAGTTACTTCGAGATTAATTTAAATTAAAACGAAGCTCAACACCTGAGTAATTTATAATTAACTACGAACGAAAGCTCGGGAAAACTTTCTCAAAATTAAATCGACATTGACAGATTCTCGTTAAGGTCAACTAAATTTGAGAAGTCTTTTCGAGATTAAAAATTAAAGCGCCAAGAAGCTTTCTCGAGATGAAATGATTGACACCCACAGGTTTTCTCAAAATTAAGAAAAAATCTTGATGAAGTTCAGCCAAGCTCAAGTAAGTTTGGGAAAACATTTTAATAACTAAGAATTAAAACAGCAGGAGCCGCTCCCAAATTCAAAGAGATGCAGCGCCGACAGCTTTCTTAAAATCGAGTTACTTCGAGATTAATTTAAATTAAAACGAAGTTCAGCACCAGATTAATTTATAATTAAATGAGAACAAAAGCTCGGGAAAACTTTCTCAAAATTAAATCGGCATTGACAGATTCTCGTTAAGATCAAGTAAATTTGAGAAGCCTTTTTGAGATTAAAAATTAAATCGCCAAGAAGCTTTCTCGAGATGAAATGATTGACACCCACAGGTTTTTTCAAAATTAAGAAAAAATCTTGATGAACTTCAGCCAAGCTCAAGTAAGTTTGAGAAAACATTTTAATAACTAAAAATTAAAACAGCAGGAGCCGCTCCCAAATTCAAAGAGATGCAGCGCCTACAGCTTTCTTAAAATCGAATAATCTGGAGATTAATTTAAATTAAAAAAGAAAATTCAACTCATCAACTCAAAGTATAATTATTTAAGACTGAATGATCGGAAAAACTTTTTCAAGATGAAATGATGAGACACCGACAGTTTTCTCAAAATTAAAAAAAATCTTGATGAACTTCAGCCAAGCTCAAGTAAGTTTGAGAAAACATTTTAATAACTAAGAATTAAAACAGCAGGAGCCGCTCCCAAATTCAAAGAGATGCAGCGCCTACAGCTTTCTTAAAATCGAATAATCTGGAGATTAATTTAAATTAAAAAAGAAAATTCAACTCATCAACTCAAAGTATAATTATTTAAGACTGAATGATCGGAAAAACTTTTTCAAGATGAAATGATGAGACACTGACAGTTTACTCAAAATTAAAAAAAAATCACGATGACTCTTTGCCAAACTCGAGAAGTTTGAGAAGACATTCTAATAACTAAAAATTAAAACAGCAGGAGCCGCTCCCAAAAGCAAAGAGATACTGTGCCGACAGCTTTCTTAAAATCGAGTTACTTCGAGATTAATTTAAATTAAAACGAAGCTCAACACCTGAGTAATTTATAATTAACTACGAACGAAAGCTCGGGAAAACTTTCTCAAAATTAAATCGACATTGACAGATTCTCGTTAAGGTCAACTAAATTTGAGAAGTCTTTTCGAGATTAAAAATTAAAGCGCCAAGAAGCTTTCTCGAGTTGAAATGATTGACACCCACAGGTTTTCTCAAAATTAAGAAAAAATCTTGATGAAGTTCAGCCAAGCTCAAGTAAGTTTGGGAAAACATTTTAATAACTAAGAATTAAAACAGCAGGAGCCGCTCCCAAATTCAAAGAGATGCAGCGCCGACAGCTTTCTTAAAATCGAGTTACTTCGAGATTAATTTAAATTAAAACGAATTTCAGCACCAGATTAATTTATAATTAAATGAGAACGAAAGCTCGGGAAAACTTTCTCAAAATTAAATCGACATTGACAGATTCTCGTTAAGATCAAATAAATTTGAGAAGCCTTTGCGATGTTAAAAATTAAATCGCCAAGAAGCTTTCTCGAGTTGAAATGACGAGACACCAACAGTTTTCTTAAAATTAAGAAAAAATCTTGATGAACTTCAGCCAAGCTCAAGTAAGTTTGAGAAGACATTTTAATAACTAAAAATTAAAACAGCAGGAGCCGCTCCCAAATTCAAAGAGATGCAGCGCCTACAGCTTTCTTAAAATCGATTAACTGCGAGATTAATTTAAATTAAAACGAAGCTCAACACCAGATTAATTTATAATTAAATGAGAACGAAAGCTCGGGAAAACTTTTTCAAAATTAAATCGACATTTACAGAGTCTCATTAAGATTAAGAAGTAAATTTGAGAAACCTTTTCGAGATTCAAAATTAAGAAAACAACACAGTGCGTTTGCTTTTTTTTTGTTGCTTCCCTTAAACTGCTATGCAATGTTTATACTTGCCATATTTATACAGGTATAATGATCCCGATAATGTAATAGAAAAGAAACTGACCGAACCAGTCTCCGCATACGAAAACTGGATTGAATCTCGAAACCTTTTGGAACTTGAAGCTCTACAGAACAGCCCAAACCGGTTACACATGGAAGCCCTTATGATCCATCAAAGAATCCTTGGCAAGCACGATCCAGATCTTCCGGACTCTGTCGTATACAGGGGCTCCGTGTTCGCAGACAATAACCGTTTCGATCGATGCATAGAATTATATTCGTATGCTATCCATTTAAGACAATTGAACAAGGAATCGACCGCTATCTACTTGCTGTACTTTGCTGAAGTATTCTCGCGTATGATTTACGTCGGGGTGGAAGTGACTTACGACAACATAGTGCAAGTTTTAAACGCCGCCATCGTCGAATTGAAACAGAATAAATCGAAGATTGCCACTTCGGATTCGGAATCAATATATGTATGTACATGATCCTCGAACATGCTTGTCTTTCATTTAATATTAGATGATCGTTCGCAGGGCGGAAGGATGGAAAGCAGCTTGACAGCAACTCTGTACTTCTTAACGATTTCAACAAAGTTACTTAATAAGTTTAAAGAAGAAGAGAGACTGAACCTGTACAGAATCGTGTCCACGTTGAATCATCTGCAAGTGAAGTTCAATGATGGCATGACGCTACTGCATTTGGCTTGCCTCAAGTACCATGATTATCCTACCGAAATTGAGAGCGAATATATCGAAAAAGTTTGCAGGTAAGCATATTAACGCGTTTTTTTGGTAAGCGCTGTATATTTTTATTGCCGGAAGGTATTCATGTGCGGAAACTGTGCGGTTGTTGATAGAGTGCGGTGCAGAAGTAAACGTCATGGATAGTTACAAAAATACACCGTTTCACATGTTGGTAGCCGAGTTCAAGCCCGTTTCGGATATCAAAGAACTACAGATTATAAGGCAACTTGCAGCAGCAGGCGCTCACGTGGACTGTGTTATCATCAAGAATGAGAGCTTCCGGGATCTAACGACGGCAACATGTAAGTCGCTGGTCTTCCGCCTGCTTGGCAGATTGAACCAAATTGAACGCATTTTTTTTAATGTAATTGTAATGCCAGACTTTATTTGTTGCAGACGATTTACCCGAGACGCGAGAAAGATTATCAGCTCTGAAGTGTATGGCAGCATTGATTGCGAACTCACACAAGATACCTTATGCCGGCCGGATACCGCCAACTCTCGAACCTTTTATACAAATGCACCGACCTATAGTCTTTTATGGATCAGTGGTATATTAAGTTTTGTTAGAAAAAATGTACAGTCACAGCGCAATGTAATGAAAGTCTGGAGGGGTAAACGGCCTCTAAACGCCGCCCGTCCGAAATTGGCCGCTTACCCCTTCAGACTTTCGTTACATTGCGCTGTGACTGTACCTACAGGGTCGGCCAAATTTCACACTCTTGACTTCTCCTGATTCGAGTTTAAATAGAATATAAGAAGATAGTCGCCGTTAAAACTTGTGTGTAATTCCGTAACACTTTTGTTTTATTACATTGCTAAGACTCAGGGGGTTGAAGGGGAAGAGAAATAGATTATGGATTTAAATGCGTTTACAAACAAGAAAAAAAAAAAGAATTTGAACTTGGTCACTTCCGTCTTAACGGTGACGACAATACTATTTAGAAAAATAATTTAACAATACAAGTGGCGCCTTTAACCGTACCATCTGTTGACTTCCCCAAGCCCTTTCCACTGAGCAGTAATATTAAAGTATATAACAAAATGTAACATGCAACAAAACAAAGGTTTAGCAATAAAAGCAGTAATCACAAAGATGAAGAAAGGCAAGGGGTATCGGAGCGAAAATAATGCCAGAAAGTTGGGGATTCGAAAAACATGAAAGTCGGAGAACATAAACTTAAATCACGTGACAGACGAAACCCTGGATCAAGAGATCCTCGCACAGTGGGAAAAAACGTAATTTGGTGGCCAAAAATCTATAACTTTTATGCGGATAGCGACCAAAAGGTGTTTTCTTTCTCGTTATGTCTACCAACAGTCAGAGAAGAAAACTATTAAATATAAAACTAGTAACCCCTCAGTATGCAAAAAAATTAGGACTTTTAAGAAATTGCTATTTCGCATGAATTCAAGTCAAAGTCAAAAATTAAATACGCGATGATTGTTACTTGTAAACGTCAATAGTACTGATTTTTTAGAAAAGATAAAAAAATAAAAAATAAAAAGTAAATAAATTTTCACTTCAATATCAAAATAACTTTCTTATTTAATCCTAGGAAATCCTATGTGCTACATCTTTCAACTGTTTCGAAAGGATCACGTCTTCTTTAATTTTTTTTTTAAACAGCAGAATGTATTTTTATAACGGATTTTAACATTTGGCATCTGTATTTAATGTTGTAGAAAGTTTATCCCCGGTGTGGTCAAATTTTTAGAAGAAATGCGAGAAACTGTTACGTTGCGGCAGCGTGGAAATGTTTACATATCTTTGCTTCTCTAATAAACATTATTTGTTAAAAAAGTGAAAATGTTTTATATGATATTATGGTCTACCGTATGGCAATATATTTTTTTTGTATATTTCTCAAAATTGTAAGGGGTTTTACAAAATTTTACAAAATTGTATATCAGATGTCTATTAAAATACGCCATGAAAAATACACCAAGCTGTTTAAAGAAATCGAAGGTGTGCCGCTTCGAAACAATTCCAGGCTGTAGCTTTTAAGATTCAATTCAACTTCTCTTAAGAAAGTTTTACTCTGTTCCTCAAAATAAGAAAATTAATTTGAAAATACACAACCACGACACACCCTGTATATGAATTCTGGAAAACAATGTTATACAATCCACGATTTTATATAAATTTATAAAGTTTCTGTCCATTTTAGTAGTTATTAAGGTTTAAAAACATTTAAAAAACAAGAAATTATTATTAGAAATAAAACAAAGTTTTTTTTTAATCTCAAGCCGGACAGAAAAATGAAGGGAACACTCTCAACGTTTCGCTATAGATTTATAGCTTCGTCAGGAGTGAAAAAAAAAAAGTAAATAAACAAGTTGTCAAGAGAAACAAGTCGTCAAGAGAAACGAAAAGGTAACATGATTTTAAACTAAAATACGAGTTGTCCGGAATAAAGAGAAAAGTAACTAGAACTAAATTAAGAGTAATTTTTTTTCTGTAATTAATTAATTGACAGATCTATATCCTGTTTAAAGAGTCTAGAAAACTACAAAATATGTCATTTAAATTTTCAAAGTCCGTACGTTTATTGATAGAATTTGGAGACATTTTAATTTTACACATTTCTATGAAACGTCTTTTAAACATATTAGATTCACTGTACAAAATGTCAATATTATCAAAATCAAAATTATGATTATTTACTAATGAATGCTCTACAAGCATTGAATGATTTTGATTATTTTTTTGAATATGATATTTATGTTGGTCTAAACGTTTTCTTAAATTTTGGCTCGTTTCACCTATATAAACAGAATTACAATTTGAACATTTGATTTCATAAACCACGTTAGGTTGTTTTAATTTCGGTATTTTGGTTTTTAAATTCGAGAAAATTAAATTTAAATTATTCACAGATTTACTGGCTAAAATTAAATTATGTTTTTTGAAAATGTGTTTAAATGTATTGTATAATGGTTCAATATAAGGCAAAGATATGTATTTATGGTTCGAAGTTTGTCTAATGTTATTAGAGATATTTGAATTTTGTAAGTATTTAATACGATTTTTAATTACTGATTCAATAAGATTTATTGGATAAGAATTTTCAATAAGAGTTTTCTTTATTAAATTTAAGTTATCATAAATGATAAATAAATAGTTTCCACTATTATAAATATATAAATAGTTTCCACTATTGGTTCTTCTCCATATTTCTTATCTAAATTTATTTCAAAAATCATTACTCAGGTTACTAGTAAATCAGAATATTTTATAAAAAAATCTTTTGAACTCGTAGAAAAATTAAAACAAATAACTGTACCAAATAATTGCATTATAATTTCTTTAGATGTTATTTCTTTATTTACTAACATTATATAGGTGGTTAGAGATTAAAGATTTTACTGATATTTCCAAAGGTAACTTTTTAGAAATAGTTGATTTATGTTTTGAAACATCTTATTTTGCTTTCAATGATAAATTTTATAAACAGATTTTTGGTACAGCAATGGGTTCTCCTTTATCTCCGGCTTTAGCTGAAATTGTTATGCAAGAACTAGAAAAATCTGTTATTAACTCTTTATCATTCGATTTAACGTTATATTTTCGTTATGTAGATGACATTTTATTGATTTTGCCTTCTGATAAGGTAGATTTTGTTTTAAATAAATTTAATTCTTTTCATAATAGATTACAATTTACAGTAGAAAAAGAAAATAATAATTCATTGAGTTTTCTTGATGTAAATATTATCAAACAGAATGATAAATTAATTACTAATTGGTTTCATAAACCTACCTGGTCAGGTAGGTACATAAATTTTCACTCGTACACACCCAAAAATTATAAAATTGCAACTATTATTTCATTAACTGATCGAGCTATTTTACTTTCTGATAAGGTTTTCATTTATGATAACTTAAATTTAATAAAGAAAACTCTTATTCAAAATTCTTATCCAATAAATCTTATTGAATCAGTAATTAAAAATCGTATTAAATACTTACAAAATTCAAATATCTCTAATAACATTAGACAAACTTCGAACCATAAATACATATCTTTGCCTTATATTGAACCAGTACACAATACATTTAAACACATTTTCAAAAAACATAATTTAATTTTAGCCAGTAAATCTGTGAATAATTTAAATTTAATTTTTTCGAATTTAAAAACCAAAATACCGAAATTAAAACAACCTAACGTGGTTTATGAAATCAAATGTTCAAATTGTAATTCTGTTTATATAGGTGAAACGAGCCAAAATTTAAAAAAACGTTTAGACCAACATAAATATATTCAAAAAAATAATCAAAATCATTCAATGCTTGTAGAGCATTCATTAGTAAATAATCATAATTTTGATTTTGATAATATTGACATTTTGTACAGTGAATTTAATATGTTTAAAAGACGTTTCATAGAAATGTGTAAAATTAAAATGACTCCAAATTCTATCAATAAACGTACGGACTTTGAAAATTTAAATGACATATTTTGTAGTTTTCTAGACTCTTTAAACAGGATATAGATCTGTCAATTAATTTAACAAAAAAAAAAAAAAATTAGTTTTAATTTAGTTCTAGTTACTTTTCTCTTTATTCCGGACAACTCGTATTTTAGTTTAAAATCATGTTACCTTTTTGTTTCTCTTGACGACTTGTTTCTCTTGACAACTTGTTTATTTACTTTTTTTTTCACTCCTGACGAAGCTATAAATCTATAGCGAAACGTTGAGTGTGTTTCCCTTCATTTTTCTGTCCGGTTTGAGATTAAAAAAACTTTGTACTTACAATTTTCATCGGACAAGAACAAACTTCAACTGTAAACTTTCATATTTAATATAGGCAGAAAAAATATTTATAAAGAAAACCTTTACAAATCGATTTTTGGCCGGCAAAACCGTAAGTTTTTCCCACTGTGCGTCGTTTGAAGTTATTAAAGGTATGTGCAAAGATGGTTGGGACATCAACAGGACAGGGGGCCTTAGACGCAAGGCGAAGTAAACAGAGCCAAGGTATGGAGACAAAAGATTGAAGATTCAAACGGTAAGAGGAGTTGGGGATTAAGGACTTGACACATAAACAATGTTAAGAGGATGTAAGAGTATTAATAACAGACATCCTTAAATGGTCGCCGAGAGAAGGTAAAGCGAGATAACAGGCCCAAGAAAAATTTGGAAAACCCAAGTGATAAGGGACTCAGGGATAACGTACATACAGTGACAGAAATGAATGGGGAAAACGGGTATTTAAAGTCTTTAGAAATCATTGCTTCTCGGAAATTATGGTGGGCCTCTTAGCCAGACCTGTATAATATACTCCTTGCCACAATTTTCTTATTCTTCTCAGATTGCATTTGTTTTCTTTTTCATTTAAGTTCTACAGATTCTTTCTTTTCCAAATAGTTTTGGATTTACTTTTTGATTTCATGATTTTTTTACTATTTTTTTTTTTAATTTTCCATCCCATCCCATGAATGGTGGAATCCCATCAATTTCTTATTTAATGTGACGATGACAATAAATAACACTCCTAATTATTAATCGAGAATTATCTATAGAAGGTAGGACGCACGAATTACAGACGGGCTCTAATTTCCTTTCTCGTTTTTCCACGAGCTTTAGAGTTGGCTTGAATTTGTCTACGATTGGAAAATATGTGCAATGCGTTGTTCGAAGCTGCCGCCTTACAAAAGTAAGCCGAAAACATGTGGTAGTTGTTTAGGTTTCGAAAAGTTTCAGTTTCAAATTATTTCTTTTTTAATTCCTTACCTTTTCACTTCTTCATTTTATTTTTTTATCTGTTATCCTTAAGCAACAAATAGATATTATAATAAAACTTTGACGCCCCTCAATATTATTAGTATAAATATGATTGAGGGCACTGTGTGCTAACAAATTAAGTACTTATGATGAATAGTAACTTTGCGTAACACTTGTTTTGATCACTGTGATATTTTTATTTTATTTTATGTAATTTATGCTATGTTGAGTACTGTAACATGTTGATTACTGTGATATTTTATTTACGCAACTTCAGTATCACCCATTTTGAATCCTGACACTTTGTTAATGTAAGTTATACCGGGTCCGCCACTCAAAGTAGGCGTACGACTTACATCGGCGGCCAGAGTTTAAATGTTTATCTCGCTGCTAAAGCGAGTTGAATGCGTTAGATCGTCGTGATAGATTCCTGCGAGCGACCTGCAGACGATTAAGATTCCTTTGTGAACAATCTCGCATGCCTACTTGGACAGGCGCACCCTGTATATGTATGTTGACTACCGTAACATTTTGATTACTGTGATATTGAATTTATGTAATATATTTATGCTGATTGCTGTGATAGTTTGTCGACGACGCGCTTATAATGCTACGGGTAAATGAATAAATAATTTTATCTACCTGTCTGTCTGTAATTAATTAAAACAAAGTTAATAAAAATTAAATAACCGATCAATGAAATTAGATTAGCATCGCTAATTTTTTAAGTAATAAACGTATCAAATTTTTTTGTTGCAAGCCGTTTTTGATTGCAGTGAATCCCTCGAGCAGCCTCTACACAGCTGTTTCAGGCCTATTTGGGGCTTCATCAGAGCAGAAGCGCAGATCGAGAATTCCACTGCAAACCAAAACGATTCGACCAAGAATAATCGCAAATGCGATGTAATAGTATTGAATAGTTTGAAGAGCTATGCTTTTAAAGTTTCAGAAATTTTGTTCGGGCGGCCTCTGTACAGCCGTTTCGGCCCTATTTGGGACATCATCAGCCCAAATAGGACTGAAACAGCTGTACAGCGAGGGATTCACTGCAATCAAAAACAATTTGCAACAAATTTTTTTTAAACTTTCATCATGCTTTGACAGAGAGCACGGCCGTCTTGCATGGGATGACTTATTAAGTAGCAAACTGGCTTCAATTTGTCAATCCTAATGCAACGTGAGATCAAGAAGCGATCGTAGGATGTCGCTGTTCGAACCATTAATAAACGTATCGTTAAATGCTCATAAAAATCATCCAAATGAACAGCATTTTCCTTTTTAATTGACAATTTATTTCCTTCGTCTTTGGGACGGGGGAGGAGGGAGGGGAGATGCAGGTGAATGAAAGTTCCGCAGGAATATAAATTGAGGAAAAAAACTTCCACTGGATACAAAAAGACAAGCGGGAAAGCAAAAAAGGTAAAACCAATGCAATGAACAGGTGCTTTCCTTTTGCCAAAAATCTCATCTCAGCTCAGTTAAACGTCATTTCCGTTCGAGTGAACAAGTAAGTTTGAACGTTCTTTTTTTAACCGGTCAACCAATGGGAGCGCTTGAATGGCAAGGTGGGAGCTCAACATTGTGCTTCAAACTCACTTGTTCGCGCCAACGTGAAAATTGAAGAGTTACGAATAATATTAAATAAGTTTTGAATTAAACATTGTACAGTGACGAACATAGGAAATGGGACAATACTTTTCCCTATACTTTATTTTTTAACGCGGAGGAGCACTTATAAATTTTGGCGCTAAAACAGAGTCTTGTTATTGGTCAATTTCGGCCATCTACCAATGACAAAGCTCGTTTTTAGCGCCAAAATTTGAAAGTACTCCTCCGAAATAAAAAAACAGAATGTAGAGAGTAATTAGCTTTAATTGACAGTTGTGGGTTTAGGTTATCGTGTCATAATAATCAAACTTCTAACAACTTCAGTAAAGGCTTTACTGAACTGACCCGCTGTACTTTTTTGATGTAACAACTTTTCAATTAAATTTTAAAAGTAAAAAAATATTAACACAGCCGCAACTGCGTTCAAGTTACCATCGATCAGTTATTAATTAAATTAAATTAAATCAACTCGAATAAAAGAAGCAGATAAGAAAGACGACCAGTTGATTATCAAAATAAAAATAAAATACAGTCAAATCGAATAAAACAAAAACAAGAGACGATCGTCGATTTGTAGGTAGGACGAAAATAAAAATTTCATCACGACTTAAAACTTTAAGCTGTAAACATTAAAGAAAAAAGACGATCAGTAAATAATAATTAAAAACAAAAACGACGGAACAGAAATGGCGGTCAATCGACGAGATTAAAATGTAAAATAAAAAAACTCTAATCGAGTGGTAAAAAAAAAAACAAAAGACTATCAACTGATAATTAAATTAAAAAGTCATGTCAAAAGAATCAAACAAAAGAAGAAACAAGCAAAACGGAAGATGATCACTTGCTACTTAAAAAATTAAAAGAAATCGAATAAAAAGTGCAGAAGGCTGTCGATTGAGTATGTTAAAAATTGAATAAAATAATGTCCAACGAGGAATAAAAATTAAAAATTGTGTAAAACAACAGTAAGTCAAACCGAAAAACATAAAAAATTGATTTGTAAATATTAAAGAAATAGCAAATGTGAAATAAAAACAAACAAAAGAAGAAACAAAAAGAAGTAAAAAATTATCAGTTGCTAGCTAAAAAATACAAGAAATCAAACAAAAGAAAAACAAAAGGCTATCGATTGAGTGTATTAAAAATTAAATTAAGTAATGTTAAAAGAGGAATAAAAATTAAAAATTGTATGTCAAACCACGTGATTTATAAATTTTTTTCTGTGAATATTAAGGAATAAAGACGTTCAGTAAATAATTAAAAACAGAAGAAAAAAACAAAACAAAAATGGCGATCAATCGACAGGATTAAAATGTAAAATAAAACAAACAGAAATAAAAAAAAAAAAAACTAGAAACTATCAACTGATAATTAAAAAATCATGTCAAATAAAATCAAACAAAACAAAAAACAGATAAAACTGATCAGTTGCTCGTTAAAAAAATGAAGAAAAGAAAAACAAAAGGGCGATCGATTGAGTATATTAAAAATAAAATAAAATAATTTCAAGTGGGGAATAAAAATTAAAAATTATATAAAACAACAATAAGTCAAACCGACATAAAAACTGATCAATTTTTATCACAACAATAAATCTGTAAGTGTTAAAGAAAAGAAGACCGTTTAAATTAATCAATTGAAATATGGAATTGTAGCTAACAAAAGAAAACAAAAACAAAAAATGATAAGTTGATAGTTAAAAATAGAAACAAATCAAAGGAAACGGAACATAAGAAAGAACAAAGGTTGAACTTTTGATTGTTTTAAGGAATTAAAAAAAGACGCTCGTTGATGAAGGTAAAAGGAAAATAAAAATTACCGTAAAACTATGTCAACCAATAATAAATCAAATCATGTGTTGAACACATACGAAAAAAACAAATAAAAGAGATTAAAATCGGTACTTTAAGTGTAAAAAAAAGGAACTGAATTAAGAAATAAACAAAAGACGATCGCCACTGGATACAAAAAGACAAACGGGAAAGCAAAAAAGGTAAAACCAATGCAATGAACAGGTGCTTTCCTTTTGCCAAAAATCTCATCTCAGCTCAGTTAAACGTCATTTCCGTTCGAGTGAACAAGCAAGTTTGAACGTTCTTTTTTTAACCGGTCAACCAATGGGAGCGCTTGAATGGCAAGGTGGGAGCTCAACATTGTGCTTCAAACTCACTTGTTCGCGCCAACGTTCATGTGATCTGAGGTAAGATTGGTGGCAAAACGAACGCAGCTGTTGTCGAAAGACTTTTTCACTTTTTAACATCGCAAGGACTATTAAAAGGACCGTCGAGATTCTACCACGACGCCGCCGGCAAGATTTTAACAAATGTTGTGGCGGTGTGTCACTCTAAACAGAAGTCTGTCACCGCAGAGAAATTGAGAGTGTGCGTGGGATTGGAGAATAGAAAGCTCCAGTTCGAAGGATTCCGCGCATTACTTGTTAGTTTTGCCGGAGAGCGCGCCTCAAAAGCCGAGCTAAGATGTGACCTTGATCTCGCGACGCCGCGTTTCGTCAATTCCGGACGACTTCCAACTTCTTGGGCAAGTGCTTAATTACATGCGCGCAAACAACAATTTCACTCGCTTCAAACTTCCGTTTCGTCGTATCATTCATTCATGCGCCGTTCGCGTCTTGCTCATTAGCCTAGCTCATAAGTGCAAGGAAAGGAAAGTGCGGCAATTTTTATCAAATTCAAATGTTAAGTAGTTCCGGTGGCGAAGGATACTTCCGGTTTTCCGACGGAGCAGTGGCAAATCACGTCTTGGCGAAGAATCTCGCCATGGTAAACACAATTTACTTTGATAGTTACTTCAATTAAAGTAACAAAAAGTAAAATATTCGCAAGTACAAAGTTTTTTTTTTAATATCGAACCGGACAGAAATATGATGGGAACACACTCAACGTTTCGCTATAGATTTGTTTACTCTTTTTCACTCCTGACGAAGCTGTAAATCTATAGCGAAACGTTGACTGTATTCCCATCATATTTCTGTCCGGTTCAAGATTAAAAAAAGCTTTGTACTTACAATTTTCATCGGACAAGAACCAACTTCAATTAAAATATTTGCAGTAAGAATAGACGCGGTAGTAGTTCGGGGAAGAACCGAAACATCGCAGACTAACTGATTTATGCGATGCACAAACCGGAGCGGAAACGCGCGCGGTGGTGGATTTGCATGTTTTTCTTATGGCCGCACCGCTATCGCGCCGTTTCCGTTCTGGTTTGCACATCGCTTTATAGTTTCTCTTTCTCGCTCTGCCTTTCTTTTCTCTTTTTACCCCGGATTTTTTTCTGCTTTGCCAATTTTTTTGTTCTTGTTCGCGTGACGTGGTGGTGGAGCGATTAATAAAAAATAAACGTCGCTCTTCTCGTGCGCTTTCCGAGAAAGCAAAATCAGCATAACACGCGCCGTTATCTTTATTAAAAATTCTTCGTGCGTGCCGCGCACGACGCACGAAACAAAGCGAGAAAGTCAATGATCTTGTTGCGGACGCGTCGCCCGTTTTTAATAGATAATAAAAGTCCTCGCGCATTGTTTTTTTAAGGCATGTGATGTAATTATTTATTTAAGCGAAAGCGCGCTTAGCTTTGGCGAATTCTACATCTAGCCGGCCGGTATTAAGAAAAACATAAAAGCAAACCAATGCCGTCAATTGTTTACTACCATCGGCTTTACCGCCCCAGGTTCTCTGAACAGACAACTCAAGAATCCCTCTAAATGGCTAATAATATTTCCGATTAGTTTAGTGATCCGGCTCGAAGGACCAAACGTCTATTGCTCTCAATAACTTGCTTCAAATTTTAAGTTCCCGCGAACTGTATTCTTCACGAGTGTTGCAACCAATTAGGAGTATCTACTATTTTTTTAAGTATGTAAACGAAACATGTTTTTATGACACGATGATATAATTTCGTGGGCATTAAATAGACAATTTATTTTTAGTATTCCCCTCAGCTTCGCTCTATCCTATAAGAATAGAAAGCAGCAGCCGACTTGATTACGTTAATCTCACTCGATTACACCTTCATGAAATTTATTTCTGTGAGAAGAAACTCTTGAGTTTTGAGTTTCCACACCGCCTGAAATAATTATTTATTACGTTTACTACCACCGCCCCAGGTTTCCTGAACCAACTTCCAACTCAAGAATCCCTCTAAATGGCTAGTAATATTTCCGATTAGTTTAGTGATCCGGCTCGAAGGACCAAATGTCGAGTGCTCTGAATAATTTGCTTTAAATTTTAAGTTCTTGCGAACTGTATTCTTCAAGAGTGTTGCATCCAATTAGGAGTATCTATTATTTTTTTAAGCATGTAAACGAATCTTGTTTTCATGACACGAGGATATAATTTCGTGGGCATTAGAACAGATAATTTTTAAGAACTGTATTTTTAGTATTCCCCTCGCTTCGTTCTATCCCATAAGAATAGAAAGCAGCAGCCGACTTGATTACGTTAATCTCACTCGATTACACCTTTATGAAATTTATTTCTGTGAGAAGAAACTCTTGAGTTTTGAGTTTCGACACTGCCTGAAATAATTATATTGGTAACCGCGCCGCGCCGCGCCGGTTCGTTCGAAGGAATCTCGCAGTGAATTCGAAAATGATTATTAGAAGGGAAGCGGGCACGCTTCATTAAACCCGATCTCTGCCATGTGCATGTGGTGCGGGCTTCTAGGAAATGACCGGCGGATTCATGAGTATTATTTGAGGAGAGTAAAACACACTTCGATTATAACAACCCGAACCGTCCCCGTACAATTTCTGTGTGAAGTTTCATTCCTCCCCCCCAAGTTCCGATGTTTTTTTCTTGTTCCAAACTGTTTTGGATCTTTTCAACCATTACGTTTAATAATTTTTTATTCGATTTGATGTTTTCTTTTTTTTACTTTCCGATTTCATTTTTTAATTTTAATCAATCTATGTAATCCCCTTCGTTTTTCTTTAATTACGTGATGATGACTATAAATAATATAATTAACCAGAAGCTACTTGGTACCTCATTTCAAGTTGTAAAAGAATTAGAGAATCGAGAGAAAAAAATCATCCTGTTTTGTTAAAGTCATGTCATCTCGAGACGAAAGAGAAACTGTCTAAGTGGAACATCTCTGGTCGTATTTCATCGTGACTTATCTGCACACGTGTTTGTCAATTGCTTCGCCTGAAGGTGATCAAAGAATTGTTTGCGTCTATCACCATGGTCGATCTGTTGCTTATAGGAAAATAAAATCAGATAGGCAAAATCGTCGCGGTGGAACAGGACACTTGTATGTGGGTGTGATTGTTTCTTGTTTGTCCGTAGAAAGTGGAACGCACGGATTGCAAACGGGCTCTAATTTCCTTTTTCTTTTATTTCCCCATTAGTTCTAAGAGTTGGCTCGAATTACATGCGATTGGAAAATATGTGCAATGCGTTCTTCGAAACGCTGTTGACATGTAAAGTACGTTACACAAGCAAGCTGCAGGGAGCAAGTGATAGTTGTTTAGAACAGACTTAGAAGAATTTGAGTTTCAAATTATTTCTTTCTTTGTTGTTTTTCGTTATCTTATCAGAAATTCTTTCGCGCAGATGTGCATTCTACAGCGTTAATTACTTCTCACGTCTTCGATCCATCTCGTGTTGCAGTTAGACAGTTTTCTTACACCATCTCAGGACACTCCCGCAATAAGTAATAATAATAATAATAATAATAATAATTTAATCACATTTACATTTCAGTACAGCCAATTGGTACCTACTGTTTAATAGTACAGCAACAATTGCGTATCTTAACCAAAAGAAAACATAAAATCACGAGATAAGTGTCACTAAGGCCCGATTTCTTCACCTCCTCCCGATAAATTTATCTGCCAGGTAGTATCCTCGGAAACTATTATCGTTACAATGGTTTCCAAGGATAATACCTGGCAGATAAATTTATCAGGATGTGAAGAAATCCAGCGTAAGTCAAACAATTGTAGTTAGTGGCAAATCCGTCTAGTCAATTAAATAATTTTACCCCATAAGTTTGGGATTGGGACAAAATAAATGAAACCGAAGAAGGAAGTCATAAGAATTATTTGAGTAAACGGTACGTACAAAAGAAGAAAAAAAGTACTGGCATAACTGGCCCAAAGTCAAAACTGAAAATAAACACCATGTAGGTGGTACGAATGAAATAAATATTAATCTATTTCATGCAGATGAGGTAATGGAATATAACTCTAATGCCCGTTTTCTTTACCTCCTGATAAATTTATCTGCCCGGTATTATCCTTGGAAACCACTGTATCGATAATAGTTTCCCGAGGATATTACCTGGCGGATAAATATATCAGGATGTGAAGAAATCGGACGTAACACATTGAATCAATATTTACAAGCCAACTAAACTATAAGGCCCGTATTATACATGTAAGGTTTAATACAAAATTTTGTACAAAGTGTGTGAGAGAGAGACACAGGTTATCACATTTAACGTTCATTGGTTGACTCGATGCACTTTTGTCACTTTGCCCAAGAAATTGAAACAAATTATGAATGACATAAAACAAAAAGTTTTATTTAATCTTCATTTTAATTTCTTCTGTATGAGAAAACCAAAAGACGAGAGAGGCTGTTCGTAGGAAGTTAACAGAAAGAACGACGATGGTGCAGTTTCAAAAAGAAAAGCCTAGAAAATTGAAACAAAACAATGCGTAACGCGTAATGAATCAGTGAACGAATAAGAAAATAAAATAAAAAACGACACAATTTTAAAAAAAGAACGGAACGAAGGTCGTTAAGAAATGGACAGAAAACTTGAGATTAGTTAAAAGAAATAAGATAAGGAATGAATAAAAACCAGTTCAAATTTGAAAATCGAATGAAACTAAAATAAAACAAAAATAATTCTGATTTTCCTTAATGCGAAAAAGCACAAGTCGATAAAATCAGTTAAAAAGCACAAGTCCTGAAGATCAATTAAAAAAAATATATGGATGTCCTTTAAAGAGCCTAACAAAAACGAGGAGGAATTAAAAAAAATGATGATAGAAGATAAAGCAAAGAAAAGAATAATTCAAATTTAATAATGAACAAATCAAACAAAAAAAAAACAGTAACTGTTCCATTTTCCTGCAACAAAACAAAAAACAGAGCAGGAGATGAGTAGAGGGTGCCAATTTAAAAATGCGAATCTAAAATTATAACAAATAAAACAGAAATCTCATCCAGAATCAATGAATAAAATAAATAAATAAAACAAAAAACGACATGTGCAATTCTTCAGTGAAGTAATAAGCTTCAAGGAAAATATAAGATTAAAATAAAAAAAGCAGGAATATACAGAAAACTTTAAAAGACGAAGATTCAAGAAAAATGAGGAAAGAGAAAATTTAATTCGAATTTCGTCGATGCAACTAAAGATGATCGAGCAATTAGAAATAAAATTAAGCGCGTTAAAATGAATCAAACAAAAAAGATTGCACGAGAAACAAAAACGAGAAGAAATTTCATAAGAAAACCAGAATGTGAGACAAAACAAAAGATTTTTTAATAAAATGAAAGAAAATTAAGTAAAAAAAAATATAAAAAAAATAAAAAATAAGCAAATAAATTATCATCGAAAACTTCCTTAAACCGGAAAAATTAAATGAAAACGAAAAAAAAAACTTGGCGTGAAAATCACAAGAAATTTTAACCGTCTCGTTTCCTGCAAGAAAACAAAAGAAGTTCGAGGCCGTTTAGAGAATGAGCGGACGTTGCGACTTCAAATAGAGCAGATCTCAAGAAATGAAATAAAACAAAGCGAAAATCGAAGCAAGCATCGATAAATAAAATAAATAAAACGAAACAAAAAACGACACGTACAACCTTCAGAATTATAATTATTATTAAAAAAATAAATAATAATAAAAGACCATCGACGATTATAAGAAGCGCAGAGAAAATATACGACGAAAAAAAATCTGAATAAATAAGACGAAGCAAATTTAAAACTGGTGAAAATGAAGAATGAAATAAAAGAAACGGCTTGGAACATTCTATAATAAAATGAAAGCCAATCGAGAGAGAAACTCTAAGGGCCAGTTTTTCAATTCGGGTTTAACTTTAAGCTCCGTTTTATTCCTATAAAACAATTGCCTTTACAATCGTTACCACGGGAATAAAACGAAGCTTAAACTTAAACTGTGATGGAAAAACCAGGCCTAAGAGATCAAACGGGAAACATCACAGTCCGATGTCAAAACAAATACGAAAACATAGTTATTTATACATCAGAATGTGGCTTTTACTTTAGTCTCCTTTAGTTCGATTATGAAACCGGGCCTAAGAAAGGTAATAAGCAGACTTAGGCCCCGTTTCATAATCGAACTAAAGGAGACTTCAAAATAAAAATCACACTCCTACGTGTAGATAACTATGCTTTCTCATTTGGTTTGACATCTGAGTGTGGCTTTAATTTTAAAGACTCCTTTAGCTGGATTATAAAACCGGCCCTCTGTTAGGCTACTCCAACAGCGAAAGATTTAAGCAGTCAAGGATTAATTAAGTAATGGCCGCTTCACGCTATCTGATTTTATTCACTTTTTGATTTTGTATTTGACGAAAGCAATTGAGAAAACTGTAAACTCAAGCAGTGTGAAAACGAACGTACATTTCTGAAGTCAAATTCAAAATCGAATGGAAAATAAGATAGTGTAAAGCGGCTTTAAAATGAGTATCATGGAGATTAAGTAACTGGAGGAGTAACGAGCGAACAGAAAACGAGCCTATTTCGGAGGTGCACTTTGCTCTCCTGTGTGGAAGAAATAAAGAGCATCAGAGAACGCTACGTATGCGTGACAAAGTGCGCGATATTCCACACTTCGTTTGTTTTGCCATACCAAAAGTCCGCGGCCTGACCAATTCTCAGTAATATATGATATACGGCGTGGTGTCCTCCAAATATTTAACCTCGACGATGACAATAGTCGCAAGAGATACAAAGTTTCAGGACCAGTTGTACAGAGGAGGTTTAAACTGAACCAGGTTCAGAGTGAACAAAATCGCATCAAATTTTATTCATGAATGCATTAATTTAAATCGCCTTTGTACAACTGATCCTAAAATATTTTACATAAACAAAGAATGCGTCAACTTTTAGAGTCAACTATATTTCCTTCGGAAAGAAATTTTAATAGGCGACTTAACTTATGAGAGACCCTGTCTACCTACTTATAGGTTGTTGTAAATAATTGCAGGTGGTATAATCGATTCAAGCTTCAAGCAGGTTAACTTATTAAACAATAAACAATTTCATCGTGATCTATAGATAACCGCGGAGTAATAACTGTGATTTCCAACGACGATTAACTAACTAGGCAGCAATTACAAATCTATTGCAATCGATAACACCACGAGAATATATTCAAGGTGACTGAAAGTCGGCTGCCTGAAATGCCGATTTCCCATCTAAATTTGTAGTAACCTTTTGGAAAAAAATGTGTACGTATGATTTCATTTTTCCCTCAATTCGAAATGAGGACCAGTTACCTAGTTATTTTGGGCAATCATCATCCAACAACAAAAATAAATTAATTAAATAAATAAAACAGAAAAGTGCATCGAAACACGAAAGTGCTTCTCGTAGAACAGAATGATCGCATTGATCCTTGCCAAGTCCCTTGTTTTAAGTGTCCGATTCATAATGAATTTAATTAAGACTTCTCAGCAGTGATAATAAAGTTCATAGGTATTATAGCTGTATCATGAAATTTATTGTTCGATTTACACTCGACATTCACCAACCAATAACCTATGTACAATGAATGAGGTAGAAATGTATAAATTGCTTCGATACGGCCTGAACGCCCACTTACTGCCACTTAAGAATGCGGCTAATTTGCAATAAATGGCTTTCGCAGTGCATATTTAACGGTCATCTTCGACGACGTTGTTAATTCGCCGCGGCGTTCATAAATCTAAGCGTAATTTGAATAATTCGAAAACGATGCAATTAATGGGCTTCGTGTTTGCACAAGACTGATTGTCTCTATTTTAAGCGTTGATTGCTCATTGTGAGTGAGTATCATCGCAACCAATTTCAGTTGGTCTTTAATACTATTTTTTTAACCGAACTGAACAATAGAGGCGGCGAATTGTTAAAAAAGTTTAATCAGGTGTCTAATTTAAAGAGAACTACTCCCTCACAATCAACACATTCACTTACTTACATCACTCAATGTTTAATTCCAACACCAAGTTCCCAACATTTTCTAAATCAAAGTTTTAAGATCATTCAGTATTAGTTTAAGTATTCCCGGTAGTTTTTATTACTTTTGGTTATGTTTTGGTTCACTCCTTCTTCTGTTAGGTGTGTATACTAGCCTGCATTTTACTGTATACTTCATATACAGTGTTTTTATTTTATTTTGCAACATATCCCTATGTTGTACTCTAAAATAATCACATCAAAGCATTGTAAATCTAGGCAACCAACATAACACGTTTTTTTGTGCCCAGTTTCTCTTTAAAAATGGACTAAACGTGAATTAATTTTAAATTTGCATCGAACTTTTATTTCAAAGTGATTTTTACATTGCTTAAATTAGATGTGGTATTGATTACCATGCTTTGATGTGATTATTGTTTTAAACAGCAACAAAGGGATACGTTGCATAATAAAATAATATCACTGCATTATGTTGAACGTATCGAAATCAAGAGTTCAAGGCCTCTTAAAGGAACCTTCTACAAAGCACAGCCAATGGCACGGTCTTTATTTTATTTATTTGGAAAATAAATGCCTTGTTTGATTTCGATGTGGTTATTGTTATTCTTTTACAACCGGTCCTCATGTTTCAGATACTTTGTAATAGGAGAATTTCTTTTAGTTTAGAGTTATGTTGACCTTCATGGCTCGAATTAACACATTTGCCTTCATTTGGTCCTTCTTTATCCTAATCCACATTTCTTCCTCAGTATGGTTTCTTCTATGTATATTCCTCTTCTGCTTACTTTTCTTCTACCATTACATATTAGGATTGAGTACACCTTCTTTTTCCTATTTCGAACATAACGTTTATTTGTCTTGCCTTATCTTCTTTACTCGCAATTTGCCCTTCTGCCTCTTTCTATAGTTTTGCCTCAGTTTTCTTGATTTGATTTTTGTATTCCTCTTCTGCTTACTTATATCTAAGTTTTTCTACCATTACACACTAGGATTAAGCACACCTCCTTCCTATTTCGCGTGTAATATTTGCTTTACATTTTTCCTTTACTCACAATTGGTCCTTCTACCTCCTACAATTTTTATTCACGACGCTCATTTGGATTTTGTATTTCTTTTCTGTTCACTTATGTCAAAGTTTTTCTGTCGTTAGACTGTAGAGTTGAGAGTTCGTAAAATCCAACCATACCAGCCGTCATCTAAAGACATCGTTTTTGATTTTCCGCGTCCATTCACTTTATCGTTTGCTCTGTCGTCGTGTTTCGTTATAATTCCAAACCTCGTTACAAATTCACTTCGGTTTTGAAAACCTTTTATTTTTTATTTGGTTTCTGTTTTGTCTTCGTCCATTTGCTTTTGCCCCGATAAGAAAGTGGTCTCTAAGCTATTCGTATTTGATTCTCATCTTAAACTCTTTGTTATCTTCGTTTATTATCGCCCCTTGTTTATACATTTAGCACGTATTCTCTGCATACTTTTGCTTTTATTTGCTATTTTACTTTGGAGCATCTGTTTTTGATGCTGATTCTTGCATGTTCTCTTACCTCTTAAAGAAACCTGCCAAAAACCACGAACACTGAAGAAAATTGGGGAAGGTTTGGACAACTGGTCAACAACAATGGAAAGTGTCACTAACTATAGCCAAAGCGAAGAAAGTAAAGAACAAGAAAGAAACGGAGATCGTAGACCAGACCGTAGTTAGTTGAAGAATTAGAAGGGAAATAATTCAGAACCGGAATGCGATTGCAAAGAACATAAATAAATGGAATAGAAAAAGTTGACCTTGATTGGTTGCTATTACTTTTTTCTTCTTTTCTTTACAAGGTACCAGTTTCAAGCTGTGAGCTTTTCGGTAAGGCTTCATGTCTTAAGTATCGCAGCATTTGATAATGAAGAAGACAAAAGAGGAAACATATTCTCACAGCTTCACCTTCACCACAGTCTTCTCCTTCACCTACCAGTACATTTTCTCTTTTTTTTTGTATTGATCGTCGTGCTGGTGTCACTACTGGTACAAAATGCTTCTCTTCTTGTTGTTTTTTTTTCTTCAAAAGCTACAATTCATCTTAATTCCATTGTAACCGTTATTCCATCCCACAGCTTTTTGATATTCCTTCAAGGTCGTTCAGTTCTGAAGAAATTTCATTTTCCAAATTCTGAATGTCGTTCATAATTGATTGTTAAAAAAATATGTTAGTAAATCCCTTTGTTTTCTTTCTTGTAACAAACGAAACTTCAATTTTCGAATTTCTTTTATTGCATCAGATTTCTAAATAAAAAAAAAACTACGCTCTTAGTGCTCGCCGAACCAAGGTCATTGTTTTTATTTTGTGGTTGGGGTACTGTGATCGTTACCTTTTAAGACTGAAGCGGAAGTGAAAGTCATCTATGGGGATCATCGATTTTCAACTCAAAATGCTCGCCGAACCAAGGTCATCGCCTATATTTTCTAGTGGAGGTGGTGATTACTGCCTTTTAAGACGGAAACAGAAGTGAAGGTCATCGTTGGGGATCATCGACTTTCAATTCAAAGTGCTCGCCGAATCAAGGTCATTGCCTTTACTTTCTGGTTGGGGTGCTGATCGTTGCTTTTTAAAACTGAAGCAGAAGTCAGAAGGTCATCGTTGAGGATGATCGACTTTCAATTCAAATTTAATAAGAGCCTTCTGTTGCACCAGATTAAAAAAAAATAATTCAATTTAAAGCATACGTTCCTAGCGCTCGTCGAACCAAGGTCACTAACGTTACTTTCTCGAGGAGGTGCTGATCGTCGCCTTTTAAAACTGACGCAGAAGTCAGAAGGTCATTGTTGGGGATCATTGACTTTCAGGAGGTGCAAAGCAATGTTCCCTGCAACTTATTTACCGGTAAAGAAGCAAGAAACAAAGAATGAAGGTTGTCACTGTCATTTTTATTTTTTTGGTGGAGGCGCCGGTCGTTGTCTGTTAAAAGTTACAGCGGCAAACTCGTTTCTTGTTACTTTCTGGTGGAGGCGCTTGGAGACTTGCTGGGGACCGTTCAGGAATAAAAAAGAGGATAATATTCTTTCTCTCTCGCGTAAATGATTTTGTGTATTTTGCTTCCCATTTTAAACGCCCAAAGTGCTCCTGCTACACAATTTCTGAACGTGATCCTGGGGGCATTTTTTTGTTATTTAATTTTGGAGGTGGAGGCACAGCACTGGTAAGTGTAACTTTATTTATTTTTGACACAGTCTGAAAACAGTTTTTCGTTTCTAAGTTTTTGATTACTCTTCCAATCGTGTTGCACATTGCATGCATTTCTTTTTCTTCTTCAACGTTTCGGAAGTTTATGTCGTGTCACTTGCATCTTTTCGTTTAAATCTTCTTCTTTGTATTGTCACGATGTTTTCTAAATAATCGTTAATCTCCCAGCAAGGTAATAGAGCTGGCCAGACTACACCATAAATAACGATTCGCACATAATTCAGGCGTATCGCAAGCGAGTTTCCGATAAATTCATAACGGGAACGTTAGCGGGCGCATTGCAAACCCACCAATAATTTCAAAACAAACATAATTTATGCACAATTACCGGCCAGATGCCGCAATACACCTACCTCCGCCGCCGCCGCCGCCGCTGATACACAAACCCGATTAGAATTCTTCAGCAGAAATCGACCTCACGCTGCTCGTTCTATTTTAACGGGGAAATCCAGTGATTCCGAAACGAGCGAATCCGATATCATGATATGACATTTGCAAGCAGAAAACATCAAGGAATTTAATTGAATAAACCTACTATTGAAATCGCTTTTAAATTGTTTTGCTTAATTTGCTTCATTCGCTACTGAATTTAAATGTGAACGTTGTCTCGTGTGAACCACCGTTTTGATATCCCCGGGCAAGTTCTTAGACCAGGCGTGTCGATTTATAAACCTATAATAAAACTCAGTCACGGAAACGTAGGTAAACCAGGTGTGTTAACAATCGCAGAAGATTTTGCAAAAGAATAATGATCGCGTTTACCTTAAACACCTCTTTCTCAAAAAGATGACGTATTTGTTTGAACGGGGACGGGGATTATCCCAATTTGCTTTGTTTGCTCCACGTAGATCTAGAATTAAATAAAACTGTAATAAGAGCTTAGTCGAAACGAAAGTACCTCCTCTGGTAACTTTCGTTTTCTGTTTGTTGCTCATCGTTTTATTTTTTTAACTGATTCGTTTGAGGTGTGGGCGAGGTGGTACATACGTACTGCTCGCTGCTTGCTTACCACATACCTCGAGGGTGTTGTGTGAAATTCGCGCCAGTTTTTTTTCCTTTTCTTCTTTTTTGTTTTTAGAAAGTGCCTTGCAGAAACTGACCTACATAGGCCGGTCCTGTGCGCACACAGAAAGGTGTTCGCTTAAGAACAAAGTAAACAGATCGCGCGCGGAAGTGACGAGATGAGGTGAGATCATTCGCCGAACAAAAAAAAAAGAACAAGCGAAAACGTGAAAGGATACTTTAATTAGCACATTTAGGGCACTTATTCCTTCTTTTCACGTTCCACTTCCTGTGTGACGTCATGAAATTAATGGCCAAATATGCCAAAGCTAGTTTTAAGGTCGTTTTACATCACTATATTTATTTCACAACATGTGTCATGTTCATAGTCATGTCAATGCGCGCTAATTGAAAGTGAAATGCCTTTGCGATGACTTTAATTTCAAAACTAGGTTTGAAACTGTATCATCCCGAGCGCCATCTCTCGAGCAAAACGGAAAACAATTTCCTGCAGCGCAATTTCATCGTCATCGCTGAAATCCTGCGCTCTGAGTGCCTAACTTCGCAATGATTTTAATTTCTAAGTTAAACTGAAAATACTAGTTCGCTGTTGAACGGCACGGCAATTATTAAGAGCGCCACCTCTCGACCAAAACGGAAAACAATTCCCTATAACACAATTTCATCTTCGAAAGCGAGACTCTGCCTTGTAAGTCTACTAACTTCGCGATGTTTTTAATCTCAAAATTGAATTCAAAAAAGTTTAAAATCGAGGAAGCGCGATGCCAGTTATTCGCAGCGCCATCTCTTGACCAAAACCAAACGGAAAACAATTTCCTGTAACACAGTTTCAAAGTCATCAGCAAAACTCGGGCCCGTTTTCTAAATTTGCCTAACTTCGCAATGATTTTAATTTGTGAGATAAATTGAAAATATAAAATCGGGCGTGATGGGACGCGATGGGAATTATTCAGTACGCTATCTCTTGACCAAAACGGGAAACAATTTCCTGCAACAATTATTTCATCTTCGCCAGAAAAAACATTTACTAGCTTTACTTATCTTATCTTTATTTAAAAAAAAATAGAGTTATCTAAACCATAACCCCAAAAAAGTGATTGCCTCGTGTTCTCGGAAAAATCATTCTTTTTAAAATTGAAATTAAAGGAATAAAAAAATAACGAACTAGAATGTTATGAAATAAATTGATTTAATCTGACCGTTACCCGGCCTCGGTCCCAAAACACCCCTATTCTCGGCAAAATCTTTTTCTTTTTCTAAATTAAATCAAAAATATAAAACCAAAGCCCAATGGCAGTTACAGAGCGCCATCTCTGGACAAAAAGGTGAACTAATTTAATCGAATTTCAATATTTTTTTATTATTATTATCAATTTAATCTGTATGAGATATCGTTGGATTCAAGAGAGGAGTTACTCGTCTTAAAAAAATCGTTCGAGTTTCTTTATGAACTAATTATTTATTTTTAAGGGAAAAAAAGGAATAAATAAGTGATGAACTAGAACGATATAAAATAATAGATAATCATAATAGATTTAATCGATTGTTAGTCAGCCTCGGTCCAGAACCGTTCTTTGATCCCCAAGTTAAGTCTCTCTTGATCCCTTGGAGGTCAATATTGTTCCAGGTGAAAAATTGGTGAAATTCATCCGGAATAGCAACAGGGTTCCTGGTTTTTTTATTTTTGGCTGAACAAATTCAAACAAAGAGGAAATGATAGGAAGAGAAGCGATTGGCAAAGTTATCTGCCGACTTCTGCATTGTGAACAATAAAAGAAATTATATCGGCCGCTCTCCCTCCGCCCCCCAACACACAATAGTTAAGAAAATCGGTCGAAATGCAGGAAATATATCCACAAATTAAAAACAATTTTTTTTAATTAAAATAAAAATTCTCGAATTTTATGTTGGCAAGTTCAAATTTGGTAGTTCATCTGAGGCGGCTCTAAAAATGTATCAGGAACTTGTCACGTAAATTACTAATTTCAAATTAAAACGAATTGCATCACGTCTGAAACGAGTCAAGCCCAGCTATTAAATTAAATCGCGCACGTTGCTAGCGGAAGATCTTGCGCAACAATGGCTAAATAAAATAAAATAAATTCAAATTGCTTGCTTTATTTTTCATCAGCTAATTCATCAACTGATTTAAACATTTAGAAAATGTAATAAGTTCGCTTTAGATTAGTCATGATCAGAAAGATAACTTCGCTTAAACAAAGTTTGAACGAACTCAGGTTTACCAGCAACAGTCCGATTAGAAGGTCACTACTCGCTGAGTTTGTTGCAGTTTGTTATCTGTAGTGCTAGTTGAACGCACCCAATGCAAACTGTTATGTTCAGTTGCGCCGATTAATCTCGAATTAAAACATAGGAAATCCTATGTTTAACGACGATGTCGGTGCAGCACAACTCAGCCTTAGCAGCTCTATTATAATCTACGCAGTTTCAGCGCAAAGCGACGTTGTCAAAATATCTGAGCTTCCATCGACAATTAACATTAACGTTACGTTCAATGAGCTCAACAAACTCAGCCAACCGCTGAGCGCTTTGTCTGGTCGCGGCGAATGTCGGCAGCAAAACTCGCGATTGTTTTGTTGCATTTGCAACGAAAAAATTTTGAATTCAATTTATTTTGACCTCAAGCGTTTCCACGAGGATAAATTATTAGGAAAACAGAAAATGCTGTTTAAATTTTGACGCCGGGCAGGAGAGGTGAGTGACTAAGTGACGTAAATTCCTGTGTTTAGCTGAAATACAACGCAAAGAGATAAAAATTAAAACAAAGAAACAAAAAAGTCGCTGGTCTGAAGGACCGCCGCACAGTGGGGCCGAGGTGGAAAAAAAACTATTTCACAAGAGGATTAATTCGTTGATCTAACTGACTTTTCCTACATTACTTTAGTCATAGAATCTGGCTGTGATAATGGTTTTGCGGTAAAAAATTAGCTTTCATCTAATATAAGGGCTTCAATCTCATTCAGTAAACCATAAAGCCTTAAAAAAGAGTAATTTTGTATAATTCCGTCAGCTTCGTGGATTATTTTTAAAAGTTACTCCATTATATATTTGGTTAGCACATACTAACAGCTTTTTGTAAAAAAATAAGTTACTCTTTAAAGAAACTTAGACGTGATAATTAAGCCGAAATTAGATTTCTGGGCGTAATGCGAATTTTTAGTAAGCATCCAAAAAAAGCTTCACTTTCCTACGGTCTGTAATATCGTTTTTCTAAAAGCTATAATATTTATCTAACTACCCTGAAAGTTTCACGGCCGCAATCAACCGCATGCGATATACAGGCTGTTTCAGATTCAACTCTCTGTTACCACCAAAAGATTTAAAAGCTAATACTCCTGGATTCCAACATCGTAATACTGGTAACAGATAGCGTTGTCTTTGGACAACTGGTTGCCACGGCTGAACTTGGTGGAGAATGGGCGGGGTAACTAAATATAAACAAATAGGGCGCCAGGGAATTACCTTCCCAATTGTCAAACACACTTTGATGCTTTCCCAAGGCCTCAATGTGCGCGCTTGAAGTATTCTCAATTTTCTCCAGGAGATTTTTCCTCTCTTGATGCGTTCAAAGTAGGAGATTAACATAAGCAAAACACGTTCAGTGATACGGTGTTTATTAACACACACATACACTAGTTGAACAAAATTTAACAATGTTTAAACTGTAACCTATCAAAACTTTAAATGATAGCCATAATACGCGGGATGGACAGATCTGACCTCACAATCGGTGCTCCAAAGACACCACGAAATTTACGTAGACGTTACTTAAATATTAAACTAAGTTACGAACTATTAAATACGTAAGTTGCTTTCGTGTTCGGTAAAATAGTCGGCATGCAATTCGAATCAAAATAATAATGGTATACGTCACTCTTTGTCGCTCAGCTGAGCTCCAGTTCCTGCGAGAAGCGTAAGATGTCACTAGTTGGTAGGCGCCGCTTCGTTCCAAGACGATTTTCAATCAGCAATGCTGCCAACGGCGGTCCAACTCCAGATGTCTGTCTCGCTCTAATGTCGCAACGGAGTCCAGCGATTCAAACACAGGTGCGTTTCGTATTCGAAATGTTCACATACCCATTCGGGAACTGATACCAACGCTCAGTACTAATACTAATGCAATCAGTAACAATAACCAACAACAAACAAACGACTCTGAAAGGGGACGGAAAGAACAACCATTAACCACGTGTAACGAACGAATTAATTAAACATACCTGCTACTTAGCAAACTCGTTGGACGTGAACGTATAAACGTTCCACAAGACTCGGGAGAGATATTTGCTTCCGGAAAATCCGTAGAAAAGTGGTTTTGTTTAAACAAACACAAACCGTCGATAGCACTGAATATGCGTCTACTCTCGGCACGAGTCAGAAGAATGAATGAATGCCCGTAATACACAATGGCCGCTGAAGAAGATGATTTCCGTTTTATAGACTACACAAAATGGCCAATCCAATGGGAAAATTATGACGTCAGAAGACGGAGATTAAACACCAATAAGAAATTATTAATTTGAAAGAATCGCTTCCTGCCGCGAATGTTACAGCGTTGCCAGATGACACAACGCCGAGCGTTGCCGGTAGGCGTCCAGTAGCAACGTTGCTAGTTCTTAGCCGAATCGGAAATAAATGCGTAATAACAAAATCGACTGTAACATCTCACCATGGGGATCTCGCTTATTTGAAAAGATAGTTGGTAGGTTTAAATTTGGAAAAGTTGTTAAATTCCAAGAGCATTAATCTCCGGAGAGAAAAAAATGTTAATTCTTATTCGAAATAATTCTAAAAAAAAAGAAAAATTATCATTTTCTTATTTTGCCTCTATTTCACATTAAACATTTTTATTCTGGCCTTGTTTTAAAGAATTCTATAACATGTGCTATGTTGCCGTAATCGGCATAATGAGTAGGTTCTCTTGCCACTAAATTTCAATATAGGCGCCGTAAGAAAATGAACTTGATGATGGTATCAATTTGACGAAACGTGTTTTAGAACAATAGTGCTTACCACTGTGTAGAGAATTGAGAAGTTTCTTAAGGAAGTATTTTTATTCTTTTTTGATATCTCTTTAAATAAAGAAGATAGAGATAAAACAAGAAAATGACAATTTTTCTTTTTTTTACAATTATTTCGAATAAGAATTAATATAGAAACTTTTTCTCTGCGGATTATTAATGTTCATCAGATTTAGCAACTTCTAAACCTACCGTCTATCTCTTCAAATAAGCGAGATCCCCAGTGAGGGACGAATTTGAAACAGCCTGTATATTGAATACGAAGTTGAATAAAGATGCGAAAAACAGCACTAGCGGTCCGTACAAACATGATTTGTTGAATCAAGGAAGCTAACAGCGCTCCTCACTGTTAGTTTGTAATAGGTAAATAGTAAAGTAAATAATAGATAAAAAAATTCTTTTTTGAAACTTTGAGAAAGTAAAAAATTAAAAAAACTTTGTACTTAAAAAATTGTTGTTTAGTTCCTTCTTGAAATTTCCTGAGTTTCACTTCGATCAGACAAAAATTCTGGAAATGAGAAGTTTTTTTCCAAAAATCGGGCATTTGGCCCCACTGTGCGCCGTTGCAGCTTCACGTGTAGGTACAGCGACGTACAAAATTAATGCGGCGCACATTTATTTTATTTTTTCTATTAATTTAAAAGAAAAAGCGATGATGTTTCGTATTATACTTGCACATCTGCATTACTTCACATCAATTTTTGCATTTGCAACAGTGCAATACCGAGATAAACGTACTAATTACGAGGGGGCTAGCTAGCATATTGCGCTCATGCATAAGTAAAAGGTAATATAGCATATCTCGAGTTTTGCATCACCCTCGAGGGGGAGGGCGGGAGGGATAATGAAGTGCTCGCTTCTTTTAACAAAGAACTATGACGACTGCGCGGCGTATGTAATTATCAGCTTCAGAATTGATAATTCCGACGTTGCCTCATCACATGACGAAAGAAGACAATTGGATCGTTACTTTAATTAATCTTGATCGACTCGAGGGGGTTTTGTAATACAGCAACATTGCTTTTACAAACGCAATTAATAAAACGGAAAGAAGAAACATCTATGCCAGTTGTTTAGCTTCATTAAAGAAACAATGCGAATGTTTTAAGGTCGCTTAATTAAGCGACAAAAACGCGCTTCCGCTTCCTTCGGGCGAGCCAGAGACAATGGCCCCAAACAAGCCAGCAAAACAAGGAGCTAATTTGCAAAGAGCATTCGTTTATTTATTATTCACTTACTCACAATAGGTGAATAAGTACTGCTGGGATGTTTCGCAATGGAACATCGTCGGAGTGACACTCGCGCCCTTGTGCTCATTGTCCGACCTGCTGATGCGGGTGGCAGCTTCGACAGATTGCTTGCACAACACCTCGGGGGCTTTGTTAGACCTGCTGTTAATCACCTGTTGCATGTCTGGTGCATCCTGTACGTGAGAGAGAGAACTTGATGCCTCTGGATGCCTGCACGTACGCGGCAATAAAATGTCATAAATTAAGCGGATAAATTGCGGTCGTAACACGCAAATGCTGAAGATCAATGTATCTGGAAAAGAAGAAGAAGAAGAAGAAGACGCCGGGAGATCGTGCTTGCGCGAACAAAAGCGCCGGGAATTATTTGAAAGGGGGGGCTGCAGGAAAAAGCTTCGGTACGATTTATTAGAGTAAAATTGTCTTTAAGATTCTTAGTTATGTGTGCAAGGCTCGATTTCTACAATAAACATGTTTTGGAACAAGGTTTAAATACGGTTTGGAGTGCTACCTCTATAAGCTTAAATTGCGGCGGTACTTATAAAAGTATTGAAGTGAGAAGTCAGTCTCTGTCCTGGCAAATTCGGTGAAGAAAGGGCGTGGTCAAAACGATTTTTATTTAGAGCGCCATGCCAGGTTGAACTCTGAACTCGCCTGTCTTCAGAAAATGCCTTGAAACCGCTTTCAATTCACGAAAGTTCACTGACGTCTGTTAAGAACTTAAAAATGACAAAACCATAAACAAGAAGAAAGAAAACAGATGTATAAGGGAAAGATGATTATTCGATGGTATGTTGTAATAGTTAGGAAAACCAAAAAAAATTCAGGAGTCATATCAGTATAATATTGAGTTTGCATCGCATTTATTTGCGATGTTCGCATTGATTAACCGCAGACAAAGGCCCGATTGGTTCACCTTCTGATAAATTTATCTCCTCGGGAAACTATTATCGAAACAATGATTTCCAAGGATAATACCTTCGCCTCTGCTCTTATTTATTACAAGTAAGTTTTTGCTATCGCTTTCGTCAAAGTATAATTGTTTTTTTATAAGACGATTGGTCCCACGCCTCGATCTAGCTTTGTGGTGCAATTCGCAGACAGGTTTTTTTTGCATACACCGGGTATAAAATATCGTGTAAATCTTGTTGTTCGGCATCTCGCATTAAGTACATTGTTGAGTTTGAAAAATGAGAGTGCGGCTCTTCCTTCGCTTGTCCTACATATTTGATTTAGGTTGTTATAAGTTAGTTATGACCAAAACGTAGTCATACTGGGTGTCTCATAACCTACGGAGGAGATTAAAGGGGTAGCTAGGGGAGATCGAATTATAGATTTTTTCTTAATAAATTTTTGGGAAAAAAACAATAACTAAAAAGTTACAAGAGTTTAAAGTGAAATTAATTTACAAGCAAAAGTAACTCCCTGTAGCAATATTTTACGTTTTAGATTCAAATTTGAGGCATTTATGAGTTAATTGAAAACTGCTTTACAATAAACAACTATTTTAAAAAATGTAGTTGCGTCAAAGTAACGGCTATTTCATTTTTTCTTTTAATGTCTAAAAACGGGTTTTCATCTCGTTGTGAACCGCCTACTAATTAAAAACAAAACTAGGAAGCAGATTAACATAGACATTTTATGAATGGTGGTTTTGATAAATTTAGAGTTTATTTAATAATAAAGTTGCATTTTGTGAAATAATTTTGATTGATTAAGAAGCTACAGGTGTAAATTAAAGAAGAAATTAAGAAAGTTAAACTGCTGTAACTTTCTTATTATTCGGTTTTGGTCAAAAGCGAATTAAGAAAAAAGCTTTATTTTGATGTCCTACAGCTGCCCTTTCAATCTCCTCCGTACGTTGTGAGACATCCAGTATATGAGGAATATAGTGCAAGAGTAATCTAAGTGCTAAAAAGTAGTTTTAAGAAACAGCAGGTTAAAGTATTTTGTATTCATCTGTTGCACCAATGATAATTATCAAAACAAGTGCGCTAAACTTAGACTATTCTCTAATCTATTGTCTTTCTACGTAACTAATCATGGGCTATTATAGCACAATAAAAATGCATCAAATTTCATGGAGTCGGCACTACTAACTGCATTCGACTTTTTTCAGTTGAGCTACTCTTGCACTATACGCCTCATATACAGGGTTAGTTAAAAGTATGGAGGCGGCGACTTATTGTCGTTAATATTCATTTTAGGAAATTATGTTCAATACAAAAGTTTGTTATGAAATTATTATCTACATTTGAGGATACTTTTTAATAATTTTTTTTTCTTCAATTGTTTTTAAGTTACGACTTCATCGATATTTGTTTGAAATGACAACCTATATTTCTGATTATTGATTTCGATAGTTCATTCTATTCTCTTTTCAACGGTATACAATGTTCAGTATGTTACATTTGGAAAAAAATTGAGAAAAGGTGCCTTAAAGTTCAAATATAATTTTATTCGATTGGGTCATTGTCAAATTAGAAATGGAGAACAATTTGAACACTTACTTTAATTTAGTTAGTTATTAATTTGTTTTTAATGATAAGATTGTGACTGATAAGTTTATTGCAAATAAATGAGTCTAGTTACCGTGTTAATTAATTCTGCTAATTTAATGGATCTTTAATATTTGAACTTTAAGGCACCTTTTCTCAATTTTTTTCAAATGTAACATACTGAACATTGTATACCGTTGAAAAGAGAATAGAATGAACTATCGAAATCAATAATCAGAAATATAGGTTGTCATTTCAAACAAATATCGATGACGTCGTAACTTAAAAACAATTCAAGGAAAAAAAATTCAAGTATCCTCAAATGTAGATAACAATTTCATAACAAACTTTTGTATTGAACATAATTTCCTAAAATGAATATTAACGACAATAAGTCGCCGTCTCCATACTTTTAACTAACCCTGTATGTATCTGTCGTCTAGTGAATAAGTGGTCAAGTAGAAATTTGTCCAAAATGAGTTGGTTGAATGGCTCAGGAGAAGCAGAAAGGTGGTTTCTCCGTAGTGTATGTGAAGCAAAGTCGGGCACTGGCTTGAAAAAGAGTTAATTGTGATGCATGTTTAATAATTTATTACAAAAATTATATTTTACACTACTTTTCGGAGTCTAAAAGTAGTGCTTTGAAAAGTAGCAAAATCTGACTTATGCCCGATTTCTTCCGATCTTCTTCCTCCCGATAAATTCATCTGCCAGGTAATATCTTTGGAAACCATTGTATCGATAATAGTTTCAAAAATTTTGTTGCAAATCGTTTTTGATTGCCTCGAGCAGCCTCTGTACAGCTGTACAAAGGCTTTCACTGCAAACGATTTGCAACAAAATTTTTAAAACTTTCCTTATGCTCTGACAGCAAGCACGGCCGTCTTGCATGGGGGGACTTATTAGGTAGCTAACCCGCTTCAATTTGTCTGCCCTACTGCAATGTCAGATCAAAAAGCGAAAGTGGGATGTCGCTGTTTTATCTGTTCATCGATAATAGTTTCCGAGGACAATACCGGGCAGATAAATTTATCCGTAGGTGAAGAAATCGGGCCTCAACCACTTATTCACCACCGAGACGACAGATTTAATTGTAAACATTTTAAGCTGTGGTGTCAATTATTCAGGTTAATTAACCGTAAACGCTTTATTTATTTAAACCACGCGATACACAATATCACCCGAAGTGTCTATTTTTAGTCTTTTACAAACGTTCAGAAGTGCGTTTCTTCTCTTGTCGTGGGAATTTGATTGAATGTTTATTTGAAAACGTCTAGACGGTCATGAATACCGGCGACTCTCCGTGTTTTTTTTGTGTGGTGAGGTCCTGCGAATTAATTTTTTTTTGTATTCTGTAAATTCTGGCACAAAGATGTGAGTCGTTTAAATTATTGCAAGCCACGTTGAGATAAAGCACGTTTTGGTTTAGAGCTTACCGTGCGAATCCAAAGCGGGGGTTTTCGCTAGAGCCGCGTAGAAAGTTTCCAGTGAACTTCGGAATAAACTCTAAATTTGGACGGTAGCGACATCTAACCGGAAGCTGACTTTGAAAAAGGGGGTACGCGCGTCATTAAAACTATGGGTTTAGGGTGGAAGCGAAAAGATCTTAGACGCCGTAGTCTAGACCACGAGCGCATCAAGATAAGGAAACCCAAAATAGTCCTCTCGGCAGCTCCTGACGTTATTTGCTTTTTAAGGACGTGTCTTTTGCCCCGTCGTGAATTTTCTGCAATTTTCCTTTCTTAATTTAATAATAATAATAACAATAATATTTATTGTAAGCCAAATTACAATCACTTGTCGTTACAAAAGGTAAATAACATTATGTAATGATTTTAATATCTACCTTCACAATTAAATATAAAATAACTCAAAATAAAATATATACATGCTGAATTAAATTATCGAGTTGGGTCCAACGTTAAATAATGTGTCAAAATCTGGTAACCTCTATACTATTAGTAAGTTGATCCTCTAGCAATAATTTCTTTAAGTTTTTCTTCAAAGCTCCAGGGGATGAATTAATAATCTCATTGGGGATCTGATTTACAATATGCGTTGCCAGATATGAGAAAGAACATTGGAAGCCACTCGTTTTGTGCACCGGAATACTTAAAGTTGTCACAGGTCTGAGCTCACGAGTTGATGCTTCTTCTCTGAATTCCAATTTACCAAACAGGTAATGAGGTATCTCCGACTTAATTACTGATTGCAACAAACACGAGTAATGGACAAATCGTCTCTCGTTTAATTTCAAAAAGTTGAGGAGTGTGTCACGAAGTTGAGGAGTGATGTGATCTCCATATCTTGGTTTGCTTGTGATAAAGCACGTGCAACTATATTGAATACTTTGCAAGCGCCGCTTGTTTTCAACAGTAAGGCGGGGGCCATAAACAAAGTCTCCATATCCTATGACAGAAAGGATAAGGGACTCAACAAGAAGCTTCTTCGTCGGCACAGGGAGTAAATCTTTAAACTGATGTAGCATTTTCAGTTTTATATAAGCTGTTTGACATATTTTATTAACATGTTCATTGAATCGTAGATGTGAATCGAAGATGATTCCTAAATTTCTAGCGTTGTTTGTTACTGTTAATGGAGTATTGTTAATCGAAATACTGTATCCGGACAACTCAAGTAGCTCAATTTTTTTTTGTCCCAACATATAGAACTTGGCATTTTTTTGAATTTAAGAGTAATGAATTTTTGACTGACCAAGTGTTTATGTGCTCCAAGTCGTAATTCATTTTATCAAAAGTCGTTTTGATAACAGAGAAATCCACCACCGTATATAATTGTATGTCATCAGCGTACATGTGTAATTTACAGTGCGTTACCTGCGTTGGTAAATCTGCAGTAAATATGCTAAACAAAGGCCCTAAAACGGATCCCTGTGGTACACCAGCAATAACAGGTTTAAGGGAAGAGTAATGCATGTTCTGCGTTTTTGTACACTGCATTCTATTGGTCATGTACGAAGTAAACCATAACAACTCATTTCCCGATATTCCATAAAATTGTAACTTACTTAGCAAAGTTTCTGGCTTGACTGAATCAAAGGCCTTCGACATGTCAAGTAGAGTTAGGATGGAGGCTCCTGTATCATCTTGATTCCGGAGTAGGTCGTCCATTACGTTAAGGAGTGCGGTGGTTGTACTATGATATTTTCTAAAACCCGATTGGATCTCGGGTAAGATCCTGTTGATTAGCACATAATCATTCAATTGCCGATGAACAACAGCTTCAGCAATTTTCGAAGGAATACACAGCAAACTGATGGGTCGAAGGTCCGAAAATTCCTCGGGTCGATTACTCTTGGGCACAGGGACAACTACTGAAGTTTTCCAAGTT
This sequence comes from Prosopocoilus inquinatus, assembly GCA_036172665.1. Taxonomy (NCBI): domain Eukaryota; kingdom Metazoa; phylum Arthropoda; class Insecta; order Coleoptera; family Lucanidae; genus Prosopocoilus; species Prosopocoilus inquinatus. The sequence goes on from CM069879.1 coordinate 11,452,362, forward strand.
ACAGGAAATTCACCACATTCAAAAGAATAATTTATTATATGTGTGAGTGGATCCACACAGAAAGTTGAGGCTAGCTGTAACATTTTGGCAGAAATACCGTCTAGCCCTAGGGCATTCGATTTTTGCTGTAAAATTAATTTTCTTATATCTTCTCGAGTCACTGGGCGATACACAAATTGGGAACTGCTATGAAACTGATTGTTATTGAAATATGAGAGATATTCTGGATCGGTAATTTACTCATTCAATTTTCCCAGTTAGATTTTTCGCGTAATATAGCCATTTACATGTCAAGCTCTGTAAATTAATCTTTACGGGCGAGCGAGTGAACCTAGTAAAGATTAATTGCAAAGCGTGTCGCATACAAACTTTTATTTCGACCTTCACATGGCGATTTTCAATTAATTTACTTTATTTTTTTTTATAATAATGACAATAATAATAATAACTTGCCCTTATTTTACTTGGTGCTCTACCACTCAACCAAGTGCAGCAGCCAACTTACGTATTATATAAGGTATACAAAATTTATAAAAACGTTTTTTATGTTGAAGGCGTTATTTCTAGCTAGACCTAGACGTAGTCATGGTGATGTAAACAGACAAGCCCATAAAACTTTACGGGTCTTTTATACAAGCCCGTAAAATTTTACAGGTCTGTTCCAGTAATTTACAGTTTACTTGGTTATTTACCATTAACAACAAAATTCACCCGTAAAATGTCATTATTTACTAAGAACGTGGGACTAAAATATTTTTAATACTGTTCTGGGCTGGCGTTGCGCCGTGTAGAAAATCAGGGGGCTTCATCTCATACCAAGCTACAAACAAGAAGATCGTGACCCGGAGTTTACACGGTTTGCTAAAAGGTAACGGGGTGAAGAAAGAGTGGATTTGCCGTGGTCAACGTAAAGTTTTCTCTATTTTTTTGTCTCTGTTAGTTTCTCAATACCCCGCGCGTGTTACATCATTTATATTATGTACAACGACGCTCACCGTAAATGATTTGACAGTTTCGTAGCTTCTACGCCGAATGTTCTTAAGGATGTGGTCCGCATGCACGAGTATCATTTAAGTTGAGCATCGTAGTACATACTACTATTGATATTACATGGAAGAAGACATCAGTACATGATATTGTTGCACCGTCTCAGTTATGATCTCATTTTCTGCTTATTAGTTTATTTGACGATAATTATTAAATCTAAGAATCTTGCAAACGATAAAATTCTAATTCTAAACTCAGTGCATGCAACAATTACGTAATAAGTAATTTAATCTGACGTGCCTCAACACACTCGTGATAAATTAATTAATTACGCTCGTTCACATTTCAGTAGCTCGCCTCGCCCATGCATTCAGGCTACTTGACCCAGGTTAGTAGTTCTAATAGAGATCGAATTGCATCAACTATTTAACGCTCTCGTGCATAATAATGTGGTATACACACACATAATACCGATCGAATGTCTTTTTCTGTAAAATCCTGCACCGAATCAAGCCCGATCGATGACAATAAACTCTTTGCGTGGCCGCGGCGTTAATTTTCATTATTACAATGGCTCTTTCAGGTTTACGGCGCAGAATTTCCATATTTAGTGTCATTGTTGTCGTCGCTGGAAGGTTGTCTTACAAAATCGTGATTTAAGCGCGTGCTAACAAATTATCACCGTATTATTTAAACGTCGCGCGTATCCGCTTGTGTTTTCACTTGACCCGGTCACGTCTCGCACGTCTCTTGCAGAATCGTTCTCATTCTCCGTCCACATCAAATATGGTTTGCATTCTTTTGGTATTTTTAATAAACCTCCAACATCACGTATACATAGTTTAAGTCGCTGTCTCTACAACCGAAACTATTTTGTGTGGTAACTCTTGTAAGAAACCGGAATTCTGCACACGAGTTCAGTGTTGCAAAATTAGAAAATAAATTGCAAGGTGTTGACTCGAAGTAATAAAATTTTCTGTGAGATAAGAGTGAGAAAGCTAGGACGGATAGGGATTTTTTTTTGAACGTGTTACACGTTACATAGTATTACAGATCCAAAATCAAAATCTCTTGTGCAATTGTTAAATATAGATTGCGGGGATAGTTTACGCGCGCAGCGCATTATTATTCACCTGGTGCATAATTATCGATTGCCGCGCGCGCGTTCAGTGATGCAACGGCGGCCAGCCAACCTGTTTGTGGCGCCCAAATACCATGCAAGGTCGTTTTATTTTAGGCGTCCGCCCACCACGCCACTGGAAATAAATTTATCGCTTACATGTGCATTATTTACTTTGTTATTGTCGGTTGCGTAATCACCGTCACCATCACCGCCTGGATGCTTTCTCGATTGCTCGCTCGCGTCGAAGCGGATCGCGCTTCTCTGGAAAGAAGGTTGAAAAGTTGGTAAATCTTGGATTGTGCAGAAGAGTTGTTAGCCAGAGAGGTGAACGTGAATGCATGAAGCAATACGGACTTGTTTTTGCTGAGGCGATGTACATCTGATCCAGCAGATGCCACAAGATCGTAAAAAAATTCGGTATCTGGACGTATAACCGATTGAAATAATTGAAATTGCGGCAATTGACGCAAATAATTTTAACGCAACGCCGCTTAGATTGGAGAAATTTTTACAACCTCGTAACATCACCGAGTGTATAATTTCTTTAGCCGTGTCACTGTGACAATTAACATACAATGTTTGATGCAAGCACGTCAGTCAATCAAGCAAATTGACGCCAAAATTAGGCGAAAAATATGTCTTCTGAACCAGAATTTCTCAAAAATCTGACTTCAAATCAGTGAGTAATTTCTAGTTACTTGCTCATCCCAATCCATTAGTAGCATTTGCCCCAAATATTCTTGAAACTGCATATTTTTTATTCATATTTATTTCCTTGAATTTTACGTCTTCTAAACGATCATAAATTTCGGTGACGCCGTCTCTGTTTTTGTGGTATGTACATGGCTCGCTCCTGCGAATTACGACTTGTTGCGCGTTTGTTATTTCGACGGAAAGATTAAATTGCGTTCACTTTTGACATTTCATGCGATTGGTCTTCCTTACGTCGGCTTGTACTCTGTCAGTTCTTGCTGAGGTCACGAAGTTTTCGATTCGTGCAAACCCTTCCTTCATACATTAGAGACCGTGTTGTTGGTGAGCAATTTCTAGTTACTTGTTCGTCTCAATCCATTGGGACAATATTTGCCCCAAACATTTTGAAAGCTTCATATTTTTTATTATTATTTAGATGTTAAATTAGATTGAAGTCGTCAATGAGTACTTAAATAAACTTACAGTTAGTCTTCAAGAATGCTGAGTTTTTGATTCTCTCGACCTTTGACCATCAGTTTTAAATACCTTTGTTTTTTTGAAAAAGCTAATTTCCTTCGCTTTCCACAGCGATTCGAGTGGAGCAACAACGCCAAAAAAAAAACAAGTTCTTTTCACCGATTACCCAACTGCGACTCGCGTTGCGAATTAAGCAACGTTTCGGACCATAAAAATCCTAGACCCGCGCTAAAAAAAAAAAAAAAATCCGTATGTAATTACCTTTTCAGGCATGACACGAAAATAAATCCTTCTTAATTAAATCGCGCCGTCGGTCGTCGTCGTCGTCGTTGTTGTGTGGTGGTGTTGCAACGCCATATAAAAGTTCAGCGAATTCGCATCGCAAGTCCCGCGTTTAATCCGGCGGCGGTGTGCTTGTGCTTGTCTCTTTCGAGATGTCGATTTGCTAATTTGACATTGGCCGCCGCGGTCGGCGTGCTGTGGTTTCGACCTGGTCGTGACCCAAGCTAAGCTAATGATGGACCTGACTGGTGAATTAAAGTGCGTTGCCCAATGGGCGGGCGGACAAATGGGGGGAACTATTGCGTGGCCAGCGAGCGTGACAATTCGGTCAGTTAGCGTGGAACTTTGGAATTCGTTTAGCCATGAAACCAAAAAGTCTTGTCGATTGAGTCAACACGCACCGCGAGAGTTTCAAGCAAACTTCTCTCCTTACAGACGTACCGAACTGCCTATGTGTGTCCAGATTCAACGCTCCCCATCTTTGAAGGTCTAAATTTCGTGCTAAACTTGTTGGACACGCTCTAATAATAATATTTTCAAAATTCCAAGATATTTTCTTTCCAAAAACAGCGACTGGGACAGTACTTGATCTATCACTACTAGTGTTGCCCTAATTTATAAATTATGATGCAGAACGATCCAAATTTGCCGACTTTAAAACCATAAGCTTAGAGCCAACCTACTAATTGGAACTATTGGCATCAGAGCCTTCCAGACAGATACGTGGTTCTAAGCTTATGATTTGAATATTAGCAAGTTTGGATCGTTTTGCATGGATTTGCGTCGTGAAGAAACAATTCTCTTCATAGCTTTCCATAATTGGAACTATTGGCATTAGAGCCTTCCAAACAGATCCGTGGCTCTAAGCTTATGATTTGAATATTAGCAAGTTTGGATCGTTTTGCATGGATTTGCATCGTGAAGAAACAATTCTCTTCATAGCTTTCCATAATTGGAACTATTGGGATTAGAGCCTTCCAAACAGATCCGTGGCTCTAAGCTTATGATTTGAATATTAGCAAGTTTGGATCGTTTTGCATGGATTTGCGTCGTGAAGAACCAATTCTCTTCATAGCTTTCCATAATTGGAACTATTGGCATTAGAGCCTTCCAAACAGATCCGTGGCTCTAAGCTAATGATTTGAATATTAGCAAGTTTGGATCGTTTTGCATGGATTTGCATCGTGAAGAACCAATTCTCTTCATAGCTTTCCATAATTGGAACTATTGGCATTAGAGCCTTCCAAACAGATCCGTGGCGCTAAGTTCATGATTTTAATATTAGCAAATTGGGATTGTTTTGCACTGATTTGCCTCCTGAAGAATCAATTCTCTCTTCCTGGCTTTCAAAACCAACTAAACATTCAGAGTAGCCTACCTCCTGATGAGGAAGGGCGATATTCTTTCTCACGAGCCAACTCTCCTGGTCTTAGTAACTATCCGACGATGGGGGGCTTCAGGTCTCTTCGGCTTTCACTAGGCCACTAGGCTTTAGTAAATTCCAAAAGGTAGCTTCTGCAAATCATTTGTTAGTAAGCGCATCGACGATTGCAAACGTTTCCAGTTTGGTTGTTCCGTCATTGTACGTACAAGAGGACTCAGTTTTCTATTCGCCCCCTTCCTCAATGTAAAAGTCCCTCTGGTGATGTCCGGTATTACATTTCTTTGGATGGCAAATATAAAGCAACTGGTGTTCTTCAAGTCGCATATTTAATTTTGATGGGAATTGGGGAAAGTCCTGCTTCAGTAAAGTCCAGAACAAAGAATTCTCTTTTGGAATCTGTTTTGTCCGCCTGAAAATGTCCATGTCCAAAATTAACAAAACTTTTCTGTCTCTCACGATGGTCGATTTGTTTTAGTTGGGTCTTTCGTCGAAAGTTTTGCCCTCAAGCGAATCCATCAATAAAATCGAAAATTAACAACGACGAGATAATTCTTTCGGACTGCATAAAAGGGCGGTCTGCACCATGCTCCGCTTTTACAGTTTAGGAAAGATAACTCTAAATTTTAAGTAAATAAAGTACCCTTTCACATTCACGAAGTCTTTTTCTTCATCGCACTTATTATTCATTCTGGTGCAATCTAATAAATCAACTCGAAGCCAGCGATCTAATCTGAACAGAAGTACATAATAATTCTTTTAATAAACACAATTACATCGCCGATCGTTCACTTCGCAACAACTAATATGCAAGAGAGGAAAATCGTTTTCAATCCAGGCGGTCTTGCATTAATAACAGCAGGTGACTGGATCCTAAGAGCAGCAGCATTGTTGCTGTAAGTAGACTGGATCGTTTCACAACAACAGAACAGGCCAATCTATTCATTATGCGCCGGAATTATTCGCCGCCGCCGCCGCGGCAGAAGATAAATGGCGTTCCTTTCACATTTTCGCGAAAAATCTGCAGTAATTTGTTAGGTTGTTTTGGATCAAGGCCCGAAGAAACTAATGCTTGGCTCGATTAGATTCGGCGATTAACCGCGTGTTCCTTTGTCCCATTAAAAAAAAATAAAATGAAATAGTATTGGGACACCGTGTTTGCCTAATAACCGCCAATGAAGTGGCGGCGTTAAGGGGGGAAGAAAGGTCAAATATTTGCGCTGTTATTACGACCGTGTTAATTGTAGGTGTAATTTTATGTTATGAAAAACACAAGCAAGAATATTGTTAATTATAAAATTAATCTCTGTATGTTGCAGGTGTCGATTCAATTGGAACTCGCTTTATAAATCAGTTATCCATTGAGTGTCAGTTTCGAAAAGGGGTTTGTAAAAAAATAATGGAGGAAAACATTGAATTAGTCCTCTATACATACCTCCTTGACACTCGTATTCGTTGCTGACTAAATAAAAATTGGTCGGGCAGCGTCCGATATTCGTTTTTATAGTGAATGCGCTCGCTTCCAGATGCGCACAGAGAAGTATTCGCGTTCGCACGAGAGTGTATCGCGGCTTTCCCGAAACTATCTGCGCTGTTAATTGCGAACGCCCCGGCAAACCCTTTCTCACAAACGCCGGCGACATACCTGGGCGCCCCGAACCCAAAGCTGTAACAACTCGTTTTCAGGCTGTAACGATCCGATTTTAAGCGCAGTGAAGAATGTTTTTCTTTTCATTGTGATTTGCAACAACACTTATTAAGAAATCGTAACTGCAACAAAGTAATTCTTAATAAACCAGGCTTTAACAGATTTTCGATTATAAAATCGTCGTCACGCTCTGAAAAGTCCACCGTTTAACAGTTATTGTCAATGTTAACTACTCGCCCGACAGAAACAACGTTACACGCTTAATATCCGCGGAATTTGCGCCGATTAAAACCTAAGGCTTTGAAAGAATAAAAAAATAAATAAATAAATTACGCCGCATCGCTTAATTAAACATGTATTGGGAAACGACGCGACGTTCAAAGAAAAAAGAAAGAAAGGACGTTTTGTAATCATCGCCGACGAATTTTTTTTTTAAGACGCCGCCGTCGCCGGGTCAAGGTGCGTCGGCGGGCGGCGTCGCCGAAGGACGCATTCTGCATTAGCGGCCGTCGCCGGTCCACCGTTATAAATGCAAGCCATTAACGGATCGATGTCCCGCTTTAACCGTGCTTAACATAAATTTAAATAAGCTTACGCGGTAAACATCCTCGCATTGGAATGCGCGTTTAAATTTTTATGCTGAAGTTGTGCAACAATATAAAAAAAATGGGCGCGTAAGGACGAAGTCTTTTACGGCACGTCCTGGAATAACGAAAGCCTAAATGAATGCGCGTTTTGAAATTTCCGAAATTATTTAATTAAAGGGCAACTTAATTAAGTTAATTGCAAGAGAGCGCGCGCTTCCTTTGCAGACAGGAACTCTAGACGTATCCTTTTATTTCGAAAGTATTTTAATACTTACTTTACGTAAATAGTTTAATAGGTAATATCATATTGCAAGGATATTATGAAAAAATTTGTGCCTGGCACTGGGAACACTTCAACGACGACTGACATGCTCCAAGTACATCGCATATAAATAAAGCCAAAACTGGTCACGCCCATAATGCATAAAGGGAGGGTTTGCACGTTTCAAAAACATCGCCAATCGGGTACACGCTGACATAAAGAAGACCAATGGCGTGAAATGCCAAATGTGGGCGCAATTTAAACTTTCCGTCGAAATGACGAACGTACGAAAAAAAATTGCAATTCGCAGGGCGTTACAACACAAAAAATGAGGCGTCATCGCCAGAAATTTATGATCGTCTCGCCAGACGTTTTAAAATACACACTCAATCTGTTCTCATGCAGAGTTCGCCTACGATTAAAGCTAAAAATAAAAAAAAAACTCCGGGCGATATTGTTTATTTAAGGCAAGAAAGAAATGCCGACACGGCGCGAATCAAACGATGTTTCGTATCCGACGTATTCCAAGAAACAGTCTGCGAATCGCTCCACAAAGTTAAGGCGAGCGTGGGACAATTTGCGTTATAAAAATTCGATTATTTTGCGACGGAGACGATGACAAAAACTTGGCACACGCGAAGATATTAATACGCGCAGCGCCGTTTACATGCCACAACCATATTGGCGATCATCATTACAACGTCGGAAATAAATTCTATTTAAAATCTCAATATACAGGATGACTCCTGGAAGGCAGTTTTCAAACCGTAACAAGAAGTAGCAACTTTTATTCTGGCGTTTTAGCTATGCTAACGCACTAGTGAGATATAAATGTACTTATTAAAAAAAAATAGGAAGTAAAATCTGCGTTATGTTTTCATTTGAGTTGGCTTTGGCTGACTTTTCTTTTAATATTACAAGCAATACTCAATAATTCGCTTATTAAAATACTAAATAAGAATAATTGTAATCTGGGAAGAAACACAGAAGGTCGTAATAAATAATTTCATATGCTTTCTACGAGTCGTGACAAAGAAATATTGACGAATTCGCAAGACAACCAAATTTTATTTAGGGATCCAGGGCAGGACTGCTAACCTAACGTGTTTCCATTTCGCAAGTGGTGACCTGAATGGGTGACAGCGCAAGGTCTGCTGCCTGTGGTGACCACAGGTCAGCGGGTCGACTTCGGAATACCTCTCGCCGAGCGTCGCGCACCTTCTTCTATTTATAGCCATTCTTCGGCGAGGTTATCAAAAAAAAAACATTATTTCTTTGTAAAACGATAAAGTAACGTTGAGAAAAATTTAGATGCGAGGGAGAAGAAGAGGGAGGGAAAAAATTAAAGGTCAAAAAGAACCCTGGCACTGAAATCACCAAGAACGTTACATAACCTAAATCTGGAACTCATATTAAAGACAAAAAGACAAGGAGAAATGAAATAGAGCTTCAATGATCTAAACCGTTCTAAATATTTTATTCGTTGCGTAGTGTCTAACGTCATTATGATTATATTACGTCGTCAGAAGCAATAAAAATGCATTCTCTAATCAGTACGATTCACAACAAACGGTAAAGGACCTAACAAGGACCCTTGCGGGACCGCCACCGTAATCGGTAATATGTCTGGCAAATTGTCATCTATTTTTACGGTTTGCATGAGAATTCGCATTTAAGACGCGACGTGTTACATGTTCTGTACGTTTTGTTGGCAATTCAAGGAAAATAATAAAAAAAAACTCTGCTCTTTAGTACAAACATAATTGAGATGGTATGGTTTTGAATCAAAGGAGGCGGACGAACTGGTAAAGGAAGCAAGCCAGAGCCATCTTAAACGAAAAAAAAAAAACAAATTACACAAGGAGTTTCCTTCCAGTAGAAGGATGTAAAAAAAATGAGGAAACTTGCTATAATTTGATTAAAAAAAAATACTTGCAATGAATCATCAATATTAGACGCCAGCTACACGCGTCAAAGCCTGGCGTGCCAGACTCTGGAAGGTTCGGCAGAGGCCCGCATGCTTCGAAATAATTTCGCCAGTCGAACTACCGTGACAGATACTGGAACCTTCCAGAGACTTCGCCTAAATCGTACGACAAAAACCTTCGCAGGGTCTTTCTTGTCCACCAGCTATCAGAATAAGGTTGGTATTTTTTGGTATTACGAAAAATACTGCCAAATTTGCTTTAGTAGACATGCCAATGACAATAACACAGATTTAATATTTTCTCATAGTCATCTACAGATCGGAATCGCATATTTTGACGTCATCAATAAGAGAAAGTGAGTAATTTAAGTACGGAAAAGAGGCAAACTTTTTTTAATTCGTTTTACTGCACAATCCTTTCCGGGGAACGCTCAAATTAGTTTCTCGTGAGTTTTCTCTGGCAATATAAAGTGCTCAGCCGCTCACACGATGACGTCAAAATGTGGGATTCCGAACCCCATTCATAACCCATTCTTTTTTGTAAGCACACCAATGAGTACAGGCAATAATAAAAATATCACTAAAAACATTCAGCGTTAAATTGCATGAAAATGATTAGAACAAGCGCTAAATCCATGGTATTGCGAACGTGTGGTTTCAAGTTGGAGCTTCTTCTTCTTCAGAATTAGTCAACATAATTGGCCCAAAAGAATTTAGCTGTACGGGCTGCGAAGAATAAACTAGACCTATCAGGAAAGAAGCAGACTTCTTCACCTTGTCCTTCTTTCGCAATCAACGAAACGTCTTGCAAAACTTAATTAATTCAACAACTCCAAATTATACGTACGCAACATCTAGATCGTCCTCTCCAGTCTCCTTGCCGTAAATACCACGTCAGTCAGTCAGAAGTAATAATAATAGGAAAGCGCATTTTTCTCGTTCCTGTCGGCCGTGTCGTGACAATCCGTTCGTTGTTGCTCAAACTTGTTCACAGAATGTGCATTAAGGATATCGTTAAAAAAATCTCGTGTCGAAACTTATCCTGTGTTTCAGCTCGCCGCGCCGCTTGAAACCGAGCGTTGCTAAATACCCCCATTGTGTTTATCTATATCATATATTTTAAATCGGCGACGTGTTTCGCGTGATATGTTCGTGTTTGTTTGTGTTCTTTTTTTTTTCATTTAGTGCGCGGACCTTTTCTTTTTAAATTTATTTACGCAGAAGATCTCACCAGATAAAGTTAGTCTTTTGAACAAGGAGGTTTAAACAGACAGCACAAAGTCTGCATGATTGATTGTTATCACCGAATCAAGTAACCGCGCCTCCGATATTGCCCTACCCTTGTCCGAGCATCTGGCGGATGATACACCAAGATTATTCACGTGTTGGACTATTCAATCTCCCTACTCTTATCAGAGCGGATATCGGAAGATTTGCACTGAACTTCATCTCAAAATATGAAACATCATCAGCGCACCTATATTCTTCAAGCACAATCTCCTTAATCACATACCCATGCGTTTCATTGTAACACACGATCAACCCTTCAAAATTTTACAACCGTAGCACTTAGAATAGAAATCTCTGAGTACTGCATCCTTGCAGGAGGGGATCATTGCTGTGTGACGGGAATATCTTGGGGGTACTGCGTTCCTGAAGGAGGGGATCATTGCCGTGTGACTGGAAAATCTTGAGGGTACTGCGACCAGGCAGGAGGGAATCATTACTACCTAACGGGAATATCTTGGGGTACTGCGTCTAAAGTCACCTTTACGGACGTGACCTACCCGACTTTCCAACAGTTTTTGGGCAATAGTGACCATTAAGAGAAACGCACGTAAAATACAGCTTACTCTATATTGTATACAGGTCGCTGAAGTACATAGAGTCTCATGAGAAAAGAATCCAAAACTGCGAGTATCTTTCGTTCAGTTCGAATGCATCACGCTTTGCCATGAACCTAATTTTCTCGACCTTCGCCATTCCCTGACGTTCATCAATCAACGTCCGTCCGCCTGCCATTTCCCATAAAAAGAGATTCCTCAACGCGAAGAAAAATATCAATCTCGCTTGCCGCAGGATACTAATGCGGTATTAATAATGTATTGTGTTAGACACCTGCGCACCTCCAAAGCAGAATGAATTGTTCTTCTCTAATTGAAATAAACAATTTTTAAGTCTTATCTCCAGAGGAGACTCCCATTGAATTAATTAAAGCAGTAAACATGTCAAGATAATAATAATAATATTAACAGGCAAATCGATTGATGATGATGAAGATATATTATTAGTTGGGGCGTTTTTTTTTTTAAAGCGAGTTTCTCGGTGGGTTTTACCAACACTGTCTTCAATAACAGTCTGAGTCATCGCGTAGGAATATCAGACAACAGGGTATTATCCAGTTTTCGGACTGGACTGTGACGCAATAAGTGTTTCGCTATTGAGCCGTGAAAATCTATGCGCTTAGTAAAGCCCCTTTTACATTATCATATAAAATGATACCAGAAAATGGTATATCAACTTTTAGGATAGTATAAGACAGTAAAACAAATTATGATACCTTAAAATCGTACAGAAACTGATGTATTTAGGACCGTTTCATAACATTTCTTTGCTAATATCTCTTGGTACTATTTTCTTACAACATAAATTCGTATAATGTAAAACAGCCTCAATCAGGACGGAAAAATAACTTAAAATGGCAAATTTCTGTGTTGGACCACATTTCAGACGAATCAATTTTCAAGTCGGGGCATTCTCCCACCTAATGAATCAGGCCTGTACGAAGTAGGCGTTGGTTTTATTAATCCGTGCGTTTGCATCCCACCCGACGAGTCAAACGATGACGACCTTGGGGTCCGGCAGAATCTTTTATATTCAAATTTTTTTCTAACGTGTTGGCGCGCTAATAATGCAAACGAAACCGTTCTTAATGGGCGATTTAAATTCTTGCATTTCGCCGCCGCGCAGCCTCAATGTCACGTGATTGTGCAAGCCGCAACAGAAATTGCCGTGCAACATACTATATTTTTGGCATAAACGCTCGTCGCCTTGATTGGCGACGCTCGTCCTTCACCCGTGGGGCGCACAAACAAAACAATACACATTTTTTTTTAATTTCTTTAAATCGAAATGTATTTATTCGGTTTGGCTGCTGCTGTCTTCAAAGGTGCAAGAGAGAAGGTTATTTTCATGCGCAACACGAGCTTGACACTCGTCATTCTTCGACAAAATTAATTATGTTACGCCACTGGTTACATGGTATTATTGTGCAATAATTGGAGTGTTTTAGTTGCTTCAGTTTAATTACTTTATTTTAATCGCCTTTCTCACCATTGCAGTGGCATGCTGAAGATATGGCGAACCAGTTTCTTACCCTCCCTCCACCCCTCTCCCCTCAAAGGCTTCTGCGATCATCTTTTTTGATACTTCCGGATTTTTGTGCTGAAACCGACGTTTCGCCCTTAATTTTGTGGCACCTTTAGGACCTTAAATTAGATAAGAGAGCGCCGTATCTAACGCATGAGCGACCGCTGTTACCAGAAAAGACCAAATTTAAGGACACTTGGCATTGCACAAACGCATGAATTTCGGTGTTTTTGTTATAATAGCGAACGAAACAGATACTCACACAGTTTACAGAAACAATGTGCAATGTGTAAAACCGGCCGAAGAAGAAAGAGCCCGGAATAACATTTCACAGGTAAAATGAAGTGTCCTTGATTTGGACCCTTTTTGTATCAGATGTGCCTCGCTTGTTCGTCATCCTCTCTCTTGCCTAATCTGAGTTTAGGACGGTAGTCTTTGAGCGACGCGTTCCAGAATGAAACGTCACGGACCGGCAGAAAGAAGTTTAGGTACTAAAAAGTACCAACGATTTATTTTCTTATGTACAGGGTGATCCGTCAGTCTCTTTGTCAAACTTCGGCAAATGAAATTGGATGTAATTTTATGCAAAAAGACATTCAGCCATCAACACTGCTTCGATTTTCTTTTTTTGTTTAGAAGTTACAGTGATTTGAGGACAGCGCGTAAATAAGCAAGACAGAAAAGAAAAGGACAATTTTCTTACACTCGCAGTACATTTATGTTACTTCTAATATGAGCTGCGCCACCTCGAATCCGCCGCCTATAACTTCCAAACCAAAGCAAATCGAATCGGCGTCGGGTTTCTGCTTCTGCTACTTTCGTTTGGTGAAGTTTGCGAAGGCTAATACGAACCACCCTGTACAAAAAAGATACAGACTTTTTATTCAGATAAGAAAATTAAATAGCCATTTATTTTGCATCTTCCAGTTTCTTTAAAAAACCTTGTTCATTTTTTTTTCGTTTATGAGATCTATAGCCGAACTATTTAATAATAATTTATTATTTTCTGTTAATCGATCTTATACAGGGTGTCTCAGCGATTTGTTCTCGGGCAAAATCTCGATAACTATTGGAGATACAAGAAAAGTTTCAAGACGGGGATGGTGTCCTGGAATATACCCAGAGTATTTGATTTGGGGATGCATTTCGTGATTGCTCTTTCTGTCTATAAGCCGTTCACGATTTTTTGAGACGACTCTAGAGGGCTACGTTCTTTTTTTCTTCGTTAAGGGCCGGTTTTTCAATCACAAGTTAACTTTAACCTTCAGTTTATTGCCATGGAAACAATTGTCTGCGTACTTGTTACCATGTAAATAAACCGAGAGTTAGGGTTAACCTGTGATTGAAAAACCGGGCCTAAGACATGTGCATGTGTTTTGAAATTAATACCAACATAAATGTCTTACTCCGAGTCTCAAAAGATCGTAGTTTCAGACTCTGTTATAAACAACAAGTACTGACTGAATAAGGCCCGGTTTTTCAATCACAGGTTAACCCTAACTCTCGGTTTATTTCCATGGTAACAAGTGCGAAGACAATTGTTTCCATGGCAATAAACTGAAGGTTAAAGTTAACTTTTGATTGAAAAACCGAGAGAGAGTTTATCTGTTCGTTAAGTTACGTGCAAGTGTTTTGAAGGCAATACCAACGGAAATGTCCTATACCGTGTGTCAAAAGATCGTAAACCGACGTAACGGTAGTTTCAGGCTCTGTTATAAACAACAAGTACCGATTGAATAAGAGAGTTTAGCTTTTTCTTAATAATAATAATAAGTACCGTGCAACCAACATGCCGCTTCCGTACTTCCGTTTAATTAAAGCGCTGATAACGATAACAGTAAAATCAATAGAAAGCGTTTAGGCCTTACGCAATTACACGCGACAACAAGGAAGAGGTAGATACCATTTCGCAACGAATTTCTTCTCTGATTTAACCGAATTTTAAAAACCGAGAGAAAACGAAATTTCGAAATCACCGCGCGCTCCCGCCTAAATTAATTAAATTAAATTAAATGCCTCCTCCTCCTGACGGTTTTATGTAACGTGAGAAAAATTGCTACTCGAATCGTTGTTAGTTAAACATGACGAACGTACACGGGGCAATCGAAATTAATCAATTAATAATAATCCTCATGCCATCGCATCGCATCGCATCGTCGATTAGGAAATTTTAAAAGGCACGTCGACATTTCGCATTCGAAATTAATTACTATATTAGATTAGAAATAATTTCGAGTCCATTGTGGCTGCGATTTGGTAAGTGAAGGCAAATAAAAATACCACGGTCAAGTTTCCATCGCGTAGATTAAATGAAATGAAATTCGGTTGATGTAATCGCCTGTTTTTTTTTTTTATCCTATTATCATTGTTGTTGCTGCTTCGCTCGTGCGGGCGATTTATTTTAATTAATTGCGTAAGCCCCCTCCCCGCTTGATGCTAATTTAAAAGTTTCGGTGCGTTTTTTTTAGTAGAAAGCAGCGCGCTTTTTAGTATCTTAGCTTATCATATCATCGTTGTATGGTTGGTTGGGCGCCGCTGGTTATTGCGAAAACTTTTGGGAAAGTCTCAAGCATAAAAAGAGAAGAGCTTCCTAATCTAATCTACAACACGACATTCAAAAAGTCTATAAACTAGAAAAGATTTTATATGTCACAGTGTTATATAAAATTTAATTCACGTAATAGAGTATTACCATTTTAAAATGGTTTTTATGGCCTCGGGTCAAACGTTTGCAATCGACACCTGATTTTGTAGCGCCTGTCGGTCTGAAAGTAAATCCTCGTTTTCACGGTGACAGTTTCTGTGATAGTTGTTGTCATGGGAACTGTCAACCTTGAAAGTCGCGATAGGTTGAAAGCGACTGTCAAGCCATTTACACGATAATTAGTTGTTGATTGATGATGGAAACCAAAGCTTGATTTTCACGATAATAGTTTGTGATAGTTGTCTTCATGAAAGCAACTGTCATCGTGTAAATACCTTGACAGTCGTGTTCAACCCCAGGCGAGTTTTCAAATAGTTTGTTGAAGAAATGAGAACCCTGACAGAAACTATCATCGTGAAATGGAAACTAATCATCGTAAAAGCGAGGCTTAATAAAAGTATCTATATAACAAACCTCCAGTATTTTCCATAATACTATCGTCCCGTCGTAAAAACCGTTTTAAAATGGGAATACTATGACATTCAATGTTGATTTTTTTTATGAATATCTCCCGGCTCATCGCAAATTGGAATTTAAACAATGAGTTCCTAATGAACGAAGCTTTTCTCATCATCATAAACTTCAATTCAAACGTTTATTGTCCGAGGAGGAGGTGCATCAAGATGATTTATGTGATTGATCCTCCGCGGGATACTCACTAACCAACTCGCGCCTAATGAGGCAATAGTCATCACGGGTGAGTGCCTTTTAAAAAGACGCACGCGGACTTTAATTGCAGAAACGCAATGTTTTAATTAAAGCGTACACATAAATTTCAGAACGTTTACGGTGCCAGATAGCGCCTCCGCCGCGCCGCCGCCGTAAAAGGATGCGGGATCTTAATGGAGTAATAATACCAAGCAGGATTCCAATGCGATGTGATGGTCTCTCGAAAAGAGAACAAACACCACCATCAATTTCTTCTCCTCGGCGTGTGCGTCGGGCGACCTTTTGCAATAATATACTCTTTGAAAAATAACGGATGTGCTGTCAGCTATTAGTATAAATGGGTGTCCTTGAGCGTTCGGGATTGCGATTGGAGGTTCACACGCGAACGATCGTCCTCAACAGAGTTGACAATCAGACCGTAACGAAGTACCCACGTTTTAATGAGCCGCCGCTTTACATACTTGAGTACTATTTTTTTTCTTTCGGTTTCGAATGAAGTCAGCACCTGGTTTTATGTTTACAATTGCCTTTGCTTTATCCGTTGGGTTCTTAGATTTTTTTTTCATCCATGGTCCTCTTCTGAGGCAGTTCTTTTCTAGATTGATATTTTTTGTGTTATCACACGTTTCTTCTTTTCACTTCAATTTTCGGACTTATCAATCATCTTCGAGTCTTACTCCATAAATTTCCGGGTACATCGTTCTGAGTTTGCTCGTGTAAACCTTATTCCTTTGTTCTAATTCCAATGATTCTTCATCTGCGACCTTGAATCCTTCACTGTATATTTCTTAAACTTTTTGCTTTGATCCTCACATTCTTTTCATCCTAATCATTCCAAATCGTATAAGTTTTTATTAATGTTTTTTCTTTGTTTACTTCTGATTACTATCGCTCTCAAGTCATTCAATCATTCCTTGTTATAGAACTGTTTTCCCTAATGGTGATCCGTCTCTATTTATTTCTGCCTTACTCTGTTATCGCTCTCCAACTGTTCTTTCCGTTTTTTTTTTTGTTTAATCCTCATATTCCTTTCATTTCAGTTATTGCTTGTTATCGATTTTTTTATAATGGGCTTTAAAAAAGTAAAAATAGTAACCAAGTACGATTCTTTGTTGTAATTGAGGTCTAGCAAGCAATCTTTAAAAATGTAAAAATAGTAACCAAGTAAATAAAACAAAGGTGACTTAAAAGTAACTACGTACATCGAAGGAGAGAAACGCGTCTTTTTTCCTGGGGTTGTAAAAGAAAACTTAAAATAACAGATTAAAAGTCAAAACTGAAAGTGGATTAAAACTAAATAATTGGAACTCGAAAATGAAAAAAAAAAACTTAAACTAAAAGAAAACTTAAAATAACAAATTAAAGTCAAAACAGAAAGTGGATTTAAACTAAATAATCGGAAGTCGAAATTCAAGAAACACGTTAAAACTGAAATACTCAAAAGAACTCAAATTTTTTCAAATTCAATTTTAGTTATGTTCAATCCAAGCAAGATCGACTCAACTCAAAACAATTAACTTAAAAATTAAAATTCGCTTCAACTTAATTTAAGGTGAATCCAACTACACAAAGTCTAACTGCATCCAGTCCAAGTAAAAAATTAAAACTAAAAAATTACTCCAAACAAAATCCAATTACAATGAGAGAAAATTAAAACTAATTAAAAACAAAAAACTTAAGCTCAATTGGTCTCCGATCCAAGCAAACCTGCCTCTGGTGAGAAGGAAAGAAAAAAACAATATTTTAAGAATTAAAACTCAACATTAAAACTTAATGAAATGAAGTCTTAAAATATTGTAAAAAATCTGAAAGAAATTAAAATGCAACGTAAAGAAGGTCAACTCAACTGAACTCAACGAAAAACAGAAAAAAATAAATAAATATGAATACTTTAAAGGCAATAAAAAATCAGTTGAAAATCAACTTATTGGTGATTATACTAGCAGAGAATTAATCAGATCCAACAGAATTAATTTTCTTGATAAAAACTGTTGAGCCTTGAGAAGGTTAGCATTATTTTCAACTGAAAAAATAAACTGAAATTAAAATTATGTCCAAACTAATTCAAGATTAATCCAACTCCACTGAATCTCCTAACTACGTCCAGTCCAAGGAAATAATTAAAAATGAAAATAAAACCAGAGTTATTCAAAACAAAGCCCAATCAGAATTAAATCGAACACAAGAAGCAAGACCAACCTAACTCCACTCATCTAGCATACAAGAAAAAATGAAAGTCGATTAAAAACAAAAGAAGAAAACTCAAAATCAAAACTCAATAGGTCACTGAGAAGGAATGAAAAAAAAATCGAAACTTTAAGAACTGAAACTTAAAATTAAAACATTAAAGAATAGAATTAGAAATAGCAAAAAATTAAAGTGCAACACAAGCCAGCTCAATCCAACTCAACTTAGAAAAACTGAAAAAAAAATAGAAAATGTAGACAATAAAAAAACGATTAAAAATCAACCTATTGGCGATTATACTAGGCAGAAAATTAAACAGATTAACTGTTTCAACTTGTTTGATAAAAACTGTTAAGCCTTAAGAAGAGCTGAGCTGAGCTTGTTCAAAATTAATAGAAAATCAGTGCTTGAAATAATGAACAAATGTTAGTAATTTAAAAAAAATAAAAGGTAACTAACTAAAAGCTAACTAATTGACGAAAAAGTAACGTTTGTGGACTCTTTAGAAAAAAAAAGTAACTTTGAATTAATTAAAGTAACCTGATTTTCTTCTTAATGCTTCTTTATATTCTTTTTTTAGCTTCGTGGTTTCTCTTCCACAGTTATCCACTATTTCTCAATGAATCCAAGTATTTTTTTTCTGTTTCGAAATACGAAAGAGATAGTATTTTCTTTCTATTTCGAAATGCGAAAGAGACAAAGATGAGCAAAGCAAACAAGAGAAATTCGGTTCGAATATCAAGAGTGATAAGAGAACAAAAGAAAAGTCAGCGCGTTTCTTTTCTTTTAAGGATGACATCTCATTACCGCTGTCAGCTTCAGTAGAGTTCGCACTGACCCAACTTATCGCAGTAATTAACATATAATTGTTGGTAATTAATAACCATAATTTAATAAAAATAAAAAAATAACACTAATCAGCATGTTATACTCGTATTTACTTATGGTGTGAATGCTGCAGAGGTCGTATGCGAATTGTTCTAAAAGGATTCCATCAGTGCGAACCTGCTTTAGTTATCTCCTTCTTATAGTAATCAAGACGTCAAGGCTAATCTCCGACTGGGCATGACTAGTCATATTTCTTTCTTATTTTTGTAGAGTTATTTATACATTACATTTGCAAAAATAATTTCGTGAAGCAGCAAACGAGAAACATGACCAAAATTCATTCGTTACCAAAAACACCGTTTTCTGAAAATCACATTCCGAGTGAAAGCTCATTCCTCATGAGCTATTTCAGATGCACTTCAATTCTCTGGACGTATCTGATTTATTGATCTGATTTGGCTTAATTTCAAAAGTGAAATGAGTATTGTTTTGAGTTAAACTTGAACTAGTTAGATAGAGAGAATCTCTGCCTCCCGCTACTAAAAACACTCACTCACTACGGTTACGTAGCTGGGAGGTATCTCATAACATAAGGATTCGACCTTGAGAAAGCTCGCATAGTGAGTTTTTACGCGATCGTGGCGGATTCTGTCCCACCTGAGGAGGACTCTATTGAAGATCCCCACTCCCGATGAGGTGCCCGGACTGGTAGGTTAGTGACCACTCCGGGTACCACTTTCAGTTTCGTTGGCGGGCTGAAAGAAACTGGCTGAACGCGCCGCGCTTCTCGTTCGTGTCGATCGACCGCGATTCGAAACTCGAAAGTTGCGAGGTATATGCGCCGCCGGTAAAAGGTGAATGAGTTTCCTGCTCATGAGGAGGAAAGCGTTTATTAAGGTATTGTTTTTTGTTTTTCTTAATCTGCAGAAATTTCACGACCATTGTTTCGTTAACAACACATCCAGAAACAACAATCATTATTGTTATTAATCGAAGTATTTAATTGAAACACCGGCGGCGTGGCGGTCGAATATCGAAGGAATTCGAAATTCGTTCGATTTTTCTTTGGGGGATTCAGAATGCGGCGGCGGCGGCGAGCGCTTTCGATTTCGTAAAGTCAAATTTTGAATTAGATAAGCACCGTTATTTATAGTGTTAGGCATTTAGGTAGGAAACTTTCAAAATATTTTTATTACGCCCTCCAAAAAGAACAACGTTATTTGAATATGAAACAGGTGAATTAGCCCCCGTCGTTCTTTTTAGAAGATTCCGTCTCAATGGTCGATTGAAGACTTGGCAATGAGACTCCATCCATCCAGGGCGAGAATGGAATACCAATCGCGCATACCCTCGATGACAACATTGGAATTAAAAATCTGATTCGCTTATAAAACGAATAAAATTAATCGAATATTCAAGGCGGTTTCGTCGAAACAGTTATGTTTAATTTGATTGTAGTAAAACGTGAGCGCTTTTTTGTTTGCCAACGAATCGTTTGTTTGTGAGAGTTTATTTCATATTTTGTATCAGCGACTCTTTAATTTAATATATTTTAACCAGTTTCAATCAATCTTGAATAACAAAAAAAAAATCCCGCCTGCAATTCTGGAATAACAAAAGGAAACTTTTTTTTTAATAAATTTCCCCGTTGGCTTTCCATCGAAATGAAAATTATTTAAATATCTTTTAAGGCATTAGAAAAGTTGGAAAAAGCTCTGTTTATTATCGCTCAGAATAATTAACTTTTCGATTGAATCTTAGCTTGATCGCATACTTAGCTCTTTCGATTGTCTGCTCTAGAGCATTCTCAAAGTATTTCCATCTTGGTTTAAATTTAGCAATAACAAGGGATGGAGATACTCTCCGTGTGCTCTGTCAGAACGAATCGAAAACGCCATTAACTATTGTGGAAGAAGCAGAAGACGATGAAGAAGAAGCAGCAACAAACCTTTCCTGTCTATTGAAAGTTATTATAAAATACGTACAGTCGCGTGCAATAAATTCTGGTCGTTACTGATTGTTAAAGATTTGTATTTGATTTGTATTTTATGAAAAGGAAGGAAATTGACGTCTTAATTTTCATTAATGGGCATAATTTTTTTAAAAATCTAACTTATTTTCGACCTTTCTTTGGTACAATACAACAAATTTATATAAAAACTTCTAATTCTGGAAATATAAATGACGTTTTGGTTACCAGTGACGACCAAAATTTAATGCTCGCGACTGTACATAATTCTAATTGATCGGGAACTCTGTAAACTTGATACAAACGTTGACGTTTCGCTGCATGTTCAACAGCTTCTTCAAGTTTTCGCTCAAGAAAATGAAAAGAAGAAGAAACATTGTTGTCAAGGGAACTTCTTGACAACTGGTTTAGTTCCCCTGACAACGTTTCATTTTTTCTTGAAGAAGAAATCGAGCAATCAATTATACAGGGTTTCCATCAATAGTAGTTACATATTTTGCACCGTGTCATAAGTATTATTCAATTATGTCTTACATTTTACTAATTTCAACAAAATTTTGAATCAAAAAGAACTTTGAAAAGTAATAACAGAGCTGAAAAGAAACTTTGGCAAGGACCAACGGACTTTTTCTATTTCGTTTTATGTAAAGTTAAACTACTTTAGAAAAAATACGATCACGTTTTTCTGATACGAATCGCAATAATTACAAAACAAATAATGGCAAATAGATTAGGGGAAGCTGCACAAAAAAAGAAACACCTAAAGTTCTCATGACAAAAACAAAAAACGAAGTCAAAAAAAAAAAACTATGTATTAAAAACGTTTTCTTGAGGATCATTGAGAACTCTATTAGTAAGTAAGTCAACGTTTCGCTGTCCGGTCGAGATTTTATCAAGTACCACGCTTGCAAAATGTAATAAACTATTTTAATTAGTTTGAAAACAAGAAAACTAAGACGGAAAGCAGTTTTTCCTTACCCAGATTAATTTCGATGTTGCCAATTATACAAAAGTTTACACTTCATATTAGAACAATTTATTACAGTATACAAGTTGGTCAACAGTGCGTTTTCAGGCTATATTTCGATAACTACTGCACATACAAAAAATGTTTCAAGATATCATTAAACTTTTTCTTTTGTATCTTCAGTATAGTTATCGAGAGATGGACCGAAAACGCACTATTGGTACAGCCTGTATATTAACTGTATTAGAGAAGGACTTGAAAATGAAATAAAAGGCGAAACCTGTCGTAGAATAAATTTATAAAAATGGCCCCAAAGACATGAAGTTGTTTTTAATTTAATTTAATTTATTTAGGAGAGAATGGCAAACAGTAGGGAATTATATTATTAATTAACTATATTAATTTTAATTAATGCAGTCACATCAATCCAAAAAGAGTTGATTTTGGATCCATTAATATGCACAATAGGGGGCCGTTCACGAATAAAAAAGAACGCGCTCTGAGTAACACATATTCTTTCTCTCTCATGCAAATGATTCTGAATATTTTGCTTTCCATTTTAAACGCCCAAAGTGCTTTCCACACAAAATTTCTGAACGCGACCCTGCATTAAATGTAGACTCTCTGGTTATAAGTTGTTTTCCCTTTTCTTAAAACGAAGGCAAATCGGGGAACGTTGATTTTTCCATGTTGTTTGGCTTTTATCTTCCTCAATCGGACACTATTTCTAACGCACTGATTACATTAAAAGGCTGGTTCAGAAACAAAAAAAAATTATGTATATAAAACGAAATTCAAATATGACTCAATAACAATTAAGCACTCGATTTGCGTTTCAAGTTACCATTAATTAAACCAGTGGTTTCCAAACTTTAAGTTAGCACAGCCCCCATTTAAAACAGTTAATCTTGATGCCTTTCCCTTTTTCTTACGAAAATTACATTTCTGTTACATTTTTTACGCCTTTTTTTGCAACAATTAGCGCCTCTACAGGGAGGCGTTGCTACCAGTTAGGAAATCGCTGAATTAAATCAATGGTAAGAAAACCAGTGGTGTTTAAAACGAGCAACAATTTTTATTCCAACTGGAATAAACTTCAAGAAACAAACAAACGGTTCAGAGAATGATTAGTCCTTTTAATCGTTTTCACCAACTACACTTATCATCAAGTGAAATTAAATTTTTTATTTATTTTTTCCTATTTTTCTTGCTAATATTCAGTTAACTTCGGATTTGCGAATTATACTTAAAACTGAACCGAACTTAGAGAACACGCGACAAAATGTCAAAAAACTACATTCATCAACCTTGAGAAAAGATCAAAGAGTAAAGCGAAACGTCGATCAAAACAGTGTTGTCTGTGATACACACAACGAATCAAAATTATATTAAACCAAAATCATGGTGCAGTGTTTGTAGTAACGAGGGGTTGAAGGCAAGCAATTAATTATTGTTATCAACGAAGCAATTAGCTTCCTGTACTTAACCAAATTTAAACTGAAGTGCAAACGTTTTTTTTTTTTCTAATTTAAGACATTTTCAAGAAATATGGAAATGTTACGTGTGGGGCGAAAAGTAAGAAATAAGAAAATCAGAACCGTGAGTGAATAGCAGTTTCTGTAACGCGAAAATCATGACAGAAATAATATATTTTCTCCCTAGGAAGTAAAAGTGATGATGACTTACTCCCTGGGAAGATTTCATTACGTCGGTCGACACCTATGTATGTACGTTGAGCTTTCGAAGCTCTTCTCGATTTTGAAGGTAATCAATTTAAAACCGCTTTTTTCGCTGGGTTCAGCATGGCTTGCAGTACCATATTACTCGAACTTTTCATTCAAATAACAAACTTAAATTCGTTTTAAACGTCGTTCTTAATGTTGTCGAATAATAAAAGTCGACGACCGTCCCCGAAATCAATTTTGATAATCAATCAAAGCGACACTCGGATTAGTTTTTATTCCTGATGATAATTTGGATTCCTGTGACTTTCACTCCCGGTCGTGAATAAAAAAATATATACACCTCAGAAGTAAATCGACACATTTAATTATAACATACTATTTTCTTCACCAAATAGTATATCACAGATTTACAAATTTTGTTGCAAATCGTTTTGCATCGCAGCAAAAATCTCAAGCAGCCTCCGTACAGCTGTTTTAGCCCTGTTTGGGGCTTCGTCAGCAGAGACGTAGCTCGTCATTCCCACTGTTGCAATTAAAAACGCTTTGCAATAAAATTTTTAAAACTTTCCTCTCCTACTGCAATGTCAGATCAAAAAGCGATCGTAGGATGTCGCTGTTTTATCTGTTCATATAGATTTACAGATCAGTACAAATACAGAGCAACAATTAGGAAGTAAAAAAGGGAATAAAGAAAGACGGGGCGGGCAAAAACGTATTCGGAAAGCAAAAACTAACAACAGAAAGTAACGCCCATAATACCCAAATAGTTTCTTGCACATTAATTTTTCAGTCGTGATCAATTAACACACGTCTGCTAAAATCATCGTGCATTGACCATAACCTTGAATTCTTCCTTTTTATTTAAGTATGTATAGTATACCTCGAAATAAAAGTTTAAAATAGTGAGATAACCGCGCGCGTAAGCTTCAGAGAAAATAAATTAGGTCGATTCTATTTCGAGTGTCGATCGTCACATCATCGCGGTTTGATATGTATAGATACATCGCATCAATGCAAAATGCTTGATTAGATTCCAACAATGGGGCGCGATTTGCATTTCGTTCGTCATAAGTCACAAATGCCGCGGAGGAATTTTGATAACCCCGCGCCGACGATCCTTCTCCTGACGCCTTATTTTACATCTCATGAATGAAACAACAAAGAGGCGGCCAGAGACGATAAATTATGTCATTGACCTTCTTCGAATGCAATTATCTCTCCGCGTTTCCAGGATATTATGTTTGCTGCCTCGATAAGAAACTCCTTCAGCCTTCAGCGATCACATGTGTACGATATGGTAGTCCCATTTTAAATAGGTGTTTGTGGCCTGGAGGTTACGATTGGTACGTTTCAGGGAGGATAACAAAATGATTTATAACAAGGTCTTCAACACACAGCTAAGGGTAAGTTCACAACGGAACTGTGATGATAAGGCGTCAGCGGAGATTTCTAATAGCGCTGATAATCAGAAACACGTATTCAAATGCCTGTGTTCATATCCGACATTCGAGTATAAGCGCTCATATTGTAGCAATGAGAATTAAACGGGCTATTCCTCTGCGAGCAGAAAATGCCAGCTATCAACACAGCTCCATTATGGACTTACCCTAACCGTACTCCGATAGTGTTTAGGTTTAGAGTGGTTTGGAATAATCAAACCATTTAAATTAAAATGGGAACACTATAAATGAGCGCCGCAATGACATCTGCATGTTGCCAGACACACTCATAAAAAGAGGAAGATGAAGTAAGTCTTCTTCGAACTCACGAATTGGAACGGACGCTCGCGTTCAGAAACAAACCAAAAAGGGGAAGTGAGTCACTCATCACGATTATAAAAATCCGTCGCTTGCTTAGTTTATCGCCTGTGAAATGATTTAATGAACCGGCTGCAGATGTTCGAGTTGCATGTGTTCGTTTCCTTTTCCTTGAGAGAAAGAAGTACATAAATAATTCCGCTGCTTCGTTGGGATTTATTAAACGAAGAATTAAACGTTTATTGCGAGTAATGAATAGCAAACAAGAAGCGCAGTGCTTCGATGGGAGTTTTTCCTCCTGTTTTTGGGCGAGGAAGTTTCTGACGACCTTGAGTTTTGCTTACGTAAAAGCATTTTCGATTCACCTTGCACCCGGTGGCATTCAGAGTATTCGCGAAAATCACGGAGTGGCCGACACCTAGCGGAAGTTTTACGAAGGGCCCTGCAATAAGGAAAACATTGTAATGACATTTGGTAAACCTATAAAAAAAATAGGAGTATTAAACTGAAAAGTTTGTTTGCGACGCTTCTAGACTTTTGAACATAACGTTCACACAAACAAACAATATTAAAACTAACTTCTTTGTATTGAATAACATCAATGACAGATCCTTGTTTTCCTTATTAAAGCGCCATCTGTTAGGTTAAAACAAATGCTCTGATTGTGTGCAACCGGTGCAGGTGAATCGAAAACGCTATAAGCAATTCGAACGTCAAAACCATTTTATTTTTATTCTTTACGAAATAAACAATTCACCTGTTTGTAAACTTCAGCAAAAGCATTTCCTAAAGAGCTCAGCAGTATTATGACAAACGACAATCACCTCGCTCAAAATAAAGACAATAAAAGAAAGAAAAAAAAAAAAACTCTTGCGTAACATTTCACAGCCACTAATTATTCGAATGATCTGTTTGATTAGTGAAGATTTTATCGCCATTGTGCGAGCAGTAGAAAGTCGCAGGCTCAGCGCAACCATAAATCAACATGCGGGTAGGTTGGCGTACAATACATGAAACTGAAACATGTTTTTAACGCGGGCATTACTCACTCGTCGCTTCGTATCAACGCGTAATCGTATCAACATACATAATTCCGGCTGCCTTATACGAAGGAGCTGGGCGGTTCTTTGACACTGTAATCCTTTTCTCGAAAGGGGGCTTCGTCGTGTTTTCGTAATGTAATGTAATTCACGTGTGCGCGAGTTTCAAATAGGTTCAGTTTGAGAGCGCAAGATGTCATGAGAACTGTGCCGCGGATGTCGCAATTTTCACGGTGAGGACAGGACGTTGGTTGAAGTCACTGCGAACTCATTCTCATTAGTAACATACCTGTGAGGTATGTAGACACTGTAGACAATTAAAAACAAAATAAAATTGGGCTCGCAATTAACTAATTAATTAAAAGTGACGTGGATGTGAACGCGTTCACAGTTAACAAAGCTGTTACTTAACAACACGATTCGAAAGCTCCCAAATTTTTTTGCCAGTGTTAGGCGGAAAATTGAAAATAATACGAAGGGAGACCACGAATTATTGTCTCACTTCTCTTGTGATCAAGAAGAAGACATCTACTGAAGATGGCAGCCGAAATACGTGTTTCGTTTTTAAACAAGCTTTTTGTGATTAGGAGGTTAACTCCAATTTCTTTCTAATGTAGTAGTCGTCATTAACTATTTATTAATATACACAAAAAAGATTTGAGTTTTGCATCGTTCAAAATGTATTAATTTTAATCCGTAATGTTTGCTTCACTTTATTTAACGTTTGCAATATTTTAACGCAAGAGTTACGGTATCTCCCTGAACCTTGAAGGGGACCTTTCAACCTTTCAAAATGTATCACAATCAGAGTGTGGAATCACATATATTTTGATGTCATCAATGGGCGGCGGTTGCCAACCGTATTATTTTAACAGTTGATACTGTATACGGTTTCGTCTTCAGAATCGTCTGCATGCTTGCGATGGACTTTGGATATTGAACGAAGATGAAATTTCAATTCCTTTTAAATTTAGTCGTACGTGATAAAGCTCAGAAAGTTTCAAGAAGAAAGTGGAAAACATTCGAAATGAAATAGCCAAATAAAGAAAAGGAAAAAAGAAAAGAGGCAATCGCAACAGTTTGGGATAAAAAAAGATACAAGATAACAGAAGAAAGCGACTCTTCTAACAGTCGAAATGAAAATAAATAAAAATTCCTAACGACAATTATTATTACAATAAAAATAAATCAATAAAACACCAAAGTAGCTGTAGATTTAAAAATTTCTTTAAAAAATAGTTAACATTACACATTCAACATGTAACGGCAATAATTCGAAATTCACAAAAATGAGCACTAAAAGAAAGACAAGTCGCGGTATTTTCAAAACGAAATTTTCTAAAGAAAGCAAGGAAAACAAAAGACGTTTGTAATGATTTCCAGAATGTAGAAAAAGTTCTTGATTGTTTAGTATCAAAACATTTGACAAAAATGAAATAAAAGAACATTTGCGTCTTTTGGAAAAATACGATCGGAATAGAAATTGAAAACAGAAAAAATGATAACCTTGAAAAGAAGAGAAAGGAAAAGAAAAGACGATTGTCAACAAATGAAATGTAAAATAAGCGAACGGCGATCGTAATAAGTATGTAAATGAAATAAAAGAAACAATTTCAGAAAATATAGAAAATAAGCGAAAGGAGCATACTGAAACTGCTGTGAGAAATTCTCGATAATCGAGAAGAAAAAAGACAATCGCATTATATTCGAATAAAAACAAAACAATAAATAAATTAAAAAATAAACCAAAACGTTACTTTTCTATTTTTTTATAATTTTTTATAGTAGTTTTTAATCATGCTCTTTACGTCTCTAGCAACTTCCTCACTTCTGCTTCCTCTCTTGAAGCAAGAGGAACGCGCAATTTAAGTGGCGGAGGGGAAGTGAGGTAAGATTATCTGAGAATCATTGTAGAAGAAACACCGCGACGATTGGACGTTGAGATTAAGCGCCCGGCTATAATTGCGGATATACCCACCCCGTCAAGTCTCTTTTAGCATCTCAGGCACTCTCTTAAAGCCGCTCTACGGTTCAGAATTCTCAAGGCCGAAAATAAATAATTTTATAAATAAAGTATAATAAAGTTTAAACAGGCGTGCGGTTAACTGTAATTTTTTTCTTTTCTTTTAAAAAGTTGGTATTTCAAAAATCACCAAAAAATTCTCCGGAAACGCCGTTGCAATAATAAGAAAAATAGGTGCGGAGCAGGGGTTGCCACCTTTCATCATAAGTGCTGGTCACTGCTTGAAGAATAAATTAGTAAAATGGCCGCTCAAATCATCTTCAAGCATTACAACTGATTGACTCGACTAGATTGAATTTTAAGGGTTGGGATTCGGATTTAATTATTTTCTACATTTTCTGAAATTATTCATCTCTCTTTCGAAATATTGCAATTATTTACTTGCTTGTCTCGTTTTCTGTTATTTTGTTATAAAATTTATTAATCTTCGTTCCTTTTTCTCTCTGTGTTCTTTCCTTTTCATTTTCTAATTAGGTTCATTTTGGCAAGAGACACAACTGTTCTTCTTTGTTTTTTTTTTTTTTTTTTTGATGTCATTAAATAATCAAAAAATGTTCTATCTTTGGCGAATAATTTTGTTTTGCTTTTCTTTTTTACTTTGCTCGTCCTGGCTTGTTTTTTTTTCTTGAGTGAATTCTTGTTTAATACTAATTAATTTTTCAAGGAATCTCAAAACAATAACTGATTTTGAGTTTTCGTTTTTAATAATATTTTAATAATATTTTTTAAATATATTTTAATAATATTGATAGTCATAGTTTTTTTTTACTATCGCCGGGAATTTTTCGTTTTCAATTATTCATCATTTAACCATCACCATTCATCACTTTTTAGAAATTAAACGAACATAATTTTTCTTTTCTTTTTGATTGTTTAACATGTTCCTTTTACTGTGTATTCTTTTTAAGAAATGTTTAATCTTTTTTTTTTACTTAGGCCCGATTTAATAATCGAACTCGAGGAGACTCTCAAATAAAAGTCACAGTCATGTGTCCAAAAAGAAGCGAAAACGTAATTATTTGTAATCAGAATGTGACTTTTATTTATAAAGTCTCCTTCAGTTCGATTATGAAACCGGGCCTCGCCGTTTCAACGCGCAAGAGAAATTTTATTTTTCTACAAAACGCCAGCATTTTATAACCAAAATATTTTGTTAAAAACTCATGCGATTTTGAAGATCGTACTTACATCTTGCCAACTGATAAAAAATCGTACAGTTTTGTTGGTTTTAACATAAACTTCAAATAGCGCTATCTGTGAATGCAAGTGTCACCTAAATTACCAAAACGAAAATTAGTATACGGAGTCCTTGAGGTCCAACGAAACATGGCGGTTGTGTACCCTATGCACACTTGCGGAGAAAAACAATTGCATTGTTTTCTTTTTTTTGTATTGTAAATTGTCTTTTTTTGTGTTGTAAATTTTTTTTTTTTGTATTCTAAATTGATTTTCGACCTGTCAGAGTAGAAATTATTGGAGCTGTCATGTGTCACATTACTATTATAACTCCCAGTACATACGGCTTTTATTATAACCCCCAAACTTCAAGCCCCAGTTTTCTTTTGTCTACAGTTGTACACACAGTTAAATCTACAAATAAAATTTTGATGAAGGAAAACATTTGTCACAGATCACTTCAGCAATTTATTTATTTACTTGACAGTACATGAACTGACGACTGCTTGATGTTGTAGGGCACGACATAAATAAGTTTACAC
Organism: Prosopocoilus inquinatus; assembly: GCA_036172665.1. Lineage (NCBI taxonomy): Eukaryota > Metazoa > Arthropoda > Insecta > Coleoptera > Lucanidae > Prosopocoilus > Prosopocoilus inquinatus. Next base: position 11,482,645 of record CM069879.1, read on the forward strand.
TTCTACGGCATACCTTTATCAAAAATTTATTTGGACGAATGGTATTATTGTGCTTGCTAGCTTCACGAAATAAATTAAAAATCTTCACGTCTGTCGATTTCGACCGATTTTCGAATAATTTTCGCTCCACCCGCCCACTTCCAAAACTGTGCTCCGCACAGATTTCGAGCTCCTTTATTGAGCACAACGCAGATGTTAATTATTATCTAACGCAATTAAGCGTTCAGAAAAATAGATTAACTGGCGTGCATTCGTTTATATAACGGCCAGCCACGTTTCTATCTATCTATGTACCTGGGCTCGTCGATCTGGGCCACTTCGGACCGCACAGAGCAAAGCAACAAAAAAAAAATGGGTTTTCGCAGAAGAAAGGCAAATTACGCCTCAGATTACGTAACCCGGTCAGTATACATATATATTTTTTTTCGTGCAACTAATGTGATCCGAATAGAATCTGGATCGTAGAAAGTAAACGCGGATGGATGTCTTCAGGTGTACGCCTTGAAGAATTCGGGGCGCATTATTCAAAAGTACACACAATGCACAACATGCTTACGCATACCCTGTTTATACAATATATATATATATTTTTATTTACGATGTGCAATGGGGAAAGTTAAACTGATGATGTCAATAATTGGGAGACCTAATTATACAGTGCGTCTACGTAAGTTGGTAGCATATGGAAAATTATTTTATTATTAATTTTACGAAACCAGTTTCTGTTTATAAAAAGTCCTGCTTTATGTAAACCATTCCAATTTGAGGAGGTATTAGATAAAAGCTAGTCAAAATTAATAAAAAAAAATACATTTAACTTTGCACATTTTACTAATGAAATAAATTCAGAAAAAAAAATGTATAAGCATTTCTTTTCCTAACCTTCATGTGGCAGCAGCACTTTGATGATTTCATCGACATTAAAAAGGTTTTTACCGTTGTGCAAAATTATTTTATAACAAACCTCGTATATGACTGATAAATTTAAAATGTAAATGTGATTTCATTACTTTTTACAAACACTATAAAATTATTAACAAAATAGTTTTCCATGTGCTACAAACTAAAGCAGACATACTGACTGTACAATGCATTTTTATTACTAAGACAAAAAAGATTTTAAGTAAATCGACAGACAATCGTCTACAAGATTTTATTTATTGAAATTAAAAGAGAGAGAGTGAGAGAGAGTGTTTCAAACTAGGTTTAAAGAATCTGATTCAAGCTACTAACAACTTCCCACTTAAATGGCCAACGTCTCGTTTTAACCTAATGTAATATCCACGCAAGCAAGCCTCATTCTTTCAAATCCATTATAAAGCGAGGAAGCAGGCAATTAGTTTGTCGATAACACTCGAGAATTCCCATCGATTAGCATTAGGGCCACGTTCTTTAATTATGTGCATCGAAAACTTCGTAATGACTGGATTTCGATTCTCTAATTACCATGCCATTGAATTCTATACGCGCGTAAGCATGTTGTATCGGCAATAAATTCAATCCAATGCAATACACAACGTAAGCGATGTTATTTATTTTAATTTTTCTTTTTTTTTCTAAATGCAGGGGGACTTGAGTCGTGATTTTTTTAACTATAAATAATATTGGGAACACTAGCGTGTTTACAACAACTTATGCCCCACGCCCTTCTCCACTGAGCCGAGCCGCTCGGAGACCACAGCACTTGCCGCCACTCATTTTAAAATTAAAACATTTTAAAGTCTTGTGATGGCAGTAAATGAAACTGTAACTTTTAACATTTCACACTTGCTTCTACTCTTTCATAACGGCCGTTACTTAAGTAATTAATTACAACACATTAGGATGAATTTAGATATTATTAAGAGGCGGGACGCAACAGCTTGCAACCGCTTGCATGCATGCCGTTAATAAAACTCGCGATTGTAAACAAACTTTTAAATGCATAGTGTTTAAATCGCTCCGATTTCTTAACGCTCCGTGTGATACATAATAAAAATAAAAATAAAAAGGTAGTGTTTTGCAATCCCGTGTTGTGGTACAGCCAGGTCAGCCGGCAGCATTAAAAGAAAGAAGTCCGTCGACAAAACTTGTTGCAAATTGAATACGAACTATGCGGCCTAATTAAATTTTACGGTTCTACACTGATTTACATTTTGCACATTATGCAACGGCTCACGTCGACTCCCCTGTGTATGAGGAGAGTTGGTCGGTTTTCTGTTCGGTCAGTCAGTCTCATTGCTCAATTGCAGAGGAGAAAAATTTTAAGTATTAGAAACTAACCGACTGCTCCGCGAGTGTTGCGGTCTGATAGCAGCAACATATTTAAGAACTTTCAAAACATTAGAGCGATTTTTCATCGATAATTTCTTTTGCTCGCCGGCGAGATAATGGAGAGAAATTTGGCTTGGGTTTCGCGCTCCTTGGACAAGAAACTACTTTAACATAACAGGTGACTTAACAGACCTTGAAAACTTTTGCTTATTACGTGAGGTTTACGTTTTTATACCTGTTTGACCTTGAATCTAATTCTAATAATGTAATTATATTATTTTTCATGCTGATTAATTAATAATCTCTCAATCATTCGGGTCATGTTCATTTCAAACTACTTAATAACGATCGAAAATCGCTAAACTCTGGAAAAGCGCAGACAGTTCTAGACAAGTCAATCAACTGTGTTAAATGGGTTGCCTATACGTTAGAAAACAACAAAAATACTTAATCTGATTCCCCATTCGATGGTAAATTTTATCGATCTAATGAGAAATTTACCATCGGATGGGGAATCAAGTTTTTTATTTTTGTTGTTTTCTAACGTATAGGCAACCCACATAACACTTTTCTCGAGCCTTCAAGTTACATTTTTTTTTCATTATTTTAAATTAAGGGAAAAAAAATTAGAAACTGCCTTCGGTTATGTAAAATGTCTCCTTTTCTTGTCATTAAAAAATTTATAGATCATAAAAAAAAAATCCCCCGTCCCTAAATGTCTTCAAAATTCTTCAGGATATGAAAGTTTTCCTAAAGGTAGCAACATTAATAGAGTTAAACCCCTTGTCTAGTGCAGCTAGTCTTTTGAAACAGAAATTCCTTGCAAGTTGATCACAAATTCCCGTTTTCTTTATCAAAACTTCCTTTTTGCAAAATGGAATTTAATCCTTTTCAATTTAAAATTACCAAACATTTCCCTTTTCTGGCACGACATTAAGCATCCCTAAACGAAAGATCTCTTGGATTGGCAACACCGCTCTCATCCACACTTTTTGCCTCAATTTCATCAAGTCAATCCTCCTCTTACTTTCATTTTAGCTGGCCTTCGTGTTCGCAATGTGGAATTTAATTTTAGCAAAGAAGAAAATGAATTTGTTTCTTTTTTTCTCACGAGGACACTCTTACTAGGCTGCATCAGGTTCTCAACAGCTCGAATTTTATTTTCGTCGCCTTCATCGATTTCTTCGGTTGCAAGTGAGCTTGCATGAAACATTTTAACCCCCCCCCCCTCACTCACTCTTAACAAATGGAGACGAGTCATGTACGACTGACTGCGGAAATCCACACTTCATCTTCGCTGCGCTGGCGGCGGCATAGGAGTTTCTAGTTCTGCTGTGCTTTATTAACGACTCGAAGTGGTACGTTGTGGGGTGACCTTTACAGCCCTACGGCCACTCTACGTCGCAATTCAACGCTTTTGCTTTCTTAAACATTTCGACTCCTAAGATTTTAATTGCAACAAGAGTTAGTTTCGCCCCAAAGGGCCGAAGCTCAAGGAAGTTTCAATAGTTTTCTAAGATACGACAAACTTGGCGCGCAAGTCCTGGGACAGTGTTTCGAGATGCGTTTACGCCAAGCTGCAATAAGTCACGGCATGCATAATTCATCAAGCGAGGAACTCCCAACATATTCGCGCCAATTTGAATATCAAATATCTCACGTCGCAGCTAGAGACAGATGTTAGAAACTCTTGGTTTCGTCGACGCAACCAACGTCCAGATAAGACAGGAGTATGTTAAGCGCGCCGATGAATACTTAACTTATTCACTGCATAAAATGAATAAGTAATCCTTTTTTCTTTCTTTTGTGCTGTTGAAGTTTGCAGACTTTTATTTGATTGTCGTTTTATGCAACCGTTTCGTTTTCTGGTGTTGTTAAAGACTGAAGATTGAAAACTTTTAATTAAATGTCGTTTTATGCAATAGTTCTGAATTCTCGTGATGTTGAAGACTAAAGACTTTTAATTAATTGATTGTCGTCTTGTGCCGGCGCTTCTTTTTCGTTTTAATTTGATTTATGTAATGATTTTTGCGAAATCAACTCACACTGAATCTCGTTCGAGTTTCAAGTAATCTTTACGCTGCGCTGGTTTTAATGTAGCACCGATTTCTTTCGCGGTTACGTAAAGGCGCGTTCCACTCGAGCGCGCTCTTGAACCACCACATCTATAATTGGGGGCGGGCGGGCGGTCGCATTCGCTTAGATGTTGCATCAGATTACGCATCATCATCGTTTTTGTTTGCCCCCGTAGATTTCGCAAGTCGGTGAGATGACCGTAAGCTAGCGCGCGCCCCCTCCCCACCAGACAGAAATGTTAAGATGGTTAGGACCTCGCAAGATCCGCGGTTCCTCAGCTGTCCAACAAGACGTCACCGATGATCCACTTGCGGCCATCCAACCCGAAACGGAAACCAAGCAGATCTACTCTGTCAGCAGGTCAGTCTACTTGCCGAGGGTCGCGCTCAGGATTTCTGGGGATGCGGGTGGTTCTATACCCTCTGAACGAGGGTGAGTAAATTCAACCTGCATGGCTTTGGTGATGGTGGTGGTGGCGGCGGTTAGTGCACGTCCACCTAGTAAAATAATTCCTGTTTCTCTTTCAGAATAAACCCACTCTACAGCGAGGAGAATTTTGCCCCGCCCCCGAAAACCAGCGGTTCGAAATGTGCGTCGCCGGTCAAAATCATACGAAACTCTTCGAGACAAAGCACGCCCCCATCTACTGGAAAGTCTACTTCGTCTGGCTACGGCGGAAGCCACGGTGACAGCATTCCGGAAGCGAACGTAAAGCTACGTGACGACGCCGTCTCGATTCTAGAACAGAACGGCAACTACGTCAAGTCGATTAAAGTCGAGACTCACAAGAAGAAGATCGGCAAGGTAGCCTCCACGTTCCTATCGCCAGGTTCTTCGGCGGCGGGGACACTTACGACGATTCCGGAAGGCCGAATCGACTTCACCATCCCCCGACCGATTTGGCCCAAACTGGACAGGAGTGCCGGCGATTTGAAAAAGCTCGAAGTTTACGATTCGTTAGTAGACGAGGAGGTTCTACTTTACACCAGCCCCAACAGTAATAAAACCATCAACGGCGATATCGAGGAGCAAGAAGAACAAACGCTTAAAGACGTCCTCATCGAACTCCTGAACAACATCAACGAAACCATGGAAGGCAACAAGGGAACGTCGTCCGCCGAAGAAATGCTGAAGTACGTCAATGCCAAGATCGCCTTGAGCGTGGAGGCCTTGAAGAACGCGACCGAGGAGGAGATGCGCAAGTTCTGCGTCAACCTCAGCAACTCCAAGAACATCAACTCGGTGATCAGGGCGTTCAGCAACTGCTCGACCAGCGGCAACTCCAGCCAGAGCAGCGCGCGCCTGAGGACCCTCTCGTCCGAAACCGAAGACATCTACCAGATTCCGTCGGGCTCCTCCAGCAGTGGCTTTAGTGATTCGGTGAAGCACGCCGCGGACATCGGTCAATTGCCGGTTTTCGTGCACGAGGATCTCTCCAGTGTTCCGAACGGTGTTAGGAACGCGATGATTTACGGGACGCTCTGTCGGGTGAACTTGAAGGCGGGAGGCGGCGGCGGCAACGAGAAACTAGTCGAAAACAGGGACAAGAGTGGTGCTGTGCAACCCAAGAAAAGTTTGCTGCAGGCGGCGAACGACTGCAAGCCGAGCGTGTGGGAGCAGTATTATGGCGTCAACGCGATTCCGAAAGGGATGGCGGTCGAAGATAATTACATCCCCAAACCGACGGACGTACCCATATTCGTAAGAATCTTTTTCGTTCTTTATACATAATATATTTTCGATGAAAAGTTGATAATGAGTTGCAATTTGCAAACGCTTGGGTTTTTAAATTTAATCCGAAAGGTCCTAATTAAAAAGAGCAAATGAAAAAACCGTCCCATTTCTAGTTGAAACCAAAAATTTAGATAAAAGAGGAAATGACTTTCGATTTTCAAAAACTAGCACTAACATTGTACCAGGGGGTATTCCCAACTATTTTCAAACGTCGTGATCCCTAATTAACCAGCCTTTACAGGTCCATCGCCTCATTTTCAAGTTTTCAGAATCTCCTTGGGGGACATTATCTAGTCTGTCCCAATCAACCAACTTCTACGAATCCATCGCCCCATTTTCAAATTTTGGGGGACATTATCGAGTCCGTCTCAATCAAGCAACTTCTACGAATCCATCGTCCCTTTTTCAAATTTTATTTTGGGGGACATTTTGTAGTCCGTCCCAATCAACCAACTTCTACGAATCCATTTTTTTAATTTTGGGGGGACATTACCGAGTCCGTTCCAATCAACCAACCTCTACAGGTCCGTCGCCCCTTTTTCAATGTTATCGAGTCCGTACCAATCAACCAAGCTTTACAGGTCCGTCGTCCCTTTTTCAAGTCCTCAACGTCTTCTTGGGGGGGGGGGGCATTACCGAGTCCGTTGGCACTCCTATCTTATTTTTTGAAATCCTCAACGTGTTCTTGGGGGCATTATCGAGTCCGTTTGGTACTCCCATCTTACATAGTTAATTTGTTCGTCTTCTTCCACAACTTGGCAAGAAGAACTGACCAAGAAAAATATCGTACCCTGGTAATGAGAGTTGTACACATGCGTCTGAAATCTGTGATCCACGATCTTACGTCGATTGGGGGTTGGTGATGTCAGGGCTGGGATTTCTGTTGACATCAATGGCAGAAAGTTGAATTATGTGCTTTCCTAATATCATGATTATGGTTGCCAATGATTAGCACTGCCATGTGTATTCTTTTTAAGTTGGTTTTTTAACCCTGCCATCACAAGCCACGGTAGGAATTCCGTCACACCGACAGATGTCGACTTCTTCTTTTTCTTCTTCCACAATTTGACAAGCAATTCCATCGTCTATCATATTGGCAGACTCTGACTTCTTCTTCTTATTTCATAACTTGACAATGAAAAAAAAAACGCGTCTGTGTTCGGTTTGAATTATTTCAAATATTGAAATCTCTCTAATAATAACGACAATAATCTTGAGAACCGAAGACGTGTTTTACGATTATTGGTTTCGCGTGTCCTTCCTGCGCTGGTGTTGTTTATTGCAGGTCAAGTTTACAAGTCACATAAATTAGACGAGCGGCTTCGATGACACATTTTCTAAATTTATTCAAAGCGAGAGTGTCCCGGCCGAAGGAAAGTTGCTCCTACGACTTACCATTTCGACGATTCTATTGGCGTGCGCGTGAGGTCACCTCAAAGATCCTTCTTCCTTTGTCTAAACAGCAATAATTTCGCCGGCGTTGTTTTCCTCGGCTTGAACTTTAAATTCCACGCTTCTTTTCTTTTTTTTTTGTTGGTCTTGTTGGGTGGCTTCTTAATGTGCCGCGACACCATGAATTATTTATTTATTTATTTGTGTACCGTGTGACCAAGCGACCTTGACATACAATGCAGTTAATTTTAATTCTTTTCTTATTTTTTGCTTTCGGATGTGATTATGGAAGTGATTTCGTATTATGAGCTGGCCAGCAAACCATGATGAATGGGAGCCTAGTTACAACATTCGGTTGTTAATCGCAGGAAATTTAATTAGGCGTTTCGCATGCGCCGCCGCCGCTGCAAAGTGTGTGTGTGTGTGGTAATCGTGTCTTGGGATGATGGAAGTTTCACACTGCCTTGTATTATTATTGCCCAAAAAATGCAGAGAAAGCGCTCGCTGCCTGCGTTTAATGTTCAGAAGAGAACGTTGTTTCTAACAACAACCATGAGAAAGAAGTCGACTATTAAATGAATGCAATTGTCTTAAAATCTAAGCACAGGGGCGGACTAACAATAAAAAAAAAGCATGAGCATGGAGGTTACATACATATGTACATCAAGATGAATGCACATAAGAATCGAGTATGCATAAGCCAGAGGGATTATGATGATTATGTCCAAGAAATATTTAATCCTGCACGTGTATTCTACAAGGAGCTTTTTATTTATTTTTGTAATAATCTAGAATGTTCAGGAGGAATTTATTAAAAGTAAAAGCGTTTCGTTTAGGTGCTCGCACTCATTTATCAGTATCAGTCATCCACATACTGTGCCGTAATAATGAGGGCCGCTTATGTAACAACGCACGCCAAGTGTCCTGAAACTTAAATATCACGCGCATTATTATAGCAAATTAAAGTAAATAAAGTAATTGACGGGATGATCCACAAACGATTTTCAGATGGGCGCTAATAATACGACGGATGGAAATCAAATAAATTACACGCCCTCGAGCTTCTCGCTTTATTTGTTAAATAACGTTCGGCTCAGTTTCGCTTGTTCTTGAAGTTGCTTGCTTTTGCAATGTTGTTTGTGTCCGTCGATAAGTGAGTTAATTATTTAAATTGTGCCCCGTGGTTCTAATAAGTTAGCAGTAATTATAGTGCAATTTTGTGGATCTGTACGTTTGGTAAGAGTGTTGGAGACTTGTTAAGAGACTTGGTTTCTTCCAGTTTGAAGTAAATGAAGTCAATTTCTTATTTCCTTGTTTTACATCTTCCAATTCATTCGGTTAATTAAAACCAAAAGAACTGAAAGCTGAAAAGACAAGCGACGGAAATGAAGTTCATTCTGTATATAAAAAAAATGTTGTAAAACTAACTGGGTCTAGGACAATTCGCCATCGCCGATTTGTCGTCGCCAATTTACCGTCGCCGATTCGTCGTAGGTACAATTCACTGCTGGAAAACTCGCCGTCGGTAAATTCGCCGTCAGCGATTAAAGTTTTAAGTCCAGGTACATATCCATATAATAATATACCGATAATTATACGTAAATAAAATAAAGAAGTTAATATAATTAATGGAAAATAAAATAATTTGTTATTAATTAAATGTGATACATAGATAAAGAAACAGATAAAAAAATTTGGTCTTCCAGGAAGTATTTCTTATTCTTCAAGGTGTTCGTAAAATCCCTCCAATTCTTCTTTTTTACATTTTCAGATTCTGCTCAAAATCATATTGATTTTCATATCAATCAAAATCACTACACATCAAAAGTCGACTGCTTTCAAAATATTGATTCATGAAAGCTCGTCATTTAAAATTATAAATTGAAAAAGGGGTTCCATTAAAAAAAAAAAATAGAATTATGATTATGTGTACGTACAGCACCAATTTGTCCGTAATTTTGTGTCTTACGGTGGTCGCACTGTATTTAGGAATATATTTTAACTTGAAATAGAAAAACAATAGTAAAGTCCATTTTAATTTACTTGAAACGTACTGAAATTATAGTTATTTTCTTCAATTCGTAGGTATAACTTGGATATTATCTAAAATGGTCAGAAAGTGTTTTAAAGCTTATCAAGCTAAATAAAACAGTAACATGGGACGGCGAATTGGGCGGACGGTAAATTGGATCGACGACGAATTGGCGACGGTGAATCGGTGACAGCGAGTTGGCGACGGCGAATCGTCCCATCCCCAAACTAACAGGACGCCAGAGCAGTGCGCGATTAATTAAGTTGTATTCATTTGTGATTAGTAAAGTAAATTCGTTCTCATCAAAGCAAGTAGCGAGAAAAACAAACTCTTAATCTGATGCACCTAATTAATATATCATCGATATCAGCAGGCCACGAGGAATAAAATCAATATACAGAGTAACGCTTTTTGCTGGATTAATTATTTTGCATTTGTTATTTTATTATAGAATTGAATAATTTTTAAGAATCCTCTCATCTACTGTTTAAACTACAGACAATAATGTTTTTTTTTCCTTGCCGGATTTAGACGGAATCTACAAGAACATTTTTTCTTCTTCGCTGCGTTTCGACATCTGACATTAACATCAGTTTTGTACACGCAGAATCAATCACAGTCAATGAGAGAGAAAGTCGTGCAAACTTAACAAATACTCATCGACCAGAGAGCTCTTTTAAAATCAACACAAAAAAAAAAAATCTGCCATTAATATTAATAGGAAGTCGAAACTTACACCTCGTGTATTCGTTGAATAATGCAATGGTTCGCTCTTAATTTATTATACCGACTACCGAACGTAATTTTTTTTATCTGTCGCGTTTCTTATTCCATTCCACAACACAAAAGCAGCAAGCACCTCGCCTACCTACACACGCATTTATAAGTATAATACTTAACAGCGTGGTGAGTTTCTCTCATGTATGTTGTACCTTACATAATTTACGATACGTAATTATATGTATTAATGAAGCTGATGCGCGCGTTGTGTTCAAGTCGTTCCGTTTTGTACAGCCAACCATAAATAATAATAATAAGGAAGGAGGTCGGTTTTACTTCGCTACTTATTATCATTGTTGTTACAGTTTTTTTTACCGCACGGAATGACCACCGCTTTCTTTGTTGCTGTTGCTGTGTTTACTATTGAATTTAATGTGCCGTTTATTATATATTAAATTATGTAATAGAGCGGGCGCGCCTTTCTCGAAATATTTAGGGTACTCTCGTTCGGGTGTCGATTTTATATAATCGCCGTTTTGCATTTTGCAAGAAGCTTTCGAGAATGTTTTCGTAAACGAATCGGAATTTATCAAAATATACATGTACACAAACATATGAACGTTGAGTGTAGAGTTAGTTAGTTAGTTAGAGCAAGTAGCAAGTGGAATATTTCATATTTACTCCAATGCCCCAAAGAAATAAAAGTAGATGCAAACGCGCGCCGGTATAAATCTGACCCAAATACATACATCTTAAGAAGTATATATACTATCACAACGGCACTATTTTACAATATACCTAATAATCTAGCGGCCAAATATGGCGAGCGTTAATAAACAAACACCGTCTGCATAAATGAAGTGGGCGACGCTCATCTTTCAAGTCGAGGGACCTTTATTAAAAATTATGCTAATAAGAATCGATCGCCTTGTCCTTACCACATGTGACATTCAGAACGTCGAAATAAATAAAAACATGAAAATGAAAACGTATTTCAAATGACAATAAATTAAAAAAGAAAATCGAAGTTATCATATCGATCCTTCATTTAATCCTGTATCCCACGTGGACTGTCCACAATCCACAACGTACCACCAACCAATTCCTTAATAACGCTTGGATGAATTCCTAAAACTTTTGTTGGACGTTAGCGTGAGAAATTAGTGCCGCCGTATTTCTGCTAAGCATGTATATACCTGTCCAACTTTCATGCCACAGTAAAGAATCAATAGGTAGTAACGCGGGCGTTCGGAACGTGCATGCAACTGCGAGAAATATTTTAATGTTATCTCATGCTGAACGGTTAAACGCCGTTCTCTTTCGCGTATTGACATTTGAACCCCTGTTTCAGCTGTCGCTCTCGAAATTGATCTCGTGCTTTCATTCACATATCGACACACGGCCGAGTGGTCTGGTGGCGTCACCTAATATATCGTTCACTGTGTTTCATGCAGACTTGGTCACGTGGGATACATTCAGTTATGAAGACCCTGTGTAATTGCAAGTTTTGTTGGTAGGAATTTGCAGAAGAAATAGGTTCACAGTACAAAAATAAGGGTCTAGGACAATTCGCCATCGCCGTTTTGTCGTCGCCAATTCACCGTCGCCGATTCGTCGTAGGTACAATTCACCGCCGGAAAACTCGCCGTCGGTAAATTCGCCGTCAGCGATTAAAGTTTTAAGTCCAGATACATATCCAAATAATAATATACCGATAATTATACGTAAATAAAATAAAGAAGTTAACATAATTAATGGAAAATAAAATAATTTGTTATTAATTAAATGTGATACATAGATAAAGAAACAGATAAAAAAATTTGGTCTTCCAGGAAGTATTTCTTATTCTTCAGGGTGTTCGTAAAATCCCTCCAATTCTTCTTTTTTATATTTTCAGATTCTGTTCAATATCATATTGATTTTTATTTATTGATTTAAAGCAGTAACATGGGACGGCGAATTGGGCGGACGGTAAATTGGATCGACCACGAATTGGTTCTACGACGAATTGGCGTCGGTGAATCGGCGACGGCGAGTTGGCGACGGTGAATCGTCCCATCCCCCAAAAATAAACAAAGTATGTAAATGAGTAAATATTCGGACGGTCCAGGAAGCACGTTATTAAAGAAAAGCGACCGGCTTGGTGGAGTGGATTATGAAATAATTACACCCAGGTGTACTCGTACTATGCATTAAAGTAAATAAAGTACGCCTATTGCAAATGGACCAGAAATGGCAAGCAAGTCTAATACAGCTTCCTTTTTACGGTTCGCAGCTTGAAGGTATTGTGGGCCGATGCGATGGCTACGTGACTCATTCTGCTGGATGCAAAGCCTCTTGTAATTTACAAAAGTTCTAGGGTTTGAGATCAATCCTTAATCGCCATCGATTACCTGCCCAAAAAGAAAAGAAAGAAAAATGTACCACTAAAAATAGGATTAAAATTATCTACGTATAGAAGATTTGATCATGAAACCAAAAAATCGTCTTACGAAGGTCTTGAACGAGATAAGCAATTGCTTATTGCTTTCTGAGGGCGCTCGGAGTATTCATTTTAAGTCTATAATCACTAGAAGATATTGCTTTTAATCAAGAACATTAGATTAGTTTATATGACCGGAAGCTAGTTTTCCCTTCTTCCTTCGTCTTCCATTTTATAACGATTTGGGTATGTATGGAGATATTTATTGAGTGGAGCACGTCATTGTCCTGGGAAACTATTAAAAATGAAGAATTTATGTAGCTTTCAATTTAGCTATAATTGGGGCGGATTAGAGTGACCATTATGCTCTAGTATAGTTTGGTTTTCAGTCCTACCATCAACGACAACGCAATTTCAGGCAGCACTTTTCAGTATTGTCAGGAAAACTAGAGTTTCGAATAGCATTAAATTATAATCAGGAAAAATAGAGTTTCGAATAGGATTAAATTATAATCAGGGCCGGACTCCAATTTATGTGTTAAAATAAATCGGCCCTGTAGCTTTGGTCTTCACTCCGGGCTTCAAAATCCAGGAGCAAAATTAAATTTAATAACAAACAAGTCTGTTAACTGGGTTGCCTACATCAAGGTTTTCTGTTTTGCTGAAACAAAGTAATTTATTATTTCTTTCGTTTAAGAAATAATAAATTACTTTGTTTCAGCAAAACAGAAAACCTTTATGTAGGCAACCCAGTTAACGCGGTCGTTTGCACGGTTGCCTACAAAGAACAATTTGCAATTTTCTTAATTTCTTTTTTATATTCAAAACAGTTTCCATATTCTCTTTTAATTTTAGAAAGCCCATCAAGCATGGCGAAAACTACAACTACAACGATCTCTAATCATTTCAAGCTACAACTTTTCTTGAGGCATGAGAAATGATGGCATTGGAGCTAAAACATAGCTTCAGCCAAAGCTGTAAATATCAACTGATTTCAACCGTTCTGAAGACATAAAGTTCCTTTTGCAACATGAAGAAAAAAAAACAAATTTGTTGCAAAATTCAAGCCACAGCTTATTGTGTAGATCAAACACGGCCATGCAATTTCAAGCCATAATAATTTCACTGTCCAGATCAGGTTTGACAAAGCTTGTGGCGAAGATCGCCATTTACGAACTTTAATCATCTCAAGATATAATTTTTTTTATCGTTAATGCTTGGTAATCTAAGACTTAGCTTCACTCTACAGATCTTGTCAAAGTGAAGCCAAAGCTGCAATTTCCAACTACCTTGAGCCGTTCTCAAGACATAGAAGTTTTGTTTTGCAACATCAAAAAAAAACTAGTTTGAGGCAAAATTCAAGCCATAGCTTCACTGTTTCGATCAAGCATGGCGAAGCTAAAGACGAAGACCGCAACTTACGATTTCTAAAGTGCAAAATATGTAACATGCAATCAGAAAAACAAGTTTGATGCAGATTCAAGCCATAGCTTCACCGTCCAGGCCAAGCTTGACAAACCTTAGGGCAAAAACGCAATTGATGAACTTTGAATCATCTCAAGATTTAGATTTTCTAATCGTTGAAGCTTGGAAATCTTAAGACATAGCTTTACGCTACAGATCTTGCCAGGGCGAAGCCTAGGCCACACATTTCAAAGAGATAAACACAGAAACAAATATTCAAATATTTGCGATCTATTTGAAAAGAATTCGTTCGTTTTGGGAACATTTTGGCTAAATTTTTAGAGGATTTATGAAAGAAATTGGTTTACCGTTCAAGTTATTTGTTATCCTTTCTTTGATTTTTCTTTTGATTTCTTCCCTAACCATATTTTCAAAAAAATTATATACGTTTTGCTTGTATTCTTCCCTCCATTGATGTGGTTGCGTTTCAAGCTTAGTTTCTTCGATGCATTTTCTGTTCTGTCAACAACTCCTCGACCACTCATTTTCCTCATTGCACTTTGATTTAAAACGTGTCAATTGTATTTGGGGTTTCTTTTTATAAACAGTTAACTAATAAAATACCTGTAACTGTTTGTTGAAAAATAATAAATTGACGTCTGTTTTAATAAAAAGGAAAATACAATAGAGTCATAGCGCAGGCAACCCATTAAACACTGTCGTCTGTGTGGTTGCCTGCACTAACTTTCGTCTTGCTGGAAAAGCGATGAACACGTTCACGATTCACTAAAATTTCCTTATATTTTTTTTTTAATATTGAATACAGTTTTCCATGTTTTCCTCATTAAAAAAAAACAAATTTATACTTTTGGTAGATGTAAATACAAGAGTTGCTAATTTAAGTAATGTCACTCACATTAATGCAGAGGAAAAATTAAATTACTCTCAAAATTAGAGAAATAATTAATGAAAGTACAAACAATTATTAATGGAATAACTATGATTTATGAATGGATTTGGCAAATAATTTCCAGACATCGGTAAGTCATATTACAGCTAACTTATTTGATGTACCTAAACAGAACTAAGCCAGAACTAATAGATCTGTAAACTATTGACCGATTTGGAAATTGATCAAGAAGGAACTTGGTTAACTTTCTTGCTTAAGGGAGAAATTATGTTTACGACAGAATTTCCAAGAACTATCATGCATTTCAAATGAGCAAAACTACTCATGTGAGACTATACGGTTTCCTTATTCAATCCACTTTAATTCATTGATTTAACGAAGCTGTTTACAGTGAAATTACGCCATATCCTAATTAATTATAACTACATCCAGCTAACAACACGTATACCTCAGAAAACACGATTGCTCATTTTTATTTAGCGAGCAAACCGCGGAAGTATTTTCTATTTATTTATTTAACCATCTCTCACGCTGACGATTTATTACAGCATTTCAGTTTCGGTATACATACGTACAATAAAATCAGCCAAAGCAAACGTTTCTTAATTACGTCGTAAAAGCTCAATTAACAACGCCATCGCCAAATGCATGCCTAATAAATTATGACTCTTGATTATTTCGGAAGTAACTTTCTACTTTAAGAAATTCACACCGGCGCAAATAAATTGGTTTTTAATTGCATCTCAATAATTAATCCAAGTTAAAGTGGCCTATTAGATTTACATAGCCGTATCAGGCGCAGGCGAGTGTTGGAAAAAGGAAAAAGGAAGAGCGCGTGCGGGTTTAATTAAGATGGTTTAACGGCTTTAATAGGGTCGTGCCTTCGTGATGTAATTTGTTAACTAATAAGTTAAATGCGAGGCAGGTATAACCGGAAGCAAGCTAAAGTGTTTTACTGACGGGCTTCGTTAGAAAAGCCTCCATTATTAAAAATCAACGTGAATCTGAAGCGTTCGGTAACGAAAAAAAAATTTACCAAGTAATAATCAGTAGGCGGAACGAAACAGGGGCAAGGCACGTCTTCGTTTGATAAACTCTTTTATGTCAAGGTGCGGAGACGTAATACTCGCTGCGACTTGTTAGCAATGTCATAATAATAACCAAGTCGACGACGCTATTTAACATTCATCGATGAAGAGGGAGGGATTTTCAAGATTATCTTTCGGGCGGATCTGCGTTTATAGCAAACCAAATAATTCCAAAAGCATCCGATAAAATTAGCTTGCGGTTAATCCGGCCAAACAAATGTACGCATGTACGATATCGAATGCGAGCGATCTCGTTAATATCGATGAAATCGATAGCGACGTGTGCGTGAGTCGTGTTCATTACGTCGCCGAGAGCCACTTTCCAATTTGTTTGGCGTGGATGGTTTGCAGCAATGTAGGGTAGTGGGCCAGGCGAACGTTGAAAGTGAAAATGAATTCTTAAAAAAGCGCGTCCGTCGTTTCTCGCTTCGAGACGAATCAGATGAGATGCAGGGATTTAAACCAAATTAAAGCAACAGTACCTTTTCAATTACAAGGGCAGAGATTAAACGTAATGCCGGGGGGTTGTAACAACAACACACGAGGGCGTTAAGTAGCGGCATAAAGCAGAACATTGAAAATGAAAATAAGCTTTGCAGAAATTGCACTTTTGAAATAACGCCGAGAATGCGAATGCACTGAAATCGCTCCGGTATTTACCGGAATGATGAAAGTGAGAGTGACTTTAATGCAAAAGTAAGCGATAAACCTAAACTCATTCAATGTAATATTGAGGCAGAATCTAGGGAGATTTAATCACGTGACCAAAAGCGACTTCACACTTCTGTCAAAATGGGCGTGTGACCCTTCATATTTTCAATTTCTCAGTTGGAGTTTAAGGAACCGTTCAGTTTAAAGCCAAGTAATCACTTACTGAACAACAGAAAACAGGTGTAGAATTTAATAGAATGATGAAGCTGAACAATTTCAATTACCGCAACGAACAAAACAAAAAAAGATTCAAATTTCATTTGAAGGTTGCACATTGTGCTCGATTAAGATGACGTGAAAATAGTAAAAACAGAACGACTTTCATACTTTTCAGTAATATATTTACTCTCTGCTGGTTTATTTTTCTGTTGAGGCTCGTTATTATTTAATATTTATAGGTACATTATTTAATACAGAATGATTCAGAGTAAGTGGATAAAATGTTTTTGAAAAAAAAAAAAAACAAAGATTTAGCTACACCAAGAGAAGCAAGCAAGTGTCGTAAATGCGAAAAAGAAAGAGGAGACAGATTAAATACGGAACTGATTGTGAGTAAATGATTACCAGGTCAGATCTTTGACAACCTTCAGAAAACTGTGTACATCGAAGAAGTAAAAGCAAAAATGAAGGAATTGCTTTCTGCTGAATGCGCCAACATAACAGAATGAAAATAAGCAAGAAAGCTGCATTTTCGCATAAAAATGTAATGGCTGTTCGTTGGTCAAAAAATGTAAGGACCCTCCACTGTGATCGTGATCAAACAGGATCACACCAGAACAAGCACAAATTATTTTCTCCAAATAAATATTACCTCCAAAACCGATCGAGTCGATGGAGAGGAGGTTCTGCAGCTGCAGTTCTAGGTGGGAAAGACTCTCAGCTCTTAATGAACCAGTCATTAATTCCAACAATGCGAAATATCAGATAAGTGGAGTGAAAATGGAGTTGCTTTTCTCTATAGACACTTTCTTGGTTAATGACGTGAGAGGTTATACCAAATCCTGGGCGAATTAGAACGAGGTGACCAACGAATCAAAAGAGGCGTTGGCCTCCTCCTCGACTGAAGCTCCTCGGAGAGCAATTTTTGAAGGTAGAGGAGGGTAAACTACCCATACCTGCTCATGTTTTCTGCTTTCTACTATTCTTTTGATAAGACAAAAGATGGGTGAGGGTGATTTTAAGTCAAAAGCTTATATTGTTTGTTTGAAGGATTGGGACTTCAGTGATAGAAATGTACACTATCAAATTCATGTTGGTACTATTGCTTTTTGGAAGATACAAATTCGGTTAAATTAGCAAACAAGTAGAAGTAGTATTTTCCACGATGATTAATTAGTAGTGGTGCAGTCAGAAAAAACAGCAGAACATCGCGTTTACGAGGAAGGTAAAGGCAAAAAGACTCTTTCTTTTTTTAATGAAACACTCTACATATTATTATTATTATTAATATAAATTAATAAATAAAGGAGACATTTTGATTCTTTAGTAATTCGTCAAGAAAGAGACTGTAATTTGAGAAAAAAATTGTTTGAAATTATTTTAGCAAAAGGGGGAGGGAATTTGAAATTGTTTTAGAGAAAATTGTCATCGGGACTCGTGCACTTTACAGTCCGTTCGTATTTTAATTCATTTACGCCACATTATCTCCGTTGTAGAGTCAAAAACGAAAATAATCTAGAACAACGAAAGAAATCATTTTCGGCTATCAAGATTCAAAATGCAAGAAAAAATAAAATTCCTAAATAAAGTAAAAGAAACAAATGACTGCTGCCTCAATAAAAAAAATGTGGTTGTGTACAGGCTGACTATGCGGGAATTCCCAACCCCTTTCATTTTTTTATTTTTCTATCTCGACAAATATTTACTTTATGTGTACATTATTTAAACAATATCCCAATAGAATTTAATTTAGAATCCAATACATTTGTTTTTCTGTAAACATGAGCAAAAACTTTGAATTAGTCTATGTAAGTTTTGTAATAAACATTTCTTTCTAACTTCAAAAATAAAGAAGGTAAAGGGGTGGGAATTTTCGTGTAGTCACCCTGTACAATTACTTTCTAAAAAATAGCATTTATTCAGTTCATTTACGGAGTGTCCGTGCAAATATAATCACATGATTTTAATAAAAAAATGACCATCGATCATTCAAAAAAAAAAAAAAATAAATAAAAATAAATGGAAGGTCCTATACAGTGTGATTTTTAATTAAAGACTGATCATATTTTGAGTTTACCGCCAAAATAAGTTACTTTTATGTTGAAAGTACCCTCAGGCTCTGTGACTGTGACTGTCACTGTAATAATAAGGTTTACGCAGTACTCATTTTAATTCATTTATTTTACATTATTTATTTATTTATTCGTTGTTGCACAATTCCATTACAGACGAATACGAACGAATTCTTACGAAGTTTAACCTGTTTGGCGCAAAAATTTAAAAACGTACAAATCTATTATGTATTTTATTATACCATGCAATTATTTCAAAATGCAACATAGAGACACGTCGTAGCATTGTGTGCAGGATTAAAACCGAAAATTAAAAATACAATTTGACACGTGAGAGAATATAAATTCGTGGTGTTTCTGTGAAGCTGCAAAGGTAATTCAAAACTACAAAAAAAAAAACATAACATCATAATAATAATAATGAATCGAGAATAAATTTATAGACGTACGCATATATCCTTACGTTGCATTTTCAAATAACTGCATTGTATGTAGAAATAATCAGTATCAGTTTATGATTTCTAAAAATATTGTCCATAAAAATTTTGTATCCTAATTCGACGCCTCTCAAAATTGGGACTCCGAGCAGTCGCCCGTCTCTTGGGGCAGTGAATATACACAAACAGTTGGGAAAAGAAAGAAAGAGTATCATCCCCCAACATTGAGAGCTATGTAGAAGCTAAGAAAAAACACATGGCTACATGTAATAAGCTACTAAAAAAGGAAAAAGAATTTGTTTTATAAAAAAAAAAACTGCTATTCTCTAGAATCGCAGAATTCACAACTACATATTTTGGAAGTGTAGACCTAGAAACTGATTGGAGAAGCTCGGAGAAGGAAATTCACATTGGGGATGCGGATGGCAACTTGCCAGGGGCGACGTAAGCACCGAACGTTTTTAAATTAAATCGCGGCGCAAAAACGAACGCGGTTCATTCGATCCAGTGCCAGGAACTTTAAAACAGAACGGAGATTTCAACGCGAAAGTAGGCGACCAACCCGATTTACTTGCTTGCCATCGCGAACAGAAAGGGGTGGGCAATTAATCGAAACAATTGCAAAAGTGTCTAAACCTAATAAAACGCGTCGTTTCAAAAGCAGAAGCGCGCGCCCTTTTAAGTAAGTTGTTCACACGTCTGGCCGCTGCGATTTTTAAAGGAATGCGCGCGCTTTAAGAAATAATGTTAAATGGTGCGATGCGGTTGCTTAAAAGCGTCCTTGGAAGGCCATTATTGTTACGTTACATGTGTACACACATACAATTACAGTTAACGTGACGATGATGCAACCTGGTATTTAATAGACGCGTCGAGCTCGCTCAAACTTATAATAAAATTTTATTTAAACGAAAGAAAAAAAATATCACAATCTTGATTTTCGGGGGCAGATAATTATTAATTGATCACAATCGCTTTGGAACACGTCGTGGTTTATGTAACGTTTAAAAAAATGCGGCTTACCCAATTTTTTGTTTGGTAATACCTGAAAGAAAAAAAAAACAACGATAACAATAATAACAACAATAAATTGAGCAAGCACGCAGCGGATAGATTTAGTTACATGCTATAATTATTGCGACGTATTCGTCGCAGTAAACTATGCCCCATAAATATTACGCCATAAAAATTAAACCGTAGCAAACGCACCGTAAACCAAGCGGTTATGTAACTAAGTGACCCGCGAAATGCACGTAATAATCGTAATCCGTCGAGAGGTGTGAGGATGAGGAGTCGCCGCGCCAAGGTCCTTCGGGTCCTGCGGCATTGAGTGAAAGTGGAAAAAGCAGCGGATAATCGGGTACACCATACATTCGCGGAATGTGCCGCTCGGTGATGTAATAATAATAATAACGTTTAGGCGGTGAAAGTGTTTGTCTATCCATCAGTGCATGTATTCCTTGAGCTTTGCGTCTTGCGCGACTTTAAGAGATGACAAGGCGAGATGAGATGGACTTCCTACGTACGTGTTCAAATATTTGCAAGTGACATAATGCGTTAATTTTTTTCCTTAATCGTTTTCACCACTATTACAACTTCCTATTATCCCCTGATGTGATGATCGTACAATACAATACTTAATAGCTCTCGACGTTAAAAAAAAAGCTTCCTGATTACATTTTTCTAATTTCAAAACTTACCGAGAGGGATTTGAATTGAATGGTCGACGAATTCAGGTATGTTATATTTGCAGGAAAAGTACGGGATGCAAAACCGCACCCTGAGGAATACTTTTATCTCTCTGCAGTCCTGAATTCAGTACATTTTTTTCTTTTCGTCTGTAAAGTGTTACGTAAAAATTATAACTTGTAGTTAATTGGACTGATTAGATTAACACACGAACCTCCTGACGATTAACATGGGAAATGAGGTCAAACAAACAATCACGTGTACATGTGTGTTAATTCATTCAATTTTATTACCTAACTGATTGTGAGGGCTGAATATTAAAGGTACGATCATGAGGCGGAAGTGTTTCAAATTTTATCTTGAGTTATAACCAGAGTTGAGGATGTTCCAGACGCGCATGGGCGTCCCACAATAATAATAATGAATTCTGTAAAATCTGTAGTATTAAATTCCATTACAATACTCGTACTATACAAGTATTTGTTTTAAAACTTTTTTAATTAGTACGTGTGCAATTAATTAATCCAGTGCAAAATTTATTAAATGCATAAACCTATTTGACAGTTTCTCATCGCGCCTCTTATCAAATCAAAATTCTGAAATCGATTTCATTTTTGTGTTGTCACTGCTGCAAGAAAAATGATCGCTCGGCAATAACCTCGTACATTTCCTTTGATTAAAGAGGCTGCAGTATCACTCTCTTCCTTGAACGCTGAACTAATACTGATGAAAGTTGGCAAACACTTGAAACGCGCATTCAAAGTGTATACTCCTTTGCAAAAAATCGCGTACTCTCTTGGCAATGTCAGAAATGTTCCGGGCTTCGGTTATATAAAAAACACTTGCTCATACCACAAAACAAAAGTCATAATTAACGATGAACTTGTTTTTTATGTGTTTGGGGACCTGGGGCAGAGAGGTTGTTAACATCTATCTTCTCGGTGTGTGAATTACAATTACAATTACAAAGGAATCCCAGCAAGATTAAAATAGAAAGACACAAACAACAAATCACTCCTTCTCCTCTTCCTCTCGCCCTCACACACACGGTCGGTCTACGTACATACACACGTACATACATACATACAATAAAAACGCTGCTAGAGAGCGACGCCTGTTTATAAATGGCATTATGGAACAGGTACCACCGGGCTATTAATTCGTCTAGCGTCTAGCACGTAACGACACTGCTCACAACGAGAGCCCGAGGGCAAGGCACTTAAAACTGTATATGTACCTCAATTCAAGTGGTCGTTCGCTGCTTTCTTTCTCTTCAAGTGGTACGGTGACTTTGGGTTACGTGGTTTTTGTCCAATGCGCTGCAATGTTATGTAACAGACGAGGGCGAGATTTTCGATAATCTAATCTTAAATCGAATCGTGACGGAAACAGTTTTCAAAAGCGTGGGCTATGGTCTGATCGCAGATTTGGTTGGTGTTCCTCGAGATTGAAATTAGGACCCAGACGCACTTTCTTGTTTCCTTTTCTTGGCAACGGTTGAAAAATAAATGGAAGGAAAGACCTAAACGCTAAACGAAAGATTCGATCCTGCACGACGATTTATCAGTCCACGTTAGGCCTGGGCAAGAAAAGAAAATCTATTAGTCGACTTCTTCCTTGAATTGATTCACCGATTCCGAATAAGAATCGAATCAAAACGTCAAATCCAACCGATTTTTTCTTTTTGAATCTATTCACCACTTCTAAAAAATTTAAAAAAAAATCAATTCATCACATCTGATATTGACACCTAAAAGGTTGGAAAAATCGTAACTTTTGTATTCTTCTCTGATCCATCCTTATTAATCAATATTATAAAGAACAGAGGGTCGAGTAAGACCCCTGCATAAAACCTTGTTCATTTAAGTTATAATTAATATTATCAAAAATAAAAAAAAAAACAACTTTATTTTACGTAATAATGACATGAGAGAAAACTGAAACGAATCTTTGTTTTACTCTGGACTGCACCCTAACACCATCTTCTACGGCCACTTAGACGACCATTGCGTAGATTAAAGACTATCACATTTCATAATAATCGAATTTTATTTCACAAACTGTTATATTTTTATTAACACATACTATAAGCGCGCTACATTCCGTTCCACACGTCATAAGTTAATGACGACGTCAGACGCATGCTGTTTAGATTAATACTTAAAATGCAAAGGAATTTTTACATCGCCGTTTTATAAAAAAAATCTCACGGTTTGTATATTGCATTTTAAGTATACACATAAGTATGTTCATCAGGAGAGAATGTGTCTGACGTCATTATTAGCTAACGACGTGCAACGGAAAGTAGCGCGCCTTGCCTGTAACAGTTTCAAATACAATGCCTCCCCTTAACATAACCTTCAGATTTTCATGCAAGAAGAAAAATTCTGAAATCGCACGCATGGAAGAAAATGAGGTAATTTTAATGCATTGGGGATGAAAGGGATGATATCCATCGAAGTACGTAGTGGCAACGTAATCTTCTGTCAAACTCCATTCGTTGTTACATTATTACTAACGTCAACCATTAGATTATTATTGATTAATTGACTTCTCATTTTAGATCTGCTAGGCACTTAATTCTTGCTTACGTTCAACCCCCGGACAAACATATTTTAACGCCACGCTCCGCCTACTATGCGTACGCGTGACTCGCAAAAGAAACGCACAGTCATTTTGTCAGTTTGTATCAAAAAATTGTTTTATGTTGAACCTCCGGACAAACATATTTTAATGCCAAGCTCCGCCCGCCCGCCATCCATACGCGACTCGTAATAGACACGCGCAGTCAATTCCTTGCATAGATTGTTTTCCGTATCAAAAGAAATTAGCGCGTACGCCTCTGGTATAGTTTTCATAAAAAAAAAGGTCGACTTGTGTTTCAGATTAACACACAGTCAGTTCCAATTTACGCGTGTATAAGAGTATTACTATTACGATTAGAAACAATAAGCGACACTTGGCCTCATTAATGAAAAAAAAAAAAAATATCTGAAACCGGGTCCTGATTATGACTAATGAAAATTATGCGCTGGCTTCTTGCGTGCAGATTTTTCGAAAGTTCTTTCTTTGTTTTGCATCATTTTTTTCGTTCAATTTAATTTGTGTTTTTAAGTTGTCGCAGAAATAAATTATATTAAATGATTCGGCAAAGTCTGCCTCGATTGCCTTTCAAAATTTGCTTTTTTGTTTGCTTTTCAGATTGATTTTGCTTTTAGAGATTTTGCATCAAAAGTAAAAAAAAAAATTGCAATAATTAATTAACAGTAAACTATCGACAGAGATCGGAATCACATATTTTGACGTCATCAATAGGAGTTTGCTTTACGTATAAAATTGTTTTTAATGCGTTTTTATTGCGCGACCCTTTCCAGAATATGTCGCGGGGAATTTTGTTTTTCCCTCTCGAATAATTTGACTGTCTTTTGTTTAAGAAATTAATCACTTTCCTCCCTTTTCGTTTATTTTCTGAGATTATTTCTTTTCCTTTGTAAATACAAATCTACGTATTACGATCGCCGTTTTCGCTTTGCTTTCTTCTGGTGTAAAATTTACGATCGTCGTCTGTCTTTCTCTTTCTCTTCTCTGTTGGAGTTTCTTTTCTCTTCATTTCCGTTCCAATTAGATTCTTCCGAAACACGAAAATGTTTCTCTTTTTAAGTAGTTTTTAACCTTCAACAGGACACTGTTAAAATTGGGAAGAACACTCAACGTTTCACTGTCGCTTGATAGCTTCGTCAGTGATCGTAAAACGTCTCAATTTTAGTAGTGTTCGGTTGAAGGTTGAATACTATTTTCTTACAAATTTCATCGGACAAGAGTCGACACTTCAGTTATGTTCTTCTTCTTGGTTTTATTTGCCGTTTATATTTTTTGACATTAAGTTTTCGAACACTTTCTGCACTGCTCCATTTTCACTAATCATTATTAATTACAAAACGAATCATTATTAATTACGAACGTCTTTTATTTTTCTCCCTGTTCTCAAATATTTTCATGGAGTAAATATTAGTTTGCGGTTTATTTTTATTTGCTTGTTTGTTTTCTATGTTTTCTTTTGTTTTGTTTTAAATAATATCTTCCAACATTTTATTTTACCTTCGTTTTTCTTGTGTTGCCCGATCATCGGAAATGTTTTTACTTTTTTTTTTCTTCTGACGACCTTTTTCTTTTATCTTTTTTTCTCACAAAATACGGCGATCGTCTTTTGTTTTACCCTTTCCAAAGTTTCACGAGTTTTGAGTCATCAGTAACATAAAACTAATTCCACAGGATGACAGGATGGAAAAAAAACTGAAGTTTCAAGAAATAACCAATAGTGGGCGGCGCTCAGTACCTTTTAGAATTCGCTTGACTATGAATGGGTACTTTCATGTTTATAAATTTTCTAATTGAATTGACTTGTTACATACAGTATGGTCCTGAGGTATCGATTACTAATTACATTTTTCTTGAGAAATTTTAAATCTGCAATTTTCCTGAGTTCTACCGCGCACAACTAAATATACAAAAGCAGGAGAAAAAGTTTCCTCCGTTCAAAATCCAATCACGTGCATATGATTTTGAAGATGAAAACGTACGTAGTATCACCAGCTGCGGTTGGCGATACTGATGTGACATGACATAGATAGGAGTGCGTCCCGCCCAGTGATGACGTCGAAATATGTGATTCCCATCTCCACTTATCAAGACGTAGGTTATCAGCAATGACTTAAGAGCCCCATTTCATGGTTAATAATGAAAGAGTTTCTTTATTATTAAAAAATAAGTAATTGTGAGGAATTTTATCTGTTAAACTTCAAAACCATATTTTTCTCGTACCGTCTACAGATGGTTTAAATTTCGTTTTTAACTTTTAACATATCTGAACATCTTCCCAGAATTACATTTTTTGTTGCTAGTCGGTTTTGGTCTGTCAGTTTCGGTCTTATTTGGGGGCCTCATCAACAGAAGAAAACTCCGCAATTTTAGGTCAAAAACCGACCGCGAGACATCGCCGTCGTCACCTACCTGAAACTATTAGATTACTGCTCTGATTTGCGACACATTTCTGTTCAGTCTGCTGTGCTTTTCGTCCCAAAGGAATGGCAAGGGCGGTGTACCTAATTGATTTGCAGATTATAAAAATCTTCTATATTTCAAAAAGAAACCTCGCAAAGAGTAAATCACTTTTAGTACATGCATAGTTAAGCCGACTTCACTTTAGAACCTTCCTCCTTCGCTTTCATGAAATCCTGATGTTTTATTGTTCCGCAGTCGAGTTACACAACTTCTTAATTAAATTTCTTTTTTTTTGCCGAACGCGTGTAGCAGATTCCGTTTCGAGCAATCGAGCTCGCAACCTCACCGGAAACGTGCCAGACACGCAGAGACCGGAGAAAGTCGACGCGACCGATCGCGATCGACCGGAGTTTATGCGGCAGGTTCCATTCTAGCATCAAGAGGAGGAACTGACCGTGAAACTCTACCTCATTGATTATATTATTATTATTAAAGTCTTTCTGGAGCGAATTGACATTTACAAGTATCTTTCTATGTATACCTATAATAAATCTATCGATAAATCATAAACAATCACACCAGAAGCCCACTCGATGAGTGGCCAAAACAGCTAAACACAATTACCCAGGGCGGTGTTTATTTATTTAAATGAAAATTTATTGACGTTTCGTAATTTTATTGGCCCGCTGCGGAATAAAATGTGTAATTATGTAACGCGCAGCGTTATAGAAATCGTTACAATGAAGCAGGCGGGCACAGGCAGGCAGGTGCGATGATGTACGATCTTAATTAGCGCGTTGGGAAATAGGATTTAAAATGCAACAGTCCATGTGCATACGTGATCATGATGATGATGATGATGATGATTGTGATGGAAAAAGAAGTACGTACACACACGTTAATTATATGTACGCGTTTGGCATGTCAAACACGAGTCAAGTTTTTAACGTTTCAACAAACGATCAGTGAAGTTTATTGCAAGCCATATAAGGACGTTAAAGATTTTTTTTCTGCTTCGTTTTTAAACGAAAAGGGAGGCTTGAAGGTGGCCCGAAAATTCCCGTGGCTTTAACCACATAATTAGTTTTGTTTTTGTTTTCTTTCGTCACTGAAAGGGTGGAAGTAGATGATGACTAGTCTTAGGACATTTGTATGGATATTCACGGTCACTTCGTCTCTTGAATGCAACGCGCATGAGCGCCGCCAGTTCATGAACGCCGGGCTATTAATGCGATGATGATTACGCGGTAATAAACGCAAAGAACGCTGCCTACACCTAACTTACCTAATGTATCACCGCTTATGAGAATGACATTAAGTTCCATACTTTCATCCGATCTTTGATGAAGACCTTCCCACTTTATTTTCATTGAAACGCTCCCCGGTTTCTCCAGGTTTTTCCCGACTTTTAATCAAAAAGCTTACACTGTTGACTGCGATTATGCAATCTTCACGTTCAAGCATTTTTATTTCCTCATTAAACAACAGAAATAATACGTGTAAGTACAAAAATTATAGTAATTTATTGTCGTACGTTTTGTGTAGAGAAAATGCTTAATTCGCTTTAAAAATTATAAGCAACTGATTTTGCAGTCCTTTTCTCTTGGTTTTCTCCTCCGGTCAATTACATTTCCCAATTTGTCAAATGATTTTTCAGTTTTGGAATGGTCGGTTCGCAAGTCAAACAGGAAAGTCATTTGAAAAATCGCGAGAAACATAATTTGATTGATAAATCGGGAGAATCAAAAAAAAGAAGACTGTAATAACATGCATCTTCGATAAAGAAATAAAATAAATTAGATTTATCAAAGTAGAAGAATTCTTAGTATAGGCAACCAAATGAACGCAGTCGCTTGTATGGCTGCCTATATTGAAGGCGCCCAATAACAATCTTTCATGTTAAAAAAAGTGATCAACTTTTTCACAATTCGCTTAGATTATGCGATTCTTCCAATGTTTTTATTACTTATACACAATACACATACACATATACTCACGTACATTATAATACAATTTTCCTATTTTTCAATTAATTTCCTGCTGACTTTTGCATTATAACAACAAATTCCCTGCCTTTGCTCTGACATTGTGAATCTTTCTGGATTACCTGATTTTTCCCGATGAATGGGAACCACATTAAACCTCTACCCACCACCCAGTTCCTATGTCCCTCCGCCTAATAAAAACACTAAAATAAATCGAAATGCAGTTTTATGTTTTCAAATAGCGAGGGGCACTTCTGAGTCTTGAAAGCACTTTCTAAATCTGATTCGTGGCCTGCTGCTATAAAACGAGCAAAACAATCGCGAAGGGGGGCAAGGGGGATTACGTAACGTCCAAGTTTTAAAGAACGGAAGAATTAATTGCCGAAAAGTCCTGCCGCCCGACCACAACCCGATCGATACTCAACAATAAATCTACGGTTTGTTTATTATATTATCAAAAGCGGGCTCGGCTTTCGCAAGCTTGAAATGTTAATGCGGCCTGATATTTAGAGCTGATATTTGTTGCTCCGCAACGCTCGTTTAGATCAGGCGTAAATTCTGTTAGGTATGATTAATACGTACAAATGAGCGGCAATTTAACGTTCGCATAATGTACACTTACGAGTGCGGACTAATAAATCATGTCGGGACTTTCCTTTTTCTTATTTACTTATTTTTCGACTGTAAAAAAAAAAACGAGAAAAAGTGTCGGACCTAATTTCATCCCTGAGGAACACCGGACGTAACATTAACTCTTGCAATCAAATCAACGGAAGTCAACGAACGAAGAAGGGATGTATTAGAAGAATCTTTTTAATTAACAAGAAAAAAAAACAGAAGCAAAATGAAAAGAATGTCTGATTGAATCCGGAACACATAGGCCTTGCCAAAATTTGAGAAAATCAGTTTGAGAATTTCGAATTGGGCCAAAAATTTGGCTTAATTAAATTCTGTTTTAATTAAAATAGGTAGGGTCAAAGAATGCTTTCTTTGTCGATCGGTTTTCGAAAGATATGCAGGAAAGCAATGAAAGATAAAAAAAATAGTTCTAAGGTTATTCTAATCGAATCAGAAAAATCATTCCAAGTCAAAAAACTGTTCATCATTCTTACATCGAAGTTCCATTTGTTTACTTTCTTTTTTTTTGCGAATCAAATAGCGTTTGTCACGTATCCTTTGACCCTTTGATTTTCTTATCGTAATTCTTTTTTGAATTTTCAGATAAAACAGCGACATCCTACGATCGCTTTTTTTTATCTGTTCGTCACTATTACATCGCATTTGCGAATAAATTGGGCAAGTCGTTTTTGGTCTGCAGTGGGAATGTCGAGCTACGTCTCTGCTGAAGAAACCCCAAGCAGGGCTGAAACAGCTGTCCAGAGGCTGCTCGAGGTTTTCACTGCAATCAAAAACGATTTGCACAAAATTTTTCAAAAAACTCACTAATGAAAATTAATTAATTTTGTCCGTAAACAATAATATAATTAACGAACATAAAACGTCCGCTCGATTTCATGGGAAAACTAAAGTCTCGGGTTTAGAGCAACAAATACAAATAAAAAAAAGGAATTTGATCTGCACTGAAATTCCGCATTTTCCACGGTGATTGTGGGCGCTTTGTCGGTTGATTACAGCGTGAAATTACTTTATGCGTTTTCAAAACGCTTTCATAAATGCTCGTTGCATTATTTCTGGACGATGGAATTACAAACAGTTTATTGAATTCATATGTTAGAAGAAAGAAAAGGAAGACAAAAAACATACACAGGAGATAAGTAATAAACGAATCGCCTGATCCGTCAAACAAGCGATAGTCTGCATTCCTGCAATTCAAAAATTACCTAAAAGATTACAGGGTGTTTTCTGAAATCGATAAAATTAATTAATTAAGAGCGACCCTCGATTCGACAACAAGAAAGAGTCATTCGCAATTATCGAAAGTTTTTTTTTCTTTTACTTTTCCCCTTTTTGTCAATTGTGTTTCTCTCTATTTATCAATCAAAGATCACTTTCCAGTTTCGGAAATGTAAAGCAGGAAAGTCATTTGACAAGTTGGGGAACATAACAGACAGAGGTGGAAAACAAAAGGAAAAAAAGAAAACTATTTTATCTGTTTTAAAGAAAAATACTGTTTTATCTACTTTTATGTAATACCGTCGCTACTTGCGTAATCGAAAAATTAATCCTAATCAAAACCTTAAGCTTAACTTTGATGTTACTTAAACTCATGAGGTGACCAGGTCATATTTTCATATACATACATACAGGGTGTTTCACTTAAAGCGGCTTGTTTACTCTGTAACAATAGCAATTAGCAAATGTCACAAAATTTCGTGTATTCTTAAAAATCGTTAAGAAAAATCTAAATACTACAAAAAAACTGTTAACGTCAGATATCGACAAACCAATCTCCTTGAAAAGAGAATTAAATAATGCATTTATTTTTTTTTTTTGTAAGAACTTGGAATGCTTCTTGACAGTGTAACTGGAAAATCGTTTCAAATTGAAACTTTTGCAAAAAAATCACAAGTCTCTAACGTCATTTGTTCGACAAGAAAATTGCATTTGTTTGAAATACTGCAACGGCGATGATTTAAAAAAAAAGTAGTTTAATGCGAAAACGGTTTAGATTAGACACTATGTGTGGTACACAAAATCACATTAAAATTCAGTCAGGAATCCGAAAATGTAAAAATATATAGGGTGTTCCATTTAAAATAACGACGCAAGATAATGCCCAGAGCAAACGGAACACTCTGTATACACCAAACTAATTTTAAAATGTGCTACACATGATACCAAGTAACATTAATTTCAAACACTTTTTTGTAAAATGCGTAACTAGAAAGATATGAAGGAAGCCACCTTAAGTGAAACAACCTGTATACAGGGTGCACCACTCTAGGTACACACAAATAACCTAAAAACCAGTGACCCGAACTGCGTACCCGATATGTGTATAGTATATGAATGTGCGTTTCCTTAAAATAATAATCATATTAAGCCAATCTAACAGTCATTAATTACTCTTGCTTTAATTAGGTCAAACGACATCCAATTTGCGCTTTCGCCTTCTTTCAAAACAACTGGTTGAAAATAATAAGAAAAAAATTGAAACGAAAGCTTCGTTCTTTCTGCACTTGACAATCTAATGACGAGCTGTAATTAATTCCAGAAGCGCAATTATCTCTCTCTGGGGGATTGCTTAAAAAAGTGTTGTTGGCCAATTCTTTGTGAGAGGAATTTCTGTACAGACGAGCGTGTAACAATGCGCGTATGCACGCACGTGAAATCGTGTCGTCGTCGGTGTGACGAAAGGAAGGCCGGTTGTGTGCGTACAAACAATCGCTGAAAATCGGCGTGCAATATTTTTTTGTTTTCTTTTTCCAAGAGAGAAGAAAGTGATTTCGGTTGTGTAACGGGCAACCTCGTTTTCGGCACTTTCTAGGTTGATTCTTACGTAACTCGGGCGGATGAGGCAGATCTCCGGACGCTTGGACTTCGCGCAACTTATGCAGAATTCCATTTAACTCCAACCCTAAAACCGACTGTTTCTTGTAGATTGAAATAGAAAAATGTTTCGGCAAAAAACCAAATCGGTTCACCCATGTAAACTGATCGTGAGTCATTGTTACATCATAAGCGAGAAATTGATAATCAAGATTGAAATATTTAGATTAAGCGAATTCAATCACTTCTTACATAACCTGTGATTTAGGTTCGTTAATGTACATAGACCGATTTGATTTTTAAATTTGATTATATCGTCAGTCAGTTTCTTTTTTTCTTAATTTAAAAATAAATCTTAATATTGCTTGCTTGATTGAAGCTCGTCATATTTACTTTGTATGCTCAAAGAAACTCATGGAATATTATAAAGACCATGGTGGAAGATGTAGCGGTATTCTGACGTCGCATTGGGAACTGGTAGACCAGGAGTCGATGAAATTTTCTAAGGTGTCGATGAACCTTTAAGAGTCGACTGGGGATCGATGAATGAACCTTTAGGAGTTGGTTGGAGGTCGATGAACCTTTAGGAATCGGCTGGGGATCGATAAATGAACCTTTAGGAGTCAGTTGGAGGTCGACGAATCTCTAGGTTGGGGGTTGATGAACCTCCCGGGGTCTTTTAGGGATCCGTGTTATGAATTCCTGCATAGCGAAGGCCTATTTGAACAGTATGTGAAAATAAAGTAGAAGATTACAAATAATATTCAAAAAATTTGAACCAGTTCGAATTAAAAAAAGACGATCAACTGATTATCAAAATAAAAATACTCCTAAACTACAGTCAAATCGAATAAAACAGAAACAAAAGACGATCGTCGATGAAGGTGGGACGAAAATGAAAATTACGTAAAATTCAGTGAGCCAAATCGATGTAAAAACCGACGAATTTCACAATCACAAACAAAAATTTGATTTTTAAATTTTAAAGAAAAAAGTTCAAAGATCAATTAATAATAATTAAAAAATAAAATAAAGTCAAATCGAATAAAAGAAGAAGAAACAAAAAATGGCGATCAATCGACGAGATTAAAACGTAAAAAAAATAAACTTATATCGACTGAAAGAAAGAAGAAAACAGAAAAACAAACAAACAAAAGACGATCAAGTGACAATTAAAAAATAAGAAATCACCTCAAATAAAATTAAACCAAAAGAAAATGCAAAAAACAAGATGATCAATTGATAATTAGAACCGATTTATTCGGTGATTCAGATGTGAAAAATGTTAAAGAAAAAAAAATCACCTAATAATTTAAAAAATAAAATGAAATCAAATATCGAACAATAAAAGAAGACGAAAAAATGGCGATCGATTGATCGATCAATCATTAAAACAATTAAAATATTATAAAATAAACTTAAATCGAGTGAAAGAGGAAAAAAACAAAAAACTATAAATTGAGAATTAAAAAATAAAAATAAATGTCAAATAAAATCAAACCAAAACAAAACAGGTACAAAAATTAAATAAAATAAAAACAAATCGTATAAAAGAAGAAGAAACAAAAATGGCGATCAATCGACGAGACTAAGACGTAAAATAAAATAAGGTTAAATCGAACAAAAAACAAAAGATGATCAATTGATAACTAAAATATAAAAAAAATTACGTCAAGTAAAATGAAGCCAAATGAAAATACAAAAACAAGATGATCAATTGATAATTAAAATCTATTTATTAAGTGATTCAGGAGTGAAAAATATTAAAGGAAAAAAGTTCGTATCAATCAACAATTAAAAAAATTAAATCGAATAATAGAAGAAACAAAAATGGCGATCAATTGACGAGATAAAACTGTAAAATAACATAAACTTAAATCTAGTGAAAGAAAAAAAAAACAAAAGACAATCAATCAATAAAATCAAACCAAAATAAAAACAAAATAAAGTCAAATCGAATAGAAGAAGAAACAAGAAAGGCAGTCAATTGACGAGATTAAAACGTAAAATAAAATAAACTCAAATCGAGCGAAAGAAGAAGAAAACAAAAGAAACAAAAGACGATCAAGTGTCAATTAAATAATAAAAAAATTATGTGAAATAAAATTAAGCTAAAAGAAAATACAAGAAACAAGACGATCAACTGATAATTAAAATCGATTTATTCAGTGATTCACGCGTTTGCCAAAAAGTATAAAATTAAAAAATATAAAAATTCAAAAAAAAAAACGTAAAAAGCAAACAAACGTATCGAAAATGAAGCATTTTAGGCCACATGTTTTCATAGAACCGCGATAAAATCATTTAAAATCATTAATTCGCAATGCAGTTATTCTCTTAATAATTGCGTTACACCATGTATAATAATAAGGCGCAATCGTTCAAAGCGCCATCTCTTGGCGAAAAGGGAGAAAGATTTTTCATCGAAATTCCTGTAATAGCATTTCGTGTACGTGTAGCCGCGAAGACCTTAATTCAAAATTTAATTTCAAAGTATGAAATCGCGGTCTGACAGGATCGTTCGAAGCGCCATCTCTTGACTAAAAGCAAAGCGACCTACTGTACCTGCATCTCGCTCTCATGTGTCTCTGGATTTATTATTTTAAGGCGGCGCGCAGCGATCGACAGTTAAAACCACATGCATGACATACATGCGCCATCTATTCTCCGCCCGTTTATTTCGTCATTTAAAATTAAAACTACCATAATCGAAAAAAATAAATAAAGGAAGAAAACGCGATTTCGTCCTCATAATATCCTCAATAAAAGCATTATTACCTTTTCAAAATTAAATCAAAAATATACAGAAATCATTTACAGAGCGCCAGAGCTCTTGGCCAGAGGAGAGAACTATTTTAATTCAATTTTAAATAATAGTGTTTTTTTTGTTAACTAATTACTCCACATTTTCAGAGAAAACAAAAGGAATTTTAAATTTTTTTTGTTACCCGACTGCTGGACTTCTAAATTCATCACTAGATTTATTAGAAAAAGCTATCGGCATGAATAAGGAATTGATGGCATAATTTCTAATTTATACAGGATGATGGGAAAACGGTGCATCCGGACTGCACTGCGATATTTTCGTGGTTAAAATTAGTCATAAGACAGTTTTCAAAATCACACTAATAATAATAATAAAAAAATGTGAGCTATGGAATTATGTCGATCCTCTCGAATCCAAATAATTTTAAAAAAATATACAGGGTGTTTAAAAATAGCTAATACAAAAAAAGATTGGTAAAGATTGACGTTGTTTTATGTTTTTTTTTTTTGAGTTTTTTAGGATTTCCAGATGCCAGATTTTTTCTTTGATACCATCAATTTCCAAACACCCTGTATTGTTCAATGGTTAGTTTCTCGTAAGAGTCACTAAAAGGAAAATGAGTTTTATTCGTGCTGCATGAACTGTTTTTGTTAGTTACCTTTACTTGGAATCATTATTTACACTCAGTGCACATAGTGCATCCAAATCGAGATCACTATTAATTGACGGTTAAATAATTTGAAAATTCTGCGATTTTGAAAGCAGTCTTAAGATTAATTAATTTTAAGCAGCAGATATCGTTTCATAGTGCCGTTTTCGCATCACCCTGTATAATAATAATTATTATTTTAATTATAGAAGATGTTTTCTATACAGGTTTAAAATCATTTAAACTTAAATTATTTCTTACAAGTTCACTACATTTTTTTTAATTATCACGTAACTGAAATATAATGAAAATTATTTTTTACAGAATTGTGGGCGTTACTTAATTATTTTAATGTAAAATGTCGTACAGTTTTGAGTCGTCATAATTAACTGTGCGATTTATTTTAAAATAAATCGAACGAAGGAAGTTTATTTCATACAATCGTCCATGAAACGAAACAAAAAAAAGAACAAGTCGCAAGAAATAGCGCTTCGTCGAGTCGAGTAAGAATTCCGCTGTCTGATAATAAAAACATAAATATTTCCTACCTTGCGCAGACTCAACCGATGATGGCTATGATGTCCCAGATCCGAGAATGCTTTGCTTGAATTTTCGGCTCCACCTCCAATCAGAAAACTCACTAAATCACTACACTACACTTAAAAAGTCGCATTTAAATTTACGAACAAAAAAAAATGTTCTCGCGTGTCCCCCGGTTTAAATTTTCAAATTATAAAATTCACGCCACACATGAAATTTAAAACACAATCAAATTAATTTGATGTTAATTGTTAATTTTGCTTTAATGACGCGATTTATTTTTCGGTCCACAGAATAACACGAAATTGTTTTTCACCCGCCGCGCGCCGGCGCCGGCGTCGCAACGCAAGTAAAGCTTAGGTTCGGATGCATTCCGCAAAATGCAAAAAAAAAAAACAACCAATCAAAAGCAATCCGCAGCAAATGTTTCACGTAGAATCCGGAATGCACGTGAACTTAGCTTTACGTACGCAAATATTTAATTAATTATTTCAGGACATTTTATTGTTAAAACGCGTGAAATGATGCGGAAGACGGCGGAATCGACGCATCCAACACGTAGCCCGAGGCGTAACTGAAGCAATGACTTGGTGGTTTTTGGCTCTTTTTATTCGAAACAGTTTTTGCTGCAGTTTTTACGATTAATCGAGACGGAATCGTTTACCTGAATCGTACGAACAATCCAAACCTTGAAGCAGCAAGCACGATTTAAATTTATTTAATTTTCAACATCCGCAGTTCATTACATTACAATTAAAAGCTCGACTCGGCTAATTTTATGATAATAAATTAATCATTTGCATAAAAATAATTTTGTTTAATCAACGGTGTAAAATTTGCACACAATGAAAAAGCCAACATTTGTTTGCACTTTTTAACAAATGTTATAAAACAATTATTAATGTCGTGGGCATATAAGATCAGTGGCGTAGCCATCATGAGGCAGTCCGCTGCCCCCAAGTGTTTGGGGTTCTCCAAATTATCCATATGTTTAATTTTTTCATTTTGGTACAAATAAAACATTTGGTTTTCTCTGCGTTCAACTCAAGAACTTTTGTACTGCCAAATACGTAGTCAAATTGAATCAGCCCCCTAATTAGGCGCAGTCAACCAAGAAAAGTCATTTATTCCTCACTCAATACAATTTTAATTTCCCCCTTCATCTTCTAGATTCCTTGATTTTACCATGGATTCATGATCGATTTTTTCGCCTCCTGATAAATTTATCTGCCAGGTATTATCCTTGGAGACCATTGCATCGATAACAGTTACTGAGGATATTACCTGGCAGATAAATTTATCAAGAAGTAAACGTATTCGCACAACAAACGAATTATTCCTAATTAAATTAGGCTGTGACTTTTTCGTAAACTTGGTGACACGTAATAGAAGAGGGCAGTTTCAAAATAACTGTCACTCTTCTATTACATGTCACCAACTTTTATTTTCTAACCTATCAGTTCAAAAATACCTTTCAATAATAAAAAAAAAATTGTGTTCCAGTGATAATACAAGGTGTTACAATTTGACGTTTGTTTAAATTGAACGATTGGGCAGCTGTCAATCCTACAAATACTTGGGAGAAAAAACTTTGAAATTACGGCTCTCAATGAATATTGTACACCGGAGTCTCTTTCCCCGTGCACTTTAGCTACGCCACTGTATAAGTTACAAACTGAAAAATATTTCAATGAAATTGGATTGAACCCCCTAACCACAATTTCTTTTTTTTTTAACTAGATGCATATTTCGGCTATGCTGCCATCTTCAGTAGACTTCTTCTTGATCACAAGAAAAGTCATGAAAAATATTTGTTCTATGCCCGATTTCATAATCGAATTTTAGGAGTCACCTGTCCAAAAAGATAGGAAACTTAGTTATCTATACATTGGAATGTGACTATAATTTTAAAGTCTCCTAAAGTTCGATTATGAAACCGGGCCTTAGAATTTTAAAACCTTCGAAAGCTTTGAAAGTAAAGTCATTCTCGAGTTTTGATCATTTTTTTTTTTGATTTTAAGATAAAAGCGGAAAACTGAAACTTTAAGTGAATACTAAATATTAAGTGCCTGGGAAAAGCAAAGTGTAGGAGAATTCTCTTTCAGTTCAATTAATCATACGTACAGTTCGTATCTTTCCCCCAATAAACAAAACAAATTCAGAATTTATTTATTTAAGTGCCCTCTTCCTCGGAATATTTAATAAAAAAATCACCTTTATGTAAGCTAAGCTCCTCAGCACGTGAAATAAAAAAGAGACAAATTATTTAGCATTAAAGTCCTCATGTGTTTTCTTATTTTTATTTAATTTAAACTTAACCTGCGATTTCTACGAATAAAAAAAATGGTGGATGCGCTTGACATAGTTGCCATTTTTAATGTAATTAGCTTGTGTGTGTAGAGCAGGACTCTTAATTATTCAGGCAGTATCAAATCCATGAAAGAACGGACGTCAAGGTCAATAAGAAAATGCCTAAGAAAGATATTTAATTGAATAGAACGAACGTTGTTAATGCAAGCATCGTGTGAGCCACAGAATTTTTTTCCTTAGTTGGCCGTGAAATAAATCACGTTTGTCGCAGTTAAACTCTTACAACTGTTGCCAATCTGACTCGTTCAAGGTCATACAGACAAAAAAATTATTCTGTGGCTCACACAATACATAGTGTGTCCACGGATTGGGTTCACAATAGGAAAAACTTTTTTATTTTTGAGTTTTCAAGAAAACGTCATTTTTCATATAAAAGTTTTTGCTTGTCCTAAAACCTCCAAGAAATTCATAGAATGTGGTGAATTCTGGTTGATAATCGAGAAGAATTGAAAATTTTCTTTTGACTTTTGCAAAATATCGCAAAAACTAAAGTTTATCTTAATAAAATCAACCGCAACTGGTACTGCTTGTGTCATGAATTAAAATGTTTGTTCTCATAATATCAAAAATGTAAAAATTTCAAGAAAAAACAATTCGAAATTCCGTAACATTCAAGTCAAGTCAATACGCTCTGGGATTAACATTCTTACCTGAATACTTCTTTCACATAAATAAGTAACATTATCTAACAAAACCGGTTAACGTGATTTTACTCAAAATTTTTGGACTCTGCCATATTTTTTGAAAACTGAAATACAATTTTTTATTTTTCTCAGCTATCAAAAGGAATTCATCATTTTCAATAACATTTTTGGGAGTTTTAGGACAAGAAAAACTTTTATACAGAGTGACTTTTTCTCGAAAACTCTAAAATAAAGAACTTTTTCCTATAGTGAACCCAATCCATGAACACAGTGTATAATAAATATGTGCAGTAGAAATAATTATTTTATGAAAAACGAAATAACTTCTGAGAGACAATAAAATAATCTAAATCGACCGGACAACTAGTGGAAAAATAGGATAAAAAATAAAAATGAAAGAATATGCAGAAGAAGCTGCAAAACACACAGCGAAACGTCGACAAACTATTTAATTTTACTAGTTGTCCAATGGATTTTAATTATACTTATTTTCTAATAATATTTTTCAATGGATCGAGAAGAAAGTGTTTCAGTTAAGAAAAATTTTCTTTTTTCCTTTCACGTAATTTTAATTTATTTTCATCTTTTCACTATGCCGTTACTACGCTTTTATTTACTCTTCCTTACGTACAGTAATAATTATTTTGTTTGTTTATCGAGAGTTCTTTATTAACAGCTTTTTATTTTGACTAAAAACCAGACGTTTAGGTCGCAGGAAAAATCGAAAAAAGCCTGTATCAGATTTGGATGACCTAATAATGACAACGGGCATTTAATTTCTGGTGGTAGTTTCTTGAAAAGGTCCAATAAAGATAAAAAATTGAATGAGAATGACGACTTCAATTTTAATTTTGTACGAAATTCTGGATAATGACTAAATTTCGATTTTGATTTAACTTTATTGGACCTTGTTAAGGACCTACCACGAGAAAATAAATACCTGATGCCATAATTAAGTTACCCTAATCAGGTACACGCGTTTTTCGACTTTTCCTGTGACTTCCAGCTTTTAATTACGACGTAGTTGCGATCACTCTAAAACTAAACTAAAAAAAAATGTAATTTAATAAAAATAAGTAAGTAATGTCCTTTTTTCAAAATTAGCTGTAAAGTTTGTAACGCAGTGCATCTTTTTTGAGAGCAATTTCAGATTTTAATTTGCGGGGGCGTTTAAAATAAAATGTTTTAAAATATCAGGATTATTTAGAATACTTTTCATTTTCCGATCGTACTTAAAACAATTCAAATGAGCGAATTTCTCGATTGAAAAAAATTCTTCCACCAAGCCAGAATTTCAATCAATAACGATCTACGGTGTCGCATTTATGTACATATTTCTTTGTGGTCGGTCGGATCGGTTTAGCAAAAAAAAGAACGAGCGGTCGTAAAAAGCAAAGAATATTTGATATATTACACCGAGTGAAACGATAACGCTGCTCACCTTGTAATGTATACCGGTAATTTATTATTTTGTAAATATTCTTGCGCCACGACACATTATGTAATAGACAATAATATTTGAATAATATTTCGTTCCAGTAACGCTCCCGCGATTCAAGCGAGACGGCTATAGCGTTTCACGGAGAGAATAATTTTTTTATCATACTCTATATTAGAGCTATTTTACAATTGTATACAATTGGGCGCTAAATGTCCGTGCGATTGTAAGTGAAGTAGCGGCATTTGACGGCCTACACCGGACGTTAGCGTCAACGCAGCTTTGATCGGACGGAGGCCTGAATACAGCAAAAGAAACACTGTGTGCGACGGCCTTAATAAATCGGGGAGAATAAATGTACACAATTCAAATAGCAGAGTTTTATTAGCCCGTAGGTGACTAACTTAATGCGCTGTTGTAAATTACAAATGGCAATAATAATAATAAATAATCGCTACTAATTTTTTGCAAATTGCCGCGTTATTACATGGGTATTTATGTGGCTTGCGCGCCTTATCTGATTTGCATGCTTGAAATAAATAGCTGTTTATGTTGATACTATTGATTAGGTTTTATTAAGTAGGAGGCTTTTAACGTTTCAGTTAATTACCGTCGGTCGTCTCTCCGTCGCGTCGGGAAACGTCTTGATTACATCATTTCAGCTGTACTTAAAAAAATCGCATTTTTCTTTGTGCTTTCAATTTTTTTTTTCTCTCAGCAGAAAATGCAGCAAGAATTTTCATTTTTATGAAGAGTAAATATTTAATTACATGTACCTGGTGATCAGAAAATAAAAGCAAACGTCAAATGGTGCGCAAAAAACAAGAAACAAAGACGATAGTAATTCGAACGCGAAACGAAACCAAAACATGCCTTATTTAGAACGCGCTCTAAAAAAAAGTGGAAAGAACTAAAGTCAACAAAGCAAGTGACAAACAAATTTACGCATACCGCACTAATCTCATCAACATAACCTCAACACCGGACGATCATTAGAAAAAGATACGAAGACTTGTTTGAAACGTCTAAGGGCTAGTTTTTCAATCGGGGTTTAACTTTAAGCTCCGTTTTATTCCTATGGAAATAATTGTCCTTACAATTGTTACCAAGGGAATAAAGCGAAGTTTAAAGTTAAATTACCGTCGGTAACTGTGATGGAAAAAAACCGGGCCCTAAAATAATTTAGTCGCATCCAAAAAAGCCGACAGTAATTAACACACGCCGTTAATAAAAAAATTATGTGCAAAAGTAAATTTATTGTTTCTTCATTTTGCTGGCCCCGTTTATCGTAATCTTGATTATCCTGTAAGTGACGAACATCATCAGGAAGACGCCCGTCATCGTAAACCCGAGTATGTCCAGCAGAAAGTACTGGTGCAAGGGTATGTCGAGGGTGGGGCTCCGCAAATGCCTGGCCCCCCTGTGCCGAATCACATACTCCGTCCACCAGATGGCCCTCTCCAACCCGGTCATGAAATCGTCCGTCATGATGCTGGCGATTTCCTTGATGTTCTCCCGGTACCTGCACAAAGAAAACCCGATTTTACTTCGACCCCCCCCCACGTCTTTCACGAGCCCAAATTACATTCGGTTTTCCGCAACTTCCAAAATCGCCCGCCGCAGCTGCCCCTTTTGGAGCTTCTGGGGGTTCACGCTCGTCGCAATGCCCAGTTTAATCATCTCCTGCACGTTGCTCGGTTGGTCGTCGATGAAAGGCATGCCCACCATGGGGACGTGGCTCACGATGGCCTCCTCCATCGATTGGAGTCCCCCTTGCGTCACGAAAGCCCTCGTGTTCCTGTGAGCTGCAAAAGCGCGTAAGCGAAGGGGGCACTGCTTGCCGCCAAACTTACCTAAAATTGCCTGTTGTGGAACCCACTTTCTGATGATGACGTTCTCCGGTTGCCCCGGCAAGTAATCAGTTTCCCATTTCCAGAGGACCTTGTAGGGGAGCTCGGAGAGGTCCTTGATGATGACGTCCCTTTGCGTGAGGGATAGGTTGACGCTTTTCACGACCGTCCCCAAGCTGAAGTACACCACCCCCTCTTTTGCGTCATCCAATTCCCTTCTCAGATCCTGCAAAACGTGACAACTTAAATCGCCTTATAAAAAAATGGCCTAATTCATGGTCGTCAGGCAATTTTAAAGCAACGCCAAAGAAATATACTTACGTAATTGAAACCGCGTCACTTTGTCTTCTTGTCTGCCGACGTTTCGTTCTTAATTGCAGAAAAACTATCTCGAGGCTGCTGCTGGTGGTTGAATTTGATGTTTTGCTACTGCTTCTCGAAGACTACCAACAGCAGCAGCTACCGTTTTTTTCAGAGCACCCTTGCTGAAGAACTTCCTCGTAGCTGCTGCTGATGGTGGAGTTGGTGGTCTTTGCTGGTGCTTCTTGAAGACTATTAGCCCTGAGGAAGAGAGCTGCTTCTGCTAGTAGTCTTCGAGAGGCAGCAGAAAGACTGCCAGGAGAAGCAGCTCTCTTCCTCAGGGCTGGTAGTCTTCAAGAAGCACCAGCAAGACCACCAACTCCACCATCAGCAGCCCCAAGGAAGTGCTTCTGCAATGAAGAAGGACACGTCGGTGGTAGAAGAAGAGAGGGCGACGGGGTTCCAACCGGAAGCCAATTCAATTATCGGCAACGACCGCGGAAGCCCTCAAGTTAAGCTAAATATACTTACTTCACAAGTGTGGTATAAACCAACCTGAGAAAAATATAACGTATTAGTAAACCTTACTAAAATCAGGTGACTTACCCTAGATAATTCCCTGCTGGATTTAATGTACATGTGTCCAAGATGTATGATGCTAGGCACGTTGGGCCTGGGCGCGTACAGTATGGGGTTAACGTTGAGGAACAGCAAGCTGATGTTCCTCTCGACATCCCCGATGTAGGGCGTGTCCTTTCCGAAATACCTCTTGGCGATCTCGTCCGCCCTCCTCAACACGTGGCTGCCGTAATAATGCCTGAACCAGAATCCGTAGTACGTCGTTTCCAGGCGTTCCCAAAAAGACAAGTTGCTTATCTTGGGGTAGAAAATATCGGGGTACAGGCCTGGATGCGAGGGGTTTCCGACCGCGTCGTGGCCGCTGAGGAACACACCCAGGGACGAAATGGCGATCAAGGGGCAATTAAATCGGGTGCTGAAGGCGAACAGCGCCGGGTAGTGGACCTCGACGATGACGACGTCGAAGATTTTC
This sequence comes from Prosopocoilus inquinatus, assembly GCA_036172665.1. Taxonomy (NCBI): domain Eukaryota; kingdom Metazoa; phylum Arthropoda; class Insecta; order Coleoptera; family Lucanidae; genus Prosopocoilus; species Prosopocoilus inquinatus. Next base: position 11,525,789 of record CM069879.1, read on the forward strand.
CTTCGGTCGCTCAGCAAGGCCCTGACGTCGGGGTTCTCCAGTTCGCAGATGACGACGTTCTCCATGAAGTTGAAGAGGCGTTGCATGCCCTCTTTGCTTGATAGGGACCGAGAGAGGAACGTGGGGGCGTTCTTGGCACCCTCGACGTGGTAAGCCTCGCTCAGGTCGATTTCCGTTAAGTTGATGAGCGACGGGTCTCTGATGGGGTTCGGCGTCAACGCCGTCACCAGGTGACCTTTCAGGGAGAGTTCCTTCCAGATCGGTTGGAAAACCGATTGGTGACTGATCGACGGGTACATCCCCACGAAGAGTATGTTGGCGCATTGCACGCAGCGCATTAAAATGAGGACAGCTCCGGCGGACATCTCCATTTTGGAGCGACTGGCGTTTCTAGGTCGCAAAGAAGAATGCTCCTTGGACCTCCCACCACCGAATGCTCTTTGAAGCATCTTCTTTAACTGCGCAGTTTTTTCAGTGCGGGAACATTTTTTCTTTTTTAATTTTGCAAAGTAGACTTACTGTTGTATGTAAAGGGGAGCGCTCCCCCTCGTCCTTTTTTTTTCAACGTATTGACGTGACGGGGTATTTCTAGCGAACATTTTTGGATGTCTTGCAGAAACCTTGAATCCCGCTGAGCGTGAAACGCACAGGTCGTATCGTTTTACGGTTTCACTTACGGTTGCGGTCTTGATTTTCTATTTTTGTTTTGTCTTTACAGGCCGTCCACAAGTTGTTGTTCAATTATGCTCTCCAGAAAAATAAAATAAATTCAAATCTTTGCTGAAACTCTGACTCGATCTTTCTCTTGTTTACAGCCTGGAGGAAGACCAGAAGCAGACTTCACTTTGGACGTGCCCCGATCGGAGCTCCTCTCGAAAAGGATGAAGGCCGACAAGAAGTGGCGGTGTCGATGCAGGCTGTTGACATCTTTCCTGGGCCTCGTCTTCTTCCTGCTGTCGGTGATGGCGGTCAGCTTGATGTTAACGCGAGGAAAGCGGATGTTCGGCTCCATGGTTTAAAAAAAAACCTTGCGCCTTCTTTTACCTGATCGCGGCACGAAGGGAAACGAAGGCGCAACGCTGTAATTTATTTATTTCGACATTTTTTCGGATTGCTGTACAGTAGGAAAAGAATTGAAAGCTGAAGAATGAGCATTACAGGGAGAGATGCGTTGCATGCTTTACGGCCATTATTACCATTGCTCATCATCTCGTTCGCGTAGAAGTGCCAAATAGTTACCATTTATAACAGTATTGGTATTTTGAGGGAGGTTCGGCGCACTCTTAAGAGGAAGCGAGGCGCCCGTCTTTAAGTGCGTCGAACCTCAAATACCTGGATAGTTGTGATAACCAGATAGTTTTTTAAGTTCTAAGCTAAGTTGATCTAGGTCATATTTATAAGCTTCTTTTTTTTGTAAGGAAACTGTAAATTATTTCACCACAATTAGATTCGGTCTTTCCACCTCTTTACATATTTCTTTGTTAGGAAAAAACACAACTGTATCCAACTGTATGCAACTGTATTATCCGGCAGATATGTTTGCAAGGAAGGGGAAAGATCGGGGCTCAAACTCAAAAAGGCGATCCTCTGCAATTAACTTCAAGGTTGACGTAAACTTCCTCTTGGTGGAACAGAATGTGAAGAGTCGGAGAGATAATAATAATAATGACAATAACTTCGACAAGTCCTAGAAAAATAAGAGCTCCCCCTCTCCCCACTTTTTCACAATTAATACAATTCTACGCCCTTATTTGTAAACGTATTTTGTAAAATCGAAACTGTACGTCGACCTCAACTGAATAAAGAAACAAAAATATAGCCTCTATTCAATACGATACTTTAATCTGGATTATTAATCTTAATGATAAGTCTGATTGTGAGTGTAACTTAATGTGAAAGTGTGCGTGAAATAAAATATTTATATAATACGAACCCCCAATTACCTTTTTCCTCCCCGAAAAATTGATTCTTCTTCTCAGATGACTGCTTCAGAACACTCTGCGAATACGTCCATCCCCTTTTGTTACATGTAATGTTAACATTAGACGAAATGAAGATCCTCTAGAACAGCGGTTCTCAAACTTTCAGGCAACAAAACCCTTTTGAAGAACGTTCCCTTTGCACTTTTGGATGATCAAAAAAAACACTAAAATTATTGATGATTCATTATAATTATTAAGGTTTGAAACAATTCTGTAAACAAATAACAGCAAGAAGAAAAAATAAATAAGAAAGTTTGTGATAATTCAAATGAAAAAAAAATTAATAAAAATTCTGACAAAAGTAACAAAAACAAATGACCAACATTACAATTAAAAAATACACAAGACGAAGTGTAGACTTAAAATTTGTGAAGAAAATAAGAAAACAAATGACGACTCCAAAGAGACGGGAGTATAGAAAATTTTGGATCATTTAACGTCAGAGAACGTTCACAAGAAAGCGAAAACAGAAATAACCTTTTCGTCCCTTGGAAAAATATAATCAGAATGGAAATGAAAAATTCAACAGGAAAAGAGGAATAAAAGAGAAAGAAAAAGAAATGGGGATCGTAATACTTACGGAAAAAAGCGGGATTTTGCTTCAGAAAATACAAAAGAATCGAAAAACTTATTTAATTTGAAATTGCCGGGGGACATTCAGTCGTCAAACAATAAAAGCAACAACGACAAAAAATTCGAGAAAGTAACAGAAATATTCTAGGATGAATTTCACATTCAGAAACATATGACGGTCGCATTATGTTCAAGAAAATAAATAAATAAATCTGGTTCTTTTTAATAATCCGTGTTTTACGGGCCTTCAGTTTTAGTTTTCACCATTTATTATTATTGAGCGTCAAAACGGGGTGATGCGATTTATTATTTATTTAAGTTTGTTTTGTCGTTTGGGAAACGCTGTTCTAGAACTAGCAGGGAAGTGTTAAACGTTGAGTTAGGAAAGCAACAGTGACTGATGGTGGTATTTATAAATACGTATTTAGGGTACATGTCTATCTGAATCAAGTTTGAATTCTCCTAGACAATCGAGAGTGGGGACTACGTCATCCAAGGCGCATTCGTTCATCCCTCCTCTAGAGTAAAGAAACGTCGTTGATACAGTAACACACTTTTTAAAATAGAAGTTAAATAACGAAATGAAGCAAATGGGGGACGTTTTATTTTTACGTAGGCCATATTACGATGTCGACGCCGACGTCGTCTAAGTTGGTCGGTAAGTAGGGGAATATCTGCTGCCTGAAAGCCAGCCCGATCAGGGCGGGTCGCTTCTGCGACTTCTTGAAGTGATTCAGGTAAGAGTCGTAAAGCCTTCCGCCGAAGCCCAGGCGTTTGCCCTTCGCCGTGAAACCCAGGCCGGGCATGATTATTAAATCTAATCCACCTGAAAGGAAAACAAGAAAAAAATTATTTCGAAGATACAGGGTGAAATTAAATGGTACTGGAGTTCCTGGAGTGGAACAAATACATTTTATTTTATTCCCAATAATAGTGATTTATGATACAAGGCTTTTATGCACGCCGAAAGCTCGTGCTTTAATCGCAAGGAGTGCATAAAAGCCTTTCACACGCGTGTGTCATACAGTATTTTATCTACGACCTAATTTTGTTGTGTTTGTTGTCGCTTCGCGTCGTTGTCAACAATATCAACAGGAATCATTTAATAATGACAGTCTCGTTTGATTTACATTGGCTTTTTACACACGATTTAATTAATTTACGCACGATTTATTCAATGTGGGTCTTCACGCTCAATAACTCTGCAAATAATTTGTTCGTTATAGGGTGGGCGTAGATGAAGGCATTTATTAAAAGAATGCGTTGGGCGAAACCGAATTATTGCCGTCGTGAAATAAAATTAGATTTTCTTCAATTTAAACACTTAATATGAACAAGTGCCGCGCGGAAAAAGTTTTAAAAAAAATTGCTCCTCATCTTACCAGTGTCTGCAGCTTCTTCGCGCAGATCCGAATATTTAGGCTGCCTCATGCGATTGTACCTGTACTTCGGCAAAGACATATAATCACTCAACGAGTTTACGAGGAGCATGTTCATGTTGTTACTGCGAACGTTAAACCTGGAAAAGAAAAAAAGATTAATCGAGAAATCAAGAAATTTATATATTAGTGCGAACAGAAGAGAGTCATTTCAAAACGCTTCAAGTAAGTATGAGTAGAGCTTAGAGCTGCAATTCTCAACCTTCTTGGGTCCGCGAATTCCCCAAAATAGTAAATATAAATAAAATTACAATTTCGCGACCCCCTTCTATATTTTACGTCGTTGCGTTTATAGCGACGAGTATGATTTTTTCGCATAAAATTATTTCATTACTGTTTAGGCTATTTTTGCAACCCCCTTTTAATATCACCGCGACCCCAAGGGGTCGCGACTTCCAGGTTGAGGCTTAGAAGAGCTATCGCTCTTCTTGCCTAACTCTTAACATCCTCTCCGCTTTTGCCCGACCCCGATATAAAGAGAAATAATCTACAAGCCTAACGGGGGCACAGTTTTCACTTGCGCCCGTCCCTGACCAGATCATTACAAGCAAAATTTGATTGTAACCTCTAAGTTCAGCTAACATGGGCCTTTCTACACTATTTTTACCTTGGTACGTATAACGTTTTTTTCTCGTTGAAAACCCTGCGAATTATACCGTCCGTCTGCACCAATATGTCGTTGTTAATGTAACACGAAACCCGCTGGCTTTTAGCAAAAACCGGCAACTTGAAAAGCTGAAACGATTCAAAAGTCGTTACTGTTTATTGTAAATCAGGGGCGGCACCACAAACCAGCTCTTGAATCAACAATGATTGGATCCGCTTCTCCGAATCGGGCAGCTCGTACAGGATCAGCTCGATTTGCTTCCGGAGGGCCTGCTGGGCCCTCTTTATCGGCCTCACTCTCACCGTTCCCATTGCGGTAATAAAACAGGCAGATCAGACTTACGGCCGGTGGTTAATGCGTAATCCTGAAGAAAGGCGGAAGGTGGTGTTTGAGGAAGATGATGGACAAGGCCATGAGCCAGATTTCGCGCAAATGGGACAGCGTTTCACAGAAGATTTCCATGTGAGAAATTTGGAGACCGCAGCGCAACCGGAAATTTCATTTAGAGCGAAGAGAACGCGCGCGGAAAAATTGGACGTGGTACAATTTTGACAGATAGATCACGTGACAGAAATGACACGGTTTCGACAAGCCTTCTTGAAGCTGATTGTTTTTTTTTTTTTGGAATTGAGTTGTGAAGATATGTTTATATGTTGACCTCTATGATCCAGGAACATTTGATTTGATATCAGGAATTATTAATTCATGGGACTGGTTGAAATGGCTTTTTAGCCGTAAACCAAAAGCTTTATAAAGAAGAAGAAGATATTCGAGGCTTGCACTTGAAGGAGAGTCCAAACCGAGCAAACATCGTTGAACAACAATTGACCAGGTGTTGGCGAGCCAGTTGAAGGTAAATTTGTTGACGATCAAGTTTCCTTGCCTTTTAAATTTATCTGCCCCAGCAAATCCTTGCAGACAATTACATCGACAATCGTTTCTTAGGCCCGATTTTTCACCCTCTGATAAATGTATCAACCAGGTAACATCTTTGGAAACTATTATATCGATAATAATTTCCTAGGATATTACATGGCAAATAAATTTATTAGGAGGTGAAGAAAATCGTATAAATTTACAAGAAAGTTGAAACACCGAAACTGAAAGTCGACCAACAGTTTGGAATTATGCACGACGTCTGTTGCTTACACGTTTGTTTGATATGCATTCAACAATTGTTTAATTGCATTTAAAATAGGGCTCTATGTTTTTAAAGCGTGCACACTAGCGACATAGTTGGCGAAATGTTGATCCAAGTTTTCTTTGAAGTACCGCCTCAAGAGTGCTGCGCAAATTCTTATGATGCTGAAGTATCGGCGTCGCTTAACTACGTTTGCTTAGTCTGGGTCCACCTTAATAACTTGTTGACTGTCATAATAACTTTGCAAAAAAAAAAAATTAGATGCTTCTTCACTTAGGCCCGGTATTATAAACGCAAGTTAAATTTACTCTACACTTTAATGCCTTAGTAACCATTATTTTTACAATTGTTACTAAGGCATAAAACTGTATAGTAAATTTATTTTATGTTTGTAATACCGAACCTTAGGAAACTATTTTACAAGGAAGTAACAGTGACATCGAATAAATCACTGTAGGTTTAAATTAGGTCATCAAACAAAAAAAAAACAAATGAATGCAAGAAAACGCTAACAGGAAGACAGAAAAATTTTGTAACCTATGGGATTCGATCCCGTCTTCCTATATTAGTGTTCCCTTGCATTAATTTATTTAATTCAGCATCAACATATCTTTTTTTTTTAATTTGATAAATAAAAAAGCTATTACGATTCGTTTGGGCAACCGAAAGAAGCGTTGGCAACTTATTTTCGTTGCTTAAAGAAATCTTCCGGGAGAAAAACCAGTCCAGAGGACAGACTTTCATGCAAGGAAAGTTTCAGAGTAAAACTAAGGAGAAATACTAATTGAAAAATAGAAAGTTATAGAAATAATGAAATGAAACGACAATAATTGAAACTGAGTTAATAAGAATGGTAGGGGAAGTTTCAGTTTAGGATTTTCTTTAGATGGAAGATTGTGGGTAAGACAAAAGCATAATCGGAGCTAAAATCATGGAGAAAAAAATATTTAGAAATCGCCAGTCACAACCGATCACAGCCAGTGATGGTTAAGTTAATTTATGTAAAAATTTATTACGTAAAAAAAATAGAAAGAAATAAAAAATGTAACAAATGTTGCGAAAAATGTAAAATCGTCTTCAAAACGGAGAGACTCGTTCAGTCAGAGTAAAGAACGTGATCGAGTGTGACGTCGTGTTCGTGCGTTGGCACTTCCTGCAGGATCTGTTCCTTGAAGCCCAGGGCGATCGTGGTGGGGCGCCGCGCTTGGGTTTTGAACAGATTCGTCAAGAAACTGTCGTAGTAGCCCTTTCCGTGTCCGCAACGTTTTCCGGTCACCGTGAACGCCACTCCGGGTACGATGACGAGATCTAAACCGCCTGAAATTTTAAGGAAACAAAAAAGAGAAATTACCCAGGGCGTTGCAGAAAAGAAAAAGAAATAATTCCGCACAAAAAAAAAAGACAGAAAGAAATGTGAAGACTTAAATATAGAGGATGTGTCAATTTTGAGAGCATCGTTCAAGCCGCTTTTCCTGCTTTGAAGATTTGGACAGCTGGCTGGCCAATTGGGGATTGCTGTCGTTGGTTTTCGTCATTCGCTTGACGAAAGTTATTGGTTATCTTTGATCACCTGATCAGCGGAAACCAATGACAGTAATCTCCAAATACTCAATCTTCCAAGTAGGATTTAATAGAGGGATCTCCTCTAAGTTTTTCTTTTAAATGTTGATCCCGTATAAGAAAAAAAACTTTCTTTTTATGGTGGGCCGTTCATAAACTGATTTAACCATTTCCAATTAAATTCATTATTACATTTGGCACTAAACCGCAGTCACTATTAAGTGATCGGCGCGTCTGAACTCAAGGGTACGAAATTGCAACAGATAATAACCAAATCAATCGGGTTACAGAATCACTAAATTGACAAGTGTTTAATTGAATTGATCAATTAAAAACTGCTGTGTTACAAATTACAAAAGAGTTAAAAGACTCAATGTGAAACGTACGGTGTGCCTCAAAAAAAATTGTTTTTTCTTAAAATAATAAAACAGTAATTATTTTTATATCTATTTTACACAAGGTGAAGTAGTGTTAATATCTAAACTGCCCTTTCTGGCCAATCTAAATAAGTTATCCCAATGGTAGAATTAATTACTAATTACAACTTAATCCTTGGAATGTCGGCAGCTAACAAAAAAGGTAAAATATGATGATGAAAGCTGTGGAAAAGGACCCTCTAATTCTTAAGACACAAAGATTGACATTTATTAAGAAATCAATTAATGAGATGAGAAGCGGAGAAAGAAAATACAAAACATGGTGAAAGAGATCACGTGACATGGAGACCTATGGGCGTGTCACTTTCAAGATACGAGGTTTTGGTGGAATGAGATGAGGGTGTTAGAGATATTTGATGTTCTCTTCGACTCGCAATCAGCCTTTAGCTTTACCATTATCCTCGCTTTAATGACAATAATAAAGATACTCCCGCAGAGATAAGCCTGGAGCACGCAATCAATTTAAAATGCAGACATGTGAAAATAAGGAAGATAAAGATGCATAAACAAATAATTCAATCAACGTCTTACTTTGTAAGCAGATTTTAAAAATACTTTTGGAGAATGTGATGGTTGAGAGTTAAGAGTGTAAGTAAGTTTGTTGAACTACAGTAAGTCCCACAACGGAAAAAAATTGAGAGGGAGACTGAGGGGATCAAAGTAAAGCTCTTTCTCCTAAAATCGCTTTTGACCAAAACTCAAATAACAAGAAGGTCACAGCAGTATAATTTTCTCATAAGTTTACCGTCGCTACTACGACCTTTCATAAGTTACAATTTTTCAGGTTCTCTTGCTCGTTGAGTCATTCGTTTATTAAAAAAAAAATTTGCTTTGGTCTTTTCTAGTTATCCTTTAGTCTTCTCTCCCTCCCTCCTTATGTTACGAAACGTCCTGTATATAATAAATGTAAATAATTTTCACATGTATTGACGGAGTATGAACTGTGGCCAAATCGTTCCTTCCTTTTACTCTAACACAGATGGCGCTGCCCCTGTTAATTATTGCAAGTGGATCACTTTGAATTGCCTGGTGGAACGAAGAAGAGGTCGAAAAAGGCGGTGCCAATTTCAGTCTAATTTAGAAATTAGGATAGCAAACAAACAACATTACACACCCAAATTATATCTTCGAATTGTACAATAGATGGCGCTATTAGTTACTACCGAAACCGAAGAACGTGTGCAAAATTTCTAACTTTTAAAATCTCTGAATCATTGAAAGAAGAATCAACGGAACGTAAAAATTTAAATCTAAGAGAGGAGAAGAACGGGAAGAAAAAGGTTAATCTCGAACGCGAAAACAACAGTTCGCTAACTCTTAAAATCAGGGGAAGCATCAGCACGACTCAAGATATGAAATTTTTTTTACCAAAGTCCACTCGAAAGTAAGGTTGGACGAGAAAAATCAATTTAACACTGAATTGGCGGGAAATGAAAAGATTTGATGAAATTACTCGCTTACCGTCCAATAGATGGCGCTGATCTTCACTACAATCGAGATTATCTGCGACAAATGGCCGCACTGTCGCCACTTGTCTTGGAAAATTTTTGAAAACATTCCAAATTCGAAAACCAAGAAATAGAATTTTCTTCACATGTGTTTTGCACAGATTTGTTAGCAACTATGTTTTGCAGGGTTTTCCCCTAACTTGTCGTCAAAAAATCCTCACAGTTGACTGCAATTGCGCAACTTTCCTAAATTTAAATTAATTTCCTAAAATTAGTAATTCGATTAATTATTTTTAAATTTTCAAGTGTATTCATGGTGAAAGTTATTATGAATAAATAAATAAATAAATAACATACCGGTTCGTTTAAAAATAATGAATAAACGCTTTCAAAAAAAAAAAAAAAATCAAAAAGTCTTAATACAGGCAACCTAATGAGCACCGTCGTTCGCTTGATTGCCTATACTCAAGGCTGAGAATATTTTTTTTTCATTAAAGATGTGACAAACACGTTCACGATTCGCTGAAATTACACAATTTTCATAATATTTTTAATTTTGAAAGCGGTTTTCCATTTTTAGTTTCTTCTAATTTCAGAAAACAAGTCTGTACTTTTAATGAAATGTATGCATAAGAAAAGTTGTCTGCGTTAATGCAGAATATTATTAAATTACTTTCAAAATTCGAAACAATAGTAAATAAAATCGAAACAATCTATTAAATTATTATTAAAGCAACTTAACACAAGCATATCTGCTTGTGGGGATGCTCGAAGAGCCATGAAATCCCCTCAGCGTCTCTCTCTGGTTCGTGAGTTTAAAAAATAGAATTTATGCGATTTTGAAGATCATCACAAGCATGACTCTCCGTGTAGGGGAACCGGTCTTTATCAGCAGTGAAATGTATATGTATAGCGAGCAACCTTGATTATTATGTTTCGAGTGCTGACGACGAAACCGCAAAGGTCGTTTCCATTAACGTAAATAATACGCGGCGTAAATACGTCATTACGTGTGAATGTGAGAAGGGAAGTTATACAATCAGCTGAAACTAATTAAGTAATTAATCCACCAACCAAAATGTGGCTCGCAATAATTTATTATTAATGCACGGGGAATCTTTTTCTTTTTTTTTTAATTTCTTGTTGTCGCACCAGCTGGAACTTGGCTCTAAATGCTGCGCGTTTGAGCATGTGATGCGATGATGATAATAAAAACCGCTTCGAGGTAAACAATTCTGAGAACCAGACGCTAATTAATGAAAATATTTGCAAATTATATGAGTAAGATTAGGACGAGGAGAGAAAAAAAAAAGAAATTACCATCACACCTTATTTACGTCATCGAGTTTATTTTTAAAGTAGTTAAAAAACCGTACCCACCTGTCTCTAAGGCGTTCTCCCGTTCTTCCGTCACGCTGGGTTGTTTTATGTTCCACTTGGTCAAGGGTAGGTTCTCCCAATCTTTAATGGAATGCAGTCGCACCATTTCCATCGTCTTTCCTTTGTACCTGCAAATTTCCATTGAAAATGCTTGGGGGCGAGAAAGTAAGATTAATAAATGCGGTTTGGTAAGAATCTCCATATGATGTACTTATATACAAAGGGGATGTGTGTTAGGTTACTAAGAAGTAAGAAGTAACTAGTAAATACCTTGGAACGAAGCATTTCTTCTCCGATTCGAAGACCTTCTTCACGATGGGCTCCGTGTTGATTTCATCGTCGGTGCTGAGGAATACAGAAATCCGCTGGCTGTTTTGGAAAACGGGCAGATTGAAAAGCTAAGCAAGAAAAAAAATCGGGTGGATGCCTTTTATAAACAGTTAGCGTCGAAGTTATTTATAAATTAAGGTTCAGTGCCTTGGCTTCGATGATATTATGATGATAATATTTACACCTGAGCCGCTACTCACATAATTACAATAAACCAGAATTTTCTGGTTCGAATTCGCGAAAACTGCCAAGTCCCTGCTCATTCATACTATTTCATTCATTCATGGACCGGGCGACGTAAATTTACTATTAAGACAAAAAAAAAACTTGCGCGCACCTTTTGGAGTACCCTCTCCGATTGCTGGCGTTTCTGTTCCGTCGTCAGGGCGAGAATCTTCTTGTGGATCTCCTTGCGGAGGGCCACTTTACTCGCCTGTATCTGCGACATTTTTGGTCAACCTAAATGGAGCGACGTCTCTTTTAAATAAATCTATTTATAGAAGACCGAGATATCGACTGACGAGTAAACAGAAAAATTATTATCGTGAAATTGGAACTCGGAGATAATTATTGCACTTTCGTTATTTGATTATTATTATTATTATTCGCAATAATTAGAAGAGCAACTTGTTTGGATGAGTCATACAAGTAAGTGCAAATGGAGCATCATGTTTAAACCTGGGCGTCGTTTATTATTAAACTGACCCCCTAATTAAAATTCCTCGTCGGCGCGGCATATTATTAATAAAAGAGAGATCAAGAATATTTATCAAAGTGCCAAGTGTAATAAAAGCCGAGCCCTCTGACCTTCGTGCAGTTTACGGCCGCTTTTTCAGACTGCTTCTTCTTTTTTTTTTTGGTCCAAAGCTCAGTAGGAAAGAAGAAATCACTCGACTGTTTTTTTTGTCTTTTTTTTAATTCAAAAGGCAAGACATGCTTGCTTTATTTTCATTCTGCTTTTATCGCAAAGAGCAAAGTATGAGTTCTATTATTAAGATTGGATGAAATGTGAATTGACTTTAACTAAAAATGTAAAAAATAAGACGAACGCTAGACCTTTGAAGAATCCCAAGGGCAGAAGTAAATTTGAGGTGTTCGTGAAGAAGCAGTGTAGTTTTAATTTGCAAGAAAATCGGCAGAAAGAAACGACAGCTGGAAAAGGATGAGCACACTGCTTTGTAATTAATTGCTTTTACCGTAAGTGATCGGCTTGTGCGAAAAATACAAAAATGCATCCTTCAAAAAAAAAATACAAACAAATGAATCGACTTTGGATGAAGGACACCCGGGGCAGACTTGGGATATCTCCGTCTGTATTAAGGAAGTGTTTTGGTTACGCAAAACGACAGCTGCAGCGTTTTCAGGCCTTACGGAATTCGACACCGAAGCCATCTTGGTCTTCAGTGGAGAGCAATTATTTCTCCTAAATCCTAAATCAAGAGCTGTTAAGCCTGGCGACATTCTGCTTCAAGCGAAGGACTTTCACAAAGAAGATCAATTTAAAATATGAAAATAAGATGATCAGAAACGTTTTGATTTAGGTAAATGGCAGTTGCAGCGTTTTTTGGCTCTGCGGAACTCAAGTTGAAGCCATCTGGGTCTTCAGGAGAGAGCAATTGTTTTACCCAAATCCCTAAATCAAGACGTGTTTGAAGGGGGTGCGTTCTGCCAACATTCTGCTTCAAGCGAAGGATAAACGTCACGACTTTGAGACCTTCATAGAGAAGAACAACACGGAAGACATCGAAAGAGTTAAAGATAGCTTTGCGGAGAAGACTAACTTAAAAGACCAATTAAGAAAGTGATGAGTTTAATAATTAAATAATAGAAAATAAGATGATCTGCAGACCTTCGGCTTTGGGCGAAGGGCACTCGAGACTTTTGGGGTTGAAGATAATTCAATCTGCGTGTAAGAAACGTTTTGATTTAGGCAAATGACAGTTGCAGCGATTGAAGGCCTTCCTGAATTCTACACTGTAGCCATCTTGGCCTTCAGCAGAGGGCAATCTTCGAGCTTGGCCAATAAAGGAATTTTGGTCAATCTTGACAAGAAAAGTGTACAACAATAGTTACGTCGCATTTTTCAAAAAAATAAAATAAATCGGAAAATCGGTTCTGGTGCTTACTACACGATCATGGAACAAGTCAGAATGACCAAAACTGCGGACTTTTGAAGATAACGGTCCACTATCAATAACGTAAATATAAAATTTGAATATTAAGAATTATTATAGTTAACTGTTGTAAATTTAATTTAACATGAAGTATAGTCGAGAGCAGAAAATAGTAAACAATTACAGTTGCCTATAATTTTTCTTTCTCCAAAACGTTGCCAATGTTTAAATACGACTTCACTTCAAATTTTGCGCCAAAGTTTAGAGCTTGTCAAAACGTCTCAAATCTGAAAGCTTTCGAAACTTTTAAGTGTCACCTGCGAAGTCCTATTTAAACACTGCCATTTCGGAGAAAAAAAAATTACAGGACACCATAATCGTCTACTATTTTTTTGCTTATGTCTGTAAAACATTTTGAAGCAATCATCGGCGGCGTCTAAAAATTTTTCGGAAACTTTCGGAGATTCGGGAAGCGCCATCTCTTGACCTAAACGGAAACGAATTTGCCTCTGACAGGATTAACTTTTAATTAATTTAACGACATCACGCTAGATTTGTATTCAGAGTATGTGTGTGACGGAGAGAGAAAGACTACTGCCTATTCATTTATGAATTCTGCGAAATTTAATGTAAATCTTGCACGAAGTGACAGAGACAGGTTATCAAAGTGAAGTTGATTGGCTGATTCTATGCTTCCTTGTCGTTTTGTGCAAGATTTTATATCATGGTGGGCAACCGAGCTTAGCGATGGTTTTATTTTCAAACCAGATTGAAAAACCTAAGCGACACGGAGGAAATTACTCAAAGCGCCATCTCTTGAGTAAGGTTGAAAGCTATTTTGTTCCGATTTCAAACAGCTGAACATCGTATTCACGTTGCATTCTCTGCAATAACTATCTGCCTTCTTCATCATTTATCTACAAATAAGAGTTGTCTTAGTTGACCTTTCAACCCCAAAATGAAATGGAATGTACACTGGACGACAAAAGTCTGAGCTCGCTAGGCTTTTTTATCTTACGCATGCTACAGTAGCATAGCTAAAATCTTCATCGATAGAAAGCATTCTTAGAAAAGACCGGGCCTTTTAACATCGTCGTAAGTTTAACTGTCTTGTAAGTGCAAAAAATAAAAGACCGGGATTTAACTTATAAAATAATATTAATGGTCAACTCGGACTTTTGTCGCGTAGTGTAGATAGTCAATGAGTGACGTTACTTATTCCATCTGTTGACCAAAAAGGAAAGCAATTTTAATAGTTCTTATCAAAAGCTTTGAATTTTTTCTGACTTTGTCTTAAAAAATGAGTTATTTTTACTAATTAATTATTTTCGAGAGGAGCAAAATAATTTTTATTTAAACAATGCCACTACAATGTATAAAAAGAACTTATTTAATCGATTTTTAGTCGATTAAATAAGGGATATATCGATCTCCACAAGTCCATCGATGTTCTTTTAGGTTTTCATCGAACCCTTGGGTTTTACGGCAATCCCCGTTGGGAATCCCTAGGCTGCTTGAATAGGCGAGGTAAATGCCATTTATAATGCTAAATTATTCAGAAAAACTTCAATTATAAATCATCCTCTTATAACAATCCTTATTTACGCTATGAGCGCTGCTATACAGGGTGTTGCATTGATGAACGCAACATCTCATGTTAATTTAAAGTTGCTCGAATATTGAGTTCCTTAATTATTTTACAGCAAAGTTTCATTTAGGTTTCTTAAAGTGCTCTTCAAGATGAATCCGTCTGTGCAGTTTCAGAGTGATTTTCATTTGCTCAGTTTCAAGATGTTTTAAAAAGATTTATTAACGAAATTCAATTTATACCACCAAACTATCAGCTCGGCCTCGATCAATAATTGTAATAACAGTATAGATAATTAAATAAATCTATTCGTTTTTGAAAAAGATTGATAGAAAAAGCTTCCCCGGTAAATCATTTTAATTCATTGATCAAGGCCGTGCTAATTAGTTTGGTATACATTTTCTAAATATCTTGAAACTGAGCAAATGAGAAATCGTCGTAGACAGATTCATCTTGAAGAGTACTTTAAAAAACCTAAATGGAATTTTGCTGTAAAATATTTAAGGAAGCCAATATTCGTGCACCTTAAAATTAACATGCTGAGTTCATCAATGCAGCACCCTGTATAAATTTCCATTTTCTCCATACATTTGGCAGTTTTCTAAAAAGAAAATTCACCCGAAAGCGTTTACTTCGATTTATTTATTCATGTGATCCTTTGTATGATGTGCAAGATAGAATATTAAAATTTAACTTTAAAGTGAATCGTCGCAATATCCAGGAGTGTTCACAGTAAGTTTTACTTTGAAAAAAATACTCAGAGAACGTCCCTGAATTTGTTTCCTTTCCATTTGCATAAATTTAACACTTTAGGATCGTTTAAAAACAAATTAGATTTCGATTAGATGTCTATGTAGCACTTTATTATGCAACAGCGACCTCTAATCAAAACGACCTGAAATGGTAGCTGCGTTTGACTGTATGTCCGAAAGAGAGCGCGCCGGTTAACAGTATCTTGTATGTACTTAAGGGTAACCGAACGAAATATGTTGGTGTTATACATCAAACAAAAATTAAAATACTCACCCGAAGGCGACGTATCTCTGATTGTTGTTTCGTTTAGAATTTGATGGTCGGGTTTGTCTCTTAATTTCTGGAAATACACTGCGGAAACTAATGAACGGGACGGTACCCATGCACGTTTCGCGCGCACGAACTATCTCGAATCACAGGTATCAGGCGGCGATGGAACTCGAGACCTTTAAAAACTTCAGTCCGCTTGCAAATCCCGCGAGTGATGTGCGAACGAAACGTCGGCGTGCATGAGATTGTCACGTTAGTGTCCAGCATACATCGCATGCAAAGGTGAACTTAGAAGTTTTCTATTTTTATTTTTATTTTTTTTTTGAATCGAAGACGAATGAACACCCGAATTTTCCGGGACGCTCCGTCGTGCAGCTGCATTTCCGGTCGCGTTGAGTTCGTCCGCGTGCATGGCGCAACAATGGCATTCCTTTAATAAGTTTACGCACCGCACGCGGTCAGCCCCAAGATTCTATTTTCAATCTATCTTCGCCTAACTTTATTTTAATTTTTATATTTTTTTTTGCGTGCGCGTTTAAATTTAAATCGGGCGCTCGGGGGAAAAAGTTTTCGAAATAATTATGAGGTTGGGTTCCTTTCAGTATTTTCTGAAAACGCTGTTCCAAATGTGGCCTAATAATAATTTTTTATTTTATTGTGCGAATCACTATAATTTATTATGAGCGGTAATTCTTGGAGATAAGATAATTCCGTTTGAGTAATACCAACTAACCTCGATCGTCCGGCATTATTTTTGTATAATTTTGGAATTTAAAGCATGCAGTTTCTCAGTATTCATTCATGCCCTAATCTTTTACTCCACATTTTTTTTTATTAATCAATAAATAAATTAGGAAGTTATTTTTTTAAGGACAGAAAGATAATTAGAATTAACAGATACGAACCCGTGAGTAATAAATCATACAATCGATGATAATATTCAATAATAATTTCAAGTAATCCGTTGTATTAGTTAGAAACCGAATGTGTTTTTTTTATTACAACAAATCGTCGTATTTCGCAAAATGAAAGATGGAACATGGAAATACTTGAAATATTACAAAAAAAATAACATCCTATAATCGCGTCAGTACTGAACACAGCTGATAGGGGGGCCCTCTCTTTAGAAAAGAAGTAAAATATTCCGGGCCTTTTACACTGAACAAGTAATTATGCATACATGTTTACGACGCAATACGCACCAAAAACAAATTTGTATAAAAACACGCATCATGGTACACAGTCGTTGATGTTAACATCACTTATTACAGAAAATAAACAAAAATATCTTAACGTTTGATTTATTAAATTATTTTCGTTTTCCCATTTGTACAAAAATAAGAGCCCCTCGTTTGTGTTATTAATATTAAAAAAAAAAAACGGGAGGCCCTTATGACAGTCCTGAACAGATCCGTCAAGAGAAACATCGGGAACCTCGGCAGAGAAACTAAAACAATTTTTAAATAACATGATGCAAGAATAAAAATAAATTTCTATTAAAAAATTAAATGTTTCTGGTATAGAGTCGTTGTTATTTTAGCATCATTTGTTTTAGGTTTGCAGAAGAACAACACATTCTCATTTGTATTATAAATAATTAAAATTCGTGTCGGTTGGGGGGGTCAAGAAGCTATATGGGTCGTTCGGGGGTCGATGAATAATCAATGGTCGACTGGGAGCCGATTGAAAAGATCTATTTTTTATTATTCCCATTAATTCATTTATAAATTACACGGAGATATGTCCCTGATTGAAATAGCTTTCACTTTTAGCTAAGAGTTGGCGCTGTGTATGACTCCTGCGTGACGCTTCGACTCTCAGTGAATGATTCCTGTTAAATCGCTGAACTTGCGTTTCAAATTAAAAGTAACTGCGAAGGCAGTACGCGGAACATCGGAGTAAAAAGGAAACGATTAGGATTATTTCCCCTTGTGGTCAAAAGATGGCGCCTTGCATGATTCCCTGTCAAACCCGGCTGTACATCTCGAAATTTAATTTTCGCAAAATTAAAATTTTTGCGAAGGCAAAAGAGTTTGGCTGGGAATGTCGTCAGCCCGAAATGAAAATCGTTTTCTCTTTTGATCGAAAGATGGCGCTTTGAAGATTTCTATCACGCCGTGATTTTGTTCTTGCGAAACAATTTCGAAATTATCTGGAAACATTTCCCCGATTCAAAAAATACTTTTCACTTTTAGCTAAGAGGTGGCGCCCTGTCATGCTTTGGTTCTACGTACATAACGTTTTAGTTGTACGTAAATGATTTCAGTCAAACCGCGTTTCACATTTTGAAGCTTGATTTTAAAATAAAAATCGTCGCGAAGGCAGCGGAACGTCACCGTAAAGAAGAAATGTCCGTAATTTGATTAAATTCGTTTTCGTTTTTTTGGACAAGATATGGCGACGCCTTCCCTGATTCCCGTCGTCACGTCACCGTACAACTTGAAAATAAATAAATTTTAGAAATTAAAATCATTACGAAGACAGCGGAACGTCAGCGTAACGATTAAATATACGCATTTTGATTAAACTCGTTTCCCTTTTTGGTCAAGAGATGGCGACACCTTGCGTGATTTCTGTCACGCCGTACATCAATTTTACATAATTAATTTTTGAAATGAAAATCTTTGCGGAGAGTCAGTTGGGCTGGGAATGTCGTCGGCGTGTTGTCTCAGAACAAAAATTTTGATTACAAACGCTTTCTCTTTTAATCGAGAGATGGCGCTTGAAGATTTAACTCATTTGACATTAATGTACTTGTAGTAGTAATACAAGTTAGGAGGCAGAGATTGTCTGCGTGAAGATGAAACACCGTTATAAGAAATCAATGTTGTACATAATTTATGCACTCAATTAAGGATATAGTTTTTGCACAGCAAGTACAACATCTGCTGTCCCCCTGTTGTTACGAATACCAACGGAAAGAAGTGCATAAAAGCTCCAGTAGCGGACGAAAAGGGGTCTCTTGCAACCCAATTTATTTGTATTTATTTATTTTGTAATTTTTGGTTGTTTGTAAAATATCAAAAAAAAAAAATCATTCGGTTTCAATTAAAAGAAAATTGATATTATTAAAATTAATATTTTTCTTTATTGTAAGCTGCACTTCACGTTTTCTTTAACATATTTTCTATATTGAAAATTTTTCTAAATTGTATTGTAAACTAAATTCCCCGTTCTGTTAATATATTTTGTTTTATTTAAAAGATTTTGGCATTTTCATTTCATGTATTCTCGCAATTAAAATTTTTAAGTCGAAGTCCAAAAAGATTAAAACCACAAATTGAAATTAACCTCCGCCCACAATAATTTTTATATCCGTAGATACGTATTTCGGCAGCTAAGCTGCCATCTTCAGTACGCTACCAACTTAAAAGCACTAAGAAAGATTTAAAACTACCTAATCACAATGATAAAATCATAAAAATATTAAAGCTAACAACAATCTAATCATCCTAAAAGATATATATGTCTAAATGTAAGTAAATATAAATTAATATGTAAAATGACGGAAACAAATTGTTCAAAGACCCGAAAGTACTTCTTATTCTAACGAATAAATAAGTATATAATAAATATAAGTACTGAAGATGGCAGCTTAGCTGCCGAAATACGTATCTACGGATATAAAAATTATTGTGGGCGGAGGTTAATTTCAATTATCTCTTAAACCACAATCTCCTTTACTATTTTACACAGAGAGAACAAGGCGCGAAGCATTTCCGGAAATTCTGAAAATACGTGTAAAACGCCGTTCGAGCGACCGTGGAAAACAAATTGGAAAATCTATTTCTGGCTTTGTACGAAAAACCAGGAAAACTACTAACCAAGTAAATCGAGATCCAACTTTGTACGGTTTGTTAAAAAAAATGGGAGCAAAAGGGGATGAAGAAAAGTGGGTTTCCCAACCCCGTCTTCACATTTTACAGAATTCTTTAACGGTTTTTTTGTCCTAATGTCACTATTTGACAACGCGCTGTAGAGTTTAGGTGTCAGCTTTGAATCACCCGCTATTTTTATTTTCGGTAAAAACAGAATCTTTAAAGTATATCGAAAAATATTTAGTGTACATCATAGGAACTTATACAGAACGTTCATATATGTTTGAAAACTGATTATTTGACAACGTACTGGAGAGTTTAGGTATCATCATTTGAATCATCCGAAATTGTTACTGTCGGTAAAAATTGAATCTTTAAAGTAATCGAAAAATGTTTAGTGCAAATCATAGTAACTTATGTAGAGCGTTCATATATGATTGAAAGCTGTCATTATTTAATAACGTACTGAAGAGTTCAGGTGATGTTATGAAGTTATGATTTTCGGAAAAATAGAATTAAATTATGACACCTGTCATCGACAATTTTTATTCTACTACAGAACAGAGCGTTCATAAATGATTGAAAGGTATCTGAACTTTCCGCTCAGTAGTTGTTATTTTCTTAAGTTGGTATCATTTTACAACAATAATTTGCAAATTGATTAGCTGTTTTTATTAATCGCTCTCTTGTTCGCAGTGTTTTTTTTTTACATCACGTTGCCACTGAATAAAAATGAATCATTGTAAGTTTTTATCACGGCCAGCTGAATTAATATATTATATACGGCCAGACCATAAAGAGCATTATAAAATGTTTTTAGAAAAAATGAAAAGCGTGTCAAGTGGTTCTCACTCAAATTCAAAACTAGTGTCAGAATTACTGTCAGTTTGAAATTTTTGGTTATGGGAATGGTCAATTCGTCTTGTCAAAATAAGAGTCGGCGTCGTAATCATGGTAATACGTAATTAATGAATGTTAGAGAACGCTAGTTGACACACTACCACTTTCAGTTATTTATGAACGCTCTGTAGAAAGGGACGAAATTATTATTTTCTCGCCACAACCCCAAAAATTTTCATAAATAATTTCAATCTTTTTCTTCGAGATTTCGTCCGGTCTTTCATTCCGACGATGATTGCGTGCGTGTAAAAACTAATACACGCAACGAGTATTGAAATCATAATTTACTAGAAAAGCTGGTTTTACACAGCACTAAATCCCCCCCAATGGTCCTCAAATCGAGGATTTTATTTAGAACCCATAAAACAAAAACAAAAAAATGCGTTTCATTGTTTCGAACGCCGATATTTAAGAGGGAGCCGTTCACAACCAGAAGAGCGCAAAGAAACGAAGATAAAAAGGCTTTTATTTAATTTACAGAAACGAGTGTTTCTAGTTTTATATTTTGCGAGTGATTTCGGTTGATGGAGGGAAGGTCTTCTCGTATTTCGTCAAGACTTAGATTTAAACGTTCCTCCCCAAATTCCTTTATAAATGGTGGCTCGTTTGCGTTTCTTTGGTGAATACGTAGTGTAACTGATGCGTCGCGACGTCGCGTTGGCCGGAGGAACGCGCTTGCTTTATGAGGGCGAGCGTCACTTTTTGCCCCCGGGCCCGGATCCTTCCTAAATAATGACCGAGCTTGACACCGGGGGCTGTAAACATCGTGGCAGTTGGAGGGTTGACGAACGCATAAATCCGGCTCTGCGTTTTATTACACGCAAAAAAAAAAAAGCGCGCCACACTAAAGAGCAACAGCAACAATTGCGCAATTTACTTGTTTGTATATCATATACATATATAGATCAAATGCAGAATGCAAGGGAAATGAAAAAAATAGGAAATGCGAATTGACGAATTAAAACGAATTGTGGTTGAGTTAATAACGGGATTTATTATTATGGAATGACAAATCAATGCGGTGCAAACACTAATAATTTAATTGGAATTAATTATGATGGCGTTTCACATTATCGCTGTCTTTTTTTTTTAATTGTAATCAAACGTCTGGGATAGAGAAAGATAAACGGAAAGTTTATTTTCGCCTTCATCCCTCTCAAGTTGTTTCGCGTAATCTGGTTTTGGAAACGTTCTGTTTCTTTCGAACTCCCCCGCCTCTCTCACTTCACTTCACTTCACCTCACAAATTTACACAATCCCGAAAGGAGGCAGGCTCCTTATAAAGTCAACAACTCAGAGTTCGAGTAAGCATTATACACCCACAAGTACTTCTCTCCTCCATCTGCCAACGACAGGAGCTCACCCCCGGTTAACGTAATTACGTGGATGCGTAGCTTATGATCAGAGAAAGGAATTCGGGCCACTTATTCTGCGAATAGTACGAAAATTGAGTACTCTGATTGGATACTTGGTATTTAGGAACGCACGCATTGCACTATGGCACGCCTTCACCTGCCACTCAATAACAGGCAGGAGTATACAGTGCATTCGGCGTAAAAAGCGTCCAACACTAAGTGGCCTGAATTCCTTGCTCTGCTTATAATATAATACAATTTAACATTGAGTTCAGAGAGGCCTTTTTTCCCCCAGAAAACGCACGTCCCGTTATTTATTTCCAACGACCGCCAAGCGTTGAATTAATATCGCATTAAAGTGTCGTTTGTTGATGTCGGGTACAACTTCGCACGCGTTATGAACTTCTCCTCCTTCCGGACAATCGCAGCGCATTTGGGTTTTCCTCGCAGTAGAGAAAAAAAAGCATGTGATGTTGTTCTTCGTGGTTTAACAGATTTTCTTTTAAACTTAATAGACATTTAACGACCGCGACGACACGTTTACGAGACAGCCAACGAAATAACGTCGGTACTCCTTTTTTTTTAATGGCCCAAATAGAATCAATCAAATTCAGAAGGAAAGAAAATACATTGTGACAGGAAATACATAAAGTGAACCATAAAAGAATACGCTTTTAAGAAACATATTTGACTTCTTTTTATCTAACGTTTTAGTTGCTGAGGATAATTCTACACGACGTTTTAAAATGCTTACCGCTTGTTTAGTTTAGTTGACCTTCGCTTTCGCATCCGGTTCGAAGGACCAAATATTCTGCAAACATGCGCCGTTAATGATTTTTGAGCTGGAAAGGAATTGGTTAAACGAAATTTATTTATTTATCTACTACTATTTATTTATCAACTGTAAGTTGGTACCTCATGTTGTAAGTGCAAAAAAATTGCTTAAATTTAAAGCCACGTGCAATGCAACTTTTTTGTGTGCAATTTTCATTGCAATGCAGCTATTGCATTGCATCAATGTCAAGCAAATTCTGTGATGTATTTGTCTTGAGAACTATATTCTTTATTTATTTCTCGTTGCGCACAGAGTAAAATTTCGCTTCGATTTAAAAACTCCCCCATTTTAAAGCTCTTTCTTATTGTTACTTTTACGTGAACGATTCGAGAACTTCTCGTCAATAAAATCGATTTGAAAAAATAAAATCAAGTTCGCTCCCACATGTCATTAGAAGATTAAAGAAGAAGGAATTCAACGAAATCAGAAACTGTCGAAAGTGACGTAAGAGACGCGGCATCTAAATTTTTAAGTGAAAGTTTGAAAATTTGATCAAAGGTTCATTGCAGTTAGCATTTAACAACTATTATGCGCGATGAGACGAGCAAACGTTTCTGGGAGGCCTTAAGTTCATAAACGGAAATGTCGAGAAGTAGTGCCGCTGTAAAGTCCAGAAAGAGGCTTCTTAACATTCAACTGCGTCGCCATAAATCGCTTTTGTTACGTCTTGTTTGGGTACATAAAGGTGCACAAGTTAGAAGCAGGTAACAACGTGCGTAGAATGCGAATTCTAAAGGGTCCCCAATAAGTGTATTTATTGATCGAAAGAATGTACACACTTCAAGAAAGGAATTTATTTACCAAACTTATTTAAAAGGGCTGAATACAGAAGTTTTATTTTAATGTTCATATACAGGGCGGAGTTTAAGTTGAAGCACACACAAATAAACCTGTTGGAAATCAATTCTTTTAATAATGTTAAAAATATTTTCAAGTCATCAAATCTTTTAACAAATATATGTATGTGCGTATTGTGTAATAAAATTTTGCCAAAGTCATTAAGGCCCGGTTTGTCAGTCCCAGTTTAACTTTAATCTTCAGTTTTTTTTTTTTTTTGCATAGGACCAGATGGAAGTTAACTGAAGATTAACGAAATTTGAAGAAACGTATAACGGATGGGAAAACTGAATTTTCTGCTGCTCTATCTCGAGCGCAACAAATTACGATTATTATTCATGAAAATAAAAACGTTTGCATTACAAATGCAAAACTATAAAATAGATCGAGCTAGACCAGACCACTTTATCATCACCTTCTGCATAATAATTCAAAGTCCAATCGTGTTTTTAAACTGCGTCAGAACGAACAATTCAATTTAACGAATTTGCCTCGTTTTGAAGCTTATGAATATCGATCGGAATCACGTATTTTGACGTCATGCGTTATCAAGAATTGGTATAAATAAATCTAGAAGTGTGGCGGCCTCCCCCCCGAGACTCTCGAAATAAAAAATGGAGACGTTCGTATATTGAAAGCAATTTGATCTTCTCTTCAAGAACGAATCACTTGTGTTTCTTTTGATGACGTCAAAATACGTGGTTCCGAGCACTAAGAACTCCAGCTTAGAGCTACAGAGTATGAGAGTACAGAGAATATGGCCTTGGGATTTCACTTACAAATGCAAAATAGCAAAGTTAATATGATATTGATTATGTTCAATAACAAAGTGGCCGCTGAATCATATCAAAACGGCACAGAACGAACAATTCAATTTAACGAACTTGTCTCATTTTGAAGCTTATGAATAGTGATAGGAATCACGTATTTCGACGACATGCGTCATCGAGAATTGGTGTAAACAAATCTGGAAGTGTGGCGCCCTCCTCCACGAGACTCTCGAAATAAAAAATGGAGGAGATCGTGCATTGAAAGTAATTTGATCTTCTCTTCAAGAACGAATCACTTGTGCTTTTATTGATGACGTCAAAATACGTGGTTCCGAGCACTAAGTACTCCAGCTTAGAGCTAAAGATTAAAGAATTTGGCCTTGGGATTTCACATACAAATGCAAAATGGCAATGTTACAAAGAAACTCTCAAGTCCCAAGATACTGGAACGAAATAAACTCTACAACGAATATTAAATTGATCATGTTTGAGAAAAAAATGGCCCCTGAATCGTATCGCTCATTGGTGTATAAACTTGGCGTTTTAATTTTTAGCGTCCTTTTTTGTTGCTATTGCAGTCGATCATTTCTCTCTCCTTGGTTTCGACAATTACTTATTTATTTGCATAGCCCTGGAGTTTTTGACGTCATGCGAAAGTGGTCAATTAATTATTGGTTTAACTGATGCAATTTGGCAAAATTATGTGGCGAAATTTTCTGAATTATTTTAGAAAAGAAAAATTGACAACTTCAAGAACTTTACGTTTTTAGTCTGCCCGGGAACAACCTGTATATTCATCACTTCCTGTGTCTTCAAGTTGTTTTTCCTTTCTTTGTGTTGTACCTCACTTTCTTATTGTTTTATCAAGACAGTTCTTTTTCCTTTATCATTAGCTCGCCGGTTTACTTAACCAAGACCACAGTGAACGATATATTAGGTGACGCCACAAGAGAACTCGGCCGTGTGCATAAAAGCGCAAGATCAATTGCGAGAGCGAAAGCTGAAAGAGGGGTTCAAATATCAATGCGCGATCACGATTGTGATGGACATAAAACAAATGAAAAACGATGAAATACGAAAAAGGGCCGACAACAGTTTTTCGGACGAATCAAAAAGTTCGTGAAAAATAAAAGCAAACGGAAACAGAAACGAGCGGTGAAAAGAAAGACAGAAGCAAAAGATAATGAAAAAAGACGAAAACAGAATGCAAGGCACGAAGCGAACAAAAGAAAACAAAAGAAGATCGACAAACGCCGAGCTGAACGAAGAAGCAAGAGTTTTTCATCGAAAAGTTCGTAGAAAATAAAAGCTAAAGGCAAACAAAAGATGATCACAGCTGTGAAGGACATGAAACAAATGAAAAACGATGAACTACGAAAAAAGGGCTATTAAAATACTGTTTAGGGTCGACAATAGCAAAAATTGCCCAAATCAGGCACCAGGCGCCAAATAAGGTTTTTAAGCGCCAAGTATGTCTTAAATGAAACCCAAAGGGCGGAATTTCGTCCTATCTGGCAACCCTGCAGTTGATAAACAATCTATTAAAAACGTAAACAACTGATAACTGAAATTACTAAATTACCAACTGATCAGGAGCTCGCACCCTTTCGTCTCGAAACGTCAACCCCAATGGTTATACGAATAACGAAATGTTTTAACAACTAACGAATTGGCACTTCGAGTCACATGTTGTACCTGTTAATCAGTAACGAATACATACGGCTTGCAACAGCGCCACAAGAGTACTCGGCCGTACGTTGATATGTGCATGAAAGCGCGAGATCGACTGCAAGAGCGACAGCTTAAAGAGGGGTTCAAATAACATCAATGCGGGAGAGAGAACGGTGTTTAATCCTTCAGCATGAGATAACATTAAAATGTTTCTCGCAGTTGCGTGCATGTTTCGAACGCCCGCGCTACTACCTTGATTGATTCTTTACTATGACCAAGATTTTTCTTTTCAGGTTTCTTCATTCAAAATAACTTTTCTGCCTCTCGAAGCTGTTTTACCTCAGTTTGTCTTTTCTAAGTCTTCTCAGTGTTTTAAGCTTTTTTTGCAATTTCTCATGTTTTCCACACTTCTTAAAATTTACTTTTCATTAGCGTAATATTTTTTTTGCTCTTCTTTGCTGGCGAGAATATGGACATTGAGAATTTTTGGCGACTTCTCTAGCATTTTTTTTAGCAAAACAAATTTCAGCAATCGCTATTTATAGGTAATGTTTGGAACTTCCATGTAAATCTGAATTTATTGTGCGATTTGTAAAAAAAACCAAACAATATAATCGATTAATACAGGAGTCAAAATGTGCGCGCTGCAATAAACGAGGGCAATTTTTATTCGCCTTTTCAAAATTACTTCCTACATTTATCGGATTCAGATTAATCGCCCGTGATTAAAACAGCCGTTTATTATTATTACCAATCCACGTATCCAATAAAAAATTAATAGAAATATTTTTAACTAGGACCAATTATTATTTAATTAAATGTGCGCGGAATAAGCGTCGCCTATTTTTAATAAATAAATAATTAAGATCGAATTTAACAACGCCTTCG
The DNA here is from genome assembly GCA_036172665.1 of Prosopocoilus inquinatus. NCBI lineage: Eukaryota > Metazoa > Arthropoda > Insecta > Coleoptera > Lucanidae > Prosopocoilus > Prosopocoilus inquinatus. The sequence goes on from CM069879.1 coordinate 11,552,485, forward strand.
AACTTAAAACCTCATTGCGCTTTCGGGATTGTCCCATCGGGACTTTACACGCGGTGTACTTTACCTACATTTCTGTTTGAACTGGCCACGCGATGCTAATAAATAAAATAACGCCCGACGCGACGTTTTTTTTTTCTCCCTCTCTCTCTCGTTCTTTTAATACGGTGCGATATTTGCTCGTCAAACAGTGAAACTATGTACGAAAATAGAATTACGCGATTTCGCGTGAAAAGCAAATAACAACCAACCGGCGACAACCGAGCCCGTATTTTTATCACGTGTTGCGTGACGTGCCATGTTGCGCCACGATGCGCCGCCGCCGCCCGCCGGAGAATACGCGACTAGGAATCACGCTCGAAGTGCTGATTTTGAACTGAAGTTAACTCGAGCTAAACGAGAAAGAAGTAGTTCACGGCCCCATTAAGTTCAAATGATGCCGGCAGTAATAGCTGTTGTTGTTCTCGTCGATTGATTGCATCACATGTTGGAAACTTTTATTTTTATTCGAATGATTAATTCCTCCTTCCTTTCGTTCTAAATTGATTCTAATTGAAAACTACTTGCGGTAAGTAAATGCAGCTTGAGTTTGAACGGCGGCGAAAGGATTCATGCGTTTCTCAGAATGCTTTGGTGACTATGGGTTGTGCCAACGCCAACTCCATACAGGTCTGATTCATTAGGTGGGAGGAGAATATGCCGACTTTAAAACAGATTCATCTGTAATGCGGTCCACTGCTACCTTCTCATAATGAATGGAGTATAGTATGCGGTCCAGCACAAAAACTTACTTCCTACTACCTTCTCATAATGAATGGAGTATAGTATGTTAATTTTTCATTTTGAGTTTGATCGAGCTTTTAAGTACGACTCGTGTTGAATGTATTCTTCCGTAGTCGTCTTGTTATAATTAATTCAAGAATACATTGAATTTTCACGCATGCAACTAGGCGTTAATTAAAGTTAATTGAATGGAAGGAAGAGACCACGTTCAGAAATCTGCATAACTTATAACGAGGGCCGAATTAAGGCATCCCGGACTAAAGTTGCCACCAACCAAGCAGCTTCCCACTTTCCCGATTATCGCAGCTTTGCAAACTAGGACTCCGAAACGGAAATCGGATGTATGTGAATTTCGTTCTCTGGATTTAACTTTAGTTATCATGCAGTTAACAAGATGGGGTTGAAGAGGACGAAATTTACCGTTTTATTTGCGGGTCCAATTCGTACTTTGATGAATGCTTTTAGAATTATTTTTCGTTATAGTAATATAAAAGTTTATACTTGACGGTATTTAAAGTTACAATCCTAACTTTGATTAACTCCAAGGACTGTGTATTTTCGAATGCTTTTAGAATTCTTTTCGTTACACTCGTAATAGGTAGTATTGTTAATAATAAAACGCTGCAACTATTTCGCTTGCTAATCGAAATCCTCTACCTTGACCCCGGAACAGACTTATTATTAATTGTTTTATATATGGAAACGGACAAACAGCGCGTCTGGTAGATTGCATATGCATTTTTAATTCGCGCATTTCCTTTCTGACGAGACCGGCGGCGGTGGCGGCGGGCGTCATATTTCTTATTCTGCACTCTTGGCTTTGCGTTTTTCAGCTCGGCGCTCTCTGCATTGCAGCAGTGCTGTGTGGTGTCTCTAAATAAGTAATCGCTGAAAATTCTTTCGTCTGCATCGCCGAAGTACTTGGTAATTATGTCTTGGCTTGAAAACGCGCTGAAAAACTGGTAAGCCATTTATTTTTAGTTTAACCACCGAAAGCTACGAGTCTTCTTTGTATCAGTGATCATATTTTAAAAGCGCCGCCGCCGTCGGTATGTACAGGGGGTTGATCAGATGTTTTGTTCTGCCTCCCGGATTTCATTTCTGGTATTTAACTCAACCCAATCCAACACACCCAAAAACTGGTAAGACATTATTGGAGTTTAAGAAGAGCCGCAAGTCTTCTTTAATAAAACAGTTACCACATTCTGCAATTTTAAACATATTTTAAAAGCGTCGGTATATACGGGGGGGTTAATCAAATGTTCTATACACTACGAGTTCATTTCCGGTGTTTAACTCAACCCAATCCAACCCACTCATAAAACTGTTGCCTGCGGCACTCTTTTTAGTTGTACAAGAGCTCCGAGTCTTCTTTAAATCGCCTGGTGCTTTTAAACTTACTTTAAAAGCGTCGGTGTATACGTGGGGTTAATCAAATGTTTTGCGCCAGTTAATTATTAAGCATGTTTTCGATGGAATGTGAATTGGGGTGCATCGAAACTACTTTGAAAGTTCCTGCGAAAGTGTACGTCGTTGTAAATTGAATAAAATATTAATCGACCTCCGCCCCCTGTCAAAGTAGTTTCCGAAAATTCGCCCGCGTCGTTTGATTTAAGGGCGCCGCGCAAATTTTCTAAGCAGATTACGCCCTGCCAACCTAAATCGATTGTAGTTTCTTGCAGCGTGGTAATTACGGCGGGAAAGTTCAGTTAACGCGGAAATTGCAACTCTGTACACCAGACTTGTTATTGCGATTAATTTAAAACGAAGGCAAATTCTGGTTTATAATTAATTTAAAAATGAAGGCAAATTCTGGTTTATAAATACATAGTTTCAAAATTCCGCTTCCCTTTTTAAGAAATAGTTTATAGAGTATCGCTGTCATCATAATAGTCATTATTAATTAAGAACGAAAGCTTCTTCGAGGAGCGAAAGAAAGTAAGCAGTTTGATTTCGCACACAAATTATTTATCTCGTTATCTTCGAGTTTGTTCCTTTTCCCTGAAAGATAAGGAGTAATTTGCTTTCGTCGAGATCGTTAGCTGATGCCCCCCTCGAAGGAAGGCTGGATGACGGTGTACTCGATTATTTAACGCCTTCTCCCGAGGGAATTAAAAAGTTTTGCTTGTTAACTCCCCGTCCGAGGGGGGAATTTATTTCGTTTGTTGTTTGGAGACGTGGGCGGCGCGCTGAAACAATGTTCGAAGCGGTGAGAAGGATTTCTTCGGGCTTCGCGAAATCCGAAATTATTTCACTTCCACTGATTTATTATTAAACCAGTTCATTACGCCCTAGGGTGTAATAAACGGGCAAAATGAAAACGCCCGCACTTATGTAGGTATTAATATGTTGCGCGCGAGCACACATCACCCCATTGTCACAGACACAAAACACACGATTAATTAATTTCAGAATTGATATAAATGAAAGTGAAAAATAAAATGGCGTTTATAAATATTGGGAAAATTAGAAAACCTCGGACCTCGAATGCAAACATCCTGTTACCTACATAAACAATTAAATTAAATGTTTTGTTTAATGATCTGTGTCTCATTTTTTATGTTTTTTTTTTATTGCAGAGCCACAACAACGGAGTGGCCCTTAAAACAATGAGAGTAACGGAATTGTCCAGTGAGATTACGCGCAGCCAGCATGAAGAAGTCCAAGTCGCAGCCCAAAGCGGTAAGTTCGCTGGTTTAGTTTAGTTTAGTTTGTTAGTTTGGTATTCCGCGTGGATGGCGTCTTGCACACTTCAATGTATTATGGGGTTGGAATTTTAATTTAAGAAAAACGAAACGACAAGGGAAGGGGAATCGCACCCCTCGGGCTGAGGCTTGAAGATTAATGCCGTGGTTCCGTGCGGCAGGTAAATTGATTCGAAACGTAACATTCTTTTCACCTGCGGAAAGAAAATCCCACCGTACGATTGTTTGAATTTTTTTTTTCTTCTTAATTCAAACTGATTTTTGAAATGCAAGGCAATAATTAAATACTGGAAAAATCGTTGCACCGTGTCGCGTTGTTGTCACTATCAAACAATAATAGGAGTATCCTTTTTTTTTCGATCGCCCTTTCTGCAGTGGGGCTTTTGTGTCGTCGGTCTTCCTTCCTCGTTAGTCGCCGCTCACAATGGACTGGAATTATCAGAGAGTCTCTGCTTTCTGGACGAGGAATATTCGGAGAGTAAACCGTAAAAGGCTGCCCTCGCGCTCTCGTCCGACTGTCAAAGACAACATTCTTTTTAATGGGGCTAAGGACGTGCTCTTGCCTTAAAACCATTGCGCGGATCACCGCAATTGCAGATTGCTTGCCACCTATAAGTGCAAGACGAATGCGTCCTTTCTGTATACCTAGATATTCGCGGCTATTTTAGTCTATACAGGGTGTCCCAGGACTCTAGAGGTCAATATTTTGAAGAATATTAACAGGTATAAACAGATAGAGTCTTTCATTAATATTTTCTGAGATGCAGCTACTTGTAATTAAAATTACGAATTTCCTAATGACTCAGGGATTTCATAATAGTTTTTATAGACTTTAAATTTAAAGTTACTTTAACCTAAGAAAATGCATTTGTTTCCGTGTTCTTAAAGTGACTTTAAATTAAAGCTGCCTTATTATGAAAATGGCTATAATTCTCAAATATTTTGTCACGCACTTTATTTCTTGTAAAAACGTGGTAAAGGCACGTTATCTTATTTTTAATTATGATGTATTTTTAGTTATAATCTCAGAAAAACCTTTTAACGAAAGCCTATTGCAGTTTAGACAGAGTTTTCGTCTTTACACGCCCACTCAAAAAATATTGACTTCTTTCTTCCGGGAGACCCTGTACATACAGTTGACAGACGTTGATTACGCGCCAAGTAACCAGGAATTGAATAAACTATTCGAAAATTATTATTTAGGGTTTTTTGCTCCGATTAAGGTAACAAAAATAACCACCGGAAGCTAAGCAGAAAAATTTAAATCTTCCTTGCTGTCAGCCTACCCGATAATTTTAGAATAGTTTAAAAATGATAGTGACAACACTGTTCTTGTTTGTTGTAAACGTTTCTGTCGCCTGTAGTTGCGTTCCGCGCACACTTAATGCAAATTTAATTCGTGGATCTCGCAAGGTTCGGGGCATGAATAAATTAACGCGTTATTAAGAAGGGGTCGATCTCGCGGCAGGTAATTCTCATTATTTCAAATTGAAGTCTCGTCGGTGATAGCGTCCGAAGAATTTGGAATTTCCGGCGGAGTCGGAGGAGCACGTGCGATATTAAATTGCGTCTTCCGGTTTTATTTCCAGCGCAAGTCGTCTATCGGTGGAAGACTGTGTAGGAATTCGAAATGTACTTTGTCTTTACTTTTGCAAAAAAAAAAGTACCTACTACAGTGGGACCTCGTTACAAATGCTGGCTTGTTTATGTGTAAGTAATTGTCACGTTAACTCGAAGCTTCCCGAAAATTCCCTAGAATTATAGTGAAGGAAGTGAAAGTTTCACTTTGAAATTAGTAAACTCATGCCCACTAAGGCAGATTTAGTTATAATAAAAATGTCAGACAACTTGTAGTGAGTTCGACCGCGATTTCTTTAAAAAATACACTTCAAATTTAGTAGGCCTCAGAATAGAATAGAATAAATTACAATTTGTCCATATTCTGGCATTTTGATATAAATTAATTACCGGTGCTGGTCAAGTACAAGTGTCGCGCCCTTCTTTAGAATTTCTTCTTTTTTTTCTTGAAAAAAGTTTTGCATGTAGAACCATCAATCGTCCTGTGTTTTACTTTTTTAATTTTTTTGTCTTACGAAGAAGAAAACGCAATGTAATTTCTTTGAGAGTTTACTTATTGTTTAAAATAAATCGATTAGAATCTCGAACGTATCTTGTTTTCGCTTTCAATTTATTCTTAACGCAATAGGTCTACCTTATTTCTTTTTTCTTGTTGAATTTGTCAAAGAGTCAATCGTCTTTTGTTTGTTACCGTCGCGTCGACTCTATAGTTTCCTTACTTTTAATTTAATTTTAACGGTTCTTTTAATTCGGAAGTCAGTGTTGCCAATTCCAACGTGTTCAACAAGATGTAACAAATGTTACAAAATATTCCACACAAAGTACCATGCGATCAACGGAATTTGTAATTAGAGCAGACTGTGATATTTTCCAAAAAGTTGGCAATACAGGCTTACAGGTTGAAATTAAAAATTTTAAGTGTCAGAATTGTGACATTTATTTTTTGAAGTGATTGATAATAAACGGATTTTTCTTGTGCAACCCCTCCTAATATTCTAAAAAAAGGTTTAAACCAGCATCCATACGAAATAAAATAACAAAATAAAGATTGTATAAGCCACGAGCATAAACTCAAATATGACAACTGTCAACTTATTATTTATTTCTCATCCTATCCAACCACACAGCATAAAATAGCACCAATCACAGCCTCCTTTAATCATGAATTCCATTAATCACTAGGTATTACAATTGTGGGCTCGGGTCGCTTGGGTATCATTTGGTGTAAAGAAAAGGAAGGAACTCCTAAGGGATTTTTTTGCATTATTTCAGTTTTGTAAAACCAGTTTCAGTATATTTTTTGACAAATAATTGTGCTAATCAAGTAACATTATTAGTCTGCCACGAAGCATTGGAAAATTAAAGTCAGACTTACAATAGCGAAATAAAATCGTTTACATTTCCTTGCACTCGATGGTCCCGTTATGCTGCCTTTGAAAACTGGTACTCTGAGAAGTGACATCAATATCAAAAATTCCTAACTTTGTAGTTTTGTAGTAAATCAAACGTAAATCGTCAACGTCGCTAAATTTGACAAATCAGTAGCAGCATTTACAGTGATTTGTTTGACGTTTTAAAAACGTTTGTTTGACGTTTAGAAACGTTCATTTGTCGAAGTGTGTCAGTTTTCAAAGACCGCGACTGTACTTCGCCGGAATTTTCTTGACAAGGTTCGCCGGGAACGCTCGCGGCTAACACCGCGGGGGTATGTTCGGGAAGGCTGCAAACTAATCCAGTGCGACCATAAATACTCTGGTTTATTTGACGAGTATTATCTCCGAACCCCGAAGTTCTAACGGTGTACACAAATATGTAATACACTGTATTTTCTCGGCATTTATTTTTCTGGTGAAAGTTTAAGTGAATTATTACCTACTTTCTAGTGACTTTTTAAGCCAATTATTCAGACTTTTGGCAACACTGGGCATACCGTAAATTACTTAAATGCCACATACATGATTCCTATTTTTCTGTAATCTCTTTGTTTCTATGACGTGGGAAGGCATTTCGGCCCTACTAGGGTCCCTAGACTTGTGCCAAATTTAATTTATTTGACAAATTCAACACCATGGTCACTTATAACATAGCCAAGCTATAGTTTATTTATTAATTTAAAAAAATTAAATCTAATACGTAAAACAAGAGAGGAAGAATCAAATTAGACCAAGAATTACATTTACTAAAGAAAATTCAAGGTCACGCCTAATGAATGTCGATTGTTACACTTGGAAATTTAGAAAAATGCAGTTAATTAAATTACATTTATGAATGAAGGAGAATTAATAAAAAAAAACTCTTCCTGTAAAAAAGAATCCCCTTTTTTAACATATTCAAGATCAATTTTAAAATTTAAATCAATATTTGAACAGTTTGTCATTTATTGAGTGTTTTTTCCTGTACAACCTCGAAACTGGCGACATCTTTAAGAAACGTTGTGAGCTCACTTGGCTGAACTTCCAATATTTACGATTTTTTTTAATATATGTTGCACAGTCGCGATCAAACTCATCGACACCGACAGACAGTTTTATAATCTTTACTGGCACTGTCAACAATTTAAGATTAAGATGATCGCGACTGTACGTACCCATTAGCAATGTACAGGATGCCCACTTTAAATCGTGACCCCTGAAGATTTTACAATAAGCAACCCATCAATTAATCATCAGAAAATGTACTCAAAGCATAGAAGCAAAATGGGTTGCCTACTTTCAAGTTTGAAGGCGCCATTCTGTCTTTTCTTTTGACATTACTGTCATTTTGACAAACCAAATAAAAGCATCCCAGTTAAGTGCAATTCGGAAGGCGGTAATTTAAACGCGATTGCAAGATGGAATCAGGATTCGAGCAAGCATTGCAAGTATTTGAACTGACTCAGATGCGGAGTACCAGTACCGTTTTACGTGCGAATGAGGCAGATGAGATTTTATATGTAACGGATTATCCACGATTTAGTGACCGATGAATGAAAAAAGTTTGAAAACGTATTAGCCTTGAGTCACTGAAAATGCCGTCAATGTGGAAGCTCTTTATTTAGTTCATCGAAGAATTGATTAAGACGATATGTTGCGGTCAATTTTGTTGTTTATGGTAAATAAGTAAGCGCTAAATTACTGGTACAGACCTGTAATATTTTACGAGCTTGTATAAAAGACCTGTAAAATTTTACAGGCTTGTAGAAAAGCAGTTAATTTGTCTATGACTACGTCTGGCCTGAAATAACGCTTTCGCACAATAAAAAATTAAAGTAAATTAAAGTTTGTACGCGACACGCTTTGCAATTAATCTTTACTAGGCCCGCTGGATCACTTCCAGATTAAGTTACAAAGCTCGACATATAAATAACTATTATAAAACAACCGACGTATCCGGGTAGTTACTTGTATTTTCCTACGATCTTGCCCTTAGAGACAATGTTAGTTGCTTACTTTACGATGCCAGCAAGCGTAGTTGGCAACGCTCGTTTCCTATTGTTATTGTTTTTATGTAAGCCAATGATCAGATAATCTAAAAGTGACCTAAAGTAACATTTCGCAAAATTGTAATTCAAGACCTGCTTAACCACAATTATATGTGAAAACTTCAAAGGCTACTTGATGAACTTTCAAATTGAACACTTGATAGATCGCAGATTGACGAATTATCGACTTCCCAAACAATTTAGAGGGTTCAAGAACGCAACCTTGAGGTTTCCCAACGCATAATACACTTATTTTCGAAGCGAATTCGGAATTTAGAAGTGGAGAGCGAGCAATTAAAATTTCCAGCAATAAAGCAGGGACGTCCTGTTTGCCGGGGACATTTTATTTTAATTTAATTCCGAGCGGTTTCGTCTAAACTCCGGTGCGCGAGCTTTAAATCTCGTTTAAACCCGCCAAATTTTTTTTGTTAATGCTCGCCTGCAGTCGACAAGTTCTAAACCCCTTTTCGCATTTACCAATTTAAACAACGCATTAGTTGTGTACACACACACACACATACAAGAAGAGCGAGCGACCAAGCTCGCATTTTCAAGGGGGAGAACGAATGCGTGTCTGATTTTCTTTCTTTTTTTTTTATTCAATTAGGGCCGCTTTATGTTTCCCCGTTTCTTCCCTCCTGGATATTTATTTATTTGACGGGCGTCGGATTTAAATAAACCAGCCAACAAAGCAAATCCATTTCACCTCCCCCCGAAAAACAAATAAATACAGCGGCCGCATAAATATCGGAACGGACGCGAGCATGTCGGAAATATAATTAAATTGTTTGGAAAAGTCCGTATCTGAAACGTTCGGGAATTCACCCGTCAGCCGCCACGCAGGGATTTGCTACATACATGTACTATGACGCTCAATTTAAATGACATTTCTGCATGGGAACCGCACCCTTAAGAACATTCAGCGTAAGAGTTACGACACTGTCAAATGGTATCGTTTAAGTTGAGCGTCATTGTACTTGTTTTTGTTCCTCATCACTTTGATGTAATTTAATTAGCGAAATACGCGCTCGTTTAATTTAAATTATTGTAGTTCACACACTCACTTAAGAAACAAAATACATTAAAACGAAAAACACTTGGGCAAAGCGATTTGCATATTTCGCACTGAATCAGAAGGTCGGTTACACAACGCAGTTCATTAAAAGGATATTAATAATAAAATGGCACATATTCACCAAATAAACATTACGAAGTGCCATAATGCTAATTAGTAGATAAATAAAATTAACACGCAGGATTTTTTCTTTTCTGTGGGGGACGAGGGGGGCGACGATTCAAACGGGTCAATGGTATGATGATGGGATGGGAGATGATTCAATTCAGCAGCAGCAGCAGCAATTTCTTGAAAGCGGGGGCCATCAATTAACGCGCTTGTTCAAGTGGTGCAAATTAAAACAGCGTGATGTGAAAGGTCGGGGGGGGGGGGCATTCATTTAGTGGAGCGTCAGAAACACCGAGAGACAAAAAAACTTTAAATTAGATTTACTTGCGAACGTATCGCTTTTAAAAATAAAATCCCCGGTAAATGAAGCGTCTCGAAGATTCAGCCTGTCCGTCTGTCTTTTGCAAACTCGGAGATGCTGCTTGGAAGTTTCAAGAATGAGTCAAGACCGTGAAGCATATTTTTAGCCGTTTTTTTTTTTTTCGAAAAATATCAAATTTTTTTTTATAAAGTTCTCCACTGAATACAGGTTTTGCACCTAACTCTAGGGTTTCAAGATGGAATTGACATTTAACTGGTTTCAGATTTTATGGGTGGCTGACCCAATTTGACTGACTTTGTCCCATCGTTAGCAAACTCTGATGTCCACTTAAAAGCTCGTTGGAACGATATATGACATGCTTGACCCCCAAAAATTTTTGCTTGACTTCAGCAGTTAAATTATTTTCAGTTGGGTTGGGTTGACCTTGAACAATCGCAGGCTTTAACTGTACTATACGTAAAATTTTTATATTTTTCGTTTTAAAATTTTTAATTCTTTCCCTGAACTGGGTGCAATTGGGTCGAGTTTAGTTTGAGCTTGAGATATGTTCCGTCTGATTTAAATTAACTTTTTGTTTTCTTTTTTAAATCTTGAATCTTTTCAATTGTTTTATTATTTGTTAACGTTTAATTTCTCGTTTCGGCTCATTTACGTTGATCCCGAAGTGTGTCGGGCTTAATTTTATTTAATATTTCACAACTTACGATTTTTTTACTTGTTTTTTTTTTTCTTAATATCCTCTGACTTGGACTTGTTTAGGTTGAGTTAGATTGGCCTTGAAATGTGTCGGGCTTAATTTTCAGTTATTTTGTAACGTCTAGTTTAATGTTTTATAATTTTTAATTTTCTGCGTTGGATGGACTTGGTTAGATTAAGTTCAGTTGAGTTTAAAATTTTTAATTAATTTTAATTTTCTTTAAATACTTTCTTTGCCTGGATTGGAATCGCTCAGGTTCACCCTCCTTTGAGCTGTCTTCACTTAGCTCGCCTTAATTAGATTGGGTTAACCCTTTATTTTGTTAATTCTTAATTGACTAAAATTAATTTTTTGAGTCAGTTTCCATTGCGGTGGATTTCTCAAGTATCCCCTGGGCGACTGCTTCGACCCTATTTGGGTGACTTCCCTCAGCAAGGGAGTATCTCTGGAACTTCACAGACGCAATTTTAGGGCAAGAATTGGCCACAGGATGACGCGATCTAAACTGTCTTTGATTTTAATTTAATTTTTTCGAATTTCTTTGAATTTTTTAACTTTCTCTTTGTTGTCAATTTCTAAAGATTTCTTTAACCCAACCCAAGGGAAAAATTAAAATTCTTCCCTTGAGTTGGGTTAACTTAAATTCGGCTCGAGTTGACCTTGAAACAAACACTTATTTTTAATATTCACTCATTCTTGTGTTTTTACTTTTTACAATGTTTTTATTTTCGTGATTGTTTTACATCTACTAACGTTTTTTAAAAACTTCCTTGTCTTTCGGTTGGGTTTTGCGCCTTGCTTAGATTGGACTGACCTTGAAACATTTTTCCCTTTCAATTTTTAATTTTGAGTCAGTTTTGATTGATTGTAGAGAATTTCTCGAGCTTTCAGAGGGCTATTGTCTCGACCCTATTTAGGGACTTCTCAGCAAGGGAGTGTCTCTAGAAATTCAATGACACAATTTTAGGCGAAAAATTGTGACCTAAACAGTTCTTGATTTTAGTTTTAATTTTTTTCTCGAATTTCTTTGAAATTTTTAACCTTCCCTTTGTTGCCGATTTCTAAGGATTTCTTTAACCCAACCAAAGGGAAAAATTAAAATCATTCCCTTGAGTTGGGTTAACTTAAATTCGGCTCTAGTTGACCTTGAAACAAACTCCCATTTTTTTTTAGTTTTCACACTATTGCGGTTTTCATTTTTTACAATGTTTTTATTTTTGTGATTTTTACTTCTTTTTTTAAATTCTTTCCTTGCCCATGAGTTGGGTTGGGTTCGTCTTGCTTAGATTGGATTGACCTTGAAGCTTTTTCCTTTCGATTCCTAACTTTATTTTTTCGATCCTTTTGTTTCAATTTTAAATAGATTTTTTATCTTTCGGTTGGCTTCATTCTTTTAATTTTTTTTAATTCTTTCCTTGTCGTTGGATTGGGTTTTGAGTTCTTACTTAGGTTGAATTGACCTTGAAACATTTTCCTTAATTTTTAACTTTATTTTTATACGACTTTTAATTTTTTTTCAATTTTCTTGTCTTAATCATATATTGCCTTTATATCGAGGGGTTGGCTTCATTTGGTTTCACTTCTCTTAGATTGCCTGCTTTGATTGAGTTGACCTTGAAACATTTATTTTTTTTTAGTTTTTAGCATTTTAGACATATAATAAATTATAGTCCCGTTTTTTTTTGTAAACTCCGATGTAGGGTTGATGATACTTTTAATCGGTCGACGAGACGTTGATTACAAAGTGCTCAATACATTTTTTCAGCAATTTTAATACAGCTTTTAATACGACAAGTATAAAATTAAATTGAAGTTTGTTCTTGTCCGATGAAAATAGTAAGTACAAAGTTTATTTAATCTCAAACCGGACAGAAAAATGAAGGGAAACAGCGAAACGTTGAGTGTGTTTCCCTTCATTTTTCTGTCCGGTTTGAGATTAAATAAACTTTGTACTTACTATAAAATTAAAAATTAACAACCCTGCTGGTTTTAATGCCGTTATTTTCAATTCCCTTCCCTCCCTCTCGCACAAACGTGACCTTTTCCCACTCCTACGGCAACAGAAAACAAGTTCCACCGACTCGTTCGGAGCTTTCTCTCCAAACACAATAGCCAAGAGAGCTTAAAGCTCACCGATCATGCCGAACCGCGTAACTCATTCCCGAATCCACTTACCTACCGTCCCCTTTGTTCCGTAGTTACACAAGCTAAGAATGTTTCATTTAGCGCAAACGTTTCGTGCTAATTTAAGCCGGGGCCTACGTAATGAACTAATCATCGCCGCTTAATTGCCCTCCCAACGACACAGGGCCGTACTCCGAAACTCCTACACGTCGACTGGTGTAATTAAATTTTGAGCTGCGTGGGATTACGAGTTTCTTTTTTGTACGCGTAATTTCGTGGACGTGGAGAACATCAACGAGGACAGCGTGCATTAAAAACTTACGAGGGGTGTGGGGGTGAGAGTATAATAATGAAGTTTTAAAGGAGTTAAGAAGTCGGAGTTTTCGTTTGCGTACTTTTACAAGAGACTTTGAAATTGGTCTTCGAGTTTATCCGATTGCCAAGCAGGTAGATAAGTGGGTACGGCCCTTTAATGATTAAAAGATTTTTTTTCCTAGTGGAACAAACAATTACTGTTTTGTGAACCCATTGAAAACTGCACAAGGTTAATATTTCAATCACGGGTTTTTCATGCGCACTGACCGTAAAATAAGTAAGTAAATAAATAAATAAACAACGACCGCACAACAGGATATGTAATTTCAAAAAAAAAAAACACATCATTGATCCTATTTATAATTTATTATATTTAGTGAGGCTACAAAATTGCCGTTAAATTTTTCATGGGGGGGCCACGCATTAAACGGCACCGTGCGAATTAATCGGTAGTAAAACATGACCGCGCGCTCGAAATTTATCGAAACGTACATATGTACGTGCGCACGTATCTATGAAGTGCCTTCGTTTATGGCTTGCAGTAGTTTTCCGGGCAGAGATTAAAAAAAAAACACATTTAGTTATTATTAATTATTCAAATTAGTTTGTTTTTAGTTTATGTTATTCTGAAAAATTCGAAAGTCCGAGGTGTGTTTTATAATTAATTGTCAATCAATGAGGGAACTGTTTAATTTCAATGCGTGACGCAAACCGTGAGATAGGTTAGTATCTGGATTCAAGAACGAGTTTTTCTTTCTCTTTTTTATACTCAATGGATTTTGTTAGAACGCGACTTTAAAAACCGAATAAATAAAACCAAAACATGAGGACGATAATTTAAAATGCAGTAGCTGCAGAATCAAAGATAATGTCTCTGCGGAAAGCAATTCATAATTCACCGAAGCAGTGTCCACATACCACGTATAAAAAAAATATGTAACATAGCAAGGTTCCCACTGATCAGGAAGATAGGGAAAAGTCAGGGAATTGAGAAAGGGTTCATTCATAATAGCTTTTCTATATGAACACCTCTGTGCGACTACTAAAACTACAAATACGTTTTCTGAAATTAAAAAAAAAATGTATGAAAAATGGGAAAAAAGTTTAAATACAAAAGAAAGAATTTAAAAAAATTGCATAATCCCAGTATACACAGTGAGAAGGTTTATAACAAAACGAATTTGTTCGCGGGTTGCCTATACGAAAAGTTCCTGCATTAAAAAAAAAAATTATTTATTATTTTTTAAACGAACAGACATGTTATTAAAACTAGTTGCTCGTAGATTTTAATTTATGTACGTCTTTGTATGTTTTCTGAAATCAAGAAGAATCCGACGATTGTTTAAACGTTTTAAAATTAGGAAAGCTGCACAATCGCATTCAGAGAAAGTTCTTCTGACGAACAGTCAGGGAGGGAAAACCTGGAGAAGTCTGCATAGTTGTTTGCATAAAGTCTGCGAAAGCCAGTTGTGGGGGTACGGGCCACGCGAGTCGACGCTACTCTAATGCAAAGCTATATTGTCTTACGATAATACTTAATAATAAGTTTCAAATTGTATTACAAATGAAATTCTGTCAGTTGAATGACGAATCACGATTTAATTGATTGTCAATTATTGCAAAATGCAATTTTCGAAAATGATCCGGAAACAAAGACCATACATACCATGTAGGAGGGAGAATTGATATTTAGTTAGCCTGGAATAGACAAATTGTCATTGATTCCAATTTGTTGAACCGCCAGTTCTGTTCTCCGGAATTAATATTCATTCCCAAAACTCAAAAATCAGTTAAAAAAAAAGATTTTCGACAATTGAGGAGGTCATAGTAAGGAGCGGTTTGCAGGCCACAAGAAAAGATTTTCTATTAAGGCTTAGAATTACCTTCTTTACTAAACGTATAAGTCCTGGAGGCCATCTAGCTTTCTTTGCTAGCCTCACAATGCGCTTAACTTGGGTCAATCAAAGTGATCATCATCCAGAGTGGATGAAACAAAGTTAAATGAAAAAAAAATAATCATGATAACAAGCGTGGCTTGGCGCGAGCCGTCACTCGTTGTTATTATTTTAAGAATAAAAATGTTTGCCTTCAGCATTTCGACGACTTATTAAATCGAGCAATTTAAAAACGGAATCCCGAGTTCATGGCGGGCAGGTATTTAATTGGTGCAATAGTTGCAAACCCAGAGCATCATTAGGCCCACTACTTAGCAATATGCGTAAATAAGGCGAGAGTTCTACGTAAGAACTTAAGAGCCTTCTAGAAATACCTTCAAATCCCCTGAGAAGTGGATGCAATTCAAGGGACCTGGAGATGACTCAAGATCTCTTGGATCATAGAGGTACCTTCAAGTCCACAGAAACTTATCGTCAAAAAACTACGTCAGTAACTATACCTTCTCTAACTTGTAACGTTTCTAGTAAGATTAGATCTCATATACACAAGCAAAAGATTGCACGAGGCAGAGGAGAAGAAGTCCTTCAAGAGAAAAGAAGGTGTAATGAAGGTATCTCAAGTCCTTTCAATCTTTTCGTTTTAAACGAGAACGCTTTAAGACTAAATACGCTCGGTGAAGAACGAAAAAGCCTTCAATTCCAGAAATACCTCTAAGTCCCCTGAGAAGTGAATGAAATTGAAGGAACTCGGAGATGGCTCAAAGGCTCTTGCAACGAAGAGATTCCTTCAAGTCCATTCAAACTTTTCGTTAAAAGACTACACTAATATACCTGCCCTAATTTGTAGCGTTTGTGATAAAATTAGACCTCATTTAAACAAACAAAAGATTAAAGAGGCGGAGGAGGAGAAGTCGTTCAAGGAGAGAGACGATTAATGGAGATACCTTCAAGTCCTTTCAATCTTCTCGGCTACGCCAGTATACCGTCCCTAACCTCATATGCACAAGCAAAAGACTGGAAGAAGCGGCGGAGGAGAAGAAGTCCTTCAAGGGCGGGAGAAGATTAATGGAGTACTTTCAAGTCTTTTCAATCTTTTCGACTACGCCAGTATACCTTCCCTAATTGGTAATGTTTCTGGTAAAATTAGACCTCGTATTTACAAGCAAAAGCCTCTGCAAAAGGCGGAGGAGAAGATGTCCTTCAGGAAGAGAGAAGATCTAATGGAGATATCTTCAAGTCCTTTCAATCTTCTCCCTTTAAACTGGCATGCTTACGGACGGGCCTGTGTACATTTTCTGCGGCAGTTTACCTTTTCAGGCTTGTGACGTGGTGATGTTTTTGGGCCACAGTCAAACCTTCTACTTATGAAGAGAAAACTGAAGAAAAGGAGTAGATTGAAGCTTTCTATGTAAGCAAAAATTTAAGGTGGAGAAAGGGAAAGATTGAAAATAAACTATTACGAGAGGATTGGAAGGAGAGAGTTAGATTGAATTCTTTTTGGACGCTTGTACCAGTTTTTAATTTTATCGATGGCAATGAAAATTAAAGGGAAATAGAAGAAAGGAACATTATGGAAATAGAGAAGAAGAAAAGGAAAAAGAAAAATGTCGTTCCAACAAAGAGTGAATTAAATTTGAGAGACTCTGCTTATTAGCCTTGATCTTAATTTTATAATTTGCTAAAGGAAAAAATTGAAGAGAATTAGAAGAACGTGCAAGAAATGAAAAGAGATAACAGAAGAAAAATAAATGTACCTAACGGTTCCGATTGAAATAACTACACGTATTCAGATAGTTTCAACAAAAACATTAAAAAAGTTCGGGCGAAACGAACTGGATGAGTAAAAAAGAAACTGATCTCGCAAAGTACACAAAAAGAATTATTGTAAAATATGCACCTTTTTTCCCTGCACTTAACTAAAAACATCAGAGAAGAATTATTTACTTTCTAGATAATCCTGATATACTGCTGCCTGTTGCACCACCACAAAGAGGACGTGATGATGATACTGATGATGCACGGCACAGTTTCTTTTAATTCCAATTTTCAGACGCGCATGGCGGCGCTGACATAACTAGTTATAATTTCAGATGGCGTTATTTACATGATAAATAATCTACATAATAATGTGCACCAGTTTTAATTTGCACACATTTCCATGAATACATTCGCATCTCGCCGCTTCGTTTCACCGAGCAGCATCCCAACCCGTGTTTTATTTCATCATGCTTTGGGTGTTGTGTCGGGATTCGCTCCTGTTTTGCATGTACAGTAATTAACGGATAAATTTGTAAGAAGGATCCTCTTTTTACAGATGATATACTTCTGCAAATTATTCCAAGCACAGTAAAGAATCAATAGGTAGTAGCGCGGGCGTTCGGAACGTGCACGCAACTGTGAGAAATATTTTAACGTCATCTCATGCCGAGGAATTAAATACCGTTCTCTCTCGCGCATTGATATTTGAATCCTCTTTCAGCTGTCGCTTTCGCAATTGATCTCACGCTTTTATGCACAGTGAGAATGCTCCTGTGGCGTCACCTAATATATTGTTCACCGTGATTCCAACTGATGTACGTACTCAAGTTCTTAACATTGCGTTCATTCTACGCGTTTATAGCCGCAGTTATTTAAGCTGGGAAGAGGAACTTTGGTTTTGAATATTTTCTGTTCGAGCACGCAGGCAAGCTGCAACAATTGAAACGGAATGTTAGATTAATTTATTTGATGGATTTGTTTGTTGCGTTCGACCTGCACGTGACTCTCAAGGAAGATCTCGATCGTCTCGCCATTGCAAAAGAATTGTGATCATCAAAACAGGACGTGACCGGTAAAGCAGGCGATTCTAAACATTTCCTGTTTTTTCCTTTTTTTTCTTTTAAAGAGTACCCATTCATACATTGAGGTCGTTCACCACCGTCACTCACTCACACGATAATCTAGATCTAGCCAGAACAATAAAACACCGATACTCTTATTAACAATTAGGCAAGCTTAAGAGACCGTTCAACAATTACTCGGCGTTCCTCCGAAACAATGAGCTCTACCTGCTCCGGTAAATTAAAAAATAAATAGATAAATGAAAGGATTGTATTTGCGCGTTGATAAAACAATATTCTGCGCGCTTATCACCTTTCCAAAAGCAAACAGCGACCTTTGCATTGTGTTCTTCTTTGCGTCGTCGCGTCGGTCGTTCAGTGTGTGTGTGTGTTGTTATGCGGCGAGTGTTTCTTTTTGTGCGCCCCCCAAAAAAAAACGCAATTTATGAAATGCCCCTGGCTGCCGTTAATGTGGCGGCGACGCCCGGGGTCCTCGGGAGCAGTTTGGAAGAACTCGACGCCCGGAAGCTGTTACGGCGCCTGAAAGATGCGGTAAAATTCGTTTTGAGAGTTTTGTGAATCACGCGCACACAGAGAGTGTAGTTAGAATAATCAAGTTTTACTGCAGTTGTCGAGTGAGATTGTAAAGGTATTAAGATCTTGTTTGCAGCTCGAGTTTCGTCACTAACTCGCAGCTTAACCGGGATTACGTTAAGGACGAACATGATTTAAAAGCTCAAACAATTTGGTTTAGCAGAGTTGTTATTATTAAAAATGTGTTTTAATTAGAAAACATAGGAAATTAAAAAAAAAAACTACTTTCGGTATGAATTCATGTTGTACAGGGTGATTGACATTGAGGTAACAAACTTTGGAATTTTGATGGGCAGGTCATTTTAAATGAATACTGTTATACAAGCCTTGGATGCATCTCACTTCATTACAGAACTAAAATGACCTTCCTTATTACGAATCGCCCTGTATAATAAAAAAACAACTCAAATTTCTTCGAATTCAATTTTAGAGGGCCAGGCACAGAGATCGTTTAATTTGGATGACTTCGAAAGACGAATGAACCGAAACCAAAAGTTGATCTTCTTATTTAAAATAATTAAAATTAGCGCTTAAAATAAATAAATAATTCAATTTCAGTAGGAATTAAGGTTAACTGATCTCAACCTCCAGTATACTCAACTCAAGCAAAAATTCAAGACTTACAAATACTAAAACTTTATAAAATTGAAACTGGAAAAGCTAAAACAAAAGCCAAAGATATGAAACTCAAAAAATGAAAAAACTCCAAAACTCAAAATATAAATATCAGGAACTGAAAACTAACAAAAAAATTCAATCGGCTTCCAATCTAAGCAGATCTCTCTCTCTCTCTCTCTCCACTACTCTCAAGAAGTTAACGCTCGGAACGAGACAAAACTTTAAGAAATTCAATCTCAAAAAATAAAACTACCTTTTAAAAATTAAATCAACCCAACTCAATTAGGAGAAACAAGATAAACTCAATTGTTTTGTTATTTCACGATTCGGAAACTCCCATGTTATTATTTATTACCAACAACTTCCGTTCATTAATAAATTCTGAATTACTTCCACAAAATGTACAATACGGAGTGTTCGAAAAGTCATGGCCAAACGGATCTTACGTTTGTTTTATTCGATGCCTTGCGGTTTGAAAGTTTCAAAAATTTTCTTGGCTCAGTAACTTTTGATATAACAAAAATCGGTACAGAAATTTCTATGTATGAAATATACAGGGTGTGACAACATCATAGGCTTGTAACCTCTTCAAAGATCAGAATCTTACATCTGTTTTATTCGATGCTCTGCGGTTCGGAAGTTTCAAACATTTTCATGACTTAAGTAAGTAACTTTTGTTAAGAACAATCGAAGCAGAAATTTCTGTTTATGAATATACAGGGTGTGAACACGTCATAGGCTCGCAACCTCTTCAAATGTCAAAGTTTAAAAATCTTAAAACATCTTGCACAGCTAACTTTTACTGCACTTCAGCAACGTAAAACAAATTAAAAAAAGAATTGAGCATTTCAAGTACACCGGCTTTTCTTGCCAAATGAATACCAAGGCTTTGACAGCGCCCTCTATGTTTAACACCCAGCCCAGCTACGATTTACTCTTATATATATATTTTCAATAATATTAATAATTCCGTGTTATAAAGTTTGTAGCAAGTCAGCTCAGGGGCTGTATTCTCGAATCAAGAGAACAAGCTCGCAAGAGAACGTGACGTCAAAATGACGTAATTCTCTTAGGATTTATATAATTTTGTACGAGCGCCTACGTCATTTTGACGTCACGTTCTCTTGCGAGTTTGTTCCCTCGTTCTACAATAAGGCCCCAGATCGCTTTTAATTTACAATAGCACGTTTTTGTTTCTGCTTTGTGCATTAGAGCTTATGAGGCAGCAGTATAGCCGCTATTTTCTATAAAACTCGCGTAGTATAAGGTCAAACCCCTGACAGATTGAGGGCGCGCTTTAAGCTGAATTCCTCAATATTCCACGTTTTTTGAATGAGAGCAAACAAACCATGTCTGAAGTGACAACTTCCGTCACCCCCGGTTCCATTTAAGCCAGCAGCTTTGGAACACCTTGTATGTGCATTTGTATATAGGCCACTTATGTTCAATTCTTTTAATTTAACTTCTAAGCAGATTAATCAAAATCGAATGCTTTTGGATTATGTATTTTTCTGAATTGCACGTGAAATGCAAAATATGAGTACCTTAGTAAAAAAAAATAACGTTTTTTCTTCGTTCAACTTCATTCATTTCATTCATTTTCTGTTCTTCATGAATTACAGACAGCTTCCGAAGCCAGAACCGGATTTATGAGTGCAGGTTTTGACCCCTATAAGTCGCAACGCTTCTGATCCCTAAACTGTAACGCTTCCTACTCGAGGTCGTTTCCGTTAAAGGGGGAAGCTCAGCCACGCGATTTGCAAAGTATAAGAAATACATCTACGTTTATATTTTTTTGAATTACAGAATCCATATCTAAAACGAAAATTATTTATCGCACACGCGAAGCTAAACAAACAGTACGCAATTAAAAGAGATTAAAAATGCTTGTAACGACGTCACATTGCGTTTCGAACGTTTAACTATTGAATAGAGTATAACGTTAATATGTATTTGAAAAATAGAATAAATATATACAACTACACGAGCACTTTAAATCTAGAACATTTATTATCTCACAGCAAAAACAAAAAAACGTATAGAATAGTTTAGAACGAAACTCGTAAATATTACGAAATTTTGGACGCCGGCTCTGAATCTCAAGGATGTCCCCTTGTACATCATCAGCGATTAATTAACAAAATCTGATGAAATTGCTTGACATTACTAACACACACTGCTTTGTAATTATAATTAAATCCATTTAATTTAATAAACAAAAATTTATGGAATTCATCTTGCCCTTGCGAATGATTTGTTTACAAGCAGCACCCAGTCCACCCTAGCTTGAGATTTTTCTTATACAATCCGTTACAATCTGGTGTTCAACTTTAACTCGAGTTTTTCGTATCTAATTAATTTTTTTTTTTTTTTATCTTTACGCCAGAAAATTATTTTCGTGCCGTTCTGACTCGTCAGGTTTCAAGCGAAAAAAACCAAACAATAATTCCGATTTCACGTGCGTGTGATGGCGCAGAAAGAGCTTTGATTGCAATTTCAAACATTGTAATACGACTGGATTTCATGTTGTGCGTTTTAAAATCAGCTTCAGACGATCTGCTGAAAACAACACGCAAATACGCTCCCGTCCGTCCGACGAATTACAGAAAATTACCGCCAACAAAGTGATTCCAGCGTTGAAAACGTTTGCTTAAGTAAGAGTTTACCAGCAGATATAGAACATTTCAATATAATTGAAAGACGTGTGACGATGCCTTATCATGATTATAAACAGATTGCAAATCATACCTATTTTATAATCGGTGAAACTAAGATTACCGATCCCAATCTGTTTTGTTACCTTTATAGCAGGACGTCGATTATTTTACGATTTTCAATTATCTTGAAACGTACCATACGACACTCATTGAACATTCCCACATTGTCTGTCTTTATTTGGACGCTCTGGCAATGTGTTTTCGCGACTCTAAGCCGGTAAAGTTTAGACGAATATATCCTCAGGGACAATACACGGAGGGTTGGTGAGCGTAAGCTTATGAATTTAGTGTCTGCGGAGGCTGAATTCATCAAGTTTACTACCCCAGTTATCTTCTGATTCACCGACTTCCATGCGTGTTCCGCAACAATTTAAATAAATTTTGCAAGAACTTCCCAGTGCAGTTCCCCGCAGGTATCACAACAAACATTTCTGGCTCGCCTTAGCCGCTTTTTTATTGTCATTATGCGAACCCTATGTCGAGTTTAGTTGCGCAATTTCATGTTTTATTTTATTTAATGCCTTCTCACATTTCGTTTGTTAATTTTCTTAAGAGAGGTTTCGCTTATTTCCTGTGCATTTTTATTTTTAAATTGAAATTGCTTGCAGGTGAACAGGGGGTGTTTCCCACTATTTGCAAAGCGCGTTGAAAAGCGATGGCAGAATCTTAGAAACGAGGACAGTTATATTTCCAGCAGGCGTAAGGTACGTGCTTAAAAAAAATCTTCTGCTTTGTTCTAAAAATTTTCCGATCGAGTTAATTATCCTCCGCCCCACCCCGCTCGCTGCTTACAAAAGAACGCACTTTTTCGCCCGCCCAGGTTATAATTATTTTATTTTGTGAACGCGCCGTAACAATGGAGAAGCATCCGACTGTTTTGCAACTTAATCAGAGCGTTAATAACGTAATTAATTGCCGAAATGTAATTACTCGGCGCGCCCCGCTCGAATTCGATTAAGCATCAAGGAATTTGTTTCATAATTGGGCCTTAAACAACCACCGACACGGCGAGGAAGTGACGGCCCTCAAACGGGAGGGGTTGAAATGCATTGTCGTAATTAATCTTGCTTGTTGTTTGTTTGTTTGTTGCTGTTGTGTTGGCAACGACTGGAACGAATTATTAACCAAACTTCATTGGTTTAATTATTTTTTATTTTATAAGCCCTTGCTTGCACGCTCATCTCAATTTTTCAGCCTTAAAATCAAGATTCTGAACGCACTCCCTTGAAGCTAGTTTTCCTCACCCTCCACCCCCATCATACTTATTACGTATTGTTAGTCTCAAGGCTGGATTTCCAGTTTATATTCCAAACTGACCCCTAAAAGTCCTCATTGTATGGAATCCAAACGCAGGGTTTTTTAAATGAATCTCGTGACAAAAATATACAGGTGTCCAAACAGCGTGTTCTCGAGCAAAATCTCGAATGCACCGCTGGGACACCTACAGAACGAAGTATACATGATACAGTGATCGAGCGAACGGTTTCGTTTATAAATAATGCAGCGTGCTTCTATCCCTGCAGATTTTCATGTTTCAATCGGCATATAAAATTAATCCTCTTCACATTATACTTATCCCCCCCTGCGTTTAATCTTGACCATTGTGTTTTATAAAACTGTTACGTCTGGAAGATATTTTGGTGTAAAAAAAATACCAAATTACTTGGCATTTTGCAGATCAATTCTTTGGTATTTTGTACATCAAACTTTTACCCTCGTTTTTGAAATTTCTGCTCCAAAGAACATCTTGTTGAAAGGGCAGCACGATTTTAACGACATGAACACTCGTAGTATGCATGCACACGTAGGCGCAATAATACTTAATGTTCCACTCGAACACGAGAGCACATTTAATATGCGCAAGTTTGCGATAAGGAAAGGAAAGAGCGGGTGGGTCAAAGGCGATCGGAAATTTTCCGCATTGATCTGGACGGAAAATTAGGCCATGATACATGTGTATAGTATTCCCATTTTAAATTGGTTTGTGCGGCCTAGAACATTTTTCATCGAAGCAATTTTACTATATTTACAATTGACCTTTATTTTATCATTGAAATTATATTACTGTATTTATAATTAGCATCTGCTGGAGATAGAATTTATAACAAGATGTACAGTACTCTATCTAGTATTTATAAAAAACATTTTAAAATGGGAATAGTATGCATGCCCACATGAAATAATATCACCGAACTATTCCGATAATTTTGGCTTGAATCGCCTAACACGGTTTTCGTGTATGAATGTGATGTATTGTGTAGCTGAAGGGCGTGACGCGTTAAGAAGTCGAGGAACGACGGAAATGGCGAAAGTGTTGAGGGGGCGCCGAGGAATTCGTATTCACGAAGGGCAGTTACCGTAGATAATCCGGCGACAGTGGAAGGGTTGATCCCAAGGGGCTTGTTCGTATGTGGGAAGCAGTACTTACTTGTTAATGGAAAACACAAGTAATTATTGTAGAAGTTGATTCGATGCATAACCGTGGTGAACTTTCCGCCTGCCCGCCATTAATTTCGAAAAGATTTTTTTTTCTTCAAATTTTTTCCTTGCTTGTCCCAAGCGTTGAAATAAATTCTCGATTTTATGAACAACCGCGGGTTTCTAATAAAAACAAGAAGTCAAAGGCCCTTGTACACAAAAGCAATGAAAAAGAGGATGCGAAAGGCATTCGAATATCGAATTATTCTTTCCCGGTTATTACAAAGTGACGCAAGTGAAAATAAATAACTGAAAATCAATTCCAGAGCACGTGTGCGACTCGTACTTGTTTCTGATAAAACATAAAACATCGACCTCTCGTACTTATTAATTACAAATACAAACCGACGTCAGCTTGAAAATGCAATTGAATTCCTTTTTCAATTTTTGATGCACTGCTTTTATCTATGCATGTACGTCTCGAAGATAAAAAGATTACAACCTCAGCACTTCAGTACGTATTCATGATATCATGATATACGGATTGTCGCACGCCGTGTGTGACTTAGCAAGGTAGTAACAACCGCGCATATAAACAACTGGAAGATTAAAGAATAAACAATTGAAAAATCTTGAAAGACGCTGAGATAAAACAAAAGGCTTTGCGTTAACTCACAAACGTTCCCAAAGAGAGACTTACTTAAAACAACTATCCCATGCTACATTTCTTCGTGGACAATCGGTATATTTCCACCTTATCGACCTACTTACGATTAAGTTATCTTAACAGAGTCACGGCAATAATAAAATATTGTTGCTTTTAAATCCTCTCGCTGAATCTGGATAACCTCCAAATAAAATTCTATTTCCGCCGCGGAAAATTTCCCTTCAACTTTAACCCGTCGCCTATAAATCTATCTCCCCGGAGCATTGCTTAGATAAATAATTAATCAACGAACGTTTTGTGAAGTGTTACTGTAACGGGAATATTCCATTGTTTGTTGTTCGGCGGAGAGGCGAGGAATACTCGCCGCCAGTTGCACACAGACACGAGGAATAAAAAAAAAAATTGATAAACCTGACTAAGTACTGTTTTGTAAACGGACGGAGATAAAGCTCGGCGAAGTAAAAATATT
Organism: Prosopocoilus inquinatus; assembly: GCA_036172665.1. Classification (NCBI taxonomy): domain Eukaryota; kingdom Metazoa; phylum Arthropoda; class Insecta; order Coleoptera; family Lucanidae; genus Prosopocoilus; species Prosopocoilus inquinatus. The sequence goes on from CM069879.1 coordinate 11,577,846, forward strand.
TATTCGATGTTTACGCGTTCGACGCACGGAAATTTTCTCGTGCTTTTTAAAATATTTTATTTGTACAAGAGGAGCAAGTACGTAATACGCAGGTTGTATTACACAATATCGGTGATAGTAGCAGTTGTGAAAGATTCTATCTTCTTATTTAAATCTAATTAAATTAGATACAATTATCAATTTCTTTATTTTTTTAAACTTGATCATCGTTCGTTTTATCGTAAAAATCGAAAAAATCCACAATTGTTAGATTCAAAACAAGATTTCTATAATATTTACTGCAAAATCTAAATTCCCGGAACTCAGTTTGCTGAAAATGGGGCGAACCGAAAACAAATAAAAAATTTTGCGATACTCGGTGACTACTTAATTAAGAACTGTATACCAATACACATACGCCTAATTAAAAATCGAGAAACGCAGCAGGTATGATCAACTCTAGAACAATATGAATAAGTTGGTTCGTCCGAGGGTGTTCCTCAATGCGGTGTATTAGGTCCGCTATTTGTTTATTCCACGTACATTACATTTTAAATTAGATCTAAATTAAATCATTGTAAATGCAGATGCATTATACGTAAGCAAAAGCGGTCATCATTTGACAGCTTTCCTATGGATTTCGATTTAATTAGTTCCCTCATAATTCATGTATCAACAGGCCAAAATCATTTCCTTCTTAATTTTTGGTAGGAAGAGATGCAAGGAAGCAGCTGTGGCTTTGTTGCTTGGGCAAGCTTCCACGTATTTCTAAAATTGCAAAAAAGAAATTGTGTTTCATATAGACTCTGAATTGATCTTTTGGAATCGTATCAATGAACTCATGACTGATTCAAGAAATGCGATATCGTATCTGGTCTTCATTTAATCTTGTACGCCACGTGACCTAATAACGAGCGTTGAATTGTAAAGCCCTGTATAAAGGGATCGTGCTTAGAACCGTTAACTTGAGTGATTCAATTCGCTCATATTTATGTATTAACACCTCAAGAAAGAAATCATTTTAAGGAAGCAGCTGAAGATTGTTGCCTAAGGAAGCTTTTACGTTATTTCTAAAATTGTTGCAAGAAGGTCTTGGGATTTTGAATTCAAATTTTGGGATCATAGTAATGACACTTTGAAAAACCATGTTTTTGGCAGCCACTAATTCAAGAAATGCGTAGTTATATCGCGGTTTCGTTTAATCTTGTATCCCACGTGACTCAGAACGACCGCGATCGTTGAATGAATTTCATAAAACCCTTCATAAGGATCATTATTTGAGTCCCGCATCGAAATCCGTGTTAGATTTATTTCTAGTCCACGACATTTTGATCATGTATAGCAAGCATAAGCTTAAGGCTTAATTCTCACAAGGCAGCGCGTCATCGAGTAGCAATCATTTTGGTTCCTAAGCTGTTACATGTAATTTTTTAACAAAAAATGCTGCCGAGTGAGAATTGCTGCATTTGAAGCCATGTCAACTTTTCGAGGCAGCAAAATGATGACGCGACGCGACGCGCTGCTATGTGAGAACTGAGCCTAATTATCTCAATTGGCTGAAAGTGAAAGAATTATTCTTAAAAAAAAAAGAAATCTTCATATTTGCCCTTAACTATGTTTGCAAATACTCGGCAAAACAAATAAACATATTAAGAATACAAAATATCTTACTTATTGTTTGTTGAGATGAATAATGTTCTTTGATTATTTTATCACGTCGTTTAAAGTTAATACATAAACACTAGCTTACAGATTTTTATCTTTCATGTTTCGTTTGAGAAAACCAATACAGTTTTGATAAGATATCATGCGACATCCGTAAAAGATAAAAAAAATAATGCCGGATTCAAAAACTATAACGTTCTCCTAAGGCTCATCTTTATTACATCTATAAATTTATTGACCAGATAACATCCTTGTCGATCGATACAATGATTCACAAGGGTATTATCTGGTAGATGAATTCAAGGGAGGTGAAAAGAGCTGGCCTAAGCCATAGAAGCACATTCATTTTAAACAAAAGAATACTCAACTTACGCGGTGGACTGTGCTTCCCATTAAGGAACTTTGTATGAACAGCGCATAGACAGAAAACAGCGACAGTCTAACAGTAGCTCACGAAATGCATTGCAACTTATGATACTAACAGAAACAAAAATCATACAGAACAGTTATTCTATACATTAGATAATTTCAGTTTCAGTTTCAAACGTCAGTTTTGAGACAACTCGTGTATTCCACAGGTTTTCAATTTATGTTGAAACAATTTCAAACGTCAGTTTGGAACATCCTGTATATTCCACAGGCATTTTCAATGTTCGTTGTTTTATATGTATATCAATTACTATTGATAAGACAATGGCACATGTTCTTTTTCAGTCCCGCGCGGATGTGCCTCAGGGTTTAGTTTTCGGATCCTTGCTTTGTGTAATCAACACAACATCTCGGAGTGGTTCGATTTTGTTGAAAAATTACAGGATGATTCGTAATCGCTAATAAACATGAAGACTTTCAAGCACAAGCAATTTGACTTTTTTAGTGGAACAATCCGTATTTTGTGCTCTCTTTTATACAGTGGATAATTGTTATAAAAATTTTTGAAGAATCGAGTTCACGAATAAAAAAATGCGTTTTTTTTTGTGGTTGAAAAATTGCTAGAAATGTAATATGTTTCGTCCATCATCGAGCTGCATTTATTTTTAAAACTAACTCATTCATTTTTAAAACAAAACACGCCCCGCAGCCCCCCTTCAACAAGCAAATTAGGCCAAAAGCTCACACGGGAGATCGCTTTCGAACACAGCGCCGAATTTATTCGAATTCGAAATCGTTATTGTTATTGTTATTTTCTGCGCGCTAATTATTGTTGCAAACATCGATTCTCCCCCGCTATGGACGTCGCCGTGCCGCGCCGCGCCGCGCCATCAAAGCAAAACAGAACAAAAAAGCTTTCCAAACGATCCGAAATATATTCCGCCCCGACTACGCGGTCGTTAAAAACAAGTTCCAGGGCGCAATAGATCCGCCGGCCTTCGCGTCGTATTTACCGGAAAAGTCCTCGCGGCAAAAAGTTTGCTGATTTATATTCGTCCTTTGAAGGTAATTGTCCGGTTGGATTTGATTGCGGTGAATTATTCATTTTCAATTCTGTTTCGTGTGTATGTGTCTACAATTTTATTACCCCGCGAGTGAAATAGCATTACCCAGGTTATTGCAAACTATTGCAATTCTCTCTCTTCATTCTACTAGAACGCGAGCAATTACGTACATTCACAAAGGATTTTTTTTTCATAATAACGATTTTAAAATAAAGAGAGATCGGAAACACACATATCTTCCATTTCCTCTTCGTTTTAAAGCCGCACTCCATTATGAGAACAGTTACAACAAAGGGTTCATCTCTTCAATAATAATTTTCCTCATTGATGCAACATGATAATTGAGATAACAGAGTAAAAGAAAATGTTTTTTTTTTTTTCACTTTTGCGCGGAAAAGAGTTTTCATCATAATGTTCACCATTTTGTAAGCTTTGTAATTACTGCTAAAGAAACATGAGCTTACACTTAATTTTTTTTTGGAAAACTGGGAAAAACTATTACTTTTGCAAATAGCACTCTCTAAAGATTCTATAACAAATTAGCCGGAGTGGTTGAATACAAATTTTCATTCAACTTAAAATTCCCTTCCAAATGAGCTGAAGTTTGTTAATTTTCGATAAAGACCACAGAAGTTAGGTTATTTTTTAAGGTAAATAATTCAACTGTTTTCTCCACCTTTATTAAGGGTGATACGATAATAAGTGTAAAATCAGAATTTTGCGGAATTAATTCAGCTTTCCGATGGCGCTATCAAAGCTGCACCTTATCCTGAGACTTTTGTTAATAAAATTAATTTTTATTGTTGTGCCCCCTTACCGTCATCTCAGACACTTAAAAATATTTTCTTCTTCTCTTGGTCATCACTTTGACTGTAATATTTTTTTTTTCCTCCTGAAGTTGTAGGTATTATGGTTTGTTATACATACATCGCCGTTCACCGCCCATGTTGAGATACCCGGTATTAAACAAAATTTAATCAACAGCACGATGTTTGATACAACCGTCTGCAATAAATCAACAAGAATTTAAATTTAAGCTTCCGGAGCGTCATGTCAGTCTGCCTGAAACCATTGGCTACCAACTGTCAAGTTCACTGACATGCACGCTGTATACGTACGTAATCCGCGTTGACTTTTGATCCGTTTGATCCGCGCCGGGACTTCCCACGATTCGTTTGCCGAATACTCCGGGGAATATTACAAGCGTTTGCGGGCCAAAAATTACGCCCGCGAAATATTCCGGAATTGATTGATGGAAGGAAAGGTCACGCGAAAGGAAGGAGGCAGGCAGGGAAACGGAAAAAATTGTTTTCCTCCTGTCGATATTTACTGCCCACGTTGCTTACTGCCTTACTCCTGCTGACTTATTCGGTACTCTCCCCTTTTTTTTTATGTGGCGGCGTATAATTTCGCAATAGTGGGAGCTTATCTCATAATAGCTTGTAGGAAAGAAAGCTCGTAAATGGGGGGCGATCAATTTTAAGGAACGTTAAGCACGATAAGACACACGCTTCTTAAAGTGGCGTGCGCTCTAATTTATTTTGGGGCTTTTAGAAATAATATCTACTATTACATAAAATACACGAAGTATGAAATTTCTATGTCAGAGAAGGAAGAAGATTACGAAGGAAAGGCCCGAAATGTGGTTAGACATAAGGGGAACTCATTTTAGCTTTAATTTCCAGCTTTCTGGTCCTTTGTATTACGTCCGATCCAACTACTGAGCTTATTTAAAAAAAAAAAATTCCAAGCGGAATGATAAGGCGAACCGCAGTTCATAAATTAATGACCGGCAACGTCCTCTATCAGATTAATTAGTTCGAAGATAGAACAGCGCGCAGTGCTACCAATAACACGAATCTCCCAAGTTTCTTGTCTGTCCGCCGTAATTAATCATGAAAACTTTAGAGCAATAACGAAGGGCGTTAGGCGGCTTTCTTATTGCAAGGATTTAAAGAAACTTCTGTGATTCGACAGCTTCCGGGGAATGATGAGGATTTTTATTCGAGTTGAAACAATTTAAATCTGGAAAGTTGGAAACACAAATTTCGGCTTTCGAGTTTATAGTTATCCGGCAATGCGAAAGTAACACTAACAGGCAAAGCAAATAAAAAAGTGTTCCTGCACTGTTCCATTTCCTTTCTCGTTCTTTTAATCATAATATGCATATTTTCGTTGAATTTCTGTCACAATTGTGAAGTAATGGGAGAAAACGTTTCTTATAAATTCAGGAAAAGTCTGCCAGATAATACAATGTATAGGATGGCTCATAATTAGGTGCACAATTAGTTATGAAAAATTGAGCTGTTATGTTTTAATACGTAATTCCATCACGACGTAATTTATGGATGAATTTTACAGATAAATTCCAAAACAGCGTCTCAACTATTAAAAAAAAAAAAAAAAACAGACTTTACTCCGGCTAAACGACGGCCTGTATTTCAAGTGTAGCACAAATCTAAAAAAATCGACGGCTTTGAAAATGGAATGCAACGATTTAACGAATGCAAATATCGTATCTTCATTTAACCCTGTAACCCACGTGACCTGCGACGGATCAAAGCATCAGTTGGGGAAAAATTCATAAGCCCTTGGGCTCACGCTACTGTGGAAGATTAAGAACAACACCGCAGTTCTGCCAATCACGTGTATTGTTACCTGTCTAATTATCACATCAGGGAGAATTTAATCACGTGGGATGCAATCACTTATGAAGATCCTGTATTTTGAAGTAGAGTATAATTTTATTTCTCCTGCGAAGGGAGGCGGAGGTTATTAAGCGAAAGCCCGCTCGTAAGAGTCATTCAAACGCCTCATCAAATTTACGAATGTGAAATCGATGTGTTCCTGTTATTTCTTGCCGAGTAATTATCACAAATCGTTCATTTCACCTCCATTGACATCGCTAGAGCTAAATTACTACAAATCGAACAAAAGCTTTTAAACGACCCGAAATAAATTCGTTCGGCTCGGACTACGTATGTACATACATACACAGTAATTAAAAATAAATTCCTGGCTATAAATATGCTCGGTTTAATAATAAGGCCCGTGTATTAAAAAAATAACTATCAAAGAGTTGATTGATGATATCGAGGAAAGAATCACAAGCATTTTTGTAATTGCTTTCAAAAAATTTTTCCTTTTTGCTTTTTTTAATTTAATGAGATTTTTTTGTCAATGAATCTGCGTTGTTTTATTTTTATTTTTGGAACTCGACATTCGGCCTGTTTTTTCTTCATTTACTTTTAATTCATATTGCATCGCAACAAATTTAATTTAATTTTTTTTATCATTCAAAGTACTTCATTTAAAAATATTCAATTTTTGTTTACCGTTTCCAATTGCATTTTTTTTTGTTATTGCAAAAATATTTCCAAATCTGCTGTGTTGTATTTATTCAAATTAACCCGCTTTCTGTTTTTAAAACAACACAAAAACAAGACCGTCGTTTGTTTTTCCGCATTTTTCCACGTTTCGCTCAATTCTTTAAATTGAAAAAAGCAAATTAAACTTGCAATGCGAGAACATCTTTTTGCATTGCAAGTTTAATTTGCTTTTTTCAATTTAAAGATATTTGGTTTTTGTTTATTAATTAAATTCAACTTTTTTAATAAATCGATTATACGTTTTTCTTTCCTCTTCAGTTAAACGTTTGCGTTTTCTTTTTCTTTTCAGTGCGATTTATTTTAATTTGTTTTTCTTCACTGATTCCAATTTTCTTTTTCATTTCAAAGATGTTTCCGAACCAACTTATTTGCATTAACATACATTTTTGTTTTTAGAAGAACGATTAAAAAAATACGATCGTCCTTTGTTTTTCTACGTTACGATCATCTCGCATTCGATCAAATGTGTCAGTATTTCGTTTGAAATCACCTGTTTACATTTTGCTTTGCAAGTTTTCGCTTCGCGATATTTTGTTTTTGTTTATTAATTTGAACTTCTCTCTTTCGTTTGATGAGATTTGCAAGTTTTTTTGTTCGTTTTGAAGTTTACATTTCTTCATGTTTAGTGTTATTTGGTTTAATTAATCAGCGTCTTTGCTTTGCTGTTTTTATATCATCAGAGAAAGTGTGCATAACTCGTTTCTTTCCATTTCTGCTTTTGTTTCTGTTTGATGTCTAGCTTCATTCTGCTTTTGTTTAATGTGAAAATAAATTCTTACATTACGAGTTTAATTTTCTTTTTCCGAATGTCATTTAGAAAATATTTAAGCTTCCCTCATTGTTTGCTAATTTCCCCTTTTTTTTTTCAAAAATTTAGTTGCAAACCGTTTTTGATTGCAGTGAATCCCTCCAGCAGGCTCTGTACAGCTGTTTCAGCCCTACCTGGGGCTTCATCAGCAGAAGCGTACTCGAGAGTTCCACTGCAAACCGAACCTTGCATGGGATGACTTATTATGTAGCTAATAACTGGCTTCTATTTGTCAATCCTACTGCAATGTCAGGTCAAGAAGCGATCGTCGGGTGTCGCTGTTTAAACTGTTCCCCTTTTTCGTTTAATTTTAAAAATGTTTCCAAATCACCTCCGCCGCATTCGTTTATTTGAATTAACCTCCTGTTTTTGTTTTTTGAACATCGGAAAAAAATACGATGCTCATTTGTTTTAATACATTTTATTAGGTTTTGTTTAAGGCAAAGACGATTTTTCGCGTTGCCAAAACTTATATTATTTTTTTTGCATTCCAAAATATTTAGTTTTTGTTTAGTTTTCAACGCCTGGTATTTTTAAAAATAAACATTTTTTATTTCCAAAAACAACGCTTGTATTTGTTTTAATTATATATTATTAAACTGCGACTTTTTCTGATTTGGAGGAGAGTGACGTCCACAATTATTAGCGATTTGTGGAACGATGAAACAAATATAATAAAAACGTTTTCTGGGAGAAAAATACCGCAACTCGCTTGTTCCCGCAACGTTTCAAGCGACTGCGAACAAATCAAACTGCTTTTTGTATAATAAACGATTATTTCTTCGGTTCCCATCGAAATCGTAACAATATCACAAACACGACTCGGGCATACACAGTCATAATGAATATAATTCGCTTGGACAGTTTCAGAGTTCAAGCACTCCGCAACCTCAGAATTTTATTAAACAAAATTAAAGTGCGCCCAATAAAATTTTAGGTCGCCGTCCAAAGCGTAAACAAACACAAAATAAAGAGACGTGTTTGTTTTCCTATTAAATTTTATTGAGCGCACTTTTAATTTAACTTATTAAATTTACTTCGGAGGTTGCGTTTAATTTATTAAATTTACTTCGGAGGTTGCGGAGTGCTTGAGCTCCGAAACTGTTCAAGCTTGTCTACCTGCTTGCTCTGTCTGCGTACTATAGTAAGTGGTCAGAATGCCAAAATGCAATTTAATATTAATACAAAAGAATTACTAAAATGTACGACTGTATCTACGCGTACGATCGCTTCAAAGATTCAAATTACAAATCAGAATGAAGCGTTTTTGAAAGGTAAATTAAAAGCGTTTCAGAGTGAGACTTGCTTCGGGGCTACTTTGTTTAAATGGGAGGGAGGGGTTGTGCATAGTTAACGATGTCTTTAAACGCCCCCGTACTTTGTGCCGCGAGTTTTAATTGGACCTCTTAGATTTAATTTAATTTTATTGAATTGAATTTTCTTGCTTGCAGCCTCCCGCGCGAAGTTGGATCGAAGCAACTTTCCATGGGCGAGAATGCGTCAGGTTTATCCCGAATCCCAAACTTGAGATGGGAAGGTAAGTGATGTTGCCATTATACAACGAATCAGCGGCGATGCCGACAAGGTCGTAAAAACAGCCCTAAACGCCCGTGCGATTGAAATTGGCGCTCCGCGTAATGCAACGGCGTCAGCGCAGCTTTGATTGGAGGGAGATCTAGCGACCCTGTTGGCATCGCTGCGGGCGGGATCACTGGCGATATTTTAAGTAACCGAAAGTAAACTAATTTATTTTGGGGGTGAGGAATTTCTAACAACATTCTGTGTAGGTTTCCCCGCGTAGCTGGCAGGGTTTTCGAAAATGTTTTAAACCGTAAATTAGCTAAATACTTTTCCAGAAAGATTTGTCGTGTGTGTGCGTGGGTCGTACGTTTGATAATTCAAGTGGTGCAAATTTTATTTGTTTGTTACGTAAGGATTTGAGATTAAATTCTATTTAAGGCTACGTTTTATTACCTCAGTGTTTACTTTTTCTGGCAGAAATAATTCTGCTACACCACTGATGTTATAAATGGGGGTATTCTATTTCAACGCACAAGTGTAAGTTTGGTTGCCTAATCGGCGATCACGTGGGACTTGGACGTTATTGAATACCCTCTACATTCGAGTGTGGGTGCGTGTACACCCGTGCGCGCAAGTTTTAACCGAAGCCAGACACAGTAATTAAAAAAAATGATCCAGCAGTTACAGTTAATTGAATAACAGAATACCGTGTGAACATTAGTAACTCGGTCGGATGATTATAATCGATTCGCGGTGCGGCTTCGTACTCACCTAATGTGCGGTTTCCATTTGATGAAAACGTTACAGCATCGTTTCCTCTTAATTGCAAGCGTGACGGTGTTTTAGTTCAACAACGTGGTTTGCATCGATTAAATTCGCCGTGTTACGTGCTCACGTAATGGTGCATTTATTAACGTGAATGCAAATTAGGACGCCTCTGTTCCGCTCGGTAAATATTTATTGTTGAAGTCGTACATACAAAGAACTTCATTGTTCACTTTATTTATTACACGGTACATGAAAGTTTCTTCGTACGGAAAAGCTCCTGGCTTCTTCCGCGCTTCGAAAGTAAATCTATCGCTTTCATTGATCTAACCAACTCCATTGTAAAACACCGCCTAATAAATTAACTTAAAATTGCACTGCAGTTTTTAACGAGTAATTTATCTTGGCTTTTCAAAGAAGTCGTGTAACACGTAATAAATCTTTCGCTCGCGTATACAATTTACTCCTATAAAATATTTCTGAAATTAATCGTACAGGGGATGGTTGTGATTGATTGATTACTGCAAGTATCGCAGAAAAAGTGCGCCCTGCTTATTAAAACAGTTAAACAATTTCGGTTTAAACTCCAGTTTGAATTTGATTTTAGCCGTCCTACGTATTTGAATGCGTTCCATTCAAATTCACTTAAAATTCACCGATTGCATTTCGTTTGAAGTTAGTTATTCAGTTGGCAATCAGTAATATGGGGCGCGTTCACAAAATACACTCGAATCGAGAGAACGAACTCGCCAGAGAATGTGACGTCAAAATGACGTAGGCACTCATACAAAACTATATAAATCCTAAGAGAATGACGTCATTTTGCGAGTTTGCTCCCTCGATTCGAGAATGAGGTCCTTGAGTAAAAGTGTGAGGGAGAGTGTGAAAAAAAGAAACATTTTGAGCGCTCCGAGCGTCAATTCGAACTCACCCAGAGGTAACTAAACCACTTTTAAACCATTCATAAACACCAGAGTTAAAAGAATAAATCCTGTTCGTAGTGTACGTATTGTGAAGTTAAAACTACTCTTTATTACTCTACTTAAAACTCTCTACTCAGAATGAACTTTCTGAACGCAGCTGATTAATATTAATCTTACAATCAATAAATTCAGTCTGATGTAATTTCATACGTATTTTTAGGTTATGTTCGCTTTAAAATCAGACGAGTTCAAAATCAAACCGATTTGATTTGGGCGAGGTGAGTTTTAAGTGGAGGACGGGCCTTAGTTTTCTGTTAAACAAACCTCTTGATAAATTGAAAACTTCTTTCACTCTAAGCTCTGTCTAAACCAGACGTGAGTATACAAATCCGAAAAAAAGCGACGCGACGTCATAGTATCCCTTACTATTCGATCGATGGTAAGAATGAATCCATTAACAAACAAGTGCGATTTCATAGAAGTTATAAAAAAAGCTTCGTGTATCATTGGCTGTTGTGATTGGTGCGCAACTAATATTATGAAGACAGGGGGAATGTACCCCCCGTCATGTTCCCCTACCGTGCCCATGGCTGGCGTGAACCGTAAACTTAGTTTCGACAAACTAACTCTTTGTATTCGCGTTTATTGCGATGGATCTTTCGGATTTGTCACGTAATCCTGACTCGCCGTCGTAAATTTTTTTCCATCGCCTAATTTCCGGGGCGCACACGTAAATTCAATTCTTAAATTTACGACCAAGCGCGCGCGCGATTACTCTTCTTCTTCTTCTTCTTCTCAGCTTTTATAGTAGTTTTCGTTTTATGATCACCGTCAGCTAAACTAACTGAAACTACCGGCCGATCCGGCGTTAGCTTATAAATTAGCTTTTCTCTCTCTCAAATAGGAAAAATAATAAAAGAAACGTCGACGAGCTAGCTGTCTTTGGGCAGTCTCCGTCTGATTTCTTTTCTTTTGAATTCTACGGTCTTATCGTCGCCTTATTTGAAGTAATGCATTCGTCTTAAAACGGCTTTTCACGTTTAACTGAGGTTTACGTGCAGAGTAAATAAACACTGTGATTTCGTTACGTCTATTGGCGACGGAGGATTTGCTATGAAGCTCGTAAAACCGTCGGAATTGAAAATTTGTAAGTTTCATCTACAAAGTACTGTGTCAGGCTTTCTTGTCGTAAGTTGGACTGACCTATTTTTTCTTAACTAACGTTTAAATAACTTATTTAAATTTAAAGACTTTTGATGATATCACTCGCAAGAATTTTGTTCTGCTATCATCAATCATTATTTGGTAAGGTTTCGGATTAACTTAGAATTCATTTCCGAATCACCCCGTATACGGAGCGTATCATTCGTCAAACGGCGCTTTTATTGTGCCGGGCAGTCGGTGTAACGTAAAGATGAGGAATTTCGTTATTAAACTTCCTCGACCGGCGATAATTATTGAGAGAAACGGGGCAAGCCAAGGACCCGACAATGAAAACAAGAATTTTACTCAAGTTCGGTGTATCCGGCTTCGTTTAATGACCCAGACGGATATTATAAGCGACGTGGGATTTACTAAAGGGTTTTCCAATAGGGTCGGGTCGATGTTGAAATAGAATAAAACAAGCTGTGTGTGAGAAATTAACGAAATACTTTTTTTATTTGAAAGGCCCATATGTGCCATTATGAACGGAAGATGATATCGTTCAAATGCCCGCCGCGGCTTCGCAGGGTGGCACGGATCCGTGAGACCCAATTTTCAATGACTCTGGCGCATAGATCCCGCTGAATTTGAGCAATGGCCTGAGTTATGTTGAGTTTGAGGGCATCGGTCGATTGCGGGCTATTGGCGTAGACCTGCGACTTCAGAAAACCCCACAAGAAAAAGTCTAGTGGGGTCAAATCGCACGATCTTGGTGGCCAATTCACGTCACCTCCGCGAGAAATAACCATACCCTCAAATCGTTCATGCAAAATGTCCATCGTGGCGCTCGCTGTGTGGCACGTAGCGCCATCCTGCTGGAACCACATGTCGTCCACGTCCATATCGTTCAATTCGGGCCAAAAGAAATCGGTTATCATCGATCTGTAGCGCTCGCCGTTGACAGTAATGGCCTCACCAACGTCGTTTTCAAAGAAGTACGGACCAATGACACCGCCGGCCCAAAATCCGCACCAAACGGTAACCTTTTGTGGATGCATTGCCACCTGCTGAACCTCGTGTGGGTTGGTGTCGTCCCATATACGGCAATTTTGCTTATTAACATAGCCGTTCATCCAAAAGTGCGCCTCGTCGCTAAAGATGATTTTCTGGCCAAAACTGGGGTCCTCTTCCAAACGCTCCGAAGCCCATTCAGCGAACAAACGGCGTTGTGTATGGTCATTGACTTTGAGCTCCTGGGTCAGTTGGATCTTGTACGGGTGCAGGCCCAAGTCCCGACGCAGAATTCTCCAAGCTGAAGTCTGCGAAAGGCCAAGTTCTTGTGCACGGCGAGGAATTGACTGCCTCGGGTTCTCCTGCACACTTTCACGGACAGCGGCGATATTCTCGGCCGATCTGGCGTTCTTTTGACGTACGGGTGTTCGCTGATTATTTACCGAGCCGGTCTTCTCGAATTTGGCCACCAAGCGTTGGAGGGTCGACTTTGAAGGGCCACCCCGTCTGCCGTAAAATGGGCGCAACGCGCGCAACGTTTGCGCAAACGAACACTCGTTTTGATAATAAAGTTTTATCATTTGGACGTGTTGCTCAGTCGTGTAACTTGCCATGGTGATTTGGCATCAGTGACAGAATAATAAACAACAGATTTGACAGACGTCGCTAAAACAACATTGCCGCCGCAGCCTGCCAAGATCGACCCGACCTTATTGGAAAACCCTTTAAAATAATATGTGGAGCCAGCCGGTCGTTTATTCCTTTCATCGGGCAATTTTGTGTTAGTTTAAAAGATTTGTTATGTTTCGAAGTTCTGATCTCAGGTTTCTACAATTCTGCGTAATAATAACTATGACTGTGAATTAATAATAACAGACTAATAAGAAATAAGAAATATACATCTATGAAAGAGAAAGAAAAATTAAAACAATCACACACATAAATAAAAACAGAAAATATAATATTGTCTGAAACTAGAATAAAATCGCTTTAATTTCTGGTCAAGAGATGGAGCCCTAAATAATGACAACGCATCTTGATCTTAGCGAGATTTTAAGTTCGGTTTTGTAATTCCAATCATTGCATAGTTAGAAGGCAGGAATCTTGTCGAAAGCGTCAGCGTGCACAGATAAAATGCAGTTTGAAGATATAGGATTAAAAAAGTTTTCAATTTCGGGCAACAGATGGCGTTCTGAATGACACACACACGCGGAAATTTTACGTGCTCGATCTAACACAAAAAATTGTTTTTACTGAGAATGTAAAAACGAAATTGTACTATTGATTTAAATTCAAATTAGTTTCCGCTTTAGGATAACCGATGTTTATAAGAGCCAAATAGTTTCTTGACCAATCAAATTAATAACGAATGATAACAATTAATTAAATGGAAGGAAACAGGGCAACCTCATTTCAAATTTCGCGCTGACACGTTGCAGTTCGATGAAATATACACAGATGGCGTTGATGTAACTCAAAATTAGTGTTGGTCCATCAGAAGACATCAACCTATATAATTTTGATCGCTACTGATCGATGATGACCTTGACGGTTCAAATTTGAACCCCACCCGAACCTTAATTAATAAAATCCTGGCATTTTTTTTTCCAGTGATTGATTAATTAATTCAGTCCTCCTTTAATATCTTTTCCTCCTTGCGAAATTTGTTTATAATTATTAATAAACGAGCAAGCGATAAATCAAGCGAACCTATTTATAGAGTTATTTTTTTTTCTTCCGAGAGGTACTCGACCCCCGTCACGCTATTTGTCTTCGCAGAAGTGGCTCCGGCTGCGCCTGCATAATTTTCTTGTCCGGCTTTTTTCTTTCTCCTCTCCTTCTTCTTCTTCTTCTTCTTCTTGTTCTTTTGAGGTAAGTGCGTCTGAATACGCGGCCGACTGGAAAGAATAAACTGCTCCGGAAATGACGCCTTTTACTTTTGTCGCGGTAATTCCAGCTGGCGCGATGACAACTGGAAGAGGTGCTCCTCGCGTTTAAGACGTCTGTTAGCAAATGCGTTTCCGGCTCGTTTAATTCCGTGACTAGAACGTCGGGGCTCTTTTGTGTTTATTACGTATTCTGCTGATGCAAGTGCAGGGAAATTTATTTTGAAAATTCTGTTTTTCTCATTCGAAAGCACATTGCCGTCTCTATTTATAGAAGGAAATCTCTCAGAGGACCCAAAATTTCTTTAGCTTTGATGCAAAATTGTTCATTCTTTAAGTCACTCATGAAATAAATAGTGAGTAGGGATCGGCTTTTAGGTAAAATGTTTTTTTAAAGTTTTGCAGATTTTTTTTTTAATATAGCTTCTCAATTCATAGAAGCGTGACATGGTCAGGGAAAAAGAACCTTAATTGTTTTTGGTCAAAAGTGAGCTGTTGGTGTTTCAGAAAATAGAAAAAAAAATTGAAGACAATGACGCCAAAATCGTGAAAAGAAAATCCCAAAATTGTTAGGGAAGCTGGGAAATTTAAGGTTTTAAATTGAAAATTGAATTTTGAGGAAAAACAAGACTGAAGTTTTGAAATATTGCAGTGTACGTTAGTCCTAGATCGTGGTCCCAATTTGTTGGTTTTATTTATTTATTTAATCTGGAAACATGATTTCTTGTATCCCAGGACGTATTTGTGTCTGTCCTGAAAAGTTGATAAGTTAAGGCCGGAAGGAAAAAATACTAGACAATTACAGTTTCCTGTAAATTTCTTTTTTCAAAATGGTTTAAATGAAAGGAAAATTATAGCAATTGTCTATATTTTGCTTTTGATCGTAAGTCCACTTCTCCCTGATAGAATCATTTGACCAAATTACATTTAACCTAAATGATTTTCTTTTTAATTTTTTAACGCATTGTAAGTTTTTCCCATCTTCTTTAAAATATTTGCAAAAATAGAAGTTTTGTTTTATCTAAAGGGGATTTTTTTCTACTATCGCCATCTCTGAATATAAATTGTCATTACCGTGAATGTGATTGGCCGCGGTCAGATGACCGCAGCAGCGACTTGTGTTCCTAAACATAGCGTAATTTTAAAATGTGAATTACTGGAACATGGCGCTCTAAAAGCGTGACGCATTTCTCAGCTCAGACAGGAATCAGCTGTGGTGGTTATCTGAACGCGGCCATTTCACATTCACAAACAAGTTAAAAATGGCTTTCAAGCTTTGTAACCTTTCCCATCTTTTTTTACCTAAAGAATTTTTGCAAAAATAGAGTTTTGTACCTAAACGGGGTTATTTTTTACTATCGCCATCTCTGAATATAAATTGTCATTACCGTCAATGTGACTGGACGCGTTCAGATGACCGCAGCAGCGACTTGTGTTTCTAAACGTAGCGCAACTTTAAAATGTGAACTGCTGGAACGTAGCGCTTTAAAAGCGTATCCGTTTTGTAAGCTGGGACAGGAGCAATCAGCTGTTGTGGTTATCTGAACGCGGCCATTTCGGATTAATCAAACAGAATTACAATAAAACAATAAAAAGATATGCTATGAAAGTTAAAAACGGCGTTCAACCATCGACTTGCCACTTTCAACATGTAAGGCGATTCAGCGGTTGTGCGTAGGCGTTACCGGAACAGCTGAACGAAATGCAGCGATTTAACATAACCTGAGAAACATGGCCAGTATAATTCAAGCATTTCAAAAAAGCAACTGGTAGTTTACATGAAAAGTAAAGAAAGAATGCACTCCGAATTTATTGACGATAATGGAAATTTATTTTTCCTGTTTTGTGAACGTACCGAGAAGAAGGGGAACACTTTAAATTGATGGCCATTTTTATTTCGTTTTTGTTGATTTATAACTTTGAGATCAAAAGTTAACGTGATTTTTTTAACGCCCTTATTTTTGAAAATTCTGAATCCAAAGATAGGTCAAAAAGTGTAAATAAATCGATGATTCTGCCTGAGTTCCGACGCCATTCGTTATGCAAAAAAATTTGAGCTCAAAAAGTAGGCGGAAATTCAAGGTTCAAATTGATTATGCTTCAGTTTCAATAATACCAAAATAAAGAAAAAATTCAATATGTCAAGGTCATATGCGCACACGAACGTAAAATTTTAAGGCGCTATTTTTAATTTCTAAAATAATTATTAAACAGAATTAATGAAACTTCGTATTTATTGTTAATAACAGCTTATTTATTGTTTTTAAAATTTATTGTCTAAAAAAAACATATTTATTGTTAATAACAGCTTATTTATTGTTTTTAAAATTTATTGTCTAAAAAAAAACAAACAGGCTGTTATTAACAATAAATATGAAGTTTTGTTAATTGAATTCAGCCAAAAAGACATCACAATTTAAACAGACTTAATTAAACATCGTCACTATTTTTTTACAATTTCTTGCAAGAAAAAAATCGCAAAAATTTAAATCAGTGCCGGTCTCATTTGTTTTATTTTTTTAATATGGGACTCAAATGGGCAAACACGAAACGCAGAAATTAACAATTAGTTTTAGAATTTGGTGTCTTCGTATTTCAAAAATTTTGGGCTCAAAAAAGGCGAAAATTCAGCACGAGAATGGCCCCTTATTTCAAAAATTGCGAATTTAAAAAAAATAAGAGAAAATTTAGTATGAAATTCAAATATTCTGTTTTAGTTTAAGCGCGTTCATTTTTAAAAATTTTCCGGTTCTAAAAGGTAACCGAAATTCAACGCGAAAATCACTTATCGATTCCAGATTTAAAGCCCCCTTTTTTCCCGGAATTCAATGTGGAATTTAATTCTTCTTCTTTTAGGTTGGACGCCTCCACTTTGAACAAATGTCGAGCTCAAAAAAAAAGGTCAAAATTTATCAGGTCAATGAATTTGCCGTCCCGGATTCGACGCCTCAGTTTTCCCAAATTTCGAAATTCAAGAATTAGACAAAAACTCGAAGAGAATGTTAATCATTCAATTCTAAATCTAACTCCTCCAGTTTTCAAAGAATTAGACTCAAAAAATCAACGTTAATCAACTCAATAATTTCAAAATTTTAGTTTGAGCATTTCTTTTTCTCAAAATAGATAAAATGTTAAGGTGGGAAACCATTATTGATGCAAATATATTTTTCGAAACCTTTTTCTTTGTCGGAGCATTAATTTCACAAAATTTTCAGGACTAACCCTTCATTTTTTGCAATCATTTTTTTCGAGAAAAAATCACTAATATTTTTTTGTCACAGGGTTGACGTCGCTGTTTCTCATAATTTTTAGAACTAAACCCCTCCTCGTTAATTTTTCACAATCTTTTGAGAACGAAAATCAATAATATTTTTCGAGTGTTTTGATATCCTCAAACCATTGCAGCTTATCCTTCAACCCAATCATATTTCAATCAATTTTTAAAACTGCCAACAATAAGAAAACAATTTTTAGATTTTTCGTATTGCTCTCAGAGCTATCAGAAACAACACAGTCTCTGTGCGATTACTAGAGATCGGAATCACATATTTTGACGTCATTAACCGACCGGTTTGTTGGTGGAAGAGAAAATTATTTTCAATCTGTTCACTAGTTAAATTAAATTAATTAATGTTTGAATGAAATGCAAATTTTATAACTAACGAATTCATACATATTCATACCCTACACAACAACCTCAGCGAAATCGTCGGCAATCAAAACTGATTTCGCACTTAATCGAGTTCACCAAATTTCGGGGCAACTGAAAGTTGTCTACGCATGAAAACTAGGCACACGCTGAAATTAGAGGAAGTTCAATTCCCCGAACCTTAAACTACGCAGACGGAGCAGAGATACGAAGCCCTCCAAAAGCTCAGAACTTGCAAAAGCAACAGCAAATATGATTTTAAATAAAATGGGGAGCGCTTCAAAGTAAATACCTAATTTGAACAGCCATCATAATGCGTGTTCCATTTTGCGTCGTCGCCGTCGCTCAGATGATGAAAGCAGGCTGCGGCCGGGCACTTCGTCAAAGCCAAAGACTTTAAACGTTGATTGATCGAAAGTCAAATTGCCACGCGAAAAAGAAGTTTATAAGATTGTGCTTAATATTCCGGGCGCGCTTTCGATGTGAACACCGTTTTCACAGTTTACTGCGTTCTGGAATAAAATTTATTTGTATTTGTTCAGGGGGTTTCACTTAAAAACATTAAGTTCTTTTTTTATTTTAGTGATGTCCGAAGAATAATTACGATTACAAATTGTTTTGTGATTTTTAACTCTGAAACAGATTACATGGTATTATCTAGTAATAAAAATAAATGGTAAAAATTGTCAGAGTTTTAAGTATGTTCATGTCTCATGGATCAAAATAAACGTGTAGGTATGGTTGCCGATCATAAGCTCTGCTAGGCGCTTAAATATATTTTTTATTTCAAATGTATTATACATACCTCGAGACTTTTTACAAAACTGAACGTACAACTAACAAATTCATTTGCATTTTAAGTATTTATCAACTCAGCATGCGTTTAACGTCATCATTAACCGGAATGTAGCGCGCCTTGCCTATAGTAGTGTTCAGATGGGACGATGATAGGCAACCATACTTACACGTTTGACTCTACAAACTCCTAAATGACATGATTTAGAACCGCCGCCTATCGTAATATGTATTTGCAAAATACTTTCGTTTTATTTATCTGCAATTTTACGTAACATTTTCAGTTTCGTGTATTTTATTCCGCGTACGCGTTCGGTGGCAGCTTTGTTACTTTCCGCTTTCACAATCAGCCAGTAATATCAAAGCACAAACAAAATCCCACCAAATGTAACAACCAACCCAGCCGTGCTTGTTTATTCGCCGCCTTATTAACTTCGATAAACCCCCTCAAAACCCGAACGCAAAACAAATACTCGTAATACATTACGCCGTACTATTCCGCACCCCCGGCCCCCGGGGGCCGAAAACTAAACGAACGCGGATAATTTCCGGATCGGCGAGGCATCGGATTTTCCGGCGCACGAAAATTTAAAAGGAAATAAAAATTCGCGCTGCGGTTGCGAAACGCGTGAGCTTGCGGTATTTATTTAAAGTACACTGCGCCAAAATAAACACGGCACTCGGTGTTTGCGGCAAAACTCGGTAATTTGTATTGCAGCAAAACATAAGAGGAGACAAAAAAAATCTAGCTTGAATTAAGAACTAATTCTTGTCTCAAGTGTAGATTGCATGTTTATGATTGCAACTGCATTTAAGAAGTTAGTTTCGAATTCAAAGCAGTTCCTGCCATGAAACGAACGCGCTGTGCTTGCGTGTTGTTTTCTTTTATTATTATTGTTATTAAAAACTGATTTGCATTAGAATAAAACCATAAATTGCATTTTTCCGCGCGTTTACAACCGCGGGCGGTAATAATAATTTTGCTTTCGAATAATTTATTTTGCAAGTTGAGCGCAAAGCAAACAGTTACGTAGCACGCGCGACGTGCGGAGGGATGAAATGGGTCACTGTGAACGTTACGGAAAATAAAATTAAAAAAAAAAAATTGGGATATAAACACGGGGTAGGTACTTTCCGCGAGTAAATTTGTGAAATAAACAAACAGAGTAGATAATCTGCGAAAATAAACCGGTTTGTTTTACGGTTCGTTTTCATATTATTATTATTATTAATTATTCCCCAGTGGATTTCGTTTCGCAATAAACCAAAATTTAATTTAATACTAAGTGTTAGTGGTAGTAGTCATGCATGGAATTGTTTAATGATCTTTTATGATGTTGTATATACGATCATAATTAAAAGTCTCCCCAATAAATCTTTAAGTTGCTATCTAACTGGTAGGTGAGCAAACACGCGCTGATTTTTATTTCAAGTATTTATTTTATTTTCGTTGTTGATTTGCTTGTGTAATTGTGTACCAATTATAATGGTCAGAAGGCATCGGGCCGCCATTTAAAATTTGTAGGGGAGACATTACTAAAAAGTATGACTGTACGTCACGACCAACAAGTACAGTTAATAAAATATGAAGTGCGTTCACTAAACACTCACAATGCCAGGAGGAAAATTTAAGAAAATGTAGAGATATTAACCAAGTAATTAAAAAAAATACTTAAAAGTATCTTCAAAACAGTAGCTCTATTATAGTTATACATCGAGGTATAAAAAGAAACTTAAAAATGGATGAAAGCTTTCAAAAATTACAACCCAAAGTGAATTAAAACTAAATAATTAAAACTCGATTTGAATCAAGTTCAACCTAAACGCAAAGTTGCAACTCAGTTTAACTCAATCGAAACAAAAAAATTTTGACAAAGAAATAAAAAGTTCAAGGCTTCGAGACACCAGAAGCTTTAAATTCAATTGCAATTAGGGCCCACTGAACTGAACTCAACTCGACTCAACCAATGCATAAAATTGAGACTCGTTTAAAAATTAAAACTAAAAAAAAAATAAACACTAAAAATCAAAATAATACAAATTCAGTTCAACCAAAGCAATCACTTCAACGAAACGTCAGGGAAGGTAAATGGATCGTTTCAAAGGGTTTTCTTATTTCATATTCTAATCTAATATACTCAGAAGGAAATTAAGCTCATGAAAACAAAATTAAAACTTATTTTAAAAAAGATAAGAGCTTGATTTTAGCGTCAAAATTTCAAAGTACTCCTCTGTATTAAAAAAAACAAAACAGGGCAGGTATAGTAATTTAAAAAGTAACTCATTGACGAAAAAACTGTTACGGGTTTCTCAGCAAAAAAAAAATCACTTTCAGTAAGAATAAATTTGGCTGAAGTTCCAGGTGATCTCAGCTTGATTGAACAACCAGCAGTAGTAACAAAGAACGCGGCTAATTAATGATAATAACAAATGTCTTTATTGCACAACAAATTTCGCCTGTGTACAGGAAATTACATTCTCAAATAAATTCTTTCGCAGAATTAATTATTACCAGGGCAAGAAATCGGCCAGTTTGTTCCGCGAGCAGCACGAAAATTTAGTATTCGGACTGTATTAGCCCTGCCCACAGTAATTTCTGCGTTCGCGCTGCACCCCTTTCCCACCCGCTCAACGTCAATTTAGATGATGCGTCGGAGCTGCGCAAGGAGCGCGGCGTAACAAAAAAAAACATCCAACATTAAGTGGGCCGAATTCTTTTCCCTGACTATTATCAACGATGCGCGACTGACTCTAGAACAAAAAAAAGGCGCTACATTTTTTCAGTATTATTAAATTCATAAGCACAAGATAACAAAAAGCAAGACGAATTATTTTTAACGACGAATAAATAAGAAAAAGAATTAGGTAAAAAGAGCGTGCGTGTTGTGTGTATGTAATTAGTTAAATATCTCCAACTATTTTACGTGAGGTTTCGATTAGTACATCGTTAGCAATTGCTGCCTAATTAATCTCCGCAAGAACGAAGAACTAATTAATAAATATAATCATTATTCTGTGTTTGATTTAGGGGTATAATCAATTTAAAAATCACGCAAGGTGTCTTGTGTGTGACATCACCAATGAATTTATGGTTAGATCTCCTGATTCGTTGAAAAAATTTGCATTAATCAATATTGAATAATTATTTCGCGTGTCGAACTCGTCTTAGAGAAGAACAGTCGAAAAAATCAACTGATCGGTCAGTGATAAAGCAACTTCACAAGTCGCGAAACGTCTCTGAATTCAAACTTTCGCCGATTTCGAAAAACATTTCATTTCTAAATTTTCGTAATAATTTTCAACGCAAATAAAATATTTCCGTATATCTTCTGTATTTTTTGACTTGACTTTAATTTTAATGAACTTTTATTATTGCTGAATATGTACTATAATCTGCCTGTGTTCTAACTACTTTCAATTTGAAATACAAATCTTTTCATTCTATACAAATTTAATTCGTTGTTCTTTTTTCAGTTGCACTAATTTTATTTACGTGGAAATCAGCCTTTAAAAGGCGCTAATTTAATTGTCGCCGAAGGTGGTAATGAGCAAATGATTTTTTTTTACTATTTTACTTGTAGACAAATTGTTATGAGAATGATGATAATAAATTTGCGTGTACACAGATGCGTCCAAGTGAATCGGACCTGCCAATGATACTAATTTTGCATGTATGTACAGATATGTCCGAGTGAATCGAAGCGGCCAAAGATAAAACAGAAGCCAACAACTTAAAAAAGGAAAAAAAAACATAGAGAAGAAAAATATCACTGACGTGTTGATTAGTCACAGTTATCTAAAAATTATGGAAAAAGAAACATGAATTTTCCATCTGTTTTGAACGCCTCTGTAATACAAGTTAAAATAAGAATAAATTGAATGCTCTAGTTTTTACAAATTCTTAAAATTTGCATTTTTGTTGAATTAACACCAACAATATGCAACAAAAGAAAATTTTGTATGCCTGCATTAATCTCTAAATAAAAGTTAAATGTTAAATTCGAAGGTGCCTGATGAATTCCTTCAAATGCTATAACAAATCAAATTACAGAATGCATGTTATGCTGAAATTGAATGTTAATGTAAAGTGTACAGGATTCATTTGATTTATAAGAGTTTACAAAATAATAGATTTGAATGCCTACAGCATTCTGTATCTAAACATCTATAGCATTTCTGGATTCTGTAGACATGTACTGTGTGGCATTTAAAATGCCTGAGTATTTGCTTCTAGTTTAAATACAACTGGCATTTCATAATTCTGCATGTATAGGTCTGTAGGATTTTGTAATTCTGTAGAAATAAACATTTGCAGAACTACAGGCAGTATTTGAAATGCCACAGTTTCGAAAATTAATTATTTTTGTAGTAATTTAAAATGCTACAGCTTTTGCATACGCCGCGCCGCAAATGCCACATTAATTCTATTACAGAATTCAAGTGGAACGCTATTATAGTTTATAGTCTACTAAACCTATAAGGAAGAATTTCGAAAAAAAGAATTGTGCTCCTATTTTGAGCACCTACAGCATTCTGTAGTATAGAACTCCTGTAACATTCTGTAATAAAATTAAAGGTAACCATTTGCTTGTATTCAAAGGTGCTACAGTTCTTACAAACGATATGATATCCATTACAAACTCATATGGTGATGTAACCGACTGTTAGTTTTTACAAATCAAACCGAATTGCTTTTTTCCTACTGAATCTATAACAGATTACAATAAAAAAAATAAAAATTTGCTTTTACTTTGAACTGTAGATATGAATTGTAATATTTAAAATTTCTCACAAATTGATTATTATTTCTACAGTAATTAATATAGTTTTTGAACGTCGCAAAGGCTTTATTAATTCTGTTATGGAATCATGGTGTAAGGTGGGGGGGGGGGGGGGGGGGGTATGTGACACCCTGGCTTTGAAAAAAAATTGCAGATGACATCTGAAGTGACCAACGATTCAAGGTCAACCCTCTTCTAGAAGGATTGCTTCTTCTACTGAGCAAGACACCCTTTAGTTCTTGTATTGGAAGAAGGGTCTACAATAACGTAAACAAAACATTTTTTGTCAAAAGACTTAAGCAGGGGTACATGGGTCGTCCGAGGCAATGTGACGTTACTTTGACCTTGAAAAATTTACGGATGCCTGCGAAGTGACAAACCTTTCAAGGTCAACCCCCTGCCAGACGAATTACTTTTTGTTCAGGGGAAGTAACCCTCCTCAGCACTTGTACCTAAAGAAGTATCAGCAATGGCAAGAGGATGATTTTGTCAAAGGTCTTAAGCGGGGATGCACGAGTCATTCAAGGTGCTGTGGCTTTACTTTGACCTTGGAAAAACTTGCGGACGCCAGTGAACTGACCAACCTTTCAAGGTCAACTAAAATAGTAAAGGAGACTGTGGTTTAAGAAAGGCTAATTTAAATTCTTTCAAGGTCAACTCCCTTCCAGAAGAATTGTTTCTTGTTCTGGGGAAGTAATCGTTGTTGGCTCTTGTATCTAAAGAAGTATCGGCAATGGCCAGAGGATGATGATCGTTCTTGTATTGCACTAGCCAATGCAAGCATTCGTTAACACCCTTGGAGAAGGATTGCTTCTTCCACTGAGGAAGACACCCTTCAGTTGTTGTATTTGAAGAAGGGCAGACAATAACGTGAACAAACCATTTTATCAGAGGTCTTAAGCAAGGATACATGTGTGGTTCAAGGTAATACGATGTTACTTTGACCTTGAAGGAAACTGTGGACGTCTCTGACGTGAGCAACCTTTCAAAAGTCAACTCCCTTCCGGGAGAATTGCATTTTCTTGTACTGCACGAGTAAATGCAAGCGCCTGCGTTCTTACTTCTTACGCATCTGCAGAAGATAGAAAGTTAAATGAAGATGCTAAAAGCGAGGTCAGCGCCATTTCCATGCCCATCTGCTTTGTATTTCTAATATTTTCTATTTTTTCTATGTCTCTGTTCGTATTTTGTTTCCCTATGATCTCGTTAGAAAAACTTTTTTGTTTTCTTTTCTAATCGTCTCGTTCTTAACTTCTGCTTTCTTTTTCTTTTCGATTTCACACTGACGATTATTTGAAGAAACTTCACAGTATCTTCGTTTTTTTTTTTCTATTTGTTATTTCTTTTCCATTTCCCTCTTTGTTTTTATTTCTTTTTCTGTTGATGTAACGATGATGTCTGTTAGATGCATTTCCCTGAAATCTTCCTTCCTCTGCTTCTATTTGTTACTTCATTTCCATTTTTTGTCTTCCTGCTTCTTCTACGTTTCTATTTCTTTTTTAATTTTAGCGATACTGTCGGTTAGAAAAGTTTCAAACCTCGACAGTCTTTTTCGTTAGTATTTCTTTTTTCCTGTTTATTATTTGAGTATTGTTTACATTTGGAATTTTACATTTCCTTAAGTAAACTGACGCAGTCGAAACCTGTTTGCTTCTCGACGTCAAAGACTTGCGAATGATTCACCTGTGTGCACGCGCGTGTGTATGAGTGTGTAATTCCCAGAAACGGTTCACACGCGTCGCATTAACTTAATAAGTCTTCTCCGCACCGCGCTTTTGACTGTTTACTTAAACGTGAGCCAGAATTTCCGTGCCCTGATACTCCGGGCACTTTACAGACGTGCTAACGACGCTAATTTAATTCACGCAGTGATTGTTTGCGCCGCGTACACCACGTCCCCGACTTGTTGCTGATTTCAAGCTAAACATATTTGCCCAGGTACAGATTCGCAGTTATCCAAACAGAAAGTTTTAATTTTTGCAACTTCCAGTGCAAAGCCATCGAAGAAACCTCGACTTTTAAGTTTTAAAGAGTAAATAAACGAAATTGGACTCGATACGACAAGAGAAGAAGAATGTTACCAGATTACCACCAACCACCTTCGAAATCCGCACAAGTATTAAAAGTTTCCCATCTTTTTAACTTTGTTTAATCAAGTTCATTTTAATACTATTAATTTTAATAATTTTATTAGACTGTTTAATCTGAGCGGCAACGCGAGCGACGTTTTGATTAGGAATTATTAATTGCTCTTAATGTGCAAAAAAACGCTGCAAGGTAAATTCCGAAAACGATTTGCTTGAAACTTTCACAAAGAAAAATTACCCCCTAAATTTATAATCACTTCCTCCGGGTTCATTAAAGTAAGTAAGCAGGCAGGCAACAACGCAGAACAGCAGATTTCCTCCCCTTTCCACTTTATTTGTATAACGTTCCTTAAACGCCGATTATCTCTTTGATCTCCCTCTCACCCCGTGTGTTGTTCCTCATCACATCAGTATTCAGCCCCAAATAAACTGTATCGCAGAAATTGATTTCTAGTTCCGCTTGCTTTATTATTGACTTCCAGTTCGGAAACGTGGCTGGAAAAATGTGGCGGCGCTCTCTGACATATTGCTGCTTCGTAAACGGGGGCGGGCAGGGGGGTGCGCTAATGGATAATCGCAAAGCGAACGCTTCGAACATTTCTGGTCCCGATATTAAATCTTACATTTTTAATTAAATTCCTGCCGGGGCGTATTACGGGGAAGATTGCGAGGAGAAATAATGTCCTCTGCAAAGTTGTGACCGTAACAATATTTTATTTTGAATGTCCCGACTCTCGCGTTACTTATTTAAACGTGTATTTTTCGTTGTTTGAATTATGTACTTTGACGTTTTTAATTTATTTGCAAATTTTAAGCTGCTGCTTAGCACTCCTCCCTCGACAATTTAAAAATGTGCCCCCTTTTTTATTTCATGTTAAAATCGCCATTTCTTATTTTTTTTTCGTCCACGGAAAAATCTGTTTTTTTTTTGAAGAAACTAGAAACTTAAAAAGTTTTTTCTTTCTTTCTTTCGGTTATGCTACTGGCGTCGAATCTGGCTTCATATTCTTTTCTCTTCACTTCGTCAAGTCCATTTGCTTCAATCTGTTGCCAGTGTGCCTGTTTCCTCTTACCTTCGAAGTCTTCCATCCAAGGTGTCCTTCACCTTTTTTCATTTTTAACTCTCTATTCATCTTTATATTTAGTACTTATCAAGAAGAATTGCTTTATCTTTTCCTTTATCTCTCTCATATCCCATTTTTGCCTTTTTTAAACACAAACTTGGAAACATTGAAACGAACTAAGGTCAACTCAAGTCAACTAAACTGATTTAGCCCAATCCGGAAGAAAAGAATTCTACAAAAGATTAAGAAATTATCAGAAATCCTAATAAGTGATAAAAATGAAAAATTTAAAGGAAATTCGAAAAAAAAACTGTAGAAGATTGAAAGAAAAAATGATAAAAATTTAATATTTTACAAATTAAAAAGTAAAAAACTAATTTAAACGCAATATTTTAAACTAAAAGAAAAAATCAAGGTCAACCCAAACCCACTGAACTTTGAACCGAAGAACCGAACTTTTGAACCGAAGTGAAGCCAACTCAAGAGAGAATTTTAAAATAGATAGAACGTAAGAGATTATCAAAAAGCGAAAGAAAATGTTAAAAATCTATTGTAAATTTAAAGTTTAAACTGTGGATTTAAAAATTAAAAAAAAAAATTTCGAAGTCAACCGAACCAAATCGAACTTAAGCGAACCCAGCTCAACTAAACCTTAGCTTCGGCGAATCCCACCTTACTAAAACTCAAATGAACCCAACTCCTTTTAAACACAAAATGTGAAACATCAGAAACGTCTCAAGGACGAATCAATTCAGTTAAACTGAACCTAAGTGAATCCAGTGCAAGAAAGGAATTTTGGAAGAGATAAAAAAGTAAGACATTATCAGAAATAGAAACAGAAGCGTTAAAAATTAAAATCTTAAGAAAATTCGAATAAAATATAAAAGATTGAAACGCAAAATGTTAAACTTAAAAATGTTTAAAAAATTCGAAAAGTAAAATGTAAAAGAACGTTTCGAGGACAACCCAACCTAAGGGAAGATTTTTATAAAAATACAAAATAAAAATGTAAGAAATTATTAAAATCCAAACAAAAGTGCTAAATATAAAAACTTTTAAACAAAATAAATACTATATTCATATGTTTTGTCCCTTTTTTCTTGCCTCGCCCTCCCTGACCTTTCGCACTTTTCGTTCTTTCTTTCTGCTTTTTTTCCATCATTATCTCACTTTTCTCGTCTTGCTTTTGATTATATCCATTTGCTTCAGCTCTTCTTTTGTCTTGCAGCTAACAACCCAATTATTTTTTTTTACTTTACAACACATGGTGGTAGCCGTGGGATCTGTCATAAAATAACTAGTTATTTTGAATGACCCTGTATAAGAAACAAATTTAACAGTTTTTGGAATAAACTCTTATAAACTTGTTTACAAATTAGAAACGACGTTGCTTTAAATTCCCCCAACAAAACCTGTAATTACTAAATCTCTTGAAAAAAAAAAAACTACCCCTATTAAATTACCGTAACTTTCACTCGGCTTGGCTATACTTACGATATAATTAAAAACTTTAATCGGGAAACTTTCGGCTTTCTACTTTAATTTACTAAGGCCAAGTGCAAGAGACACCGCCCTGATGAATTTTCTTATTATTTGCTTTTCCCCAAGTTAACGACAAAGTTAAATGGACCGTTAAATTAGGGGCACATTAAAAAGCAGGTTTGATTTAATGGTTCGGCGGCGCGGCGCAGCCATGGCAGGCAGGTTCCTGTGGGTATCGGTTTTCACACGTTGTGTCTGCAAACGTGTAAAATGAGTAATTTTATCAGCATGTGTGAGACACCGTATACGACGCTGACGGCGTGTTTTATCTATCACGTGAACCTACATGTGCCGCCGCATATCAGCTATGCATTAGCGATAAGTTTTCCTTTTTTGACGATTTATTATTATTTTTTTTTGTAATCATCTGTAGTAGTAGTAGCGTTGAACTCTGGGGTCTTGCTAGAGTTTTATTAAAGATAACGAGTTTAACGTCAAAATAAAGTTATTTGCAAATATTACAAATTGCGTTTTCGTACAAACGTAACAACAACAAATTCATGTCAGAATAAAGTACTACATAATAATGGGGTCTTTAAATCTTTAAAGGCGTAAGACGTTGTATTTAAAGTAATTCGAAATTAAAACCGGAATCGCTTTTCCCGTTTCCAGAAATAAATCCGCAGCACTTTTATGGGTGTAATTAAAAACAAATTTGCTTTGGACGGGGCAAACGGATGTAAAAGCAGCAGAGTTGCGGTTTTGCCCCTTTTTATCGCAGCTCATGTCGCAAGTTGTTTTCGGACTGTAACGTCAATCCGTGCAAGCGCTATTTCTCGATATCCTGTTTACGCAAGTAATAAAATAAATTAATGTTTTTTCTTTTTATTAAGAGCAAATATTTGAATTTGTTCGAGCCAACTTTCCCGATTTATTAAAAAAAAAGACACACACACACACACACACGAATAGTTTGCTTTGTTGAAATGGTTTTTTTTTGTAATTTCGAAGCTGTCGTGTAAATAGAGAGCGGGCGGTTTAAAAAGTTAAAATGCCGGCGGCCAGATTGAAAAACAGGAAAACTGGATTCGTAGATCTTTCCGGGCGAGCCAATTCAATAGAAAGTATACATTAAAACTTGGCTTTCCTATCTCCGGCTGCGATGATATATTGGGTGTTCCGTTGCACGGAATGCCTCAATAAATAACGCATTTTCCGAGTAATTGATACGGCAAAGCGGAGAAAACATTTACCACGTGAGCGGAGCCTTCTTAATAAATAAAATCGGTTTTCGATGAGCACCGTAATTCGTGAAAGAAAAGTTAGTCTGTAAGTTAACAATTCTCAATTTTCCGAGGCCACTTAGTTAGCACTCACGAGCTTTACTTTTACGAAACCAATTACTTTGGCGACTGCTCTAACAAAATTCAGAAACTTCTGTTCTGGCAAATAAGACAGCAAGCGCAAGTATTTTTAATTAATTTTAATTGCAGTAACTATATTCATGCCATCAAAGCTAATTACTTTGGCCGCTGCTTTAAACAAAATCCAGAAACTTCTCTCCTGATTAATAGGATAGAAAGCGAAAGAATTTTTAATTAATTTTAATAGCAGTAACTATGTATATTCATGCCATCTGTTGGAGAGTGGTCGGAGTTATTAAAATTCTGAGGTTTAGAATTATTTATTTACTTAATATATAGAAATAACATGCTGACGTCATTTATACGTAAAAAATATTTAATAATATAATAAAGAAGGAAAACATGAAATGAAGAGGAGCAAAGAGGATCGAGTCGTTTATTTTAAAAACGATAACTATAGAACGGAACTTGGTACATTTACCGGTGGAAGGGAGGAGTAGGAGTGGTCTCGGCCATTTTGAAAAAGGTGTTGCTAACTTCTCCACAATATGTGAGCAGCAGATTTCAGTTTCAAAGCACTTTCCAATAAATTCTTTTTGAATATTCCTAACTCATTCTTATATACTGTGTCCACGGATTGGGTTCACCGTAGGAAGAACTTTTTTAAAGTGTGACTTTTTTTCGAAAACTCGAAACGTAAAAAAGTTTTTTCTGTTGTGAACCTAATTCGCGGACATACTGTATAAGAAGCAGTCGCAGAAGAGGAATGAGCATTCATGAAAGGAGTTTATACCTAACAAGGAGATTATTGTCATTCGAAAAACTAAGTTGCAATGTGGTTCCTGCATAGAATTTCTTCTGCAATGTATCACTGCGCGCTATGTTAAAAAAAAATGCAAATCTAGTGACAAATTATACACACCTTTTATAAAATGGCGGCTCGTTTGAAATCGAATCTGTATTTTCGCATTGGCTTTAATTTTAAAATGTGCTCCATATTTTGTAGCGACCACTTCTTCTCTGAAGCGGGGACTGAGGGTTATTTGTCTCTTCTTTCACCCCTGATTTATAAAATGTTTCCACTTGTAGGAAACGTACCTATATTATTTAATGGTTTTCGATTATTTCGAAAAATGCCAAAGGAACGCGGAAATAATAAATAAATACGCTTTAATTCGAGTGTGGATTAAAAATTCGCAACTGACGGTAATTTAGTTGATTTTTTTTTATTGTGATTAATTCTATTATCTTTATAAGTATTTTGGAGATTATTTACTTTATTTGTGTTTATTTTGCGTAAACATACATGAGCCTTTTTAAGCGCCTAAAATTGAGGTTTTTAGTGCCTAAATTGCCGCAGACTAGTCATAACACTCAAACTTCTAAAACATTCAATAACTTAAAAAAAATCTGATGATGTGCACACAGGTGCATTTAATAAATATAGAATATTTGTAAGGCAGATTCAATTTCATTGCTCACACTAGTGACTTTTCAACGAGGGTTACACATTTCTGTAATCGAAATTTAAGATCACGCAGCTAGATTTTTGGGAATTTTAGCTTTAAAACTACTTTACTTTACTGTGGCTCTAGCATAGAGTCTGTACAATTGCGGCCCTTGAAAACTGGTACATTGAGGATTGACATTGATGTTAAAAATTCGTAATTTTGTAAGGCGTCAATCAAACCTTCGGCTATCATTTTGATACCAGTGTCAAATTTAACAAATCCATAACAGGATAGAGTGATTTGAGTGACGTATAACTGATATTTAGAAAATTCAGAAAAACATTGTATTTGCCAAAGTGTACCAGTTTTCAAAGACCGCAACTGTACATTTTAAACTCTGTAGCCTACGAATAGGCAACTCATCAATCAAATAATCAGAAAAAGCTTCGTGTTTTCATACTGTACGAAACGCACGAGAGGAGAACGGGTTACCTACCTCGGTTTATTAAGGTGAAGAATGTGGCTCAACTTTTCAGTTGGTGAGATAAATGCCTGTCAAATTAAATAAACGCTTCACTGCGACAAACGACGATAAAATTGATTTCTAATGGAAGGAATTAATAACAAGGCCCTTATTCTCATCTCGTTGTTAATTTAGCAACGCCGCACAGTGAAACGGCCTTATGGAGCGACCCGGACACCGAGCAATATCATAAAAATTGCAAATTATAATTATATTTATGCAGTGATATATGTTTTCAGTTGTAAAGCCTAGCAGAAAAGTGAATATATATATATATATATATTTTTAATATCTTGAAAAAAAAAATTGTTTATTTTAAAAATTAATAGCAAATGACAATGAACTTTCAGTTCACATGTATAAAGTATTGTTATCCATTTTAGAATTTTTACGTACATATTCTACACTCTAGGTTAAGGCGTTTCTTCTAACAGTGCTTATTTGAGGGTTATTCTAAATTTTTACAAAATTCTTTTATTTTTTTGATATGTTGCGGATGTTCTGAATAAATTGTGCATTTGTTGATTTCAACGACTTCTTAGCAGCAAACATTATATATTCTTTCGGAGAATGTCGAACAAATTCTGTTTTTCGTCGTTTCTGTCGCTCACTAAGGCTTTCGAAATTTTTAGACGTTGAAGGTACTGGTTCGAATAATAAATGTTCATCTTCAATTTCACTTATAACTTGTTGTGGTAATTCAAACTTACTGTTCAGCCACGTTTGATTTTGACTGCGGAACTTTTCTTCATTGCGGAAAGCTGCGTTCCATTTATCTTTAAGTTTAGCGCAAAATTTTCTAATTTTTTCACGAAATAAATTCAAATTAGATTCAAATAATGACAAAACGAATTCATCACACAGAGCATCAGTTATATTATTTACATCATTAAAGTTAAAATTTTTATGCTTTATAAAAGCATAAATGTCGTTATTTGTATTGAAATTTTCCATTTCGGTGTATACAACTTTAGAAATACTCACACTTCCAAACACCCACACAACGTTGATAGCACATGTATTCATCAGTTACTGATTTGTGAAATGTTTAATTTCTTCATTCTCAATTATTTAAAGCTTACCACAAGTTATACGGATTAGGAAAATGCCAATAGAAACGACAATGATTGGTCAAATAATATCAACAAACATTCAGTTGGTTATTTCCAATCAATGCACAATTAAAAGGAGGAGTTAATATTTCTGAGAAATCACGTTACAATCTATAAATCCAATTTCCAACAAACAACCCATTCTTAAGAAGTACTACAATAATCCTCTTAATGATGTATGGAAACTTTAATTTTATAGTAACCGTTGATACAAATAATATTTTAGAAATAATAACAACAAGCAACCTATTCTTAAGAAGTACCTATTACAATAATCCTCTTAAAGCTGTATGGTAACTTTAATTTGATGCCAGCTAATTAATATCTAAAGGTATTGTTAACCTTTAGATATTAATTAGCTGGCATCAAATTAAAGTTTCCGTACAGAATTAAGAGGATTATTGTAGTAGGTACTTCTTAAGAATAGGTCGCTTTTTCAAAAAATAATAATACTTGATAATAATTGATCTTAGAAAAATGTTAAACTAAAATGTACCACCTCATATAGCAACATTTTTAAGCAGAATTTAAGATTAACCACTAAAAGTATTGTGTTAACGCACGATTAATTTGGATTAACTCCGAAGGTCGCAAAAAGTCGCAAAATATTATTCCATAACAATAATGTAGAAGTATCATAATTTCATACTGTGATGGCAAAACAGCGGGCATATGTGGGCGTTTTACTATTTTTACGGTCAAAGTTGAAAATGAAAAAATTAAAAGTGATTGACTTTGAATATTCATAACAAATACAATCTTTAAGAAACTGTTTATTTTTGCATCAAAAAGACGAGAAAATATGTAAAAATATAATAATTTAAGATTCAACCGATTTTTTTCTTTTGTATCCGTCTGAAAACCCTATTTAAACCCTGCGTTAAAAGTACAAGTTATTTTCAAGAGCAAGCACGGTCTACTTTGAAGTGCTATAAAATGATATACAGCAGTCCTACAGACCTGAAATTTTACTATAATATGCAGAATGTACTCAAAATTAAGAAAATTTCATTCAATATTTTTAATTCAAAATTTCATATTTTGATTGCATGTCCGCCTGATTACATTGGCTCGTTCCACTGTGCGCCGTCATTAAATTCTCTCTCACTCTCTTACTCATGAAATTCGCATAGAGCTACATCGTTTATGTTTACTTTAATCACGTCTTTGGTTAGAGACGACTCTAATCATGAGATGAGAATACGGCCCCATGTTTCTTGAAGAAACCGTAACGAAGATCAATTCTTTTCAGAAATACAAAACAAATTAGACTGTTCAGTGGGATTTCTGTTAAGTCGTGAATCATAGTTAATAAAAAAAGGTTCCTATTTGAAAAAATAACTTTTCAGAGTATCGCTGGTTTTGCTATTTACCATCAATTTCCTGTTTGCATTAACTTTTTTCGTCCGCAAAGCCATGTCAAAGAACTCGGCCGACCAACTTAAACTGAAATCCGTCTTCAAAAGAAACGGCGACGGGCAACAAAATGCCCTCTCCCCTTACATTTGATAAATGAATGGGTGTCCAGAAATGAAAGGGTCCCCCAAACGAAAGTAACTAATAGCCGGAACACACTAATTACAGCGTGGGATCCGCTCTGATGACGTCGCTCGGTCGAGAGTGCGGCTGATCTCCCGCAATGCGACATCTTCGGTGCGCCTTCCTTATCGCTTCCACGAACTCCCCTGCTGCTCTGCGACAAGCCAATTCCCTGATTCAACGAAATGAGTCGAGCCACATACGTGGTGGGACTGGTGTGGTGGGTAAGCCAACGAAAAAGAAAAGAACGAAAATAAAAACAGAGACTTCAATAAATTTACTTGTTGCTCTTTCTTGTTCTACATTTACAACATTACACATCTTATACGCAGTGTCTTTTTTTTTGGGGGGGACGAGAAAAATCACCGGTTCTCTTCCCCGGATTTATCGGAGTGGGTCCCGGAAAGCGTCGATCCAGTGGCGGAAGTAGTCTCGGTTATGGCAAGGGATTTCTGAGAGGCGCTTCGCGTGACAGTCGACGACACGCTGTCCGCTCGAGGAATCGCCTTCCTCTTCTTCCTGTTGAATCCGCCCAGCGCGCCGCTGTTGATGCCACCACCGCCGCCGCCTCTTTTCCTCGCATTCTTGTGTATGTACTTCTTTTTCTGTTTCGTCGACATGTTGTTCCAAATCTTTGAGACGTTCGACGCCATCTTCACGATCGGCACGTTCCTGTGCTTGTTCCGGTACTCCCGGAAGAAGTTTATGAAGGGACTCTGCGGCGCGTTCTTGTTGCGGCGTCTTGGGCTGTTCTCCCTCTTGCGTTTGCGCTTGGGGGATCCCACGCTGAGCTCCGAGGATTTCACCGAGACGTTCGTCCTGGAGTACTTCGGCCGGCTGCTTCGGCTCCTCAATCTCCTCTCCCTGCCCATTGCGGTTTTTGCTCGGAATCAATTTGAATTTTACCGGGGGAAAAGTTCCAAAAGTAGAAAACTTAAAATTTTGACATATTTAAAAAGTTAAATATGTTACTATGGTAATACGGCAGGGATATCTTGATCGCAATTCAAGCTCCCCGGGCGAATCTCCAGCAGCGCAGCGATCCACATCCAGGTAATGAGAGGGTTATTAATTAAAATTACAAACAATGCTCTCTCCGAAAATAGTGTTTGTGATAAGGGATGACGCGTCGTAAATTATTCTGGAGCCCCTATTTAAACGGAAATGTCAGACCTTCAGGGGGCGGCGGTGGAAGGGAAGAAGAAGAAGGCTGACATATTATCAAAAATGCATTTTGCCTTTGCTGTTTATAGCAAATCACCTATTTCACTCATTTCCGCAACATTCCGAACGAAATTGAACAGTCAGAGACAAAAATTACACGGAATGTGATTATTTGACGTGATTCTCTCCTCAAAATGCAACATTTATTATTTATATTTCCTGTGGAGATTTCTTTACAAGAACTCAACGCTGCAAATATTAAACCGTTCCCCTCCGTCCGGAGGCAAAGAATATTTGCTTGCAACGAGACATATATGCAAGTGTATTTATTAAAGGGGGCGCTTGCAAAACGAAAACACACGGTTTTAAAACCGAAGCCGTTATTAAACTTGAAAATCGAGGAGGAACGCCGCGGGATACGCGATTTTAATATTAAAATCCTCTTAGTAGATGCTGCTTTCGGTCGTGTTTACACTGCGTAATACCAATTTCTTTTTTTTATTTTTTAGATGCGATGAAGTTTCGCGTAAGCCAACAGGGAAAGCGAATTCCATTTCGCTGGTCAATATTATTCGAATCGATCGAATTCGCAAAGACGCACGCACATCAATTATGATTATTATTATTATTTTTTTTGAAGGGGAGCTCTTAAAGGAAGTCGATATATAGGGTGATTGATAACTCCACGTATTCCTCTCGTATTGTAAATGAGCTCCGTTAGACTCATTTGCGATTGATTCCATTATTTATATTATGCATTTTTCAGAGAGAAGTGGAGGTTTTAGCACCTGTTTATTAAACTGGACTAATGAGATTTTTATCGAGTATTTTATGTAAATGGTAGTGGTAGTAGGAAGCGCCAACAAAAATTACAACATCTCAGAAACTACTGAATTTTGTGTAATGAATATTCCGGTACGAAATTGATTTGAAACGAGCTCTATAACAGGCTCGCCCTCGAAGGAATAGGTCGAGTTATTAACGACCCTGTATATATACAGAAATAAATTCTAGATATATACCATATTGCATGTCGCGTAAGTTTCAAATTGCATCGCCATGCTGTGGGGGATTAAGTTTAAAATGACGCGCGGGAATAACGAAGGATACGACGAGCCATGAGGAGGAAAAGAAGAAGTTCAAATGTCGCTGCCGGAAAGTATTTTATGCGTTTTTAGTGGAACGACGTACGACGTCCAAAGGAGTTTTAAAAGCGTTGCTCGTCGTCTCGACGCGAGTGTAAATAAGTTTTCCGCCAACGCCATCAACTTTAAAAAAACAATCGTCTTATTATTTCTTCCGGTCGTATTAAACCTGCTCCGGCTGGCTGTGATTTATGTAACTAAATTATTCGCATTTCACGGTAGGTAAAATATTTTGTATTTTCTAGAATTTTAAAAGTTATGACGCGAGCGCAAATATTAAGTTCTGCCGCAACACAACACTACCAATTTTTAAAAATAATCTTCTTTATATTTCTTACGGTTGGATTAAGCCTGGCACTGGACTGGGTTGGTCTTAGGTAAATTGTTCGCATTTTATGGTAGATAAAATTTTTAGTATTTGCGCGAGGAGACAAGAGATTTTCATAACTCGTTAAATTTAAGCCAGTTTTACATTGTCTTATAAAAAGGTACCAGAAAAATGTATATCAAGTTTCGGCATAGTGTAAAACATTAAAACAAAATATGGAACTACCATAAAATAATGACGAAATCATGACAAATCTGCTCGACAAAAAAGAAATTATTTAAGTTGCCCGAAGTGTAACAGAACAGAAAGAGTATATACTACACCT
The DNA here is from genome assembly GCA_036172665.1 of Prosopocoilus inquinatus. Lineage (NCBI taxonomy): Eukaryota > Metazoa > Arthropoda > Insecta > Coleoptera > Lucanidae > Prosopocoilus > Prosopocoilus inquinatus. The sequence goes on from CM069879.1 coordinate 11,615,178, forward strand.
ACTAATCGTTTTTATAAAAGTGTAGATACGAGTATGTAAAGTACTATTGTTACATGTAAATATAAAATAGTAACACGTGATCATTATCTTTTCTAATCAAGTGACCTGCGTGCGTCTTTGATTGATTTACACTTGACAATTGTAAATTAATTCCAACGGTATTCGAAATAATGAACTAATCAAAGACACGCGATTTTACTCCCATAGATCACTTAATTGGAAAAGATAACCATCCCGCGTTATATTTACAAGTATTTTTTATGAACCTACGTTTAGTCATTAGTACAGATCGGAGTTACATATTTTGACGTTATCAAAAACGACCGTGGGCGGTTTGGCTTGTGGAAAAAAAAGACAATATTATTTTTAATTCGCTTTCTGCTGCGCTAAATCCTTTTGGAGATAATCCGGCGAGCGTCATGATTTGTAAATTGTTTTGCACGCGTTCTTCCTTATGACTACATAGGTACTTAAAGGAGTGTGTCGCTTACATGATGACGTCGAAATATGTGATTTCGATCTCCGGTTATTAGACATGCGTTCGTGAGTTTTCTCAAAAGTGACGCGCATTCTTTCTATAATCAACGCAACACTTTCATCTTCAACTTTTCAGAACTGTTACACTGCATTAAGGGGATAGCTTGGCTTTATTTTTGTTTGCTGTTAACGATCCGGTTGGGTAGACTATAACTCTTACATGCACGTCGAGTGCGTTGCGGTAGATCTGCTTCCGCGCCGTTGTTAAAGGACCAAAGCCGCATGGTTATTGCTGTCCCCGTAGGTTAGGGACCGTCTCTCGGTTCTGCGAATTGTGCCGCGCTGTTTTTGGGCTTGCTGCTTACGGCAAGGTAAGCGCCACGTAGATTCTCCGTTTTGTTGCTTATTTATTTTCCACATTTTCTCACTGCTAGCAAGTAGCCCCGGGCAGATTTTAACGTCGATTTCGAGCAGACTTAATTTATTTTATTTTTAATCGCATCCATTAGAATGCCGACAGTTTAATATAAGAATTCAGAAAAGTTCCAAGTCGTCAAGAGCTACGCACTTTGCTAATCAGTTTATTTATCACAACATAGGAAAATCAATCAATCAATCGAAATTAATACGCAACAGTTAATAGTCATTGCGAAAAATTCGAATGTTTCCAAAAATGTGTAACGTATTCCTCGGCCACCAGTCTACTGCAGAAAGTTTTATTTTGCCCGACAATCGAACGAAGAGCAGGAAAACGGAGAAATAAAAGTCTACGCGATCGTTGAACGAAACAAAACTTGCTGCAGCAGAGTTCAATGAAGAAACAGAAGTTATGAAGGCAGGAACTGTCAGAAAATTTTTGAAAAGAAAAGAAAAGCTTCAACGTGTTCGAAAGAAACGTCATGTGACTGGACCTGACGCCAAATTGCCAAACTAACAAAGAACAAAATTAGAGCTTGCTGCGTGTTTTAAAACATTCCTATACATTCAACAGTAGTAAAGTAAAAGCACAATATTGAAGCTAATAAATGTTCAGACTTTCTGCGAAAGTCTGTCGGCAACACTGCTCGTAATATCACTTTACTAATGGATTGATTGATAACGGTCTACTAATGTCGAGCTTTCTGCTCTTTCTTCCATTACGGAAATCACAAGGACGCCGACGTTTATAAAAGGACGAAAAATGATTACATTTCCGGGCAGCATAATACGTAAAATTTAAATAATTTCAATTTATTTCTCTGCAATCCCGTCACAAATAAATACTTTTCTGCAACCCCATCGACAGTTTTTGATTGATTCCGGAACTCCCCACCCTCCCCCCGGTAAAAAGCCAGTTGATTTATAACTGCAGAAAACACAAAGCTTGAATTGTTAAATTAGTTCTGTGACACCGTTGTTCTCATCGCAGCGGGATCAACGATGATTAATCGCGCAAAGCTCGTTGCTCGACGCGAAAGCTCGACGTCGAAACACCGGAACAATCGAGCAGGTGGTACGCGGAAAATCGAAGCCCGTAAGTCAAAACCGAAAAGCTTAATTAAGGAGCGAGCGACATGGAAATTGCCCCGCTCTCGGATTTTACCGGCACTAGACGTCGGGGGCGCGCGTTAAATCACAAATCAAAAAGTAAATGCACGCATAAAATACAATAAAATGCGCAGTGTGTTTCTTTCACCTTTCGAAGAAGCAAAGCTTAATACAGCGACCTCCCGTCTCATGAATGAATCAGAGCGCGCGAAGCGCTCCCCCGTCGCTCGTTCATCACGCAATTTTATTTTTTCAGACTTCCATTACTCAGTTTTACATCCCCATTCATTTCTGTTTGTTTTCCCAAATACTACCCACCCCCCGGCTTTATCAATCACACTCGCAAATATAAATCGATATTAAAGGAAAAAGAAGTCTCACCTTAAAACCTTAAAACAGAAATTAATATCGCGGACCACCAAACAAAAAGAAAAAAAAATCAATTTCCGCCGAAATTAATTCAACGACTGCGACTAATAAGGGGGGCGATCCACGGTTTTAATATTGTCGGGCGCTGAACAAACATAAGAAGCGTCGCTCTGGACTTCTTACCTGTTTAATAAAAACGTCCCCGGCAAGTTTAATTGAAACGAAACGAATTCCTGGGCGGTATAAAATTAGGCCGAGTTAAAAACTTCGCCGTTCCAAATAAATTAATGTAGTTGAACGGCCGCCGCATTCGCTCGAAGTAAGTTTTAATTTGTTTTCGTCCTTTTGTTTTTTATTTTTTTTTTTTTTTGTTGGACGAGACAGGATTGTGCTAACTTGGTTTTAATAATCTAACAATTTAAACTTTAAGCTCACGAGGATGAGGTGTTACAAACGAATTTGCGAGTCAGTGGACCCTGTGTTAGTCAGTTTTTTGCGTCTTGTGTTTCAATAATGAAAGAAATCGGAATTGTGCAGAATATTTCAGTATTCTGGAAATTCTTATAAAAGATTAACCGTATTTGTTTGAATAGGTGGCCAATTAATCACAATCAGGCGTTAGCTACGTGCACAACTGGGTTAATCAACATGATGCAATGCGACAATATGCATCATTTCTGATCGTAACCTATCAGAGAAATTTTCGTTCGTCAAAATTCGGCCCACTATCCCCTTTACCATCTGAGCTAGGGAAATTCCGCGTATAATTTCCTGCTACTCTCTAAAGCTTTTGGTAAGTCAAGAGGGGGATGTAACAACTTGTATAATGATAGTATTTATTGCAATTATTATGTAAATACTAATGAAATCGTCATTTGTTTCTTTCGAGATAAATCATGCACTGGTTCGTTTCAGAACTCGTACTTTGCGTTACTAAAAACAAATCATAACTGACACGGAAGCGATAATCTTCGTCTTCCTTTCTCATCGTCAGACTTTCCAGAAGAGATCGATTCAAAACAAATTAGATTGAAAACGACGAGTGGGCACCAAGACACCGATTGCAATTAATTTAGGTAAAATCTGGAAAGTTTATAAACCGGATCGGGCAGTTTGGGAGATGAAAACTAATACGGCCGCGGCCCACGCCGCAAACGAACGCAATTATTAACATGTGCTGCGCTACGCTAAATTTATGTTCGGTAATTACGCGGAAGTTTAATTATTTTCAAATTCGATTTGAACCGTTTAGATTAATATCCCTTCCGGCGTATTTACGGGCGCTTTGAAATGGCGAACTGCGTTTCGGAAATGCCAATTCTTCTGAGAAATTGACAACGTAGCCTGAGCCTATGCATCTGAGTGATGTGATAATTTTTCTCGATTTCCTCGTCCTTTTAAAGAGATCATTTGTTTAAGGGAGCCAGAGATAACTATTGTCCGCCACAAAAGCAAAAGAAGCTGTAACGAAGTTTCCTAATTACTTAATTATTTTCACACAGTTTTCGCAAGTTGAACCAATTAGGTATGTTCAGAATGTTTTGCTGGGCTCTATTAAGGGAGGAAGCAACACAAGTTTCGATGCACCTATTTGTTTCTGTGAGATGCATGTAACATAGGGCACAGAAATCCGATATGATTTCCCTCGGGGGTTCATCCCTTTAGATAAGGCCATAAGCCGCGGCTGTTTCACAACTTCAGACAAATTAAACCACCAAGTGCATTATTCGCAATAATTACATTAACTGGTTGCTATAATCATTGAGAATGAAAAACGTATTAGAGAAGTCTGATCAAATGATACGTTCGGATTATAAGTTGCCTAGATTTATCAATATGAGATTATTACTACTTCAATTTATTGCCACGTGAGGAAAATTTGATTTTTCTTTTTCTAAAAAAAAAATCATTCATCAACTTTTAAGTGAGGTTCTCTCTTTTTGACTTAATGACTTTCAGGGTGGGTTGCATAAAAGATTTAAGCCGGGATTAAATTTAATTCTAAGTTAGAATGTGACAGACAGATACAATGACGTCCGGTGTATTGTACGTCACATCTAAATTTAATCCTGGCTCAAGTTTTTTATGCAAACCACCCTTACCTTACAATTTTATTTAAAAGAGTAAAAAATTTCGTTCGGAACTTTCAACTTAATTTTATTAATTTTCTTTTTTTTTTTGTTGTCTTGATAAAACCACTCTATCCTCGTGGAAGCTTCAATTTTTATAAACCGAACATAAAACGAGCTTGCCTTTCTCTTTAAGCTCGCCGTAAAGAGCGCCAGCAACACGTGCGCCAGCCGTAAAACTAGAAGTTTCATGTTCCGTCGCCGCCACCCGGAATGCCATCAAAGAGGCTGCGCTTTTTCCGTCGCCGAAAAATTACCTTACCGTTCTTAGCATGATCCAAAGGAAGCAGAAAGCGCCCCTCTCAAAGCGTATCTTAATTATAATAAAAGCGTCCCTTTCCGACTGCCACCGCCGCCGCCGGACGGGCGAAGCGACGAGATGAAAGAAGCCGAAAATGAAATGGAATCTCTTATCTGATGTGATGATAATGACGGCGAAGATGGCGAAATCTTTGAGGTTTGGCGTATAATAATAACAACAATGCCGGGCGAGTTTTGCATTAATAAATGAATCAGAGCCTGAGCTTGGAGAGGTTTTCTTTGATTCGCGAGATTGTACTGAAAACAAAAGCCTAATTTATAAATGCGGTTTAATTCCTGCTACTTTTTTATTTTACTTTGTATTTACGTCGTTGCATCCAAATCAAATGTAAGCGCGAAATTTCATTTACCAGAGAGCTGATGGTTTAGTCAAAAAAAAAACCTGCAGAAAAAGAAACATGTAATTAAATTTTTTTTTATTATACAGGGTGACTCTTGAAAAAGTCCTACAAAAAAACTGATGGTAGGGCAGGCATCACAGAATACGGGAAAATACGCTACTTGTTAATTAAAGCACTCGTATGTATGTTGTCTTCTCGAAATCATCATTTGTGCAACTGTTGTGTTATTAGTTCACGTCGACGGTCAGCTTTTACGATTCTCCGCGTATCCCCATAAAACTTTTATGGCACGCTGTTGACGTTCCGTTCCCGTCTTAAGCATGGTCGTAACGCTCTTCTGGTAAATTTTTAATTAATTATTAATTGTTTGTTGCGTCGAACTTTTTAAAACATTTGCTAAATGTTCTCTTAACTTTCTTTTTGTTTTTTGTCAGTCTTTTTGGTCGAGGTCTTTTCAAGAATCGCCTTGAATACAATCGTTTATACAGGGTGTCTTTGAAAGCGTGGCTCTAAATAGAATTTGATTGTCATGTTATATAATAGATGGCGCTAAATGTACCAGAGCCGTCAATGCAAGGTTACAGTCGTCCTCGTCGGTTTAAATTCACTTCACCCAAAATAAAATCGGCCTGATCTTGAACCAAATCGATTTTAAAGTGAGTCGAGATATTCTTAGGGCCGATTTCAAGATAGGACTTTAAACTTAAAGTTACTTTAGCCTAAAAGAAAATACATTTGTTGCCCTATTCTTAAAGTGACTTTAAAATAAAACTTCCTTAAAGTCTGATTATGAAAACGGCCATTAAAGGAAGTAACATAAAACAGCATAACCTCAAAAAATGTATGAAATGTAATCAAACTGATTGTTAATTGTAAAAACCAGCTTGATCAGCAGTGGGCTAGGGGGAGAAACTCAGCCAGCCAGTTGCAAATGAAATACTACCAGTGATTTGTATGTGAATTTGAATCGATTCGCATTTAAATTTCTCAAAGTTTGAGGGTTTCTTTTATGTGAGCGGGAAACGAAAAGCGAGTAATTCGAAATCGTATAGGAATTTCGGGGAGTTCGCGAATTACAAACGGAGCTTTTTTTTTCAACAAAAAAAAAGAAAGTACAACAATTATAAAGAGTTGTGTAGTAGCAAGAGCAGTTTAGTAGACATTGGCAACACTGAAATGAGAAATGATGCGGAAAAGGGCAAGAGGCATTTATGTAACTGTCCGTTTTCTATTCTTCACATTATTATAACGGAAAAGAGAATTTTTCAACTTGCTATACGCTAACACGTTTATTTAAAAATAACTCTAGCTTAAACCGTGCATGTATAATTTGTCTTGATTATGAAGTTTTGAAAGAGTTCATTGTTAGGAGGCACGCTTGAATTTGCCCGGCAATTTAGTATTCTTATTGTAATGCAGCGGAATGCCCAGGAAAATTCGTGCAGGAAAGAAATAAAATTAATTAGATTTGCGCATCCGGACTAACTGAGAACGCGATAATCTAATAACTACAACGCCTTAACGATACGCTAACCTGCTTAATGTTCCGGTTAGATGTTCCGGCATGTGTTGATCATCTTTTCTCCTCCTTAAACCCATCTTCTTAAGGAGAAATAACATTACGTATCGCATGTGTATGTCTGGTTGCCTATCGAAACATCTTCTTACGGAGAAATAACATTACGTATCGCATGTGTATGTATGGTTGCCTATCGAAACTCTGGCAGGCGTTTGATGCCACACATGAGCTGATGTTTGGAGGCGAAGACGACTCTAAATTTCAAGTAGCAGATTTTACTCGTTATTAAACTAGCAAGCAACTGCTATTTGGCATTTTCTTTTAAAGACGATAATAAAAAGTTACGAGCTTGTTTCATTACCTTCTCCTCACTCTGAATAATAATTGTAATACACTTCATGTTCTGCAAGGCAATCATTACCAACCTAAAAATTTGGGTAAGAGGAGGCAGAACTATTAAATGAAGTCAGTGTATGTATATCATCTAAGGCCATTGAGGTCCTTGACGTTAATGCTTAATAAACTCTTAGCAACAATTGAGCTTGAGTTTAAACCGGACCTCGATCGCTGTCTCGAATTAAACGGGGCTTAATTGTGAAAGTGGATAAAAGAAGGATCTGTGCGAAAGCGCCCTGCGGATCATTGGATCATTGTAACCTATTTACTTTAATCCTCAATGGTCACATGAATAAAATACAATTCGGAACAATTCGAGAGCTCAAACATGAAATCGACCTTCTGAAAATTCATTTCCGGCCGACGAGGACATGAAAATGTGTTCTATTATTACACAATGGATTCAGCTGAAATGGACGATACACATACACAACACATAAATGGATACAAATAATGTGTTTCTGTTTCTGTTAATGAAGTACATTAGCCGATTGTGTTGCTTTAATGCGCTTTAGTCGTTTAATTTTTTTTTTGAAAGCCCTCGGACAAATCACCACAAAATTACGAATTCCCAATGACATTAATATACGAGGGGGTCACTCTGAAATTAATTAATGATGCGCGCCAAAAATATGAGCCAAACATTTCACCGTATATTCAAATTAGTTCGCTTCTAGCAGCGAATTTTTGTTTAAATAAAAAACAAGAATCTTCCAAACTATTGCTATAACCAGAGATATTTTTTTTTATTTGAAGAAATAAGTTATTAAATACACTGATATATTATATATTGTTTCAAAGGTCGCCTCCAGCGCTAAAACAAAATATAAAATATTAGTTCAACCAGTGCCTGTTAGAAATACAGGTCAGGTTTATTAGAGTGGGGAGCAGCTCAATCTTGCAGAACGGAATCCGAGATATAGTTCCCCACCTCAAAATGCGGCCTGCTTTTAGTAGGCTCCGGTGGGTGAGTTTTAGTTACCTGGTTGCCAACGTCTTTTCTTAAAAGGACAGTTCTATTATAAAAAAAAGAATAATTACACACGAATAATTCAATCTAAAAATCAACGTAATTCGATGTAATTAGCCTCGATCCTCCCCTTGTTTTTTCGTTTTCCCTTAATCGAAAACGCTGGCGTAAAAAACATCGCTCGTTCTGCCGCCCTAACGGCAGAGATTCGATCTAAATTTCCTAATAAGTGCCTCGTATGTGGAAAAGCCGGCGGGATAATTTATCTAATAATTCCGGAGCTTAGTGTTACCGCGTAAATTATTAATGCGGTTTTTTTATGTACGTATGTCGCGTGCGCAACGGACGTTAAATCTGGCCGACGCGACGCCTCGAACGAAAGCAAAGGTATCCAGTTTCGATTTGGAAATGCACGTCAGAAAACTTGATTTATTTCCGCCCTTTTCTCGCAGTGTGGGCGGAAAACGGTGACTTACCAAAAAATAATGAAGTCTGTTTGTGATCGAAACCCCCAAATTTACTTTGGGTTTCCTTGAGCTTGACACTCGAAAAACCACAGAGAAACGTGTTTGATCGATTAAAACCAATTTCGATTTGATTTCTTTTTAAAGATGCACACAATTAAATCTGTTGCCAAAAAGTAACAATAACAGTCAAGTCAAGAATTTATCAAAACCTTCAACAGGTTATGGGCCCGTTATCGGTGTTAGTTTTAAGCAAAGAGACTACATTTCTCAGTCAGAATCCGCTTCCAAATTGAGAAAGAAAAGTAAGGCTTTATTTACAGGTATAAACAGAAAGGTGCAGTTTTTCTAGAGACCAAGGAGAGGGCTGTAGGTAGGCCTAGGAAAAGCCTGTGGCCTAGAAGTTTTCAGGCCAGATCGACATTGAGAGAGGGTAGTTTGAAGTTGAGGACAAAAAAGATGAGGATCCGACAACAGAAAACACGTATATCAAGAAAAACTCAACCAATTCATCAAACGTAAAAAAAAGTAAAGCTCAGAATCTACTACCAGTTTGAGGGAAATAAAATTGTAAATCAGGCCCAGCAGTAAAACTTTTGGTAAAGCGGAAGTTAAAAACTTAACTGAGCAAAAAACTGCACTATTGAATCATCTGTTAACGAGAGAAAAAAATTATTTCACAAAGAACTTTTTTACGAATTCATCGAGCGATGTTATAATTTTGCCGTCTTCATTCATTAAGGCGTTCGCCCTTGTTTATTTTAATTTCGGACCCGTAATTAAACGCGTCGAGGATTCGCGCAGCGGGAAGGCGGAAATAATTTCCCGAAGTCGCCGAAAATTAATACGTTCTGCGATGACAAAGTTTTGTTTTTTTTTTAGGCCGGGCCCGCGCGCGACGAATTTTATCTGCCGTTTAATTAAAAAAAAAATAATAAGGAACCGCGGGGTTTGTTTCAGCAAGCAATTATTCGTTTGCGGCGCAGCAAAGCTCCCAGGTAGGAATATTGCATTAGGGAAGATTTAAAACGGGATTTTGAAAACGAGGACGCGGACCGAAATGTAACGTAATGTAATTTCCTGAGAATGTTTTCGTCTTCCGCAGGATCGTCTTATTAAATTTATGTATGTAATGAGAATAAAGTTGAAGGAAATAAAATTGTCTTGCAGCCAAGCCAACATTAACTTAGAATAGCGTCATCGGTTAAGCGGCTGCAACGCACGAATTCCAATTAAGAGTCAAACATTATACACCCTGGAATTGGAAGCAGCAACATTGTTCAAAGTTTTTGTCAATTTCATTAATCATAGGCCTTCGTAACTTGCGTGAGGCTTTAATTGCGTTATTAATTCCGTCTTGCCTCCTCCATGCTGGCTGCTAGGTGCTGTAATCAGTTCCTCAGTTTGTATTATCTGAATGGAACTCACATTAGCTGCGTTAGTTTATTTAACTCCGTTCGGTATATTTACTCTTCGTGCTTTTGTCGTCTCACTTTTACTTGAATCTAAAGTGAGACAAAAAATTTACTCTTTTCACACTTTTGTCTCACTTTTGATACAAAACAAAAGTGAGACAAAAGTCGAAAAGAGTAAACGGAGTTAACGAAGTTGAATAAACGAACGCAGCCTTTATAACACCGATAGCCACAGAATTGTAAATTCCAGAAGAATTAAAGAACATTCGTTGCCTTCCGCAATAAAAAAAAAAACGCACTCTTATGGTAATCCTATTTGCCATGATCTCTCTTACTTTTTGATTGATTATTTCTCGACGAAAGAATATTTTATAGTTCGTTATAAGCAACCCTCGGAGTAATTTATTTTAATGCCACGCTCCGCTTACTGTCCACATGCGGTTCGTAATGTCAGCGTCTCGCTAAAATTTTTATCAAAAAGATCGCTGAATTCGTCCTTCAAACTAATAAGAGGCGGAGCGCGGCGCGGCGGGCCAACGAAGTATTCAACGTTGCCCTTATCAACGATCAAGAGAAAGAAGAATACATGAATCCAGGCCCTGATTATAATAGTTAATAATAAAACCCGGAGCGTTGCGATCGTCAAAAGAAAATTAAAGTTATTAATAATGGATCAGGACCGTCAGAGAAATGCCTCGATTGTGCTTGACTGACGCAAATTAAAAAATTAAATACAGTATTGCGTGCGCCGCCCCACAAAACTAGTATTATCAAGAACGAATGTACTTAACTAATCGTTGAAATTAACACCGCCTCGTTAATTTACTGCGCTATATAATAAAATAAGGTGATCCTACTTACAAAGTGAAAATAAATAAATCCACGGGACGCGCAAGCAGCAACAACAACAAAGTGATTTATTTGCGTTTTGCCTTACGTAACCAAAGGAAATCCTGTGCTTTACCGTACACCACTTATTATAGGCAACCTTGAGTTTTTGACGGAGCCCCCCGCGCTTGATCGATTCCGGTTAATTTATTTCGGTCATTTTCCGCACGTGCCCCAGTTCAAAGCGATGTTTTCTCATTTAACTCGCCGAGTATTTTTTCAAACCGAAATGTGCATACGCGCGCTCCTAAAAATAACGTAAATTACATCCTGGTATTATCGAAATTTAGATTGTTCGATTTCGAAACGTGAAACCACCCACCCGTTCCTTTTTTTTAAATAAATATAGAAGCAAAATAGAACGCAATAACTCTGATGTTATGAGGCGAGAGCCTGGTTCCGATCCTGTATACAAATTGGGGACGTGATTGTAGCACGTAACGGAATTAATAATAATGCAATTGAGGGCACGAAATGCCAGCGATAATTGAAACTGACAAAAACTTTTCAACAATGTTGGCTTCGTTTTGGGGGCGCACTCGGATTCTTAATTGAAATTCGCAGTGGCGAAGCTATGTCTATGATATTATAGCTAATTGCTAACTAGATTAGTTACTTTGCAAAAGAAAGAAAAAAAAAATCATTCACTAATAGAGCGAGTTTCACTGTCAGTACGAGTGTTTAAAAATTAATTGAGATTAATTGTGTGGTGGCCAAAAAAAAAAAGTAAGGGTACTGCTTCCCCTTCGTCCATTTCATTGACTCCCTTTTTACAGTCCTCGAAATCAATAATCCTTTCGTGACTTAAACCGTCGATGTTCTGTCCTTATTACATTTTGATTAAAGAATTAGAAAAAACAAAACTTTTCTTTTGGCCTAAAAAATTATTGTATTTTCACGTTTCAAAAATTATACCTATTCTAAATTCGTTTTTCCTTTTGGAATTGCACAAAATTTAACACGCGTATTTTTAGGTTTAATAATTAACAAAATTTATGTTTAGCATTCCACAAGTACGGTCATCGATTCAGGCTTAATCGTCGTGTTTATTATCAAGCACCGATTGCCGACGTCTGTTTAGCTCGCAGATCAAAAGTTCTTTTCGCTCAGCGGAACGTACGCAAAATTAACATTTTAATAGAGGGACTTCCATGCTGACAAATGAAATCAAAGTCGTTTGAACTTACTTACAGTGCTACACCAGCGGATCTTATTTCATTCACAACAATTAACGCGCTCGCTCATTAAATGTGTTTTCGACGAGACACTGACTACTTTGATAGTCGATCCTCGAACCCGAACTTTTAGAAAACGCTCTTTGTAGCATCCAGCGCGGGTCATATAAAAAAGGGAAATTGGTAGTTAATTCATTATGGAGGATTATTAAATGCGTATTCATTAAGTTTAATAGGCATTCAGTTGTAAAACAGTTATTAGTAAATGAGTATGTCGCAGAGTTAGCGAATTGGCCTCGGATGAAGAACCAGAATACACTGACGATAATACAAAAACGATTACTTCTCTCGTTTACAACCCTCAAACCACCAACCTGTTTCTTAAACTTTTGAAACCGTCCGTCCCGTCCATGCGAATTTATGTTTTCCCCTGGGAATTTAATTGCCATAATTTATTAAAACTACCCTATACATCCTGATATACGTTATTTTTTTAATTGCCGAATCAAAAATGCATTATTAAAGTTGCGTTATTAAAAATATGATAGTTGTTCTTCATTATAAAACCCTTCTTAAGGTTAACAACCCACGCCTATAAATAGTACCCCCTCGTCCTCCTTAAACCGTCCGTCGTCCTCATCTTAACACCATGAAATTGTCGTCGTGAATGTAACTTACCCCGCATAAGATCTCGAGCCGCCGCGCCGCTACATTATTAAGTAACGTCGGAATAATGCATGAGGGAAGCGAGCGCGCGCGCGCCCTCGTTTATTTTTAGTGGTGGCAAAGGGGTGGATTGGAATTATCATCGCTAACTAACTACGGCTTTGTTTTAGCGCGCCCGTTTTTCGCGCTGAGGAGGGTCGAAGAAGAAATTGCGTGCTCTCAGCTAGATTGAAGCGGCCCGTCGGCCGCGTCGTCTTCTTCGCAATACTTCAAATGAGAGAGGGCGGTTTTCGGAATGGGCCGAGGATTGTACGCGCTTGAGGGCTGGAAGTAAATAAGTTCGGGGGCGAATGTGAATGTGGGCGATGAGATAAGTACGCTGCGCGTCGATTGGAGTGGAACGCTTTATTATTTTCGTGAAAAGTTTGAGAAAACATAAGAGAGCAATTATTACCCCCTCTTAGATGTATTTATTCTATTCTATATCAAAAAAAAATTAGTTCAATGAATATACTTAAAAAATATTCTTCTTTCAATTACATTTGTGTACGACTTCAAATTCACTTTTTCCTTTTTTTTTATTTAGTTTATTAAGAACGTACATAAGTGTGTTGTTGTCCGAAGCGGTCGACAATAATTTAAGTAAAAAGTCTGTAAGAAGCACCATCAACATTAAAATAAAGCAAACCAAAACGAAAAACAACGAAATACGAAAGGAAAAATGAGGAGAAAAGCAAAAGAAAGCCGGCGATTTTGCTACTAATTACGACTAATAAAATGCGCTAATGAAATACGAGAAGAAAGGCAACAATTCGATGAACAAGCGAAACTGAAGAACCAACAACAAATACTGAAGGAAAAAACAAAAAAAAACTGAAACAAGGTCGAAGTGTGAAATAAATTTAACGAAGAAACAAACGCAGATAATAAAAGAGCCAAAGGAAACTAGATAAAAGATGAAAACAAAACAAAACTAGGCGGCTGAAAATTCTGTGCAATTTATTCGAAACGCAAAACATACTTGAAAGAGAAAAACAGAAAAATTAAAACAAAAAATGTTAAAGTGCAAAATAAATTTGGATGAATGAAGAAATTAATGAAGATCCATGATCCTTCATTGTAAAAAGAAAGCAAAAAACTCTGCGAGAACTGCTGATATTAACAATAATAAAAAAAACGATGGACTTAACGAAAGGAAGATGAGAAAAACAAAAACAAAAGACGATCGATACAAATTGTTCTTCGAAAAAATAAAACAATTTGATGGTGAGAGAAACGAACAACAAAATTTAAAAGTGCAAAACGTGAAAAACTTCTTTTTAAAAAGCAATTTGATATAAATAAAACAATTTAATGACGAAACTAATAAAATGCGAAAAGAAACCGAAGAAAACTTAACAAAACATGTAGAGAAAAATAACTAAAAAGACTAAAAAGAAAAAGGAAAGACAATCGGCACAGTTTTTTCGAACATCGACACAAAACAGAAAGTAATAAAAAGTTCCAAGAAAACAAAAAAAGAACAATTCGTCAAGAAGAAACGAAAAACAGCAAAACGAAATAGAAAATATTTGAAAACAAAAAACGATCGGCGATACTGCCTGGATTTGTGGAAAATCGAAAGTCTAGACGAAAACAAAAACGGTAACCATAAAATGCCCCCAATATATTATTAACAAAAAAAAAGAAAAACATTCGATGAAAGAAACGAAAAGCGATTAAAAACTGGCGAGTGCACAAAAACAAGCGAAAAAAAAAACAAAAGAAGACTGAAACGAACAGAAAGACCATACAAAATAAATTTAAAGAAGAAACATAGCAGATGATTCTTTAGCGCAAGGTAAGCAAGGGACAAAATACGAAGAAAGAAAGAAAAAACAAAAGAAGATTCTACAGGGACTGATGATTGAAAACCCAGAGAGTGAGGAGACAACCGTGCAAGATTAATAAATAAAAATTATTAAATAAATAGAAATTAAAAAAAAACAGTTCAACGGAAGATAATGTTCAAAAAAAATAGTAAAAAAAGAAGATTGTTGATTTTACAGAAAACAGAACAAAGAAATCAATAAAAGCGCGCCAATAAAATTTATTCGAAACGAAAAACAAACAATTCGTCAAAAGAGACAAAAGAAAAGATCAAAAAAATGAAGATGTACACTCAACGAAACGAAACGAAGGAAGTAGTATGAAACAAGAAATATATTTAGAGAAAAAATAAAAAAAATTAGAAATTTTGTTGCAAATCGTTTTTGATTGCATTGAAACCCTCGAGTAGTCTCTGTACAGCTGTTTCAGCCCTGTTTGGGGCTTCGTCAGCAGAGACGTAGCTCGAAATTCCCACTGCAAACCAAAAATGACTTGTCCAATTTGTTCGCAAATGCGATGTAATAGTGACGAACAGATAAAAAAAGCGATCATAGGATGTCGCTGTTTTATCTGAAAAATCAAAAAAAAAATACGATAAGCAAATCAAAGGATCAAAGGATACGTGCCAAACGCAATTTGATTCGCAAAAAAAAAGAAAGTAAACAAATGGAACTTCAAATAAATTTTAAAAAAACGTTGCCAATGTTGACATGAATTGCATAATAAGAGTAAAAAAAAAAAAACACGAAGAGCAAACCGACGGGTTTCTGAGGGAAGGTGCTTCTCAAAAACTGACAGGAGAGTCACTAAAAATTTTATGAAATGCGAAGAATGGCACAATTATTTAGAGGAAAAAAAAACACAAAGGAAGATTGACGCTGGTCGCTGCCGGAATATGAGAAGAACCTGTCACGTGACCTACTCAAAAGATAAATATGTACGAACAAGTGTATTTTCGATTACGAGGAGTGTTATGTTACAGGTTATGTTTAGTGTTTTATTATTAATGTTTCACGTTTCCGTGTCCCTTCAGTTGATTTGTTTAAAGGAAACACAAACGAAACATTTTAATGGAAAAAAGAGAGGGGAAAAAAACAAAGCGTGACTCTAATGAAAACAACAAAGGAACCTGAAATTCTCCCTGGAAATGATTTTGCGATTGTTCTGTTAAATAGAAATGGTAATTATAATTTGAAACTTTGAATCATGACGTACAATAAATTACCCGCTTCCATGGTTTAACACCGAAAGCCCCGGCGTTTAATAAACCAAATTAAAATGCAGCTAGATGACACGAAGCTCGTTAAGGGTTTAACTTGTCCTGCAACACACAGGAAAACAATTTAAAATTCTCATTGTGCACACGCTCGCAGGATTACACACGTTCCTCGGGCGCAAATTCTACAATAATTTATCAGCGCGGAATTTTATTATTAATCACATCCACCCCCCCGGAACACAACAGTGTTGCAAGTGCAAGGTTTTCCACTTTGAAATGCACGCGGGGAGGGCTAATAATCTTTGCATGAATGTGGCCGGGGCTATAATGGTGGTAACGAGCTGGTGCAACACGGACAACAAAGTCCGGGCGAGCGATAATGCGTTCCGGGTTTCCTGGTTAGGGTAAATGCGGTGAGTTGCTAAACGTTGCGGCCATACATCTTCTTGTTCTGGGCTCTGCTTATAAAATAATTGTTGAGTCGGTCTGTTGTTTGCTCGTCTCAAATATTTCCTCTTCCTCCTCTATGCATAAACAAACTCTAAACGACAATGTGAAAATCTTGAATGAAGAATGATTAAAATAAATTTATGTTTTATGTGAGCGGGGGTAAGGGCAAACAATTATATTATATTCCCCTTAAATTCCGTTTTATTTGATCAAACACTCTTTCGCGGGAAGTTAAATATCGGAATATTTAAATTAAAATAACGACGTTTTCTGCGGGAATTTCTTTTTCTGTTTGCTTTCGCTGCTCTTTCATTTTCTTTAAGCAGTTCAGGAAAATAATTTCCATATTTTGCTGAGCATGTCGCCAGGGTTTCCATCTTATTTTCATTAAAACTTGCCCTGATTTCTCAACAGAATAAAAAAAACTAACAGACTTTTACAATGGACAGCGATTAAACAATTTTCCTGATTTCAACTGTGCATAAACAATTAATTTTAATTGCCTGCCGGTTTGTCCAAAAAATGTATACATTATTACATTTTTTCAACGAACAGCCTTATTACAGGCAAACCAACGAACTCGACAGTGCGTATGGTTGCCTGCAGTAAAGGCGCTAATTGTAACTTTTTTTGTGAAGAAATTCTCAACCGTTCAAACAATTTCCAAATCTTTATTTTATTTATTTCTTGTTTTTGTTCTTCTGTTTCACCAGTCTTTATAGAGGAAATTACTACTGAATTCTCTCTAAAAGAAAATATAAACAATTAGTTCTAAAGGCATACCTGTTCGTTTTCAAAAAATAAGAAGCGCCTTTAGGGTAGGCAATCCGATGAACGCAGTCGTTTGTGTGGTTGCCTATACTGAAAAGCGCAGCATCAAATTCCTTTTGCATTGAAACTGCGATGAATTGTTTACGATTCGCTGAGATTATGCAATGTTCCTATTTTTTTTATACGAATATAATGA
Organism: Prosopocoilus inquinatus; assembly: GCA_036172665.1. Classification (NCBI taxonomy): domain Eukaryota; kingdom Metazoa; phylum Arthropoda; class Insecta; order Coleoptera; family Lucanidae; genus Prosopocoilus; species Prosopocoilus inquinatus. Next base: position 11,632,340 of record CM069879.1, read on the forward strand.
AAACAATTTTCCATTTTACTCCTCTAATTTCAAACAAAAAACAAATTGCACTTTCAGTGAAGGCACAGTAATTTAAGGAAAGTCACGTACACATTGACGCACAAAATTATTAGGAGTATTAAATTGCTCTCAAAATTAGACGGTCCTAATAATAATAAATAAAATGCAATGAATGAGTTGCAAGTCGGGTTTCCATTGGGACAATTTTAGGCCAAAGATTGGCCCCCGCGTTGACGCCACCTAAAAGATCGTCATTAAATAAATATTCAAATGAAAATCAATATTAATGGAAAGCAAAGAAAAAAGAAAAAAAAATTATTGCGCAGAACAAAATAATTAATTTGTAAATTCATCATTTTTATTTTCACTGACTTTTATCAAAACAGATAAATTTCCCCTAACATTATGAAGTGGTGAGTGGGAACTCTGATCAAAACTTGGTTCGTTGCTCTTGCCTTTTTATTGAAAAAATAAATGGTAAAAAAAGTAAATGGGTTTTTATACAGGTTGCTATTTTTCAAACGTCACCCCTAAAGATTTTGGAATAGGCAACTATCAAATTAGAAACAACTTCGTGTGCATTTCACAAAAAAGCACGGAAGTAGAATGGGTGTCCTATTTCTAGTTGTTTTGAAGGCGTCGCGTTTTGTTGTGTGACTCTCTTAATTCTTCTTCTTCATTTCTTTTATCTCTGTTTTATTATTATTTCTTCACACTCAATCAGAACCATAAGATTAGCCAATTTTACAAAAATATAAACAAAAATGGAACTCATTCTTGTCCGATGACAATTGAAGTAGTAAGTAAAAGGTTTTTTAATCTTGAACCGGACAGAAATATGATTGGAAAAATACTCAACATTTCGCCAGCGATTAATAGCGAAAGTTGAGTATTTTCCCAATCATATTTCTATCCGGTTCAAGATTAAAAAACCTTTTACATAAAAATATAAAGGGTAAGCTTACCATTGATCATGTCGTAGAGGATTTAAAAAAATCTTGAAGTCAGAAAAAGGATTGTAAAGTGAACATAATGTAATCACATCGAATTATTTTTGTATTTGACATCAAGTATCAAATATTTTGTTTGTTTATTACTTTTTGTATAATCATTATCGATCGGTTACGTTCAATTGCATCATTTCCTATTAGCATAAAGGTAAACTTGGTTGTCTATTTTGAGTGATCACGTGACACTCGTATATTGTTGATGGTTCTTTACATTCGCTCTCAAGCGAAAACGAACACTTTCAACTCCTTAGACTAGAATTCATTCATCCGAGGAAATACGTACACACGTCAGGTGCATCGATAATGTATTTACGAATATCCCTGCACTCGGAATATCCACGGAGAGTAAATTCCCAAGCGTCGAACCACATGGGATGGCAACAGTTTCAGTGAAAGGAGGAAGTTTTACACCCTGAAACTTCTTGAATATAAAAGCAGAGAACAAGACGCATAAACAAACAGAGAGCTCTCTTTGCAAATGGAAAAAGTATTGGGAAACTAGGAATGGCGACGGCTGTTATTGTTATTAAACACAGCTGCACCACAATCTTCCAGGCATCCTCAATTTAATAATACTGCGGTTGGCAAGTGAAAAAATTAGAAATAAAACTGTGACGTAACAAGTTAAAGTATACGAAAAATGTTTGACCTGAACTTTAATGGAAGAAATAAACAAGAAAAAAATGATAAGGGCACACTTAAAGAAATAGAAGATCAGCATTTAAGAAAGTGGTTGTAGAACATTAACGTTGAACAATCGAAAACCAAATATTAAATTAATTTGTAATAATATACCAAGAAGCACTCAAAGGAGACACGTCAAAATACGATGAAAAAATGAAGAAAATAAGGACCCGAAAATAAGACGAAGAAGTCAAGAAGATAAGAGGAAACAAGTGACATGAAAATATGAAAGTCAAAGTGATCCAAGAATAGAATATTGACGATATCAACAGCGAGGGAGTACCACAGGGGTCAACATCCGGACCAGGATTATTTCTAAACTTGGTGGTAAAACTCTCGTAGACAATGAGACATTTAAATTCATCAAAAGGCGAAGAAGTTCATTGAAACATAAAGAAAGAAAAGAGATTAACGTTAAAAAAATTCCGTAATGAACTAAGGAGACAAATACAACGAAATACGATGAAATGATGAAGAAAATGAGACGTGATGTCCCCGAAGATCAAAAGACTGTCAAGAAGGCAAGAACAAAGTAAATGAAATGGGTAGAGAAATCGTTAAGAAGAAATCAAAAAAAGAAGAGAAACAAGTGACATGAAAATATGAAGAAAGAAATGATCCAAGAAAAGAAGAATATTGACGATCGTTCGATGGAGCTTAAAGTACAACTTTGAAAAATTAAACAAAGGTAACCAATCTTATTCGAAAAATAACTTTTCAAGGAGCAAGGCAAAAAATGAGGTGGTTTTGCTGACAACAAAACAAATTAATATTTTCAGCATTTTGATTTTTTTAATTCTGTGCCGGAAAGTAGTATGTGCTTCATTTTTGGTGCTCTTTCAATTGCTATATCAATATTTGCCAACGTCATTCTTCTGGAATGAAAATGTACTACACAAATCTGCTCTCAGAAACTCCTTTAATTTAGACTAACGATGTCTGCTTGGCGGATTTAGCTACAAAAAGTGTTCACACAGGGGAACTGATTTGTGCACTGTACAATTTAGCTGTGTTTTTATACCGAATTATTTTTTTGTAAATTTTCATGTATATTTTTCTTGTCTTGATTTTTAATCATTCCCTGTTGGATGAAATCATTGATCTCCTTTGTTTTCTGTTCACGTTAACTCCTCTATACGTCGCTCTTGTTTATTTTAGGTCAACTTCGTAGAGTTTTTGATTTTTATAATTCTTGTTTCTGTTAATCCTTTAATTTTCGAACGATTCTTCGATTCGTTATTTAGTTTTATATTTTACAAATTCTACGGTATCCTAGTCATAATTTTAAGCCGAGATGAGATTCAGTAGAAGCAAGAAAATGACTACATAACTAAAACACAGAAATTGACGTTTTATTTTTTCTTTGACTTTTCTTTGAATCTCAGTGATTCTTTTCTCATAGACATCTTTTTTCTACTCTACTCTGTTCTACTATCTTCTTTTCCTCTTTTTTTTTAATCGTTAGGCTCCTTTTCGTTTTTTTTCGTCTTTTCAATACTCTGTTGTTATTTTCTACTGTTTTTTTATGAGTATTATTTCAGCTGGAACTAAGAATTTCGGGTCTAACGTCACGGACGAATTTTCCAGCGCGTTTTTGGTCGTACGACACCAAACAAATAAAGTCATAATGTTTAATTTATTTTGGCTGCGCCCAATTTCACGTTAAAATAACGCCGGCGCTGATAGGCCCATCAGTTTGCGAAGCGCAAAAATTAATTAATTTACCTGTACCTATGGCTATTACACGCCGAAACATTTCACATCGAAACTCGCACATCTCGTTTCTGAATTATGCACGCGAAAGTTAACCGTGCAACAATTAATAATGCATCGACATCGATCGTGACGCTCGGAAATGGCCGTCCAATAATGACGATGATAAAACACCGATAGATAGATAGAATAATCGCCGCTAAACGTTGCAAAATTAACTAGTATATCACGTATACTTTTAATGCACCTACTAATAAAGCTGTAAATTAAGCGAATTGGTAAATTAATAAATTAGTATAAAACCGAATACACTGGCAATCAGTGAGAATTGCACCTGTGAACCAGAGTAGGGCGATAAAAGTGACGTTTACGACTCACGGCGAACTAGTTTGTCGATTTGAAACAATTCTTCCGGCGTAAAATCTGCGTGTAGTAAGATTCTCCCTAAAAGTTACAAATTGCGGACTGCGGGTAGTCTTTTTATAACAGTACTTCCGACGTAGAATCTGCGTGCAGTAGAAGGCGCCTAAAAGTTTCAAATTGCAGTCGGCGGGTAGGCTTCTTGTAGCAGTACTTCTGACATAAAAGCTGCATGTAGTTAAAAGTCTCCTAAAAATTTGAAAACCCCATGACATCGTAAAAAAACCACGCTTTTTTAAAATTTTGGTTGCAGTTTTAGTTTATCGTTCACATTGTTGGTTCAGTTACGTTGGTGCATTGGATGATAGGTTTTCGGAATACAATATACTGAGTGAATACGAGCCAGATTTTGAGCTACAATTTAGAATGCCTTTCAAATTGCGTACTGTACTAGATGTTGTATGCATTCGATAGCGTTCACGAGAGTCGAGAATGATTAAAAGCAAAAGTTTCTTTTTCACAATCATTTTAACAAGATAAACGGATCGCTTGTTTAATTACTGCAAGCCAAACATAGGTTTCGACTTCAAAACCTCTTTATGTTCCGCATTACATTCGGTGCTACACACGAAATCAATCACAAACGAAACGCAAGGCGGTCGTTAAGTTTATTTATGCCCGCCCGAAGAGATAAGGGGTAAAAACCGCTTCGCGTATTTATAGCCGCACTTGTGCTAGCTTACTTTTGCACCAGATGAATTTGCTGCTCCATAAAATTAACGTCCGGAGCAATTTATTTATTCGGTTGGCCCCCACCCCATCACAATTTGTTGCTGTGTGCTTACTTAAGAAGTTTTCTGGTCGTTTTCCTCTGTCCGGACTCGGTTCGTTTCCTTAACTTATTAAGTGGATACGCTCACACTACGACTACACTATGCGCAGCGGTAAAAGATTGAGTCAGACGTATGAAGTTGCGAAACGGGCCAATTACGCGAAGGTGGAAATTACGACGTGCGAAATTAATTAACGGGGAGGGTGTGCTAATGGCCTGACTTGATTATCACACCGTTTGTTTTAGTTGCCCTTGTTTGCTTGTTTGTACGTGTGTGTAAACAATTACGACATCACATATTTTTCTCTTTAGAATTTAGATCTTACGTGCTGGCTGTGAATCAGCCACATCTTTAAAAGCATGCAGATGCGCTTTGGTCAATTTTAAGTTTCATTTACCCACTTGGGTTTTCCTTTTTACATGTTCTTGCATTATCATCTTCTACCCAGTCACTTTCTTTTTCCATTTCGCTCTTCGTGTACTCTATTCTGCCGGTTTTGGCTGCCAGTTAACTCGATTTTCGCCCACCCCCATGTCCACTGAGCTGGCCTAATTTCAGTTCAATCGCCAATCGTTTCGTTCCGCGTCTTCTCCTGCAATTTCGATAGCTCATCTATCTATATGTTTTACATTTTATTTTCCGAGAGGAGCTTTTCTTTTCTTCGGTTTTACATCACTGAAATCGAATTTGAAACATTCCACATAACTTCAGCGATTCGTTTTGAGCGCGCTCGCCCCGAATTTTAACGTAACTTATGGTGGCATGCGACACTTTAATATTTTAATGAAAACCCGAGAGCGCAGCCTTGCGGAACGTGCGCTGTTTATTTTAAGAAGGAAAACAGGTTGCAGCCACCTAGGCGGGAAGCGCGACGCAGATGGCGTCTTCTTATGACGCGGCTCGAATGAGATACGATCTCCGGGTTATTGCAGGGCTTCGGATGCTGAAAAATGACGCTTCAGGAGAGCACAGGAACACGCTCTGTTATTTTGTTCGTGGGCGGTTTTCATTGATTTCACGTTGAATTGTGTCGTTAGTTCGAAAGCACCTTGTTTTCCTTTTCTTTTCTCGTCGAACTTGTTCTGGTGATACCAACGATTAATTCAAGAGTAAAAGCGAAAACGATCTTGTGCCATCTTGTTCTTTCTGCCAACTTCCAAAACTGAATTGAAACAATGCGGGAGCTCTGGTGGTAAGCACGAAATTATCGGCGAACTTGCGGCGTGCCGTCCGTTGAAGTTTGCGCGTTTTTCAACTTTCCCGGAATGTAGCAGTAAACTCGAGATAACGCATCGCTCAGCGAAGAGAGCTTTGTGTTTGTTCAGAGAGAGACATTTGCATTTCCATCACATGAAGTGAGGCCCGCACTTCAGCTTACACGCAGCGGCGTGCGTAAACGGAGAGTTTAAAAATGCAAGCTTAAAAGCTCATCACGCGGCTGAGTAGATAATTAAATAAACAGCTTGGCGTGCGATGATGATGATGATGATGAGTTTTTCCAGAAGCGACTACTTACTCGTACGTGTGCGGACGCGGCGAACGCGATATTAACTCATCAAAGATTCAGGCCGTGCAATAAACTGCTCCCGGCATGTTATTGCGAATCCGAAAGCATCTTTCCGAACTTTTAAACACACGCCGCCGGAGAGTTCTTTGCTTTTCAAATAATATTGACTCTGACAACGCACGGCCCGAGCCGGATGCATTACACATTCTGTTTTACGATTTCCAGCAAACATTTTGAATGAAACATGTATGTGGGCTGAACAAACGAGTTTGTTTAACTTGATTCGTTTAAAATTATTTTTCGAACAAAGAGAGGAGTTAAATTTCCTCATCAACAGCCCCGGAAATTCAAATTGAAACTTTCCTTCTTAATAGCGAAATAATCTCCTGCTTCTTCGTTTGTTTGTTTTTTAATTTAGCAATAGACGAAAAAATCAAAGTATTTCAAAAAGTCTCTTGCGATAGTCTCAGTTTCTTATTTCGCTATTCCTTTCATTCTTTTGAGAAGTCCCTATGAGAATCCTACGTTCCTGAAGTGAAAATTGCGATGAACAATTTCAAGAGATCTTCGCGTTCAAAAGAAGAAGTCTTTATTTACAAAAGTAGAAGAAATAGTAAAGAACAAGCAATGGTCGGTCCATCAAAACTTCGAAATATTTTAGAAGAAAACTCGACTGAGACAAATTTAATAAAGTATGGACGGGCGAAAACAGATTCGAACAAAAAATATGTCCAAAAGAAGCTTGAGAAGACACTGCAGGAAGGAAAGCGACAGGAAAGGCAAACTGCGCAGAAGAAAGAGAAAGCCATCAAATCTCGTGTAGTATTTTAGCAGAAAACTTGACCGAATAAAATTAAAATAAAGGAAATACGAAAGCAAAACAGATTGAAAAGAAGAACGCAAAAGAATCTGAGGGAAGCCGAAGGAAGAGGAAAGCAACTGGAAAGGAAAATTGTGTAGAAGAAGAAAGAGAGAGGAACATGGTCCATCAAACTTCATAAATAACTATGTCCAAAAGGGGCCTGAGAAGACACAGCAAGAGGAAAACAACAAGAAAGGAAAACTGTGCAGAAGAAGAACCTAGAGGCAAGTAATAATCCATCAACCCTCGAAGTATTTGTGAAGAAAATTGTCTAGAAGAAGAAAGAACCTGGAGACGAACAATCAATCAGGTCCACCAATCTTCGAAATGTTTTAGAAGAAAACCTGACAGGAAAAACTGAAAATTGCGGAAATACGAAAGTAGATTAAAAAGAAACGATTCTGTACAAAGAGAGTCTGGGGTGCCAAAAAAAGAAGAAAGCAAAATTGTGCAGGAGAGAAGGGGAAGACAGTGCAGTGATCCATCAAACCTTGAAATATTTCAGAAGAAAACTTGACTGGATAAAATAATAAATAAAACAGATTAAGAAGAGCACAGGAAGAGTATGACAAGCCAAAACAAGAGGAATGCATCAGGAAAAGAAACTTGTGCCAAAGAAGAAAGACCCTGGAGGCAAACTATCAGTGGTATACCAAACTTCCAAGTATTTTAGAAGAAAACTTCGAAGAGTTTCTTTTCTGCCTCCTAAAGGACTCCTTGGTAGAGCTTCACGATGACCTTCACCTTTTTTGCACGGAAAGAAACTTCTTTTGGAATAGGATTCTAAACAAGCCTTCTTTGGGTAATGATTCTATAACAATCCAAACTGAGGATAATGTCTTAATGAAAGAGTTTGTTTTCGACACTTCAGTTCTTGCTGAAGAAATGGAAAAAGAACACTGTAACAAAGACAGAAGCAACAGAAAAAATATGTTCTTTGTGACACTGTCTCATCTTCTATCGGAAAAAAAATTAGTAAACCTTTCCTTGGAATTCCTTTCATTATAACTTATTTGGTAATGGAAGAAATGAAGGGAAATTTAATAGAGAAGCCTTCGTAGAATATTCATCTTTATCACAAAGCTCCATCCAAAAGTAGAAGATATGAGGGACTTCTTTGATAATAAATATTTTTGGCCAAGAAATCATTTTCAAAAATCAAAAAAGAAGCGAAATTTTTCAGTACACGATTAACTGCTAACGTAAAACGTATAGCGAAATTTCAAGCATGTTTCTTCCATCAATCAAAGAATTGAGAACATTTTTTTCAAGGTACACAAAAGGGCGATAACTTTATCGTTTGTAAATGACACCTCAGTTAAATCGAAGCGGCCCTCCTCGGGGGTGTATATTGCCTCGTTTTCCCTGCCACCTACAGACATTCGATATTCACGAAAAGGAAATTGTTAAATCGTAAAGGTTTGCTGCTTACATACAAAAGGGCCGTAGATTTTCCCCCCACAGCAACACTCTTAAATAATAGCTCCTTCGAAAAACAGACGCTAAACTTGCATGCAATTCACATCACGGAACGGAAAGAGGAACGCTTTAAACTTTCAATAAGTATCTTTGGAGCTGCGCTTTAGCGTCAATAAAAACGGGAGGACTCTTGAAGGAAGATGTATGCGGGTTCCCTTTCGGACATATAAATTTTATTTTCCGGGCGGTTTGCACAAAAAAAAAGTTATAATGGAGTTACGACGGCTATATTTTAGAGTTATGTCGTTTTTTATAATGTGGAATCTGTTCCCTTGTCAGGTTCACTCTGTATCCGGGGCGGAATTTACGATTTACGGCTTCACACCGCACACCACTTCATTCTTCATTAATCAATAGTACACCTTCTTTTTCATTTGTGTGTTAATTTAGAACCCCAAACCTCATTGCTTATTTTATTCTAGCGAAGTGTTGTTAGTTTACACGTCTGGTTCCCGAGAGTTAAAGTGAAAGACGTCTTGTGCACGTTGGGCCGTGTCTTTTCAGAAGAGCGGAAGACGTAATTGGTTTCGCTCGGGGGAACTGACGTCGTGCTCCTTTTAATTTTCTGGACTTTTCTTTCGCTTGTCGCGTTGTTTCGCCGAAAGCGGGACGTCGAATTATTTTAGCCCTGCGACGTGGAAATGTCACAGAGGAACACCTTTTTCATTTTGTTTCGCCTTACTCTGCAGAAACTTGTGGACCTTTGTAACGGTTTCGGAAACGATTCGATTAAGGGTGGGTTTTCTCTCCCCTGGACATTCTCATTATACCGTGTCGCAGGTAGATTAAATAGTAAGAAGTTTGTTCAGCTCTTATTGTTAAAATTTAGGAAGTAAAATCAGATATGTTTATTGGAAAAGCGAAGTATGATCACGACTGATCAGTTAAGGAAAATACTATAACTGGTCTGCAGTCAATGGAGGGTAATTAAATCTCTTTTAAAGTTTAACCGAGCTTTCGGAAATTTTATTTCCTTTTTCAAGGTTTCTACAAAAAAAAAACAGTTTCTTGTAGAAACCTTGAAAAAAGAAATAAAGAGTTTTAATTGCCCCTTTTGACTGCAAGCCAGTTATAGAATTTTTTGGAAAAATAATGATAACTTGCATAACAAAAAGGACCACGCTTACAGTCAGTGGTTATGAAATGCTTTTTTATGTGAACTAAAAATTATGATTATTTTCGAGTTAAGTAAGGTGTAAAAAACATACATAATTTATAAGAGACGCCAAGTGTCCCGCCAACAGCGTCATTAGTCCGCAATAATAATGAAGGCAGACGCACTAATGAACCCCTGTATATTAATGCACAGTTACTGCATTCAAACCGGGGTCCTCTTGCTCCCGCTTTAGAAACGAACATTAAAACCGATAATCCCCCTCGAAGCACGTTTTTTATCGGGCAGATTTCCCGCCAAGAAGAGAAATATTAATGCCGACGAGGTCCCCAAGGATCCGCCCGCCTCGCTTATTACTATGACCGAGCTGAAGAAGAAGAAGAAGAAGAAGAAGATTCTTTTCCGGCGGCGGCGGTGCAATGATACGAGACGCTTTATTAAATTTTCCACTTGGCATGTACGGAATCGAATGTAAATAATAAACGAGGTAAATGCCGTTCTTTGACTTCGAGAATCGAAAGCGAAATGGGATTTGTAATCTACGCATCCCTCGACAAAAGAAACCTCACCCGGGCTCGTCCGTCCTATCGGGCTGGCGCAGATAAATAAGAAAATTGAAAATTGATTTTCCAAGCGTTTTTCGGCAGATCGGCGAGAATAGACGTATTTCTCAATTTATTGTCGGCCGCGGCGGTCATCGCTCCCCACGTATTTATAACATTGTCCTTCCAGTTTTTAAATTGCAAAACTTTCGGACATATTTCACTCACGAACTTATCATCCAACAATAGTTCTGGAACAGAAACCGACGGAACAGAGACAAATTGAACGGCGCTTTCCTTGATAAAAAATTGCCTGTTAGTTTCCATAGTCCAACTGAAAGTGCAACTTCTTTTCATTTCAAGAAATGATAACACAATAATCAACACGCAACAGTTAACTTTATTAAATGAAAAGTCCTAACTTAACTGACTGACAAGCAACTTTAAGGTTTTTGCACTTTACTTCAGGACACCCTGTAATTCTTTTCCCATCGGAAACTCCGTCTTTTTTTTAATAAGCGAATTTAAATGCGAGGGCCGGAACTATCTTCATCAACATGATACAGATCACGTCGCTCTTCCTTGAAAAGGGAGACAGAAACGCAAACGGAAGTCACGCCGATGAAACGGAATACAATGAATAAATAATTCGAGCGCAATTGTCCTCGAATCAAATTTTAATTTCTCATTTGCATTAACCGCCGCACCCCAGGTTTCCCAGGTCTCGTGGTCCCTTTAATTAAAAAATGCCCTGCGCATAAGAACGAGGAATAAATATGTGATGTGTGTCGTCGTTGCCAAAATTGCGAAAAGAGAAGACCACTCGCTTGCAGTCGGTCGCGTGATTGTATTTAATTTCTAGTTCTGCTGAGGAGTCGGATCAAAGGTCGCGGGACCGTTCGCAGAAATTGCAAATGAAAAGGTGAAAAGGTTCGTTTCAAAGAAAGGGCAAATTACTGGAGAGCTGTTCTGCGTGCGACGCGCCGCGACGCTCCTCTTACCGGCAACTCCGATTTCAATAAGTGAGTCGTCAGCTTCTTAGGGAGAACCACCCAATTACTTCCTCGCCAATCTCTTTTCTTTTCAATTTTCCTTATCTCTAAGTCACTTTTTTAAAATCTTATTTGCATATGTTGGTATTGAGGAAGTCTTCTGACAATATATTTTTTATTAACACAATCTAATTAATTTTTAGGCGAAAATCGAGGGAACAAGCTCCCAAGAGAAAGTGACGTCAAAATGACGCAGGCTCTCATACAAAACTGCATAAATCGTAGAGTCATTTTGACGTCATGTTCTCTTGCGAGTGTATTCCCTCGATTCGAGAATTAGGCTTCAGGTGGGTTAAATTTTATCTCTCATTCATCTTGATTCGATAATTAACCAATTTGCCGTTTTTGTTTGACCATGATGGCGCCAACAAACCCCCCTTTCCCACTCACTAGACTCCAGATGCTTCAATTGATAGTAGGTTTGAAGGCGAGAAAATCTTTCTGCCTCAAAACTATCCTTTATCTAAAAATATCCGCTCTCGTTATTTATTCCGACGTGCGCAAGAAACCACCAACATTAAAAATGAACGTCCTCACTCACCCCTAGTCAGAAAATGAGCGCGTGGGTTTCAGTCATTCACAGCCGCCGAACCGAAATGGAAACAAATGTCAAAGTTCAACACTTAGTTCAGCGCAAATTAAGAGAGAAAGGGCCCACCTTGATTCTCAAATAATTAAATCGAAATCCTCCTCTGCACGTCTGCCGTTACGGGCTTATGACTTTTGCTGCGGGAAACTTTGGAAATGCAATAATTTTCATTCCTGCCGTTGGTTGCGTTGATTAATTTGCGTCGTCGGTCGTCTAGACGAGCGGTTCAACCACGGGATGGCGCGGCGGTCTTAGGGAAGCAAATTGAATTCATATCCTTGAGATATGCATGCAACCCCCCACATCCACCCTCAAGCTTATTTGAGGTGGATGGTAAACTTAATTACCGGGCTTAATGCATAAAATTATTGGAGGGTACAAAAAAAGGATCCGGGGGTACTTTTTTCGCGCGTTCTCTGCGTAAAGCCGATTAAAATTTGCAATTTAAAAACGATGTTTGCCTCATGGCGGCGAGCGCACGTAAGGGATTAGGCACGTTTAAATGACAAAGCAGAAACGCGTCGGCAAAGTAAAGTCGGAGCGCTATAAGGAGAGCCTAATTACACGGAGTTAATTCATAATCGTATCGGATTTCGTCCTGTAGCCTAAACCTGCGCGAAGACGAGGTTCGAATCGCTCTTTGATTAAATTTGGTCTTTTCAAGTAATTCGCTCGCTTTCGCGCCTTTGACGCGTTTATGAATATCGAAAAGATATCTTTAGGAGGGCATCGCGCTCGGCGCTTATTTCTTTTTTGTTCGCACAGACGAGAGTATAGCCGTGTTCGTTGATCTTGAAAATTAAAAGGCGGTGTCACGGGCAGGGATAATCGCGTGGCTTGCGATGTTTTCCGGTAAATAAAATGCAAGGAAAAATCACTTAAAGGTGAAAGTTACTTTATTATATTTAGACTTTTTATAGTTTTGAAGCAATGACTCATCAAAAAAATGAGATAAAACGTTGATATTATAGTTAAATATAACTCCAAGTTAAATAAACTCTTCGGCAGGCGTTGGTTGATTTTTACTTCTCGTCATAGCATTTACTTTTTCTATCAGTCAATTTTCATAGTTTTATTTAAATATAGTATACCAAGGAATATACAGTCGGTGAGTTTAGCAAAATTAAGTTAACAAAAGGTTTAAGAAGTGTAGATTTCTTCGTCCCTTCTTCTCTCTCTCTCTCTGGATCAAATTCCGTTTCATTTTAAAAGATAGATGACCAATCAGTTGGCTAGCTGTCAAATATTCAAAAAGATCGGTAAAACAGGTAACCAGCTGCTCAGTTTAAACTGACAAAAGAAGAACTTGTTAAATCAAGATCTATTTTCATCAAAAAATCAATAAAATTACATCACGCGCGGTATTATATTAATTTTTAATTTCGAATTTTCCTCCTGGAAATAATCCTAAATAAATTTCGCCCAGTAAAAACACTTTCATAAAAATTCACCCATAGATTTAGGGGAAAATCGCCTCAAATTGGCGACACTGGCGAGAACGAACGCACAAGCGACCGCCGAGAAAATCGTCCCTATCAGAGCTGAAGGTTCAGAGCATTTGTAATTATAATAAAGAATTAAATAGGGGTCGCAGGGTTGGCACCGAACTCCTGTATTAATTCTGAGCTATAGCTGCCCACTGTCAAAATACATACAAATTCCAGTGACCATCAAAATTTTCGCCTTTAAGCGCAGAGAATATAAAAATTGTGAAATTATCATTTATTTATGAAACCAATAAAAAAGCTTTTTTTTATTTGTTTCATATTCTCTGCAATTCTCAAGAGCAAAAACTGTCCAAAAAATATCATTTGTTTGTTCAACACAAACTTCAAAATCGTTTTACTATCACATTTTTGGATACACTTTTTTTAATTCAAACCAAGTTCCATCGCATTGAATGATTAAGTACGTTTAATAAATAATTTGTGCATTATCTTTTGACAGTCTTTTTTTGGGATCAATGTTGAAGATAACATGATTCCAGGGGCCATCAAAACGTCCACGTTAATTACGAATTTTATTAAAAAATAAGGAGGATTGATGACTTAATATTGAATACCGGGAATAGTCTCTTTAATTATCTCTGCATATCTAACACATTTTTGACACTTTTTCAGTGAAACATTAGGATATTTATCTTAAAATTTTAATCCCTGGAATAAAAAATAATGTTTTGGCTGACGACCAAAATGTAATGATCCCGACTGTACTTGTCGGAAGTCTGCTTAAAACATTAAACCGACAACATCGGTGATTCCCCCGGTTATAAAAGAATAATTTCATTTATTTCAAATTCGAACTTACTTACTCTGAGAGGAGGTGGCCCTGCTTTCTTTCATTTCTTTAAGAACATTCCGGGCGAAGTGCTTTTTGATAGACGCCTTTTACTTTATCAAGCTTTCGAAACGTCCACGCCGCGCCGCGCCGCCGCCCATGCATTACGACAGACATTAGTTTGGCTCAAAGCTCATTTTGCATTCGAACTTTTCAGATTGTGAAAGAAAGAAAATTTGCTTCTTGCCCGCGCGTGCCCTTTAATATTTGAAAGGCAATAATTTCCGAGTGTCCCTCCAGAGGAACGGAATGATTACGGCGTCGTAAATGTTTTAAAAGCCCCCGGAACCCTTCGGACTGTTTGCGCCCCGGATTCAGAGAGGACGTTCTCACGCTGATGTAATAATAAGTAATAAAAAGAGCTTGAAGACGTAAACTACGTCTCGACGCGAGATTACGCTCGTTCTTTTGTTTTCACCTGGCGGTGAAGCGCTGGAACTCGCCGTCGTCGTCGCGACGCTGCAACGGCCGAAGAAAATTATTACGTCGAAGGCCTGTTATGAAAAAAGTTTTAATGAAACATTCGATTTTTTTTTTGTAGTAATTAGAAATTCAAAATGAGAATCTTGATTTAATTAAGTTCTTTTTTTTTCATTAAAGAATGAGCGACTTTTTTTTACTCGTAGTTTAGAGTAGAGATTTCAAATTTTAAAAAATGACTTGCTGTTAATGGTATTCTAATACATAAACTGTGAATTGATGATTCAATTTGTGTTCTTTTTTTTAGATGTCGCTGTGGCCGATTGCGTATTAAACATGCCAACGACGCAGTTGATGGAACACCTGAAGAAACGTGGAATCCCCAGCTTCACACAAGAACTTTATCCACAAACGCTTTCGGTACTATAGAATTTCAAGGTGGACCTCATCCATCCAAAGCTCAGGTAAGAGACGGATCCTAAGGTTAGGACTTTAAAAAAGCAGAAATAGTAAACAAGCTAAAAAAAAATAACCTGTGAGTAACTCAAGATGGTTTATTATGTATTATCGATCGAGGGGCAGAAATGCCATCACTTTTTCTGAGGACTACAATTAAAACTCAATTTTAATCATGTCCACACCAAGCAAGGTCAACTCAATTCAAACCAATCTAACTTGGCTCAATCCAACGCAAACTCAAAAAAACATCAAAAATTAAAGAAGTTGTGAAGCTTCGAAACATCAAAAAATTAAACACGATTGTAATAAAGATCAACCGAATTCGACTTAACTCGACTCAACTTGAGTAAAAGATTGAGACTCAACAACACTAAAACTATATAAATAAAATTGAGTTCAGAAAGTTTTTAAAACAAAGACTTAAAATTCGAAGTTCGCAAATTAAGCAAGGTCAACCGAACTGAATCCAAGAAACAAGACAAAAAAATTGATAACTTAAAGAACTCAAAACTCAAGAAATCAAATCTCAATTGGCCACCAA
The DNA here is from genome assembly GCA_036172665.1 of Prosopocoilus inquinatus. NCBI lineage: Eukaryota > Metazoa > Arthropoda > Insecta > Coleoptera > Lucanidae > Prosopocoilus > Prosopocoilus inquinatus. Next base: position 11,647,842 of record CM069879.1, read on the forward strand.
TCTAAGGAAGACCACCTCTGTTCAGAAGAAATGAACGCTTAAAAAGAAGTCAATTGGAATTAAGTACAACACAAGTCAGTCCCACCTAACCAGAAACAAAAAAAAATTGTAAATACTGTCGAACTGCATCAGTAAGTCGAATTTAGATAACTTGAATCTTAGCTAACTCGAATCAAATTGGTTGGACTCAAGAGAAAATTATTTATTTATTTAATAACTCCCGAAGTCTTCATAACTCGAACTTTTTTGTGGCAAGTCATGATTCGAGTCAACGAAGTGTATAACATTTTTTTTCAATTTAAATATTTAAACCATTGCTAGCAGAAAATGAGTGAGAATAATTTATTTTATAACAACTCAATGTTCGAAGAGGAAAAACATTATTTCCTTTCGTTTCCAAATTCGATTACCCTTTAATTTAACAAATACTTAAATCAAACAGCACCGCTCGCGATTAATTAATCGAGGCGAGTTTACGTTCGGCTTTATGCGGTCCCCGATGATAATATTGCGGCAGTAAATGCGTTCGGGGGGCGGCGAAAACGAAACGGCGTCGTTCTTTACGGTTACTTATAACAGGGGGTGCCTGCGAATTTTCGACGCTAAGGCAAATTAATGAGCGAAATGACCTATTTCGTTTTAACGAGGACTGATGAACTGTTGCCTTCACGCGAAAACGCGTTATTAAGCTGCAGCATCGCTCGCCTAATGGCCGCTGCTGAAGCGGATTCGTTTTTAACGATGCCATTCCCTTCGAACTAATGGAATCGAAGGTCCTAAGATCCTTGAGTTTGCGTGTACGATCATACTTTTTAGTACTTTTAAATCTTTACCAATTTTAAATAATTGCGATCTGGTGCATTCTGATCGTTATAATATGTAGGCAGAGAAGCAAACGAGCAAGCAGGTACACAAACACAAAATAAAGACATGAAATAATTAATAAAATAAAATTTTTTTGGGGAGACAATACTTTTAATTATGACTGTACATCACGGCAAAAAAACGTATCATATTAATGCTTCGGTTAGGCAGTTATTTCTCCTTATTTTTTATTTTTTAAATCAGTAATTGTTATTTAATTATTTCAAGCACTGTTGCAATTTAGTGACTAGTTCTGGTGATTTAAAAAAAAAATATATTTCACTTTACTTTCACTCATTTGCTGTAATGATACAAGTATGATCGTTCTTTTTAAATACCTTTAAATTTTCAGTAAAAAAAAAAGTTTGAATTCAATTTTCTTTTTTGTCTTTAGTCAAGTTGGACTGAGCTTATTTGTGTTGCACTTATTGTTAGTTCCAATTGACTTCTATTTTTCCTTTTTTATTTTAATTAAGCCTGTTTCTGCAGCCATTCCTGACTATTTGAAACTGCCAAAGGCATGTGATCTTGAAAGTTATGCGGTCGACAGCGCTGTTAAAATCCTTGAACATTGATGGGGATGTCTGATTCTGAGAATCCGAAACTAGTCAGAAATCGGCGGAGGAACAAACTTATTAAATATTATTTTATTTTTTTATTTGGGTTGGGTACAGTTAGGTTGAATTGATTTGGATTAAGCTAGAGTTGAGTTGGAGTTTAATCTTAATTTTTAAAAGGTTTTGAGTTTCATTTTTATTTTTGTAAGCTTATTTTTTGGGTTGGTCCTGCTTGTGCCGGACTTAATTCTGATCGACTTTTCTTTGAGTAACTTTTCTAATTATTTTAATTTTTGATTTGCATAAGTACGATTCGGTTGGATTGCCTTCAATTAACCTTGAGTTACCGGACAAAATTATAATTAGAAAAGCATTCAACGTTTTACTATCGGTCGATAGCTTCGTCAACTATAATTCTGTCCTGTTAGAGAAAAGTAAATGGTTTTTAAACTCAAACCGGACAGGAGTGATACCTCTCTTGACGCAGCAACCAATCGACAGTGAAACGTTGACTGCTTTTTCAAATATAATTCTGTCCGGTTAGTTTAAAAACCATTTACTTTAATTTTAATTTTAATCGGACGAGAGTCGACTTCAATTTTGATTTCGAAGTTTCTCTTTTGGGTTAGGAGTTTTAATTTTCCAGTTTCGAGTTTTTACTCTTCTGGCTCTTCTGGATTTAACTTTTTTTGAGTTTCAGTTTCATAAAGTCCTTAATTTCAACTAAATTTCCTTTTTTTTGTTTGTTTGAGCTTTGAAAATTTTTCAAATTAGGCTGATTTGATTTGAGTTGAGTGGACCTTGAGTTTAATTTTTTAGAAAAATTTTTGTGCAAATCGTTCTTGATTGCAGTGAAAACCTCGAGCAGCCTCTGGACAGCTGTTTCAGCCCTGCTTGGGGCTTCTTCAGCAGAGACGTAGCTCGACATTCCCACTGCAGACCAAAAACGACTTGCCCAATTTATTCGCAATTGCGATGTAAGAATGATGAACAGATAAAATAGCGACATCTTACTATCGCTTTTTGACCTGACATTGCAGTAGGATAGACAAATTGAAGCGGGATTTGCTCCTAATAAGTCCCCCATGCAAGGCGGCCATGCTTGCTGTCAAAGCATAATGAAAGTTTTAGAAAAATTTTGTGCAAATCGTTCTTGATTGCAGTGAAAACCTCGAGCAGCCTATGGACAGCTGTTTCAGCCCTCCTTGGGGCTTCTTCAGCAGAGACGTAGCTCGACATTCCCACTGCTATTTTATCTGTTCATCATTCTTACATCGCAATTGCAAATAAATTGGGCAAGTCGTTTTTGTTTGCAGTGGGAATGTCGAGCTACGTCTCTGCTGAAGAAGTCCCAAGCAGGGCTGAAACAGCTGTCCAGAGGCTGCTCGAGGTTTTCACTGCAATCAAGAACGATTTGCACAAAATTTTTCTAAAACTTTCATTATGCTTTGACAGCAAGCATGGCCGCCTTGCATGGGGGACTTATTAGGAGCAAATCCCGCTTCAATTTGTCTATCCTACTGCAATGTTAGGTCAAAAAGCGATAGTAAGATGTCGCTATTTTATCTGTTTAATTTTTTAGTTTGAAGCTTTGAAAGCTTTTTCTTATTGTTGATAAATTCATTGAAACTTAATTTTTTGCCTTGGACTGACTGTGGATTTAAATTGAGTTGACCTTGCCTGAGTTGAACTTATTCTTATTAATTAAAATTGAGTTTCGATTTTTTTATGTTCGAATTGAATTTTAGGTTTTTTCAGTTTCGAGCCGACCTTACTTCCAATTGAGTTTAAATTCGAATCGACCTTAGTTCCAATTGAGTTTGAAAGTTTTTGGTGTTTGGACTGATTGTAATTAGGTTGATTTCAATTGAGTAGACCTTGAGTTTAAATTTTTGGGGTTGCTCATTCCGGCTGTGAAACTTCTTTTTTAATTTTTGAAAACTTCTTTGAATCTTCATTTTTTGTTTTGGACTGATTGTGAATCAAATTAGGATGATTTGAGTTGAGTCGACTTTGCTTGAATTGGACTTAATTAAAATTGATTTTATGTTTTCCATATTCGAGTTGATTTTTAAGTTTTTTCAGTTTCGGAGTCGACCTTAATTCCAATTGAGGTTAATTAAATTCGAGTCGACCTTAATTCCAATACAGTTTAAAATGTTTTAGTGTTTGGACTAATGGTGAATCAGATTAGGTTGATTTGAACTAAGTTGACCTTGAGTTTATTTTTTTTAGTTTGTTCATTCCGGCTTCGAAACTTTTTTTTTAATATTTGATAATTTCTTCGAGTCTTATTTTTTGCCTTGGACTGATTGTGAATCAAATTAAGTGGACTTGAGTTGAGTTGACCTTGCTCGAGTTGGACTTTTATTAAATTTATTTAAATTTTAAATCTTTTCAGAGTAGAGTCTTTATCTTAATTCCAATAGAGTTTAAAGTCGAGGCGAGCTTAATTCCAATCGACCTAGCTTGAATTAAACTTAATTAAAATTGAGTTATCGATTTTTTTGCGTGTGCGATTTTTTATTCCTAATTATCTTAAATCCCGAGGTCATTGCATTCCTTACAACTCATTTTCTCCTTTCTTGCGCGATTCATAAAAGACTATTTAATAAATTCCCGATCTACATAGGTCCAGTTTCGTGCAGTAATACAAAAATTTACTCGGTTGTTGCTATTATTATTGCTAACAATTTCCGTTAATACCCGGAGCTCCTGAATTCCGTGGGCATCTGCCTCTATCAGGATGGAGAGCACATTAAACAGATTTAGCGTCCCATAAACCGGATATTTCATATTAATACCGTAAGGATCGTACAGATACGGCTTAAGCTATCACACTAACTTCAAATCAAAGGATTTATGTATGATAGTACATTAAAATCCATACCACATATAGTGTCCGGTGATCCCCGCGATAACCCATCAAAATTTAGAACCCATAACGCGTGATGGCTTGCAACGATACACCGTTATAAATCTGGAAATTTTACAGCGATTGTTAAGCTTTTATTAGAAGTAAAATCAAGCGCTTTTACGGGGTTTTCAATTTCGAGATAATTTCAAGATTAAAAAGAGACGATGTCTTCGGCTGGCTATATTAAATTTATAGATGAAACATATCTTTGAGCCACCCACCCCCGTCGAAATCTCCCTTTCGGGTCGGATCGTCCTCTCACATCTCACATTTCCATGTTATATTCATCCGCCGAACGAACGTCAAACTCAAGAAACTCCGGGAATTTGCGTAGATATTGCAAGTTAATGTACATTTTTTTTTCACTCTCTGCGTTCCCCAGGGAAGAATTCATGCGGGGGACGAGGGCGGCGGCGGCGGCGACAATCGGCAATTGTATGGATATTTTTGCCCAACTAATTAATTCGCCCGAACAAGCCGGGAACGTAATTAATTTCAAGTAAACATAACATCGATCAGGTCGTATCGCATAATTAACTTACATGACGCTTACGCTGGTAATTTAAGCGAAGTTGTAGGGGGCGCGCAGGAATTTCCGGAAACTGGCAATACTGCGATAGTGTACGATCGGAAACAATGCACACAGCGGGATAACTTTAAAGCTATAAATCACGAATGACACACCGACCAGTTCTAGGTATGTACAAGGCTTGGCGTGCCAAGATACACGAAGATATTCCTCGGGAAATACTCTGTTTCCACTGTAAATGTCTCACTGTTCTCTTTTCTTTTCGTTTTAATCGTAATTATTTTCCCGTTGCTATTTTTATTTATGTATTATACCGGTCGTTGATGCAAACTGAAAACAGGCGATACAACAGATATTCCCCTTGCTTCAACGACCGGTATATTTTATTACCGAAACTGCCAATTTTAATTACGTAAAATATTTCTAAAGTGCGACGCACACGAGAAACTAAACTTCAAGCTGAAATCTTATAACCCTCTTCATCAATATCACCCGAAATTCACCCCCAGGGAGACAAAAATGCAGCGGAATTTTATCGGATATTTAAATCGCGGCTGCGATTTGCATGTAACGTATGTAAAATAGAGAGATCATAAAAGATTCCGTTGACATATGAGACCATAAACTCAGCGCTACTTGACGAAACAAAATTGCATTTTTCTGCACTTCGTACGAATACCAAGAATTATTCGTTGTTAAGAAGGGGAGCGTGCAGGTCATTTTAGGATAAAGCTCAATTGTGAAAGTTGCGACGGCTCGGAGCTTTTTGTTCTGCCCGAAAGAAGCGGAAAACTTGTGCTTCCGACGCGGCGGAATGCAAGAGCAGAACGAGCAACTAATTAGTTGGGGGGCGAGGCGTTCGTTGAAAGAAGCTGCTGACGCCGCGACGGTATTGTTAGGAGGAATCACAAAGGAGATATTTGCGGTTTGTTAGAAGCGGCGGCGGCGGCAGCTCGGGATGAGGGAAATTCTTTTAAGAGTTCCCGTGTTTACTTGGGATTCAATCAAACGGAACATGTTGACTGTCTTCGTTTGTTCAAAACTGTTTCGTACGAGGTCGCCTGCCTGTTGATTTTGAACGCAATTTGATTAGAGACGGGGCCCAAATAAACTCCCCTAATACTAAAAAAAAAAACACCTGAGGAATGTACCGGTCGTTGAATCAAAATGAGATCACAGAAGTCCTCTTTACAAGGTTGAAACCGCAAAATTTTTAATTTGAACACTCCTGGTCTGTTTTGCACTAGCTGTAACTAGCCCTAGCCAGCTCAGTGGAGGAGGGCATGATCCAATTAATATAAATAAGGCATCAGGGTGACTAATTATTCGACCAAACTGAATGTGATGAAACGAAGCAGTGTTCCCAATTTACTTCGCATTTGCAAAAGATTACGTAAAAGCGTGCATCCCGATACGCGCATTAAGAGCTCAAGTGGCAAAAACCAAAATTGTGTTGCGGTTTTGACTTTACCCAAGCATTCTCCCGGGTTCTTACTTGCGGCAGGACAAATTCGTTATACTTACATACAGCACGAATCACTGAACAAAAATGCTCGTGAGTCGAAACTTCGCACAGAATGAAAATTGTACTGGCTTGATGACACAAACAGTAACCAATACTGATTTTCTTTTTTGAGTATGTGTAGCCAGCAGGCAGATATTGTCAGTACGGCTCGTTTGACACTATCTGAGATTTGATAAACAAAGTGAGAGAGACAGATTTCCACAGGGAATGTTTGTTAGTCGTTTCGATACTTCTCTGTCACTTTGTGCAAATTCTTGTATCAAACCTCGTAAGGTATCAAACAGGCGTATGAGGTGAACTTTAAAAATTATTGGCAAGTGACAGGTCTCATCATTTGAAGCCCTAATCGCTACCTTTCGTAGGAGGCGTACAAATTTTCCCACTACCATATGCCATAACTCGCCTTATAATGGAAGTTTGCAAAGTATATCTCAATCTGGTGGTCCGATAAGAAACGTTATGTTTGATTATTCTTTACGTACGTATACCAGGTGTTTTTATATGTAAGGTCACTACCAAGGAAGATCAGAAAACTTGCTTGCAAGTTGTCGATAATAACTTCTTTTAGTCTTTAGTTAACTTGAATTGCTATTGCACCATTCTTTTGCTTTAAACATAAGGTCAACGGTTTTTGTTTCTGATTCCATAATTCGAGTTTTGCCGGTTACCAGAAACAAAAAAAAAACGTGTCATCCGCAAACAAACGCATGTTATTGGCTCTCAGAAAAACAGGCGAGTCGTTAAGAACAGAATTGGTCCCAGAATTAATCCTTGCGGAACTCCTCGATTAATACAGCAGGAGTCAAAAAAATTGTCCGTTCCAACACACGCTTGTCTACTTCTACTATAATTTATCGAAAAGTATGTTGTGATCAACACAGTCAAAAGCTTTACGTTAGATAACTCGACTTCTTCACCTTCATCAAAGGTGGGTACAAACTATAATTACTTACGACTTCTGTTATGGCAGTTGTCGATTTCACTTTTCCATGTAACTACATGTTGAAGCTAATAATAATAATTTTGTTAGGCCCCAAACACGTATGTGGGTATAAATAAGAAAGAACATGTCAGTCTGCACTAAATTAAAAAAAAATTACGTAAGTCGAACAAGAGAAATGTAAAATTTAAAACGTTTAACAAAAACACAGTGTGTCAAACATTAACACAGTACAACAAATAAGTACATAATAAAACTTATACTATGCATTTCCTTAATTGGAAACCTTTGAGTGTTACACATGTCGATAAATTCAGTAATTGAGTAGCAAATATACTTTAATAAGAATTTTTTTTTTTATTTTTAAAAATATTATCTAATATTTTCTGAAGCGCGTACCTTCGCGTAAACTATTTAATTTAATTTACCAATAATTACATTTACTTATCGTTCAACTGTCTACACATCTAGCTGAACTTGTGTGCCGTTGCATCGTTTTATTCGAGCTGCACCGAGTGTGTTTGTAAACTCGTTTTTAATTTAAACCCGTTTATAATTGGATACGTTTTATTATTGGCGAGCGGAGAATTGAACAACCGGCATATTTACTAAATAAAAGCCTAAATTGCGGCGATAGTTTTCAGCACCGCATAAAATCGGACACGTTTTAACGTCAAGCGTGATTAATTAATCGCCGCATAACCGGAAATTCGAATTTCTGTTGTTCACGGGAAGGGGTGGGCGCGTATGCGAATACACACAGATTCGTTCCACCTCGGAGGACGATAACAATAATAACACAGGGCCGGATCACATTCCACTTGGCTTTGTTTCGCACAACGGCAAGACTAATTCCTATTTAATTTCGAATCACAACAGAAGAGCTTCAAACGTTTTCCTCTTTAAAAAAAAAAAAAAAGAATGAGTCTTTTAGTAGCTGCAGTAGTTTCTGCACGATTAAAATAATGAGCTATTGTCTCGAGAACAAAGAATCAACAGGAGAGTCGTCATACAAAGGGGATACGAAACTCGTTCGTGCCAACAACCCTCTCAAAAACGTTTCACGTACGAATGTGGGTCACGATGTAGCCCCCCCGCCGCGTATGAGCCGGGCCTCTTCGTTCCGCGCCCCAAACTTATTATTACACGCGTTTTAAGATGCGGCGAGCAGTTTGCTTTTATCTAGTAGCAATTTCGCTCGCTTAGAACTGCACGTGGAAGTCGCGCGGGGTATTTTAAGAAAGTTTAAAGAAACGTCGCAATAGCTTGATGCAGCCCGCTTAATTGCATGAAGTTCTGTGAAGAGGGCGGTGCAGCTAACTTCTTTACAGAATTTAGTCATTTTTGTTACGAGGCACGAAGTGCGCGGGTTTCTTAATTGTGCTATGCGGTAGCAAAATAAAGGAGATGATTAGAATAATAAAGTAGTTCTGAAACCACCCACCACAGCGACGCTTACTTTCCTGCTTTGAATCGGGGATGCTCATTGCTCACGATTGGTTACTACCTGGCAAATCATTTCTTTCCACTTTACTAACTCAATGTGGCGACGTAAAAGTCACAAGTCCTGCCGGTGAAGACAGTCAACGATTGTAAAGAAATTAAATTTAATTATTGCATTGATAATCACAATGCGAGAAGTAGATGTCTACTACGTGTAAGAGCGTTACTTGTTCTTGTAAGGAAAGATGGTTCTATGTTTGTTTCTCTGTTTTCTTTTTTTTATTGTTAAAATTGTCTTTAAACCCCCGACTAATATGACATCTAGCGATGTCGCCCAAAATTGTTGAAGGTGGAGGAGTGCTTGTGAGCTTTACATAATCATGCAACCCTTCCCTTACATGTCCAATTTAATTAAATCATTTGGTAGACACTGGGCTTCATTATTATTATTTGAACACCTTGTCCGTGTCACAAGAACGAATATTTAAAGGTGACAGGCATTAAAAATTAATTGTGTCTAAACGTGTCCTTAATTATATCATTCGCCGCGCCGCGCCGCCCGCTTAACAGTAAACGAAAGTAAATATTGCTCGTCCTTTACTTGTTTCCTGCGACGCGATGCGGCGAGACGTCCTTGTCATACACACGGTAAATAATTTATTGAAATTATTTGGAATAAAATATACGGAGAAGTAAACAATAAAATAGAGATTAATTTCTCAAGGACTCAAGGGGAATCCTTTTAACGATGAGCTTTTTTCTTTTTGAATTGCAAGTGTATTTTAAATTTGCATTTTATTTTGCGACACCCCGTACTTTTAACTGACGCTGATGTTGTCGCAGACAAATCGAAATACCTAACAGGCGTGCTGTACATGTGCATATACAACCCAGAGAGTATTACAGAAGATACTTCAAGCTCGTAAGATGGACGTAAATAAAATTCCACTTCGGCGCACCACAACAAATCTTCCTCGACAACGTCGTTAGGTGCTTACCCGGAGTCGCTCGCCCAAGGGAGAGGACGAACGTTTCCGCAACAGTAGCGAAATAATCCGGGCTTTGCTTGTAACGTAGAAATAATTTTTTATGCGCGCGCTCGTCGAGAATAGGATTCGCAATTGAATTGAATATTCGTTAAGGTAAGACGGGGGGGTTATTCCCGGAGACGACGAGTTTTTTTTTGTTTTGATGAAGACAAAGAGCACCGCGTTGTTAGAAAGAAATCCTGACTGACTGGGAAGGAGGAAAACCACTGGAAATGTAATTATAGAATAATAATTGAATTCGTAAAGAATTCCTGAACGAGGAATTATAACCATTCCGCCTCAAAATATTTCCTCGCATCGCAAACGCAGATTATTCCAATGCCTGATAATTAAAAAGTGAATCTAGACAAGAAACTGATTGCGTTCATGAATTTTCTGGAAACGCAAAGTACCATTTCACAGCAGAACGCCGGAGAGGTTGCAATCTGATTTATAATTTTTTTATGGCGGCCGCGTTTTTCTTTTTAAATCCGGACTTTGAAGATTTAAATTCTAAATTTCAGAAAAAATATGAAATTAATTTCAAACAAAACGAAAGAAATTTAAAACAAATTATGAATTGCACGTTGACATGTCCTTCCTGATCACTTTTTACAGCTTTATAATACACGACGAAAAATTTGTTTTTAATTTAATTTAGGAAAAAATTTCTCCTGAGATGATGATTTTTTACGAACTGTATTTTCAAGGAACGCGTTTTTGCTTTCCCCGAAAACGACCAGATAATGGAGAGAACACATCCTAAAAAAAAAGTGGAGAAAGTTTAGCACCCCTAGTCGATGCTGTCTGTCATTAATAATAAACAAGGCGCCTCGCATTCCCTAGCGTATCGATTCGAAACGTCAAAAGTTCAAACCCAAAAGCTCACCCAAAAACACGGAAAATTTTGGCCTTATACATTTTTAAACGTCCGCACGTTTCCCGCCCCGAGGATTATTAATTCACGAACATGCACGACCCTTCACGTGTACGTACGTACCCACATACATAGTAGTAAAAGGGGGGCAAATCTGGCCCGTACATCGTATCTAGGTAAACGGGTACTTAAAAGGCACCTGCAATCACGATCGATTGATTAAAGAATGAATAATTCAAACTTCCTAAATGCGATTGCACCCATTGAATTTAATTCACTAAATGGAATCGCTTCATTACTCATTTATTTCTCCCTGGCAGATTTATCGCGTCGTTGCTCGCGGAAATTGGATTAATTGCGAAAAATCACGCCGCGCTTCCTGGAAATCAAAACGTTTAACTTAAAAAGGGAGTTGTTTGTTACCCGGGGGAGGACGAAGGAGAAAATCAGGGGGAGATTAAGCACCGCTTTACATCCTTAATCTCTCTCGTAAGGGCGGTCCGAGGTCCGACTACTAATCCCTTTTACGCTCAGATATACGTCAGCCAGTTACAACTTCTTAATTTATTAGGATGAAGCCTTTGTCAGCGGGTTCCGCAGGGCTTAACAATACCGTATATTATTCCTTGGAACTTGTTCTATTAAATAAACCACACAGTTTCCTTGGGAGCGCAGCAAATCGTAATATTCAAATTAACTTCCAGGTGTTATCAATCCCTTTAATTAAATTCGGTTGTTCACAGTGCTCAAGATTTGCATTACCCACCCCAGCCGATTCGTCCCCCTCACCCGTCGACGCGTCTATGTAATAATTGAGAGCTATCAATTTTCCGGAAAATGCGAGTAATTTATTAAAAAAAGAGAATGGTTTCACGATCTGGCAACACCGCTTGGTTCAAATTCGTCATGGACATGAAATTGTCAGATTTTTTTTTACTTGGCAATCTGTTGGCAATATAATCCTTAAATCCGGAAATGATTCTTGACGTTCGAGGATTTAAACTCTTGATTCATTCGTCGTGGACGTTCTTTATTAAATGCACGTAACGAAATCAACGACTCTCTTGAAATGTCAAATGAAATTGCAATTTTTTTTAATTTATAGAAAATTCAAAAAACTGAATAAAACCTTTTGGCCATCAGTATTTCAACAACAGTGTTGCCACGTCTCGAATATTTCCCCACATTCGAATAAAACAAAAATTTGTCGACCTGCCGACAACACAGTTTTTTTGAGATGTTAAGTACATCCCTGATATGGAAACGAGATTGCCAGCTCGTTGAGTTTTCTGTTGCTTTACAAAAATTCCCACCGATGTTTAAATTTTTCTCCTCAAATATTCATCTAAATTAGGTGAATATTTTCTAAAAATTAATGATCTGGCGACGCAATTTAAAAATCAAAAACCCCCCAAAAAATGAAACAAAAATCTTTCGTGGAGAGCTTAGTTCAATCTCCAGGCTTCTTCAACGATGTGCTTATGTATAAATAACCGGGGATCCACGGACGTATTCATCCCTTAGATAAATATTTTAAGAGCCAGCTCATGCGGCTTCGTTTACTTTTCCCTCCGCTGTTTGTTCTTGTGATCTGCCATATTATTTCTGTACATTCCCCGCGTTTACCTACCAACTACATTAATCGTGCCTCGTTCTTGCCACCAAGCAAGCGCGAAACAAATTTTTTATTTTCCTCTTCGTTTATTTTTGCTTTGCGGGACGGGACGTTTCCAGTTATCGCAAGACTTCTTGCACACAAAAGGACGAAGGATGAATATATTAACGCGTTCGTTTCTGGTTCTTTTTCCGAGTCCACCTCATAATAAATTATTGTTACACTTTTCAGCGACAAATTGCAGCCACGCACGTCGCCCGTCGGACGGTCGGGGTCGCCCGCAATCAATACTCTTAATTTATTATGAATCGTATTAACTCAGTTGTCCGGCGAATAATGATTTTAAATTAATATTAATGAGGTTTTATGAGCGCGAAATTGGCTGCTATTGATTCTAAAAATATGACCACGACGACGACATCGAAATAGAATGACATAACGATAAGGAAAGTACTGCACTGCGGTTTATTTCATTCCTTTTCATGCGGTTTATTGAATTTTTTTTTTTTTTTTTGAGTGGCAGAAGCGAAAGTCTCGGATGTTCGGGTATATTCTTTTGCAAGTTGGCTGAACACCCAGTATAGTAATAATATTAGAACGTATTTTCTCTTTATGCAATGAACAGTTGAAATTTTCATTTAAATAAAAAATAATTTACTATTCTAAGAAGATGTGATTTACAGCAAATTATTACTGTTTGCTGAGTGTGCACACGGCTTTAAATTATAAACCTTTATTAATGTGCCCTCTGTTAATTTCGTTGAACTTATCGTAAGTTAATCTCAATTTTATAAATTAAAAAGAAATCATTTGACGTTTTAAATAAATGCTTGGAGAACTCGATAAAGTTGCATGTCGGATCTAAATTTAAAGCACACGACGCATCAATCTAGAGGTGTTGCCAGATCTTTAATTTTTAGTAAATCTTCATCTAATTTAGGGAAATATTTGCAGATATTGCAACTCTGTGGATATACATATTAAACGTTTGTAAACATTTTCTAATTTAAAAGAGAATTTAAAAAATCTGGCAATCTCGTTTCAAAGACTTTGCAATAAAACAGTGTTGTCAGGTCGACAAAATTTTATACATCTTCTGTAAATTTCGCCGAGTTTCTTAAATTATCCTTTAACGAAGAAAATATCTCAAGATATTGCAACGCTACTATTGGAATATTCCTTGGCAGTGGATTATTTAATTTTTTACGTCAGAGTTTCCAACTTACTATAAATTAAAGTGTGAAGAAAAAACGCGTCTCTATTATTGAATGATTCGTGAAAAGATCAGCAAAATATTAACTCCTTTTCTTAGCATAAAATTGAATGCTGTTAAAATTATTACTCCTATTTTTTTGCTTCTTATAATTTTTTCCTTCGTACTTAGCGGTAAATTTAAGTGTCGTGCCCCAAAGCAATTAACATACCATTTTAATAATTAATTGCCTTTCTCCCTAAAACGCCAGGATAAATTGAACGGTTGACGGGAGTCCTCTTAACGTAAACAACTTTTTCTTTCTCATTTTAACAGCGCTATTTATAACTACCCCTTGAGTATTATTAGTTGGTACTTCCTTGACGATGAGCAACATTACCTGCTGTAATCGAACGAGCTTTTAACGCGCCACTAAAACCAATAATTGCTACCCTCCAAATTGAAAGTAACGTTTGTTAGGGTCTCATTTCCTCCCGTTCGCGTTCCAAAAAAAAAATTCCAAAGGGCTTGTTTGTTAATTTTAACTGTGGCTGTGCCGCTCAAAATAAAAAAAACGAAACCGAATAGCAAGTATAAGCAAAAAATATAATTTTGAAAATAGGTACCTCCTAATCAAGGAGTGCGCGGATTTTTGAACTTTGGCTCGTGTGTCTCTCCCTCAATATACAATGAAAGGCTGACTACAGTAGGAAGTGAATTTAAAAAAATAAATAAATCTGGCCGGTAATCTAACAATGGAAACGCAGGAGAAAAATCGATGAAATACTGACAATGTATATCCGTCTATTCTTCACTTGAACAAATTGAGTAAAATAAACTATCCCTTAGCGACCGGCGCGCGAATATATACAACTGTCTCGTGACGATAAACATCGGTTAGGGCTTGCAGTTTATCGATCTCGCGCTCATTTGTTGCTTATTGCATAGAAGGAAAACACCGAGTTTTCAAAGAAATTCCCAAAGTCTCCCTATTGGGCGTTAGTGGCATTTGCGTAAACTAATTCCCTGCGGGGTGTCTTCCGTGTTACGTGAGTGGTGGAGAATAATGAATTTCCGCTCCCCGCCGAGTTGTAAAATAATCGTTTTAACAGCGACATTTTATTTCGTCGAGCGACGCTTCAGTAAAAATCTAAAACAACGTTTTGCCACCTGTCAGAAACTGTGGTGGAATTAACGTTTACCACTGATATACTTTTAATTTTCCACCACGGCAGCAAAGAATTAAAAGATAATGGAACGCCAATTAACTAAGGATAATTAATCACCTGGCCGCTTTTATTCTACGTTTGTTTATGCAAGTGCTGCACACTTTCCGGAATTAAACAGCGTTCCAGCTTTTGCATTTTTTGTATTTAAGGCCGACGCCGACGTCGCCGTTAAGATTAATTGACGCGAAGATTATTACAATGTATACATCCGTTATCAACGCTTAATCGCTTGTCCGTAGATAATTGATTAATTAGTTTTGACAGGGAACGTTAATCTACCTGTTGATTATGTTAAGTTTTGTTTGCGTTTATTGGGGGGCGCGAAATTGCTTTAGTACTTAGCGGAACAACAAGAAATAGAACAAGATATGTATAAGAATTTGCAAAAAATAAATCATCTTTGTATATCACTAAAAATAAAAATAAATAGGTATCATGCAGACACAAATCGATCCGCACGTAGTAGTTCGGTGAGTGAGTAATACATAATAGTGTAAATAAAATTATGTTATATTATAGCTCTATTCATACATGACGTTGTTTTCGGTTTAAATAAATCACTCAAGAGAATGAGAGTTTCCATAATAGCTGCATGAAGCTTCGTAGACATAGAATGTAATAATATATTGCACCAGCTGCCATTACAACGGTAACAATTTGAAATTCTCTGTATGTACGTAATAGCGTATTATCGCCGAACGTATGAGGCCCTCTGAAGCGCACATGCACCCCCGAGAATCCATTCAAATCGAAATGCAAGGAGATTTAATCAAACCTCCCCCAACTTCATCCATTCCAACTTCATCCGACGGAAGTTCATCTTCAGAAAAATTTTTTTGCTTGAATTTTCTCGTGTGTATTACAGTTGATATTTTTTTTTTCTTTTTTTTTTGTAGTATGTTCGTTTATCTTTCGATACAAAACCCGAGCTCCTGCTCCAGCTGTTCACGAAAGAGTGGAGCCTGGAGCTTCCGAAATTGCTAATTACCGTTCAGGGCGGCAGGTCGAATTTCGAGCTGCAGCCGAAACTGAAAAAAATTCTTCGCAAGGGATTACTTAAGGCTGCGAAAACGGCTGAGGCGTGGATTTTCACCGGAGGACTCAATACAGGTAAGAAGGAGGCAACTTCCAAGGACCACGTGACTTCCTGCATCATTCCAAAATGTTAAAAAAAAAAATTTTGCGCGCAGGTGCGACAAGACATGTTGGAGACGCCTTGCTTTCCGAAAGAGCTCAACGTACTGGGCGAGTGGTTTCCCTCGGGATAGCTCCTTGGGGCATCGTCCAGGACAATGAAGAATTGATCGGGATGAATAAAGACGTACAATATCATTCAATATCATTGCCAAGGTAATCTGCAATCAGTGTTTTTCAAAATTGAACTTTACTTGTTTACGTATTAGCAACTGACGTCAATTTTGTTGTCAACCTGACCCCCATTTACGTCTGCTGTGTTTCTTTTAATAACCTTGAAAGAGTTCTTGTTCGTGCTTCATTCTTGCTAAACCAAATTGGGTTTGATCTAAATTCTGCTTGTCTTCTGCTAAGTTTGATTTAGCAATGGCCAACCTTTAGTATCCTTCATAACCGTAAACAACATTAGTGACCTTTCTTGATGTTTCCACACTGCCTCGTCCTTGAAACTTCATGCTTCCAGCATCAGATTTTATTGGATCTAATTCCTTTCCTCTTGTCACTTACTTTGTGCTGACGATTTTGTTATTGTCTTCAATTCTCTGATCTTGCTGAGAAATAAAAACCTCAGGTTACAATTTAGAAAAAAGCAAACGTTTGATATACCGCAGACATATTTTATTTTGCACTTTTACATTTTTTTTTCCTTTAATGCCCAGTACTTAAGAGTGCGCACTGCAAAATACTGAAAATGCTAATGATCCATTCCGAGTCGTTCCTGGTCGCGTAATCCCGTTTAAACTCGGTCTCAAGTACAATCAGCGCCAGCTTCAAGGAGTTTCCGGTGTGGTACCACTTCATGGCGAGGGTTTTCAAGAGGACGTGGCACCTCCGCCGATCATTCCTCGAGTCGAACACGACCTTAATCGGCACCAGCAGCTTTATGTCTTCGGGCTTGAGCTTGATCGCCCTCTTCTGATTGTTGGACAGGAGCGATTTCATTTGCTGCCTCAGTTGGAATTCGGCCGCCGGCTCCACCAGTTCCTTCAGGTCCTCCGGCTTGTTTTGGCTTATGATGTCGGTGATTTTGCAGATGGCGCGCGTGCTGCCGTAAATGAACGCGCCCTCGGTGAACTCCGGGTCCCACGTCTTCTGCAGACATTTCAGGCGGTACTTTACGTTTAACCATCGGAAGATGTGAGGGAAATAAAGGAGATCCGGGAGTTTCGGACGGCCGTGGTGATTTTGATTGTATCTTCTGAAGTCTAAGTTCGAGGACTTGTCCACGTTGGCGAGTAGTTTTTGGGCATTCTGGTTTTTTGTCGCGACGAACGATTTGATTGCTTTACATTTTATGATTTTGCTGGGCAGGCCAAAAAGTTTCATTATTTGATGGGGTGTACTAGGAATTTGACATTTTGAAGTTTTGAAATGCCAACTTCTCTTTTTTTTACCAAAGAACATCGATTCGTGACGTGAGTTTTTTCAACAAGTTCTGAATCCTTCGCTCCTTCTCCTTTCAGATCAAGATTTCTGGCTTTAAACAACCGCCTTACTCATTTCCTACTCGTCGACAATGGCACTGAAGGTCAGTTTGGTGGTGATATTTGGCTGCGAAGGAAACTCGAAAAGTACATATCAGATCAAAAACTCCATCCATGTAAGTGCCTCTCTTTCTTCGAGGTCTTCTCCCCCACGGAACTAACGCGTTGGTTTATTCCAGATACTCATAGTAGCATTCCGGTAGTCTGTTTGGTGATCGAAGGAGGAACAAATGCAATACGTGCCGTACTGGAATATGTTACTGACAATCCTCCAGTTCCTGTGGTCGTCTGCGACGGCTCTGGACGAGCTGCAGATCTCATCGCCTTTGTTCACAAGTACGCAAACCCTCCGTGCCCCTTCAAATTTAAGACATCGACATTCTTTTTGTATTTGCAGGCACGCGTCGGATTCCGGGGAAGAACCCAAACTAGACGAGCAGGTCAAGGACTATCTAAAGCTCGCCATCGAAACCGTCTTTGAAGTGACCAAGGAGAAAGCAGAGTGCCTCTACGACGAACTACTGCAGTGTTGCCGTAAAAAGAAACTCGTACGTGCTTCAACCCCTCCCTCCCCCATCCTCCTCTGATTACCTTTTGGTTTCTTCCAGATAACAATTTTTAGAATATCGGAGCGCGCCGAAGCCAAAAGCCAAGAACTCGACCAGGCCATCCTCACGGCGCTCTTCAAATCGGAAAACCTAACACCCTTCGAGCAGCTGAGCTTATCTCTAATGTGGAACCGCGTGGACATTGCGCGATCCGAGATTTTCGTCTACGGTCAGGAATGGCCCCAGGGTGCTCTGGACCAGGCGATGATGCAAGCGCTGGAACACGACAGAACTGATTTCGTGAAGCTCCTCCTCGAAAACGGGGTCACCATGCGGAAGTTCCTGACAATACCTAGGCTAGAAGAACTTTACAACACCAGGCAAGCCCCCAGCGATACTTTGGGGTACGTTTTGAGAGACATAAGGCCTCACATCCAAAGGGGCTATATTTATACCTTGCACGACATTGGTTTGGTCATCAATAAATTGATGGGCGGTGCTTACAGGTGATTGGTTTGGCTTACGATGTACTTGTGATGACGTGTTCGTAATTCCAGGGCGTTTTATACAAGGCGAAAATTCAGGCCGATTTACGCGAAGGTGATGAACAAAAGCACCCACATCCATAGGAACTCTTCTTCTAACATGAAATACTGCGGCAATGCCCTTAGTTTATTAACGGAGGCGCTTCCGAGCAGCAGCAAAATAAAATGCGTCTTCGATTATCCTTTCAACGAGCTTTTGGTAAGTGCCAGAACTCTTTGGTCTTTTTTTCATTATAATATTATCCTCAACAGATTTGGGCAGTGCTCCTGAAAAGACAGAAAATGGCATTACTCATGTGGCAGCACGGGGAAGAAGCCCTGGCCAAGGCGTTGGTAGCTTGCAAATTGTACAAAGCGATGGCGCACGAAGCTGCTGAAGACGACATGGAAACTGAAGTCTATGAAGAACTGAGAGCGTACGCCAAGGAATTTGAGAACATCGGTATGTAGCCTGTCGCTTTAAATTTCTGGAAGTTAATTTTTGGAATTTAGCCCTGGAACTCTTGGATTATTGCTACCGACAAGATGATGACTTGGCCCAACAACTTTTGACCTGCGAGCTCGTAAACTGGTCCGAACAGACCTGCCTAAGCCTCGCGGTCTCCGGAAACCACCGAGCTTTACTGGCGCACCCCTGCTCGCAGATAATCCTGGCGGACCTCTGGATGGGGGGCTTGCGCACGCGGAAGAACACGAACCTCAAAGTAAGTCAAGACGCGAGGCCACCTCTTCCTTTGGTTTTCGTTTCCCTGCTAACAAAGTTGCGTTCGGTTTTGAAACCCCCACGTTTTTATTTATTTTCTTTTTATTTTAGGTTGTTTTGGGCCTCCTTTTCCCACCATATATTTTACAGTTAGAGTTTAAGTCTAAAGAAGAATTACAATTAATGCCACAGACCGTCGAGGAACATACCGAATTAAAAAACGATGATGACGATAAGTCGGTATCTGAAAAGAATGTTGACGCTGAGGTTTGTAATTCTTTTTTATTTCGATGTCTGTCTCTCTGTCTCATGAGGTGTATGGTGTATACGAAATGTCACGCGGAAGTTTCAGAACTCACGATGACTGACAATTCATTTTATCGTTGTTTGTATAATGATAAAGGTTTGTCAAAAAAGAAAAAAACAGGTAATCTGGAGAGGTTTGAAGAAGGTGTGGTATATCTGCTTGATGATGTGGCTGTTGTTGACACGAGCACTTGCATTTTCGTTGTGCCTTTCTAAAAAATGTTTCTCTCTTTCATTCCTTCTAGAAACTTACTAGAACTAGAACTCTGAGCTGCCGGAACAAATCTCAACGCGGTGCAAAGGTACTTGTTCTTAATGGATGATTTTTTTGTTTCCTGTTTTCTGTATTTCTCTTTATTTTTTCTTTCTTTACATTTGATGTCATATAGAATTCCTTTAACAATATTGATCGACTACCATTTTTTTAAGTAGTAGTCTTCGTCGTGTAATTCTGTTTAATTTTATGTCACTTGCATGGCAGTCCAAATTTGAGCTTGCTTGGCTTCACATCTTGTAGTTCATCCAAAATGCACAACACGATTTTTGACACATTTTGACTACACCGCCACAAGCAATAAAAGCCTCATTTCATTCAACGCCCATTTTTTTTGACTTCATATCCGAACGAGTAATAATAAGAGTTTTGCTTTGTTCAACCTTGCCCAACACATCATGTTCCAAGAATATTTATAATTTTTGGAGCGGAACAACCCTTTACGCCTCCAAAGTTTTATCATCAAACACCACTCTCTTGAATAAAAAATCTTTTTTTCGTTTCCGAAATTCAAATTGCAAAAAAAATATTGCAAGGAATTATTTCCGAGTGCTTCGTTTAAACTGCCTGCGCATGATTGGATGTGTTCGTTGCGTGTTGTCCTACGTATCGCTTGTTTCCAAAATTACTTTCCACTTGTAGTCTTTATTAGCCGACGATTTTTACCAACGCGACACGATAGTCCAAGAGAACGGAAAAGTGCTGACGGACAAGGACGAAGTCAAGTATCACTTCACAATCGACGAGAAACACTACACGACGGAGAGAAGACACCGCCCCCTGAAAGTGAAGAAGAAGATCTACGAGTTCTTCACCGCGCCCATCACGAAATTCTGGGCGAATTCGGTAAGTCGCCTTTTGGTGGCTCATCGTTGAGGAGACCCAACAAATTCGCTTTGTTTTTGCAGATCGCGTACCTGCTGTTCCTCTTAATCTTCAGCTTTACTGTCCTGGTGAAAATGGACATAACTCCCACGTGGCAGGAATATCTGGCCATCTCCTACATCTGCGGCTTGGCCTGCGAGAAAGTACGCGAATTATTATCGACGGAGCCGGTGGCAATCAAGCACAAGTTGATTTTATGGACGTGGAACATGTGGAACCCCTGCGACGCCACCGCAATAATCTTCTTCTTCGTCGCGCTCACCCTGAGGCTTCAGCCCAACACGATGGAGATCGGAAGGCTCATGTATTGCGTCAACAGCATCTACTGGTACCTCCGGATTTTAAACATCCTGGGCGTAAATAAATACTTGGGTATGCCGCCTTGACTCTTTTTTAATAATCGTCATTCCCTCAAACCCCCTTCTTACAGGACCACTGGTGACCATGATGGGAAAAATGGTGAAAAACATGATCTATTTCGTGGTGCTCTTACTGGTGGTCCTCATGAGTTTCGGGGTATGCAGACAGGCCATTTTGTACCCGAATAACGAAGCGAGTTGGAACATAGCGCGTGATGTAAGTGGTTCCGAGTTCCCCGAATGTATTTGGTTATAATTTGTTTTGGATCGCCTAGGTCTTCTTCGAGCCTTACTTCATGCTGTACGGCGAGGTCTTCGCGGACGGGATCGACCCACCCTGCGGATCTTCCGACAACCCTTGCCTGACGGGCCGCTGGATAACCCCCGCCGTCATGGCCATATACCTCCTCATCGCCAACATTCTGCTCATCAACTTGCTGATCGCCGTCTTCAACAATATCTTCAACGAGGTGAACGCCATCTCGCATCAAGTCTGGATGTTCCAGAGGTTCACCGTCGTCATGGAGTACGAGCAGAAGCCGATCCTGCCGCCCCCTTTCATCCTTCTGTGCCACATTTACCTGGTGGCCAAGTACTTCAAGCGCTTGTACAAGGGCAGCTCCGAGCCGTACGACAACGGACTCAAGCTCTTCTTGGAGAAGGAAGACATGGAGAGGTTGTACGATTTTGAAGAGGAGTGCGTCGAGGGTTACTTCGCCGAGCAAGAGTATAAGTTGCAGCAATCCACGGAGGATCGCATCAGGGTGACCACGGAGAGGGTTGAAAATATTGTCCAGGTATGTTTTACTATGTAACAGTCACAGTACAAATCAATTAAGTCGTCGTTTTTATTTGCAGAAAGTTGAAGATATAAACACGAAGGAAAACTCGCAGACATCGTCGATGCAGAGCGTGGAGTTTCGGCTGAGGAAAGTCGAGGAAGCGTCGCAAGATATTTTGGAACACCTGGCCGTAATCCACCGATTCATGGCTTCGCATAGCAACGATGAGCTACCGCCGATCGTACCATCGGATCGCATAAGGAAAACCAGCGATCGCTCGGAGACTTCCGACGATTCGCATCTGTCGCTACCACAGCCCCCAAGGAGAAGACTCATGAGGTCTTTCACGGAAGTCAGGCCGAGCACCGCTGCTCCCACGTTCTACGACGATGCCATCCAGATTAAGACGAGGTTGATGGAAGAAGACGAGGAGCGCAGCGAGCAAACTGACGAGCGCTTGTCCAAGGCCTCGTCGAGCACTAGTGATGATGATGATGACGTCGTAGATGACGTGTTAGTGGACGCAGCCGAGCTGGAAGCTCAGACGATGCAAGTGGCTGTCGCTGCGTCAGCGGAAAACCTGACGTCACTGGGGGTCGATCAGATAAGGCCGAAGTCGCGCCGCCGCGATTCCGCAGGATCGGGGCGGCGAAGCTCCGAAGGTGGAAACGGTAAGGAAACGCTGAAAATCGAACCGTTTTTACAGGCGAATGACACACCTGCAGGTGAAGAATCAGTGCACGGCAGTAAGCGAAGCCTAACCAGAAGGCAAATCTCGCAAACCCACTCGGAACCTGACACGAGCGAACACGCTGGGTTATACATGAGGCCGCGGAGTTACGGGGCGGAAAGGAGCGTGAAGTTCGCCGAGCCCAGGATCAAGGTCATCCCCCCAACGAACCACTCCATTACGCAGGCCAATCCCAGATCTATGTTGGTGGCCATGCACGAGTACACCAGTATTACGGATGAGCTTGAAAGCATGTGTGGACTGTTGAGTCCCCCGAAGACGCCGAGGTTGCTGTCACCGCCGAGGCCGGGACAATCAACGGCTGACCAAAGTAAGTTAGTTGCAAAGTCCTAAATTTGTGTTGGAAAAACGTAACGTCGTGTTTCAGCCAAGAGAAAACGATGCGCATCAGAAATGTCCAACCCCGAAATGGCCTTGTTCATCGAGAAAGAGCACCTGCGTGACGCAGAAGAGTGCGACTATGACCTAATGGAAGACCTAATCCAAACTAGAAATGTGGTGGACGAGGAAGAGGGCAGTGAACACCCGAAACACCCTTCTCTGCTTCATGTCGTCCACGAATCCAGGGAATACCGCAGTCAGCGCAGCTTACGTCGAGCTAGCGCAATCGAAGATGAAATTTTCACCCCAATTTACGAGCCGCCAGGTATATTTCATTTTCATAATTATCAATGACTATTTACGATTATATCGCAGCTTATTTAGTTTTAAGCGATTCAGTGTATAATCAATCCCACGTATGATTCGCGACGTTTATATCAATCAAAATTTTAATAAATCCAATTAAAAATGAAATTAAACTGTCAGAGGAAAAAAGATTTAACAAATGTGTGTCCTTATCTTTTACATCGGAAAAAATGGTGTCTAGTTTTTGATGTTTATTTTGATTAGTTTTCTGCGTCATTAGAAAGGAATAAAAAAAAACTTTTCTTCTTCCTTGTTAAACTGATTTTTTTAACATAACAGCAATATTTTCTAAAAATGCACCAAACAAAACGACAGTTTTATGGGGTAATAATAATTGTCCCGCCCATAAGCAATTCGGAGCGTTTATATCTAAGTTGGATTCATCTAGTTGACTTGGTTAAGTCCAATGCGACTACTTTTTATACTGAATTAATTGTGTGTTCACCAGATTCACTAAAGGAAGCTACAGAAGAGAGGCAAGATTCATTCGAGTCGTACACAACCAACGAGATGGTTTCCTTGATCAACCAACAGTTACCACAGCGTCCTTCTATAGTCATCGATTCATCACAGTTACCAATACAAAGTGAAGTCATTAGAAAGGCTGATAGCAAAAATAGCTTGCACATGCAATCAGAAACGATGTGCTAATTAAAAACAAAAAGAAAATCCGTTTGATTGTGATAATTTCGCTGCAACAAATTTAAGAAACAGCCGTCAAAAATTTAAAACAAAAAAACTAAAATGTTGTGATTTTATAGAACCAATACTTTCTTATCGTTAAGATTTCAGCAATTTTAATACAACGGGTATCAAAACATACATTTTTGACCAACTGCACCGCACGCCTATTAATAAAATAAATCGATTTTAGATTACATTTCTACGTAATTACTTTGGTTCGTTCTTAGCACTAGATTTTTTTTTAATTAATTAATTCGTCATCGATGCAAAAAATTGACAATATTTGTAACTAGTCAGTATAAAATCGAAATTAATTTTAAAAAACAAGCGATCGTTTTAAATTTATAAATCATTTTTGTTGTTGAAGTGCTGCAAAGTACTTCTTTAGTTGATTGCGTTCGGCTAAAGTAATTGGGCAAAAAAAGTTTCACGAGAAATATTATTAGATGAAAGAGTCACTCGAATCGAATTTTTACGTTTACATGATTAATAAAATAAAGAAGTACTTTGTGATCACAAACAAAACCTCCTAAACTAAATAAATGTACAATCATGTCTATCCAACAAAAGCCTTGTATATTAATGAATTAATTGAAGACCTTAAATGTTCTATGTAAAATCCCCACACCCACTGTACATACCTGTCTTAGTTACCTGACAGACTTAATTCTATATAAAAAAAAATAATAAACAAACGTTTTACCAGTAGATGCTCAATTGATGTTGTCTTTAGGAAATAATTTTAGTTGAGGGGGCGACATATTTAGATAGCAATATGATTACTGTGAATAACGTAAATGTAAAATTTAGTGTTGCTGATTGTAACTATTTTCTATACTTCAATCTATTATATACGCTTACGACTGTCGTAATTTTTGACATTGTCATGAGATTTAATAATAAATAGGAATATTTTTTTTGTTATCTGGAAAAGCTGGTCTTCTCCAAACTATAAATAAATAAATAAATCAAAGAATTATTTATACGCGCAAGAGACTGCTGCAAATCAAGCAAACAAGAAATTAAAAAAATAAATTATGTTTCATAATAGTTAATTGTCAAGGGCATATTTTGTTAAACGGCCGTGGTATCTGCAATTGGTTTCAGGAGATTTTTCAAGAGACAACAGCTTTAGTTACCTGATTAATTGGTAAAACCACAAATTAAAAAAAAATCTAGTCATCATCAAAATGAATCTCTTGCATTTAACGCGGCCACCTTTGCCTTACCACTTTCTTTTCTTAACTTTAGACATAGTGTGATACATATCAAAACACTATATCAAGAATACGACATAATCAAGAATTTATTGTTTAAATATTATTAGAACTCCGATTGTGTAATGGCGTTTGTGCAGACGTGAAGTGTTGCGCTTCATCAAAAAGAAAAAGAAATGAAAAATCTGGATAAGGCTGGAATACAAAGAAATAAACCATTGCTATTTTCACTGAAATATTTCCCGACTCTTCCAGGTTTCCCTCACTTTTCATAAAAAAAAAACTTAAACTATTGACTGTGATTATACAACTTTCCAAGCATTTACATGTTTAAACCTTTCGCTCTAATGTCTCTAATGAAACACAAAAATTAGAAATTTATTTATTTATTGTGGAGAAAATTGTCGAATTAGCTTTACGCTTAAAAAATGATAAACATTTTAAAGAAACGAAGTCTTAGTTAGGCAACCCAAAGAACACTGCCGCTTGTATGGTTGCCTAAATTGAAGACCTTTGTGTATAAAAACGTTTCACGATTCACTTAGATTATGCAATTTAATTATTTTTTTTTAATATTTAAAATAATTTCCAATTTTTCTCAAATTTTGGATATCAATTTGCATTAAATTTCCACTTCTTCAATTAATTTCTCCGACGTTCACGTTAGAACGAGCAAATTCCCCGACATTTTGGACCTTTTCTCAATCCCCTGACTTTTCCCAGCGAGTGAAACCCCTGTTATAACTCATGCCACTCATAACTATCCCTTTTTTTTGTATTTTTATTTAATGCAACACTTCATGTATGTACCTGGCATGTGATTAGCGAACAATTTCAGAGTCACAAAATTACTTTTGCCGTTACAACTATAATAATCATTTAATTTTACTGCAAGTACAGCAACATATCGACATTTCAAATTCAACAGTAACACGAATTTATGGACGTACAAGTAATTTTAAGACTCTGCCGGACAAAGACGTTTCAAATGAAATAATAATGTAATAGTTAATTCGTCTTCTCGACTTTCCCGGGATATACATACATCCCGTTAAAAATACTTTTTGAGCGACCTTCAAAAGCGCGAAGCCGCCACTTCAATTTTAATACTAAATTCCCTCTACGATCAAGTCTTATGTACACACTAAATTAGTCATCATTGTGAGGTATTCAGTGTGGGCTCATGTAAAACACTGTATGGCCAATTTTGTAATTATGATTTTTATGAATAAAGATGAAAAAGACTGTTTGTGTTTGAATTAAAAACGGAAAATTATTTGGATCGAGTTAAATAAAAGGAAGCTGTATACAGAACAAACTGTAAAGTCTGGAGCACTCTATGTTTCATTAAAGTTATTTGAAAAAAAAAAAAAAAGGCGGGAAAAGAAAAGAGAAAGCTGTCAGTTATTAAATGAATCCCTTATTCGTTAAACCGTTCGTTGTACATTCCAGACAGAAGACTTAAACAAGTGCATTCATTTAAAAAACAACATTCGATATAAAGTTAAAAAGCAAGGATACATACGGTATATTTAATCAATAAAACAAATTCTTAATTTCTGCATAAATGCAAAAATTATTGATATATTCCTTAGATTAACAAAAAAAATTCAGGAAAATTGGAAGTGCAAGTTGGAAGTACGTCCGGCTTACTTCAAAAATGATTTTATTATTCAAATACAAATTTCCACATTACGTACATTCCTGACGAGACGAAAACTACACGCACTGCGTTTTACACACAACTAAACAGTAACAGATAATTTATTTAAAGTCTCAACGAAAGAAAGAAAAAAAAAACAATGGTGCGAAATGAAATTAGAGAATTTACAAACGACTGTATGGAAGGCAAATGAAATTCATACTCTTACTTAAAGAAGAAGAAGAAGAAACAAACTTTGCACTATTCTATCAGCTTCTTGGCCTTGAAGTACCTCCTCAAGTACAAGACCTGCCACGTCGCGAGCCCCAAAAGACAGCACATCGAGAATATGGAGAAGTAGAGGACTCTACTGTTCGTGGATTCTGTGTGCAAAGCAAACAATAAACTCATAAATTGAAATCTTTTTCTTCTTTTAATGTAGGGGGCTCACCGTTCGTGTCTCTCATTTCTTCCTCTCGCTTTCTCATAACCGAGAAGTCATGGACTATATCGTTGGATAGATCTTCCAATCGTCTCAATTCGACTTCGATTGGCTTAAGCTTAGCGGCCTCTTGAATCTGTAAAACCGTCATACAAAGCGCGTTCATTATTCACGCATTGAAATGAGTTTGTTACTTACACCTTCATAGGCTTTAGCTTCAACACCATGTTTGGTGGTGAGAGAGACTTCTTGTGCTATACCGCGCTGTGCTGAAATTACCCCCGGCCCCCCCAATTAAGACAAGACAAAACCAAAAATTTAAATCCATGACTTACTTGAGGGTACTCTTGAAATGAAGCAAATCTCATACGTATCGTACGTCTCTGTGACGAACGAGAACTTTCCCTTCGATATGTGCTCATTTTGTGCTAGAATGTGACCTTTCGAATCTCTAACCTGAAAGCACAGTGTGCTTATTTAAACATATTTAGCCTTTTGCAGATACCTACGACGTAATCTATTTTTTGTCCTGCGGCTTCTGAGACTTCGAACTCGCCAGTGACGGGCACGTTTTGCTGCAGTTCTTCTTTGAGACACTTGTGTGTGTTTGGTTCCAGGTTCCACATGATGCAGTCCACCGCCGTTAGGTACGCGAGCACTAACGCACAGAAGCACCAGATATCCATTGCGGTTTTTATTTACTTTGCTAATCACTACATTAAAGCTAAGTACCGCGCATATATCGGAGAGTGTGAGCAAAAATGTGAACCGATGAGGTGGCCCAAAGTTTTCAATGAAGTTGTCAACTTTTTCAGGTATGCCAATTTATTAAACATAAATAACTAACAAATGTCACTAATGGAATAGCTTGGAAGTTTAGGAACTTCCTAAATAACTAATTCTAGCAATAGATTTAGTTACAATATTAAAAATTAACGTCACAGAAAAATCACCAAAATTCTGAATAAGGGTTGTTTCTCGTATGATAGCTTCATCGCGCGTCGTCAGGGTAATACACCACGCCATTGGTTTGAAATTTTACCGCTCAAAAAATTTAAATATTTTCGACCAATCGCGTGACATATTACAAAAACATCGTACGACGGAGCTATGAGAATCAGCCTTTACAAAGTCCATCCATTTCTTTTACAAACAGCTGATCAAAATGATCTACGCATTTTATTGCTTCCTTCCATCTGTTCCTAATCTATGATCTGTTCCGTATTATCAACATAAGTATTTTAAATTGAAAACAATTCCATCATCCGTCTGAAGAAGCGTCGAAAGAGTTTTGAACCGAACCTCAATTCGCCGTCTTTACAGTGAACCAGGATGAGTATAAAGTACGTTGCTTTCGGAAGCTAAAAAATATGACCTACACGTTTTAGAGAAGTCAAAATAAAATTAAAACCCTAACTAAAAAAAAGTAAAAGCCCCTACCATATGACCGGTTGAGATCGTAGCTGAAGTTATGATAGTATTTAGTAAAGATAAGAAATTTTAAAATAAAATATACATATAACTTCAACTGTGACCTTGGATGGGGAATGGTCTTTCAAGATAAAGAGTCACTTACCCACTTGTCTATACACAAAATATTATTTATACTTTCCAACAAAAATCAAAACACTGCACCAGATTTACACTATCACATCAAATTAGTGAATGCACAATAAAGAACTAAAGAAATTTTCAAACGTACTCACCGCACTGCAACCCAATCAGGAACTCGACGTGGGACTGAAATCAGGCAGAAATAAATGAAACGGTCAAAAGATATACTTGTTGAGAATACTTACCCTACCTTTAAACGAAGCGTGCCGCTCTACTTGCCGTTCGCCTGGATTCAACTCCAACCGCCGGTCACAACCACTACACATCACGCTAAAAGAAGAATTTAAAATTACTTCATACATTTAAAGATAAAAGAAATGAGAAAATTACCGATAAAAGTCACAAGGCACGATGCAACACAAAAACACACACTGAAACAAGAATAGTTATATTAGTATCTTTGTATTAAAAAAATTAACTGAAAATTTGACTCACCTTTTATAAGCATCCGCGAAGTCTAGCAACAATTTTAAGGGGCTCGGAAGTCAAGCATCTGCAGCAGTTCCCTGAAATCACTCAAAAAAAATCTATTATTACATTTTCGATAAAATTTATTTCTTTATTTTCTTTTTATTCGTTATTTATTTAATTTTATCTCAAGTAAGCCAAGACTGCAATCATTTTTGCAAAAAGTTTGGAAACAGGAAAACTCAATTAGCTTAAAGAAATCACTGAAAATTTTCAATAACTTCAACTATGATCCTGGATGGGGTACAGTCTTTCACGGTATAAAGTTACTTACCTATTCATAAAAATAAAAACACTGCACTAAGTTAACACTGTCACTTCACACAAGGAAATTTTAGCAAACAATAAAAACAAAGGCAAATTTAAAATGTACTCACCGCACTGCAACCCAATCAGGAACTCGACGTTGAACTGAAATTAAAGGAAAAATAAACGAAATTGCCAAACGAAGACTTCTTTCTAATACTTACCCTACCTTTTATCGAAGCGTGCCGTTCTACTTGCCGTTCGCCTGGATTCAACTCCAACCGCCAATCACAACACTACACATCACACTAAAACAAAAAATGAAAATTACTTCATACATTTAAAGATAAAAGAAATGAAAAAATTACCTATAAAAGTCACAACGCACGATGCAATACAAAAACACGCACTGAAACAAGAACAGTTGTATTAGTATCTTTGTATTAAAAAAATTAACTGAAAATTTGACTCACCTTTTTTTTTATAAGCATCCGCGAAGTCTAGCAACAATTTTAAGGGGCTCGAAAGTCAAGCATCTGCAACAGTTCCCTGAAATCACTCAAAAAAAATTATAATTACATTTTCAATAAAATTAATTTATATATGAAGTAAGCCACGACTGCAATCATTTTTGCAAAAAGTTTGGAAACTGCAAAGCTCAATTAGTTTGAAGAGAGCACTGAAATATTTTAAGCTGTATTAATTCAAATACAAATAATTCAAACGTTAATTGGTGGAACTTCTAAACAAAAGATGCAACCTGAGTATTGTCGAGTGTATTATTTCTGTTTTTAATACAAATAAGTAATATTTGATAGCTACATATAAAATTTAAGTAAGGACCCCTACCATAAGACCGGCTGAGATCGCAGCTGACGTTATAGCTTTTAGAAAAGCATAAGTTTTAAAATATAAACCAAAAATAAAATAAAATTTAAATCAAAACTTCAACTGTGATCTTGGATGGGGTATGGCCTTTCAAGGTATAAAGTTACTTACCTACTTACCTATTCATAAAAATAAAAACACTGCACTAAGTTAACACTGTCACTTCACACAAGGAAATTTTAGCAAACAGTAAAAACAAGGGCAAATTTAAAACGTACTCACCGCACTGCAACCCAATCAGGAACTCGACGTGGAACTGAAATTAAACAAAAATAAACGAAATTGCCAAAAAAAGACTTATGGCCAATACTTACCTTACCTTTTATCGAAGCGTGCCGTTCTACTTGCCGTTCGCCTGGAACCAATGTCAGACACAACACCGCACTAGTCACTGAAAAATAAACTTAAAATAAAATAACGTTCAGGAAAATATGTATAAAGAAAAATTACCTGTAAAAGTTATAACAGGCACAATGCAACACTGAAATACACTCTGAAACAAGAATTATTGCATCATTAGCAAAAAAAAATAATAATAATTAGTTACTCACCATGATATTTGATGATTTACTTCGTCACACTTCAAAGCGTTAGATCTGATGATACTTGCAGACTACAGAAAAAATATATAAAATTAAATTGAATTTTATGTCACATCACATATCATTGCACAACACTTCAATAATATGTTTCATGTTACAATATCACAGCACAACCGTATTTCTTCCCACAACATGCATTTCCTAAACTTCTACTCATATTATTTCTTTGCATCATTTTGTCATCGATTGAAATTTTATTATTTGCAATTTTCAGAAAAAATCAGCATGATTGTTCTCTTGTGCAACAGATGATTTTCGATCTTAACTTCTTAACTTATTTTGACAGCTTACCTCATTTAAACTACACTACACTGTATTGCACTGCACTTCACTTAACATATCATTGCACAGCACTGTATTTCATGAAACCACACAGAACCATATTTCTATTCGTCATATTTCCTCTCATGTTTTCTTTTTCTACTCGATATCTTCCGTTAGATTCTAATTTTATTGTCATCTTCAGTAAAATTCAGCTACATTCTCGCTTCGATGTAATCATTGTTGACTTCAGCAGACGATTCTCGGCTATACACTATATTTTAACACATCACGATATTTCACACTATATTTTTAACATTTCACGGTATTTCACACTATATTTTTAACACTTCACGTTATTTCACACTATATTTTAACACATCACGATATTTCACACTATATTTTTAACATTTCACGGTATTTCACACTATATTTTAACACTTCACGATATTTCACACTGTATTTTAACACTTCACGATATTTCACACTGTATTTTAACACTTCTCGATATTTCACACTATATTTTAACACTTCACGATATTTCACAGTATATTTTAACACTTCACGATATTTCGCACTGTATTCTAACACTTCACGATATTTCACACTATATTTTAACACTTCACGATATTTCACAGTATATTTTAACACTTCACGATATTTTACACTGTATTTTAACACTTCACGATATTTCATACTGTATTCTAACACTTCACCTCATTTAAGCTACACTACACTGTACTGCTCTGCACTTCACTTAACATATCACTGCACAGCACAATATTTCATGACACCACACAGAACCGTCTTTCTATTCCTCGCATTTCCTGAACGTCCTCTCATGATTTCTTTTTCTTTTCGTCATCTTCCGGTACATTCTAATTTATTGTCATCTTCAGTAAAATTCAGCTACATTCTCGCCTCGATGTAATCATTGTTGACTTCAGCAGACGACTCTCGATCTTAACTTCGGCCACGACAGAGCACTTCATGATATTTCACACTATATTTTAACACATCACGATATTTCACACTATATTTTTAACACTTCACGATATTTCACACTGTATTTTAACACTTCACGATATTTCACACTGTACCTTAACACATCACGATATTTCACACTATATTTTAACACTTCACGATATTTCACACTATATTTTAACACTTCACGATATTTCACACTATATTTTAACACTTCACGATATTTCACACTATATTTTAACACTTCACGATATTTCACACTATATTTCAACACATCACGATATTTCACACAATATTTTAACAGTTCACGATATTTCACACCATATTTTTAACACTTCACAATATTTCACACTATATTTTAACACTTCACGATATCTCACACTATATTTTAACACTTCACGATATTTCACACTGTATTTTAATACCTCACGATATTTCACACTATATTTTAACACTTCACGATATTTCACACTATAGTTTAACACTTCATAATATTTCACACTATATTTTAACACTTCACGATATTTCACACTGTATCTTAACACATCACGATATTTCACACTATATTTTAACACTTCACGATATTTCACACTATATTTTAACACTTCACGATATCTCACACTATATTTTTAACACTTCACGGTATTTTACACTATATTTTAACACGTTACGATATTTCACACTGTATTTTAACACTTCACCTCACTTAAGCTACACTACACTGTACTGCACTGCACAGCACTATATTTCATCATACCACACAGAATCGTCTTTCTATTCCTCGCATTTCCTGAACGTCCTCTCATGATTTCTCTTTCTTTTCGTCATCTTACGGTACATCCTAATTTTATTGTCATCTTCAGTAAAATCAGCACTACTGAATAATTTCTTCTGAATAATTTCTTTTAACACTTCACGATATTTCACACTATATTTTAACACTTCACGATATTTCACACTATATTTTAACACTTCACGACATTTCACACTATATTTCAACACATCACGATATTTCACACAATATTTTAACACTTCACGATATTTCACACTATATTTTAACACTTCACGGTATTTCACACTGTATTTTAACACATCATGATATTTCACACTATATTTTAACACATCACGATATTTCACACTATATTTTAACACTCCACGATATTTCACACTATATTTTAACACTTCACGATATATCACACTATATTTTAACACTTCACAATAGAATCATCTTTCTATTCCTCGCATTTCCTGGACGTCCTCTCATGATTTTTGTTTCTTTTCGTCATCTTCCGGCATATTCTAATTTATTGTCATCTTCAGTAAAATTCAGCTACATTCTCGCCTCGATGTAATCACTGTTGACTTCAGCAGACGACTCTCGATCTTAACTTCGGCCACGACAGAGCACTTCATGATATTTCACACTGTATTTTAACACTTCACGATATTTCAAACTATATTTTAAGACTTCACGATATTTCACACAGTATTTTAACACATCATGATATTTCACACTATATTTTAACACTTCACGATATTTCTCACTATATTTTAACACTTCACGATATTTCACACTATATTTTAACACTTCACGATATCTCACACTATATTTTAACACTTCACAATAGAATCATCTTTCTATTCCTCGCATTTCCTGGACGTCCTCTCATGATTTCTTTTTCTTTTCGTCATCTTCCGGTACATTCTAATTTATTGTCATCTTCAGTAAAATTCAGCTACATTCTCGCCTCGATGTAATCATTGTTGACTTCAGCAGACGACTCTCGATCTTAACTTCGGCCACGACAGAGCACTTCATGATATTTCACACTGTATTTTAACACTTCACGATATTTCACACTGTATTTTAACACTTCCCGATATTTCACACTATATTTTAACACATCACGATATTTCACACTATATTTTTAACATTTCACGGTATTTCACACTATATTTTAACACTTCACGATATTTCACACTGTATTTTAACACTTCACGATATTTCACACTGTATTTTAACACTTCACCTCACTTAAGCTACACTACACTGTGCTGCACTGCACTTCACTTAACATATCACTGCACGGCACTACATTTCATGTCACCATATGGAACCATCTTTCTATTCCTCGCATTTCCTAAACGTCTTACCATGATTTCTTTTTCTTCTCGT
This sequence comes from Prosopocoilus inquinatus, assembly GCA_036172665.1. Classification (NCBI taxonomy): domain Eukaryota; kingdom Metazoa; phylum Arthropoda; class Insecta; order Coleoptera; family Lucanidae; genus Prosopocoilus; species Prosopocoilus inquinatus. Next base: position 11,682,300 of record CM069879.1, read on the forward strand.
CATCTTCCGGTATATTCTAATCTATTGTCATCTCCAGTAAAATCCAACTACATTCTCGCCTCGACGTAATCACTGTTGACTTCAGCAGACGATTCTCGATCTTAACTTCGGCCACGACAGAGCATTTCACGGCATTTCACACTATATTTTAACACTTCACGATATTTCACACTATATTTTAACACTTCACGATATTTTACACTATATTTTAACACATCACGATATTTCACACTATATTTTTAACATTTCACGGTATTTCACACTATATTTTAACACTTCACGATATTTCACACTGTATTTTAACACTTCACGATATTTCACACCATATTTTAACACATCACGATATTTCACACTATATTTTAACAGTTCACGATATTTCACACTGTATTTTAACAGTTCACGATATTTCACACTATATTTTAACACTTCACAGTATTTCACACTATATTTTAACACTTCACAAGATTTCACACTATATTTAACACTTCACAACATTTCACACTATATTTTAACACTTCACTATATTTCACACTATATTTTTAACACTTCACGTTATTTCACACTATATTTTAACACATCACGATATTTCACACTATATTTTTAACATTTCACGGTATTTCACACTATATTTTAACACTTCACGATATTTCACACTGTATTTTAACACTTCACGATATTTCACACTGTATTTTAACACTTCTCGATATTTCACACTATATTTTAACACTTCACGATATTTCACAGTATATTTTAACACTTCACGATATTTCGCACTGTATTCTAACACTTCACGATATTTCACACTATATTTTAACACTTCACGATATTTCACAGTATATTTTAACACTTCACGATATTTTACACTGTATTTTAACACTTCACGATATTTCATACTGTATTCTAACACTTCACCTCATTTAAGCTACACTACACTGTACTGCTCTGCACTTCACTAAACATATCACTGCACAGCACAATATTTCATGACACCACACAGAACCGTCTTTCTATTCCTCGCATTTCCTGAACGTCCTCTCATGACTTCTTTTTCTTTTCGTCATCTTCCGGTACATTCTAATTTATTGTCATCTTCAGTAAAATTCAGCTACATTCTCGCCTCGATGTAATCATTGTTGACTTCAGCAGACGACTCTCGATCTTAACTTCGGCCACGACAGAGCACTTCATGATATTTCACACTATATTTTAACACATCACGATATTTCACACTATATTTTAACACTTCACGATACTTCACACTGTATCTTAACACATCACGATATTTCACACTATATTTTAACACTTCACGATATCTCACACTATATTTTTAACACTTCACGGTATTTTACACTATATTTTAACACGTTACGATATTTCACACTGTATTTTAACACTTCACCTCACTTAAGCTACACTACACTGTACTGCACTGCACAGCACTATATTTCATCATACCACACAGAATCGTCTTTCTATTCCTCGCATTTCCTGAACGTCCTCTCATGATTTCTCTTTCTTTTCGTCATCTTTCGGTACATCCTAATTTTATTGTCATCTTCAGTAAAATCAGCACTACTGAATAATTTCTTCTGAATAATTTTTTTTAACACTTCACGATATTTCCAACTATATTTTAACACTTCACGACATTTCACACTATATTTTAACACTTCACGATATTTCACACTATATTTTAACACTTCACGACATTTCACACTATATTTCAACACATCACGATATTTCACACAATATTTTAACACTTCACGATATTTCACACTATATTTTAACACTTCACGGTATTTCACACTGTATTTTAACACATCATGATATTTCACACTATATTTTATCACATCACGATATTTCACACTATATTTTAACACTCCGCGATATTTCACACTATATTTTAACACTTCACGATATCTCACACTATATTTTAACACTTCACAATAGAATCATCTTTCTATTCCTCGCATTTCCTGGACGTCCTCTCATGATTTTTGTTTCTTTTCGTCATCTTCCGGCATATTCTAATTTATTGTCATCTTCAGTAAAATTCAGCTACATTCTCGCCTCGATGTAATCACTGTTGACTTCAGCAGACGACTCTCGATCTTAACTTCGGCCACGACAGAGCACTTCATGATATTTCACACTGTATTTTAACACTTCACGATATTTCACACTATATTTTAAGACTTCACGATATTTCACACAGTATTTTAACACATCATGATATTTCACACTATATTTTAACACTTCACGATATTTCTCACTATATTTTAACACTTCACGATATTTCACACTATATTTTAACACTTCACGATATCTCACACTATATTTTAACACTTCACAATAGAATCATCTTTCTATTCCTCGCATTTCCTGGACGTCCTCTCATGATTTCTTTTTCTTTTCGTCATCTTCCGGTACATTCTAATTTATTGTCATCTTCAGTAAAATTCAGCTACATTCTCGCCTCGATGTAATCATTGTTGACTTCAGCAGACGACTCTCGATCTTAACTTCGGCCACGACAGAGCACTTCATGATATTTCACACTGTATTTTAACACTTCACGATATTTCACACTGTATTTTAACACTTCCCGATATTTCACACTATATTTTAACAGTTCACGATATTTCACACTGTATTTTAACAGTTCACGATATTTCACACTGTATTTTAACACTTCACTATATTTCACACTGTATTTTAATACTTCACCTCACTTAAGCTACACTACACTGTACTGCATTGCACACCACTATATTTCATGACATCACACAGAACCATCTTTCTATTCATCGCATTTCCTGGGCGTCCTCTCATGATTTTTGTTTCTTTTCGTCATCTTCCGGTACATTCTAATTTATTGTCATCTTCAGTAAAATCCAGCTACATTCTCGCCCCGACGTAATCATTGTTGACTTCATCAGACGATTCTCGATCTTAACTTTGGCCACGACAGAGCACTTCACGATACTTCACACTGTATTTTAACACTTCACGATATTTCGCACTCTATTCTAACACTTCACGATATTTCACACTATATTTTAACACTTCACAGTATTTCACACTATATTTTAACACTTCACGATATTTCACACTGTATTTTAACACTTCACGATATTTCACACCATATTTTAACACATCACGATATTTCACACTATATTTTAACAGTTCACGATATTTCACACTGTATTTTAACAGTTCACGATATTTCACACTATATTTTAACACTTCACAGTATTTCACACTATATTTTAACACTTCACAACATTTCACACTATATTTAACACTTCACAACATTTCACACTATATTTTAACACTTCACTATATTTCACACTGTATTTTAACACTTCACGGTATTTCACACTATATTTTAACACTTCACGATATTTCACATTATATTTTTTACACTTCACGTTATTTCACACTATATTTTTTACACTTCACGTTATTTCACACCATATTTTAACACATCACGATATTTCACACTATATTTTAACACTTCACGATATTTCACACTGTATTTTAACACTTCACGATATTTCACACTGTATCTTAACACATCACGATATTTCACACTATATTTTAACACTTCACGATATTTCACACTATATTTTAACACTTCACGATATCTCACACTATATTTTAACACTTCACAATAGAATCATCTTTCTATTCCTCGCACTTCCTGGACGTCCTCTCATGATTTTTGTTTCTTTTCGTCATCTTCCGGTACATTCTAATTTATTTTCATCTTCAGTAAAATACAGCTACATTCTCGCCTCGACGTAATCATTGTTGACTTCAGCAGACGATTCTCGATCTTAACTTCGGCCACGACAGAGCACTTCATGATATTTCACACTGTATTTTAACACTTCACGATATTTCACACTATATTTTAACATTTCATGATATTTCACACTGTATTTTAACACTTCACAGTATTTCACACTATATTTTAACACATCACGATATTTCACACTATATTTTAACACATCACGATATTTCACACTATATTTTAACACTTCACGATATTTCACACTATATTTTAACACATCACGATATTTCACACTATATTTTAACACTTCACGATATTTCACACTATATTTTAACACTTCACGATATTTCACACTGTATTTTAACACTTCACCTCACTTAAGCTACACTACACTGTACTGCACTGCACTTCACTTAACATATCACTGCACGGCACTACATTTCCTGACACCACACAGAACCATCTTTCTATTCCTCGCATTTCCTGGACGTCCTCTCATGATTTCTTTTTCTCTTCGTCATCTTCCGGTACATCCTAATTTTATTGTCATCTTCAGTAAAATCAGCACTACTGAATGATTTCTTTCTTTATTAATTCAACTAGAAAGCTCACTGTCTTTCTCCCGAAAAATGTAATTAAAAAATAAATAATCCTGAGAGAAAGAAGAAGGAAAAGAAGAAGAAGAGCAGAAATGTGTAATTGAACCAACAAAGAAGAAATAAAGAATAAAACTGACAGAAATTGTCAGCAGTACTGAATAATTTCCTTCTTTATTAATTCAACTAGAATGTTCTCCGTCTTTCTCCCGAGCAATGTAATTAAAAAATAAATAATCCTGAGAGAAAGAAGAAGGAAAATTAGAAGAAGAGCAGAAATGTGTAATTGAACCAACAAAGAAGAAATAAAGAATAAAACTGACAGAAATTGTCAGCAGTACTGAATAATTTCCTTCTTTGTTAATTCAACTAGAATGTTCCCCGTCTTTCTCCCGAACAATGTAATTAAAAAATAAATAACCCTGAGAGAAAGAAGAAGGAAAATAAGAAGAAGAGCAGAAATGTGTAATTGAACCAACAAAGAAGAAATAAAGAATAAAACTGACAGAAATTGTCAGCAGTACTGAATAATTTCCTTCTTTATTAATTCAACTAGAAAGCTCTCCGTCTTTCTCCCGAACAATGCAATTAAAAAATAAATAATCCTGAGAGAAAGAAGAAGGAAAATTAGAAGAAGAGCAGAAATGTGTAATTGAACCAACAAAGAAGAAATAAAGAATAAAACTGACAGAAATTGTCAGCAGTACTGAATAATTTCCTTCTTTGTTAATTCAACTAGAATGTTCCCCGTCTTTCTCCCGAACAATGTAATTAAAAAATAAATAACCCTGAGAGAAAGAAGAAGGAAAATAAGAAGAAGAGCAGAAATGTGTAATTGAACCAACAAAGAAGAAATAAAGAATAAAACTGACAGAAATTGTCAGCAGTACTGAATAATTTTCTTCTTTATTAATTCAACTAGAAAGCTCTCCGTCTTTCTCCCGAACAATGCAATTAAAAAATAAATAATCCTGAGAGAAAGAAGAAGGAAAAATAAGAAGAAGAGCAGAAATGTGTAATTGAACCAACAAAGAAGAAATAAGGAATAAAACTGACAGTAATTGTCAGCAGTGCTGAATAATTTTCTTCTTCATTAATTCAACTAGAATGTTCTCCGTCTTTCTCCCGAGCAAGGTAATTAAAAAATAAATAATCCTGAGAGAAAGAAGAAGGAAAATAAGAAGAAGAGCAGAAATGTGTAATTGAACCAACAAAGAAGAAATAAAGAATAAAACTGACAGAAATTGTCAGCAGTACTGAATAATTTCCTTCTTTATTAATTCAACTAGAATGCTCTCCGTCTTTCTCCCGAGCAACGTTATTAAAAAATAAATAATCCTGAGAGAAAGAAGAAGGAAAATAAGAAGAAGAGCAGAAATGTGTAATTGAACCAACAAAGAAGAAATAAAGAATAAAACTGACAGAAATTGTCAGCAGTACTGAATAATTTCCTTCTTTATTAATTCAACTAGAATGTTCTCCGTCTTTCTCCCGAGCAACGTTATTAAAAAATAAATAATCCTGAGAGAAAGAAGAAGGAAAATAAGAAGAAGAGCAGAAATGTGTAATTGAACCAACAAAGAAGAAATAAAGAATAAAACTGACAGAAATTGTCAGCAGTACTGAATAATTTCCTTCTTTATTAATTCAACTAGAAAGCTCTCCGTCTTTCTCCCCAACAATGTAATTAAAAAATAAATAATCCTGAGAGAAAGAAGAAGGAAAATAAGAAGAAGAGCAGAAATGTGTAATTGAACCAACAAAGAAGAAATAAAGAATAAAACTGACAGAAATTGTCAGCAGTACTGAATAATTTTCTTCTTCATTAATTCAACTAGAATGTTCTCCGTCTTTCTCCCGAGCAATGTAATTAAAAAATAAATAATCCTGAGAGAAAGAAGAAGGAAAATAAGAAGAGCAGAAATGTGTAATTGAACCAACAAAGAAGAAATAAAGAATAAAACTGACAGAAATTGTCAGCAGTACTGAATAATTTCCTTCTTTATTAATTCAACTAGAAAGCTCTCCGTCTTTCTCCCCAACAATGTAATTAAAAAATAAATAATCCTGAGAGAAAGAAGAAGGAAAATAAGAAGAAGAGCAGAAATGTGTAATTGAACCAACAAAGAAGAAATAAAGAATAAAACTGACAGAAATTGTCAGCAGTACTGAATAATTTCCTTCTTTATTAATTCAACTAGAAAGCTCTCCAACTTTCTCCCGAACAATGTAATTAAAAAATAAATAATCCTGAGAGAAAAAAGAAGGAAAATAAGAAGAAGAGCAGAAATGTGTAATTGAACCAACAAGGAAGAAATAAAGAATAAAACTGACAGAAATTGTCAGCAGTACTGAATAATTTCCTTCTTTATTAATTCAACTAGAATGTTCTCCGTCTTTCTCCCGAGCAACGTAATTAAAAAATAAATAATCCTGAGAGAAAGAAGAAGGAAAATAAGAAGAAGAGCAGAAATGTGTAATTGAACCAACAAAGAAGAAATAAAGAATAAAACTGACAGAAATTGTCAGCAGTACTGAATAATTTCCTTCTTTATTAATTCAACTAGAATGTTCTCCGTCTTTCTCCCGAGCAACGTTATTAAAAAATAAATAATCCTGAGAGAAAGAAGAAGGAAAAATAAGAAGAAGAGCAAAAATGTGTAATTGAACCAACAAAGAAGAAATAAAGAATAAAACTGACAGAAATTGTCAGCAGTACTGAATAATTTCCTTCTTTATTAATTCAACTAGAAAGCTCTCCGTCTTTCTCCCGAACAATGTAATTAAAAAATAAATAATCCTGAGAGAAAGAAGAAGGAAAAATAAGAAGAAGAGCAAAAATGTGTAATTGAACCAACAAAGAAGAAATAAAGAATAAAACTGACAGAAATTGTCAGCAGTACTGAATAATTTCCTTCTTTATTAATTCAACTAGAAAGCTCTCCAACTTTCTCCCGAACAATGTAATTAAAAAATAAATAATCCTGAGAGAAAAAAGAAGGAAAAGAAGAACAAGAGCAGAAATGTGTAATTGAACCAACAAAGAAGAAATAAAGAATAAAACTGACAGAAATTGTCAGCAGTACTGAATAATTTCCTTCTTTATTAATTCAACTAGAAAGCTCTCCGTCTTTCTCCCGAACAATGTAATTAAAAAATAAATAATCCTGAGAGAAAGAAGAAGGAAAAATAAGAAGAAGAGCAAAAATGTGTAATTGAACCAACAAAGAAGAAATAAAGAATAAAACTGACAGAAATTGTCAGCAGTACTGAATAATTTCCTTCTTTATTAATTCAACTAGAAAGCTCTCCGTCTTTCTCCCGAACAATGTAATTAAAAAATAAATAATCCTGAGAGAAAGAAGAAGGAAAAATAAGAAGAAGAGCAAAAATGTGTAATTGAACCAACAAAGAAGAAATAAAGAATAAAACTGACAGAAATTGTCAGCAGTACTGAATAATTTCCTTCTTTATTAATTCAACTAGAATGTTCTCCGTCTTTCTCCCGAGCAACGTTATTAAAAAATAAATAATCCTGAGAGAAAGAAGAAGGAAAATAAGAAGAAGAGCAGAAATGTGTAATTGAACCAACAAAGAAGAAATAAAGAATAAAACTGACAGAAATTGTCAGCAGTACTGAATAATTTCCTTCTTTATTAATTCAACTAGAAAGCTCTCCGTCTTTCTCCCCAACAATGTAATTAAAAAATAAATAATCCTGAGAGAAAGAAGAAGGAAAATAAGAAGAAGAGCAGAAATGTGTAATTGAACCAACAAAGAAGAAATAAAGAATAAAACTGACAGAAATTGTCAGCAGTACTGAATAATTTTCTTCTTCATTAATTCAACTAGAATGTTCTCCGTCTTTCTCCCGAGCAATGTAATTAAAAAATAAATAATCCTGAGAGAAAGAAGAAGGAAAAATAAGAAGAAGAGCAAAAATGTGTAATTGAACCAACAAAGAAGAAATAAAGAATAAAACTGACAGAAATTGTCAGCAGTACTGAATAATTTCCTTCTTTATTAATTCAACTAGAAAGCTCTCCGTCTTTCTCCCGAACAATGTAATTAAAAAATAAATAATCCTGAGAGAAAGAAGAAGGAAAAATAAGAAGAAGAGCAAGAATGTGTAATTGAACCAACAAAGAAGAAATAAAGAATAAAACTGACAGAAATTGTCAGCAGTACTGAATAATTTCCTTCTTTATTAATTCAACTAGAATGTTCTCCGTCTTTCTCCCGAGCAACGTTATTAAAAAATAAATAATCCTGAGAGAAAGAAGAAGGAAAATAAGAAGAAGAGCAGAAATGTGTAATTGAACCAACAAAGAAGAAATAAAGAATACGACTGACAGAAATTGTCAGCAGTACTGAATAATTTCCTTCTTTATTAATTCAACTAGAAAGCTCTCCGTCTTTCTCCCCAACAATGTAATTAAAAAATAAATAATCCTGAGAGAAAGAAGAAGGAAAATAAGAAGAAGAGCAGAAATGTGTAATTGAACCAACAAAGAAGAAATAAAGAATAAAACTGACAGAAATTGTCAGCAGTACTGAATAATTTCCTTCTTTATTAATTCAACTAGAAAGCTCTCCAACTTTCTCCCGAACAATGTAATTAAAAAATAAATAATCCTGAGAGAAAAAAGAAGGAAAATAAGAAGAAGAGCAGAAATGTGTAATTGAACCAACAAGGAAGAAATAAAGAATAAAACTGACAGAAATTGTCAGCAGTACTGAATAATTTCCTTCTTTATTAATTCAACTAGAATGTTCTCCGTCTTTCTCCCGAGCAACGTAATTAAAAAATAAATAATCCTGAGAGAAAGAAGAAGGAAAATAAGAAGAAGAGCAGAAATGTGTAATTGAACCAACAAAGAAGAAATAAAGAATAAAACTGACAGAAATTGTCAGCAGTACTGAATAATTTCCTTCTTTATTAATTCAACTAGAATGTTCTCCGTCTTTCTCCCGAGCAACGTTATTAAAAAATAAATAATCCTGAGAGAAAGAAGAAGGAAAAATAAGAAGAAGAGCAAAAATGTGTAATTGAACCAACAAAGAAGAAATAAAGAATAAAACTGACAGAAATTGTCAGCAGTACTGAATAATTTCCTTCTTTATTAATTCAACTAGAAAGCTCTCCGTCTTTCTCCCGAACAATGTAATTAAAAAATAAATAATCCTGAGAGAAAGAAGAAGGAAAAATAAGAAGAAGAGCAAAAATGTGTAATTGAACCAACAAAGAAGAAATAAAGAATAAAACTGACAGAAATTGTCAGCAGTACTGAATAATTTCCTTCTTTATTAATTCAACTAGAAAGCTCTCCAACTTTCTCCCGAACAATGTAATTAAAAAATAAATAATCCTGAGAGAAAAAAGAAGGAAAAGAAGAACAAGAGCAGAAATGTGTAATTGAACCAACAAAGAAGAAATAAAGAATAAAACTGACAGAAATTGTCAGCAGTACTGAATAATTTCCTTCTTTATTAATTCAACTAGAAAGCTCTCCGTCTTTCTCCCGAACAATGTAATTAAAAAATAAATAATCCTGAGAGAAAGAAGAAGGAAAAATAAGAAGAAGAGCAAAAATGTGTAATTGAACCAACAAAGAAGAAATAAAGAATAAAACTGACAGAAATTGTCAGCAGTACTGAATAATTTCCTTCTTTATTAATTCAACTAGAAAGCTCTCCGTCTTTCTCCCGAACAATGTAATTAAAAAATAAATAATCCTGAGAGAAAAAAGAAGGAAAAGAAGAACAAGAGCAGAAATGTGTAATTGAACCAACAAAGAAGAAATAAAGAATAAAACTGACAGAAATTGTCAGCAGTACTGAATAATTTCCTTCTTTATTAATTCAACTAGAAAGCTCTCCGTCTTTCTCCCGAGCAATGTAATTAAAAAATAAATAATCCTGAGAGAAAAAAGAAGGAAAAGAAGAACAAGAGCAGAAATGTGTAATTGAACCAACAAAGAAGAAATAAAGAATAAAACTGACAGAAATTGTCAGCAGTACTGAATAATTTCCTTCCTTATTAATTCAACTAGAATGTTCTCCGTCTTTCTCCCGAACAATGTAATTAAAAAATAAATAATCCTGAGAGAAAGAAGAGGGAAAATAAGAAGAAGAGCAGAAATGTGTAATTGAACCAACAAAGAAGAAATAAAGAATAAAACTGACAGAAATTGTCAGCAGTACTGAATAATTTCCTTCTTTATTAATTCAACTAGAAAGCTCTCCAACTTTCTCCCGAACAATGTAATTAAAAAATAAATAATCCTGAGAGAAAGAAGAAGGAAAATAAGAAGAAGAGCAGAAATGTGTAATTGAACCAACAAAGAAGAAATAAAGAATAAGACTGACAGAAATTGTCAGCAGTACTGAATAATTTCCTTCTTTATTAATTCAACTAGAATGTTCTCCGTCTTTCTCCCGAGCAACGTAATTAAAAAATAAATAATCCTGAGAGAAAGAAGAAAGAAAAATAAGAAGAAGAGCAGAAATGTGTAATTGAACCAACAAAGAAGAAATAAAGAATAAAACTGACAGAAATTGTCAGCAGTACTGAATAATTTCCTTCTTTATTAATTCAACTAGAAAGCTCTCCGTCTTTCTCCCGAGCAATGTAATTAAAAAATAAATAATCCTGAGAGAAAAAAGAAGGAAAAGAAGAACAAGAGCAGAAATGTGTAATTGAACCAACAAAGAAGAAATAAAGAATAAAACTGACAGAAATTGTCAGCAGTACTGAATAATTTCCTTCTTTATTAATTCAACTAGAAAGCTCTCCGTCTTTCTCCCGAGCAATGTAATTAAAAAATAAATAATCCTGAGAGAAAAAAGAAGGAAAAGAAGAACAAGAGCAGAAATGTGTAATTGAACCAACAAAGAAGAAATAAAGAATAAAACTGACAGAAATTGTCAGCAGTACTGAATAATTTCCTTCCTTATTAATTCAACTAGAATGTTCTCCGTCTTTCTCCCGAACAATGTAATTAAAAAATAAATAATCCTGAGAGAAAGAAGAGGGAAAATAAGAAGAAGAGCAGAAATGTGTAATTGAACCAACAAAGAAGAAATAAAGAATAAAACTGACAGAAATTGTCAGCAGTACTGAATAATTTCCTTCTTTATTAATTCAACTAGAAAGCTCTCCGTCTTTCTCCCCAACAATGTAATTAAAAAATAAATAATCCTGAGAGAAAGAAGAAGGAAAATAAGAAGAAGAGCAGAAATGTGTAATTGAACCAACAAAGAAGAAATAAAGAATAAGACTGACAGAAATTGTCAGCAGTACTGAATAATTTCCTTCTTTATTAATTCAACTAGAAAGCTCTCCGTCTTTCTCCCGAACAATGTAATTAAAAAATAAATAATCCTGAGAGAAAGAAGAAGGAGAAATAAGAAGAAGAGCAAAAATGTGTAATTGAACCAACAAAGAAGAAATAAAGAATAAAACTGACAGAAATTGTCAGCAGTACTGAATAATTTCCTTCTTTATTAATTCAACTAGAAAGCTCTCCGTCTTTCTCCCGAACAATGTAATTAAAAAATAAATAATCCTGAGAGAAAGAAGAAGGAAAAATAAGAAGAAGAGCAAAAATGTGTAATTGAACCAACAAAGAAGAAATAAAGAATAAAACTGACAGAAATTGTCAGCAGTACTGAATAATTTCCTTCTTTATTAATTCAACTAGAAAGCTCTCCAACTTTCTCCCGAACAATGTAATTAAAAAATAAATAATCCTTAGAGAAAGAAGAAGGAAAATAAGAAGAAGAGCAGAAATGTGTAATTGAACCAACAAAGAAGAAATAAAGAATAAAACTGACAGAAATTGTCAGCAGTACTGAATAATTTCCTTCTTTATTAATTCAACTAGAATGTTCTCCGTCTTTCTCCCGAGCAACGTAATTAAAAAATAAATAATCCTGAGAGAAAGAAGAAAGAAAAATAAGAAGAAGAGCAGAAATGTGTAATTGAACCAACAAAGAAGAAATAAAGAATAAAACTGACAGAAATTGTCAGCAGTACTGAATAATTTCCTTCCTTATTAATTCAACTAGAATGTTCTCCGTCTTTCTCTCGAGCAATGTAATTAAAAAATAAATAATCCTGAGAGAAAGAAGAGGGAAAATAAGAAGAAGAGCAGAAATGTGTAATTGAATCAACAAAGAAGAAATAAAGAATAAAACTGACAGAAATTGTCAGCAGTACTGAATAATTTCCTTCTTTGTTAATTCAACTAGAATGTTCCCCGTCTTTCTCCCGAACAATGTAATTAAAAAATAAATAATCCTGAGAGAAAGAAGAAGGAAAAATAAGAAGAAGAGCAAAAATGTGTAATTGAACCAACAAAGAAGAAATAAAGAATAAAACTGACAGAAATTGTCAGCAGTACTGAATAATTTCCTTCTTTATTAATTCAACTAGAAAGCTCTCCGTCTTTCTCCCGAACAATGTAATTAAAAAATAAATAATCCTGAGAGAAAGATGAAGGAAAAATAAGAAGAAGAGCAAAAATGTGTAATTGAACCAACAAAGAAGAAATAAAGAATAAAACTGACAGAAATTGTCAGCAGTACTGAATAATTTCCTTCTTTATTAATTCAACTAGAAAGCTCTCCGTCTTTCTCCCCAACAATGTAATTAAAAAATAAATAATCCTGAGAGAAAGAAGAAGGAAAATAAGAAGAAGAGCAGAAATGTGTAATTGAACCAACAAAGAAGAAATAAAGAATAAAACTGACAGAAATTGTCAGCAGTACTGAATAATTTCCTTCTTTATTAATTCAACTAGAATGTTCTCCGTCTTTCTCCCGAGCAACGTAATTAAAAAATAAATAATCCTGAGAGAAAGAAGAAAGAAAAATAAGAAGAAGAGCAGAAATGTGTAATTGAACCAACAAAGAAGAAATAAAGAATAAAACTGACAGAAATTGTCAGCAGTACTGAATAATTTCCTTCCTTATTAATTCAACTAGAATGTTCTCCGTCTTTCTCTCGAGCAATGTAATTAAAAAATAAATAATCCTGAGAGAAAGAAGAGGGAAAATAAGAAGAAGAGCAGAAATGTGTAATTGAATCAACAAAGAAGAAATAAAGAATAAAACTGACAGAAATTGTCAGCAGTACTGAATAATTTCCTTCTTTGTTAATTCAACTAGAATGTTCCCCGTCTTTCTCCCGAACAATGTAATTAAAAAATAAATAATCCTGAGAGAAAGAAGAAGGAAAAATAAGAAGAAGAGCAAAAATGTGTAATTGAACCAACAAAGAAGAAATAAAGAATAAAACTGACAGAAATTGTCAGCAGTACTGAATAATTTCCTTCTTTATTAATTCAACTAGAAAGCTCTCCGTCTTTCTCCCGAGCAATGTAATTAAAAAATAAATAATCCTGAGAGAAAAAAGAAGGAAAAGAAGAACAAGAGCAGAAATGTGTAATTGAACCAACAAAGAAGAAATAAAGAATAAAACTGACAGAAATTGTCAGCAGTACTGAATAATTTCCTTCTTTATTAATTCAACTAGAAAGCTCTCCGTCTTTCTCCCGAGCAATGTAATTAAAAAATAAATAATCCTGAGAGAAAAAAGAAGGAAAAGAAGAACAAGAGCAGAAATGTGTAATTGAACCAACAAAGAAGAAATAAAGAATAAAACTGACAGAAATTGTCAGCAGTACTGAATAATTTCCTTCCTTATTAATTCAACTAGAATGTTCTCCGTCTTTCTCCCGAACAATGTAATTAAAAAATAAATAATCCTGAGAGAAAGAAGAGGGAAAATAAGAAGAAGAGCAGAAATGTGTAATTGAACCAACAAAGAAGAAATAAAGAATAAAACTGACAGAAATTGTCAGCAGTACTGAATAATTTCCTTCTTTATTAATTCAACTAGAAAGCTCTCCGTCTTTCTCCCCAACAATGTAATTAAAAAATAAATAATCCTGAGAGAAAGAAGAAGGAAAATAAGAAGAAGAGCAGAAATGTGTAATTGAACCAACAAAGAAGAAATAAAGAATAAGACTGACAGAAATTGTCAGCAGTACTGAATAATTTCCTTCTTTATTAATTCAACTAGAAAGCTCTCCGTCTTTCTCCCGAACAATGTAATTAAAAAATAAATAATCCTGAGAGAAAGAAGAAGGAGAAATAAGAAGAAGAGCAAAAATGTGTAATTGAACCAACAAAGAAGAAATAAAGAATAAAACTGACAGAAATTGTCAGCAGTACTGAATAATTTCCTTCTTTATTAATTCAACTAGAAAGCTCTCCGTCTTTCTCCCGAACAATGTAATTAAAAAATAAATAATCCTGAGAGAAAGAAGAAGGAAAAATAAGAAGAAGAGCAAAAATGTGTAATTGAACCAACAAAGAAGAAATAAAGAATAAAACTGACAGAAATTGTCAGCAGTACTGAATAATTTCCTTCTTTATTAATTCAACTAGAAAGCTCTCCAACTTTCTCCCGAACAATGTAATTAAAAAATAAATAATCCTGAGAGAAAGAAGAAGGAAAATAAGAAGAAGAGCAGAAATGTGTAATTGAACCAACAAAGAAGAAATAAAGAATAAAACTGACAGAAATTGTCAGCAGTACTGAATAATTTCCTTCTTTATTAATTCAACTAGAATGTTCTCCGTCTTTCTCCCGAGCAACGTAATTAAAAAATAAATAATCCTGAGAGAAAGAAGAAAGAAAAATAAGAAGAAGAGCAGAAATGTGTAATTGAACCAACAAAGAAGAAATAAAGAATAAAACTGACAGAAATTGTCAGCAGTACTGAATAATTTCCTTCCTTATTAATTCAACTAGAATGTTCTCCGTCTTTCTCTCGAGCAATGTAATTAAAAAATAAATAATCCTGAGAGAAAGAAGAGGGAAAATAAGAAGAAGAGCAGAAATGTGTAATTGAATCAACAAAGAAGAAATAAAGAATAAAACTGACAGAAATTGTCAGCAGTAATGAATAATTTCCTTCTTTGTTAATTCAACTAGAATGTTCCCCGTCTTTCTCCCGAACAATGTAATTAAAAAATAAATAATCCTGAGAGAAAGAAGAAGGAAAAATAAGAAGAAGAGCAAAAATGTGTAATTGAACCAACAAAGAAGAAATAAAGAATAAAACTGACAGAAATTGTCAGCAGTACTGAATAATTTCCTTCTTTATTAATTCAACTAGAAAGCTCTCCGTCTTTCTCCCGAACAATGTAATTAAAAAATAAATAATCCTGAGAGAAAGATGAAGGAAAAATAAGAAGAAGAGCAAAAATGTGTAATTGAACCAACAAAGAAGAAATAAAGAATAAAACTGACAGAAATTGTCAGCAGTATTGAATAATTTCCTTCCTTATTAATTCAACTAGAATGTTCTCCGTCTTTCTCCCGAGCAATGTAATTAAAAAATAAATAATCCTGAGAGAAAGAAGAGGGAAAATAAGAAGAAGAGCAGAAATGTGTAATTGAACCAACAAAGAAGAAATAAAGAATAAAACTGACAGAAATTGTCAGCAGTACTGAATAATTTCCTTCTTTATTAATTCAACTAGAAAGCTCTCCGTCTTTCTCCCGAACAATGTAATTAAAAAATAAATAATCCTGAGAGAAAGAAGAAGGAAAATAAGAAGAAGAGCAGAAATGTGTAATTGAACCAACAAAGAAGAAATAAAGAATAAAACTGACAGAAATTGTCAGCAGTACTGAATAATTTCCTTCTTTATTAATTCAACTAGAATGTTCTCTGTCTTTCTCCCGAGCAATGTAATTAAAAAATAAATAATCCTGAGAGAAAGAAGAAGGAAAATAAGAAGAAGAGCAAAAATGTGTAATTGAACCAACAAAGAAGAAATAAAGAATAAAACTGACAGAAATTGTCAGCAGTACTGAATAATTTCCTTCTTTATTAATTCAACTAGAAAGCTCTCCGTCTTTCTCCCGAACCATGTAATTAAAAAATAAATAATCCTGAGAGAAAGAAGAAGGAAAATAAGAAGAAGAGCAGAAATGTGTAATTGAACCAACAAAGAAGAAATAAAGAATAAGACTGACAGAAATTGTCAGCAGTACTTAATAATTTCCTTCTTTATTAATTCAACTAGAATGTTCTCCGTCTTTCTCCCGAGCAATGTAATTAAAAAATAAATAATCCTGAGAGAAAGAAGAAGGAAAATAAGAAGAAGAGCAGAAATGTGTAATTGAACCAACAAAGAAGAAATAAAGAATAAAACTGACAGAAATTGTCAGCAGTACTGAATAATTTCCTTCTTTATTAATTCAACTAGAAAGCTCTCCGTCTTTCTCCCCAACAATGTAATTAAAAAATAAATAATCCTGAGAGAAAGAAGAAGGAAAATAAGAAGAAGAGCAGAAATGTGTAATTGAACCAACAAAGAAGAAATAAAGAATAAAACTGACAGAAATTGTCAGCAGTACTGAATAATTTCCTTCTTTATTAATTCAACTAGAATGTTCTCCGTCTTTCTCCCGAGCAACGTTATTAAAAAATAAATAATCCTGAGAGAAAGAAGAAGGAAAATAAGAAGAAGAGCAGAAATGTGTAATTGAACCAACAAAGAAGAAATAAAGAATACGACTGACAGAAATTGTCAGCAGTACTGAATAATTTCCTTCTTTATTAATTCAACTAGAAAGCTCTCCGTCTTTCTCCCCAACAATGTAATTAAAAAATAAATAATCCTGAGAGAAAGAAGAAGGAAAATAAGAAGAAGAGCAGAAATGTGTAATTGAACCAACAAAGAAGAAATAAAGAATAAAACTGACAGAAATTGTCAGCAGTACTGAATAATTTCCTTCTTTATTAATTCAACTAGAAAGCTCTCCAACTTTCTCCCGAACAATGTAATTAAAAAATAAATAATCCTGAGAGAAAAAAGAAGGAAAATAAGAAGAAGAGCAGAAATGTGTAATTGAACCAACAAAGAAGAAATAAAGAATAAAACTGACAGAAATTGTCAGCAGTACTGAATAATTTCCTTCTTTATTAATTCAACTAGAATGTTCTCCGTCTTTCTCCCGAGCAACGTAATTAAAAAATAAATAATCCTGAGAGAAAGAAGAAGGAAAATAAGAAGAAGAGCAGAAATGTGTAATTGAACCAACAAAGAAGAAATAAAGAATAAAACTGACAGAAATTGTCAGCAGTACTGAATAATTTCCTTCTTTATTAATTCAACTAGAATGTTCTCCGTCTTTCTCCCGAGCAACGTTATTAAAAAATAAATAATCCTGAGAGAAAGAAGAAGGAAAAATAAGAAGAAGAGCAAAAATGTGTAATTGAACCAACAAAGAAGAAATAAAGAATAAAACTGACAGAAATTGTCAGCAGTACTGAATAATTTCCTTCTTTATTAATTCAACTAGAAAGCTCTCCGTCTTTCTCCCGAACAATGTAATTAAAAAATAAATAATCCTGAGAGAAAGAAGAAGGAAAAATAAGAAGAAGAGCAAAAATGTGTAATTGAACCAACAAAGAAGAAATAAAGAATAAAACTGACAGAAATTGTCAGCAGTACTGAATAATTTCCTTCTTTATTAATTCAACTAGAAAGCTCTCCGTCTTTCTCCCGAGCAATGTAATTAAAAAATAAATAATCCTGAGAGAAAAAAGAAGGAAAAGAAGAACAAGAGCAGAAATGTGTAATTGAACCAACAAAGAAGAAATAAAGAATAAAACTGACAGAAATTGTCAGCAGTACTGAATAATTTCCTTCTTTATTAATTCAACTAGAAAGCTCTCCGTCTTTCTCCCGAGCAATGTAATTAAAAAATAAATAATCCTGAGAGAAAAAAGAAGGAAAAGAAGAACAAGAGCAGAAATGTGTAATTGAACCAACAAAGAAGAAATAAAGAATAAAACTGACAGAAATTGTCAGCAGTACTGAATAATTTCCTTCTTTATTAATTCAACTAGAAAGCTCTCCGTCTTTCTCCCGAACAATGTAATTAAAAAATAAATAATCCTGAGAGAAAGAAGAAGGAAAAATAAGAAGAAGAGCAAAAATGTGTAATTGAACCAACAAAGAAGAAATAAAGAATAAAACTGACAGAAATTGTCAGCAGTACTGAATAATTTCCTTCTTTATTAATTCAACTAGAAAGCTCTCCGTCTTTCTCCCGAACAATGTAATTAAAAAATAAATAATCCTGAGAGAAAAAAGAAGGAAAAGAAGAACAAGAGCAGAAATGTGTAATTGAACCAACAAAGAAGAAATAAAGAATAAAACTGACAGAAATTGTCAGCAGTACTGAATAATTTCCTTCTTTATTAATTCAACTAGAAAGCTCTCCGTCTTTCTCCCGAGCAATGTAATTAAAAAATAAATAATCCTGAGAGAAAAAAGAAGGAAAAGAAGAACAAGAGCAGAAATGTGTAATTGAACCAACAAAGAAGAAATAAAGAATAAAACTGACAGAAATTGTCAGCAGTACTGAATAATTTCCTTCCTTATTAATTCAACTAGAATGTTCTCCGTCTTTCTCCCGAACAATGTAATTAAAAAATAAATAATCCTGAGAGAAAGAAGAGGGAAAATAAGAAGAAGAGCAGAAATGTGTAATTGAACCAACAAAGAAGAAATAAAGAATAAAACTGACAGAAATTGTCAGCAGTACTGAATAATTTCCTTCTTTATTAATTCAACTAGAAAGCTCTCCAACTTTCTCCCGAACAATGTAATTAAAAAATAAATAATCCTGCGAGAAAGAAGAAGGAAAATAAGAAGAAGAACAGAAATGTGTAATTGAACCAACAAAGAAGAAATAAAGAATAAAACTGACAGAAATTGTCAGCAGTACTGAATAATTTCCTTCTTTATTAATTCAACTAGAAAGCTCTCCGTCTTTCTCCCCAACAATGTAATTAAAAAATAAATAATCCTGAGAGAAAGAAGAAGGAAAATAAGAAGAAGAGCAGAAATGTGTAATTGAACCAACAAAGAAGAAATAAAGAATAAGACTGACAGAAATTGTCAGCAGTACTGAATAATTTCCTTCTTTATTAATTCAACTAGAAAGCTCTCCGTCTTTCTCCCGAACAATGTAATTAAAAAATAAATAATCCTGAGAGAAAGAAGAAGGAGAAATAAGAAGAAGAGCAAAAATGTGTAATTGAACCAACAAAGAAGAAATAAAGAATAAAACTGACAGAAATTGTCAGCAGTACTGAATAATTTCCTTCTTTATTAATTCAACTAGAAAGCTCTCCGTCTTTCTCCCGAACAATGTAATTAAAAAATAAATAATCCTGAGAGAAAGAAGAAGGAAAAATAAGAAGAAGAGCAAAAATGTGTAATTGAACCAACAAAGAAGAAATAAAGAATAAAACTGACAGAAATTGTCAGCAGTACTGAATAATTTCCTTCTTTATTAATTCAACTAGAAAGCTCTCCAACTTTCTCCCGAACAATGTAATTAAAAAATAAATAATCCTGAGAGAAAGAAGAAGGAAAATAAGAAGAAGAGCAGAAATGTGTAATTGAACCAACAAAGAAGAAATAAAGAATAAAACTGACAGAAATTGTCAGCAGTACTGAATAATTTCCTTCTTTATTAATTCAACTAGAATGTTCTCCGTCTTTCTCCCGAGCAACGTAATTAAAAAATAAATAATCCTGAGAGAAAGAAGAAAGAAAAATAAGAAGAAGAGCAGAAATGTGTAATTGAACCAACAAAGAAGAAATAAAGAATAAAACTGACAGAAATTGTCAGCAGTACTGAATAATTTCCTTCTTTATTAATTCAACTAGAATGTTCCCCGTCTTTCTCCCGAACAATGTAATTAAAAAATAAATAATCCTGAGAGAAAGAAGAAGGAAAAATAAGAAGAAGAGCAAGAATGTGTAATTGAACCAACAAAGAAGAAATAAAGAATAAAACTGACAGAAATTGTCAGCAGTACTGAATAATTTCCTTCTTTATTAATTCAACTAGAAAGCTCTCCGTCTTTCTCCCCAACAATGTAATTAAAAAATAAATAATCCTGAGAGAAAGAAGAGGGAAAATAAGAAGAAGAGCAGAAATGTGTAATTGAATCAACAAAGAAGAAATAAAGAATAAAACTGACAGAAATTGTCAGCAGTACTGAATAATTTCCTTCTTTGTTAATTCAACTAGAATGTTCCCCGTCTTTCTCCCGAACAATGTAATTAAAAAATAAATAATCCTGAGAGAAAGAAGAAGGAAAAATAAGAAGAAGAGCAAAAATGTGTAATTGAACCAACAAAGAAGAAATAAAGAATAAAACTGACAGAAATTGTCAGCAGTACTGAATAATTTCCTTCTTTATTAATTCAACTAGAAAGCTCTCCGTCTTTCTCCCGAACAATGTAATTAAAAAATAAATAATCCTGAGAGAAAGAAGAAGGAAAAATAAGAAGAAGAGCAAGAATGTGTAATTGAACCAACAAAGAAGAAATAAAGAATAAAACTGACAGAAATTGTCAGCAGTACTGAATAATTTCCTTCTTTATTAATTCAACTAGAAAGCTCTCCGTCTTTCTCCCCAACAATGTAATTAAAAAATAAATAATTCTGAGAGAAAGAAGAAGGAAAATAAGAAGAAGAGCAGAAATGTGTAATTGAACCAACAAAGAAGAAATAAAGAATAAAACTGACAGAAATTGTCAGCAGTACTGAATAATTTCCTTCTTTATTAATTCAACTAGAAAGCTCTCCGTCTTTCTCCCGAACAATGTAATTAAAAAATAAATAATCCTGAGAGAAAGAAGAAGGAAAAATAAGAAGAAGAGCAAAAATGTGTAATTGAACCAACAAAGAAGAAATAAAGAATAAAACTGACAGAAATTGTCAGCAGTATTGAATAATTTCCTTCCTTATTAATTCAACTAGAATGTTCTCCGTCTTTCTCCCGAGCAATGTAATTAAAAAATAAATAATCCTGAGAGAAAGAAGAGGGAAAATAAGAAGAAGAGCAGAAATGTGTAATTGAACCAACAAAGAAGAAATAAAGAATAAAACTGACAGAAATTGTCAGCAGTACTGAATAATTTCCTTCTTTATTAATTCAACTAGAAAGCTCTCCGTCTTTCTCCCGAACAATGTAATTAAAAAATAAATAATCCTGAGAGAAAGAAGAAGGAAAATAAGAAGAAGAGCAGAAATGTGTAATTGAACCAACAAAGAAGAAATAAAGAATAAAACTGACAGAAATTGTCAGCAGTACTGAATAATTTCCTTCTTTATTAATTCAACTAGAATGTTCTCTGTCTTTCTCCCGAGCAATGTAATTAAAAAATAAATAATCCTGAGAGAAAGAAGAAGGAAAATAAGAAGAAGAGCAAAAATGTGTAATTGAACCAACAAAGAAGAAATAAAGAATAAAACTGACAGAAATTGTCAGCAGTACTGAATAATTTCCTTCTTTATTAATTCAACTAGAAAGCTCTCCGTCTTTCTCCCGAACCATGTAATTAAAAAATAAATAATCCTGAGAGAAAGAAGAAGGAAAATAAGAAGAAGAGCAGAAATGTGTAATTGAACCAACAAAGAAGAAATAAAGAATAAAACCGACAGAAATTGTCAGCAGTACTTAATAATTTCCTTCTTTATTAATTCAACTAGAATGTTCTCCGTCTTTCTCCCGAGCAATGTAATTAAAAAATAAATAATCCTGAGAGAAAGAAGAAGGAAAATAAGAAGAAGAGCAGAAATGTGTAATTGAACCAACAAAGAAGAAATAAAGAATAAAACTGACAGAAATTGTCAGCAGTACTGAATAATTTCCTTCTTTATTAATTCAACTAGAAAGCTCTCCGTCTTTCTCCCGAACAATGTAATTAAAAAATAAATAATCCTGAGAGAAAGAAGAAGGAAAATAAGAAGAAGAGCAGAAATGTGTAATAGAACCAACAAAGAAGAAATAAAGAATAAAACTGACAGAAATTGTCAGCAGTACTGAATAATTTCCTTCTTTATTAATTCAACTAGAATGTTCTCTGTCTTTCTCCCGAGCAATGTAATTAAAAAATAAATAATCCTGAGAGAAAGAAGAGGGAAAATAAGAAGAAGAGCAGAAATATGTAATTGAACCAACAAAGAAGAAATAAAGAATAAAACTGACAGAAATTGTCAGCAGTACTGAATAATTTATTTCTTTATTAATTCAACTAGAATGTTCTCCGTCTTTCTCCCGAACAATGTAATTAAAAAATAAATAATCCTGAGAGAAAGAAGAAGGAAAATAAGAAGAAGAGCAGAAATGTGTAATTGAACCAACAAAGAAGAAATAAAGAATAAAACTGACAGAAATTGTCAGCAGTACTGAATAATTTCCTTCTTTATTAATTCAACTAGAATGTTCTCCGTCTTTCTCCCGAGCAACGTAATTAAAAAATAAATAATCCTGAGAGAAAGAAGAAAGAAAAATAAGAAGAAGAGCAGAAATGTGTAATTGAACCAACAAAGAAGAAATAAAGAATAAAACTGACAGAAATTGTCAGCAGTACTGAATAATTTCCTTCTTTATTAATTCAACTAGAATGTTCTCCGTCTTTCTCCCGAGCAACGTAATTAAAAAATAAATAATCCTGAGAGAAAGAAGAAAGAAAAATAAGAAGAAGAGCAGAAATGTGTAATTGAACCAACAAAGAAGAAATATAGAATAAAACTGACAGAAATTGTCAGCAGTACTGAATAATTTCCTTCTTTATTAATTCAACTAGAATGTTCTCCGTCTTTCTCCCGAGCAACGTAATTAAAAAATAAATAATCCTGAGAGAAAAAAGAAGGAAAAGAAGAACAAGAGCAGAAATGTGTAATTGAACCAACAAAGAAGAAATAAAGAATAAAACTGACAGAAATTGTCAGCAGTACTGAATAATTTCCTTCTTTATTAATTCAACTAGAATGTTCTCCGTCTTTCTCCCGAACAATGTAATTAAAAAATAAATAATCCTGAGAGAAAGAAGAAGGAAAATAAGAAGAAGAGCAGAAATGTGTAATTGAACCAACAAAGAAGAAATAAAGAATAAAACTGACAGAAATTGTCAGCAGTACTGAATAATTTCCTTCTTTATTAATTCAACTAGAATGTTCTCCGTCTTTCTCCCGAGCAACGTAATTAAAAAATAAATAATCCTGAGAGAATGAAGAAAGAAAAATAAGAAGAAGAGCAGAAATGTGTAATTGAACCAACAAAGAAGAAATAAAGAATAAAACTGACAGAAATTGTCAGCAGTACTGAATAATTTCCTTCTTTATTAATTCAACTAGAAAGCTCTCCAACTTTCTCCCGAACAATGTAATCAAAAAATAAATAATCCTGAGAGAAAGAAGAAGGAAAATAAGAAGAAGAGCAGAAATGTGTAATTGAACCAACAAAGAAGAAATAAAGAATAAAACCGACAGAAATTGTCAGCAGTACTGAATAATTTCCTTCTTTATTAATTCAACTAGAATGTTCTCCGTCTTTCTCCCGAGCAACGTTATTAAAAAATAAATAATCCTGAGAGAAAGAAGAAAGAAAAATAAGAAGAAGAGCAGAAATGTGTAATTGAACCAACAAAGAAGAAATAAAGAATAAAACTGACAGAAATTGTCAGCAGTACTGAATAATTTCCTTCTTTATTAATTCAACTAGAATGTTCTCCGTCTTTCTCCCGAGCAACGTTATTAAAAAATAAATAATCCTGAGAGAAAGAAGAAGGAAAAATAAGAAGAAGAGCAAAAATGTGTAATTGAACCAACAAAGAAGAAATAAAGAATAAAACTGACAGAAATTGTCAGCAGTACTGAATAATTTCCTTCTTTATTAATTCAACTAGAAAGCTCTCCAACTTTCTCCCGAACAATGTAATTAAAAAATAAATAATCCTGAGAGAAAGAAGAAGGAAAATAAGAAGAAGAACAGAAATGTGTAATTGAACCAACAAAGAAGAAATAAAGAATAAAACTGACAGAAATTGTCAGCAGTACTGAATAATTTCCTTCTTTATTAATTCAACTAGAAAGCTCTCCAACTTTCTCCCGAACAATGTAATTAAAAAATAAATAATCCTGAGAGAAAGAAGAAGGAAAATAAGAAGAAGAACAGAAATGTGTAATTGAACCAACAAAGAAGAAATAAAGAATAAAACTGACAGAAATTGTCAGCAGTACTGAATAATTTCCTTCTTTATTAATTCAACTAGAATGTTCTCCGTCTTTCTCCCGAACCATGTAGTTAAAAAATAAATAATCCTGAGAGAAAGAAGAAGGAAAATAAGAAGAAGAGCAGAAATGTGTAATTGAACCAACAAAGAAGAAATAAAGAATAAAACTGACAGAAATTGTCAGCAGTACTGAATAATTTCCTTCTTTATTAATTCAACTAGAAAGCTCTCCGTCTTTCTCCCGAACAATGTAATTAAAAAATAAATAATCCTGAGAGAAAGAAGAAAGAAAAATAAGAAGAAGAGCAGAAATGTGTAGTTGAACCAACAAAGAAGAAATAAAGAATAAAACTGACAGAAATTGTCAGCAGTACTGAATAATTTCCTTCTTTATTAATTCAACTAGAAAGCTCTCCGTCTTTCTCCCGAACAATGTAATTAAAAAATAAATAATCCTGAGAGAAAGAAGAGGGAAAATAAGAAGAAGAGCAGAAATGTGTAATTGAACCAACAAAGAAGAAATAAAGAATAAAACTGACAGAAATTGTCAGCAGTACTGAATAATTTCCTTCTTTATTAATTCAACTAGAAAGCTCTCCGTCTTTCTCCCCAACAATGTAATTAAAAAATAAATAATCCTGAGAGAAAGAAGAAGGAAAATAAGAAGAAGAGCAGAAATGTGTAATTGAACCAACAAAGAAGAAATAAAGAATAAAACTGACAGAAATTGTCAGCAGTACTGAATAATTTCCTTCTTTATTAATTCAACTAGAAAGCTCTCCAACTTTCTCCCGAACAATGTAATTAAAAAATAAATAATCCTGAGAGAAAGAAGAAGGAAAATAAGAAGAAGAGCAGAAATGTGTAATTGAACCAACAAAGAAGAAATAAAGAATAAAACTGACAGAAATTGTCAGCAGTACTGAATAATTTCCTTCTTTATTAATTCAACTAGAAAGCTCTCCGTCTTTCTCCCCAACAATGTAATTAAAAAATAAATAATCCTGAGAGAAAGAAGAAGGAAAATAAGAAGAAGAGCAGAAATGTGTAATTGAACCAACAAAGAAGAAATAAAGAATAAAACTGACAGAAATTGTCAGCAGTACTGAATAATTTCCTTCTTTATTAATTCAACTAGAAAGCTCTCCAACTTTCTCCCGAACAATGTAATTAAAAAATAAATAATCCTGAGAGAAAGAAGAAGGAAAATAAGAAGAAGAACAGAAATGTGTAATTGAACCAACAAAGAAGAAATAAAGAATAAAACTGACAGAAATTGTCAGCAGTACTGAATAATTTCCTTCTTTATTAATTCAACTAGAATGTTCTCCGTCTTTCTCCCGAACAATGTAATTAAAAAATAAATAATCCTGAGAAAAAAAAGAAGGAAAAGAAGAACAAGAGCAGAAATGTGTAATTGAACCAACAAAGAAGAAATAAAGAATAAAACTGACAGAAATTGTCAGCAGTACTGAATAATTTCCTTCTTTATTAATTCATCTAGAATGTTCTCCGTCTTTCTCCCGAGCAATGTAATTAAAAAATAAATAATCCTGAGAGAAAGAAGAAGGAAAATAAGAAGAAGAGCAGAAATGTGTAATTGAACCAACAAAGAAGAAATAAAGAATAAGACTGACAGAAATTGTCAGCAGTACTGAATAATTTCCTTCTTTATTAATTCAACTAGAAAGCTCTCCGTCTTTCTCCCCAACAATGTAATTAAAAAATAAATAATCCTGACAGAAAGAAGAAGGAAAATAAGAAGAAGAGCAGAAATGTGTAATTGAACCAACAAAGAAGAAATAAAGAATAAAACTGACAGAAATTGTCAGCAGTACTGAATAATTTCCTTCTTTATTAATTCAACTAGAAAGCTCTCCAACTTTCTCCCGAACAATGTAATTAAAAAATAAATAATCCTGAGAGAAAGAAGAAGGAAAATAAGAAGAAGAGGAGAAATGTGTAATTGAACCAACAAAGAAGAAATAAAGAATAAAACTGACAGAAATTGTCAGCAGTACTGAATAATTTCCTTCTTTATTAATTCAACTAGAAAGCTCTCCGTCTTTCTCCCCAACAATGTAATTAAAAAATAAATAATCCTGACAGAAAGAAGAAGGAAAATAAGAAGAAGAGCAGAAATGTGTAATTGAACCAACAAAGAAGAAATAAAGAATAAAACTGACAGAAATTGTCAGCAGTACTGAATAATTTCCTTCTTTATTAATTCAACTAGAAAGCTCTCCAACTTTCTCCCGAACAATGTAATTAAAAAATAAATAATCCTGAGAGAAAGAAGAAGGAAAATAAGAAGAAGAGCAGAAATGTGTAATTGAACCAACAAAGAAGAAATAAAGAATAAAACTGACAGAAATTGTCAGCAGTACTGAATAATTTCCTTCTTTATTAATTCAACTAGAAAGCTCTCCGTCTTTCTCCCCAACAATGTAATTAAAAAATAAATAATCCTGAGAGAAAGAAGAGGGAAAATAAGAAGAAGAGGAGAAATGTGTAATTGAACCAACAAAGAAGAAATAAAGAATAAAACTGACAGAAATTGTCAGCAGTACTGAATAATTTCCTTCTTTATTAATTCAACTAGAAAGCTCTCCGTCTTTCTCCCCAACAATGTAATTAAAAAATAAATAATCCTGACAGAAAGAAGAAGGAAAATAAGAAGAAGAGCAGAAATGTGTAATTGAACCAACAAAGAAGAAATAAAGAATAAAACTGACAGAAATTGTCAGCAGTACTGAATAATTTCCTTCTTTATTAATTCAACTAGAAAGCTCTCCAACTTTCTCCCGAACAATGTAATTAAAAAATAAATAATCCTGAGAGAAAGAAGAAGGAAAATAAGAAGAAGAGCAGAAATGTGTAATTGAACCAACAAAGAAGAAATAAAGAATAAAACTGACAGAAATTGTCAGCAGTACTGAATAATTTCCTTCTTTATTAATTCAACTAGAAAGCTCTCCAACTTTCTCCCGAACAATGTAATTAAAAAATAAATAATCCTGAGAGAAAGAAGAAGGAAAATAAGAAGAAGAGGAGAAATGTGTAATTGAACCAACAAAGAAGAAATAAAGAATAAAACTGACAGAAATTGTCAGCAGTACTGAATAATTTCCTTCTTTATTAATTCAACTAGAAAGCTCTCCGACTTTCTCCCGAACAATGTAATTAAAAAATAAATAATCCTGAGAGAAAGAAGAAGGAAAATAAGAAGAAGAGCAGAAATGTGTAATAGAACCAACAAAGAAGAAATAAAGAATAAAACTGACAGAAATTGTCAGCAGTACTGAATAATTTCCTTCTTTATTAATTCAACTAGAATGTTCTCTGTCTTTCTCCCGAGCAATGTAATTAAAAAATAAATAATCCTGAGAGAAAGAAGAGGGAAAATAAGAAGAAGAGCAGAAATATGTAATTGAACCAACAAAGAAGAAATAAAGAATAAAACTGACAGAAATTGTCAGCAGTACTGAATAATTTATTTCTTTATTAATTCAACTAGAATGTTCTCCGTCTTTCTCCCGAACAATGTAATTAAAAAATAAATAATCCTGAGAGAAAGAAGAAGGAAAATAAGAAGAAGAGCAGAAATGTGTAATTGAACCAACAAAGAAGAAATAAAGAATAAAACTGACAGAAATTGTCAGCAGTACTGAATAATTTCCTTCTTTATTAATTCAACTAGAAAGCTCTCCGTCTTTCTCCCGAACAATGTAATTAAAAAATAAATAATCCTGAGAGAAAGAAGAAGGAAAATAAGAAGAAGAGCAGAAATGTGTAATAGAACCAACAAAGAAGAAATAAAGAATAAAACTGACAGAAATTGTCAGCAGTACTGAATAATTTCCTTCTTTATTAATTCAACTAGAATGTTCTCTGTCTTTCTCCCGAGCAATGTAATTAAAAAATAAATAATCCTGAGAGAAAGAAGAGGGAAAATAAGAAGAAGAGCAGAAATATGTAATTGAACCAACAAAGAAGAAATAAAGAATAAAACTGACAGAAATTGTCAGCAGTACTGAATAATTTCCTTCTTTATTAATTCAACTAGAATGTTCTCCGTCTTTCTCCCGAGCAATGTAATTAAAAAATAAATAATCCTGAGAGAAAGAAGAAGGAAAATAAGAAGAAGAGCAGAAATGTGTAATTGAACCAACAAAGAAGAAATAAAGAATGAAACTGACAGAAATTGTCAGCAGTACTGAATAATTTCCTTCTTTATTAATTCAACTAGAATGTTCTCCGTCTTTCTCCCGAGCAACGTTATTAAAAAATAAATAATCCTGAGAGAAAGAAGAAGGAAAATAAGAAGAAGAGCAGAAATGTGTAATTGAACCAACAAAGAAGAAATAAAGAATAAAACTGACAGAAATTGTCAGCAGTACTGAATAATTTCCTTCTTTATTAATTCAACTAGAATGTTCTCCGTCTTTCTCCCGAGCAACGTTATTAAAAAATAAATAATCCTGAGAGAAAGAAGAGGGAAAATAAGAAGAAGAGCAGAAATGTGTAATTGAACCAACAAAGAAGAAATAAAGAATAAAACTGACAGAAATTGTCAGCAGTACTTAATAATTTCCTTCTTTATTAATTCAACTAGAATGTTCTATGTCTTTCTCCCGAGCAATGTAATTAAAAAATAAATAATCCTGAGAGAAAGAAGAGGGAAAATAAGAAGAAGAGCAGAAATGTGTAATTGAACCAACAAAGAAGAAATAAAGAATAAAACTGACAGAAATTGTCAGCAGTACTAAATAATTTCCTTCTTTATTAATTCAACTAGAATGTTCTATGTCTTTCTCCCGAGCAACGTAATTAAAAAATAAATAATCCTGAGAGAAAGAAGAAAGAAAAATAAGAAAAAGAGCAGAAATGTGTAATTGAACCAACAAAGAAGAAATAAAGAATAAAACTGACAGTAATTGTCAACAGTACTGATAATTTTTCTCTTTATTAATTGAACTAGAAAGCTCTCCGTCTTTCTCCCGAACAATGTAATAAAAAAAATAAATAATCCTGAGAGAAAGAAGAGGGAAAATAAGAAGAAGAGCAGAAATGTGTAATTGAACCAACAAAGAAGAAATAAAGAATAAAACTGACAGAAATTGTCAGCAGTACTAAATAATTTCCTTCTTTATTAATTCAACTAGAATGTTCTATGTCTTTCTCCCGAGCAACGTAATTAAAAAATAAATAATCCTGAGAGAAAGAAGAAAGAAAAATAAGAAGAAGAGCAGAAATGTGTAATTGAACCAACAAAGAAGAAATAAAGAATAAAACTGACAGAAATTGTCAGCAGTACTGAATAATTTCCTTCTTTATTAATTCAACTAGAAAGCTCTCCGTCTTTCTCCCGAACAATGTAATTAAAAAATAAATAATCCTGAGAGAAAGAAGAAGGAAAAATAAGAAGAAGAGCAAAAATGTGTAATTGAACCAACAAAGAAGAAATAAAGAATAAAACTGACAGAAATTGTCAGCAGTACTGAATAATTTCCTTCTTTATTAATTCAACTAGAAAGCTCTCCAACTTTCTCCCGAACAATGTAATTAAAAAATAAATAATCCTGAGAGAAAGAAGAAGGAAAATAAGAAGAAGAACAGAAATGTGTAATTGAACCAACAAAGAAGAAATAAAGAATAAAACTGACAGAAATTGTCAGCAGTACTGAATAATTTCCTTCTTTATTAATTCAACTAGAAAGCTCTCCGTCTTTCTCCCCAACAATGTAATTTAAAAATAAATAATCCTGAGAGAAAGAAGAAGGAAAATAAGAAGAAGAGCAGAAATGTGTAATTGAACCAACAAAGAAGAAATAAAGAATAAAACTGACAGAAATTGTCAGCAGTACTGAATAATTTCCTTCTTTATTAATTCAACTAGAAAGCTCTCCAACTTTCTCCCGAACAATGTAATTAAAAAATAAATAATCCTGAGAGAAAGAAGAAGGAAAATAAGAAGAAGAACAGAAATGTGTAATTGAACCAACAAAGAAGAAATAAAGAATAAAACTGACAGAAATTGTCAGCAGTACTGAATAATTTCCTTCTTTATTAATTCAACTAGAATGTTCTCCGTCTTTCTCCCGAGCAACGTAATTAAAAAATAAATAATCCTGAGAGAAAGAAGAAAGAAAAATAAGAAGAAGAGCAGAAATGTGTAGTTGAACCAACAAAGAAGAAATAAAGAATAAAACTGACAGAAATTGTCAGCAGTACTGAATAATTTCCTTCTTTATTAATTCAACTAGAAAGCTCTCCGTCTTTCTCCCGAGCAACGTAATTAAAAAATAAATAATCCTGAGAGAAAGAAGAAAGAAAAATAAGAAGAAGAGCAGAAATGTGTAGTTGAACCAACAAAGAAGAAATAAAGAATAAAACTGACAGAAATTGTCAGCAGTACTGAATAATTTCCTTCTTTATTAATTCAACTAGAAAGCTCTCCGTCTTTCTCCCCAACAATGTAATTAAAAAATAAATAATCCTGAGAGAAAGAATAAAGAAAAATAAGAAGAAGAGCAGAAATGTGTAATTGAACCAACAAAGAAGAAATAAAGAATAAAACTGACAGAAATTGTCAGCAGTACTGAATAATTTCCTTCTTTATTAATTCAACTAGAAAGCTCTCCAACTTTCTCCCGAACAATGTAATTAAAAAATAAATAATCCTGAGAGAAAGAAGAAGGAAAATAAGAAGAAGAACAGAAATGTGTAATTGAACCAACAAAGAAGAAATAAAGAATAAAACTGACAGAAATTGTCAGCAGTACTGAATAATTTCCTTCTTTATTAATTCAACTAGAAAGCTCTCCGTCTTTCTCCCGAACAATGTAATTAAGAAATAAATAATCCTGAGAGAAAGAATAAAGAAAAATAAGAAGAAGAGCAGAAATGTGTAATTGAACCAACAAAGAAGAAATAAAGAATGAAACTGACAGAAATTGTCAGCAGTACTGAATAATTTCCTTCTTTATTAATTCAACTAGAATGTTCTCCGTCTTTCTCCCGAGCAACGTAATTAAAAAATAAATAATCCTGAGAGAAAAAAGAAGGAAAAGAAGAACAAGAGCAGAAATGTGTAATTGAACCAACAAAGAAGAAATAAAGAATAAAACTGACAGAAATTGTCAGCAGTACTGAATAATTTCCTTCTTTATTAATTCAACTAGAATGTTCTCCGTCTTTCTCCCGAACAATGTAATTAAAAAATAAATAATCCTGAGAGAAAGAAGAAGGAAAATAAGAAGAAGAACAGAAATGTGTAATTGAACCAACAAAGAAGAAATAAAGAATAAAACTGACAGAAATTGTCAGCAGTACTGAATAATTTCCTTCTTTATTAATTCAACTAGAAAGCTCTCCGTCTTTCTCCCGAACAATGTAATTAAGAAATAAATAATCCTGAGAGAAAGAATAAAGAAAAATAAGAAGAAGAGCAGAAATGTGTAATTGAACCAACAAAGAAGAAATAAAGAATGAAACTGACAGAAATTGTCAGCAGTACTGAATAATTTCCTTCTTTATTAATTCAACTAGAATGTTCTCCGTCTTTCTCCCGAGCAACGTAATTAAAAAATAAATAATCCTGAGAGAAAAAAGAAGGAAAAGAAGAACAAGAGCAGAAATGTGTAATTGAACCAACAAAGAAGAAATAAAGAATAAAACTGACAGAAATTGTCAGCAGTACTGAATAATTTCCTTCTTTATTAATTCAACTAGAATGTTCTCCGTCTTTCTCCCGAACAATGTAATTAAAAAATAAATAATCCTGAGAGAAAAAAGAAGGAAAAGAAGAACAAGAGCAGAAATGTGTAATTGAACCAACAAAGAAGAAATAAAGAATAAAACTGACAGAAATTGTCAGCAGTACTGAATAATTTCCTTCTTTATTAATTCAACTAGAATGTTCTCCGTCTTTCTCCCGAACAATGTAATTAAAAAATAAATAATCCTGAGAGAAAGAAGAAGGAAAATAAGAAGAAGAGCAGAAATGTGTAATTGAACCAACAAAGAAGAAATAAAGAATGAAACTGACAGAAATTGTCAGCAGTACTGAATAATTTCCTTCTTTATTAATTCAACTAGAATGTTCTTCGTCTTTCTCCCGAGCAACGTTATTAAAAAATAAATAATCCTGAGAGAAAGAAGAAGGAAAATAAGAAGAAGAGCAGAAATGTGTAATTGAACCAACAAAGAAGAAATAAAGAATAAAACTGACAGAAATTGTCAGCAGTACTGAATAATTTCCTTCTTTATTAATTCAACTAGAATGTTCTCCGTCTTTCTCCCGAGCAACGTTATTAAAAAATAAATAATCCTGAGAGAAAGAAGAGGGAAAATAAGAAGAAGAGCAGAAATGTGTAATTGAACCAACAAAGAAGAAATAAAGAATAAAACTGACAGAAATTGTCAGCAGTACTTAATAATTTCCTTCTTTATTAATTCAACTAGAATGTTCTATGTCTTTCTCCCGAGCAATGTAATTAAAAAATAAATAATCCTGAGAGAAAGAAGAGGGAAAATAAGAAGAAGAGCAGAAATGTGTAATTGAACCAACAAAGAAGAAATAAAGAATAAAACTGACAGAAATTGTCAGCAGTACTTAATAATTTCCTTCTTTATTAATTCAACTAGAATGTTCTATGTCTTTCTCCCGAGCAATGTAATTAAAAAATAAATAATCCTGAGAGAAAGAAAAATAAGAAGAAGAGCAGAAATGTGTAATTGAACCAACAAAGAAGAAATAAAGAATAAAACTGACAGAAATTGTCAGCAGTACTGAATAATTTCCTTCTTTATTAATTCAACTAGAAAGCTCTCCGTCTTTCTCCCGAACAATGTAATTAAAAAATAAATAATCCTGAGAGAAAGAAGAAGGAAAAATAAGAAGAAGAGCAAAAATGTGTAATTGAACCAACAAAGAAGAAATAAAGAATAAAACTGACAGAAATTGTCAGCAGTACTGAATAATTTCCTTCTTTATTAATTCAACTAGAAAGCTCTCCAACTTTCTCCCGAACAATGTAATTAAAAAATAAATAATCCTGAGAGAAAGAAGAAGGAAAATAAGAAGAAGAACAGAAATGTGTAATTGAACCAACAAAGAAGAAATAAAGAATAAAACTGACAGAAATTGTCAGCAGTACTGAATAATTTCCTTCTTTATTAATTCAACTAGAAAGCTCTCCGTCTTTCTCCCCAACAATGTAATTAAAAAATAAATAATCCTGAGAGAAAGAAGAAAGAAAAATAAGAAGAAGAGCAGAAATGTGTAATTGAACCAACAAAGAAGAAATAAAGAATAAAACTGACAGAAATTGTCAGCAGTACTGAATAATTTCCTTCTTTATTAATTCAACTAGAAAGCTCTCCGTCTTTCTCCCGAACAATGTAATTAAAAAATAAATAATCCTGAGAGAAAGAAGAAGGAAAATAAGAAGAAGAACAGAAATGTGTAATTGAACCAACAAAGAAGAAATAAAGAATAAAACTGACAGAAATTGTCAGCAGTACTGAATAATTTCCTTCTTTATTAATTCAACTAGAAAGCTCTCCGTCTTTCTCCCGAACAATGTAATTAAAAAATAAATAATCCTGAGAGAAAGAAGAAAGAAAAATAAGAAGAAGAGCAGAAATGTGTAGTTGAACCAACAAAGAAGAAATAAAGAATAAAACTGACAGAAATTGTCAGCAGTACTGAATAATTTCCTTCTTTATTAATTCAACTAGAAAGCTCTCCGTCTTTCTCCCGAACAATGTAATTAAAAAATAAATAATCCTGAGAGAAAGAAGAGGGAAAATAAGAAGAAGAGCAGAAATGTGTAATTGAACCAACAAAGAAGAAATAAAGAATAAAACTGACAGAAATTGTCAGCAGTACTGAATAATTTCCTTCTTTATTAATTCAACTAGAAAGCTCTCCGTCTTTCTCCCGAGCAACGTTATTAAAAAATAAATAATCCTGAGAGAAAGAAGAAGGAAAATAAGAAGAAGAGCAGAAATGTGTAATTGAACCAACAAAGAAGAAATAAAGAATAAAACTGACAGAAATTGTCAGCAGTACTGAATAATTTCCTTCTTTATTAATTCAACTAGAAAGCTCTCCAACTTTCTCCCGAACAATGTAATTAAAAAATAAATAATCCTGAGAGAAAGAAGAAGGAAAATAAGAAGAAGAGCAGAAATGTGTAATTGAACCAACAAAGAAGAAATAAAGAATAAAACTGACAGAAATTGTCAGCAGTACTGAATAATTTCCTTCTTTATTAATTCAACTAGAAAGCTCTCCAACTTTCTCCCGAACAATGTAATTAAAAAATAAATAATCCTGAGAGAAAGAAGAAGGAAAATAAGAAGAAGAGCAGAAATGTGTAATTGAACCAACAAAGAAGAAATAAAGAATAAAACTGACAGAAATTGTCAGCAGTACTGAATAATTTCCTTCTTTATTAATTCAACTAGAAAGCTCTCCGTCTTTCTCCCCAACAATGTAATTAAAAAATAAATAATCCTGAGAGAAAGAAGAAGGAAAATAAGAAGAAGAGCAGAAATGTGTAATTGAACCAACAAAGAAGAAATAAAGAATAAAACTGACAGAAATTGTCAGCAGTACTGAATAATTTCCTTCTTTATTAATTCAACTAGAAAGCTCTCCGTCTTTCTCCCGAACAATGTAATTAAAAAATAAATAATCCTGAGAGAAAGAATAAAGAAAAATAAGAAGAAGAGCAGAAATGTGTAATTGAACCAACAAAGAAGAAATAAAGAATAAAACTGACAGAAATTGTCAGCAGTACTGAATAATTTCCTTCTTTATTAATTCAACTAGAAAGCTCTCCAACTTTCTCCCGAACAATGTAATTAAAAAATAAATAATCCTGAGAGAAAGAAGAAGGAAAATAAGAAGAAGAACAGAAATGTGTAATTGAACCAACAAAGAAGAAATAAAGAATAAAACTGACAGAAATTGTCAGCAGTACTGAATAATTTCCTTCTTTATTAATTCAACTAGAATGTTCTGAATAATTTCCTTCTTTATTAATTCAACTAGAATGTTCTCCGTCTTTCTCCCGAGCAACGTAATTAAAAAATAAATAATCCTGAGAGAAAGAAGAAAGAAAAATAAGAAGAAGAGCAGAAATGTGTAGTTGAACCAACAAAGAAGAAATAAAGAATAAAACTGACAGAAATTGTCAGCAGTACTGAATAATTTCCTTCTTTATTAATTCAACTAGAATGTTCTCCGTCTTTCTCCCGAACAATGTAATTAAAAAATAAATAATCCCGAGAGAAAAAAGAAGGAAAAGAAGAACAAGAGCAGAAATGTGTAATTGAACCAACAAAGAAGAAATAAAGAATAAAACTGACAGAAATTGTCAGCAGTACTGAATAATTTCCTTCTTTATTAATTCAACTAGAATGTTATCCGTCTTTCTCCCGAGCAACGTTATTAAAAAATAAATAATCCTGAGAGAAAGAAGAAGGAAAATAAGAAGAAGAGCAGAAATGTGTAATTGAACCAACAAAGAAGAAATAAAGAATAAAACTGACAGAAATTGTCAGCAGTACTGAATAATTTCCTTCTTTATTAATTCAACTAGAATGTTATCCGTCTTTCTCCCGAGCAACGTTATTAAAAAATAAATAATCCTGAGAGAAAGAAGAAGGAAAATAAGAAGAAGAGCAGAAATGTGTAATTGAACCAACAAAGAAGAAATAAAGAATAAAACTGACAGAAATTGTCAGCAGTACTGAATAATTTCCTTCTTTATTAATTCAACTAGAATGTTCTCCGTCTTTCTCCCGAGCAACGTTATTAAAAAATAAATAATCCTGAGAGAAAGAAGAAAGAAAAATAAGAAGAAGAGCAGAAATGTGTAATTGAACCAACAAAGAAGAAATAAAGAATAAAACTGACAGAAATTGTCAGCAGTACTGAATAATTTCCTTCTTTATTAATTCAACTAGAATGTTCTCCGTCTTTCTCCCGAGCAACGTTATTAAAAAATAAATAATCCTGAGAGAAAGAAGAAGGAAAATAAGAAGAAGAGCAGAAATGTGTAATTGAAACAACAAAGAAGAAATAAAGAATAAAACTGGCAGAAATTGTCAGCAGTACTGAATAATTTCCTTCTTTATTAATTCAACTAGAATGTTCTCCGTCTTTCTCCCGAGCAACGTTATTAAAAAATAAATAATCCTGAGAGAAAGAAGAAGGAAAATAAGAAGAAGAGCAGAAATGTGTAATTGAACCAACAAAGAAGAAATAAAGAATAAAACTGACAGAAATTGTCAGCAGTACTGAATAATTTCCTTCTTTATTAATTCAACTAGAATGTTATCCGTCTTTCTCCCGAGCAACGTTATTAAAAAATAAATAATCCTGAGAGAAAGAAGAAGGAAAATAAGAAGAAGAGCAGAAATGTGTAATTGAACCAACAAAGAAGAAATAAAGAATAAAACTGACAGAAATTGTCAGCAGTACTGAATAATTTCCTTCTTTATTAATTCAACTAGAATGTTCTCCGTCTTTCTCCCGAGCAATGTAATTAAAAAATAAATAATCCTGAGAGAAAGAAGAAGGAAAATAAGAAGAAGAGCAGAAATGTGTAATTGAACCAACAAAGAAGAAATAAAGAATAAAACTGACAGAAATTGTCAGCAGTACTTAATAATTTCCTTCTTTATTAATTCAACTAGAATGTTCTCCGTCTTTCTCCCGAGCAACGTTATTAAAAAATAAATAATCCTGAGAGAAAGAAGAAGGAAAATAAGAAGAAGAGCAGAAATGTGTAATTGAACCAACAAAGAAGAAATAAAGAATAAAACTGGCAGAAATTGTCAGCAGTACTGAATAATTTCCTTCTTTATTAATTCAACTAGAATGTTCTCCGTCTTTCTCCCGAGCAACGTTATTAAAAAATAAATAATTCTGAGAGAAAGAAGAAGGAAAATAAGAAGAAGAGCAGAAATGTGTAATTGAACCAACAAAGAAGAAATAAAGAATAAAACTGACAGAAATTGTCAGCAGTACTGAATAATTTCCTTCTTTATTAATTCAACTAGAATGTTCTCCGTCTTTCTCCCGAGCAATGTAATTAAAAAATAAATAATCCTGAGAGAAAGAAGAAGGAAAATAAGAAGAAGAGCAGAAATGTGTAATTGAACCAACAAAGAAGAAATAAAGAATAAAACTGACAGAAATTGTCAGCAGTACTGAATAATTTCCTTCTTTATTAATTCAACTAGAATGTTCTCCGTCTTTCTCCCGAGCAACATTA
The DNA here is from genome assembly GCA_036172665.1 of Prosopocoilus inquinatus. Lineage (NCBI taxonomy): Eukaryota > Metazoa > Arthropoda > Insecta > Coleoptera > Lucanidae > Prosopocoilus > Prosopocoilus inquinatus. The sequence goes on from CM069879.1 coordinate 11,720,120, forward strand.
TTAAAAAATAAATAATCCTGAGAGAAAGAAGAGGGAAAATAAGAAGAAGAGCAGAAATGTGTAATTGAACCAACAAAGAAGAAATAAAGAATAAAACTGACAGAAATTGTCAGCAGTACTTAATAATTTCCTTCTTTATTAATTCAACTAGAATGTTCTGTCTTTCTCTCGAGCAATGTAATTAAAAAATAAATAATCCTGAGAGAAAGAAGAAAGAAAAATAAGAAGAAGAGCAGAAATGTGTAATTGAACCAACAAAGAAGAAATAAAGAATAAAACTGACAGTAATTGTCAACAGTACTGAATAATTTTTCTCTTTATTAATTGAACTAGAAAGCTCTCCGTCTTTCTCCCGAACAATGTAATTAAAAAATAAATAATCCTGAGAGAAAGAAGAAGGAAAATAAGAAGAAGAACAGAAATGTGTAATTGAACCAACAAAGAAGAAATAAAGAATAAAACTGACAGAAATTGTCAGCAGTACTGAATAATTTCCTTCTTTATTAATTCAACTAGAAAGCTCTCCGTCTTTCTCCCGAACAACGTAATTAAAAAATAAATAATCCTGAGAGAAAGAAGAAAGAAAAATAAGAAGAAGAGCAGAAATGTGTAGTTGAACCAACAAAGAAGAAATAAAGAATAAAACTGACAGAAATTGTCAGCAGTACTGAATAATTTCCTTCTTTATTAATTCAACTAGAAAGCTCTCCGTCTTTCTCCCGAACAATGTAATTAAAAAATAAATAATCCTGAGAGAAAGAAGAGGGAAAATAAGAAGAAGAGCAGAAATGTGTAATTGAACCAACAAAGAAGAAATAAAGAATAAAACTGACAGAAATTGTCAGCAGTACTGAATAATTTCCTTCTTTATTAATTCAACTAGAAAGCTCTCCGTCTTTCTCCCGAGCAACGTTATTAAAAAATAAATAATCCTGAGAGAAAGAAGAAGGAAAATAAGAAGAAGAGCAGAAATGTGTAATTGAACCAACAAAGAAGAAATAAAGAATAAAACTGACAGAAATTGTCAGCAGTACTGAATAATTTCCTTCTTTATTAATTCAACTAGAAAGCTCTCCGTCTTTCTCCCCAACAATGTAATTAAAAAATAAATAATCCTGAGAGAAAGAAGAAGGAAAATAAGAAGAAGAGCAGAAATGTGTAATTGAACCAACAAAGAAGAAATAAAGAATAAAACTGACAGAAATTGTCAGCAGTACTGAATAATTTCCTTCTTTATTAATTCAACTAGAAAGCTCTCCGTCTTTCTCCCGAACAATGTAATTAAAAAATAAATAATCCTGAGAGAAAGAATAAAGAAAAATAAGAAGAAGAGCAGAAATGTGTAATTGAACCAACAAAGAAGAAATAAAGAATAAAACTGACAGAAATTGTCAGCAGTACTGAATAATTTCCTTCTTTATTAATTCAACTAGAAAGCTCTCCAACTTTCTCCCGAACAATGTAATTAAAAAATAAATAATCCTGAGAGAAAGAAGAAGGAAAATAAGAAGAAGAACAGAAATGTGTAATTGAACCAACAAAGAAGAAATAAAGAATAAAACTGACAGAAATTGTCAGCAGTACTGAATAATTTCCTTCTTTATTAATTCAACTAGAATGTTCTGAATAATTTCCTTCTTTATTAATTCAACTAGAATGTTCTCCGTCTTTCTCCCGAGCAACGTAATTAAAAAATAAATAATCCTGAGAGAAAGAAGAAAGAAAAATAAGAAGAAGAGCAGAAATGTGTAGTTGAACCAACAAAGAAGAAATAAAGAATAAAACTGACAGAAATTGTCAGCAGTACTGAATAATTTCCTTCTTTATTAATTCAACTAGAATGTTCTCCGTCTTTCTCCCGAACAATGTAATTAAAAAATAAATAATCCTGAGAGAAAAAAGAAGGAAAAGAAGAACAAGAGCAGAAATGTGTAATTGAACCAACAAAGAAGAAATAAACAATAAAACTGACAGAAATTGTCAGCAGTACTGAATAATTTCCTTCTTTATTAATTCAACTAGAATGTTATCCGTCTTTCTCCCGAGCAACGTTATTAAAAAATAAATAATCCTGAGAGAAAGAAGAAGGAAAATAAGAAGAAGAGCAGAAATGTGTAATTGAACCAACAAAGAAGAAATAAAGAATAAAACTGACAGAAATTGTCAGCAGTACTGAATAATTTCCTTCTTTATTAATTCAACTAGAATGTTATCCGTCTTTCTCCCGAGCAACGTTATTAAAAAATAAATAATCCTGAGAGAAAGAAGAAGGAAAATAAGAAGAAGAGCAGAAATGTGTAATTGAACCAACAAAGAAGAAATAAAGAATAAAACTGACAGAAATTGTCAGCAGTACTGAATAATTTCCTTCTTTATTAATTCAACTAGAATGTTCTCCGTCTTTCTCCCGAGCAACGTTATTAAAAAATAAATAATCCTGAGAGAAAGAAGAAAGAAAAATAAGAAGAAGAGCAGAAATGTGTAATTGAACCAACAAAGAAGAAATAAAGAATAAAACTGACAGAAATTGTCAGCAGTACTGAATAATTTCCTTCTTTATTAATTCAACTAGAATGTTCTCCGTCTTTCTCCCGAGCAACGTTATTAAAAAATAAATAATCCTGAGAGAAAGAAGAAGGAAAATAAGAAGAAGAGCAGAAATGTGTAATTGAACCAACAAAGAAGAAATAAAGAATAAAACTGGCAGAAATTGTCAGCAGTACTGAATAATTTCCTTCTTTATTAATTCAACTAGAATGTTCTCCGTCTTTCTCCCGAGCAACGTTATTAAAAAATAAATAATCCTGAGAGAAAGAAGAAGGAAAATAAGAAGAAGAGCAGAAATGTGTAATTGAACCAACAAAGAAGAAATAAAGAATAAAACTGACAGAAATTGTCAGCAGTACTGAATAATTTCCTTCTTTATTAATTCAACTAGAATGTTATCCGTCTTTCTCCCGAGCAACGTTATTAAAAAATAAATAATCCTGAGAGAAAGAAGAAGGAAAATAAGAAGAAGAGCAGAAATGTGTAATTGAACCAACAAAGAAGAAATAAAGAATAAAACTGACAGAAATTGTCAGCAGTACTGAATAATTTCCTTCTTTATTAATTCAACTAGAATGTTCTCCGTCTTTCTCCCGAGCAATGTAATTAAAAAATAAATAATCCTGAGAGAAAGAAGAAGGAAAATAAGAAGAAGAGCAGAAATGTGTAATTGAACCAACAAAGAAGAAATAAAGAATAAAACTGACAGAAATTGTCAGCAGTACTTAATAATTTCCTTCTTTATTAATTCAACTAGAATGTTCTCCGTCTTTCTCCCGAGCAACGTTATTAAAAAATAAATAATCCTGAGAGAAAGAAGAAGGAAAATAAGAAGAAGAGCAGAAATGTGTAATTGAACCAACAAAGAAGAAATAAAGCATAAAACTGGCAGAAATTGTCAGCAGTACTGAATAATTTCCTTCTTTATTAATTCAACTAGAATGTTCTCCGTCTTTCTCCCGAGCAACGTTATTAAAAAATAAATAATCCTGAGAGAAAGAAGAAGGAAAATAAGAAGAAGAGCAGAAATGTGTAATTGAACCAACAAAGAAGAAATAAAGAATAAAACTGACAGAAATTGTCAGCAGTACTGAATAATTTCCTTCTTTATTAATTCAACTAGAATGTTCTCCGTCTTTCTCCCGAGCAACGTAATTAAAAAATAAATAATCCTGAGAGAAAAAAGAAGGAAAAGAAGAACAAGAGCAGAAATGTGTAATTGAACCAACAAAGAAGAAATAAAGAATAAAACTGACAGAAATTGTCAGCAGTACTGAATAATTTCCTTCTTTATTAATTCAACTAGAATGTTCTCCGTCTTTCTCCCGAACAATGTAATTAAAAAATAAATAATCCTGAGAGAAAGAAGAAGGAAAATAAGAAGAAGAGCAGAAATGTGTAATTGAACCAACAAAGAAGAAATAAAGAATAAAACTGACAGAAATTGTCAGCAGTACTTAATAATTTCCTTCTTTATTAATTCAACTAGAATGTTCTGTCTTTCTCTCGAGCAATGTAATTAAAAAATAAATAATCCTGAGAGAAAGAAGAAAGAAAAATAAGAAGAAGAGCAGAAATGTGTAATTGAACCAACAAAGAAGAAATAAAGAATAAAACTGACAGTAATTGTCAACAGTACTGAATAATTTTTCTCTTTATTAATTGAACTAGAAAGCTCTCCGTCTTTCTCCCGAACAATGTAATAAAAAAATAAATAATCCGGAGAGAAAGAAGAGGGAAAATAAGAAGAAGAGCAGAAATGTGTAATTGAACCAACAAAGAAGAAATAAAGAATAAAACTGACAGAAATTGTCAGCAGTACTGAATAATTTCCTTCTTTATTAATTCAACTAGAAAGCTCTCCAACTTTCTCCCGAACAATGTAATTAAAAAATAAATAATCCTGAGAGAAAGAAGAAGGAAAATAAGAAGAAGAACAGAAATGTGTAATTGAACCAACAAAGAAGAAATAAAGAATAAAACTGACAGAAATTGTCAGCAGTACTGAATAATTTCCTTCTTTATTAATTCAACTAGAAAGCTCTCCAACTTTCTCCCGAACAATGTAATTAAAAAATAAATAATCCTGAGAGAAAGAAGAAGGAAAATAAGAAGAAGAACAGAAATGTGTAATTGAACCAACAAAGAAGAAATAAAGAATAAAACTGACAGAAATTGTCAGCAGTACTGAATAATTTCCTTCTTTATTAATTCAACTAGAATGTTCTGAATAATTTCCTTCTTTATTAATTCAACTAGAATGTTCTCCGTCTTTCTCCCGAGCAACGTAATTAAAAAATAAATAATCCTGAGAGAAAGAAGAAAGAAAAATAAGAAGAAGAGCAGAAATGTGTAATTGAACCAACAAAGAAGAAATAAAGAATAAAACTGACAGAAATTGTCAGTAGTACTGAATAATTTCCTTCTTTATTAATTCAACTAGAATGTTCTCCGTCTTTCTCCCGAGCAATGTAATTAAAAAATAAATAATCCTGAGAGAAAGAAGAAGGAAAATAAGAAGAAGAGCAGAAATGTGTAATTGAACCAACAAAGAAGAAATAAAGAATAAAACTGACAGAAATTGTCAGCAGTACTGAATAATTTCCTTCTTTATTAATTCAACTAGAATGTTATCCGTCTTTCTCCCGAGCAACGTTATTAAAAAATAAATAATCCTGAGAGAAAGAAGAAGGAAAATAAGAAGAAGAGCAGAAATGTGTAATTGAACCAACAAAGAAGAAATAAAGAATAAAACTGACAGAAATTGTCAGCAGTACTGAATAATTTCCTTCTTTATTAATTCAACTAGAATGTTATCCGTCTTTCTCCCGAGCAACGTTATTAAAAAATAAATAATCCTGAGAGAAAGAAGAAGGAAAATAAGAAGAAGAGCAGAAATGTGTAATTGAACCAACAAAGAAGAAATAAAGAATAAAACTGACAGAAATTGTCAGCAGTACTGAATAATTTCCTTCTTTATTAATTCAACTAGAATGTTCTCCGTCTTTCTCCCGAGCAACGTTATTAAAAAATAAATAATCCTGAGAGAAAGAAGAAAGAAAAATAAGAAGAAGAGCAGAAATGTGTAATTGAACCAACAAAGAAGAAATAAAGAATAAAACTGACAGAAATTGTCAGCAGTACTGAATAATTTCCTTCTTTATTAATTCAACTAGAATGTTCTCCGTCTTTCTCCCGAGCAACGTTATTAAAAAATAAATAATCCTGAGAGAAAGAAGAAGGAAAATAAGAAGAAGAGCAGAAATGTGTAATTGAACCAACAAAGAAGAAATAAAGAATAAAACTGGCAGAAATTGTCAGCAGTACTGAATAATTTCCTTCTTTATTAATTCAACTAGAATGTTCTCCGTCTTTCTCCCGAGCAACGTTATTAAAAAATAAATAATCCTGAGAGAAAGAAGAAAGAAAAATAAGAAGAAGAGCAGAAATGTGTAATTGAACCAACAAAGAAGAAATAAAGAATAAAACTGACAGAAATTGTCAGTAGTACTGAATAATTTCCTTCTTTATTAATTCAACTAGAATGTTCTCCGTCTTTCTCCCGAGCAATGTAATTAAAAAATAAATAATCCTGAGAGAAAGAAGAAGGAAAATAAGAAGAAGAGCAGAAATGTGTAATTGAACCAACAAAGAAGAAATAAAGAATAAAACTGACAGAAATTGTCAGCAGTACTGAATAATTTCCTTCTTTATTAATTCAACTAGAATGTTCTCCATCTTTCTCCCGAGCAACGTTATTAAAAAATAAATAATCCTGAGAGAAAGAAGAGGGAAAATAAGAAGAAGAGCAGAAATGTGTAATTGAACCAACAAAGAAGAAATAAAGAATAAAACTGACAGAAATTGTCAGCAGTACTTAATAATTTCCTTCTTTATTAATTCAACTAGAATGTTCTGTCTTTCTCTCGAGCAATGTAATTAAAAAATAAATAATCCTGAGAGAAAGAAGAAAGAAAAATAAGAAGAAGAGCAGAAATGTGTAATTGAACCAACAAAGAAGAAATAAAGAATAAAACTGACAGTAATTGTCAACAGTACTGAATAATTTTTCTCTTTATTAATTGAACTAGAAAGCTCTCCGTCTTTCTCCCGAACAATGTAATAAAAAAATAAATAATCCGGAGAGAAAGAAGAGGGAAAATAAGAAGAAGAGCAGAAATGTGTAATTGAACCAACAAAGAAGAAATAAAGAATAAAACTGACAGAAATTGTCAGCAGTACTGAATAATTTCCTTCTTTATTAATTCAACTAGAAAGCTCTCCAACTTTCTCCCGAACAATGTAATTAAAAAATAAATAATCCTGAGAGAAAGAAGAAGGAAAATAAGAAGAAGAACAGAAATGTGTAATTGAACCAACAAAGAAGAAATAAAGAATAAAACTGACAGAAATTGTCAGCAGTACTGAATAATTTCCTTCTTTATTAATTCAACTAGAAAGCTCTCCGTCTTTCTCCCCAACAATGTAATTAAAAAATAAATAATCCTGAGAGAAAGAAGAAGGAAAATAAGAAGAAGGAAAATAAGAAGAAGAACAGAAATGTGTAATTGAACCAACAAAGAAGAAATAAAGAATAAAACTGACAGAAATTGTCAGCAGTACTGAATAATTTCCTTCTTTATTAATTCAACTAGAAAGCTCTCCGTCTTTCTCCCCAACAATGTAATTAAAAAATAAATAATCCTGAGAGAAAGAAGAAGGAAAATAAGAAGAAGAACAGAAATGTGTAATTGAACCAACAAAGAAGAAATAAAGAATAAAACTGACAGAAATTGTCAGCAGTACTGAATAATTTCCTTCTTTATTAATTCAACTAGAAAGCTCTCCGTCTTTCTCCCGAGCAATGTAATTAAAAAATAAATAATCCTGAGAGAAAGAAGAAGGAAAATAAGAAGAAGAGCAGAAATGTGTAATGGAACCAACAAAGAAGAAATAAAGAATAAAACTGACAGAAATTGTCAGCAGTACTGAATAATTTTCTTCTTTATTAATTCAACTAGAAAGCTCTCCGTCTTTCTCCCGAGCAACGTTATTAAAAAATAAATAATCCTGAGAGAAAGAAGAAGGAAAATAAGAAGAAGAGCAGAAATGTGTAATTGAACCAACAAAGAAGAAATAAAGAATAAAACTGACAGAAATTGTCAGCAGTACTGAATAATTTCCTTCTTTATTAATTCAACTAGAATGTTATCCGTCTTTCTCCCGAGCAACGTTATTAAAAAATAAATAATCCTGAGAGAAAGAAGAAGGAAAATAAGAAGAAGAGCAGAAATGTGTAATTGAACCAACAAAGAAGAAATAAAGAATAAAACTGACAGAAATTGTCAGCAGTACTGAATAATTTCCTTCTTTATTAATTCAACTAGAATGTTCTCCGTCTTTCTCCCGAGCAACGTTATTAAAAAATAAATAATCCTGAGAGAAAGAAGAAAGAAAAATAAGAAGAAGAGCAGAAATGTGTAATTGAACCAACAAAGAAGAAATAAAGAATAAAACTGACAGAAATTGTCAGTAGTACTGAATAATTTCCTTCTTTATTAATTCAACTAGAATGTTCTCCGTCTTTCTCCCGAGCAATGTAATTAAAAAATAAATAATCCTGAGAGAAAGAAGAAGGAAAATAAGAAGAAGAGCAGAAATGTGTAATTGAACCAACAAAGAAGAAATAAAGAATAAAACTGACAGAAATTGTCAGCAGTACTGAATAATTTCCTTCTTTATTAATTCAACTAGAATGTTCTCCATCTTTCTCCCGAGCAACGTTATTAAAAAATAAATAATCCTGAGAGAAAGAAGAGGGAAAATAAGAAGAAGAGCAGAAATGTGTAATTGAACCAACAAAGAAGAAATAAAGAATAAAACTGACAGAAATTGTCAGCAGTACTTAATAATTTCCTTCTTTATTAATTCAACTAGAATGTTCTGTCTTTCTCTCGAGCAATGTAATTAAAAAATAAATAATCCTGAGAGAAAGAAGAAAGAAAAATAAGAAGAAGAGCAGAAATGTGTAATTGAACCAACAAAGAAGAAATAAAGAATAAAACTGACAGTAATTGTCAACAGTACTGAATAATTTTTCTCTTTATTAATTGAACTAGAAAGCTCTCCGTCTTTCTCCCGAACAATGTAATAAAAAAATAAATAATCCGGAGAGAAAGAAGAGGGAAAATAAGAAGAAGAGCAGAAATGTGTAATTGAACCAACAAAGAAGAAATAAAGAATAAAACTGACAGAAATTGTCAGCAGTACTGAATAATTTCCTTCTTTATTAATTCAACTAGAAAGCTCTCCAACTTTCTCCCGAACAATGTAATTAAAAAATAAATAATCCTGAGAGAAAGAAGAAGGAAAATAAGAAGAAGAACAGAAATGTGTAATTGAACCAACAAAGAAGAAATAAAGAATAAAACTGACAGAAATTGTCAGCAGTACTGAATAATTTCCTTCTTTATTAATTCAACTAGAAAGCTCTCCGTCTTTCTCCCCAACAATGTAATTAAAAAATAAATAATCCTGAGAGAAAGAAGAAGGAAAATAAGAAGAAGGAAAATAAGAAGAAGAACAGAAATGTGTAATTGAACCAACAAAGAAGAAATAAAGAATAAAACTGACAGAAATTGTCAGCAGTACTGAATAATTTCCTTCTTTATTAATTCAACTAGAAAGCTCTCCGTCTTTCTCCCCAACAATGTAATTAAAAAATAAATAATCCTGAGAGAAAGAAGAAGGAAAATAAGAAGAAGAACAGAAATGTGTAATTGAACCAACAAAGAAGAAATAAAGAATAAAACTGACAGAAATTGTCAGCAGTACTGAATAATTTCCTTCTTTATTAATTCAACTAGAAAGCTCTCCGTCTTTCTCCCGAGCAATGTAATTAAAAAATAAATAATCCTGAGAGAAAGAAGAAGGAAAATAAGAAGAAGAGCAGAAATGTGTAATGGAACCAACAAAGAAGAAATAAAGAATAAAACTGACAGAAATTGTCAGCAGTACTGAATAATTTTCTTCTTTATTAATTCAACTAGAAAGCTCTCCGTCTTTCTCCCGAACAATGTAATTAAAAAATAAATAATCTTGAGAGAAAGAAGAAGGAAAATAAGAAGAAGAGCAGAAATGTATAATTGAACCAACAAAGAAGAAATAAGGAATAAAACTGACAGTAATTGTCAGCAGTACTGAATAATTTCCTTCTTTATTAATTCAACTAGAAAGCTCTCCGTCTTTCTCCCGAGCAATGTAATTAAAAAATAAATAATCCTAATAGAAAGAAGAAGGAAAATAAGAAGAAGAGCAGAAATGTGTAATTGAACCAACAAAGAAGAAATAAAGAATTAAACTGATAGAAATTGTCAGCAGTACTGAATAATTTTTTATAGTTTCACGATATTTTACGCTGTGTTTTGACACTTCACGATATTTCACACTATATATTCACACTTCACGATATTTCACACTGTTTTAACACTTCACGATGTTTCACATTAAATTTTAACACTTCACGATATTTAACACTATATTTTAACAATTCACGGTATTTCACAAAAATTTTAACACTTCACGATATTTCACACTATATTTTAACAATTCACGGTATCTCACATTTTATTTTAACACTTCACGATATTTCACACTATATTTTAACACTTCACGATATTTCACATTATATTTTAACACTTCACGGTATTTCACACTATATTTTAACACTTCACAATTTTTCACATTATATTTTAACACTTCACGGTATTTCACACTGTGTTTTAACACTTCACGATATTTCACTCTATATTTTAACATTTAACGATATTTCACACTATATTTTAACACAACACTTCGCGGTATCTCGCACTATATTTTAACACTTCACTATATTTCACACTGTATTTTAACACTTCACCTCACTTAAGCTACACTACACTGTATTGCGCTGCACACCACTATATTTCATGACACTACACAGAACCATCTTTCTATTCCTCGCATTTCCTTGACATCCTCTCATGATTTCCTTTTCTTTTCATCTTCCGATACATTCTAATTTATTGTCATCTTCAGTAAAATCCAGTTACATTCTCGCCTCGATGTAATCATTGTTGACTTCAGCTCGAACTTAACTTAGGCCACGACAGAGCACTTAATGATATTTCACACTGTATTTTAACACTTCACGATATTTCACACTATATCTTAACATTTCAGTATATTTCACACTGTATTTTAACACTTCACGATATTTCACACTATATTTTAACACTTCACGATATTTCACACTATATTTTAACACTTCACGTTATTTCACACTATATTTTAACACATCACGATATTTCACACTATATTTTAACATTTCAGTATATTTCACACTGTATTTTAACACTTCACGATATTTCACACTATATTTTAACACTTCACGATATTTCACACTATATTTTAACACTTCACGATATTTCACACTATATTTTAACACTTCACGATATCTCGCACTATATTTTAACACTTCACAATAGAATCATCTTTCTATTCCTCGCATTTCCTGGACGTCCTCTCATGATTTATTTTTCTTTTCGTCATCTTCCGGTACATTCTAATTTATTGTCATCTTCAGTTAAATTCAGCTACATTCTCGTCTCGATTTAATCATTGTTGACTTCAGCAGACGGCTCTGGATCTTAACTTCGGCCACGAGAGAGCACTTCATGATATTTCACACTATATTTTAACACTTCACGATATTTCACACTGTATTTTAACACATGACGATATTTCACACTTTATTTTAACGCTTCACGATATTTCACACTATATTTTAACACTTCACGATATTTCACACTATATTTTAACACTTCACGATATTTCACACTGTATTTTAACACATCATGATATTTCACACTATATTTTAACACTTCACGATATTTCACACTGTATTTTAACACTTCACGATATTTCACACTGTATCTTAACACATCATGATATTTCACACTATATTTTAACACTTCACGATATTTCACACTGTATTTTAACACTTCACGATATTTCACACTATATTTTAACACTTCACAACATTTCACACTATATTTAACACTTCACGATATTTCACACTATATTTTAACACTTCACGATATTTCACACTATATTTTAACACTTCACGATATTTCACACTGTATTTTAACACTTCACGATATTTCACACTGTATCTTAACACATCATGATATTTCACACTATATTTTGACACTTCACGATATTTCACACTATATTTTAACACTTCACGATATTTCACACTATATTTTAACACTTCACGATATCTCGCACTATATTTTAACACTTCACAATAGAATCATCTTTCTATTCCTCGCATTTCCTGGACGTCCTCTCATGATTTATTTTTCTTTTCGTCATCTTCCGGTACATTCTAATTTATTGTCATCTTCAGTTAAATTCAGCTACATTCTCGCCTCGATTTAATCATTGTTGACTTCAGCAGACGACTCTGGATCTTAACTTCGGCCACGAGAGAGCACTTCATGATATTTCACACTGTATTGTAACACTTCACAATATTTCACACTATATTTTAACACTTCACGATATTTCACACTGTATTTTAACAGATGACGATATTTCACACTTTATTTTAACGCTTCACGATATTTCACACTATATTTTAACACTTCACGATATTTCACACTATATTTTAACACTTCACGATATTTCACACTGTATTTTAACACATCATGATATTTCACACTATATTTTAACACTTCACGATATTTCACACTATATTTTAACACTTCACGATATTTCATACTGTATTTTAACACTTCACCTCATTTAAGCTACAGTACACTGTACTGCACTGCACACCACTATATTTCATGACACTACACAGAACCATCTTTCTATTCCTCGCATTTCCTGGGCGTCCTCTCATGATTTCTTTTCTTTTCATCTTCCGGTACATTCTAATTTATTGTCATCTTCAGTAAAATCCAGCTACATTTTCGCCTCGATGTAATCATTGTTGACTGCAGCAGACGATTCTCAATCTTAACTTCGGCCACGACAGAGCACTTCATGATATTTCACACTGTATTTTAACACTTCACAATATTTCACACTATATTTTAACACTTCACGATATTTCACACTGTATTTTAACACATGACGATATTTCACACTATATGTTAACGCTTCACGATATTTCACACTATATTTTAACACTTCACAATAGAATCATCTTTCTATTCCTCGCATTTCCTGGACGTCCTCTCATGATTTTTGTTTCTTTTCGTCATCTTCCGGTACATTCTAATTTATTTTCATCTTCAGTAAAGTACAGCTACATTCTCGCCTCGACGTAATCATTGTTGACTTCAGCAGACGATTCTCGATCTTAACTTCGGCCACGACAGAGCACTTCATGATATTTCACACTGTATTTTAACACTTCACAATATTTCACACTATATTTTAACACTTCACGATATTTCACACTGTATTTTAACACATGACGATATTTCACACTATATGTTAACGCTTCACGATATTTCACACAATATTTTAACACTTCACGATATTTCACACAATATTTTAACACTTCACGATATTTCACACTATATTTTAACACTTCACGATATTTCACACTATATTTTAACACTTCACGATATTTCATACTGTATTTTAACACTTCACCTCATTTAAGCTACAGTACACTGTACTGCACTGCACACCACTATATTTCATGACACTACACAGAACCATCTTTCTATTCCTCGCATTTCCTGGACGTCCTCTCATGATTTCTTTTCTTTTCATCTTCCGGTACATTCTAATTTATTTTCATCTTCAGTAAAATCCAGCTACCTTCTCGCCTCGATGTAATCATTGTTGACTGCAGCAGACGATTCTCGATCTTAACTTCGGCCACGACAGAGCACTTCATGATATTTCACACTGTATTTTAACACTTCACAATATTTCACACTATATTTTAACACTTCACGATATTTCACACTGTATTTTAACACATGACGATATTTCACATTATATGTTAACGCTTCACGATATTTCACACTATATTTTAACACTTCACGATATTTCACACTATATTTTAACACTTCACGATATTTCATACTGTATTTTAACACTTCACCTCATTTAAGCTACAGTACACTGTACTGCACTGCACACCACTATATTTCATGACACTACACAGAACCATCTTTCTATTCCTCGCATTTCCTGGACGTCCTCTCATGATTTCTTTTCTTTTCATCTTCCGGTACATTCTAATTTATTTTCATCTTCAGTAAAATCCAGCTACATTCTCGCCTCGATTTAATCATTGTTGACTTCAGCAGACGACTCTGGATCTTAACTTCGGCCACGAGAGAGCACTTCATGATATTTCACACTGTATTGTAACACTTCACAATATTTCACACTATATTTTAACACTTCACGATATTTCACACTGTATTTTAACAGATGACGATATTTCACACTTTATTTTAACGCTTCACGATATTTCACACTATATTTTAACACTTCACGATATTTCACACTATATTTTAACACTTCACGATATTTCACACTGTATTTTAACACATCATGATATTTCACACTATATTTTAACACTTCACGATATTTCACACTATATTTTAACACTTCACGATATTTCATACTGTATTTTAACACTTCACCTCATTTAAGCTACAGTACACTGTACTGCACTGCACACCACTATATTTCATGACACTACACAGAACCATCTTTCTATTCCTCGCATTTCCTGGGCGTCCTCTCATGATTTCTTTTCTTTTCATCTTCCGGTACATTCTAATTTATTGTCATCTTCAGTAAAATCCAGCTACATTTTCGCCTCGATGTAATCATTGTTGACTGCAGCAGACGATTCTCAATCTTAACTTCGGCCACGACAGAGCACTTCATGATATTTCACACTGTATTTTAACACTTCACAATATTTCACACTATATTTTAACACTTCACGATATTTCACACTGTATTTTAACACATGACGATATTTCACACTATATGTTAACGCTTCACGATATTTCACACTATATTTTAACACTTCACAATAGAATCATCTTTCTATTCCTCGCATTTCCTGGACGTCCTCTCATGATTTTTGTTTCTTTTCGTCATCTTCCGGTACATTCTAATTTATTTTCATCTTCAGTAAAGTACAGCTACATTCTCGCCTCGACGTAATCATTGTTGACTTCAGCAGACGATTCTCGATCTTAACTTCGGCCACGACAGAGCACTTCATGATATTTCACACTGTATTTTAACACTTCACAATATTTCACACTATATTTTAACACTTCACGATATTTCACACTGTATTTTAACACATGACGATATTTCACACTATATGTTAACGCTTCACGATATTTCACACAATATTTTAACACTTCACGATATTTCACACTATATTTTAACACTTCACGATATTTCACACTATATTTTAACACTTCACGATATTTCATACTGTATTTTAACACTTCACCTCATTTAAGCTACAGTACACTGTACTGCACTGCACACCACTATATTTCATGACACTACACAGAACCATCTTTCTATTCCTCGCATTTCCTGGACGTCCTCTCATGATTTCTTTTCTTTTCATCTTCCGGTACATTCTAATTTATTTTCATCTTCAGTAAAATCCAGCTACCTTCTCGCCTCGATGTAATCATTGTTGACTGCAGCAGACGATTCTCGATCTTAACTTCGGCCACGACAGAGCACTTCATGATATTTCACACTGTATTTTAACACTTCACAATATTTCACACTATATTTTAACACTTCACGATATTTCACACTGTATTTTAACACATGACGATATTTCACATTATATGTTAACGCTTCACGATATTTCACACTATATTTTAACACTTCACGATATTTCACACTATATTTTAACACTTCACGATATTTCACACTATATTTCAACACATCACGATATTTCACACAATATTTTAACAGTTCACGATATTTCACACCATATTTTAACACTTCACAATATTTCGCACTGTATTCTGACACTTCACATCACTGAAACTACACAACACTGTATCGCATTGTACTTTACATAATATTTCCTAGATTTCAAATTGTCATACTAAATTAATTACTGAGAACCAAATAAAATAATTGAGAGACAACTGTAAGTTTAATTTTTTACTGTTATCTTGGCGAATAGCTTTAATACTAGCGATATTTGTTAATGTATCATGTACTATGCCCGTCAAGAAATTTGGTACGTTCTTTAAGCAATCTTCTGCTACTGACATGTCACATCTGATATTTGTAAATTAGCACGTGATAAATAAAAATTAAAATCAAATCATGTTAAATCATGTAATGTGTCCTGTTGTAAATATGACCAATTAAGAATTGCCGCTCTAATTCACTCGTCTGTTTGTGTATTCCTGTGCTTATTTTTTACGTTATTGTAGAAACAAAATCTAACTAGCAAGATGAATTAAAGCTGCATTCAAACTAATGAAATAACTGAAAAATTTTTATGGAGTTGTTCCAGATTTTTTTTTTTTTTTGGCCGGCATAGTACATTAGACCAAACAATAGCAGAAATGCAGCGCCCATCAAGAAAACTGAGGCAGAAACATTTTTTCTCATGTGGTACGAATATTTTATGAACACATACGGGGTGTTCCACTTATGGTGACATCTTTCATACCTCTCTAGATAGACTGATTTTACAAAGGAAAGTTTCAAATGAAAGTTTCATTGTAGCAAGTGTAGCACATTTGGTGAATACTAGTAATATTTCGTTTGGTCTGGCTGTTATGTCACTTCGTTATTTTAATTGCAACGAGCTGTATATTTTTAGATTTTCCGATTTCAAACTAAATTTTAATGTTACTATATAACACCACTAACTACACGTTTCGCATATTGTTACAAAAGTTACAATGTTGGTTAAATGAGGAAAAATTTCGTTTTTTAGACTTTGTTAAAGATGTGTCACCAAATTTAAAACATTTCTTGCAATTTCCAAGCAATTTGAAAAACAAAAGTGAAAACGGCCAAGTTTCTATTCGTTTACTCCTTTATTTGTTAACAAAATGAGATAAAATAAATATTTTCCTATCACAGAAATCGATTGGCACTCTTAAAACCAACGTAGCTGTCATAGCTTGCTAGAAAAGGCAAATAACTGCTTTATTTTAAACGGCGGCCATATTGTTCTTTTAGGTTATGTTACGGTTTCAAAACCGCTTTTCAAAAAAATACGGTTTGCTTAATATTTCTTCTAATCTATGACATAAAATCAACAAGTTATTACTCAATCTAGTTTATGCTCATTTAACCGACGTTGTAACTTTAATAATCAGCGAGATGTCGGCACTAGACAACTTATTCTGGACAGTCTGTATATCTTTAACTGTGGTCTTAGATGGAGTATGATCTTTCAAGATCTAGATTTACTTAACCACTTCTCCATTCACAAAATATTACTCCTATTACTGATACATTACCGCAAAAATCAAAACACCAAACAAGTTTTACATCGTCATCGCGTCACGTCAAAAGAAATTTTCAAAAGTACTCACCGCACTGCAACCCAATCAGGAACTCGACGTTGAACTGAAATTAAAGGGGAAATAAACGAAATTGCCAAACGAAGACTTCTTCTTAATACTTACCCTACCTTTTATCGAAGCGTGCCGTTCTACTTGCCGTTCGCCTGGATTCAACTCCAACCGCCAGTCACAACATTACACGCTAAAACAAGAATTTAAAATTAATTCATATATTTAAAGATAAAAAAAATTAAAAAATTACCTATAAAAGTCACAAACCACGATGCAATACAAAAACACGCACTGAAACAAGAACAGTTGTATTAGTGTCTTTATACTAAAAAAATTAACTGAAAATTTGACTCACATTTTATAAGCATCCGCGAAGTCTAGCAACAATTTTAAGGGGCTCGGAAGTCAAGCATCTGCAGCAGTTCCCTGAAATCACTCAAAAAAAATCTATTATTACATTTTCGATAAAATTTATTTCTTTATTTTCTTTTTATTCGTTATTTATTTAATTTTATCTCAAGTAAGCCAAGACTGCAATCATTTTTGCAAAAAGTTTGGAAACAGGAAAGCTCAATTAGCTTAAAGAAATCACTGAAAATTTTTAATAACTTCAACTATGATCCTGGATGGTGTACAGTCTTTCACGGTATAAAGTTACTTACCTATTCATAAAAATAAAAACACTGCACTAAGTTAACACTGTCACTTCACACAAGGAAATTTTAGCAAACAATAAAAACAAAGGCAAATTTAAAATGTACTCACCGCACAGCAACCCAATCAGGAACTCGACGTTGAACTGAAATTAAAGGAAAAATAAACGAAATTGCCAAACGAAGACTTCTTTCTAATACTTACCCTACCTTTTATCGAAGCGTGCCGTTCTACTTGCCGTTCGCCTGGATTCAACTCCAACCGCCAATCACAACACTACACATCACACTAAAACAAAAATGAAAATTACTTCATACATTTAAAGATAAAAGAAATGAAAAAATTACCTATAAAAGTCACAACGCACGATGCAATACAAAAACACGCACTGAAACAAGAACAGTTGTATTAGTATCTTTGTATTAAAAAAATTAACTGAAAATTTGACTCACCTTTTTTTTTATAAGCATCCACGAAGTCTAGCAACAATTTTAAGGGGCTCGAAAGTCAAGCATCTGCAGCAGTTCCCTGAAATCACTAAAAAAAATTATAATTACATTTTCAATAAAATTAATTTATATATGAAGTAAGCCACGACTGCAATCATTTTTGCAAAAAGTTTGGAAACTGGAAAGTTCAATTAGTTTAAAGAAAGTACTGAAAATTTTTAATAACTTCATCTATGATCCTGGATGGGGTATAATTTTTCAAGGTTTAAAGTTACTTACCTACTTACCTATCCATAAAAATGAAAACACTGCACTAAGTTAACACTGTCACTTCACACAAGGAAAATTTAGCAAACAATAAAAACAAAGGCAAATTTAAAATGTACTCACCGCACTGCAACCCAATCAGGAACCCGACGTTGAACTGAAATTAAAGGAAAAATAAACGAAATTGCCAAACGAAGACTTTTTCTTAATACTTACCCTACCTTTTATCGAAGCGTGCCATTCTACTTGCCTTTCGCTTGGAACCAACGTCAGCCACAACACCACACTAGTCACTGAAAAATAAAGTTGAAATTAAAATAATGTTTAGAAAAAAAAAAGTATAAAGAAAAATTACCTATAAAAGTCATATCGCGCACAATGCCACACAGAAATACACACTGAAACAAGAATTGTTGCGTTAGTATATCTGTAAAAAAAAAGATTAATTAGTTGCTAACCTTGTTATAATCTCGTCAGTGAGGACGAAATCGATCTATTCTGTCACATTTCAGAAGCTGGATTTGATGATCCTTGAGTCTGCACTGCAAAGAAAACGTGTAAAATTGAATTGAATTGTTCCTCGCAACACTAACATAAATTTAGTTTTAGTTTTTTTTTTTTTAGTTACCGATAATCGATAGTTAAAATTTAATTGTGTGCGTTTATTGAACACGTTAACATCGATTGTACACCTACCCTTGATTGTTTTTCTTTCTTTTGCTTTGAGTGCGGATTCAGTACAAGTTCGAGTTATGAGTGAAAAAAAGAAACAATTAAGAAACTTAAAAATTTTCGTTAACTCTGTCCTTCAAGGGCAAAAATTGAAAATTAAAATCGTCCAATAGCACAACGAATACGAATACAATATGTCTGCACGTGCTGCGTGTGAGGGCGGAGCAAAGAACGATTAGGACCCCAGCTTAGCTTTTCTGAGGGCGTGTACTAAGTGCTGATTGGTGTGTTATGTTAATCCTGTCCTACTAGAATGGTTTCGGGAATAACAAAGAACATATACAAAAAGGAAAGGCTCGTCATTTAATTAATTCAAAATTAAAACGAAAATTAAGGAAATGTGGAAATTGTTGGGTAAATTTCAGTTAGTATGCTTAACCACTATAAATCTCTTAAAATGAGTTCTTAATTCTCGTGTCGTTGGAGAATCTCACTAGTTCTTTCGTATATATTTTAGAATTTTTGTTAAACATAAATTATTAGGTAGAATTAATTATAATAATGATTATAAAAATGAAAAATAATTAAACTAGCTCCTTGTCCACTAGAAACTTAATTAGTAAATTAATAAAATTAATTTCGGAAAGTCTTTTAATAACGCCTTGCATATTTATTTCTGCGCCTATTTATTTATTGTTAAAATAGCTTTAAATATTCCTACCAGAAACATCCTAAATTCCAAATAATAATAAACTTATTAGATTAGTTTAAGCTGTCTTTCATTTATTTTGTCTTGGGCTATTTTGAGTAAGTTGTTTTCTTTTTCTATTGAAAATTTCGACACAAATATTTTTTTTAATTATGAAAATTTTTGTCGTGAAACTTGGTATTAACCCATTTGAAGGATTCCTGAATCCAGGGACGCATTTAGATTTTGTAAAATCGCTAATCTACTTTAGTCATTTTTGGCAAAAAAAAACATCCATAATAAATCTTGAGAATTAACATTTATGGTCAAAAATTTATTATTTAAATAATAATAATGATTACAATCGTTATTGCAAAGCAGTTTTTGTTAAACGTCAAACAGAAAGAAAAATTAAAAATCAAACTAAAACAAAATGAAACAATAACGAGAGAATAAAATAGCAACAAATTAAACAGGAAATAAACGAGAATAATTAGAGAGTGAAGAAAATAAATAAATTCTTAACGTAAGCCTAAATATTTTCAGCTTAGTCAGAAATATTGCATTAATTATTGTTATTTAGAATTATTGTTAAAAAAGTCGAAGCAAATTCCTGTATAAATAAATTTACTTTAAGTCATTTACTTTATTTATTTCTTTCATTTACTATTTGTTTATTCTATATTTTAAATTTATTTCAATATACCGGGTGTCCCGCGCCATGTGCTCACCCTTCTAGAATCTTTATTTATTAATCGATTAACCTGAACTTTGGAGACAATAAACTAAACAAAACCGACATACTGATAGTCGTCATAGGACTTCCGGTTTCGCCGGAAATGATATTTTATTAAAAAATGATATTTCTTATTTTAAATGGAACACCCTATATATTTTTACATATTTAAAATCTACGGAGCATTAAAAGTCCGATTACGTAAGTTGTTAATTTTGGTTTCCATGACAACGAAAAATAAACTTTTTTATTTTTCAATCTAGAAAGCTATGAATCGCATTTTTTCGATCTAATGCGATCAAGTGTTTCGAGAAAATCACTCCTTTGATGGTATTTTGATTTTTAAGATTTTTACTTGGCTTAGTTCAACAGAACATTTTTTTCTGAGTACGCTGATACCAAAAACGATATTTTCTTTGAAAGTCATTTAAAATAAAGGGAGTGTAAAAATTTCAATAAGACATGCTCTATTTCAAATTATTTTCAAAGAAAATATGACGTATTTGGTATCAGCGTACTCAGAAAAAAATGTTCTGTTGAACTAAGCTAAGAAACACATGTTCTATCGAAAAAAATGAGTTAAGAGCTAATGAAAATTCAAATACTGTAAAAATGTTAAAAATCAAAATACCATCAAAGGAGTGATTTTTTCGAAACACTTGATCGCTTTAGATCGAAAAAATGCGATTCATAGCTTTCTAGATTGAAAAATAAAAAAGTTTATTTTTCGTTGTCATGGAAACCAAAATTAACAATTGATACGTATTCGGACTCGTAATGATCCGTACATTTTAAATATGCAAAAATATATAGGGTGTTCCATTTAAAATAAGAAAATTGATATCACTTCCGGCGAAACTGGAATTCCTATGACTACTATCAGTATGTCAAAAAATTCCATTTTTTGTTTAGTTTATCGTCTCCAAAATTCAGGTTAATCGATTAATAAATAAAGATTCTAGAAGGGTGAGCACATGGCGCGGGACATCCGGTATAATGTTTTTAAAGGTTTATATTTTAGAAAGGGCATGATCAAGTGTCCCACCATACAGAGTGTATCAAAAAGTATGATACTTTTATATATTAAAAAAAAAAAAACTAAGAAAGTAAAGATACAGTATGTCCCCAGATTTAGTTCACGAGAGGATTTTTTTTTAATTTTATAAAAAAATGAACGATTTATAAAGACCAAACCTGTACTTAAAATTTCAACATTAATACAGACTGTTCGTAAAATAATTCGAACTGAAGGAGACTTTAAAATAAAAGTCAAAGTCATATGTGACTTTTATTTTAAAGTCTTCTTCGGTTCGATTGTGAAATCGGACCTGATTTAATTATTTTTCTCTTAGCTAAAACACTTTTATAAACTTTTATAGTAGTTGGCTTTGGCTTATTTAATGAAAAAAAAAATAGTACTTGATGAAGAAGACTGTACTAATCTATATTGGCGTTAGATTCAGTGGAAGATTAGCTAAAAGTTTCCTTGAATAGGCAAACCTAATAATTAATTAATATTAAAAAAATCGAATAAAAGTTAAGACAGGGGTTGTCAACGGGGACGATGAACGTCTAGGGATCTTTTAGGGATCCGAAATTATGAATTCTTGTTTAGTGGAGGTTTATCCGAATAGTTTATTTAAAAAACAAGTACATTTACAAATAATATAACTGAACAGAACAAAACAAAAAAGGCGATGGTCGACGAAGTAAGGAAGAAAATAAATTGTGCAAAACTAACAAAACGAGAAATCAAAAACCGTTTAGTTAAAAACTGACGGAAATTAGCTCACAACCAAAAATTTAATCTCTAATTAATTATTAAAGAAAAAAAGGCCATTGTCTGATCGGTTATTAAAAAAAAGAAAAACTAATAGAATAAAGTCAAATTTAATCCAAAGAGGAAACAAAAATTGGGGGTCATTCGACGGGATTAAAACATAAAATAAATTAAACCCATATCGAACGAAAGCAAAAACAAAAGACGACCGACTGACAATTAAAAAATGAAATCATGCCAAATAAAATCAAACGAAAGCAAGAAAGAAAAGATAATAAGTTGATGGTTAAAAAACTATTCAAATGAAATAATAATCATAATAATAGCACATTTATTCATCAATTAGAAATACTTGAAACGTCAAATGGATGATGATTATTAAGAAATAGAATAAAATAAAAATTTCTGCAACTAAAGAATTTTGAGAAAAAATTTAAAAAATCGAATAAAAGAGAAAACAAAGGTCGATCAACTGATTATATTAAAAACTGAATCAAATAAAACCAAGTTAGGTATTAAAAAAAAGAACAAATAAAATAAACGCTTGGTAATGAGAATGAAAATAAAAATTCAGTGTATGAAACTAAGACAATTATTCGAAACAAAAGCATTGACGAAATCTTAACCGAAAATTTGAGCAAAGGGAAGAAAGAAAAGAGAACGAAATTGATAAATCCGATTTTAAATAAAGTCAAATCGAATCAATAAATGAAATAAAGTCAATTACAATCAAAGATTTAAATTTAACAAACTAGTAAAATCTACAGATGCTGTTTTAAAAATATTAATTAAATTTGAAAGGGGGTCGATGGAAATTTTATTTACTTGAGAGGGGGTCGATATATAAAAAAAAACTGAGAATTATTGACTTAAAGTATCTATGACGTAGAGTTTACGTCGTAGACTCAAATTATGTGATAAAAGGGGTCGAAGAGTTTAAAACTATTTTAGTTTTCTTTTTCGATTTTAAGAGCATACTATATTATTTAATGTTGAGTTTTAATTACAACAGGTGCGTGCATTGTAATTCAGACAAAATTATAAAATAATATAGTCAGATGAGCACCCGCCTTCCCTTAAATTTCACAGTTCTTTTCAAAATGCAAATGGGAAATAAATAAATGACGAAATGACGATTTCATTTCGAGTTTACGGTAGCTTTTTGTAAATCCTAACTTAAGAAAATCTTTTCAATCTTAAATTAAAAGAATTTTGAAAAAAAAATACCTTTTCGTCACCCTAAATAAAATTCGTTCAAGAATTGTACTATGATGAATTTGTTCTCATGTCGCTTATACAGTGTGGACACCACTTATGGGCTTAAATTATTTCTGGTTTTTTTTAGAAAATAGCTCGGTGGTATCCACATTGTATTACGTATTTAATTTTATGTGAAAAAATCTTACCTAACGCCAAATCGTTTCAAATTGCAAACTCCACATCCGTTCCAAGTAAAGTTGCATCTACAGGACAAGGGGGGCGAATAAATGCCCTAAAACAAAATAAATAAATAAAATTTGTTACGGGAAATACATTCACATTCATACTTCTAACAGATTTTAGAATTTAATCTGGATAGTTACAGGAAAAAAAAACGAGAAAATTAAACAGTCTCTTTGTTACTAACTCGAGATAAAAAAAAATGTTGTTTATAGAAACGTTATTAAAGCTGAAGAATCAAAAATGAACTGAAAAGAAAATCTATTGAGGAACATTGGGCAAGAAAATTGTTCGGTTGATTTTAGAAAATATCAACTTGATTTCATTGGTGCAAATCTAGTAAATAACTAGGAAAGCGAAAAATGCAAAGCCAAACAATCTCTTTAACTGTCCTATCAAGAGCCAAAAGTATTCCTAAATTTAATATTTTAATAAAATTTTAGAGAACAAAACACAAAATGAATGGGAAAAACAGTCAAAATTAAAAACAATTTTAAATGTGACGAAGAAGGAAATGTATTGCAAAGAAAATCTGTGAACATTTCTTAAGGAATTGGTTTAGTTGATTTAAAAAAATGTCTTGTGATCAACAACAGTTGATTTAATTGTTGAAAATCTATTACATAATTGGAAAAGCGAAAAATGTAAAGCTTAACTGTCTCATTAAGAGCCAAAATTGTTTTCTAAATCGATTTATTAAAATTTTTGAAAATGAAATACAAAATGAACGTTTTTTAATTACAATATTGAATGCTGCCGAAAAAAAATGTACCGCAAAGAAAATTTGAAAATTGTTCCATTAATTTTAAAAAAATGTCTCGTGATCAGCATTTTTTTTAGGTTTGAATTAAAAGGACTTTAAATAAATACTTTTTGGCCACTCTGAAAAACATTCGTCCAAAAATTGTACTATGTACGAATTTATTCGTTTTCCTGTTGCTTATACAATATGAAATAAAATAATTTTTGGCCCTATTTTAGAAAATTATGAAGAAAACTCGGTGAATTTAATTTTATGTGAAGAAAAATTTACCTAATGCCAAATCTTCTGCATCGTAACTGCATATATAGCTGCAGAGAACTGCCGGAATTCATTCCAAATTGTAAATTCCACATCCGCTCCAAGAAAAGTTGCATCAACACGACAAGGGGGCCAAATAAGAAATACCCTGAAACAAAAAAAAAGATATTAGCTGTTTGCTCTAAAGTATAAACTTATAAGGAAAATATTGAAAGACACAAAAGGATACAAAAAATCAGTTAAGGAAAATGCATTGTTAATTGTACGTCACGTGATCACCCAAAACACCAATTAAAACACACAAAAAGAACAGAAAACAACAGAAAAAAAACGAGAAAATCAACCAATTTCTTTCTTAACTCGAGGCAAAAAACGTTATGTTAACAGAATTTTAAAAAATAAAGCCACAAACGAAAGTGGAAAATCATCAAAAATTACAATTTTTCATTTTTCAACTGCAAAGAAAATCTGTGAATGAATATTGATTTTTCGTTTAATAATTTAACACCACTTAAAAGAAAGATAAAAGATAAAACAAAAAATGAATGGGGAAAAAATAAAAAATTACATTTTTTTAATGACAGAATTGAAGGTTGATCAAGAAAAAATGTTTTGCAAAGAAAATCTGTGAATGTTGGTGGAGGAAATTGATTGGTTAATTTAAAAAATAGTGGCACGTGATCAACAACAAATGATTTCATTTGTGCAAATTTACTAAATAACAGAGAAAGCAAGAAACGCAAAGCCCAAACAGTTTCTTTAACTGGCGAATCAAGGGCCAAAATTATTCTTTGAATCGATTTAAGAGAACTTTAGAAAATAAAACAAATTGCAGGGGAAAAAAATTAAATGCAACATTTTTTTATTGCAATATTGAAGACGACGAATTGAAAATGAACTGGGCAATGAAAGTCTATGAACTTTGGGTACAAAAAAAATTAATTTAAAAAATCACGTGATCAACAAATGACTTTTCCTGCAAATTTACTAATACGTAATAGGAAAAAAGAGCAAACGCAAATAATTTCTTTAACTGCCAAGATCAAGATTATTTTTAAAATCGATGCTTTAAATCGATTTCAAAAATCATGGAATTTAATAAGACTGATTTTTTACCATTTCCCTGTCCCTTCGACCTTCGGCCCTACGACGCCATCGTGATAAAACATGTCCGGCCGGTCCAGGCGAAGAATTCAAAAAAAGACGACCGGCGAAGTCGTCACCAAAGTCGTTACTTATCTAAATCGAAAAGTAATTAAATTACAAAGATGAATTTCCCTCAGAAACTACGGAAAATCGCCAAAAATAGCAGAAAATGCGGAGACGAAGTTGCTGTTACACAACGGCGTGGGTCACACGATCAAAAATGGCGGTGCTTCGGAAAAAATCCGCCGACGCAGACGCCATTCCGGCATTGCCCAAATTCGCATCGAAAACGATTTGAAATGCGGAAAATAAGAAAATAGCTGTGCATTTCCTTATCGTTTTCATGCGAAAAGCAAAAATAAAATGCGTTCGGCTTGGATTCGATCACGTAAAAGCGATGTTCAAAAAAATTTCGCCGACAATTCGAATCAAAACCGATGAAATTACGCGCATAAAATATGGGGAAAGCGAAAATAAGATAAAATAAAAGCGGTTTCTTCATTGCTTAAGCAAAAAAGCGTTGAGAGAAGGCATTTATTTTTTGTTTTTGTTTTTTCTTTTTTTCGCCTACAAAAAAAGCAATGAAAAGTAGTTACCTACTGCCAAAAATAATAATAAAAGCACAAGAGCATTCGGCAAGGATGAGAAATAAAGCTTTACGTGCCATTTTTCTGTGGGAAAAGTTCAACGACCCGTCTTCGACGCCAGCCAAACAAGACAACCCCAGTACAGACGAGTCCAAAAAAAAAATGGCGACCGCCGGAATCAAAACACCGACGATCGTTATTAATCGGAACGAAAAACCAAAAATATTATACACCGATTAACTGGCACAAAAAAATGCGGAAAATCGTCACAAATAATTTAAAAATGCGTAGGTAAATCGGGAAACAATGGTCCAGGCATAATTTCCATTATAACCGAATGCATGACGTCATGAACAAGCGGACGTAATCAAAAATGGCCGCGTTTCTAGAAAATTCGACTGAAACCGACGCCATTCTTGCATTGTGCGAATTCGTATTCAAAACGATTTGAAACGCGGAAAATGTGAAAAAGGCGGCGCAGGTTTAATACGGGGAGCGAAAATAAAATGCGTTCGGCGTCGATTCGAGTGCATTAAAAGAAAATTCGACGCAAATTCGAATCAAAACCGTCGAAATTACGTCCATAAAATGTGGGGAAAGCGAAAATAAGATGAGATAAGAGCGGTTTCTTAATTGCTTCTTATGCAGAAAGCCTTAAAAGAATGCATTTTTTTTTGTTCTATGCGATAAAGCAATGTTTTTTGAAATAAAAGCACTATCAAAGGAATGATGATAATAAAAGCACATAAGCATTCAGCGAAGCTAATTATTCTAATTATGTAATAAAGCTTAACCTTTCTCCTGCCGGATTTATTAGACTGCCTTCCTTGGACGCCAACAAAGCAAAACGTCCTCCGTCCGATTCAGATGGACGAATCCGAGATGAAAAAATGGCCACCGCCGAAGTCATAATAACAACGTCGCGTTGGCGGCGGTCGGTCATTACTAATCTGAACCAAAAAATTCCGAATAAAATTATGCCGATTGATTTGCTCAAAAACTGCAGAAAATCGCTAGAAATATTTAAAAAAAATGCAAACGTGTCCATAATATGAGCCAAGACGCTCGGACGAAATTTCGACTACTTGCGCATGATCAAATATGGCGAAGCTTCTGGAAAATTTCGCTTAAGGCAAACGCCCCCTTTTCACCCTACAAATTCGGCGCGCGCGTTTCAAACTTTTGCAAAGCAGAAAATAGGAAAAAAAGCGTTTTGAAACGGGAAGCATTGGAGCGTTGGAGTAATGTTCAAAAAAGTTTCGCCCTAAATGCAAATTCTCAACTGTTTAATGGCGGGCAGAGCGCGTTGAAGGACGCTCGTTTTTTGTTCGTCTACGATCTACGATAAAGCAGCTTCGGCCAAGAAAAAAATAGTACAGCAGCGTCTAATAACTGAGTAATGTAACTTTACCTGCAACTGCAAATAATCCGTCGTGTTCTTGGGGTGAAAACTTGCATCAATTTCCCAAAAACACACAGCGCGAAGAAAGCACGTACACCCCGGCCGGCAGTTTCAAAAAAAAAAATGAAGAACGAAGACAAGTTCTTACGATGTTGCCCGTATCAAGCAGGGTTGTAAACTTAAGAGGCGAAAAAGGAAAAATTGCATTTCTTTTCCCAAATTTGAATGTTCAAGATGCCAGAAAATAATAACTAGTTAAATTAAGAAGGGGGGAAAAAGCTTATAGGACGCGTTTAACATTCAGGCGAATTCTTTTCTAATTCTAACCTCCTTCACTATGGTTGGGAAACGTATTTTATTTGCGTCTCAAAAAATTATCTTACCATCTTTTAATCTGGCTGCAAAAATCTGTAGCACAAATCTTGTTCCTAAATTCGATAATCCAATTAAAAGCACTTTGATTGAGACTTTAAAATAGCTAAAGCGTTCGAGGGTAATTATAATTAAATCGCGGGTTGGTACCTCCACGAACTACTCTAATTTTTTTAGGGAAAACAGAAAAGGGATTTGGGAAAACAGAAAAAGGCAAAATAGATATTAATGAATTATTTTTTTAATCACTTTTTAGTTCGTATGTTCGTTAGGTCATTTTGTCCCCCGTTGATTAGGTTTGTTATATACAGGTGGTTACCAATTGACGGGTCCAACGCAAGCGGTGCGTTTTCCTACAAGGCGCCTTTTAATTCGCATTCTTTTGCGATTGCTTTACTTGAAAATAAAAATGTTGTTTATTTTTTTTTAACTTTAGTAATTAACAGAACAATATCAAAGTACTATTGCACAGGCTGTTATGAATTAATCTGGCAAAATAAAAACCCGGAAGAGAATTGTGGTCTTAAAATTATTATTTTAAATTGCGGCGCATTGAAATTATGAATTGGGCAACCTATTATACCTTTGAAGTACCTAAACACACGAACTGATGAATTTGATTGATGGGTTGCCTACCTACGGGTTCTCACGATTTAAAAGGGTCATCTGTGTATACAATTTGGACAGCTTGCATTGCCTAAGGGCCCAAAATACAGAGCTCGATCCGGCTCTGTGTAAACAACGAGCGCTCATTTTAAATCGTGATGCATTAAAATTCCGAATTAGGCAACCCATTCTACTTTTGAAGTAAACACACGTAATCGTTTCCAATTCGATTGATGGGTTGCCTATATAACTTGTTTCAAACAATAACAACACTGATTTTGAATTTTTGAATTATCTAACCCTGTGAAGATTAAAGTTAAATTTAGGAATAACTTACCTTTGCTTTTTAAATTGGCCGCAATTTCGTTGTCAATTGTTGTTTTCATTGTTAGTTCCATAAATAATTTAGATAATTTATGCAAGCGTAAATAATCAGCCATCCCAGTGATTTGATTTGCTTTTTTTTAAATAAAGACAGAAATAATTTTGAAGACTCCCGCTGGCTGTATCTCGTCGCTCTCTCTGATTGGTTGAAACTGAGCTCCTGGCGGCAATTTTAAAATTTTTGTTAAATTTGAGCTTCACAAAGTATTTATTATTTTGTTAAAATGTTTTCTTTTTTAATTTTTACAGGTTTAATGTTCAATGTAGTTTCTCTTTAAAATATTTGAAAGGGCCCCCTTCTATACTCTGTGGCTCGTTCAGGAAC
This sequence comes from Prosopocoilus inquinatus, assembly GCA_036172665.1. NCBI lineage: Eukaryota > Metazoa > Arthropoda > Insecta > Coleoptera > Lucanidae > Prosopocoilus > Prosopocoilus inquinatus. Next base: position 11,749,808 of record CM069879.1, read on the forward strand.
CGAAAAAAGCGCGCTCTCGGTAATATTCTTTCTCTCTCGTGTAAGTGATTTTGTACATTTTGCTTTTCGTTTTAAACGCCCAAAGTGCTCTCCCGTTACAGTTTTGAACTACTTTGAAATTTCTGCGCTAAAAAAATGAGCTTTGCCATTGGCAGCTGGTCGGAATTGACCAATGAAAATGCTCGATCGACCAATGACGAAGCTCGTTCTTAGCGCCAAAATTTCAAAGTACTCTTCCGAATTAAAAAAAAAAAACAGAGTATAGTAACATGAAAAAAAAATCGTTTGCAAATAACTGCACCATAAAAATAAAAATTGATTATAACCCCTCCTCCTCCCCCCTCCCACCGTCCACGAAAGGTGCTGAATACTTCAGTTTCCCATACTTTTTTAATTTCTTTTTTTTTTAATTGCGTGTCCTTTCCTGCACAGTTTTTTAGTTTTCATTCTCTCATAATTAACTTACCTCATACTATAACTTTCGGTTGTCCCTTAATTAATTTAAAATCCGGTACAATGAATTTAGAAGGCCTACCCTCCTCCCCCTCCGCCCGTCCCCCAATCATCTGCCTTGGTTTCTTGTATTTTGTTTCTTGTATCTTCTTCTGCTCCTCTTGTGCACCCTCAACGTTCACATCCCTTATGCAGCCATTGCAGCCGAGAGAAGATTAATTTTATATGTAAAATTAACCAGATTCAAGCCCCCCCCCCCACCCATTTTCAAACATCGTTTCAAAGTTGCTTATCGTTTCGACTCTTTATTTTTTATACACCCTCATCGACCGCTATTTTTTTAGCTTTTATTGTTGCCCTCAAATATTAGCATGAAATGATTATTTTAAAATATTGACTACTCTCCCCCCTCCCCCCTTCCTTACACCACAGTCAGCACCTTTCCCATTTAATTAGACATACCAAAAATATTTAAAATTATTTATACAGGTATAATTTCATTTATTTATTTTTTGATTAATAGAATTAAAATACTACATGGTTATTTAAAAATATCGACTCCTCCCTCCCCCCCCCCCAGTCAGCACCTTTGCCGTTTAAATAGACTTCATAAAAAGATTTGAAATTATTTTTACAGGGTTAATTAATTTTTATTTTATTTTTTTATTGACCTGTGAACCGCCCCCCCCCCCTCCTTTTCGATATCGTTTTGCCTGTCGATGCTCATGATACTCTTTTTATACGCCCTTATGAACGAACCACTGTTTTCAGCTTTAGTTGCCCTCAATATTAGCAAAAAAAAAATTAAAAAAATTAAAATTCTCCGCAATTATTTAAATGGACTAACTAACCTCCCCCCCTCATCCCCCGTTATTTGGACACTTACCGAAATATATGTTTCGATTTCAAAGCAATTATTGTCAGGGCAGTCAAATATACAAAGAAGACACAAAGAGAAAAAATTTGAAAGAAATAATTCAGAATTTTTCAGTTAACTTTTTCTACTTTTTAAAGACGTGGCATCGTAGGGAGGGGGGATGGGTCAGAATGATTAACGCTTAGAAATTCTGTTCAGAAGTAAAAATACTCATGTAAAAATAAAGGTGATCTAAAATGGCGAACAACAAAAACAATAAACGTTTTATTAACGAAAAATTTATTTAGCAAAAAAAATCAACAATAAATAAGAAATCGGGTCCTACGCTTTGCCACACCATAAAGTCACTCGCGTGTACTTCTGTTTAATTTCTCCTGCAACAAACATACAAATTTAAAACAACTAAAACAACAATTAATTGATTAATTGCAGGACACTTTCGATTGCAATGGACCCCCCGAACATCTCCTGTCGGTAGCTATTTCAGCCCTATTTGGGGCCTCTTCAGCAGGAGATTAGTTCAAGAACTGTAATCGAGCTCAAATTGACCTGTCCCAATCCAACCCAACCCAATTGCAATCAAACTGACCTGCCAGGGTTATTTCAAAATCGAATGAAAATGTGCTAAATTGTTGTGAATAGTTGTCAACAAGTAATTAATTAAGTTCGCGTCGTCATTACCTAGAAAGCTGAGTATCACAGGTAAAAATACAAGTCCGTGCAGCGCCCCAATTATAACCATGCCCAGGTACATTCGAAAGTAAAATATCTTGAAAATCTGCGATTTCGAAAAGGCCAGCACGATGATCCCGCAGAATTTCGTCAAGGTTATCCCGGAGAACACCTGGGGGGGAAGTCATTTTAATAAAAAAAATTGGGGGGGTTGGTTCATTGAGGAGGAGATTACCGAGCTGCCCATGTTCATCAGGGCGTCCGCAGCCCGTTTCTTGGGGGTCACCTCGTTGGACATTTCGAAGGAGTTGACGATGTGCCCACAAAATTCTACGGCGATCCCAACGCACTGCAAAATACAGTTTACTTTAGTCCAAATTATTTTTAAGAAGGACCGACTTACCATGACCAGGTTGACGAGCGACACGGCGTTTAGGTTGATGTCCCAAACGTACATCAACCCGGCCAAGTTCACCACGATCATCAGGACGGTGACCAAGACGACCAAGGCTGCAAATATACTAAACCCACTGATGATGAAGGTCACCAAGGTGATGGCCAATAAGGAATAACCCAGAGATTCCAGCGCGTCGGTCCAAATGGTCAGGTATTGTTCGTAGAAGACGTAGAAGACGCTGAGGTGTATTTGATTTATTAAAAATTTTCAAAATCGAACCTGTATTAGGTAACAAACAACCTGTAAGGGAAAATATCCACTCCTGGCACATCCAAGGTCAAAGTTAAATTATCAGCGATCAATCGGGCATAACGAAGCGCTTCGTAATAGTCCTTGGAGTTGCGCAAGACCGAATGGTAAGACATGACCAAGGAGGTGGTTATGGTGGAGGTGCCTTCGTCATCGATGTAATAATTTATGGCCTTAAATAAAACGGGGGTGAGTTGGGATTTTCTTGGAGGGGGTGAAAACTGCTTACGTCTGCGTAAGCCGCGTGCCCCCCTTTCGCGCAGCTGGGATCCGGATTGTCATTCAAGAAGTAGGGCAGGTATTTGCTGAAGTAGGACTCCCAATCATCCCCCTCAGTCCGCGAGCATCTCCCACAAATGCTCAGATCGGTGATGTGGTGGGGGCAAAACGAGTCATTGCTCAGGAAGTACTTGCAACAAGTAAGGCTCAGGCTCCAATCTCGAAAATCGTCGATCCACGAAGAAGCTTGCCTTGCAATGTAGGTCCTTAAGAGGAGATCAAGTTGGGTTTAGAGACAGTTGCACATAATAGCTGCTTTCCTTTTACAATTTATGTGACCAACTGTAAAAGGACGAGTGAAACATATCTCAGGTAATTAAGGATGAGAGAGAGGGGAGAGGAGGGAGAGAGTAAAATCCTCAGAGCTTTTTTGATTTTTGATCAGATATAAGTAAGAGGAAGGAGTAAGGAAGGGAGTAAGTAAAGGGAAAGCAGCTACTTACGTTTCAGTTTGTTGCGATGCTGTATACAACTGGGTGCTTGTCGAGAAGGGTAAGCACCCCACCCCACCGCAGTATCTGTTTTGCACTGATGTGTTGGTATAGTTCATTTCGCCCCTTGAAACCCAGTAAACTGGAGGCCCAATACCCATCAGTTCTTTCATGTACTGCAATCAAAACCCGTCACTTTTTTTGGGAGAGCAAAAAGTGGGTGAATTCGTACCTCAAAGTATTTTAGCACGTGGCTGTCTTCAGGCATTGAAATCTCTTGGTCCAAGCCTACGTTGAGTGTGGGGATGACGGCGATGCTCAGGCACAGGGCCGCCGAAAACAAAACCAGGACGACGCACCTCACCTCCAGCCTGTTCAAAAAGAAAAAAAAAGAAATTTTCGCACAGTATAAGGTCAAACCCCTGGCCGCCTGATGGCGCACTTTCCACCTTTTGGTTTTGCAAAGGCGCTTCCTTTGCATAGACGGAAAAAGCGGAAACTTACTTTAGGATGAAGGGGGTGTAGATCTCCGCCCAAACCCTGTAGAAGATGCCGAGTCGGTCCTTTGTTTCCGCCTTGTCGGTCTTGAAACAGCAGAGTATGTCCCAACGCTCATCCTAAGAAAAAAAGAAACGCCCGTGAGAAATGTGGACGAGCATCTTTTTTTTTTTTTGGGGGGGGTGGGGGGTGGGGTGAGGTTGCTTACCCTATATCGGCGTTCGTCCAGTGCGAGGAGGGCGACGAACGCGGTGATTTGCAGAAGGAAATTAAAAAGGATGGCTATCGTCGCGTAGAGGGCGAAAGTGTTAACTGCGGGCATGTCTGATAAAGTACCTGGAAAAACGAAACACTGCGTTGAGTTTTTGGGGGGCCAAGGGGGGTGGGTAGGAATTTACCTATTGCAAAACAACAAATCTCTGAGACACTCGTTAGGAGCATGCTTGGTCCGACTTTGGCAAGGGTTTTGCCCACCGCCTTCTCCACGGGTTTATTTCGTGCGCTGAAATCATTGGGGGAAGTACAGTTTTAAAAGACGTTTCGCCCCCCCCCCCCCCCCCCCCAAACATGTGACAGTACAGCTAACCACAGCGCCAAGTAGGCGGACAATCGAATGGAGGGAAAAGAAAGCACGTGCTCCGCTGTTTCCGTTCCAATGTCCGCTTACTCGATTTGGGGGGTCTATACTGTACCAAAGCATTAAATTTAGAGGGCTGTTAAATCATCATTGGGGGAAGTACAGTTTTAAAAGTCGTTTCCCTCGCCAAAACATGTGAGAGTGTAAATAACCACTATGCCGAGTAGGCGGACAATCAAATGGAGGGAAGGAAGGCGCACGCCCCGCCATTTCCGTTCCAATGTTCGCTTACTCGTTACGGGGGTCTATTTTGTATCAAAGCATTAAATTTAGAGGGCTGTTAAATTTTAATGCTGTAATAACAGCCGATCATAAAAGTATATTTTAACTTTCAAAGGGCCCTATTCTGTATCAAAAGCGTTAATTTTAAAGGGCCGTTAAGTTTTGTTGCTGTGGTAACAACCAATCATAAAACATCTAAGGCCCAGTTTTACAATGACGGTTTAACTTTGAGCCGAAGCTTAAATCCTTCACAACAATTGTTAAAATAATCGTTGCTAAGAGTTTAAACCTCAGCTCAAAGTTGAGTTGCAATTGTAAAACTAGGTCTTAGGCTCGATCTTACTACCTCCTGATAAATACAACCGTCGGCTAATATCCTAGGAAACTATTGTCGGCACAATGGTTTCCAAGGATTTTAACCGACGGTTAAAGTTATCAGGAGGTGGTAAGATCGGGCCTTAATCTCAACAGTCTGTTACAGAATATCCCAAAAAACACCTTAAATTTTAACAGTCGGTTAATAAGTTATATAATCCCCCCCCCAGCGTGCGAAACTAAATTTTGATTTTATGGAGGAGACATGTCTTTATTACCTGAATGTACAGGGCGTCCCATTTTCGACGGTATTCTGCAGGCATCTCCATTAATATTTTGGAAATTAAAAAATAAAACTGAGCACGCAATCCTGGGTCAACTTTTTATGCTAATTTGAACAGTTAAATCAGAAATTTGCCATTTCCTTACCGTTTTCGTATTCCTTGAAACTTCAAATGCGAATAACTTTTTAATTTAATTTTTTAAGATATCCAGAAACTGATAACAGACTTTTAACGTAAACGTAGATCATGTTTTCTTAAATTAAACTTTTCCTTCAGGCGAAATTTAGTAGGCCGTGTGTTACGGTGTGAAAACCGCTGTTCAGGAAACAACCTGTATGTGAAATGTGACTCGCGTTTATTCCCGATTGTACAACCGTAATTCTTTGTGTGTTTAAAACCGCTTCCTGTCGCACCTAATTTATCGGATTCTACTGTCTTTTTTTTACCATCGTCTTCGTTTCTGGAATAATTCAATTCGTTAAAAGATCAAATAATCTCACGCTTTGTGTTTTAACTTACAATCAGATGCTTTATTTGCGTTCCTTTCAAAATACTCCAGCCATAAAATAGTGTAAAATTCTCGTTGCTAATTCTTTGTGTGTTTAAAACGCTTTTTGCCGCACCTATTTTACCGGATTCTACTGCGATAAAAACAGTTTTCTTTTTACCATCGTCTTCGTTACTGGAATAATTCAATTCGTTAAAAGATCAAATGATCTCACGCTTTGTGTTTTAACTTACAATCGGACGCTTTCTTTGCGTTCGTTTTAAAATACTCCGGCCATAAAATAGTGTAAAAATCTCGATGCTTCGACCCTCCTTTCGTAGTTTTAAATAAATAATATATTTCAGAGATTCTATTTTTAGATGGGATTGCGTCATCTTTAGTAAATGTTTACAAGCGCATTTCATCTGTTTCGTGAGAGTCGATCGAAATTGTTATTATTAACCATGTGGCCAGATTTTTTCTATTTTTTTTTTTTTTTATTGAACTGGTCTATGTTTTTTGCAAGTTAATGTTTCGACTGAAAAATTAATTTGGTTTCACACTTGACTTTGAACGCCACTGGGTTTTCTTGACGTCATCTGAAATGCGATTGGTTCTTGTTGCTGTCACGACGCTTTCAATTCGTGCAAACCCTTGCTTCGTATAGATTTTTTTTTTAATTTTGCACCCCATCTGGAGACTTTACTTTAGGAGACGAAGAAAAACTTTAAATACAAAAGTTGTAGGGTTTTATGGCTGTTATCTTTCAGAGTTATCACAAGAAACAAAAGCGCATTGCAAGCTAGAAAAAATCACAATTTATTTATATTTTTTTCATGAAATATCATGTATGTCGTTTGTTAAAATATTGATGCTGTTCAAATAGGTCTTCTAAAGTGTGTATTTCTACAAATTACTGGAACCTGCCCCCCAAGAAATTTGAAGTTTCAAACAAATCTTTTAAAAACGAAAAAGTCGCTTGCACTTAAAGTCTCGGTGACGTTAACACAATATTGTTGCGCGCTCAGTTTGTTTTTCCGTTTTCGTTATTAACGAACCCGCCTAGAGAATACCATCGAACACCCTGTACATAACCGCCTACGCCAACAGTACATTAAATAAGCAAACAGACTTACTTTTCGTTTCGTTGAAGAGCCTGGACTATAATGAAAATGTTGTCGACGCCAACGGCCAAAACCAAAAAAGGTATGACCTCTATGGTCAGGAGGGTCGTCGTGAGGCCCGCGTACCCGCACACCCCCAAAGAGCACAGCACCGAGCACAGCACGATGACGATACCACCAACCCCCAGTAAAATTTTACTATCCAACTGAAATATTTAATTTGAAGCAACCATCAAAAGTTGTAAGAGAACCCCAAACCAGCGATACCAGCAGATTACAAGCAGGTTTAGGATGTTCCGTGCGTTGCTATGGTTACGCGGCAGTACGAAAGGGGCCAATGAATACCTACACGATTAGGCTTAGGCAGTATTTACGAGGACCAATCAACAGCGCAACCACGGCAACTCCTAAATCTGATGATTGTAAGAAAGTCGTTAGATCTTCCTCCAACCTAAGCCCTATTGATTGTTCTACTCAACGCGCGGTTTAGATTGAAGGGCGATCCAGATAAGAACCAAACTCACCAGCAAAGTCTTAAATGACCTGAAATGCCCGAGCGCTATCGTAATGTACAAGAACATGACCACGTAGCTGATGACGATGGTGGTCACCTCGGACTCCGAGAGCCTCTCAATCTCGTCCTGCACGGACCGCTCGGCGCTGAAAGCCACGTCCAACATGCTCGATCTATTCGTGACGTCCCACTCCTTCAAGAACTCGATGAACCTGAAACAAATGCGTGCGGCGTCCATACCCAAACAAACCCGGGGGTCCACTCACCTCGCCTCCCATTCTAACGCCGGCTCCAACTCGCTCTCGTTCAGTTTGTTTTCGACCAGGAAGGTTAGACCCACCCCAATGGAGTCCGAGTAATCGAAGGTCGTGGCTCCGGCGTAGCCCAGGCCAGGCTCGATTGGACCCCCGTATGGGGCCAAGCAATTGACGTTGTACGGACTCCTGAAAGCCCACGGAGGAATTATTGTTTTTTCCTTCTGCGTGAGAATGAGAGAGCTACCTCGCACACTTGAGCAGCACGTCCAAGTAATCCTCGGACTCTTCGAATTTGGCGACGTTGTTTTCGAACAGGCCCAAAAGCGATTGGATCGTGCAGGAATCGATGTTCTTCGGGCTGGTGAACGGACTGACCATGGGGGCGTAGCAAACCTGCTCCAGGGCGACGTTGTTGGTTGTTACAAGCTGAAATCGAATGGGTGAATAAGCCATGGTGGGAGGGAAAGGTCGAGCTCTTACTTGTTCTATTTGCTTCTGGAGCTTGAAGACTTCGAGCAGGAAGGTTTTGTTGAAAGCCGGGCCTAAGGTGACGTTTCCCCCGAGCGATTCGTAATGGAACTGAAACAAACTCGTCTAGCCTCGTTTTCCCCGCAGTTTTGGATTTTACTTACGGGGGAAACACCGACGGCCTTGATGAAAATCTGTTCGGTTCTGTAGAAGGGTCTGAAATGGCGGTCGAAGTACTCCTTTTCTAATCTGCTGCGACTTTGGGGGGCGGCCCAGATTTCGACTGGGTTGGTGGTCACGTTCAGCTCGAAGGCTCCGTAGCCAATCGCGGCTACGACCCAGGAAGTGACGAAGAGGGCTATGACGCTGTATTCGGCCATCACTGCAATTACATTTTTTTTTTGTTTTTGATGACGGCAAGGTCTTTTATTTAAACAAAATTATTCCATCGATTCTGATTCGAGAGAACAAGAAATAAAGGCAAGTAGGCCTTTGCAAAACAGGGGGGATTTAGAATTGCTTCCACCCCTTCAAAAAATTCGGGGCGTTTTCTAGTCGGCACTGGATCGTTCGGAACTAGAAAAGCCGCGAAATTTAAACCTTTTAATGCTGTGTCCAAGTAACTTGGCAAGAAAATCGGTGCTCGGTAATGATTTCGTTATTTTAATTATTTCATTGGAGGAGGAACTCGAATTCGTTAAAAAAAATGATATAGACCACGTTGGTTTCTCGAAAAAAAACGACGATTAAGATCGGAATTCCATTTGCGTCCAGAGTTTAAAATTTCGGCACGTCTGGGTCATCGTTCAGTTGTACCCGCTACCCGCTTATCTTATCAAAGTCAGATGGTATCAGCTCTTTAGGTGGTCTTACGTAAAACTACATTTTATTTTACCGATGCCTAATTTCCCGAAGCAGATCTCCAAAATCCCGTGCACCAGGTTCGCGTTGGGCTTCGCCCCCTTCAGCTCGTCTTCCTCCATGCCCTTCTTCAGTTTCTCCGGCTTCGATTTCCTCCGGTATATGAAGTACAGGCAAGCGGAACATGCGAGCGAGATCGCGAACAGAACGATGGCGGTGATGAAGGTGGCCCCGTTCACCGAGGCTATGGTGAAGCCTTCCTCAGTTTCCGGAAACTCTTCGAGGATGCAGCTGTCCGTGCAGTCCATGCAGCTGCACACCTCGCTGTTTTCCTAAAACCAAGCCCTAAAGTCAAAAAGCAGAAGAAGTTGAGGAATTCATTTTACTTACGTCGTAGGCCTCGTTGCACGGGACAGAACTGATGTTCATGACGCCCTCGGCGTTATTAGGTTCGGGCATGTAGTACATCGGGAAGGGCAAGAACGGATTGTCCAGTCCGAAATAATCAAAAAATCTGCGCGACTTTAAAATAATACTCCTAGAAATTAAGGATTGGGCATAATTTACCTTTGGGGTGTGCAGAAAGCTGCCCCGTAGTCTCCACAACCAATGGTGTCCATCACCAAACCCCCTGAGCTTGGCAAGGACACTTGCTTGCAAGAGTCGAACGTGGTGTTCATGAAAAGCTCACTCATTCGTACGTCAACTGATGCTATGTAAGCTAGAAATAAAGACGTTCGATTTTTTTCTACTGGATCCAAGTAAAAATGAAGAAGGGATGAGAAAAAAGTCCAAAAGGATCACCAACAATAGACTTTGGTTCATCATAAAACTAAAAGAAATAACAATGATGATGGGAAGAAGAAAGAAAGAAATGAGAAACGTAAAGTTAAAAAAGGAAACACAAAGAGCGATAGTTTGCTGCTTGGTCCAACAAACTCCAAAAAGTGACCTTCGAAGGCCTACACTTAATTGGGGGGAAAAATGAAGATGCAATAAGAAGGAAGGAATGGGTAAAGATCGACTGTTAACAAATCGTGCGTCCAACAAAGTCCAAAAGGGTCACCACCGACACTTTAATGGTCTTTGGTTTACCACAAAACTAAAAGAAATGACAATGATGATGGGGGGAAGAAAGAAAGAAAGAAATGAGAACCCTAAAGTTAAAAAAGGAAAGACAAAGAATGATAGTTTGCTGCTTGGTCCAACAAACTCCAATAAGTGACCATCGAAGGCCTACACTTAATTGGGGGGATAAATGAAGATGCGATAAGAAGGAAGGAATAGGCAAAGATCGACTGTTAACAAATCGTGCGTCCAACAAAGTCCAAAAGGGTCACCACCGACACTCTAATGGTCTTTGGTTTATCACAAAACTAGAAGAAATGACAATGATGATGAGGGGAAGAAAGAAAGAAATGAGAACCCTAAAGTTAAAAAAGGAAACACAAAGAAAGATAGTTTGCTGCTTGGTCCCACAAACTCCAAAAAGTGACCATCGAAAGCCTACACTTAATTGTAGGGAAAATGAAGATGCGATCAAAAGGAAGGAATGGGTAAAGATCGCCTGTTAACAAATCGTGCGTCCAACAAACTCCAAAAGGGTCACCACCGACACTCCAATACACTTTGACTCATCATAAAACTAAAAGAAATAACAATGATGACGGGGAAGGAAGAAAGAAAGAAATGAGAAACGTAAAGTTAAAAAAAGAAACATAAAGAAGGATAGTTTGCTGCTTGGTCCAATAAACTCCAATAAGTGACCATCGAAGGCCTACACTTAATTGGGGGGAAAAATGAAGATGCGATAAGAAGGAAGGAATGGGTAAAGATCGACTGTTAACAGATCATGCGTCCAACAAAGTCCAAAAGGGTCACCACCGACACTCTAATGGTCTTTGGTTCATTATAAAATTAAAAGAAATAACAATAAAGATGGGGGGAAGAAACAAAGAAAGAAATGAGAAATGTAAGTTAAAAAAGGAAACACAAAGAAGGACAGTTTGCTGCTTGGTCCAACAAACTCCAATAAGTGACCATCGAAGGCCTACACTTAATTGGGGGGATAAATGAAGATGCGATAAGAAGGAAGGAATAGGCAAAGATCGACTGTTAACAAATCGTGCGTCCAACAAAGTCCAAAAGGGTCACCACCGATACTCTAATGGTCTTTGGTTTATCACAAAACTAGAAGAAATGACAATGATGATGAGGGGAAGAAAGAAAGAAATGAGAACCCTAAAGTTAAAAAAGGAAACACAAAGAAAGATAGTTTGCTGCTTGGTCCCACAAACTCCAAAAAGTGACCATCGAAAGCCTACACTTAATTGTAGGGAAAATGAAGATGCGATCAAAAGGAAGGAATGGGTAAAGATCGCCTGTTAACAAATCGTGCGTCCAACAAAGTCCAAAAGAGTCACCACCGACACTCTAATGGTCTTTGGTTTATCACAAAACTAAAAGAAATGACAATGATGATGGGGGGAAGAAAGAAAGAAATGAGAAACATAAAGTTAAAAAAGGAAACACAAAGAAAGATAGTTTGCTGCTTGGTCCAACAAACTCCAAAAAGTGACCATCGAAGGCCTACACTTAATTGGGGGGAAAAATGAAGATGGGATAAGAAGGAAGGAAGGGGTAAAGATCGACTGTTAACAGATCATGCGTCCAACAAAGTCCAAAAGGGTCACCACCGACACTCTAATGGTCTTCGGTTTACCACAAAACTAAAAGAAATGATGATGATGATGGGGGGAAGAAAGAAAGAAAGAAATGAGAACCCTAAAGTTAAAAAAGGAAAGACAAAGAATGATAGTTTGCTGCTTGGTCCAACAAACTCCAATAAGTGACCATCGAAGGCCTACACTTAATTGGGGGGAAAAATGAAGATGGGATAAGAAGGAAAGACGAAATGATATAATACCTTACCTTCTTTAATTTCGCCATCGATTTGTCCGTTTTCTATTATCTCCCGGGGACGTACAAATTCCCCTTGTCTGGGTGAGCAACTGAACATGCAGATGTTCGCGATGACGTTCTTCACGCACGTAGGGCATCTCGAAAACACAGACAACATGTCGATGTTGTCGGACATCGTCAGGGCTTGGTTTGCGTCACAGCACAACGGCGGGTCAGTACCTAAACCAGAGTAATCAATTCTATGGTGGTTTGCTTTTAGGTTTCTGTTTACTGTTGCTGAAGAAGAGAGGGCAGTTGGTTCGTAACGAGGCTAACGCCGCGGCCTTGTTCGGCCCATCTTCCATGGGGTGTGGAATGTAATTAGGGGTGTGGCAGTTTTGGTAAAATCCGTCCTCGTTTAAATTGCAATGGCCGTACATGCTGCAGACTCTTGCTTGCGCGCTTTGGAAAACGAGAACAAAGAAGGCCAGCCTTGTCCATTGCATAATTTTAGCTGTAAACAAAAATTTGGTGTCCTTACATAAGCAAGAAAAGTCAAAAAAATATTCGTTCATAACAATTTGGTATGCATAAAATAAAATCAGTACGACCTTTATTGAACACCCTGTACAACAACTTGGGGTGAAAACGGTCGCAGATGCTATCCAATTCTAATTTGGTATTTTAAGTATTTTTAATTTTTTCGATTCTGTGATGAAAATAAATAAATTGAATTCATTAGTTTTTGGAAGAACGATTGAGTTAATATAACTAGAGAGCGGACGAACTTGACGACTTCTTAGGTTTTCCTCGACGTCATCTGAGCTGTAACGATTGAATTAACTTGCTTTTACAGAATCTTGTTTTGGATTTACTAGTCCGCACTAATTCAAGATCTTATAAGTGACTTACTTAAGACAAGTTGCCTACATTCGACATCAAAAACCCTTAAACAGACCGCTCTTTACTAATAATAGAATGTAGACGCGAAACACGCCGACGTTTTCCACAAAATCCCCGCGTCCTAACTTCGCGCGGCGATTGGCGTTTCGAATTTAAAATTGAAAATCTGAAAGCAAGATGTAACGCAATGATGGAATTGTTTACAGCGCCATCTCTTAATCTCTCAATAAAAATGAAAACTGTTTTATTCAAATGTCGAATACCAAAATATGGCTTGTATTTTTTGCGTCGTATTACATCAAAAATGAAATTACAAAAAAAAATCTAGGAGTCGCAAGAATTATTCAAAGCTCCATCTCCTGGCGAGATAGGAAAAAAGTTTTAATCAAATTCCCTCTAACACCATTTCGTTTTCCTGCTGACGTCCTCAGTGCAAACCTTTACCTTCGCAGTGATTCGTTCGGAAATAAAATGAAAGCCTAACATCGAAATGTCGCGCGCCATCTCTTGACAAAAAATTAAATCCTATTCAAATAGCAGGTTTTCCCGTTTATTTTTACACCAGGCGAAGACGTTTTGTTATGTCATAATTAAATTTGAAATAATTAAAAGCCAAAAAGATGGCGTGACAACTGTTGTTCAAAGCGCCGTCTCTTGACCAAACAGGCAAACAATTTTAATCATCGGATTTTAAATGAAGAAAGTTGAAAAGGATTGTCTTCTTGTCTTGACTTCGCAGTGATTTTAATTTCGGAATTAAATTGAGAATTTAAAATCTAAACTATCTGATGGGATTATTTAGCGCGCCATCTCCTGACAAAAAAAATGACAACTGCTTTATTTTAATTGCAAGTAGCTGGTTTTCGCGTTTATTATCAAAATAAAATAATAATAAATTTATATCAAAGTTAAAATAAATGAAAGACAAGGAGTGGCAGCGATTATCCGTAGCGCCATCTCTTGGTCGAATAGGTAAACAATTTAAATCGCATTTTTAATAATACTTCAGGTTTCAAAAGCTCTGTCGTCTTGTGACGTCGCAGTGATTTTAACCTCGAAATTAAATTAGGAAAAAATCTGAATCAAGACATGACGGAATTATTTAGAGCGCGCGCCATCTCCTAGCAAAAAATGAAAACTATTTTCAGCTGCTTAGCAGATTTTCTCATATGTCTTTTTAAAACCATGTTAGGATATTTTTATGTCGAAGTTAAAATAAAAACAATGAAAGTCAAGGTGCGATAGTGATTGTTCACAGCGCCATCTCTTGACCAAACAGGGAAACAACTTTAATCGAATTTTAAATAATATTTTCAAGGTTCATAAGGTTTGTGGTCTTCTTTTGATTTCGCGGTGATTTTAATTTCGGAAATAAATTGAAAATCTAAAAAAATGTGACGGTATTTTTTATTTAGTGCGCCATCTCCTGACAATGAATGAAAGCTACTTTATTCTAATTTCAAACAGCAGCAGTCGCAATCATTCTCACACCACGTTGTGATATTTTCATATAAAAACTAAATTAAAAAAAAGGAAACGAAAGTCAAAGCGCGATAGCGTCGGCGGTTAATCAAAGCGCCATCTCTTGACCAAATAGGAAAGCAATTTTAATCGAACTTAAATAATAATGATATCTAGTCTTCTCTCTTTAAGAAATGTTTAGGTATTTTTTTATAACTAATTGTTTTCCTTTTTTTAATGATTTGCGGCTTTTCTGAAAACTTCTGCCCCTTGGTAATCGATCCACTCGATCCATTTCTTTTTTTGGAGGGGGGGGAGGGAGATTAAGCCCTCTCGGTATGTGACGACGGAATTTATAACCAGTATGTCAAATCAATTGAAAAATTGAAAGAAATGTTGAAAAGCTTGTAAGGGCCGGCAAGTGATGGTATTTTCGTCAGTACTTCCTGGGAATTCCCCCACGCTTACAAAATAATCTGACAGATCAAAAAGACCCAGCATATTCCTTCAAAGTAAACCGCAAAAAGAATAAGAATGAAATCTTTTTACAGACAAAAATTTAAAAACAAATCAAACCACAGAGAAAAGCGTTTTCAATAAATTTTAAACCGTGGAGGAGACGACTTTCGTTTTTCGAAATTCGTTTCATTCCTCCACGGTGTTAAAAATTAAACGAAAGAAGGAAGCTACTTGTACTATGAAAATTACTTTCATCATTAAATCACTATGAAAAAAATTTAAACAATTAAAACAAAAATATGCAAATGCTTTAATTTATTTTTTTTTATGTAACTATACGCCGAAAGTAGAAATAAAATAATGCGTTGTTATAGCAGCTGAAGATATAAGAGCAATTGAGGAGCAAAAAGCAAAAGAACAAAACGTTGCAACCTCCTCCTTAAGCACAAAATATTGTTTATTAATTAAATTAATAATTTAAATTTGGAGCTAAGTACTTAATTTTGGTGATTGTATTAAAACCATTAATGCATTCCTCCTACGCTGATTTTTGCAATCTTTTAGGCAAAAAAACTTTTTTCTTCTTCTTCTTGATTGATAAAACAAATTACAACACAGTTTTCCTCTTGATAAATAAATCTGCAGCTTAAGTCCAAAACAGTGATATCTAATAATTGTAAGTAGGTAAATATTTGTTTAGTAATTTAGGTTTTCTTTCAGAACGCTTTCTAACATTTCAAAACGTTTTTTATTTACTTTGTAACATTTCAACATTTGTTATGCGTCCTTTTTGCGGTTCGTTTTAAGAACAATGATTTTAAAGAGAGAAGAACAAACCTCCTGCAATTACAGCTAGGTAACAAAGATTAAGTCGCTGATAAAATTTTATAAGCAATTTGAAAAACAGATTGTTTACTTTAGATCCTCATCAGTTTAATCGACGAGACATTTATGAATCATTTTTAAAGACATGTAATTGTACTGATCTTATTTTAATACACCCGAAGAGCTTTGCAAATTTCCGATTCTTTTTTTTTGTTTATTTTGAAGTAAGTTGCGAAGCTTCAGAAACAATTTGATTTGCAGCATCAAAATTTCTTCTTTCCTTTTATCTATATGTGCACACATTTTTCCAGACTCCTTTTTATTGACTCACGTTCTTTTAACTCTTTTTAGATAGGTAAGAAAAATGATTCACCCCGTCACATTTAAGTTTGATTTAAAACAAAAAATCGAACCGTTTATACTTACTATTCATCGTTCAAAATGCAGCAGACCATGTCACCACCGCACTCACTGAACTGATGAAATAAAAAATTAACAAAAATCGGGATGTGTAAGTGCAGTTGTTATCAGCAATTGAAAAATAAATGATTACACAAGATACAGACAGTGCCGCAATCGTTCTGATTGGCTCCAAACTTTAATAGTAACAGCAGATTTGATAAGAATAGGACCAGTAAGACTATTCTGTGCAGGTGTTTCAGATAATTCGAGTACGAAGAAAAAGACAGAAGAAAAAAATGTAGAAACATTTAAGTAGGTCTCATGAGGTATCATTCGATCACTCACCGATAGACAGATGTGAAGTCCAATCGAAAACAAATTCTGCATAATTGAGACTTTCAACTTAAAAATAATGCAAATATGGTGTTGTTTTAATAAATTGAAGAAGAAAAATCAGCTGCATTTCTTACAAATTATTCTTAATCAAAGCCGAAAGCAAATTTGAATTTATTTTAAGAATAAAAACTCGAATGAAATAAATTGAACAAAATTGTTTATTGCGAAATTTCCACAATTCATCAGAACACCTGTTCAATCAGACGTAAACAAACACACGTACAAAGTGACACCTGCAAACGTTTGATAAGTGTTTTTATCACATCAATCAAGTGTGTAACACTTCAACCAAGACTTCTCTGTGCTAGGAAAAAATGCCTTACGGTCTACAAGCTGACGTATCCACGCTGCAGTTTATTCTCAATCACTTACTTACTTCCAAAATTAGATTCGGATCAAGCGAGTCATTAAAACCACTCTTCCAGGACACGCCTGCAAGATTTTAGTTTAAAGGATTTAAATATTATAACACATTAAATTATAGTCGAAACACTTTCTTTTTTTATTTAAATTATTGTTGCCGTTAGGAGCAAGATTTTAGATTTTATTCTTAAACATTACAAATTATAACACATCAAACTGTGGTCGAGACACTTTCTTTCATTTAAACCACCATTGTTCTTAGAACCTCTAAGCACAGGTATCAAGAGACTCGTCTTCCCAACCGTAACCAACTTCGGCTTGGAATCCATCAACTGCGAAATAAAACTAATGTCCGGGGCACAAGAGTCGGGGTTGTAAATGTCCAGCTCGTTCTTCAGCAACGAAATCAGCCGGCTGGTTTCCAACTTGACATCGAATTTAGACTTGGCGAACGAACGCTTAAACCGCATGCAAAACTGGGGCTTTTCCTCCCCGCTCGTCTGAGATTGCTCATCTTCCTCGACGGACGCCTCGCATTCAAACGAATTCGCAGCGATCCCAGTGCCCTGAAAGTAATCGACGAAGACCGTTTGGATCATGCATTTTAGGTTATTACTGCAGGGGCAAGCGAGCTTGCGCCTCGTCTTCAACAGCTGAGACTTTATATTGAACCAGTTGGCAGAAAACAGCAGGGGCTTCTCATCACTCTCTGCAAATTCCTTTTTTTTTATAACCATGCCTAAAACACCCGCGAGCACTTTATTATTTACCGGAAAGAGCGATGGGCGGTGGCCTCCTCCAAATCGGACATAATACAGGTCCGAAGGTCTTGCTGAAGCTTCTGTGAATCTGTTCGGCGTTGATGCACGAGTGTCTGCATACAATCGAGTACGTTTGCTGCACACGGAAAGCTATAGTTATGACTTAATTAATTAATTAATTGATTGATCCTTACCAGGATTGCATATAGAAACTCGACATCAAATTTTTCTTCGGCGCAGCGCAAAAAAAACTCCAAGTGTGGCAGGAAGACCTCGTGTATGGCATCGATCCCGAGCGCATTGATTATTGAAATGATGGGCAGGACGAAGGAGCTTTCGATTCCGGAAATCTTCTGCCCCAACTTGATCAAAACCAACTCCCGAATGGGGATTCGCTCACATAAAATCGCCAGCAAATGGCACATGGGTTTCAGGACTTCGAAAGTCGTCACCGACCTTAATAACCGTTGCAAGATGAGCCTCACCAGCAGTTTTAACTGCAACAAACGCATTAAAATTTTTTTTGCACGTGGTTAATTCACACCCACCTGCTTCTCTGAGACGGTTAAAGGGGCGACGTGACTCTGCTCCAACGCGTTTATTAAATTCAAAGCCCGCAACGTCAGCGAATCGTACGTAATGTCCTTGCTGAGCAAGAAATAACCGAAATGGTAGAACCACTCGACCACAGGCCCAATCAAGTTATTTTCACTGATGTCTTTCAAGGCAAACTTCCTCACATCAGAGTCTTCGGAAACAACGGCCAGGCACATAGTTTCGAAATAATTCTTCAACGTCTTGCCGACTTCTTTACCATCGGGCAACCACTTTCTGGTCATTGTGACCTCCCCCGGTTGTACATATGAACTCTCTTGCTCGGCCAATTCAACCAAATTCACAATCGGATCCTGCTTGCGTACACGAAATCACTCTACGCTATCTGAATAAATAAAGTACCCAACTTACATCCAAATAAAATAAATTCTGTTCCCCAAATGGCACCCAGTTAGGAGTGGACGTTGCCCCGAAAACTTTATCGATGCTCAGATCATCGAAAGTTGCGTCTATGTCGCTTGAGAGTATGTGGTTCCTTCCTGAGAGCCTCGCTTTAATAAGCGCATCCTACAACCAACCCCCTTGTTTATCAATGCTTGCAATATTTAAATTAATCGATACACACGTGAACGATGTAACGCAGTTTGTAGCTTAAATCCTCGGCCAGTCCGTAACACACTTCATCCGAGAGATGCTCGAACATGGACTGTTCGGAATAAACCAGGATGGAATCGGGGCCGATCCCCGCGTACTTCCTCAAGTTACCATCCTAAAACCACCCCCGTCATTTACCTCGTTAGTCCACGTGTTAATGCGCGCCTTACTTTATTCGGTGAGCCCTTTTCGTTGCTTAGCTGATCGACTTTGTCCGGGCCACTCGACTTGCGTTTCTCGCGGTCTTTGGAGGTCTTCTTCGATTTTGAGTTGGCCGAGGTGGCGGACGTGCTTTTTCCCGAAGAGGACGACGTCTTCATGGCTCTTGTAAAGCAAAATAGAACTTTTTGGTGAACATAACCTCACTTTTACTGAACGAGCGTGGTTTTAATGCAAATTCTGTCTTTAGGGGGCCCTACAAAGTAAATTCAGTGGAATTCGATGAAAGTAATGCGAACTGAAGGCTATTTCGTTGAAAATAACCTAAAATTAGATTTATTTGGCAACAACCAGTGCTGCCAACTGAAAATATATCTTGTAAGAATTCCCTAGATTTTATTTATTTTAATTGCTCTCGCTAGGCGGTCTTGTTGATTTCGATCTTTTTATGATGGTAAGTTATTATGTTAATAAACAATAATTATAGTATTTTATTATTGACTTAGTTTTAAACTGATGTTTTTAAACTGTTTAAACAGAGCAGCCCTGACCGAGTCAGGTTTACACTATAAAAGCTTAAAACACAAGAATTTATTTACCTTGCGCATGAAGTTTTTAAAATTCGCAGAAAGAACAGTTTTAGTGTCCAATTAGAATTTGAAAATTGACGTAAGTGTAATTACACAATCGACCATGATTTTGAATTATGGAGTTAAAGACTTGTGTGAAGCTGGCTTTCGATTATCCAATAGCTTGACGAGTTTTTGGCGGGAAATTTGAAATGTTCTTGTGCGTTGAAAACGTTAATCATGAAGCCATTTAATTTTCTCATAAGCATTTTTATAAAAAATTTAGACTTTGTTTTTGCTTCCCACTGTTTCCTATTTTCAAATAAAAGTGATGTGATGATAGAATGCTTGAAGTCGACTCTTCTCCAATGAAAATGTAAGCAAATGGCTTTTAAACTCCAACCGAACGAAGCCATCAATCGATATTGAAACGTTGCGTGCTTTTCCAATAATAATTCCATCCGGTTAGAGTTTGAAAACAATTTTTTTAATGATTATTAAATAAACACTGACTGCAGATGTACATATACAAAAAAATTTATTCAAAATATTCTAACAGTTTCGCTCTATGATACAAATATACATTATTCAACACTATACATAAATTATTTACAAATTCCTCTGTACAAAACAAGAAAAAAAAACATACAGCTAGGAGAGAAACTAAGAAGAAGTCATAAATACACACAATTAAAAAAAAAAAACAAAGTGTAATTAATATAAAAGGCACGTGTCTTAATAAGAATCAAAAGTGAAATTAACCGTCGAGACTTTTTTTTTAGGTTTTGAGCTTAATACTGGACTTACACTTAAACACTAAGTCGAACATAGAATAATTTTTTGTTTTTGTTTTTGTTTTTTTTTTTTGGAATTTTGTCACGTAATTATAAAAATATAAGTTTTATAAATTCGTTCCCTAGATTAGTTAATTTACAATTGGTCTAAGAAGTTTTTTGGGATCCTCAAACTCTTCAGCCGGTTGTTTTTCGTCCCAAGAAAAATCTAGAACAGACAAGAAAATTAATTAAAGTGCAAGTGACTCGCCTAAGGTGCAAACCTTATCATCCAGCACTTCCAGCGAGAGGATCATGCCAGGCCCAACGATTTGCCCTAAATAATCATTTGTAGTGACGTTATACACGTAGACGTTCCCATTGTAACAACCAGCGAACAACAAATTGCCGACAATTTTCAAACAAGCAACGCCTTTCGAGTTCGAAGCTTCATGTGTGAGTACCATTTGCCCATCCTGATAATTAAAAAAATAATCAATTCAAATCACAAAGATGTGACGCATCAAACCTGGAAGGTATACACTAAAATATCATGGTGACTAGTCCCGCAGTAAACGAAGTTATTGTTGAGTACGATCGTGTATACTGTCGGATAAAACGAGCTCTCCATGGTCCTCATGAGAAGTCCCGTCATGGCATCGCGTACTGAAACCAACTCATTCCTTGTGGCTAGCAAAAGGACACGCCTTGCACCCTCCTGCGTGGCTTTAATAGCCAAAACGCTGGTGTCGTAAATCTTAATGCTCTCATCAACTTTTTCTTTCTAAAAAACAAAAAAACGATTTACTTCGGTAAGGGGGCAATACGTTTAAAGCAGTTTAAACCAACCTTCAGATCGTATCTGACCAGCTGACCCTTGTGGGTTCCCACGAATAAGTAATCCCAAGACAGCTCCATGCATTGGACCCCCTCGTCTAATTTAATCGTATTTGCAATGTGCTTGGTCTCGAAGTCGAAGGCCGAAATTTTCCCGTTCAGTGAACCCACGTAGACGGTTGATTTGTCTTCGCATTTGCTGACGCAGATGGAAGTGAGTGGCTTCTTCGAGAGATGCATGGCATGTAAGACCTCGCCATTCTCGATGTTGTAGTAATATAACTTGCCTGTCTCCGAACCCCCTAGCATCACGGAATTGATCACCTGTAAATACACCCCCCAGTGATTTCAAAGCGACACCAAAAACTATTGTAATCAATAATTACGAAGAAAAGATCTCTACTGCAATTAATTAAGATTTTCTTTGCAAATTATTGAGTCTACTTACTGCAAGCAACCTAAACAATCTGAAATGATTTCTCACCTTCAATATAAGCAGGGCAGAATTAAACGTGTTGAACTCAATTTCTGGATCTTGATCATCATCTGGGACTGGATCAGAAGCGGCTGCGAACTCGGATGTTTCCGGTACTGAATCGACGACCTGCTTCAACTCATCCAACATTTGCAACGATATCGGAGACATATCCAAATTGGTTTTATCCGGCGGATCTCTTTCACTTTTCACAAGAGATTCACTGGTCGCGTCGACTGGGTTAGCCGCAGCACTTAAATCATCCGCGCTCACACCAGCCGGGTCACTTACAATTATCGGCTCGGGCTTAACGTCCAGTTCCGAATGAATCGTCTCCTTCAGTTGGTTTAACTCTTGCAGATTGTACCGACGAAGAGAGACATTGCACAAGAAAAACCGCTCGTCGTACTCGGGCTTTCGCACTTCGTTGTTCGAATCTTCCACGACGTTGTTCTGTTTGCTTCGCCGCTCAGATTTACGTTTGCTTTTCCTTTCCGAACTGCGGGGGACTTTCCCCAGCTCCTTGGTGTACGTGCTCATCATTAAATTGACGTTATCGACGAGCTCCTTGGCTTCGGAGTTGGCCTTCTTCGAACGATCGCGAAAGCGTTTGAGGGGCAGTTTTATTTTCAGAATCTGTTTCTGCTCTTCGGGCTCGCTTTGATCCCCCGCTGGATCTTCCACGACAATATCCGGGGGCGTCCCTTCCTTGACTAAGCCGCTTTCTGAGATTTCTTCATTTATAATATCGGGAAGGACAACTTCGTTTATCACAGTACCATCAACGCCGCTGCTTTTTTCCTCTGCTTTTATTTTCACGCTCTTGTCTTTCGCTTTGTTATAATCTCTGCCCCTTCGCGGCTTCTGTTTGGCAACGACGGTGGTTTCCTCCTCATTCCCATTCCCATTCCCATTCCTGTATGAGGGCGAGGCTTTTAGATTCTTGAGCGAAATCTTGATGTTTAAAGACCCTCTAGTTTCGGCTGCGCTCTTCTCTTCCTCGATTCTCCTTTTCCTCCTGCTGTCTTTTTTATTTATTGTGTTTATGTTTTCTAAGGGTGCAGCAGCATCGACTTCGTCCACGGCGGGGGGCTCAGCCGCAGCACTCTCGGCCTTGTCTGAATGTCTCAGCCTCTTGGAGCTTTTATTTTCTTCGTTGCTCGCATCTGCCTTGCGCTTTCTTGATCTGGGGGCGCTTCTCCCCTCGCTCTCTTTCGTGATTGGTTTAACGTCTTCTAATTGGACGCGCAAGTCCTTCTCCTCTGGTTCGGCTTTGACGGCGTCGACTACCGGCGTGGTGCTTTCGGCTCTCAAGTTTTCAGTTTCATCATCCGATTCCAGCATGAGCTCGTACAAGCTCTGCTGCAGCTTCATTAGGTGCTCGATTTGTGCCCCGATGTCCTTAAACTTTCTCACGGCGTACTTGCGCAACATCATTTTCCCCGTGATTCCCTCGGTGTTCAAATTTATATCGACCGCTTCATTGCTAAGCGATGCCTTAAGCGGATCGGTTTGGATTTCCATCGATTTAAAACTGGGCGTGGCTTGTATCTCTCTGGAATGGGTTCTCGTGACTTCGGATTGGGTGCTCGAGTTTTTGCTTTTGGTTTTCTCGGCTTTCCCCCCTCCTTTCTTGGGATCGCCGAAATCAGTCTGGACCGACTTAGCCTCCTTTGGTTTGGCTTTCTTGCTCTGAGTTGCCTCGGCTAAATCCGTTTGGGTGCTGAGCGTGTACGTCTTGACTTTCTTCGTCTCCTCGAAATCCGTTTGGGTACTCAAGGTGTAAGTTTTCAGTTTCTTACTTGGAGGCGGCTCAAGGGAATCTGTTTGGGTACTCACGAAAATCATCACCTTTTCACTCGGCTGTTGCTCCTCAGAGTCAGGCTCCGTCTGCGTGCTTGTAACTTTCGTTTTCTTAGCATCTGTTTGCGTACTTCCTATTCTTGCGACGACTTCTCGCTTCCCCCCTTTCTTGGCTTGCTCAGTAAAATCAGTCTGCGTGCTCGCCGCAAACATGGTTTTTAAAACTTTCAAATTCATCGTCTCCTTTTTCTCAGCGGGCGTTTTAATTTTCTTGTGCGAGCTCCCCCCATCTTGAGTTTCCTTCGGTTTACTCTTGCTGCTCTTGTGAGATTCTTGATGGTGGCCTTTCGACTTCGAACCTGATCGATGGTGCTGCTTTTCCTTCGAGTTCGACCTCGATCTATCCTTGCTTGACTCTCTGTTTTTGGATTTAGCTGCGTCCGCTTCTTTTTCAACTAGTTCGGGTTTGATGTCTTTTGGTTTCGAGTTCGAGGAAGTCGTCTCCATCTCGAGATTACCACTAAGTTCTCTTTTCAATTCGACACTCTCAATCGGAACTTTAACATCGACGTTCTTCACATCAACCTCTTCGCTTACTTTATTCGGTTCAGGAACGCTTTCTTCTTTCACTTCCGTTTTGAGCTGCTTTTCTTCTTGAACTGCGCAGGTCACTGTTTCTTGGTCTTCTGACTTCGCCCTCGCAAGGATAGTTTCAACCGAATTTCCACTTTCTGCGACGTTTTGATTTTGTGTTTCTTTAGCTGCTGCTTCGTTAACTTGCGTCGCCGTATCCGCCTCCAGGCTACTTTTATCATTGAGAAAATCCAATTTGTCGACGCTTTGCTGATTCTTAGTAGCTTTGTCTGTTGTGGCCATGCCCATCAAGCTTCTATTAAATTCTTCCATTTGTTCCAGTATACTTTTGGTTATGTCGTCTGATTCGCTCATGATATCATCGATTGATTGTTCTGGGACGCTCGGGTTATCTTGAACAATCGGGTGTGAGGAGACACTGCTCGGAACGTTCGGGATCATTTTTTTCTCCCCTGGGGACTTCCAGCGTTTCTGAGGCCCCTCTGCGTGTGAGTGCATGATCGATTCGGGTATCGCAGACAAGCTCACGTCTGCTTTTTTGCTTTCAATACTAGGAGGACCTTCACCCAAAATATTCTCGCTACAATTCGATGGTGGCACCTCCGACAAAGGGTCACTGGGAAAAACCAACTCGGTCTCCTCCATGACTAACTCCGATGACGGTTTTGTTTCTGGTGGTGCAGTTTTTGGCAGTTCAGGATCTAAATCCAAATCCAGTCCTTCAGTTTTCGGGCTTGGAAACCCGGCAAACAAATCGGGCAAAGTTGGGGGGGCCTGAAGTTCACTTTCACCCCCTGTTTCATTTATGTCTTGGAATTCCTTCGCTTTGTTTACAGGCATGTCTTGCGTAGGTGATTTTTTCGAACGTTTCAGGTCGGTGGTTTCGTCTACCAGGCTTAAAAGTTCGGGGCGAATTGAATCCGCAGTTTCATCGCTCAACAGATCTAAAAATTCAGGGCGAACTGACTCGGGCTTGTCCGCAGTTTCGTCGGTCATCAAACTTAGAAATTCAGGGCGAATTGAATCGGACTTGTCCGTGGTATCCTGCGTGCTGCCAATTTGGGCTGAGCTGGGGGAAGTTAGTTTCAAGTCAGGCTTCAAATTTTTTTGTTCTACTTTGGCAGTGCTTTGCTCTAAACTATCTTCTGGTAATTTCGAACGTACTGACGTGGACGATGAGGAACGCAGCTGAAGGTCGCCATCTCTCCCTAATTTACAAGTTGGGACTGGAGGTATTAGATCACTTGAAATTGGTTGTTTCGCACTGGCCAAGATGTTTTGACTCTGTACAACAGGCGCTGCTTCGATAGGCGGAGATTGTGTTATAAGGTCAGTGCGTACTTTGATTTGCGGCAGCTTCAAACTACCGTCAGTCGACTCGAATAAAGCGTTTCTAGCTTCGAGTTGCTTCGGTGCCGAAAAGCACGTCAAATAAGACTTGTGCACGTCTAAATTCTTTATGCAAAAATCGATGTCCGTCGTGAAATCGTCAGATTCCGTTTCCTCCTCCTCCATCTTCACCTCGTTGGGATTCATTTCGGGGAACGGCACCGGTTTAGGAGAGCCGAACGAAGTCGACGCTGCGGCTTCCTCCTCAAGCTGGTTGTAGGCGAACTCCGGGGGAGAAAGCGGCTTATTTAAGTAGTCGTAATCAATTCCTTGGAAAGCAAAATTATCGCTTTGATTAAAACCCTGATCGTCCATGGCGTTTTCAAAATTCACGCTCAGGATCGCTTCTGCCTGCTTAAAACAAACCTCGGGGTCCACCAGACTGGTTGTTGTTGTTGTATGCTCGGCCCGATCTTCCAGTTCGATGTGTAAAGTCCGCGAAAGATCCGCTATTACTTCCTTGGGTAGGTCTTCGATTTTAATGCCGATGTCAGGGATGATTGCGTTGATGACTTCGCCGTCGTTACTATCTTGAGTCTGGCGCTTGCTCATGTCACGCAGGGCCCTGGATAATTCGAGACGCTTCTGCTTCTGCACTTGGTGGATTGCGATGTCGTAGCCGTCGGTGCTCTGGTTTACCAAGTTGATTTTTTTCGAGTGGCTCAAATTCGAAATGTGCTGGACTATTTGGGCGTATATTTCCTGCACGTTTATGCTCTCGGAAGGCTTGGTCATCGCTTTCTGCTTGCTCGACTGCTGCGAGCCGGTGCTCTTCTTGGGCTGTTCTTGGGGGGGATTGCGGATTGAAGTCGCCGTGGCTGCACACTCCTTGCTTGATTTATCGCTGCTTTCCACCGCCACTTTATCGTTCTTTGCATTGTCACTAGCACTAGACTGTTCACTGGTTTTGTTTATGTCAGCGTCAGTAGCACTGCAAGTATCACTATCTATGTTCAACTGCCGTTTAATAAGATCGCTTGCGTGTTGAATGTTGCGTTGCGTGTATTCTTCAGTGCCGGGCAAGGGAGACGGCGGTTTTGGTGGGGGGCTAATCTTGCGATGAGACGGCGGACCGAAGGATTTGTAGCCGTAAAAACCTCGGTTGTCATGATGCATTTGGTAATTTGGATTGTACCCTGGATGTGCATTGTGCATTCCAGGGTCTAACCTAATAAAATGCAATTATAATCGGATTAGCAAAATGGGAAATGTGGGGGAGGGGGAGGGCGTCTAAATTAAATTAAATTAAATTCAGTTAGTGCTTTTAATAAAAAAAAGAAATTATACATACATAGGCATCCTGCCGTAACTTCTTCCTCTCCAACCCCATTTATTTCTGTTTCTTCCTCTGCTCCGACTGCTGCGTCGGCCGTTCCAGTTGTTGTAATTCATTTCCTTCAAGAGTTATGCCCGCCTATAAATAATCTAGCACAACTTCATTCATTCATTCATAAAAAATCAATATTTCAAATTCATAACTGCAGGAGTGCACCATAACAAATAAAACGTCGGGATTCGTTTGCGTGCCGATTTTACCTCCTGATGTTTCTCCGGGGGGTGCGACGAAATGTCCAGCGGGTTTATTTCGGTGTGTGTGAATGCTCAACGAACGTCAGATATTTAGGTTATAGCAGGTTATTCCGGGGAACTTCATTTCCTGCCCTACTTACTCCTCTTTATCGCGTAATTCCAGTCGAAGTCATTCCGTGGGGTGAAACTCGAGCGCTTGCAATAACATCCAACCTTTAATCGCGTCGAACCAACATCAAAACTGACGTTGCCTTCACGTCCGCCATTGCGATTTTTAGGGAACGGGAATGTCGGGAACGTGTGCGCCGTGCGCCGTGTACGTTTCCCCTCGGGCAGCGCGTTATTCATATGAGTTTAAATAACATTTCCACATAAAAATTCCACCGGTTTTGATTTTCTTAAACTTTAAATAGTTTACCTGTGGCGGCTTCTCTTGCACGATTTATCTCGAGATGAGAATTCAAAATACAAAGGCGACGGGGCCACCTACTACGCTACGCAGCGCGTCCGAGACAAAAAAAAAACTTAAATCTTGTAATGTTTGCGTAGAAGCAAAAAAAATCAGGTTTTTATATGCCCAACAATTATTATTACAACAAGAATCGCATAAATGCCGCATACATAACTAAAAAAAAGTTTATGAAATCATGAATTGAATGGCAAATGACAACCAGAGGGTGTTGCCAACTTAAATATTTTTATAATCTGAAACTTGCTCAAATGTAACTAACTAACAAATAATAATCAATAAACCTATCAGACAAAAATAGCATTTCATTTTATTACCTATTTCGTTATAAAGTCATCAGTGTATCCATTGCTAGAGGTGGAGCATACAATTTACTGTACAGTTTAGAATTTTAAAAATAATTTGGGAGAGTCCTGTTGGGTTACGTTCACAAACTTTCTGGGGTAATATTGCTATCCCTCCCGCATACATAAGCATTCATATTTGGCTTTCCCTCTCAGATTCATGCAAAAGTAAAGCGATACTTCACGACACCACTTACAGGGCTGCGTTCCCAATTATCGTCTGAGTATTCTTTATACATCCAAATGTGTTCACAAAAGTTGTTTCCTGTTACGCAATTTGTGCACCCACACGAGTCCAAAAGCGCAAAAGAGCGCGAAGCGCACGTTTCAGTTAGACAACTTTCCATAAGTTTATACATGAAGGTCACGCGTTTAAAACTCAAGTGTGTTTGAAACGCAAAATTCAGAGATAACGGGAAAACACCTAAATCTAATAGCGTTTTGGACCAGCTGCACTAGTGCACACTGTATGTATTTTCATCTCAGTTCAGTCACAGATAAACAGATAGATGCGAAGGCTGCGGGCCTTCGGCCATTGTTTAGTTGGTTGATAAATTTTGAAAAACGTGGTATTTGATCGGGTTTTTAGGACAAACAAATTGATTTTAAATCATTGTTTTTCGGTTTTAAAACCGAAACTGGTCAGCTGTATGATTTAAAATCAATTTGTTTGTCCTAAAAACCCGATCAAATACCACGTTTTTCAAAATTTAACAAACAGGACGCCAATTTCATTTATTGGTTGATAAAGTGCGAACTTTATAAAATACGGCGTATGTAGCTTTAATACATTAATGCACCTTCCATTAATTTGCTATTTTGATCAAAAATACCGTGAAATCATTTGTTTAACAGTGCACTGTGTTTCGTAATCTCACGCTACTGATTAATATATCACCTCAACAATGGGGGGAATGCCAGCCTTCGCATGTGTGTAGTAAGCTGTGGTTCAGTTTTATGTAATAATATGAGACAGATATATTCTGAATGTGCTCCGGTGCACCAAATCGAGAGCACTATCAATTAAACTCAAGTGTCCTGTCGGTTCACAATAAACGTCCCGACCAAAGATTCCACACGAAAACGTTCCATTCATCGCAGAAATAGAACGAGAAGTGTCCAAGACTAGCGCATTAGATTCTGGATTTGTGCCCACCCATTTAAGTATTCGAAAATCTGCATTATATTTTGTACAGCTGAGTGATATCTGAAATGATTTCAATTCACGTGACTTCGCCGTGAACGCATGATCATCTACCAAGACGAGCAAATCAAAATCAATTACAGCAGAATGAAAGTCAATGACAAATATACGCTGATCTGAAACAGCAACCTCATTTTTCTCAGCATTGTCACTTCTGAGAAGGCAAAACCTAATTCAAATTGGTCGTGTCAGCCATGCGGGTTGAATTCATTTTTGATGTCATTGTATCTGACTCGGACACACACACAGATATTGGGCATTTTAGCTTCAAGATATGGCTTGTCTTCTGTGCTCACGAATTTACCTACATTTTCTAAAATTGTATTTGCATTTTAGACTTTCAGACTTTAAAATCTTGTCTCATTTATTGAAAACGCATTATTATTCTCTGATACGAATAATTAGAGTCGACACGCTTTGGCTTCATTAACTTAATTAAAAAATTATTACCTCCAAACTGGTAAAAGATAGAAAATTGTAGTTTTCGCCATTAAATTGTCTTACAGAGGGGAATCAACGTCGAAAAGGGCAAGTTAATATTCTAAGCCGTTCTCGACTTATATTTCTTTTTAGGCGGAGTTTCAATCTCGCCAGCTTTTCATTTTTTCTGGAAAACTTCAGGATAGTCTTACGTCTTTCGATGAGGGTAATTGAATAGTGAAAACGGCATCATTCTGTTTCACTTGGTTCATGAGATATCGTGATCTTTCGGTTGCAATTTGGTGGATGCGCCGGGAAAAATATTAATAATTCCAGAATAAAAAGAGATGGAAAGTTGCGGCTTTCGCCATTAGGTTTGCCTTATCAAGCTGAGTCGACGCTGAAGATTTCAAGTCAATACCTCAAGCCGTTCACGACTTATTGAATTTTTTAACAAACGATCGATAGTTTTCAAAATTTTTTCCTCGAAAACGGAGTGAGCTAGAGGCCTGCTGTTTATGCCATTCGATCGCTCCAGTCAAGCTCTATCAGGGTGATTTTTTTCGCGGCAATCTATTTTCCGTCTAAAACCACAGATTTTCATGGACTATAGGCTTACTACTTTTTCGCCCAAAAAATATTTTCTTCTTCTAAAATCGCGAAAAAATTCACCTACATAGAGCTCGACGAGGCGCATTCAAAACTGGGCTCCGTTCCTCTGTAGCTCACCCCCTTTCCGAGGTATCCACCCCTAAATGGTCGTCGCAGAAAAACAGATTTTTCTCAGTGCGAAAACTGGAAAAGTAGAAATTCGCTAGCGTCAATCGAATAATCGTTATTTATAGAGCGACTCGGAACGATTTTAATTTATTAAATAGTTAAAATAACAATAAATGTGATTAATTTATCCCTGTGTGGCGACTGGCAATGATTTTAAATAAAAAAACGTAGTAGTCATTAAGAAAAAAAAACACAACTTAATTGTCAATACAATTCTTGGTATAAAAAATTTGCTAATTAAAAAAAGCATTAATGTGATTTAATATATAAATCACTACAAATTGGTGACACCGACGTGATTAGTGAGTACAAGAGTATTCAAGAGCAGCTGATGATGTCTACTCCACAACAGACGCCAATTATTGAAAGCACGAGCAACGGAGACCACGTAGGAACATTCAAATTAATTAAAATGCCGCAACCTTTTCTAAGAAATTGCCCAGCACGTTATTTCACTTTATGCGAAATGATTTTTGAATCACACAACATCAAAAGTGATATATCAATGTACCGTCACTGATAAAAAAACAGGGCTGCGTTTCCTAGTGGATACAGGCGTCGACGCGTCAGTATTACCACGCAACCGCGTGAAACATACCAAATGGACAAACAAAACCCTTTACGCTGCAAACGAGACAAGGATTCACACATACGGAGAAACACAACTAACTTTGGATCTAGGGCTGAAGCGTTTGTTTACCTGGACATTCCTCGTCGCCGACGTCAGTCTACCCATCTTAGGAAACGATTTTCTCCATGAATACCAATTGTTACCTGATCTAAGGAATAAACGTTTGGTGGATAACATGACATGCAGAACCACGCCTGGATCATTCACCAGAACGACAATACCCACACTCACTACAGTAAGCAGTGAAATGAGGTTTCATGAAGTCTTGAAGAAGTATCCTGAAGTTACACAGCCAGTTCAATTGCGACAGCCTAAACACCACGTTCAGCATCACATCCTAACTAAAGGACCACCATGCACCGACAATGCTAGACGCCTTTCACCAGAGAGGTACAGACAAGCGAAAAAGGAAATTGAAAACTGGATAGCTACGGGCATTGTCAAACCATCAAACAGTCCGTATTCCAGCGCTATACTTATGAAGATGAAGAAAGATGGTAACTGGCGAATCTGCGGGGATTACAGAGCATTGAACAAAATTACAATTCCTGATAAATACCCGGTGCCGCACATACAAGATTTCGCCCACAGGCTACATGGATGCACAAACTATTGACCTGGAAAGAGCCTACTTTCATATTCCGATGGCACCCGAAGACAGTAAGAAAACCGCCATCATAACACCTTTTGGCCTGTTTGAATTCCAAGTGATGCCATTTGGTTTAGCGAACGCTGCTCAAACTTTCCAACGGTTCATGGACACTGTTCTTCGAGGTATTGATTTTGCATTCTGTTATATTGACGATATTCTTATTGCTTCGAGGACAGAAGCAGAACACAAAGATCATCTGGACCAAGTTTTCGCAAGGCTACAACACCACGGACTCACGATCAAAACAAGCAAATGTTTCCTTGGAAAATCAAGCGTCGAGTACTTGGGACACCGTGTTTCAATCAAGGGGACTGAACCTCTAGAACACCGTGTGAAGATTCTTCAGGAACTACCTAGACCCAAAAATATTTTTGAACTAAGAAGGTTTCTGGGAATGTTAAATTTCTACAGGAGATTTATGCGAAACGCTGTACAACCACAAGCAGAACTTCACGCGCTGACGGCTGGAGCAAAGAAACGGGACAAAAGGCCAATCCAGTGGACACGAACAGCTGAGAAAGCATTCTACGAATGTAAGAAGCAACTCACCGAAATAACATTATTAGCACACCCAGCTGAACAAGCCAAACTAGTTTTGGTCACCGACGCCTCAGACACTGCAGTAGGCGCTGTTTTAGAACAAATCGACAATGGAAAAAGACAACCACTGGGATTTTTTTCAAAGAAATTGTCTCCAACTCAAACTAAATATAGTGCTTATGACCGTGAATTGTTAGCCATTTATCTGTCTGTGAAATTCTTTAAGCATATGATTGAAGGAAGAAATACGGTAATCTTTACGGATCACAAACCGCTAACTTATGCTTTCAATCAGAAACAATCTAAAGCTTCTCCAAGGCAGCAAAGATATTTGGATTACATTGGACAATACACCACAAGCATTATTCACATATCAGGAGAAGACAACTGCGTAGCTGACGCTCTATCTCGGATTGATAGCATCAAGTTACCTGTGATCGTAACGACCGAAGATATCGCTGAAAGTCAACTTACTGATGGTGAACTCCAACAGCTACTACAAGATGCAGGGTCACTTAATCTTAAACAATTAAGACTCGACGGAACCGAAACAAAAGTATATTGTGACATATCCACGGATTCCATTCGACCTTACATACCAGTAGCGTTGAGGAAGAAGATTTTCGATACTGTGCACAACACTGCACACACCAGCGGACGAGCTACCAGAAGAGCAATTGCGGAAAAATTCGTCTGGCCATCGATGAATAAAGATATCATCGATTGGGCTCGCACATGCCTACCATGTCAACGATCAAAAATCAGCCGACACATAAAACGTCGACCTGAACATATCCCGATACCAGATGAACGATTCTACCACGTGCACATGGACATCATTGGTCCAATGCCAACATCCCAAGGTTTTCGTTATTGCCTCACAATGATAGACCGTTTCACGCGATGGCCAGAAGCAGTGCCTATAAAGGACATCACCGCAGACACCATTGTGGACACATTTTTCAATGCATGGGTGTCAAGATTCGGAGCACCGGCCATCATCACCACGGATAGAGGAACACAGTTTGATTCGCAACTGTTCGATGCCATGACGAAAATAATAGGAGCTAAAACAGTGAAAACAACAGCCTACCACCCACAATCAAATGGGACTGTAGAACGATGGCATAGGACTTTGAAATCTGCAATAAAATGCCATGAGACAGCAAACTGGACAAAAGCACTCCCAATCGTACTATTGGGTTTAAGAAACAGTCTCAAAGAAGATATAGGAACATCGGCAGCAGAAATGACTTATGGTACAACCCTAAGACTGCCAGGAGAATACTTCCACCAAGAACAATTTCTGCAAGACCAAACCATTTTTTTAGAACAACTCCGACAAGCCATGAGGAAAATCCGACCTCAGCCAACTTCGCACCATCAAAAACCAAGAATTTTCGTGAATAAAACTCTTCACACATGCTCTCATGTATTCGTGAGAATGGATGGAGTCAAGAAACCACTAGACCAACCGTATAAAGGACCTTACAAAGTTCTTCGCAGAATAAATGATTGCTGTTTTGAAGTTGACCTAGACGGAAAACCATCTAACATTTCATTTGATCGTTTAAAACCAGCCTTTACAGAAATAGACCATGAACGAGACAATTCCACCCTACGAACATACCCTGGAGCGAAGAAGAAAAGAGTATCGTTCCTGGAACCAGTTCACTCGCGGGGGAGTACTGTGGCGACTGGCAATGATTTTAAATAAAAAAACGTAGTAGTCATTAAGAAAAAAAAACACAACTTAATTGTCAATACAATTCTTGGTATAAAAAATTTGCTAATTAAAAAAAGCATTAAGGTGATTTAATATATAAATCACTACACCTGCATTGGTAGTGCTGCCATCTTTGGGTCACTACTTGAATCTGTAAGTTATCCATCGAAACAGGCTTCTGTAATATTACAGGAATCTGTAATTTCAAACCTCGAATTACCTGTAAATCGCACTATTCGTTCGAAGATGGCAGCACCACTATTAGATTAATAAATAATTTGATTTATTATTATTTTAACTGTTTTGGAAATCAAAACCATTCGCTCTCGTTCTAAAAATAACGGTTATTTGATTGGCGCAGGTGGAATTTTAATTTTTTCAGTTTTTCAATGAGAAAAAACTATTTTGCAGCGACGGCACTCTAGGGGGCGATATCTCGGAATGGGGGTGAGCTACAGAGGAGCGGAGCTCGATTTTGAATGCACCTCGTCGAGCTCTACGTCGTTGTAATTTTTTGTGATTTTACGTGAAAGAAATATTTTTCTCCAGAGAAAGTGTTAATCCTTGAAAATTTGAGGACTTCTACGAAAAATAGATTGCGGTGAAGCAATAGCTCTCATAGAGTTTGAGCAGGCGAATCGAGTGGTGCAAACTGTAAGTCTCTAGCTCACACCGTTTTCGAGAAAAACATTAAATTTTGCTGCAACCCATTCACAGTTTTAGAAATTTCTTTCTCGAGAACGGCGCGAATTAGAGACTTGCGGTTTGCACCATTCGATTCGCCTGCTCAGACTCTATCAGGGCGATTTTTTTCACCGCAATCTATTTTTAGTCGAAATTTTTCAGAATTTTTTTCTCGAAAACGGGGTGAGCTAGAGGCCTGCTGTTTGTGCCATTCGGTCGCCCCCGTAAAGCTCTATCAGGAAGATTTTTCCCGCGGTAATCTATTTTTCGTAGAAAACTACAAATTTTCATGGACTATAGGCTTACTACTTTTTTGGTCAGAAAATATTTTTTTCTCCTAAAATTGCGAAAAAATTCACCTACATAGAGCTCGACGAGGCGCATTCAAAACCGGGGTCCGTTCCTCTGTAGCTCAACCCTTTTCCGAGATATCGACCCCTAAAATGTCGTCGCAGAAAAGCAGTTTTTTCTTAGTGAAAAACTGGAAAAGTAGAAACTCGCTAGCGCTAATCGAATAATCGTTATTTATAGAGCGATTCGGAGCGATTTTAATTTATTAAACAGTTAAAATAACAATAAATGCAATTAATTTATCATTTATTGATTGTGCTGCCATCGTTGAGCCATTACTTGAATGTGTAAGTTATTAATTGAGACAGATTTCTGTAATATTACAGGAATCTGTAATTCCAAACCTCGGCTAACTTGTAAATCGCACTATTCTCTCGAAGATGGTAGCACCACCATTACATGCATAAATAATCTGATTTATTCTTATTTTAACTGTTTTGTAAATTAAAACCATGCGCTCTCGTTCGAAAAATAACGATTATTCGATTAGCGCTAGCGAATTTCTACTTTTCCAGTTTTTCACTAAGAAAAAATGTTTTCTTTCGACGACACTTTAGGGGGCGATATCTCGGAAAGGGGGTGAGCTACAGAGGAACGGAGCCCGGTTTTGAATGCGCCTCGTCGAGCTCTATGTAGGTGAATTTTTTCGCGATTTTAGGAGAAAGAAATATTTTTCGGTCGAAAAAGTAGTAAGGTTATAGTCCATGAAAATTTGTGGTTTTCGACGAAAAATAGATTACCGCGAAAAAAATCTTCCTGATAGAGCTTGACTAGGGCGATCGAATGGCATAAAGCGCAAGTCTCTAACTCGCCCCGTTTTCGAGAAAAAAATTCTGAAAAATTTCGACCAAAAATAGATTGTGGTGAAAAAAATCGCCCTGATAGAGTCTGAGCAGGTGAATCGAATGGTGCGAACCGTAAGTCTCTAATTCACGCCGTTCTCGAGAAAGAAATTTCTAAAACTATGAATGGGTTGCTGCAAAATTCAATTTTTTTCTCGAAAACGGTGTGAGCTAGAGACTTGCGGCTTGCACCACTGGATTCGCCTGCTCAAACTCTACGAGAGCTATTGCTTCACCGCAATCTATTTATCGTAGAAGTCCTCAAATTTTCGTGGATTAATACTTTCTCGGGAGAAAAATATTTCTTTCACCTAAAATCACGAAAAAATTCACCGACGTAGAGCTCGACGAGGTGCATTCAAAATCGAGCTCCGCTCCTCTGTAGCTCACCCCCATTCCGAGATATCGCCCCCTAAAGTGCCGTCGCTGCAAAATAGTTTTTCCTCATTGAAAAACTGAAAAAATTAAAATTCCACCTGCGCCAATTAAATAACCGTCATTTTTAGAACGAGAGCGAATGGTTTTGATTTCTAAAACAGTTAAAATAATAATAAATCAAATTATTTATTAATGTAATGGTGGTGCTGCCATCTTCTAGTGAATAGTGCAATTTACAGGTTACTCGAGGTTTGAAATTACAGATTCCTGTAATATTACAGAAGCCTGTTTCGATGGATAACTTACAGATTCAAATAGTGGCCCAAAGATGGTAGCACTACCAATACAGGAATAAATTAATCACATTTATTGTTATTTTAACTGTTATATGAATTAAAATCGTTCTAAATCGCTCTATAAATAACAATTGTTCGATTAGCGCTAGTGAACTTTCAGTTTTCCAGTTTTTCACTAAGAAAAATCTGTTTTTCTGCGACGACGCTTTAAGGGTCGATATCTCGGAAAAGGGGTGAGCTACAGAGGAACGGAGCCCGGTCTTGAATGCGCCTCGTCGAGCTCTATGTAGGTGAATTTTTTCGCGATTTTAGAAGAAGAAAATATTTTTTGGGCGAAAAAGTAGTAAGCCTATAGTCCATGAAAATTCGTGGTTTTCTACGAAAAATAGATTACCGCGAAAAAAATCACCCTGATAGAGGTCAATGGGGGTG
The DNA here is from genome assembly GCA_036172665.1 of Prosopocoilus inquinatus. NCBI lineage: Eukaryota > Metazoa > Arthropoda > Insecta > Coleoptera > Lucanidae > Prosopocoilus > Prosopocoilus inquinatus. The sequence goes on from CM069879.1 coordinate 11,786,451, forward strand.
ATCGAATGGCATAATCCGCAAGTCTCTAACTCGCCCCGTTTTCGAGAAAAGAATTTTGAAAAATATCGATCGGTAATTAATAAATTCGGTAAGTCGAGAACTACTTGAGATATTGATTTGAAATTTTTAGAATTGACTCAGTTCGATAATGTGAAGCTAATGGTGGAAGCCGCAACCTTCTACCTATTTCCATTTCCGAGATATTAACTTTCTTACCGGCGCCTCCACCATATTTCTTAAAAAAAATCGCGATAACTCAGAAACGAAAAGAGATAGATTGATGCGGTTTTCACTGTATGATGACCTGGTAAGGATGCCATTATTACGTGGCGTTGCATTTGTCAAAGTGTACCAATTTTGAAAGGCCACAACTGTACAAAACCAACACACTTTGTGTGTTGATTCAGTACCGTATTGACTATAGTTGTTGTTGTCGCCAAGTGACGTAACTGCGGGTTGCGTGTTTGCATAGAAGTGGGAACGCACACCAAGTGGAGGCTAAAGAAAATGCACACGCCGCCTTGGAAATGACTTAAACAAACGCAAGGCATTTTGAGAGATAAGCGAAATGCAAAGTACGTTAAACACCATGAATGACAAAGATACAATTAGCCTTGCGGGGTTTCACTCAAATCATCTCAATGCCCTGCTCAATGCTCTTAATTAGCCGCGTTCGGTTATTACTTCAAGTGCGATTAATTGCAATGAACGTTTTATTTTAATTTCTTTTTTAAATAAGTAAACATTACTACTATAACAAACTACTTTGAATTAAACCAGACGTTTTAATGTAAACTATTTTATTTATTTAGATTAAATAGTTACAGTTTCCTGTAATTATTCTTTCTCAAAATGCCATAGATTAAAGACGAATTCACAGATTTTACCAAAATTTTAAATTTATTAGTTTTGAAAGCTTTCAAATTATTTAAATATTTTCTTTGAAATCGTCTTTAATCACTACGATCTTCAGAAAGAATAATTACAGGAAACTGTAAGCTGCCTATTTTCTTTTGCTTTCGACAGTAAAAAAATTACAGTTGGTGAGTTGTTATTTAAAACGAATTAAAAAAAAACTAAAAAGATTTCATATTATTTAATTATATATTTCTATAAATACAGTTTTTTCCTAAATATGTTACGGTAGCGAAAACTACACTAAAGCCTCCACACCATCCTCTTTCTGCCAGCACTCGCGTATTTAAAATTACACAATAACTTTCATTCGTGTACTTATTTTCAATAAATAAGAAAATAACAAATGTATACATAAAACCCTGCAAATACAGCAAATAAAAATATTATAAAAAATTCAACAATTAATTTACTTAATGCTACGACACTAAACGAGGTGTATCAACGAATTCGTGCCCGTACCTAAGTATAGTTGTCGAGGTTGCAGCGACCATGGAACCCCAGAAAAGTAGAAACAACAAGGACTCGGTGGTGTACTCAGGGGGCACGACCGCGCAAGTCACAAACATCGCCAGCGCCACCAGCAGCACACTTGGGAATGTAACATACCTCCAGCCTCTCTCAATGCTTAGGGGAGATCGTAAATCAGCTAACCCGTGAAATAAATCGAGTGAATCCTGGCGGTAGCCATCGGTGAAATTATTCTTGTAATAGCGAGTCATGGAATTCAATCCGTCTTTCAACAAGCCCCACTTCGTCCGCTTGCCAGTCCGTGTGTAATCAGTTTTTAAAGCCCCCGTCCCCGAATACTGTATGCTGATTAAGTCTGCGTTATCGGCCCACACTGACTTGAAAAGCTTCTCAAACATCAACTGATTCTCAACTAGCTCATCGGATCTTAAAATCATTAACCTCCTGAGCATGTGCGTCAAAGACCGGCGTGCGAGCATGCTCTGCACTACGTTCGTCCTATCTAGGCAGTCGACGCAGTTCGTTCGGAACACCCCGTCCTGCAACGATATCAGGGATCCATCCCGCATCAGTAAAAAGTATCCCATTTCGTCTTGATCGAACGAAAGTCGGTCGATTAGAATTGACAGGCGATCCCATCGCATGTGCCGACATTCAGAATGAAAGTCGAAGGCCTCGTAGCGAATTGAAGATAGCGAGATGTGATGGACGGCGTCGTTAAACGAGCGTTCCAGTTTTGATTCGACGCCTTTTTGATCGACGAGGTTGACCAGGACTTGCCGACCGTATATCTGCGTGGTGGTCTCCAGATGTCGCGCACAAGCGAACTGGTGTTCCTCAGGGCTAATTTCAATTAACCGCGGCGGGGGTTTATACCGCAAATCAGGGGGTTGTATCCAATACAGCGGGATGGAACCTCGAATCTGCACAAAGCTCGCTTTGTCCCCCTGGTATTCCACGATCTGCTCGGTCTCGACGAAGTTAGCCACATTTCCTTCTCTGTCGATGCCCCTTCGGAATAAACGAGTGCCGGCTCGCTGCGAAGCCCGCCTTGAAACTATCGCCCAGGTAAATCCGTAACCATTAATCATACATTGGTGTATCGATACGAATCCCTGTATGAGAGGCAGGGCGAAGTTGCGAAACTCCGGACTTTGGAAGCCTTTCAGTAAGTGCATGTTCCAAATGAATCTGGGATCCGCACGGGCTAAAATCGATTGGTGTTGGAAGCCGGGCCCTGCCATGTGAAGTCGTTGCATCGTGTGCGTTAAATCGTAGCTATAACTAAAGTAACAAAAAGGCGTTGCAAGTACGCTTTCGATCATGTTGACGTAAGTCGTGTTATCGGCTAGCTGCGACTGGTTTAAGTGAATTGTACTTTTAAAATACGGCACCAATTTAGAGCCGGCCAACCTCCACACTGAGTGCCCGGCTATGAACCCCACTAGCTCTCTCTGCGTGGCAATTACTAAGTAACGCCCGGCGATTAAGTTAATGCTTCCTAGCAAACCACAGAACTCTTCGGTTTTAATCGGGGGAGGCATCGTGCTGTCATTTTTCTGCAGCTCCACCGCTTCCGACAGACGGTCTATGACTAATAAATCCCGTCCGTTTTTGGGCTGGATGTAAAACTTCTCTGATGTTATGTACCTGCATTAAATACATTCTTAATTACAACATGACGCAGCGTTTCATGGATATACTTACAGGCTCATGTCGTCGTAAATATCTACAATATTGGACATTTTTTGTTGCAAGCAGAAATTTTAATTTAATTGGGAATTACTTTAATTGCAGGCATTAATCTACTCATTATAAAAACCAAGGTTATTTTCATATCATAAACGTCAAAGTCAACAAACGGACGAACTTCAGATCCATCGGTGATTCTTCATAGAGGGCGCTTCTACTTATGCCATCGCTGAGGTACATTTCAATATTCGTGATCGGCAATCGACGTTATTAGATTAATTTCGCTTTCAAATCAAAATAATTATAAAACACAGACAACAGTATGTACAAAAATAATGAAATCAACCACAATAAAATAATAAATGTCGTTAAAATATAATATTTATTTGTTCGGTCTTCCATCAGCAGCGCCAATATTACGCGGGAGATTTTGAAAACCAGTGCAGCCAAACGTTAATCTTCTCTAAATCAATTTCCAACCAATTTATGTGTAAATTCTATTTATTTAGTCGATTTTGTGTAGCACTTAATTAAATACGCGGGTATTTTTTGAGCTCAATTCAAAAACGAACACCAAAACGCAAAAGACCATGCTTATGAGCCAAGTGGCAAAGACGCCTTTAACATGCGCCCATTTTAACACGACGTGATTGTTGCTTCCTCTTGAATATTTCACGACGTATTGAAGATGCAAGTTTTTACTGGCCGTCGCCTACGAAACACAATGTAAGGGTTAAAAGAAATAATTAATTAATAGCGTTTTCGATTCACTGAGTGCAAATGCTTTGAGCGCAAGTAAAACGAACTCATTTACCCGGCCTTCCCAGTTCTCTATAAGCCCCGATTGTTGCGCCCTCAAAATAAAATCGTTCAGGGCGGGCAACAAGACATAATTCTTTCTTGTGAGGAACACGACATGTTCGGTGTAGATGTTGTCTTTCATCAGGCGCAGTCGTTCCAGGATTGACTCGTCGAGATAATTTTGCAATGCGAGGAAACCTGCCAAGAAACAAAAGAAAACGTAAAGTAAAAATGCATCGATTTGATCGAGGGGGCGGGGGGATTTACCGGATGGTAATTGATCGACTGGAAAACCGAAATTGGCGGTTCTTCCTAGCTTGGTCAACTCTGTTTTGTTTCTTTCCATGAAATTTTCTATTATTCTGCGATATTCTTTCTGCAAACAGCTCAAAATTTTCACGATGATTAAAAATAACGCGTCGAAAATTAAGATTGCGTTGAAAAACTGTGCACTCTGGGCGTTTATAACGAAAAACAAAATGTACAAAATCACTTGCACGAGAGAGAAGGAATATTACCCGGAGCGTGCTCTTTTTAAATAGTTCCTGAACGAGTCCCAACGGTCGAAAGCAAAGCAAAGCAAATAAAATAGTACACGGTTACAGTTTCCTGTAATTTGTCTTTTCCAAAATGGCACGGTTTAAACGTGACTTCACAGATTTCACAAAAATTCCGAGCGCGTCAAATCGGAAAGCTTTCAAAATGTTTACCTGTCACCTGTGAGGTCGCATTTAAAGAGTACTTACCTGGCTTTTCGGAGAAAGAAAATTTACAGGAAACTGTAATTGTCTACTGTTGTTTGCTTTTAACAGGGCTGCGTTCAGATTTGCAAGGTGGAGTGTGCAATCGTATTTTTAGTTGCTTTCTGTTGTTTAAAAGTTTGAAGCTGGTTTTGACTAGTTTGGATCTGGATTCTGTAATTGTTGTAACAAAACATCTCAGATTTAAGTTATTGATTGACAGTTCGTCTGCAAGTAACAGCAATTCAGTCCGAACAAAACATAAAAATAGTTGATTCGAAGAGGAAGGGGGATTATCGATCCGGACTGAAATTGCAAAGAAAATGCGGATTAATCCGTTTGGAAAAGAACGTCTGTCTTTGAAACTAAACGCGTTTGGACCACGTTTTTGTGAGCGAAAGAAAGCACCCTTTGTCACTCATGATTATCGCCATATCTTGCGACCGTTTCAGTTTACATCATTGTCATGGTAACGGACAGACTTCTCATACCCTACTCAAAAAATGGGGCGCGTTGCCATAGCAATGATGTAAACACAAGACTTTTTGATACGGATGAACGAGACGCAAGATACGTCAATAATCATGAGTGACAAGGATGCTGTACCTTATAAATCTGAACGCAACCCTCTGCGGATATCTTTTATTCCCCGGAAGTTCCAAAAATCCGAGGAAATCCCCCAAGAAATCTTACCCTTTCGTCTTGAATAATGGATGCCAACCAAAGCTTCTGAGTCGTCCCCCATCGCAGATTTCTCTCTGCCATTTCGACGACCGTGTTGATTTCAACCCCCTTCCTACCAACCAACCCCCGTAAATTAGTTTCCGGGAAAAACTAGTTCTTACCAGTACGTACTTTGGAATGGCCATTCTGCTCGCCGTGCCGCTCCCGTAGAGCGCCCCCATGACCACACTAAACAAATTCAGGAGAAGAAACACGGCGCTTTTGCGCCCATGGGGTTTCACAAAAACGACGGGCTGAGACACCATGATTCCGCAAGCTTGGAATAAACCGCATTTGCGCCTCAAGTTTTTCCACGTCGCAGTTCTAAAATTTTGACGTGATCAAAAGCAAGGGGGGTGGAGTGAAGTTAAGGGGGGATCTACCGTTTTTCCACGACCATCGACTTCAAAGTCGCAACCGCCGATGACAAAAGCAAAACGGCCGAGAGTAAAACCCACAGTTCGAGGGAGAAATAGCCCCAGACGGACAACCAATTGTATTCAACCCTACAGGATAATCAATTAAGGGTAGTGAAAATCGAATGCGTTTTCGATTCATTTGTATTATTTGAATCATCTCGCTTTATTATATGAGGTTAAAACAAATACTTTGAGTGTAACCAGTGCAAGTGAATATCGAAAAGGCTGTTACTCACTTGGATTTGGGGACTAAACACTTCACCCTTATTTGCAAGGTGCTTGCTGTAAAGTCCGATAGGCGATGGATGTGGGGCCACATGAAAATCGCGGCTGAAATTTAGTGGGCGATTAAAAATGGGGGTGTGGGGTGGAAGAGGAGAGTATTTATATACCAAATCCAATATCACTTTTCCCAGTGACGACGTCACCAATGACGCCGTATCCCGTTCGGTTGGCAAAGGCGTCGCCCCATTCTTCCTTCTCCCTAGTCGTCAACGACGCCTTTCCATTGTATCGCCCCAGAAACTCCTGCATTAAAACCATTTCCACCCCATTAGATTGGGCGAAAGTCTCGCCTGTGAATACACAGTAAAAAAACTGGATTTCTTTATAGGTTAGGGATCTAAGCACTTACCAACCATACTGTATGGGAAGTAGCTGAAAGTGGATAATTTTACAGTCTTACCCTTCAAGTCAACGCTGCTGTATTTCGGGGGATACAAATCAGCGCCGTAAATAAATCGCTGGGGGTGACCGAGCCAAACGTCGAGCAAACGCAATTTGGGGTTTCCCCTTGACGTACCATCATGCGTCAAAAGATGGAAGCGTTCTCTGCTTCGTCGCTTTATAAACAAGATGTCTTTTACGTATTCCATAATTGGTACCATAGAGAATGATTCCCATTCAGGGGAATAATTCAAAATGAGGTATTTCCGTTCGGTGAACCCCCCGATGGAACACTCGACGAGTTTCCGTTCCAGATCGCTCAGCACCGCGGGCGCTCGCCTCGAGTTTACGACGAAACCTTGACACCCCGCCTTCAGGATTTCACAGGCGCTTCGGTTTTCGGGGGTGAAAACCACCAGCGGGATGTTCTCGGGGGTTTTAATCATCAGCGCATCGTCCGTCAGCGCGTCCTGAATAACCGACACGCAGGGGAAGTCTCGGAAATACCGGTTGACGATGACATTGGCGAGTATGTTTAAGTACAAGTAAGCGTGCATGTTCGTGGAAGTGAAATCCGAGGAGACTTTAAGGCGAACGCCATTAATTATTTATTTAAATAAAAACGAGGAGGTTCTTTACGTTTGATGATGACTGATGTATGATGATGGCCGATTTAAGCGACCGATAAGATCGAAATTGGATGCAAAAATGAAGGCGCAGGCTTTCGTTTACTGATTTTATCTTAATCCGTGTCACTTTTAAATTAATAATCGAACGGGCCCGCGAATACTATTAAGGGCCACTTGTACAAAGGAGGAGGTTCGAACTGACGTTCAACTGAAACAGGTTCAAAGTGAACGAAATTATTTATGAATGCAACAATGGCCGTGTGTCCGAATTGCGAATTTGTTTATTTTGAACCTGGTTCAGTTAAACTTGAGTTTAAACCGCCTCTGTACAACTGGCCCTTAAAATCGTTAAGTAACAGAAAGAGTTTCAATTTTCGGTTGATGTTTTCTTTCCTGGATAAAATTAAAATATTCGAAGAGCATTCACGCAAAACTTGATAAGTCCAGAACATAGTAAAGGATCAATAGGTAGTAGCGCGGGCGTTCGGAATGTGCACGCCCGTTCTGCGAGAAATACTTGAATGTTATCTCATGCTGAAGGATTGAACACCGTTCTCTCTCCCGCATTGATATTATTTGAACCCCTCTTTAAGCTGTCGCTCGCGCAGTCGATCTCGCGCTTTCATGCACATATCGACATACGGCCGAGTGCTCTTGTGGGGCCACCTAATTACTGCTGTTGTGAACCGTATGTATTCGTTGCTGATTAACGACGAGTACACCATGTTACTCAAAGTACCGATTCGTTATTTGTTAAAACATTTCGTTATTCGTATAACCATTGGCGTTGACGTTTCGACACGAAAGAGTGGGAGCTCCCGATCAGTTGGTAATTTAGTAATTTCAGTTCTTTACGTTTTTAATATATTGTTTATCAACTGCAGGGTTGCCAGATAGGACGAAATCCCGCCATTTGGGTTTCATTTAAGACATACTTGGCGTTTAAAAACCTTATTTGGCGCCTGGCCCCTGATTCGGATAATTTTTGTTATTGTCGACCCTAAACAGCATTTTAATAGCCCTTTTTTCATAGTTCATCGTTTTTCATTTGTTTCATGTCCATCACAGTTGTGATCGTCTTTTGTTTGCCGATAGCTTTTGTTTTATGCGAACTTTTCTACGAAAAAGCCCTTGCTTTTTCGTTCAGCTCAGCGTTGTCGATCTTCTTTTGTTTTTTTTGTTCGCTTCGTGCCTTGCATTCTGTTTTCGTTTTTTTCATTATGTTTTGCTTCTGTCTTTTTTTTTCACCGCTCGTTTCTTTTTCCGTTTGCTTTTATTTTCCACGAACTTTTCGATTCGTCCGAAAAACTGTTGTCAGCCCTTCTTCGTAGTTCATCGTTTCATTTGTTTTATGTCCATCACAGCTGTGATCATCTTTTGTTTGCCGTTAGCTTTTATTTTCTACGAACTTTTCGATGAAAAACTCTTGCTTTTTCGTTTAGCTCGGCGTTGTCGATCTTCTCTTGTTTTTTTTTGGTCGCTTAGTGCCTTGCATTTTGTTTTTGTTTTTTCTTCATTATCTTTTGCTTCTGTTTCTTTTTCACCGCTCGTTTCCTTTTCCGTTTGTTTTTATTTTCCACGAACTTTTTGATTCGTCCGAAAAACTTGTTAGCCCTTCTTCGTAGTTCATCGTTTTTCATTTGTTTTATGTCCATCACAGTTGTGATCGTCTTTTGTTTGTCGTTAGCTTTTATTTTCTACGTACTCTTTGATGAGAAACTCTTGCCTTCTCGTTCAGCTTGATGGTGTCGATCTTCTTTTGTTTCTTTTTCGCTCTATGTCTGGTATTTTGTTGCTGTTTCTTTAATTTCTCTTCTGTTTCTGATTGTTTTTGCAGGTTAATTTAGTTCTTTTTTGTCTCTTTTGCTCATTTCTGCTTCTATTTTCAGCAAAATCAAAAAATCAAAAACATGAAAGAATAGTTCATCTTGGCGATCTTCTTTTGTTATATGCACTGTATTTCGTCGTTCCTTTCTTTTCTAGTTTTTTTTTTTTTTAAATCACGTTACTGACTTTTGTTTTGCTTGAATTTTCTTTTGTTTCTTCCTGCTCGTATTTTTAGCAATTTAAAAAGGAAACAGAAACATAAAAGAAATTTTTCCTGACAACTGTCAAATTAATTACGCACGATTAACAATTCGTTTTTGTTTCTTATCATTTGTTAACTATTAATTATGATTTATTCCTGCTAATATTTCAAGTAATATAATGCACTCCCAATACAATTATTAATATTCTTTTTTTGCATTTCGGAATTTGGCGTAATTGGGCTGCTTTTTGTCGTACGTTTCGCTGCTTTTTTTCAAGGAAAATCTGGCAACCCTGATCTGTACGCACCGTCCACGTCTTACGTACGCATTTTTAGCAAGTAGTAATTGTATTTTGACTATTTATAATAAACGAAATTATTATAAAAGTAATCTTATTAGGTATTACGACTTTAAGTTGAAAATTATATTGATGCGTGTTATCTGATTGTTTAATTGCACTACAGTAACGAAAGTAACGAGTCACGAATACTTTGTAACGGGTACTGAAATCTAAAATAACGAGTGCAAGTTTTTTTTTGTTACTTTTACAGCACTACACCTAATATATCGTTCACCGTGGTCTAGAATGACGAAATTCGAATTACACATGGAATCGAGGGTTTATTATTGCGTTGCATTGTCTGCTGAGGTCTGATTGATAATTAATTCCTGAGATATTACACAAGAAATGAATGTATCAGGCCTCACCGGACGATTCAACTTAATAACAAACGCTTGATTCCATCCATATCTAACTCGAAGTCCGTCATTGCACGCAAAAATCTGTGTGGATCACAAATAATTATAGTTAGATGATTCCTTTGCGTAATTCTTGTTACGTAAAACAAGCTTCAATATACTTGTTGATAAACATTTGGGACAACGTTAGTCCATTATCCAGCATTAACAAATCAAAGCAACACAATAGCGATTAAAATCACATAGTTTATGCAACTACGTATTATGTGCACGGAATATTTCCATTAAAAATACGAAAAGCAATTTGATATCGATATTAACACTGAATTCCAAGAGGCGCGGGCGATTGGTTAAGGTCGTAGAGTAAACGACGACGTTTCTGCAGATGAATCCTGTTCACCCATCAGGTAGGATTCTTGCAACATGTAACTTCATTGCTTAATATACCTTAACCAGTAGCAATGATTTTCTTTTTCATTTACGTTTGCGGAAAACTATGTGTGTACACAGTTCCAAAGCCTAGAGGAATTTTCGACAGCCCCCATGCAATTTTTGTCATTGTCATTAAAGTGGTCGCAGCAACGTTCGATAGAATCATTTTAAATGTTATTACTTGGGTGTTTCAGCTCGAAAAGCGAAGCTGTAATTAATCAAGGTTTCTTCTTGTTTTTAAAGAAAGCACGCTGCCTTACTGGTAAGGAAAATAATTTATGTTTTGAAATTTGCGCTGCTCAAATTAGGACATTTCTCGACGAAAACAACAGCACCAAGCTTTCTCCAATCTTTTCCTAACACGGGTCTCACGGACCTACAACTTCGATTTGGACGACCCGATCGATGGTCTGGACTTTAAAAAAGTGTTCAATGAAGTTCCAATTTGTCGTTTACTGTTCAAATTGGAATGAACGCGTCGGGATTGCATCAGCCTGCTCAAGTGGATAAAGAACTTCTTGACACACCGATCCTTTAGGGGGAGAATATTAAATTTAAATTATTCCAATACCCATGAGTTCTTAAGACTCAGCTCTTGGTGCGCTCCCTTTCTCTTTCTTTTACAGAAAAGCCAGCTACCTTGCTCGTTGCTTCAAAGTTAACTTTTCGCACCTATTACCACCCTGTAACGATTACTGTCGATCATTAGGCGCAGCTATCACATAACCGACTACTTATAAACACGGAATGTTTCCATTAAAAAATACGAGAGGGGCAATTAACTCGTTTTTAATCCATTTTGAATCCTCCTGTTTATTTAACCGCCCCCGATTACCATCAGCAAACACCGAGGGCCGAAAACAAAATAAAATTCAGCCGCACATAACCACCTCGACATGTATCTCGACCTGAACATCCTGGTCAACCTAATTTTAGATTGACACTTTCGACACTTTTACTGCGTCTTCATGATCGGCGATCAGGATCTGTCGCATTCCTACGGCGGCTTTAAAACCGTCGTTTATAGGCAGCCGGATTACCACGACTTGAATCTAAATCTAGGCTGCCAAGGTTTCGTTGTCCAATCCGAAAACGCGGCGTCTTCCATCTGCGAACAAATGGAACGCAAGATGGTGACCACTCCAATCGCTCGCTTCAACGACAGACGCTACCTCTTTGTTTCAAACTCTTCAGAAGTCCTCGGTTTGAGTGAGTTGGACCACGTCAAAGACGTCCTCCTTATACAGCCAGGGCCACAATACTTCAAGCTCCTCACCCACGGATACGCAGGCGGAAACCGTGACGACCCCCCAACTCTGGTAGACGTGTGGTTCCCCCAAAACCAAACGTTCTTGCACGACGCCCTCTTATATCCCGAAATAGTTAATTTCCAGGGGCGGACCTTAACCGTATCGAGTTTCACTTACGTCCCCTACGATATTTTAGGTGAACCATCTCAATAGAGTAGCCACATAATTATGTATACGACACGATTGATTCTTATAGGGGATTCCCTTGAAACGTCCGGGGGCATTGAAATCACGCTGTTATCCGAGTTTATCAAAAAAATGAACCTAACAGTCCTGCTGAAAGACACAGGGAAAGACCTGTGGGGGCGTGAAACCGAAGACGGAACCGGCCACGGCACTATCGGCGACGTTACGGCTCAAAGAAGCGACATCGCCGTTTGTAAGACGACGCTTTAAGCGACTTCTTCGTTGATTAATTTCATGACGGCGTTTCAGCTGAGATTTTCATGTCGCACAGGAGCACCCGAGCGGATGTTTCGAAGGCGGTTCTTGTCTCGAGGGTAATCTGCTTGGTCCCCAAGCCAAGGTGCGTTAGAGAAACCCAACCGTACACGAAATAATTGCACGCGTTGTTTTGCAGAGAAGTCATCAAGTTGCTGACGCCTTTCACCCAATTCAGCCCCGAACTGTGGGGGTTGTACGCCTTGTTTATTTCGTTTGCGAACCTGGTGGTCTTCTTCGTTTTGCTGAAGACGGAAGGAATCAGGTAAAAACTCCTTCCTTCCTTGGGAGAGCCGAGTTCAAGAAGTCTACTGATCTGAATTGTATCTTGTATCAGAGAAGAAGTATATAAGGCGCGTATATTTAGATAAAAATCACTTGATTTTAGATAATTTATCCAGTTTTTTAACAAAAAGTCATAAAAAAGACCATTTTTACTCGTGAACACCTAAAATACACACTAAAATCATCAGTTCATTGTGGAAAACTATATATTTTAAGGTTCTACCATAATTCAGTATAGCTGATTATAATGTAGTGATCGTAATGCAGTTATTGTATGGTTTATTGACGCTTGTTTTACAACAAAATACGTATGGTACACAAGATTACATATCAAACGCTGCACAAGCATACGTAACACATACTACACACATACAGCTTGATTCATCGGTGATCGTTTGTATCCCATCAGAAGATAAAATTGAAAGTTCACATATTTTTTTACACAATTTCATTCATAAAATAACACAAAATCTCATTTTAACACGTGAACACCATTAGAAGAAAAAAGGATGATATAGAGGATCATGAAGATGATTACAAAAATATTGATGAAATTCCTGTTGATGGTATTGATATTAGAATTCCAATGAAATATATGTTGGCAAAATTTTCTCAACCAAATATAATTCATTGTGAATCAATTGTATTCAGAATTGACTTTTATTCTCGAACACAAATATTAGTTAATGAAGTTTCTGAAACTGTTAAAGTTAATGGAATATTTGTATGTAATTCTTATCAAATGGATATGCAAGCAATTGAATTATCTAAGAAGGATAAAACATTAATTCTTAATAAAAAAAACTACATCCTTTACCAGAAACAATATATTCAACATTAATGGAACAAGTATTATCAAATAAGACGACATTAGAAATAAATATTAATTTATCTTCACCATATGCTTGTAATCTTTATTATGTGTTTTATAATGAGAAAACAGTATCATTTAACCCAGATCCTGATGTATATACAACAAATCATGAAATAACTGCAAATGGAAAAACATATCCATTCTCAAATAACAAGGGTTTCTTAACAAACAAAAATCATATTATTCAACAACATTATGATGATTTCCTAAAAAATAATAATGAAACATACATAACAAAATCTAAGAGGGTAAATAATTTTAGAATATATTCAGCAGAAATTTATGGATTAATTCAGACACAGGGGTTAATATTAAAAATTACATTAAACAAAGGATTCATTTCTAATGATATAAAAATTCTAGTTATAACACAAGTTAAAGATATTTAAAATAATAAACGGAATTGAAAATATTTTTTTATGATATAAATTTTAATGATAAATTATTAAATAGTGATTGTCATATATTAATATTCAATAACAATAATAATAATCAAATAAAATATTCAAATTATAATAATTTATATTCTAGACTAGACGTTTAAAATTTATATTCAATATTTCATTTTAACAAGCAAATAAATATTTTTAAGGAGCATGTATATGTATATGAAAATGTTTGTCTTGTTAAGATTAATATAAATAAAAAAAATCTAAATATACTAATTGAAAATGAAGTAAACTATTATTATAATTATTTAGTAAATTTATTTTGAAATGAGTATTATACAATATTTAATAAAAATGGAATTGTAAATAATGGTTATGCCGGTGATATAAATAAAAATTTAATAATTTATAAAAATATTATAATCAATGAAAATTCAAATTATAATCCGGTTGAATATTTTAGTATTGATTTACCGTCTGCACCATATATTTGTGATACATCAAAACCAAATGAAATAATAGATTCTATAAAATTACAAAATTCAAATATTTTGAAAAGAATTTTAGATGATGACATTATTACAGTAGATGAAAATAAAAAATTGATTGAAGAATTAAAATCATATAAATATAATAAGTTTAAACCAATAATAAAGGAATTAAAAAATTATAAAACAGTGTTAGAAAATTATTATAAAACAAATATAAAATTATCAGTAGCAAAACTAGAAAAGAAACAGCAGATTAGAGAAGAACTAGAAGGATATGTAAAAGAACTAAAATATTACAGAATGAGATTGAGTAATTATATCAACAAATAATATATTAAAAGTAAAATGAAAAGTGATAGTTTCAAAATATTAACAATTAAATAATCAATAATCATATCTAATATTTCTAAGATTACAAAAATTAGTAAGCCTGTTATAAATAACCATTTAATTTTTTTATTTCCCATATACAATTGATTAATTTTTAAATCTGCACCTTACAATAATTCATTTGTCATCATTTATTGGTGATTGAAAGAGTATTTGACAAACGTCTTTTTGCTCTTTTTCTATCAACATATCTAATGATTGGTTGTTTATTCAAAAAATTATTAATTTTATCTTCATCATAATGATTGACATCCTTTAATTCTTTTTCTAGCACATTAATTTTATTATCTTTATATCCATTTTCTTCATCCATTTTCTCAATTGTGTCAACTGCAGCAATTTCTAATTCTTTTCAAATTCTGTTTTCAGTATATAATTGTTCTGATACTTTTGATTTTGAACCAACAGATAATTTGTTCAATTCAATGTAATCAGCTTTAATTTTATTTTGTATAATTCTCAATTGATTTTCATCTATACTATCAATCAATGACATTATTTACTAGGTAAAGATTTTACAGACTTATTAAAATGCTCATCAAAGTTTCGATCATCCTTTGATCTCTTTGTATTCTTTTGCGTTTTTTTTTGCGGACAAATGCGGACGAATGCGACCCGTCTCTATTTGAATTTATATGGGAATGAGAACTTGTGGATGTATTAGTATTTTGATTTAGTTGTGATGATTTAATTTTTGGGTCTTGTTTAATTAATATTAATGCTGAATCTAAAGTTTTTTGTGATATTTTTTTTTTATCTTTCGCGAATTTTCTTTTGGAAATATTTTCTTTAAGCAGCCTATTTAAATATTAGGTTGCTAAATTTATTTCATAATAATTTTTGGCATCATTTACTGCAGTCCATTGATCTTTTGTATTGATTATATTTTTCAATGACTTTGCTATTGATTTATTTATTGATATATTTGAAGTACTCGATTTTGGTAAATGTGTATAACACTTAACACTAAGATTACTCATATTTGTTATAATATATTTTTATATATTTCATTCGAAGCTTTGTTTCTCAGTCGCAGACATTTAATTATTAGTATATACTAATTAATACTAATTATGACTAATAGTGGTCGAAATAAAAAAAAAATGTCTCGACTATGAGCGTTTGAAAAAGCGGGGCTGTACATTTGAATAATTTTATTTTGGGAATTAAAAAGGACTATTCAAAGGATAAATACAAATACTACAACTTAATTTTTACCTTTCATATTTACTTATCACACCATCTTATGGTGAAAACGAAAAGGTGTGTTGTGTATTGGACCATATTAACAGACGCTTCTCATCACTTATCGTTAGAGAGAGCGAGGGTGATTCTTCTTTTTCTCCCCTGTTTTCCTGTTCCGCACATGTTTGTGGTTTAGTCATTGCACGTTTTTTTTTCTTTGTTTGCTGTTTTCCTCTCCATTTACAAAAACATTAAACAAAACCTTTAAAAATAATGTTTTTAGTATCACAAAATGGATTTGAAGAGTCTTAAAGAACATTTAGCAGTATTATCTGATACAGTGTGTTGTAGTTGTATAATTTTACAAAAATTAGAATTAAGTTATAAATCCCATTTAGTCAATAAATCAATGTATTTCGGTCGGGCCGTGTTTATTTTGTCTGCGATAACCAAAACAGCAACACACTTGAGTAATATGAGACCGAAGACAAAAAAAGGTCCGATCGGGAAGGCAGTCTCGGGCTATATTCGGGGGTGAAAGCATTTCGCGGAAGGTGCTGGTAAATCGAATTGTTCGTGTGTTAATGAAATGCAGTGAGATGTGATTAAGGAGTTGATTCAGAACATAGGTTGTTGAGGATGAGTAACATTCTGAGATTATGTTACCTGTGGGATAGACCTGTATTCGTCTAATGATTGGTAGAGTAGATTATCTTGAGTAATGTTCTAAGGTTGTGATACCTGAGGGATAGATCTGTATTCGCCGAATTGTCGGTAGAGTAGATTATCCTAAGTAAGGTTCTGAAGGATAGATCTTTATTCGCCGAAATTGTCGGTAGAGTAGATTATCGCCTCCACCTGCATACGACATTGTTCTGTATCCGCCAGTTGCTTGGATTAAGGGTAGTTAATGTCGGAAACACAGCTAGCTGTATACCTGACCAAGTGGATTGCATTGTGCTTCCCAATAAAGGTCATGACTTGGTGCATAGCCGTGCTCGGTCGAAGTGCTGGAGGCACTTGAAGGAGGCGGTTCCACCAATGATCCTGAGCGCATATGCTCAGGAGGCAAGGTATGCTAATATCCACCTGGGGCTTATCTTTATGCATGCGAAGTACGAAGATAAACATTGGTGGATACCTTCGCCGTGAGTTTCTTCCCCAACAGGGAGCTATAGCTTCTAGATTCACCGCTGGAGGGAGAAGGGGGCAGAGGAGCCCCCGGTGAGTAGATAACACTTGTTATTGTTGAACATCAGACGTAAACACTGCATGGTTGTTACATGTAAACCACACGAACGGCTGCTTTAACGGGATGCTTACCACCCCTCTGCATATTGAAGTGAGACAGACAGATGTGAGAGAGGACTAATAATACTGGTGAGTTGTTTGACGTACAATATCTCTGATTTATACACAAACACGTTATTATTGATGTTATTGCTAAATGTTTAATAACAAAAAAAAACGCTCCTACAAGTGATTGAGATGGAGGTGTTCCTCGGTGTGGCACGGCTGACCAAAATTAATGCTGGCGAGTATTATGAGGTAGCAGTTTATCGATTCAACGACAGAGCTGCATTGCTACTATTACCGTATGATATTGTTAAATATGATCCTACTATGCTGAATGAAAGCAGTGTCAGTGGATATGGATGCCACCGAGAGAATCTAGAAATAGAAATAAACTGCTGCAAGAGAATCGGATTGATAAAATTAAAAATGAATACTGAAAAATACTATGATCAAACTGTAAAAAAAATAGTTGAAATGAAAGGGTAAGAAAATATGTCAACATCTTTTTATTATTATCTATGCAATTTTATTAATTGTTACAGGTGATGTATTGTGCGAAGAAGTTGTTTGGGAGGATTATTTGATTTACTTTAACATTCATGATGATTATGATTTATTTTAACATTGTGTTACTCTTTTTTTTTGCATTAATAAATATTATATTACTCCGTCTGTCCCAAAATAAGTGGTGTCTGATTTTAAAGATTTTAATAAATTTATCAAGAAAGTAATTGGAAAATTTAAAGATGAACTTGATGGAAAAAAGATATCAAGTATATGACAACAAATACAAATGAGTATAAAATTAGAGTAAAATTTGTAAATGTAACTATTTATAGTCGTTCACAATTTGGTGGCGATGAAATAAATTCAGGTTTTTATGCAATTTTAGCTTGTGAACGAACAAAATTGTGACTGTAAATTTATGGATAAAATTTGGTATAAATATTTAAAAATATACCTATTTTTATGTATTTTTTTATTTATTTATAGATCATTAAATTGTTAAGCAGTAGAAATAGTTCTGACCTCTAAAAAGAGGAGATTAAAGCTAAATATAATTGTTCACAAATTGGCGGTCCAGAACCGGCGTATATTAGACTACTATACTTTATCATGGGTAGTACAGCTGTACTGAATTATGGTTGAACCTTAAAATATATAGTTTTCCACAATGAACTGATGATTTTAGTGTGTATTTTAGGCGTTCACGTCTTTTTTTTTATGACTTTTTGTTAAAAAAACTGGATAAATTATAGATAAATTATATAAAATCAAGTGATTTTTATCTAAATATACTATGAACTGTTTCGCGAGCCAGAACACTCGCCTTATATACTTAACTTATCAGCCACTCCAAAAATTTCTCAAGCTCAGTTAATATAGAAAAATTAGGAGAGTCTATCCAATTTCGTATTAACTAGAAAGAGCTCTATAGAAAGCAACAATTCCACGTTAAAATCCTTCCTTCCCTCCTTCCTTCCTTTGTTAGAAAAATGCAATTTACGTCTTGAACTTTGTCATGTCCATTAGGTATCCTAGTATCCTATCCGCAGGAAGGAAGTTGTAAGATGATGAAGGGTGTTTATTTTCTTCCCCCAGATTTGTTTTGGTTTGTCATTAAAACTTGATTGCAGGCGACGAATTGGAAGATTGAAGTTATTTGTGGATGCGACCCATCTCGTCGTCAGCGTGCTCCTCATTCAACCCGTCAAAATAGAAAGCCGTTTCCGACGCGTCAAGGGCCTCATCCTCAGCCTCTTCCTGCTCGTTTTAATAATGACCAACGCGTACAGCAGCGGCCTAGCTAGCCGAATGGTAATCCCCAGGTGGGTATTGAACCCCCCAACGAAATACTTGGTTTTAATCTCGTATATCACAGTTACGGTGGAGAAATCAACACCCTGCGTGATTTGGCCGAAAGCAACTTACCATGGGGCGCCTTGGATAAGACCATCTGGGCAGCCGTCATTGACTGCGACGACCGTGTAATAAATAACTTTAACACTCATTAATATACCCTCGAAGACTTGAATTTTGATTAATTAATTAATTAATCAAATTGCAGGAACCTTACAAGACCATCGTAAGGAACTTCGAGGAGCACAACGAAACGCAGTTGAGAACCCTCAGGCTCTCAGGAAAATTCGGTTTTCCCATTGAGAAACTCCCGTCTGGTTACTACGGCATCCAGAGTTACATGGACGAAGCCATCCTCGAAAACGTCCAGCCGATGAAGGAGGAGCTCTACTGGGCGTTCACTGCGTTTCTGGTGAGGAAGAACTTCGTCCTCCTGGCGGCCTTGGACGACTTCATTTTGAGGGTGCAGCAACATGGTCTGCTCTTAAAGTGGGAGCACAAGGTCCGTGGAAGCCTTCTCCCTCTCAATTCTCCTTAATACCCCTCGTATTTTAATAGGCGCTGGAGTTATCCAACCCCAGGCTTCAGATCATGCTTAAGGGCACGAGGGAGAAGAGGACGCACGAGAAGTTGGCGTGGATTCATATACAGGGGGTGTTCGTGAGTTGGATCGTGGGGGTTACGATTTCGATTCTGTGTTTTCTCTGCGAAGTTTTGAAAATTAAGAAGTAAAAAGAACTCGGCGCAAGTTTTAATAGGGTTGAATTTAAAGGTAGTTGTAGTAATTTGCACCAAGTTGAAAATCATTACGTTAAGAAATAAAGAATGAGTGTTATGGGGGTGTGAAAGACACGTTTTGTTTATTTAAACCAGTACGAAAAAATCAATTGATTTTTTCCTTGAAGGCGGCATTCGAATAACATGTTTAATGCTCTCACGTGATAAAAAAAGTTTCGAAGATATGCGTTTGGTAGGTGGTGGTAGGTACGTTGAGAGTCTGATTTAAGAAAAATTCCAGAAATTTATGTTCCATTGACCTTCCGCAAGGCGAAGAAAGAAGTAGTTAATGTGCATATAATTCACGTTAAGGCATATTTCGGCAAAACATGTCCGTACACAGTTCCAAAGCTTGTAAGATTTCCCACAACCTCCTTACTACAATTTTGTCTACCAAGTGGGTCTTAAGCTTCTCCTTCCTTCCTTTCCTTTTTAAAGTTCTAGAGAGTTTCCTGGCCTTTGTTTACATAATCGGTTTCATAATAAATAATCATTTGCATTTCTATTCCGTGATCAAAAAATATAAACGGCCATTAATTTCTTAAGATAAATAATTCAAAAATGATGTTCTATAAAATCAGAGCGTTTGTACTCGTTTCCAAATCTGCACAATGGGGAAAATAATCTAACTCTGAAATATAGATCGGGGTGTCTACTATTGTCAAGGCACTGCTCTCAAAAAACTCAAAAAACTCAAAAAACTAAACAATGATCTCCTCTTCGATCTCACTCTATTGTATTCAAATATCTCATCTGTTACATTGAAACTGCCAGAGTTCAAAACTTACTTACTTTCGGATGAAACCTTGTATTATTATTGTTATAGCCGTGACGCGCAAACAGATCTTCTTTTAGCGTGAGTCACGCCACCTTGCGTCACAGAACGTCACCGAAGCTTCCCGATCATTCTAGTAAGTTCGAGCAAAAGGGAGGCTCTGCTATAAAAGCCGTACGATCAGCCAGGAGTGGAGGAAATTCGCGAAATTCAAAACCTACTTTTACGAAAAAAGAAAAACAAAACGAATTAATGACAGCGAAAGACGAAGATAAAGAACGGAGACGTCATGTCCGAAGTTTTTACAAGGAATTCCCTAGCTCAGATGGAGATGGTACGGTGGGTCGTACTTCGACAATGATTTGTTTAAAAATCTGATGATTTGTCTAAACATTTGCATTTCATTGTTTTCTTTTTCTGACTCGTTAATTTCTCGCGTTACAATTGCCACTTCCTCTTTCGTTTTCATTTTTCATCTGCTGTTTGATTACTGATTACACTTCGCAGTGGAGGAAACGTCGGTTCGTCTTTTGTTTTTTTTTTTGTTTTTCGTTCACCTTCCTCTTCGCGTTTCTCCGTCGTTTGTTTCGGTTTTTTCCCGTCGTCACGGTTTTGTTCTTTTGTGTTCCCAGCCGCCTCGAGTTGCGAACGGTTCGCCTAATAATCATTTTCGATTTTCGTTCGTTTCCGTTCATTTCTCTGACACACACGTTTGGACGAACGGAAAACAAAAGAAAATCGTCGGCTGAAAGCAGGAATCGATCGTCGGAAATCAAGAATCTCTCTTCGCCAAGCGAAAAAAGAGAAGCCGAGAACGAAAGAAGACCTGAAGTGAGTTTATTTCTTCGCGGTGCTTTTTGATTTCTTTACTAACAGCTTCTTCTTTTGTTTTCCGTCGATCGGCGATTTTTGACACACTTGGATGGTCAGAAAACAAAAGAAAATCGTCCGCTGAAAGCAGAAATCGATCGTCGATCGTCGGAAACCTCTCTTCGCCAAGCAAAAAAAAAGAAGCCGAGGACAAAAGAAGAACTGGAGTGAGTTTATTTCTTGGCGGTGCTTTTTTATTTCTTTATCGACGGCTTCTTCTTTTGTTTTCCGTCGGTCAGCGATTTTTGACACATTTGCATGATCAGAAAACAAAAGAAAATCGTCGGCTGGAAGCAATTGAAGTGTTTTTCTTTTTCGGCGGTGCTTTTTGATTTCTTTATTGAAAGCTTCTTCTTTTGTTTTCCGTCGATCGGCTATTTTGACACACTTGGATGTTCAGAAAACAAAAGAAAATCGTCGACTGAAAGCAGAAACCGATCGTCGGAAATCTCTCTTCGCCAAGCAAAAAAGAAGAAGCACTGAAGTGAGTTTATTTCTTGGCGGTGCTTTTTGATTTCTTTATCGAGGGCTTCCTCGTTTGTTTTCCGTCGATCGGCGATTTTTGACACGTTTGCATGATCAGAAAACAAAAGAAAATCGTCGGCTGGAAGCAATTGAAGTGTTTTTGTGTAATTTTGTGAAAATCACCGAACCTGAATACTTGACTAATTAACTACTGTTTCACACTCTTTCGAAGGAGGTTCTTGAGCTCAGAAACTGTACAATAAATAAAATTCCTCATGTGCTATAACGGATTTATTGAGCACTAATTTAAATTGATACACAAAATGAAAATAAACAGGCACGAAGTAAAAAATGTACAAAAGTAAAAAGAAATTCTGAAGAAACAAAGGAAAATGATGGATGATATAAGGTAACTGTTACTATACTTTTTAGGCAAAATGGAGTAACACAGGTTCTAGGATGTCTTCGAGGTTGGCTTTCTACACATACTCATGCATCCCTGAAGGGGTTTCTAGGGGGTTAAACTACTATGCCAAAAGCAACCGCATGATTAGGACGCACACATCTTAATTTTGCTGCGGTGCTTAAATGTTTACATTAAAACTTCCACCTCTCCTCGCTTAACCTGCAGTCGTTACAAAGTTTGCCTAAATCAGGGAGGCGACCTTAACAATCTTTCAAATTAATTTTAGCACGCCGCCCGCGCCGCCGGCAGCGAGCAGGACTTATTCGCATGTTTTTTACGGGTAATGCGATCTGAAATTATTGTTTAGATTATTATAACGTTTCCTCTCCAGCGCTTATAATAATAGTTTAATAATAATATGTATGTAATAGTCTTGAATTAAAACTAAATTAAAATTTCGAATGAAACATAAGATCGACTTTCCACCTTATTAAGGGCCGGCAGGCAAGGTTATAGACGAGGAGGAGATTGTATATTTCTCACAGACTCTGTTAATGTTTAGCAGCTCCAAATTATCAGAGTCAACACTAATAATTGAAGAGGGAGTTGAAGGCCTTACTGCTAAAATATCGTGTAATGGTTGTCAGCTGACCTTGGATTGTGTACACAGGACTCCATCATCCTTAATGGAATTAGCCGCATCTAAAAATCTGTTGCTTCATTATCCGTCTGTAAAGCCGCCTAATTCCTATAATTTGGAATTTCTTTGGGAAACAGAAATATAAGAGAATCCCCCCCACAGACTGGCGCCAATTACGTAAGCGGGGCCTTCAATTATCCTAAGATGCTGCACCAATTATGTAAGACCGAGGTTGATGTGTAAAAGCCATATCGACAATTGTAAAGCAGGATTCCTAACTTTGGTTTTAATTTAATTTGGGAAAAAATAGGAACTTCCAACGTTGCAGCACCTGTTAGTAAGCGTGGTTTTCTAGGTAAAGAAGCCACGACAAATTACTTTGTTAAAAATTTAGACAATTCGGAAAAACCTCCCTTAATTACTTAAATTGATACGCTGCCATCACCGACGCTTTAATTTAACAAAACAAGGGGCATCGGGCCCATTTAAGGCAGTTTCTTTGGCTTAATTTAATTTTCTAGAGGCGCGTGATCTTGGCGCTCCGAACTCTACAAGTTATACCCCAAAATAATTTCGCAAACAAGAAATAAAAATCCCAAGAAAGTTTTCAAAAGTGTATATTAAATACTGAAGTTACAGACAGAAAAATAAGAAACGAAAAATAAAATTGTTGCCTGATATAGGGTGGAATTGTACCCAAGAAGACCCACGTTGCTCTGCTGTAGTATGCAAAACGGGGTCCAACTACGTAGGGGGGGAGAAACTCGGTCATCCCTCAAGGATTCAATCAAAATAACACTTGGTACACAAAATGCATGAAAGACGAAAGCACCGAAACAACATGACTGCCCTTCATTGGGTGCTAAGAACGACTTCCTAACGACTACATGCTATTTCGTGCCGGGAGGTTTGTTTAAAACCCCCCGCGCTTCAAAACCTGCCCAGGAGCTGGTACCCTCTAACGTGTCCCTTCAGAACTATTTTTTCTGAGCGGGCGGAAAACGTTTTCTCACGGCTATTTCCCACGCCTCAGCAAAATAAACGCGTTATCAACAGGATGTTTAGTCTTTAATAATAATTTTGAATTCGCCATTCGAATTTCTTTAGGCGAAGTTAAAAAGGGGTACGCAAGAGTATTTAATATTTGAAGGAAAATAATTTATGTTTTAAAATTTGCGCTGCTCAAATTAGGACATTTCTCGACGAAAACAACAGCAACACACTTTCTCCAATCTTTTCCTAGCACGGGTCTCATGGACCTACAACTTCGATTTGGACGACGCGATCGATGGTCTGGACTGTGGTCTGGACTGTGTTCGATGAAGTTCCAATTTGTCGTTTACTGTTCAAAATGGAATGAACGCGTCGGGATTGCATCACCCTACTCAAGTGGATAAAGAACTTCTTGACACACCGATCCTTTAGGGGGAGAATATTAAATTTAAATTATTCCAACACCCATGAGTTCTTAAGACTCAGCTCTTGGTGCGCTCCCTTACTCTTTATTTTACAGAAAGCCAACTACCTTGCTCGTTGTTTTAAAGTTAACTTTTCGCACCTATTACAACCCTGCAACGATTTCCGTCGATCATTAAGAGCATCTATCACATAACCGACCACTTATAAGCACGGAATGTATCCATTAAAAAATACGAGAGGGGCAATTAACTCGTTTTTAATCCATTTTGAATCCTCCTGTTTATTTATCCGCCCCCGATTACCATCAGCAAACACCGAGGGCGAAAACAAAATAAAATTCAGCTGCACACAACCACCCAACATGTATCTAGACCTGAACATCCTGGTTAACCTAATTTTAGACCGACACTTTCGACACTTTTACTGCGTCTTCATGATCGGCGATCAGGATCTGTCGCATTCCTACGGCGGCGTTAAAACCATCGTTCTTAGGCAGCCGGATTACCACCACTTGGATCTAAACCTAGGTTGCCAAGGTTTCGTCGTCCAATCCGAAAACGCGGTGGCGTCCATCTGCGAACAAGTGGAACGCAAGATGGTGACCACTTCAATCGCTCGCTTCCACGACAGACGCTACCTCTTTGTTTCAAACTCTTCAGAGGTCCTCGGCTTGAGTGAGTTGGAACACGTCAAAGACGTCCTCCTTATACAGCCAGGACCACAACACTTCAAGCTCCTCACCCACGGATACGCAGGCGGAAACCGTGAAGGCCGCTCAACTCTGGTAGACGTGTGGTTCCCCCAAAACCAAACGTTCTTGCACGACGCTCCCTTATATCCCGAAATAGTTAATTTCCAGGGGCGGACCTTAACCGTATCTAGTTTCACTTACGTCCCGTACAATATTTTAGGTGAACCATCTCAATAGGGTAGCCACATAATTATGTAGACAACACGATTGATTCTTATAGGGGATTCCCTTGAAACATCCGCGGGTATTGAAATCTCGCTGGTGTCCGAGTTGATCAAAAAATTGAATTTAACCGTCCTGCTGAAAGACAAGGGGAAGGAACAGTGGGGGCACGGATACGCGAACGGAACCGGGTACGGGGCAATCGGCGACGTTTCGACCCAAAAAAGCGACATCGCCGCCGGTAATAAGATTTTCTAAGCAAGTTTCGTGGGTTAATTCCGTCATCGTGTTCCAGCTGACATTTTTATGATGCACAGGAGCGTTCGGGTGGATGTTTCGAAGCCGGTTCTTGTCACAAGAGTTATACTCATGGTGCCGAAACCGAAGTACGTTTACAAACACTCCAAAACCGAACTGGACTGACGTAATTGGGTGCTTTACGTTGTTGCAGAGAAGTCATCAACTTATTGACACCTTTCAGCCAATTTACGCCCGGACTGTGGGGTTTGCACTTCTTGTTCATTTCGCTTTCAAATCTGCTTGTGTTCGTCGTTCTGCTCAAGACGGATGGAATCAGGTAAACGTACGGAGGCGAAACCTGGAGAGCCCAAGTTAAAAAGTGTTTCGTCGCGCGGTCTTGGGTGCGTTAATTAAAACTGATTTTAGGCGGCGGCTTCGCAGGGCACAGTTATTCATGGATACGACTCATCGCATCATCAGCATGTTCCTCGTGCAACCCGTCAAAACACAAAACCATTTTCAGTACGTCAAAGGATTATTCCTCAGCCTTTTCCTGTTGGTGTTAGTAATGAGCAACGCGTACAGTAGCGGCCTTGCCAGCAGAATGGTAATACCCAGGTGGGTATTAAACCACCCCCAACAAAGTAAGTCTGTAAACTTAAGTGTCTCTGCAGTTATGGTGGTGAAATCAACACGCTCTGGGATTTGGCCGCAAGCAACTTACCATGGGGCACAACCGACAAGAGCCTCTGGACGTCTGTCATCGACTACGACGGCCGCGTAATACCAATAACTTTAACACTTTTTTTAAAATACATTGACCGTTTGATTTGATGCGGTTTGATTTGATGCGATTTGATTCAATCCGATTTGATTCTTCCAGGAACCTTATGAGACCATCGTAAAGAACTTCCAGGAGCACAACGAAACCCACCTCAAGACCCTTAGGGTCTCCGGCGCATTCGGTTTTCCCACCGAGAAACTCCCGTCTGGTTATTACGCCATCCAGAGTTACATGGACGAAGCCACGCTCGAGAAAGTCCAGCCGATGAAGGAGGAGCTTTACTGGGCGTTCACTGCGTTTCTGGTGAGGAAGAACTTCGTCCTCCTCCCCGCCCTGGACCACTTCATTTTGACGGTGCAGCAATATGGTTTGCTCTTAAAGTGGGAGCAAAAGGTCTGTGGAACTTTGCTTACCCCATTATGGCCCGATTTTTTCATCCCTTGATCACCTATCCTAAGAAATCCGGAAATCCTTATCGACAAAAGATATTATCTACCTGGCCAATAGATTTATCAGGGGGTGAAGAAATCTTAGATGAATTTTTTTTATAGGCGCTGGAGTTATCCAACCCCCGGCTTCAGAGCATGCTGGAGCGTACGAGGGAGAGGAGAACGCACGAGAAGTTGGCCTGGATTCACGTGCAAGGGGTGTTTTTGATTTGGATCGTGGGGCTTGCGTTTTCAGTTCTGTGTTTTCTCTGCGAACTTTTTAAAAGTAAAAATTGAAAAGGTTAGCGAACTTTAATAGGGTTGCTTGAAATTAGAGGTAGCATGTAATTGGAAATTGTTAAAGAATAAAGCTTGAGAGTTATGGGGGTGCAAGTTCTTTTCATAACAAGGTTTCATAACACTTTGAAGGTATGCCACCACTATTGTTAGTCCAAAGGAAAATGATCATTTATATTCATTTGGCCTTCAATAGGGCGAAGAATATAATAAAGTGGTAATAGGTCTGAAGCTACTTTCTTCCCTAGTCTTTCTCAAAAGCTTTTTTTTCCAACTTGGCCACTTTCCTATAACCCTTCCCCATCCATTTTCTATCATATTTGTCTGTCCAATCAAATTTTTGTTTATTTCTTCTTCTGGTTTATACAAACCTCCCTCTTCCTTGTTCTTCTTTTCCTAATATCCTGCTCGTTACTATGGACCCTTCTAAAATACTCTCTGCCGAATTGGTGAGGTTTTCTTTACAAGATGTTTCATCTTACGCCCACGAAAAGATTCCCTAAATCAAAATGATTTGATTGCCAACTAAACGTAATAATAAGAAGGCAGAAAAGGATCGAAAGCTTCGTTGAGGTCCTTATGCAAAGTGTTTGAGGGCTTCTGGACTCTCCGCTGACTTTAAGAATCGTTGAAATTGACCGAAAAGTTCAGTTCCTCACTTTTGCGCCAGGAGATCGCCATTTTCTTAAAAAAAAAATCATTTGCTAGAGATCCTTGTAAGAAACTACCGGCTGTTACTCTATTTTTTGCTTCTAGAAGATGTGAAATGTGAAACGTGAAGGCCAGAATAAAAAGTCTTGTGTTGGATTTAAGCCGGGCAATTTATTTCACACGATCATCTCTTCAGCTGCTTTTCCCGCTTGGAAAATTGGGTATTTGGGTATTTGCTACTGGTTATGATCGATCACGTGACTAATGATAACTAAATTCGGCGAAAGCCAATGACAATAATCCACAAATAGCCAATTCTCCATATCGCCGAAGCAGGCAAAGCAGCTTTACCAGTTAGATCGTCTTTAGCTTCTGGTGAATGTGCGTAACTAAATTCAAAAGCGTGCAGTGTTTAACCATTTTTGCAACCAAACTCCACTTTTCCATTCCTGCAGCTTTAAAGCCATGAAGATCAAAGCTTTAATCTCCACTTTTGGAGAACCTCT
This sequence comes from Prosopocoilus inquinatus, assembly GCA_036172665.1. Classification (NCBI taxonomy): domain Eukaryota; kingdom Metazoa; phylum Arthropoda; class Insecta; order Coleoptera; family Lucanidae; genus Prosopocoilus; species Prosopocoilus inquinatus. The sequence goes on from CM069879.1 coordinate 11,814,360, forward strand.
CCAACAAAAACCAGAATTGACAGGACCATTCCGATTAGCCACAAGCCGAACACTCCCTTGACGTGCCTCCAATTTAACGGAACATTTTCGAATCCTTCGCTGGAATACCGCAGTAGATTTTGCTGGCTTGAATCCACCCCCATGGCGGCCTACAAAGAAGCTAAATTGGGCATGGCAATGGCAGGCTTTAATATGCAATGTACTTGAGTTTCCCAGTGCTTCACCAGACCATATTGGTTTGCCTTACGGATGAAATCGTTCAAGGCCGACAGCAAAACCCAGTTCTTCCTGACGATCATGACGATGTACTGCTCGTAAAGCCCCTCTTTCATCGGGCGAAGCTTTTGTAGGATTGTTTCGCCTAGGCCCTCGGGGATTCCAATGCTGCCTGCATCAAGAGTTCCAGCTTATTTAAGAGCGAGGAGGTGTTGGGAGGGGGCGGAGGGCTTACCGGAAAACGAAAGCTGGTCAATTGGCAAACCCAAGCTTCCAGCGTCGGCCAACCTTACGAGCTCGGACTGGTTCTTCCAAATGAAAGTCTCGGCGAGTACCCTGTATTCCTCCTGAAATTGGAATTTAGAAGAACCAGCTTGAAGTAGCAGGCACGCAGCAACTTACTCGCCCGTCGTTTAAAAGCGCCGCCATCCACAAATGTGTATTTACACTACCCCATGGTAATCTGCTTTGCACCAAATCACCCATCGTGTTAATAAGCTTCTCGTACCTAAAGAGAAACGAGTGGTGCTAGCGAGAACTTAATTTGTTTTTTTTTTTTTAATTTACCTCGGAACGACCATCCTACTGGATAAATTGCTATTGTACAAGCTGGACATGATCAAGGTCAAAAAGGAGATTAGAACGATGATGGTCTTCACGTAATAGAGACGGCATTCGCCAATAGAATCCTGTTGGACGATGATTCCGAACATCTTAAACAGCGATTCCCTGAAGGTCAAGAAACCTCCCCGATTTGATTTTTCATTTTTGTAACTGAAATCGCAGGGGTAAAATAAACACGCTCGAAAGAAAGCCGCAACTCACAACGTGACGAAACCGATGGTGGCGGCTGATACCACCATGGATAAGACGATTAAGATCCACAGGGGCAGCGTGAATTGGTTGAAGGCGATCTTCCAGTTGTCGAGTAGCCTGAAAACGGAGGAAGGCATTTTGAAATTCAATTTTGAAATAGAAGGGAGGGAGACTTACTTGGGTTTGGGGACCAAAAAGATTTGGCGCAGGGAACTTATCGGGACGGTAAGATCCAGTTGGTCCTTGTAGTCAAACCAGAGTAAAATCAGAGCGAAGCCCATCTCGCTTTTTCGGCTTCGCACGTTGCCCTTGACGCCCCCGAAGACCGTCCCGTTTTCGTAAAATTCTCCCCAGCCTTCTTCCCCCGTGTGTATGATGATGGGAGTGAGGTTTCTCCGCACCAAAAATTCCGAAACCACACTGACCTCGATCCCCCTCGATTTTTCAAGCGTTTCACCTTGAACAACACCGTAAACTTTGTTTTTCCAAAGCATGTGCATATACCAACCTATTATATGGAAGGGGGGGTAGGAAAATGTCGACAGTCTCAAGCTTTTCCCCCTCAAGTTCGCGAGCTTGTCCGGATATAAGTTTGCGTTTCGCAGGAAACTTCGATTTGCCGAAAACCAAGTGTCCAATAAGATCGGTTCGTTGGAATCGGCTTCGCCGCTGAACTTATGAGTTAGGAGCTCGAATTCCTCTTCTTTTGCCGCCACTATCACCAGGAGGTCGCTCACATTTTGCAAAGCGGCTTGGTCGAAGACATCGTTTTCTTCGAGGGATAGCAGCAGGTACTTTCGGGTGCTCCAACTTCCGGCCAGGTTTAAAATCCGGCCCTCCAAGTGATTCAGGATTGAGGAGGGGTGTTTGGATACGATAAAAAATCCCTGACAGAATTGGTTGAAGTGGAAAGACGAAGAGGAGTTCCATTCGTGGTTGACCAGGGGTAGTTTTTGGAGGTAAGAGAGACGCAAGTCGATTTCGGGCTCTGCGATGAGGAACGTGCAGTGGAAATTTGAAAAATATTTGTTGAGGATTAGGCCGACCAGGAACGGTAGTTGAGGGTTCATGCTTGAGGTAGTATTCCAAGGGGGTTGTGTTTATGGCTTTTATAGTCTGTGTTGCAATACGTCGTTAATATTTAATATCGCAATTACTATTATTTATTTTTAAACTAGAGCCAAAGTTAAATAATTTCGTCGGCGTGATGGTGTTTTGCAGGAAGTTAAAATGTTTAAAACTCGACTGTTTCAGTGTTTGATATTTGTTTTTAGTTCGTAAAATATACTCTGTTGAGTTTTATTTTACTTTGTTTTATATTAAATAGTGGGTATTAACCGTCGCTTAATTTGTATAAAAAAAGAAAATCGAAATACAAAAACTTAACAAAATATAAAAAATTAAAAATCAAAACGTAATTGGAATTGAAGTTCAACCGAAGCAAGAACCACTCAGCTCAAGTTGAATCACGCCGAGAAATAAAATCGCAAAAAGAATAGAAAAGATAAATAGATTTCAAAACTCAAAAATTCAAATTGAAGTCGACTCTTGTCTAATAAAAATTGTAGCTCCTGATGAAGCTATCAGACGATAGTGAAACGTTCAGTATTCTTTCCGATTGAGGCAGGGTCCATTGAAAGATTAAAAATTATTTTCTTAACAATTCGTAAGCGTCGAAATTCAAGGAGTACCCTACGGCAAGCTCATATTCAATAAAATTATTAGAAATTATAAGAAATCGCGAATTTCGGAAAATCAAAATCCAATTCGTATTAAGTGCAAGACAAGCAAGGCCGACCCAACCCTAAACACCCTTGGATTGCGTAACAGCTGGAAGGTGCCCATATAATACCTCAACCTCAACATCTACCTTTGCAAAGAACGTACGTCCCGTGGCCATCTCCTCTGAGCGGGCACATTTACGCAACGTATCTTCTTCGTTCGAACTCAAGGGTAGCAACCGATTTCGCTAGGGGTAACCTCTCCAAAGGTTTCTAAAATGCGATTATTTAAGCGATTGTTCTATGCCCGGTTTCTGAAACAGTACATAACTTTATGTAGAGATAAACTCAAGATAAACTCACCATAACTTCTAAAAATTGTTTCTCAAAACTTTATCCGAGGATGAAGCGTCTACCTAGTAACGTAAAGAGTTTATACTTTTGATAAAGTTATCTGAAAGTAAAAATTTATCTTTACATAAAGATATTTATCGTTTAGAAGCCGGGCATTAGTTTTGTAAATCATACTTTGAGGAGTTTTATCACGTTTTGCTTTGTGGTCAATAATAGGTGCCAGCCGACAAGATTTACATAAAGAAAGGCAAGGGGGTGTCAACCGCCATCAAAAATCACGAAGATTTTGTACTTGTCTTGCCAATTCAAGGTATACCTAAAATATCAGAAAAAAAGAACGAAATAAAACTCGAGAAATTCAAAAACTCAATAAAAATTCAGAAACTTTAGAATCAAAATACTCAATAAACCTCAAAACAAAACAACCAAATTAAAAATAGTTAAAAACCGTAATTGGACTTAAATCCAACCCAAGCAAGGCCTATCCCAACTCAACCCAAGTGAACCAACTCAAGAAAAAAATTAAGAAAAAAATTAAATCCCACAAGGAGATTAGAAAACAAATAAATTTCAAATCTTAAGAACTTAAACATTTCAAAATTCAACAAATACCATCGCATTAAAATTAAGTCTAACAAGAAAAGCAAACCAAACTCAACTCAGTCTAACAATTTCGAATTTGGAAAAATTAAAACGCGTTTCGAATTAGGTCCAACCCAAGCAAAGCGGCCCCAAGTCAACTCAACCTAATTCAATCTAATCAAAGAAAATCTAAAAACTCGAAAAATTAGAATGAACCAAAAAAAAAATTAAGCGATACTTAGAAGAGTCAAAGCTCAACTGGAATTATTAAGTTTAACACAAGCAAGGTCAACTCAACTCGACTCTAGTACTCTATGTCAAACCAACCGAAGGAAACATAAAATTAAAAAAAATACTGGTAATTTGTTGGAATGAAGTTCAAACCCAAACCAACTCAATTCATCCTAACTCAAGAACAAAATTCAAAAAAAACAAAAACATATAATTACTAGCAAATCTAATCCAAGCTAGTAAGTTAAGCCCGCGGCTCAAAAAATGAAGAAAAACAAAATAAATAATTGAAATTAAGACTCAGATCGATCCACCTCAAGGTCAACCTAAGTTTTGGCGTTTTTTTTTTAAATTTAATATCCGGAGCACTCCCCTCATCTTCACTGATTGTGTGTTGGCAGAAATAGGAGTTTATTTCTGCTTCACTGTAGTACTGACTCGAAAAGGTAAGTTATGGGGCCACCCAATGAGATACAATTCTTGTTAAAAATAAAAAAAAGAAAAATCCTGTACTTGACGAACCTCTTCAGTCGTATAGGAGTTGTTTCGTTCCTTCAGTTAAAAAATTCTACGCGTCGTTATGTCATCATGTCTTCAGAGTTTCCCGCTCGGGAACTCTAAAAGACGCGGATATTTTAGGTCTTCTCGAATCTGATGGATTTTGCGACTCCATCCAGGGCATAAAATTGGACAAGACGCAGAGTCTTAACGAAGGATAATCCTGTGAAATTAATTTGAACTGGACAACCTGAAACGTCTTCTCTGCAATGCCTTCTTCCACCTTGAAAAACGACTCGGTGGGACAAACGATACGGTCGGGAAGTAATTAAGTCAGAGGAGCATCGTGTTACGTATTAATTTTGGCTAGATTCATCGTGGATTTGTTGATGTAAGGCAGCGTCGGCTCGTGCATAACATATTCGGGTAGGCGGCAGACATACTCCCAGAACGCTTGCTTTGTCTAACGCACGTGAACACAAAACAAACAATACACGGCGCACATTGGTCGCCTACCCAAATATTTTATGCAGAGCCGTCGCTGATGTAAGAGGGTAACACTACTTCCGTGGTTATCTATTACTATATTCTGATTGGTCGCCATTTTATGCCGTCGGAGCATTCGTTTCCGGGAATTGCCTGCAGCGTTTTACTTTGCATTTCGCTACCACAAGGTACAGATGTGATGAACATATGATGAACATTTGAAGATATTCTGATGTAAGTACAGTATGACTGGAATCCGCTGTGCCTTGTGTACAACTTGATTTGTTTCAAGTAATTTTTACAGAGCTGATAACCTATTTTTACTTCAGACAGAATGGTAATTAGTGACGTCATTGCAACGACCCATGTTTATATTCGATTTCTTTGTTTCAACAATGTTTTTCTGGCTCCTACTGGAATCCTCTGTGCCTTGTGTACCATTTGATTTGTTGCAAGTAATTTTTACAAATCGGATAATCTATTTTTACTTCAGATTGAAAGGTAATAAGTGACGTCATTAGAACGACCCATGTTTATATTCGATTTCTTTGTTTCAACAGTGTTTTTCTGACTCCGTTTCTGTTCTTCGCGACTTCTTTCCGTTTACCGTTTTCCTGTTTTTACGGCGAATCTGTTCCTCCCGAGGGCATATGCGAGTCAAGTAGTCTTTCTCAGCGCTAACTTGCTGCAACCGTTTTCGTTAATTATTCAGGAGGTATGGTAAGTACATTTTCTTGGTAGCAGTCGATCAAAATGAATTTAAAAGCGACTTTTCGCATCTGAAGCAACAATCTCAAGGTTCAGATGTTAGGTGGAGCAATGCAAGTCATCAAGAACGCTCTGGTGTTAGGGACAAAATCGATTTGGCCTTGAAAATTGAAATGACGAGGTGAACAAAACTCCAAAGATGGTAAACGTCGTTCACAAATAGCAGCTGAAGAATTGTTGAGGAATAGGCACTAAAAATACAGAGGAAATAAAAAAGTTTATATGCAGGGAGACGGTAGGTTGAGACAAAGGGAGGAAGATTCTGGTTATCAAAAACGATAAGGGATGCTGTTTGTATTTCCAATAGATCACCTGCTATACAACTTACAATTGAATCAATTTTTGTTTTATTTTGCTCTCTTTGAGGATCTCATACGCCAAGGCCAAAATCGACACGACGATACCGACCAACCACAAAACGAAGATTCCTTTCACGTGACTCCAATTGAGCGCGGTGTTTTCGTGCTTCTCCTCGGAATGCCTCAACAGGCTTTGAAATCGAAAGCGCAACAGCATTACCCCCTAGAACCAACCAAAACAAAAGGCAGGATGCTGTAATAAAGGTTAACCCCCGGCGCTTGAGAGCTTTCAGACCTCCAATTCCCAAAAGTGCAACAGCCCAGACTGACACACCCGTAGAATGTGATCGTTCAAGGACGGGAGCAGGTAGTAATTCTTCCTTGCGAAGATCACCGACAGTCCCGAGTAGAGTTCCTGGCGCATGGGGCGGAGCTTTTCGAGGGTGGCCTCGTCGATGTTGCTCTGGATGGCAAAGTTCCCTGGTTTTTTAGAAAGAACGCCGTCTCATTTATTTCTTTTGTTAGACTTTTCCAAAAGTGTGTTTTACCAGAGGGTAGTTTGTCGATGGGAAATCCGAAAACCCCGGCGTGCCCAAGTTTTAGGAGTTCCGACTCGTTTTTCTCCACGAAGCTCTTTCGTATCTTCCTGTATTCTTCCTGAACGAACGGTCCGATTAAAAAAATTGCCTCCCCGCGAAATTTTTCGCTTGCGGCACTCACCCGTGTGTCCTTCGCGAAAGCCCCCGTCCACTCGTGCTTGTTCCTACCGCCCCACGCCAAGCCACTCTCCGCCAGGTCTTTGGCGGTGTCGATGACGTTCTCGTATCTACCACCAAGGGGAAAGCTCTTAATTCAAGCGTTTACTTCAGGCATGCATACATAGATACCTAGGGACGGTCATCCTACTCGCCAGCGTGCTATCATAACTAGTGGTGACGACCAGCGACAACAAAAAGATGTAAATGAAGATTCCCTTGAAGCGCTGGAAGTGATCTTCGCCGGTGCTTGCTTGAGACAAGATGGCTCTGCACGTGCTAAAAAGGGTTTGGGCGAAAGTCGTCTTCGCCTTCTGTCTCGTTGAAACTAAGCTACGCACGTAGAGAATATCGTTGCATTTGTTATGCTATGCAAAAATTATCTTTAATTGTGTGCATAAATTAGGCGCAATTTTGCACTTCTGTAACTTCGATTTTATTCTGCTGGGCATACGCGTGTTGCGTCGTGTGCATAATTCTAAAAAATGCTCGGTTTTGCTGCTTGAGCCTGACCTCGTAGGTGACGGCGATTGTGTGCGTAGTCAGGGTTTTTTAAGCTACGGTTTCCTAGGAAGCCGGTCGGCTGAATTTAACTGCGACCAACGTCCGCCCTAACTAAAAACATTGAAATGAAATCTAGGAAATCAGCATTATTTAATTTTTCGCTTTCGGTTAGAGCGAACGTCTCCAGTCGGTCGCGGTCAGTATCAGCCCGACCAGTTCTCCTAGGAAACCCCAGTTTTAAGCGGTTCAGTAAGTCACAAAGTTCGTTTTGCATGTTCGCCTTTCGCACTGTGTAAAGACGCAACACAACGGAATATAAGCGTGTCATGTTTACATTTTGCAAGGCTTAACTGATGTCGACCTCCTTAGATCTTTGAGTTTTGGACCGGACCCCCTGCCGCCAGGGCATAAATCGATTGTGACGTAGAATTTTAGGGTGTATAAATGAGATAGGAAATCGATAGGAAGAAAGAATCGGGCAGTACTCGGTAGGTCAGTGATAATCGTCGATAAAGTGAGAAAGTGCCGTTGAGTCGCGGGCCTTGTCCTTCGCAGTTTAGGTATTATTCAGTAATTGGGGTTTAAAGTAAGGGTAGTTAATTAATAAAGAGTAAGTGACTTCGGAATTGAGCTTAAAGTTTAAAATCAAAGTTTCAACTTAAGGCCCGATTCCAAAAAAATGTACTGAAGGAAACTTAAAATAAAAAATAAAAAACCTAGTTATTTACACATGAGATTGTGACTTTTTTTCTTCAAGTCTCCCTTTTAAAATCGAACCTAATAATACTAGTAAATAAAGTAAGGGTAAATATAATTTTTATTATTATTTGTGCGCGAAAAAAAAAAAAACAAATTATAAAAGACAATAAAAAAAATTGAAATTAATCCCACTTCTTTAAAGCGACATTAATTTAAATGGGGGATGAGAAAATACTGGGACTTACGTTTTGCACTCGAGGTGATCCAACAGGACCAGAATGAGCGAAGAGAGGACCAGGAAGACCGCCAGCAAACCCCATAGTCCCAAGGAGAACTGAGTGAAAGGAATCGTCCAGGCTACGATCAGCCTAAAACAGAACAAAAGAAGAAGAAACAGATTTCTAAGGCCGGTTTCACACCATCCCAATGAATCGAATCAATCAATGGAAATCACTTTGGTTTGGTGGTACAAGACTAAATCTTGCATGGCGTGAAACCAGCCTAAAGTTAAGCAAAATGTAGAGTACCGCAAGGGGGTACGTGAAGACCTCAACTATTTGGAATTCTTGTTTTGTTTTTTAGAATCGATTGATAGATAATAAATGTAGATATACTTAGGTTTGGGCACTAGACACGTGATTCGGATCTTCATCGTCGGGAAAGTGAAGTCTACACGTGGAATGACGGCCTGAGATTGCAAGAAGGAACCTGAAAAGCAAAGAGGGAGAAGGGGTAATGATGGGGGCGAGAAAGTATTTCCTTTCAAACATACCGCAGGCCAGGTCGCTTCGGAACTTCTTCACGTCGCCGATCATGCCGACGCCCGTGCCGTTCTTGTAGATTCTGCCCCACTTTTCAAGCGTCGAGTCCTTGAGGAGGACCGTGAGGTTCTTTCGCCTTGCGAACTCCGCCAGGAGGCTGATTTCGATTCCTTTGGATTCCTCGAATGATTCGCCTTGAAACAATTTAACAATTGATTGGAAGATATAAAGATCTAATTGAAATATGGAGACGGTCTAGAGTCGGATTGAGGAGAGCCAACACGATTTGCTTTCAGTGATTATTTTTTAGCAAAAATTAAGATTAAGTTAAAAGTTCCGAACTTATTTTGGACCAACCGATCCATTTTCGTTGTGTAAATTATATCTATCGGATTGTATTGGTAAGTTATCTTGTTTTGTTTGGTACTTAAACTCAGGCGTTTGTTGTGTCGTTTGTAGGAGAGTTCCGTTCACCTTAAACGGCGTTTGTTATTTTCGTTACAGGTTTACAGGTCTTACTAAGCCCATAATTATCGGAATTATTTTTAATACATGTACTGTAATGTGATGCTCCTCTTTTTTTCGGAGTTCTCCTTCCACGACCCTCTCCACCAACTTTTTTTGACCTAATCGTAAGTATTATGCTGTATCTATCTAAGACGACAACAATTCCTCCACGGAGACCGTTAATTTTAGGCAAAGATTGAGAAAGGTGATAGGAAAGATTGTAGAAAGGCATCTACAAGTTTTCTCAACCAATAATTGCAAGTCCCAGAGCTATTATTAGCGTAATCTGAACATGTCTTTTGTGACTGATACTGATACTGACCTACAAAGTTATACGGAGTATAGGAAAAGCTCGACAATCTCATTATTTTCCCCGCAAGGTCAGAAGTCTTATCCGGATATAAATCGGCGTTTCCCAAAAAGCTTCCGTTGCTTGGAAACCACAGATCCAACAGGACTGGATCGCCATAGTCCTTGCTAACGAATTTGTGCGTCCACAACTCAAGAAAGCTGCCGTTGGTGGCAGTCACCAGCAGAACATCCCTGACGTTCTCCAAGAAGGCCCCTCCGAATATATCCTTGCCGTTTCCCTGTGTTGTCGAAATCAACAGGTATCGCCTGTCGTAGAAACTTCCGACCTCGTCCTTCACCACTTGCTCCTCCAAATAGCTCAAGGTTGCAAGGATTTGCCCCCCGGAATACACCACGAATCCTTGGCAAGCGAGTTTCAGATCGATTTCGGTCAGTTTTGCGGTTTCGTACCCCACCACTTTCACCCCGTCAGGCTGAAAATCGATGCCCCCGTCGCTGATCAAGAAGATGCAGTAGAAATGCCCGAAGTACTTGCTCAGGATTGCGTTGGATAAGACCTGAAGATAATTCATGGTTTGGTCTGAACGGAGCGAGCGAGAGTGAAATGTTTGTTTTTTTGGGTTTTGGGTCGTTAAAGAAAAGACCGGATAAGATCATAAAGCGTAAAATGCTCTAGTCATAGAGCCCGATCTCATTTCCAGATAAAAAAGTAAATTAATCGTAGCCTTTAATTAATGAAAAAAAAAGTCTTTGGGGGAGTCTCGTGGCCCACTCCCACTTCATGAGCAACTGTAGGGCCATGAACGAGTGATAAATTTGGTTGGATCGATTGGAGAAGCTCTTTTCGTGACTTTTTAAAATCACAGGATCGTTTAAGACCTATCCAAGTATGCGTGTGTACGGATACACTTGGGCGTTTGATACGACATGAATAGTTAAACAAACAGAGATCCTATCGCCCCGGAAGAATTTATTAAAACGAGTCCGGTAAATTCAGCCGGTAAAAACATCGTAATAATTTATGGGGTTGTGAGATAATGCAGGTGGTTGATGTGAAAAACGTAGATCTAATTTAGAGTCGGATGGTTTTCTTGTATATATTTCTTTCTTTTCCTTCGTGTAGTACTGTAATTTTAATTTAGTTTTTAGATTCAAGATTACCACGGGCGGAATTTAATCTGTTTCATTTCAATATATAAACTTTCCCAGTAGATAAGAATTGAACAGGAAACGTTATAGTCTATACAATAATTTAATTTTAAGATCGCATTACCCGCAGAAACCGTGCGAATATGTCTCTGTTCTCTCTTTTGTATTTTTATTAACTTTAGATACAGGAATTTACTTTTACATAACATTTTATTACAAAAATATTTTATTTTCCTCATCTCATAACTATTGGCAAGCTACTTTCGCTTAGGGTTGTTCAGTTTTGAATAATTCTACTCCACGTATCCGAAATGTTTTTTTTTCTCTTCAATAACGGCCTCTCTCCGTTACCAAACGTGTGCGTAAACATTTTAGTGCTGTGCCCGTTTCTTTTCCTCTGCAGATAAACCTCAATCAAAAAACACGTAAGCGAAAGCCCCATTCCGATGAACCAAATCCCAAAGGCGCCCTCCACGTGAGTCCACTGCAGGCGGACAGGCTCGACGTTCCTGGCCATGTGACTCGAATACTTAACGATCTTCTGTATCTTCATGTCCGAATGCCGCGTCACCACCTGCAAACCAACCGTTTTCTGCACCAGAAAGAAATTTTTCGACAATGAGAACTCAAGATCAAAATTACGCATTCGCGTCGGGTCCGAACACAACCCGTGACTGGCGAGGTGTTTGTGTTGTGTGCACGGCGCGTCGGACGCGCCGTGAATACTTATGGGGCCCCTTCATTACGAGAAATTAATTTATTTATTGTCAGGCCGTAGTTAATAAAACTGCGATTTAAATTCACGGTGGTCGAGAGGTCGTTTATTCTTACTGGAATCCTTGGTGGGCATGGATTAGGAACAAGGTTTTGCTTCCGGTTACTGAAATTGATTGCCCGAATCAAACCGTTTACCTGATATTCCCAGTGGACGAATATTCCAGTTTGCGACAGCAATAAAATCATCGCGTTTATCGATGGGAGAAGGATGGAGCTCTTCTTGGTCATGATGACGCAGTACTCCCAGTACATGTCATTGTCCATCAACCGCCGTCTTTGGGCGCCCTTTTTCGTCACGTAATTGCCGATGGCAAAATTCCCTAAGAAGTATTAGCTTCAAGGTCATTTCTTTTCTTATGAATATACAAAGATATAAAAAAAATACTCCAAGATCGCGAAAAATAAAGCAGGAAAGCAGGAGTTGGTATGCAAGGGTTCTAAAGAGACAGAAAGAGTGAAAAAGAGAAGAAGGGACAAAGAGGGATTATGACAGGAACGAGACGGATATTGGTTATAGGTAAACCAATGATAAGTATCTAGAAATATTAATTGATTTGGTGGAAATAAGAAGATAACAAAGAAAAGGAGAACGAGGGTAAGCTCAGGTTAAAAAATGGATCGCTGGCACGTGGAAGCTGTTTGGAAGCGAACAAGAAATGGAAACAAAGGAAACGAGTTTGTGTGCAGAAGTTCTAAGCACGACAGGATGGGGAATGGTTTGGCCGCATGTGAGGGATGATTGGAGGTAAACGACCAAATGGAATGAGGAAGTGCAGACTTTAACTATTGAAAAGTATTTAAGAAAATTAACGAATTTGGGGAAAACAAAAATAATGCAACAAGAAAGGAAAAGAAAGAAATTAAGGTCGAATTGAGGAATGGATTGGTGATGTTAGAGGATGCACGTGAAGGATAGTTGGAAGAAAATGAATGGTTGAAAGAAAAGAAGACGTTTCATTACTTTGAATTTAAAAGGAATCTGTCACGTGACCCGGTCCAACACGAAACCAACCAAAAAAAAAGATGAAGCAGATCTAGGGTAAGTTCCGGAATGGATTGGTGTTACTGGATGGCGCACGCGAAAGAAAGAAGCAAGGGAAGGATCAAGAGAAAGACATTTTTGAAAAAACTGCCTCATCACTTCCAGCCCTCGTTTTATTTTCCGTTAGGATTGATGAAGGAGAACTTAAAAAGTAAATCAGTCTTGTGATAAACATGAAATAAAGACGAAGATGTAAAGGATGTTAACAATTGCATTTAAAAACATACAAAGTAGAGTTCCTGCAACATAAGAAGAACTTGGCACGTGATCCAACCCAACCCAAGTCAACACAACAGCCAATAAAAACAAACAACGACATTTTGGAAGAGCCTTTGGAGCCTTTGAATCTAAAGTTCGCAATTATTTAGAGGTCCTGCAAGTTAAGAAGGACCTGTCACGTGATATGCCCTCTGCGCAAGCAACATACGCAGTTAAGCTCCGCCCACAGGTTCTGCTCTATTTAATTCAGCTCTAAAGTGCAAAGCGGAGATTTGAAGATTTCAACGGTGCGTTGGGACAGAAGCTGGTGCAATAAATCTGAACTTCGCGGTAAAACTGAAGACGTCCAGTTCTCTGTTTTGCGCTAAAATAAATAATTCAAGCGGTTTCTTTATTTCTAAAAATCGAATACCTCCGGGAAGACGTTCCACGGAAAAGGCGAACCGCTTCGCGTTGAACGGCACCAACTCTTCTCCGGGGATGTACATGAAGTTCTTCACTAGTGTCCTGTAAGTAGGCTGAAATAAATAAATGAAATTGTAATAAGTCGATATTTTCGTACGGTATTAAATAATTAGTTGTCTTTGGTAATTCATCGCAAGACCGATCTCGTCAAGTGCAGAATGACTCACGCGAATACGCCTAGCCTAGGTCGGTAAAAAAATTGAATTCTAACAAACTGATATTTTCGTAAAAATTTAATTTATTATTTCTCTTGGAGAATTCATTGTCGCCAGAAAAGTATCACGAAAGGATGTACTAGATGAGTCCTCGGGCCAATGTAAATAAAGTGCAATGCTCCAAATGGATTGCCTCGCCTAGAGCAGATTGATTCACGAAGTATAAAATAAAATAAAAATAAATTGATAAACAAACATACATTTTCTTACAGAATTTATTATTTTTCTTTGAGTATTTATTGTCTAGGGAAAATTGAAATTATGAAATGATACTAATGAGTCATCGGGCCAAAGTAAACATGGATGATGCTATGGATAGATGAAATGATGGATTGATGAAGCATTGCACTGTTCCAAGACGGACCTCGCCGAGTGCTGAATGACTCACGAAAATGTAAGGGGAGTGAGTGTTGACTAGTTCAAGCAGAACCATCGCCTACGTTTAATCAACCATTAGTTATATGAACATCAATCGTACATGTTGTGAGTGCCAGAACATCTGCATTTTAGCCTGATTTAGATATTGTAAGAATCCGTCCTTTTTCTGTCCACTTAAACAAATTGAAATAATTATAATTTAGAAGTCAGGTCGCAATGTGGCTCATTTGAAAACGCAAATTGAAACACGTGCAGCTGCGAACTTATGTATAGCGAAAAGAGCTTGAAGCTTGAAACCTCCTCAGGAATGAGATTAATCAATCGTATCAAATTATCGCATCAAGAATACAATATATCACAAATGAAAATATTATTGAACCAGAAACAAGTCATCGGAAAGCCCTACGCGTTTCCGTAACACACAGCTTGCGGCTGGAGGAGCCAATTCTAAGAATTCCGGGCTAGCCTAAATCAACCATGTAACATAAGGCAGTTAAATATTGGAAGAGGCAAAAGGTAGCCAGTTCTGAATATGACTTTGTTTTGCTTGATATCTCGTCTTCTTAATTTCCCTCGTCGATAAATGTTCCTGCCAATTTTCTAGTTTTGTTTTAATTTAAATATAGTGTACCTAAGAAATAGAAAACAGAATCGTTGCAGCTTGAAAACTTAGAGGCTACAAAGTGTATAGATTTCTTTGTTCCTCTTTTGTTACCTTTTTTCGCCCCCGTCTCGTCTGCTCGCTTATAACTTGGGGGCGAGGATTAAAAAGTCCCTGCCTCAACTTATCAGGCAATTTTCTTCCAGATTGCCCAGTTTTCCTTGTGGCTCACGATTTTTAGAATACTAACGCCTAAGGAAACGCAAATAACAGTAGCCCCAAAAATTTCGATGCAAACACATCAACTGGTCGAGCACGTATTAATGCGATCGAAATCGCGACAGTACTATTTCATCCTCGCTTTACTTATAACCGAGCTCCAGGAATTTTTCCAAGGAACATATGCATTACTAGCAAATCCTAACCTAGACATTAAAATCCAAGGATTTTTCTGGTGTTACATAAATAAGTTCCAAGTTAACCTTGCACGATGATTACGAAATTATTGCAGATAGTTCCAAAACGATGTTGATGATGACGGGTTCATATTGAACTATGTTAGCATGAGGTATTCTAAAAGGGGTAGTTTAATTTATCAACCAAAGAGGCGCGGAGGGCCTTCCAACCTCTCAGTTCAATACATTTAAGACACGCCCTCATGTACCTCAAGGATCTAATCTCTGTCCCTTATTATTTATGAACGGTTTAATATTATTCTTTATTTTGATTTATTGTTTGCCATTTTGCTGTGGTCTAAACAGGCGATGCCTCACTGTATCAAAACGAGGCTGCCATACTGCCATACGTACCTCGGTGTCTTCCATTATGGAGCTTATCCAGGCTGTGGACGTTGCCCCCCATAATAAATTAGCGTCAGCCACATCCTGCGCCGTACGTATGATACCATGGTATCTAAAAATGTTTCACCATCAACGATGAATGGTTCTAAGTAAAATGTGCGACAGGAACCTGGGGGCCGTCATGTTACTGGCCAAACCGCTGGCGTAAAGGGTGCCCAACATCAAGCACAGCAAGAACGTCGAGCCGTAAACGACCCTGGCTTTCGCCTCGGCCGGAACCGCCGAAAGCGATTGCAGCAGAAACACACCCTCGGTTATAAGGAATGCCCTCTTGATGTTCTCTTTCGCATCCCCAATCGCAGTAACGTCAGTCCTTAAACACGACTTGGTACTTTAACTATAGTCTGCCTGAATACACCCCCGGCTATCATACTTGAGCACGATAAAAATCGAGAGGGTGCAGAGTAGGAAGGAGACCCCCGAGGCGAGCCACATCGTCGGACTGAAAGAGGCGAAGGGGGTGAGCCATCCACCCAGCAACCTGGAAGTTGAAGCAATCGTTTAGTTCACACCTTAGTTTAAAAAAAGGCGCGCGGGGTTACTTGGGGGCGGGGGCGATGCACGTGATTCCCGTCCTGGAAATCGGTTTTGATAAATCCAGGAAATGGTACTCGTGTTCCCAGGTATAGAGCGCCCCTTAAATTGCGATTTTAATCAGGGGGGAGGGGCAATTATTATTTTTTATTATACCTAAGCCCAAGTCGCCTTTGTCCATGGCAACGTTTCCCAGTATGCCCTTTCCCGTCCAATTGTCGAAGATTTCTCCCCATTCTTCTTTTTCATCCACCACGAGCTGGGGGGTCATGTTGTGTTTGCGGGCGTACTCCAGCGCCACCAGGACTTCCGTACCATCGGGAGGATCTAAAATTGAAAAAAAACTTTCGTTGTGGTAAATACACTTCACAACATTTTTGGATTCACCTGCAACGCTGTAGGGCTTGTAGGTAAACGTGGCGATCCTAAGGGTTCTACCCCCCTGATCGGCGAGCTTCTCGGGGTACAAGTCCTCCTCGCGCAGGAAGCTTTGGTTCCCGGAGTACCACCTGTCTAAAAAAATTGCTTCGCGAGCGCCGAAACGCCCCACATACTTATGGGTGAACAAGTCAAAGGCGACGTCCTCCTCAGTCGTGTTAAGAATTGGGGTGGCCCTTGCGATTAGTAGGATGTCACTCACGTAATTGGCCGCCCCCGTTTCTAGTACCCCCAAAATATCCTCCTGGGCGGTATTTTCGATGGTGGGTAAAAACAGATAACGTCGGTGGTTGAACCTGTTATCCGTTAGCCTCAGGCTGTCTTCGATTTTCGTGAAGAGGGTGGCTGGTTTGGGGCTGGTTATCACGAAAGCCTGGCATCCGTAGTGCCTGAAAAGCAAGCGGGGGTTAGGTTCTTCGCCGCCGGCGAAGACGACCCGGGGGATTTGCCCTGAATAATCGAATTCGGCGTTGAAAATCAGGATGCAGCCGGATTGGCCGAAATAGCTGTTGATGATCAGGTTGGCCAGCACGCTCAGGGGGTGATGCATCCTGCTTTAGGGTTGGGGTTTACAAAATAGAATTCATCGTGTTTGCATTGCCGAGCGAGCGGTTAGGAAATTGCTGTCATCATATGTAAGTGCCTGATAACTGTTATTTGCCCGAGTTGAGTTTATTTTATTTTTTTATGGGGGGGCTCGTGCATGTATGTAATTTAGCGTAAATAATAAATAAATGAATGGAGCGAGCGATGCGTTTGCGTAAATAATTTTTTCTTTCTTCGAATACGAAAATAAAACAAAATAGGTTTCGCCTGTTGGGTTCGGATGATTAAAAGATGGGGGGCCGGCTTAATAATTCGAAGCAGATTCAAAGCAAATTTCGGAAGGGTTCGTTTAGAGGTATGTCGAAGTTATTTTATTTTTTATAAGTGGCTGCTCCAATAATAAATGTGCGTTTTGATGTCGACGTGTTTGTAATTTATTGTGGCTATCGCGTTTTGTATGTCGTCGTTAACGGGGAGGACAATAATATCCAACACTATGTCACACATGTATGATTAAAATTTAGTGGAAGGTCATACACGGGCACATTTTCTAGCCGTCTGCCGCTTTGCTGATTTTAGTGTTGGTATTGCACTGCGATAAAAATTGCGGTGTGTTCATTTCGTGATCGGTGTCGAGATCATGTTCGCGCTTTTCGTTTTGATTTGTTACACTTTCCTACACTGCGATGCAGGTGAGTTTTAACTTTGAAAAAAAAAATATATTTCTTTTTGTATTTTTTTGTTTGTGATGATGCGTAAGACTTAAGTTTTCCCTAAATCTGCTTAGACACCCAACGATAATAGCTAGATAACACGCACGTTCAAAATATGCTAATTCGTTTATGAAGTAAAGAGTAAATAAAGGAAACCTTGTTAGGTTGTTGCCAATATCCCATTCGATTTCGAACGAATTAATTTTTTAATTAATCAATTGAAAAATTTAACAAAAACGTTCATCATGCCGTTTTCATTGTTGTTAAAAATCAAATGGTTACGATTTTTAATTCAACCTTTCACAGCACTCTCAAGAAATTTTGAAATTATTCGTTCGTTAGGAATATTTCTCGAATATGAATACCATTTAAAAAATACATGGTGAGACAATAACTTGCTTAACAAAGCATGTAAAGCATTCAATCAATTTCATTGATTGTTTCATTGTTCACATGATTTTTAACATTCGCTGATTCTTTAATTTTTTGTTACTTTCCCTTTCAATTTTAAAACTCGTGGATATTTGAAAAAATGCGTTTCTTGCATCGTCTTTCGACTATCTTTTTATTTTTTTTAATGTTGTTAATTTCATTTTTCGGTTTAAAAGCGAAACTTTAGGTTTGATTCGAAAGTGGCAATGAAGAGCGTCAACGTCACAATTTTTTTTGAGTTTTTGTTGCGCCAAATTAGATTCGGATTTACGTTTTTGTCGTCCAATTCGCTTCCACAGACGAATTTTTAACAGAAGATGTTAATTTTTTAATTAATTTACGATTGCAATTTTTAATTTTTAGATTCAAAAAAGGGAATCTTTGAGAAAATAGGAAAAGAATCATCGTTTCTCTATTTCAATTTTTCGTTTACCGTTAAAAATTTTATTTGTTAAGGATTTTTAAGTTTTTTTTTTTGATAATCGGTTTCGTTTTCTAATAATCAATTTAGTTTTCTAATAATCAATTTCGTTTTTTGATCATCGATTTCGCTTTTCGATTTTTAAATATCATCGGCCTCGTTTTCGTTAACAATTGGTTTTATCTTTTTTTAACAATTATCATTTGTTTCTTCACTGTTTTCCGAAATTGAAAGTGAATTTTCGAATATAATCGAAAACAGAAAAGCAATCATAATTTTTATATCAGTTTCATTTCGATTTTAATTTTACTTTCAAGACTTATTAAACTTTAACTTTCTTTTAAAATAATTATAACACGCTGTACGATTTTTGAATATTCGCTGAATCTTTAATTTTTTTGTTACTTTCCTTTTCAATTTGAAAACCGATTAATGTTATTAATTACTTTACGTTTTAAAAGTAAAATTTTTCTGTTTCTTTCTTTTGGTGTGAATCAAAAAATGATGACCGTCATCGTCCCAATTTTTTTTAAATTATTTGTTTGCACCAGATTAGGTTATTTTGAATTCATTCTTTTTTGTTTTTACCTTTTTTGTTGTCCAATTAAATTCGAGGAGTTATTAATTTTTTTGATGCATTTTCGATAGTAATTTTTAATTTTTCGATACAAAAAAGGGAATCTTTCAGAAAATAGGAAAAAAAATCATCATTTCTTTATTTGAATTTTATTTTATAGTTAATGATTTTATTTATTTATTTTTTTGATAAGGGTTCCGTTTGCTAATACATAATTGATCTAGTTTTTTAATAATCGATTTCGTTTCTTGATCATCGATTTAGTTGTTTCTTTTTTAAATAAATAAATAATCGATCTCGCTGTTTTTAGCAATCGATTTCGTCTTTTTCTTTTAACAATCATCATTTCTTTCTTCATTAATTTCCGATTCACCTTGAAAGTGAATCTTCAAATTTTAATTATTTTACTTTCGAGACTTTTAATAAACCTTAACATTCGATCTCCTTTTTTTTAAAAAAAAGAAAAATAATCCGTATCGTTTTCCTTTTATTAATCAATTTTCATTTGTTTCTTTATTATCTCATGGAATACCATTAAATTTGAAATTTAAAATTTTAACAGTCGATCTCTCTGCTTCTAACTTTGTTTCTTTATTGTCTTCCAATTCGTTTTGAAAACGAACTTTTAAGAACACAAAAATAAATCCGGGAAAACAAAAAAAGAACGTCCATATTTCCATATTTCAATTTTATTTTTAAAACTTTCAATCTCATTCTTGAAATATATTAAATTTTAACAGTCGACCTCGTTTGCTTTTAACAATTGATTGATTTCATTTGTTTCTTCTTCTGTATTTTCCGATTCGCTTCGAAAGCGAATGTTTAAGAAAAATCATTCTCTCATTTTTTTTAATTTTCGCTTTAATTTAGTTGTTAAATTTTAACAAACGATCTGGCTTTTTTAACAATCGATCTCATTTTCCTTTTAACAATTGATCTTCATTAATTCCTTCAGTATTTTTCAATTCGCTTTGAAAACACGCAGCTTCAAAGAAAATCATTGTTCTTTAAATTTTCGTTTGAATTTAATCTCGTCGTTTTGAATTTTATTTACCTACTAAATTTAAAAATCGATCTGCATTTTTTTTACGATCGATCTTCAATTGTTTTCCCGTCGTTTTTTAGTTCGTTTCAAGAAAAGTAAACCCGACAAAATAAGGGGAAAAAAATCATCACTTCTGTGTTTCAATTTTATTTTATTATTTTCAATCTCATCTTATTTTTGAGGTTTATTAAATTTTAACAGTCGATTTCGTTCTTTTAAACAATCTAATTTCATTTTCCGTTTTCCTTTGAAAGTGAATGCCTAAGACAAATCGTCAAAATCTGCTAAATTGCCACATCCAAACGTTTCTTTTAATTTCGGAAATCTAAAAGCAAGGCACCGTAGATGAGGGGGGGGGGGGGCGGGGGAGAGAAAGAAAGCGCCATCTCTCGACCAAAAATTAAAGCTAATTTTTAATTCTCGTTTCTAAATAGTAAAATATCTTGTTCACTTTGGCATTCTATACAGAAATAACTTTGTTTTTCGCGTTTGCATTTATTAAAAAAAAAACGAACTTTAAAACGAAGTGGGTCACAGCGAATTATTGAGAGCGCCATCTCTTGGCCAAAAGAGAAAACTGTTTTGATCGTTTTAGCAAAAATCACGTTTCCTCGCTGCCGTTCACATCAAGAACTTAGCATTCTGATTTTGTCTTTAAAAGAAAATATTTTTATTTTTTTAATAGCAATAGTTATTTATAAGGAAAACAACAGGGATTATAAAGGGGACACCCCGCCCCCCTTTCCTCGGTATAAATAAATGACATAGAATATAGATATTTTGAATCGACCACTAATAATATCCGCTGGAAGTTGTCTGACCATCCCCAATCGACCCACCCTCTACAGGCCTGTCGGCCTTTTTTTTAATTGTTCATCGACCCCTTGGAGGGTAAATATCGAACCCGTTTTGAACTCCTGGTTTACATCATCGCAAACCTTTTTTTAATTGTTTTTGTTCAACGGGTGTCATGCTCAGTTTCTGTTATACAGAAGGTTTATTCTAATTTATTTATTTTTTAATGCCACGTTTAATTATTGTAGTTATAGCAAAACTTACAATAACTAAATTCATGGAGAAATTAATACCAAGTCACTTCATCAAATCGATTACACGAATGAACTTGTGAAGTTAATTAAAACATGTGTAATAGTTTAGTTGTAATAGTTAGTCAACAGTCCTAAGCTAAGTCCCAAATGTGGACGTAAATAAAATTTATTTTAATACTCAGCGTTGCAATAACTCCTGCACGTGACATTAGGATTATGGTTTATATTTAATGTAGACCGGAAGTCTGCGTCAATATTGTTATCACTTCCGTAAATCTTTTGTAATTATATAACGAGAGCATAACACGTTCGTTTTGATGATCAAAGTATGTACATACATATGTAGGTACACGGAAATATCTATAGTCTTCCAAATTAATTAATACTGTTTATGTCTATTGTCTTTGTCTTTATAATTATAACAGTTATCCAGTTAACAAATTAAAAAGAAACAAACTGAGGGACTCTCATAGACTTACGGCTTACAGACTTCATGCTACTCTATAGGTATTAAGAAACTTAATTTTTGCGTAAGCTTTAATAATTATAAGAGGTACTCAATTAACAAATTAAAATTAAAAAAAAATTGACGAAGTAAATACTTAGTTAATAAAAAAATTGACATACTCTTATAGACTAAGAGATTAGAGACCTCCTGCTAGTTTTAACATCTATAACAGATACTCAACTAACAAAACGAAATTAAAAAAGCTCCTACGGCCTTAGGGCTTAGAGATTTGGTAGTACTTTACATTAACAAACTAATTTTTTCGCAAGTTTTAACAGTTTTAAGAGGTACTCAATTAACAAATAAAAATAAAAAAATGTTAATGTACTCTTGTAGACTTAGAGCTTAGAGACCTCCTGCTAGTTTTAACAGCTATAACAGAAACTCAACTAACAAAACGAAATTAGAAAAGCTCATACAGACTTAGGGCTTAGAGATTTCGTAGTACTTTACATTAACAAACTCATTTTTTCGCAAGTTTTAATAGCTACTCAATTAACAAATAAAAATAAAAAAATATTAGACTTGTAGACTTAGAGCTTAGAGACTAGATCAAATAACTCAATTTTTCTTAAGTCTTAACAATTAAAGGTAACAGATACTCAATCAATAAATAAAAATTAAAAACAAAAATGACGGATTGTTACAGACTTGGAGCTTAGAGACTTCGATCAGGCCTTAAGGGTAAACTCGACGCAGTAATCTGACACGGCGCAATTAACTAATTAAAAATATAATTCACCGCATGACGCATCGCTTAATTATCGAATCGCGATTCATAATCATAATTCCGATTGGGCGAGAATCTTACGTCACTTTCATTAAACCGATCGTAATGCCTGCCTTACGTGATAACGGGTTTTCTCTGTATGCAAATGTGATTTGTGTCCTTGCTTGCATCAATGCACGTTTTTTTTTTCTTCTATTTTAACGACGACGACGGCGGCTCATATAGCGCGCGCTAATTTCGGGCCCAATTAACTAAGCAAGAGGCTATTGTTCGTAGTTTGTAGTATCACTCGTCAAGGATAAAAAAAAGAAACAATCGAGGAAATGTAAATAGAAAAAGATCAAAACTTAGAAGAAATAGATTCATAAATAAATTATTGGTGTTCCGTATTCGCCCTTGTTAACTGTAATAAT
Source organism: Prosopocoilus inquinatus (assembly GCA_036172665.1). Taxonomy (NCBI): domain Eukaryota; kingdom Metazoa; phylum Arthropoda; class Insecta; order Coleoptera; family Lucanidae; genus Prosopocoilus; species Prosopocoilus inquinatus. The sequence continues at coordinate 11,836,981 of CM069879.1, forward strand.
TATATTAATAATTCAGTTAACGACAAAAAGAATTTTAAGAGGACCTTACATATATGTACATACAGACGTACACCAGAACTTTGCGCTGCTCTATAGAGAGGGATGACATCATCCTTATGTAGGGTCCCCTTAAGATGATGCCGCCCTCTTAAATTACGGTAACGAAAGCAACAATTACCTACTCTTGCCTTCCGAACGATACGTTATGATGATATTATGGATAATAAAACGTGCCGCTTGATGGCGCATAGCCTTGCCTAGATCTTGGTAGTTTCAGGCGAATTAATTCTGAATTAAACTGATGATTCCTGAATAATTCTATATTAGCAACGGATGTAATTATGCATCGCAACGAATCTTCAATTTGCTACGTTGGTTTCCTCCTCCGGTTCCAAGTAATCATTTACCTACGTAAGAAAAAAAAATAATTTGTCTACGATAGAGTTCGATTGAATGCGAATCCTAATTTGTCTAGTTTAGAGTTTCAAGTGCCCCATCATCTTCCATCACGAATTTTAAATTCGCTCGCGTTTACCTACGCTGTTTATCTATTTATAGCGGAATGAGACTGGAAAGCATGTAAACATGTAAGGCAAAGGTCAAAGAAATCCGGTATAATTTTCCAATTACGCTCGTAATTGAGTGTGTCGTTTTTCTTGTTTGCAGAGCAAATTATATCGCCGTGGAGGTCGAGCCCGTTGTCCACCACCGCCACTGCCTTCTGCCCGCCTAATTCCAACTGCGTGCCCATAACGTCGTGCCCCATTTTGAACGACGTACTGCACAACGAATGCGTCTTATCGAGCAGGTGAGTGAGATCCGGCTTTTCAGTACCTACCAGAACACCTAGGGCGCAAAAACAAAAACAAGAGGGGCTCAAGTATACCCCTGCACTGCATCAAACCAAACCATGTTCCAATTTTGGCAATTTCCAGATTTGATCATCAAGATTAGAAAAAAAAAATACTTTCTACAGGACTGTGGATTTAGTTTGACGTTAAAAAGCACGACTTTCCATATTCCTAAGGCTCGTAAGGCTTACTTTAATACTGCTGACATTAGGAGATGCTATCCTAAGTACCTGACGCATCGCGCGTCGCCTAAGGCAGACATCATTTGATTAACTGCTGCCCCGCTTCCTGGCGATGTTACCAGTAATCTAATCTCTAGCTAAGGATGGCGTGGTTTACATTAACATTACTTCATTTCGTGCTGACACCAATAAGAGATACTATCTTAGGCATTTGAAGCCGTTTCAAGGTCGACGATACTGCCCTGTTTCCTGCTGACGGTACAGAGTAAAGTCTAGTGACCTAAGAGAAACACGGTTTACATTAACTACTGTGCCAAGGCTAGCATGGTTTACATTAACATTGTTATGTTTTATGCTGACACTCAAAGATACTATCCTAAGCATTTGATGCCGTTCCAAGGTCGACAGTATTTAAATGAGTATTGCCCTACTTCCTACTCACAGCACAGATTAAAGTCTAAGCATTTTGCTTTACATTAGGCAAACATAGTTTACATTAACATTGTTCAACTTCATCCTAAGACTATCCAGGAGATGCTATCCCAAGCGTTTGATGTACCGACATTAACCAGAAAAATGTCGCTCTCTTTCCTAGCGATAGAGACAGTACAGAGCGTATTCTAAGCATTTTACATTTCTCTAATGCTATACTATCCTAAGGATCTGTTGTCGCCCTACTTCTTGGTGACAGTAGAAAGTAAATTCTTCGATTATATTTAAATGAATGTTGCCTTATTTTCTGTTGACAGCACAAAGTAAAGTCTAAACGTTTTGCATTAATTATCTTAAGAAACGGTTTACATTAACATTGTCCAATTTCATGCTAACACCAGATGATGCTATACTAAGCATTTGATGTGCCGACTTTAACCAGGAGAACGTATCTCTCCTTCCTAGTGATAGCGCAAGGCAAATTCTAAGCATTTTACGTTTTTATAAGACCAGCTTGGTTCACATTAACGTTACGCCTCATCATGCCAACACTAAAAGATACTATCCTAAGGATTTGTTACTGTTTCACGGTTGCCCTACTTCTTGCTCACAGTAGAGAGTAAATTCTAAGACATAGACGGCTTACATTAATGCTGCCGAAATTCATGATTACACCAGAAGCTGCTAACCTAAGCACTTGAAGATGTCTCAAACAGGCGATAGCATGGAGTAAATTCTAAGCATCTTACATTGCCCTAAGGCTAACATGATTTATATTAAGATTGCTCTTGTTTAGACTGACGTCAGAAGATGAATTCCTAAGCATTTATTGCCGCCTTAGGATTAGTATTTCTCTAGATAAACGTAGCCTTGCTGGGGATAGAACAGAGTAATTTTCAAGCATCTTACGTGGTCCTAAGGCTAACGTAATTTACGTTAACATTGTTTCAGTTGTGCTCACGCCTGAGGATAATACCCTAAGCATTTAACATGGTCTAACATTATTCAGTTTATTCGTTTCGCTCGCTGAGCATAGCACAGAGTAACTTTGAAGCATCTTACATTGCCCTAAGGCTAACATGATTTCCATTAACACTGTCCCTCTCCATACTGAACTAGAAGATGACATCTTAAGCATTTAATGTCCCCCTAAGTCCTAATTATTCTTGTCTTGCATACCGGAAATAGCACAAAGTAATTTCCAAGCGTCTTACATTATCCTAAGGTTGACATGATTTGCAATAATTCTGCCCCAGATGATATTGACACTAGAAGATGATACCCATTTCATGCCGTCCAATGACTATTTTTATTCAGGTGAATATCGTTTTGGTCTCTGGCTCGTGCAGAGTCATTTCCAAGCGTCTAACATAATTTACATTAACATTGCCTCACTTTATGCTAACCTTAGGAGATGCTACTCTAAGCCATCGATCGACATTATTTAGATGAATGTCACCTTGCTTCCGGGCGATCGTTTCTAAGAGTCTTACTTTGCCCTAAGGGTGACATAATTTACATTTATATTGCACCACTTCATGTCTACAATAGGGGTCGTTCTAAGGATTCGACACTCCTTTCAAGACCGAAATTGTTTAGGGGATTGTCGCCCTGTTCTCTAGCGATAATGCGCAGTAAATTCAGAGCTCTTTTACATTGCCCTAAGGCTAGTGTGCTTTACATTAAAATTGCCCGTTCCATGTTGACGGCAGGGAATGCTAAGCTAAGCATTTGATATTCTTTCAAGGTCGACATTATTCGGGGGAAAGTCGCTCTGTTTGCTAGCGACAGCATAAGATAAAATTCAAAACGCTTTTACATTAACCTAAGGCTATCATAATTTAGATTATTTCGCCCACATTCCAAGTTCGCTGTATGAAGATACCATCCTGAGCATCTGATGTCGTTTTAAGATCGAAATTATTCGAGAAAACGTTGCCCTAAGACTAACATAATTTACATTAACGTTGCCACATTTTTTGTTAACAATCCTAAGCATTTGATCTTCTATCAAAGCCGAGATTATTGAGAAGAGCAATCGTACAGAGTAAATACTAAATGGTTTACACTCTCCTAAGGCAAGCAGAGTAAGATTGGTATTGTTCAAATAAATGTCGCCTCGTAACAGAGTCACTTCCAATCATTTTACATTGCCCTAAGGCTAACATGATTTACGTCAATAAGTCCCACTTCGTGCTCACAACAGAAGGTGATATCCTGGGCATTCAATGTCGTTCTAAGACTGGTATTATTCAGAAGAGTGCCGCCTTGCTCACGGGGTATAGCATAGAGTAATTTCCAAGCGTCTTAGATTGCCTTAAGGCTAACATTATTTTCGTAAATGTTGCCTGATTTCACGCTTACATTAGGAAATAAAATTCTAAGCACGTGTGTCGTCCTAAGGCCACCATTGTCTAGATAACGTGTTCCTGCACGTACGTAGTAAATTCTAAGCATTTTACATTCCTGTACATCTAGTAAGATTTACATTAATGTTGCCCCCCGTTTCATGCTAACATGAGAAGATTCATATAAATATCTCAGTAATAGCACCCAAGCGTTTTGCACTAACCTAAGCTAGTACGGTTTACATTAACATTATTGTGCTTCGATGAATGACTTTAGGCGACGGAATCCTAAGCGTGATGACCTACTCAAATAAATATTGCACTGTTTCCTGACGATGGCACAGAAGTTCTATGCGCCTTACATTGCCCTAAGGCCGGCACAGTTTACATTAATTATGCTGACGCCAAGAGAATCTAAGGCACGGAACAATTTCTACAGAATACGGTTTGAAGATATTTTCTCAGGAATTTACATTGTTCAAGAAAATTGCAAAGATGAGTCAGCTTAGATAACGTTTTTGTTTTTATTTTACAGAATAGGAAAGCTGGGGTGTGGAGAACCAGGCTCCGGCCTGGTCTGTTGCCCCCAGTTCGACGAGGCGAAAATCGGGAGCCAAGGCAGAAGCCTCGATAATCAAAACTGTGGCGAGTCGGCGGTTCAAGGTGACGGCTACGACGGCATCGGGGCTTACCCCTGGGTGGCCAGAATCGGCTTCAGAAGTAACTAAACACCCCGACTTGCATCCACCGCAAGCAACTGTAATCGCACTCTACATTTTCAGATACGATCACCAGCGATATTAAATACCCCTGTACCGGGTCCATCGTCAGCAAGAGGGTGATTTTAACAGCCGCGCATTGCGCCCTCGCCAAGGCCGACAATTTCAAGCTGTAAGTACGAGTATTCACCTCGGGAAACGTTTCAGCTCTGGAGTTTTTGAAATTTTAGGGCGGTGGTGAGGGTCGGCGAGTGGTTAACGAACTCGGATATCGATTGCGGCGAGGAATTCTGCGGTCTGCCGGCCAAAGACATCGCCATAAGCCACGTCATAGTTCACCCCGGCTATCAAAAGCAGAACTACCGCCACAACATCGCGTTGTTGGTCCTGAGGACCGGAATTAATTACACGGGTAGGTGAATATTTTTAATTCAAATCATCGCAGTGACGAAGCTATCAAGCGATAGTGAAATGTTGAGTGTTCTTTCCAATTTTAATACCTAGTGTCCCGGTTAAAAGTTATAGTTGTAATCTGTTTGCTTGTACGTAAATATTTTTGGTAATGTGTTTGAGGCAATAATTATAGACGTGAAAGCGTGAATGTGGGAAATGGAAATGTTAGTCACGCATGTAGACGTCTCATTGATTGTTGATTTTTACGTTTTAGTTACGGCCCAGCCGATATGTTTACCGGAACCGTGGTCGGTCACCGGCAATAATGGGTTGTTGGTTGGATGGGGCAAAGCCGCCGGACAAATTGGTTTGTATCGTCAATCACTTTCACTAATTAGTTTTGCCTAAAAAAAATCTTGTTTTGCATTTTCAACTACTGATTGCTCGTGTGCGCTCTCAGATTACATCCATCTTGCTTTAACCTCATGTAAAAACAGAGGATGGAAATGGTCTCAGAGTGCTCCTGAGTGGTCAGCCGAAAACACCATGAGTTCATTTTTTGAGCACTGTATTACTTGTCTTCTTTTTTTTCCTTTGATCTTGCCTCTCCAGATCTCATTTTGATGATCGTATTTGAGATTAGGACGGACAAGGCTGGACAAAAAACGAAATACAATCACAAGATTTTTTTTCTGAAAATTATACTTTAAGAATATTGCTTGCCTCCTATATACACTGTGTCTATTTTAAATCGTAATCCCTGAAGGTTTTAGAATAGGCAACACATCAATCAAATTCTGTTTGCATGACGTACTAAAACAGAGGTTTCCAATCATTTTTAACGTCGACCCTTTGGAAGAAAAGAAGGTTTTAATCGTCCCCTTCTCTCGCCCATTTCGAACTTAATCGGTACTGTAACTTCAAATCGATTTGTTAAAGAATGACGTTGAATTTAGAATTTTTACTGTTAAAAAGTCCTTCGGTTTAGATCAGAGGTTCCCAACCAACATTTTTAAGCATTGACCCCTCGAAAGGGGTGGTGTTACGTGGTAACGAAAGGAGCGCTTTTTGACCCACAACTGTGGGATTGCGCCAACCGTAACCTACCGTGCCTCTCAAAGCAAGTTGTTCGTTCCCTCGAGGACTACGTTGGGAGGAAGAGCTGCGTAACTCTGCCCGCTCAGGGGATACAAGTTGGTCTGTGATATCAAGGAACCCCGTATTGAGTTGTCAGAAGAAGTAATAAAAAAAATACAAAGAATATTATGGTGTAGTGTTACGTGGTAACGAAAGGAGCGCTTTTTGACCCACAACTGTGGGATTGCGCCAACCGTAACCTACCGTGCCTCTGAAAGCAAGTTGTTCGTTCCCTCGAGGACTACGTTGGGAGGAAGTATACAAGTTGATCTGTGATATCAAGGAACCCCGTATTGAGTTGTCAGAAGCAGTAATAAAAAAATACAAAGAATATTATGTTTTGCACGGTCCTAAACAAAGGGGGATTGTCGCATCGGCGTGAGTACTCTTGCGTAGCTTACAATCTCTTAACGTCTAAAAAAGAAAAGATTATAGCGTGAACAGCGCAAGAAGACTAAAGTATAGGTACGTGAAATACAAAAAAGATAAAATAAAATAAAATGGAGATAACTCCAATATTAATTAAGTAATTCTCCCACAGTCTTTGAGCCGATTAGACTGAATACAAGGAAGAAAATTGAAAATATGGGACAATAACAGTGTAAATAGACTCTATATGATGATAAAAAAGAACAATTAAACCTCTGACAACGTTGGAACAGTTTGATAACCACAGGAAAATAATATCTTATCACTGACCACGCTAATGGCTCGATGGACGCCCGCGTTACCAGTTCACTCCGCAAGAAGTCTCAGAAAATGTTACACTTCTTGATGTGACGTCACGCAACACTTTGCCATGAAAGAAAAAGAGATGGAAAGGTCTTACGCTTCCTCTCAGGAGTTCGACGTCTAAAGGAGAGTCGGGGAATTGGCGGAGTTGCAACAGCGTTAGAGCATTTTAACTGAAGTTGAATTTTCTTCATCAACATTTTATCTTCACGCTGACGTTCCGGCGAAATCCCCGGCGTCTAATTTCGCGATGATTTTAATTTCAAATTTAAGTTGAAAATCTTGAAGGCCCGAAGGAAGAAGCGGCATCTCTTACCCAAAAACGAAAGTTATTTCGTTTTGATTACGAACAGCAAGATATCGTATTCGGGTATCGACATCTTAAGAGATTAATAATCGAAAGTTAAGACGAAGTTTAAGTTATCTAGCGTTCCATCTCTTGGCCAAAAGATAAAACAGTATTAATCGAACTTTAAAACATCTCATTGCTAACGTTCTCATCCCGTCTTTTAAGTATAGTTTTACATTTTTTTAATTTAATTTTTTAGTGAAAACAAAAGAAAGAGACTGAATTATCTACATCATTCACTGCGCCATCTCTTGGCCAGAAGTGACAACTATTTTAGTCATTTCATTGTAGACGTCCTCGTCTCAATTTTTTTAAATTAAAGAAAATAACTCTTTTCATTGACTGAGGCAATATTTCATATTCGGACTAAAGATGACTTTATATTTAATGTCATCTTTCAGATGATAAATCAAACGTCGAAAGACATTCGTTCGCATCAGATGTGACTTTAATTTTCAAGCATCTTTTAATCTAATTACGAAACCGACCGTAATTACTTTCAATGAAAACTAAAGGAGATTTGAAGCGATCTTCTACTTCGCCGTTATCATAATCATTTAGAGCGACATCTCTTGACCAAAAACAAAAACTATTTTAATCGAATTTGAAAAAGAACTTCGAAGATCAAACCGTCGTATTCTCGTTAACGTTACAGTACAATAACTTCGCCTTGCGTTTTAAGGAAATCGAAAGTGAAGACAAGGCGAATTATTTAGCGCGCCACCTCTTGGCCAAAAGATGAAACAACTGTGAATAATTAATTATTCAAAGATTAAATTTATTTGTCAGTTAGTAATGTGCAGTTTAAAAAAGTAGTAACTAGTCCTTATTATTTTCAAATAAAACAAAAGGAGATTGAAAGGGGACAACAGCATCATCTTCATGAATCGGTGCGCCATCTCTTGACCAAAAGCGAAAACTATTTTAGTCATTTCATCACAGACGTTCTCATTTCATTTTTTAATTTAAAAAAGAAATTATTTTTTAATGACTAAGGCGATAGATAGTTCATAATCGAACTACAGGTGACTTTAAATGTAAAGTCACCTTAAAGTGACTTTTAAAATATAAAGTCACCTTTCAGATGTCTCATCAAACGCCAAAAGACGCATCAAAATGTGACTTTAACAATCTTGAAGCCCCTTAGTTTGATTACGATATCGCCTCTAGTTATCTTCAAGGAAAATTAAAGGAGATTTGAAGAAGTAATCTTCATAGTCATCATCATTTAAAGCGCCATCTCTTGACCAAAAGAGAAAAGTATTTAAATCGAATTTGAAAACAAAAACGCTGATGTATCATTTTTCCTGCGTTGTTTCTTAAAGATTTGATTTTTCTTTAGTAACTAATTATTTTTAGTCGACTCTCGATCGACGATTATTGACCCCCAAACGACCCCTAGATCTACAACCGATTCCTACAGGTCCATCGACCTTCTTTTTAAGTGACCCATTGCATTGGGGGTGGGTCAATGTCGATCCCGGTGGGAACCGCTGCACTAAAAACACAGAAGTAGAAAGGGTTGCCTATTTCCAATCTTTTCAGGGGTCACGGTTTAAAATTGTGTTTTAAGTGCTGAAGTAGTCTTTCGTGTTTTATTTCGTAGAAGCTCCTTTTAAGCAACAGTCAATAAACGTGCCAATAGTCGGCATTCAGCAGTGCTCGAACGTCTACGGGAGTACTCTGCCGATAACCGACGACAACCTCTGCGCAGGAGGCGAACGAGGAAGAGATGCCTGCTCAGGGTTTGGGGGCGCACCTCTGCTTACCAGAAAGAGAGACAGATATTATCAGGTTGATGACCGATTCTTTATCTTTATTTTTGCATTTTTAAATTAATACGAAACGAAATTCTTTACAGGTCGGAATACTGTCGTTCGGATCGGACCAGTGCGGAGCTCCGGGGATCCCCAGCGTTTACGTGGACGTCAAAAAGTACATCAACTGGATCAAGGAAAACATCCCCGTGATCTACAACAATTAACTCACTTACCTCGGTAGCTAGATATAATTGAACTTCTTGAATCTCGCATTTCTTTTTTTTTTCTTTTAAGCCTTAGTTTTTAGCACGCGTAGCTTTAAGAGATTAATTATTAACAATAAATAAAACAAACGGTGATTAATCGATCAAATCATGTATTAATCTGCTAATAAACTTGTTATTAAACGTACGCTATTTGAAAAAGTTTTTTTAACAGCTACTTACAGAATGGGTGGGTGGGGATTGAAATGTTTGCTTATTTACATAATACATAACAGGGCCATATTTTGTTATTACACGGGTGTTCTTTTGTGTCAGGGATGCTCACTAGTGCGGGGAAGTGTAGCCCCAACGAGCTAGACGTTGCAACTGCAACTGCGACCGTTGTATTTATTTGTCGCGCGCGCTTCCCCGAAACAATCGATAATGGGGGTAGCACTTTCGAAGCACCTGAGAGCATCGCTGCTCTATTCTACGTAATAGAAAATCATCGTTTATTACAAAAGAAAGCTTTGTTGTAAGGGGTGAGGGGGGGATGTCGTAACAGTGCACGGTGTTAACAAAGTATATCACATTCTATAAGGTTCTCATGGTATTAAGTATCTCGCAAAGAGAAAACAGAGTATGACTTAACAACCCTCTTCGCTCGCGCGCAGACGCCGCGACGCTCTCACAATCAGAAAAATATGTTCCTCTTGCGTCTAAGGTCGAAGGTTAAATAGAAAAATATTTACACGATGAGACACAACTATCGGAAACATGTGCGTGTATATGTACAGAACAATTTTGCAAAAAAAGAAAAACTCAACGAAAGTTCAACGTTTTTTTTTTATCACCTCTTTTTTTTAACAATGATCCTGCGCGCTTCGGCGACAATTCCGCCTGATGCCTGGCCCTTCATCGATCGGGCATGTCCGGCCAACATCCCCAAACGGGAAGAAGGGGGCGCGGGCGAAGTCGCCGGAGCGCACGGCGTACGACGACATTTAGTTGGACCCGTTTAAGTACAAACAACAGACGACAAAATCAACATCGTAGCACCACAATCGAGAAAGACCTCAATTAAATTAATGAAGAAGAGCACTCACCGAAAGGTGTTAGATAGATAGATGCAGTGAACCGACCTACCGAATCAGAGAAAGAGATAGAGAGAGAGAGAGAGAGAAAAACGCGCGATGGTGATGATGGATGGCTAAGTGCTATAATATATTATTATTTTGGTCTCGTATCGTTACACTAAAGCTAAAGATCTACGTATTCACAAGTTAAATACAAAAGTCATTGACTCTTCCTCAGGACTCGCCTCCGAGTCCCTTCTTCTTTCTCTTCCGCGGCGAGCACTCGCTTCGCAACAAATCCTTTTGAGAAACGAAGCGAATACTCGCGCGGGGATATGTTGCGCGCGCATGTATTTTTTAATACTGATTGTTTCGAAACCGCAAATACGTCTCTCAGGCAATACCGAAATCCGTATTCGAAGTAGGCAAGTTGAGACTTGTAAGTACCTGAGTACATGGTGTGTTATTGCACGCATCGAGAAATACACCTAACTACAGACAAACACATTCTTGAACGAACTTAAGCGACCCCGAATGCATTCGCCTTACTAAACTTGATGATTAAATTGGAGTTCCGCAAGGGGGGAGGGGGCCCCTTATTCTTTAGCCAGCTCGCAAAGTCTCAGCAAAGGCGAATTCATTCTGGTGTTTTTTTTTGTGTTCTTATTTTTGCTTTTAGTTATTTTGGTACGATGTATACTGAGGCTTCACAACATCGATCAACATCTAGGTATGACTTGAAAAATTTGGCACTTACATCACTAAACATCCCCAAAACTCTGCGGGATGTTTGACACTCACGCGAGTCAGAGACGACGACTCGCCCTACCTACAAGAACTATGTACAAACGCCACAGTTTTTTTTTTTTTTTTGATGAAACGAGGGAAGGAGGAAGGAGGAGAAGAAGGAAGGAAGGATTTTTTCCCTTTTCTGTTTTTGTTTGAAGGCTCGTACTTATTGCGTGTGGAAGTGTATAAAAACTATTTTTTGAAGAACGCCTGCCCCAGGAGGCGCTACTCGAAATCGCTGCGCAGCCCCGTCTTAAACTCAGGCGGCACTTGTTTCCGGAAGCAGTCGTCCAAGAACTGCCCCATGCTCCTGTACAGGTGTTTCTTGACACCGCCCAAGCCATGGCTCTCATCGGGGTAAATCTGCATTGCGCAAAATAAATTTTAAGTAGACCCCAACACCCCCCCAAACACCCCAAATTCTAATACCTGTTGTCTAAATAAAGTCCCCGCCTCGGAAAGCGCCTTCACGAGCGCCATGGACTGCTGAAGGTGCACGTTATCATCAGCTGACCCATGCACCAAATAAAACATCTTATCCTTGAGTTGTTCGGCCTTTTTACTGACGTCAGCCTCGTCGTACCCCTTGTAATTATCTGTTACGTTGGGGAACCCCATGTACCTCTCGGTGTACGCCGAATCTGCGCAAAGGTAAACATTAAAAGGGGCGGGGGTAAAACGGGGCTGGACCAACCATAAAGCTTCCAATTTGTGACGGGGGCTACCGCAATTGCGCAATGGAAAACCATCTTCGGACTTGCCAACGCCAGGGCGGCTACGAACCCCCCGTAACTCCACCCCCAAACCGCCACTCGCCTCTTATCTATGTAATGCAGAGTGTCCCTCAAGTACCTGCGAAAAGGGGGTCTGTCCAATAACGTGGAATTCGAGGACGATAATACCTACTCTGTCACTTCGAGCTGATCGGCGACTTCCACGGAGCCCAACTTGTAGTAGACCTTGTGGAGGAGTTGGTGGCCCTGTCCCCCCGAACCGCGCCCGTCGATTTGGGCGATTATAAAATCCTTATTGCCCGTTAGGTAGGTGTTCCAGTCGATGCGCCAACGCTCCGTCACCAGCTGGCTTCCCGGGCCGCCGTAAACCTGCACGACCAGGGGGTACCTCGTGATTTCGTCCTCTCTTAAGCCCGGGGGGAGGTGCAGGCGGACGTGAGCTTGATAACCCCCGGAGATTCGCACGGGGAACGTTTTGATTTGCGGCATGGCCATCTTCTCAATGCGCTCCCTCAAGAGCGAGTTGTTCTGCAGCACCATCAGCAACTTCGGCGTGGGCAGGCTCGTCTTGTACAAGCTACTGGTGGGGATCCCCGGGCCTAAACACTCCAGGACAAAGTACCCCACGTTCGGACTGAAAATCGCATTGTGGTACAGGCAGGGTTGGTCTTCCAGCGGAATCTCCTTGGCCTTTTTCCTTCGCCTTCGGGGCGTGGGGGTGGTCAAGATCGTCTCGTCTTCGTCGTTCCATTCGTCTTCGCGTTGGTTGGGTTTCGGGAGCATGTCGTGATCGTAGAGGTAGAACGGGAGCGTGGTCGGGGTCGGTTCGGTTACGCACGTCAAGCAAACGGGGGGTTGAAGCGCGGCCCCTGCTCTCGGCGGTACGGAGGTGACGCGGTACAGGTGTAATTGACCCGGTTTGCCTTCGGGGATAGCCAAGAAGTAACTGGAAAGAATTTGGAATTTAATTCCGCCCCAAAACATAAAAAGCGATGATGAGGGGCTTGGGAGTATCACCGAGGAAGCAAAGTTGGGAAGTAAAGTCGGTCGTGGAGGGCTTATTTAGTTTACGCGCTGGATTGAATCTCATTGCGAAGTGGAGTCTGGAATGTGTTTCTGTTGTTTAGAGTTACCCTATATGTTTCTTGTGAGAATTTTAAAGTTTGTTTAGCTAAAGTCGGGACACGGTTGTAAATCTTATAGACGCTGAGCGGCATTTTTTCTAGTGCTGTCCCGTGGAATAAGCTTTTTTGGCGAGCGGTGTTGTCCGTCGAAGTTATAAAACGCACCTTGACCTTTACAGGGATAGCCTCGACTTTAGATGCCAGAATGAGCACAGTTTACGTCAACTCTAAGCTTCTGATTTTTCGAACTCCTTCCTTAGCGGTTTTGGGGCGAAGCCAAGTGGTGGCTTTATTAATTTGAACATTTGAAAGCCAGCTCTTTGAGTCAGTATCGTTTACGATTTCTCCAGGGCACGGGCAAACATATTATGGCCTATTCGTATCGGACAAAGACATGGATATGGTGCTGGTCTTTGTCCGAGGAGAATAGTGTTGTGTGCGGCAAGGTCTTCAGGGACTTCAACTTTTAGAATTTAATTAGCCCTCATGCCCGTCGGCACAATCTTGTTACAAAATTATGAGCTCCGTTTGCAGACGAATTACTGTCGGGGCGCCCACACAGTAATTTATTCCAAATTATTTGTTTGCAAATGCTTTTTACAGTTGCAAATCTAATTAATAACTCACATAACGTCATGGGAGTGATCCCAGGCCAAAATTCGCGTCACCTCAAACTTGCCGTGCGTCAGGGGAAGGACACGTCTCTTGGGTATATTGACGGAGATGGCGTGCCTGAAATAACCTGCGGGGCCGTCCCTAACGGGGGCGACGGTGATGTAGTTGGAACTGTCGCTGCCGAACAAGGGGCTGTCCCCCATATCCACCCAGCCTTTACCGTCCCCGGAGACCCTCTGCGTCTGCCGAAAGACGACAAAGAAATTGAATGAATCTCGATTAAAACGGAGGGCGCTCACCTCTTGGCAATGCCACATGGGCGTCTTGCAGACCGAGACCAGCGATAAATTCTGCGGCCGGTTCAGCCACACGACGGAAATTTCCGTCAAGCTAATCCACGAAATGGCTGTAAAATAATACTCCCTAAAAACACGACGTTCCATTCTTTAGCTTTAAACTCAAACCTAATGCTAATGAGGCCACTCACACGTTATTGAGCGCAAAGGGTCGCTTCACCTCCCTCATGCGGATGTTGGAGGGGTCGGCGAGATCCGCCACCGTCAAAGTCACTTGCGGGTTCCTAGTTCCGGGCTTGGGATATCTCAACGACCGGATGTCTGGATAGAGGCGGCCTTCCGTCGGAGAACCGTACCAGGGAAACCGCAGCTCTTCGACGAGGGTGTCGTTGAACGACGCGAACACCATCATGTGGCCGTCGCCCGACATCCAAATCGCGTTGTTCGACCCTAATATTTCTTCTGGAATACCCACGAGAGCAAAGCAAGCAGTAAACCCCCGGAGATGAGCTACCTAAGCTAAGTACCTTCGTATAGCCAATCGGGTACTCCATGGCTGACCACCCCAGGCACGGCGGTGTTTGTTACCCTGTAGCCGATGTGCGACGTCGGCGAGGTCCGGTAGTAAATGTCGTAGTCCTGCACCATGACCAGGCCGTGTCCCTTGGGGGCCCACATCGCTAACAGTAAATAAGGATGATCGTCCACTTCGGGCATGGGCCTTACTGGAAATTCATTTCTAAAAGAATTAGTTATAAAATGTTTGCTGATGGCCTATTACAGTTTGACAAACGTCGAACGTGTTTTCGCTTTATGTAAATAATGGGGGCGCATTCAATTTCCACGCTCCAGTTGCTCGCTGCCGCTGTGTACATATCGGGAGCACGGAAAAGTAGCTTTTTTTACGACCCCATTCGATTTATATTCTTTCGTCGCGTCGGTAAACATCATGTGTGTGTGTGGTTTTATAAGATTAGGGGTACTTACCCGGTTTGAATGTCGTATACTATATACTGAGCAAGGTACGAATGTCGAAATAGCTTTTGTACGTTTTGGGCTAGGAGCAGGTATCGTTGGTCTGGCGACAGTTGGAACTTGATCGGGTTCAGTCGAGACTACAAAGGTGTTTGTTACATAGGGGAATCGAGAAACGCCCCGCCCCCCTCCGAAAAACGCTGCAACTTACGTAAGTCTGGTTGAACATCAAAGGTCTCGCCGACAGGTTGGAAGCGTGCAGCAGCGAGATTCCGCCCCACTGGTCCTTGAACATCAGTTCTTCGGCTGGAACAGGCGTTAACTTTAATCATCGACGTGGTTTGCTTATATTTAGCCCCGGCGGCGCGGCGGAATCGATATTAAATAATAAATCCGCGCCTTCCGTGAACGGCCAAACATTAAAAGCTCCGATGCAGATCCGAGATTGCCGCTTTATACTCTCGAAGTGGCTTTTAGATCTGTTTGCGTTCCTTGCATAATTCATGCGTTCTATATTCCGCGCGAGCAGAAGTATCAGATCGTTCCGGTTTATGTTTGCCGAGACGGAATACCCGGATTTCGATGCTTAACGTCCGCCATCCTTTTTATTTTCAACCCGGAAGCCCGGAAACCCGATTAACATGGAATGCGGAACGCTTCGGGCGTGGAAACGAAACGTCCGAAATAAAAAAACCTAATATGGCAACCAGGCGTAAGATTGTTTGGGCGTTGTCATGGTTACGCTATAAACTATACGAAAACCAGTGATTAGTATGTGTTGCCATACGAAGACCAATGAGTAACATACATAAGTCACAAAACACAAACCAAACCAAACGTCTGAGTTACTTGACGAATTACAACGTAATGAAGCATCGAACAACTTGACGGAGGAGATAAGGAAAGAGAAAACAAAGTGAATAGACGGAGATAAAAGGAAAAACACCAATCAGTGAAATTCGTGACATAAATGCTTTCCAATAAGGAAATAGATCAGGGATCATGAGAATATGCATCTTGTATAACGGAGGCATTGGTCAGCTTGCAATGTACCAAGAAATGAGATCGTACTAGGGTGGTATCGTGTTAAAAACAAGAACAAGCTAGCATTGCACTGCTTTGCATATCAACGGTGACTCATTGGAAAGCTCCATGCGGTACCGAAATGCAGCTTCCCGTGCCAGGGATTTCCAAGAAGTCTCGAGCTCCCACGTCACCTTAGACCTCGTAATAAATGGGACAAGAGAAGAAAGTTCGAGGCAGTTCCGCATACGAAGTAGCCCTCCTAATTCTTCCTCGTTATAAAGTTTTTCAAAATTCGAAATTATTTTCTGCCGCTTAATTTTCCTGATTTAATTTAAATAAAGTGTACCTAAGAAGCATTCACGGGTGGCGAGGGTGAGTGTCATGGTTAACAGAAGTTATTAGAAGTAAACTGATTTTGCCGATCTTTTCTTCTGTCTTTCATGTTCTAGTTTTAACTATAGATATCACTCTTGACTTGGCCAAAGCAGTCATCGTAGCAGAGATATAAAAAAATTAGCCGTTTTAAAAATGATTTTTGAGTTAAATGTGTTGAATGTATTTCCGTTCAGCTCTTTTCAACTTTTCTACTTCTTTCAACAATGCATGAAACGAAAGATGAAACCCGCAAACGAAATGAAAGAAGCCAAACTATACACTCGTATTATGACACGCACGTGTTCGTCTTTCCTTTTTAATAAAATGCGGCGGCGGAGGGTGGCGATGTCTTTTTTTGCCTGGGGGGGTTTCGATGAGCACCCCCCTGATTTTTCTGTCCTTTTTAAAGTCGCGCCCGTTATTTATATTCCTCGGCGTTCCTCTTCTGCTTCGTCGCCCGATAGGAAACCGAAAGCGATAAATCCTGCGCTCGAGATTAATGCGCGCCGTCATCAATCGATTCGGTACAGTCATTAGAGAAAAAAAAGTAAGAAAAATCTCTGCGAACCTGAAACCCACGTGCCGTTGAACCTGAGGGGTTGGAAGTCGTGGCTTAGGATGTCCTGCAAGCGGAAGCGTGTGCCCTTAACCCTCGGCCCTTCATCTGGTGGTGTCAGCAAGACCACTGAGGTGACGATGAGTGCGAGGACCACGACGATGACCAATAGAGCGATCAGGATTCCCCTCCAGTTCCGCTGGTTCGTGTTGCTAGAGACTAACTCCTGAAACAAAGGGGAACTCTAGATACCGAACGTGCCCATTCACTTCTCGATTATTTCTTGTTTGACCGTAAAGATTTGGAGAATTGGGTATTTGGGGATTATTGTCTTTGGTATTCGTCGATCACGTGATCACTTCCCGTACTGGCGTAGAGGCATTACCCAAAAAGCATGTTCAAGCGACTGACTTTCTGATGGTTGTTTAAGCAAATGCCTCAAATTCCTTTGTACAAGGAGTATTAAAGTTGGCGGTACTGACTGAAAATAGAATTAGATTATGTTACAACCCAGCTTGACGGCGAATTAATTATTTCATTCAAACAAAAGGAATGCACTTTTAATACTGCCTTAATTATTTTGCAAATGATCTTCCGCGTTATCTATCAGCTCAAGCCATTCTGAGGCTCCATCTACAAGAAAAGTCGCTTTCTTATTTGTTCACACGATACAAACTTCAGATTTAGATTTAGTTCTAATCTAAATTGGATTTTTTGCCGTTGTTTTATTGACGGAAAGAAAACTTGGTCCGGAAGCTTTTAACAATATAATAAAATAAAACCAAGTGACTTCATTTTTGAAGCCTAACAGCAGTCTTTAATTAAACGCGCGCCGCTAGAATTCATTAAGAAACTTGGCTCGCTTTATTCAGGATGGAAACGAAAGCCCAACGCTGTATTAAATTTCTAAATAACTTTGATGACTCACTCTTGCTACCCCGAAAATAAAATTTGGCTAACTCTATCGCTCGCTATATTATTTTTTTTTTTTTTTTTGGTGCCGGGTTTATCCTTGCCAGTTTCGGGGGGGATAATTTACGGGGGAAAACTTTTCCTATTATTTCCGCACGCCAATTTCGCCGCCGCGTGTCGGACGTGAAATAATTGTGTTGTTGGAAGGGCATCACATCACGTCGGATAATATACAGAGGTGTCAGGATTGCACGTACCTGCGACCGCAAAGCGGGCTGCATTGCAGCAATTTTAGGCGCTGATGAATGCGCTTGTATTGCAAGGGTTTGAGCTCGCGGTTTTCCGAGGGGTGCGATCATTAAAAGTTTGCCTGAAAGCTCCGCAAGGGGACTTGAAAACTGTTACGCCGCGGGATAAGTTTTTAATTGTTACATTGCGGAAGCACTACAACAGGTATTTTATTTTATTTGTGCTTCTGAAATTAAAAAAAAAAAGCTTCTCAGGTTGAAATTGCAAATTCTTCGCAAGTTTTCGTGACATTCATTTTCCGTTCTCATAAATTCGAGAATGAAAATATAAGTTACTAAGTTACTGCAAAGCATGTTGAGATAAAGCACGTTAGTTCCAGTTTAGTTCGCAATTGCCGTCGTGAGAATCCAAAGTGCCAAGTACGCGGCAGAAAATGATTGGAAAGTGTTTACTAACCGTCCAATGCATGCAATGCGCATTAGAGAAAAATAAATTAGCGTTAAAAGACTACGACATCTACCGGAGAACAGTTTTAGAAAACAAAGGGAAAAGCGTCGGAGATCCATTCAAACCGTCGCGTCAGTTGCGTACATATTAATCATTCCTTTCTTCTCTTTAATATGTAATTTGTTTTAATTGTAAAACTAATTATTATTGTTATTTTGTTTTCAACTTATGTGCCAAGTTCTCTATTTCATCATTTGTATGTTCAGTCATTGGTTTACTTATAAATATTTTTTTTCTCTTAATATATTTGCTTTTAAAGAGTTTCTGGTTTTTGTGTTTCTTCTTCTTTCGGCTTTCGGTGATTGTAACGTCGACTTCCTTATTTTATAATCGATTTACAGAATTCTATGTTAACTAATCACATTTTACAAGCTAGATAAATTTAGCTATCACATCTTGCTAACGCTTGTTTTCAACGTTCTGCATTTTTTAAATCGACTTTTGCGATCGAATTACAGAATCTGAAGCGAACTGAACATGTTATGGAGTTCTCTTTCGTTCTCTTCTTCGCTTTGCTCTTGCTCCTTCGGTCTTTATGATTGCAAAATCGGTTTGTTACTAATTGATTTTTCGTTTTGTAATCGAATTATAGATTTTTACGTTAATTAATCGACTTCTAAAATCGAATTACAGAATTTCAAGCAAACTGAACACGTTTTTGGAATTTACTTTCATCCCCTTCTTCCCATCGCTCTTGCTCCTTCGGTTTACATGATTATAAAGTCGACTTTTGTTAATCGATTTTTTAGTTTTGTAATCGAATTACAGGCTTTTCCGTTAATTAATCGGTTTTTACTATCGAATTACATAATTTGATGCGATTTGAACATGTTTTCTTTCATTCCTCATTACTCTTGCTCCAAAGGGTTTTCACGATTGCAAAATCGCCTGTTGTTAATCAACTTTTTCATTTTGTAATCGAATTATAGATTTTTACTTCAATTAATCGAATTTGACGAACGAGTTACAGGATTTAAAGCGAACTGATCATGTTTTGCCGTTTTCTTTCATTCTCTTTTTCCCATCACTTTTGCTCCTTGACTTTTGTTAATCGACTTCTTAGTTTTGTAATCGAATTACAGGCCTTTCCATTAATTAATCGACTTTTGTAATCGAATTACAGGATTGGAAACGAACTGAACATGTTTTGGAATTCTCTTTCATTCCTATCTTCCCATCGTTCTTGCTCCATCGGTTTCACGATTGTAAAATCGACTTTTAAGATTGAATTACTGAATTTAAAGACAGCTGAACATGTTCTGAAGTATTCTTTCATTCCCTTCTTCCCATTGCTCTTGCTCCTTCGGTTTTCCCGATTATAAAATCGGCTTTTTAATCGACTTTTTAGTTTGTAATCGAATTACAGATTTTTCCGTTAATTAATCGACTTTTACGGTCGAATTACAGGATTTGAAGCCAACTGAACATGTTTTGGAGTTTTCTTTCATTCCATTCTTCCCATCCCTTTGGTATTTCCGGTTCATATTATTGCAATATCGGCTTTTGTTAACCAACTTTTTAGTTTTGTAATCGAATTTCAGGCTTTTTCGTTAATTAATCGACTTTTACGATCGAATTACAGAATTTGAAGCGATTTGAATATGTTTTGGAGTATTCTTTCTCTTCTTCCCATCGAATTACAGACTTTTACATTAATTAATCTATTTTGCAAATTTTTGATTGCAGGTCCGGCTGTTACATTTTGCTCTTAATTCTCTCAACTATTAAATCGACTCCTGTGTTTTCTAATCGAATTAAGGAAATCGAAGCAAACAGCGCGCATTTCAGAGTTTTCTGGCATTCTCCTTTTATAGGACTTCCCGACGCATCTTGCCTCGTCGATTTTCAGAATTACAATAGTGATTTTCTTTAATCGATTTTTTCATTCTGTAATCGAATTACAGATTTTTGTGTCATTTAATCTATTTTGCAAATCTTTGATTCCGTAGGTCTAGCTATCACGTGTTGTTCTTAATTCTTTTAACCATCTGCGGTTGCATTTTAATCGACTCCTGTCTTTTCTAATCGAATTACGGAATTCGAAGCAAGCTGCGCGTATTTTAGAGTTTTCGATTTTCTCTTTTTATGCATTGATCTTCCCGCCACATCTTGTCCCGTCGATCTTCATGATTACAATATCGCCTTTTTTGTTTCGTAATCGAATTACAGAAAATTTTACAATAATTAACAGTTTTTGCGAGAGCTTTCGATTATTTAAATCATCTATCACATGTTTTTCCGAATTTTCTCAAGAACCTGCACATTTTTTTTAGATCGACTCTTGCCTTTTGTAATCGAATATAGATCTTTAACTCGACTGCTCATGTATTGTAGATTTCTTGAACTTTTTTATCATAACTCGCCCTGTTACGGTTTGTGAATACAGAACTTTAACTCGACTGCTCATGTATTGTAGATTTCTTGAACTTCTTTATCATAACTCCCCCTCTTACAGTTACAGTTGGCGCGTTCGATTTATTTTCTTTTGACGAGAACATGAATTTTTTTAATCAACATTTCTTTTGTTCTGTAACCGTTCCTGTCTTGCAGTTTCGTAAAAATTGTGCCCCCCTTCTTCTAGTTTCTTGACTTTCCCAGATTGTTCCTTGAATTGTCCAAAACAAAATATCGATTTTTTAAATGAAAACGAATCTCTCGTTTTGTATTCGACTAATCGAGTTAGAATGTGTTTATCTGTGTTCTCTGCAGTCTTTTGAATGGTTTGGTTATCGAACAGTTTCTTAATTTGGATTAAGATTTATGAAACAGTCGCAAGCATTAAATCTTGATCGTTACTGCCAATCAAAGTATCCGTATTTATTACAGAAGCTAAAAATTTTCAGATAAATATTCAATCCAAAAAAAGTAGTTTTTTAAAAGAGATTAATCCCAGCATTCAAAATTTCGCTGCTTTCAGTAAAATACAAGTCAGGTATGAAAGTGCAAACCTTTGACAATGAATGACGACCAAAATTTATTGCTCGCGGCTGTACAAGTTCGCCCTAATAAAGCGAGTAGCAAAAAACGAAATCATTTTTCTCCTTTAATTCTCTCATTAGCAGCCGAAAAGAAAGGATTAAGTACCACTTATTTACACCCTCGCAAATTAATTAAGAACTGAAAATTCCCCAGCCAGCCCTAATGAGACCCCCGCCGTGTTAAGGCCCGACGAAAAATTAAAATCTGAAAACGTTACGCAGACAAAACGCACGCGATACTCAAATTAGCGACCGGGTTTTTTTTTTATTAATAAATAAAATCATAACTTTGTGCGCGGGGAACCCCACGCGAACGTTTGTGTAATCGACGACATCTGCGCCGTGAACTTTCAAGGTCCCGTACATAAAATGCAAACTTCTAATTGAAAAAGCACAACTACAGTGTGCTTAATTACTTGCTGATTAATTAGAAAACAAACCAAAAAGTTTACTATGCGACGTGACTAGGGTTGCTAACCGTCCTCTTTTGCAGAGGTGAAAGGAGACTGCGTTTCCTTTAACATGTAAATTTTGTCCTTTTTTTTGGGAATAACATCAATATTAAATATTATTGCAACAAAAAAACAATATTTTACTAATTTATTCCAATATTCTAAGTTGAAATTATTAAAATAAGATGGAGTATCTAATAATAACACTCACGAAAATAAATGTTTCGTGAAATCATCAAATAACCTGTTTATAACAATGCCCGTACATTTTAACAATAAACACGAAACGCAGGTCTTTGCGGTCCCGAAATAAACGATTTTATTGCGGGGCGAACCGTGTATGGCGGGGGAGGCTTTAAGGGATTTCGCGGCATGCAAAACGATCGTTTGTCTTGTTGGAGTCGATGGCTTAAAATAAATTGAATACGTAAGTGGATTACGAAAGCTGAACTGTGCGTTTTTGCAGGGACGTACTTAGCTCGCGCAGGAATGTCCTTAGCTAGCAGGCCCTCTCAGATTAATCGCAATCTTCGATTTTGTTTGTTTTGCAGTTTTACGAAGGACTTTAAATAATGGGCCAATTTATTTCTACTTTCTGTAAACTGCAAACAACAACAAACAAAAACAAAAGATTCAAAAACCAAGACAATTTCCCATTTCATCAGCAGCTTCCTTAATCGTACATTCACCAAATCGCAAAATGTTTTGAGAGCAGCACCATCTCTTGATCGGCGGTGAATTTTTTTTTTATTCCGTGTTACAACTGCAAGACTTTCATTAAAAAAAAATTACGTAAACATTCTGTGAACTGCCAAACAGCAAACCAAAAATTAAAATCTGCACGCACTGCAAAATTTTATTTCTCGAAAAAATGAAAATAAAAACATGTTTCAGATGTTAAATAAATCAGGGCGCACACTGTATACTAAAGAAGATGTCTTGTACAGTGTTGATCAACAATTGCTGACGGTTTACGTCTGGAATATTCAGACACAAGTTGGTATAAGCAGAAGAAGAAGAATAAAACACATTAGGAACAGTAAGAAGATTAACGCGGGAAGTTAGTATTGATATTCCAGTACTAACCATGCACTGGGGACCAAAAAACATTCCAGACACAAATCTTCGGTCATTGTCGATTGCAATGAATTTTTGTTGGTAGAGCTCCATCTGTTGTCCTAGAGCCACATCTCTTCATCAATGGTAAATACATTTTTGTCACATTTTCATGGCAAATTTAATATGCATGTACATTTTTGTTGATAATAAATTCTGAACGCTTTCTTTCTTCAAACAGAACGGATCCAGAGTCTCTATTTTAATTAGGGCAATGCGAAATCGCAAAGTAGAACTCCACCTGTTGGCCAAACATGAAAGCTTTTACTGCTTGATCACAATAGAAAATTTATTCTCAGAGGTTTTATTTTATTTTTTTGATTAGCGTAATTAAATTCCTACTCAACCGCTTTGTTTCGAAAGCTAATTACAACCAGTCACGCGTATAGTCCTTTATAATAAGATTGATTGACGATTAATGGCCGAAAAAACGGTTGACGAGTCGAAAGCGAATTGCTCTCTTCATGAAGGGTTCTAGGTTTTGTTTGGTTGGTCAAAACCATGTCGTCGGCACCACGTATAACTAACGAATGTGTCTCACATACGTGAATCTCATTCGTTACTTATACGTGGTGTCGACGATGTAATTAAGGACGCATTTATTCTACAGCTCCATCTCTTGAGCAGTAGTGGAAGTTGCATTGCATATTTTACGCTCGGAGTAATTCCCTCGTCTTTGTTATTTCAAATTCGGATTTATTCATCAGAAAATCCGGCATATTTATCTGAAAGTCAGAAAATGAAAATCTGTTTTCAGAATTGATGAAAATCTTACGTGGCTGACGCCATGCATTTTTTTTATAGAAAAATTTAATACTAACGACTAACGAGGATACCCCTATTCTCGTTTTAAAAAAAATTCAAACTACCAGTCGATTATTTGGCGCGCCATCTCTTGACTGTGCTTGAAACCTTCTGCGCCTTCGCAGAAAAACATTCTCGATGGTAAGTTGATAGAGAAACACTCTGATCAGGGAGATTTTAAATGAAGAAATCGCAAAGATTTGTTAGGTTTACCTTAATCCCGGTCAGTCGATTTATTATTCTAGTGCTCCATCTCCATCTCTTGGCGAGCAAAGCAAGTTTTTGTCATGCATTCACTGAAAAAGGTTTATAATTTTTGATATTTAAATTTGATCGGAAAGTTTTCAGATAAAGAAAAATAGTTACGCACGAAATTTTATTGTTTTCCCTTTTGTTCCGACCCTTGCTTGTCACTGCCATCTTTTGACTAATAGTGACAATTTTTTCTTGTAAAAACAAATTACATTTTTTTAAACTTTAGGCCCGTGTGACGTTGATTCGGCACTTCTCTTCCTTCAAAGAGATTAGATTTCAAGAGTTTTTCTTTTAATGACGGCAGAGTTGTTTGCGCAATTATTCTAGTAGAACTCCATCTGTTGGTCAGCTGTAAAATCTTTTACTGAACTTTCACAACAGAGAACCAATCGTTCCTCACTATTTATATCTGTCCAATTAAAACACTTACCCAATCGCTTTGCCTTGAAAGATCGTTGTAAACCGTCATACAGTTATTCTAGAACTCCATCTCTTGATCAGTAGTGGAAGTTTTACTGCGCGTTTCACACTTGATGCGTAACTTCATAGGAATGTGTTTTTTTTCTTTGATATTTATAGTTGAAGACTTGAATCGGGAAAACTTTAAATGAAGAAGAATATAAACCATTCATTATTTATTTATAATCGCGTTAGGCCGTGATTTTATTTTAATAAGTTGGGTTAGGTTGGGATTTTATGTTAATAACGTCCGATTTCTTCACCTCTTGATAACTTTCCCGGCCAGTTAAAATCCTCGGAAACTATTATCGATACAGTGGTTTCCAAGGATAATACCTGGCAGATAAATTTATCAGGAAGTGAAGAAATCGGACCTAAGGCCGGATTTCTTCGCCTACGGATAAATTTATCTGTCAGGTAGTATCCTCGGAAACTATTATCGACACAATGGTTTCCAAGAACAAATTTAATTTAATGTCATTACAACACACGTCAAATTGTGACGATTCAAGTCGGATTGATTAAGCGGCGTTTTCAATTATGTAAATTTGGACGTGAGTACACCTCGTGGTGAAAAGAAAATCTTGCAACGTTGTCTAATTAGCAATAACCTAAAATTTTAAATAAAATGACAGTCATTGTCAAAATTTAGTTACCTACATGAATGCCAACCACATTCTCACTCGACTTCCACGACATACTGTGACTACAAATAAATAAAGAATGTAGCATAATCATAATCATAATCATATTTATTTTTGCAGCACAAGAAAAAAACATTTTTGCTACATACTTGCTTATAGCTGACAATCGATTATTTCAGAATGCCATCTCTTGAACAGCAAGGAACTTATGAAGTTCTATTTGTCTTCTTTTTGATTACGACCTCAGACTGTGCTACCATCTCTTAACTAGCAATGGAGCTTTATTCTTATACAAAAAAAAAACTAATCGAATTTTTATATCTTCGATCACTTAAATTTGGGCAGTATAATTAAAGATTCTCCAATAATCAGTTTTATAGCGCCATCTCTTGGTCAAAAAGGATTATTGCAATTTTCGTTTTCCGTTTCTTCTTTAATAGAAATAAAATACCTGGCCCACGCATTTGAGACATTTCGTTTTTGGAATGGTTAGTTAGAGTCCTTTATAAAAGTAAAGTGTGGATATAGTGTTAAATTTCGATGATTCACGAAGGAATAAGCAGTTGAATGAGTTGACCAATCAAAAGCGAATTGTTCTTTTTATAAAGAGAGATATTTATACCCGGTTTCTGAAACGATACATAACTTTATGTAGAGATAAACTCACCATAACTTCTAAAAACCGTTTCTCAAAATTTTATCTGCAGATAAAGTGTATATGTAGCAACGTAAACGTTTATACTTTTCATAAAGTTATCTGTCAATAAAAAAATATCTTTACATGAAGTTATTTATCGTTTCAGAAACCGGGCATTAGTATCTAATATTCCGCCAAAGGACTCTTTGGTTAGTTAGTCCAGCGCGCCATCTGTTATGCAACGCTATAAACTTTTTCAAAGTATTTTATAGAAAATTGGTTTTTCTTTATTTACTTACTTACTTAAAATTGTCTTAGGTCCTCCGAAAGGATCGCCTTTAAACGGGGTAACCCTCTCAGAAATAATTCGTTATAAAGACGTAGGCGGCATCGAGTGTATTTATTTTCCGAGGCCGAAAAAGAAATAAACGCGTTATTCCAACAAAACGAAAAGCTTATACGGAACCAACGACAGGGCATTTGCGGCGACATCGCCGTGTCGCCTTGTCCAAATTCCTTTATTTCCGAACGTCCCGTCCTCCGAATTGGATCATCATTCCTCTTCAATATCGGAATCCGGCACAACATTTCTTCTGCCGCTGCTACTGTCGGAGCTTAGGTTTATTTGCTGACGGATATTAAATGCGAGGGGCCCCAGAAATACGGACGTAAATATTTTACCAGGGACGACGGCCGCTCAGAGTTAATGTTAGGTCCGTCGATCATAAAGTCGAGTGGTTGATCCCCTCTTCGGATTTTTGAGCACTTTTAGACACATAAATCGAAGCGAATCTGATCTCATTTTACAAAATCAAGAAATATGAGGATCGAAATTGGTATATTTATTTATTTTAAAATAATTGTCCCATGTATAGTATTCCATTTCGAAACTGGTACACCTAGGCGATGAAATGAACATCAATTGGATGGAACACTAAACAGAATTCTTCTCGAAGATGAACCAAGTAAACAAATTAATTACGTCAGTTCCTTGAAGGGGTTGAAAGCAAATTACGAATTATCCACGTAATTAATTCATCCGCCCCCCCCCCCTTCCCTTTTTCGTTTTCAAGAAGAAGCGACCCCGGAAATCCCGTTGCCATCAAAACAGTCGCAGTCGCCCCCATCAATGCGATTCACTTATTCCGGGTGATAAAATCGCGCTGCAAAGGTTAAGGGCGCGGGGCGGCGAATAATAAAAAAATGGGGCGCGCAATCGTAAACGTCGAATGCGTCATTTGTCGCGGCAAATCTTCGTTTCTCCCGGAATCCATTAATCATCCTTCGGGAAGGTGTAGCAAGCGAGTAAATGATTTATTTTAATGGAAACGTCGATTTAAATTAAGAGGAGAACGAGTCGGCGCGAGCGGTGCGGGTGAAAATGGATTTAAGGGTTGGAACACGATTTTAATGGTGCAAAGAATTCCTCTTTCATATTTTAAGATTTCATGTTTTTAACAATAAGTGGATCGCAAACGCAAAGGAAATAAAAAAAAATCAAAAACCAAAAGTATATCGAACGACAGCGCAAAAATAATTGAGGTTTTTTACTATTTTAACACCTTCTTGACTTTCTCCCCCCCCCACCCAAACGTTTACATTTATATGAACTACTTACATTACTATTTTAGAATATTGTAACAGAAAGGGGAGTGTTGACTCCTCACGAAATCAGAAACATCGCCGTACAGTCTCGTCTTACAGTTACATGAAATACTCATATTATTATTGTAAAATATTGTAACAGAAAGAGAAGTTTTGACTCCTCACGAAATCAAAAACATCGCCGTACAGTCTCGTCTTTAATAGCAAATAGTTATCTTATTTAATATCATGTTAACCAGCATGATGTGAGTCATTAGGGTTTTCCCGGACCACAAGGCTAGTGTTGCATAAGCCAAATCGAACATCTGGATATTCCCGTTGAAATTAGGTCACCCAAATCATATAAATACCGATCTTTTTTTGACTATCAAACTAATCAGCGTTGAGGATGGTCCGATAGTAAGCCTCCTCTTAGGACTTTGAACTGTTTTTGACCTCCTAGGTCTTCGAACTGTTTTGTAACCGACTGTAAGTGTGACTGCTTTTGTTTTGTAAATTGCCATTGCATTTTTTCAACAAACGTATCTAACTTCACTTCGAGCTGGCGTTTGGCAGAACGCTTTGTTCTCTGTGTATTGAAAAAGTGAATGAATTTGCAGCTCGAAATAAAGTGTTTTTTCTTTTTAATACTCTGTCTACATATAGTTATCTAATTGTGCTAAAATGTATTATTATTTTTATTATTGAAGACATGAATCAAAATTTACGATACACACTACACTATTCAGGGTTTCAAGACATTTTCTTAAAAAATGAAATGCGTTTTGATAATATATAAACAATTCGAAGTTAAAAGTATTTTCTAGGTCTTGGTAGAAACGTAAAAGCCTTCATTGTTCCGTGTGGCTGAGGAATTCTTGTAAAGCGCAGCAAATTCCGCGTAAAAATTTAACAGAACAAATCTAAAACTATGGACGGCAAACGTCGCGTTGCCAACTTTTTGAAACCGCTTTTCCCTGTTACTTGGTATTTTCTCGGTCTTGGTAGAAACATAAAAAAGCCTTCACTGTTCCATCTGGTGCGCAAATTCCAGCTTCGGGTGCTGGCTGAGGAATTCTTGCGAAGCGCAACGAATTCCGCAATAAAATTCAACCATCTTTGACCAACGAACAAATTAAACTGCTCACGTGATGCGTCGCGTTGCCAACTTTTGGAAACCGAAATTCCCGACGAGTTGTGCCGCAAAATTCCCTTCGTCGCGACAGTCTTGCTAACCTTCCGAGTGCAAAATTCCTTGCCAACGAATTAGCGAAAATTTCCTTTTCATTACCTAAAATCCCTTTTGTGAAGTGGAATTTATTTTCAACGGAGAAAAAACTGCACATAAGAAAATTTATTAACATTAATAAAAATATTGAAGTGAGAAAAAGTAAATTTTTGACTGTCAGGTTTCATCAAAAAAATTATTTGCATTTTTTTACAGCTTTCACTCATTTCAATTCGGCTAGCACCATCTGTGTACATTTTGTCGAACTACAATTTGTCAGCGCGCGGAATTTAAAACTAGTTTTGTTTCTAGGGCCGGAAATCGCCACCAACTCTTTAGGCAATTAATTTACTTTAAGAATTTCTGAACCCACATTCGACCCATTATTAGATAGATCGTTCGATATGGCAATAACGACACAAAACTTAAAAATAAGTAACATAAAATAGAAGTTTACAATTAAAACAGAATTGCGGAAAACGGACAAAAAAATTCCTTTTTTTTTCCATATGAAATCAATGGAATCTCTAAAAAAGGGGAAATTTGGCAACACTGTCTCATTAGCAAAGTTTCCTCTCACGAGATTTAAATTAAATTTAATTAAGGAAAACATAATTGCAATTAAGAAATCAAAAATTACCAAAAATTTGAATTTGAATTCTTGTTTCCCAGATAACACCAAACAGTCCCCTAAAAGGACAAAATTCCCTCGGGTTGGCGACACTGGCGAAGCACAAGCTACGCGAAAGAATAGTAAGATGCATCAAAAAGATGATCGACGAATTATGCGGGTGTTGGAGTGAAATAGAGCTATTATACCAGCCGTCAGCTGTAGTTCTAGATTTGGTGGTGCGATGGAATATCGTGAAATCGTGTGAAGCAAAACAAAAGCAAGTATTTTGACAACATACAGGGTGAATCACAATAACTACATGACATTGCAAATAACTGAATACCGAATGTTTAAACCGTCACACATCAGATACATAGCTCTCTCTTCCAAATCGGATCTTTTTAATTTACTAAGAAGTTTTTTTATACTGCATACATAGCCACCCCCTCTTCCTCCATCGTGTGCTACCTCTGTGAATTGTTTTCCTCTGGGTGTTATCTACATACATAGAAAAATTAAAAATTACTTTGCGTTGATATTTTGGAAGATTCATAATAAATAAAACAAATAACGTTGGTCCCACAATACTGCCCTGGGGCGATTTCTTTGTGATCTAGTACGGCCCTGTTTAATTAAGTAAGTACTTTCTGAAGCATTCAATGATATGACTGTCGTTTTACGTTATAGAAACGAAGAAAAGAAAAACGTCAACAAAATACGTTAGTGTAGTGAGGGAGGGTGTCAAAAAGATGACCGTCGAATTATGCAGGGGTTGGCGTGAAATAGAGCTGTTCTGTTTGTCGTGAGTTGTAGCTCTTGTTCGATTGTGCACTATACGAATCGAAAAGAAAAAAAAATAATGGAACTTGCTTTGGTTCAGAGACAAATACAGGGTGATTCGTAATACTCTACGGTCTTGGATAACTAAATATTATTTGAGTGAATGTCGACGTCAAGTATCAGTATCACATCAGTATGTGCTTGTCCACTTATGTTACACAAACGAAGCAAAATATAGGAGTATAATATTATGAACGAGTAGAAGCTAAGAAAAGAATTTAAATTAGACGTGCATTAAAACGTAATAACAGTAATTTGCAATTAACGTTTAAGTAAACAAATTCCGTGTGTTTTCCGTTGCACGCAGGGTGTAATACAGGGGCGCACTACAGCGTAATTATCCGCCGGAGAGCTGGTGAATAAATTAGGTCTCGAGGATCCCGCGGTTACGCGAAAGCAAATTCAGGACTAACGTTCGGATTGTGTACCGGGGCAATTACGCAAAATATGAAATTACCTTCGCCATTGTGGCCTGAATTATGCTCTGCGGCGTTTCACGTTTGCGACGTTAGCGACGCGACGCTACGCTGTTGTAGGCACGAGTTCTCTTGCCTTGCGTTTCCGCACGACACGAAATTTGCATTTTTTTTTAAACTAATTGCTCTCTAAAAGTACCTACCTATTTATTTAAAAATGAGAAAATGTAGAATCTAAATTAAGGAAGAATTAAAAAAAAATGTGTACTGGGTGATTCAAAATAAGTGTCCGACCCATCAACCACAGGTAGTATACAGAAAAAGAAAACAAAAAGTCTATATGCATAGGTTGGTCTAATCCAATCCATAGTTTTTGAGATAAAATGCATTGAAGATTTAGATATAAATTGGTTGATGGGCACTAGTATAGCTGCACTGCGTCACAAGCGCAATGAACTCGCGTAGAATAGAACGAAACACTAGGTTTACCTTGAAATGAAATTGTAAAACGACTTTCTGCGGGAAACAGTATATAATACGCAATTCATTCATTAGAATTTCTGACTTGTTTACGTATACGTAAGAAATGAATAATGATTTCCATTTTGGATTCAAAGGAATCAATTTCGCATTTGCATGACTTTAGTGAATACGCTCTTAACGGGTCGGACACCGGATTCTGAATCACCCTCTACATGTATATGAAGTATTGGAGCGACCCTCAGTGACGTTGGAATAGAAATCGAATCTCTTTTGAATTTACTTTTGGGCATA
This sequence comes from Prosopocoilus inquinatus, assembly GCA_036172665.1. Taxonomy (NCBI): domain Eukaryota; kingdom Metazoa; phylum Arthropoda; class Insecta; order Coleoptera; family Lucanidae; genus Prosopocoilus; species Prosopocoilus inquinatus. The sequence goes on from CM069879.1 coordinate 11,868,121, forward strand.
TCCACCAAATTTGGGCGTATCCACCAAAGTGGAATCAAAATAATTGTTTCGCTTTAATAAATAATAAAAAAGTCATTCAGAATGTTATTTATATCGAGCCTTCGTCTAATTATGTGTATCTCACGTGACCTATGATGAACGTAATCCAGCAGCCATGTATTTAACAACGGACCAAACTGAAAGTATTTTTTTGCATTGTTTGATTTTTTTCTGGATCATTTGTCCGTTTTTGGTTTTCCATTTAATTAATAGCCCTCTTTTTCGTCCATCCTCTTATTCCCAGATGGATAGTATCTTGTGAAGAGGTTTGACCTTCTTCCTCATCTCCTTTTGTTGTACGACACGCACGATTTGGTTTTCCGCCAACGAAAAATTATTATGTCTTTTCCAACTTCCCCAAACCCCCCGCCTATTCTGTCAGCGTTGATCAGCCAGGGCCGTACGCTTCAGCCCTGCCGTGCTGCTCGATGGCTTAATTATGAAACTCGTCGGGCCGGAAATAACTCTCTCTCTCTCTCTCTCTCTCTCTCCATCCATAACCGGCGAGAATCAATTGGGATGAACGTTTTTGCTCTGCCATGCCGCGCCGATAAGGGCAAAGTGCAAGCCCGTAGTAAGCGTAATCAAAGTTCAGAATTTGTTTGACCGAGTTGCAAGGCGACGTTTCGGTAATTAAATATTGAAGATGCAGTTTTGAAATTAACCGACGGAAACCGCGGGGGAGAGAAAAAAACTATCGTTACAAGAATAAAAATGAAATCGAACGGAAAGAACATGGTATTTACAATAGAAAAAATAAAACGAAAAAGAAGATTATCGAAACCAAGTGTACATTACGAGACAATTTAAAAATAAGAACGGGAAGGCACGCGAGAAAAAATTAATTGCAACTGCAAACGATTGAAAAAACGACAGAAAGCACAATTGCATAGTAACAATAAAAAATAAAGAGAGCTCACTTGGGGAGGGGGGGAGGTTATAAAAATCTGTTTCTCTTCAGTAAACAACACATTTTTAAGCAAGGTGTGCATACTGAAGGATAACTGGAAGAAACTTGAAGATGGTCAAGGAACCTTAAGACCTAACAGACAAATCGCTAGCGGGGAATTTAGTACAAAGTTTGGAACCAGCACAGATGATGATTTAATGGCCGTAAACTGTTAAAACGTTAAAACTCTGGACGTACAAACAAAAGAAAATGAAGAAGAGTTCGCAAGATATCAAAGATGAGCAAAACAAACAATGAGAGAAAAGAAAAGAATTAATATGGATAGAAAATTGGAGGGCAGTCATGAAAATAAACAAGTCAGAGAATTCTACAGCGAAGCGAGAACAACACAGAGAATAAACAGAGACCAAATGCTAATACCAGATATTCTGGATTAAATAAAACCCAAGGCAATAACTTAGAACAAAATTTATCACTACACAATATAATCTTCGTGGATTTTAGACAAGCATACGATTCCGTAAATAGACAAGAACTCTATGGAAAAACTAAAAATTCCAAGCGCATGGTAAGAATGACTTTGCAGAAAACAGAATGCTGCTCGAAGGCAACGTATAATCCAAGTTGAAGGTGGAAAGAGTATTAAGACAAGGGAATCCTCTATCGATAAGTCTATTTGATATGATACTAGAAAAGACAATCCGTGAGTCAGGAACAAAAACAAATGGAACGATATACCAACGAACCAGCCAATGCCTGGCTTATGCGGATGATGATAGCAGTGATTACAAGAACAAAAGAAAACCTCAAGAAAGCCATGAGCAGAATAGAAAAGAAGAGGATTGGAAATAAATGACCAGCAAAAAAAATGTGCACGGAGATTATAAAGAAGGGACAGAATAAGAAGAACAAAAGTTTAGAAACAATAAACCACTTGAGTACTTACCAAAACCAAAAACAAACTTAGAAAAAGTGGATTAATCTAATTATCTGGGAGTAACAATAACAGAAAATGGACAAGAAAGGACAGAGATACAGGGAAGAATAATAAAAGGACAGAGAAGTTTGGGGGCAATGAATCTAATATTGAAATCAAAAAGTGTTCCCCTACCTAAGAAAATGAAAGAAAGAATATAATTGACAGTCGTCAGACCCACGATGATAAACGGATGCAAGACGTGGAAACTGAATGAATGCAAAAGAAACTGAGCGAGAAGGATATACGGAAGGAAGAAGGAATGTGAAGAAGAGGAACAAACTATGAATTCAAACCCCTTATAAGCCAAATCACAAGAAGCCAACGATTAAGATGGTTGGGACATGTGGAAAGGATGAAAGACGAAAGAACAAAGCAAAGCAAGCCTTAATAGAGCGAATGATTGGAAGAAAAGGCAAAGGCAGACTCCACCACATGGATTAAGGCAGTGAAACAAGATCTGGAGTTGTTAATTGGGGGGAATACCGCGCTGGGAAAAGCTAACAGGCGACCAAAAGAAGCATGTAGCCAAGCCATCGACCTCTAAGGCCTTTCGAGCTACATGGATGTACGAAACGAAATACGGGCCTCGTTTTTCGGATTTCAGTTTCATTTAACTCATGCATTTTTCGCAGTGTTTATTTTTTAACTATTGTAAATTATTCGGCACTCAATTTGACCGAGCCCAGTCCCATTGAGTGGAATTGGAATGGGAAGGTACGTTAATTTTTCCTCTCCGATAATCTTGCGACTTACCAATAGGTAGCAAGTTAATTTAAAAAATCATCTACCCTTTCGTTACTTAACTAAAAAGCGTCGTGGTGGCTACGCAGTTTCATTATTCAAAAATAGTCTTTCATTTATCTCAGAGATGGTCTCGGGCGCTTCGAACGAGCCGTCCCCGCTCTCTTGATCGTATAATCAGGTATCGGGGATTTCTTCACAGAGAAGAGCCCGGAAAATAAATACTCCTACTTATGCCCTATTTCTTCATGCCCTGATAAATTTATCTGCCAGGTATTATCCTTGGAAACCTTTGTATCGACAATAGTTTCCGCGGATACTGCCTGGCGGATAAATTTATCCGTAGGTGAAGAAATCGGGCCTTAATAAGTATAACGGTCGCACTTGTAACGTTCAGCACGTAGGGGGTACACTTCCCTCCTAGAGTCATCTCTGATTCATCTAATCTAACTGCTCCCCCCTTCCCCCACTGGCTTGAATAAAATTAAACTGTAAGGAAAAGTTTTACCATCCCCTTACATCAGAAATGCCAAAGCTTGAAACAACACCCTCCTGACGGCCTACTTAATTGCGGTTTCGATTTGCAAAATTTATATTTCGAAGCGGAAACGTCGGTTTTGCATTTCCATTTATTCATGATAACGGCACAATTAAACCGACAGGCGAAATCAAAGCCGACGATTTTCACTGCACCGCCGTTTATTTAAATGCAAATGCCGCCGCATATTTTTTGTTTTTTTAATCATATTTGTTTGCAGAACGAATTTCCGGAATTTCCGCCGGACTTTCCATCAGCCGGAAAAACGCACCACCGCATGTTTATGAACAATTAAACCTCCCCCGCGCTCCAAACAAGCAACGAACCGATGTTGCTTGCTTGCTTCTTTAATTAATCCGGCGCGGCAATAAATTATTGCCTTTCGCAAATTAATTTACGCGCACGGAACAATAACTAGCGAGCTTCGAAACTTCAAATTGAATCGAAAACCTCACCAAACTATTTCTCCTCTAAATACTAAACTCGGCGATATCGTACGTACATAATTTGCGCTGACGCGAAACTATTCTCTACTCGTTAATCTAATGAATGAGTGAATAACAAGCGAAGGACATGTCCGAAGTTGAGCGCGGACGGAAATAAATTATGGCGTGCACGTAAAGGGAAAGATTTCGTTTTCGAACGGATGAGCACGGCTTTCTGTCTCGAGAATAATAATCCGGGCGGACAATAACGCTGTCGTAATGGCTTAGATAGAAGTTTCATAAATGTGAAAAATAGCTCGGCTCTAACTAGCGCAAAGCCTTTGCGGCCATTGTGTTTTCGCTTTTTTTGCTTCCTCTTTGCTTTAACGAAATGAAGGACGGACGAGCGGGATTAATTTTTTCCCCCCAGTCTCTACATATATAGAGCAGAAAAACTATGCAGGCGACGCACGCTGGTTCGGTGGTTAACACAGTGTGAAGAGTTGTATCTTCATTCATGAAATTAATTTCAAACTGAGGAAACTGGTTGAAAGATTAAAAGAAATGAAATTCGACGAGGAACGTAGCGGGTAGTTAGGTCTAGAAGTATCACGCGAGACTTCTTCTGCCATCCAGCTCTACTTAAGCACTTTTCTTTGCCGATTGTTGCGTAGGTGGGGATTACAGGATGTTGCATTTGCAGAAAAAATATGTACGCGACGATAGTTCGAGCTCAATTTCCCCAAATGATATGCGCTATTTTGCAAGCACACTCTGTTGGGAAAAAAAAACATTACACACGAGCTGGCACCCTCATATCTCCGAATTTGGCTACCTGTTAGCTCGTCCCTCGCCCAGCACCATCTCCACTTAGCTGTCCGTTTAAAGACTGTCCGCCCATAGATTTTGTATCACCCAGACTTGCATAGTACAAAACCGCGGAGTTTGGTGCCGTGTGCAAGGATTAAGTGTTGGGAAAAAAAGCCTCGAGCTTAACGAATCAGATTAAGATAAAGGTATTCCTCCCTCTAAAAAGTTACACGTCACAATGTATTTAAATACTTGAACGAAACTTGCGGACACTCAATCGGTAGTGATAAAACCTCAGGCTTGAAAGCTCAACACTGACAATTCCGTTACCGTTAACACAAAACAAACAATTAGTCAAAAAATCTGCAATAATTTTACTTCTCCAGGTACCTGCTAACATCTCAATCACGTTCAGCACGCTAGCCAACGTTTATTTAACAATTACATGAAAGCGCAATTACGCCGCCGCTTTAACCATGATTTATCCGCGCACATATCCGTCCGGAGCTTTTTATGCAAAACGCCCCGCAATTTGCATAATAACGCGACTACTCTTCGCGCGAGCGCTAATTAATAAATTCCGAACATGAATTACAATTACGGCAAATTTTATTAGCCGACGTCGCGCGGAGACAGGGCCGTAATTAACGCCTCATAATTTACGTACTTAATATACATTTCGGATTAACATTTATATTGCATGTTCGGGGGTGGGGGGCGGGGGGTTCAAAGGGTCGACGGTTCCCTCGTCTAGTGTTACGCTAGTCGAGGCGAATTTCACGCGCGCGTGTTTCTTTGTGACGCTCAAAAATAAAATACGGACAAATTTGTTACGTGTGTAAATTCTCGGTTACTTTCGGCAACCACGTGTGGTACAGATCTGCTGTTGTAAGTCGGTAACATTGTCTCCCGTTTGATATCAAAGGTTCTCATTGGTTCTAGACGATTAGGACATCAATTGCTCTGTTCTGAGGCATTTTGGGCTCTTTGTTGCTCGTCTCCGGCAACCGCAACTTTACGTTTCGACATTACAAGGTGCACTTATGTGTGTGATCTCGAGAATTGCTGCCCAATTTTGATGCAGAATTCTAAAAATACTATGTTGCTGGAATTCTTTGAGCCTTACGTGACTTTCATGGCGCCCTTGAATTAGATTGATTTATGATGACCTATATTCTAGCTCGGGACAGCTGATAGACTTTTCAGCGCTTACTTGCCACCGATTTCGGTAAGTAATAAGGAGGTGACGTACTTGCCTTTCCGTGGTAGCAAATTTTCGAATTTACTTGCGACGTTCCTCAGAACTTAACATTCTTGACGACGCCCTTCAAAATTTATAATCGAATTTATGAGTGCGGGAATGCTGCTTAGTACAGTCCACGCGACGATTATTTCTCGTGACCAGAAGAATGTACAAGTTCTGTCTGAATGTTTTAATCCGGGCTTGAGTGATTGCCCGTCTGAGGTTAATAAAATGGCCTCCTAATTGGGGCAATTACGAATTGCCTTGCCAAGAAAACCAATTTCGAAATGGACCGTTATAAAAAAGGCAATTTCTATAAAACTATAAAATTGAACGTTCTCCTTCTTTTTTTCGTTCTGCTAAATATAAAACGAACCGCCGAAGAACTTTTTAATCCCCCCCTGAATTCTTTCATCGTCAACTTCTGCGAGCAATTAACGCGGGCTCTCCGCAAACAAATAGCTTTTGAAAGCGTCCTCGCTCCGGTAATGCCCTCAACACGCCCGCCGAAGCCGACAGGGTTCCTTGAACCGTTCAGAAAAACCCTTAATAAATCAAAACGTCCGGAAACACGATCGTCATTAACGCGCGGGGGGCTGCGAGAGTTTTCGCCGCCGCCGCGCCGTGTGGAAATTATAAAAAGTGAGGGGGGATTTCGAGAGCAAAAGGGACTCGGAATTGATCGCGCTCGCCGTATATCAATTCCTTATTTGAGTTGGGGAGGAGGGGAAGGGGGAAAGGGTTGGATTTTTATCAATTAAGTATCTTAAACAATGCAACGAAAAATGATATTTACTCCGAGGCACTCAAAACCAAGCTTCTTCAAAGCCTGACAACTTCAGTTTAATCAGGTATTTATGACCATAGTGATTTCTGTGCGCAAAATAGTCCGCAATGTTTGTTTCTTTCCTTAATTAGGCTTTTATTAAAGGCATACCTCCTTGGAATGTTTCGAAGCCGACCCTGACTAATTAAGCGGTGTCAGTGAGCTCCCTGTATGTGTGAGTGGATTGTGCTCTACGACTCAGACAACGCTGCTTGCAGCGTTGCATACTTTAAAGGAAGAACGCCTTCCCTTGAACGGAAACGCGACCGACCTAGTAATTGAGTGAAGTCGAACGCCCCTCCACATTCGCTTGTGCTTAATCAAAGCCTGACAACTTCAATTTCATCAGGTATTTATGACCACAGTGGTTTCTGTGCGCAAATTATTTCGAAATGTTTGTTTCGTTCTCTCATTAATTAGGCTTTCATTGTAGGACTAGCTCCTTGGAAAATTTCGAAGCCGAGCCTGGCTAATTAAAATTAAGTGGTGTTGGTGAGCAGAGAGTGCTGCATACGGCGTTGCGTACCTTAAAGGAGAAACGCCTTCTCTTGAACGGAAACGCGACCGACATGTTAACCTAGTGATCGAGTGAAGTCGGACCCCCACCACATTCACTTACGCCTATTCAAAGCCTGACAACTTCAATTTAATCAGACACTTATGACCATAGCGATTTCTGTGCGTAATTAGTCTTCCCTTGAACGGAAACTCGACCGAGCGACTGTTTCTCTTTCATTTCGGACGACACCCAGTCGCAGTCAAAGTTAAATGAATTATCGGATGTTAACCGTTAACGCTTTGTAACTGACGAAATACGGGCTCCGTTTTTCGTATTCCAGTTTCATTTAATTCGTGTTTTTCTTAAGTTAATTTTCACTTGATTATTTCGAGCACTTACGTAACCTTGAAGGTAGTCTTCTCGTTTGATTTTCGCATGTGCAAGGCAAGGCTAGAGTTGCAATGACCTTCTTTAATTATTTTAAATTATTACGTTATTTAAGAAGTACGGTGTCTGTTTGAATACCAAATTAAACGTAAGTAAAAGCTTTTACATCATTTTCACATTTCGATTTGTAAAATTTATGTTTCCAGCGGAAATGATGTCGGTTTTGAGCACGATCGGACACTTCTCGAAATTGCGCGCGCCCGCCGTTTATCAATCCCTTATTTGAGTTTAAAGGGCGGAGTAGGGGGAGAGAAAAGGGTTTGCTTTTTATCGATTAAGCAGCTTAAAAAATGCAGTTGCGGAAACAACGCGTTTCATAATAAAGTCGCGAGAAGAGGAGGACGGGGAAGAGGCAATCTCCGATAAAAGCTCCGGATGAATATTATTCGGAGTGCGAGGGAAAGTCGAAGTGGCGCGGAAAAAAAAAACAGAGCACGCTTTTTCGATTTTGATTAACATCACATCAAAGTCACCCCCCCGTCACGAACTTGTTTACATAAACGCGACCGCTAAAAGCTCCCGTTAATTCCCGAGCCCCCGACGAATTGCGGCGGACGCGACGGGTCGAAACGTCGGTCGCGCCGCCGCCGCCAGAAATAATTTCGTTTTGAAGAGCACGTCGGAAATTTTGACGTTTCATTTGTTAAAATTTTTTTTTGTTAACCGAACGGGCGAGTTTAATTTAATCTCCGGATAACAAGAAGTTATCGCCTGCGACCAAAATGGGGGTGACGGGCGAGGGTTCGGTTTGGTTTGAGTCTGAGGTAGAGAAACACGAGGCAACAACTTTATATAGGTCAGAGGTTCAAACTCATGACGCTCCTTCTCCTCTCACACACACTCACACACACATATACACACCCCCATGCTTACTCCACTTCAATCTAACATTGTGTGGAAAGGCGTGTTTCATTATTTCAGCAACGTCTTATTGAAACGTTGCGCTTCATTCAAGCGTGTAGCCTTGCGTGGTGTGTATTTCGCTCCATCTCTTGTGCGCGACTATTTCTTAATCGACTTAGCATTCAACACGTGAACGTTCCTAAATTATTATAACCATCAAGAGAGTAGTTTCTATATTATCTTGAACAGACAGTTTGATATCCTTGATAATAATAAATACCGACTGTAAAGTTCTGCAAGCATATTAACTGTTGGCAACGATTGAGTTTACGCTCTTACATATCGTACGATCCTTACGGAATTGCACAAAAAGTTACGGGGAAACTGCGCTCGCCTTCATATCGGCACTTGTTGGGCAAAGCCTGAGCTTTGAAGAATTAATTAATAATAATCACACAAATATTTTAAATAACTTCAACCTGCATAATGTTGGAGACAAATGCAAAGAGTCTATTCGAATTCGTTCTTTCTTTTGATGTTACAATAACTTACGTGCTTATTATTATTTTTTTTTTGTTACGTAGGTACTTCTAAGGCTAACTTGCTCACTGAAGGTTTAAACTAGTGTTTAACGTTAATCACAGTCATTATTACGAGTAAAGACGAATTCAAGTTTAATTTGTTTGCATTCTTTCCGGAATAATCCGGGAGTATCCTACCTTTGAGAATGACTTACGTGAGTTCATCATATGACAGTGTGGTTAGAACGCTATGACGTTAAAATATGAGATCCTGATCTCTAGATATCACACACCAATAAAATGGTTGATTTCAGTTGAATTAGGTTGACCTTGGGCCTCATTTTAACCCACGTCTAAATTGAAAATTTCATTACTGAGTTTGAAAGGAGTTCGGTTGAGTTCAGTTGAATTGGGTTGATCTTGATTGAAATTTCGTTCTGTATTTAATTTAAATATTGTCTTTTAATTTATACTTGGGCAACTAGCGTTGGCAACTACAGCAAACGTGAATTTCGTTAATTTTAATTTCATTCCAAACATTCGCAATTTCATACAAATTTGATTTGGACGGTTTTGAATGTTTGTTCCATTGCATTGTCAAGAATATATTAAACTATTTCAATGTGAAATAATTAAATTCAACGTCTGGGTTATTGTAGTATAGAATAATTGTTTTCGGTTTGCGAATAAATACCCCATGTATAGTACGAACAACCCCTTTTGGGGTTTTCCATGTAAAATTCAGATCCCATCTGCGCGCTTCTCACGTGACATCGGTTTCAGATTTAGCCAAATATTGATTCCCGCATTAAGGTCGGCCCGAATTTGTCACCTCGAAATATTAATCCCCGAACTCGCGCCTTTGATCTCTCCGGACGAGTTATTATTCACGTCGGGCGGCGGCGGCGCTCGGCGTTTTATTTAAATGCGCCACCACCCCCATAAAGTCTGTACATTCCCGAACGGAGGGTGAGAGGGCGGGAGAGGGTACAACGTGGGGCCCCCGTGTGGTAATTAATTTATGTATTTCATATCCCCGGATACGGCATGTCAACTTGATGAATGTTTTGCTTCCGCGCTTATTTACATTGTCGCCCGTCTTGTTTTACGGCGACAGGATCAACATGAAACCTCAAAATTGCGATCTCACCTCACCACGTGATTGATACCATCGATGCGATGGGGGAAAGCGCCCCGTCACTTTTTCCTCTACGTTCCATATGAGAATTGCACTGTCAGTTTTTCATATACGCAACAGAAACTGACACCTCTTTCTTCAGTATCTCGCTACTTAGGAAGGATTTATTATTTTCTATGGCATGTTGCTTATGATCGTGGAAATAATCTGGCGTTGCAGTTCTCGCTGATGCTTTATCATCGACTTGAGAGATTAAATGTAGGTCACGTGGGATACAGGATTTAATGAACGAACACGAAATGCGTCTACCATCAAAAAGGTAATAATTGCTTTTCTCCTCATTGAATTTATTTTTGGGATAACGGTTGTTAATTAATGTTGCTAATCTGACCTTCTCATGGAAAAACCGGCGCGTTCAATGCGGGGGATTATTACCTGGCCAGTTACTGACCCTTATAATCCCCGGTTAATGCCCGTAAACGCTTAATCCGGCCTACATTTCCCAGTCATCCCGGATAGACGTAATGGACCTGCAATTTTTGGGTCGCCTTTGTGAAGTGGATGATGCTAATAACGTTTAAGGCCGTTGAGTCGTCGGGTAAATTCCACATTTCTGAAGTAAGAGGAAATTATTTCGAGAAACTTCTGGTGTTGTCGTTTAGAAGAGTTTCCGGTTATCTTTCCTTCGCGTTCGCTAATCGCCAAACGAGTGCGACCGAGTATCAACAACCAAGTAGACGATACGTCTACACAATTACAAGAATTTGTTTATACTAATAGAAGCGTCGTCTAGTCATTGATTCATCGCAGTCCTTGGCAACTAGCACACGTGGAGGAAAACGGAACATAAGTGCTGCCAACCAACGCTTCTCAACGTAACACTGTTTTTGTGGTGGGTTTTGTTTTGGGTGCAACCGAACTTCAACAACCAATCAGATGATACGTCTACGCTATTATAATAATTCGTTTATACTGACAGACGTGTCATCTAGTAATTGATTCATCGCAGTCGTTGGCGACTGGCAAACGTGGAGGAAACCGGGGCTTAAGCGTCGCCAACCAACACTTTTCAACACAACATTATTTTTGCGGTGGAATGTGTTTTGTATTGGGTTTTAATAATTACTAACAGTTCGGGGGGTCTTCAGAATTTAGTGCTCAACCATAAATGAAACCATGACAGCGTTAAATAACCGATGCGACAGTGACTAATGAGGTAGCCGATCGAAAAGCGCGCATATCTGAATACGCAGCACGATAATTATTATTTAATTAAATCACGTAATGCGTTACAGCGTCGACCGCACTCTGGCAGACCTGTAAATCAAGCACGAACGCCACTGATTTATTCTGATTTGCAATTGCGAATTAACAGGCGATCGTCGATATAATTAATTGCGCTTTATTAATTTTACCGCATGTTAAATCACGAATTATTGCGTCACAAGCGAATATTGTTGTATTCCGATTCTGCCAATCAAACCTTGAGATCTTCGTTGCGATAATAAAATTTGTGCCGAGCCAGGATCATAAAGTCGAGTTTATATTGCCCCCTTATATTGGATGTTAAATAAGTATAAATTTAGAATTTGCCTGTTTATCTTCAAGCAGCATAATACGTTCGCCGAATAAATTCTGAATTCTCTTCGCGTGTGTGTTTAACGCGCGCTCGTAAAACGCCGCGGATTACCAGGAATCGATCCCGGTCCTGGAATTTGCATACTTAAATTCGTTGCAAATACCGCCGGACAGAGGTCGTTGGTTTTCGTGTCGTTCGTTTTTTTTTTCTTTCGGTAATCGGTAATCGCGTTTAGCTCACGCTTTTTTCACGAGCGAGTCGAATTTCACTTGGTAATTGTGGCTGCCCTTGCACGCCCCAATAAATTCAGCTGAAATTATCGCGACCGGTTATTTCTTTGCTGAAATTTGTGGAATTCACGCCACGAAATTAAATAGTTTTCGCAAATTAAATAGAACTTCAGGCTTGATTAACGCACACCATTAGAACAGGAATTCGAATCGAATTCAATTAATAAACAATAAATGATAAAAAAAATGTTAAAGATAATTCAGCTGCGGTGGTGAGATTTTGTATTAGTTGAATGTGAAAAATAATCGATCACTGCGACGTCTAGCGGAGATTAGATTTCGAATTTGAAGCGCTGCGCAGCGCAAAACCTTCAAAGACTTCCGGAGGAGTAACGAATTGTTATTAAATAACAGAGGCAGACGAAAAATCAAAGTTCCCAACGTGATTTGCGGTTGATTTGAAAACTTGTCTTATTCCTCGTCGTGAATTTCCTGCATTTTCTTTTTAAATTCATTCAAATTCAGTCTACTTTCCTATTTTTTCTCCATTTCCATACAGTCAAACTAATAAGAGAATTAAAAGTCATCGAATCCATTTGGAAAAGAGCGAAGTCCAAAAGTAGATCCACATATACACATTGTGCTTTAAGTACAGCCAATTACTTCCGCAAATTTCGGTTTTATGTCCTCGTTTCCATGAAAGCGACGCGAATTTTAAACGTTTCAAATTAAAATAAACCCGACGAACGAGAGCGTAAACTCGAGTTTTACGACACTTTCACGAATTTTCGCCTTCCCATTCCGCATCATTCCGTTGGAGCGCTCATCCTGTGTTTTCTCCCCCCCGTCCTCCCATCACGTGTTTAGAATTAACATTTTATTTAATTTTTTTTTAATTGTAGTAAACGCTTTTGCTTTGAGTTTTCGCTTTTGTAGAAAAAAGTTCTAATGGAAAAAAGAAATTTAATTTTTAAAATTCGGTAGCTAAGAATCGTCTTGAAAATTAATTGTAATTATTTAATATTCGTTTGCGAAACACTCTGTGTTTTAAAATAATTCTGTCGTGTCGTCTTAAAATTGTTTAGAAAATGTATGTACAGTGGCGGGCATGGAAAACGAGACGCTATTTTCTCCTTGACGGTATCAAGCTTGAAATGACTGTTTCGTTTTATCATAACATCATAACTCTTACTACGCAGTATTGCCCAATAGGTTCTTGCAAAAAGTCAGCTTGAATAGGTCCTAAAATGTAAAAATTAGAAGCAGAAAATAATTCCCTAAAAAGCGTCACTAGAACCCAATGGCGAAAAACTAAACTGCTTTCGTATTTTGTCGAATATATTTAAATCAATTCAAATGATTCTATTTCAAAGTCATTGGGATTGTCAGAATTACTAAAAAAAAAAAACCAGAGTGGACAGCTTTTGCCAAAAAAATGTCAATCGATAGTTCAACAAATTCAATAAACAAAAACGTCCACGCAACTGTACACTGACGCGAGAAAATGTTGTTACAGTAAATTCAAACTTTCGTTTTAGAGTCCTATTTCAGAAATAGAGTTAAACCAATGATTATAAGAGTATAAGGCCCGGTTTCTAGAAGCAATTTATGGGCCGATTAGTTTAACTAAGGATTAGAATGTGACATACGTTATGTTATACCGCTGACTGTGTCACATTCTAATCATTAGTTAAACTAATCGGCCCATAAATCGCTTCCATAAACCGGGCCTTAGACTCTTATAATCATTGGTTAAACTATGTACATACAAAGTCATAAAGAATGTCTGAGTTGGCATTGCTGAGTTTTATTTTTTGTTTATGGTACAACTGGAGTAACTTCTGTTTGTTGACAGCTTAACACTGACAGCCATCATTATTGACAAATATAACCTACAATTTTGTCGCTGGATCTATCAAATCTCAAATCAACAGAACGTATCCCGTTGCAGTGTTGCAAATGGTTGAATAACAAAATGCTCTTAAATGCATTACCAACTCAAACATTCGTACTTATAGCGCTTTCGATTGGGATGCATTTTCTGCACCGAGTATATTTTTATTTCGTTTTAACCTCATGGAAAAAAATGGGATGAAGATACACTGAGTGTACATAGGCACCGCAAGCGAAAGCGCTATTAATCACTTTGTAGAAAATGATGAATAAATTTCTGTAATTGAAGTTTGTTCTTGTCCGATGAAAATTGTAAGTACAAAGTTTTTTTAATCTCGAACCGGGCAGAAATATGAAGGGAAAACACTCAACGTTTCGCTATAGATTCAAAGCTTCGTCAGGAGTGAAAAAAAGTAAATAAACAAGTTGTCAAGAGAAACAAGTCGTCAAGAGAAACGAAAAGGAAACATGATGATTTTAAACTAAAATACGAGTTGTCCGGAATAAAGAGAAAAGTAACTAGAACTAAATTAAAACTAATTTTTTTTTTAATTATTAAATTATTTGACAGATCTATATCCTGTTTAAAGAGTCCAGAAAACAACAAAATATGTCATTTAAATTTTCAAAGTCCGTACGTTTATTAACAGAATTTGGAGATTTTTTAAATAAATTTCTGGTATATTTTCCTACATTATACTGTATGGCTTTAAATGTCAACGTCACTTTTTAAATTCGAATAATTAGAAGAAACGGAAAGCGTTTGTTTGTGCCTAGTCACAGTCAAAACGATTTTTTTATTCGATCACATTGTATTTCGCGAATACAAACATCTCCTCAAATTTCTGAGGATCTCATCTCCTCATGAGATGTGCCTCGGGCAAATCTCGCCGCCGAATAACAAATGCCTTCGTACATCGTGAAACATTTCGCAGTCTCCATTTCCGGCTTCCGCAAATGAAATTCGATGAATCAGCGCGCAGATCTATCAAGGATTTGATGTATAGAAACGGAAACCGAAAAAGATGGATGGGATCCGGGGATCTGCGGAGGATCTAATTGAGAAGGAGAGAGAGAGAGAGCGTGGCTGAAATTCTCCGGCCGGAAAAACGACTTACGTCACTTACCTCGTCGTCGAAATGATCGCGATCGCCCATTCCTGGTGTTTTACGCGGACTGCAAGAAGATCGCCCTCAAATTCCTCCGGTAGATGATCGTTGAAGAGTGTTGTTGCATCTTGAATGTGCGTCCGGTGTCTTTTTAGTTCAGTTCGAGTTTTCCAGGCCCGGCTTGAGTCGACGACTTGAGGAAGACATTTTGATGATGATGATTATGATGGTGTTCGCAGGGGCGCATTTAAAACCTGAAAACAAAAAGAAGAAAAATCGAGTGGAAAATTGAAAGGTTCTTTTCCATTAAACGCGGGGGTTGAAATAACAAAAAACAAGTCCCCCGCGCGCGCGGGCGCGCTGATTCAGGTTTTCGGCTTAAAATTCCAATGCCCGGGTTTTAAGGATAAAATGTTTGAGGGCATGTCCTCGGCAGGGTGACGCATTTATTATTTAAGGCAGCCGGAGGCTAACATGTAGCAGCTCGGAATAAATAAGTGGCGAGTCGAAATTCGAAATAATCTGGAATCTCTACCCTCCCCCATGGAAAATAACCGACGCTCTTTTTTATAAATAAGGGGTACATATCAACGAAAACGAAATGTTAATTTGATTCATTAAAATCTAGAGGGTGATGAAGCCTTTTCCCTCCCCCATACAGGACTTTTAAATTCTCTCTTAAATAATAGTTCTGTGCAAAGCTTCTAAACGAAATCTATTCACCGGGGGATGTCGTGGAATTGTCCGTAAGCATCCACCGCTCAGTTGTTTTTTTTACCCTTTTCGTAGTTTCTCAGCTGCCTGTCGATAAGAACCACGAATTAAACCGCGCTTCGCAAGTTATTTAAATAGCTTAGCATTTCCTTTCCGAATTTCTTCCTTCCTGTTTCGTTTTTCTAACGTTTTTCGAAAACCGTCGCATCGCTCGTAGGCGAAAGCCGCTCTTCGCAGCTTCCCTAAGCTTTTCATTTGCATTTAATTCTGTCCAAACGAACGAACCCGATTTCGCGCCGCCGAAGGCTTATTATTTAATCCCCCGGCGCTTGAAATAAGGGCTGATAATCCTCGCGTAAAACTAGAACGACCGGGGCGGATAGTTTTTACCGCCGGCGTTTTTGCCCCGCGTAATCCTCATTATCGCGAGGGGATGAAAAAGTCTCCGGTACCTGTGGGCGAGAGAGGGGGAGGGGGAAATAACGATCGGGGCTTCAATGTTACCGTGACTTGCCCAGAAATGTGATATTTGATTTATGAGAGAAATTACTGGACATGTTGCAGATGGTAAATGTAAATTGGGGAAAATTTCTGGGGAAAACTTGACCGTTTTATGGCCTCCCTTTTTACCTTACATTATCATGGGAGGGTGAAAAAGTTTCTCACACTTGTTGAGGGGAAAGAATAACGACTGGGGCTTCAATGCGACTTGCTGGAAATGTAATTTTTGATGTATGGGGGGGAAATTGCCAGGCATGTTGCAGGTGGCAAATGTAAATTGGGGGAATCATAACGTCGTTGTAAATATTTTTTTGAGAAAACACGAACGTTTTGTGCTCCCCTTTTCGGCCTGCGTAGTCTTCATCGTCGTGAGGGATGAAAAAGTCTCTCGCATCTATTGAGGGAGGCGGGGGGAAGAATAACGATTGGACCTTCAATGTGACTTGCTGGAAATGCAATTTGTGACTTAGAGGAACATTTCGAGACGTGCTGCAGATGGAAAATGTAAGTCGGAGGAATCACAGCATCATTGTAAATATTTCTTGGGAAAATACGAGTATTTTATGGCCCCCTTTTTTGCCTTCATAACCGCGTGGGATGAAAAAATCTCTCGCATATGTTGGGAGGAAATAATAGCGGTTGGATTCAATGTGACTTGCTGGAAATATAATTTTTTTATTTATGGGGGAAATTACCGAATTTGTTGCAGATAGAAAATGGAAATTGGGGGAATCACAACGTTGTTGAATATATTTCTTGAGAAAAACGAGAGTTTTGGGGCCCCCCTTCTCGCTCTAAATAGTTTTCGTTATCGTAGGGGATGAAAAAGTCTCTCGCATCTATTGAGGGAGGCGGGGGGAAGAATAACGATTGGTGCTTCAATGTGACTTGCTGGAAATACAATTTTTGATTTATGGAGGAAATTTAGAGACGTGTTATAGATGGAAAATGTAAATTGGGGGAATCACATCATCGGCATAGATATTTCTTGGAAAAACACGAGCGTTTTATCGTTCCCCTGTGTTGGGGTGAAAGAATAACGGTTGGATTCAATGCGACTTTGAAATTGAGGGAATCAAAACGTCGTCGTAGATATTTCTTGAGATAACTTGACGTTTTATGCCCCCCTTTTTCACCCTGCATAATTTTCCTTGTGGTGAGGGATGAAAAAATCTCTCGCACTTGTTGGGGGGAAAGAATAACAATTGAGACTTCAAGCTGACTTGCTGGAAATGCAGTTTTTGGTTAATGGAGGAAATATAGAGACGTATTATAGATGGAAAATGTAAATTGGGGGAATCACATCATCGTCATAGATATTTCTTGGAAAATCACGAGCGTTTTATGGTTCCCCTGTGTTGGGGTGAATGAATAACGGTTGGATTCAATGCGACTTTGAAATTGGGGGAATCAAAACATCGTTCTAGATATTCCTTGCGAAAATTCAGCGTTTTGTGGCCCCCTTTTTAGCCCTGCATAATCTTCTTCGTGGTGAGGGATGAAAAAGTCTCTCACACCTGTTGGGGGAAAGAATAACGATAGGGGCTTCAAGGTGACTTGCTGGAAATGCAGTTTTTAATTTAGGGGCGAAATTTTGAGGCGTGTTGCAGATGGAATATTGAAATTGGGGGAGTTACATCGTCGTCATATTTCTTGGAAGAACACAAGCATTTTATGGTTCCCCTGTGTTGAGGGAAAAGAATAACGGTTGGATTCAATGCGACTTTGAAATTCAGGGAATCAAAACGTCGTCGTAGATATTTCTTGCGAGAACTTGGCGTTTTATGCCCCCCTTTTTGGTCCTGTATAATCTTCTTCGTGGTGAGGGATGAAAAAGTCTCTCGCACCTGTTGGGGGGAAGAATAACGATAGGGGCTTCAAGGTGACTTGCTGGAAATGCAGTTTTTGATTTAGGGGGGAAATTTTGAGGCGTGTTGTAGATGGAAAATTGAAATTAGGGGAGTTACATCGTCGTCATAAATATTTCTTGGAAAAACACAAATGTTTTATGGTTCCCTTGCGTTGGGGGAAAAAAATAACGGTTGGATTCAATGCGACTTTGAAATTAGGGGAATCAAAACGTCGTCGTAGATATTTCTTGCCAGAACTTGGCGTTTTATACCCCCCTTTTTCGCCCTGCAAATTCTTCGTCGTGGTGAGGGATGAAAAAGTTTCTCGCACCTGTTGGGCGGAAGAATAACGATTGGGACTTCAAGTTGACGTGCTGGAAATGCATTTTTTGGTTAATGGGGGTGATTCTGAGACGTGTTGCAGATGGAAAATTGAAATTGGGGGAGTTACAACTCCTTGTATATATTTCTTGAGAAAAACGAGGGTTTTGTGGCTCCTCTCTTCGCCGTACACAATCTTAATTATCCTGGGGAACGAAAAAGTTAGTCTCCCGCGCTTGTGGGGGGGTGGAGGGGAATTGTCGATCCCCTTATTACCTTTTGGGGGGTTTAAATCGTACGAACTGGTGATGTCAGCGCAAGTAAAGGGAAATTTTCTTGGAATGCGTTCTATAGCGTACATTAGATTCGTTGGGGGACATTGTTTAGCACATGTGAGGCCAAATTCTGGAGGGGTGGGGGGGAGGTGAAATACAGTCGTTGCGTACAATTTTGGGGGGAGGGTGTAGTATACGCGACAATAAATTTTTGGAGTCGTATCTCTCTTAGAACAGAATGGTAAGCCCAGTTAGTACCTCCCCCCTCACCCCCCTCTAAATTGCTGTGGGTGTAGTTTAGAATCAACAAATTAAAGCCAAGCCACTCTAACACCCTTCATCAGCTCTATTTCATCGCGGCGAAAGTAATTTAGACTTTCAATTCTATTCTACCTGTCTACTAATTAGCCCCTTTTCGCATCTATCATTGGCCACCCTCGGTCACCTCGGTCACGTATAAAATAATAATCGGAGAAAGTGTGCGGCGGCGTTTACAGAACGATTTCTCAATTAAAAGCGAGCAGAGTGCGCAATTAACAGCAACAATTAACTCTCTGATTATAATTGCCTTCATCCCATCCCTCATTTAAGATAATACCGAAACATCCCCGTAGCACTGGAGCTCGTAATACGTCATCCCTGACACGTTTCCGCAGTCATTACTTAGGGTTGCGCTAATATATTGACATAGGAAGGCAGTAATTGTTCGATCACGAAATTAACTCGGTTAACTACGTCAGCAAACCGCCAGATGGTGTCTGGGCCGATGCGGGTGGGGGGAGGAATGAAGGTATAAGCCCGCCCTCCCTCCCCAAAGAAAAACCAAAACTCTTCTTTTTCCATCAAGTTTCCTCCTCTCCCCTTTGTTTTCTTTTTCTTTTCTTTTTCGAGTCGAAAACAAATAGAAACGAAAAGTTGTGACGTCAACAACGCCGCTCATGAATATGGGGTTGAAACTGCGCCAGAGGAATGAAAACGTTCTAGGGGTGTGATTGAATTTGCATCTTAAAACCTCTTGTTTAAATTTGGCTTCACTTCGGATTACACTTACAGGCCTGCTCGCACCCCGACTTTTCGGGGGTGTGTCATTAAAGTGTTAAAACCACCCTCCGCCGTTAACACGTTGAGTGTATTGGAACATTCCGTTTAATTTATGAATGTGTTTGGTTTATTGCTGGGGCAATTAAGGGTGCTCCGTGTCTCAATTTGTAAATTGCAAAGCGCTTTATTATTTTATGTTGTACTTACCCATCGTGTTTATCACTTGGGTTTTGCCTTAAGAATTAAATAAAACAAAGAAAACCACCCCCCCAATTTTTAACACGAATTTGACACTCTTGATTATAAGAATGATGAAAAAGATAATAATAATAATAATAATAATGCGGCACCTGTTTTTTTTAAGACTGTCACAAAAGACTCAGACCCCACCATGTCACCAATGGCCTTGACCATGTCACAAGGAGACTTCCAGTTCGTAGGGGCGTAGGTAGAGCTTTCAAAACAATTCGATTAGAAAAATTTTCCTCTTCATTTGATTTAAATTAGAGTTACATTGATCACCGTGGGTCAGGGGTTATTAATTGTATTGATGCGGCATTTGTTTCTTTAATACGGTCTAGAACGACTGCACATATCACGAGGAGTATTCCGATTTGAAGAGGCGTAGACAGAGCTTTTAAAACAATTGGATTACAAAAATATTCCTCTTGATTTGATTTACACTAGAGTTAAATTGATCTCTGGGGATGAAGGCGGAGGGTGGGGGGGGGTTCTCTGCCTATCTGGATTGCTGGGAACGTCACGATAAAAATTTCTGCGTTGCAGTGAATGGGGTGGACGCTGGACCTTATTTGGGTTGTTGGCGACGACTTCGGCTTCGACCGAGCAGACGTAGCGTCCGAGGGCGGCGATTACATACTTTGCAGTCCAGGGGAAATGACGGCGACGTCAATCCGGGGTGGACACGGCACGTCACTTGACGTGAATTGAACTAATGATTTAGTTAGTTGTACAAAGGATGTTTAAGCTGACACTCAAGTGAACTAGGTTCAAAATAAACAAATTCGCATAGAAACTTGAGGACATACGGCAATTAACGTATTCATAAATAAAATTTTATGCGATTTTGTTCACTTTGAACTTGGTTCAGTTGAGCGTCAGCTTAGACCTCCTTTGTACAACTGGCCCCGAAGCTCCATCCAGGACTAGCGATGGTTACATTCCACGGGGAAACTACGACGACCATGGTTGGGGCAGGAGCTGGGACTTTTTTGTGAATGGCATTATCAGCGTAGCAAAAGTTCCGAATTCGGCTTGCTCTACATTTATACGCGTTTGTTTACAAAAATCTGTTTGTTATTTAAGTAGGTCGCGACATTGCACTTGAGTTTGCAAAAATCTTGCTTGTATGCGTTCCAGTTTCATATCTCACGCGTCGCTTTTCGCTGAGCTCTACGATTTCATAACTGGAATGTGATTACGCTTGTAACGTTTAAGCCTCATTTGCACCACTCTAGATTAACTTTAACCGCAGATTATATCCCATAGAAGCAATTACTGTAACAAACGTTTCTAAGGAGTTAATCGGAACTTAAATTTTAACTGAAACTGGCGCAAATGGCCCTATATGTGTAAATTTTAAATTGTTTTCTAAAAATCTAATCGTGACAATACGTCAACCTAGTTAAGGGCATCGCAAACAAGAAAGGCCTCAGCGAGTTGCCTTGCGGCATCCAAACTCATTATTCGTTATTTGGTGCCGTGTTTTTCGATTTCCTCGTCGTTCAAACGAGTTAACGGCGGTGGTGTAACGAAAAGCACTGCAATTTTGAACAACGTCACGTAATTAACAAACGAGCGGATCTCTTCCCGTGTTTATTCGACGCGGCCCTCACACGAAAGCGCAATAAATTTCAATTGTTTACGTCGTCGCGGCGAGATAATTTTTAGACCGTTTTCATAAAGCGATGAGGAGCCGCAAGTTTAGTTTCGTCGTCGGAACATAAACTGTTATTTCTATTAGCCGGGGCTAATTTACGGCCGGCCGTAACTCAAGTAAGTCGGCGGGGAGGTGGGGAGGGGGAGGAAACTTGGCGGTGCGCAATTTAATTTGTTAATTCCGCCGAAAGTTTCCCGGCCCCGCCGCCCGCCGAATAAATCGCCGCAGATTAACTCCGGGCGGTAAATAATCGCGTTTATTTTTCATATCGCCTTCGCTTTTCCGCAATCTGTGGGCCACTTATCGCTTCGAGGCCCCGGCTTTTAGCGTGCGGTTTACGATGAAAAATTGATCGCGACTTGACGCGGGCCGATTTATCTTGAAGCGCTCGCTCTCTTCGTTCCTGATTCCGAGGCCGTAGGGCGCTCTCTCGTAATTAAACCTGGAAATTAGAAGACGTTGAGTTGTGTCAACGTCTGGGAGACACGCCGTTATTTATCATCGGCAAGTGTTGAGAGGAAGATTTTTAATATTTTAATGATGATGATGATGATGATGGCGATTGGAATGACATATTTTGTGCACATTAACGTCAACAACAAATCTGCAACTTGTTAGGCTTGTGCATATTTCTGAACTTGTAGTCAGAATACCGTCTTCTAATCTAGGTTTATGCTTTGTTCTTGCTTCTGCGTTTTACACGTGTAAAGGATCGAATATTCAGTACGTAGAGATGCAAGGTTTTTATAGAAATAATAATACTATATTAATGAATCAAAACAATTAAGAGGTCAGAGCCAAAAGGGGAAGCATCGTTTCTTCGAATTTTCTCGCGACACGCAGCGAGCGACCGAGAGATTACTGTCGACCTTCGACAGTTGCAATATTGTCCGTAATTTATGCACTCAATTAAGGGTATTTTTGCATAGCAAATGCAACATCCGATAGCCCCCGCATATTACGAATCCAAACGGAAGTGCATAAAAAGCTCCGGCAAGAGAAGAAAAGGATCATTCTGGTGGACTGCCTCTTGATCTTACAAATACGTGTTAAATTACTCGTTATTTTTTTTTATCTTAAAGTTTTGTTTTCTACCTGGATGATCAATACAATACTATTAGTCATCCGGGTGTTGGATAACACGTGTCCAGTTATGTTTTGAACCATTTTTTAAACCGTAAGGACTTTGTAGCTACCAGTTTTACACTGATCTTTGGTTTTTTTTCTTTTTTTCAGTTGCTGTTTCCTTTTTTCTTTTTAACTTCGACCACTTGTCGTGTACTTGGTTGTAGCTTTACGTACGTTAATGATAGGTAATTTTTTTCTAAATTATGTCATTTTAATAACACCTTGCAGACTCTGACGAAGGCTTTGAAGTAAAACCGAAACAGTTAGTTGAATGATTTGAATTGATTTTTCGTCGTAAAACCCGATCAACTCTATTTTCAAAATTTCATACTAATTACAACATTTTATTAATTACCTACGTAAAGATCTGAAGTATCTGACGTCCAAGGATAGTAATAACAGAGAGAGAAGAAAAGGCGAAGCAACAATTCCGAAAATACAGATAAAACGAGCAAACGTGGGAAACAAATTGGAAAATCGATTTCTGGCTTTCCATCCGAAAACCAGGACGCTACCAATGACCGATTTCTTCACCTCCTGATAAATTTATTTGCCAGAAACCAATAATAGTTTCCAAGGATATTTATTACCTGGCAGATTAATTTATCAGGAGGTGAAAAAATCGGGCCTAACTAAGATAATCGAGATCCAACTTTGTTGAAATGTTAATGGAATTTTTTTCTTCGTAATTTCTTTAGTAATTTTAATTGAGGATCAATTTATTCATTTGATAAGAAGAGAAGCAAGATGCCGCCGCCCACATAACCCTTATAAAGCAAGCGTGCTCGGAAAATCATCATCAAGAAAACGAACATTTTAATCAATAAGATCATCAATTATCGTATACGCAACGAATAGGCGGAAGGAAAGCAGACGGCAAAGAACACTTTGATGGAAAAACGCCCAAAAACGTTTGGAAAAAGCAAAAAGAAATACGAAGTTTTGTAAATAATAATAATAGAAGAAGGCGACGCAAAATAAAAAAGATGAAACCGAACCGGTAAGAGAGGTAATAAAATCGAAACTTACGTAAGGCTGAACAAGAAGAAGAGTGTAAGCACCCAACCTTAAAATTAATTCGTAATTTAAGTTGATTAAATATTGTTCTAGCGCAGGAGAAATTTTAAGTACTTCATTTTAATATAAACTTTCTCTTCAAACGATAAAAGTCTAAAAGGAAATTTGTTAGACTAAACAACGGTAAGTTCGTGCAGTTGACGTCTTTAGTCCTGCATTAAATTAATTAAAATTGCACTTGTTTTAGGCTGGTGACTTAATTGAATAAAAAAGTTAAAATTTAACGCCAATTAGTTTAATGTTGTAAGAATGTCTACCAGATCACACGTTTAGGTCTTATTTCCATGCCTTTTGTAACGTTAAAACAACCCTTAGGATGCCAGAAGCAGCTTGAGAACCCTAAAAGTAATTACCCAGACTCTTCTACTTCGTTTTTATTTTAGAAAAGAAGAAAAAACTTTCCACCCCTTTATATAATTGGCTGGGATTTTTTTGTTCATCTTCTTCTTTTTATGATTCAGATAAATTAAAATTAGATACTATAAATAAGAAATCTTTCCTTTCAAACAAAGAGATCATGAAATTAAAAAACTAGAACGACTGAAACATCGTAGAAGTAACGAATTAGAATAAGATAGAAAAATGAAATCGTAAAAGAGCTCGCACGACATATTAAAACCGTGGATAGAAGGCCTTTTAATACAGGGTTCCCACTTGCCGGGAAAGTAATTGAAAGATTGGAAATATGAACACAAATTAGTTTTCTAAAATTAGAAGAAAGAATGGAAAATTGTCTTAAATATTAAAATAGTAAAACAATTATATAATTTAATTGAATTATGAAAAAAGTTTATCACGTTTTTAACGAATAGTTTAAACAGCGACATCCTACGATCGCTTTTTGACCTAACATTGCATTAGGATTGACAAATTGAAGCCAGCTTGCTACATAATAAGTCATCCCATGCACGTTTTTAACGTAGTTATTGAAGTCTGCAATATAGGCAACCATACAAGCGAATGTGTTCATTGTGTTGCCTATACTAAGACTTAAAACAATTTAAGGCACCTTAAAATTAACTTCGACTAATTCAATTTAATTCAAACTAACAACCCAAGCAAAAAATTAAACTTAAAAATAAGAATTAAAGCTAAAAATAAATTGAACTTCTGTCTAAGCGAGGCGAAATTTCATCTAAGCTAACTTAGTCCAAATAAATTAGAACGAAAAATTCCGACGAGACTCAAATAAATTTAAAATCAAAATCCAGATAACTCAACTCAACGCAACCAATGAAAAACTTAAAAGTTTAAAATAAAAACTCAAAGAAATAATGAAATGAACAGAATAATAGTAACGAGAAAAAATAAAACTCAAAAATATTAAAACTCAACCCGAAAACTTAAGGGCCTCAAAATTTAGGGATTCAAAAAATTAAATTCGGTTGCAACTGAACTCAGTTGAGTAACTCAAAACCAACTCAAGCAATAAAAATTAAAACTTAAAAATTAAAAAGTAGTGGGCCAACTTAATTTAACCCGAGCCTATTTAACCCAAGAAAAAAATTAGACAGACTAAGAAAAAATAAACCTCTAAAAGCTCGACATTCAAAAAAACCTCAAATCAAACTCATCTCAAACAAATTAAACCATTTTTAAATTGAAGCCCAAAGGGAATAAAAATATTAAAAGATTATTTTTTTTTATTCTCTAAAAAACTGAACTCAAAAATTCAAAGATTTATAAAATTTAAACTCAATCGAAATTAACTTCAACGCAACTGGAATCAAACTAAGCGAAATATATAAATAGAAAACAGAAATACTTTTTTTTTATTTAAAACAAGCAATTAAAATCGGTACTTAAAGATAATTAACTTGAAAAATTAAAAACTAAAACTGAATTTAATTTAATCCTATAACCCCAGAAAAAAAATTAAAAAAAAAACTAAGAAGCAGCCTGAGGAAAAGCAAAACTAAGAAAATTAATAATAAACTCATCTCAGGGTCACTCCAACTCAACTCAACAAAAACATGTTAAAGTAACATAAAGAAGGCAAAATGTAAAAGCATAAAAAACTTATCAGACACATAAGAAACATGTTAACCGAAAACTATGAACTAGAAATCAACAACAAATAGTTGACAATTGCATTAAACAATTGATTGATTTTATTTAACACTTTCTAGTACTTCGTTAAGAAATTTATTTGCTTATGTCGTTCTTTGTATTTTTTGTGAAAACATTTTGTCGCTTTTTTATAAGCAATTGTCTCTTCAAACGACTGATCCATTTATTTATTTATTTTTAAACGAACAGGCAAATTATTAGAAATAATAACTTACAATTGTTGTAAAGGTAATTCAATAATTTTCTCCACAATACACGAGATAATAAAAAATAAATAATCCACTAATTTCTGTACTTCCCTATTATTTCTCAAGTGAAATCAAGAAGAAAAAAATGTTTATAAAATATGAAAGTTGTATAATCGCAGTCAACAGTACAAGTTTCTCGATGAAAATTAAACAATAATTAAAAATCGAATAAAAAAAAACTTGAATTGAGACGAAAGTAAAATTGATAGACGTAAGAAATCCAGAGCTTAGGACAACTGCAGCAAAACAAATAAAAAAATTAAATAAAACAAGTTGAAGGAACAGTATTTTCAGAAAAAATATTCTGGATTAATCGAGATCGGAATCACATATTTCGACGTCATCGAGCACTGTGAGTAAATTGAAAAAAAAAAAAAAAATGAAATAACAAGTTGAAGGAAAAGTCGAGATCGGAATCACATAAGTATTTCGATGTCATCAAGTCAAGTGAGTGATCGGTTTATGAAACTGATGGAAATTTATTATCTTTAATTCGTTTTCATTGCGCGAAATATTCTGCAAAGCATTCGAACTTCCCAATTAGCTTACGCATTGCGTAATATTATAACAACATACAATCCACTGATGTCAAAATACGTGGCTCCGATCTCTATTGATTAAAGAC
Organism: Prosopocoilus inquinatus; assembly: GCA_036172665.1. Classification (NCBI taxonomy): domain Eukaryota; kingdom Metazoa; phylum Arthropoda; class Insecta; order Coleoptera; family Lucanidae; genus Prosopocoilus; species Prosopocoilus inquinatus. Next base: position 11,894,641 of record CM069879.1, read on the forward strand.
GTAAAAGTTTAAGCGAAAAATAACATACATCAAATAAGTTTCACGTGCTCCAACATAAATTTCGTAACGAATACAAACAAATAACTCGAATGGCAAAGTGTAATTTCGTTAAATGGAGCTGGGAAAGAGTTAGAACCACTTGATTTCATAGTCATTTCGCATTTTTGTGTTACTTTCCTACTTAGGATTGAATCAGATGGATCAAGATTTTTTTTTTGAAAGTTTTCGTCGCACGTTCTCTATTTTTTTTTATATTATAAAATTCAGACGTGTTTGCAGATTCCGTGAAACTATAAATTCGTTGATGCAACTTAACTTATACAATAAAACTCGAGCCAAGTTCTTCCAAGTTCCGGGAGAACATCGAGAGCGTTATCTCCTGTTCCACGTCCATAACTTTAAACTCTCGAATCGCCTCGGGTTTACGCAAGTTTTTAATTACCATCTGCCTCGATCGAAGTATAATGAAAGGCCGTATCTATCCGCAACTTTCACCATAACTTCGTTGTCATTATAGTTTGGTTTGGATTAATTTCAGCCCCCGACATAATACTTTCGGCGGTCGATTTCCGCTCGCCCGCCTCGTCCCCCTTCCGGAAATGACTGGCTGTAAATACAAGATGCGGACGGAGTCGTCCGCCGTCCGCCCGGACTTTCCAGCGGAAATGATTTTGTGGTCGGTCGAAAATGAAACTGAAAAATCGAAAACCCCAAGAATTTTTTCTTATTTTGATTGAAAAATTTGTAGGGAATTAAAATCGACTGCAAATATCACAGTGATCAAAATAAAAGGGAAAGAAAATAAAAAAAAAGAAGAGACTGTTTAGAGTCCCATAGAAGAAACTGCTGCGAAAGATGACTAAATTTCGGTGATTATTTCTGGGGGTGGTTCTGAATCCCTTATTTAATTTAAATTATTTGAAATCCTCCTCTAGTAGAAACAAAATTTAAAAAAAAGCGTCCTTGGCTTCCGGGCCTCGATTCCTCCGAGCGACGTTTCGACTCACAAGTAACACCATCAGAGCATTTAAGAGTGATCCTTTCAGTTTGAGAACGTGTAGCAAGTAGAAGCGAGATTCCAAGAATGTTCTTTGCAGCAAAGGCCGAAACGTTGACACAAAATGCACCTCCTGCTCGAAAACCAGAGTGCTTTACTGATCCACGATCGCGGAAGCTTCCAAACCAAGCACCGAAGTGAATGACGCCCTTACAGAAAACTTAAAATTTGTTTATTGCGGGTTGCCCCAATAATTTTGAAATCCCCTTCTAGAAACAAATAAAAAAAATAGCGTCCTTGGTTTCCGGGCCTCGGTTCCTCCGAGCGACGTTTCGACTCCCAAGTAAGATCACCAGAGCGTTTAAGAGTGATCCTTTCAGTTTGAGAGCGTGTAGCAAGTAGCAGCGAGATCCCTAGGATCATTCTTGCAGCAGAGGACGAAACGTTGACGCAAGCTGCGCCTCCTGCTCGAAAACCAGGACGCTTTACTGATCCACGATCGCGGAAGCTTCCAAACCAAGCGTCGAATCGAATGATGCCCTTAGAAAAAACTTAAAATTTGTTCATCGCGGGTTTCGCCCATAATTTAGAAATCCCCCTCAAAAAACAAATTAAAAAAAACAGCGTCCTTGGTTTCCGGGCCTCGATTCCTCCGAGCGACGTTTCGACTCGCAAGTAACACCATCAGAGCATTTAAGAGTGATCCTTTCAGTTTGAGAGCGTGTAGCAAGTAGCAGCGAGATCCCAAGGATGATTCTTGCATCAGAGGACGAAACGTTGACGCAAACTGCGCCTCCTGCTCGAAAACCAGGACGCTTTACTGATCCACGATCGCGGAAGCTTCCAAACCAAGCGTCGAATCGAATGATGCCCTTAGAAAAAACTTAAAATTTGTTCATCGCGGGTTTCGCCCATAATTTAGAAATCCCCCTCAAAAAACAAATTAAAAAAAACAGCGTCCTTGGTTTCCGGGCCTCGGTTCCTCCGAGCGACGTTTCGACTCGCAAGTAACACCATCAGAGCGTTTAAGAGTGATCCTTTCGGTTTGAGAGCGTGTAGCAAGTGGAAGCGAGATCCCAAGGATGATTCTTGCATCAGAGGACGAAACGTTGACGCAAGCTGCGCCTCCTGCTCGAAAACCAGGACGCTTTGCTGATCCACGATCGCGGAAGCTTCCAAACCAAGCACCGAAGTAAGTGATATCCTTAGAAGAAACTTAAAATTTGTTTATCGCGGGTTGCGCCCATAATTTAGAAATCCCCCTCTAGAAATAAATTTAAAAAAATAACGTCTTTGGTTTCTGGGCCTCGGTTCCTCCGAGCGACGTTTCGACTCGCAGGGAACATCATCAGAACGTTTAAGAGTGATCTTTTCAGTCTGATAGCGTGTGGCAAGTGGAAGCGAGACCCCCAAGGATGTTATTTGTAGCAGAGGACGAAATTGAATAGGTTGAAGCACTTCCTACACGAAAACCAGGGTTTTATTGATCTACGACGCGTAAGCTCTCAATCTACCAAACCCCTTAGAAAAAAGCTCAAATTAATTTATGGCAGGTTTTAAATTGCCCGTTTTAGAGTAGGCAACCCATCAATCACATCGGAAATAACTTATAACCCGTAATGTGTTTAAGACACGGAAGTAGAATGGGTTGCCTATGTCCAATTTTTAAAGCCTCGTGATTTAAATATAAAAACTCAAATCAAAATATTTTCTGGTATATGGAAGACGACTAAAAGGAACCATTTATTTATTTATGTGAGGAGAACAGATATTCAAATCTTTTATGGTTAAAAAAAAATTTACTGCATTTTCTTGCTTAAATGTTTGTTTGAAGAAACCCGGACGCGTTTACTATTATAACACGTATTGCTATACATATTTTGTGTAACACAGCATCATCTTCAGTCTTATTAATTTCCAGGCCATTTATTTACGAAGTATAATTAGCTTTCCTGCAGGAAAAAAAGACTTTTTCATGACGACATTATTTATTTCCAGGCCATTTATTTATGAAGTCTAATTAGCCTTCCTTTAGCAAAAAAAAGAGGGGAAGACTTTTTCATTACGACGTTTTTTTTTATTAAATCAAAAAGAAACTTTGTTGCAAATGTAACAAACTTAGGACTATTAAAACATATACTCGTATATAATACAGCAGACCGTTTCGGCTGTTTGTAAACCTTCCTCAAAGCCACGGTTTTTTTTTTCGTATCTACATCCAGACCTTAATTAAGGTCGTCGGTTTTAATTCGTGTAGACCAGAGGTCATTAATTGTAAGAAACCGAAACATAAGTGGGAGGTTCAAAATAAAGCCGAAACGTCAGCTAAATGACCAATTCTTCCTTAAACTCAATCATCTTTACATGACTTGTTCATATTAATAATATTCAGGACGGCAACTTTACTTATAATTAATAATTTTATTATATTGTAGTGTTAATTAAAAACTCGTTTGTACCATCGATCGTGATTGTGATTAGGTGGGTATATCGAGGTGATTTTTTTGTTTATTTTAAGAAAAACAGCTTGGACTTACCGTGAGAGCTTTCCTGGTGCGGCTTCCGGTGGTCACTGCAGCGGAAGTGGTGTATCAGTTATGAGAGCAAGGAGAGCGTCTCGGGCGTCGTGACGCGTCCTCCACAGTCGAGGGCGCTTGCAGAACTGTCTGCAAGCCCGGGAGCGTCGGCGCAAGCGCACTACCGCATTGTTTATTATTTCATATCTTCCACATGCCGCGAGATACCTAGAGGCTGGAAAGTAAGGCGCAGGGAAATTGTGTAAGGCGGTGGAGCTTTTCCATTCCCATTCCGGAGCTTTCGCTCCGAGTCGAGTTGAGTCGAGTCGATACCAGCACCTTTGTTTCGACGATTCCTGTTTTCGTTCCTTCGTTCGTTCGAGGCTTAACGATCGCTGCTTTTCTTTTTCTTTCAGGCCATGATCATGCATAATTAAAACCATCGACATCCCGAAGGTGTTCGGGTGTTCTTCCTGCGCCTGATTTTTTCTTTACTTAGAAAACTCTAGATAATTTCATTAAAAAGCTTAGTGGTGGGGAGGGAATTCTTCTCAGAAAATTAAACCTGTTTTCGACTTGATTGCGAACGGAATGACGGCGACGACGACGTAGAGGAAAACTACTTACTATAGAGGTTTCCTCCTCTGACTGAATGAGTCCGACCACAAACATTTGCTGAATTTGTTGCATAATTTGTTTACGCCGCGCGTTATCTGCATCGTCACAGGCGAGCAAATATTGACGAGCTGTGGGAATTTGGTCCGAATTTGCTTTGCTTCGCACGATTGCGAAATGAAAAATCTGTTTCGTCAGTAGAATTCGAGGCGAATTCTCATTCCAAAAAAAAGAGAACGCAGAAGAGAAGACCTTCACCCTAGAAGGCAAAAATAATAGCAAAGGAAGGTGTTCGGCAAAATAAAAAAGAGATGATAGCATTTCTTGTGATTAAATCAGCATTGTTGCGTCTTCAAACTCGGACCTTAATGGTACAAGGCAAAAATGATAGCAAAGATGGAAGGTGTCCGGCGAAACAAAAAAAAAGAGATGATAGTCAAAATTTTGAGTATTTCTTGTGATTGAAGCAGCAGTAGTCTTTTTGCTTCTTCAGAATTACAAGATTTCTCTTCGAGAAATACTCGAACTTTTCAATAAATAAAAAAAAATAAATTGCAGCTTAAGCTCTGACGGTAACAGAAAATGGCATTCGGTCGGTTTCAACACAATACTCAATCTGAAGCTCAAGCTCGATTTAAAAAAATGAAGCTTTCATTCAGTCTGAAGCTGAAATTCATGATCAATCTGAGAGTGAAGCTCAAGCTGAAGCTCAAATTTAGTCTGAAAACGAAACATAAAGACGACGCTCAGTTCGTTCCGAAATTGAAGCACAAAATTAACCCAAAAATTAGTCTATCAAGCATTAAATGAAAATGAAGCACAAAATTAGTCCAGAAATGAAAGCTCAAGCTGAAATTCAAGATCAGGATAAAAGTGAAGCTCAAGATGAAGCTAAAATTCAGTCTGGAAACGAAATATAAAGATGACGCTCAGTTCGTTCCGAAATTGAAGAACAAAATCAGTCCAATAATGAGCCTAATCATGCACCAGATTAAATTAAAGCAAAAATCAGCTCAGAAATGAAGCTTACAGTCAGTCTCAAGCTGAAATTCAAGATCAATCTAAAAGTGAAGTTCAAGCTGAAGCTTAAATTCAGTTTGAAAACGAAACACGAAGATGACGCTTACTTTGCTCCAAAATTGAAGCACAAAATCAATCCCAAAATGAGCCTAATCAAGTATTAAATGAAATTGAAGCACAAAATCAGTCCAACAATGAAGCTTCCATTCAGTCTCAAGCTGAAATTCAAGATCAGGATAAGTGAAGCTCAGGATGAAGCTAAAATTCAGTCTGAAAACGAAATATAAAGATGACGCTCAGTTTGTTCCGAAATTGAAGCACAAAATTAATCCAAAAATGAGCCTAATCAAACACTAAGGTCCAGTTTTACAAATGGGGCTCAACTTTGAGCTGAGGCTTAAACCCTTAGCAACGATTATTTCAACAATTGTTGTGAAGGGTTTAAGCTTCGGCTCAAAGTTAAACCGTCATTGTAAAACTGGGCCTAAATGAAATTGAAGCACAAAATCAGTCCAACGATAAAGCTTCCATTCAATCTTAAGATGAAATTCAAGATTATTCTAAAAGTGAACCTTAAGCTGAAGCTCAACTTCATTCTGAAAATGAAACACAAAAGCGATGCTCAATTCGTTCTGAAATTGAAGCACAAAACCAGCTCGAAAATGAGTCTAATCAAGCAGTAAATGAAAATGAAAATTAAATCCAGGAACAAATTCTTTTTTAAATTGAAGCGTTTTTTAAATTGTAACAGGAAATTAAATTCGATCAATTCAACTATAATGCGCAATCCAAATTTCAAGCCTAATCAGAAACTGAAGCGCAAAATCTGACTGAAGTTTCCAGTCAGTTTCAAGCTGAATTACAAAAACAGTCATCGAAAAATGAAATTCAAACTTACGCTTGAATTCAGTCAAAAATGGAAACACAAAAGCAGTCTAAAGATGAAACTCAAACTAAATTTCAAAGTTTGAAATTGAAGCACAAAATCAATCGTAAGTTGAAAATCAAGCTCTGGCAGTAAAAGCACAAAGTCAGTCTTAAATAAAAAATCAAGTTCTGACGGCTGTAATAAGAAATTAAGCTCACAATAAGTCAGTCTGAATGTAGAGCTTCAAGATCGATTAGAAACTCAAGCACGAAATCAAGCTGAAGCTCCCAGATTAAATTCAGTTTCAAGCTCAAATACAAATCAGCTTAAAAATTAAGCTCAAACTGAAGCTCAGATTCAGTCTGAAACCAAAACACCAAATTCATTCAAAGGCGAAACTCATATTCAGTCTGAATTGAAGTACAAAATCAAAGTCCAAAATGAGTTTGATGTTCAAGCATGAAATGAAAAATGAAATTCACGCGCAGCTTGGACGCGAAACAAAAGTTCAGTTTTAAACTGTTGAAAATGAAGCTCTGCGGCGGTCGTAAGAAATTAAAGTCACAGTCAGTCGGTTTGGATATAACATTCAATTTAAAATTCAAACTCAATAACAGACTGAAGCGCATAATCAAGCTGAAACTTCCAGAATAAAATTAAATTCAGTTTCAAGCTAAAAATCAATCAAACACTGAAGCTCAAATACAATCTGAAACCGAAATACAAATGAGTTCAAAGATAGAGCTTAGAGTCTCAAGCTGAAAACAAAATCAATCAGAGCTCAGAGTGAAATTGAAATTGAAGCTTGAGAATGAGCAAGAAGTTCAAACTTAAAATGAAATTCAGGTACAGCCTGAAACCGAATCGCAAAATTAGTCTGAAAGTGAAACTCAAGCTCTGGTGTTAACAGGAAATCACTGGGAATATAAGACTCCATCTAAAGTTCAAACTCAGTCCTAAACTGAAGCAAGAATCAAGCTGATTCTTCCAAGGTAAATTCAAATTGAAAATGAGATCAGTTTAAAAATTAAGCCTCAAATCGAAACATAAATCAGTTCAAAGACATTTCACATTTCACTTGGTCTGAATCGCAAAATCAACTTGAGAATGAGTTTGAAGTTCAAAAACTCAAAATAAAATTCACGTACAGTCTTAAACCAAAGCACAAACTCAGTTTTAAAACTGAAACTTAAGCTCTGGCGCGCTGACAGGAAATCAGACTTAATCCCTTGGACTGTCAGTTCAATCTAAAGTTCAAGTTCAGTCAAAAACTGAAACGCGGAATCAAGTTGAAGCCTCCAGGGTTAATTCAGACTCTGGCATTGACGGGAAATCAAACTCAATCACTTGGAATGTCAGTTCAATGTAAAGTTCAAGCTCAATCAGAAACTGAAGCACGGAATCAAGCTAAAACTTCCAAGGTAACTTCAGTATTAAGTTGAAATACAGAATCATGATTAAAATGAAGCTGAAGCAGAAGTTCAAACGAAGTTTTGGGGAAGTTCAAAATCAGTCTGAAAGCGAAGCCCAAAATCAGTTCAAAGACGAAGTTTAAATTCACGCAGACAGCTTGAAACCAAAGTACAAGCTCAAGTTGAGACTGGAATCCAATTTTAAAGGAAAATTTTAAAAAAATTTTGTGCAAATCGTTTTTGATTGCAGTGAGAACCTCGAGCAGCCTCTGGACAGCTGTTTCAGCCCTGCTTGGGGCTTCTTCAGCAGAAACGTAGCTCGACATTCCCACTGCAGACCAAAAACGACTTGCCCAATTTATTCGCAATTGCGAGTAAGAATGATGAACATATAAAATAGCGACATCTTACTATCGCTTTTTGACCTAACATTGCAGTAGGATAGACAAATTGAAGCGGGATTTGCTCCTAATGAGTCCCCCATGCAAGGCGGCCATGCTTGCTGTCAAAGCATAATGAAAGATATGCAATTGCGAATAAATTGGGCAAGTCGTTTTTGGTCTGCAGTGGGAATGTCGAGCTACGTTTCTGCTGAAGAAGCCCCAAGCAGGGCTGAAACAGCTGTCCAGAGGCTGCTCGAGGTTCTCACTGCAATCAAAAACGATTTGCACAAAATTTTTCTAAAATCTTTCATTATGCTTTGACAGCAAGCATGGCCGCCTTGCATGGGGGACTCATTAGGAGCAAATCCCGCTTCAATTTGTCTATCCTACTGCAATGTTAGGTCAAAAAGCGATAGTAAGATGTCGCTATTTTATATGAAAATTTTAAAGGAAAGCTAAGATTTAAAATTATTTGGAGATCGTTCACGTTGTTCATATTAAATATTCTTCTTTTTTGGTAAAGTATCGAATACATCGAAAACTCAAAGCAAAGTTAACTGATCCAAGATTTTTTCATTTATTTTCAGTTTAAAATAGTCACTGCATCTTCAAGAACTTGATTCGAAAAATATGCAGAATTCTATTACCTAAAAATTAAATAAAAAAACAAATACCTTTAATTCTAAAGAAAGAAAATCGGATAAGTTTTACTTCACAAAAACAAATAATTTATTTAAGATACAAAACTCTAAATCAAAATTAATTTCTTTCGTTGTGTAAAGAATCGTCGAGCAAATGATTTTGGTTTAATTAAAACGTTACTGCATCATCAGGTATTTTTGGAAGAAGATTATCATTCACCTCTACGTAAAGGAAACCTCCCCAAAATGTCGTAACGACCGCAGCGGAAAACAACATCGTGAATTATCTGAGCGCAAAAAATCCACTCGACAGTTGAGTTACTGAATCATGTGTTTTTCAAGAAACTGTAAACAGGTTTTACGGTATATTTAGCCCGTACGTTCCTTAATAAAACAGTAGCTCTTATCATGTTGTTTGATGCACCTTAAAAGACACTTCAATCAAAAAAAAAAGTATTTAGAACGAAAGGTAATCAACTACTTTGCCCTTTATTTTTTATTTTTTACTTTTAATTCACGTTTCTTCGTTTGCTTTACAGAAAACACAATGAAGTTCGAGTTGCTTCTTTTATTAACCTTCCTCGGAGGATTAAGCGTCGAAGCCAAAAAATCGCCGGCAGTATTACCCCCATCTCTCCCCTACGTCATGTCAATCGAGCTGGTGTTTAATGAAGACAACATAATCGATTTCATCACCGAGTCCTTCTTCGCCACCATCAGCGAAACCCTTGACGAAAACAAAACTTGCAACATCACCCTCTTCGACGTCCTAAACATACTCGACGCCGAAGATTTAATCGCCGCAGTGAATGAATTAAAGATCACCTTGCAGGGCGACGATGTGACCCAATTAATTCGGGGGTTGAACTACACGGAACTGGCGGGCGCAGGGTTGTCCGCAAAGAAGCTCTACAGGAACGTGGTGAACGCGTATTTCCAGAACGCAACGCAGGACTTGCTGACTTGCCTCAACATCCTGGATGTGACGGCCGAATTTACAACGGCCTACGCCTTCGGCACGGACGAAGAACTTTTCCGGGCCCTCCAGGGCGGAAACTTTTCGGTTTACAACTTGCAGGAGCTCGCGGCGATCGTCAACGCCCCCTTGGACGATGTTTCAAAGACCCTAGGCCTCAAGCGCTACTACGACACCCCGTACATTAAAAGCGTAATCAACGGTAACCTCACGGAACTCCTGGTGGCGAGGGGTTTGGAGCGAGGGGGTCTCCGAAAATTCCTCGAGGCTCTCGACTTGGAGCTGGGCGACTTCAAAAAAATCAAATCCTTCAAGAATTTCTACAAATTACGCACTGAGGGGGAGAGTCTTGGGGTGGCCGTCGGTCCAAACGAGGTCATCACGAACGACAATTCGCTGATCGAGAGCCTCATCGATTTAGATGGGCTTGTCTCGTTGAAAATCAGAAGTTTGCAAAACTCGAAAATCAAGTACTTGTTCGGAGCTGATGGGGTTCAAGGGGAGAAAGGGATCTTCACCATCCACATCGAAGAAGACCTGCCCAATTACATCAACAAGACCGAGGGATATGAAGGGGCCCTCACCAAGAACTGTACTTACGTGACACAAGATCTTAAACACAAATTGAAAGCTCAGAACGTCAGTGTTAATTTGGGGGAAGCACAGCTCGCCATTCCCAAGCTTCTGGGAACGGCTTATAAGAAGGGCAGCCCTTTGGTATGCGATTCTCTTCTGTATGGCTTGGCTGAGGTAAACAACATCGACTCAATAGCTTTTGTTAAAGTTGCGGAAGAAGAGGAAGAAAAAGAAGAAGAAGATAACGCGGTTGAAATTGACGACAGTGCGACTTTGAGTGGACTCTTCGACCTACTCACCAGCTTTCTTCAGTTATTCGTTATTAACGGCGGGGGTGAAACTCAAACCCAGTTTCAAAGTGAAACTCAAACTAATAGTCAGTCGGAGCTTGAAGTACAAAGTCAGTTTGGAAGTGAAGGTCATGAGAATGAAGAAGGAAGTGCTCAAGACCAACTGGAAACTGAAGTCCAGAATCAGTTTATCAGTCAAGTTGAAGTTCAAACACAAACTGAAAATGAAACTCGCGTTCAGTCTGAAGCCGAAGCACAAAATGAATTTGAAAATGAAGTTCAAGTTCAGTCAGAAAGTGAAGCAGAAAGTCAGTCTATAAATGAAGTTCAAGTTCAAGCTCAAATTCAGGGTGAAATCGAAACACAAGATGAGTCTGAAAATGAAGCTCAAATTCAGTCGGAAACTGAAGCAGAAAATCCGTCTAAAAATGAAGCTCAAGTGCTGTCTGAAACTGAAACACAAAATGAAGCTGAAAATGAAGCCCAAATTCAGTCGAAAACTGAAGCAGAAAATCCATCTAGAAATGAAGCTCAAGTTCAGCCTGAGACCGCAGCACAAAATGAGTCTAAAAATCAAGATGAAATTCCAGCTCAAATTCAGCCTGAAACTGAAGCAAAAAATGAATTCGAAAACGAAGCAGCTCAAATTCAAACTCTAAATCAATCTGAAACAGAAGCACAAAACGAGTCTAAAAATCAAGCTGAAATTCCAGCTCAAATTGAATCTGAAACGGAAGCGCAGAAAATTCAAGCTCAAATTCAACCTGAAACTGAAGCTCAAAATGAATTCGAAAACGAAGCTCAAATTCAAACTCTAATTTCGTCTGAAACTCAAGCACAAAATGAGTCTAAATATGAGGATCAAATTCACGCTCAAACTCAAGTTCAGTCTGAAACCGAAAAAGAAAATCAGTCTGAAAACGAAGCTCAAGTTCTTTCTGAAAATGAAGCACAAAATCAGCCTGACAAGGGATCTGAAGTTCAAATACAAAATGAAAATGAAGCTCTCAAGCATCCTGAAGCCGACGAAGCACAAAATCAATTTGGAAACGAACCAGGAAATGAGTCAGAAGCGCAAGTTGTAACTGAAGCTCAAGCTCAGACTGAAACTCAAGAGCAAATTCTATTTGTAAACGAACTAGAAAATGAGTCTAAAGCTCAAGTTGTAACTGAAGTTGAAATTCAGGCTGAGACTCAAGAGCAAAATCAATCTGGAAACGAACCGGAAAGCGAGTCTGAAACTCAAGTTGTAACTGAAGCTCAAGCCCAGTCTGAAACTCAAGGGCAAAGTCAATCTGAAAACGAAGGTAAGCTTGAAACTCAATCTGAAATTGAAACTAAAACCGAATCTGAAATTTGGTTCGAATTTGAAACGGAAATTCAAGCTGACGCCGAAACCGATTCGAATACTCAGTTTCCGACCGAGAACCTAGATGGCGTCGCTTGAAATTCGTATTAAATAGTTTTTTTTTGTTCAACGCAAATTTTCAAATAAATTTCGCTGACAGCAAACTAGCATTTTTATTTATTTTTTTTTTATTTTCAGTCCTTCAAAATCGTAGGAAAATTAGAAAAGTCCCCCACACCCTCAAATGGAGTGCTGTAACGCAGCTTCTCTTGTTATATTTAAATGATGGACTGTTAAAGAAAAGAGAATAATACTTTCAATATGACATTGGCAATCTTGCTAAACATGCACTGCATGTTCAAGTGCTCTCTTTTGACTGTCCATGACTGTACTAAGGATTACTCTTCGTGAGTTGATAATTAACGAAATTTTGGGCGCTTCACGCCATTTATGTTATCTGTTATTTTACGTTGGAATTGATTTGATAACTTGTGTAACTTGTGAAACTGATGAAGGATCCACCAGTCTCTCTTTAATAGTGGTTTTGATCTCTCTCTCTCTTTTCATTTTTACAATTAGAATGAATCACATTAGCGTTGAGGGAAAGAAATTAGTAGAATTTTTAGCCACTTTGAGCTTCTTGCAGTTTTACAAATAAAATTGAAAAAAAAAAGATCCAGAAGAGATTTAAACCGTAACGCCTCAAATTTTAAAAATAGGCAACCCATTCTACTTCCGTGCGTTCAGAGTGTACGAACTGCGAAAACACGAAGCCTTTTCTGATTTGATTGATGGGTTGCCTATATCAAAGTTTTCAAAAGGGAGGCGGGTACGATTTAAAATGAGCGCGGTCATTTCAAACAGTTTGATGTTTTAATAAGGTAATTGTAAACATAAACGGTACATTCGCACAAACGTTAAAAATAATTAATCTGCGACTGCTCCCATTGGTTGATTGATGTTTTTTACGAGTGTCTCGAGTAAGAAGCGCTAGCCAATAGGAGAGCAATACGCCCGATGTTATTTATTAATTACGCACTCGACGCCCCATGTAAATCTGCCTTTACTCGTTGAGCAATTTCAGCGTCACCTGCACACGCTGAAAATAACGACGCCTTAGCTGAATGCGCGATTGGAAAGCTCTGTAAATGTTCGTAGAATTTCCTGCATTGAGCTTGGAGGTCCTTGCAAGGTCCTTGCTTTCGCCGCTAGATGCCAGGACGCGCGAAATCCTGCAGCAGGACACAATTCCATTAACAGAAAATGAATATTTTATTAATTAAGTTTAAAGCATTAAAAAGCTTTGCTACGCAAACTTCTCCCCATTCTTACGAACACAAAGGGGTTATTAGAGCTTAAATAAAATATTCAGGATGTTATTATATAAGTTGTTTTTTTGACTGATTCCTCGGGTGTGCCCTCAGAGTATTTCCGTCTTGTTTTAACCTTGCTCAGCTCAAGCCCCATCTCTATGCTAATGGTAAGACGCACGTTCGGAGTAATGACATGAAGCAAACTCCGCGGGCGGGTAAAATAAGAAACCGGAAAGTTCTTACTTGTAGGCGTTCAGAATCCGTTCGAAACGAAAGGGAAAAAGTAGCTGCGAGCTCAAAGTAGAGGCGGTGTGATTTTCTTAAATCTCTTCTAAGTAAGCACGTGGAGAAATTGAAGGACGTCAAGCGTCCCGTACGCGGCGTCACTTTGCCGGCGGGCAAGAAAGAAAGATTAATTGACTCCGTACCAGCCGCTAGAAAGAAGGAATAAACGGCATGATACAAACGCGAACAATGAACGCCCGTGGAAACGGGCAGGTAAAAAAAAAGGTGAGTGTGCAAACTGGCACTTACCTTTCTTATAAGGAAAGCAAAAACTTACAACGTAAATTTCCAAGTCAAAAGAAGAAACACCGGCGAAACGGTCCCACAAACAGAGGGCTAACAAACAACGAAGCGAGGTAAATCCTTCGACGACGGTCGGGTCACCAAATCCAACAATCAACCACTTTAATTTCACCCAGAACTCACTTCATTAATTTAATCCAGTGCAGTTTGCAAAAGAGTTCAATCTAGAAAAATTCCAATAAGCACCGTAGAGGGTAGCAACACGCAGCGCCCAAAACCACGGTGGGAAGCCTACTCGCCAGGATGATTGAAACGTACCTAACATTACTTAATAGGTTTATTGTATTTTTTTTTCTTTTCCCGCATGTTACAAGGCTTCTAAATTACATTATAGATAGTCCCATCAATTAAATAGAGCCAAGTACGTCTAATTGACGGAATCAAATATTAATAATAACGATAAAGCAAGACGGCAATAAATAATTTGAATTTAGTTACTCCGACGTCAGCTCTCACGAAATGGAAATTATATCCGTCGGAATTCGCTTGATTTTCATGAATACTTCAGGCGGGCCGGGTGTTACATTTCGCAGGGACTAACATCTTCCATCGCCGTCTTCATATTTCATCGTATCTAAACTCGTCGCGCTCTCAAATAATTGCTAATCTGGAAGAGTCGTCGTTCGTGCCCCCTCGGACGAAATTATGAATTTTATTTTGTTACGCTCGCCGAATAAGATTGCACGCAGAAATGCGTGCTCTGTTTGACGTTGCTGGGAATGTTTGAGTTAAGGTTTTAATTTGCTCTTTGATAAAAATCATAAAACAATTACACCTGTTTAATCTCGCCCGTACGAGAGATAATGTATTCATAAAGGCAGTCGTCGAACTCGTGCCTTACTGGCCGTGCCAACCTACCTGTCTTTTTGCGGTAAGTTTTTAATTTGTCTGGCGATTTCGAACGTGATTGAGGACATTGAGGTCCACAAAGTGTCATTAAAATAAATAAAACGCAGGTTACAACTAATAATAAATCCAAAATCCGTTTGAAACTTAATTAGGAAGTCGAATTCGAATATAACGCGCGAGGAAAAAATCCGGAATAACGAATGCAGTTGCATTTAAGTAAAACAAACGTGACGTCGGTGCTTGCCGAACGTGTTGTTATCTAGGGTAACCAAACAAGAGAAAATTTTATTTAAAATTCCTGTTTAAGTTGGGTAAACTGATAAGAGTGATGCTGTGTCGCTTCTGGAAAATGGAACTAATTGCAGACAGATCATAGCAACAGAGATGAGGTACCAAATCAAGCAGGAATAAAACCAGAAGCGAGGAGTTCAGAAAAAACCCAAACACAAAATGGTTGGCGACGAAAGTATTTTTATTTCTAAAAATAAAATAGAACCAGTTAAAACTAGGGGCATATCTTCTTATCGTATATTTTCTGAAAGATCTTCGTGATGCCCTTGATGTAAGCGGCGGTGCGAACGTCTACGCCGAGCTTGAACTTGTCCAAAATTTCGACCATGTCTTCGTAGCTCCTTTTCATAACGCCCTCTACTCTCGTTTTAACGTCGCCTGATTGTGAGTCTTCTTTCGTTGGAAGGACGTTGGAAGGTAGGTTACCCATGCATTCCAAATAGGACGCCACTGACACTCCGGCGCTGGCGAAAATATCCGGCAGGACGAGCCTCTTGCGACCGACGAGGATCTTATGGGCGGTTGGGGTGATCGCCGCATGCGCCACCTCCACGACTATCTTCGCTGCTATTCTTTCGGCCACGTGACATTGCAAGCTTCTGTGTGTGGCCGCCAGAATAAGAAGGTCGCACTCGTTCGCGAAGATTTGGTTCGCCGAGGAGGGTTTCACTTTGGTGTTGAACTCCAAAATTGACCCAGTCTTCTTCTTGTACTCCAGTAGATCCAATACGGGAATCCCCTGGGGCATATAAATGAACGCATCGTGCTCCTTGACGCCGACGCAAGTCGCTCCCGCCTCCGATAATAAAGCAGCAACTTGCCCGCCGGTTTTCCCCAAACCCTGCACGATGTACTTCAAGTCCGCCAGGCCCCCCTCCAACTTAATTTCTTTCATGATTTCTTGATTGTCGAGGAAGCACTTCAAAGCGAAAACCGCCCCCATCGCGAGCAACCCATCGTAATCCTTGAGGCCACCGGGTTTTCCAACTGCACAGGCCGTCGCCCCTTTACCCTCGACGCCTTTTGCAAACTCCTCAGAAATCCAGGCCATTTCTTCAGAACCGCAATACAAGTCTGGTTCTAGCACATCCACGTTTGTTTTTCTTTTGGTGAGCTCACGTCCGTACGTTTTAATAATTGCCTTTAAGTCGTCGCTCTTATAATCCGGCCCTGATATCTTCAAGCCCCCATGCGCGCCGGTCATCGGAATATCCATGCAGGCGTGCTTGAACGTGGATAAGACTGAGAGGGCCTTGACGTGGTCTCTGTTTAAATCGGCGCAGATCCTCATCCCTCCTAGGCAGGGGGCGTCGTCGTCAAGATGCAAGGCGTGGTAAGCCCTGAAGCCCCGGACGACTTCGTACAAGCCATCCGATTTTCTGACCGGAAACCGGATGTCGATTAAACTGTTGCAAGGCTCCAGGTAGTTTATGATGTTGACCACTTTCTTGGCTGCCGCCTGCGCGCTGCCCAGGCCCGGGCGGTTCCTCCTCAGGCGATCCACCAGGTCGGCGAAACATACCTCGTACGAACGATGGATGAACCAGTTCGTGTAGTCGAAGAGGGGCGCGTTCGCCAAGAAGAAGGCGTTCCGGTACTTCTCCGGAATGTCGTATCTCAGGGGGGAAGTGGTGTAGAGGCGTGCGAATTTTCTTAAATGTGTTGCGAGTGCTACTAACATCGTTGAGGGAAGGTAAAATTTGACATTCTTGACATTTCCAATTAAAAAAAAAAAAACTTGACGACAGTTTTTGACTGATTGTGATTGTGAGTCAAGCTGCAGGAAATCTCAGACCTTAGGACCGACCGACGGTCCCTAGATTTGATTGACGTTTGTCTATTACTTGACAGGGTTCGGAAACGATCTGTCAAATTCGTCGGTGTTTCGAGCTCCGTAGGTCCGACCAAACCACCTGGCCAATTAGCAATTGGGAGAAGTGATCAGGTGTGTAGTCTCGACAAATTCGCCGTTCACTTACCGCTGTCATAGTGACAGAAAAAAACAGTAGATATTTAACAGAATAAACCTTGCCGAGACTAAACAACGGTCAACAACTGCAATAATTAATTTAAAATAAAGAAGGTTGATACTGTTTTTTTCTTTCTTGTCCAAGTGACGAACTAATTGACGTCTTCTTTTCCAGAAGTTTTCGCCGTGTCGAAAATGAAATTGCCCACGCCCCGGAAACTATTTTGCATCGCCCTTGCCCTTGCGCTTCATCCACCAAGCACCTCAGCAAATTCTACAGCGAACGAGCCCGTTCCCACCGCAACCCCCACGGAGCCTCCAGAAGAAACGTCGATTTTGCCCGAAACGACCACGCCGCCAATCGAAAAAGAAGAAGACCCCAGCAACACCATGAACAAAATCTTCTCCGTCCAATACGAAATCCTCGACGAGAAAATCCCCAAACTCATGGCCGATTTGATCAACACAAACACCTTCCAGTACAACATCGCAACCCAAAACCTCATCGATGTTCTAGGCTTGCAGACCATCACGTACTCAAACCTAACGAGATTGTTGGATGAGTTGGACGTCGATGATGTTGATTTGGAAGGGGCGTTTGGGGCGTTCAACCTGAGCGTAATCGAAATTCTGAAGACCATCGTCACGAATATACCGGACGCGAGAGCATCGACCCCCAAGATTCTGACTCAGTTCGGGATCGACCCGAACGAGTACATTTGGAGCACGACCTTCGACAACGACGCGTCGATGTTCAACCTGCTCTCCAAGGGGGTTTATACCGAGAAGAATTTCGCTTACGCCCTGGGCTTGGCAAACATGACGGAGGAGGACGTCTTGAACCTATTAAGGCCGACAATTTTGGAGCATGTGAGTCAGAAGAACATCAACGACCTTCTTGGGTTCTTATCTCAGTACAATTTGACGGAACGATTGGATGTTGTGTTTGATATTTTGGGGGTAAAGGCGCGTAGTTTTTATGACGACCCGATTTTCAGTGGGGTCCTGTCGAACTTGACAGCGATTTTGAATGGGGAAGACGTGCTCGCCGTCGCCGTGCAAGAGGGTGAGTTGCTCACGATTTTGGGGGTGCACACGAAATGGTATACGTTGGATAGTTTCGCGGCCGCGTACGTTTTGAGTCTGCAAAATCGATCATCGCGCTACGAAATCGAAGGCGTGAGAAACAACAGCTTATTCAGTATAGTCTCGATTGGTGGTGACCTGGGGGATCAATTCTTCTTCAGGAAAGCGGAATACGACGAGTATTCCCAAGAGAACTACATTGATTGTCAGTGCGTGGGACGAATCGAAGAAGGGGATGAGTTCTCACTCATCGACGTTCAAGGTTTGGCGATGGAACTGAATGCCTTAGTGGGGACCACGAACGGCGCCATTTGCAGCTTGGGGAGCCCCCTGATCTGCTCGGGTTCCTTGCTCTTTGGGTTGTCGGTGAACGCCGTCGTGGGCAGCCCCAAATTTCTGACTTTCAGGACGCAGGCGGTTCCCCCAACTTACGTCTACGACGGAAACATAATCGTCCTGACAAACGACCCGGTGATCGACGAGGCGAGTAGCTCTGGGAGTTTAAGCGTGGGGGGTTTAGTTCTGGCCGTTGTTTTGGTTATGCAGAATTTGTTTATTATTGCGTTTGTTATTTAAAATAAAAATAGTTGTAAGCGGTGAACTCTATTAAAGTATGTAAATAGAATGTATTTTCCTTATAGTAATTGTATTAACAAAATCGAAATGATGGTGCGTGAAATGCAACAGAAGATGTTTTCGCAATCGTTGCCGTTGAAGAGGTCTATTTGTTTGATACTGCCCCTAAATCGACGCTTCCCCGGAATTTTCCGGGCGAAAAACACGTGCTGCACCAACGAGCTTATGTAATCCATGTGGAAGTCGACTCTCGTGAAGATCAAAACGGGAAATCCCCTCTCGTCGGTTTTCTGCCATGTGAAGACCCCGCATTGGATCTCGCCGCAGAGCAGCGCCCCCCCGGAATGCCTTTCTGGGATCGTCTCCTCTTTCGCCGAGAACCGAGCGCAAACCTGATCGTCGGCGATCACGATTTCGGGCAAAGCTTTCTTGCAGGCGTCCCTCTCGATTATCTTCACGTAGGACTCTCTGATGTAGTTACCCCCGCTTCCGCTGGTGATCTCCTTCTTGGGCCAAAACAAGAACGTGTAATCGGAGTGACCGTCGAAGGACGAGCGCGAAGCCAAGGCCACCGTGGTCTCGTTCCCCCAAAATTTTTCCTCGAGGCGCAGCAACGATACATCCCCCGTCACCGTGTAGGGCAGGTCTTCGAAATTCGGGTGGTTCTTCCACTCGTGCACGGTTTCGATCATTGCGGTGGTGGAATTTCGCAAGTTGAAGATTTCGGGCAGGACGATTAAGTTGAGGGGGTTCGTGTTGTTGGGGCGGAGGCAGAGTTGGGACGAGAGGATCCAGTCGGGGCGGATCAGGCTGCCTGCGCAGAGGGTGCAAACGTCGGCTGTGGTGTACATACTGCAGATCGGAACGATGTAAGGAGATTCTTTGACCTCCTCTTGTATGGTAAACACCACCAAAAGTAGATTAAGAGCGAACCAAATTATCTTGAACGTCATGTCATGCATTTTGACAACAGTTTTGACAAGTTGGGTGATAATATTTCTATTTTTTTAATAATCAAACCAAGGGAAGCACCTACTAAGTATAATCGAATATTACATAAGAAGTAAGTACAACGTACAAGGGTTTTAGAAGTGCTTGGCTTCAGACTTATTATTAATTTGATCGTCCATAAAGTAGGCAATTAATGAAATAATACCCGTGTGAAAAAAGTAAAACGTAAGCTCTTTCTTTTTTGTAAAAGCTTGAAAAGCTCGCGCTCGTCCATCTTCGCCAAATTAATCTCCTCGTCGTAAAAGTTCCAACGGCCTCATTAACTCCGTTTTATGACAGGTGTTAAGCCGTTATTGTTGTTATTAGGCGTGCAATTAAATTTTATAACGGCCGCGCGAACGCTTTACAACATCCTCGGCGAACGGCGTAATGCGATTAGTATTACACGGAGAAGAAACTTGGAATCGAATCGAACACACCTTGAACGCGAGGGGCGACGCAAGCGCGAGCGTCCCGACGCTCTGCCTGGTTTGGGGGCTCGTCGACGGAGCGAAAGCTCAGTGCGTCGCAATACGTAAGCCGTGTTACTCAGGCCTAGAAAAGCTCACGTTACATGTAAGTCACTTGATTACAACACACTCACCATAAATTCTTAACTTCCCCTTGCATATTCATCTGCCTTCTTGTAATATAAAATCGGGATTTTATGGGGCAGATTAATTTAAAAGGAGATGGAAGGAGAGGGCCTAAGGCTCTCGATGAAAAATGGCATTTCATTTGATTTGATTCGATGATTGAAACGCACGTGTAATATTTTGAAACGTGAATGAGATTTCTCGCGCCATGACCTCCCTTAATTTGCCGGGGGTTTGTCCCTGCCCCTGGTAAATATTGCAGGAGGGGAATTTATGGCGCTGTAACGCCCGGCGGGCTATCTCAATTAATCGCTGTAATTGTTGCAAAATCAAATTATCGCAGATAACACAATTATTTATACCAACTTTCAACTGCACAAAATGCACGCTCTCGTTAATGATTAGATGAATTTCTGTTTTTAACTGCGAGGTAATTAATTACTGCATACTACAAAAAAATATTCCAAGGTATTTTTGAAAATAAGGGAGGTACAGTGTGTTTCAATTTAATTGAAAAAAAAAATACCTCTATAACGTAGTTACTACGACTGATAATTAGTTTCATGAAGTTTTTAAAAAACGAGATTTACGATTGTAAAGTTATTAAGATTATTAGGGATTGCCGAGATTGCGAGCTGTTTCTTAGAACGTCGATTAGTTTACGACTTTCAATTACTGTGCTAAAACACACTGTGTCTATTAAATTTTCTGTTTTTGTTTCGGTCTTGCAAATCTTTCCATTTTCGTCCAAGTTGATGAGCTTTAATGACAGTAAAGTTTTTTTGAAAAAAGTTAGGAAATTAGGATAATCTTGAATCTAAATTAAATAAAACTCTTGGCCTGCGTTCTTAAGAGAGACCGTGTTCTTCGATGGCCCTCAAAGAAAATTTTTGGCTGTGACTGTTCATGCTTCGGTCCTAAACTTAAAACGACCCTTTAATGTTTTCGTTAAATTTCTTTTTTTTTATAAACCTGTTTAAATTTAATGATTTCGAGCCATAATCCTTGATCGTCTAAGTATTGTGGCAAGTAGAAATTGCATTAGGAGATGTAATTGTAAATGAATTATGTAATGCCTTCATGACTATGAATAAACGCAGACTTGCATAATGCAAAACCGCGGAGTTCCGTGCCGTGTGCAAAGATTAGGTGCCTTGATCTTAACAAATCAGATTAAGATGAGGGATGTTACCCCCTCTAAAAAGTTACACGTCACAATGTCTTTAAATACTCGAACGCACCTTACACCACAGACAAACAGTCGGTAGTGATAAAACCCCTAAATAAAAACCTCCCCTAGTGTAAGTGCCAAAAGTGCCATTCTCGCATTTTAAACAAATTTGGTTTGGATTTTTCGTTTGCAATGAAAAAAAAACTTTTTGCTTTTATGTTTAAACGTTCTGGGCACCTTTTTCGTTGGCGGCAGCACTGTGGTTGATTGTTACGTCAAAAGGTTTGTTTCCGTTACGATGTGACGTAAAGAAAAAATATTTTCAAAGTTATATAAGCGTTGCCAGATGCTCTTGGCCTCACTTCTCCATTTCACCGCACAAACTTCCACATAATCGGCAAAAATTATTTAAAAATTCCCCCAATTCCAGAGTTTAATTAAACTATATCTATATTATTAATAATTTAATACATATTTTAAAAAATACTTCACCTTAAACGTCAATAAATATTGTTGCCGCAAGTACGTACAATATATATCATTCTTTCAGCCGTAACGCTTAGCTGTTAGGATTAAGTCTTTATTTAATAAAATAATATTTCGTACAAATTATAAAACAAATGAATATTTAAATAAATTGTTTAAATATGAATAAATATTTACTCCGTTTACTTTTCGTCAAAACTTGGCCAAAAATTTCCAAAAAGAAAAGAGGAAACTCCTCGACTGCTTTGTATTGATCAATTTCGAGGGAAAAAATCCCATGCGGCAACACCGCCCTTTATGAATTAAGGTTCCTCTGACGTGATTGACATTTAACACTTGTTTGGCATGGTTCGGAAACGAACCCTCATTTTTTTATTAGTAATTTCAGATTTTAGATTGGCTGACCTAATTTGACATTAATTTGTGACAGAACCGTACATTTTATGTTTTCATTTCATACAACCGCATTTCGAAGGACAAACGTGTATGATTTAAATACCTTTGAAACGCCATACTTATGTCTAAAACTAAAGAAAAAATGAAAGACAAGGTTTCAGAAGTTAAAATTCAAAACAAGCTTTTGACGGGCGCAAAATGAAAAAAAAAGGTGGCGCCGTCCCTGTTCTTTTTGAATTATTGTAAGTTGCTATATTATAAAAAATAAATATAGTATTAGATACCATTTCATAGATGACAAAATGTCGACCCTGACATTTTCTTTTTCAACAGTTAAGTCGAAGTTGCCCAGAAAATTTCGTCGCGGAAGCAGACAGACGTTCGTCGAAGCGTCGAGATTATGGGCAGTATTCTCATCTCATAATTAGAGTCATCTTTAACTAAAACCGTGATTAAAATAAACATAAACGATATATATAAAATAAGCCATACGATTATGCGAATTTCAGGAGTAAGAGAGCGAGAGAGAATTTAATCACGGCGTTCCTAAATTAAAGACGAGGTGTGAATATGGGCCTACATCGCGCCAGGCTCTGACGCATGTAACTGCCGACAAATATCAATGAATCATCACACTAAAGAGTATAGAAAGGCATCGATTTCATTTCGTGACATTTGCTCGAAGAAGATCTTTTCATACAAGTTTGTTTATTCATGACAGCCACCCTGTAGCACTTGTTTTCATTCAACCACTATTAGATCCTCATGGTTCTTTTGATTTTTGTTTCTTCTCTTCCTCTATTATGTCTTGCCAGTCCAAATATTTCGTCATGCAATTTTTCTCCCATTTCATTTTAAACCACCACCAGTCAAGTCCAGAACGATGGTTCTAATAAATCCCCCTTTCTGTTTACATGAAATATAATATAAAGACGACCTTGATTTTTCATATTTTATTGCAAATTCTTCATCGCAGAAATTAATATCCCATTTATTTCATCTTAAACCATCGCCTGTCAAGAGTCAAGAACGCGACGGTTCTAAATAAATCCCCCACGTTTTTTGCCTTTGCCCGCCCCAGTAAATAATTAAATTTCGTGACGGAATTCGTAATCAGGTCGCAGAAACTTAGTTCGCTTTCAGAACCCTCCCTCCCTGAAACATCCTTTCGCAGCCTCGGCGGACCCTTTTGTTAGAAGTTCCGGCCACGAAACCGGGCATTTCGTTGGGTCTTGAGCCAAAGAAGATGTGCACACTTGACATCAGCTCTTCTCCCTCGAGTGTATAATAGAGCACAGAATTTAATGCAAGGCAGGGGTTTTTTGTTGCAGCTGTTTCTCCCTTTTCGCCACCCCAAAAAAAAACTTCCTCTTTTGAAAAAAGTTTTTGGGTTATTGGTTATTTCCCTCGAGTGTTTAATTCCGTACAGAATTTATTGCAGCGGTTTTTGTTGCAGCAGTCGCCCCGCCCCGCCCCAAATTTCCTCTTTTGAAGAAAAAAATGTTATTTGGTAATATGGATTATTCAAACAAAGTTAAGTATTATGGTGTGTCGGAGTATAATCTAATCAATAAAGGAAGGGTAGAAAGGGATGCTTGCGATCAGAGCGGAAGACAAAAACTTCTTCTCTTTCCACTCGCAATCTTCTAAATTGGGTTTGAAACGCGTAAAAATACTTCTGGCCACAAAGAAAGTCTGAAAAAAGTGAGGGAATGAATGAGATCATGCGTCAGCAAATTCTTCGAGCGGCGCAAACTAATTGGGCAAATGAAAAGTTTTGGGCGCTTGCCATAAATATCTTATAGGGATGCTTATGTGATGTGATCAAATTATCCATGATGTACGCGCAATTAATTACCGTGACGCTAATCAGCGGTGGCATAATCGGGAATTCACACGGTCCGACGACGGTCTACAAAAGACGACACGACACGACACGCAAAAAGCTATTCGCCAAATCCAATCAAGCAGTTACAAGAAACGCAGTTTATTGTTGCTTATAATTACGTCCCTCGTAAAAGTGCGCCTTGTCGTAAAATCTTTATGGCGCGTTCATGTTGATTGTGAAGGCAATAAGCTTCGGATACAATGCCGTTGCTTTTAATCGCCATCGTTTCCGCCGGACAGTTTCGTTTTCATCTGAAAGTAGATTAGGCAACATAATAAGCAACTGTTCCGCCAGAAAAAAGCAGCACGGCAAACATCGAACGACGCTGCTTGGGTTGCCTACCCATTTAATCCCGCTGCTTAAATTAGTTATCGTTTAGAGTTTCAGAATTTAATTAAATTGCTTATTGAGAACGCAATAAGGTTTAAGTCCAGATTATTTAATACAACGCCGGGCAGTTTACGTTTTCATCTGAAAATATATAGATGGACAGCGCAATAAACAACATCCGCCATCTTGCTCTGCCAGGGAAAAGAAAAACGTCGAGTGGCGCTGGTTGGGCTGCCTATATACACTTAATCCCGCCTAAGTTATTGTTTAGAGTTTCAGAACTTAATTAAATCGTTAAAGCGCAAGTTGAATTTAACGCGGACTTTCTCGCTTTATGGTTATTGCGAAAACGAAAATAAGGGTTGCATATTTTAAGACGGGGGGGGGGGGGGGCGTTTCAATTCATCATCGTCATCATTACCATCGTCTTCCTGATGGCTCGACGTAATTAATCACGTCCGGAAAACATTTTCTTAGCGACGCTTCGCATTAATTGCGTTCAAGTGATTTTTATGCCGTGGATTGAAGTACATGTACATTCATGG
This sequence comes from Prosopocoilus inquinatus, assembly GCA_036172665.1. Classification (NCBI taxonomy): domain Eukaryota; kingdom Metazoa; phylum Arthropoda; class Insecta; order Coleoptera; family Lucanidae; genus Prosopocoilus; species Prosopocoilus inquinatus. The sequence goes on from CM069879.1 coordinate 11,919,357, forward strand.
AAGTTTGGATGTTTTGGAGCAATTCGGTTCGGTTGTTTTGACAGTCAAGAAGAAATTAATGAATCAGGAGAGAATGTACTGCGATGCTCAACATAAATGATACCAGAAAAATTTTTGTGCAAATCGTTTTTGATTGCAGTGAAAACCTCGAGCAGCCTCTGTACAGCTGTTTCAGCCCTGCTTGGGGCTTCGTCAGCAGAGACGTAGCTCGACATTCCCACTGCAAACAAAAACGACTTGCCCAATTTATTCGCAATTGCGATGTAAGAGTGATGAACAGATAAAATAGCGACATCTTACGATCGCTTTTTGACCTAACATATATGTATGGTCAAAAAGCAATCGTAAGATGTCGCTATTTTATCTGTTCATAAATGATACCATATGACAAGTTCGTAGTCCTTACGCTGAATGTTCTTAAGGGTGTGGTTCGCATGCATGAGTATCTTTAAGTTGAGCATCGTAGTACAGTCGCGGGCAATAAATTATGATCGTCACTGATTGTCAAAAGTGTTTTATTAAAAAAAAAAGGAAATTAATGTATTAATTTCGAGTACTGGGAATAATCTCCTCCTTTAATTTTTTTTAAATTTAATTTTGTAATTTCTAGAATGAAAACTGACGTTTTGATATCGACAGTGACAACCAATGTTTATCGCTCGCGACAGTACCTCACCTGCTGCCAAAAACGGAAGCAAGCAAAAGAAGAAATAAGAAGGAAACGAATTTTTAAATTTTTTTAGATAAAAGTCGCTAGAGCACTTCGTTGAAATTATTGGAAGAAAATTATTATAATGCATGATGTGAGCGTGGTTGCCTAACTAATGGGCATTCATATGTTTAATAACAAACAAGAGAGGGAGAGAGCGAGTGCAGATTCTGTTAAGGAAGAAGTAGCGGTGACTTCTCCTCTTTCAATTGTCGAGTCGTATCGTTTTAACTGAGCCTCATAGTACATATGTACAGGCTAAATATGTGCATTATCGTTTCATTAGTCCTCGAGTTAAATCCGTTCTTTGAGATTATCGTCTTTTATGAGTTGGTTGACAACTCCTGGGGGCGTCGGAGCTTTGTGATAACGAGAGCGTCGCGTCGTCGTCGCAATTGACAAACAAAGTCAAGCACGTTTCACACTGAACGCCGCCAGGGGCGCTTTTTATTTTCGCTAATTTACTCATCTCGCAGAGTAGTTGTTGAAATGAAACGTTTTCGCTTGAAATTCCATTTTTAGCGATGGTGATAGAAACGTCGGCGAGTAGCGTACGTAAGAGCTTCGCGCGATGCAAAATAAGTTCTGGCCGGAATGGAACAGGTAAACAAGTTCGGATTTTCGCCGTAAATTTCCACCTGACGCTAACGTTGCTACGTAATATTTGCATCATCGTGTTCTGCCATTAAACACTCAAACGTCCTGATGGATCGGATGATCGGGGCCCGAAATTCGTTCCCGGAATAACGCCGGGCCGGCGAGCGCTTGTTAACGAAACCGGCAACTTTTTGGCGAATATAAATATTGACGCCCGAACATATTTGATCTCGGTTATATATAAGCCAGATTACCTGCTCTAAAATCTCGCAAGACGAAAGCCCGCACGAACAAATAGCACATAAATGCGAGAATTTATTGCGGCGCTGAGCAATTTATTAAATTCCGGAGATTAGCATTTCTGCTGCTGAAATATTGTCGGGAGGAGGAATTTATTATTTCACCCGGAGGTATCATTTTTGCACTGACGTGTTTTTCTTGTTTCGTTTCGCGAAACAGAGAAAAACGTGTCAGCTTATTTAGGATCAGAAACGAAGAATCCATTTAGGTTCATAAGAAATATTTATTTCAAATTTAATCTACATAGAACATCTGCTTACCATTATAAACTATAGTCATAAGAACCATTTTAGCTGAGTACGACTGTACATACTGGTGCTGCGTTTTGAAACGCAACATAAGAAATCCTATGTTAATTTCAAGGTGCTCGAATTTTGACTTCCCTAATTATTTTACAGCAAAATTCAGCTGAGATTTTTTAAAGTACTCTTCAAGATGAACCTGTCTGTAAAGTTTGAGAATTTTTCATTCGCTTAGTTTCAAGATATTCAAAAAAGATCAGTCACGAAATTCAATTTATAAAAAGCTCTCAGCAAGGTCTTGATCAGTAAATGTTAAAATAAATTACCGAAAAAGCTTCTCCTGTCAAACTTTTTTAAAAACGAACTAAATCTATTAATTATCTTTTCAGTTTGCACATTATTAATCGAGTCGGTGCTGATACTTTGGTATAAATTGAGTTTAGGTACAGAATCTTTTTTTTTTAATATCTTAAAACTCAGCGTAGGAAAAATTCTCAAACTTCACACACAGATTCCCCTTGAAGAGCACTTTAAAAAACATTAATGGAATTTTGCTGTAAAATAATTAGGGAAGCCAATATTCTAGTAACTTTAAATTAACATCGGATTTCCTATGTTGCGTTTCAAAATGCAGCACCCTGTATAATCGTCCATTACAAAGAAAAATCTTTACTTATCTCCAGTAAATTCCATATCTTCGTCTTAAAGTGAACAAAACAAGACGACATACGAATTAAAAACAGGAAATGTTTTATACACGCGTATACAGAATGTTTCAAATCAGACGGTCCGGTTTATTATTTTCTATACGTAAAAGATAAAAAGGACGGGATTCTGTAAGAACGTGCAGACGAGGAGGGTGGAAAACTCACTTTTCATCCCCCTTTGTCCCCATTTCTTTTAAACACTCCCTCCGTACAAAGTTGGAACTCGATTTCTTTGTTTGTAGCGCATTTGGTTTGGTAAAACAAGCCAGAAATCTATTTTCCAATTTGTTTTCCACAGTTATCCGAATGGCGCTTTAACTAAATTTTCAGAATTGTCGAAAATGCCTCGCCCTTTTCTCTCTCTCTGGTTTTGCTCTCCTTGAACTTCAAAACGAAAACTTTACTCTTGAATGTCAAATAAAAATTCCCAATTTTTTAAATATAACAGTATACTAAAAATTCGTAAAATTTGTTTATAATACAATTTAGGGAAATTTTAAATAAAAAAATATATCAGACAAAACGTGAAATTCTGTTTATAATTTAGAAAGGTTTTAACAAAAAAAGATATATAAACAAAAAAGTAAAATTTAATTCCGGTACAATTTATTACGTAAAAGAAATATTAATTTGAACATAAACAATGTTCGACGAAATGTTAAAACATTAACCACATTTTTTACAATTAACCAAAAATAACTCCAGTCAACAAAATAAATAGATATCAATGAAATTATAGCGAGAAAGAAAAAAGACTCGGTATCGACTTCTTGTCTGCACCCGCACTATTTAAACGTTTCTTTTGTGCCTTCCAGATTGTTACGTAAGTGGGGAAATCGGATCTCGCATTTGCATGCAAAAATTATCCTCAACGGAGTGCAGAAATTAGGGGTAATATTGCGGTTTTCGCTCTCTCGATTTTATTCAGTCGCGGTCGAGCGTTTCCTTACGAGCAAAAAATTCGAAGAAACAAGGTTAGTAGAGCTGGACTGTGTATTAGAAGGTTGGCTTGGTCAGCGAAGGGGACAGAGGGTACGTATCTCGTTACGTCACGTCACGTGATAAATTCCATTGGGCACATTAACAAGATTTGGGCGTTATTTAATCAATAGGACCACAGAATTGATTCCATTTTTAGTGAATTAGATTAAGCTTTAGGAAACAGATTAAAACTCACTCTATTTACTTCGCTGTGACAGAAGAAGTTTCGTGTGACGTCACGAGTTACTTTTGCGGGGAGGACATTTCAAACTGCATATTGGGAATGGGAACGAGGCAACCTGCTAGATGCAATATCAGTTTTACCAACATTGCGAAGAAATGCTGCCTCTGCCTTCTAACCCTGACGTAAATAATTATAATTGCGCGTCATGATTCATCACAACTGTTATTTAATTGCAACATTTTCCTAACATCATTACATCTCTCTGTACTGAATATTCGATTCTTTACAATTCTTCAGTTAATCGTTTAATAACCATTTAATATAGAACGTGTTTGAATCAAAATATTTATGAATTTGCGAGAATTAATGTAACTTTTACAGAAAACTGTAATCCATTACAGAAATCTGTAATGTTGCGCATGCAAATTTCAAGTCGCGTTCAGAAACACGAGGCGCTGACTTGCTTTTTGTTCGCAGTATTCACTTTTATTTCGTTGTTTTTCGCAATCATCTTTTATCGACTTGTTTTCTTATTATTTTTGATATTCGAGCAATTCGCCTTCTCTTCTTCTTATTTCATCGTCGTGTTTTATTCGACTTTCCTTTAAAAACGTCGGTCTTCTTTTGTTTTTGTTTTCTGTACGTTTGTTTCACTTTTTCTTTGTTTTTATCGATCCCTTTTGCTTTTTATCAGTTTTAAAAACAAGAGAAAATTGACGAAGTCAGAGATTTGTCGATTTTCTTTTGTTTTTGGTTGCCTTGCTCTTTTTTTTCGTATTTAGTATTATTGTGAGCCTAATCGATCTGAAGGTAAACTCAATTCAATCAAAGTTCGAAATTTAAAATCAGAGAAACTAAAAGTGGATTTTTTTAAAGAATCAGTACAACTCACCCCGAGGTCCACCCAACCCAACCAAGAACATTTAGGATTGAAAAAATTAAATATGTAAGAATAAAGAAATTAAAAATCAATAAAAATTAAGCCTTAGCCAATCTGTAAGTCAACCGAATTCAGTTACACTCAATCTAACTCAATTCAATAAAAAGGATTAAACAAACAAAAGTAAAGAAAAAACTAAAATTAAAAAAAAATTAAAACATTAAGTCCAAAACAAAAGTAGTCAAAGTTCAAAGTCAATGACTCTCAAGTGAACTAACCTAACCGAAAATCAATAAAAAGCCAATTCAGCCATTCTCAAGGTCAACCGGACTTGATTAAAAACTTAAACAAATGTAAAAAGTAAAAAGCTAAAATTAAAAAAAAAATACAACTAAACGAACGTTAGGCCCAAACCAAATTTTCTTGCAAATTTCTATGTCAACGGCACCCAAATGAACTCAACCCTACTCTGTTCAAATTATTCAAATTAAAAAATTAAATACTACAAAGAAATTATTAAAAATCAATTGAAATTAAGCTGAAGGAAATTTCAATATGAAAAAACAAAACTAAAAATTTTTGACAATCAACGAAAATGAGGCGCAGCCTACCTCGAGGTCAACCGAACCCAAGAAAGGAAGAAAATTGAAATTAGAAGAAATGAAAAGCGAAAATAAATTTAAAAAAAATTATTAAATTGAGCAATTTCAAATTCAGACCAACACAACCAACTCAAGCAAGAAAATAAATATGATCAAACTTGATCTTTTTTTAAATCAATCAAAATTAATTAATAGTTAAAGTTAAAACCTTAGATTTTTTTTAAGTCGATGAAAATCAGACCCGATCCACCACAGGATCATCCCAAGTCAAGCAGAAATTAAAAAAAATTCCAATCCAACTGAACGCACAACTATATTTTAACTCAAGTAATCAAAATAAAGAATTAAGTAGAAAATGTAAAAAAGTAAATAAAAATCAATAAATGCTAAAGCTGTCATGTATTTATACATGATTTTTCGTCCTGGAAATCATCTCCTTTTTTCTCGTTATTTATTTTTCCGAAATTTTTCCGCGAAAAACTCGCTTCCTGGTTCTAAATTTCCGCGAAGAATTCAATCTAAACTCCACTTTAAAACTCCTCGAATAACACAATAAAATATAATATTGATGGTTTGTTTAATTTTGGCCGTAGTAAACACGCCGGAGTTTTTTGTTTTACGTTTTCTTCTCAAAACAGAACAACACATTCGCGAGCGCGCTCGCGCTATTTTAGTCCAGGTGTGTTATTATGTTTTAATCAGGGCCGACATCCGCTTCCTGGATTTATCAATTAATCAGCACGTGGACGCGGGAAAATAGAATAGGGGCGATTTATGCCCTCTTTAGATTCACAATTAATAATCCCCCCCGAAATTTTTATTGCGTCAGATGAAAGGTGCTCGTTTATTTTTTCGAGTGTTTTTTTTTTTCTCTCTCGCTTCCTTGAATCAGAACCGGCGCTTCACGGCGAAGTTTATAAAAAAATTAAATACATAAATAAATATAACCTGAGCAATGTAAAAAGTTTGTTATGGAGAGAGAGAAAGAGAGAGAGAGAGTATTATAATAACACCGAGGAGAAAAAAGAATATTTATGCTTTTCGTAACAGATTACCTGCTGAGTTTTGTTTTCCTTTTAATTTTTCAATTATTAATTTCGGTTGAAATGCGTATACATTTGACGAGGTGAGATCAATGAAAGACGTGGCTACGATAATAAACTTTTATATTATATCGCAGATTCTACGTTTTTTTTTTTTTTTAGAAATTTCTTCGACTATACGCTTTTAGAAGTTTTAAAATTTTCTATCAGTCAGTCCTATAGTTTTATTTGAATGTAGGGTACGAAAAAATATATATGGAGACCTGCGCCGCTGTGTTCAGTAGAATAAAAATGTCGCAGCTTAAAAATTTAGAAGCTAACCAATGCTTTAAGGAGTGTACAGATTTCTCTGCCCCTCTTCCCTCTCTTTTCAACAATCCGCTAACGAATGCTCTAAGGAACATACAGATTTCTCTGTCCCTCTTCTCTTTCTTTTTAACAATCCGTTTGATTTATTTTTAATTGTTAAAATTAAAAAAAAAAGTCGTTTTCGATTGCAGTGAAAACCTCGAGCAGTCTCTGTACACCTGTTTCAGCATTTGGGGCTTCTTCAGCAGAATCGTAGCTCGAAATTTTCGCTGCAAACCTAAAACGACTTGACGAATTTTAATAGTTTTACTTTCCTGTCTGTAATAAAATTATAAACTCGCTTTTAATAATAGCAATCATTCAAATGTTCAAGTCTATTTGTTTTAAGAAATTTTCTCTTGCATCTTAATACATATTTTCTTTTTTTTTAATTTAAAGACTCAGCTATTTTATACAAGAACTTTTACAATAAGGGAGAACGATTGTAGAAACAGAAGGAGTGAACTAATTTCGAAATTCTGAAAATACATGCAAGTAGGCAATTAGGCGATGTCCAGCCAACCGAGGAAAACAAAGTAGAGATCGATTACTGGCTTTATTTTCGAAAACCAGGCTACAAAACGAGGAAACTCGACGTTCAAGCTTTTCACGGTTTTGCTAAAAGGATTGGGGACAAAAAGGGGTATTTCGTTCTCTTTTCATTGGTCACCTTTTTAACTTCTGGTCCACGCTTTGATACTCAACCTTGATCTCCTAAACAAAGAGATATGAAGAATATGAAAGATATTAGAAAGAGGAAGGTACAACGACGCTCACCATAAATGATACCATTTGACAGTTTCATAGCCCTTACGGATTATGTTCTTAAGGGTGTGGTTCGCATGAAGAAGTATCATTTAAGTTGAGCATTGCAGTGCCTATAATTAGAAAACGGACGACAAAGACGTGCCAATACATAATTAAGTGAATTATACAACGAGACTCACACATCTGACGACTAAACAGTAAAAAGATCTAAAAGAAAACTATAATGGCTCGCGCGCTTGTATTAAAATTCCCTTCGCATTTCACGAGAGTCTAGAAACAAACGTCTTCATTCAATAAACATCAAATTTCGTTATTCAAGAAGTTCAATGCTAGTTAACCTCGAGCGAACTCGCTGAGTTTGAACGAGTGACTCAGGTCACGGGTTTACGAGCTTGCAGCTTAGCGCTTGCTTCAATTACCTTTCGCCGTCGTGCAATTTTAAAAAACCCCGGCCCTAAAATTTCGTCGAGCATAAACGAAACCGTCCATAAAATGTTTTATTGGCGGAGGTAAACGCTGTGGTAAAATTTAATTTATTTTTGCAGAGTGAACCAGTGTCTTGCGAAACCCTCGTGTGCGCGTTGAAAAGTCAAGAGAATCCTCATCAGACGCCGTCATCTGGTAAGTAAGTAAAGATCAATAATGAAGGTTATTAAGTGCGAGTGATTAATTTAGTACTAATGGTAATCAAACTGATCATACACACTCGTAACCACCCCCTTAACGTTAGAAAATAGGCAACCCATTCTACTTCCATGCTTTTAGTAGCCACCTACATTACAGAAACGCGAAGTACTTTCTGATTTGATTGATGGGTTGCCTGTTCTTTTTACAATCTTTGGCGGATTTAATTTGATTTAATTTTGATTTAATTACTATTTATTTAATTACTATTAGTAACGATAAGTAAAAATTCAGTTCGTTTCCAAGCATGTTCGGCTTAATTGGCTTGGCTCGACCCTCTCTACCTGTGAGGGTGCTCCATTTTTAATAATTAAAGTTGGTAGGCAGGTGTCTACCAACTTGGCTTTTTTGTCTAAATCCAATTTTCTTTTCCGCTGGATCTGTACATCTAAAGGCATCTATAAACACAAAGGAAAGAGTGGTCCCCCCTTTTGTTGGGCATATTTGTGAAAAGCCGCAATGAGAAACCGAGACTTACCAAAGAAGAAACTTATCGGTGGATGTTTGCTGAGCCAAGCAAATCAACCTCCATGGCTTTTCAAAAATATGCCCAACGAAAGGGGACCACTTTTTCCTTTGTGTTTATAGACGCCATAGGTCCAAAGGAGCTAGAGGAGAAGAAAGTTGGATTTAGGCAAAAAAAAACATTCGCGTTTTCACTTTTTAGAGTTGAAAATTTAAGTAAAGACGAAGCTGTTAAGGAAATCAAAAGATCTGGTCTACGAAGAGCAATTATTTCTTTCTGAGATAGCAGGAACTCACTCCTCCCTACTAATATGAAAGAGGGCGATTAGGTTTGCCTTAAGCTTAAGAAGTACTTGATTAATTTAGGCCCAATCTTTGCAAGGCTCTCCAATTCCCTATAAGTTTAGTAACCAAATTCTTGGAGGAAATCATTATTTCGATACAATAGTTTCCAAGGATATTATCCGCCAGATAAATTTAAAGTGTTACTCACTCGCTCATTCATAGGAATTTAAGAAGTAACGGACTTGCTGACTAGGCTGCAAAACATGCAGAATAGGCTTCCGAATTTTCAGTTCGCTGGAAGCTTATAGATGAAGAAACACTTCAACTTACGAAGATATGTTTCTTGATCTTGGCAAGGAGACCGGAATGTTGGAGTTTTGTAGACGCCTTGGTCATTCCCCCAATCCCCTTGCACAATGTGCCATTTAAATCGTGATACCTTAACCTTTAAGAATAGGCAACCCATTTTACGTCCGTTGATTCACAGGTTGCCTCGTCCAAAATCTTCAGTGGGCGCCCACGATTTAAAATAACCGTCCGAGATAAATTTTCTTTTATAAAAAAGTTAGTTCGGTCTTCGGTTTAACATGTTATAAAAGTAGGGAATTCCAAACATCAATCTTTTTAAAGTGCAATCAATCTTCATAAACAGACCTTCCCTCAGGATATCTTCATCTCGTTCCAACCCCAGGTAATAAAACAAGATGAAGATATTCTGAGTTCGCACAGTCCACCCCAATCGAAAGCGCCGGGTTTTACCATTTAGTTATAAATAAAAATTGTTATTTTTTTTCTTTGAATAACTCACGGAACGAAGACACATCGAAACTCCCAATCACTCTCGTTTCGATTTATTACAGCTTGTGGAATCGAACCGCGAAGGCAAGGGCGTTACTTTCGAGCCACACTGTACATCCGTAATACAAACGAGCAGCGGAACTATTTTTTAAAGTTACGTGAATTGAACGTGCCAGTTAAATGAAAGGAGAAAAAGAAGAAGAAGAAGGGGAGTCGTTCTGATTTGTTGTACAGGGGAGGGTAAACGAACGAGAAATGGACAATCTTTCGAAACAAAGAATCACAAATTTAAAAAATTATTGAGGAAAATAAACGTTGAAATACGTTACCCAAAAATTAGGGCGAATAAGATTTCGGATGGCAAAAAAAAGAAACAAAAAAGAAATTCCACAAAGAAAGTCGAAAGACATTAATTAGGAATTCAAACGAATGCAAAGAAAATTAGGAAAATCGGGAAATGAGGTCATAAATAAGTCCAAAAGTAATAGAACTCTAAAAGAGTAGTAATTAGGAGGAGCAATCGAATAAAATTACAGAATTCCAAAAGAATGCAAAAAATGGGAGTATTCGAGAATTGGGCTCATAAAATGAGGAACTCCAAAAGAATACAATCGTTCTGGTTTATACTTACAACGGCGAACATGTTTTCTTTTTGTTTGTTTTCCAAACTCCAAACGAATTTCAACCCCCAAAATGAAATCAAAAATACTACAGCGGGGGGTAAAGGAACGAGAAATGGACAGCTCTTCGAGAGCCTTTCCAAACAAAGAACAACAAATTTAAAAAACAATTAAAGAAAATAAACGTTGAAGTACGTTACCCAAACATTAGGACGAACTTGAATACGATTTTGGACGGCCAAAAAAAAGAAACAAGAAAGAAATCCACAAAGAAAGTCGAGTGACATTAATTAGGAATCCAAGCGAATGCAACGAAAATTAGGAGCGTTCGGGAAATGAGGTCATAAATAAATCCAAAATTAATGGAACTCTAAAAAATTAAAAAAAAGAATTACGAGGAACAATCGAATAAAATGTTAGGACTCCAAAAGTATGCAAAAAAATGCAGGAGCATTCGGAAATTGGGGTCGTAAAGTGAGGAACTCCAATCGAAACTGGAAGGGGACTCGAGAAAGGAGGTCATAAGGTCACCCCCCTGAAAGTTTTCAAAGTCAGACTTTCTCAGGGTTGTTTCGCCAGCCAACTAACTCCGTGACATTTCATCACGCAATTTCCAGCCCCAACTTTGATCTCAATTTCGGGGTTCTAAGCCCGTCCGCTGAAAGCGGAACGCATTAAAATGCCGCAAGCTGAGCGCTGCGCTGAGCTTGCGGAAAATCCCCCGAATAAGCGATGTGAATAAAGTTGCGAAGCGAAATTTTAAGCGAACAAAAAGAAAAAGTTTCACAAACTTCCATGTTTAGTTTTAAAATTCTTTAGACTTTAAAATCATATTCATAAAAAGTAGTAATCATAATCGAATTCAAAATGCGTTGGTTTTTGATTTGGAGGTACAGTGGAACCTCTCAATGTGGACACTGTTTTAACCCTCCGTTGGTATAAGGTGGGGTATGGCATATTCCGATACTGCGCATTACCAAATATGTCAGTAAATTGCACTTTACCAACAGAAGAATAATACTTTGGACGTTTTATAAGGTTCCTTCCTTATGCAGTAATGCAAAACTTTATGCTATGGATGTGTGTCTGTATTATAGAGGTTTCACTGTACTTATTAAATGTGCGTCCATGCTCTATATCCAAATAGAAATAAAATAAATCAGTATTTTCAACTTTCCGACCATTCTCTATCCCAATAAAGCCCCCGTTATTCTCTCGAAAGGATAAACCCGTCCGTTTTAGGCCGTACGGACGGGCGGGGTGGCGGGTTGGTGGTGGATTTTATTGAATTTATTCGGTCGCGTCGCGTTTACTTTTGCTCCCCCCGGTTTTATTTTGCGCTTGCAGCAGCGCACAAAATTACAGAACTATAAAAATTGCCTGTCCGGCTTCCGGCAAAACCCGAAACAATTTTCCGAAGATTCGGCCGGAATTTCCCCGGAGATCCCGCCGGCGCGCCGCCTATGAAACAGCCGACGATTCGCCTCGCCAAATAGGACTTTATTAATTTTGGTTTAGTGATGGAGTTTCGCCGACGAAAATTAAAGTGAAAAGAATAAGAACAAGAAGAAGAGATGGGAAACTTGTTTTTAATGAAGGCAACAGAATTGACTTCGAACCTCAAAATTAAAATGAGTTATTTAAAAACACATCTTTGAAGTTTTTTTTCCTTTTTGTACCGCAAAAAAAAATCATCATCATTTTAAATTAATTAGAAACATTCATATTTTTAAGTTGAATTGAAAATGTCAAATGTATTCAAATTTCCTTCCAAAATTCTGCAGCTCTTTAAAATAATTGCTGTGCATTCTTTTCAATCAATTTCGGAAAGTGAAAAATGCAATTTTTGCTAAAGTTTTGATTGACATTGCGTTAAAATTCAAGTTTTGAAATCACCGGCGACTTGGTTAGAAATTAACATTGATTTTAGCAGGTCAAGATCGTGGAATAATGGAAAAATATATGTGTTTGTTAATAAGAATTTAAATTTCTTATTTGGAAGGGCTGGCGCCGGGTTGCCCTGCAACCCCCGCAACTGCTATTGCTACGCCACTGTGAAGAGCGTTCGAAAAACTTTACCTTCTTTTGGAATTGTAACGCGTTTGTTATTTGAAGGCACGTTACGATTTGAGTATAATTTGCAACTTTAATCAATAATATTATTTAGAATATTGTTACGAATTTGGGGGTTCACAAATTATAGTCGTCAAATTTTAGAACACTTTAATTACAAAGCGTTTCTTTACACAATTAAAAACACAATAGTAATGAGCTGCAACACTTCCCTATCAAATAACACTTCTACAGAATGTACTTTCTACTATTCGAGGTATAAACTCTTCGCTTGCTAACTTGTCACTGACTACTGGCGCGCCCGTACGAGCTTTTATAGTAGATCGCTGTAATCTCGAACGTACTGGAATGAACGCGAAACAACGACAAACATGAGGTAACATTCTACAACGTAAGATGGGGTGACTCGTGCTAAAAATAGATCTATTTACGTGTGACTGTTTTAATAATATTTATATTAAGAAAATGATTTTATTTTCGGAACGGAACGGAAGACTTTTCTTAATAAAATTTAATTCGACTTTCAAACGTCCTTGGTATCAAGGGGTAAGTTCTTAATTTGGTCGCTGAATTCGCTCCGTCTTAGGTGTAAGTATTCAAACGTAATACTAAGAAGATCCAAATGAGGTTTCTCGTATATTTAAATTCTGACGTTACTCCTCTGGAGTGAAATGTTGACTCCCAGCTGGCGTGCAAAATAATAAAACAATCGACCAACGGAGAGCGTTCTTTCTCTTCACCCGAAAACTACAATAAAAAGCTCTTTCCTGTTTTTCAATTTTAAATGAAAACTCCAAATGAAGTCCCTTGTATATTTAAACTCTGACGTTACTCCTCTGGTATAGCGCACGACGCCACTGTCATCGAATCGAATTTGAAATGTTGATTCCCAGCTGGTGTGCAAAATAATAAAACAGTCGACCAACAGAGAGCGTTCTTTCTCTTCACCCGAAAACTACAATAAAATGCTTTTGCCCGTTTTTCAATTTTAAATGAAAACCAATGCCCCTTCAGTTTGTTTATTTATTTATTTTATTATTTTGGAGCACGTGAATTTTCATTAAAATTGCGAGCTCGTGCGCAAAAGAATTTAACAATCGACCCACAGAGGGTGCTATTTATTTTTACCGTCCGAAAGCTACGTTAAATGTTTTGGCCGTTTAAATGAAAACCGAAGCCACTTTATTTATTTAATTTTTTTTTTTTGAAGCTTGAGCTTGTACGGAAAATAATATAACGATCGATTAACTGAGTTCGAAAAAAATGAGAGAAAAAGAGGAAATTACAAGAAACTTGGGTGGAAGGTAATAGAAATTAACAAATTAATTAAAAAAAATAATGCAAGGAAATTAACAGTAACAGGAAGACGGAAAAATGCCGTCGCCTCCGGGAATTGAACTCGGGTCGCTCGGTATCGTGCCGAGTGCTCTAGCCACTAAGCTAAAGTGAAACTCGGAATCGCTGAGCTAAAGTGAAACTCGGAATCATTTTAGCTTAGTGGTTAGTGCACTCGGCGCAATACCGAGAGATCCAGTTCCATTACCGAAGGCGCCAGAATTCTTCTGTCTTTTTCTTAGCGTTTCTCTCCTTGTATTAATTAATTTAATCCAGCACTAACATATCCTTCTCTCTAATTTGAAATAAATTTAAAACTTTCGAGAGAATGGAAGAGATATGTGCTTGATTAAGGCCTGGTCTTTCAATTCATCGTTAACCAAATTATTTTTACGTACGAATTTTAATTGGTTAATCAAGAACTCTGAAAACCTGGCCTAAAGAAATAGCTATTCCCGCGGCAGATTTAACGCCTTCGGCGAGTGGATTCAGACAGTATTTGAGGATCTAAATTCCAGCCGGAAATGATCTCTTAAATTTTTGTATTCCAAGAAGAGTTTTGCTCCGACTGTATCATCTCTCTCCAAAGGATTCCAAAGGTAACAAGCGATGAGTTCGAAAACTACTACGTAAATCAAATTATAAAGTTGAATAGCAACTTTAGTTTACCAACTGCCAAATAACATTCCAGTTTCGAACATCAAACGCGTGCTGTAACACTCGATTAAAGTTCTCAACTTAAAGTAGAGCTTCTACGTATTTATTATACATGTGGAAGTGGCAAGGAAATTTTAAAATAGGCAACCAATCAATCAGAACGGAAATAACAGACTTATTAAATATTGTACCGAATGCATAGAGGCAGAATGAGTTGCCTAATTTCTAAATTTTAAGGCGTCATGATTCACAACATGCACGACGCAAATAAGTATGATATTCATTAAGAAATGGTTTTGCAATTGACTAATATTAAATAATAATAATAATAATAATATATCAGGCAATACAATAAAACGCCTTTACTATTAAAGATTCCGCTTGACCGGCCGGCTATGGCAAACCCAAATTAAATGGAAGCACTCAAGCACCGTTTGCAACCGTGTTTGTTATTTGAACGCACGTTACCAATTAAATTCCAACAACTTGATTTTCGAACGGGCGGCATTCTCTTGACTTCAAAATGTCACTAGTGCCATACGACAGTAATAGTGACAGTGAGACGGAAATAGGTAAATCTCTATTGCGCACTAAACGCACTGTGGCTCGTGTTGAAAGAAAAAAAAAACAATGATTTTTAGAACAGGTACAAAACAGCAAAAGAAAAATCCTTTTGCCACCTCTCTCCAGCTATGACGTCTCAGAAGATTTTCCAACGCCTCAACCCCCTCGTCGCGTGCAAGGCAAAACGAACCTTCTCGCGATTTTGCCGCCCCCAAAACACGCCGTTCGAAAAGCCCCCTCGGTTTTCAAGCCGAAAATTGCGGAAGGTGGCGCAGAACGTATTCGAATTTTGTTGCCTGATGATGATGATGATGATGAAGAAGAGGCCCTTCGTGACAGGTCTCTAATCAAAGCGTTGACCGATCCTAGGCAATCGCCCCAGCCTGAAGTCGAGCACGTAAACGCCACCTGCAGGAAGAAGAATCACATCAGCTACTTGGTTCAGAAGGCGAAGGAAAGCGAACAGGAGATGAAGAATCAATGGGCTGACAGTAAGTTCACCAGACAGCAGATGAGGGCCAAGTATGGATTTTAACAATGAGATAAAGATGGTTCGTTAAAGCTGCAAATAAAATAAACGGGGACAGGGGGGGCTTTAAATTCCATCGTGCCGGCCATTCCAATAGACCGGCGGCCAGTCGAAATCGATAAGCCTAATTAAAGAAGGTAATTTAATTTCCGCTTTTTCCAAAACAACGTGATTTGCGCATTATTTCACGACGTGCCTAATTGACAATGGGATAATTAATCGATGGATTTGTTTATTTACGCCCGACCACAATAAATCAGAATTTCAATCGCGCGCGCGGACTGTATCTTCGTAATCAAATCATCGTTTAGTTAATTACAGTTTGCAATTACAGGAAGCGGGGATTTACAAAATCCTGAAAAACTAGCACCTAAAAGGATGGGGGTTACATTAATTTTCAACTGTATTTTTTGTTATTGTTATTATCGTTGTCTGCGTTAAAAACAAAATTAATAATAAAATTCTGCAATTAAAAATGTACCTGTGCGAATGAGTCTCGTGTTTTTTTTTCTCTGATACTTGTCATGGCATGACATTTCCTGCCGTAACAAAGCGCGCAAGAGGATGGTTTAAATAAGTCGTTCGCATTCATTCGAGTGTCCCGAGCAATTATTATCAACTTCGCAAGGAAATTAGGACACAAAAGGAAACGCAACGGAAGCTTCGCCCTTAATTAAAGCCGAGGGCTGGCTGCAAGCTCCTGCGAGCTTAATTGAATCAAAAAATCGCTTGCAAAAGTGCACGAGATGAAGTCGCTTCGGGGCAAACTGCATGTACAAACTAATTTAATAATCGATCATTAGAGGGCGCTCTCTCTGTTCCGGCCGAACGTCTCCATTAAAGACTTCCGGTGGTGTTTCTCAGTTGTAAATGAAAACTGCGATTTGTTTATTTTTTTTTGAACGCAAGATGTTAATTAAAATTTTGATTTCCGACCGCAGGTGCAATATAATTTAAGAATCGACCGGTACAGGGCGCTTTTCTATTCACCCGAATGACTGCATTAAATACTGTCGACTCTTTCGTAATACTTGTAAATCAAAATTCCAATTTTCTTGGAACACGTATGAATAATGATTCATGATGATAACATTTTGATTTGTAACAAGTACCGGCGAGTACAATTTAATTTAAGATGCGGCCGGAAGAGGACGCTCTTTCTGTACACCCGAAAGACTACGTTAAATGTGTTTCGCCTGTTTTGCGAACGATTGATTCTTGGCACGTGTAAATGATTCGTGATAATAACATTTTGATTCCTCGAGCGGCAAGTACGACTTAATTTAAGAACCGGCCTATAGAGGGCGCTCTTTCTGTCCACGCGAATGGCTACTTTAAATGCTTTGAGCTTTTTTGCAGGGGTTTTAAGCGAACGTCAAGATCACTTTATTTTTTTTTTAATTCTTCTGGATTCGTGATTCCTGGCGGCAAGTACAATATCATTTAAGAATCTGCCGGTAGAGGACGCTCTTTTTGTCCATGCGAATAGCTACGTTAAATGCTTTGAGCTATTTTGCAGCGGTTTTAAGCGAACGTCAAGATCACTTTATTTTTTTTAATTTTTCTTGATTCGTGATTCCTGGCGGCAAGTACAATATAATTTAAGAATCGGCCGATAGAGGGCGCTTTTTCTGTCTGCCGAGTAGCTACGTTACATTTTGCAGCAGTTTTAAGCAAACGTCAAGATCACATTAGATAATTTTTTTTTGATACGTGAGATTATAATTTTGACTCTTGTGCAAAGTAGTTTAACAATCGACCGGTAGAGGGCTCTCTTTATTGCACCGAAAACTATATATAAAACGCCTTCAGCTCTTAAACGAAAACCACCTGCGGTCACTTTGATTTTTCTTTTTTGCTTTTGAGACGCATAAAAGATTCGTGAAGAATTTAACTCTTGACTGCTCGTGTGCAAAATGATTTAATGATCGGACCGGTAGAGGGCGCTGTTCGTTTCCGCCCCAAAATGCTTTCAACTATTTTGACAGTTTTAAATGGAAACAAATATCACCTTGATTTGAAAAGGATTTTTTTGAAAGACGTGAGGCGTTCGTGAAACTAAAATTTTTAAGTGCGACTGCTTGCGCTCAAATTAATTCACAATCTACAAACAGAGGTCTCTCCGCTCGTTATTCCGAAATTTAATGCTTGTTGCTGTTTCTTGAGACGTGGGAATGATTCGTGATTGAAGTTAAAACATTTTGATTCTTGACTGCTTCGGTGCAAACTAATTTGAAAATTGATCAGTAGAGGGCGCTTAAACACTAATAAATCTCACCTGTATTGCGATTTTAAATGAAAACCAAGATCACATTGATTTTATTTTATTTTAACGTTTTGAAAGACGTGAGTCATTCGTGAAATTAAAATTTTCAAGTCCGACTGCTTGAGTTCAAATTAATTGACAATCGGCCGATAGAGGTCTCTCCACTCGAAAACTATATGAAACGCTTTCAGCTATTCTGACGTTTTAAATTTTACTTGAGACGTGCGAATGATTCGTGAAGTTCAAAAATTTTGATTCTTGACTGCTCATGTGCAAAATAATTTAAAAATCACGATCAATAGGGGGCGTCCTTTCTTTCCGCTCCTAAATTACACTGAATGCTTTCACCTAATTTGCAGTTTTAAACGATAACCAAGATCACTTTGTTTTCTTTTGCTTTTTGAAAGTCGTGATTCAATCGTTAAGTTCAATTTTCATTTCAGACTGCTTGCTTGCAAAATAATTTAACAATCGATTGGTAGAGGGGGCTCATTCTTTCCGGGCCAAAATTACATTAAATGCTATCAACTGTTCGTTTTCTATGAAAGTGTCATTGAAAACGAAGGTTATTTTGAGTTTCTTCTATTTAAAAGGCGGGAATCCTTCATAAGTTAAAATTTTCATTTTTGATTGTTTGTGTGCAAAATATAATTTAATAAGTGATCAATAGAGTGCGCTCTTTCTTTCCACTGGAAAATTACACGAAATATTTTCAGAGGATTTACAGTTTTAAATGGAAACTAAGATCATTTTGATTTTTTTTTTTTTTTTTGAAAGAAAGTCGCGTGTCAATCGCGTAAAGTTAAAATTCCAAGAAGAAGGGTTTTGCTCCGAACTGTACCATCTCTCCTAAGGATTCCGAAGGTAATAAGCGATGGCATCGGAAACTACTACGTAAATCAAATTATAAAGTTGAATAACAACTTTAGTTTACTAACTGCCAAATAACATTCCAGTTTCGAACTCCAAACGCGCGCCGTAACACTCGATTAACGTTCTCAACTTAAGCCAGAGGTTCTGCTATTTATTAGACATGTGGAAGGGGCACGAACATTTTAAAATAGGCAACCAAACAATCAGATCGGAAATAACAGACTTATTAAATACTGTACCGAATGTATAGAAGCAGAATGGGTTGCCTAATTTCTAGATTTTAAGGCGTCACGATTCAAAACTTGAGCGACGTAAATAAGTGTGACGCTCATTTAAAGATTAATATTAAGAAAAATTATAATCATTTGTCAGGCAATACAATAAAATGCCTTTACTGCAAAAGATTCCGCTCGGCCGGCCGGAGCACACCCAAACTAAATGGAAGCACCCGAGCGCAAGGGTTTCTATAAAACTTCCCGGACAGCAATGAAATCGGTTCCCAAGACGACTCCTCCGAAGCGCAATAATAAAATCATCCCCGGTTGATTAATCAGCAGAACAATAACTGCATCCGCCCTTAGAAATTGCATCATCCGCTCGATTTATTCCATAATTCGAGTCAGAGCGCTCAATTTTACAACCCCTCTTTCCTATTTTGTTTATTTTTCATAATCCCTTGAGGAAGCCGTTAGTAGACAGCGGAACGTTTAGTAAAACGATTTTCAATGTGGCTTGGACGGGGGGAAGTGGGACGGGGGGTTGCTAAACTCGAAATAAAGAGCCCCTGTGTTACACTTTTCCCTATTTTGTTTATTTTTCATAACCCCCCGAAGCAGTCGTCAGTAGACAGCGTTTAGAACCATTTTCAATGTAGCTTGAATGGGGGGGGGGGAGGCCGGGGGTTGCTAATTTCGAAGCAAAAAGCCCCTTTTCCCTATTTTGTTTATTTTTCGTAACCTACCGAAGAAGACATCAGTAGTCAGCGAAACGTTCAGAACGGTTTTTAATGTGGCTCGAATGGGGGGCGGTTGGGGGGATTGCTAATCTCGAAGCAAAAAGCCCCTGTGTTACACTTCATCGCAGATTACGCTAATACGTGATTTACGGCGGTTTTAGTTCGGAAGTCGAAGTTAGTTCGCCGGCATAAAAACCCTCCCTTCGCCTGGAGCCTGCAGCTCGAACCAACTCGATAATACTCGGTTGAGAGTTAATCACATAAGTGGTAAAGTCGCAAATTACGATTTATATGTGGTGGTAATTATTATTTGCGAACGATTGATTTAACGAGAGCTTTTACTTCCATCCCCTAACCGTACGTGTACGATACGCCGTGCATTATTAAATGGCCTTATCTATTATTAAACGAGGTGGTATAAGAAAGCCCCGGCTGCTTAATGTTATAATCGATACAAAACCATTAAACATATTGAACGAAGCTGCAAGATGTTTATAGGATCGTTAGGGGGGGTTGGTATTAAGTGGTCGTTGCCCGTGCACGTGCATAAGAATAGCGGGGGTGTAAATGCCTTACGATTTCAACCCCCCAAATTGGTCTTCGCCGCATCGTTTGGCATTTTGTAAAATGTACAGGGCACATTCTTTTATTATATTTATTATATCACGTGAACAACCATAAGCCATAAACTAAACTAAAAGATATTAAAATGATTAATCGTTTAGTTTACGTTGCTCCTTTGCTTGCTTGCTTGTAAACTACAAGCGCGCACGTAAGCCAGTCGTAATTCATCCCCCAAGTTTTCAGGACGACGCGAGCGGCAAAAACCAGACGGGGAAAAATGGGGTGGCTTCCCCAAAGCCGGCTCAATCAATTGCAGTGGTCTCGTTTTGCTCATGCACGGCGCATCTCAAACATTCATTCCCTTCATTCTAACTATAGTCGCGGTCGTTGGTCATTAAACATAACGAAGCAGTTGGGTTCTCGTCGTTTTTTAAATGCAGTCGTGTTTTGAATACGTCCTTCTTCCAAAAAAATGTATGCATCAAGGCATTAGCGCTGTGCCACAGTCCTGCTGTATACTGTAGGAAATAGGGTTGTTTCCGTCTGGATCACTCTACGACCCTTGTACACTCGAAAGCGGTATCGTTTGAAGTTGCTGCCGGTGTTCTTGTAAAGACGAACAAGCGTTTGGGTTAATGTAAAAAAGCCGGGGATAATTTATATGTACGACTTTGGCGGTGTACTTTGAGCTAACGAATACGCAGAACCCCAGGTGCGCTTTAAGAAAATTCACGACCCCTTCGGTCATTTAAGGACGTCGAAAATGATAAAGTAAAGGCAAGTACCAAACGGTATTAGTTACGTTTCAGGTCTTTGGCCTTTAACCTTCGATTGTGGGGGTAAGGGTCTTTTTGGAGTCATTTTGGGGTTACATTTTCCCGGCCGGTTACACCCTTGCTTATCCCGCTGGGTGGCGTCCATTATTTTAACGCTTACCTGTGCAAAACACTACTTTTCTTTCCCATGCCGTCTCCACTGACTGGCCACCATTCAGCAACAACACCTTCAACTGTCATCAATCGTTGATTTATTCCCATAGGTACAGTTATCGAGACAATTAGGAATTAATCAGCGGTTAAAGTTAATCAGAGATCATGGGGCCTAAGAGTAGTTACGTACACTTTCACTCTAGCCAGACCAGCTCTAGAATAAAAATCTACAGGTTGGTTCGAATTGAGCTCCAAAAAAACTTACAATTAATTAATTTATTTTAAAAAATGCACTTGTCTTTTTCGTGCACACACGAAAATCATCCAGGAATATCTTTAAGGTTACCTAAATACTTCAGATAATCAAATGTAAGTCAATGTTAAAACTCATGAGATAAATGATAAATGATAAATGAAAAACGAAATCCGAATAACAGGCACCGCATTTCGTTTACAAACTGAATAACGGGACCCGCATTTCGTGTACGAAACGTTAACAGTAAACACCTGGTAGTTGATTTAACTTTGATTGGGACTATGTGACGTCAAAAATCCCAAGTGAAACAATTAGCAAAATATTGAATTGGATAATTAAAATGAAGTTAAGTGGCGGTATGCCACCTTCATGCAAGGAGGGCGCTCTCGCGTTGCAGGAGATCGACGAATAAGACGTCGTGCGTCGCCTCAGTAAGGTATTCAACTCTACATGCAGCGCTGTCTGAACCGCGGGAAGCGGTCTACCCATACGTACAGGAACTTGACTCACACCGCTTAATTCGTCAGTTTCGGCTTTAACGTATCCCAAGGAGGAAAAGCTCGCGATGAAAAGCCTTATTAAGGAAGGAGGATTCAAGTAATACGGATGAATTTGCGCGCAGAAATCGCTGGTCTCAAATACCTGATTAATTGAAAGAAGTTGTCAGGCTTGGAATAGCTTAACTGAAAACTTCGGTTTGTGTAGGATGCCGTCAGGCTCTGAATAAGGCATAAATGAATTCTTTTTTTTGTGTGGAGTGGCTTCTCCATGACGCGGAGTAAATTTCTTCCGTTCAGAAATCACCAAAACATTCCGTCTTGAGTGAATGGTAGCAAAATGGCCGCAGTCAACAAGACAACGAACTGGATTCTATTATGCAATCAGCGAAACTACTGAGCAATGGCGTTGCCTATCAAAATTAGGCTTATTGCCTCCGGTGCGTCGAAGACAGGAAGGAACGCCTTGTCTTATTGTTAATCTCGAACTCATCTCGAAGAACTTTGTTTCTTGATAGTTTACCCCGACTGTACTCCTCGGCGCCATCTATTGGAAGCAAGCGGCAAAAATTTCATCTCTTTTACTAAAAATATTAGGCAGTTTGCATGCGTTTTTCTTCTGTTAATAAATACAGGTGGTATGCAACAAAATTCTTCGCTTTAACTTCACTCTAAGATTGTTTTAGGTGATACTTTACGGTCAATTTAAACTAGGCTTGCCCAAAGACGTCGAGCTTTAATAATACCGTCATTTCAGCGAGCAAAGTACGTGTACAACGAGGTAATGCTGGAAATGCCGCTTGACATTCCCCATTCAGAATCCATTTGCGTCACAGTATTGATTATGGACAGACAATTCAATATACGAGCCCGCATTAAGCCGAGTATGATTTACCGAATCGGTGAGAAACGTTCGTTCGCTATTATTATTCGAAAGGAAAGCTCCGCCGAGAAACTTTCGGTTAAATCAAGTTCCACATTCAGAAAGAAGTTCAAGCGGGAATATGGCATGCATGCGGTGAACCCAGCGATCGAGTCGAAGTTTGTTGTTGTAAAGTACAATAAAAGTTGGTGGTGGGAAACTTTCGAAATTCTAAAGCATACAAACATCTTTCTTGTTTAACTTCCATAAATTTGATGATGGACGTGGAGTTTGTCCTAATTTTTGAAGACCCTGTAGATCGCCTGCCCGCACTTAATAAACATCTCGTCGGGATTATGAGCGTGTATACTATACACAATATGTCACCGTAAATGTCGTGACACGGTTGTTTATGCCCCGCCGAAATCAACCCTAATGACAAAACATATATCCTCGTAACATCCCTCGCGCGTAATACGACGACGGAGGGCCCCTTCGGGGCCGGCGAGATATAAAGCACGAGGCCGTAATTCTGAGATATCCTGGATTGCCGACATTCTTTTCCAGTTTATGGCGTACGTGGTCGGATTTGTTAACGGCGGCGATAAACGCACGACGCCGACGGCCAGCCGAATTATTATTATGAATTTATGTTGTCGAAACAAACTTTGATCTTCAACGTAAAAAAAAGGGAACCGTTGAAATTTATTTGGCTTACGTAAGCAACATTTAAGAGAAAAAAAAAATTATTCTTAGTACACTAGATTAACAATGCGATTAGTATACATATGCAGAAGGCAGAAATAGAAGTTACAATTTGTATAGAAAAAATTTAAAAATAACATTGATTCACCGACCGGGTAGATTTATTAAAATGTTCTTCGAAGGCTACCGCAAAGTTTCAAAGAAAAACTTTGAAAATCCGTCAAGAGATGGCGCTGTAAACGAACTACCTTGTGAAACTTGTCGTTTGCCCTTCAGAAAACGTTGGGACTTAAAAGGAAATCCGATTAAAATTATTGTTACGGTAATTTTGAACAGGGACATAGTCAGAGCAAAATAGTTATAAAGGAATGTAGTTCTCCTATTATAGTAATTTGTTCGTATTCCCTTTTTTATTCTATTAAAATATCAACTATACTCTGTTTTTTAATTCGGAGGAGTCCTTTGAAATGTTGGCGCTGAAAACGAGCTTCGTCATTGGTCAATTCCGGCCATCTACCAATGACAAAGCACGTTTTTTGCGCGAAAATTTGAAAGCACTCCTCCGAAATAAAAAACAAAGTATAGTTAATAACGATTGGGGACGACTTTGATTTTTTTTTGTCGTTTGTTAGTTATGTAATAAATTATACCAATCTGTAAAATCCATCTATCGTTAAAAAAAAATAGAGTATAGTTATGCTTACATGATTTTGCACTATGTACGCTAGGTGGGGTTTTATTTAGGGGTTTGATAACTTTATCAACTCTGTCTCTGCAATGCGTGTTCAAGTAAATATTTATATGCATTATGATGTGTAACCTTTCATAGAGGGGAACAATTTGATGAAACCTTGTCTTGATCTAATTCGTTCAGGGTAATTAAAAAATTACTAGGAATTTTTTGCACTCTATATACTAGCTATATATACATATATACTATACTATACACTAGCCTTCATTTTATGAAGACGCAGTTTCTCGTTTAAATTACACTGTAATGTGCGACTTCATAAAATACAGACCAGTAAACTTTTTGCACTCGATACCAAAACTTCCGCGCTTCTGCATTATGCAGGTGTCCCATCAGGGTCATCTCGCATTACACATTGTATGTAAACTTATTTGTGGGATAATGATTTGTACTCGCTACATTTTTGTACCGCCACATTATTATAAAATACTTTTATGATTATTATTTTACACAAACACTTCTTAAAACTGAATTAAATGTCGTAATTTGATGTTACGCTTTCACTTGTTTTCATGGTTGCTTTCTTTAGTTGTCTTCAGCAGTTAACTGAATTTGAGAGGTTCTGCTATGTTTGAAACTTTAAACCCAGTCTGTCGTGATGCCCTTTTGTACTTCTTTAGTTTGCTGCACTTGTTACGCTTTCACTTCTTTTCAGGGTTTCTTTCTTTAGTTATCTTCAGCAGTTAACTGAATTCGAGAGGTTCTGCTATGTTTGAAACTTTAAACCCAGTCTGTCATGATGCCCTTTTGTACTTCTTTAGTTTTCTGCACTTGTTACGTTACGTTTCTTTTCAGGGTTTCTTTCTTTAGTTATCTTCAGCAGTTAACTGAATTCGAGAGGTTCTGCTATGTTTGAAACTTTAAACCGAGTCTGTCATGATGCCTTTTTATACTTCTTTAGTTTGCTGCACTTGTTACGCTTTCACTTCTTTTCAGGGTTTCTTTCTTTAGTTATCTTCAGCAGTTAACTGAATTCGAGACGTTCTGCTATGTTTGAAACTTTAAACCGAGTCTGTCATGATGCCCTTTTGTACTTCTTTAGTTTCCTGCACTTGTTACTCTTATCTGGTCATAGTCAACAAAATTTGCCATGACGGGAAACCAATTTTACAACTTCAATTGTTTCAGTTGGACGGTCTTCTTCAGTTATCATCAGCAGTTAACTGAATTTTGGAAGCCTAATATTATTTAGCTTGAAACTTGAATCGGAGCCTGTCATGTTCTTTCGTCCTTCTTTAGCTTGCTGTAGTTATTCAGTAGTAAGGTCAAGGGTCATAGTAGTTAACTGAAAAAAAGTGGAAGGGAAATATAACTGATGATGGCGTGTGTTTCAAGAAAGCAAAATGAGCTACCCTAAACGTAAGTTTCGTGGAAAACAAACTGAATTTAGATATTTAGAGCATAGTCAACAAAGTTTGCTGTGACGGGAAACGATTTTATACTTTCACTTGTTTTTTGGACGGTTTCCTTCAGTCATCGTCAGCAGTTAACTGAATTTTGGAAGCGAGGTGTTATGTGCTTTCGTCCTTCTTTAATTTGCTGCAGTTATTCAGTAGAAAAGTCAAGGTTCACAGTAGCTGGCTAAATGACAGTTGAAGGGAAGTGCAACTGTTGATGGCGTGTGTTTTAAGCAAACATCAGCTGAATTCTAATTGTAAGTTTCATGGAAAACTAAATTAACTTAGATATTTAGTCCATAGGCGTATCCTTTTTTTTCTTTTTAATTTTCTTCAGTTAGTCAGTAGTAAGGGCAAAATCCACAACAACTAGCTGAATAAAAAAAAGAGCACCACTTCGCCCTCTTTTCCTTTCCTTTTTGTTTTCAGTTTCTCGCTTTAATTTCTTTCTAATTTATAAAGGATGTGAATTCATTTATTCAGCCCTTTATTATTTTCGTGTTATTTTCTTAGAAATTAAATTCTTTCCGGGTTTTTGAAAACAAAAACAAACAAACAGCAACGTTCCTTAAATTATTAAGGTTGAAGTCAGGCGAAAGTGTTCCTTTGGATTTCTTCTATCAACTGAAATAATCCGAACTCACCCTTTTCAATTTTCAGGAGGTACTTCAGTTATTCAGTTCAAAACGCTCTTTTCACATTCCATTTGCGATCCAACTGAAGTTTTTCGAAAGACTTCTTTTGAAAAACCAACAGTTTCAAGACGTTTGTAATTAAAACTAGTTCTGTTGTCTAAAGTTTGAATAAAGCACGATAGAAAAACAGCGATGAAAGAATTCAAAGGATATTAATTAAAATGGTTGAACAAAAGTGGAAAACTAATGGAAATCATAAAAGTAAAAAGTTTTTTTTAATCTTGAACCGTACAGGAAAATGAATGGAAAAACACTCAACGTTTCGCTTCGTCATCACACTTCATTTATGGAAATCATAAAAGTTGAAACAGAAAATGATTGTTTAACTGGAAGGCTTCCGCGGCCGTCGTCCATAGTTGAATCGACTTCCGGTTGGAATCGCTTCACTCGTCTCATCCCGACGACTAACGAGAAGCAGCAGCAAGACCACCAGCAACAGCCCTGAGGAAGTTCCTTCTGCAATGAAGAACGAAACGTCACGTCGGCAGTAGAAGAAATCCGAGTGACGCGGTTCCAACCGGAAGCCAATTCAAGTATAGAAAATGATTGTGTTTTATAAATACAATAAGGAAAGGAAGTTTCAAAGGTCAATCGTTCAGAAGGTTACACGAAATCAAAACTGGAAAGAATCAATAATGATGAGGATGATGGTAATTGGAGAACCTTTCGCAATTTCTTTTGCATTTCCATATTTCCAGTTTTTTCCTTTTTTTAAATAAAAGCCGCCGCTTAACAATAACCCCAACGTCATGGATTAAATCATTTAAAATCGAAAACACATTTATCTCGAATTCGTTACCAGCCGTTCGTTTCACGCCGAAACCTTTCTTTTTTGTGCTCCTCGAGAGCGCTCGCTGAAAAATAGAAAAATGGAAAATTGGCTTCGTTCCAGCCAGAGGAAGCAAAGAAGATCCATTGAAAGCGTCGATGTCAAGTCCTTCCTAAGCTATTAGGATTTCTATTAGGCCCTGATGTCATAAGCTCCTCAGATTTCCTCTTCGGGTGATAGATGGGGCGGCTCGCCTTTGTTGTTCCTATTCAAATCGCCGCGGCGACGCTTAAACTTTCCGAAGATAAAACAATTCTTCTCCTGGTGATCTACACAATTCGCTCGCGAGACGCAGCTACTTTCAGATAAGCCCTAATTAATCGTCTCCTGTCACCTGGAAGGCAACATTAATTACGGTAGGTACGTCGCAGCCGTCGAGGAAAGCAATAAATAAAATCCACCGATTATTTCGCGAACTGAAAGCTCCCGGGAAATTTAATTCCTGGACAATGCAATGTAATATTGTCTGCGACGAGCTTTCCAGTTACGTTCGAAGGGGCTGGAATTAAATTTCCACGTCGGGGGGTGATGTAATGACGATGTAATTCATCTTGCGCTTACAGGGATGTTGCTGTCAGTTAGCTGCTGATGGCATCAAAGAATTTATTCTTACTATCTTCTTACAATACAATTCTTCCTTCCGTGCTTGCAGAAAATGCGAAATAATATTTCTAGGTTCCCAAGAACGATGGTAAAAGATAAGAAATTGAAGATTCCGGTTGAATGTTAGCTGCTGATGACAGTAAATCAGTTAAGAACTGAACGGATAAAAAAATGTGCGTGTAACCCAGAACGTCTTCATCAATTACTGATGAATACCTGGACTGACGTAACAAAATGAAAAAACCTGTTTTATGTGTTAGTTGTTACTGCAGCAGCTGATGATAACTTAAGAAGGCAATACGAACTAACAATTGGTACAGGCCTCAGAACTTAGTTACTTGCCGATGTCAACTGATTGAAGAAACCCCGAGGTTAGAAATAAAACCTTCTCCCTGCAATTAATTATCTCAAATAGTTGAGACTTTAAAAGTTCAGGTAACAACTGAAGGAAGCAGCTGGGTGTAAAGAAATGTGAGTAAAACCCAAAAGCAAAGTCTACTTTATGTCTTTATTGTAACTAAAGCTGCTGGTGATTATAACTAAAGCTACTGGTGAATATAACTAAAGTTACTAATGATAACTTAAGAAGGCAGGACGAAATATCGACAAAACTTCAGTTACTTGCTGATGTCAACCGAGGAAAAAAATTAAAGTTTCTTCATGCAATTGCCAGTAATATTTACGCCATTGTCATCAGTTACGTTTTCTTTCCACTGTTATTCGGAAATCATTAGATGAATCTAATGAATTTATTTTCACTATATCATTTTCAACCACAACTGTAGGATCCGCTTTCTTTTGTTTTTCCCGCGAAACTTACGTACGTAGTCATCAGTTACATTTTGTATCTTTCGTGTCTACTTCAGTTATTACCGAATTTTAATTTCTTATGCAAAGTAGCTGAAGAAATGAAGGAAAATCTTTTTCCGATCCCAAAAGAAATGGTAGAAGAAAGGAACGCGAGATTTGAATTTAAAATTAACTGCTGATGACAACGGAAAAAGTGACCCGAAAAAAAATTAGTTAACCACTGAAGGAAGAAGCCGGAGTAACAAACGTTCACGAAAGTCTCATCGCCATTATCAAGAACGCAATTCTGATTTGCATTGAATGTTAACTGCTGATTACAACGGAAATAACCGAGGAAAAAAAAAGGATTCTAAAAATTCAGTGAAGCACTGAAAGGAAAAGCCGGATAAACAAGCGTTCGTATAAGTCACAGCGCCTTCGTCAGTTACATTTTCCGGTGGAGATGAATACCTGAATTGAGCTAGCAAAATGTTGTTATTGTTATGTTATGTTGTTATTACAACTACAGTTGCTGATGATAAATAATAACTAACTGAAGAAGACAATACGAAATATCGTAAAATTGGTAGTGGCTTCAGACTTCAGTTACTTGTTGAAGTCACTGAAGAAAACCCAAGTTTAAAAATGAAGGTTCTTCTTTGTGTGATATTTACATGTCCTCATCAGCTACATTTTGTTTTCCACTGTCATTCGATTAGCTGCTGTTGATAAGTGCATCCTAACTATACTCAGCTAATGGTTGGCGAAAAGTTAAACGACGAACAGATTCTGTGAGCGTTCCTAAGGAAAGCGAGCGAACGTAACTATAGCTGCTGATGATGATGAACGAAGAAAGCCATCGGGAAAACATTTTTTGAGAAAATTATATAAAAACTAAACAAAGAAAAGGCCTAGAAGAACTGATATAATTATTAGCAAAAGTGAAATTACTTGCTTGTTGTCTGTCAGGTGAATAAAAAAAGTTTAGAAATGAAATTTTCCTGTTATATATGTCAGCAGTATTTACATCATTGTCATCAGTTACATTTTCTTTCCGCTTTTTTCGGCCAGTTCTTGCTGTTAAGTACTTTGTAACCAAATCCAACTAAGCAATTCAGCAACTCAGTGAATAGCTGTAATTTTCAGTAGTATTTACATCGTCGTCATCAGTTACATTTTCTTTGCACTATTTTCAGCCAGTTGCTACCGAAGAGTTCCTTCTAGCCAAATTCAGCTAATAGATATAATTGTCAGAATTATTTTCATCATTGTCATCAGTTACATTTTCTATCCGCTGTTTTCGGCCATTTGCTGCCATTGAGTACCTTCTAAACAAATTCAGTTAATGGCTCACGAAGACTTAAACGAGGTGAAGGTTCTGCAATGTTCCTAAGGAAAATAACGAACGTTTAGCTGCTGATGATATCGGAAGAAAGCAATCGGGAAAATAACTTCAACTGAATATTAAGAAAAATTACAGAGAAACAACGCAAATCGAAAGCCTAGAATAATTGATCTGATTTTTTAAAAAAAGTGAAGCTACTTGTTGGTGTCTGTCAAGTGAAGAAAATCGAAGTTTAGAAATGAGATTTCCTTCTCGTAATTGCCAATAATATTTCCACCGTTATCCGGCCAGCTGCTACTGATGAATACCCTCCACATAACTATATTCAGCTAATGTTTGACGAAAAATTAAATGAGGAAATGAACAAAAACGAATATGGCGAATGTGACTTTAGCTGCTGATGACAGGTGAATAAATCAATAGGGAAAACAAAACGATCTTAAGGAAAATAGTGAATGTAACTGCAGCTGTTGACAATGCAATTGTTTGAATCGAATTTCCAAGAAAGTTACAAAGAAAAAGGTTTCAAGACTAGAATAACTGAATCCAATGGCAAATTGAGAAAGAAGATCTTGAACTGATTACCTGAATTCAGCTAGTTTCTAAACGCTTTCATAAAATGCAAGTCGTTTTCAGTTACATTTTACTTTAACTTTCAAGACAAGCTAAAAGAAGACGAGCGAAAGTTATCTAGGAAATTGACATGCGCCATTTTTTATTATATTTAATAAAACGAAGAAGTTTGAGAGATTTGCTGAATTCAAGTAACTTCTGATCATAACTGCAACAAGCACAACTGTTTCCTATCAGGGCGAAATTTATTCATTTTTATTATTGTATATTTTGCTGCGCGATTAAATCTTTTACCATGTTTTTCCGTTCATAATTTTCTTTGCAATTATTTACTCATTTATTTCACTACATTTTCAAAGTGCCTTTAAATATTCAATAAATTAAATTAGCACCACGTCTTCAATTGTTGCCTTTTTTTGGTTCTGCATAATTCGTTTCGTGTTTGTATTTGTTGTTTCGATTTTGTATCTAATTGCTTGTGTTTGTTTTCTTCTTTCGCAGTTATTAATACAGTTTATTGCTACTTAGAATCACTATTATTATTATTTGGAATTTTGAATTTGTAACGAGACAGCTATTACATAAGAAGAATTTCAAACGAATTAATTTTTTTATTTGACAATGACGGATGTATTTTCCGCAAAAATACTTCGAATTCGCCATAAATAATTCATGCATCACTTCCCGGAATAAAATAGTATAATATATGCAAATCTAGTTTTTGTTCTCAATTAAATTGAAGTTCAAGTTTTACTACCGATTTCTTTTTATTTCGCAAATTATAAACCGATGTATACGGATCGTTGTTGTAAAGCGAGAACATACTGTTTGTCCTCGTTGAAATTCCATGACCTCACAATCAGTTTGATTCAATGTTACACTCAAGTTTTCCTTTTCATGTTTGTATACTTATTTGTTAAACGCATGCACTAAATGATTTATTTATTCTTTTTACAGGTACGTAGCTGTCCAATACTATCGCATCTTAATTACGGTCAGTATTTTTATACGTGCATGTCTGTTTTGGCCGGTGCTGTTAAAAATATTAGTGAAACACTCTTCTATTAAATGCAAACTAGCTGCGACTTTTTAAAATTTATTTATTAAGTAATTGAAAGAATAATTAGTCAAGACGTAATGTGTAATAGACATGCGATTTAATGTTAATAAACACACGCAGCTAAGACCTTGAATCTAACGAGATGAAAAAACAAGTCACGACGACATCGTTTGCATTAATTCGCATAATCGTTTCTTAAACTGGCGTTTAAAGAAAAATTCCTAATCGCTACTTGTTTCATCAATCGGGCGAATTATTCATCAGAGTTCGCAATCGGTGTTTCTCAGAAGATCAGTCACTCGTGCTTTGTTTTGCTTCGCAAGCTACGCACTGCATTGACCTGGGTAAAACCTAGAGTGATTTCTGATGTTGCGGCTGTTTTTGACACATGCGGGTCAAAGAGATAACAACATTTTGTGTTTGTTTGGCAATTAAGATCTGACTAAACGCTCCCCGCAATAGTTTTTATTTAAAAAAAAAGAAAGAAGTAAAAAACAAGTTTGTTACAAATTTCAACAGAAGTAATAAAGATATGTGATAGTTTGTTATCGGAATGAGTGTCATAAACAAAGATGTCTCATTCGTTTCGAACTCGCTTTTCATTTTCATGCCTTTTGTATACATATAAATTATTTCCGTTAGTTCTTACCTTTTTCTTTGTTTTTATAATAATTGTTTTGCTGTGCGACTTAACTTTTGCCATTTTAAGCCATTTCGTTCTTTTTTGTTGTTGTTGTTGTTTGCAAAAGACAACGCATTCTTTTCAAAACGTTCCTTCTTTTCTTCTTCTTTTTTTATAAATCATTTCGACCAGCTTTGTTTGTTTCATCTCATTCATTCTTTTGTAGTTGATTTCTCTTCCTCTTTCTTTTCCCTCGTCTGATATGTTGTTTGTTATAAATCTTTTGTTCAGTTCCTTGTTTCTCTCTTATAAACAAAGAAATACCATTTATTTCATATTTTTGTCTTTTTTCTCTCTTTTCATTTTCATATCTTTTGTTTGGGTGTAAATTATTTCCGTTAACTCTCTTTTGCCTCAATTTTTCCTTTTTTTTCTTTTCTGTAGCCTTTCGTTTTCTAATTGTTTTTTGCTAAATGTCTTATTAACCTTTCCCCTTGCAAACCATTTCGTCTCATACTTTCCAAAGCTTTGTCCCCCTCTTTTTCCCTTTCTTTACAAATAGTTTTAATCAGCTTTGTCTATCTCGACTAATTAATTTTAAAGAAAATCGCACTTTTCTCTTTTAACTGCAGGTGTTTTGTGGTCTCTCTTCTTATTTCGTTTTCTCTAAATATTTTTCTTCTACTTTATAAATTATTTTGACCAAGTTTTTCGTTTCTCTTTTTCTCTTCATATCTACTACAGTGATTGGCCTTTTTTCTCTCCTTATTTTTCTCCAGCTCCCTCGTTTGGTCTTTTGCTTAAAGCCCTGGTCTCTTCTACCAGAAATTCAGAATATAAAACTTGTCAAAATGATTGGTAACATTTTGACGAGTTTTGTATTCTGAATTTCTTGCATTTTCCAGTTTTTTTTCCCAGCTCTTTCGTTTTTTCTTTACCTGAAGGCTTGGTCTCTTCTTTACGAATGGTTTTCCAGCTCTTTCGTTTTTTCTTTACCTGAAAGTCTGGTCTCTTCTTTACGAATGGTTTTGATAAGTTTTCTATTTCGGTTTCTGACGTTTTCCCTTTTTCCCTTTTTTTCTTGTTCACCATCATCATCGATTCTGTTCTGTTCTTCACCTCATCATCAATGTTTCTAGGCCCAAGGTTCCTTCCCGTTTGCACTTGCAACTTGCTCTCTAATATTCATCTTCATCGTCATCATTATCATGTTTGCTTTTTTCTTTTTTCATTCCATGGTCCAACCAATTTTTTTTCCGGGGTTAGCCCCATTTATTGAAGATGACATTTTCAAGAAAGAAGAAGAAGTGATAGTGTGTGTTGCTTCCAGCTCGTTATTGTGGGGTAAGTATAAAATCCAAAGGGTTCTGTTATTGCTTTACAGGTAATGGTGTGCATGTAGGCAGCATTCATGTAGGTACAGTCGTGGTCGGCTTAAAGAAAGCGAGAAACAACATGGCAAAATTCGACCTTGTTGCATCCCGAAGAAGCAAATTTAATTGGGCGGGCCCTTTAACATTAGATGGTCGCCATAAAAATATTAATGCCGGTTGCAACCACGTCACGATTCCTTCTACTGCCGAGGCAACGTTTCGTTCTTCATTGCAGAAGAACTGCCTCAGAGCTGCTGCTGGTCGTATTGCCGCTGCTTTTCTTTAGTCTAGTCACCCTCGACTAATAACGAGAAGCAGCAACAGCACCACCACCACCACCACCAGCCCTGAAGCAGTTCTGGTGCAATGAAGAACGAAACGTCGGCAAGTGACGCCAATTCATTTACGAACGACGGTCGCAGAAGCTTTCAAATTAAAATAAACGTTTTCATGTTACCTGAAAGGCCTTTACAAAATATTCGACACATTTGGAAACGAGTTGTCCGCAAACTCCTTACAGTGGTCAATGAGGAGACCTTACTTTTATTTCTGACTGTACATATCCAGGAGTAATTTGGCACTTAATCAGCATTAAACACATTTATTTTTTATTACTATTAACATTTCTGTATCATCTAGAATGAAACGACTAATCCAAAAGCGACGCCAATAAGTAACACACAGGGTGTTTACTTTAAAATAAAAAGCATAGTTAAGATGAACTTCTGGCAAACCCGAAGAGCGCCGTTGTTAAGTTTGTATACCACAGTCAATATACAGTGTGAGTGTACATTTTGGAATAATCATTGTGAAACGTAAATATTTGATTTTTTAGAAAATTCCAAAAACAGGTGAATTTTTGATTTAAATTTCTTTGTTATCACACCCTGAATATACAGAGTGTTACAAGTAAGCTTGATGGCACCATTGATATTAAATTTTTTTAAATGACAACCCTTAAGTTTGAGCGTGATTATCAAAACAGTGCCATGAAAATGTTTATGAGAAAATAATGATAAAAACTGGAAGACTGAGTTTTAACTTCAACGTTCCTAAATGCATTTTAACTAACAAATAAATCGATACAGAATATGACATCATAAATGAGTGAAAGATAAATGTTCAAAATATCTAACAACTTCTTGGTAACGAATCGGTTTAGCCAGAAATTTGCAAACAGTTTCAGGTTGTATGGTTTCAATTCGATCTGGCGTTTGTTCTAAACTATTGGGTTTCTCTTTGTACGTCTAGCTTTTAACAAACCCCCAAAGGAAAAACTTGGGATTGTCATTAAAAAAATGTGAGTGACGGCATCACTCTTACCTGTAACACTCTGTATACTCAGGTGCAATTCCAAAAAATATGACTTGCTTTTGGAATTGTCTTAAAAATCAATAGTTTACATATTATACTGATTATTTCAAACTTTACACTCACACTGTATAAGCAGAGGGCATTTTCTTTGCCTATTAGGGGGGCTCTAGTTCTTGAGCGGGTCCTGAATTAATAAATAATAATAAATACTTCATCACTCGATTAGTTACGAGCAAGCTTCTCCGGAGGCGTTTTCTTTAAATTTTTGTTTGTTTTAATAATTACAAAACAAAATAAATAAATAACATGTTTATTATTAAGGTGAGGCGAATAAGAAGACAATGGTGGTGAATTCAATTATTAATGACACAGATTAGATCACTGGAGGAAATTCCCAGTAAGACATGCGTTCGGAAATACCCCTCGCTATCAATGTTTTGCAAACCTATTGAAGCGAGATAACCTATGCACATGGTTCGCCTATAAATACACACTTTTATGGGCGCGTTGTCACTCAGTAAAGGTGAGCTTGTTGCCAACATAACGTAAATTCGCGCAACAAGATGAAGTTTCTTATCTTAGTGATAGCCCTCGTGCCAGCAGCAGTTCTATGCGTAAGTATAATCAACGTATGTTCTAGTTTATTCGGCAAGGGGTGTATTTAGTCTTTGTGCTTTATTTTTTCTTTATTTTGGTAGTACCTTCCGTTTATGTTTTCGTAAAGAGGAAAGTCAAAATTAATTCGTCGAGGTAGATTCCAAAAAAAAAAAAAAGAAAATCCCTAAAGACGTCCTCGTTTTTAAAACAAAACCCCAACCAAGAGAAAAAATTTAAACAAATAAAATACTTGCATGATGATTTTCTTAGATTCTTAGCTTTCGGTTCAAAAAATGCCTTCACCTTCTTCGTCATGCCAAAAATTCTTTTTTAAATAAATTAAGTCTAAAAAAAATTAAAATCGAGTGATTAATTTGATGTAATTAGGATCGACGTGAGGAACACGTATCCACGGCCGCGGAACATGGACGTATTTGCCAAGCGGAAAGCGGGGTTTCCCAGGAGGTCCTCGACTCGATCCGAGGCGGCAACGACGACAACGATCCCAAATACAAGGACTACCTTTTCTGCTTCCTGAAGAAGATGGGGCTGCAAGACGACAACGGAGACGTGATCATCGAGAACTTTCGGGCACTCATAACCGGCCATTTCCCCCCCGCCAGGGTGGAGCAGATCCTCAAGCAATGCGCCACCAAGAAGGGTGACAGCCCTTCCGAAACCGCCTACCTCGTCTTCAGGTGTTACGGGGACGCTTCACCCGCGGACCACGCCTCTTCCGCTGCAAGATTTAATTCCACTTAATTTATTTCTATATTGTACATAATTATTTTTTTTTAATTATTTTAAATAAATAAATAAATAAACCCTGAGTTTTTTAAACCGAAATAACATTATTAATGTAAGACTTGGTGAATTCAATGATTGGAGGAAATTCCGAGTAGAGCCCGATTTTTTCACCAACGGATAAATTTATCTGTTAGGTAGTATCCTCGGAAACTATTATCAATACAATGTTTTCAAGGATAATACCCGGTAGATAAATTTATCAGGAGGTGTAGAAATCGGGGACAAGACATGTATTCGGAAATATCCTTCGCCATCAATGTTTTGCAAATCTATTGAAGCGAGATAGATAACCTATGCACGTAGTTCGCCTATAAATACACACTTTTATGAGCGCATTGTCAGTTAGTAAAGGTGAACGTGTTGCCAACATATATAAATTCGCCCATCAAGATGAAGTTTCTTATCTTAGTGACAGCCCTCGTGCCAGCAGCAGTTTTGTGCGTAAGTACATACAGTTCCAGTTTCTTTGGCGAGTAGTGTACTTGCTCTTTAATTTTATTTTTTTTAAGTTATTTTGGTAGTGCCTTCCATTCGTGTTTTCGTAAAGTGACAAACGTGGCAGATTTTTGAATCGAAACGAAATCATCCCGTAGCTAATACACTTTTAAATTATTTTTAAATTTAGTTCTGAACTTAAAAAAAAATCATTATTACTTTGAGAATAATTTTGAAAAGTCGTCGCAGAGTGCAAAATTAATTCGTCGAGGTGGATTCGAAAAAAAAAAGACATCTCTGAAGACGTCCTTGTTTTTGAAACAAAACCCCAACTTGGCTTTCGGTTCAAAAAATGCCTTCACCATCTTCACCATGCCAAAAATTTTTAGAACAAATTAAGTCTAAAAAAATAAAAAATGAATGATTAATTTGGTATAATCAGGATCGACGTGATGAAAACGTGGCTACGACCGCAGGACATGGAACCTATTTGCCAAGGGGAAAGCGGGGTTTCCCAGGAGGTCCTCCACCCGATCCGATTCAGCAACGACGACAACGACCCCAAATACAAGGATCGCCTTTTCTGCATCCTGAAGAAGAGAGGGTTGCTAGACCAGAACGGAGAAGTGATCGTCGAGAACTTTCGGGGACTCATAAGTGGCCATTTCTCCCCCGCCATGGTGGAGCAGATCCTCATGCAATGCGCCACTAAAAGGGGCGACAGCCCTTCAGAAACCGCCTATATCGTCTACAGGTGTTACAGGGAGGTTTCACGCCCAGATTATGCCTCTTCCGTGACAAGATTTAATTCCACTTAATTTATACTTGTGTTGTACATAATTATTTTTACAAGTAGACTGCTTCCTAAAATTAAAACGAGAGTAAACTTATTTCCAACCCAATTTTAAAACCCGGGTTTCCTCCACGTTCAGTAGTCACCAAGGAGTGCTGGAACGATTAAAAGTGTAGTCTAATTGACGGTCATTGGCGACTAGAAAACGTGGAAGAAAATCGGGCTGGACTTAGAGGGCCATTTAAATCAGAATTCGAAAGCAAGAAAATTAACAACCACAGTTTTCTGTAATATTTCTTTCTCCAAAATGCTACGACTTCGCAAAAGTTTGGAAAGCTTTCAGATTTGAACGAGATCAAAACCAGATTCGATCAATCTGAAAACATAAAAAAAAATAAAATAAAGTCCCGTATAAGTATATCATTTCGGGGAAGGAAAAATTACAGAAAACTGTAATTGCCTACTATTTTCTGCTTTCGATCGTACGCGAAAGAAATAAATAAAAAAAGCAACGAGTGCTTTATCGACAATAGTAATACGTGGCAAACAGCGTTAAAGTAAATGTTGTTTTGTTATATTGATAAAGACCGGGAGACGTTGTAGAAACAGCCCTCGCCATATTACTTCGAGTGTACTCGGCGATATTAAATAAACCCCGCGATGGAACTCGACTGTATGCTTTTCGTATTTCGTTTTTTAAATAACAGCTCTGGAATCGACGCTTTAGAGAATGTAATCGCTTCTTTGAATTGGCTTTGGTGGACGACAAAGGGCCTGAAATCGCACGGATTATAATAATTTATAAGCACGCATCTGTTTTTTTTTCTTTTTTTTCTGTGTAATAAGAGCTCTCTTTCACAAAGGATTTAGACGTCCTTTTTAATTTGATTTTATCAGAGGCTTTATGTTAAATTGAGTTTTCGATTTGCTTGCGCAGTATTTGCATCTCGTTTTAACCTCACGTGATGAAATGAGATGCAATCAGCGAAAGCGAATCGAAACCGCCGTTGGTCTTTTATTCAAGAAATGATTCTGATTGTGATTCGTTCAAAACGTGAATCCTTTAGTTGGGTCTCCTACACTAAATTAACCTCAGCCGTTTCCCGAAGAGAAAAATCCTGAAGGAATAACAGGATATATAAGCGACCCTCTGTACAGTAACATACCACAGAAGAGAGTAAAAAAAGTAATTTTGTACATAAATTAGTTTATTAACGGACTATTCTTCATTATTAATAAAATTAGTCGTAACAATATTTAGTTGGTTAGGTAAGTTAAGTAGTTAAATTAGTTTATTAACGGTCTATCGTTATTCTTTTTCATTATTTATAACATTAATCGAACCGTAAATTCCTAACAATATTTAAAGCAAATAGTTTAAAAAAATATCATCGACATGTTAAAATTAGCATAAGTTTGGGACGGTTTCCGTTGGCATCACCTAGTGACAGTTGATTTAAGCCTTGATCTGTCATATTCACGGATAAGGCCTCCAGATGGCCAGGGACGGATCTTTAACTTTAACTTTGAGGGCCCTGGAGTAACGCTATTTGGGGGCCCAGTCAATTAATCAAAGCTTTTTTTGTGTAACTGACAAATGATTAAAATATATGTTTTGGTTTTACTTTATCTTTATTTATCGAAAAAATTTGTATAATTTCTTTTTTTTAAACGAATTTAAATTTCTATTTTTTGACCGCGAAGGGCCGTACGGGGCCCTGGGCTGCGGCCATCCCATAAAGACCAAGCCTAAATCCGCCCCGCAGACGGTTGCGGTTGTTTCTGAAACAAAAGGAAGTCGACAACTATTCGGTACATGCGTTCGTTGTCGACAGAAAAAAAAACAAAACAAAAGAATAATCTGCGCTGCATGAATGAATGTCGAATCTAAATAATAAATAAATAGACATGTGATTGTAAGAAATAAAAAAAGAAACCTCGAATAGTGAAGTATGAAGAAAACTATGGACGAATTGTACGAAAATCAAGACAGAAAAGAAAAAAAGGAACAAAACGAGAAAGAACTTAAAAAAGTCCAAAGTCGAAGTACGAAGAATACGATCAACAAAAAAAATAAAATAAAAGAAGATTGACTTTCTGCAGCTGAGTAGGTATCAGTCCAATCGCCAGACGGAAAACAAAAAAAGAAACCGCAAGCAGTGTTTACTGCAACGCGAAAAGCAAATGCGACGAAAACAAAACACAAAAAAATAGGTAAGAATACATAAGAAACAAATCAAATTTGATTTGACTTTCAAGAGCTTCGCGCAGAAAATCAATGTTTTCTCATTTGTTACTTTGCGCTTACAAAAAAAAGCAAAGAAAAAGAAAAAAGAAACAAGTGAAAGCTAGATTTAATACTCAAAAAGTTTTCCTTGGTCATCATCATTTCTTTTGCTTACGAAACAATAACGAAATACAAAGAAACAAATGACAACTTTCCGTCAAAAATTTAGCTTATAAAAGAAAAACAAATGATGACACTACAATGAAATGTAAGGAAACAAATGAAAGTCCGTTGTGATTCTGAAAGGCTTTTCATTGGAACTTACTTTATTTTACAAATAAAAGGTAGAGGCAAATAAAAGATTCGATTTTCAAAAACTTCGCGCCGGAAACCTTCGATTTTCGCCTTCGGCATCTGTTTAGTTTATTTCAGTTGCTCCCGGGCGACAGTCTTTTTTCTGTTCATCTTTATTTCGCAATTTGTGGTTATTTGAGTTTACTTCTTAATTATAATATTGTTTTTAGAAAAATTTTGTGCAAATCGTTTTTGATTGCAGCGAAAACCTCGAGCAGCCTCTGTACAGCTGTTTCAGCCCTGCTTGGGGCTTCTTCAGCAGAGACGTAGCTCGACATTCCCACTGAAAACAAAAACGACTTGTCCAATTTATTCGCAATTGCGATGTAAGAGTGATGCACAGATAAAATAGCGACATCTTACGATCGCTTTTTGACCTGACATTGCAATTTGTCTATCCTACTGCAATGTCAGGTCAAAAAGCGATCGTAAGATGTCGCTATTTTATCTGTTCATCACTCTTACATCGCAATTGCGAATAAATTGGACAAGTCGTTTTTGTTTTCAGTGGGAATGTCGAGCTACGTTTCTGCTGAAGAAACCCCAAGCAGGGCTGAAACAGCTGTACAGAGGCTGCTCGAGGTTTTCGCTGCAATCAAAAACGATTTGCACAAAATTTTTCTAAAAACTTTCATTATGCTTTGACAGCAAGCATGGCCGTCTTGCATGGGGACTTATTAGGAGCAAATCCCGCTTCAATTTGTCTATCCTACTGCAATGTCAGGCCAAAAAACGATCGTAAGATGTCGCTATTTTATCTGTTTATAATATTGTTATCATATTGCTGTGAGTTAGGGACGCTTTCGGTATTTTTGTGACAAACAAACCGGCGCCGGCCTTCCGACAAGGCTTCGGGAAAGCTGCAGAGTAATCTAGTGCGACCGCAAAAACTCTAGACGATTCCACATCCCATTCCATCGAGAGCGAGTACATTAACTACAAAAGCAAATCTCGGGCGCTGCCGAGACAGTTCTTATTTAGCGAGCGATAGTGAGCGCATCTAAGGCGAATAAACAGCGTGCTATTTGTTAAAATAAGTGTTAGAGAGTAACACTAGTGTATTCCTTGTTGTGTAAACGATTGTGTTTTACCAAATTTTATTCATTTCTTTATTAAAGTGTTAAAATTATTTGACGACTATTATTTCTGAATAACGCAGAGGGTTTTTTCTTCTGTGTTTGTTTTATTACCCATGTTCTAACTTTATAGTAACGACCGGTATATGTGAAGAGCGTATTAAGAAATGTCAATTGACATTTCCGCATGAGGAAAGAAGGAACTAAAAAATTGCAGTTACTGTTGTTACTGTAATTGATGTCCGTGCATCATTTCATCAGCTTAGAAAATGCTCTGGAAGGATGTAACATCATTTCTAATTTATTTGAAAGGTGTATACCGGTTGTTGAATCAAAGTGAGATCATAGAAATGCATCGTTATTCATTAGCATACTGTTGATACTACATACTACATGTAATCAATCAATAGAAACTTTTGTTTTCTAAATATTAATTATTAGGTTCCCTTTTACCTTACTTCAGTTTCTCTTGCAGAATGGATTAGATTCGGTGTATTTGCAAACTGTATTCTTTTTTTAATATTTTGAAACATCCAGAAAGAAACAATCGGTCGGTTTTAATAATAACCTTGAAGTGGACTCTATTTATCATAAACAATTAAATCGTGGGCAGGTTCTCTTAATCTTGCGACCATCAAGCCCGTGTTATTATTAAGTTTGTTATTTTAAGCAGTAGTTAGCAATTGTGTCGTAACATCATTAGAAATACCCATGACATGGTAGGTAGTTCTCATTACCATACAAATAGTTGTTATTAAAGGCAGTCTCTATAGCAAAAAAAAAACAAATAATTTCCTGGTTGGGATAACACGCGAATAATTATGGTATTTCGCGTTAAAACGCAGATGCAGTTTATATAAATAAAGAAGCGTCGGTAGAAATTGCTTTTAATTCGACTTCTTACGTCCATCATGAAGTGGTTTGTTTTGTTGACGGTGGCGTTTTTCGGGGGTGCACACACAGTAAGTATTAATTTTACTTTTTTTTAAATATGTAAATAAGTAATTGTTTGCAAGGACACTTCAAAAAAAATTAAATTAAAAGTCAATACAGTCAAGCTCTTAAGTGATATCTCGCGATCCGAAAGGTAATCGAATAAGTTTTTATTTTGAGTTTGTGTTTTACTTGCATGCTCATTTGATTTTCTGTGTACCTTCTCTACAGTGGAAATTAGAAGGTATTCAAGATTTGCCGGTGCGACATCACTAAAAGGCATGACTGTACTTACCTATTTTTTTAGTATTTATTTTCTATATTCCAATTCAGGCCTCAATTGGAACCGATGAGAGACTGAGATTGCTTGTAACGTATGGAACGGACTGCGCCAATAAAACGGGGGTCAGCATCTCGGCCTTCATGCAGCTAAAGAACGACGACCCTGTATACAACGAATACCTCAAGTGTTTCTTAGAAAAATATACTTCTGAAGACCACGTCGTTTCCGCACCCGAGAAAACCGCGGTTGGTATACACACAATAAATACCTAAAGCCCTATTTCTGGTACGTGCAAGGTTTGGTTTAATTTCTTAAACCAGTGGCGGCTCGCGATGATCTACAGCTGGGGTGCATTCAGAAACTGTATTGCAAGCAAAGCAAAATGCACAAAATCATTTAGTTACATGAGGGAGAAAGAATATTATCCAGAACGCGCTCTTTTTATTCCTGAACGGACTCCAGGTGGACACAAACTCAGCTCAAAAAAAAGACGAGTGCATGTCCTAAGGAATTTGAATTTCGGGCTTATCCGGGCTAACGACTGGAACCTTCCCAACCTGACAAACCGCCACTGATTTCCATAAAAATATTTGTACTGAGATTTTCTTGGGACTGTAGATACGAGACTTGAATGAAATCTTGCGGATACTAAAAGTAGGGTTGCTTTTAAGTTTTCCCCCGAACCAATCAGTTTGCTTTTCGTAGGTTGGCCAGATTCAAAACCTTCCTCTCCTCGCTTCCTACAGCACAAAGTGCGCGGTCCAATCGGAGATCAGCCTAATCTCCCTAGTGAAGATCGCCGATCGACAAAACCTCCCCGAAGACGACCCCAATTACAAGAAGTACATCCTGTGTTACATGTTGAAGCTGGGGCTTTTAACCGAAGACGGCGGTATTCCAGATGACGCCTCCCAACTCGAGAAGTGGTTGCCTCCTGGACTGTCCAAGAAACTATTGGACTTCATCAGAACCGACTGTGGGGGTGAAAAGGGCGAATCGCCCGCCGACACGGCCGTCCTTCTTTACAAGTGCTTTTTAAAAGGACCCACTTTATAAGTAGCTTGTCACTAATTTGTAAACATCCTGTACAGCATTAATTAATAAATCAAAAAAAAAAAAAAAAAATTAATCTTACATTTTCAATGTCTTAACAACAATAGACGTAAACACGAATGGTCTTGAGATAAGAGAGGTCATGCGTTGTTGTGACAGCAAAAGCGTCTGTCCTTTATCTTCTTCGTCGAAGACCCAAACACATAAATAAAGACGAAATCAGTTTTGTCTCCTCATTATATCTACATATTAACAGGCGCCATGTACTCGTTAATTTTGGTGTTCGCGTGTGGATTCGCAGTGGTCTTTGGGGTAAGTCCTTTTGTCTTTTCTTTCCTTCTTCTTCTTAATACTTACAATCACTTATCTTTTTTTTCCCTTTCTTTTACTTAGGCCCCCGTTCGTAGTCAAAACAATGCCC
Source organism: Prosopocoilus inquinatus (assembly GCA_036172665.1). Lineage (NCBI taxonomy): Eukaryota > Metazoa > Arthropoda > Insecta > Coleoptera > Lucanidae > Prosopocoilus > Prosopocoilus inquinatus. The sequence goes on from CM069879.1 coordinate 11,962,965, forward strand.
TCCTTGTGGATTACGCGAAGGAATGCAAGGAGCAAAGCGGAATCAGCCTGATGGCCTTGTGGAGGGTGGCGCTGTTGAACCCCGCGGATAACGACCCGGGTTACCAGAGCTACATCTTCTGCTACCTCCAGAAAATGGGCTTCCTGACTTCCGAGGCGGAGCTCCGGGACGAGACCAGCGATATCGAGAAGTGGTTGCCTGAAAAACAGGCGAAGCAGTCGCTGAAAGAAGCCAGGACCATGTGCAACGACCGGAAGGGTGAGACGGGCCCGGAAACGGCCTCCCTTATTTTCCGGTGCTTCTTGAATAATGGAATCTGATGATTTATTAATTTTTTTTTTTGTGCGAGGAGGAAATCAATAAAAAAAAAACTTAACAACTAATCGGTGCGTTTATTTTGACTGATTGACATGTTTTAGTAAAGTTGACTTTCAGCTTACCAGCGTTGCCAAATATCTCTTTTTGGGGGGGAATTCGAAGTGATCAAAGGGAAGAAGGAAAAGAAAATATTTTTCCAGTACGTGCTATATACAGTGCGAATAAAGATGATGTGTGTGAAAGTGCAGCTTCATTTTTGTTCGCATCAAAAAAAATTGTTGCAAATCGTTTTTGATTGTTTCAGCCCTATTCGGGGCTTCGTCAGTAAACTGACATCAATTTGTCAATCAATGTAGTTAAGCTTTTCAAAAAACTTATATTTGATGAATTATTCCTAAGGGCAAATATTTTTTTGTTACATTTTTATTTCTTCCTCTTTTGGTAGAATATAAATATCTTTTTCGTTCATTTTTTTTAATGGAATGTCGGTCAATTTTGGAACAATTCAATCTACAGGGACATCAGAAATGAATTCAACCCACGTGACTATCCCGTGAACGCATGAAACACACCAAGCCAACCAAACCAAATCAAAATAATCAAATACAACAGAACGAACGAATGAAACGCACTTTAATTTTAATGTGACTTTCTTTTAATTGTTTAATAATAAATAGCGGTTTAAAAGTTTGTACAGTCGCGATCAAGCTAATCGAAACTGATTCACAGTTCTGTAACTCTTACTACCAGCGTCAATAAAGGCGCGGTTTCGATTAGGATGACTGCGACTATACATACTTTCTAGAGCACTCTCGGAGTATTTCCATGTTATTTTAACCTTGTGTAATAAGAAGAGATGGAGATACCCTCGGAGTGATCCGGAGAAATAAATTTATATTCTATTAATTCATTATACTATCACAGTATCTGTGAAAATCTAGTGAGAATGTTGGTATTACTTACGGCCCCTAAACGAAATTGACATTTAACTTGTTTGAGAGGATTCGGAAACAAGTTGACATGCTTCTTAGTGATTTCAGAATTCATGGTTGGCTGACCTAATTATGATTTCTCACTGGGTTACTATATTATAGCGTTTTCTGGTGGCTGCACTGGTGGACAATCAGTGTATATCCATCTCTTTTTATTACGTGAGGTTAAAATGAGATGAACATACACTTGTTCTGCACTAGTGCAGCCATTCGAAAAGGCTATTATAAAGAACAAAATATGTTTTTTTCTGTTTCATAAAATCGGTCGATGTCGAAACAATGACAAATCTGACAAGACTGTTTCCGAACCCTTTCAAGTAAAATAAACGTCATATTATCGTATCTAGGGACCCTAGTATCATTCTCATGTCTGCAACCGGAGTTACCGTTACGCGTGAAAAACAAAAATTCCTCCAGAGCTGTCGAAGGATTTCTTTTCAATTCAACGTGGAAAAGTTAAAGTAAAAAAAGAAACGTTAAAACTAGGTGAATTGAAAACAAAAGGCGAAACAAAAGATAGTCGATTTTATAGCGCCGCAATCCAGTAGATTGGTAATGTATAAAAAATACGAATGACTTGGAATGACTGACGACGAAACGAAACGATTGAAATAATAAATAATAAAATTTAAGAGAAGAAGAACACGATAATCAATCGACTTTACAAAGCATTTTAATAGATTAATAAATTTAAGGAAATGGAAAAAATACGATGAAAGAAAACAGAGAAAACGAATTAAAAAAATACATCAAACTATATCTACAATTTTAAAAATAATAAGAAAACACAATTTTATAGCGCAAATCAAAAATAATTGACATTTTCTTTAAAAAAAAAGAGCTGAAAACGAAGCTAACAAAAACGAACGAAACTTAATAAAATATACAGCAATAATACCTAACAAAAAAATTAAAACAAAAGGTAATCGATTACAGAACGGAATTCAGTAATAAATAAAAAAAAGAACGAGAAGTGGTCTCGCACATGGTCAACAGATTATAAAAAAATTCCAATAGATGGCGTTGCTCGGCATTCAATTCTTTCTTTACTAACCACAAGCATGAAAAAGGAATTACCTGTAGGTTCCAACAGATGGCGCTGTTAAATGTCTTACAGCAACGCAGGTGATTTTCTCGTTATCGCCCGAAAAAATGTTGAAACTTTGCTCAATAAATGAAGAGAGGGTTATCGGTAAGTTATTGCAAATGGCGTTTTTGAATGTCTTATCTTTAACTAACGCAATATGGCAATATACATATACAGGGTAATCAATGTTACTGCCGCGGTATTCCTTAGTTATTATTGGAGTTACGAAGTCGTTCAAATTAGCAAAGAGGAACCATTTTTACTGAGGATTACAGTGGCGATATCGAAAGATCGCGTTCATCACGTCAGTTGAAACTTTGTTCAGTGAACGCGGTAATTTTTAAATAGTGTAACACGTCCAAAAACATCATTGCTGAAAGAAATTAAGAGAATTTTAAAATCGCTTTTTCAGAGAAAACTTCACTTTCATCCGGCTGCGCCGATATTTTAAGTAGAACTTAAATTAAGAAGTGAAACGTTTACATTGTGATGTCAATGTCAATGTCAATCAATCACATTCTGATCAACACTTGTACTGTTGCACTTTATTTTAAATTCCTATTAGATTGTGACTGATTTTCGTTGACATAAAATGTCATTTTCTAAAGACGATTTAATTTTAAGCTCCGCTTAAAAATATTTGTGCCACCAGCGAAACTAGCCAGAAATTCTGCGAGAACAAATATTAGTGGGCGGCGCGGCGATTAATTCCTGAAGAATAAACGAAACTCCCTTAAAAAAGAATATGTGCATTAAGTTGGCGACGCTGTATGTAACTAAACTTTGGCAATGAATGTCATATCGATACGGATTTTAAGGTTATTGCGAATTAGGTAATGTTGCAATATCTGTTTTTTTGGCATCACAAGGCGCATTCGCGCCCAAAATTATTTAATTGACGACGGCATTCTGTTTTGAAGTGCCATAATTTGACGTACTTTATAACCTCAATAAATTTGTCTGTTTTAACATGATAGCCAACTGACGAACTTAAAATCATGACTTACTACGATGACACGTGTTGGCTTCTTACATATCATGTAGTTTCAATCGTTCCGAAACTCCAAAATGAAATTTAAAGAAAAGGAAAGCAAAAAATATGCATACATACACACATTTCCCTCTGATAAATTCAAATTCCCCCAGAAAAAGAGCTTTGGCAGCACTAATTATTTAAAATATTCAACTGTACGAAAATAACAGTGTATTAGGTACATATAAACGAATCGATTATTTATTTATGTTTTTATTAATTTCCCTCTCATACAAATGAATAAATAATTAGGTTGCGTTACAAAGTCATCAAGCACCGAGAAATAATGGCGGCCTTTTCACCAGGCGTTTCACCTTTGCGATCACCGCAGTAGGTCTTCATTGCTTTGAGTATATCCTCCGTCTCTTCTTTCGGCATCCATTTCTCCAGGTCGGTGGTTTCACTTCGGAACTCCGCCTTGGAAGTTATGTAGCCCATTTTTTGGAGAAGGCACAGGATGAAATCCTGGTAACCCAGGTCGTTATCGTCGGGGTTTGACACCACGAACCTCAATAAAGCCACCACGCTGATCTCACTTTGTTCCACGCATTGTTCCACGTAAATCTCCAGAACGGTGGCATTTTTACTAGGTGTGGGAGCCTACATGAAAGTAGATCTTTGAAATAAGTAGTTGAATTTATCAAAATAAGAAAAAACTTACCGCTAAGACTACGGCAAACCCACACGCAAACAACAAAATTAACGAGGAGTTCATGGCGCCTGTTACTACGTAAATATAATGAGGAGACAAAACTAATTTCATCTTCAGTTATCTTATTTTTTTGCATCTTCCAGGAAGACGAGGAAAGACGAATAGAAGAGAAAGACTGCTTTCGCTAAACAATTCGGACTGATTGAATTCCTCAACAACGCGTTCTCAGCGCTTGAACCTTTCTTATCTCAAGTTTTCGTATATTTGCATCCGTTTAAAATAAATGTAAATGTGAGATTATTATTATTTTTGTTTATTGTTTACTCTTCAAAAGATGCCCCGGCTAACAAATTAGACCTTACACTTTGACTATACAGTCCTGATGAGGTTAAACAAGACTGAAACCTACAACGATGCTCACCATAAACGATACCATTTGACAGTTTCGTAGCCCTTACGCTGAATGTTCTTAAGGGTGGGGTAAAGTAAAAAACGCCTCCCTCTGTATTTCATCGTCTGGTTTGTGTTCGAATGTAATTACGCAACTCTGCGATTTAATCATCTCCCTCATCTTCCCCCTAATGAGGAGCCACATCGGAAAGGGATGCAACTCTAACGTGGATCGAGATAACGAAGTAAACTAGCTTTAATTACGCGCTGTGCAAAGTTGGACTTTCGCAGTTGCCAGTTTCCATTTTTATTCAAGTTGTTTGCTGCGTCGTCGCTTTAATTATTTAATTATAGTATTGCATAAACATGAATCGAGGATTATCTGTCGACTTTGCACAGTGCAAGTCGTCAAGTCAAAGTCAGCCGGGATGAAGGTTTTGCTGTTGGTGCTCTTGGTGGTTGTTACCGTGGCGCAAGGGGTGGGTAAGCTTAGGACGGTTTTCCGGTGATTACATAGCACAATTTTTAGGCCGTCATCTATAATTATACCCTCCAATGCGCGCGCGAAAGTGGAATCAGCAGGGGTGCTTTGAAGTCGATAGAAAACCTAAGGGCTCCCAGTAGTGACGATGAGGCTTACAAGAATTTCATGTTTTGTCTCTTGAAGCGTATGGGAGTTCTAACCGACGAGAGTGAGATACGCTCAGATGCAGACGGTGTTAAGAAATGGATGCCTGAGGACGAGGCGAATAAGGCAGTAGAAGAAATCAAGCAACTTTGTGGTACCCAGAAAGGCAAAACTCAAACGGATACCGCCGATTTGGTCTATCGGTGTATCTTGGATAACGATCTGTAATAAACGCAGAAGCAGTAGAGAATATGGAATAATTGAGTTTTTCCATGTAGTTGTAAATTTGTAACTAAAAGAATCTTTATATCAACTTATGTACTTACTTCCTCTTGACCATGGGTGTTGGTTACAAGCTCGAGATAAGACCATTAAGCTTTAAATTTCTTGAAGCATGACCAAGTCAAGGAAACGAAAAGCCGAGTTTAAAAATTGCGCTGGTTGGAGTTGGTCTAATCTAATAAGAAATAGCCGTCTCTTAAAAAAAGAAATTCTCATCACTGTCGAGCAACAAACGAATTTTTCAGTTATCGCCCGCTTTTAGGAATCCTTGTCGGTACAAAAATCTTGAATCAACCGTCCAAAGAAATGTGATTTAAAAACGCATACTTATACGAAATAAAGGACCCCAACCTTCCAAAATGCAACAAAAATATATTAAAAATAATGACTCATGGCATAAATATAATCAGTTTTTATCACAGGAATAAAAAAAAAAGTTTAAAAAGTTCCCCGATTATGTTTTGGCGAAGTTGTTTGCGTTAGTTAATTTTCGGACATCACATAAATAGGGGGTTACATCCATCGGCTTTGCGCAGTGCAAGTCTTCAAAGCCAGCCAAGATGAGAGTTCTGCTGTTGTTGTTGCCCTTGGGTCTTGTCGTAGTGGCCCAGGGGGTGAGTCAAGCTTCCCTGATGGCTAAGGTTTTTAATAATTGCGAAATTTTCAGGCCTCTCTTAAAGGCGAAAATAGCATCGGCGCCCGATTAAAACGCGAAATTGGAACCGGCGGCGATACTTTGACGGTAGTTTTGAACGGCAGACGTGAGGATGGGGTTTTCGCAAATTTTATTCTCCAATGCGCGGACGAAAGTGAAATCACCTTCGGTACTTTGTTAATGTTGGAAAACCTTAAAGTACCCAGCGGTGACGATGTGGCTTACAAGGATTTCATCTTTTGCCTCTTGAAGCGAGCGGGGATTCTAACCGACAATGGTAAGCTACGTTCAGATACCGACGGTATTGAGAAGTGGATACCTAAGGACGAGGCGTCGGAGGCGATCGAAAAAGTCCAACGGGTTTGTGGCACTCAGAAAGGCAAAACCCACAGAGATACTGCCGATTTGGTTTATCGTTGTATCTTGGATAGGGACGTGTAAAAAATTCAGGAAACTCCGCTTTCCTGAATTATAGTTATTATATAGTTATTAAATATATAGTTATTTATAAACTGCTATCCTCCCCATCGACATCGGCAAGCATGTTTGCAAGTTAAATAGATAAGCTTGAAATGGGGAAATAAATTTTGACAAAGATTGAGGTCTACTTTGAATATGAACAGGAAACGTATTAAAGTCAAAAGCATCATCAGAAATCTACCAAATATATAATTTAAGTGCTTATTTTGTTTATAACAACTCATGTACTTCCTTCTGACTGTTGCAAGCTCGATGAGGCGATCGAGCAGCTTTTCTTGCTTTCAATTTCCTCGAACCATGACCCAGTCAAGGAAACGAAAGGTGACAGTTTCAGAATTTGGTTTAAACAAAAAACTAAAGAGTCATGGAGTTGACCTAATATGGCAAGAGATAGTCATATCTTTGAAGAAAAATAAAAAATTCCGCGTTTCGATCATAGTGACCACTTTGAGGAATCTTTGTTGGTCAAAAAATCTTGAATCAACTACAGTCGCGACCTGTCCCAAGAAATTTGTTCCAAAACAGGAGAACTTGAGAAAAACTAAATCGCCCTTGTCTTCCGAAATGCAAAAAAATGACGTTCAGAATTAAAAGTGATGACTAAGCACAAACGTAATCTGCTGTTTATGTCATAAATAAAAATAAAAATGCGCTCCTCGATTATGCTTGTTTGCGTTAATTACTTTTTGGCAGATATAAATAGATGGTTGTCTCCATCGACTCTGCACAGTGCAGGTCCTCAAGTCAGCTAAGATGAAACTTCTGCTGATGATGTTGCCCTTGGTTTACGTCGTCGTGATCCAGGGGGTGAGTCAGGTTTACCCGAATGCTGAGGTTCTCAATAATTGCGAAAATTTCAGGCCTCCCTTAAAAGCCCATGGAAACGCGAAATTGGAACCAGCAACGATACTTTGTCGTCATTTTTAAGCAGTGACGATGAGACTATTCGTAATTATGGCACCAATGCGCGCGCGGAAGTGGAATCAGCCGGAGTGCTTTGAAGTCAATAGCACAAGAAGAAGCCCCCAGCAGTGACGACGAGGCTTACAAGAAATTCATTTTCTGCCTCTTGAAGCGCATGGGAGTTCTAACCAGCGAAGCTGAGGTAGGTGCAGAAGAGGAGTTCGAAGATGTCAAGCGGCTTTGTGGTACTCGGAAAGGCAAAACTCAAACGGATACTGCCGATTTGGTCTATCGATGTATCTTGGATAACGACCTGTAATAAATAGAGAAACAACAGGTGCAATTTTTTAAGTCGCTCTAAACATGTAAGTATGGTTGCCTAAATAAAAAACTAAACTAACGTACAGGTCTACTGCTTGGGTAGCAGTTTATGAATAACAGGTAACAGTGTTCCAGTAACAAGTAAAAACGGCTACAAAGTTATAAATTGTTATCCTTCCCCTCGGTATCAGCAAGACTGTATGCGCTTAGTTAGGTAATCATTTTATTTTGAAATGTATTAAGTGTTATTCGCTGCTTTACGTTAAATTACCGAGAAATAAATTTGGGAAAAAATTGAAATCATCATTAATGTAACATGCAATTCAGAAGTACATTTTTTTTACAATAATTCCCCCACAATTTTTTTAAACTAAACTCAGATGCGCCTTGTCAATATTTTTTTAAACCAACTGAAATGCTATTGCCAGTTCGTTAAGACCAACAAGCACCTCTGCTCGCTTCTTGGAATTTCTTGAAACATGACACACAATCTGTCAAGGAAAAAAAAGAGACAGCTAAAAAATTTGACTCAAATACCAAGTAATTGTGGAGCTGGTCAAATCAAGCAGAGTTTCAAAAAAGAAGATCGTTATTGATTACTGAGCGTTCATTTTAATCATCTAGCTCCATTGCTTGCACAATAAAGTTCCTTTTCTGTCGCCACATCTGTTAATTTCAGTTCTAAATTTTCCTAAAAAAGCAGAACTAACCGCAGGACATATACCATCTGTAAATAGGATTAAACGAGATCCATCCATGGTGATGTCATTGTTAAAGACAAGAAATAATAGAGGATCCAGTGTACATTCTTGTGGGACACCTATATTAATCTCAACAAGATCAGAAGAAGAGGATCTTGTTTAACAAAAAAAAAAAACACGTTGACGTCTGTTTTGTAATCATCTGAAGGCATGACCCCTCACACCATACATCTGAAGTTTATGTAATAATAAGTAATGATTAACTACGTCAAAAGTATGAGCGAGGTCAGGAAAAAAAATGCAGGCAACCTTTTTCTCTTCATTTTTGTGATTTTTGACGATGAAGTTATCCAGCGATACAATAGCAGCGTCTATGGTATTATAGTTTTTGCTGAAACCAAATTGTTGCTCGTTTAGAAGAGCTTTGGTTGAGATAGTTGATTAATCTGAGGGTTTGGATTATAGAAGACCATTGTGGTTATTATTACTGTAATGTTTCAGGCGGAGAAGCTTCTTCAAAAATTCCGTTAAACGTTTCGCAAAATACTTCGAATTTAGTACGGCTATCAAGATAATAAGAATACACAAAAGACCAATCTATGCCCAAGAAACTTGTTCTCAAAGAAAAAATAATAAAGGACCCTTATTTTTTGTAATGAAGGGCAATAAACAAAACGTTCAAAATTAAAAGTAATGACTAAATACAAACGTAATCAGCATTTTATCTTGAGGCTAAAATAAAAAATTTAATACACATCTCGATTATGTTTTCGCCAAGTTGTTTGCGCTAGTTAATTTTGGGGCAGATATAAATAGGCGGTTGTATACATCGACTCTGCACAGTGCAAGTCTTCAAGTCAGCCAAGATGAAAGTTCTGCTGTTGTTGTTGCCCTTGGTTCTTGTCGTGGTGATCTAGTGGGTGAGTCAGGTCTCCCTGACTATTACGCTTTTCAATAAATGCGAAAATTTCAGGCCTCCCTTGAAAACCAATGGAAACGCGAAACTGGAACCAGCGCCAGACCTATTTTGTCGTCAGTTTTAGGCAGTGACGACGAAGCTATTCGTAATTATGGCATCAAATGCGCGCGCGAAAGTGGAATCAGCCAGAGTGCTTTACAGTCAATAGCACAAGAGAAAATCCCGAGCAGTGACGACGAGAGTTACAAGAAATTCGTTTTGTGCGTCTTCAAGCACATGGGGGTACTAACCAGCGAAGTTGAGATAGGTTCAGAAGAGGAGTTCGAGGATGTTAAGCGGCTTTGCGGTACCCAGAGAGGCAAAACTCAAACGGATACTGCCGATTTGATCTTTCGATGTATCTTGGAAAACGAATTGTAAAAATAAATATAGAAAGAGCCTCATGAAGTTTTCTTAAGTCATTCTGAACGTGTAAGTGTGGTTACCTAAATAACTCGCGTACAGGTTTCCTGCTCAGGTAGCAGTTTATGAATAACAGATAACAGTCTTCCGGTAACGAGTAAAAACAGCTACAAAACTGTTACCCTTCCTCTCGGCATCAACAAGACTGTATACCAATTAGTTAGGCAACCATTTAGCTTTGATATCTGCTAGTGTTATCTGCTGTTAATATTTGGGAAATAAACTTGTGCAAGAGTTAAAATCCACTTTGGAAAAAATTATCATTAAGGTTTCCCCGTTTGATTTTAAAACTGAAATCCAATTACGCCTTGCCAATATTTTTTTGATACCAACCGAAATGCTATTGCAAGTTCGTTAAGATCAACAAGCAACTCTAAGCGCTTAAAATGCTTTACGTTTCTTGAACCATGACTCACAATTCGATCAAGGACAGAAAAGGGACTCAAACGGCAAATAATCGTGGAAATGGTCAAATCAAGCAAAGTTTCAAGAAAAGAAGATCAGGACCATTCTGTTGATCCAATAATCTTTCAAATAATGAAATCAGGACCTGTCCCATTAAAATTTGAAAGCGTCTAGATGGTCCTTATTTTTTAAATTGCAGGGCAATTAAAAGCGATGTTGACTAAATATAGCTTCAGCTTGTCATCTCGAAAATTATTTTTTTTTTGTATTCCTCGATAGCACCCGATGTTTTCGTAAAGTCGTTTGCGTCGATTAATTTTTGCAGACGTAAATAAACCTGCAGCCAGGCAAGATGAAATGTTTGTTGTTGCTACCCTTGGTTCTTGTCGTGGTGGCACGAGGGGTGAGTGAGGAGTTTAGGACCATCGCGGTTTTTAATAATCGATCCAAATTTTCAGGCCCCTCTTGAAACCAAACTCGTCGGCGCACAATGTAAGCGCCAAACTGGAATCAGCAACGATACTTTGGAGTTGCTTATGAACAAAACGATGAGGTTTACAAGAGTTTCATTTTCTGCGTTTTGAGGAACTTGAGAGTTATAAATGATGAGGGAGAAGTGCGATCGGACCCCGAGGCCACGGAAAAGTGGAAGTCTGTGGAGGGAATGATACAGACGGTCGGAGAAATCAAACGGATTTGTGTTAAGAAGGGTGAAACTCCAGCTGATACTGCCGATTTGGTGTATCGATGTATATTGGAACACGGACTATAATGACCGAAAAGACAATATGAAATTCGTCCCTATCTTTTTTTCCTAATGTTTAGCTTTGGATTTTACGCACAGAATTAATTTAGAAATAAAAGGTAAAAAGTTTTCATCGTCACTTACAGATGGCGGTGGAAATAAAATCTCTAGATCTACCGAAATAGCGCAAATGTTGGAGGGAGGAAAAATAATTATCAGTGAAAGCAAGGAAACTTCTCGAACAGTTTCTTCAAGCAACTTTATTTCTCAGTGGCATCGAAAATGTGTGTCATGTTGTAGTTCGAAGACTTGCGGAGAAAACCAAAGTCAATTGAAAAAAAAACATTCATCTATCTAGACGGGGGTGTCTATTTTAAATCGTAACCCTTGAGCCTAGCCCTGCCAAAGACATTAGGATGTTAGAATAGGCAACCCAACAATCGAAACAGAAATAAGCGCACGTTTTCGTAATGCACTTGAAAGGAGGGAAGTAGAATTGGTTGTCTATTTCCAATTCTTAAGGCGTCACGGTTTAAAAATGGGCAACATTGAAACAAGAAACGAAGAAAAATTTAAAAAAAATAATCGAATATTAAATAGAGTTATTTAAAAAAAATTAACTGGAAAAGTTAGAGGATTTGAAGCCAAAAGAAACATAACAGGAAACGCTGCAGAGTAAAAATGACAAGATAGAGGTCAGGCCCCGAGTACGAAAGGTGAAGAAAATTTTGAAAGAGTATGGTGGAAAGGTAAAGAACATATTTGTAAGAGGCAAATAGACTTAAAAATAGGGTAAACTGTTTCAAGGAATTAACCGAAAATTATTTAATTAAACCTTGGAGGAAAAGAGTGAAAGATCGCCGAATCAATTCTCAATAAAAGAGAAATTTTATTAACTGGAAGGACAGGATAATTTTTGTTAAAAAATTTGAAAAAAATGCTCCATTTTACAAACTATATAATTACATGTACATACATTTATTAGGTATTTTAAAGTGACAATTGGTTACAAACGACTGTAGGTATCAAATACAAAACTAAACGAAGCAAGAATGATCCAAGGTTTATTTTAAAAACGTTAAATTATCGACTATTATAACAACAAGAAGAGAATAGAAACAGCAACCGCTATAACACCTTAACGCATAGTGTATTGCCTACTGATTGCATTCTTTTATAAAAGCGTAACGACAAACAAAAAGTCCCTGCATATTACCAAGCCATTTTCGTATCTTCGCTACAATTCAATTACCTGCACTGGTTCATTATTAAAACATTCCTCGTTTTAAAATCGTCAAATTCCTTGAACCACGACAACTCGAGCAATGAGTCACGAAAAACACAAACTCGGCTCAAAAAAATATATATAAATAGTCAATATTTTCGAACGAACGAATGTCTTGCTGGAATAGACTAATTCCAGCAAGAAATCGTTATCTTAGAAAATACCCAAATCATTACCGTCGGCATGAAATAACAGTTTCGTATTTGTATTTAAGCGGCAAAACCTCCAAAACAGATTTTATGTATAGAGAACGCGAGTTAACATCATGAATCGTCCGGTGTTGTGTATATTTGTTATCATAGCAATTTCAAGGGTGAGTAAAAATTTATGTACAGGCCCAGATGTATAATATGTGTACAGTCATCCACAACTAACCCCTCTGTTCTATAACTCATAACGACATCGTCTTAAAGAACGAGAATCGTTAAGTACGTATTTTAACCAATCATGTCTTAAATACAGCGCATTTCTATGCATCGATTAATCAAGAAAATGTCACTTAACGATTTTCGTTATCTAATGACATCGCTAGGAGTTGTGAGAATAAGGGGGTAAAGGTCTTAAGACCTCGCAATTTGTAACTGTTAAAATTAACAATAATCTTCAAACAATTATTGCTATGGGTTGTAGTATCAGCATTGCTCAACTGGGCCATTAATTAACCAATCAAAACGAAGGAAATCAAGTACCTAAGTCTTCTTTTTTTTTAGTCTTATTCTATCATTATTGATAATGAGAAACTAGCAATTGCGACTTTCACCACGGAATGCGTCCACCGAACGGGAATCAGCAGCGAGCTCTTGGGGTTGCTGGCGAACAAGAACCCGCCCCATCACCACCCCCTCTATCAGAAATTCATGCTGTGCCTGCTGCGAAAAATGGGTGTCCTCGAGGAAGACGGCCGGTTTTCCAGCAACACCAAAAGGATGAAGTGGTTGCCTGAGGATAAGGCGAAAAGAAGGCTGGAGAGAGCCGCCCGAGTTTGCGGCGACCAGGAGGGGATTACGCCGGCCGACACTGCTTCAAGAGTTTTTAAATGCTTTATTTACCACGGCGTGTAATTTAGAAAAAGAAAGACGAAACGAAAGAACGGCAGAAAAAGAAAAAGTAGTTACGGAGGAGGTTCACAAAGATACACCTGCCCAGCGTTGCCAGGTGTAAAATAGTTTCATCCCTAAACAGATATTACATCGTGCCAAATGAGAAGACAAAATTCACACTGCCCAGTGATGCCAGGTGTAAAATATTTTCATCCCCAAATAGATATTACAATCGTGCCAAATGAGAAGATAAAATTCACACTAAGTTACAACTAAGTTAGAAGAATTTAAATGCTCATTAGCGCCTAATGTGAAGGACGAAGTTACGCTGTCTTTTTTTTATTGTATCCGATATAATTAATATAAATGGTATACCTACTTGTAATTATGGTAGTTGTAAGTATAGTAGATAAAATTACAAAAACACGCAGTATATCTATTGTTTTGTAATACTTCTTCAAATTTGTTGCAATCAGTACTTCTGAATTAACATGTAAGGGTTGCATTTATTTAAAACGATAAAAAATAAATAAATATCCGTCTTATATCTTATACTGTATTAATTGATTAGCAACATTTTGTGTATCTTTTTTATATAAAGAAATCATTTCTTGTTTTTAATAACCTCTATTATTCTGTTCCTGTAATTTGATTGGTCGCAGCAGTGATAAGATTATAAAATTCAAAATTATTTTTGTTCCTTTATGCCCATTAGTTTAAAAATTTCCCTAATTCATTGCCGACCTAATCGCCTGACGGTGGATACCGCATCAAATTGTGTTCAGTTTAAAAATTTTCCATTCAAGGCGCAAAGAAACTTGTAAAATTATTTTTTCCCCAAAAATTTCTTCACTTCACACCAAAAAACCTCAAATGTTTCTCAATTTGCTTTCAATAAGCCCCAAATTGGAAAAGAATTCCGACCCCTGGCATCGTTGAACTGTGCGTTACGCTCAGACTTAGGACGTTTCGGGCGTTGCCATGGTTACACAGTGCAAGGACAAATGAACTCTGCTTATACCGGTAGGTGTCGTTCACATTTTTTCGTGCACGTCGTAGAATGTATTTAACAAAATGTATACTTAAATCATTTACGAATTTCTTCCGTAAGAAGACAATTGTTTTACTTTTAAAATAAAAATGTATTACTTAACGATTTTCAAGTGTATATAATAAGTGTGTATCGGTTTTTACAGGGCCACCCTTCTAAGTGACGGGGCCCGAGTGCAATAATAAGGGTTGCGGGGCCCCTTTTTTAAACAAATTGTTATGGTCTGGACATTGCCTTAGACTGGAACAGCTCAAATATTTCCTAAAATATTTTCTCTTTGCAAAAACACTCAGAAAAGTCAATTATTACTTATTATCTACCATATTTTAAAGTGGCGTACCATTGGGGCAGAAAAATATATAATAATAAATAATAATGGGAACCCCTATTTTTTATTTCGGATTCCAAAAGGGTATGTTTCTTACGTACAGTCGAGAGCAATAAATTTTGGTCTTCGGTGATTGTAAAAGATTTGTACTTGACTTGAATTTCATTAAAAACAAGGAGATTGATGACGGATGTCTTAATTTTAATTTTAATATTTAAATACTGGTGATAATCTCTTAAACATTTAATTTGTTTTTGACACTTTTTTGATAAAAAAAAAACCATTGAAATTATTATAGATTATAGATTATTTTTATTGACTGTGAAGACCAAAATTTAATGCTCCCGGTACATCTACACAAAAAAATAAAACGCAGAACAAAAATTACAAAAGAAAACTGTATCTAAACAGAGCTTTGCACCCGGTGCACTCCCCTTGAGAACGGCCCTGGGTTTTCAATAAATAAAATCAACAATTCCAAAAAAAATAAATAAAATTGGATTATACCGAGTGACTCTAATAGTTACCGGGATTCTACTAGTTATACTTTCTTCTGTAGGAAGAAAATTTTCTTTATTTATGGTTAAGCGACTAAACAGATAATATGCTCTCGATCAAAAGTTGGGAGTTTTGGAGGAGAAAATTACAGTTCCAAAACCGTTTCAGGACCACCGGTACTCTTGACGCTTGAGATTAAGAACTATTCGATATAGTACAATAAATAAATCTAGTATGCAAATATTTCTTTCAACGCTAATTTATTATAATGAATATTTTTAAATAACTTTAAGTGCGAGTTTTTTGCTCCAGTTTTTTCCAGTGACTCCCAATAAATGGGGCTTCTTTGCATTCGTTCTTGAACATTCAATTACCCAATAATCGGTTGAAATGGAGAACAGATTATTTTGAGGCAACCCAAATCATTATGTACAGTCGCGATTAAGCTAATCGAGACCGACTGACATTTCTGTAACCCTTATTACCAGCGTCAATAAGAGCGCAGTTAGCTTATAACGGTCTCGATTAGGATGATCGCGACTATACAATCGAGTGCAAATGTGTCAACAGAATTTTACGTTATTTTAGTATTGTAAAACATGCTTCTGTATATTTCTTGACGATTATTTGTGACGATCAAGTACACTGTCCAAAGTAAATCAAAGCCAGTCATACAATAGCGATTAAAATGGTTTACTTTTCTATGCACCCGACGCGACCGACGGTACATACACAAGCAATTTTATTTGTTTAATGTTTGGTTGTGTGCGTTCCAAGGAATTTCAAGTTCGTTTGAATCACACGGTAAGCTTTAATATTTCATGATACCGATCAGTACTAACATCAGCACACAATCCAAAGAAAGAACGTAAAGAAATGTATACGTGATCAACTTATGACTAATTGATAATAATGTTTTCACAGGCCGATAGTATTCATTTGTTTTTCTAAACAGTCCAGCAGCTGCAGGTAAATGTCAGCCACCTCTGAATAAACGGTAAATCGTACTAATTAATTTTATGCATTTTGTAATTTTTTCTATTCAACATTTCTTGTAATACAAGAACAATAAATGCGGTTATATTGTCAAAATACTTGCGGAGATAGCATTTTGGTACTACTTTTTGTGCAGCCTTAGCAGAAAGCCTTCTTCAACACGCAACAGACTTTAAAGGAATTTAAGTAAAGTGCAAAATAAATTGTATAACATAGTTGTGAAGTCATAATAAAACGAGCAAATTAAAAACAAGTTAAAATAGTAATTGTAAATGGGGACAATGCAAGAACGCCCCAAGGGGAAATTGCAAACATTTTTACGTAATGAAAACGTGCATGATAAAAAAAAAATATTTTGTTTAATTCCGTTTTCCTTTGTAATACGTTTTACTAATTCTAGTTATTTTTTAATCTACGGGGTTGATAATCATTTGTTACCAAAATGGTACTGTCGAAATATTTCCAACGAGATAGCATTTAAGACGGTTCTGTACAACTTTTAATTTCACTCTTGAAACGGTCGCGGATTTGCTTATAAACAAATCGTGATTGATTTTCGATTGTGGAACAAATTACAAATAACAGACAAATATTGTTTTTCGTAGAAGTTCTAGTAACGCCGGAAACGGTTGAGACGGGTCATTGTAGGTTTACAAGAGGCAATAAATTTTAAGTACAGAACACTTCAGTAACAGCAGGGTATTGCCAAGATTTTAGAATGTATTCGTTTTGTTTCATTTTGGTGAAGGAGTGTCAGTCATGCTTTAATAGGATAAGGGCCGGTTATGTAAGATGAGATGATTTTCAAAATCACTGGGGGGTCGAGTTGTTTTTGGAAGGCGATAACTTTAGAACGAACCTTAACTTTCGCAAAGGAAACAATAAATCAGTCACTTGTAAAGAGAGTGCATGTTCAAAATTTTAAGAGAAAAGAAACAGACTTCGAGATGGACATTTACGGTGAGTTATGCGTGTAAATTTATTACTGGGGTGTTTTCTAAAAGGAGGAGGAGAGTAACTTTTCGAAAACGGTATCGATTGGTCGGGGGTGTTGTCAAGCTCTTTTCGAAAATCGGGTGGGGCTCACTAACGAGGGTGGAAAAGGGAAAAGTTATTTTAATTAAGGGAGTCAGATTTTGTCATCTGAAAAGACCGGTTGAATACCAAACGCCGAGTTGCAATTTTGAATTTGGTAGTTTGTCTTAAGGTGTGTTCCATAATCGTGTTTTCAATCACCATTTCGGGTGTAACTTCAAGTGTTTGAAAGGCATTTTAATAAATTTTTGCTTTCGCACACGGGCTCGACGCGAGTGGTTTTAAAACAGAGTGAGTGGTGCGCAAATTACTCGGACTTGGACAGTTAGGTAAAAGGTCATTTAATCATTATTGCTTCGCCGCATTTTTGGTGGTTTTAATTGATTCCAAACTTTGAAATTCAATAATCGAGTTCGCATTCGAGTCAGTTTGAATTTACATAATTAAACACACAGTTGGTTGACGTTCCCAACTTTGCCTTATAAATTACTAGTATTTTAATTGTAGAATTGTCATATTTAAGTTTAAATCAGTGTATGTCACTAGGTTCGTCGGAGTACGCGTTCTGCGACTTGATCAACCAAAGTAGTTAACTTTACCACGAATCTACTGAAATCTCCAGTCCAGTGTACTAATTATAGCAGTGTTTCTGTCAC
Organism: Prosopocoilus inquinatus; assembly: GCA_036172665.1. Taxonomy (NCBI): domain Eukaryota; kingdom Metazoa; phylum Arthropoda; class Insecta; order Coleoptera; family Lucanidae; genus Prosopocoilus; species Prosopocoilus inquinatus. The sequence goes on from CM069879.1 coordinate 11,980,827, forward strand.
CTTTGGAAACCCTCGTATCATTTAGTGACCTCGCTCACAACTGGGATCTGAGTGATTACGAGAGTTCTCCCAGTTTGAATTCCTGTTCGAAAGGCAAGTAATATCTACCGACTAATTAAGTGTGGCCAGCACTAATTTATCACCAGAAATCAAGGCCAAGTTAATTTCCAGTACGAATTTCTTACAAATTCCGAGGCCAAAGATACTGAAACGAAATTAAGCGCTCAACTCACGAAACGAGCATTTCTCCAAACCCGTGGGTTTTACCAGTTGGGGTTTATTAGCTGAGATATATTGCGGGAGAATATAGAGGATTGACTTTGCGACCTCTGGACTTAAGCACCCATAGTGTACGGTCATTATCAGCGGTCAATCGGGTCCACCAAGTGGGTAACAGCTTTAGGCGACGAAAATATACAGGGGGAAAATAACCGAGAGTCACTGTACCTCAACCCCTATACCTGGTTTCGAGTAGACAAAGTTCCTGGCCAGAAGAATTAATTAATCTAGCTTTAGGGGGGGTCCCAAGGGGACATCCGTGAAAAACTAAAAGCGATCACTGTGTATACCTCTGCAAATAGATCACTAAGAACCGCATCTCGTATCACCCACTTTCCCCAAACATCTAACTAATTAGGAAATTAATTCACCTAATTAAGGTACACTGTAGACTCACGTGTCACGCTGTACATTGGTTGATTTGGTCAGAGTGTTGTTTTAGAGTACGATCTTAAGTGACAATCACTGTACCTAAACAGAGCTCAATAGAGAAATTATTTTGATTGACAATCCAATCGAGGACAAAGTCCCGTGGGAAATTATTGTGCTGATCGAACTCGATTCCACCAGAAATTGTGGTTAAGTTATATCGCTACTATATTCGAGAGTGAAATCTGTTAGCTGAGTCTTACTGTATTGCTCGCAACTGCTATATTTGGTAATCGCTGTATTGACGTATAAATTCACGAGGGTTTTTACGCTCATTTACCAGATTCCTAGGGGGGCTGGTAACGGAGTTTTTCCCCTCGTTATTCTCAATAAACGAAGTAAATTAAATTTAATATGTCGCATTTTTATTTTAACGTACTTAGTTCCTTAAATCTCTCAAATTTATTGCGCGACCGCACCAACAACGAGTCTTGAGTTACATCACAGGTAAGGTCCTACAAATGTAATTAGACGATCACGAATTTTTATTGAAATAGATAAAACATATAGCCTATTTATGAGTCAGAAGTTAAATTTTGACAGTTTCTGAATTACGTGCCAATTAGAGTAATCTCTTTTTCTATTGTATTGAGACAGTTTGTTATTGTAATTGGTTGTTCCGTTTAACAACAAAATCAGTGACGTGTCGGCGCGTTACATATATAAATAAAATTTTTGGTGCCGTGACCAGGATTGTTGGTTAATTGAAAAGCGGTCGTTTTAATATTTTGAGAGAGGAAGGAATGTCGGGTCGCGGAAAACAGAAATACAGGATGACGGACAGCTCGCGTGCCGTCGCGGGAACGGTCGGGATAGAGAGCGAGAGCGCCGCGGAGTCGCGTAGTGTCGCCGTAACCGAAGCGTCTGAAGCGAGCGTCGCGACGTCGGTAACGACGCAGCCTACCGAGGGTATCGCGGATAAGCAGGAGGAGGTTCCTCGATGGTTTGCTGTTTGGTCGGGACAGCAGCAAGAGATGATGACCGGGATCCTATCAGCACTGCAGGGCATCGTCAGGGAGCGACAGCCAGAGAGAACGCCATCGTCGTCGGATAGCGTCTCCAGGGCAAATGTATCGGCCGTCTCGGGGAGCAGCACGTCGAACCAGGTAGGAGATATATATGCAAGCTGTAGGGCGGATATAAGCGAAACCGTTTCGGACAAGCCAGGGCCAAGCGCGATTTCGGGTGAAAATTCCAGGTTGCTACTACAATTAACGATGAAAAGGCCGGTTTTTAGAGGGGAATCGTCTTCTGATCCCTATAAGTTTTTGCGCCATTTAGAGTCGTGGTTTAGGAGGCTAGGTATCCCTGAAGAAGAAAAATTAATCACCGCCGAGGAGAGCATGATGGGGTCGGCTTACTACTGGAGCCAAATCTACAAGGGAAAATGGCAGAGTTACGCCGACTTCAGAACCGATTTTCTAAAGACATACTGGTCCGAGCAAAAACAACTGGAGGTCCTCAGAGAAATAATCAGTGCACGATGGGAACCACGAGGGATATACACCATGCTCGAACATTTCTCCTATTACGTGAATCAGGCAAGACTGCTGACAACACAACGTGCGGAGACGGTTTTGGTCAAGGATTTAATGCGTCATTTTCCGCATACGTTGCAATCTCTGTGGCAGATGGGAGGCAGGAGTACAATCCAAGAAGCAGCCGAGTTCTTGAGGGGCCAGGATAACTTGCTCGAACAGCTAGGCTCGTCAGGTGGACCAGCGAAGCATGAGAGAAGGTATCGAGGCCGGGGAAACCAGGCCAACCTGTCTTATTCACGCTATGAAGAGGAGGAAATCGACCAGGAAAACTGGAATCGGTAGGGCTAAGGACCGATAGCTGTGCCGAGGACGACGCGAGAAGGTCCACATATGTAGAAGTTAACCATTTAGGGCGCTCAGAGGAAAATGAGTCAATAAGAGTCAATAAGGGATTCGAATTACTCACCAAGCTAGGATGGAAACCATTCCAGGAATTAGGAAAATATCACCAAGGAAGAGTATCTCCAGTGGCGGCAGTCGGACAGACAGATCTGCGGGGATTGGGTTTCTCAGGCGAGTCGAGTCGGAAGTGTTTGCGCTACAGGGAATTATCTAGTCCAGGAGAATCAACAGAAACTAGGGGCGTAGGTTGTTTCCAAATTTTATCGTTACAGAGGGGACAACCATTTATTCTTGACGGAGAGGAGACGCGTCGAGTGATCCCAGCAATTGCAATTCGGATCGACGGAGGCATCGAGACCTCAGCGTTGGTTGATTCAGGAAGTGAAGTTTCGTGTGTTTCAGAGGAGGTTTATTATCAGATCCTTTCAGAGGGAATACACATTCCGGTGTTACCCGTTAAAGCAACGCAATTAAAAGGCGCCGTAGGTCAACGAAGCATAAGGATCACACTGCAAGCTTTTATCACCATGTATATTGGCGGAGCGGAAATACAGACGGCGTGCTTAGTTGTTAAGAAATTAATTAAACCGATTATCATCGGAGAGGATTGGCTGACTCGACACCAGGCGAAGATTGATTTCGAGGAAGGCATCCTAGAATTTACCGCGGAAAAACACCGATATCAAGTGCAGCTAATAACCCGAGTCGAAGCAGCGGACAAGCGTCAAACATGCGGCGACACAGGTGAGTCGGACGAAGAGGTAGTCGAAGAGTTCGCTTTGCGACGAGACGAAGAAAACTATGAAAGCGTCGAGTCTAGACAGGGTAAAATCGAGGGGTGCAACATACATGCGATTGAGAAGCAACACATGAAAGAATTGCTCGTTGAATTCTATCAAGTATTCGCTAAAATACCCGGACTAACGCACATGTATACGCATGAAATTTTAATGCAGAATGAGACGCCATTTATGAAGAGATCATATCCGGTACCCTTTGCATTAAGACCTGCGGTAGACGATGAAATTCAGAAAATGTTACACTTACAAATTATACAGCGTGAAGCGTCTCCATATTCGAGTCCGATTGTTGTAGTTAAGAAAAAGGATGGGACCGTGCGACTCTGTTTGGATGCGAGATAATTAAATGAGAGGATGGTGGCAGACAGAGAGAGCCCTGCACCAAGCGAGGAACTGATACACCGTTTCCATAACGTGAGGTATTTTTCGTCGTTAGATTTACGCTCTTCCTACTGGCAGATTCCGCTACATGAAAACAGCCGTAAATACACTGCTTTTCTCTACAATGGACGAAGTTACACGTTTAAGGTGCTGCCATTCGGATTGAAGACAGCAGTGGCTAGTTTTAGCCGTTGCATGGACTTAGTTTTAGGGCCGGAAGTAAGGGAATTTGCCGTGAACTACGTGGATGATCTGTTGATCGCCTCTCCGGATTTTATAACGCATTTAGAACACTTGCGAGCAGTTTTAACGAAGTTACAAGATGCCAATTTAACTGTGAATTTAGAGAAGTCGTGTTTCATACAGGAGGAGATTAAGTTTCTAGGACACATCTTATCAACAGAAGGGATACGGCCGGACCCAGAAAAGGTAGAAGCGATTCAGAAGTTCCCTACGCCTACACGCGTGAAACAATTGCGAGCTTTCCTAGGCTTATGCAACTATTATCGGCAGTTCCAACGGAATTACAGCGAACACACACTGCCAATACGACAGCTGTTGAAGACAGGAGTCAAATGGAAGTGGGGAAGCGAAGAAGAGGCTAGTTTTCAGCACATCAAGGAGTTATTCTTGCGAAGTGTAATGTTGTGTCACCCGAAGTTCGATCAACCTTTTATACTACAAACGGATAGTTCAGGGTTCGGTATAGGTAGTGCACTATGTCAAGAGAAGGAGGGGGGAGAACTAGGAGTAATCGCCTTCGCCAGCCGATCGTTGAATACTGCTGAGATGAATTACACCACGACCGAAAAGGAATTACTCGCAATCATTTTCTCCTTACAGAAATTTCGCACATATTTGGTGAACGCTAAAGTGATTATTTATAGTGATCATCATGCGTTACAGTTTCTGAAACAGTGCAGGTTGTTAAGTGAACGTTTAACCAGGTGGGTGCTGATGTTACAAGCGTTTGATTTCGAAGTACATCACATCAAGGGAAGAGAGAACATCGTCGCGGATACGCTGTCTCGATTCCCAGCGGGTTCATCAACTGCAGGGGTGCAAGGACATCCGGCACCGATAATTGCCACTTTGACGATCACCGACAGCCCAGGTTTACGGAGAAGGTTAATACATATCGGGGAGCTACAGAGCGAGGACCCTTATCTCGGGACAATCTACACACAAGACGACGAGGAAAGGCAAACCGGATACGAGTTGCATGACGGGGTTCTGCTGTACAATTGCCGATTTACACAGTCGAAGTTAGTGGCGGTGCCAAGGAGTCTGATCGTTGATTTAGTCCGACATTTCCACGAGGCATATGGGCACTTTGGAGCTGGAAAAGTATTCCACGCGATGCGCTCATTGTTCTTTTGGAAGAAAATGCGACAGTCAATCAGGAAAATCCTTCGAAGTTGCGACAGCTGTCAGCGGACCAAGCATTTAAACAGGAATTTTGCCGGGCAATTTCAGCCGATAATCGCTGATCGAGTGGGTGAATTGATGTCAGTGGATTTCTACGGGCCGTTGCCACGCGCGCGCTTCGGGGCGGTTTATTTGTTTGTGACGATCGACGTGTTCTCAAAATTTGTCCAATTATATGCAATGAGAAGGGCAAACGCGAACATCGCCGCGCGAAAAATTTTAGAGGAATCTAGGATCAAGCCGGAACGAATTCTCAGCGACAACGGGACGCAGTTTACATCAAGACTGTGGAGACAAAGGATGGCAGAAGCGGGGATTCAGGTGCAATATACCTCCATACGACATCCAGCATCGAATCCAGTCGAACGAGTTATGAGGGAAATTGGGCGGTTTTTCAGGACGTTTTGTTCAAGGCGACATACAGGTTGGATTGACCACATCGAGAAGCTACAGACGTGCTTAAATTCGTTGCCACACGACTCTACAGGATTCGCGCCAGTTACGATTGCATTCGGAGAAGAACCGGAAGTGCCTTACAGAGAAATAATTCGTCGGATTAACCCATTTGTTTTGAACCAAGAAGTGGAACACATGCGGGATCAGGTGAGGCGTCACACGAGAAACATGGCTCAACGGCGGGGGCGACAGCAAACGAGATATCAACCACCATTCAACGAGGGAGATTGGGTATTAATTAGGACAAATCCGATTTCGATTCTAGCGGAGCGTGTAAATCAAAAATTCTGTCATCTATACGAGGGACCATATGTCGTTCGCCGAAGAGTACACGTAAATGCCTACCTGTTGGAATCCGAAAACGGCAATACGCGAGGTGTGTTTAACGCCAGGAATTTGAGGCCATATTACAGGATACCGGAGGTTGAATAAGGGGTCAGTCTCGGTACAAAAGCAGGTAACGTCTAGACGGACGTCTATAAAACTTAGTATCCAGGTCAAAAGGGAATTCCGCAACAACGAGAGTGGAAGTGTGTCGGTAGGGCGGTACAGACGGTCAGTGAACGAAGGGACCCTAGACGTCTGGCTTTACAGGTAGCGCGGCGGGGTGTCTCAGTAGCTAACAAAAAAACCTCGAAGAATGGACATGGTTTGTTGTTTGTTTATTATGGAATAGTGGTAATTAGACGGGTTCGGAAGTGAGGTGACCGCAAGAGTAAATCGTTCGTTGGATTACGGTGTGGAATATTTTAGTGTCAATTAATAGTCTAGTGGTTATACCAGATGAGAGTGGCGAGTGATTAGCAAGTGAGTGGAGTTAAATTAAGGTGATAATTAAGAGGGTGGTATTAAAGATTATTAATGTACAGTAGTGATCGAGTCGCCGGATTATTGCGCTTAAATAAACCGAGATTATTCAAGGTGTTATATCGATTGAAGAAGTGCGAGTTGGAATTAAGGAGGTGATCGGAAGTTAGAAGTGCAATGATTGTTACGAGGGGGGCTTAACGAGTGTGTAATCAATCCATGTGTTGTTAGTGTATGGAGGAGCGAAATTAATCAGAACTTAGTGATAAAGCAGTCCAGTTAATAGGGGCGATAGTTTAGGATTAGGGGTGTTAATTGTGGTGACTAGTGGTTATTTGATCGGCAGAAGTGGTTTAAGATTATGGTGGGATTAAAACAAGGTGAAGTGAGATCAAATGGTTGGTGATTAAAGAGGTGTATAGTTCAGTTAATTAACAGTGGTTGGGTGATTAATGAGTACTACGGTTTAAATGATATTATTAGTGAATGACCAGCGAATTAGTGCAGTGGGAATGTTTCAGGTGCACGTAGGGGTTATTGGAGGACAGCATTAATTTAGTGAGTTGTTAAACTGTTTATAGATGGTGGTGAGAATTGGGTCGTAGCTAGCGAGTCTGACGAATAGGGGCGCACAGAAGGCAGTACCAGCGGCGTAGCTGTGCGGGGGGGTGTTCATAAGTTGAAGGGTATGCTAATTGTATTTTTATTGTTTTTCGTACCTCATGTAGGGTATTTTTGTCTGTTCAGTGGAGGTTTGAGTTAGTTGGTATTGCGTATATTGGCCATGGCGAGTTCGCGGGCGGTTATCGTGTCTAGGCTTGCATGTATGTTTCTGTCAGGGGGGGGGGGGATTTAGGAGCCAATCTAGGAAGGGAGAGCAACAGCAGCAGCTACCAGCGAATCCATCCAGGGGGTGGCGAACCAGATGCTTCCGTTTTGGGGGAAAACTAGAAATTGCTCGTTCGTCGGAGCAAACTGCGCATTTCTAGTAGGGGCGAATGAAACGGTCGCGGATTTGCTTATAAACAAATCGTGATTGATTTTCGATTGTGGAACAAATTACAAATAACAGACAAATATTGTTTTTCGTAGAAGTTCTAGTAACGCCGGAAACGGTTGAGACGGGTCATTGTAGGTTTACAAGAGGCAATAAATTTTAAGTACAGAACACTTCAGTAACAGCAGGGTATTGCCAAGATTTTAGAATGTATTCGTTTTGTTTCATTTTGGTGAAGGAGTGTCAGTCATGCTTTAATAGGATAAGGGCCGGTTATGTAAGATGAGATGATTTTCAAAATCACTGGGGGGTCGAGTTGTTTTTGGAAGGCGATAACTTTAGAACGAACCTTAACTTTCGCAAAGGAAACAATAAATCAGTCACTTGTAAAGAGAGTGCATGTTCAAAATTTTAAGAGAAAAGAAACAGACTTCGAGATGGACATTTACGGTGAGTTATGCGTGTAAATTTATTACTGGGGTGTTTTCTAAAAGGAGGAGGAGAGTAACTTTTCGAAAACGGTATCGATTGGTCGGGGGTGTTGTCAAGCTCTTTTCGAAAATCGGGTGGGGCTCACTAACGAGGGTGGAAAAGGGAAAAGTTATTTTAATTAAGGGAGTCAGATTTTGTCATCTGAAAAGACCGGTTGAATACCAAACGCCGAGTTGCAATTTTGAATTTGGTAGTTTGTCTTAAGGTGTGTTCCATAATCGTGTTTTCAATCACCATTTCGGGTGTAACTTCAAGTGTTTGAAAGGCATTTTAATAAATTTTTGCTTTCGCACACGGGCTCGACGCGAGTGGTTTTAAAACAGAGTGAGTGGTGCGCAAATTACTCGGACTTGGACAGTTAGGTAAAAGGTCATTTAATCATTATTGCTTCGCCGCATTTTTGGTGGTTTTAATTGATTCCAAACTTTGAAATTCAATAATCGAGTTCGCATTCGAGTCAGTTTGAATTTACATAATTAAACACACAGTTGGTTGACGTTCCCAACTTTGCCTTATAAATTACTAGTATTTTAATTGTAGAATTGTCATATTTAAGTTTAAATCAGTGTATGTCACTAGGTTCGTCGGAGTACGCGTTCTGCGACTTGATCAACCAAAGTAGTTAACTTTACCACGAATCTACTGAAATCTCCAGTCCAGTGTACTAATTATAGCAGTGTTTCTGTCACCTTTGGAAACCCTCGTATCATTTAGTGACCTCGCTCACAACTGGGATCTGAGTGATTACGAGAGTTCTCCCAGTTTGAATTCCTGTTCGAAAGGCAAGTAATATCTACCGACTAATTAAGTGTGGCCAGCACTAATTTATCACCAGAAATCAAGGCCAAGTTAATTTCCAGTACGAATTTCTTACAAATTCCGAGGCCAAAGATACTGAAACGAAATTAAGCGCTCAACTCACGAAACGAGCATTTCTCCAAACCCGTGGGTTTTACCAGTTGGGGTTTATTAGCTGAGATATATTGCGGGAGAATATAGAGGATTGACTTTGCGACCTCTGGACTTAAGCACCCATAGTGTACGGTCATTATCAGCGGTCAATCGGGTCCACCAAGTGGGTAACAGCTTTAGGCGACGAAAATATACAGGGGGAAAATAACCGAGAGTCACTGTACCTCAACCCCTATACCTGGTTTCGAGTAGACAAAGTTCCTGGCCAGAAGAATTAATTAATCTAGCTTTAGGGGGGGTCCCAAGGGGACATCCGTGAAAAACTAAAAGCGATCACTGTGTATACCTCTGCAAATAGATCACTAAGAACCGCATCTCGTATCACCCACTTTCCCCAAACATCTAACTAATTAGGAAATTAATTCACCTAATTAAGGTACACTGTAGACTCACGTGTCACGCTGTACATTGGTTGATTTGGTCAGAGTGTTGTTTTAGAGTACGATCTTAAGTGACAATCACTGTACCTAAACAGAGCTCAATAGAGAAATTATTTTGATTGACAATCCAATCGAGGACAAAGTCCCGTGGGAAATTATTGTGCTGATCGAACTCGATTCCACCAGAAATTGTGGTTAAGTTATATCGCTACTATATTCGAGAGTGAAATCTGTTAGCTGAGTCTTACTGTATTGCTCGCAACTGCTATATTTGGTAATCGCTGTATTGACGTATAAATTCACGAGGGTTTTTACGCTCATTTACCAGATTCCTAGGGGGGCTGGTAACGGAGTTTTTCCCCTCGTTATTCTCAATAAACGAAGTAAATTAAATTTAATATGTCGCATTTTTATTTTAACGTACTTAGTTCCTTAAATCTCTCAAATTTATTGCGCGACCGCACCAACAACGAGTCTTGAGTTACATCACAGGTAAGGTCCTACAAATGTAATTAGACGATCACGAATTTTTATTGAAATAGATAAAACATATAGCCTATTTATGAGTCAGAAGTTAAATTTTGACAGTTTCTGAATTACGTGCCAATTAGAGTAATCTCTTTTTCTATTGTATTGAGACAGTTTGTTATTGTAATTGGTTGTTCCGTTTAACAACAAAATCAGTGACGTGTCGGCGCGTTACACTCTGTACAAAAAAATAAATAAATTAAAAAAAAAACAATGTTGTTTAACACGGCTTTCCTTTGTAACGCATTTAACTAATTGTGATTATTGCTGCATATTTTTTTTTAATCTGCGAGTTTTATAAATAACAATTCATTATCAAAATGTTAACTTGACGAATTTCGTCCGTAATTTTGATTTATTTATTATTGCCGGTGTTTATAAATCCGACTTTAAGTAAGAGCTTTAATTTTTTACAAGGTTTTACTATTATGTATTTAAAAGAGTCGAATCTTTACTTTTTCACAAGCGATGTGAGAAATTGTTTCAGTTTCTATCCCTTGTGTTACTTTCTAAATAAAAAAAAATGTCAGCATCAGTTTCTCTGAAGAGTTCAGTAAACGATAAACAAGACAATTTTTTCCAATTTTTTATAACTCGAGCCACACAAATTTAACAGATATATAAAAATTAAATGCTGCTGTTCTGTTTTTTTGTTTATTATTATTAATACGCTTGCAGGTATCGAGTCTTCGTTTAATCCTGTATCCCACGTGACCTGCGTCGTACCAAACCATTGTTTAACACATGGCTAATAGTGAAAACATTTGAGTCGACAGTTCTACGCTAAAAGTAGTAACCAAATTGAATGCCAAGTTCGCAATTCAGTTAATTAGGTGTATTGTTAGTTGCCTAACTGTTAGGTAGAATTTGGTCACGTGGGGTACAATCAATTATGAAGACGTTATACGAAAAGCCAATGAATCTCGTTCTCGTTTAAAAAAGTCAATGAAATTATTAAGAATTCAGAATTATTGAGAATTACTTTGAGAACAAACAGCACGATAAAATAGGTGCATTCATTACTTTTGCACTTCTATAACTTCTTGCTACTTTTAAATCAATTGGCTTGCGTAAAATTCTTCACTTTTTTCAATCTTTAGTTTTAGTTTTCAATTCAGAGTTAATTGTTTCAAATAGAACTAGAATTATTTATTTAAAAAAAGAAAACAAACAACGCAGCTCTCACGTAATTATTTAAATACGTAATTTATTATGTTTTTTCTTGTTTCTTGTTTTCGCCGATCATTTTATGTACATTTTCTTTAATTGACACAACCATCCATCAGAGGTCTGTTGGGTTGAGTTGGCTTGGGTAATTTATTATTTTATTTTTGTTTTTCGCCGTGCAGCAATTTACATTATTTCCTTTAATTGCCCCCCAACTATCCACCAGGAGGTCCATTTAGTTATGCTCACTTTAGATTTCGAGAATTGAGATTAGCGAGAGTCTCTCGACGACTGTCGACGATTAGTTACTCTTTATCTCCAAGGTCACTCGAGGGCCAGCGAACGAACGAACTTATTTACCTAACAATGAGACGTAAAGACACCTTGAACCTCACCATGAGATGATAACTTTGCATCTCAATTGGCGGTGATAAGCTGAATATAAAGTACGACCGACGACGGTCGTCGACGTCAGTTCCTCAATAGTTCCGTTGCTAAAAGGACATACACAGACACACACACGACCATGAAGTACTTGAATTTATTGCTGGTGCTCTTTGCGATAATCGCCACGGGCTCTGCGGTAAGTCGTCATGTTGAAATCATTTTCAGTTTTGATTTTGTGCAATGTCAAAAATTTTTAGACGTTGACCGACGAGCAAAAGGAACACATCAAGAGCGAGGCGAAGAAGTGCATCGAGTCCAGCGGGGTGGACAAGGAGGTCCTGAAGAAAGCCAGGGCTGGCAACATCCAGGACGATGATAAATTCAAGGAGTTCGTCCTTTGTGCCTTCGTCAAGCTGAATTTGATAAACGAAGCCGGGGAGGTCGTCATCACCACGGAGAGGGCTAAGGAATGGCTGCCGCAGAGTTTCACTGAGGAACAGAAGGAGGACATCATCACCACGTGCAACCAGAAGAAGGGGAGCACCCCCAAAGACACGGCGTTCGTCCTCTACAAGTGTTACAGGGAGAAATATCCCCCAGAATACAAGCCCTTGTTTTAATTTCCTTTTTCCTGCGATTTTCACGAGAATGAATTTTCTATAGGACAATAAAGAGCTCAAGCAGTAACTTAAGTGTCTTAATTTTCCAAAAACAATGTTGCTCATCCAAAATTTGTCAGTGTATGGCGTCAATCATTAATGTATACAAATTTCAATTGAGAAAAAAAAATTGTTTACAACAAACAGAGCGCAGATGTATCCGTGTTGGATGAAAAGAGGTCAGTAATTTCTTATCAATCTCATTTAAACCGGTCAACAAGTTTTGAGATATCGCAGCGTGCCCTTGAACTTGTTGGCATACAAAGTGATTACAAATGGGTACTTCGAGATGTTTTCTGAGCACACTTGCAAATAAAACTTTTTTTTATTTTTATCTCAAATTTTGTTTTGCCCTTGCCTGTACAAAGTTTGAAATAATTTTCGGTGGTGTAATATAGTTTGTTTAAAACCTCATTATTATCCTTCTCCTTCCTTGTTTACGAAGAAATTTGGAGCTCAGCGATTTAAAAAAAATGTAGAGATCTCGCAACGTGAGAGGAACCCTCCTTTACGTAGTGCAGGTCACGTGAGAGGTTCTTCTCGAGCTGCGAGATCTCTACCTTAGGTAAAGTAACGACGCATCTTGTGCATACAATGGTCGTTCGTTGTTATTATCATCGGCTTGAAAGTGAGTACATTTCTAAAACCGTTCGTGCAAACTCTCGTCCTGCCCAGATCCGTTATGATGAGATCTGAAAGGTCGTTAACCATAACATTAAAAAGACCATTTCGCGCAAGGTTTATTTATAAAGTAAGACTGCGTTTTTGCACTTGTTAATTGGGGCCGAGGAGACCGAGCCGAAGACGTATATTATGCTTACTAACTTGCTCAATTATGCGCCGGAGTAAATGGAGTTAAATGGGCTTTGATTGACGGAGTGGAATTATTTAAATTGGGTTGATGGCCTGTTTGGCGGGGCGATTTCCATAATTCTAAGGTTTTCTCTCGAGGTTGAACGCGACGTATAGAGGGACGCACAAAAAAAGAAAACGTAGGGGCTTGAATCTAAATTCCTCCTTTGGAATTTGGAATTTGTTGTTGAATAAAATCGAAACTCGCTCGAATAAAAACAAAAAAAAAGGATTACGCGGGTAACACGATAAGAAATTGATTTATGTACAGTGTCGAGCTTAAAAAATGGGACAGGATAACATGTTGTCATCAATCAAAAAGAGCTTACTTCCAATTGAGGAAGAGTATTTGATGAAATTGTGATGGAGTGGGAAGAAGCTTCTTCCCTCTTCCTTCCTCATCCAGGAACGATCCTAATAGATAGCTAATTTAAGAAAATTTTGTTAACTCACGTAATTTTTAAGAGAAACACAATTTTTACATTTATACAAACCACAATCACAATCAAAGTTGAAGAAGTCCCCTGTGGTGATAAGTTAAACTCAATTGTACAGGGTGTCCACGTCTAAATTGTGCAGTGCTATTTTGTGTGTGCATCATCGGTATCATCACACAAATCAAACAATTCTTGAACAGCCTATATATGTACGTAATTGCAATCGTGTCATACATACATACATTCCGAAGCCAAACACTTTCGTTACACTCGTAAATTGACGAAACAAATATTGAACATTTCCGCTCCCGAAAACGCAGGTAAATATTGATCGCGGGTTGCGTAATGCCCGGTCTATATTTACCACAGGATATATCCAAAGCGATCCGTATCAGATGGTGATGTAATCCTGACAAACGTTCAGGATAATAACGATAATAACTCCTAACTGTCTATTGTATATGCACAATGTAATTTAAGTTTTGCTTAATAAAGAAATAATAATTTTCCTCGCTGTCGCCCATCGTTCAGCATAATTTACAACACAGTTTTTTTTTTTTTTTAATAGGCAATGAATCACATACATACAGTATGTACAAGTCTATTTTTAAATCTTTTTTTTTCTTTCGCTTAGAAACTTGTTCGCAACAGTGGGTACCGTCTTCTTAAAATAAGCGTGGAACCTTTGAACCCCCGGAGCAAACATCGAGAGGCCGATTATCGCGTCATCGTTACAAAGCATTCTAATTAACACTTGTAATAGTTATTATTTTTATTAGAAAGATTTTTTGCATCCATCTGCTAAGCGAATCGTGAAGTGATTTGCAAAAATTCTTCCGCGGTTTTTACTCGAACGTGCCTGCGTGAAACTTGCTTGTCAGGAGAACAAAACGCTACGTATAAAAAAAAACGTATCCTGATTGTAGCAACTACAGTGGAACCTCTTTAATCCGAACACTCTTTAATTCGAAGTCCAAAATCACTGATAATCCTAACGCTACCTCAATTCGAACGTTATTGGATAGAGATAAAGAGCTTTATCACAAGTATGTAGTTGCCAGTGTTGTTGCCAACCCTGCAAAACAATGTTTTCCCTTTCCAAGTGATACTAATTCGGTATTTTCAATAAAAAATTCCCAAATTTTCCAACTTAAAATTTAAGTACGTGCGTTGACGAAGCACATAAAAATAAAACTGTCGTTAAAACATAATCACAGAAATCAAATTCGAATATACAGTCAGAAGCAAAAGAAAACCAGGCAAACTACAGTTTCCTGTAATCATTCTTTCTGAAAATGATATTGATTAAAGACGACTTCACAGATAACATTAAAAAAATTTAAAAGTTTTCAAAATTAACAAGTTTAAAACTTTGGTAAAAAACTCTGTGAATTCATCTTTAATCTATGGCATTCTAAGAAAGAATAATTACAGGAAACTGTAGTTTGTAGCTTTTTGCTTTCAACTGTAACTAGGCCGCATAAATTTCCTTTAATTCATTTAGATAGTAACGTATTTTTAAGTAAAAAGTTTTTAATTTTCAACCAGACAGAATTTAAATGGGAAAGCACTCCTCAACGTTTCACTATCGATTGATGGCTTCGTCGGGAGAGAAAAAAGTAAGTAAACAAGTTGTCAAGAGAAACATTTTTTTAGTACGAAAATAAATAAATACAAATTATTCGTGGAAACTAAAAAAAAGGATTAATTTTAGGGATTAATTAAAATTAATCCCTAAAATTGAATTAAATAAATTAAATTTATTAAATTGAATAAATAATGAAAATTAATCCCTATAGAGTATATAGATTTATATTTTCTAATCGTAAAAATTTATTATGAATTTTAAACTTTTCATTTTCAGTCGTGAAGCAATGAAAGCGCAGAATAATATTTTTCCCTCAATTATTGTATAAAAATTCCCTATTTAGAAATTCCCCAAAAGAATGATTTCCTTGTCAGTTGACAACACTGGTAGTGGATTAATATGTCAAAAGAAAAACATTTCCTATTAAAGAAGGACAAAATTGAGATTTTGAAAAATTGGTGCAAGTTCCTCCAGCATTGCTTTAGAATACGGAGTGGGTAAAGCAACAGTGACTGATATTAAAAAAAAATAAGCAAAATATGCAATATGTACGTGGCAACAACGGACAAAGACCCCGGAAACAAAAAAAAACTATAAAATTTATTGCAAATCCCGAAGTAAAAATGAAAAAAAAAGTGTTTTATACGTGGTTTTTGCAAATTCAACATCTCATTTACGTTTATTCAATAATCCCAAAAAGTCGCTAATTCGAACAACTCTTCACATTTAATTGTTCTGATTAAAGAGGTTCCACTGTACTAAGATATACGGTGT
Source organism: Prosopocoilus inquinatus (assembly GCA_036172665.1). NCBI lineage: Eukaryota > Metazoa > Arthropoda > Insecta > Coleoptera > Lucanidae > Prosopocoilus > Prosopocoilus inquinatus. Next base: position 11,996,523 of record CM069879.1, read on the forward strand.
GGTCAAAGTTGCAGTGATAGTAAAAAGACCGAACGGACTAACTAAAATAAATTTAGTTGGCAACACGTCAATTAAAATATTTCCTGTCAAAAAAAAACGACAGTTTTCTAAGATCAAAACAACGAATTTATAAAATACAAAGTGATCAAGTGTGACGATGTGGCTTGGCAATACAAATTTCTTATTAAACTATTTGCAACATTGTAACCGGGTAGGTTTCGTTGATTTATTTGACAGATAGCGCAGCGCAGCACGACGACCAAATTGTAGGTTATGTCCAGCGTTTAATGGCCGCGTTAAGTTAACGGTCAAATTGCACAAAATCGTCAAGTCAACGGTCCGACTTAAACACTCTGACCAATCACCAATTGAAAAGAGTGATCACGTGATTTGGTCTGACCACTTCGACCGCTCACTTACCGCAGCCTTTGTGTTTAAAACGTCTTATGACACTTGTGAAATGATGACAGATGTCAGTGTTAGTTAAGTCCGGAAGTTGTACCGTTTAAAAAAAAAACTCCGCATTGCCAACTCAAGCAGTCGTTCGTAATGACGTTTTACAGTCGTGATCATCCTAATCGAAACCATTGTAAGCTAAATGTTCCCATATTGAACAAGAGTTCCAAAACTGTTAATTGGTCTGGATCAGCTTGAGCGGTACTGTACATAAAATATGAACTTCGATTTTGGTAACAACTAAAACATACAGAGTGATCGATCAATATGAGCTTGCAATTGTTTTAGCAACGACTAAAATATACAGAGTGAACAGTCTTAAAAGTCGTCTGAAAAGACCCTAGCAACTAACTGACATTAATTTAGCCTGACAACATGTTACTTTAAAATCAATTGTTGAACTATTTCCTGATATGATCTGTGTTGGACGTTTTCAAAGAACCGACGCGACGGATGCGCGAATAAATAAACTATCGTGCACCGAAAAAATCCCACATGGAAATTAATTTAAAAAAATGTTGAGCACGTAGAGCACGATGGTCAATACCCATGGGAACGTGTGAGTTGCCTTGACGTCATCAATCACCGAACTAACACGTACTCGAAACAACTTAGAATACTTACGTCAAAATATAAAATCAGTCAAAAAAACCAAAACGGAAACGAAGGAAAATTGCTTTTGCTTTTCTGGATCGTTAAGTTGCGTACTCCTCCGTAACTTAGATTTCCTTCATCTAAACTAATTGTGAGTTAATTGTAGCTTTCGCGAATTATGCTAGTTACTAAATCTTTTCTCTTTTTTTTGTTGAGAAAATAAAAATGTATTAGGGGGCCTTCCGACGGTCGTACATGATCGCGGGTATGTATGCAGAACACAAGACATTTGCACAGAGTTATAGCGTGGGACGTTTTTTGTAAAATAGTTTAAGGTACCGTCTAGTCGGAGTCTGGCAGAATCGGCCACGTTTCAGCGAAAGCTATCAAACTGTCAATTTACTTAACCTTACTTACTAACTTCAATTCAAAGTCAGATTGAAGAATTGGCGCCGCATTGCACTTACATTATTTCTTATAATATGGCTGAAATAAGACGAAACCAATAAAAACGCATGTCCAATCTGACAGACTCTCAGCAGAGTAGCTATAGAGACCCTTTAGTTAGACTCTGACAGAATCAGCCATCTTTCAGCAAAACAAGTTCCGCCAGTATCAAATTGACAATACGTTTTAACCTTGCTGGATCTTTGAAAGTCAAATTTCAGCAAAAAAGAGTCCCGTCAATGTCAAATTGACAATATTATCTAACCTTGCTTGCTTATTTTCAATATCAAATTCAAATATTGGCGCCAAACTGCACTACCATTCTCTCTTATGATTGGTTGAAGTACTTTATTGCTGAAATATGGCGGAATCAATTAAAAATGCAAGCCATTCTGTCAGACATTCTATAGAGGGTGTCTATAGGTGCTAGTATCAGCAAACTCAAAAAGAAATTGACTCGAATATTTTTAAGCTATGTATACTTCGAAAATAGTATAGTATAGTGTAGTATAACTAAAGGCGTAACAACAATTTCTTTTTCTTTCTCATTATTAAATTGTTTGTTAAAAACATTCCTCCACGTTGTTGTACAGTCGAGAAAAATCACCATTATAGTTTTATATAATAAATCGACCTTCAGAATTTCAATGAGGTTTGAAAATAATTCCCATAAATTAATATGGAAGAAGGAAGACAATGAAAGGATGAGATTCTTTTTTTTTAATATTAAACAGAACTGTAAATTTCCAGCTGGCTAAGTGCTTCATTTATAAATGAAAGCAGAGAAAAGGTAAACGAACGAACGCTAATCGAAATTCGGCAAACACTCCCGGAGCAAATACAATCATGTCCTCGTTAAGAGGAGGTTTTAAAATGTGGCGATGTGAACACTATCCTTTCGATCAATATTTTTCCACGCAACGAGATCGCCTCATTTGCGTTTCTAAATCGTTTCGGCAGCAAATTGTTTTATTTTTTTTTTTTTCATCGCGCGGAACTATTATTTCTCGATTTGCCTGCCTTCCCCCCGGAATGAAATCCGGAAATGCTTGTTTTTACCCGCCGGAAACGAGCTGGAGCTCGTCATGCGTTTCGACTCATCATCATCAACGACATTGAACTATTTTCCCGAGCAATTAATCTAAGGAGCCGTGCGCTTAACGGATGACTAAGAGAGAGAGAGAGAGAGAGAGTGAGACTCACTCACCACGCGAAATGACCTTAAATATCTAATTAGTGTTTATCAACAATTATGTTGTTTAAGATGTTTAGATGCAATCTGAGTTTTTTTTTTCTTGTTGTGAAAACCGCTGTGTAATTTCTTCCAAGGCAAAAAAATATGTAATCGTATAAAGGGGCCCTCTGACACGAACATGTAATACGTATGTGTACAAAAAAAATCTTCAGTTTGATCTAAAAAAAATAACGTAGTTCACGTGCTCTACAAAGAATTATTAATTAAAATATTGAAGAACCTTAGAATACATATCTTGTATGATAATAAATTTTCGAAAATTGTTACACCAGATTATTAAAATAATTTCGACATATGCCCTCTAGATGGTGCTAAATTTATTTTGGAACGTCCTTCACTTTTATCCGATTTTATTCTGAATAGAGGATATATGGCTTTGTTACTTCCAAGCCTCTCGAAGGGGAAACATTGTATCCCTTTGCACTGTAACACTGAAAGCTACGTGAAGTGAATACCGGCGAATTGACTCGAACGCGGTTCGAACCCACCCCTCATTGATTGTTATTAGATACTATACTCTTTCAGCTTTTAATAAAAAATTTATATAAAACAAATCTGTCCTTAAATACGCATATTTTCTTACTACACCAATTTGAATAAAAATAGAATTAATCGCTTTCTGCAATTACTTACTCAGTTGCTTTTTAATAAGTTACAATTTCAATTAAAATAATTGCTTTCTCGTTGCATAAATAATATCTGTAAGTACGAACTGTTTTGCTTATGTGATCAAAGGCTTGACAAGAAGTGAGAAGAATTAGGAAGTACGAAACAAAGTCAACTTTGGGAGGGCTAAAGGCGAAATTATTGCTGAGAACATCAACGTGAATACGATATCATGCTGCTTGGCTTGGCTCTCTTGGCTGAGAGAGGGCGCTCTGTGTAACTTCCAAGGCGCCCTCCTTGATTTTAGATTTGCGAACTTAGACGACCGTGTTTTCGATGTGAAAGTGAAATGCTGTCACAGGTAATCCGACTACCAAATTCTTTCCGCTTTTGTCCAAGAGATTGCGCTCTGAACGATTGCTGTCATTTTATATTTTCAAATAAAAAACCATCACGAAGCTGGAAGGAGGCTAAGAATTCCGTTGAAAACATCGCATCGGCCTGAACATGAACAGCAGCTATAGGAAATGCAATTACAATAGTTTTCACTTTTGAGCGATGGATGGCGCTCTTATTTTCTGCTATTGTGTGCGTGAGATTTTGCACTTTCGATTCAATTAAAGAAAGAATAAAAAATATTCAAAACGTAAAGACACAAAATCGTGTATTACTTATATTCGGTTAAATTGGTTTGTTTTCACTTTGGGATAGTAGATGGCGCTTCAAACAGTTCAACGCGGCGCGCTTCTCAAGAGATGGCGCTTTGTATGCTTCCTCTCACGCTTTTATTTCATGTTTTGAAAGTTAATTTCGAAATTAAACATCAAAGCGAAGATTTTTAACATGCGCGCGAAAATGAAGTGTTTTTTTCTAGGAAATTCGTTTATGAAATAGTTTTCACTTTTAGACCACAGATGGCCGCCGTTTAATGACGCCGATTTTATATACTTATTCGATTTAGGCCACCTCCTGATAAAATTATCTGCTAGGTAATATCCTTGGAAACCATTGTGTCGATAATAGTTTCCTAGGATCTTATCTAGCAGATAAATTTATCTGGGGCTGGAAAGATCGGGCCTTAGGGCCATTTTCTCAGTCATAGTTTAATCATCAATTTAATCCCACAGGAACAATTATTTTTATAATTCTTACTATGGAAATAAACAAATGATTAAGGTTAAACTGCAACTGAGAAAACGGGCCTTAATTGCTTATATTTGCGAATTTAAAAGGTAACGTCTTGATATGTATTTCGTTCAAGAGATGGTGCTTCGAACGATTCTCATTTTATATTTTAAAATTCAATTCTGATGTTAACAATCAACGCGAGTTAGAAGAAGATGAATTTCGTTCACAGGAATCTCGAATAAAAGAGTTTTCACTTTTAGACAATAGATGGCGGCGCTGAGAGACTCCTGTTTGCGTATTGAATTTAATTGGAAAAGAAACCTCTCTTGCAAAGAATATTATTAAAATCACAAAAGATGAGTCCTGTATCATTAATAATAAATAAAATAATTTTAAAAAATAAATTTTAAACTTTAACCGGACGCTGTTAAAATTGGAAAGTGCTCCTCCCAATTTTAACAGTGTCCTGTTAAGGATTAAAAACTATTTTTTTTACAATTTTCATCGAACAAGAGTCGACTTCAACTATTAATTAAATACGTAATAATAATAATAATTTCGATGAAATTTGTTTTCACTGTGGAACAAAAGATGGCGTTGCAAAACAGTTCAATGCACATGGTGGCGCTCGTTGTTAAGAAAACGAAAACAAGCGCTGAATGAAAATTGGGTTAACCCCAAGCAATCTGTCAATTATCGGACGTTTTGCTTCTTACGTTTCGATATTAAATAATTTTCATAGCATTTGAGAATGCCCTTCTCGCCAGTGCTTCCCGAAAAACAGTATAATCCCGGTTTGAATAGATTTTTTGAGGTTAATAGAGAGAATAATTGACGATATTTTTATAAATTCGTTATTCATAGACATATAACAATATTAAACACTTGTATTCATTAAACGTGTTTACATTTTTCGTTCCTTTTGACCCACCCACCCCCTTAAGTTGTATTATACTCTGTTTATTTTTATTTCGGAAGAGTACTTTGAAATTTTGGCGCTAGAAACGAGCTTTGTCATTGGTTGTCGAATTGATCAATGACTGAGCTCGTTTTTAGCGCCAAAATTTCAAAGTACTCTTCCGAAATAAAAATAAACAGAGTATAATAGTATTCCTCCGAAATTAGAAAAAATACAGAGTATAATGAAATGTAAAATGCAAAAACAGGAATTTTGAGCTTAATGGGAAAAATAAAAAAAGTTTTGGCATCTGGCAATGCTGCTTCTCATCATTTCAGACGTTGTCATCGATTCTCCCAACTTTAATCCTCCCTCACTTCCTTTTTTTTTTCCCCAAAACATACTTGCCCTGCTGTTTCTGTTTCATTAAAGATTTCTCGTTCTGTCTAACCCTTGTTTGCTCTCACATCTTGGAAATATTTAGAACTTTTCCTCGCTTCCTCGTTTTTTTTTCTTCGCCTTCCTTCATTCGGAACTCATGCTTTTCCTTATTTTTTGGTAGTTTTCACAGCACCGTGCAGTACTGTAACTAAAAATTGCGCGGAAGGCAAAATTTGAATCCTATGGGCGTTCCACTCTTAGAATGTACAGTACAGGCCTTAAGGAGAATTCCGTCATTGAAAAACCATGAAAAACAGAAAGGGACGCATCTGACCATACTTCATAATAAGGTTTGAAACGCAACATAGTTTTTTTTATTATTATTATTTTTATTATAGATGTATGTCACCTAGAAACTTGTTCAAGTTTACGACGAAATCTCGCGCCAAATTTTTCGAGCAACTTTCATCCGTGCCCCAAAACAACACGCTTTTTTGCTTTTTGCTTACGTAAACCTCAATAGCGACGACCAAAACCGCAAAACGAATCGGAAATCACACGGGGGGGGGGGGGGGCAACAATTGGTACCCGATTTAGTGGTGCACTTTGCACCTGAGCCGCTTCTAATCCTTGAACCCGCCCGCCGTTCCCAATTCTAATTCCATGATTTTAAACGGCGGCGGCGTTCGGCGGAAAATCCTTCTTGGGGTCACGTGTGCCCCCTGTGCCCCTATAAAAGCGCGCATCCTTCCAGATGCATTCATTATACGTCCGCCGCATTTCAAGAGCGAATCAGATAATAACTCAAACTGCAAAAATGAAAGTATTCATTGTGGTGGCTGTTCTGGGCTTCGCCGCAGCGATTTCCGCTCAGGTAAGAATTTTTTTTTTATTTTGAAATTAAAATTAGCTTATTTTACATAATAATTATACAAGTAATAAACTTGCATTGCACTTACAATCAGGTGGGTTTGATTGCATTACGTGTTATACATTTTTTAATTGGCAGTCGAAACAGAGGGGGGAGGGAGGGAACAACCAATTTACGGGATGTTTGTTTCATTTACATTTCGTTTAAATTTTTTTTTTTTGCATAATTGAGGGTTAAAAATGTCGAATCATTTCATCATTAATTATCCTCTTGCCTCTTTGTGATTTGTGGTTGTATGTAAATGTAAAATGAAATTTATTACACGAGTCGTATGCAAATGAAAATGTATTTCGATGATATTTTTTTTTAAATATTATTTATGACGTATCTTTAATTATAACAAACAACCCTAATATATTACACGTTGCGTGCACAAATAACATCAATGGCAATTTTTTTTACGGTTTCTTAAAATCTGCTCGGTTTGTTCCACGCAATCATATTAATTAATTCGATTAATTCCACAGTTCGACTTTTTTTTACAAACTTACGATTTAACTCTACGTAACAAATATAATAATTATTAATAATAATTGGAGACAATGAAAATTGTAAATTTTAAACTTTAACCTGACACTATTAAAAATGGAAAGAGAATTCAACGTTTCACTATCGTTTAATAGCTTCGTCAGTGCCCTTTTCATTTTTAATTGTCGGGTTAAAATTTAAAAACTATTTTCTTAGAATAATTACTAGCGAATGGTTTCACCGATTTTATAGTCATTTATTTCAAAACAAAAATACACCAAACTAAAAAAAGAAAAAATATAATGTATACTACAAATAGCATAGGTCCTAAGAGGGTGCCCTGCTGCGGCACATTTGTTTCAAACGTGATTCTGCATTTGCCTTGTTTGAATTTGATTGATGGAACAATACTTTAGTCAAAAGTTTCATTTTCGTCATGAATCTCAAAACTTTGCGTAAGAAGTGCGAGTTCTTCAGTTTGCAATGCGTAAATGAAAGACCTGCGTAGACAGGACAAGAGATAAAATAAAAACAAGAAAGTATATGGGAATTGGACAGCAAGGTAATACTGAAACAGAAAAGAAAATGGGCAGAAAATTTCTGGGACTCGAACCCGCACTACTTGGTTTCCTACCAAGCAGCTCTGTACCTTTGGGGGTTATGACAACTCCGGAGTTTGACTTTGTTGATCTAATATGCATAAATTAATTAAAATTAGAATTAAGTTTAACTTAATACTAAATTATAGTATTAGATTAACATAACCGAACTCCTGGATCGCAATCGTCATAGCTCAAAGACAAAGTAGCTTAGCATGAAACTAGACTTTGTATTAACTTGTCAGAAATTAATATAGTATGGTTCAATTGTTTCACCTCCTGATAAATTTATCTAACCGCCATATAATATCCCTAGGAAATCTTTATCGACACAATGGTAGGTATATTACCTGGTGGATAAACTTATTAGGAGGCGAAGAAATCGGGCCTAAGCAACCGAAAATTTAAATTAATTAATTTAATTATTGTAGACCCTTACCGCTGAACAACAGGCCAAGGTCAAACAGTATTACCATGATTGCGTCGCCTCTAGCGGCGTTGACGAAGCCCTGGTGAAGAAGGGTAGACAGGGCGAGTTTACCGACGACGCCAAGCTGAAGCAGTTCATCTTCTGCTTCTTCAAGAAGGCCGGCTTCCAGAACGAAGCCGGCGAGCTCCAGGTGGACGTGATCAAGCAGAAGGTGCCCCTGAACGCCGACCCCAAGGAAGCTGATCAGGTCATCGCCAAATGCAAGGACGTCAAGGGTTCCGACCCCGCAGACACCGCCTTCCAGGTTTACAAATGTTACTGGAACGCCACCCCTAACCATGTCTCCCTTGCCTAAGTCTTCTTGTTGCTTGTTACGTTTTTTTGATTGAGTTTGAATAAAGTTGAAGCGTTAAAGTTCTTTATTTTTTTTTGTTCGTTGAGAACTCTTCAAATTGCATTACCAACTTAAAGCAAAAGTAAGAATCTTATGCCGTTTTCGAGCGACTGCTCAGATCATGTTAAACGTGCGCAGAGCGTGTGTGGTGGCATTTGCTCGTTCGGAAGGGTCAAAAATTCGCACGTTTGAATAAGCCGGATTGCGGTGAACCGAAACAATTTTTTTGAACTTTTATACACGTAATTTTCTTGTCGTAATTCAGTGCCTGTTACGTGGGAAGTTGCAGCTTAGTTAACTTATGCACACAGAATAAGTATAAGCTGCAACTTCACATGTATCAGTAATTTTTGTTCGCTTTGTATATTTCGAAAACTATCGTGGCAGAGTTTAAGAAAAATGATGAATGAAACAAATGCGTTCGACAAGCAGCGTAAAAGAATAAAAAAAGCAGAAACAATCAAGGAAATTTTCGATTTTCTTCCTAAGCGCAGAAAACTTTTGATTTTTTTTTAATAATTGATATCAATAAGCATTGCAGCTGACGAACAAAACCAAAAAAAAACATGCATTTACGTGACAGTTTTCCTTCTTAGGAAAAATATTCTTAATCAGGATGGAAAAGGAAAAGAAAATTGGATAACTTCAAAAGGAAAAGAGAAAAATGGTGGTCGTAAGAATATAATAATAAAAGAAAAAAACAAAAAGAAGAAGAACACTGGATAACTTCACAAGGAAAACAAAAAAATGACGTTCGTAACAATATTAATAAAAAAACGAAAAGAAGAAGAAAACGTTGCTTGATGACTCCAAAATGAAGAAAATAAAGAAAAAAAAAATAAACGACGATCATAGCAATAATAATGCTAAACAAAATAGAAGAAGAAAAGGTTGGTTAACACAAAGCCAATTTGAAACATTCTTTAAAACAATAACAGCGACAAAAAACAAAAGAGAAAATATCAATAATTTCGAGTGACGCGGGAAAACAGTGGATAAACAAATGACGATCGCAAAAAAAGCAGAATCTTAAACTGATGAGATTAACGGAAACAAAAGAAAACTTGAAAGAGCGTCAAGAATAAAAATAAATAATAATAAAGACGAATGAAAGTTGGGCTGGTTGTTATTCATTTGTTTTTTTTTTGTTTATTTTACGTGCGTATCGATAAGTATAAAAAACAAAGAATTGTACAAAAAAAAAACAAAAGACTAAAGGAAGTACAAAGGAAAACTAGGTACAAAACACGAAATAAATTCGACGAAAAATGAAAAACAAAACACTGAAGGAAAATTACAAAACAAAAGAAAATCCTGAGAAATGCAAGAAAAACGTGGTTGTAAGACAAAAGTCGACTCACTCTTTTTGTCGTTAATTTGTTTATTTTATTTATAATAGAACAAAAAACAAAAGACTAATGGAAAATAAAAATGTAAATGAGAAAATAAATTAAAACAAAAGAAGGCTATACCAAACACAAAAAAAACGCGTGTCGCGAGATGAAAAAACAAAAATTGCTTCGCTCTTTGTTTATTATTCATTTGTTTTTCGTTCGTATTTACCGAAACAGATCTGCGACGATAAAAAATGAGAAACAAAACACTGCAACACTAGAAAATTGCAAGCACAAGAATCAAATAATTAAACAAAAAACAAAAAATAACAAGAAATCACAAAAAATATAAAATAAATACAAAAATAAAAATGAAACGAAAAGAGACCCTAACAAAAACAAAGAAACAGGCTCGCTCTTTGTAATTCATTTATTTTTCGTTCGTACGTACCAATATATAACAAAACACTGCAACACTGGAAAACCGCAAGTGCAAAAATAAAACAATTGAACAAAAAAAAAACAAAAAAATACTGTAAATACAAAAATTAAAATAAAACAAAAGTTGAGAAACTTCTTACAAAAGTGACAACTGATCGTGTTTTTTTTTCAGTTGACCAACTGAAAAAAAACACAACCTGTGTTGCCATCTTTGTAAGGTGTCTCTCTGCCAGTGTTACCACCTCCATAAAAAGTAAATATTTAATTTCTGATCGAAAAAGTCTTTGCAATGGAAGCAACTGATCGTGTTTTTGTTTCTTTGAACTGAACAACTGCACTCACTTGAAAAAGCACGACCAGTGTTGCCGCCTGTTTAAGGGGCCTCTCTACCGGTATTGCCACCCCTTTAGAAAGTGAAACTTTAATTTCTCTAATCGTCAGAGTCAATTCAATTTTAGTTTATTCTTTCTGCGTCCGTGTACTACAGGCTAAAGGAAATTGTGCTGGTCGGAACAAATGCACTCCGACCAACATGATAAAAACAAAACAATTTTCTTTAATACATAGATGTAGAAAAAAGAGAATCATTTTAAACCAAAACGAATTTCTTAGCAAACACTATAACGATTACAAAATGACAAAAGTTAAAATTGCTTTTCAAAAATAAATAAATAAATAAATAATAACAGTAGATAAATAAATGAACCGAAATACTATTTTTAATCGAGCACACCAATTTCCAACTTGTGTAATAATTAATTATTAATTAATATAAGCAGTCGAAACTTCCCGATACTCGACCTCATTAAATCCTCGTTAAGGACCACCAGAGAAACATTCGAAACACACAAACCCGAAATACACGCTGCCAAATAAAGGATTATCATCTCCTTTCAACGTCTACTGTGGAATTAGTTAATAAATAATGCAAATTTAATATCAAAATTGCTTTGTTCGAGCAAAGGACTTTGGGTTTTACAAAACAAAAAAAAAATAAGGCAAAATAAAATTCCATGACCTTTGGATCCACTCCTGAGAATCTATTCCGTATAATTGGATTAGATTAGTAACAGTGCTAAAAGCATCTTGGTTTGATGAAGTAACACTTTCATTGACTAAGCATCCAGCAAATAAACTTTGTACTCCTCATTAGTCCGGACGTCACGCTTTTTTATTGCTTGTTGCAGGTATCTGCATAATTCTTAACGTGTTTTACGCAACCTCTTCGACGGTGTGACCGTGAAATGTATTGTAATAAAGTGAGAGTATTATAGCAACACGTTTTTTTTTTTAATTATATTAAAGAAGAAAACTGAAAACTGCTTCGTAATGTACCTATTAACTTAAAACAATAAAAAAATTTAAGCGTTTGTTGCCAACTTCTTCAGGAAAACGATAATGAAGTGTTGAATAGTTCATTAAGTAGACTTTGAAGTTCTTTTGTGCACATTGTGAAGAGTATCAAGTCCTGCCAAATTACTTTTTAAGTTGTGTCACATTAAGCTATAAACAGGGAGCGGAATTATATGTTTTTTTCGATTAAATACAAAATTGTTTGACAACTGCCAAACGACAGTCCTGTAATTCGTTTTTTTTTTCTTTCTTTTGTATTGTCTGATTAGGTAAAATTGGCTAAAGAAATACTACGAACATTACACAAAGAAGACAGCCGGAAGAAACCTATTTAGTTCGATAGCATCAAGGAAAAACTTTTCCAATATCCGTTTTCCTATTAAAAGCGTACATTTCCCTGCGACGCAAACAACTTCATCCCCTAATTCATATTCCCTTCCGTTAGTGATTGCTCAATGATTTTTATTCGAGAGGACAGGACGGTAATCATCGCCACAATCATAACAATCTCTTGCAAACGCTCCGCAAATATTGTCGGATCGTCCTAATTACATCGTCACATATGTACGTTCGTTCCTCTTTTTCTTGCACTTCGTTCGTTTAGCACCTTTGTACCCTTGAATTCCCCCGTGTTACCTCATTCAGCTGAAGGTCCTTGATTACTACGTGCACCGTATAAAAGCACTCTAATTTTGGCTCTCCTTGTACTCCTGCTTTGGCTTTCGGCGTTCTTCGTCGAGAAGAGTAATTAACATGAAGTTCACGGCGAGTGTGGTAGTAATTGTTTCCGTTGTTCTTACAGTGCAGGTAAGTGACGTTTAAATTAATCACTTACTTAATTTCGTATCAGTTCATCAAAAAAAAATACTATAATTTGTTTCATTATTTTATACACCTACAGGGTGTCCCAAGCCAGAGTCATTGAGCAGTTTTCTTGGACTCACACTTCTCCAAACTAATTTTTATTTTTTATTTCATTTATGTTCTGTATTAACGTGAAATAAGAAAATGTTGTTAAGCTTTAAACAGACACTATTAAAATTGGGAAGAGCACTCAACGTTTTACTATCGATTGACAATAACATGACTTCAATTAACACAAATAGTTAGTATGATGCACGTGCTTTACTATATCTTTTGATCATTTTTTTTTTAAATAAATTTAATCATTTTCGTTTTTACTTTGACTGGGCTTGGATGACCTCAAGGTCAACTAGTACTTTGAGGCTCCGTTCTCGATATTTATTGAATTTTGATTCTTTTCTCTCTCTATCTCTTAAATTCGACAGCATAGGCAAACTTGGGTTGGGTTGGCCTTGAGATTAGTCAAACTTAATTTAATATTAATCGTTAATTTTTTATTAACACTTTCGTTACGCACATTCTTTACTTTTTGTTTGCAATTACTTTAAAATTCTTTTCTTGTTAATTACATTTAGATTTTCAATGCGAATGCTCTTCCTGAAATATCCGTTGTTTCGTTACAAAAAGTTAAGTTGTACAGTCGTGGACGATTAAAAGAAGACGCCAAAAATCGCTTAGCCTTAGCACTAATGCATAACAGAAATTAAATTAAATTAGGCACGGTTTTATTGTTTTATAGTTCTCTTCTAACTGTCCACTACTGTACGTAGGTACGATTCTCAAAATCGCTTCTTAACAGTTGACATTTATCTTCCTCTCCCCTTCAGATAATTTCGATTATATAATTATGATTCATAAAGCAAATGTTTTTTTACCGCTAAAATAATTATGTTATTGTTAACTGTTAGCGACGTCAACGAACTTTAATCCAAAGTTATTTTTAAAGTAAAGGTTTTTTTTGGGTTCAATTGTACATCGACTTTTGAATTAAACCTGTTAATTTCTGTTGATTTGTTTTTGTATATTCTTTTAACTACTATAAATTAATTTTAATTATCCCTCAAAGAAGTTGACGAACGCCGAGAAATCAAATTGTTTCTATTTTGTCAAGTATATTAAAAAAAAATAATTTTCTACTTAAGCCTGATAGAATTGGGACCATTGACCCCCCAGTATTAAGAGATATTTTTGGAAAAATTCCTTTGTTTGTATTAGTGTTGGTAAAGAAGAACGCGATTTCTATGTTCGACGAGCATAAAGAATTATTTTATGTAGGTTCCCACCGCTGACATCATTCTATTTAAATTAAATCAATCTGCCTATTACGTGGCAGCGTTGCCAACAACATTTCACAAATACTCTCGAAACATTTGGCTTCAATAATCACTAAGATGTTATTAGAAACAGACAATAATTCACAAGAATTCTCTAGAAACAAACGCTGAAAAATCAAATTTATAGATATTTTAATTTTCTACTTAAGTATGCTAGGATTGACAACGTTGACCCCCCCCCCCGCACCCAGTATCAAAAGGCCGCGTTGAAATTAAAAATTCTGTCAAAAACTTTAAACAAAAGACAATCAATTGTTAAACAGATTCTAGAAATAAAAAAGATGTTAGACGATTTGAAAGCGAAAACACATTTCGCTTTGTTTTCGGTTTTGGCATAGAAAAAAAAACACAACACATAACTTATAATTGCCTTATGACATATCCCACCGCCGCTGCCACCATTTCTTTTAAAATATTTATTACGAAAGAGAAAGTCGCCGCTGAATCTGTCATTGAAGCTTTTGAAATTCGTCACTTTCTATCTACGTAAAATGGCCTTTTAAACGAAAACTGTTGAGTGGTTATTATCAATGTGCGGACATTTTAAGCTGTAAGACAAACGAGCAAGTAAAATGAATGAATGCTTCAGCGGAACTCTTTAATAGTGAGTGCATTGAATCCACTGACACACACTAAAAAAAAATTATTTCATCTAAATTTGCCGTCCGATGTTTCGCGTTTAGCTTTCAACGCACGTTCATGCCTGTGACATTGCCTTATTTTGTCCGCTGTATAGTTATAATTAATTGACAGGAACACCGGATGTGTCGTTAAACCGGTCAGAAAATTCCTAAATAAGCAAAGGTGATGTGCAGACTAGAATAAACTTATTTGCGAGAATATACACTATAGTTCAAAAGTAATGGGGAACGGAATGATTCCCGGACATTAAGACATTGCGATTCATTGAAACACACTTAATTAAAAAAAGGAAGTAGTTGATAAATAGGGCATTACAATCAAATATTACCCGAACAAACTTTTTGCAACCTATAAACGTCAAAATCATTTCTCGAACAGGATAGAATATACCATAAAAAACAAATATTTCGAACACATTATTGAGCTAAGTGGTTTAGAGAAAGAAGTTGGAGGAATAATATTATTTTTTTTTATTAAAGACACAAGATAAATAGGAGTATCACAGTTGCGATGTATGTGCCGCTCTGTTGATTTTATTATTTTAATGCGGTCGAAATTTAAATAAAAAAATTAAAATTACAGGCACTGACACCTGAACAACAGGCCCGGGTCAAGCAATATTACAGAGAATGTGTGTCGGCGACGGGCGTGGATGAGGGGCTGGTGAGGAAGGGACGGCAGGGAGAGTTCACCGACGACCCCAAACTGAAGCAGTTCCTCCACTGCTTCTTCAAGAAGGTCGGCTTCCAGGACGACGCCGGCGAGCTCCAGCTGGACGTCATCCGGAGGAAAATCTCCGGCGACCTCAACCCCCAAGTCGTCGACAAGGTGATCGAGACCTGCAAAGACGCCAGGGGGGCGGACGCCGCAGAAACCGCCTTCCAGGTTTACAAGTGCTACTGGAACGCCACCCCGAACCACATAGCCCTTGCTTAAAAGAAATCTGTTAAAAAACTAATTAAATTTGTAATATATTTTTTCGATTAAATACAAAATTGTTTGACAACTGCCAAACGACAGTCCTGTAATTCGTTTTTTTTTTTCTTTCTTCTGTATTGTCTGATTGGGTAAAATTGGCTAAAGAAATACTACGAACATTACACAAAGAAGACAGCCGGAAGAAACCTATTTAGTTCGATAGCATCAAGGAAAAACTTTTCCAATATCCGTTTTCCTATTAAAAGCGTACATTTCCCTGCGACGCAAACAACTTCATCCCCTAATTCATATTCCCTTTCATTAATGATTGCTCAATGTTTTTTATTCGAGAGGACAGGACGGTAATCATCGCCACAATCATAACAATCTCTTGCAAACGCTCCGCAAATAAAAATAAAAATTTGTCCATAATTAGTCGTCGGGTTGTCGTCAAGTGAAAGGTTAGAAGAAGCGTGATTTTAGCATGGATTTGGAAGGTCAAATTCTTACTCGTTTTTCTATTTCTCGCTATAAGTAAAAATAAATCACGATAATCTTAAAAATGGCAACACACGCGCAATCCATAAGTTGTGCATCTCTTCAATTCGTGTTAAGTTCTCTTCAATTATTGAAGACCTGGAAACGCGTAGCATATATGCATATCAATGTTGCAGAATAGACTCGATTGTCGGATCATCCTAATCACATCGTCACATATGTACGTTCATTCCTCTTTTTCTTGCATTTCTTTCATTTAGCACCTTTGTAACCTTGAATTCCCCTGTGTTGCCTCATTTAGCTGAAGGTCCTTGATTACTACGTGCATCGTATAAAAGCACTCTAATTTTGGCTCTCCTTGTACTCCTGCTTTGGCTTTCGGCGTTCTTCGTCGAAAAGATCAATTAACATGAAGTTCTTGGCGAGTGTGGTAGTAATTGTTTCCGTTGTTCTTACAGTGCAGGTAAATGACGTTTAAATTAATCACTTACTTAATTTCGTATCAGTTCATCAAAAAAAAAAATACTGTAATTTGTTTTATTATTTTATACACCTACAGGGGTGTCTCAAGCTAGAGTCATTGAGCGGTTTTCTTGGACTCATGCTTCTCCAAACTAATTTTTATTCTTTATTTCATTTATGTTCTGTATTAACGTGAAATAAGAAAATGTTGTTAAGCTTTAAACAGACACTATTAAAATTTGGAAGAGCACTCAACGTTTCACTATCGATTGACAATAACGTGACTTCAATTAACATAAAATAGTTAGTATGATGCACGTACTTTACAATATCTTTTGATCATTTTTTTTTAAATAAATTTAACCTTTTTCGTTTTTGCTTTGACTGGGCTTGGATGACCTCAAGGTCAACCAGTATTTTGAGATAGGCTCCGTTCTCGATTTCTATTGAATTTTGATTCTTTTCTCTCTCTATCTCTTAAATTCGACAGCATAGGCAAACTTGGGTTGGATTGGCCTTGAGATTGCTCATACTTAATTTAATATTAATCGTTAATTTTTTGTTAACACATTCTTTACTTTTTGTTTGCGATTATTTTAAAATTCTTTTCTTGTTAATTACATTTAGATTTTCAATGCGAATGCTCTTCTTGAAATATCCGTTGTCTCGTTACAAAAAGTTAAGGTGTATAGTCGTGGACGATTAAAAGAAGACGCCAGGAAATCGCTTAGCCTTAGCACTAATGCATAACAGAAATTAAATTAAATTAGGCACGATTTTATTGTTTTGTTCTCTTCTAACTGTCCACTACTGTACGTATACGTAGATTCTCAAAATCCTTTCTTGACAGTTATCCTCCTCTCCCCTTCAGCTAATTTCTTAAATTTTTAATCACTTTGGATTCGTACGATTCATAAAACGAATTTTTTTTTTACCGCTAAAATAATTATGTTATTGTTAACTGTTAGCGACGTCAACGAACTTTAATCCAAAGTTATTTTTAAAGTAAAAGTTTTTTTGAATTTCGATTGTACATCGACTTTTGCATTTCTTGCTGCTTTTTCTTGGATTCATGGAGTGATTCCCGGGCATTAAGACATTGCGATTCATTTAAACCCACTTAATTCAAAAAAAGAAGTAGTTGATAAATAGGGCATTACAATCAAATATTACCCGAACAAATTTCATTTCTCGAACAGGACAGAATAGACCACAAAAAACAAATATTTCGAACACATTATTGAACTAAGTGGTTTAGAGAAAGAAGTTGGAGGAATAATATTATTTTTTTTATTAGACACAACATAGGAGTATCACATTTGCGATTTATGTGCCGCTCTGTTGATTTTATTGTTTTAATTCGGTCGAAATTCAAATAAGAAAATTAAAATTACAGGCCGAGGAGAAGCAATTTTACAGAGAATGCGTGTCGGCGACGGGCGTAGATGAGGGGCTGGTGACGAAATCATTTCGGGGAGAGTTCCCCGACGATCCCAAACTGAAGCAGTTCTTCCACTGCTTCTTCAAGAAGTTCGGCGTCCAGGACGACTCCGGCGAGCTCCAGCTGGACGTGTTCCGGAGGAAAATCTCCAGGGACCTCACCCCCCAAGTCGCCGACAAGGTGATCGAGACCTGCAAGGACGCCAAGGGGGCAGACCCCGCAGAAACCGCCTTCCAGTTCTACAAGTGCTACTGGAACGCCATCTCGAACCACAAACCCTTGCTTTAAAAAGTCTGTTGTTAAAAAACTAATTAAATTTGTTGTTGTTGCTTGACGAATTTGTTTTTCTTGACGGACTTTCTACCTTACAGTATTCCAATTTTAAATTCGCTTTTGCCACAAATCTCACCTCAGATCAGATAAACGTCATTTCCGTTAGCATAAACGCGAAAGTTTGACTGAATATTTTGACTTTGCAACCAAGCGACCAATGGAAGTGCTCGAGCGACAAGGTGGAAGGTCGAAATCTCACTGCAGCTTTGGTTATTCATACTAATGGATTTGAGATTTATCTGATCTGAGGTAAAAGGAACGCAGCTTACATTTACAAATCCTTTAGTACCTGCCTGTCAGGGGTAAGTGTAACGAAAGGATTTATAACAACCTCCTGGTACGTACTGTATAATCTCCTTGTTATAAAAACCTTTTTAAAATGGGGATACTATGAAAGTTTGAAAGATAAGATTCGTTGAAGCATTCTGGTCACCGAGTTTTTCTTGTTTGATGGCTGGCGGAAATTGTTTACCGAAGCTCGCCTCGTCTTAGTTTGCGGTCGTTGTTTACAAGCAAACAGTCCACGACGTAATCGAGGAGGGTGAACAAATAATAACGAGACGAAGGCGCCGCCGATGGAATTATGTAACAACATGCGCTTGAGTAAACAAACTTGAGTACCTCGGGGAACTATTTTTGCGCCGCCAAGTAAGATCGTAGTTACGTCTCATCATCCAACAGAAGGAGGCCCCTTGGGTCAGAATTTAAAAAAAAAGTGTGAGTTGAGGATAAGCATAAAATATTCTTTCGCTACAGGTATTATTAATTACGCTCCTTGTAGTGAACTGTTTGAATTTGGCGCTCGTCTGCTCGTTGATAATCGGGTCACTTCGCCGCCTAAAACCGAGCAAGAACGTCGAGGTGACCGCTGGAAGTGTTTAGGGTATTCTAGACAGGTCATTGCTCAGTGTTTTGTGGGTGGCCTGTACATCAGGATTACTTAATATTATTTCAATTTATTTTTGTTTTATATTCTTTGCAATTCTCACGAGCAAGAACTGTCCAAAAATTTATTATAATTAATAATATCAAGAAAATAAATGATGGACGGGTCAGACGTTTATTGAACTATTATTAAGCATTTCGTTTTTTTTTTTAAGTAATGACGCAAATTTCTGTGAATTTCAGCATAAGTGTTCGATTTATTTGAAAAGAAGATTGGCGAATTCTTTTTATTCGCACATTGTTTTACACATTTCTCTTTTTATTGTTGATTTATTGGTCAAGCATTGTGTAGCTTAATCACTTGTTTTGAGTTGGTCCATTTATTTATTTTATTTTCTTACTTAAAAGGTAAGTGTTAAGTCATCTTGTTTCAATAGAAATATTTATTAATGTAAAAAGAAACTCGTGGATATTTCCAGATGGAGCCTATCGTCTACCTAAATTTTATTTCGGTCAGCCTTTACTTTGTAGTATTCCAAGGTAACAATAAATCACAATAATTTTCGCTTTATTTACATGTTGTGGTAAAATAAAGTAAAAATTATGCAACAGCTTTGACATTGTTTATTACACAGCAATTTTTACTTTGTTTCACTACAAGTAATAAACAAAGGATAAATTTCTTGCCAACAAAAGTTAAAACTATTGCTTCTAGTACAGTAAGGGTGTGCGCAGTAATTAATGAGATAAAATATGTGCTCGTGTGGTTACGTAAACGATTGTCGTTCTTTAAAAAAAAATCATGTTTTCAGGCTTCATGCTTGTTTCCTTTTTTACTACTGTCAAAATATTATTGAAGCATTGTTAATTTAATGCCTAGAATTAAAAGTAAAAATAGAAAATCAGTAGATTTAAGTGATAATGATTCTTGAATAGGTAAACAAACAGTATTATAAATTAAAAAAGTAATTTTACATTGGTTGTTCTTAATTATTGTCTCATTAATTACTACACACACTTTTGTGTCGTCTATTTGCATGTTTTGTTTTCGTTTTGCCGGAAACTTACACATAAAAACAAATTAATGCTTTAATTACGCCAAGTTGTAACAATATCCATGTTTCTTATTTTCTATAGAAAGATTCCAAAACAAAACCCAGAAGACAACAAACAAGTAGATTCAAATTAGCAAGAAAAAAAATGGTAAATCTGATAATTGCCAACACAAGCCTTTTTAGTTCCTATCTTAATTATCTATTATTTATTGCTGATTTATTTATTCCAATCCTTGTCAAAATTATAATTGGTTCAATGGTTTCAGAAAGCAGGGAGGGCATTAAAAATCATATAAATATATTTAGGGATAAGCCCGGCCACAGGATTAAATTCAACCAATCAAATACTCAGATTCACGGGTGATAGGGAGGCGCTTAGAATTTCAGAAATAACAGATTTTAGTATAAATGTGAAACTTTTGAAAGTAGAGTTAATCGGGTTTAAGACGAAAAAACAATTTTTTAGCTGACAGTTTCGGTTTTATTTAAAGCCTTCCTCAGAGCCTGCAAGATGTTACAAATAAGTTCTATCTAAACATCACAAAAAAAATTTTAGAAAAAGTTTTACCTTTGATTAACGTCTGTAAAGCTACAGCCCATAGTGGTCGGAGTTAAAAAATATTGAAACAGCAACTGGAAAAGAAACCAAAGGTCATTCTAAGACTGGTAGCTAGAAAAATGCTTATCCTTACGGTTTTTCTAAAGAGGTTCAAGACATACCTGGACAATGACAATCAATGCCAGGATGACTAATAACAATTAACAATAATAACAAATTTTTCGCAATTTAAAACAAAGTTGAAACTTATTTTAACTTTCCTTGGACGAAATTAAAATTTAAACGTTTCGGTTTTATTAGACCTCATCAGGGCAATAATAAGACCGAAACGTACGTCGATAGTTACTTTCCCTGTCAGTCATGCCGATATCAACCCCCTTTCACTGTCTGCTTGGTGCAGGCGGTAATCCTTTTCTCAAATATTATTTATTTTTATGATTAGAAAATATGGATTGACTTAAATTGAAAAACCCTCGTGCTGTTTCGTAATAATAAAACTGCAATAAAAATTAAAAATGAATTTATAAATAAATAATTCATGGCCCTCGCAGAGACGTAACGGAACGATAATCTTCGTGATCTCCCCGGGCTCAATAACGCGCCTATTAAAAACACAAAACTGATAGCGCCCGCTTCCGGCAAATCGAAATCCTTGAATTAAGCAGATTCATCTGGTTTCCGGAAATTTACCGGATCACCTGCCTATAAAAGCCCCCCCTCCGGTGCGTTGTTCGTTACTCGTGAAGTGTCAGTGAAGATGAGGGACGTCACATTTCAACTAGCCTTCCTAATTGGAATCGTTGTTGCAGTTTCTGTAAGTCCTGCTTTACTTAAATCTGCGTTTCCGAAATTTCCAAAAAAAAAAATTCTTAAATTCTTAGGCGCTCACCCCGGAGCAACAAGTCAAAGTGAGGCAGTACTACACTGATTGCGTGGCGTCGTCGGGGGTGAGCGATGCGGTGCTCAAGAAGGCGAGGCAAGGCCAATTCACCGACGACAGGAAATTCAAGGTCTTTCTGAACTGCTTCTTCAAGAAGACCGGCTTCCAGAACGCTGCCGGAGACTTCCAGTTGGACGTCATTCGGGCCAAGATGCCGGCGGAAATCAACCGGAAAGAGGCGGAGAGGATCATCGCGAAATGCAAAGATGTCAAAGGGACGGACCCCGCTGACACCGCCTACAAAGGTTACAAGTGTTATTGGAACGCAACCCCCAACCACATGAGTCTAATGTAGAAATTTTCCGACACGTTTCTCAATAAATAAATTTCCTGCAAATTATTTCTAGAACACAATTTTTATTATACCTATGTACAACGATGCTCACCATAAATGATACCATTTGACAGTTTCGTAGCCCTTACACTAAATGTTAAGTTACTTAAGGGTGTGGTTCGCATGTAGGAGTATTATTTACGGTGAGCGTCGTAGTACATTCTAGGGAAAGCTCTGAGACTGGATGGGGAACTATAAGAGCAGGCCAAGCCCAGCAGCTTATAGGTCATATAAGAAGTCGTCAATAGGTCGCAGTGTAATATCACCCTTAATTAAGTCTAAATCTGAATCTGCGTTCCAGGTATACCGATTGAGGACTATGACTTCAGCCAATCCTCATTCGGTATAATAATAATACCGTTTGCCAACAAAAAAATCGATTTCAATAGATATTAATAATCATGTGTCTTATGTAATAAACTGCAAACACGTTTTTTCTCAGGAGGTAAATAAATATACCTACACAAAATATGTACGCAGTAATTTAAGCTAAAAGCTACTACTACACTGTGGTACCGATGATGACTTCGATGAAAAGCTTTTACCGAAAGCACTAATGCATAATAATGCGTGGGACTAAAAGGGTCGTTAAAATAAAACGTGAATTGATTAAATAATAAAATAGGAAACTCAATAACGTAGATACATACAAACGAAGAGATCGCGCAGGATGGGGGAGATTCTGTGTAACAATGACGAATCGTTTTATTTATCTCCCGGAATGGAATTTTAAAAAGAGTATTTCGCTTTGTTGTTTGTTGCCGATAGATAAACGATATTATGCTTTCAACATTCCATCGCTGTGTTTATTGAAGCAGGTGCAACAGTTTCGCGTTGCGATTGTGGAAGTGAAAATGCCATTCGTGAACGTGTTGGTTTTATTCTTGTTATTTCAGGTAGAATAGAAATTCATTTTATTTTCTTTTTGTTTTTAATGAATTTAATTCATTTTACTTTAAACCATCTAAATATACCTCGTGTATACAAATTTAAATGCGATTAGAAATGCTGTTCGTCGTTCAAAATTAACCAATTAATTGCTGGAAGCTTCACCAATTATTTATTTTTTTTTAATTATTGAAACAAACACGTGTATTACATTTTAGTTCTAAAAAAATGGAGTAAAAAATCTTGCCAAGAACTCTACTTAATCATTTCGATAATGATCGAAAAAGGCTTTATTTTTAAAAGTAATTTAAAAAATCGACATTTACTCCAAAAAAGCTTTTCATTTTTAAACCATCAATAGTTAAAAGCTTCTGTAGATGAAAAAGAGTGCCCTTTTTAAATCGCCTTTAGAATAGGCAACCCAACAGTCAAATCAGAAATAACCTTGCCTTTAAATCTTAAGGGGCGTTCTGTATATTCTGTATATCCATTAGTGACAGATTGATTGTGACCAAAGCCATTATAGAAAAAAAAATCAAGTATTGAGGTGATGAACTCTTTCTGAACTTACCTCTCTTGTACTTCTGTTGTTACACGAGCCCAACCGCTCTACACCTAGGTTAGCTTCTTTAATATTTTCATGATACGTTGTATGTTATAAATTCTTTTTCACCAAAAGAGACTCTCGTTGGTCTTCGTCTTTCATCCTGCTGATCTAAATCCAAACCACCTCAGTCACTACGTCTCTATTTTCTTTGATATCCCTTTCAGCTTTGATCGTCTCCTTATCGTTGGATTTCTTTCTCTGTCAATTTTTGACGCTTCTTCCATTTCTTCAGGAGCTCATTTCTTCTTTCCAATGGTCTTTTCTTCCTCCCTCCTCCTTAATTCTCCTTTCCCAACAAAAGGGCCTTTCGTCCTGCCGATCCAAGGCCAAACCATTTCCTTGTCGCCTTTGGCCGTCTCCTTATCTCTGAGTCTTTTCTCTTTTTGCCAATCTCCGACGCTTCTTCTATCCCTTCAACAATCCATTTTCTCTTTCCAATGGTTTTTACTTCAGCTTTCTTCAGAAATAATTTTGAAATTACATTTTTGCGTGTTTCTCCCCGACTGTTCTATCTAGGAAGCCATTTAAAGATAAGTTGGGGCACCTAATTTATCCAATTTTGGAATTCCTTCTCTTCTTCTTCTTCTTGTTTGGAATTAAATTAGGTCATCCTGCCCCCTAAGACCATAGAAGCTTAGAGAGCCATTGCCCTTCAGCTTTGGTCGCCTCGTCATCTCTGAATTTCTTTCGCTGTCAATATTCAACACTTCTTCTATTTTTTTCCTTCCGACAGCCTTTTCTTCCCCCCCCCCCCCGTTCTCTTTTCCCAAGAGAAAGGTCTTTCATCCGATCCAAATCCAAACCATTTCCTTTTCGTCTTTCGTGATCTCCTTTTCTTTAAGTTTTTTTTTTCTCTTATCTGATTCTTCTTCTATCCCTTCAAGAATTCATTTTCTCCATCCAGTGGTCTCTACTTTAGCTCTCTTTGCGTTAATTTTGGAAACCATTTAAAGAGAAATTAAGGCACCTGATTTTTCCAAGTTTTCAACTCCGTCTCCAAAAGATTTCTTGTTTGGAATTGAATCGGGCCATCTTGTTTCCCACACGACCGTAGAAGCCTAAAGAGCTTTGTAAGCGAGCTAATTCCAGAGGACTGTTATTTAAGGCCTAATAAACCCATTAGCCTCAAGCTTTCACTTGATCTTTATCTTTCATCCTCCTGATCAAGTCCAAATCCTCTTAGTCGCCGCGTCTTTATTTTATTTGATATCCTCTTCGCCTTTAGTCGTCCTCTTATCTCTTTCTTCTTTTATTTTTTCGGGAATTCATTTCTCTTTCCAATAGTCTTCAATTCGGCTTTCTTTGCATTCGCTTTTAGATTGCATTTCTCTCTGTTTCTTGTCCTCTCTCTAAGAATTTGGAATAAACTTAGGTTGTCTCCAACGACCACCATGAAAGCTTAAAGAACCACTACGTCGAAAGCTTTCTGAGCAATGTCTTTCCAAGCCGTTCTCCTCTGCCGCTGTCTGATTATAAATTCCATAGAAACGCTCCCTCGGTCTTGACCTCGCTCACTTTCGAGTCCTTAATAGATTATCTTAAATGCCAAAGGTCCTTCTTGTCCTTCGTATTGAAGGTGGTACCTCCATTCCTAATTTATGAAAAAAGAAAATTGCATCGCCCCTATTTTAATAAATTCATTATATCACTCTGTATATAGCTTTAATATAACTTTAACCTCCAGGAGTTTCGAAGAAATTATGAGAGGAAATCCCTTGGGGATCAGGTCTCAGACCTCTCCTCTACCTACACCCTGTCATCAATCAATTAAGGAATGTGAGAGTATTTCTTTTTCTTTCTTTAATTTTTAAAGCCAAATTCTCAATTACTGAGAATTTTGGTCTAACATGTGAAGGGCAAAAACACCTAATTCCCCCAGTTCCAATAACCATAACTATTCGGAAATTCCGGACAGTATTCTTACTATTTTGGACAAAGGCTCAATTACTTTGGTCGAAAAGCAGCCGCAACCGTCAACACAGAGTGTCCAAGCAAAACATTGGTGGTCCCTTGTCTTTTGTCCCTTGCATTTAAGAAACACCTCCAAAACTGAAAACCCAATGCCCCCAATTCCAATAACCTTAACAAATCCAAAATTCCTGGCGTTGTTGTTACGATTTTGGGCAAGGGCTCAAATTTTTTATTGATCCAAAACCAATCGCAGGCTTCAACTCAGAGTGTCCAAGCTCTTTCAGGTGATTCTTTGTTCTTGGCAATATTTTTACGATTTTGGGCAAACGCCCAATTGCTTTGATCCAAAAGCCACCGCAGCCTTTAACTCGGAGTGTCTACAGGAAAAAAATTGAAGCAATCTTGATCTTTCAGGGGGTCTTTTGCAGTTCGAGGTTTCTGCTGAGAGACATCAAGTCCTGCTGCATTGAAATTCACCTTCCTTGCGACCTCAAACAGCTCTCCGCGAATGAAGAATGGAAAAGGGAGATTTTGGAATGCGTAAATTGGATAAGAACCGATCGTGGTTTCTAATAAACAGCCAAAAATCACGCCCACTTCGACTTTGCCCCGATCATAATAAGTAAAAGAAGAAGAAGAAATTAGAATGAACTCGAACAACTACCTGCAGGCCAATCATCAGAAGACAAATGCCAAAACGCTTTTTCTAACTAATTTTAAGTATTTACGAACGTTATATTTCATTACACGATAAGTTACATTTTGAAAATCGTACAGTTTTCGAAAAATTAATATTTCCTAAATTGTCTTCAGCAAAACGCGATAAGATTTGTCGCGTCATCTATTAGCAGCATTGGCCAACATTTGAACCACTCGAGTTAAGACGATTTTAATCACTTAGTCATGTTTTTGTACTTGTAAGACCAAAATAAAAATTGATTCCCAATTGGTTTATTTTATTTGTACGCTCCCTCCTCTCTCTCTCTCTTCAAAATAAAAATAAAAATGGAATTTTTCTTTTTGCTAAATTTAATAATTATATTCGATTCAGTTTCGAGAGGTAATCGCATCAAGGGATGCATACGACTTTTAGCTTCCGTGCTATTTTACACCACTTGTAAAACGCTCCTATTTATTTCAGAAGGATAAAAACGCCCCCTCTTCGAAACTGAACGGTCCTCGAGAGGGAAGAGCAGGTGTTCCCGAGGGTGTTTTTCCGAGGCCGAGGATTCTACGGAGGCGTAAGCCCGGGACTGCTAGAAGTTATTGATTTTTGGTATGTAGATGTGCAACATGCTGTCCTCGGCGATGCTGCGACGTCGTGCCCCCCTTGTCGCACCCCCCCGCGCCCCGCCGCCGCACTTCGCCGCAATGATGCAATTTCGGTGCATTCGCGTGCGCCCACCATGAATAATTCATGGCGAAATTCGCACGCCATCATCATCATCACCACCACCTGCTCTAGTTATTTCTTATTGTTGCTGTTGCTGTTAATCGCATGCTGAAATGCGTGCGTGAACTTGACACGGAAAATTTGACACGCAAATTTTTTTAGCCGAAGTATTTTATTGATGTTTGCGTGCTAAATGTGGTAAGTGTGTCAGTTCAGTTGAGCGGCAAGTATATCAACGTATTTTTTGCCGAATCCTTGGACTGGGACTTGTCGTACTCTACTTAATTACTTTGACGACAGCAGAGGCGGCTCGTGATGATTTAAAACGGTCAGTTCCAACAAATAATTCAATTTGCCACAGGCTCACCTTGCCCACCCTTACGGGCCGCCACTGCATGACGATAGCTTTTTTTTATGCGGCTCGAAGACTTTTCCGAACTGATTCAATTTCTTGAGCGAGCAACTTAAATTGTATCAAAAATTAAATTGAATCTGAAGAAATAGAACGTGTTCTACCCCCAAAGCTAGCTCAAACATTAAAGAAGGAGAAGAAGAAGAAGAAAAAGACGAAGCAAATTAGTACAAAGAAGAAGCGAATTATAATTACTAACTACAATATGAAGCAATTCAAAGTAATGTATTAGACTGATTTGGTGCAAAAGGAAACACATCAAAAAAAAAATATACAGAAAGTTTATCTTTATGTAGCGAAGCGCAAATAAACAACGAAATAAAAAAGCAAAGGCAGAAGAAGAAGATTGAAATTAAAAGATTATAGCAGTTGGCCACTAAACAAAAAAGTGGCATTGCGTCTGAAGAATTGTAAACAAAGAAGAACGTAAGAAAACGAAAAAATAAAAAATAAAAGTGGTGCAGGTGTTAACAAACGAAAGAAAGGTGTAGAAAGTTTTTTTTTTTCTATTTGGAGATGATAGAAAATAGGGATCTTCAAATTGATAATTAAAATAAGAAGAGAAACAAACAAATTTGAAGTAATTGCAGAAGAGAAAATGAAGATACAATAAATAGTAAAAGAAGAAACCTCGAAACACGAAAATGAAAATGGGTCGGGGCAAAAATTAGAGAAAAAGTAACAAATAGAAGTAATTATAACTAGAAGTAACAGTCGCATAAAAAATAGGTAAAAAAAGATAAACCACGTGTCACTTGAAGCATTCGAGTCATTCGATAACATCTGTAGATTGCAATAGTGCCTATATTTTTGATAACAATGAGTCAGTTACAAAAAATGCAATTTAATTACTTTTTAGTCGAACCCCCATTAGTATACTCTACCAAATCCTTTAGGCGCACAAATATAAAAACATGGTAGTGGTCCCAGTACGGACCCCTGAGGAACTCCTCCGTCACCTTTATACGCATAATCCAGGTAATGCAAGTTTCTAATTTTAACACAAAATCTGGTGTTTGATTTTAACCGATATTGGGGCGTATTCTGTAACTTTTTAACGGGCTGTTAAAATTTAGAAGTTCTTTAAAATTTAAAATACAGTTGGTTATTAATTGTTACCGTAGCAACAAAATTTAACAGCCATTTAAATTTAATGCTCTTGATACAGAATAGGCCCCTTTATGTACTATCTACTTTAATCTCCGAGTGCATGACTTTAAATTAAAACTTAATAATTTAATCAAATTTAACAAACGGAGATTATAATAACTGCAAACAACGAACTATCAGTTATCGATAATCCTGGATGAAATGCAGTACTGCAAAAATGAATTTTGCAAATGTGCACTTAAATGAAATCAATATTGCGTGCGAAAGTCTTTTTCTTTCTTTCAATTCGTCCTTAAATCAATAAAATTCATTTTATTTTACTGTAATAACACCGATCCGATTGAGCAACGGAAACTTCACGTCTGCAATTACAGTTGCATAAATCGTTGAGCTGAAACGTTTTATTACTTTATTAAAGCCGCGTGCTTGAAGGATCAATGTAAACTCCAATATAAGAAATAATCTTAAAGCTGTATTGTTTAATTTGCGTAATTTCTTTTTTTTTAATTGTTCAAATATTATATTTTGTGTTTTTAATTGTACTTGAACTCGACCTAACATAGTCGAGTAGTTTCAAATTACTTTGCCTTGTTAATTTTTATTTGTTTTTGTTTTCTAAGTATGTCAGTGCAAAACTTGCTTTCTTTCATGTTCGTAATTAGCAGCCATGCAATTAAGCATGATCATCACGACTGCGTGTGTATGTTCGTTGTGTCTGATATAATCAGTGAGATCGGGATCACATATTTACGTCATCGCACTCTATTGTAGATTAATTTGATTCGAATCCGGTCACTCTACAGTATATTCCGAGTTTGAACGAAAACGAATTAAAAATAAATTTCCTACTTCTTTCATATATAAATCGCGTGTTCTTGGTGACGTCAAAATATGACTTTCCGATCCCTGTTGATTAAATTTAAAAGCGTAATAAAAAAACTCAAATTTCAAACGATCATATTTGGTAATGATTTATTTCATATTTATATTTATCATAATCAGTTTGGAAAAGAGTATTTTTTTATGTTTATGTTAATTTAATAATTCTAAAACAAAACAAAAATCAGAAGAAGAAGAAAATCATCTTCCTCAGTATTTCCTAGAAATCAAGTTTTACAATTAAATTGCTTCCAAAATGTTTATGGTTAATTGCCATGCAGTTTTAAATTGCGTTAGTGACATGTGATCAAGTGATCGTCTTAATCACTCTAATCCTATGTTCACCAAAAAAAGAAACTTATGTAACCAAATAACCCATTTCTCGCACCTTTTGCCCCCCAATCCTTTTTTAAAGCTCGAACCTGGAATTTCCCTGTTTACAGTTTGATTCTCGAAAATAAAGCCAGAAATCGATCTCTGCTTTGTTTCCCGCGGTTTGCCGGACAAAAAAATTGTAAGGAACGCTTGACAGAGTTAAGAACAGCTGTAGCAGTAAGAAAATATAGCAAGTAGAAATTATATTTATGAAAGAAGAGAAGAAGAGAGGTTCGGGAAGGTCAAATGGTCGAATCGACGTATACAAAAATAAAGAACTTGTTGCAAGGTTCAGGAAGAACATCGATGATACTTTAAGAAGGATTGGAAGAGCAACTTGATTCAGAGAGAGTGGATGATCTGCCCTCTTCTACGATGTGCAGAAGAAAATAAAGTTCAAGCCACTTATTTATTTAAAATAAAACAACAAGCGAGGATTGCAAATTAAAAAAAAAAATTGAAGGAAGCAGATAGTCATAAAATCGAGTTCCAAATTTTAGTTTTTCTTTTGCTTGCACCTTTCGCTACCGAGCTCTCTTTAATTTTGTCTTCAGAGTAATAAAAATCATCCTTTTTTGATGTTCACCTTTTTCTCCTTTGATTGGTTCTCCTCAGAGCATTTCCAGAAGGGATTCAGATAATCTTAGAGTGTTCTAGAAACGTTATTACTGTTTTGAATCAATTTTAAAAAGACCACTAATCTTTATGTTGTAGTCCACCAGTTGTTATTTTGGGTTGCCCAATTTGTCTTTAAACATTTTTTTTTTTAATTTTCATGCGTTTCATGCTTTTGATTTCGACCACCCTCAAGAGTATCAACGTCTCGAACTAAATATCATCAAATCAAAACTGGTCTTTTCATGACTTTAATGATTTTAATCTCTCAAATGAAGCAAAAGGGATCGTTCGTGTACCTGCCTGGCCTAGTTTCTCCGACTTGTTGTAATTGTTGAGTAACTCCAAAGGAAAAGTACCCGCTGCAACTCAATTATGTACGAATACAATAAGTAAGTGTACGAATACAATAGTTTCTAGAGAAACACACGACGAAACTTCCTCTCTTACGTAACATCCTCCACCATCCATCCACCACAATCAAACGTGCAATTCCTGGAGGGGCCGGAGCAAAATTTAGGTATGCCAGCCGGGTCAGTGTCCTACATGAGTCATGCTAATGAGAGAAAGGAGATTGGCGATCGCCTGTCTACAGCAACGAACATGAAAAAAATTTTGAAACCAAAAAAAAAGAAAAGAAAGAAAAGAAAACCCCCGTCCGTTTTATTCCCAGACTTTCCCCGTGCAGGTGCATGTGTGCGCAACTAATTCTCGGCGATAGAAAAAAAATAAAAGAACCGGGTTTTTAATTGGCGAATTCGAAAGTATTTGAGATTTTTAATATCGGCGAGAAGAGAAAATTGGGCCGAGTGTGCCATCTACGTTTCGTGCTTGGTTTGACGAGCCTCCGGTGGTGACTTTCTAACCGCAATAACGGGCGCAAGCCCAATTCGATATCGATTCGCGTGTGTGTATTTGTGCGGTGAACGTTATGATTATGACATATCGCGTGGATTATGTTGCCGACACTTAATATGCCGTGACATTGGCAATTGGAATTTTTCTCTTTTTCTTTTTTTTTCTCTCCCGCATCCTCTCTAGATTATGTTGCGTCGAAGGGGATGTAATGGAACGGCCTTCTCTTGCAGAGATAAAATCGATAGGTGCTCTCGGCTTCGATAGGTGCGGTAACCGTGTAAGTTGATAGCCTTCGTTGTTAAAAATGGATTTTGTTAAGTTGGTAGAGTACGGAAACAGGATCTACAGGAATAACGTGAAGAGCTGGTAGAAAGAGCGAAAACCATTTCACTAATACAACAGAAAGGGAAGTTTAAAAAAAACATTGTTGGATTTGGATTTTACAGAAGACATATTTACAGTATTTCATGAATTAAGATGAAAAGAAAAAAAGCAATTAAATTTTTTTAAAAAAC
Organism: Prosopocoilus inquinatus; assembly: GCA_036172665.1. Taxonomy (NCBI): domain Eukaryota; kingdom Metazoa; phylum Arthropoda; class Insecta; order Coleoptera; family Lucanidae; genus Prosopocoilus; species Prosopocoilus inquinatus. The sequence continues at coordinate 12,028,066 of CM069879.1, forward strand.
TTGCTTGTACCTAGTATGTACAGTTGCGATCAAACGAATCGAGACCGATTATCAGTATTGTAATCCTTATTGCCAGCATCAACTATTGCAGCGGCCTCGATTAGGATGATCGAGACTGTACAATTACAAGAGAATTATAAAATCAAAAATTAATGAATGTTAATTGTTCCACGAATTGCAATCGTCTATTTGTATTTGTAAAGTTCAAGTTAAGGGTCCGGATTCAGAGTTCATTAAATTATTTTTATGTCTGTAAACTCCAGACTTTCAAAACAGTTTAAATCGATCCGTTTTCCGATACATGTTGAAATACACGCGTTTTTTACATCTGACTTTTAAAGGTCTTTGTTTGGGGCCTATTTAGCATTTTGATACTTGCTCACGTAATACTTATTAGTAGTACTTTCATGGCATCGAAAATGTACCTTCTCAGAAAACCAGAGCGAAAGATTAATGTAAAGACGTTATTACAAAGAAGAAATTAACCAAGATACTAGAATTGAATAAGAACAGAAATGGTGTGCAATCAAAAGCTGGAAGGGGAATTGGTACTTCATCGTCCGTGGAATAACAAAACCGAACAAACAGTGTTGCCAATGGGCTTTAGCAGAAAGTCTGATCAAATAGCTTCAATGATCACTAATATGTCAGTAGAGACGTACACTGTAAATTACATTAGAAACAAATACCGAAAAATCTGGTACTTCGTCTTCGATTATTTCGATTGTATTTCATTATTTAAAGCGTATTAGGATTGGCAACATTGTCCTGAGCATTCAAAATTACAAAAGAAAACTAGTGTTGATGGTGTTCGTCCATGAAATAATTATTGCGAGAAGTGCAGTTTCAAATTCATGCAATCTTTCCTAAAGCGCGATTCTAGAAACTTCTTAACAACTTCCGTGAATGCATGCCGTTCTTCGGCGTTGTTCTTTGTATTCGTTATGAATTTATGTAAGCGCTTCCTCTTCGCTTTCGCGAGAAATTTAATTGATTTGAAGCAGCACGATTTCCGTTCCCAATTAAACTTCAAATTTCAGAACGTCTCTGTTTCTGTTCCCCCTGAAACTGAAACTTGATTAAGACAATCAAAAATTCGAAATGGCATAAATTCATTATTTATTCAAACATGTTGCTTGGATTTGAATTAATTTTTTATTTATTCAAAAATGTTGTTTCGCACAATGGGTTTTAAAAAAAAACGTTTGCCCTTATTTTGTGACAATTATTGAAAAAGTTCGGCACGCAAATGTCCTTGCGCTGCGGAAAAATGCGTAACTGTAACGCATGACGCAACGTTCACGTTGTAAACAGTAGGCATCGCCCATAAATATGCACATGCATAAGTACGGCAGATTTGCGACGAAAAAAAAATCAACAAACAACTTTCATTTCCTCGCCTATAATAGGCGAACGCACGATGCAACAAACAACAAAGACAACTGCGACGCATGTTGATGATGAAATCGTTCACTGTGTGACGGAGAAAATCGTGTTTCAGAAACGGAAAGTCGATTTCTTCTTTAAAAATGATATAGTATACCGGGTGTCTCATGGGGGAGTCTATTATTAGTCAAGAAAGTTCACATAAACATGTAGTCTCTTATTAATGGATTCTGAAATAAGTATTAAGTATTGAACTATGTGTGATTTTTAATGTTTGGTTAAGTGATGTATTGCATCTAATCGTGGAAGTGTCAGTAATGACCTCCTCGAGAGATGATTCGAACCCACAGACCTTGCAATCTTGTGTTTACAAAAGTTTAAAAAAAAATTAAAGTAAAACTCCCTTTTTATATAAACTGTTCGAATTATAATAACCCACTCTGGACCCCCACGAAGTACTGACCTTTCCTCCCGGGACACCCTGTATACATAATAGCGAATGCGAGTTTCTACAGCGAAGCTGTCATTGACAATGTCGATGGTATACACCATACAGTGCTGGACCAAAGTTCCATCTCGCTGTTAATTTTGGAACCTGAAAAGACTGAAGGTTCCCTTCAGGTGGGGGTCTAGACTGGGCTATTATTAGTCAAAAAAGTTCATATAAACGTGTTGTCTCTTATTAATGGATTCTGAAATACATATTAAGTATTGAACTATGTGTGATTTTTAATTTTTGGTTAAGTAATGTTAAACGGTGTTAAATTTAATCGTGGAAGTGTCAGTAATGACCACCCCGAGAGACGTTTCGAACCCACAGACCTTGCGATATTATAATTACAAAAGTTTAAAAAAAAAATTAAAGTAAAACTCCCTTTTTATATAAACTGTTTGAATTATAATAACCCACTCCGGACCCCCACGAAGTATTGACCTTTCCTCCCGGGACAGCCTGTATACGTAATAGCGAATGCGTGTTTCTACAGCGAAGCTGTCATTGTCAATGTCGATGGTATAATCGTACAGTGCTAGCGCAAAGTTCCATCTCGCTGTTAAATTTGGAACCTGAAAAGACTGAAGTTTCCCTTCATGTGGGGTCTAGACTAGGCTATTATTTAATGCAAGTAAGAGTGAGAGAATAGATTAACCGGTATATACCGCTCCAATTATCGTAAACGCCTAATGATTAAATGAATATGCCGCTCTACAGTGATTTGGTTTATTAATCGCACGGGCACAGAAATTATCACCTTTTATGTCTATATTACATCTTTCCAAGTAAGGGTAATTTAAGATTGATAATAATAATATTTCGGATGCAAATCTTCCTTCAATCATTGTTGTTCGCTGCGTATAATAATAAACTAAACTTCAAGCGACCGCCGCGAACGAGAAAGAAAAACACAGAGGGGGGAACTACAGCGTCTGGGCCACGTAAAATACTCGGAAAAATATTTCCAACCAACTAAAGCAGCCACTTTGCATACCTAATTAATAAGATTCATGTATTCCAAAAAATAAACACGTATGTACCTGCATGATAAATAAATAAATAATAAAACAGCGTTAACAGGAACAGAACAAAGAGGTGACCTAATTGCTTGCTTGCGGTTTTGTGGCAAACTCGATTATGCAAGAACATAAATAAAATACATCGATGGAATAATAACAACAGCAACAGCAAGAGCAAAAGCAAAAAAACTGAAATTAAAACAGTTAACGACCACTGTTACCTAGCTAATTAACGCCATCGTCGGATCTGTAATTACAACGTATGGATTAACTACGTCGATAAGCCCGGGGTAATTATTGAAGCCATTAATCAGGGTGAAAGGATTGCGCCCACGCGGCCGCTGGTTTAAAACGAAAAAAATTTACGGCAAAAGTTAAATTTGGAGGCCGGACGGCTTTGATTAAATTATACAGGGTGCATACAGTCTGGTGTCTTTTATTTTTATTTTTAAGGGTACCTCAAAAGAAGTTCATTAACACAAAACACAATTTTCTTATTAATTTTCATTGTAATTCAAAAAAAATTCAGTTAATTCCGATCAGTTTCTCTTAATTGGCTCAAAGAAGATGGTTTTGGTCAAGAGATGGCGCTTCGAGAATGGTTCCCAATACAAGAATGTTCTTTTACTTTGAAATTTAATTGTGACATTAAAATCATTTGCAAAGTTACATGTAAGTTAATTTCTGAAAACGTTGACGTGCTGTGTCTGGTCAAAATTAAACTAGTTTTAACTGTTAGACAACAGATGGCGCTTGAAGGTCTCTTAAATACGTGGATTTTCAACAGATAAGTTTCATCCTGGGCTGAAAAGAGTACAACAAAGTTATAATAACCAATAATTTTAGTCAGAAAACTTAATAGAGTTAATTTCTCTTAATAGGCACAAAGATTACGCCAGTTTTCACTTGGCTTTCACTTTTGGACAACAGATGGCGTTCTGAAGGTCTCTTTCGTGCACAGATTTTATATATCTACCTATTTTCGATTTAATAAAAAATGAATGTTTTTATCGAGAATATAAAGACGAAACGGCATTATCGGCGTTCGATTAAATTAGTTTCCGCTGTGGAATGACAGATGGCGCTTCCGACGGTTCAATAGTACGCGCTCTTTTCCAGCAACCAGATAATTTCCAACCAACCCGAACTGAAAACGGTACAAGCTTATAACAACAGACAATTCAATTTGAAATCAGTTTATTTATGATTTAATCAAATTAGTTTCTTAATTGGCTCAAAATTGACGCCGGGTTTCACTCAAAGATGTAGCTAGTTTTCGCTTTTGGGCAATAGATGGCTCTGTGAAGGACTCTTACGAGCGCAGTTCCTCTTAAGTTTCGATTTCATTTTTAATTAAAAAAAAAGGAGAAGTGGTTTTAACGAGAATATGAGGACGAAATGGTATTATCGACATTCGTTTAAGTTAGTTTTCACTTTGCGACGGCAGATGGCGCTTCCAACGGTACAATACGACGACAAGCCAGATTATTTTTAATCATCCTAAACTGAAAAAAGGTACAAAGTTATAATGACTAACAAGTTTTTCTTGAGTTGGTTATTTTCAATTGTGATTTGTCATTCTAAAAATCTTCAATTCCTTTATTAAGATGAGTCAAATCAATAGAAGTTGAACATCGTTTCTTCTAAGGGGTGGATGCTGAAAAGTGAGATTGGGAACCCCTACAGTGGACGTTCAAGAAATAATTATTCCAAATAGGCTCACGCTTTTTATTTTAATTTCGAAGCAGTTCAGAAGCCGTTCAGACCAGCGATGCCAATGCGGTTATAAGAAGAATTCCCTTAGATCTTCCTCCAATCGAAGCCAAGTTAACGCTGGCACTTTGCGTAGACCGCCAATTACCGTCATTTCAACTTCAATCGCACTGACGGTTACGGGCGGGCTTTTACAATCCTGTTATTTTGCATCGCTGGCTCAGACTATCCTATTTCTTGTACGTATGCAAGATTTGGTACAAAAAAAATTGGAACAGGAAATTTTTTGGCTGCAGATAGAACATGTTCTGTTTTCCAGAGGAGCACTCACTCACTCAAGTTAAAAAACGAGTCGCCCAAACTTTGGTTAGCCTGAACCAGAGTATATTCTCCTCCCCAAATTTCGATGCAGTTGACCGTACAAGCTTAAGAAATTGAACCACATTTTACACAAGGGTGTAAAACACGTCAGCTATTAAAAATATAGTACGTTCTATAAAAAAAAATAAATTAATTAAACGAGTCCGACCAGCTTTGATTAATTATACAGGGTGTTTTTTTTATGTTAATCATGTTGTTTTGAAAATAAAACATAAGCACGGCCTGTAAGCAGCCAGCATAATAATAATAATAATAATATAAAAGAATAAGGTTGAAAGAAGGAGGAGGAGGAGGAGAAGGAAGAGGACAAGGAAAATGTATAACCCGCCGCATTGGCAAAGGCAACAGAACAAGACGTTTGCTAAAAAGAATTATTCGAGTTGTTTTGCCTGCGAAATTGTGCGCATACTTCGAGGACTCGAGGCGCACGTAAATTCAAGGAAAATGAAGTGGATGAATGAATGAAAATGTAATCAAATATTTACGGCGCTTCCGGCCATCGATCTTGCTGTAATAACCACTTACATCACGCAATGTATACGTGCGAAAGGTGGCAGGTCGTTGTTTTTTTTTTTTGTTTGTTTAAGGTATAAGCCATAAATTTTTGCATCGTTTCAAATCTTTTTTTTTTTGCTTTTTCAAGATTGTGAGCAAGGGTTGAAGAGTAGCTCAGCACTTAAACTGGCAGTCTGCGAACACTTACATTTCGGGTTCGAGTCTCATCGATTGTTTGTGTTAGACCCAGCTTTAATTAATTAACTTAAGCAGGCCATTAATTAGAGATCATTCTCCGCAATGTGGCTCTTAGCAACAAGTTCGCTGGTGTGTTGACAGGTTGGTCAACGTGTTCGTGAAAAAACACCCAAATGCCAAGACCTAAGTCTGAGCCACAGAACAAGTCTAAGCTTGAACCTATTGCTCTGTGTGTAACACGGGAAACTTATTGGTGGTCATGTCGTCGAGCACGTCGCCCAACATGTTCCCTAGTAAGTGACATGCTTAAGCGAAAATGCTGTTTAGGTTATTTTCCGCCTTTTCTTTTCTTTTTCCTAACTGTTTAAAAACCAATCTAAACTAAACTAACTAATTTTCTTTAAAATTAAAACTCGTCAGATGCATACACATGATATCACTTCACGAGAATTCACGTGATATCACGCCATATATGAATCATGTAATATTGCCATTTTTGTCACGTCATGTGAATTCTCTGTGTAATTAGATATTAGAGTTTAAGCATGTGTTAAGAAAAAGTAGCTGGAGTTCACCCTTCTCTTCAGCGTTTCAAGGAGATTCAGAACGGCGACGCTCTTTCGAGTCCAAAAAGCGCCCTCCCCACTCTCGATTTCTTGGAGGAATTCTTTCAAAGACAGACGCCCGGGCCTGGCTAATAAATACAACAGTCACAGCTGAATGGTGGGGGTACATTTCCTCGTAAATGCTCATCCCTGATTAAAAAAATGCCTGTACTTTATTTTAAATGACGGAAAACAAAAGTGTTAAATGAACGCATATAGTTAAATTAAAAAGAAAAGAGCGAGACCAATTGTAAAAGCCACACATACAGTTTCCTGACCGGACATTGTACCTACAACACCCTGTGTTCTCAAACTTTTTTTTTAATTAAAACTTCTTCGTTTTTAAAAATTTAAATAAATCAAGAATATCTGAGCGCGCGATGATTTGCAATAACGACACGTGAATGCGTCAAGTGACGACAGTGTGTCTTCACATGAAATCATGTGACTTCACGTGAGGTTGAAAGTGGTAGTGAGGTGTTTGTTTCCGGCTTGAATGAAAAATTACACGATAATTGATTAAACTTTGACACCACGGCATTTTCAAGGACAAGGCTCATTCACAATCTGCATTGATAAATCTACTTTAAATCCCCCCCGACTCTCGCCCTAACAAATTCATGAACTTGCGTGAAACAGGAGTAACCGAGATGATGAAAATAAGGCGAGTTTATTTTCTAATTTCACCTCGTTTTTTAAGCAATTTCAAATTAATTCGATGGTAGAGATCTGTTTCTGTTCGTACAACATTTGGGAATAGTTTGAAACAGTCAGAATTAGTTGTCCAACGAGATAATGGTCAAGTGTACAGTCGCGATCATCCTAATCGAGACTCCTGCACCCTTATTGACGCTGGTAGTAAGAATAGATAAAAAAGCGACATCCTACGATCGCTTTTTGACCTGGTAGTAAGGGTTAAAGAACCGTCAATTGTCTCGATTAGCTTGATCACGACTGTATTTTGATGAACGCGTACTTTAAATTGTTTCGAACTGGTCAGGAAATGCGCAAATATCTTTAATGTTAATTTAGAGGTAAGTAATCAATTACACTAATACGACGAATAGCAATGGCGTAATGCTAGGGCCTTGCGGAATCCCAGATGTTCAATTATTGACGACGCAATCAATTTCTTTCTTTTTTTTTTCTTTTTGTAAAACAGACAAGGCCTACGCTCATGACCACTGCAGGTAAATTTAAATCCTGTTTTGCTGGTTTGCTTTAAAAAACGAAATCCTTGGTCTTTCATATTCAATGCATTATTTGCTTCTGGAAAGTAATAAAGGATACGTAATGACGTGAGCGTCCGACAAACATAATTCTTGCCAATTTGTGCAAATGAGAGGTGGTTTCCTTGGAAACGAGACCGCGAGTGATTTATTACAGATTATACGAGCGATCGCGAAAGCAATCTGTTTTAGTTCTATCGCGTTTACCTCTTTGCCATCTTTCAAAACAAAAAACAAAAGAGGAACTTTATAAATGCCTCCCTCCCTGAGGCACTAGACCATCGCTTTGCAACCTTTAAAGCCTCGCAATGCCTCATCAATAAGTGCAAAAATGAAAGGCTCCACGAAGCTTGCACGCAAATTATTTTTTACCCGATTTCTTCACCTTCTGATAAATTTATTTGCCTTGGAAACCATTGAATCGATGATAGTCCTACCTAGCAGATAAATTTATCCGTAGGTGAAGAAATCGGAGCTGCAGCTGATAAGTCTTGCTACCTACAACATTTATTATCAAAGGTTTGCGACCGGTTTCGTCACGTCGGTGACATCTTCAAGCAAACGACGAAACTGGTCGTAAACACCTTTGTTAATAAATATTGCAGCAAGACTTATCAGTTTTATCAGTGTAAAGAAAAAACTGAAGGACCTCACAACCCCCTTGTTATCTTTGGTTGACATGAACCAGAGGATATTCTCCTCGCCAAATTTCGAGCAATTTGGCTGTACAAGTTTAAGAAATTGAACCAAACTTGGCCCCAAAGCATAAAAATGTCAACTATTAAACAAAAATATGTTATTGATGCGTCAGTCAGTATACTCGTAAAAAAAAAGGAAACAATAAAAAATCAAGTTACTAAAGAACGTTGAAATGAGTGAAAGGACCAAGTTGTAGAATCAGGAAACGTAGTAATCTTCACCGAATTATAATTTCTTGTGGTTTTCGCAGGCAGTGAGAGATCGCATCGCAGAAGGAGGTTCTTATTCTAACAGCGCAATCAAATATAAAAATCTGATTTCACTTCTCTTATATAACACCTGCGGCCCGTGCAATTTCTGCGTTCACTGCAGAACGTCTAACCTTTGCTAAATATCAAACGGGGGCCTGCACTGATTAGCTGGCTTTTCCGAAAATCGCGTAAATTCGGCGATGCTCTCCACGGTTCCTTCCACTCTCCCACTGATTGTGAGCGAGCAATCCTTCCTGCTTCTTGCTTCTGCTGCCATCGTAGATTGCAGCAGCAACCTTGACCATCGATAGGTAATATATAAAGGTGGTTGCTCATGTACCACTACGCTAGTTAATAGTCAAACCAGACAGAATGAAGACGGTCGCTCTAGTGGTTCTTGTCGTCGCCGTCACAGTTTTCGCCGCAGAAGTAAGTAAAACCATCGAAGTTTCTTTAAAAAGAAAAAGTGATTAATTCCGCCGCCTCTCACCAAAAAGAAAGAATCAAAATTCCGCGCGTCATTTGTAACACCCCCCCTGACGGGCGGCGGCTCTAATCATTCGGGCGAAATTTCGGGGACGCTCCGGAGCCGGCGGGCGGGTTCATTAAAATTAATTACTTCGCCTACGGAAAGTGGCTTTTTCCATTGTAGTATTTTTTTTTTCTCTTTCGCGAAAGGAAAGAAAGGAAATTTGGCAGGCGTTAAAACAAAAAATTGTTGACTCGATCCTCGAAGCTCCCCCGCCGCCTCATTTGAAATGACAATGACTTTAATTGTCTTTGATTTCCTTCTGTTTACATTTTGCAAATAGCAATCAGGGTGTGTTTTTCTTTGCGTTTGCTTTTGTCGAGCGAGCGAAATTAAGGGAGGAAAAGAAACTTAATTCAATTTAATTTTAAATTCTAATCGTTCAAAATACTGGACGTTAAGCCCGGTATTTTTCGTTAACAAACGAATCTAAGAAAAGAAAGAAAATATTTAACGAGTTCGGTTTCGTATTTTATTTCCTGTCGAGTAAATAAGTAATTCGAACGTTAACAAATAATATCCGAAAGCAGTTTGAATCTTGAGGATTTAAGAAAAGAAGAGCAGCAAATGCGACGGTCTCAAGTTAGAACCTTGCGGAAAACCCGGCGGTTAATGAATTTACAATGTCATATCCTTTACAACTATTTAATTCTCGTTCAATTATATATTCAAATATTTTTTTTTATTTAAAGATAGACAAAACGTTTGTCTAAGATTACTGCAACAATTAATTTATTTATTTACTTAACGATTTATTAATTGACAACTGCTTGGTTTACATAACTTACGACATACATTTATACTTCCACAGCCTACTTGTAACACAAACTTATTTAGACGTATGGTATTAAATATACACTCCATGGATTCGGTTCACAATAGGAAAATACAGAATATTTTTTCGAAAACCGTAAAATAAAGAAATTTTTCCTATTGTGAACCCAATCCGTGGAGTGTATATTTAATACCATACGTCTAAATAAGTTTGTGATATATGTAGGTATAATTAAAAGCAACTTTAATTTTAAATGTAAAAAAGGGGCACTTTCAAAGTCTTCATCAATTCGTTTAAATATAAAATATTTGCAAACGCCGAGCTTCGTTTGCTTCAACAATTTTAAAGAAAATAATCTAATTTAAGTCTGGCTTAGAACATCTTAAAGTAGCTTAAGTTTTGAGAAAAAATGAAAAACGAAGACGAGGGTCTCAAGTCAGGACCTTGAGGAAGGTTCGCCCTTTAATGGGTTACTTACAACTTGACGATGTTTTCTGTTCAACAAATTGGAATTTCATTCTGGATTCATGTCCATTAAATACGAAAAATACTATTATTAAACGGTAAACATGCTTTAAATGAACTTCAAACGTAATGTAAGCAACAATGTGGAGTTTAAGGAGAACGCGTCACTTAATCATTAATTATTACTTTTGATTAATATTATATAACTTAACAGAAAGATTATAATTAATAAAAAAAAACTATACGTGATGACTATGATAAGTAAGCGATAAAGTTCCAAAATACTAACAAATTTTGCATCCATCAGATTTTACAAAAGAAAGAAAATTAAAAAAGCGTCTTGGAATTCGACTAGGAAAAGGAAAGAAATATTTTTAATAAAACTCTAAATATACATTTTTGTTTCAAATAATATACAGGGTGTTTTGAAAAGTGCTAGTACAAAAAAAATTAGTAGTTGGTGATGGTGAGTTGAAGCCATCAGCAAAAAAATCTAATAAAAATCCCTTGTTTTCCAAATAAAAAAAAATTGGTTTCATAGATTTCTTGGGACCTCCAGATGACACAGTTCTTTTTTGTTCTAGCAATTTCCAAACACCCTGTATTAATAAGACATAATAAATTTAAGGAAAAATTGAGGAGGTGATTCTTTTTTTGTATCTCAAAGGATGATGTTTTATTTGATTATTATTAATTTATTGGTCTTATCTGTTCGTAAATGTACAGGGTAATTTAAAATTCATTATTTTTGCTAAAAGTTCAGTGACGCCAAAGTTTCTTTACGTCACTGAAAGAAGTGTTATGCAGTTGTTTGCTTACTCTAACATTAATTAGATTCGTTAATGAACCGCTGTTTAAGTAAGGCAATTATAACTTTTTTTTTAATTTCCTCCTTACTGTACAATCTATATAGGTGATAATTCTTAAAAACTGTTTACTTTTTTCATTTAAGTTCCGGACAATTTTATTTTACAAGCACATCAGCATGTTTATTCATTCCCAACTTGTTCGATTTTATTTCTATTGCAACTCTAAATAATTGAAAAGCCAATTAGTTTAAGACCATTAGTTTTGTACCTTCAATCTCTAGATCGCAGAATGAAAACAGGAAGGGGTTTGGATTTGACCCTTGAGGAACTCTTGACCCTCATGTCACATTACATAATTTTAAGCATGGCTTTGTGTTTTACTCGCTTTCATTCAATCAAACCAACTTAATACGATACAGGACATTCAAGTATATGACAAAAATACGTCATTTTAATTATTTTCCAAACGAACTAATTTGAATCTGCATCCACTGACAAATCTACAAACATAGAAAGTCCGAGTTAAACAAATGAATGCCCTATTTTATTTGTTCATCTGTATTTCGAATTTGGTTTCCAACTCCAATAAATCAGCGAACAGCGCCCGAAGCAATCGCTTTTGTATATGGTTGTGTATGGAAACTGCGCGCATTTTGCGCAGCGCCCCAGGGGATGAAGCCACATGACTAATTTTCTTTATTATCATCATTTTTTTTTCATTTTTTTTAATGATTTCGATGTTTGATTATAATTATTCATAGATTACTGTTACTTTTGTCTAGTTACGTGGACTTCTTGCGCAACGAAATCCAGTTAGTTCTTTTCGTGCAAGTGCTTGCTGTCCGTACAAGAAGTCGCGCAACGTGTTATTATCCGCTAATAAGGGTAATACGCGAGTGGTATTTCTTTTTTGTGAACACGCTCGCTACTTTCTGCGCTTATGTAAGACGATAATAAATAGTATACAACACATACAACTGTGCAACTATGTATGTTTGTGTTTATTTTTATTTTTTCTTAATGCATCGAAGTATATTATTTGTTTTGCTTTTTTCTCATGTTTTTTTCTTTAATTTTTGTTAATTTAGAATGGGAGTTTCGTTAAAAAGTATAAGTATTAAAAAAACATAACACACAAAGAAAGACGACCGATAAAATACGACGGCAGAACATTCTTGCATTTTTGCATTTTCATTTTTTGTGAAAAGAAACATAGTCCTATTTTAGTCATTTCTTTTTTTTTGAACCTTTGTACCAAATTGGTAGATATTAAAAATCGAATATATCGGATGTAAGGTACTTGAAGAACGATTTTCCGTTCCATGTCCACGTTACAGTATATTTACTGAGAAAGTATGATTCAAATAATTTTCTTTCTAATTCAAATTTCGCGCCGACAAATCGTGGTTCGACAAACCGTACATAGATGGCTCTGGCGGCGTAACACAATTTCAGAGACTTAAAAACTTTCGTGCTAAATTAAGCCTCGTGAAAACAAACAAAATAAGACTGGAAGATTTAAATCAGGATTAAATTCAATTACAAGATTTTAAATAAATGTTAAATTTAATCCCGACTTAAATTATTTATGAAATCCAGAGCCCGAATGATTTTTTGATGAAAGAAAGAACTAAGAAACGATATTAAGAACTGAACAAATTGTACAGTCGCGAGCATTAAATTTTGGTCGTCACCTTCAGAACCGTCAGTTTTAATTCAAAAAATAAAAATTTAAGATAAATATCCAATGTTTTACCAAGAAAGTGTCGAAAATAAGTTAAATATATAAGAGACTGTTCCTAGTATTTAAAATCAAGTCGCCAATCTTCTTATTTTTAATAAAATACAAGTTCGGTGCCGGCCTTATTAATCAGCGACGACCTAAATTTATTGCCCGCGACTGTACATGTGGTCGTGGCCAAAGAAAATTAACACTTTCTGACACACTTTTTCTTTGACGTAAATTAAATAATGCTAAGAATTTTTCTGGGTGGCTGTAACTATGAACCATCGAGGTTAAGTACATGGAGGACACCGTGTCGTATAACGTGTATTACCGGAACCGGTCCGGCCGCGAGCCTTTAGTATGGCAAAACGAAGCGACTCTAAACTATCGCGCACTTTATCACGCACATGTTGAGTTCTCTGGCACTCTTTATTTTTGCCATACAAGAAAGGGGAGTGCGCGTACGAAAATCAGCTCGCGTCTTACTCCTCCATGTTATGAACTGACGCTTACTAATTTATTAATCGATTAAACCCACTCGATTGGGATTCGCTTACTGGAAGTGTCGATTAGAAACCAACTTGAAAACCGACTGCAATATTTGATTGTTAGGTTTATTAAAAGCCTCGACTGATTGGGTTAGTTGCTCGATTAAGGGTGTCCAAACTATCACACTGATTCTCAATTAATCGATTAAACGCAATCGACTGAAATTCGGCGCTTACTGGAAGTGACACATCCATTAACCGATTTGAATGAAAATCGACTGTTTTGATAAGTTTGTTTTTAAAAGCTGATTGGTTAGTTGCTTGATTAAGGGCGACCAAACTAACACATTAATGTCCAATTAATCGATTAAACACAATCGACTGAAATTCGGCGCTTACTGGAAGAGACACATCCATTAACCGATTTGAATATAAATCGACTGTTTTGATTGTTAAGTTTGTTTTTAAAAGCTGATTGGTTAGTTGTTTGATTAAGGGCGTCCAAACTATCGCATTAGTCCTTAATTAATCGATTAAACACAATCGACTGAAATTCGATGCGTACTGGAAGTGACACATCCATTAACCAATTTGAATGAAAATCGACTGTTTTGATTGTTAAGTTTATTTTTAAAAGCTGATTGATTAGTTGCTTGATTAAGGGCGTCCAAACTATCACATTAGTCCTTAATTAATCGAATAAACAAAATCGACTGAAATTAGCTTACCAGACTGTTTTGATTGTTAAGTTTATTAAAAGCTGATTGGTTAGTTGCTTGAATAGGGGCGTCCAAACTATCACTTTAATTTCTAATCAGCCGATTAAACGCAATCGAATCGGATCGGAATCGATTAAAATAACTAAACGCTTAATCGATTTTGTGTTTAAAGGAGTCCGCGGAGGATCGCAAAGAGAGGATCCGCAAGAACCGCGAGGAATGCATCAAGGAGACGAAGGTCGACCCCGCCCTCATAGACAAGGCCGACAGCGGTGATTTCCCCGACGACAAGAAGCTGCAGTGCTTCGCCAAGTGCTTCTACACGAAGGCCGGCTTCATCGACGACAAGGGGGAGCTGCTGCTGGACGTCGTCAAGGCGAAGATCCCTCCGGAGCACAACCGCGAGAAGGCGATCGAGATCATCGACTTGTGCAAGAACCTGAAGGGGGAGGACGCCTGCGAAACCGCCTACAAGATACACAAGTGCTACTTCGAGCGCTCTCACGAGCTCGTCAAGAAAGACGACGATAAAAAAGAAGAGAAGAAAGAAGACAAGAAAGAGGACAAGAAGGAATGAAACTGAGGAGGGGGGTTGCTCGATAAGCATCGAGGTTTGGGAGAGGAGAGTCAAAATTTCGTTGAAATGAAATACTGTATTTATTGATGAGATACATGTGATATTAATAAATAAATTACTTAAAACTTTTTTTTAGTGGTCATGGATTTTAAAATTATTTAAAATGCGCACCGCTCAAAAGAAAAAATAAAATAGGCGTTTAAATAATAAACTATTAAAAGTAAAGAGTATATTAAACTGGCAATAGCTACACAAAAATGCCAACTAAAGTAATAACAACAATTTAAATTTTTTGTCGGTGTGGTGGCCGAATCATATTACAGCCCCTTTAACTACGCCAATGTTTTTGTTGACATTCCAATTTGTTTTTATTTTAATAATCGTCCTATAGCAAAACACGAACTTAATCACTATCACCAACAACAACGATAATGACAGAAAGAAAAATTGATGATACAACTTTCTTAAAATACGGCAAAAGACGTGAAGCGCCATCTCTCGGACGTTTTCCCTATTTTTTCTGACACAAATCGAGAATTTTGTTCTTGCTTTTACTTTCAAAACTATTCTTTTAGGAATAAGACGTTAAATCCGCATAAAGCAACGAAAACAAGAAAAAATCTGACTGTAAGGGTTTTATTGGGGGGTAAAACCGAAAGTAAAAGACGTCGGCTATGTTGAATTAATTCGACAAGCGTGTAGCACATCCCCTGCCAGTTTTCCACGGCATTTTATTACTTACCCCCTTACTCAGGCCGACCCTAATAAAATTCCACATAACATTAGTAATCCCTGTGGTATGTGTATCCATTGTGGCTGTCAAGACTTGTATTTACGTGTATGTTGGACTTGACGTTTTAACAAGCCACAGGATGAGGATGAGGATGAGGATGAGAATGAGAATGAGGATTAGAATGCCCTTTTGGGAATTGCGAATGCCTGCCTGCGTGGCGGTTAACAAATGATTTAATAAAACAAAATAATTTTTATTTTACTTTCTGACCATAGATGCTTAAAACATGAGCTCGTTGTCGTAGAGACACTTGTGTAACTTGAAGGCGGTTTCGCAGGAATCGCGGCCCTTCAAGTCCTTGCACTTATCGACGGCCTGGAGGGCGAGCTTCTTGTTCGCCTTCGGGGAAATCCTGGCCTTGATCGCGTCGACCTGAATCTCCCCCAGGTCGTTGATTATACCCGACTCCTGATAATAGCACTTGAAGAAGCATTTCAGCTCCTTCCTGTCGGAGAACTCGCCATCGAAGGCCTTCTCGACCAGGGCCGGGTTCACGCTCGCCTCGGTGATGCACACTTTCTTGAGGACCTCATTCTCGGATCGGACCTGATTTGAAATTATGCAAATTTATTTTAAATTTATCTGCCACGTAAAATCCCTTATGTAGTTTCTACCAATGGCGGCTCGTCGAGGTGGACAAGATGGGCAGTGCCCACCCTGTCCTATTGAAATTGAAATTGCACGTTCCAGTTCCTCGTCGGAACAAATTTATTTGGAAAATGCACCCCCTTTCCCTTTTGCAGGTATTGTCTACCCGCAGTAAATCATCACGAGCAGCCACTGGTTTCTACGGCAGATAAATTCACAAGAAAGTTAAAAGGGCGGGGGACTAAGGAGAACTTTTTTTTTTTTAATAAGGAGACACTGACCTGTTGGTTGCAAAACAGAACGAGAACTGCTGACAGGACCAGAACTAAACTTTGCCTGGACATTTTGCTGTAAGTTAGGTTAATGGGCGAAGGGGGCGGCTGCGTCGGGTTTTATAACGGGCGGTTAACGCGGGGGTTCGAACTTAACTCGGCGTTAATCTAATAATTGGCGGGGTTTAAGCGCTGTTAATTTATGATTGGTCGGCTTGCGAAATTAAAGGCCCGACACCGGAATTCTTGCATTATATAATTTGGTGAGGATTACGTCGTGCACATCTTTATTATTATAGCCGAAAATAGAAGAGATTCGGAAATTAAACGAGTATTTAGACTTTCTTTAATTCGAGTGAGTAATTAATGCATGCAAAATAAAGTGAAAATAAAAACAAGACTGGAACAGAATGGACAGAAAGAAAATGAAATGGAGAGGGGGGGGGGGTGAGTTTACACTGTGGAGTAAGAACAATAACCATGCAATAGCTTAGACGTTAAAGGAAATTTGAATTTAATTGGGAAACTAAAATTTAAAACAAGAAGAAAGATTTATTTGCAAGCGAAAGTAAAATCTTACCGGAAGACCTTCTGGAATCTTCTGCTAGAGATGACAATTATCCTTATTTTGCTGCTACTTTCTCATTTCTTTGTAATGATTGATAATCATGTTACTTTTGCTGATGAGTGTCAACAGGTCGAAACAGCCGTTCTAGATTACTCCAGCCGTTGTAACAGAGGGTTTCACCGCTCGTTGTTTTATCGTTTACAATATCAACGACAAGGCAGAAAGAAGAAAAAGGAAAAAAGGAAAGGAAGAGAAGAAAACGAAAGAAAAAATAGGAGAAGAAGGAAGAAGAACATAAGAGATTAACAAAAGGACGAGTAGGAAGGAACAAATTAAAATATCTTTTGGGCGATTCCTAATTATTAAAACAACTGCAAGGAAAAGACATCGTAAGGAAGCCTGCAAGTGGCTGAACGAGCAAAATCAAAAGAGTTGAAATGGTGACTGCGTTTGACAGACAATGAAAAGAAAAAAAAGGAAAAGAACAAAAAGAAAGGGATGAGATCATGGACACTCAAGACACTAAGGCAATGAAGAAGGAGAAGGAACGAAAGCAAATTTACTAAAAGCATTCCAAAGAGAAAAACCGTTGGTTGGAAGATCAAAGGAAAAACGTTGAAAAATAAAAACCAAATGACAGCCAAAAATGAAAGGAAAATTCATAGAAAAGATGAGGTCATGAAAACAGGAATTGAAGAGAAAAGGACAAAGGCATGGTAAGAAACAAACCAATTAGGTGGCTGAATAATCGAATGAAAAGTGGCGAAAATGGTAACTAAATAGCAAACAACAAACAGAAGAAGAAAAGCGTATGAAAATGATTGAAAAGATTAAAAAAAAATGATAGCTGCAAGTAGAAGCAACGAATTCAGTTTGGTGATCGAATGATGATAAGAAATTGAAGAGAAAAAGATAAAAACATTACCAAATCGGTGGTTGAATGAGAAAATTGAGAGAAAATTGAAGAATTGAGGAGAAAACAACATAAGAAGTCGGATGAGCGAAGGAAAAAAGTGAAAATAACGTCTGGATGGGGTGCTTAATGGAAAAAAGAAAAGAGAATCCAGAAACTAAATTGTAAAATAAAGCGACTGGATGAGCAAAGCAAAAAGATGGAATCATTGACCACTTGACAGCCAACAAAGAGAAAAAATGAAGGTAAGATTAAAATGAAGGAATGAAATCATATAAGGGAGTTAGAAAAGGAAGAACAAATGGAGAACTGCAAGGGCAATAGTCCAATTAGATGGAAGAAAAACGGCAAAAAATGGAATCCAAATCTCGGGAAAGCAAATAATTGAAAGAAAATGGCACTTGTGGAACACCATCGGAGTTATAAAGAGAAGAAGCTGCTGATTCTGGGCCTTCTCGCAGCTCACAGAGAACAGCACATTTGAATCGTTCTATTTTTTTTTCTTCTACTTTATTAAATTACGAATTAATTAGAAGGCTGAATGAGAGAAGAAGAGAGAAGAAATATTTTAAAAAATAACTTTTAGAAAGGACAAAGACAAAATACAAAAGTGTTACAAGAAGAAAACAATGTGTAGATGAAAATGAATGAGATGAGGAAAGAAAAAGTAAAACAAAGGTCTGCTGGCCTTAAGGAGGCCAATGGCTTCTGTGTCTGTAATTTTAAGCCTTGTAAGCTATTAACCACGTTTCTCCATTTTATTCTACCCAGGGCCTTTCTTCTTCAGGCATTTACTCCCATCTTCTTCATTTTCTTTGCTCCTTCTTCCAAAATGTAAACTCTGCATTGAAGCTCTTGCTTCCTCCTTCATTCTTAAAACATGCCTTACCCTCATTGCATGTTGAGCCCTAATTGTTCTTCTACTTGTCCTTCTTTTCCTCATCCTGTATTCCTCCACATCTTCTTCTTGGTATATTTCTATCAAGTCATTCTGATATGAATTGAACTACAATTAGAAAAATTGCAAGCTTACCATTACTGTAGTCGATAATTGCATGAAGAAGATGAGGCATTGGAAGAAGAAAAACTGAGAAACGTCAGAGTATCCAAACTGGAAGTTGTTCTTATCTCCATGAAAATCAAAATCGCGTCTTCGTTGGAAGCATTTAAAGATTTGAGAATCCATTTAATTGGTCCTGATTCTAGCTCTAAGATATCATTGTTTAACCAGACGAGAATGGGAGATGGACAACTTTCAAATTGGATCATTTCGTAGATATGCCAAATAAAGTCCTTCAAGTTTAGAGGATTTTTTGGCAAAAAAAGATGGAGCAAGAAAGTCACGTAGAGGTTGACTGAACAGTATTTCCCTTAAAACCTAATCGCAAAAATTTTTAAGACCTACTTTACGTTATGTTATGAAAAATTCAGAAACTACTTGATGAACTTTTCACTTGAACACTTGATAGTTTAATCGCCTTGCTTTTATAGATGCTTACCAATATTTTCTCTTCCCCAAAAGTTTTTTAACCCTTGCCCAAACACATTCTTTGTTTTTTTTTTTTAAAACCTTCAATGAATTTGTCGTCGTTCTATTCCAGAACCATCGACATGACCGCTCAAGCCGATCAGACGACGAACAAGAAGCTGAACCTGGACAAGGCCACGAACTTCATGCGACAATACCGAGACCCCCACTCCAGGGAACTGAAGAAGCTCTCAGCGAACCAATTCATGGAAGTCTGGAGTCACTACGACAAGGACGGTACGCATACAATTTTACAATAAATCCATCAAGAGGAATTTCCTCCTCCTCCTCGAGGATGAACAACAAGGAAATTTATTTATTTTGCATTGTTTGGCAAACATTTCAGGAAACGGATACATAGAGGGGACGGAGCTGGACGGTTTCTTGAGGGAGTTCGTGTCAAGTGCTAACGTGACCGATATAGCACCAGAAGTAAGTATCACACCCTCCCCCGTTTTCTTCAGGGAGTGCCCTGATCCCTTTTGTAATCATCAAGTCTACGAGTTTGTAATTTTTTTTCAGGCCGTCTCCGACGAAATGCTCATGGAACTAAAGGCCTGCTTCATGGAGGCGTACGACGACAATCAAGATGGAAAGATCGACATTCGAGAAGTACCTATCAAGATCAGTTATGATTACCTCCCCTATTGTTTTTTTTTTTTTTCAGTTGGCCCAGTTACTTCCGATGGAAGAGAACTTCTTGCTGCTCTTCCGGTTTGACAACCCCTTGGAATCCAGCGTGGAATTCATGAAGGTATTTACACCACCACACTTAAGCTCACCCTAATTTCACCTCCTCTCTGTTTCTTTGCGCAGATTTGGAGGGAGTATGACACCGACGGAAGCGGATACATCGAGGCAGACGAATTAAAGGTCGGTCCGTTTCTAATCTAAATTATCAAATCCGACTCGCGCCGCCGTAATTATGAATTAGTTAATTATCTCTGACGGCTTAATTTCGTTTGTAATTACGAACTTGAAGTCGTATTGTTTTGTTTTGCAGAACTTCCTGCGCGATCTCCTCAAGGAGGCGAAGAAAATCAACGACGTCTCCGAGGATAAGCTGATCGAATACACTGATACGATGGTAAGTGGAAGACGAGCTTTAATTAAATAATTAATTAATCAATTAATTAATTGCCTGAAAGATTAATCGCCTGATTAATTAATTAATTCATTGACGTTTCAGTTGCAAGTCTTCGATTCCAACAAGGACGGACGGCTTCAGTTATCAGAAATGGCAAAGTAAGAGTCTTTTTTTTGTGTTGTTTTGTTTCTTTCTTTTTGTAAAATTGAATGAATGAAAGCGGGGATTCACAATATCGATTTCACGGTTCAAACAAACCGAATAAAGCCCTCATGCAATATTCAGGGCGAATTTACGCGCGACATATTTATATGCCATTAAAATGCAAGCGACGAAAACCCCCGGCCCGAAATAATTTATAGCTCGAACCAGAACGCGGATGGAATTTTCCGATGGAAATTGACGTTTTTCATTGCACTGTAACAGCAGGAAACAATAATTAAACGCATGCAGGTGTCCGTTCACATTTTAAAAGTTTGCGAGAGTATGCAACCCATCGATCAAATCGGAAACCATTTATAATGCAAGTAAAAAATGGGTTGCCTAACTAAATCATTTTTAATTTGAATAGATTACATAACAATGATTGTTTCATTATTATATTCGCAATTTTGTCGTCGCAAAATATCAGTTTGACAGCTGTCAAATGTTGTCTTAAAGCAGTGGCGTAGCTACGGGGGTTGCAGAGATTGACGTTTTCCTGGTTACTTCCGGGTATTCTGTTTTTCTTTCTGTACAGGTTGCTTCCGGTGAAAGAAAACTTCCTGTGCAGGCAGATCTTCAAGGTAAGTGAGGTACCGGTCAAATTTTTCTCTACTAAAAAAAAATGGTGTCTACAACACTTTGTGAAAGACACACGAAAGCAAAGGGTTTCTTTTCTTTGTACTTTTTTTACCGAACACACGAGACAGAACACGATTTTTCTTCTTCTTGCGCAGTTAGCAAAGTCAGTCATTAGTAATTTACTTATATCGGGTGTTCAATTGAAAATTCATCAAGTAATTTTTTAGGTTATGTCACGAAAATGCTACCGTTGTGGTTGAGCTTATGCTCAGATCGTTCGGAGCCTTTCCTTTATTCACTCTTACATACAGTGAAACGCAGTAGCTCTCCCTCACACTTTTGATCAGAGAGCGCATTGCTTACTGTTACACGTCAAACGTCAACCTTGACGTTTAGAATGTCATTCCTTTCTGGCTCCATCTTTTGTGATTTTAAGAAATCAAAACCAACTCATTGAACTTTTCAATTGAACACTTATTATTTATTATTATTATTATTACGTATTTTGGTGCTCTGTTTCCTCTCCTCTTCTCTGCACTTATTAGACTTTTCCAGTGCACTCGGTTAGCGAACTACTTACTTACTTATTTAAAAATTGAAAAAATGAAAAAAGAACTTACTAAAGAAGTGAACTGTTTAAACTCTGGCCGTTTTGGTTCCCAAGGAGGATCGCGATTAAACTAAACTAACAATAAGTGAAAATAAATTATCTCGATGAATAAAATGATGATGTCTTTGTGGCACGGCTTTATTTGTTTGTCTTTGTCGCTAATACATAGGAAGGGATTGAAGCAGTAAGTATGCAAAAAATGTGTTGTCGGAATAAAGATATTGTTACAAGAACGTTCGAGAAATTCGACTTTCGGTAATGCTGGCTTAAAAATACAGAAACGAAGTGAAAATTATTTTGTTGGATATTTTTTTTTTTAGTGTTTTGTGTTTATCGCTTTGCTTTAAAAGAAAACAATTCAGTTTTAATTAACTCGAAAACGAGAGGAAAACATATCATCGCATTAAAATCTGAAGAAGAAGAAGAAAAAGAAAAGAAAAACGACGATCAACGGAAATACAGTTGAATACACGCTGAAAAACAAACTGAAAGTCACTTACATATAGCATCAAGAAGTGAAGAAGAAGAAGAAGAAGAAAAAAAAAACAAAAGACGATCAACGTTTGTTTAACTAAACAGGCAAATAAATGCTGAAAAACAAACTGAAAGTCACTCACATATTGCACCAAAATGTGAAGAAGAAGGGAAAAAAAACAAAAAAAAACGATCAACGGAAATTATATTCGCTAACTAAACAGTTGAATGAATGCTGAAAAACAAATTGAAAGTCACTCACTCATTTAAAACAAATGAATCATTACAATTAGTCAGTAAGATCCACGTCCAAAAAAAAAGACAATTTTTGACAAAACAAATTTTATTTTCCAAAAAAATACAGATTTCTTTCAACTGGAGGACGAAGTGCTGAAGAGAAATTTCTAAATCGCTTCGAAAATATCAAAGAAATCGTTTTTTTTAATAGGAGCATCAGTATTGCCAGATGACTGGAATAATCTCGTTCTGGAGGATTCTTGCGATTAACAACTCTTGAGCATTTTTTTATGTTGCTTAGATGACGAAGAACTGAAAATAAATTTCTAAATCGGTTCCGAAATGCCAAAGAAATCATTTGTCCTTAATGGGAGCGCCAGTGTTGCCAGACGACCGGAATAATCTCGCTTCAGAGGGATTTTTGAAATTAACTACTGCGCATTTCAATTTTTTTTCCCCCATCTTTGTGTTGCTTGGAGGAAATTTCTAAATCGCTTCCAAATTACCAAAAAAAAAATCATTTGTCCCTAACGAGAGTACCAGTGTTGCCAGATAACCGCCGGAACAATCTCGTATTAGAGGGACTTCTGAGATTAACGCATTTCAATTTTTTACCCATTTTTATATGTTGCTCGGAGGATAAAATGCTGAAAATACATTTCGAAATCGGTTCCAAAATGCCAAAGAAATCATTTGTCTTTAATGGAATTACCAGTGTTGCCAGATTGCCGGAATAATCTCGTTTGAGAGGGATTTTTGAGATTAACTCTTGAGCGTTTCAATTTGTTTACCTATTTTTATGATGCTTGTCCCCCCTCCCCACGTTTCCCTTATCTAGGTCATCTTGGCGGGGTATCGTACTCAAAAACGAGGGCTTCTCTGCTCGCTGGGAGGGATGAAAGTTTTATACATCTGACAACACCAGGGGGAGAACTTGAGGAGCTTGTAAACTCGTTTTCGATGGATTTTTGAGATTAACTCAAAATTTTTTTACCCATTTTTATGTTACTTGTACACTCCCCCCCTCTTCCCTTCCTCATTTAGGTTGTCTCGGCGGGATGTCATGCTCAAAAATGGGGGATTTTCTGTTCAATGGGAGGGATAAATGTTTTATTCATCTGATAACACCGGGGAGAACTTGCAGAGCTTGAGGAGCTACAGAGGTCCAATGGAAGAGCGACAATCGAAACTCTAAAACAAAAGAACGAGTACATAACCTAAAAAAAATCCAGTCGAATGTCCAGTCACTTCTTTTTTTTACTTTTTGATTTATTAACCTACTTAATTATTTACTAATTTTATTTCCTTTTTAAATTTTGTTATGTATTTATTTTGTTTTGTTTGTTTTGTGATCATTTTCTCAAAATATTTTGTCTTTTTAATTTATCATTCATGTAATGAAAAATCGACTTTCTTTTTAATTTCTTTTTAATTTTGTGTATTTTCAACGACTTTTTCACTTTTTTAACTTAAAACCCGAACCTCATAACAAATTGGAAGGTTGCTTATCTATGTAAAGATGGAATTTCTATTCTTTGCACTGTGGTAACACCGATCTCTATGTATTTATTGTTCTTATTAAAAAGGGCATCAGGATTTTGAGGAAATGCGGCAGCGAACACTGCAACAAAATAAAATTGTTGCTCAACCAAGAGATGGCGTTAGTGAGAACTAAATTGATGAAAATCAAAAACACTCAAGTGAGAACAGTTTCGGTTAATCCATGAGACAGATCACAACCAAACAAAACAAAACACGAAGATCGAAGAAAGGTTTACGACGTCACATTTGAATGAAAGAACACAGGAAGAGCAAAAGAATGAGCTGATTGGAAGAAAAAATTAAATTAAATTTAAATTAAACGCAAAAAGTTTCTTGAATTCAAATTCTCAAATTCTCAAATCTCTTAATTTAATCAATTTTAATCATTATTTTAGAATAAAAATCAACAATATCTTTAGAAATGAATGTGTTAGATAGTAAAGGACGAAGACTTAGGGTGAATCCACAGCGGAGCTGAGATGATAGATAACAGATGGCCTTATCTAGTCACCCGTTCAATTATCATTGTTATAATCGCTCGGTTATAAACACAAGCATATTTAAATAGTCGTTTCTCATTATCAGTGGCTGTCTACTCAAAATCTCCACTGTCATCTTATTTACAGCTCCGTTGTGTATGCACCCTTAAAAAAAAAGAATTGCATCTTGCTGCACGATTGCATCCGAATGCCAGGCACTCGCATGTTGCATGTCCTGCTTCCAAAATAATTAGCCGTAGCAGAACATTACACAATGTACACGTCAGTACCCCAACATTATTGCGTTTAATATGCACAACTTAATAATAATAATCCCCCCAACGCGCACGTTGACAGCAGGGTCGTGATTAGCCGAAAATAACGAGCCTTCCCACCTCGCCCCCTTAATCTAGGGATTAAATTAAACGAGCTCGATATTTTACGCCGATATTTTATCGGATGCAGATCGCACAGTGCCATCCATTAACATGTCAGGAAATTAACTACTTTTCCAGTTTCCGGGTTTTCATGGGAACGAGAATGGGAATGGATGAATGCCTTTAGTTTAAGAGTTCATTGAATGAAATTGTTTAAAAGTTTATTATTTCAAGTCTACAGTCGAAAGCAGAAAATAGTAAGACAATTACAGTTTCCTATAATTTTTCTTTTTCCAAAATGTCACTGTTTAAGTACAACTTCGCTGATGGCGTTTAAACTTTTTGAAAGCATGAAAGCTTTGAAAGAATTTGAGAAAGCTCAAAACTTTTGCAAAATCTGCGAAATCATATTTTTAAATGGAGAAAAAGAAAAATTACAGGAAACTGTAATTGAAACTTTATACTTAATATTTTAAAATAAGAGTTTCTCTTTCTATTTTGTTTGTGTTTACGTGACGCGGCCGTGAAAAAGAGAAAAGTTCGGACCCTCGTCCACTTATCACGACCGACGGGAAATAAACGTCGAGGGAGGTAAAAGGTGCGTTGCTTTTTCGAGGGCCCCATTTGTTCGTTAAAGCTTTCACGGAGGGGCGCTTTATTTTCTTTATCGCCCGCAATCGGCGAGAACTATTTGGGACGCCTGGAAACCGCCGCGCCGCGCCGGAGGGGATTTATCAGATCTTTAAAAGTAAAGTCGGAAGGAAGAGTTTCGGTTTGGAAAAGAAAAAAGCGAAAGCAATTTATTATTTGGGAGGCAGGGTGGCAGCAGGTAACGAATTAGGCAATTTGGAGGCCAAGAAACCAAGAACGACGATTTCAAATAGACTAAAAAGAAAGTCTGCGAGACGTTTTCAACGTTGGAAATAAAATACCAAAACCTAACCTAAAACTTATGTATTATAATTAGGACGCGGAATTCAAAGTAGTCCGAAGGCCTACGGAAAACCCCCCAAAATTTAGAAAAATCTAAAAGCTGCGACCAATTGTAAAACGGTGGTGCCAACGATTTGTGAGGAACTGCCTTTCTAAACGTAGATTTTAATTTGGAAAAGCAGGACATCCCACCGCTGCCACCAATTGTAAAAAGCTGGTGCTCAATTATTAAAAAAGAAACGGATTTCTAGACGATGGTTTTGACTTGGAAAACTAGTAAATCCCAATGCCGCAGCACCAGCTTGTAAGCGAGATCTTCTAGGCAAAGAAGCCGTGTCAAATTACATTCTTTTAAAATTTAGACAATTAGGGAAAACCTCCCTTGAAACGTAAATTGATACGCTGCCACCAGCGCTGTCACATTTATTTAACAATACGTGGGACAAAGGGCCCATTTAAGGAAAACTAAAATTCGATTAGAAATTCTATACCTTTTCAGGAAGAACGTAGTAACAGAGACCCTGGAATGCCCTGGGTGGTCTTGGATTACATTCTGGGCGTCGAGGCTTGTTTTCTCTGCGTATACAACCTTACACACACTCATTTATGGTAATTGATAATTAAAGAAACCTGATCACATTCTTTTAAAATTTAGACAATTAGGGAAAACCTCCCTTGATTACGTGAATTGATACGCTGCCACCAGCGCCACATTAATTTAACAATACGAAGGACATCGGGCCCATTTAAGGAAGACAAAAATTCGATTAAAAATTCCGTACCTTTTCAGGCAGAACGTAGTAACAAAGACCCTGAAATGCCCTGGGTCGTCTTCGATTACATTCTGGGCGTCGAAGGTCTTCTCTTCTCTGCGTATACAACCATACACACACTCATGTATGTTAATTGATAATTAAAGAAACCTGATTTTGAAATGTGGTGACGATCTTGCTTTCTTAAATTAAACGAATGGCTTTTATCGACGACCAAAAGATGGCGTTGTAGCCTCTCATCCTAAAACGCGGACTTGACATAAGCTTCTTTAAAACCTGTACATTTTTGGCTTCGTTTTGTAGACGCACAGAGACTTGGACTTGAAGAAAAAAATGTGTTTTATTCAAAATTTATTAATACATTTCAGAAACTCTTCGAAAATCAAACCAAAAATAAAAAGAAAGCTCTTACTCCCCACCCCCCTGGGAAAAAGTTGTGTATACTAAACGCATCTTCCTAAATGTATTATACTTACCTTATTCAACGTATTTATAAGGACGTTAGGCACCGCGTAACCGTGATTTTTTGCTACCCTCTAGGGGGCCACCAAATTAACGAAGGATGACATCGAACGAGTTTTCTCCCTCTACGATAGGGTAAGTCCCCCCACCCGCTGGTATTCAAAACATTCCTTTCGGTAATTCCCCCCGTGTTACAGGATAATAACGGAACCATCGAAAATGAAGAACTGAGGGGATTCCTCAAGGATCTACTGGAATTGGTCAAGAAAGTAAGCCCCTCATGATTTTTCGAGTAGCTCAAAGTTAATATGTTTTATGCCTAAAGAAACAATTGTCCTGTTACGTACCATGGAAATAAAGCGAAGCTGAGATGGAAAAACCAGGCCTTAAGACTGGGTTTCCTAGGATAACGGTACCGTAATGTGGCGGCCGTAATATGACGGCGAATGACGTCATGTACCGTAAAAAATGACGTGCATTGGCGGAAAGCAAGCAAGAAAAAGCGAGGACATATGTCTATTTTATATATTTCATAGTTATCTATCTGGATTTGACGTTAGTCACAAATTTAGAAAGCGAGGAGCCACCAAAAGAGGATTCCAAACGTTTAACAAACTTTTTACGTATTTTTAGATGACGGCGAAGTTTGCCGTTTTCTAGGAAACCAAATGTACTTATGTTCTTAGCACGTTTTATGTGCTTTACGCTAATCTGAACCTCACCTATTTAACAGCTCGTTTTAATTTATTATATTACCATTACATTATATTGTTGGGCTGTTAATAAAGGCGTTATTATTTAGGTGTTATTATTAAGGCGTCATTATTATGTGACGTCATTCACAGCCAACTTACGGCCGCTATTTTACGGCACCGCTATCCTAGGAAACCGAGGCTTTAGGCAAGTGCTAAACAGGATTGCTTATTTTTATTTTCTATGTGTGTGTGTGTAGGATTATGATGCTCAAGATTTGCTAGACTTCGAAGAGACCATCCTGCGTGGCGTCGACTACAATCAGGATGGTAAAATCAACAGGAAGGAGCTGACCATGATCCTGCTGGCGATCTCGAAGCACAACCAAGAAGAAGATTCCTCCGCATAAGCCGCCGCCGCCGCGCGAAACGAAAATTTTAGCACAACATTTCAGGATATGTTTTTAGATCTTAGGTGTAAACTCTTAATGTTAGTATTACGTGACACCAATTCCGATGATGAAAACCAAAAACCAAAAACCAAAAAAACAAAAAAAAAACAAAAAAAGAAAACGTCATTTCGTTACAATTAAGAGCGTTCCCACCCAGAGAAGTCGGGGTTTTCGATCAATCAGGTTTCCTCTTTTTTTTTCAATCACGCAGAATACGTAACGCAAGATCAATCAATCAAAAACCACCTACAATCGTTGTTCCAAAAACACCAATCCAAAAGACTCGTTCGTATATGTACGTTTTAGGGAGAAATTATTACGGAGCGTTTTTTTTTCTAAGCTCTGATCCTAATCGCTCTAAATTTATGACCTTCTAAATATATCTGCATTAGTATCATGTGTTCAAAAACTCCTACGTTTGGAGTTGGCGTTGAATGGACAAGACATTTTAGAGCTTAGATTAATTATGTTGTTCAACAACTTATCTCCTCTTCTACTCCTTGACGCAAGATGATCGTCTCTTTAAAAAAATGTTAATAAAACATAAAGTTCTTCAGTAGAGAAAACATTGCAGAATTCCGTAATGTGTAGGTACCTTAAGACATGACGTGTTTCTTGCTATCTCAAGCCACGTCCAACTCCAAACGTGATTATAACACTTGATGATGCTTTTTCTCTCTTTAATAATTTGCATGATTGGTAACATCAGGTGTTACAATTATTATTATTATTATTATTATTATTGAAAAACACTAAGTACTTTAGGTGAAATCAGTGTTGATCTAAATTAAGAGATGTTTATGATGCACACCCAACTTTATACCGCACAAATCATTGTTGATTCGAATAGGTAATTCAAATACTGCGCTGCGCAAACGGAAATAACTATTTATTTTTGAGCTGCGTTCGTTTTTTCAATTCTGTTCACTCTATGTACTCCTTTTCGTACTTCTCTTCTGTCATCTCACTTTCACCTGCATCAAAAATGAGACAGAAACACGAAACGAGTAAACAGAGTGAATGGAGTAATATGATAAACGAACGCGGCTTTTAGATCAGAAAGCATGTTTTCGTTTGATTTTTTTTGCTTCGAAAAGACATGCCGAAATACTCTGTTTCTTTCTTTCATTGTTTAAGAAATTCCTTCGACGGGAAACACATTATCGCAATGAATAAAATGAACAACAAATAAAACAGATCGAAAAATACAAGTGATCAACTGTTTTAAGTTGGCAGTCAATCACGAACGTTTACAACACTGAAACCGGAATTGTTTTGTTGGTTTCTTTTTTTTTTGACGTACATTCAATGTTGGCAATTTTAGGGAAATTTACCTGCTCTGGAGAATTATGAATTTATTTATTTTACCATTTTCAATCGTTAATAACTAGAGAAGGACGCATTTTACATGACGGAAGGCAGAATCTAGATTCTTTTTCCTTAATTTAAAATATAAACAAGATAAACTTTAAACCTAGCCCGAAAATTTCGTCGATCTAGGGAAAAATTAAAAAATATTGTGAATCCAAAGCGCCATCTTTTGAAGAACAGCACAACTTGATTCAATACATAAAATCAAGGGGGATTCCGCCATTTTGGGCTACATTTTAGACATATTTGGCGTTTAAAAATCGTTTCTCTTTTCTTCTTCTTTTCTTATCAAATTACCTTTTCGAATTTTATTGACGCTTTTGTGTAGTTCGTCGTTTTTCATTTGTTTTTCAAGAACTCGTCGATTTTCATTTTTTGTCCGTCTTAGTATCCATCGTGTTTACTTTTTTTTAATTCATTCGTTCGTTCATTTTCTCTTTTGATTATTTTTTTTCTTTTTGATTTTTCATATTTTATCGACTAACGCCTTTTTACACGTTTTTTATTTTGTTTTTTTTACTAGTTTTCTTTTATTTTTTCATTCATTTGTTTTTTGTTCATCTTAGTCATCAATTTTCTTTTGTTTTGTTTTTTTTCTGCTCTTTATGCTTTCATACTATGGATTTCTCTTTTCTTTTCTTCGCTTTTTATTGGCACTTTCTCGTATTTTATCGCTTTCCATTACAAACTTGTTTTGTCTCCATCACATTTGTGATCTTGTTTTGATTTTATGCCACTGTATTTCGTCGTTCGTTCTTTTTTTTTTGTTTCTTAATGATATTATTGACTTTTCTATTTAAAGAAAATGGTTGAAAATCGTTTTTGATTGCAGTGAAACCCTCAAGCAGCCTCTGTACAGGTGTTTCAGCCCTATTTGGGGCTTCTTCACCAGAAACGTAATTCGAGATTTCCACTGCGAACCAAAAGCGACTTGACCTTTGGCCATTGACTTTTTTATAGTTTGTTTTTATTTATATTTTTTATTGTTATGCTTTGCTGCTGTTTGACTCACTTCCCTTTTTTTTCTGATTCTTTTTTACAGGTTAATTTGATTATTTAATTTTTTTTTATTGTTCTCTTATTCCTTGCTGGTCTTATTTTTAGCAAAAACAAAAAAAGAATAGTTTGAGAAAGAAAAATTACAGGAAACTGTAATTGTCTATCTGCTTCCGACCGTATATGACTAATAATCCTACGGTAAAGTGAAAGGACCGAAGCGCCATCTCTTGATAGACGCTGCAACTTTCTCCAACGCAAAATTCCTTTTCTTTTTAACGCTCTTAATTTCTGGTTTATCTCATTTTCTTTTGAAGGACGAAAAACAAAAATGTAAACGTTCTTTGTTTACTCGGGACTTCTCACATTTTCTTAGAGCGAGTTTTAACCTCCGAATATAAATAGGTTGTGGTAAAAGAACGATCAAACTGACAGGACTACACCACGTGTCACTTTCGCCAATCGCTGATTGGTCAGGTGGTTTGATGTCACCATTAACTCAACGACTCAGTGGAGTTTGATCATTCACTTAACTTGACCAGTCATCAGTAGATGGCGCTAAATGAAAAACATGCCTATGACTCGCCGATTCCGTGCAGTTTGACCATTCACTTAACTTGACCAGTCATCAATAGATGGCGCTAAGTGAAAAACATGTCTATAACATGGCCATAACACGGTGCAAAGATCGGGTGATTTGATCTAATCATTGACTCGGCGAATTTATGCAGTTTGATCGTTCACTTCACTTCATGAAGAATATGGCAAGTAATGTGAAGAAAAGAAAACTAAAGTGACAGTGCTCCATCTGTTGAAGACCAGCAAAAGCTTTTCGTCCTAATTTTAAATAAAGTGTTGAATATTTCTAGGCCATTTAAAATAAAATAAAAAGAATCCACAAATGCAATTATATTTGAAAGTTGCTTGAAATATTTCGGCATGGCATTTCGAAGTAGATATTAATTTAATCGGTCGGATAACAGAACAAAGTTCTATAGTACACACTTGAAATCTTCAGAAACTGAATACCTAAATATAGGACACAGAAAAAAAAATTTCCACGCACAGTTGCACTCACAGACAATACAAGTACAAACTACATATCATAAAGTCTAGCACAAAATCTAACGAATAGGAAAAGGCGATGCGAAAGGTACACCGAAGCGAGATTGGTTCTTCGTTCACCCCCTTTTTTCTCCCCCTCAGGCGATTTTTTAAGCGTGCGGGCTTACGCAAGTAGCAAAAACGTAGAAACTACCCATCTTCAATCTCTTTGAATAAAGACGTCCATGTTGCATATCTATGTCTCTGTACGTGCATTAATCTGTAAATATGATGTTCGTGAAATTCTATTTTAATATTATATTGTGTCAATTCTGTCCAATAATAGGTTCGTGATGATGATCATTTAGCGGCGAAATAGCTTCTTGTAAATAAAATATGAGCAAGAGTTTTGCCGACGACGTTCAACGTAATTAATATAATCAATGCCTTAGATTCGATGATGCTGTTGTTGATGACGATTTCAAATTTCCATGAAACGCCGCGCCCCCGGGCAATTACTAATTATTTGTTTTAGTTACTATAGTTTTTTTTTTTTCGTTTTCTCTTGCGATTTCGTTCCCTTCGCGCGTTTCGTAACGACGACGTAACAATGATGATTATTGTACCGTTGTTTTTCAAGACACTTCGTAAACTAAGATGCCAAATGATGTTGGTATTAATGTTGAACTGAGATGTAGTTTATCAGATAGAAATTGTTCAGATTTACCGTTTTCAAATATTGTATAAGATTTATCAATGTTCAATAAAGATTATATGCTGCGAAGCTGAGTTTCTCATTTGAATAACAAAAATACCAACAAAAATAAATAAAATTTTGTTGCAAATCGTTTTTGATTGCTGTGAGAACCTCGATTAGCCTCTGTACGGCTGTTCCAGCCCTGTTTGGGGCTTCGTCAGCAGACGAGTAGCTCGACATGCAATGTTAGGTCAAAAAGCGATCGTAGGATGTCGCTGTTGAATCTGTTAAAAAAAAATAAGTCTGAATCGATTAACTCAAGCAAGCAATTACCTCAATTCTTTTAAATCGCTTCATTAATTTAAAAGAAAAACATTTAATCACGAGAAATGCTAAAAATCCCTCCAAAGACGGATTATCTCTCCGATCTGGCAACACTGCAACATATTTTTGTAAAACAAACTTATCCACAGAAAAAGCAAAAAACAAAAGTCCCTCCAAAAGGGGGATTATCTCTCCTATCCGACAACAATGTAACGTATTTTAGAAAAGCGATTTTTTTAAATCAAAACTTCATTAAATTCTTTAAATTCCTTCATTTGTTTAACAAAAAAAACAAAGCATTTTATCGCGAGAGATGCTAAAAATCCCTCTAAACAGGAATTATTTTCCCCGTCAGGCAACGATGTAATATATTTTAAAAATAAATTTTTTTTCGCCGAAAATACAAAAGGCAATTGCAAGAAAATAACGCGGTGGCGGTTATTTAGCTGTACACAACGCGTACACAAAATTTCAAAATTTTATTTAATAAAAATACCATAAAAACGGCATCTCAAAAGGCTTACTACGAAAGGAAATTCCGTTCTGACGTCACACGCCAAAATACTATTTTTCCCGGAACTAATCTAGGTCAGCCAATCAGCGAAGCGAGAGCACTCCGGTTATGAATTAACCTTCAATCCGCCAATCGCAATCCTCCGCCATTTATCCCCAGGAATTTCTCCATTCAAAAGATGCTAGCGTCAAACAAAAATAATTTTAAATCTTGTAAACGAAAGCAAATTTATTTATTACAACATTAAAGCTCAAAGTAATTCTAAATTTATTATAATTATAACCAAATCAGGCGCAAGATGAAACCGCATTGCACGGTTAGTTACAAATCACGTTGGTAGACGTGACAGAACTAAAAATTTTTGAGATTCTAACCAAACAGTTAAGAAAAATCAAAATATTAGCTTGGGCCTAACGGCAAAAAGCTCGTAAATTCAATAAATAGCAGTAAAGCAAGCTGCCAGGTAGGTAATTAATTGGTATAATTAATAAAATCTGTATTCTGGACATAACCTCACTTTTCTTAGTATTCGTTTATCATAAAATTAAATAAACGCTCTTACTTAAACAATATATTAAATAAAGTGCTTAAACTATGTAAATACAAGCTGTTCCTAATTAAGATACTTACCGTATAACTTCTTCAATTAATGTTGTAGGTACATAATTTTATTATTATACGAACAATTAAATTAGTATCGACTAAAAATTAAACGGCACGATATTTACAGCATTTCTTAAAACAGAAATAATATACACGCTTATGCCTTGGAATACTATTTTAGAAGGCAAAACACAACATCATTATCGCGAAGCCAAGTCTCTCGTAGCGGTTCATTATTAACGCGGCCAAGCCGAACTTGACCGCCGCCCTCATCACCCTGGGGCTCCAAAATATCACGATGAACTTGAGCCAGGCAGCGATTCTCCTTGGCTCCGTGGTTGCTTGCTCGGTGTTCGCTGCTTTTCTTCGGGTGCGATTCGAAGTGTGCTCGAAGTTGTTCAGTTGCTTTGTGTGAATGTAACCATACTTGTCGAAGTAAAAGCCGTAGATCTTTTGTAAATCTTGCATTACAAGCCGGGAGTTGTTTTTTATTCGATTTTTAGGTTAGGACATAACAGTAATGCAGCGCTGCCAACACTCGATATTGTTCAGCAGTGTTTCCATTTTCCGATACTTAAAGGGATCGATTAATCACTTCATTTCACTACAAACTAACAAAATTAGATAATTAATTATTTATTTGCAAACTCACCAATCCTCGTGATATGTACATTAACAATAAGTTACCAAATCTGGTGACTAATTCACTAGACTGGCGCGGCGTGGCGACACTGATTCTCAATGTTACTTTTTCTTCGTACAAAATTTAATTATATTTGCATTACTTACTTATTTACGAAGTATTTACTAAAGTAATTGAATCGTTTAAGTAAAAATAAACTTTTTTCTTAATTAGAAAAACGTAAATTGACTTAATTCGCCCCGTATTGCTATTACTAACTTCATGGATAATAAAGAGACGAGCTTCACTTCATTTTGCATTCGTTTGTTTACGCTGTGCATTTTCAAGTTGTATTTAAAACTAAAATTGTGAGAAATAAGGAGATTATTATATTACTTGCGTCACTTCTTCTTGTATACAACCGGATATAAAATAAGGTATTAATAGTAATAAAAGTCCTTGTTTGCGTATTTGGAATAACTGAATTGTTTTTAGGTTATAATGACGTCTGTCCAAGAACGTTTGCAAATCAAACGCGAGCCCATCGATAAATGGTCGGTAAGAGAGCAGTTAAGCCTGGCGTCGGCGGTGGCCAGAAGTGGGGACCAGAACTGGATGTCCGTGAGCCGGGCCTTAAAACCGTTTGGCGATCCCAACAGGCCATCGGATTGGTTTCACCAGAAACACTGCGCGGCTCAATACGGCGTTTTACTGGAGAACGTGGAGACCCCGAAGCGGAAGAAGCGCACCTCGGGAGCCGAGTCAGTCCTGGAAACGCCTGCGGAAAGCATTTTGCGCAGACTAACGAACGAGAGATTGGGGGAATTAAAAAAACTGATGGCCGAGGAGAGGGCTGAGTTTATTAAATTGCAAGAAGACATGGCTGTATTGCAGAAAGGTAATTTGTTCCCGCTACTAAGAGAGAGCAAGAAATGTGCAACCCTTCAGTTTAAATATTAATCTCATCCAAAGGGTTGCACATTTCTTGCAGTATATTTGTTTTTTTTTGTAAACTTTCTTTAGGAAACATATCTGAAGAACAGCTAGATCAGTGGTGCAAAGAAATAGACGAAGAAGAACACCAGAAAGAGCAAGAAACCATGGCGCATTCGAAATGGCTTAAAGAACGTGAGCTACGCAAACAAGAAATAGAAAGGGTGTGGAGGCCCATGGTAAAAATGAGCGTGCCTTCGGCCAGCCAAAAGAGAAAAGCTTCTGAAAGCATCGAGGGTTTCGCTGACATAGAAGCAACAGAAGAAATCATCACCACACCCATTACAGATCCGGGAAAATCGGCGTTATCACCCCTGCTTACAAGCTTATTAAAATCACCTGCTCATGCGCAGAATGTTGTCACATCTTCAATATTACACACGGCAATTACCAGTCAGAGACCTACCACAACAAACCCGACGATTGCAAGCTTGTTAAACTCGAGCACGAATGTGACAGTCTCACCCGGTTTGCAACAGTTAGTCAGCAGTGCGATAGGACAAGAGTCATCATCGACTCATCCAACTGATTCTGAGGAAATTGCCAGCCCCGAATTGCCGGACGATGCCGCTGACATTCTTCCAAACCTGAAAGTCGAAGACATATTGGCTTCTGACGAGCCCCTGCCAGAAATTAAAAACGAAGAAGTCGAGGTTATAATATCGGATTTAATAGAGAATGCGGAAATTGTGACAAACCCTGAGGAACACCTGCAATTAGACGGCAACGTCGACTTAATGGACAACTTAGAGAATGAATTGGAAGAGCTGGTGAACGAAGAGAAGGCCGCCAAGGATGCGGCCGCCCTACAGGAAGCCAAACAGGACAATCAAGAAAAAAACCAGTCGAACGTCGATCCTTTTGAGTTTCAGGAGGATCCTGAATTTTACGAACAGCCACCGATGAAGCAAAGCCCGAACGTGATGAAGCAAGAAGTTGTAATAACAGACGAGGCAACTCAGGACATAGAATCACCCCCGCCACCGCCACCAGCACCACCACAACACCCAACAATGAAAGTAGACGAGATGAAACTCGACGAGCCGATGAAAATCGAAAAGCATGAAATCCAAGGGGGGTCAGTGGAAATAGTGGAAGTCGTTGTGATGGAAGAGGAGGAAATCGACAAGGAACTGAATAAATCGCAGATCGAAGACATAGTGCATTCCAATAAAATCGAGCTGCCTACGAGTTCCATAATCCCCAAAGAAGAAATAAAAGAAGAGGTGGTGGAGGAACAGGTTGAAAAGGACTCATCCATATGCGAGGAATCGAACACAGAATCGATTGATATGGAAACCAAATCCGAGCCGGATGGGGCGAAAGACGATACCAACGAAACGGATGCTGCTGCTGCTGCTGCCAACAGAACAACAAATATTTTCACACCCGAGTTTGGTGAAGAGCTTTACGATGACGGTTTGAACATGGAAATTAAAGTTGATAAATCCGGAAAAGCAAAGCGTGATTATTCGAGGACGAAGAAAAAAGAAGACAAGGACATGGAGCTGTTATTCGAGGTGGAACAAGCGCAGCTAGAGGAAGAGTTGACGGAAACCAACTCGGAAAAAGAGTTCCAGGAAATCGAAAAGAAATCCGAAGGTAAATTAAAAATCAAGAGCGAGAACGAGGGCTCGAACAGCCCTTGGTTGGAAGAAGAAGACACGTCCAATGCTTCTAAAACAAGAAGGCGGTATTCTACGCCTGGCACCCCCGTCGACTCTGTCCCGAACTCACCTCTGTCGGGGGTGACTTGCGAAGACGACAGAGATTACCGCAACTGGAAGAAATCTGTGATGTTGGTTTACAACCGACTGACCACGCACAAGTTCTCGTCGATATTTCTTAAACCCATCACGAACGATCAGGCCCCCGGTTATCACAACATAGTCTACAGACCGATGGACTTGCAAACCATACGCAAAAATATAGAAAACGGAAGCATACGGACGACCATCGAGTTCCACAGGGACGTCCTGTTGATGTTTAACAACGCAATTATTTACAACAAAACCAACGAGCACATTTACAACATGGCCAGGCAGATGCAGCAGGAAAGCGTTCAACAAATACAGATTCTTTTCCAGGCACAGACAGACACGCCTGCAAGAAGAGAAACGAGGACCAGCGAACCCGGCAGCAAGAGAAAGAGGGGAATCGAGGAACCCACAAAAAACAAAAAGAAGAAGGAAGATTAGCAGTTCATATTGTTCTTCTCGTAATCGTCGAGGTTTTGTAAGTAATTTTAATTTTCCCCCAATTCAACTCATCTGTATAACAACTAGAATTACAGAAAAAAAAAAAAAAACTATTTGCTGTGTTAGTTGTAGAATTGAGGAATTTTTTTTTAACTTGTATAAAGTGTACAAACGACTTTTATCAGGGTTTTTACACATTATTTTCATTAAAACATTCTCGGATATTCTTTGACTTTTCGTCAAAATGCGGGTTTATGATACTTTTCTAATGAAAAATAGAAATGGAAAACTTAAAATAATTTTTCTGATTCCAGAAAAGAAATAAACAGAGCTGCAAAAATTACTAGTTATTAAATTATGCCTGCTTTGTTCAAAAGATAGACTTTTTTGATAAAAAACGAAGTTCTCATCTAGGCAACCCAACATACGCAGTCGTTCACATATTGCCTACATTGAAGGCCTCAAAAATTATTATTTTTGTAAAATGTGCTAAACAATTACAATTTTACATATATATGGAGTCATAAATAATGCTGCACACAAAAAATTTTATTTTTTATTTTTTGACGAACATACACGTTATTGAAATTAACTGCTTATAATTTTTTTTTTCTCCACAATGCATAATAAATAAATTACTAATATTTCGTTATCCTATTTAAAAACGTCCTCAAAAAATGAAACTATGTTAGCGTTTTTATTAAATAAAATAAAATAAACTTAAACATGTAGAAACCAGGAAAGTTGCAGAATCGCAGACGATAGTGTTTGATTTTTGATGAAAAGTCTGGGAATGTTTCAATAAAAATAATAAACTTGAAACCCTGTATTGTGAATAATGAATTCACATTTAAAATGTAGCTCTACTTATTACATAAAAAAGAAAAGAAAAAAAAACAGTTCCTAGTTTAATGTGTATCAATCGTTCTTGGATTTTCAGTTTTTCCATTTGTGATTATTAGATTAGAGTGCACTTGGAAACACTTTTGTAAAATATAACAACGTCTTTATGTTCTTGCCTTTTTTCTATGAATCGATCATCTTTAAAACCGTGCAATAAATAATTTTAAATTAAGTATAACATCATGGCGTTTTAACGTAATTTTAATTAATCGAATCGACAGCTCAAAAAGTACAATACAGAGACTTCATTGCCGGATACAGTTTCAGCACGTACTGATCTCATACAGGATATTACCAACTCTGCTTCTGGAAGTAACTCTATACGAGGTTCCCACTCACTGGGAAAAGAAAGGGAATTGAGAAGGGTTCGAAGAATTTATTTGTTTTAATGCAAATTTGTTTTCTAAAATTGGAAAATTGTTTTAAATATTTAAAAAACTAGGAAAATCGCATCATCTAAGTGAATTGTGGAACAATTTATCACATTTTCAACAAGAAAAAATGATTATTCGGGTCTTCAATATAGGCTACCATACATGCGTCTGCGTACAACGGGTTGCCTATACTAGGACTTCTTGTTTTTGATAAATCAGAATTATTTAGTGTTTATTTTTAAACGAACGGGCATATTATGAAAATTATTAGCTTATGATTTCCAAAGTTAATTCAAGAATTTTGTCCACGGTACACGTGAGAATAAAAAAATAAATAAATTACTAATTTTTGTAGATGTAGTTTTTTCGTTATGAAACCAGGAAAACATGTAAAAATTGCGTAATCATTAACGACAGTGTAGATAAGCTTTGTGATTATAAGTCAAGGAATGTTTCAATGAAAATAAAGTGGGAACCCCGTCTACAACCAATAAGGATTAAAAAGAAACTCTTGAGCAAGGTTTTTCTTTTTCTTCTAATTTTCGACTCTAGAATCAGGCCGAATTTCTGAAATGTTGGAAATCGTTATATCCATGATATTTAAGTAAATAGTTTATGACTTTCTATTAGATCGACCTGACTTCTTTTTGTTTCGAGCGTTGCGCTTCGCCGGCTTTTTCGAGGCATGTCGAACCATGTGCCTCTTCAAGCTCCAGGGCTGATTGCATTTGTAATCGCAGACGTCGCACTTGAACGGCTTCTCCCCGGTGTGAGTCAGTATGTGCTTTTTTAAGTACGCTGAGAAACTGCACCGGTAATCGCAGAGGTTACACTTCAAGGGCTTATCACGGTTTTCCCCCGCGTGCGTCAGCATGTGCCTTTCCAAGTCCTCGGACGTCCTGCACCTGTAGTCGCAAAGGTCACACTTGAAGAGTCTTTCGCCAATGTGTATTAACATGTGCTTTTTTAAGCTTGGGGCTTCGGTGCCCCTGTAACTGCAGAGGTTGCAATTGTATTGCTTTGAATCGCCGCCGGTGTGGTGGCTAGAATTGTGTTTGGAGGTGGCCGGACTGTTTATGATCGTTTTGTTTTTGAAGAACTTTTCTTCCGTTTTCTGTACTCGAAGCGAGCTGTAAGTCTTGTGTTTTCTAAAACAGAATTCAGGTTAGTTAGATTAGCCGAGTAATTCAGCATGCAATTCGAAAGGAGAATAAAATAATAAATGCATCGCAACTCAAAATATTTTTATTTGTCTATTTAACTATTCACATATGCTACTTAACAACTTGGAAAGTTTATATTATACTAACATGTTATGTTTATTTTTGTGATGTAAATTTAAAGTGGTTCGGCTAATAAAACCAGTATCACATAACTGACATACATAAGGCCGTTCACCAGTGTGATACCTCATGTGAATAACGTAAGTGTTTCTCTGTGTGAAGGCCTTACTGCAGTGTTCACACCTGTAGGGCCTATCGCCTGTATGAGTGCGCAAGTGGACTGTCAAATTTGATTTCGAATTGAAACCCTTCCCGCATATCCCGCACTTGTTGGGTTTAATACCCTCGTGTAATAATTGATGCGCCCTCAAACTCGTGCCGGAGCAAAGCTTTTTCCCACACAAATCACAGACGTACTCCTTGCGCAAGCCATCAGTGTGCTGGTTATCGATGTGATTCTTCAAATACCTCTCCTGCAAGAAACTCTTCCCGCACAAATCACACTTGTACTTCGCCTCTTTGTAATCATCGGCATGTTGCAGCATGTGCTTATTCAACCCGTCCTTATTATACAGGGCTTTGTTGCAAATCGGGCAGACGTAACTGCTTTGGCCGTGCCTAGAACCCATGTGCAACTTGTAATCGGCATCCGTGTAAAACCCAGCGTTGCAAATCTCGCACGTAATCTTGTAATCCTTGATGTGTC
This sequence comes from Prosopocoilus inquinatus, assembly GCA_036172665.1. NCBI lineage: Eukaryota > Metazoa > Arthropoda > Insecta > Coleoptera > Lucanidae > Prosopocoilus > Prosopocoilus inquinatus. Next base: position 12,068,754 of record CM069879.1, read on the forward strand.
GCCGGTAGTGATATTCCAAGGAGACCTTGCGCTTGAAGGTCTTGTCACAAGTGTTGCATTTGAAGGGTTTGGCGTCGCTGTGGTATTTCCTGTGCGCCCCCATCGCGAACTTGTCCTTGAAACGCATGAAGCAGACATCACAGGAGATCGGCCTCTCCTCTGTGTGGGCCAGCATGTGCCTTTTTAGGTGGCCCCTTCGTAGGAAAACCTTCGCGCAAATTTGGCACTGCCCCGTGCTCGGTACTTGAAATAACTTGGCCGACTTTTTCTGACTGAAAACAACAATAATAATTTCAGGATTTACTTTAAATACTTTCGACGCACTAATTACATTTTTTAATAAAAGTTATTAATTAAACATCCCTATGTGACACGTACAGTGTAAACCACTCGACGATTTGTTTAATGAAAAAAATCATTTTTCTTTGTTAATTAATTAATTGTTATTTCTTTTTGAATTGGCATCATCTAATTGCGAGACATCTCCCAGCTACATTTTGTATAAACTAAAGGGGAAAAAAGTAAACAGGAATTATTAAAAGAATCATAAAAACTACTCCTAATAAGTAATTCCAGGCGATGCAAATCTGTAGAATTAAAAGAAAACGCCAACAGAATATTAATAGTCATCATAATGTAAGTGGAAGGAAAATTCTATTCAACAAGCCATGTATTCACGCACTCACTCAAGTAAATAATATTTTTTATGTACTGCATTACAGATGAATAGTAAGAAATGTAAGGATAAGTTAAGCCGTGACAATGAAGACTCAGATCAATAGAAAATATAATCTATTATGTATTATATTATAACGTTTGATCTTTAATATAATTAATAATAAAACAACAATAATAAACCAATAAATTAATCTTACCTTTTTCATTTTTATTTTATATCACAAAAAACCAAACAATATCGACTGACCGATCGGTTTTTTAAATATACAAATACTTACCGTTTTAAACGTTTGTTGTGAAAACTTCAAATCTTTTTGCCTTTTATCTAATTTATTAAAGCTTCCCTTCACTTCATGCGTACCCCTAGAGGTTCTTTGATCCCCCAACCGACCCGACTACAAGTTCATTAACCCTTCTTGAGTCTTCATCAACTTCTTGGGGGTGAATATCGACCCGTCGGGAACCCCTGGCTTATAGATTTAAAATTTTTTTTTTATTTAACACCAACGACACTTGATGCACTATTAAAGTTTCACAAATCACTGTAACTTATGTTCTTGATTAGCTGTTATTAGCAAAACAAAGCAAAGAATATCCGGGTAGACGTTTCTTGAATTTAAATTTTGAAGGGGTTTAAAAATTAATTGTTTTTTCCATAGTCAATGTAGTAAATAAAATTAAGATAATAATAAATTTGTTGCGCAAAAAAAAACAATAATGTTATGTTATGCTTAATTACACTGAATGTACTTTAAGAGTTATTAGTAGCTATTGCATAGGTACAATTCATTAAATACATAGTCATTATAAGTACATGTAATTGAATTATACTTCTATTTTTTTTCAAAGTATAGCACATGAGAACCAGCAATTAAAATAGTAGTGGTGGATTGAATAAAAAATCAATATTTTAGCTACTAATCAAATTTACTGAAGGACGTCCTAATAATTAATAAAAACAAATTTCCACATTTCCAATCGACCACCACAGAAAAAAAATTCCACATCAGAACAAACTACTTACAGAATTTTCTCGTGGGCATCCTTTTGCACCCCAAACACCTCTGATTGTTCTTTGCCGTGCATTTCATTTTGCACGAAATTTATCTGCGGGTTTTTACTCATATCCTCGGCATCAATACTTTCATTGTCTTTCTCAGTCTGCAAGAAAATTTCGAAATAAATAATTATGACAGAGTGAGACTTAAACGTAAAGCTAAACAACCTTAACGATAACAGTCGCTATTGAAGGTCTGTGAATGTCTTTGCCGCTATTTGCATTATCATCGTTAACCACCACTAATTTGGGAACAACTTGCAGCTTCCGCCTTTTTGCGGGGGCAGACGCAGAGTAATCCCGAGTTACTTTCAGGAAACGGTTGTTTCGAAAACCTTCCGCCTCAATGCCCACCTGCAAAATAAAAAACAAGTCACAATAACTGCCTGCCTGCCTGCTCAATATTAATAATATAAATTACTGGAGATTCGGTGAATCCTACTGGCTCTTGAATGAGTGATTGTGTAGGGGGGCATGAGACGAAACTCTCATCCTCCAGCACACTATCCAGAGGATCTAACTCTTCCTGCTTGATGGAATGTATCTCTGTTTGTATGGGGGGCAGAGCCTCTTGAATCACCTTGAATTCCGTGTCTGCAACGGCTTCCCCCAACCATGTCAGTAACTGCTTCTCCGCATTCGCAGTCGTGTTCCAAAATTGATACAGCGAATCTAATTTCTCCAGGCAGGGGTCGCAAATCTTTTTGGGTAAACTGTCATCTTTAGAGACCTAGCAAAAATAAATAAATACATAAAATGAGTTTGTATCTAATGAAATGAAATTTTTAATGCAAATCATTCAAATGTCGTTTCGATTATCAAATTTTTATAATGAAATAGTTGCTTTATTGATGAGGATGAGATCTCTCTCGAAAGTGTCGAAATATGTATGTTTGAGGATTGGTCGTAAACTCAATTGAATAATCAGTCTTGGAGTCGAGTCAGTTTAATGCTTTTAGATTTAATTATATTTTAGAGTTACTCTAAAGGATCATGAGTTTGATTTAGTTCTCAGACCTGACATGCTTTCACAATTCACTGCACTCATCCACTTTCTTAAATTTTTATATATTTGAATGATTTTCCATTTCTTTCTGGTTTCAGAATAGTTACAGAAGAGAAATAATAGACAGTAATTTATTTATTTTTTTAATTTTCATGTGTTTATGTGTGGCTATTGAATTGCCTTTAATAATCATAAACAATTAATTCTAACAACAAATAAGAAATTAATCTTTTCCAAAAAAAATAAACAATAGTATAGGCAACCTAATGTACGTCGCCGTTCGTATGATTGCCTGTAGTGTAGGCTCTAAGAATATTTTCTTATTAAAAACTGATTTTCACAAACGATCTAGTTTCGGGCAATAAAGATTTGTTGATAATGAAAGAGCAGATTCTTTTTTGCTAAATAAGGCGGAAGTTGTCCTGTAAATAATAAGAAACTTTATTTCGAACCTAACAAGTTACTAAAAAAGCGGAAAACGGAGAAATTCAATTCGGATGCGTTTAGCTGTGAGCCATTGGAAAGTGTTGTATCATCTCCAGACCATTATAATGTGCAATTATCATGTACTTATAAAATATTTAAAAAAAAAGTTTCATAACCTATAAATTTTTGAGTTTTGAATTAAAAGTTTGCAGCCGGTAACTTGATTTATTAATCAAAGCGCTCTACATTATTTCAAAGCTAACGATAATTTTTCAATAATAGCATTAAGACTGCGAACGGGTCAAGTTAAATAATAATAATAATAAAGTCCACAAATGGAGGTCAAGTTTCTAACTAACCCTGATAGGCAGGCACGCGGTAATTTTCACAAATATTTGTCTGTCGTTGTGCTCTGCGAAAATAGGAACGTTCGCTTGGTCTTTCACTAAACAAAGTCTGCATAATTGCATTATTTCGTTACTCATTTTCGCACGTAAACACAAACACCAACAAATACGACCACCATTTTCATTTTCGCAGTTTGACAGCTCAGTCACGCCAACTTAAATTTTTCGGCCAGAAGAAAATCCCTAAACAATCAACGCAAATTCCCTAATGCGCACTTTTTGAATTTTAATACGTATTTTAAAATAAATTTCTTCGATATTTTCATTCAAATAACGGTTTTACAAACTGAAAATAATAATTACATGCAACTGCAAGTACTTTTGTTTGTTCTTCATTAAATAAATTCGCACAGCTTCTAAACTCGGCCAATAAACTACGTAAATAGGATTTGAGAAGCTTTATTGTAACAAGTTATGTTTACTTTTGTGATGAAGATTTAATACAGTCCGACTTATAAAGCCTTTGTTACACAGCTTACATACGTACGGCCTTTCGCCAGTGTGAGACCGCACGTGAATAACGTAAGTGTTCCTCTGCGTAAAAGCTTTATTGCAATGTTCACATTTGTAAGGTTTTTCACCTGTGTGTATACGTAAATGATCCATCAAGGCCGACCTCAAAGTGAAAGCTTTCCCGCAAGTATGACACTTGTTGGGTTTAATGCCTTGATGCAATAATTGATGCGCCCTCAAACTTGTTCCAGAGCAAAGCTTCTTCCCGCAGAAGTCACAGACATACTCTCTCCGCAGTCCATCAGAATGCTGATTGTCGACGTGATTTTTGAGATACTTCTCCCGTAAGAAACCCTTCCCGCACAAATCACACTTGTACTTCCGGTCCTTGTACCCCTCCATATGCGTCTGCATGTGCTTGCTCAAACTGTACTTATCATACAGAGCTTTGTTGCAAACGGAACAAATATTATCACTCTGACCGTGTCTAGAACCCATGTGAAGTTTGTATTCGGCGTTCGTATAAAATCCCCTGTTGCACATTTCACACATCATCTTGTAGTCCTTGACGTGGCGCTTCACGTGCACTTGCAAGGAGATCTTCCGCTTGAAAGTCTTGTCACACGTATCGCACTTGAAAGGCATTTCGTCGCTGTGGTACTTCCTGTGATCTTGCATTGTGAATTTGTCCTTGAAGCCCTTGAAGCAGATGTCGCAAGACACCGGCCTTTCGTCGGTGTGAACCAACATGTGCTGCTTTAAACCGCCTCGTCGCAGGAAAATCTTTCCGCAAACGTGGCACTGTCCGGTACTTGGTACTTGAAAGATGTCAGTTTGAGGGTCTGGAAAATTTATAACTGTGTGGAAAAACGCCTACTGAAAGAGTTTTTGCATTACCAAGCTTTGCCAACTCTGGTACTTGTGGATTCTTTTCATTGTCGTCAGGGTTATCATTTTCCATCTAAAAATAATAGCGAAATTCGAGTGCCTTAAAACTGTGATATAAAAAATAAATTAAACCTTAATTGTTGTTAACGGTGATTTGTGGAGTTCTTCCCCCATCATGCCGTTTACCACCGGATTGGGGGTCACTTGCATTTGCATTTCTGCAGACACAGAAGTATTGCACTTTTTTTCAAAAAAATCATTTTCGACTTTCACACTATGAAATTCTATCTGCAACAAAAACGATGATCAAAAGTTTACTTGGCCTATTAAAGTAAGTACCTGAGATTCACTGAACTCCCCCGAAAGTGCTGGGATAGAATAAGAAGAGACATGCGCATTCTGAGGTGCATTTTCGGTAGGATCAAACTCTTCTTTTTTGATGGAATGTGGCGCTTCTTGTGTCTTGAATTTGGAGGATTCTTCCAGCCAGGTCAGTAGCTGTTTCTCTGCGATCGCAGTCGAATTCCGAAAGTGATAGAACGAATCTAGTTTAGCCAGGCAAGGTGCACACATTTTCTGAGGCAAACGATCGTCTTTAGAGACCTACGCAACGTTTAACTAGAGTTAAGAATTTCTCTAAGTACGTTTAATTATAATAAAATTGTTTAGAGATTAAAATACTTCCGAATTTAGTGCCATTCCCAACTTACCCAAATAGGTAGGCAGGCTGTAATCTTTATTAAAATCTGCCTGTCATCTTGTTCTGTGAAAATGGGAATGTCTGCTTCGTCTTTAACTAAACACAGTCTACATATCTGCATTAGTTCGTTATTCATGTTTACGCATTAATTTAATTAATAAACATAAATATAAAAACCAGACAGCAACATACCACACTAGGTAGTGACATTTATAGGTTAACCGTGATAACAGATTTCTGTAACTCTGCAGGTAGTAAGCTGTAAGTGAGACTATTCGCTCAAAGATGGCAGCACCACCAATTGACAAATTAATTTAACTTATTATTATTTTAACAGTTCTATAAATTAAAACCATGCGATTTCGTTCGAAAAATAACGATTATTCGATTGGCGTAGGCGGAATTTCACTTTTTCAGTTTTTCACTGAGAAAAAACGATTTTTCTGCAGCAGCACTTTAGGGGCGATTTCTCGGAATGGGGGTGAGCTACAGAGGAACGGAGTCCGGTTTTGAATGCACCTCGTCGAGCTCTATGTTGGCGAATTTTTTCGCGATTTTAGGAGAAAAGAAAAATTTTCGGCCCAAAATGTAGTAAGGTTATAGTCCATGAAAATTTGTGATTTTCGACAAAAAATAGATTGCCGCAAAAAAAATCACCTTTATAGAGCTTGACGGGGGCGATCGAATGGCATAAACCGCAAGTCTCTAACACGCACCGTTTTCGAGAAAAAAATTCTGAAAAATTTCGTCTCAAAAATAGAATGCGGTGAAAAAAATCGCTCTCATAGAGCTTGAGCAGGCGAATCGAATGGTGCAAGCCGCAAGTCTCTGGTTCACGCCGTTTTTGAGAAAAAAATTTCTAAATCTATGAATCGGTGGCAGGAAAATTCAATCTTTTCTCGGAAACGACGTGAGCTAGAGACATGCGGTTTGCACCATTCGACTCGCCTGCCCAAACTCTATGAGAGCGATTGTTTGGCCCCAATCTATTTTTCGTGGAAATCATCAAATATTCATGGTTTACTATTTTCTTGGGAAAAAATACTTCTTTTAATCCTAAAATCACGAAAAAATTCACCAAAGGAGAGCTCGAGAAGGCGCATCCAAAACCGGGTTCCGTTTCTCTGTAACTCACCCCCTTTCCGAGATATTGCCCCCTAAATTGCCGTCGCAGAAAAATTGTCTTTTCTCAGTGAAAAACTGGAAAAGTAAAAATTCGCTAGCGCCAATCGAATAATCGTTATTTATGGAGCAATGCGGGACGATTCTAATTCATAAAATAGATAAAATAACAGTAAATATAAATAATTTATTTATCAAGTGGTAGTGCTGCCATCTCTGAGCCACCTAATGGACTGTCCAAGTTATCCACCGAAAGAGATCTCTGTAGCACTACAGGAATCTGTAATTCTGTACGACAAATAACCTATTAATCGCACTATTCGCTCGAAGATGGCAGCACTACCAGTACATTAAAAAAATATTTTATTGTTGTTTTAACTGTTATATACATTAAAATCGTGGCATTTCACTGCATAAATAACGATTATTCGATTGGAGCAAGACGATGTTTATTATTCCAGCTTTCCACCGAAAGAATATTATTTTTTTTACGACGGCACTTCAGGGGTCGGTATCTCGGAAAGGGGATGAGCTACAAAGAAACGGAGCCCGGTTTTGAATGCGCCTCGTCGAGCTCTATGTAGGTGAATTTTTTCGCGATTTTAGGAGAAGAAAATATTTTTCGGTCATAAAAGTAGTAAGGTTATAGTCCATGAAAATTTGGGGTTTTCGACGAAAGATAGATTGCCGCGAAAAAGGTCACCCTGATAGAGCTTGACGGGGGCTATCGAGTGGCATAAACCGCAGGTCTCTAACTCGCCCCGTTTTCGAGAAAAAAATTTTGAAAAATATCGATCGTTTGTTAAAAAATGCAATAAGTCGAGAACGGCTTGAGGTATTGACTTGAAATTATCACCGTTGACTCAGTTTGATAAGGCAAAGCTAATAGCGAAAGCCGCAACTTTCTATCTCTTTTCATTCTTGAAATATTAATATTTTTACCGGCGCATCCACCAAATTACATTTGAAAAATTACAATATCTCAAGAACTAAGCGAGATAGAATAAAGGGGTTTTCACCATTCAATTAACCTCTCCGAAAGACATCCACAGACGATCATGTTTGTCCGTCTATGCGCTCCTTTCTGACGAGCATTCCTGCAATCAAGTCCGACCGTCTAGGCACTCCTTCTTGACAATCATTCCCCCAATCATGTTTGATCGTCTATGCGCTCCTCTCTAATGATCATTCCCGCAATCAGGTCCGACCGTCTAGGCACTCCTTCTTGACAATCATTTCCACAATCATGTTTGACCGTCCATGCGCTCCTTCCTGACAAGAATCCCCATAATCGTGTCTGACCGTCTATGCGATTCTTTCTGACGAGCAGCGCATAGACGGTCAGACATGATTGTGGGATGCTCGTAAAAGTGAAGCGCATAAACTGTCAGGCATGATTGTAGGGATGTTAATCAGAAAGGAGCGCACGGACAGTCAATCATAAGGGGATGCTGGTCAGAAAGCAGCGCACACACGGTCGAACGTGGTTGTAGGGATATCAGTGGATGCGTAGGTTGGGAGTATTCACAAACTGTTAAGAGATAGAAAGTTGTGGTTTTCGCCATTAACGTCGCCTTCAGAGACGAATTAACGCTGATAAAGGCAAGTTAATATCTTAAGCCGTTCTCGCCTTAAAATTCTTTTTTCTTTGCACGAAATTTCAAATTCGCCTTTCTTTAATTTCTTTAAGAATTTCAACACAGTCTTACGTCATTCGCTGGGGTTAATTGACTGGTGAAGACTGCATCATTCTGTCTCGCTTAGTTCTTGAGATATCGTCATTTTTCCAACGCAATTTGGTGGATGCGCCGGTAAAAATATTAATATCTCAGGAATTAAAAAAGATAGAAAGTTGCGGTTTTCACCATTAGCTTCGTCTTATCAATCTGAGTCAACGGTGAAAATTTCAAGTCAATATCTGAAGCCGTTCTCGACTTATTGAATTTTTTAGTAACCGACCGATATTTTTGAAAATTTTTTTCTCGAAAACCGAGCGAGTTAGAGACTTGCGGCTTATGCCATTCGATAGCCCCCGTCAAGCTCTACCAGGGTGATTTTTTTCGCGGCAATTTATTTTTCGTTGAAAGCCTCAAATTTTCATGGACTATAACCTTACTACTTTCTCGACCGAAAAATTTTTTTTTCTCCTAAAATCGCGAAAAAATTCACCTACGTAGAGCTCGACGAGGCCCATTCAAAACCGGGCTCCGTTCCTCTGTAGCTCACCCCCTTTCCGAGATATCGACCCTAAAGTGTCGTCGCAAAAAAACATTTTTTCTTAGTGAAAAGTTGGAAAAGTAAAAGTTCGCTGGCGCTTATCGAACAACCGTTATTTATAGAGCGAATCGGAACTATTTTAATTTATAAAACAATTAAAACAACAATATATGTAATTAATTTATTAATATATTGGTAGTGCTGCCTTCTTTGAGCCATTACTGGAATCTTTAGGTTATCCATCAAAACAGGTCTCTGTAATATTACAGGTTTCTGTAATTTCAGCCTAGAATAGCCTATAAATTGCACTAGTCGCTTAAAGATGGCAGCACCACCGTTATATGAATAAATAATTTGATTTATTATTATTTTAACTGTTTTAGAAATCAAAACATGCGCTTTCGTTCGAGAAATAACGATTTATTCGATTAGCGCAGGCGGAATTTTATTTTGCCAGCTTTTCACTGAGAGAAAACTATTTTTCAGCGACGGCCTTTAGGGGGCGATATCTCGGAATGGGGGTGAGCTACAGAGGAACGGAGCCCGGTTTTGAATGCGCCTCGTCGAGCTCTACGTTGGCGAATTTTTTCGCGATTTTAGGAGAAAAGAAATTTTTTCGGGCGAAAAAGTAGTAAGCCTATAGTCCATGAAAATTTGAGGTTTTCGGCAAAAAATAGATTGCCGCGAAAAAAATCACCTTCATAGAGCTCGACGGGGGCGATCGAATGGCATAAACCGCAAGTCTCTAATACGCACCGTTTTCGAGAAAAAAATTCTGAAAAATTTCGACCAAAAATAGGTTGCGGTGAAAAAAGACGCTCTTATAGATTTTGAGCAGGCGAATCTAATGTTCCAAACCGCAAGTCTCTAGCTTGCGCCGTTTTCTAGAAAAAAATTTCAAAAATATGAATAGGTGGCAGAAAGTTTCAATTTTTTCTCGAAAACGGTGTGAGCTAGAGACTTGCGGCTTGCACCATTCGATTCGTCTGCTCAAACTCTACGAGAGCAATTGTTTCGCCGCAATCTGTTTTCGTAGAAATCCTCAAATTTTCACGAACTCTAACCTTTACTACTTTTATGACTAAAAGAATATTTCTTTCTCCTAAAATCGCGAAAAAATTCACCCACGTAGAGCTCGAAGAGGTGCATTCAAAACCGGGCTCCGTGTCTCTGCAGCTCACCCCCATTCCGAGAAATCGCCCCCTAAATTGCCGTCGCAGAAAAATCGTTTTTTCTCAATGAAAAACTGGAAAAATAAAAATCCGCCCGCATGAATCGAATAATCGTTATTTTTCAAACGAAATCGCATGGTTTTAATTTATAAGACAGTTAAAATAATAATAAATGAAATTAATTTCTTAATTATTTAGAATTACAGAGATCTGTTATCATGAATAGCCTATAAATCTTACTACTCATTCAAAGATGGCAGCACCACCAATATTTGAAATGTATTTGAATAAATTATCTTTATTTAGCGTAACGAGATTCAAGTTTTGATTAATTATGCAATTAGAATTTCGTCCTACCTGGCAACTGCGTTGTAATTTGTATCATGGACACTGTGGTAACGGCGGAAATTTAGTTGAAAATTGTGCAGATTTCTTTTTTCAATTTTCAATTTCTTTAGAATTAATTTTAACAATTACAATATACAAAAGAAGTTGTAGTTTTCTTGCTTTATTCAGTTAATCCACCTGGTTATTAGACATTACAAAACCGAATTACAGAATTAAAATATTACTTGGGCGCCTGAGTTTTTAATAAATTATGTTTATTTTTGTGATGCAGATTTAAAGTAGTTCGACTGATGAAACCGGTGTTACACAACTGACATATATAAGGCCTTTCCCCGGTGTGATATCGCATGTGAATGACATAAGTGTTCCTCTGCGTGAAGGCCTTACCGCAGTGTTCACATTTATGCGGTCTATCACCCGTATGCGTTCGCCTGTGCACCACCAAGTTTGATTTCGTATTGAAACACTTCCCGCAGAACTCACATTTATTCGGTTTAATTCCTTTATGCAAGCGTTGATGTGCTCGCAGACTCGAACCGGAACAAACTTGTTTCCCGCACAAATCACAGACGTACTCTTTCCTCATGCCATCCATGTGGTGATCGTTGACGTGCTTTTTAAGATCCTTCTCGTGCAAGTAACTCTTCCCGCACAGTTCGCACTCGTACTTGGTGTTTTTGTAATCCTCCGCGTGTCGTTGCACATGTTTGTTTAAACCGGTTTTATTATACAGGGCCTTGTTGCAAATCGGACAGATGTGACTGCTCTGACCGTGCTTCGAATCGAAATGCAGCTTGTACTCAACGTCCGTGTAGAACCCTCGGTTGCACTTTTCACAAGTCAGTTTATAATCCTTGATGTGACGCTTGTGATGGTACTCAAGGTAGATCTTGAACTTGAAGGATTTATCGCAGGCATCGCATTTAAAGGGCCTCGCATCGCTGTGGCATTTCCGGTGAACTTTCAGCGAGAACTTGTCTTTGAAGCGCATTGCGCAGACATCGCAGGACAGGGGCCTTTCTTCGCTGTGTGTCAGCATGTGTCTTCTCAGGTGGGCTTTTCGTGGGAAGACTTTGCCGCAAATGTGGCATTGTCCTTTACTTGATAGTTTCCTGGAAACAACAATAATAATTTGAGGACATGTGTAAATAGTGAGGGGGTGGCAAATAAAACTTATATAAACTCATAAATACAATTATGAAATGGAATCAACTGTAAATACAAAGATTTTTCAAACAAGAAGTTTTAGTATAGGCAATCCATTGAACATGGTCGTTAGTATGGTTGCCTACACTAACGATCTCAAAAACAATTTCTTTTTCGTAAAAACGTAATGAACTCTCACATTTAAGTTTTCTTTCAATACTTAGAACAATTTTCCTTTTGTTTTCAATTTCAGAAAATTAATTTCACCGACTTTTCATTAACCAAGCAAATTTCCTCGACTTTTCCCCGATGACGTTCTGAACCTTTTCTCAATTCATTTCTGAAGAAGAATGAAATTAAAGTGAAGTTACTTACACGATTTCTTTATTGTCGTCAACTCTTTGCACCCCAAACAATTCTGATTGTCCTCCTCTCTCGTGTGTTTCACTCGACATGAAATCCAGCTTCGAATCCTCATCATCGTCTCCTGCATGGTTCTCTTCACTCTAAAAATGCCAAGCATAAATACAAAGCATGTTGATGTTCGATGATCAAACCTTAACAATGACCGTTGTTATGGGGGGGTTGTTAAAAACTTCCGCTTCGCCATCACTTTTCAATTTGGGAACGACTTCCTGCAGCCTTCCTCTTTCTGCAGATGTGAAATCCAAATGGTTGTTTACGTTTAGGCCATGGAACTCATCCACCTAGCAAGCAAGAAACGAATTCCTGCAAATCTGCTTGAGCACGGTGGTATGCAATAGTTACCTGAGATTCATTAGTGGCTTCTTGAGATTCTGAGCCAAAATCCCCGCATGCGTTTTCCAGAGGATCTTCTAGCTCTTCTTGCTTGATGGAATGCGATTGTATCTCGACTTCAGCTTGCCCCAGCCATGTCAGTAACTGTTTCTCTGCGTATGCACTCGTGTTGCAAAACTCGTAGAGCGAATCTAATTTTCCTCGACAGGCCTCGCATATTCTTTTTGGTAAACAATCGTCTTTAGAAACCTAATGATAAGAAAGAGCAGACTACTAACAGAAAGAGACTTTTTATTATTATGTTTCCTTCATAATACATCGTGTTAAATTAATTTGTTCTAACCTAATTAAGTACTTGGTGCACTTCAATAATTAAAAACCATGAGGGAGTGGAAGGAGGGGGCCTCAAAATAAAATCTGTGCAAGGAAGATAGTTCCTAAGAACTTACCCTGATGGGCAGAAAAGCAGTGATTTTTGTAATAATTTGTCCATCGTCGTGTTCTGTGAAAATAGGAATGTCTGCCTGATCCTTAACTAAACACAGTCTACATAATTGCATCAATTCACTATGCATTTTTACAAATCAAATTAACTATAATACAGTAAACAAGACAAACGCCATGTTTTTATTTGTAAGTCACTTTCACTTCCCAATGTAGCCAATTTAATGTGAAGGCTGCAATTAACACTAATAGCCTATTCTCCTTCAATGCGAAGAGGTGCTTTGAAAATGAAAAGGAATGTGCAGACAGACAAAAAAAAAAAAGTGGACCGGTTCAGGAAGAAATGAAAGTAGAGGAGTATGAATGGCAAATGTTAAATACAAAGCCAAATTACAGAAAAAGTGTACATGTTAAACGAGTTTCAATTTAATTAACAAACGTATAAAATTATGTAAATAGGTATAAAATAATCATCAGAGTCTGATTTTTGTACGTACTCTAAATTATAGTGTCCTTTGCAAACACCTTCATGTGTTTGCAAAGCAAAACAATAGTATTAAGACAATTGTGTACAAAAAAAAATATTTAAACAATTAATACATATTAAAAATTAATAAAAATACTTTTCAGTTAAAACTGCTTCCCCGTCAGTAGAAAACCCAAGCAAATCACCTTCCTCCGATGAACCCCTGGCAACCCAAACGGGGTTTAGATCGGCATCGAACCCAAGCAAGTCATTTTCAATGCTGGACTGCTCTGATTGTTTACGTGCAGGAGCTTTCGACGGGGCCTTGTGTATGTAATCGCCTTCCCCTTTTAAACTCATGAGGAAGTCCTTGACGCTCTTGTGGCCGTGTCGAAATGCAATCGGGGCCAATATACCGGTGGGGCACTTTCCCTCCTTCGCCCTGCAGATTGAGCAATTGCAAAGTCCTCTGCACGGCGGGCACTCCCAGGTCGGATCCTTGAGGACCACCGCAGCGTCTTCGCCGTACCGATTTTTTAAGCAGACACCGCAGAATTGACCCCTCACACCGACGCAGCGACCGCTTCTGCAGTACGTTTTGCTGTCCAGAGTCTTCTGCCGACACTGGTGGCAACACGTTCCGTTCGAGGAATAAATTTTAATGGTTCCTCGCCCGGCAATATTCGCAATGTAATCGTCAGTTATTTCGTTTGCAGCTACAAAGACTGCCTCGGCATGTCGAGAGCCACTGTATGATCTCCTAGGCTTCGATATTACATTTTCCAATTCGCTTATACCTCTGTTGTGTTTCTTGTATAAAAGAGAATCCTGTAAGAAAGTAAATACAGAGATGTGTAGTGTAAAGGCAGAAGTAAATTCATTTTCTTACTCTTATGGTTATATCTTCATCTTCTAACTCTGTGTATGTGTATTCCGGGGGGAGATTTGATAGTCTAGCTGATCTGCGACTGTAAAGTGGTAACTGCCCCGTAAACTTGAAGGTTTTATCATCGTCGGATTCCCTCTTACGTCTCCTTGTTGGTTTAGTAATGACCTCGTGTTCCTTCTTTGACAAATACCGGAGAGCCTCCAGCGATTCATCATCGAGACCAGAATCATCAAAAGAACACATCTGAAACGGTTTCAAAATGTGTAGTGCTTAGAATAAGTAAATAATTGCGTGCTTACAAATTGTTCCAATTCTTTTAAATTCTTATGCCTCAAGCGTTCATAATCGCTTATGTCTTCCACATCGCTCATGTTTGATGTTTTGTTGTCGGAACTGAAATGAAATTGATGTAAACTATTTCCGGAAGTGTTATTTTATAATCGATTACTTTTAAATACTTGGAACTTACTGCCAGTAAATGTGAATGTAAACAGGAAGAGTCAGCAGCTGATGAAACAAACACAAAGCGCGCCAAAATTCGACAGCCAGGTGTGCCAACTTAAATTATCACGCTCAGGATTGCCGGACTTTTCGCAACCATGTCACCAACCTGTTGATGAAAGGTAACCAAAAAGCGCCAATTATTTCTATGTTAAGCTGCTTTTCCTACTTTGGAGGTTTGGAGAATTGGATATTTGGGGATTGTTATCATTGGCTCTCATCGTTTAGTTGACGAAATTTATTGGTTATCGTTAATCACGTGATTAATGAAAACCGATAGCAGTAATTCGTAATCCCCAAGCATCCACTCTTCCAAATGTAGGAAAAGCAGCTTTACGGTCGAGAGCAAAAAAATTGCTACTATTTAAGAATGACTTCATAGTTTTGAGCAGGTTTTGAGTTTGTCAAATCTGAAAACTTTAACAATTTCTGAAGGTATTTTCGAAAATTCGCTCGAATGTAACCGTATAGCAGAAATGTGAGAGAGAAGAACTCTGTTTCAGAACATGTAAGAGTGCGAAAAACAGAGTAACTAGATCGCTCCGAGAGAATTAACGAAATCGCAGAAAGGGGCAAAAGAAATTTCAAGCGAAAAAGAAAGTTATATGAAGGATAAGGTAGACAAGAAAGCAAATAAATAAATAAAAAAAGAAATCTCCAATTTCGGATATCAAAATATTAAAAAAAAAGCAAATGAAACCTGGAAAGAAAATCGGAAACAAAAGAAAAACGAAATAAACAGCATAAAACACACAAAAAGTGAACAAGAAAACAAAACGAAAGAAAGTGCACTCCCGGATCAGTTTCTGAACGCGTCTCTGAGATTGACACGAAACAAATGGGCGCGTTCAGCGGACGCTCAGCGATCGAGTTGCTTACTTAGCAGTCGTTTATGATTGGCTATTATTAATGTGAGCCAATCACAAACGATTGCTGAGTAAGAAACTCGGCCGCTGAGCGTCCGCTGAACGCGCCCAATGAAAAACGATGAACTACAACCGTTCATAAAATGCGAAAAATCAATTCGATAAGGAAGATTTACAGTACGAAAACATAAACAAAACAAAAAAACAAAAGAAAAAAATACTAAAATTAATGAAAAATTAAAAAAAAAGAAAAAACTAGTAGAAATCGATCGAGTGGATCAAAAAATCAAAAAAATCAATTGATAATAAAAAAGAATCACGAAAGCATAAAACTCGTAGGACATCAAAAAGAACTGTAAAAAGAAGTCAATAAAATTCGAAAACCGAATCGATTAAAAACAAAAAATAAAATAAATGCGAAAAACAGAAAAACAAAAACAAAAGACGGATTGGTCAACAAAATAACAAACAATGAAGAAACGGTGATTCTCCGGCCGAATACTTTTGCAAGTCAAGAAATCGGAAATAGGGAACAAAAGTACAAAATAAAACAAACGAATAACATGAATAAAATGCAAAGCATCAATTCCTTGAAACAAAAAATAACAAAAGAGACAGAAAAAATATGAATTGAGCAAGAAACTAAAGAAAAAAAAAACGATACTCGAGAAGTACAGTCGCGATCATCCTAATCGAGATGGCTGCAAGCTAACTGCGCTCTTATTGACGCTTGTAATAGGGTTACGAACTGTCAATCGGTCTCGATTATCTTGATCGCAACTATACATATCCATCTTTTCATAATTTGTAGCCTAAATGGCAGAATGTCGTCCAATCTGGCAACCATAGCCACAACGTTGGCAATATAATAAAATCAATATAACAACAAATTGAGGTGTTTGGATTTAAAAAAGACTTTTTCATTTCGCCTAAAATATGGTTCTGAGAAAACATCTTATTTTGTATATGATATTTGATATGATATTACAGTCGAAAACAAAAAATAGTGAACTAATACAGTTTCCTGTAATGTTTTTTTTCCCCCTCAAAGTAAGGTGCTTTCTTTCGCTCACAAAATCGTGATCCAAACGTGTTTTCATTCAAAAACAGACATTCTTTTCTTTGAATCTCTCTATTTTTAAAACTTGTTGGGATTGAATCATGGTTATTTATAGAGATGGGATTCCACTCAGTGCATTCGTTTGCACCGGTGGAATCACGGAATGCACCCACAATGCACCCGTTGCATTGCCCAGTTGCCTACATTTACAAAAGACATAAAAATGCTTCAAAATGATACCAAATATAATATATTTTGCACGGATTACCGCCAGATAATTATTCCGTAACTGTAATTTCAAAATCTTACTCATTTTGCTGAAATTTTAAGCTATAAAGCTTTCGCTTAAACTTAAAGGTTTACTATTCAGTTATTCATTACACACTATGAAACATTAAACCCTGTAAACCACCTGCAAACAATTACATTATATCAAGAAAAGGATATTTCTCGTTCGATTTGCGCGGGAAATTTAAATTTTCGAATGCACCCGGTTCATTCCCTGGCCCATCACTATTATTTACAAATGAACTGTCAATCAAAAATTCAAGTCAGGGGTTTTGTTGTAACAATTACAAAATTCAAGTCCAAACTATTTGAAACACTATTCAAACTTTTAAGCGAAAAAGAGCACCTCATAGTGTGAGGGAGAACGATTGCGTTTCACTGTATACGTAAGAGCGAATAAGGTGAATAAACCGAACGATTCAGAGGTGATTGATGAAGAAGATCGCATGCATTGCCGAACGCAGCTGCTGGTGTTTTGCTACTGGGAAATATTACTGTGAAAGGTTGGGAAGAGTGACAGTCGATGACAGCAGTTTTGACAAATATCAGCTGATGTGCGCGTCTTGTGGCTTTGTTAGGTTGAGTATCGAAACTGTCAAAATAATAAACGAGCACGTTGCAAAAGGATTTCCTCGATTCCGCTCAACCATGCTCGGACGAAACTAATTAAAATGGAAGAAGTCCGTTTGTTAGTGCAGGAGGAAGGTAGAGAAGCGAGAAACTTACTAACTTTTAATATTTCAGCTGTAGACGATTGCTTTAGAAATGGTAAATCTCTATAGGTCTTACTATAGTTAGGTAGTTCCTTAATTAATTATTAATTAATTCTACTCATATTAGAAACGCGTTTACTTACGAAATAATACAATTAGAAATGCGTTTACTTATTAAATAATACAATAGAAATGCGTTTACTTACAGAATAATACAATTAACGCATAAATTAAAAATAATTAAAGAGCAGAAGGATGAAGAAGCATTGTGGCAAAGAGAACGTAGCGCATTCTTCTCGATAAAAAATTTTAAAGTCGTAAGATAGTAGAATAAATAAAGCAGTTAACTGTTATAAGCAAATGATAACAGCTCAGGGCTCAGGTGGCAGTCAACTATAATATATTTGCTTGGGTTTGCGTAAGCCTACGTACTTTTCAACTCGGTTACTGATTGATTGATTATTGATTGATTGATTATTGATTGATTATTTCACATCCCCCCCCAAAAAAGAAGTGTGAGCCTATTATTAAAAACAACATGTTTATATCTCTGTTAGTTTGAGTTGATTGCTTTCAGGTAAAGTCTCTGGAAAGCCGCCTTGTACCCCTCGAATTTCTGAAGGGCGGCGCTCAGTAAAATCATCGTCAAGAAATCTCATTGTCAGAGCAGGCGTAAGAGTAAGATCGGCCTCAACTGGAAGAGACAAAAAATCCGAACTGAGAGCGCGTTACTGGGCCCTGCTTTTCGGAAACCTACAGCGCTCTGTGAGTTTATCATTTGCCTTCCACTAATTACCCGCGGTTATAATTGCCTTTTTTTTTTGTAGATTGCTGAAATCTACAATACTGTGGAGACTCACGAGAGCCTCACCGAGTGCCAAGAAGTCGTGTTGGTTCTTGAGAATTATTTAAGGGATTTTAAGTCGTTGGCGGAATGGTTTCGCTTGAAATGGGATTACGAAAACACGCCTGCGCCTCAGAGGCCGACTTCCTTAGCCTGGGACATTTGCAAGACGAATTTAACGACGGCCACGAACAAATCTGGGAAGTCAACGCCGGTTGGGTCTGGAAGGGCGAGTCCTAATGTCTCCCGCGTGAAAACATCATGCGCAAGCCCAGTGCAAAAGGCAGAAGCTACCAAAAAACCGGATTTGATCTTGAATGAGGGTAGTTCAGACGTTCAATCTTTGAAAGACGTTGCAGCAGAAAATCAACAGGATGTAATAGTGTGTCATGAAACAGTTTATTGTGACAGTGTCAAGGGATTAGCTGACATGAATTCGAGTGTGTCACACGCACAAAATGATGATTGTAACACGTTCGTCACTGTGAAAGATTCCGTTTCTGAAATCGATTTGCACAATAAAATTCCTTTCGAGCCCGTGGATTCCCCGAGCGAAGATCAAAAAACCTATGACATTTTGAGGAAGATCGGGGTTCAAAGTGCAGAGAAAAGCACTTCCACGGATGACTTTCCGAAATTACCTGCGCTGAGAAAAGCAATCGTGAAAGTCAGCCAGGAATGTCAGACTGATGAACCGGAAAGAAAACCGTCCCCGCTCAAGCTTAAGATCGATGTTAAGCCTAAGTGCGTCGCCTCGACTAGACCGGCTTATTCCACAGCGCTGACGAGGAGCTCCGTAGGACGGTCTGTTTCTTCTGCCCGCTCGAAATCTGAAATTTCAAAACCAGCCGCCTCATCCGTGGCAAAGCCGAAGACTATCAAGTCGCCTCAAATTTCCGCCCGAAATACCACAACCGTGTCCAGTCCCAGGCCGAGTCTGGCACGAAGCAAAACCCTCGGTGACATGAAATCTTCAAGGCCGATGTTTAAACTCAGTACTAAACCCGAGCCAATCCCAATCAAAACCGAGCAAAAAACAACAAGTGATAAGCGTAACAACACAAAAGACAGAGCCGCCACCCCCAAACTCACCACGCATTTACACAAAAGCAATTCGGATGAGTACGGGAGCTCCGTGGAGACCCTAGTAAATAACACCCCCGTGAACATCAGTAACAGTGCGACGAGTTCCGTCGAGACTTTAAGCAATGAAACCGTAAAGAGAAACTCCCTGACTTCCGACGGGTGGTTAACAGTGAAATGCAGGTCGAGGTTTAAAAACTTCAACGGGAAATGCCGGAAGGCCGACAATACCTTTTCATGGGCGACCAGGTTTCATCAGATCAGCGCAACCTCGAGCCTGCCGGCGCTGGCTTTACTGCCGGAGAATTCCGATCAAAAGGCCAGCAAGATCATCAACAAAGACGTTAAAGACAATTTGAATACGTTGAAGTGCCTCAAGAATTTAGGGGCGAACGCAAGGTGTTTGCAGAGGTCTCACACGTCGCTGAGCAAAATTCCCATGAGTTGCGGGCAGAACAAGGTGGTTGCGCAGGAGAAAGGCAAATCGAGTGCGAACACCAGGAAATCTTTGGAAAGGGAGATGTATGAGTGCAGGCGGAAGACTGCGGCTGATCTTGACTCGGAGACGGATGATGAGATCAAGGCGAAAGATCTGCAAGACGATGTGGTGAGTGAGGAGGAGCACAGGCAGAGGGCGAAGCAGTTAACCGAAGAAGAAGAACGCTTAAATAAAGAGATCGAACAATTGAAGGGGTTAGAAATTGAAGTCGACACCGAAACTGATGGGACTGAAACTGACGGTGAATTACAAATGGATAACGAAGGTGAAAGCGAGACCGGCCCTTACGAAGATGATGAGATTTCGCTTGAAGCAAGATATGAACCCATGTTAGCAGGCAAGTAATTCTCGAAGTAATTTCTCTGATGGGAATCCATGAAAGTTTAGCAAAAAAAGAATTTATTTATTAATTTATCTTTTGCATTGCGTTAGGCATGTCTT
This sequence comes from Prosopocoilus inquinatus, assembly GCA_036172665.1. Classification (NCBI taxonomy): domain Eukaryota; kingdom Metazoa; phylum Arthropoda; class Insecta; order Coleoptera; family Lucanidae; genus Prosopocoilus; species Prosopocoilus inquinatus. Next base: position 12,089,227 of record CM069879.1, read on the forward strand.
GGAGTGAACGGGTGGACACTTTAGCAGCTTTAGAAGCTTTGGTCGCAAGGCATCCAGGAAGAGCCTTGGAGCTCCACCAGAAGCTCTCAAACCCCCTGAGGAAAAACTCCTTGTCAGAGACACTGCGCAGATACCAAGCAAAGCAGGTGAAGGCGCAACAGCGCAGGCAAGTACTTCAACAAGAGAAGGCCCTGAAGCTTCAAGCCCTGTTAGCTCGCGTCGAAGACGTTAAAGTCGCCAAGCTCCAGCTCATCGAAGAGAAGCGCAAGCGAATGGAAATGAAGTAAAAAAATAAAATAAATAATTGCCGCTTTGATTATGACAATTCTTGCGTGTTTTAGATTGCAGAGGGCGACTCAAAATAGAAAGCGCCATCTCAAAGGTATCATACGAAAGGCGCACAACGAGGAGGAGAAGCTCAAAGAAATCGCCTTCATCAATGAGCTGGAGGCCCAGAATAAAAGGTCCTCGCCATCTCTTTTTTTTTCTGCAGCAAACATTTTGGTAATCATGGGCGGTTTTTAGGCACGATTTTATGCTTTCTTGTCGCGAGCAGAGAGGTCGCCTTCAGGGAATCCACGAGGACCGGAAGAAGAGGCAAGAAGAAAAGGCTGCCAAGGAAGCGGCTGTTGAAGAGCGTAGGAAGGCGCTCGAGAGGGAGCGATTGGAAAAGTTGGATCGGTTGCAGGTCGAAAGAAGGCAGCGTGATGAACGGATCGGTCAGCAGCAGCAGCAGCGAGAAAGGGAAAGGCAAGAGCTTGCTAGAGAGAAAGCCAGAGACCGAGAGGTATGCTCGAACGAAGATAACCGATTACAAATTATTACCATCACTTTTATTCCTAGGAGAGATTGTCTGCGCTGCATGCTCAACATTTAGCATCCACTCAAGAATTGCAGAAGCGCATCGTTCAGAAACAAGAAGAATCGGCACGCAGACATGAAGAGAACATGGAACAAATAAGACAGCGTGCTTTAGAACTGTCAATCCATCGCTGCTACAACGACGACAACCAAGCCCCCAACATCACCCCTTATTCCACCCAGAAACTATGCACCATGTGCAACGTCTTGGTACGATTTGCAATTTTTTTTCTGTATGTCGATCAGATTAATCGCATTTACCTTTTTTTTACGCAGATAAAATCCGAAGTGTACTTAATGAGCCACTTAAACGGCCGTTTGCATCAGGAATCCCTAAACAAATCAAATGCAACGCCTTTGCTTGGTAAAGACCTCGAGGACTTTAACCTGAAGCATATCGTAGACGCCCCCGTTGACAAGATAGATCCGAAAGAAGTGGCCGCCAAAGAACGTGGCAAGACCCACCGTAAGCGCTGCAAGAAAATCCGACAGCGGTTGGCGGCGAAGGCAGCTGAATTCGAAACCGTTTACAAACACGAGAACGTAGACTGTGCGAACAAGAGGAGCTACAACAGAAGCATCAACTCGATTAGCAGCATCACGAGTCAAGCCACCCAGGGTTGGTCAGCGGTCACCTGCAGTCAACTCGATAGAATCCTCAACGAATTATGTCGACTCTTGGCTAAAGGGGGAAGTAATGACCGCATCGTATTCCAAAGCGTAAACGGCTTCGCTGTCTTGGGCAAATTATTTCAGCTAGCTCAAGACGTCCACTCACCCGTCCCAGTCAAGTAATGATCACTGTCTCACCAAACCTATTTTCTTGTATTAAATCCGCGGTTATATTTCAGAAGTCTTTTGATAGCCTGCAATTTGTGGCAGTCGGCGTGCAAGTCTGGCAAAGCAGGAGAAAAGAATTGCGAATACGTGGTGCAATCGAACCGCTTAACACCTGTCCTCGATTTACTTCAAATGAAATTGCAGGCAGGTGACTTTTTGCAGCCCCCTTACATTTTTTAATTTCCGGAAATTACGGAAGGTCTGATGAGATGAGTTTCATTAATTAATTTCAGAATATCAGCGTGACTTCAGAGGCCGCTTCAGATCCGCTGTGTACGTCTTTAATGCAGCTCGTTGCAGTCGTGCTTCAAAATACTCCGAAGCACACCCTGGCCAATAGGGTGCAAGATATTGTTAGGTGAGTAGACGTTTTAATAAACCGTCGTGCGGTGCAGTTTGATTTTTTTTTTGTGTGAAATATAAAAAAAAAGAATGAAAAGGAATAAAAATTAAAAAGTGCTCCAAATAAAAAATTATGGGCATTGAAGAAATAAAAAAAATGTGTTGGGGATGGGCAAATAAGAGAAAAAATTATTTTGAATGTTAAATGAATGAGGAAAATCGCATAATCTCAGCTAATCGTGAGCAAACTTTAATATTTTTAATGGAAAACATGTGTTCATTGCTTCGTTCAAATTCTTAGTTCACTTTAGTATAGGCAACCGCACGGCACACAAACAACCGTGTACATTGGGTTGCCTATAGTTAGACCTTTTTGTTTCTTTTAGTAAAAGTTCAAAATTTATTACTTTTAGACCCTATCTTTCCTCCGTCTTAAAAATTTCATTACGCCATAAAATCCCCTGGAGACAATTGTGTTGACATTATCTTTTATCTGGCGGATAAATTTGAAGGGATTTGTAGGGAAGAACGGGCCTTAAATAAACAGATACGATATGTTAAAGGTAATTCAATAATTAAAAAATAAATTAAATTCGTTATTTTATGTGTCTCCTATTTTTTTTCTGAAATAAGAAAGAATTGGAAGCTCGCAAATTATTTTTAACGCCTTTAGTGTAGGCAACCATGCGGACCGCCCGAGTTCGTCGGTTTGCCTACATTAAGGCTTTTCGTTGAAAAAAATCTAATGCGTTTATTTTTAGACTTACCGGCACGTTATTAAAATTAAGTATTTTTAACTTCTAAACATACAGTGTGTCCCCGGATCGAATTGACGATTGTCGTCAAAATACTTAAATTTATGTGGAAAGATTCTGGAACAGTAGGATTTTTTTTGTAAAGAATACATTTTTTGCCTAAGATAAGAAACGTTACTTTGAAATCTTCAACACGAAAGTAAGAAGAACTTTGGATTTTTAGACAGACTGTAGCTCAAACTTTAAATTTAGTGATCGCTTCTGAAGTTTCTTGAGAAGCAGAACTTTTTGTAAAGAATTCTTTTTTTGCGTAAAATTGATATTAAAAAGGCTCTTCCTCTTGTCAAGTCGATCGGTGGACACACTGTATAGCAATATCACTTTCTCTAAATTACTGATTTTTGTGTGCTTATTATTTCTTTCCTGAAAACAGGAAGAACTGGAAAATCGTTTCTTGGCAAATTATTTTTACCGCCTTTGGTGTAGGCAACCATACGGATCGCTTGGGTTCGTTGGATTGCCTACATTTAGGGCTTTTCGTTGAAGAAATCAAATGCGTTTATTTTTAGGCAGACTGGCACGTTACTAAAATTAATTATTTTTAATTTCTAAATATGATATCAATCGCTTTCTTTAAATGATTAATATTTGTGTGCCTGTTATTTCTGTTCTGAAATTAGGACGAACTGGAAAATTGTTTCTTGGCAGATTATTTTACCGCCTTTAGTGTAGGCAACCATGCGGACCGCTCCTGTTCGTTGGTTTGCCTACATTAAAGCTTTTCGTTGAAAAAATCTAATGCGTTTATTTTTAGACAGACTGGCACGTTATTAAAATTAATTATTTTTAACCTGTAAACATAAATCAATCACTTTCTCTTTGAATTACTGATTTTTGTGTGCCTGTTATTTCTGTCCTAAAGGCAGGAAGAACTGGAAAATCGTTTCTTGGCAGATTATTTTTACCGCCTTTAATGTAGGCAACCATACGGATCGCTCAGGTTCGTTGGTTTGCCTATATTTAAGGCTTTTTGTTGATAAAGTCTAAAGGCCAGTTTTTCAATCGGGGTTTAACTTTAAGCTCCGTTTTATTTCTGTGGAAATAATTGTCATTACAATTGTTACCATGTAAATAAAGCGAAGCTTAAAGCTAAACTATGATGGAAAAACCGGGCCTAAGGCTAAACATTTAAACGAAGATTAAATTTAAACCTGAATTAGAACGTGACACTCTTTGTGACGTACAGCAAAAAAGGTCACAGTCTAACTGTAGCTTAAATTTAATCCTGATTTAAATGTTTTATGCAACTCACTCTAATGCGTTTATTTTTAGACAGATTGGCACATTATTAAAATTAATTATTTTTAACTTCTAAACGTACCTATATGAATCACTTTCTCTAAATTATTAATATTTGTGTCCCTAAGTATTATTTCTGTGTGAAATCAGGAAGAGAAAACTGGAAAAACGTTTTCTGGCAAATTATTTTTATCGCCTGTAATATAGGCAACCATGCGGACCGCCCGAGTTCGTCGGTTTGCCTACATTAAGGCTTTTCGTTAAAAACATCCTAAAATATTTATTTTTAGACAAACCGTTATTGAAATTAATTATTTATAATTTCCAAACATATATCAATAACTTTTTCCATTAATACACGTCGTGAAAATTTAAAAATATATTTAATTACTAATGTTTGTGGGCTTGTTATTTCTGTTCGGAAATCAGAAGAAAGAAATGGAAAATTATTTAAACACAAAAAATTTAGGAAAGTTGCGTAATTGAAGTCAATTGTGAAGCTTGTTTTCTTTTTTTTTTTTGATGAAAAGCCAGGGAAAGTCTTAATGAAAATAAAATGGGAACTGAAATTATTTGGGGAATCAGGAAAGAATTTAATAACATGCATAGGTCGAAGCTGCATACAAAATTGAACCACAGCGATAATAATAATAAATAATACTCCAACATTTAAATCCACGTCGAAATTCTAAAGTATAACACGACTATTACCGAGGGGGTGATCATTAGCCTCCCTGTATCAAATCAATTATTCATGGGTATGGGGCGATCACACCCTTATTTAGTCATATGGCATAACATATCTATACGAAAGTCCATTATTAATTCGTTAATAATAAAATAATATTGACGAAAGAGTTGCATAATTTAAATAAATTGAGTTTAGTAAACAATAAATAAAGTTTTGTTTTTCTTCGGTAATAGAAATTACTTTAATTCTTGCTACCGGGCCTTCATTTAATCTTGTATCCCACGTGACCTGCGACGTACCAAATAAAATAATTTTGTTTTTTTAGTGCGGTTTATTTTAATTGCACGTCCGGGCGGCGTTCCGCAGGGATCACATCTCGGCCCTATTTTATTATTCGTAGAGGTAATTTAACATGAAACTAATCACTGCCAGTGTAGTACTAAGCATAATTCGGCGGTGTTCAAGCTTTGTCTTGAAGATGAACTAAGAATTATATAAAATCTAATAAAATCAGTTGTTGATGTAACTTGACCTACAATAATAAACCTGTCAAACATTGTTACACTAGGGTGTTATATAACAAGGATTATTTCGGCGGGATTCAAGCTTTGTCTTGAAGATGAATTAAAAATTATATAAAATCTAATAATATCAGTTGTTGATGTAACTTGACCTACAATAATAAACCTGTCAAACATCGATAAACTAGAGTATAGCGTTCCTCTTGTTGGAACACCACATGCTGTCAGATCTTGACCGTATGTTGCCGGCGAAAAGAGCAACCCCGTACGGTGCACATGCTATATCTAGGTGCAGTTGTTACCCTGCAAACACCCCAAAGCTCCCCTACGTTCTTAGCTGACATCTGCAAACAATGATAATCCCTGATTATTTTACTTTGATAGCCCACAGCGCAGCGTGATGTTTCAATCAGGGAGTATTTTATAATTCATTTATTCTGTCTGTTATACTTGCTTGTGTCTCATATGCTCGATTATTTCGTTTGTTTTTTTTTGCCCCCTTTGAATAAAAGGTTGGTGTGAGTTTTTTTTTTTACATATAGATGGATAAATTTCCTTTCCGTGTGCAAAGATAAACAAACAGTTTCAAATTTTATATTTTGGTGGTGGTGGTGGTGGAAAAGGGAAAGATTAAAAGCACGTATACATACTGTATAATACAGGAACAAAACAGGGGGCCGCCCTTGTGGGAAGTTGTAAATGACGAGAGGCTTTGCGAGCTGTAAACAGAAAGTCTTCCTTATTTCGGGTGCCGTAACTAACTTAACTATATCAACAGCTTGTCTTGGCAGCAGAGCAAGAGTAAATACTCAGATAATCTCGTGCGCCAACTTTTAATAGAAAATCTTAACGAGGGATCACGATGTTAATTGAAATTTGTTCTTGAGGCGCCCACACTCAAAATATATTAACAAGGAATTGCTGTTTACATTTTCGTAATGCAAAATGCAAAGATACAAAGTCCACAGAACGTTCCTCTCAACGCCCAAAAACCGTGTGCGAGGCGAACTTCAACAAGATTTATTTTTACAAGCAATTTAAAATAAAAAAATATTTCACTTATACTGCATTTTTAACTTCGTTTAAGCAACTCTTTTCTATTTGTTTCCAATTAATTATTAAAATGAAACGAAGACATGACATATGTAGATCGCATGATTGATTTGCATGCCATTTTGAAATTAATCATGTATGGCCTATTTACATGTTTTATTAATTTAAAGATAGTATCGATTCTAATAGAGTGGGGCTTAATAAATTACAGGGACTAATGCAACGAATCAAAGTGAAAATCAACAAATTAATAAATACACAAGGGTGGTGGTTCGAATTCGAAATGCATTCTTTTTTTAATTCAATTTAATTTTGATTTGAGGCTGCTTGATGGTAGACACTGCGATTATTATGAAAATGCTTTAATGTATATTATAGGTCCTCCTAAATGCGATTCAAATATCCAGAGAGTACCTAAAGCTCGACAATAAAGAGAATCGAGTAGTAACTAGCCTTGTATAGGATGAGCCGTGAAGGGGGGCCCGCCTTTATCTGCTTGTCGGTACATCTGTTGCACTGTACGGTCGGCCTGTCTCCTGGGCATTGAAGTCACGCTAAGGCCTTCGCTCATACACGAAACTATCCGCCTATTTATATAGCACAAATCAAAAATAATGACTTTATTTTGGCAGTTTTATTTTGCCAGAGCGATTAATGTTAGGACGAGCCCGTGACCTCAGCAACCGCAGACACCCCTGTATCTGTACAAAAAAAAAAAACAAATTATGAAATTTTTCATAATAAACAAACAGTAAGTAAACTGTAATTGCAATTAGTCCACCTGTCCAAGCCCAAAAAATTAAAAGAAAAAGAAAAATAGAAAATTGCATAGTCTTAGTGAATCGTATCGTGTAGGCTTCCGAATGAACACGTCGTATGTGTGGTTGTCTATATACCGAAAACCGGAAGACTCTTTTTTATTCAAAGTATTATACAATTCACTAAGCTTATGCAATTTTGTATTTTTTACAATTTTTTTGGGCTTGGACAGGTGCCCCATTGAGAATTACATTTTTTTTACTGTTTGTTTATTTTCGAGAATATCATAATTTTATTTTCTGTATAAGGGTGCCTGTGGTCGCTGAGGCCACGAGTGCCTTCTAACGTCAATCGCTGTCGAAAAAAAATTAGATTCGATTTTAAAAAATGAGAAGCCTTATTGTAGGCAACCGAACGATCACATCGTGTGTTTGGTTGCCTATACTGATGTTTTTGAAAATGTCTCATTTACTATTTTCTGGTAGGCAATTGAAATTAATTATTTATTATTTTTAAGGGTAATTCAATAATTTTCTCCGTTAATACAGTGAAAATTAAAAAAATTAAAATAAATAAATTAATATTTTATTATACAGGGTTCACTTTTTATATTTTGCACCCTATTTAGAGGGTTCATTTTAGGAATTGTTATTATAGGCAACTGAATGATCACACTGTTTGTATGGTTGCCTATACTAATGTATTTGAAAGTGTCTAAATTATTATTTTCTGGTACCTAGGCAATTGAAATTAATTGTTTATTATTTTTAAAAGTAATTCAATAATTTTCTTCGTTAATACAGTGAAAATTAAAAAAATAAAAATAAATAAATTAGTATTTTATTATACAGGGTTCATTTTTTATATTTCGCACCCCATCTAGAGGGTTTATTTCAGGAGTTGTGTTTTAAATGCAAAAGTTGCAGGGTTTTATGCCTATTATTTTTTTAAATTATCATAAGAAACAAAAGCGCATCGAAAATTGGAGAAAAAAATATAATTTTTGTTTCTTTTTTTTAAATAGAACACACTGTGTATTGTTTACTCTGATAAAAAGATCTTATTTTTCTGATTTCAAAAATATGTAATGTGTTGATATTTGAAATATTTGAGGTTAGAATATATATCAATGAATTAATGTTTAAAATATTAAGGCGGCCAGGAATTTTGTTTTTTTTTTTTTATTATTAATCCATTTTATAGGGTTTCCAGTAATCGAATTCTTATTGTCTTCTTTTACTAACTAAAACCTTGATTTTTCTTGATTTTTTAAACGTCATTAGGCTAAATATTTGAAACTTAATTATATTAAGAATGACCCCTCCAAACGTCAACACATTATATATTTTTGAAATCAGGAAAATATAGCAAAAAATATACAGGGGGCATTCCATTAAAAAAAAATTGTATTTTTTTCTTCAATTTGCGATGCGCTTTTGTTTCTTCTGATAACTTTAAACGATAATAAAAGGCATAAAGTCCTACAATTTTTGCGTTTAAAGTTTTTCTTTAGCTCGTAAAATAAACCCTCCAGAAAGGGTGTAAAATATTTAATAAAAAAACCCTGTACGTGTATTTTTGATTTAAGTTTTTTTTTTAAACAAATAAGGGCCGATTTCATAATAGAACTTTAAATATAAAGTTACTTCATCCAAAAAAAAAATACATTTGCTTCTCTATTCTTAAAGTGACTTTAAATTAAAGCTTCCTTAAAGTCTGATTATGAAAACGGCCGTAAATGTTTTTGTCGCCTTTAGTGTAGGCAACCATACGGACAGTTGAGTGCGTTGGTTTGCCGATACCAAGCTTTTTTGGTTGAAAAAATCCAATGTATTTATTTCTAGATACACCGGCAGGTTATTAATATTAATTGTCTACAATTTTTAAAAGTATATCAGTGACTTAAATTACTAATTTATTTTTATTAAAGAATAACTTTCAACAAATTCTACATATTCAGTAAATTCAGGCTCCTGAATGTAAACAGATATCATTTTTCCACAGCAGCGTTGATAAAGGGTTTCATAAATTTCGTCAAATTGTTGTATGATTAACTATAACGCTTGTCCTGCAACTGCAACCACATGGAGACGGAGATCATAACCTCTTTGTTGTATAATTAATTAGAATTAGAAAGGCAACGTTGCCGTTGACTTGTTGCCTACTTCATTTCTCTGAAAATAGTAACAGAGAACTCGGTTATTAAGGCTTTTGTGCCGTGGTCGAGGTGCGTTTCAAGATTTACATGCCGTGGCCGAGGTACAGTTCAAAATACGCGTGTTTAGACATAATTCGAGAAAATCACGGAGCGATCGACACCTACCGCAAGTTTTGCGAAGGGCTCTGTAATACGGAAAACAATGGAATGACTGCTGGAAGCAGATGAGCGAGATGCAAAATAAGTTGCGCATCGCGAGTGAGAAAGATGCAATTACACATCCAAGCACAGTTTACGAACGCAACCCATTTAATTTTTGAATAAATTTAAACGGAAGACTTGGCGTTTATTTTAATAACATTAACAGAAATCCATTTGATGATTTAAAGTGACCAATCCAAGTTCAACGTGTTTATGTTTGTAGTAATTTTACCAACGAGCTTTAGCACTAGTAGCACATCGACAACGGGCGGCAAGGCGACCAATTTACTAATGGGTGCCAACTGTGAACCACACTTTGAATTCGATTAGGCGGCCATCAGTGGAGCGACGCACCCATTTATTGTCATTAGACGCCGACGCCGCCGCCGGTTCTCATTTCAACTACACATCTTCATTTTCACCACGTTCAACAAAACGCTTATCTGCTACAACGTGTGCACATTTCTAGGAAATTTATTTCCGTTGTAGTTATTAATTAGGTTACACTGCTTTGTGCTAGAGAAGTCAACGTTTACATTCTTTTCGAATTCGAATTTAAATCACAGACGGCAGAGCTAGATCAAGTTTATTTAAAGTTTATTAAATTTGCCGCCCCAATTTTTGAAGATAAACAAACACTCGGTGTTAGTGTGGAGACAACTCACCAAAGATTTAGTGGCGCTAGTAACAGAAGAATGAATAACAGGATAGAAAAAAGAAACCTGTAAGTTTGAGAACCCTGTATATAACATGATACATGTTGCGGACAATAAAATCCGGGCAGAAATTTGACACATCGTGCGTATTTACATAAATTTGGTAAATCAGGTTTTTATTGAGGTTATGTGTCTGTCAAAAGAAACATTTGAAATGTCAAATATAAAATTGAAACCTCGCAGTAATTCTTCCTTTTGTCGAAACTAATCTGACACTCATTTTGTAAGCGGAACTTAAAAGTGAGACTTCTTATTAAAATGTACAAATTATTAATAGTAAAATGTACTATTGCGGCCTTAAAATTAAGTAGTCAAGTAGTCTGGTTTTGTAGAAATTTTAGTTTTGTCAATCAGGCTTCGTCAGGAGTGAAGCTATAGATCGGCAGTGCAACGTTGAGTGCTATTTCCAATTGTAATTCTGTTCGGTTAAAGTTTGTAAACCGTTTATTTACAATTTCGATCGGACAAGAATCGACTACGATTAAAAAAAAGTGAACAAAAGAAAATCGAGCTTAACGACAAACAACAATTTTCGATACGACAAGAAGAAAAAAAATTTGGTAATTATTTACAAAAGCTACAAGTGGATCAAAAATTATAAATTTTGAAGGACATGCTCTACAATTAACTGTAATTCAAATGAACTTAGAATTAATTGGGGCAAATACGTCGTTTTTAATTAAAAAAAATAATTAAAGTTTCATCTTCATACGTTAACTTGTAGCTTTTGTAAATAATTACCAAAATTTTCGATTAGTTTTCGATTGCAGTGAAACCCTCGAGCAGTCTGTGTACAGCTGTTTCAGCCCTATTTGGGGTTTCTTCAGCAGAAGCGTAGCTCGGGAATTACACTGCAAACCAAAATGATTCGACCAAGGATAATCGCAAATGCGATGTAATAGTAATGAACAGTTTAAACAGCGACATCCTACGATCGCTTTCTGACCTAACATTGCATTAGGATTGACAAATTGAAGGCAATTTGCTACATAATAAGTCATCGCATGCGAGGCGGCCACGCTTGCTTCAGTTTGTCAATCCTAATGCAATGTTAGATCAAAAAGCGATCGTAGGATGTCGCTGTTTAAACTATTCATTAATAAAAGAAACAAAGAAAGAAATGAACGACGAAATACAATGCACAAAACAAAAGATCACAACTGGAATGGATACAAAACGAATGAAAAACGATGAACTACATTATAAAATACCAAAAATTAATTAATTCAATAAGAAAAGCGAAAGAGGAGAGATTCATAGTAGGTACGAAAGCATAAAGAACAGAGAGAAAAAAAAAACAAGAGAAGATTGACGACTGAGATGAGGACGCCCCGACCTAAAAAGAAAACAAAAGAAAAGAACTATAAAAAAGTGTCAATTGACAAAACTAAATAAAAGAGAAATATGAAATTATAAAATGAACTATAAAAAAAATAAAAAACAGAAGTATCGTGATACTAATGGCGTTTTCGATTGCACTGAGTGTAACTTCATCTCATTTTATTCCATGAGGTTAAAACGAGATGAAGATACACTCAGTGCATCGAAAACGCTACATGATGAACAAAGAAAAAATGAAAATTGGCATAAGTTTTTGCAAATAAAAACAAACTCGTAGGAAACGAAAGAGGACTGCAAAAAGGAGTCGTCGATAAAATGCGAAAACCAGTTCGATTAAAAAGAAGGAAAACGCGAAAAATAGAAGAAAAACAAAACAAAAGAATGGATAGGCAAAAAATAAAATAAACGGAAAAGCGGCGATTCTTCGGTCGAAAACTTTTGCAAGTCGAGAAACTGACAGGAAACAAAAAGGACAAGATAAAACAAACGAATCGTGAATAAAATACAAAACATCAATGACTTAAAACAAAAAAAAATAACAAAAGAGGAAGAAAAAATATAAGATGAACAAAAAGTAAACAAAGCAAACGATACTTGAAGTATTCTCGTCATATCGTCGACACCACGTATAAGTAACCAATGTGATTAGTTGTACGTGGTATAAGTATAAGTAACCAATGTTGATTAGTTATACGTAGTGCCAACGATATACGTATAAAAAGTTTGAACAGTGTCATCCTACGATCGCTTTTTGACCATGACATTGCATTAGGATTGACAAATTGAAGCCAGTTTGCTACATAATAAGTCATCCCACGCAAGGCGGCCATGCTCGCTGTCAAAGCATAATGACGAAGCCCCAATCAGGGCTGAAACAGATGTACAGAGGCTGCTCGAGGGATTCACTGCAAGTAGCGGCATGGAAAGTCATCACTGATCGCATTGTATAATTTTTCTTTGCGTCGGCTCTACGCAGGGCCGCAGCCAGACTAAATATTAAATAGGCAGGGCAGGCTCTATAAGTTTGCATTCCAATGCTTTTACGAATTTTTGAATTAAATATTTTCATGTAGGATGGGCCGTGACTTAAAACTTTCCAGGGCAGGCTCAGCCTTCCTTAGCGCCTCCCTGGCTACGGTCCTGGCTCTACGGTTTTAAATTTTTGATCGGTGGTGTGCTTTTTTTTGTTCCATGGATTTTATTATAGAGGTAGAACATTGTGTGACAAATAAGATTTTTAAACGTCAAATATGTCAAAAATGTGGCGGAATTTCACTTAATATGGCAACCCTGCATCTGACAGGTCTTTTTTCTTTGCAAATTTTAACCAATTGAGCTTCGAAATTAGCCAGATAGCTTAACAAGTGACATCTATTGAGTATTTACAATTTACGTACTATTTTTAGAGCGTCCTACCTCGTTGACTATCCATGATTTATTTTTTATTGATGGGCGGAAAACGCGAAAGTTGTAAATGAGTGTGACTCTCCTGTTAAGTCAGTTATTTGCGTTCTTTTCTTTATTTTATTAAAAAAGTAACCAGTTACTAACGATTGAAGTCGACTTTGAAATTTTTGTCGGCTGTTAGTTGTGTAACACGTTAAAATAATCTGTAAATTTCCGCCTATCATAAAAAAATAGAGTATAGAGTGATCAATAATCTATGTTTAAAGGAGCATACAAGTTAATTAGTTCTAAGTCTTCGGAAATCCAATATTTGAACACAATTATCTACCCACAATATGAAAAGTAAACCGACATGTGCATCGGACATGCAATTATATGAATTAAACAAATAGTACGTAGGAAAAAAAATAAATAAATTCTATCGGAGGAGATTGAATAGTACACATGTCATCTCCCAGGCGCAGCAGTACACTAGTTACAGAGTAAAAGCAAGAAGGGATAGCACTCCCTCTGTACAAATATAAACTCGGGGTGCATTGACGCGCACCAGATTTGGAAAGCCAATGCAATTTTTACAGCCTGCAAAGTGTTTCCCTTTCGGATACCTCCCTTTCGGCTCGCCTCATACAATTCAAATCGGACGGATAGATAGAAAAGGAGCGCACGAGGCGGACGTGGGGTAAGTCGACGCGATGAATATATTGATTCACTTAGTATTCAGCGAAGATGAAGACGACGGTGATGATTGTTATGATATTGATCATGAAACTGTTTGCATGTTTGTGCAGGCGAGCCAAGCATAAATTATTTGATATTAAAATCCTTGCCCTGTGCGCTTTAATCAATACGTTGCATGCATGCGTGTCTGGATTTATTTAATAAAAACAGAAAAAAAAAGACCACAACATTCACGTCTTAATTAAACAAAACAAAATATTTGACTGAATTCAAGCACCAGAAGTGTAGATATTAAAAAAAAAGTGCAAGTGTCCGAATTTTTTTGTCTGCAATTGTACATACCTACCTTAATATTCATTCGTGAAGTTCATTCTCTTTAATTCTTTCTCACCCAATCACTTTACATAAAAAAATCTCGTTTTTTTTAATTTGAAATGTAATGGAATCGAATGCGAATGAAAGAAGAAACTGGGTGTCCCTAATTTTTTTGTACATGAGTGTATAAGTGTATTAATTTAAATTTTTCCCGCTTTTTTGTTTGGAACATCTCCGCAGAGGATTCGACTTTTCGTAGGCTTTTGGGAAAGCCTCGTGCATCGGCATAATGTAACCCGAGACAATGTAAAGGGTCGCGGGGGCCGAACTCGGGCAATTTGAGATCCTACTGTTTACACAGAATCTTGTTTGCACGGGCCGGGGCACACATTTACAAAACTCTTCACAAATCGCTGGATGTTTTTGTCAGAGCGCCAATATTGGCGCAGGGTTACTTCTTTGCCAGAACAAAAATTTTCAAAGAATAAAATCTGAATCAGATGTAACATTAAATTCTGTTCCTGTGGACATAATATGATTGTGTGAATAAAAGTAGGTACATAGACAGGAAAATTGTAGCAGGGGCGGTTTTAGGTGGTCTTTATGCTGCCCCCATCCCCAATTCAATCACACTCAAAAAATAGAAATCGAAATTAATTTAAGAATTCGATTTTTCAAAGACAAGGTCCCGATTTACCTAAAAACTTCATGTGAAAATAACGAACTAAGAAAATTATTGACAGCAATAAGCACTGCCAATTCCTTTAGGGTTCCCAACCTACTAACTTTGTTTCAATCATTTTATACCGCGTGGTATTAGAATGTAGAATTTAGTTGAGTTATGTGAAGATAAGAAAAAAGTAGCCCAAATCAGGCACCAGGCGCCAAACAAGATTTTTAAACAAATGAATAATAAAATGAAAATGTACAGCTGCGGCCTTTGAAAACTAGAACACTTTGTCAAATACAAACGTCACTCAAATCACTCTAACTCTCCCTTATTCTATAACTCCTAACGACATCGTTAAATAACGAAAATCGTTAAGTGGTATTTTATAACCGATCAGTGCATATAAATTCGTTGTATCTCAGACCTGATTGGTCAAGACAAAATACGTCACTTAACGAATTTCGTTGTATAACGATGTCGTTATGAGTTGTAGAATAGAGGAGTTAATCCTTCTAAAGATTTGTCAAATTTGACACTGACATATGAAGATTTGATTTGCACATTACAAAATTACGAATTTTTGACATTGATGTCAATTCTCAGTGTACCAGTTTTCAAGGGCCGCAAATGTACCTTAGAATTTCGCCCAATCTGGCAACTCTGGATGGCTTAATACCTAATATTGCTTTTCGAGTTTAATGTTAACAATGAATCGCGAAATTGTTGGCGGAATTCTTTAAAACAACTTTGATTCCCTCACACGAATTTTCCTGTTCTTGGAAAAAGCCCTTTTATTCGAAAAAAAAGAAACTGTCAAAGCAATTGACAGTTATTAGATGCGTCAAATATTTAAAAAAAAAGCACCCGTCATAATTCTTATAGCGTTTTCGACTCACTGCTCAGGAGCGCTCTCAGACTATCTTCATCTTGTTTTAACCTCACGTGAAAACAGAGGATGGATTTACTCTCAGAGTGGTCAGTCGAAAACGCCGTTAGGTACAAAATATTGTGTTGATTCGTTTTTCGGATACTTCTGGAAATTTTCTTATCATTTCTTAGCGTTCTGAAAGAAAACTGTTAAGGTACTTGAAAAAGTAAAATGACTTTTAAAATTCCGAACAAATTATTTCTTTGCAGATTTACCAATGGTTTTTTCTCAAAAACGTACAGGAGAAACAAAAGTTCTAATTATTAAAAATTTGTTCAAAAGTCAATTTTGGAAAAGACACAGATTTTAATTTTTTTTTTAACTCGGACGTAAATCACGGGGTAAAAGTGGAAAGAAAGAAATCGTGTCCAACATATTCATTCCCGTTCGTTCCTCTCCTTCGTCTCGGATAGTTCATTTTTATCTGAAACCGATAAGTGACTAAAAATTACGGCCGCACGGAAGCAAATCGGCTTTTAACCTAACCAGGGGCGCCGAGGATCGTTGTAAGGGGAAGACGTGTCGTGAAGTTGCACGAAGTTTTCTGTTTTGTTTTTTTTTTTGGCTCCCATAAACCTTTTTACATTGTCTGGAGGACGAAATGCTTTCGGACGCTTTAAAACCCCTTTAAAACAAAGTTGTACCATACAGGGTCTTCATAATTGATTGCATCCCACGTGATCAACCAGAAGAAATCGATCTGCGTTTCGCTGTACGAAGACAAGTTTCGATTTATTTTACAACTTAAAATCATATATTATATACTATAATAGGATTTCTGTTATTACGTCGAAAGAAGTCATTTCGCCAAGTTTACCCTGCACTGCTAATCAGATAAATTCGTACCTTATGTCCACATGTACACAAATGAGGAGAGGTTATGGGATTGCTCACACATGCCGCGATAATCTCATCAGATGTGTCATGTGCACAGCTGATTATCGCCTCCCTCGTATAATATCTTTCGTTCCAACCCCCTGCAGGTCGGGTGTCTTTTCGCAGTATCCACGTGCTGCTGTTTTTTTTTTTTTTTTTGATGGGGCGGTAGGTTCAAGGAATTTGTGTCTTTCTATTTTCATTGTCAATCACCATCATCTTCTATTCCTTTAGCTATATCAACCTCATTATGAATTTTCCAACTTTAATGTACAGTATTTTCCTATCACTTGTTCTTTCTTGCATGAGGTATTTACCTGATCTCGTAAATTAATTTCTCTCTTGTAAATTCTGGTAGCTCTTCGGAATATTCCGGGGACAGTTGCGGACCTGTACACTCTTATGTACTGTATTCTTTTTAACTGCGGTAATGGTCGAAAAAGAGTCCAGATCATCCCTTCTTGAGTTGCGTTACGTGGTTACTGGTTTTCAGCTTATTTTGGACAAGAAGCTGACGAGTGAAAATCGTCTCCGGTCACATCCGCCCCCAATTTTCTGTGTCCTTGAACCAACCGTTTTACACTACACGTTTTACAAAAAAAATCACTGGAATTTCATCAGGTCGTCTTTACAGATCCACACCTCAGAATTAAACAATTTAAAGTATGATGTTTATTGATTGAAGACATTTTGAATCATTCAGTGTTCAAACGATGCGTTGTTTTATCAAACTTGGAGGTGTTGCCAACAGAATAATAACTTGCTTTGGCGCTAAATTCAAACTGCAAAGTTCCACATTTTTTTTAAATTTCGTAATGACTTCCTGCTTGAGTGAAGAATCGAAAGCCATTTTTTTATTATAAAATAAGTGATCATATTTTCAAGGACGCTTCGGAAAATTGAATTGAATGAATGTTATTTTTTTAATAAGCAACTATACCTACTACAACCACAAATCATTGCTTGCTCAGATGTGAGCACCTTGTGTTTCAAATTAAGAGAACGAAGTTTTTTTTATACCAATGTCAGAAAGTTTTTCGTAATTTCGAAAGCATTTTTTTCTTTTTTTTTAAAGTAACTCGTATTCACGTTACTTAATCAACCCGTATTCAAATTTTTGGGTCTTAACGAAAACTTCAAGAAAGAAAAGTAAAGAAGAGAGTAACACTTTTTTGTTAGTTTCTGGAAACTTTCTTGAGATGCGAGGCTTTGACGATATCTGAGCGACGCAATGCGTTTCATTTTTTTTTATTATTACAGTCGTCATTTGTTTTTCTTACTTCAGGAACCTTAATTTTTTTTGCCATATCAATAATCTCGATAAAACAAAAAAGTTTTTCCTTCCCTGTTCCTTTGTGTTTGATTTTTTCCTTTCTTTGTTTCAATTTTTCGTAAATTTTGCGATTGTCATTTGTTTTTCTGGTTTCTTTTTCTTCTTTTATTGTTCATTCAATTCATTCCATTTATGGGAGGTTTTAGATTTATATACGTTGACTGTCGCCTTTGAAGAACACATCCGGGAAATAAAGTTGCTTACAAAAAAATAGAAGACTGGTTTCTTCACTCAGAACAAAAGAACGCAAGAAAGAAAAAGAAGAAGAAGAAGAAAAAGAAAATCTCGTGGATTTTTTTTCCTTTTTTCTTTTCTCAAAAACAAAAATACTAGAATCGTGCACCAAATGACATGTAAATGCATCAGAATTTACATTGTACACCAAAAGTGTTATTTTTTCACGAAGTGCTTGTTTTAAATACACTAAATCTAGTGTAAAATGCACCGAGTTGACAACACTCATCTTTTTTTTTTAATAAGTCTTATTTATTATTTATTAAACGTACAGACATATTAATTTTAAAGGTAAATCAATAACGCTCTCCATTAATACGTTTTTGAAATCAAAAAAGGAACCACCGAGTTGGCAACACTGCCAACGAATGGAAATCATCTCAGGTCACATCCGCCTCCTCCACTCTTTTGCAGACCTTTAGTGGCAATATAAAAAAGTATTGTCGGAATGAGAAAAAAATTTGGTCTTTTTCTTAAAACGTTCTTCATCCTTCGATAACGGATCACAACAACCACAATCCCTTTTGACTGAATTAATATATTCAATAAGAAATTCGGAAAGGGAAGAATCCATTCGATATGAAATCATTCCCAAAGCGTCAAAGTCGAGAAGAGTTTTGATAACCTTCAAGGATCCCATTGTAAACGCTGTCTTCTTCTTTCACGCAATCAAAAATGAACAAATTAACAAATCAAAGCAGTTAGGATGTGACGATTTCCGTCCAACAGCTTTTAAGTAATCAAACGTTTCGCTGTAAAAGTGGTCACAAGCTCTGCAACTTTCACCGTTACACCCTTTGACGGGGCATGTCTTGTTTGTGTTTCAGTTTTGCGGTTTGTCTTGGAACTGTCGAACAATTATCTAAATATTGCCTGTCGATTCGGGGGCCCGTCCACGACATACCCCCTGCTTGCAACTTCCTCTTGGCGTCATTGGAATTTTTGGCAGCCCTCGCGGATCATTGTCCAGAAGATTCTGATTCTACACATTTAGTAAGTATATGTACATTTTTTGATTGGTCGTTGAGTGAAGTGAAGTAAAATGTTTTTTTTTTTAATCCTGATCCAAAATTCTAAGGCAGTGGTAAGTGAACGGTCGAAGTGGTCAGACCAAATCACATGATCACTTTTCTCAATTGCTGATTGGTCAGAGGGTTTAGTCGGACCGTTGATTTGACGATTCTATGCAATTTGATCGCTCACTTAACTCGGCCTAAAATTATGAGACTTCTTGGCAGGTCCACTATAAAGGAAACCTTTAAGTCCGGACCTAGGTCATAACATAAGGTCACAGAAAGAGTGAGGGTTTTATTTCCAGGTGGCCACCCTACATGGTACTGAGCTCATGGGGGCAGTTTCCATGCTCTACGGATCACTTTTACCCCCCGATTCTCCACCACGAATTGAAGGACAGGCATCCCCGACAATACCAATGCCTTGCCTTAGCTTAGCCTTAGCCACCTTCCGTCTCTTAAGGAGAGTCGCCGAATTAGATCTGAAGAAGTTTCAGGTGCGTCGTTTTTCTTTTCTTTTTTAATTATTGAGCATGAAATGATTGGTACTTTTCCAAAATTGGGCGGCTTAAAGGTAGGTGTATCCATTTTAAGTGAGCTGGGGATGTTTTTGTTCAGGAAGCTTTAGGTGCTGAAGGTATATCTCTGCAATTCCGTCACATCGCCGGCCATTTGATCTGGTGCTGTGCCTCACCATCGGCCCCACCAGCTTCCTCCGGCAAGGAAAACATCGGAAAACTCCTCTCCTCCGAACTGCAAGAGCAACTTCTGCACGAAGTGATTTGCGTTACGGGATATTTCGCAATCGAGAACAACGATAATCAGGTAATACATGTGCGAGTGCTTTCTTTTCGTTTTTTTTTTTTTTTGGTTTACTTATGTAAGTTAATGTTACAAATAGCTTGCGTGTTTACGTTCAGACGTCATTAATATCGCTCGTTAAAGAAAGAAGCTCGCCAGCGCGTTAAACCTTCCGACTTATCTGTCGGACTTCGCGGACTTGTCTTGTCGTCCGGTACATACGTAATGTCTTGTGTTTGAACCGCATTCTTCGTTTACCGGTCGCGCCATCCGCCATCATTAAGATAGCATGGCGCCAACATCCACCGTATACAGACCTCTGCCGCTCCCTTGTACGAGAGTAAGAGATGTGTTGATATTGGCAAGTCGAATATTTTATTTTCCATATTGAAAAAACAAAAAAAAATCCACAACCAAAAATAATCAGCAGTTTAAGGGATGGAGGAATGACGATTATACAGGGTGTATTACTACCCCCTGCAAATACTGACACCACGCGTTTCTACATTAAAAAATGTGCAAGAAATTATACTCCCACTTTCCTGTTAACTTTCTGGATATGAAGTTATTAAGCATTCTAAATGAGACATCGTCAAATTTGCATACATAAAAGTTTAACACAGGGTTCCCGCTCAACTGGAAAGCCTGGAAAAGTCCAGGGAATTTATCTGATTTAATACAAGTCAGTGAAATTAATTGGAGAACTGGAATTTGTTGAGCGTTCTAAATGAGACGTATAAAACATATAAAGCGTCAAATACAGGATTCCCGCCCGACCGGAAAGCCTGGAAAAGTCCAGGGAATTTGTTTGATTTATTGCGAAACTCAGTGTAATTATTTGGAGAACTGGAATTTGTTGATTTTGTTGTCTGCGGTTTTTTCTCCCGCGATTTCATGCAGCATTTTCAATCAAGTACCACTGAAACGTTGGCTATTTGCTGGTCAAAAAAGTGTAGTCGCTACAACCCATGGTTGTTATTGGCCTTTCGAGGTGTTTGCTAACCTGCAATTATAAATTATCTTTCTGTTTCGTGCGCAATGTATTGAAAGGGGTTCGTTCTCAATGGGGTCGATGTACGTATAGGGGTCTGCTGGGGTCGATGGACATTTAGGGATCTTTTAGGCGGTCGGAGTGATCTAATAGAACAGTAATTTATTTACAAAAGTAAGAGATTTAATACAATAATATTAAATAAATTTGTTTTAAACCTTGTACAGTATCGATCATAGAAAACGGGATACTGTTTTGTTCCTAGATGGCATCTAGCTTTAATTGACAGTTCTGGGTTTAGGTTATAATATTTTAATAAACAAACTTCTAACAACTTCAAAAAAATTTAGAATCTAAAAGAAAAATTATCAAAATAAAGTTAAAGTACAGTCAAATCGAATAAAACAGAAACAAAAGACGATCGTCTCGATGAATTTAGAACGGACATAAAAATTGCAACACAACAAATAATTTAATCTGTAAGTATTAAACAAAAAAGACGATTGGTAAATAATTAGAAAAAAAAAATGATAAATAATAAAATAATAACAATAAGGAGAAAACAAAATTGGCGGTCAATCGACGGTATTAAAATGTAGATTAAATTCAAGTCGAGTAAGACAAACAAAAGGCGATCAATCGATAATTAAAAAATCGTGTCAAATAAAATCGAAGCAAAAAGGAAACAAGAAAAAGAAGATAATCAATTGATTGTTTAAGACTAAAGGAAATCGAATAAAAGTTGAGCATAATAAAAATTAAACAAAATTATGTCAGATGAGGAATAAGAAACAAAAGATAACGATGATTTAGGATGAAAATAAAAATTGCGTAAAACAACATTAAAAAAAAAACCGACATTAAAACCGATGTATTTTATTTTACATCCAGAAATTTAATCAGTAACTAAATATTTAAGAAAAAAGACGATCAATTAATAATTAAAATTAATTATTAAACAAAAAAAAAACAAGAAACAAAATATGATACTTAAAACTAGAAACAAATCAAATGAAATTGTTGTTAAATAAAGGTCAAATAAGGAATAAAGGAAAAACAAAAGACGATCAGAGTTGAAGATAAGACGAAAGTTAAAGTTAAGAATTTATAGAACTAACTAACGTAAGTTAAATTAAAAAATAAAATAACGTCAATAAATTCCAACAAAAGAAAAAACAAAAACAAGAAATGATTATGGTTAAAAGTAGAAACAAATCAAATGAAATCGAACATAACAAAAGCCAAAACAAAGGTCGTTAAATAAAGGTCAAATAAGGAATTAAAAAAAAAATAAAAGTCGATCGGTGCTAAAGCTAAAACGAAAAATAAAAATTTATAAAACAAACTATTTTAAATAGAATTGAAACAAGAGAAAGTTTGAACAAAAGAATAAAACAAGAAAATACAAGAGATTCAAAGTGGTAATTCAAATAGAAAATAAAGTCAAATCGAATTAAGAGAAAAACAAAGATGAACGAAAGTTCGAAGCGCCTTCAGCGTGGACAACCGTACGAAGGCATGTGTTTGTTGGGCTGCCTATAACAAGGCTTTTAGTTTTTTTTTTTTTTTAATAAGTCTCATTTATTATTCATTAAACGTACAGACATATTAATTTTAAAGGTAAATCAATAACGCTCCCCATTAATACGTTTTAGAAATCAGAAAGAAACGGAAAACTGTTTAAACACGTAAAAAAATTGCATAATGTCAGTGAGCAGTTTATGAAATTATTAACAAAAAAAAATTCTGAGCGCCTTCGGCGTAGGCAACCATACGAACGCACGTGTTCGTTGGATTCCCTGTATTATAAGTTCATGGCGCTTTCAGCGTAGGCAACCATACGGACGCACGTGTTTGTTATGTCTGCCTATAACAAGACTTTGTAATTTTTTTTTTAATAAGTCACATTAGGGTCCGTTTTAAATTTATTTTAAAACAAAATCTCGATATAATTAGATAATAAACCAATTTTTTTTAGAGTAACTCAACAGCAATTTATATTAACGCGGAAAATAACGCTTATAAACTAATTTATTTAAACATAAGCAGAACGATCAATTCCAAACTTTAACTCTCTTTGAACTCTCCTTATTTCCTCCCCGACCGATTGCTTAAATATCCGAGCTGACGAAGGCCGACTGTCTGTCGAACTTTCTTCGCCGGGAAAATTCTGTCGCGTCAGACTCTGACGCACGTGTAGGTTCCTACAAATGTCGTTGAATCATCACAATACGTTACGTTACGTTACGAAACGGAAAATGATTTAAACGTTTAAAAACCAGGAAAGTTGCACAATCGCAGTGAATTGTTAAAGTTTGACCATTTTTCTTTTGACGAACAGTCAACGTGTCTTAATTATTGGAAGCACCATGCAGTGGATTACCGGACTTTCGCCTTTTCTTTTTCTTGTATTTTGAAGCAATTTGTAATTTGAAAGAACCCTGCGAGTATGTGCATAGGGTAGAAGTTATAATTTATAAATCATATACCCTGTATAATTAGTAAAATTAGATAATTACTTCAGTTTGCGCGGCTCTGAATCGAAACGTTTGCTTCATTTGATTTGAAACAAGTAATAGACGGTGAAGGCCAGAACAAGCGACCGCTTTTATCGATTAAAACTGCAACTCCTATTGACTCTAGATAATTAGGAATGTCGTGCAGTGCAAAATTCAAACTGTAGTATTTTTAGCTGCGATCCTTGGAGGGAATTCTCAACAATTCGCATTTTGATTAACTGCAGTTTCGGTTTTTTTTTTAACTTGTGGTTCCAGATGCTCCTGGTTAGCGGTCAGTTTCCATTGGTGTTGCAGCAACTTTGTTGCAGGATTCTTCAAGCTATTTTTAACTGCGATCTTTGGGAGACATTCTCAACAATTCACAATCAATTCGCGCATTTTGCTTAACTACAGTTTCAGGTTTTTTTTTTTAACTTGTGGTTCCAGATGCTGCGGTTAGCGGTCAGTCTCCGCCGGTGTTGCACCAACTTTGCCGCAGGATTCAAACTATTTTTAGCTGCTATCCTTGGCGGGGAATTCTCAATTCACGCTCAATTCGCGCATTTTGACTAACTGTAGTTTCAAATTAGTTTTTTTTTTTAACTTGAGGTTCCAGATACTCTTTGTTAGCGGTCAGTTTCCGTCGGTGTTGCAGCAACTTTTCTAAACTATTTTTAGCTGCGATCGTTGGAGGAATTCTCAATTCACATTCAATTCGCGCATTTTGCTTAATTACAGTTTCAGGTTTTCTTTTTTTTTAACTTGTGGTTTCAGATGCTGCTGGTTAGCGGTCAGTTTCCGTCGGTGTTGCAGCAACTTTGCTCGCTGCCTTTCCCTTATTTCTCGGAGGAAGCACTCTCGAAAATTCTTTATCCCACGCTGTTGGCCTGCTGCGCGGGAAACCCCCACACCACCGCCATTTTGAAGCAAGAACTTTCGTACGAGGTAAGTGCCAAATGTCAACCAAGAAAAAATAAAGTAAAACGAGACGATTTTTTTAAAATTTATTTCAGCTTTTGGACGAGTTTCGCAAGTCCGAGGCGGGCCAGGAGATTCGTTTAGTCAAATTGTTAACGATCTAAAAGGAAAAGAGATTTTTTTCTACTTCCAGATTTTATTTTGTATTTACCCAGAGAGTATTTTTTTTAATTAACTTTTCTTCTACGTGTTGATTGTAGCGCTTTAATCATTTGATTTATTTTTGTATGCGAACAGCTCGAGGCTTCTTTTTTTTTGTTAAACACCAAATTAGATTTGGTTAACGAACGTAAGCAAATAGGAAATAAAATTGAATAACATTTTTCATCAGTCAATCGTATTATATAGGGTATCTCGAAAAATAGTGTCCGTGCCTTGTACATCACGATCACGTGCTACTAACAAATCCGACCTCATGACAATTGGTTCTTTTTTTTGTCAAGTTACAAGAATATTAAGTTGCGACTATTGCGGTGGCAATCGTTTCAAATCGGCTAAAGTGTAACAAAAATTTGTTTAAACTGTGGAGTATTTACAATACCTTTTCCACAAAGGATTTCGTGCTTCTACTAATTCCAATTTAAATAGGACGGACTCGTTTTTGAGAGACCCTGTAGATTTCAGGGATTTGTTTTCCTTTCTTTTAAGAAATTTCTGTTTTGTCATTTAGGCTAGTTTCATCCCAGTAGAAATGTAACAGAAAATCGTAATCTTTCCAAATAAAACTGAAGGAATTCTTATGGAGTTTCTAAATAATTCATACAAAAGCACCTTCCCCCCAACCTTCAATTTGAAAACAATGAGTAACAAACTATTTTAATTCCGAGCTGTTTCAACCGTCTTCGAATCTACTCAGATAAACGAGATACTAATGGAGAGAACTTCGAAACATGGTCAGCCCGATGATGATAATTACTACAACTGGTTTTTGTAGATATTGTTATTCCGGTTTAATAGTCAAACACCGAAAGAACTATTTCATAACTTTTCCTTCAGTATATCATGAAGTGCGCTTTTTTTTTAAATTGTTTCGCAATGATCATGCTTTCGATTTATTTCTTTTTGGTTCAAGCTTAGATTAGTGTTGTCGTCGCGTACTGTTGTAAATTTGTTATTATTATTATGAGAATAAATCGCTGCGAAGTACGCAAGGGTTGTTTTGGCATCAAGACACACGCATATACACTTCCCATCCAATTTCGTGTTATGTGTTTTACTTAAGATACATGGGCGGCAAAATAAAGTAGCTTCGACACTGATGTAAAACTTTCGCCTGCCGTCTGGGTTGAGAATAGTAGAATAACAGTGATGGGGTGCCGTGGTGCAGCGGGGAAGCAGATTAACACAAGCACTTAGCGCTAAGAGCATGGGGGAGTCCGCCCCAACCTCTATAATACTCTTCCCGCGTTACTGTGTTCACACAAACGCGACGCTACGAATCGTCCTTGCCAGTAATTCATATCATACTGCCCACAAGGACTACTATTATTATTGTCATTATTATTACTACCATTAATAAACAATCTATTTAATTCCCACGAAATATTGTAAAACGTATTTGCAGATTCAAATTAATTTCACACAGTTACTCCTGCATGGAACACCCCGTACACATTAGAGCAAATAATATTTAAAATAATCAAAAATCAGATTTCGACTTTTGCAATAATAAGAATCAGTCTAAATTAATTTAAATGATTTAATGAATTAAATATTAATGAGTGAAATACGTATAAGTATGTCAATGGGCAAATATAACCAGATTATGCGGTCTCTCTCGCATCGATAATCTCCTCCTACGTGTGGGCACCTGACGACAGGCATAAGTAGACAATTAGCATGAACGAAACAAAAAAAAAAGAAAACAAAAAAATGACTAAAGCCGTTGTGAATATTGCAAAGTGAATTAATTTAAAAAAAAAGAAGTGCGTGACAGTAAACATGACTGAATAACATTCACATAAATAAGCAGGTAATTAAAGATTATTTTCAGCAGGGGCTTAACATTAAAAAAAAAAAGAAATTATTAATATAAACACAGGCTTTTTCGATTTGAATGATAATCCTCAGGGAATCCTTAAAGCTTCAATTGAATTCCATTGAACATCAAATATACAGGGTTGGGCAAAAACGTTTCTTAAATAAACTTATAATTTCCTTTTTTAATAAGTAAAGTTATTTGTTTTTGTTTTGTTTTTTTTTTTTTAAATTATACGTACTGTGTACTTTCAAAGTATTTTTTTTTGTACGAATCATACTTTGCATTCGTTTAATGCACCTACACATAGCAGAAGCATTTATTTTTATAACAATTCATAAACATCATCCACCCCTTTCGAAACCTGATATTTCTTGCGTCGACTAACTCGGATGTCGGATGGACACTCACATAAACACTGTTGTCTGTTTGACGTTCGTTCGATTTTAGTTTTGGTTCCTCGCCGCGGCGAGAAGAACTCGCTCGATGTTTATTAAAATGATGTATAAACGCGCAGCCGAGCTCGATTGCTGTTCCTCAAAAAGCTTTTAGCGTGTCGATATAGGAATTGACGTTTTAATGTGTGGGTGTTGTCAGCTGCTGGGCACACAGAGAAATACGATAGGAGGGTATTTATAAAATCATGTTCACATACATCATTTTAAAAATATACCTACGCGAGTTTCGGTTTTTATTTTCAAAACTGTATGTACACGCATATACATACAATGTATCCCAGACGAGGTTTTCACTCCTAATACCAAAAATTTGGCAGAGGAAAGATTCATTATCATGATCAAAGATGCATCTTCGAGTGG
This sequence comes from Prosopocoilus inquinatus, assembly GCA_036172665.1. Lineage (NCBI taxonomy): Eukaryota > Metazoa > Arthropoda > Insecta > Coleoptera > Lucanidae > Prosopocoilus > Prosopocoilus inquinatus. Next base: position 12,116,282 of record CM069879.1, read on the forward strand.
TGAAACGAAACGCCTCAAAAGAAAAGGCTCAAACCAAGATGATTTGCTTTTTTCTAGATCATCGCCAACGAATTGGAAACTGGTGAAATGCAAGATATGAAAGATCATCGGATTTTTTAATAGGCCCAAACTGATTTAATTTCGGGAGTAAAGACTTGGGTACAATTGAGTGACAATTTCTGTTTTCTTAATTCAAAAGCACTTGGAAGGCTTGGATTGTAACAGGGGGATGGAGAATGTCTTCTGCCATCACGTACAACAAGCGAATTGGTTGTTTATAAATACAGAACTTATCGTCCACTTTAAGGCTTTGCTAACCAGCGATCACATTTGCGTTTCGACTTAATTGTTTGTCCTGATTACAACAATGGCTAGAACAATAGGATACAGCACTCTGGAGGGCTGTTCCATCTCCACAAATAGTTGGGACATGGTCCTCTAACCTTTGCACGGACAATACCCAGTTGTATCCATTTTAGATAATATGCGTGCCATGGTTAGAAGACCAGTGGGGACAGGTAACTATATGAATTTTGTAAATAGGTCCAAACTGATCTAATTTCAGGAGTAATGAAATTGGATGGGCGTTTGTTACAGTAACAGGACATGTTGGTCTCTATTTCTGTCACTTTAAATTCGGAACTCCAATTCGGAAAATCATTTTCTCCATTTACTGTTTGAAATGTAACATCTAAGGTTGTTTTTCGCCTCAAAAGAAAGTGTCGATGAAGCAGGACCTCGACCAGCTCGGCCGATTCCATCTCTAAGTGAAATAAAACCACCTCAAAAGAAAAGACTCGAAACGAGACCGCCTGTTCTTTTCTAGAACATCATCAACGTATTGGAAATTGGTGAAGCACGGCAACGAAAAGAAAGATCGTTTGTCTAAGAAGATGGTTGCAGGTGGAAATCCTGTTTATGACTCATTCGACAATTAACAATTCGGAATAAACAAAGAAAATATATAAAAAGTTTTCAGCAATTCATAACTACCTCTTGAAACACGAGTTAGCAAATTAAATAAAGAAGCTGGCGGAGTCTCTGGGAAAAAGTAATTGACTGGCTGTCCGGATTCGTCTCTTTCTTCTTCGCCCCCTTCGCCTCCAACAGCTTCAACAGAAGTCTTTTTCCAAGTGATCTGTAGTTTGCTTTTTGCGATTTTTCTATCTTCCTTCGACGTTAAAGCTCTGTTACCTTCGACGATCGCCCTGTTGATGTTCTTCATCCACCTTCCTCAGATAAGCTTCCTCGGGGTATTACCCCAAATGGTCTTTAATTCTTAGCTGCTGTTACTGGACGATTTTGATCTCTTCAATCAATACAAATTACAATGATCTTCTAGTTTTGTTTTTTATTTGTCAAATCTAAAGCCTTGTTTCCTTGTGAAGTTATCCCACTGCCTCCTTCAAAGGCCTTCCTGGTGATCTAAACCCAAATGATCTTCCATCCCTGACTACTCTTGCTGGACGATCATAATTTATTTTACCATCGCAAGCTGCCGTGCTTCTTTTTTTCCTTTGTTTTACGTTAGAGATCGGTCATTCCGACTTGATTTTCCTGTAATAATTGCGTGGTCTTTACCCGAACCATCTCGCCCCATCCCCAATTTTCAGTTGTCTTTCAATATCTGTTGAGGACTTCTTAGTTCTTGCCTTCAGTTGCGGAATTGTGTTCTATTCTGAACTCCAATCCAATACTTACACATTCGAGTGTGGCAATCAATATTCCTCTCTCCTTCTTTTATTCAAACTAAGCAAATTTCTCTTCCGTCAAACGTCAAATTTGAATATAATGAAACCCCCGCTGCTTATGAGGTTTTTGCCACCTTGTAACTTGATGGTCGTCATTCCAAAATCTCAGCTCTTCTGTTATCCTGGAGTAACAGCTTTGATTTTATGGGTTTCTTAAAGACCTGCAACTCGAACTGTTTATTGGAACTAATTTTTTTGGAGCTTGAAGCGCTTCAGGTACAGTTTCGAACCTTTCGATCATCCATTTGCATATTAGCTTAAATTACGATGTCTAATACCATATCGAATAGTAGATGTTAATTTCAGATAAACCAAGAAGAACAGTGCTTCAGTTTCTTAGGAAGTCCTTCTCATCAAACCTAATGCCTCAGGGTCCTTTGAAAAGAAACACGCAGAGGAATAAGTAAAACTGATCTTGAGAGATCAAGACAAGGTAGAACGAACCTCAGTCCTTAGATGAATTTCGATTTTTCATTAAGGGTTGCCGACAATAGAATGCAAAAGAGTTCCAGCAGCAACATACAAGCTTACTTCCCCCTGTGCTTCAGAAATATGGTATCCACAATAAACACAAGAAGAAAAGCTCGAAATTTAAGGACCTGGAATTATTTTTTTAATTGGTTTTCGATTTATCCTCTTTGGCCTCATTTTTTTATCACCAAGAGTCTTACCTAGCGTGTTAGCTCTTTAAGCCATTTCTTTTCTCGCGCCCTTTCATCTCCATCTTTAATTTAAATTAGTTCTTCGATTTAGATTTATTCGCTGAAGATATAGGACTTATGAATCCTATGGATCTTCCAGGCGAAGCAAAACCCATCAGTTAATGGCATAATGAAGCTCAGTTTTGACATGACCACAATCGCTTCCTGAGAGGGCCACCGTTGGCGTCGCGACGCATCGGTGCGTTTTGCTTTAATTTATTTAAAAGCAAGCAAAGAAAACATGGAAAGTGATTGTGCCGTAAATGCCGTAAAGGAAGCACTTGAGCGTGGAAAAGCTCGACGTAAACGTTCCTGTTCTAAGGTAAGCTGATTTCCTTCCTTTCCAACAGGACTTGTTCGTTATGCTCGCCTGGCCTAAAGTTATTTCCATGTCGCATTCTGTAATCGACCTCTTCTTCCCCTTTAACACGACAAGCTCATATTGTTTTCAACATAACATTGCAAGATCACGAAGGTATGTCGTTTAAAGGCATTGGATTCGCCTGGTAAGGTTTATTAGAATACCAAATAATTTTCAATCGATCTAATCATGCGACGATAGTATTTTCATTTCAGGCAGGTTCGTATGTATACAAATATTTATAAATAGATAAACGTAGGTGATGTTCTAAGGTGCGCGCTATTTATCGCCGGGACGTCCGGGATACAAAGGGAAGCTGAAAGCACACGCGGCCGAGTTATTCAGAAACATTTTAAAAGCATGTGCGTCTCTTATTACGAAAACGAATTCTATTAACTTAAGAGCTTGCATCCGTCAAATTAAAACCAAGAAAATGTTTACACTTTTAAACGCATGTGAAACATAAAAGTCAAGTGGCGCTCTCCTTAAAATGCTTTCACATGTACAAAAAAAGACCGAGAGTATATATAACTCCGTAAGCAGCAGATAAATGGCTCGGTTCTTAAGTCACACGTTGCCTCCGGTCGCCTCGAGTAGGTGCAAATCTTCCCGAAAAACCTATTCACCTCAAGCTCTATTAAATTGTTCATGTTGAGGAATGCCAAGGATGTGCCAAAAGAAATAAAAAATTGTGTATATCTATTAAAATTATCGAGATCAACGTTTCTTGGAGTTGGTTTTATATTTTTGTTTATTTTTTTTCATTCATCCACGTATGTATTCGTATCCATTTGCTTTACATCCAAAAAGACGTAGCCTAAGTGAAAAGCTTTGGATCGTTGGGTGGAGAAAAGGACAAGAAAAGAAATACGTGATTGGATTGAAAACTAAAAGAAAAGAGTATAGAGTAAGTTCAGTGGTAGGGAAGAGAAGAGAAGATTCAACATTATTCATTCAAGTTAAGAAAGGGTGGAGGAAAATACCGAAAAGGAAACCTCTAGACGATGCATCCATCCACAAATGTATTGATGTCTACCACCAAAAGAAGCATAATTGCAATGGCTTAGGATCGATGGATGAAGAGACGGAGAAATGGAATATTTGCCTCAAAAACGAAAGAGAGGAAAAGATAAAGGAAGACTGGTGGTAGAGAAGAAAAAAGCAGGAAAGGGTGAAGGGGAATACCAAAAATGAAACCCCTAGATTATGCATCCTTAAACGTCCATGCCCATTTGCTTTATACCAAAAAGAAGAAGCGTAATTTCAATCGCTTTGGATTGACGGTTGGAGAAATGAACAAGAAAAGAAATGCATCATTCAAAAACGAAAGAGAGAGAGAGAGAGAGAGAGAGAGAGAGAGAGAGAGAGAGAAGACCAGTGGCAGAGGAAGGAAGGAGAAACTATTTATTGAAGACGAGAAAGATTTAATTAAATTACCAAATGTTTTACATTTGAAAGGGTAGAAAGGGTTGAGTAAAGAAACGATAATTGGCTTTTTAAGACCGCGATGTTAATGTGATGAGAAATGTCCCCAAAAATAAATCTCATTTCAGTGAAATAAATAAATAAATAACCAAACTCCTACGTCGCGTCGGTATAACTTAGATCAACAACATACATTGGGGATGTTTTTTATTGCAAAGCCAAACGTAATTACTAGCGAATTAATAGCAAATCCGATATCTTTTTACCAGCATAATCGGAAATAAAATTATAAAATATATACTTAAGACCATTCAAGGGGGGCGAAGAAAAAGAACCCTGAAAGAGTAAGGAATTTATTTTCTAAGTTTCGTTGCTCATCAAGTATAAACCTAAGAAAGGCGGTAATTAAGGGTGAAAAATGTCTTACGGGGAAATACGTGAAAACCTGCGATAAGCAGGCAAATACAGAGTTGTGTTGCACGAGTAGTAGTTGTAGTAGTACAGAGAACCACCCGGAGTGGCGCTGTGGTTAGATCTCCACCCCCGGCACCGCCTGCTATCCATTACACATATTGCCTACCGCCTCTTGGAACGTACAGAGTCGGATTTAACATGAAAACTGCTTATTTTTTGTGACTGTAACACCCGATTTCCTTTCTTTTTTTGCTAACTAAACACCAAAAAAGAAAAGCAGTTTATAATTCACCAATCTATTTATGAGGTTTTAAATAATAATTTTCTTTTATAATAACATATAAGGAAGGTGGTTTTTTTCTCCCCTAAAAGAAAGTATTGATGCTAGAAGCCCTAAACAATTCTATAGAATAAAGAACCTCAAAAGAAAAGACTCAAAACAAGACCGTCTGTTCTTTTCCCGATCATCGCCAACGAATTGGAAGTTGGTGAAACAAGGCAACGAAGTGAAAGATCGATGGTCTGAGAAGACAGTTACAGGTGGAAATCCTGCTTATGATTCATTCGACAATTAACAATTCGGAATAAATAAAGAAAATAAATAAAAAGTTTTCAGCAATTCATAACTACCTCTTGAAACATGAGTTAGCAAATTAAATAAAGAAGCTGGCAAAGTCTGTGGCAAAACTAATTGACTGGCTGCTCTGATTGAACTCTTTCTTCTTCGCCTCCTTCGTCTCCAACTGATTCGGCAGAAGTCTTTTCCCAAGTGATTTTCTGTAGTTTGCTTTTTGCGATTTTTCTATCTTCCTTCGCCGTTAAAGCTCTGTTACCTTCGACGATCGCCCTGTTGACGTTCTTCAACCACCTTCCTCAGATAAGCTTCCTCGGGGTATTACCCCAAATGGTCTTTAATTCTTAGCTGCTGTTACTGGACGATTTTGATCAATTCTATCAACAAAAATTACAATGATCTTCTAGTTTTGTTTTTTATTTGTCAAATCTGAAGCCTTGTTTCCTTGTGACGTTATCCTATTGCCTCCTTCAAAGGCCTTCCTGGCGATCTTAACCCAAATAATCTTCCATGCCTGGCTACTCTGACTGGACAATCATAATTTATTTTACCATCGCAAGCTACTGGGCTTCTTCTTTTCCTTCGTTTTACGTTAGAGATCGGGTAATTCCGACTTGATTTTCCTGTAATAATCGCGTGGTCTTTGCCCGAAACCATCGAACCCCATCCCCAATTTTCAGTTGTCTTTCAATATCTGTAGAGGACTTCTCAGTTCTTGCCTTCAGTTGCGGAATTATGTTCTATTCTGAACTCCAATCCAATACTTACACATTCGAGTGTGGCAATCAATAATCCTCTCTCCTTCTTTTATTCAAACTAAGCAAATTTCTCTTCTGACAAACGTCAAATTTGAATATAATGAAACCCCCGCTGCTTATTAGGTTTTTGCCACCTTGTAACTTGATGGTCGTCATTCCAAAATCTCAGCTCTTCTGTTATCCTGGAGTAACATCTTTGATTTTCTGGGTTTCTTGAAGACCTGCATCTCGAACTGTTTATTGGAACTAAATTTTTTGGAGCTTGAAGCGCTTCAGGTACAGTTTCGAACCTTTCGATCATTCATTTGCATACTAGCTTAAATTACGATGTCTAATACCATATCGAATAGTAGACGGTAATCTCAGATAATCCAAGAAGAACAAAGCTTCAGTTTCCTAGGAAGTCCTTTTCATCAAATCTAATGGATCTTAGGATCCTTTGAAAAGAAACACGCAGAGGAACAAGTAAAACTGAACTTGAGAGATCAAGGCAAGGTAGAATGAACCTTAGTCCTTAGATGAATTTGGAGTTTTCATTAAGGGTCGCCGGCAATAAAAAGCAGAAGACTTTTGCAGCAACATGTAAACTTACTGCCCCCTGTGCTTCAGAAATACGGTATCCACAATAAACACAAGAAGAAAAGCTCGAAATTATTAAGAACCTGAAATTCTTTTTTTAATTTGTTTTCGATTCATCCTCCTTGGCTTCATTTTTTTTATCACCAGGAGTCTTAACTGATATTACTGCGTGTTAGCTCTTTAAGCCGTTTCTTTCCTCGTCCTTTCTTCTTCTCCAGCTTTTATTTAAATTAGTTCTTTTGTTTACGTTTATTTTTCCAAGATGCAAACTTAATTTAAGTTTGTTTATGAATCCCTTGGACCTCCCTCGATATTTGAAAACAGGCGATGCCCATCAGTTAATTAGAGGATTCGAAACAATGGACTAATCCCTCTCGCGTACGTTCACGTTTAACTCTGAAATTAACTCCCTCATTAAAATTTATTTTATTTGCGAAATCAATTAAGTAAGTACTGCGTCAGGTGCACAACTGACCGGTTTGTTTCGTTGTTGCAGCAAATCAAAACTTGCAGGTCGGATTTAATTCTTGGTCGGGATGAATCTGCTATTTTTTCTTATCGCGTGATCTCGTTGCTATTGTTTAACGTAAGCTTTCCTTACCTGGTTTCTGCTAATACCTACGCAAAACGTGCGTGGGTTAAGAAATACGTATAAAAAGGCACGTAATTCCAGCTTATAGCGGACTCGTATTTGATGTAATTAACTCGGAGATTTTTAAGGAAGCTTTGATCTGAGTACGACCCTGAACCGAACTCCCAGTGTTCTACCCTTTTACCGCGATGAGGTATCGATTGCAGTGACGTAACGCAGGTAATGCGTCCCCGGGCATTGTCACTAGGGCTGCGCCGTGCTGGTGCGTGTCTGTGCGTGCCTAATTGACCGGCCACATTTATGATGAAGGGTTATAATGTTACCTTTGTACCTACCAGCCTCCATTAGAGCTCATCTTAACCCTAATTAAATTATTTATTTCGTCTGTAGTTGTGACTTCTACAGGAAAGGTCTTGTACTAGTTTCCAAACAGAAATTACGCAGAGGTTTAATTATCCATTTGTAACTCTAATATCTCGTTAGTTTATTAGTTGAGTACAACTGAGTGACAATTTTTGTTTTCTTAATTCAAAAACTCTTGGATGGCTTGGATTGTAATAGGGGGATGGAGAATGTCTTCTGCCATCATATCCAACAAGCGAATTGGTTGTTTATAAGTACAGACATTATCGTCCACTTTAAGGCTTTGCTAACCACCGATCACATTTGCATTTCGACTTAATTGTTTGTCCTGATTACGACAATGGCTAGAACAATAGGATACAGCACTCTAGAGGGCCATTCCATCTCCACAAATAGTTGGCACATGGTCCTCTAACCTTTGCACGGACAATACCCAGCTGTATCCATTTTAGATAATATGCGTGCCGTGGTTAGAAGACCAGTGGGGACAGATAACTATTTGAGTTTTGGTAATAGGTCTAAACTGATCTAATTTCAGGAGCAATGAATTGGGTGGGCGTTTGTTACAATGTACAGGACATGTTGGTCTCTATTTCTGTCACTTTAAATTCGGAATTCCAATTCGGATAATCATTTTCTCCTTACTGTTTGAAATGTAACATCTAAGGTTGTTTCTCGCCTCAAAAGAAAGTGTCGATGAAGAAGGACCCCGATCAGCTCGGCAAATTCCATCTCCAAGTGAAATAAAACCACCTCAAAAGAAAAGACTCCAAACGAGACCGTCTGTTCTTTTCTAGAACATCATCAATGTATTGGAAATTGGTGATGCACGGCAACGAAAAGAAAGATGGTTTGTCTAAGAAGATGGTTGCAGGTGGAAATCCTGTTTATGACTTATTCGACAATGAACAATTCGGAATAAATAAAGAAAATAAATAAAAAGTTTTCAGCAATTCATAACTACCTCTTGAAACACGAGTTAGCAAATTAAATAAAGAAGCTGGTAAAGTCTATGGGGAAAAAGTAATTGACTGGCTGCCCTGATTTAACTCTTTTTTCTTCGCCCCCTTCGTCTCCAACTGCTTCAACAGAAGTCTTTTTCCAAGTGATCTTCTGTAGTTTGCTTTTTGCGATTTTTCTATCTTCATTCGACGTTAAAGCTCTGTTACCTTCGACGATCGCCCTGTTGATGTTCTTCATCCACCTTCCTCAGATAAGCTTCCTCGGGGTATTACCCCAAATGGTCTTTAATTCTTAGCTACTGTTACTGGACGATTTTGATCTCGTGTATCAACACAAACTACAATGATCTTCTAGTTTTGTTTTTTATTTGTCAAATCTAAAGCCTTGTTTCCTTGTGGCGTTATCCCATTGCCTCTTTCAAAGACCTTCCAGACGATCGGAACCCAGATGATCTTCCATCCCTGACTACTCTTGCTGGACAATCATAATTTATTTTACCATCGCAAGCAGCGGTGCTTTTTCTTTTCCTTCGTTTTACGTTAGAGATCGGGTAATTCCGACTTGATTTTCCTGTAATAATTGCGTGGTCTTTGCCCGAAACCATCGAGCCCCATCCCCAATTTTCAGTTGTCTTTCAATATCTGTTGAGGACTTCTCAGTTCTTGCCTTCAGTTGCGGAATTGTGTTCTATTTTGAACTCCAATCCAATACTTACATATTCGCGTGTGAGAATCAACATTCCTCTCTCCTTCTTTTATTCAAACTAAACAAATTTCTGTTCCAACAAATGTCCAATTTAAATATAATAAAACCCTCGCTGCTTATGAGGTTTTTGCCACCTTGTAACTTGATGATCGTCGTTCTCACTTGAAGAGAAATAAGACCGGTAGAATTAAAACAATCAAAGGAAATATCGATGTCAAAGACATCGAAGCAACAGTGATAGTGACGATGCACTTCAAAATAATTTGAACTTTGGATAGAGTTTAGTATTAATTGATGAAATGTTTCTTTTTTTTGTAACATATGTGCGATGCAGCAGCGAAATTTCTGGCTTTCTTTTTTTCGCGTAGTAATTTTCATAACACCCCGGATCTTATCGAAGGGTGGAATAAAAATTATTTACCGTCCGCGATAATGGGGTCCGGAATAATCCGGGCGATTAATAACGTCGGCCAACTGCCTCATGTCGCATTATTATTATGCTGCTGCATTTATTTTGCTTTATTTAACGCGAAACGATGATTAAATCCACGCGTTCAAATAAATGAAAATTACTGGACATTAAAGGAAAATATAATCAATGGACAAAATAGTTATCAAAGCGAAAAATTCACTTGCCGGTGGGAGAGCGAGAATTTGTTTCAAAATTAGCTTATTTTCCTGCGAGGAATTTCCTCATTTTCCAGTCAGTACGTTATTAAACAACTACTTTAAACAGTTTCGAAATTATTTAGTTGTTTTATTTTTAATATAATTTAATGAGAAAGCAAACGGGTCTTGTAATGAAGCTTTGATAAAAAGAAGTTTTAATTAGTAAGTATTACCTAAAAGAGTAACAAAGAATGGAAGGAAGGAAGGAAGTAATTTGCGTATATTGAAGATGAATTCTTGAATGATTGCCGCAATTTTTGAATTTTCATTTAACCGTTTGCTTCGCACATGACAGAGCATAAAGGATGTCTGTTTAATCACTGTCCCATTCAGGACAGGAATTATAATAAGTAATCAAAACGAATGAAGCGTGGCGCGTGCGAAAAATGATTATTTGAGCTACGCATAACTCTTAGTCGTAGAAATTAATTCCAGGGTTGTTCCGGGGATGAAATAAAGAATCCGTCCAAGCATAATCTTCGTGGGGGATGTCTATAAATTGCCAGTCACGAAACCGAATGCGGAAGAAGACAAATATAAATCAGGACTGCTAGATTTTGGGGGTGTTTGCTAAACAAATAAGTAAGCAATGCATATCAATAGTCCCGCTAAACCATACATGAAATTGATATCGACATTTGCTCATGAATATACAGATGCAATTTACTAAGTGCCTCGATTAGCATACGTTTACAATGATTACGTTGGCGCTTATTGCATGTGCATATTCACCCACCCCCCAACCCCCGCCCATGGTGATGATTAAAATAATCTTGTGTTAAATGCTGACGATCGTGGTAGATGTTTTGAATTTCCAATAACCTCTAAACGGAGATTCCTTTCCTTCTCCTTCGGAAATCGTGTTTCGACTTTGAAGGCCAGCTGCCGTAATGAAATCCCAAAATCAAGAGCTTTTAAAGAGATTTCCCCGAGGAACATTGGTGGCTGCACGCACACAGACGAGCACTGCACGCTCGGATAAATTCAATTGTAGCTCCGGATTTTTTTTTTTTTAATGAAATAGCAGAGGCAAATCCGCAATCCTTTGAGCGAAGGTTCCAAACTTTTATTTTTTATTTTAATAGGCACTTCATTTTAGAAGCGCTGAAACATAAATTTGCCTGATTCGGTTGATAATATAAAGTCGCGAGCAATAAATTTTGATCGCCATTGATTTTATCAAAGGTTGACTTGTATTTGATTAAAAATAAGGAGCTTCACATCTTCGTTTTGAATACCAGGGAACCTCTTAAAAATTTGATGTATTTGCGACATTTTTTTTTGATAAGTCAGGATATCAAGTGAACATTTTTAATTTCTAGAAGCAAAATGGACGCTCTGATTGGCCAAAATGTAATATTTTCGACTGCACAAGAGCGATTAATTTCTTATAGGCATCTCCGTAACTACAAGAGATAGAAAAAAAAAAACTAATGGCCAAGTTTCAATCTCTTTTTTAGAGATAAAGCTAACAGTATAAACAGTAATTGGCTATTTTCGTTTGTTTTCAAGTTATAAGCAACAATTGGCATTCTCGACGTTTTGTTCATAGAACATATCTCGTTTATTTCTAGAGATATTTAAAAAAAAAACTGATTTAACATTGTTAGTACAGTTTTTCGGATACAATTCAGTGGTGCAGTTGGTTTTTTGATATTTAATTAAATCTTGGACATATAACATAAAAAGAGATCGAGGCTTAGTCATTAGTTTTTTTCTGTCTCGTGTAGTTACGGAGATGCCTCTAAGATACATCGAAATTGGTCCACCCTGTACATACGTCCCGAGAAAAGTTTAGTTATGTACACTCGAATACTTCTCTGAAAGAGATGACGATTATATTACATAATTCAAATCATATTACAGTTTAAAACCGTCACAACAGACGTAGAATTTAAATTATCTCGAAATTAAACAAAGACAGACATTCTAGAATTCGTTCGATTCATACAAAACGATTCAGAAAATTAATATACCAAGGGCGTTTTCCATGATTCGCTGGGTTGTTTAAAATGTCATAGTGAAGAACTCTGTTTAACTGTGTGTAAGAGTGAGCAAGAAACAACACGCGACTCGGATCCCTCCGAGCGATTAATCGAAATCGCTCCAAGTATTCGAAGTGTCTTAACGACTTCAAAATAAATCGAAAACGCCCCAAGTATTCAAAGTGTCTTGACAACTTCAAAACAAATAATGGAGTTTTAGAAATACCTTACAAAGAATTAGGGCAAAACTGTTTCCTTCCATTTTAGACTTAATTTCGTCCACAAAAATCAACTTGTTTATTTATTAAAAAAAAAATAGGGCTTCTACTTTTCAATTTTAAGTACTTAAGGAGTCTGTTTCCCTCCTGTTTTCCCTATTCATGGTGAAAGGTGAAGTTGGAAATAAAAATATCTTCTCAACAACATATATAAATGGGTTTAAAATGCTACACAGTACCATAATTGTAGAAAATGAAAGGGTGTCCTCAGGCTGAAAGACGTACAAGTTTTGTTAACCATGTTTGAGGAAAGAAACTACTGTAGGACTTACCAAAATAGTAAAAATATATTAAACTTAACGACAAATTTCATCTAATCCTACTTAAAATGGGAAAGTTTCGACGATTTTGATGTTGGATGAATAATTTTAACGACACGTTTGACATGCGTGAGCAGACCATGTCGGTAACTTAGAAATCTGAGCTGGTAGTTGAAGGCCGCGTTCAGAAACTTGCTTAAAAATTAACAACGATAATTTTAATAGAACGCAAAATCTGATTGATCGTTTAAGGTAATAAGCATTGCCTTGATTGCTTTAAATTCAAGTTTCCATCACTTGTTCGAATGAACTCGTTCAACTTGAATTTACGTCAAGCGTGGCCGGAAATAGTAGGTAGCAGCAAGTGGAGATGACGGGGCTCAGGTGTGCGAGTCAAGTGTCCATTTTCACCTGCACTAACGACGAGAATTGCACAGAGCTAATGATTATTTATAAGGCTCCGAAGGTAATTGTCGCACGTGCACGTGAGAAACAGTTTCGTTCTCACGAAATTAATCATTAACGTTATGCCAACCCTTTTTTTACGTCTTGGAATTTATACGACCCGACGCCGACGGTTCAATGACAAATTCCAAATTAATACATTGCTAAAATCATCCTGTACGTCATAAAACACAAATGTCCATTAATTCTGGTGTTAAGTTCGACGCAAATTGTGAAGGAAACTACATTGATGGGGCGGGTTAACCACCTGACTCAAGATCTTGATTTCGCCATCGCCCAACTAGACTTGAACTCCAATCGTTCTTACGCTTGTTGTTATTAACAAAATTATTTAATAAACAGTGTGATTACTAAGGCCCAGTTTTACAATGATGGTTTAACTTTAAGCCGAAGCTTAAACCCTTCACAACAATTTGTTGAAATAATCGTTGCTAAGGGTTTAAGCCTCAGCTCAAAGTTGAGCCCTTTTTGTAAAACTGGACCTAAGTGATTGTGCTCAGAATTTAGGCCCGATTTTATAATCGAACTAAGGGAGACTTTAAAATAAAAATCACAGTCATGTATCTAGAAAGATGCGAAACGTAGTTAAGTATACATCAGAATGTGACTTTTATTTTAAAGTCTCCCTTAGTTCGATTATGAAATCGGGCCTAAGAGAAGTAAAATCAGAGGGATGACGAACCTGAACCTTTTTGGATCAATATTCTGAAAACTCTTTAGGCAGTGCTGTCCTTTTACATTTCTCCTTTATAAATAAAGAACCAACTATTTAAATTAAAAAAAAAAATCTCAGCTCGCACGAGCACAACTGGTACCAACATGTTTTATTAAAATTCATAATAAAAGTATTGGAAAGGACGCAGGTATTTTCTGTTCTCTCCTATTGTTCGTATTTTGCTTCAACTCAGCCAATCCCCCCAATTAAATTTAAAAGTGTCTTTTAATTTTTTTTTTCAAATTCCATAAAGTGCAGTCACGTTAGTGACAAATTGCTTTGAAAAAGAAAATCCTTTTCTTTCCATCCTTTATCTGCAATCTGCAATTCCTGAATTCTTTCTTCTTAACATAGGTTACGCCATAAAAGGGTTGCGTTCATAAACCGTACATTTGGGTACACCGGTGCTTAAATTGCAAATCTTTTAAGTATCAGTGTGCACTTTAGGTGTGTAATAATTGCATCTTCCTCACTCACGATGTTTAACTTGTTTTACGTCTCACTCATTTGCTTCAAGAGTTCTATGTTCACGTTGTTTCCAAGACAAAGGGCGACCTTTTCACATCTCGCTATTAAATGGGGCGAAGAAAATGTATTTGTTGCAACCATTGAAGAAAGTACCTTTTTGATATAAAGACGTAGAATGGGAATCACGGCTGAGATTGTCAATCATCAATCACCTTGATTTAATTTCTTTTATGAGCCGTGTTCACCAACCAAATTTAAAAATTTCATCAAAATAATTGTTACCATGTTTTTAACAAATGCATCGTTGGTCAAACTTAATCAGCGTTAGCGAACACGTCCCTAAGAAGAGATACAAAATAGACAAACTCATTCGTGCGAGAGAGACTGCAATGTTTGCTGAGAGTGATCTTAGGTTGTAGTTTCTGAACGCAACCCACCTTTTTTTTTTTCTCTTTCCAGATTATATCCTTAATTAAAATTAACAAAATAAATAATTGATCTTTACGATTGTAATTAATTAATTGAGATTCTGCTTCGGAAATGGAATCGTTTGTAATAAACACGCGCGGAAGATGGTATCCTTCAGGGCTCTGCCGTGGTCCTGTCCTATTTTTAATTAACTCTATGAGTATTATTTGGAGCAAGATAGTTTTTGGTTGTAGACACAAGTTTGAGGCAAAACGCGTTCTATTTTTCAAATAGTTTTGAACAATTAAAAAAATTGGAACAAGCTAAAAAATAAGGCGGACTTTAAGCGACTAGATAACAATGTAATTCTTTCTTTTTCAATCACAATAAATTGTTGTTACTTATCATATTGTTATAGTCGTGCTGGTTTTTTTTGTGCGACCAGACAAGCCGGCACTACCTGGGACGTTCGCGATATCGCAGGTACCTTCGGCAAAGCTGAAGAGCAATCTAGTGCGACCCCGAATGCTCTGGACGTTTCCATACGGGTATAGAAATAGGTGTGTTAACTATAAAAAGGACATCGGCCCGCTGCAGAGTTATTTCTTATTGAGAAGCGAAGAATACGAACATCGCGAACTATAAACAGCGAGATAATGTTTTTTTTTTTTTTATTAAAATAAGTGTTACAGAGTATTTCTAGTGTTTTCTGTTGTGTGCACGATTGCGTTTTTAATAAAGTATTTAAGATTAGATCATTTACGAACCCCGAAGTCGTAACAATATGTTGGTTGATTTCAATGACGCACTAGCAATTAAATTTGTGGGATTGTAAACCACGTGCCTTTTTTTAAATTTCTCCTCGTGGAAGGTCGCCATGAATTGTCATCAGTTGTGAACTAGGCCTTGCTTGACGCCCTGATAACCTCGCTTTTCTTTTTGAAGGAAATTTCGTAATTCGCATTAACAAAGTTCATTCAAAATTCAAGTAAAATCATATTAGATCTAGTTCTGGCTCTTGCAAGAGAACTGTTTTAGGTCGTTTTATTAGCTTAAAAGTGGCCCTAAGCTATTTCATAAGCCAGGACGATTAAGGGCTGGTTCGTAACGTAACAATTCACGGCCAACCACGAGGAGAAATTTAAAATAAAAGGCACGCCACTTTGGCATCAAAAATTACGTATTTTGGTCAAGGGTAGTCATAGATTTTAAAATTATTGTCGTCGGAGTCTTGGTTTTACTTGCTGTGCTTAGACGAACGCTTTCCAATTCATGACAGCCCTTGACAAGAATAATTTTTGATGTCTTCGTCATCGGAGCCTTGGTTTTACTTGCTGTGCTTAGACGAACGCTTTCCAATTCATGACAACCCTTGATGAAAATAATTTTTGTTCTCTCGGTAGACACAATTTGGTGAACTCATATCCAGAAACATTTCTAAGGCCCGATTTCTTCACCTACGGATAAATTTATCTGCCGGGTAACTATTATCGATACAATGGTTTCCAAGGATAACACCTGGAAGATAAATTGATCAGGAGGCGAAGAAATCGGGCATGAAAGGTTTAAGACTAAGGCAAAGAGCTCCTATTAATTATCTATTATTTTGGTATAGTATCTTATTTACTTTAGAAACAGACTGTGAACTGTGAAGTCTTGGTATAATATTTTATTTATCTTTTTGGGAAAAAGAAAAGAAAAACAAGGGTAGGAGGAGGGATTACGAAGCCCTTGCTGGTGTTTCTTCGTACGAAACAGCAAGAGAGCTCCTGACTGGAAATGACGAGGTTATGAAGTGTGTTGCGATGTCCGAGAGCCCCACGTTGGGCGCCATAAATATAATGCGATGCTTGAGCGCCGCCAAATTTATTGCTGCGTTACGTAAATTGACAGACCGACCAGAAACCTTGAGTGAAGGACGAAAGCAAACGGTAAGATGAAAAACAGGCGAGCGGAAAATAATATTTTTAAAAAACCATACACTTCTTAGCTCACATACACGACCGAAAATTGGCGCAACAAGGTGGATCTTAAAAATTGTTTAAAACTTTATAAGATTTTTATAGTTGAAAATACTTGTAGATGATGAAATAATGAAGCCGAATTACTTTTTTTCTTCTTTCCTTTTCTGGGCGATGTACTTTGTCACAAGCGGGGAATTAGCGTCGACAATGGCAGACTTGCGAGTCGCTCGGTTGACCTTTGTTTCGAAGTTTTAATCTAGGTTGAGGGAGGGCCACTGTTGTGATTACTTGTGATTATAGGACAGAACGACAAGTGTAATCACGGCATTCTATTGAAACGCGTTCGACAATACCGACTGCTGGCTCTAATCTGCGCCCCCCCTGGCTGTGCTCTCTGCAAATTGGGGATGTTTTAGGAATGCACAGTACAACGTGAAGAGCAAGTACAAGCGCGACTTCTCTTTTTTTGTACTCTTAATAATTGTTTTTTTTTTTTTGAACTTGAGTTGTTTAATCAGGTTCTGTCTGTCTCCTGGTGAATAATGTCATATTATAATTCCATTTGATGGTCTCGCCTAAAACGAAATTTCGACTGAAAGATTCAAGTAGGTATCTAAAAATGCTTTTTCACGTAATAGTGGACTTGAGTGCTATAATTATTTCACTTCCACAAGGCTCGACGTTGTTAGCCGGGGGGACGACCGACGACGACAACAGGTCACCCACCAAACCAGAACCTACCTATTACCACCATCAGTATCTCGCGGGTTTAAACTGACTTCAGGGATTAAAAGAAAAAAACAAGTCGCAGCCTGAAAAATCGACTGCAAACCGAAAAACTTGGCGCGATTTGTTTAATGATTGCGAAAACAAATTCACGCTGTGACAACAGGAACATATGTATACGGGCGATAAGAGTGCCTATAACATCGGTCTGATATGACACGAGCCACTCTATTATACTATAAACAAAAGATATCTGCGATATGGACTCGAGCCACTCGAAGGCAATTCTAAACAAATTATTTACACAAGTATTGCTGCGTGAGCCCCATCGAATAAAAATAGAATTCTGCGAGATAGTCTGGACGGAGCTTTAATTATTGTAATGCGAGTTCAATATCGTTAATTGTCCCCGGAATATTTATAGCAAGGCGACTCGTCATGTGATTTTATTTAATTAATTACATATTTCGAGTTTGCCGCTAATTAAACTTCAATCGCACACGACGACGGCGACGATTTCATTATTTCACTTCGCTGTAATTGAGATGACTCGCATAATCTCTCACGTGTTAATATAAAAAGAATTACGTGAAACGAAAACGATGAAAATACGAAAAGTTCAAAAAATTGTATTACTTGCTAGTGTTTTTCTTTCATTCTTTTGTCGACAACCCCACATTGGGCGCCAATTCAAGACTTATAAATATGGATTCCGAAAAAATGTTTAATGAAAGAGTCTACTGTTAATAACAGATGCCTTGAAACTCCACTGAAGGTCTATAAAGTGAGTTTATTATTAATCTTGACAAGACTGATTGAATGAGATGCGAGCAAGATGGTAGTATACTTAAAGTGAGCGATTCTTTCTTAAGAGTGGGTATCGTATTCGAAGTTAGAACTGAAATTGAAAAGTGAAGCTAAAAATTATTATATATAATTAAAAGTCTAAGCGGCGACATTCTGTGATCGTTCTTTGACCTGACGAGACTCCAAACTGGGCTGAAACAGCTGTACAGAGGATGCTTGAGGAATCCACTGCAACCAAAAATGATTTGCGACAAAATTTTCTAATCATCATCAAAAGGCCGTATGTACCTGTTGGTATTTCATTAAAAATAAAAAGGTTGACGTGTTAATTTTGAATACTATCAACAATATATGAAAAATTTGATTTATTTTCGACGCTTTCTCGCCAAAAAAAACGGATATTTAGTTGAAAGTTTTAATTTTTAGAGTTAAAACCGACGGCGACGACGTTTTGATTGACTTTGTCGACCAAAATTTAATGCTCGTGGCTGTACCTACATTTCTCCTCTATAGAAACTATAGTAGTTGTAAGTAAAAGTAGAAAAGTTGATCAAGCAACCTCTGCCATTTTTTTTGGTCAGATTGGTCAGATCACGTGATCACTTTTCCAACTCGCTGACTAGTCAAGACCAAACTAGTCTGAGCGTCGACTTTTCAATTTTCCTAAGAAAAGCCGAGCTTTAATTCGTTTAATTTTTAATTTCTCGTTTCGGTTTAGAATTAGTTTGAATTTCGTCCCACAGAATTGGTTTTCAGATGCATTGGACTGATTGCGTTTTAATTTTAATAATAACATTAAGCACAGTTACGTCGATTTAGATCCAGTTTTGTCGACCTTGAAGTGAGTTGCATTTAATTTGTACACTGGTCTCTTAATTCATTAATTTTAAGTTTTAATATTTCGTTTCTGCTGGGTAGAATTCTGTTAAATTCGGCCTGACCTTGGGGATCAGTTGGACTAAATTTACATTGAGTTTTAATTTTTGATAATTTTTTAGTTTGTTTTTTTTTTTAATTTTGACTTGGTTAGGGCAACATTAGAAAGAATTTAGTTTAGATGGGGTTAAGCGTAATTTTATTTTGTGTCACATTTTCTCAGTTTTAAATTTATTTTTTTATTATTGGATCGGAATGAGTGGACCTTGAGATCAATGAAACTTTAATTGAGTTTTAAGTTTCGATAATTTTTAATTTAGTTTTTCTCTTTAAATTTCTTGCTTGGATTCGGTTAACCTTGAAAATGAATAATTAAGGCCCGGTTTCTCCATCACAGTTTAACTTTAAGCTCCGTTTTATTCCTATGGAAACAATTATCCTTGCAATTGTTACCATGGGAATAAAGGGAAGTTTAAAGTTAAACTGTGATGGTGAAACCGGGCCTTAGTTAATTTTCTTTCATGTTTTATCAAATTGGCAGTGTTAGATAGCGTTTAGTTGGGTTGAGGTGACCTTGAGAATGAACCTTGAGAATTTTTAGTTTTCATGTCAAGTTTTTGCTTAGATTGGGGAGAGTTGGTTCGGATTGGGGTGGGTGGACCTTGAAATCCATTGAATTTAATTTTTGATTAAGTTTGAATGTTTCTCAGTGTTTTAGTTTTAATTTTTTTACATCTGTTTGGATTGTGTAGTTAGGCTGGATTGACTTCGTGTTTATTGGATCTTAACTTTTAATGTAATTTTAACTTTTTAACTTTTTAAACTGAGTTATGCCGATACGATTTCGTGCAGCTTGACCATTGACGTAACTCAAGCTTTGATGAATGTTTTGAATAACATTTTTACGAAATGTCGTTTTAGGTTATGTCACTTGAAATTCTAAGCAAAACACTGCAAGTATTTGACAACTGTCATCATCATCATTATCATCATCGTGCAAACGCCAATTTTGGTGTTTAGGACGTCCTGGCTTGTTCACTCCGTCTTCTTTCGTCACAAAATCAAAACCAACTTAATGAACTTTTCACTTGAACACTTGTTACGTATGATCAATGAATTTCACAATAAAATTCTTGTGGTTTAAACGAGGGGATTCCTTGCTGATAATTGAGATTCAAGTTGTCGAACTTACTTGAAATGCTGCGCCGGTAGATCATACTTCATTCACAATAATTAAAACGCTCGCTCATTAATTATGTTTCAACGAAAAAAAGGGAACTTTTCTAAATCAAATAATTAGTTAATATTCATTCAGTTTGGAATGCATTCATTATTGTTATTGAAATTCAGTCAGTAATAATTAAGTATTAGAGTTGCCTTATTAGAGAGTGATGACTAGAGATGTGTAGGTACATCGCAGTGTGTTAGTGAATTCGCGATTGTTGGCCTCGGATGAAGAGCCAAAGTATATCAAGGTTAATACAAAACATGAATTATTTTTCCTATTCGATTTTGCCAAGCATGCAAGTGTCTCTAGGACGAATAATTATATTTCGGGAAGTAATGTTTAATTTGAACCAATGTGCTCTTTGTATGTGACAAATCTTCTTCCGTCTTCATTATGAAAGTACGTCCTTAGAGCTGCCGCTGTAGTTCTTCTACATCTACAGCATGCACAGAAATTATTAAATCGTGTTTAAAAAAAATCTACTCGGCGGGAAATTCAAACACCTCTGCAGATGTAGAATTAGCTGCAGCAGCAGTTCTGAGGAAATCCTTTGGTTTGTTATGAGAGAACAAAGTATCGATAGAAGAAGAGCGAACCGAAGGTTAGGTTGAATTATTATCAACGAGCGACGAGAAGTAGGAGAGAATATGATCAAGTGAGAGATAGTTAAAGAAACGCGACGGAAGTAACCATTTTAGAAAATCGTATACAAATTACACCGCGCATGATTGGCATCGAAAATTGAAATAGACTTTCTACTGTTTCTTTTAGCTCGTTGTTCGTCATGCCAACGCTGTAAGACGTAAATGATAAATATGACAGCGCGCTAAATTCAAAAGTTTTCGGCGGCAAAAAATAAATTTCTTATTGGACTTTGTAAATAAATTAATTGTCTCGAGTCTAAATCCCGAAAATGATTTTTCTGTCTTCCTCTTAGTGTTTCTTTCTTTATATTATTTTATTTAAGTTTAATTATCGATCGCTATTAGCAACTAATTTCAGCTGTCAATGACTTTACATTTCCAGTATTGGCGAA
The DNA here is from genome assembly GCA_036172665.1 of Prosopocoilus inquinatus. Classification (NCBI taxonomy): domain Eukaryota; kingdom Metazoa; phylum Arthropoda; class Insecta; order Coleoptera; family Lucanidae; genus Prosopocoilus; species Prosopocoilus inquinatus. Next base: position 12,137,353 of record CM069879.1, read on the forward strand.
TTGATAAAAAGATGCCCTCTAGCCTGGGGGGTAAATAGCACCCCCGATCCCTGCACTACTGAACGTTGTCGTCTTAAAAAATTCAATCAATAATTGTGTGATTAATTAATAAAAAGGGAGAATAGATCGCAATCAACGACAAGTAAGAACATAAGAATAAATTCATTATTATTTGTTTAATTTAATTTATGATTGGAAAATTTACCGGAAGTTCTCCTCATCCACCGCGATAATTTAACTTTGCACTTTTTATTCCCCCCCTCCCTCGATCACTTCACGAAAGAGAAACCAACCTAGCCGGAGGCTGTTTTACAAACAAAAAAAAGTTTGTAAATTCGCGCCTCGAACTTCGTCCTTACTCGGCGTCATGTCTAATTTTTCACCAATTAAAAAAAAAAAAGTGTTAATCTCGCATCAGTGGCGTCGCAAGAAGTAGCTGAATGGCACGTGCAATTCTAGCTAATCCTACAATGCGGAAATGCAGTTAAATAAACAGAAAATTACATATATTTTGATTTGATGTTATTATGCAAATGACAAGCCCCCCCTCCCTCATATTACTTCTTTACGTAACTTATCGTAAGATTTGAAGAATTAAAGGTAGCTGAAATGGCGCTGCAACTGCACTGCAAATGCAACAGAGTATGCGATGTGGGTAGGTTAACAAAAGCACAAAAATATTCTCTTTCTGGACGAAAAATATATTTGCCAAGCGGCACGATTGATTTAAATTTAAATTGGGGCAAATACACCTTCTTCAAGTTCTTCTGCTGAAATGAACAGAAAAATGACGAAGCACACATACATAAGCCTACATACTTTTCATGTAAAACATTTTTTCTTGGAGATTTATAATTCACAAGAATTGATTACATTACTTTCTTCCTATTTATTAAATTCGGATTTCACCTCATTCTTTTGGTACCTTTGGTTTTTGAGATTTTTCTTTTAATTTGGAATTCATCCAAAATTATTGTACGTAGAGTATTTAAATCGTGTCTTTAATTAATCTCGTCGATGCATTTATATCTTCTGATCCTTGTACATGTACGAAAGTACATAAATCAGTTGTGCCATTGTGGCACTTAACAATACCGATGACTTAAAATCCCGTCGCTCCACATGAGATTATCGATTTATGTATGTGTGACTGGCAGTTTCTGCACTAGCTGGAGAGGAAATTATTTCCACTTCCTGTTCGAACCGGAACCTTCGCTGCTATTAGTCTGACCTACGTTCGCTGTTCTATCCATCCACACTTACAATAGCGGCCATTCACCATTATTGCATGCAAGAACGAAAGCGAGGCAAATAATAAATCCGCATTAGACAATTGCACATGGTTACCTCCAACGGTTTCGCTAGTTACCAAAATTCATTCGACGTCATTAACTTATTAATTATTATAAGTCTTATCTGCTGCCGATTAGAGGCACATTGTTTTTTTTATAAAATAGGGTCATAATCGCAAGTAGCTCTGGTGTGCCGTAGGGTCTGGCATTATGACCTGTTTAGTTTTTTTTTGTGTATGTACTGGTTCAACTGGAAAACTAGATCTACCTTTATTCTAAGATATGTGATTATATGTGATTATACCGGGTGGAAAGTTTCAAACCCGAACATAGCAAACTTGTATTGAAAACTATGTTTCTGTGAATTGCTGATCGCCGTTTAAAAATACAAAAATGGCAATGGTATTAAAGAAAAGAGAAAATTATGGTCAATATTATGGTGTTAAAATTATTCCTAAATATTAATACTTTCGGAATATACATAAAATTTTCAAATTTTGAACGAAAAATTTAGTCGCCTATGTCAGGTTTGAAACTTTCAGTTGTTTCAATTAATGGAAAATAATTTATACGTCAGTCAAAAAGTATTATGAATTATTGTACAGAGCAAATAATAGGTTGGTATTCTTGTCGTTTAAGTTACAACAATTCTTTCTTTATTAGAATGATAATTGTATTCTACGTCATTGCATACGAAAATACTGTTGTTTCTGATACTATTAATAAACTTGAAATGATGCCATGGGCAATCAATACCGACACATGTCGATACTAAATGAGTTTTAAATTCAATTGTACTAAGAATTAAATAAGTTTAACCCTGTTCAAGAATAAGTAACACACAACTGTAAAGAATATTAAAAAAAAACATCAATTCCACAAATCCAATTGCCATCAACATTGTATTGAAATTAACAAGAATAGTAGGAAAGTATATTGTGAAGCAATGCAGGAGCAAAGAAATAAATCCTAACAGTTTTTTTATCGTCAGTATGCTACACAGATGAATGGAATTTTATTTTGAATAAGAAGCATATTGTACAAAATTTTGGTTATTGAATTGCAAACTTCAAATCAGACATACTAAGGCGACTACATTTTTCATTTGAAATTTAAAAATTTAATTTCTATTTCAAAAGTATTAACACAACAGCAATAATATTAACACAATAACATTGGCCTTAATTTTATCTTTCATTTAATACCATTATCATTTTTGTATCTTTAAATGGCGAGTAGTAAACTACAGAAACGTATTTCTCAATGGAACTTTGCTATGTTCGGGTTTGAAACTTTCCACCTGGTATATGATTAGGTCTTGCTATATTTCTTCTACTTGTACCTTCAAGAGCAATCGATCAGTGCTAACAAGTTTAATTGAGGGATGGGAATGAGATACTCTAGATCCTATTAATGGATGCAATAGACTCTTTTTGAAACATAGATTTGTAATATTTCCAGAAACGTTTGTACAGCATAAAAGAGTAGTATTGATATTACTTAACTCTTCTGTATAATTATTTTGCTTTATTACTTGTGCCCATTTTGAATAATTAAGTGCCTTACTAATACAGAAAAAGTGTTTATAAGACCAAAGTTTTAAAGACTTGCTGCATAAATATTTATTTATGAATTTAATAAAGAAGCATTTTTGGTTACTCGGTGGGCATTCATTGAAATCGGAAAGGAAAGAAGAATGCTTTTCGAATTCTTTCGAAATCTTAACGACCGATGCAATAATCGTCCGGTTGGTTTGGTATTCATGAATTATTAAGTCTGTGAGAAATTATATACAGGGAACCGTACGTGAACTAGCTCTCGGCGAGCTTTTGAAGCACGCCGCTATTAGTAGCTACACAACAATTAAAACTGCATTAAGCACTCGATCGGTGATTGAAATTCTCGTTCGCCTTTTACAGTCATAATTATTGCACTTCTTGCCTCCCTCTCGAAGCCGCCGATAAATTCGATGCGAGCGTGTGTTTCGAATCTCCTCGAAGTTCTGCTGCGCGCTCATTCCAGGGGATGTACCTACTTGCCTAACTGTGACAGTTGCGGCGAATTATTTGTAAACAATTAATAAAAGAAGTTCCGGATCAATAAGTGTGTACTGAGAAAATTATTATGACTCGGTGGCGGCGGCAGCAGTAAAGCGAAACAGCGGCATGTAGAGCATACGTTTAGTCACGTGGCCGTCAATAACTTCTTTATTCGGTAGCGCACACGTGGCGCCGCCTTCAAACCACAAATTACAGTCGCCATTAGAACGTGACCGTACGCGCGGTAACGCGCGCGCCAAATCACAGTCTAGATCGTGTTATTGATAGCTTTCTTTACTTTATTATCCGGCCGCGTGTCGCTTACAGTCATGTTTATAGAATATCGCATACAATTATGTAAAATTATCTATGGTGTGTGGGGGTCGGCGTGGACGGGGATGAATTTTCCACGTGTAAGACAACTGATGCTAATTACGCGAGTGAATTTGCACATTAGTTCGAAAAGGGGCGTAAAAAATGCACCCTTTTATGCTTCTTTGTTCCAAACGTATCAAAACAACAGTTTCTCTTGTTTTAGAATCATAAAAGAAAGTGCATCTGTATCTAGATTGATCTGTTCTAAAGAAGAAATGCTTTACTCTGTGAAACTGTACATCTTCATCAAAATTTCTTGCATATTATCCATTCACGATCTTCTTGCGCTCTTGTTGGCCTCTAAAGCATCCGGCCATTTCGTTCTAGGTCGACCTCTCCTTTTCTGTCTCCTTCTCCATCCACCTTTAAGTGCCTTTTTGACATTCTTGTTATGTGAGACCTAATCGCTTAACCCTTCTCTGCTTTCTAACGATTTGGCTATTAAGTACTTCTATGTTCCAAACGTATCAAACCAACAGTTTCTCTTGTTTTAGAATCATAAAAGAAAGTGCATCTTTATCTAGATTACTCTGTTCTAAGGAAGAAATGCTTTACTCTGTGAAACTGTACATCTTCATCAAAATTTCTTGCATATTATCCATTCACGATCTTCTTGCGCTCTTGTTGGCCTCTAAAGCATCCGGTCATTTTGTTCTAGGTCGACCTCTCCTTTTCTGTCTCCTTCTCCATCCACCCTTAAGCGCTTTTTTGACATTCTTGTTACGTTAGACCTAATCTCCTAACCCTTCTCTGCTTTCTTACGATTAGGCTATTAAGTACTTCTTCGTTCCAAACGTTTCAAAACAACAGTTTCTCTTGTTTTAGAATCAGAAAAGAAAGTGTTTCTTTATCTAGATTGCTCTGTTCTAAGGAAGAAATGCTTTACTCTGTGAAACTGTACATCTTCATCAAAATTTCTTGCATATTATCTATTCACGATCTTTTTGCGCTCTTGTTGGCCTCTAAAGCATCCGGTCATTTCGTTCGTTCGTTCGCCCTCTCCTCTTTTGTCTCCTTCTCCATCCACCCTTAAGTGCTTTTTTGACATTCTTGTTATGTGAGACCTAATCCCCCAACCCTTTTCTGCTTTCTTACGATTTGGCTATTAAGTACTTCTTTGTTCCAAACGTATCAAACCAACAGTTTCTCTTGTTTTAGAATCATAAAAGAAAGTGCATCTCTTTCTAGATTGTTCTGTTCTACGGAAGAAATGCTTTACTCTGTGAAACTGTACATCTTCATTAAAATTTCTTGCATATTATCCATTCACGATCTTTTTTGCGCTCTTGTAGGCCTCTAAAGCATCCGGTAATTTCGTTCTTGGGCGCCCTCTCCTTTTCTGTCTCCTTCTCCATCCAACCTTAAGTGCCTATTTGACATTCTTGTTATGTGAGACCTAATCGCCTAACCCTTCTCTGCTTTCTAACGATTTGACTATTAAGTACTTCTTTGTTCCAAACGTATCAAACCAACAGTTTCTCTTGTTTTAGAATCAGAAAAGAAAGTGCAGCTTTATCTAGATTACTCTGTTCTAAGGAAGAAATGCTTTACTCTGTGAAACTGTACATCTTCATCAAAATTTCTTGCATATTATCCATTCACGATCTTTTTGCGCTCTTGTTGGCCTCTAAAGCATCCTGTCATTTCGTTTTAGGTCGCTTTCTCCTGTTTTGTCTCCTTCCCCATCTACCCTTGAGTGTTTTTTGACATTGTTCTTATGTTAGACCTAATCGCCTAACTCTTTACCACTTTCTTACGATTTGGCCAGTGTGGTTTCTTGTACAATATATTATTATTTCTTCTTCTCCTCAGTAACTTTTCCTTTTCCTTCTTAGAAGAGTTTCTCCTCTTGTTTCTTATTCATCACCAAGGTCAGCTAGTATTACATCAATTCCCTTTTTGTTTTGTCATTTCGGTTCGTTAATATCATCTCCGGGCGGCTTATATTTTCGATTATACTAAGTTTTCTGCCTCCACTGCGCTCAATAACTCAGTAGTTTGTTTGCCGCCCCTTTTTGCTGTCATTGACTGCCAATATATTTCTTTTGCAGATGTTAATTATTAATAATGCATAATCATCTTGCTTTGATGTAAAAAAGTAGTAAAGAAGGGTTGCAGGCAACTAAATGTTTCAAGAAAGCTTCTCAGGTAAGTGTTTCGGTCAACGACGGAGGTCACGTGGTATACAAGATTAAATGAAGTCCCGATACTTTCGTCATAGAAATTTCAATCGTGCCTGAGACCGAAAAGCCCTTTGATAAGATCAAATTAGTTACTACAACAACTGATATGTATGTCGAACATGGTAATAGCTTCCACCATCGATTTTGTTTAATTCTTCACGCTGTTGCATCCTGGGAATCCCCTAAAAACAAAAAAAAGAATTGAGTTCGTTTTTGACACACGATGTGAAAGGAACGCCCCCCCGATTTGATATTAATGTATGCCCGCATCATTTGTCAATACGTTCATTTATTAGCATAATTGAAACGCGACGTTCAATTTCTCATGTTTCGGGGAAACCGCGAAGGCCCAACGAATTTTGCATACAGAACATCGCATCGGAGCGTAATAATGCTGGAAAGATTAATGCTCCGTTAAATTATGATGTGCTTAGTGCGCGGTCGAGGATCATTTGTTTTAATCATTAAATGACAGGTCGGGGATATCGAACACAATTGCTGTTGGTGTATATATCTATACCTGGGCTGATTCATACACAGCGCGCAGATGGTCCCGACATCTGCTATTTTGCTGTTTTTTTAGCCCTCTTTGGCTCCTCTCCTGAAATATCGCCCGCTCGCGTGTGGGTGGTTTCACCCAAGCAGTTTCTCACCTCTTCATACTACCAGCTTTCGCGAAGAGATCCTTAAGTGTCTTCACCTATCGCAGTTTTAAGCAAACCAAAATCTAAATGGTAAAAAATTGCAACCCCTTTGTCCTAGTTTAACAAAAAGTAACAGTGCAAAAGTAACAAGCAAGACGGAGGAAGGAAAAAGTCAACGACCCCTTTGGTAATTGGTAATTTAAATATACAGTACATGTACCTGTGTTACATGCTTCAAGTACAGAGGCAGGAAGTTAATTAAATACACGAGGAAGCAAAAAAAGAAAATCGTTACGAGTTAGTTTCAGCAACTTGTGAAATCCTGCTGCCGTAAAAAATAAACTCACGAAGAGTAGAAGTAAGGCGATGAATAGTTTCAACTTAATCAAATTTTCTTTGATATTTTTTCTTAATTTAAATATACTTTAATTTTTGGTCGCAACTTGCGCAAAGACGTGTCTGTACCGTTTGAAGGGTTTCAAATTAGTCCATGGGGGTTTCATAAAGAGCAACAAAGAACATGGGCGTGCACGAATGTGAAAGAGATAGGTACAGTATGTTTATGGTGTTTATGGTTGGCGAGGCTCTCAGTCGACCATCGAGCCAGCGATTTTATGACCGGTTTAATGTGACGTTGCCAAATGAAGGATTGTCTCCAGATCATTAGGAATTAAGGTTCCTTTTTCTTTAAAAAAAAGGATTTTTTCTTTTTTTAATTAAAGAGACAAGATATGCATGTGTTATATGAAACTTACTTATTGCGTTATTGTAAGCTTTGTATGACATTCAACAACGCCATCTATTGAAATTTGCCGATGCTCTTCTCTTCATTTGTTTCTTTCTACGAAGCCGATTCATTTGTTTTCGTCGGGTTACGTTCAAAAACCACGGTCCATTGAGCAATTCCATTGTCAACTGATAAGTCATTTAATAATACTTTGTTTTGTTACCATCGGTTTCAAATTATTTGTTGAGTCGATTGCCTTTTGTTATTTTGTTCATTTCTTTTCTTTGTTTCGTCACCATCATGTCCTTTCAAAGAGTTTTTCTTTTTTAATTGTTGATCCACTAAATTATGCAGTAAAATCCATTGTCTTTTATTTTATTTATTTTTTTTTAATTAATTATTTGGTATTTTCGTTATTTATGCTTTTTCATTGTTTTTTTAATTATTTTTTTTTAAATTTGTTAATACGTTAATGATATAAAGTCGACTGACCGTCTTTTGATCTTTTATTGTTTATTTATTTATTTATTTTTTGGATAACCCACGAAGTTTTATTATTTTCTTTTCCTTATTTTTGTTATTTTGTTTTGTTTGTGTTGTGAACACTCTTAAGATTGCTTTTCTTTTTAATTTATTATTCATCTAATGAACTGCGCTGTAAAGTCGTCCTATGTATATCTGAACCCAATAAAAAATTTAGGGATTTTTGGTGACTGTAGAGGGATTTTTGCTCTTTATATGTTGGCCCCATTGGTTTGGTGACACATCCAGTGATGATTTTTCCGTTTCCTATTTTTTTTCCACGGCCAACCTAGTTTTTTTTTTAATTTTGCGTAAACTGATTGACAATGTCCGCATAAAACATAAAAATCACGTTCTTTCACTTTTCTTTCAAAAACGTAAAACAAAACAAAACAAAACTTTTGGTAATTTGCAGAAGTAGAAACTTGACGACGACAAAGAAAAAACGAATAACAATCGGTACTCGTCCCTCTTTTTGCAGAAAACAAAAAAAAACGATAATCGAGAGCTTGCTCTTTCGACACGGACTGTATTTTGTTTCTTTACTTAAGTGTTTTGTTTTCTATCCTTCGAGAAATTTATGTAATTTGTAAATCTGTTTGTTAGTCGACTTTATTTTGTTTTGTTTTCGATAAAAAAGGTCGAAGTTCAATTAAAATTTCGAACGTCTTTTGTTACCGCTTTTAATTGACTTTTAACGCAGTGTTTTGGACACAGAAATTTTTTGGCAGTTGATTGTGTTTTGTTTTGTTTATTTTTTGATGAAGAAGAGAGTCGAAATTCGCTTGTGATTAGAACGCTTTTCGCTCTCGCCTTTAAATTATTTTTTTATTAACGCAAAAGTAATAAAAATGAAAGAAACATTTTCTTGTGTTTTTTAAATCGTCGAACATTTTTTTTTAAGTTTCTTGAATTTTTTAAACAATCGATCGTCTTTTGTTATTGTCGATAAGAACCACAACAAACGTTAGTTTTCTTTTGTCATTTTATCGGTGTCTTCTATTCATACCGAGGCCAGGGTTGCCATTCCTAGCATACTTAAATGGAATTTAATTAGAAATATTTAAAATTTTCGACGAAATAAAAAACACAGATTTTGGACAAACAAATTTATTTGGCATTTGACTGTGTTTTGTCTCTCTCTTTTTTTATGAAGAACACAATTGAAACTCGATTGTAATTATAAAATCTTCCGTTATTAACGCTTTTAATTTATTTTTAAGGCAACGGTGAAAACGAAATGTTTTTCTTTTTATGTTCAAATCGTCGACCATTTTTTTTAAGCGTTTCTTATAATCAAACGATCGGCTTTTGTTTAAATCTTTTAACGAGAACTGTCGAATTTAGTTTTTTTTTTGTGATTTTTAACCGTATCTTCTCGTCATGCAGAAATCAGTGTTGCCAATCCTAACACGCTCAAGTAGAATTTAATTTGAAGTATTTAATATACTCAACAAAGTTTGACATTTGTTTCTAGTTATGTTTCTGCGGTGAATTTAGCTTCTAGTCACATTTTAGTCAGTGATAATCAGAGTATTTGCGAAAGTGGATTGGTACACAGAGCCAGAGCGGTACCGCACAGTGCAAATGAGAAATACACTAAAATGAATATTATTTGCTGGATACAAAAATAAAAATAAAATAACGCTGCTTAATAGTACTGAATATTACAGTAGAAGCAACAATTAGGTAATTTATTTGTAACTGTTGTTAAAAATGTGTAAACCTGCGGCACTCCTTTCTAGAACACTTAACCGCCACTACATTTTGCTGACTACTCTTAAAATTGATTTTTCTTTTTAGCATGTTGCGAGTCATATACTCTTCGTTACCCTTCGTGAATTAATTTGAAAGTCATCAACAAACCGAAACAGACCTACAACGTTCATAGTTTTGCATTTTGCAGAGAAATTTCTTCTATACAGTGTCTCAAAATGAATTGGTACAATAAGTTATTCAATTTAGAGAATGTGATCCAAAGGACTGTCCACCATCGAAGTACATAATTGGAAACAAGAAGAATTTGCAAAATCTAAAAGCATTGAAACTTGTAGGGAAAAGTAAAAGGATTATCAACGAAGACGTGTATCAAGAAAGTTGTTACGATCGATAGTCAAAGAAAAGTATAATTAATCAGGTCGTGGAATTCCAAAATTCGAGGGCTGCACCTGCACTAGAGAAAATTGTTACAATCGCAAAATCCTAACATGATCGAGTAAATATTTCAAAATAAAAAATCATCTTGAATTGGTATTTAGGTTCTCGTACAACAAAACGAGAACACAAAAAAAAAATTCGTAATTAAAAAGGAAAATCAATAAACAATTCCCTCCAGCAAATACGCACACCTCGATATGTTTTTCGAGAGCGTAGAATAAATATTCGTAATTAATTCACAAGTAAACAGAAATTCCGGTTGAAAGGACACATTTGATCAATACGGGACGGGGGATAACATATGGACGTCAATAAAAGCAAATCAAGGCGACTGCAAGTGCTGTAATAAAACACTATCGACGGCATTAAACATGGAAGGTAACTAGCATGTGGCGGCTTCTTACGCCCCGTTGAACGTTTTATGTCTGATGAATTGCCACCAACCACCCTTGCGCGATTTGCTAATGCCGCCGCGCCGCCGCTCGCCCCGTCCAGAATCAAATTCGGAAGTACGCGGGGAAACCCCTTTTTTATTACGACGCAACACCCATCTCCTTGTCACCCAAAATTTGAATTGTTGGAACTCTTTAATGATTTTTTTTTAAAGTTGTGATCTGACCTCTTGTCCGCCCAGTCCAACGGATACAAACAAGCATAAGGGATTCGTTTGCTTTGCAATAAAATTGCAAATTGTATATACATATGTAGCTACTAACTGCTAATACACATTAGACTTTAGCCAAAGTGAAAATGCAGAGCAGGGGGGCTAAACGCCTTCGTGAGTAGTCGCTGTCGTTTTCAATCACCGGACCCCCGAATTTTCGTTACGGGTCTGTAATCCTGAGCAACCCTAAGTAAAACTCTCCACCGCTGGCTTATGATTATTAAATTATCGGATTAGTCTTGCTTGGGGGGCGTAAATAAGTTGGCCGTAGTTTCGCCTTAAAAGCACGAGCACAAATCTGAATATTCTTTTCTCTTCCATTGTGAAAACTAACGTGTGAGGGATCGATTTTGGGCGACGCGACGCGACTCTACCCTTGAGATCCTCAAAGGAAACGGGGGGTTGTTCTGTCTGTTCTCTGTCCCGTCGAACGTCCGTCATTGCCCTTATACGATAAATATTTACTGTCACTAGTAATGACCGTCTGAGGTTAATATTGATGATTTGTTAGGAAGCGCTATTGATTCCGGTAAGTTTATAGGCGACTTCGATGTTGAGTGCCCGTCAGTAGAAGTCATTAATTATTAATACTGCCCATATCTCGATGATATATGAAAGATACGACACCTTATCCTGATTACCTACTACACATTTCTACGACAACATGTTTAATAAATTGTATTTTGCGACAAGCACTATGGAAAATGGTAAATATCGTGATTCAGATTCAGAATCTCCGGACAACGATTCCTACCAACTCAAATTTGAGGTTTTCCAAGGAAATATACAATCCAATTGATTAAACAACAGTAAAAAAAATAATTTCTTTGATTATTACAATAACTTTCTCAGACCTCCTGCAGTCAAAATACTAAGCAAGGTAAATTGGGTTATTTAAAAAAAAAAGAAACGAAGAATTTGCCAAAAATTAAGAATCGGTGAAAGCCAATGAATAGCGCGACTTTACTTTCATTTGAACAAACTTTTAGGGTGGATTGTTGTCTTCTGAAAAAGATAAACACATACAGGGTTACAAGTATTATTCAAAGTGGGGATCTCATAAACTGTACGAGATACAAGGGCTCGCAACTTCTTTTTTTTTTGGTAATTTAACCGTCTCGAAGTATCCCTTTAATTAGTTATAATCCCGTAGGGGGTGAAACAATTTGTTGTCTTTTAAAGAAGACGAGCATATACAGGGTTACAACTAATTAAATGGTCACTATGGGAATTTCGTAAACTATAAGAGGTACAAAGGCTCGCAACTGTTTTTTTGTAATTTAACCGTCTCTTAGTACCCCTTTAATTAGTTATAACCCTGTACGGGATAAAACACTTTTTTTTTATTTTATAAAAACACGTGATCAAAAAAAAAATCATCGAATGAAACAACACGACGCGACGTCCAGTACATCGAAGAGTAATTGCGAAGAAAACTACAGATACAAAGATCAATAATAATGATAGTGTGAAAACACGTAATTTAAATACAGAGGTGCGCCGAAACGTATTGACGTCACGCTATCGTCATTAGGGGCGCAAAGTCAGTCGGAGTCATCATAGAGCACGCGATCTGGACACGCCAACTACGCATCTGCCTTATTAAAAATGTGCCCCCGATAGCACTTGTTTTCGTTTGGACTACGCAACACCAATCTTGACGATCGATGCGAACACATGATGTTGGAGATACAAAACGATTAGGTGAATTGCATCATGCATGACTCGCCTATGATTTTCCATCCGAATCAAAGTAGCCAAATCAGTTTTCAACTTGAAAATGATGGTCTTTGCTTTAAGAAACTGTGTCTGATTCTTCTAATGACCGGGCAGATTAATATGTTTATTGAATCGTAAAAAATAGGAAATGATTTTCATGTTGGAGAGCTAAAAACTTAAAACAAGCAGAAGAATCGCATTCTAATTTCATTTCAAAGATTCCGAAGAAAAAAAAAACGAAGTCCTCGTGACATCCGTAATATTTGTAGTAGGTAGTGGGTATTCGTCATAAGGGTGCCTCTCCCCTTGTAAATAGAGACGAACCGGCTAAAAGCATATCTGTGTATGGAGTAAGTGAATTTGGTCTGGAAGATACTTTTAGGAAGTGGGTAGTGTCGCAGGCGATCGCGAAAAATGATAAATATCAAAACTCGCTTCCGCAAGGCGAACACAATGCGTGAAATAAACGCGAACTCTTTTCTTTTTTTTTTGATCCGCGCAAACGTTTTACAGGCGTTTAATTTCTAGTTTGATTGATGATTTCGGTCGCGGTTCAAACAAATTCAGCGAGCGAGAAGAAAAAAAAAAGGAACGTACCTAACGGAATGAAAATGAAAAAAGAAATTAAAGCATACCTAAACATCAGCAGCAACTATTTTTTTTTTTTTTTTTTGGGAGAAAAGGTTCTAAGATTCTAAATTTGTTTAGTGTGATTAGTTTTAAAAATTAAATACAAATGTTTTGATTAGACTTGTCGTCTGCAAAGCTAACTGCCCATTTAGTTCACGTACAAGAGGGTTCAAATATGTAGGTATGGTTGCCTAACTTAATTGGTTTACGTGGGCGCTTGTTTCTTTGATTGAAACAATTTATTAACCTTTTCCAACTTAAATCGATTTATTAACCTTTTCCAACTTAAATCGATTTATTAACCTTTTCCAACTTAAATCGATTTATTAACCTTTTCCAACTTAAATCGATTTATTAACCTTTTCCAACTTAAATCGATTTATTAACCTTTTCCAACTTAAATCGATTTATTAACCTTTTCCAACTTAAATTGGATAACCAAACCGATACAAAAAAAAACTTACCCTTGAAAATGCATTTTCAATTGCCTTTCCTTTTCAAATATTTTTCTTTCTTTACATTCATGTTTTTATAATATTTCGCATACAGTATTAAAACCCCATCTCGAATACCAATTAATTAACGTGGTAAATAAAAAGTTCAGTGTAGCTGAAAAAGTCCAGTCCAGGAAAAGCGTGGTTCAAATAAATTACGCAATCGGTAAACTGTCTTGTAAATAACTACATAGAAAAAATTTACGAATTAGGTTTATTACTTAAAACACATTACGTAAAAATATACATACTTATATAAAATCTCAGCTAATGAAACATTCCTTGTGTAAACAGCGCATCGTAGATGTTAACGCTTTAAAATATTTTCACTTCTTAATATTTATAATTAAAAAATACCTTTCGGATAAATTTTTATGAGCCTTTGCATGTCACGTATTAGTTTTAAACGCCGTATATTCGTGTAATGCTGCGGCAGGAGGATATAAGAACGATAAACAGTATTACAAACATGAAACTTTTTCTTACATGAATTGTAATAGTAAAGTATTTATTTTTTTCTTTTAATTTTGAAGTAAGGCATTCGAATCTCACGTCTCACGTACAGGGGCGGCCTTAATAGTTGCGAGGCCCTTTGGATAAGGGAAAATGTATTCTTTGTATTATAAAGAGCAGAAAATACTAAATAAATTAAAAAATACTCCTAATAAATAAATAAGTGACTTATATTTAGGCGTTTGTAAATTTCTAAAATTGTCGTTATTTAAAAGTGTGAAATAAATACGCAACTGTGGAAATAAATAGGAAAAATTGTGACTAGGAAAGAAAAAAAAGTAACTCTAAAATAAATCTAAAATCTTCAAGATAACTTACTATATAATCCAGTGAATCATTTCCAATTGACAAAAGGCTGAAAGTCATCAACGTTTTACTTATTTTAAGTCTGGAAAAATATATTTTCGAGAGTAAAAGAGTTTTTGGTATTGGTACAAGCAAACTTGAATTCTAAAAGGAAAGGCACAATGCAGAGCAAGGCGCGCTACATTCCATTACACGTCGTCAGTTAATGATGACGTCAGATGCATACCGTGTTGTTAAAAATACTTATTGGCTTAAAATCCAATACCCATACCATGAGATTTTTTTATAAAACCGAACATACAACGTAAAAATTCTTTTGTATTTTAAGTAGATATTTAAAGCGTCTGAGGTCATCGTTAACAACCAATTACGTGCAATGGAATGTAGCGCGCCTTGGCTATATTAATGTAGACCATAAAACTAGTCCTCATACAACAGATGTTACTCTTGGAATAAGAGCAGGTCTGAAATATTGTTTCTTTTAAAGTACGACTTGTTAAGGGGGAGTATTAAAGAGATCTGTTTGCTTATTTAGCAAATTTTTCCTCTTTTTTGTCCGAATAATGTTAAATTTACAGGGACTTGCAAATATTTTCGTATTTATATGATTGTAGATTTCATGCAGATTGTCGATAATCTGAATGAATCTGACCTAAAACCTAAAAAAATGACAGACAGGCTTGGAGCCCCTAAAAGCGCAAGATTGCTCGGCTCGCCCGCCCCTAAAGCCATCTCTGCGTGTGTATTAAATACAAGGCCCAATTTTAGTCCAATGATCACACGTATATCGGCCATTCTTGCTTGCACTATATAGGTACAAATACAATCAAAAATTGTTTTCTTTGAAGTCAAGGGAGGAGGAAATATTACTCTTGACAAATTATTTCCAATTTGGCAGTCATAGCGACAAGTGGCATCAGAACAGAAGAGTTCTTCTGATTTGTGTTGACCCAAGTTTTTGCAATCATGTTTTAAACTAACGAAGACAGAATTCTGTATCACCACGTGTAATAAAGTGTGATTATGATTATGATTTATATGATTATCGGAACTTCCTTTGATCTTCAACCACAGAAATCCAGGGAGTTTAGAAATGGAGCAGAGCTATTTTTAACTTCACAACTTTGGTGTTTATGAATGGTTTATATATAGATACCTGCTGTGTACTTTGTGAACGCACCCCAGGGAGAGCTTCAGGTGTACTTAGGAGTAGTTCAGATTCTGAAGAAGACGTTTTAGCGCGCGCGTCAAAATTTCGTACGTGGGTCATGTTGAACGCTTTCAAATTTTGGTTTTCCAAAGCTTTCAGTTGAGTTTGAGTCAATGCCAACTGTACACGCTTAAAAAAAATAAAATCGAGTAATATCCGGAAGTTCAAACTCAATCGCTTTTCGTAAGTGTCCTTCCCAAAGAAAAATTAATCTAATTTCTTGATGAGTTGTAGTTCTTTGTTTAATTCAGAATCAAGGCCATTGCGCAAGCCTCGTTTCCAAATATCGTCAGTTTTAATTCCAGAAATCATTTTAGCAAACAAATGTGAAAAACAAATTGATTTTTTAAAACAATTATTATGTACACCAGGGGTACGTTCGAAATGGTTTTTTAATGAAAAGGTTTTTTGTATGAAAAGCGCCCCATTTTGGGGTGCGTTCGAAATCTCGCACGTAAGGCGATTTCGAACGCACCCCAGAATTTACGCTGTACACCTAAAAGCTAAGCACTTGTTAAATACAGTAAAAGTAAATTAAATTTCCAACACGCCGCAAATACGACTAAAATAAAATTGTTACTTTGAAACCTTATCGTTTCATTTATTAATAAGAAAGTATACTGAAAGGTCGTCAGTCTTTTTTTCCGTGTAATTATCGTCAACGTATTTACTTATAAATTGCGTTTTCTTGTTGCTGCTGCCATTGTTGCCGATTATCAACGCGTAACCTTACAAAGAAAACTTTATTATTTAATTGTTGCGCGTTCTTTTCAAGTTAAAAAGAAGAGAACTTGTATGGTTTTTTTTTTGTCGATACTGACACGCTGACCGTGTGTACTAAACTGAATTTTGGGGAAAGGCGTTGTTTCTGAACGCACAATGGAAATCGCCCGTCCCGAAATTGTTTCCATGCCCGGAGGGACCCGCTTCACCTCCGGTAATGATAATAAATACGTTTGCAAATCACTGAGTATCGACAGTAGATTCGATTACGTGTGGATAATGGCATAGTCAGTGCAGGCTTGCTCTTGACTTAGCAATTACCTAATGAAGGGGGATTATATTAGGTTACCGACTCAAAGGGTTGGGGCCACTGTTTACCCTAGACTTTGTTGTCATTTATTCCGTTTTCAACATACGTTTCGCTTTCGTTTTATGTATTTTCTGCTTACACAAACATTTCCACTTTTATCCTAATGTGCTTCACAAAATTTAAAAGAACTATGTACATACATACATCGAACTACATACATTGAATTCTGACTGCCTTAATTTGACAAAAGTGAATCAGTCTACAAGGTGAAGCACTGAAGATCGCTTGTGACATCTCCCCAGATACAAACTCACTGATACATTTTGATGAGGCATTGTAAATAATTTTTAGGATTGATTCGATGCACTCCGACTTTTTTGAATTAATCATTATTCTCCACATCAGTACCAGTTGTGAGGAAGATACAGGGTGTTTATATCTGAGTTATAGTATATGCAACTACCTAGATATTTAAAGGAGTGATGATGTGAGTAGCAGGTAAATAATTTGATCAGTTTCGTTTCCAAGCGGCTTTCATTTAAGGTAGATAGATGTATGTCTACAGATTCTAACTTCCTCAATTTGACAGAGGCGAATCTACAGTATGAAGCACAGAAGATCGCTTGTGACATCTCCCTAGATACAAACTCATTGATACATTTTGATGAGGCGTTGTAAATAATTTTTAGGATTGATTCGATGCATTTCGACTTTTTTGAATTAATTATTTTTCTCCATATCAGTATCAGGTGTCAGGAAGATAAAGGGTGTTTATCTCTGAGTTATAATATGTGTAACTGCCTAGATATTTAAAGGAGTGATGATGTGAGTAGCAGGTAAATAATTTGATCTGTCTCCAAGCGGCTTTCACTTAAGGTAGATAGATGTATGTCTATAGATTCTAACTTCCTCAATTTGACAGAGGCGAATCTACAGTATGAAGCACAGAAGATCGCTTGTGACATCTCCCTAGATACAAACTCATTGATACATTTTGATGAGGCGTTGTAAATAATTTTTAGGATTGATTCGATGCATTTCGACTTTTTTGAATTAATTATTTTTCTCCATATCAGTATCAGGTGTCAGGAAGATAAAGGGTGTTTATCTCTGAGTTATAATATGTGTAACTGCCTAGATATTTAAAGGAGTGATGATGTGAGTAGCAGGTAAATAATTTGATCTGTCTCCAAGCGGCTTTCACTTAAGGTAGATAGATGTATGTCTATAGATTCTAACTTTCTCAATTTGACAGAGGCGAATCTACAGTATGAAGCACTGAAGATCGCTTGTGACATCTGTCTAGATACAAACTCATTGATACATTTTGATAAGGCGTTGTAAATAATTTTTAGGATTGATTTGATGCACTCCAACTTTTTTGAATTAATTATTTTTCTCCATACCAGTATCAGGTATCAGGAAGATACAGGGTGTTTATATTTGAGTTATAATATGTGCAACTGCCTAGATATTTAAAGGAGTGATGATGATGTGAGTAGCAGGTAAATAATTTGATCTGTCTCCTAGCGGCTTTTACTTAACGTAGATAGATGTATGTCTATAGATTCTAACTTCCTCAATTTGGCAGAGGCGAATCTACAGTATGAAGCACTGAAGATCGCTTGTGACATCTGTCTAGATACAAACTCATTGATACATTTTGATAAGGCGTTGTAAATAATTTTTAGGATTGATTCGATGCACTCCGACTTTTTTGAATTAATTATTTTTCTCCATATCAGTATCAGGTATCAGGAAGATACAGGGTGTTTATATTTGAGTTATAATATGTGCAACTGCCTAGATATTTAAAGGAGTGATGATAATGTGAGTAGCAGGTAAATAATTTGATCTGTCTCCTAGCGGTTTTCACTTAAGGTAGATAGATGTATGTCTATAGATTCTAACTTCCTCAATTTGGCAGAGGCGAATCTACAGTATGAAGCACTGAAGATCGCTTGTGACATCTGTCTAGATACAAACTCATTGGTACATTTTGATAAGGCGTTGTAAATAATTTTTAGGATTGATTTGATGCACTCCGACTTTTTTGAATTAATTATTTTTCTCCATATCAGTATCAGGTATCAGGAAGATACAGGGTGTTTATATTTGAGTTATAATATGTGCAACTGCCTAGATATTTAAAAGAGTGATGATAATGTGAGTAGCAGGTAAATAATTTGATCTGTCTCCTAGCGGTTTTCACTTAAGGTAGATAGATGTATGTCTATAGATTCTAACTTCCTCAATTTGGCAGAGGCGAATCTACAGTATGAAGCACTGAAGATCGCTTGTGACATCTGTCTAGATACAAACTCATTGGTACATTTTGATAAGGCGTTGTAAATAATTTTTAGGATTGATTTGATGCACTCCGACTTTTTTGAATTAATTATTTTTCTCCATATCAGTATCAGGTGTCAGGAAGATACAGGGTGTTTATCTCTGAGTTATAGTATGTGCAACTACCAATATATTTAAAGGAGTGATGAAGTGAGTAGCAGGTAAATAATTTGATCTGTCTCCAAGCGGCTTTCACTTAAGGTAGATAGATGTATGTCTATAGATTCTAACTTCCTCAATTTGACAGAGGCGAATCTACAGTATGAAGCACTGAAGATCGCTTGTGACATCTGTCTAGATACAAACTCATTGATACATTTTGATAAGGCGTTGTAAATAATTTTTAGGATTGATTCGATGCACTCCGACTTTTTTGAATTAATTATTTTTCTCCATACCAGTATCAAGTATCAGGAAGATACAGGGTGTTTATATTTGAGTTATAATATGTGCAACTGCCTAGATATTTAAAGGAGTGATGATGATGTGAGTAGCAGGTAAATAATTTGATCTGTCTCCTAGCGGTTTTCACTTAAGGTAGATAGATGTATGTCTATAGATTCTAACTTCCTCAATTTGGCAGAGGCGAATCTACAGTATGAAGCACTGAAGATCGCTTGAGACATCTCCCTAGATACAAACTCATCGATACATTTTGATAAGGTGTTGTAAATAATTTTTAGGATTGATTCGATGCACCCCGACATTTTTGAATTAATTATTTTTCTCCATATCAGTATCAGGTGTCAGGAAGATACAGGGTGTTTATCTCTGAGTTATAGTATGTGCAACTACCAATATATTTAAAGGAGTGATGAAGTGAGTAGCAGGTAAATAATTTGATCTGTCTCCAAGCGGCTTTCACTTAAGGTAGATAGATGTATGTCTATAGATTCTAACTTCCTCAATTTGACAGAGGCGAATCTACAGTATGAAGCACTGAAGATCGCTTGTGACATCTGTCTAGATACAAACTCATTGATACATTTTGATAAGGCGTTGTAAATAATTTTTAGGATTGATTTGATGCACTCCGAATTTTTTGAATTAATTATTTTTCTCCATACCAGTATCAGGTATCAGGAAGATACAGGGTGTTTATATTTGAGTTATAATATGTGCAACTGCCTAGATATTTAAAGGAGTGATGATGATGTGAGTAGCAGGTAAATAATTTGATCTGTCTCCAAGCGGTTTTCACTTAAGGTAGATAGATGTATGTCTATAGATTCTAACTTCCTCAATTTGACAGAGGCGAATCTACAGTATGAAGCACTGAAGATCGCTTGTGACATCTGTCTAGATACAAACTCATTGATACATTTTGATAAGGCGTTGTAAATAATTTTTAGGATTGATTTGATGCACTCCGAATTTTTTGAATTAATTATTTTTCTCCATACCAGTATCAGGTATCAGGAAGATACAGGGTGTTTATATTTGAGTTATAATATGTGCAACTGCCTAGATATTTAAAGGAGTGATGATGATGTGAGTAGCAGGTAAATAATTTGATCTGTCTCCAAGCGGCTTTCACTTAAGGTAGATAGATGTATGTCTATAGATTCTAACTTCCTCAATTTGACAGAGGCGAATCTACAGTATGAAGCACTGAAGATCGCTTGTGACATCTGTCTAGATACAAACTCATTGATACATTTTGATAAGGCGTTGTAAATAATTTTTAGGATTGATTTGATGCACTCCGAATTTTTTGAATTAATTATTTTTCTCCATACCAGTATCAGGTATCAGGAAGATACAGGGTGTTTATATTTGAGTTATAATATGTGCAACTGCCTAGATATTTAAAGGAGTGATGATGATGTGAGTAGCAGGTAAATAATTTGATCTGTCTCCAAGCGGTTTTCACTTAAGGTAGATAGATGTATGTCTATAGATTCTAACTTCCTCAATTTGACAGAGGCGAATCTACAGTATGAAGCACTGAAGATCGCTTGTGACATCTGTCTAGATACAAACTCATTGGTACATTTTGATAAGGCGTTGTAAATAATTTTTAGGATTGATTTGATGCACTCCGACTTTTTTGAATTAATTATTTTTCTCCATACCAGTATCAGGTATCAGGAAGATACAGGGTGTTTATATTTGAGTTATAATATGTGCAACTGCCTAGATATTTAAAGGAGTGATGAAGTGAGTAGCAGGTAAATAATTTGATCTGTCTCCAAGCGGCTTTCACTTAAGGTAGATAGATGCATGTATACAGATTCTAACTTCCTCAATCTGACAGAGGCGAATCTACAGTATGAAGCACTGAAGATCGTTTGTGACATCTCCCTAGATACAAACTCATTGATACATTTTGATGAGGCGTTGTAAATATTTTTTAGGATTGATTCGATGCATTCCGACTTTTTGAATTAATTATTTTTTTGCATATGAGTACTATGAGTTTTCAGAATGATACAGGGTGTTTATATCTGCATTATAATATCTATAACTAATTAGACATTCAAAAGGAAATCATTTATAATAAATGTGGGTAATTTTTCAACCTCATCAAAAACTTTGCAAACTTGCTAAATAATGCACTGTAATTTTCAGGTAGCTCTGTGAATCACCGAAAACTTTTAACTTAACGGCAGTCACAGGTGATAGCTAAGTGACATGTCGCGTGCACTGATAACGGTGGTTGGTCGATCACGTGACCGGGCGGTCTTTAGTAATTTCCGGTCGGCGGTCCGGAAAGTGAATAAATGAACAATTATTTAACAGCGATCGCACGCGGCGAGTGCGCTTTTCGAAAAGACTTTTCGATGGCGTGAAACTGTAAACTTTCAGTTGTTCAATGCTCAATTTTAGATCTAAACCGACTTGGCACTTTGATCAAGATATGTGTATTGTAAAAGTTGTTTCCGTTCTTCTCGAATTACACGATTCCAGACAGCTCCAAGTATTTGATGGTATTCGATACATCCATACGTGATGTGTACTTTATCTATTTTTTTTTTCTCCTTTTACCTCTTCCATCGCTTCAGTATGTTATTCCAAACGACTCCACTTGGTTTTAATGGCATGTCAAAAGAATCTCGTAGTGAGTATCATACTATTTAATAATTTTGCTAAAGTATCAAAGAAAACTTGTTTAACTAAAGAATTTGTTTTCGTCTGTGTGTGTGTGTGTATGGAAAATAAATGTAGTACGTTAAACTGTAACCGGATTTTAATTAGAATTATTCACCGTTCGATGATACTTCTAAAAAAGTAAACAGAGAAATCGGTACGAGTCTAAAGACCATCAACAAACAAAGGCTCTAGGTAAATACTTGTACCGGCTTTAATATTTAGGCATTTGGCCGGTAAATCTCAGAGGACTAAACGAACGTCCCTGGAGAAGAGCGGTCACTTTAAACACACAGAAGGCCGCAAGTCAATATTATGTTTAGTTTTACCCTTGTCCCTTTCGTGATGTTCTATTTTACGAATGTATGTATGTACGTAAGTACAAGGTATAGTGTCTGTGTACGTATACTATGTGATACATGCACATCGGTTTCAATTGCTACGAGTATACCCATACCTGTACAGATAAAGTTCTAAAAACGAAGCCGCTCGAGTTACATCCCTCCTCCTTTTTTCTTAAATAAAATTTAAAAATGATGGACGTAATTAAATTAATTATTAAGCCGACTGTCCACTCTGTCTCTAGTGGATGATAATTAAAAATTAAATTCGAAAAATATTAAAGCTATCATCTGTAGTACATCTAGGCAGCGTCTGTTTAATTTCTTCGGTTTAATTAAGATGCAAAATTGAGATAAAAATTTAATTAGCAGAAACAACACGTCGTCGTCGTCGCCGTTCTAAATTTAATTTGCCCTTGATTTCTGTACGACCGGCGCTAATTTTAGCCAAATTAAAAAAAAATATAGCACTCCACAAGACCGTTCAGACAACTTTTTAATTACCCAATATCTAACATCGCGCAAACAAAAATAATCCACTAAACCTGCGCTGAAATTGACGGTTCCGGATGAGACCGGATCGAACCGCCTCTTGTGCGACGATTTTTACGGCGAATTTAAACAAATTTTGTTAACCACAGGGAAAAAATGTGCAAAATTCATCGGCAATCTCAGAACAAGTAACCCTGCGCTTATTTAAAATCTAAAATTAAATAGTGTGGGCCATTTGCATATCTTGATAATGAATTAATTCTCTCAGATAAGAGGCGGACAATAGAATCTACGATACAAAGGAATTTAATTAATCAAGCCTTGTAGGTGTATCTAGATATAAGATTCGCTGACAAAAAAAAATTAACCGAAATCTATAGCCTGTAATTAAAAAGGAAACTGTGCTGTAGCCGGTTTTATGTTATTAGAAAATACTACCATTTTATTATAATTTTTTTAAATCAAATTTTCAAGTGATTTCTCTTCAGTACACCTTACCTATGCAAATTGGGGTACGTGTTAAATATAGTCACCAAAACAAAGCTTCGGTTTTAATAGATGATGTGATGAATGATTAAAAATTATTCCTGAAATTGAATTGATAATTACTACTTAAGGTCGACGAAGATGTTGTACTTAATGTAAACATATCTGTCAATTTTTTGCCGCAAAAATATTCTTCATTTTTTTAAAAGAATAAACACGTGATGAAATATTTTTAGTATAAATCATTTCCATAATACTCTCTGTATGGTCAAACAAATAAGAATGTGTGACTTTTGGGGGGAAGACGTCAAAAAGAAAAATTAAAATTACAAATACAGACAACTATGCATTTATAACTCACGTAGAACTTGAATATTTTATTTTGAAATAATTTTTTTTCTGTTTTATGTTTCATGCAATGATCGCTTCTCGTTCGCGTGTTACTTCTTTGGTGAATTTTTGAGCGGACGATAAATAACACAATATACTGGCGAGCATCTTTTTTTAGCCCGAATGAGTTATCCATTTACATACTGATGATTCAGTAGAAGATAAAAAAAAGTTGTGAAACGTATTACTAATCGCTAAAGTGTTTTGATCTTATGTAATAACACGAATTGATCAAAAACAATCAATCAAATCAAGCGCTTAATATTAGAAAAATTTGGCAAACCTGGCAAGAAATTTAAATGCCAGCCAAATTACTGTATTATTGTTTATTACTTAGAGCGTTACATACTTCTTTGATTTATTAATGTTTTTAATAAAGTAAAAATGCTTACAGAACAATTTAGTTTTAAGAACCAGCTGTAAGAGTGCTTATAACTCTAGGTAATAAAACATTTGTATCACTGCATTTATAAATATTGCATTTGTACCTTTTATAAGTAGAATGGCGTTTGTGGTCGCTTTTCATATTTATATAAAAGTGCTTCTTAAGAGTTCACAATAAAGTCTTTAAAAAATAGTATTATTGTTTTATAATGTGGTTTAAACATAAAAAAGAAACGCAAAATAATAAATATACAGTAATTTGTTTGTATTAGGGAAAAATGTTTGTTACACACCATTACAAAGAGCTTTAATAAATGATGTATAATATAATAGAAAATTGTGCAGGTTTTATATAACGATTAATTATTAATTCCAAATTAGAAAAACGTTGTTATAATTGCATACATGCATAACACTGCTCTTTTTTCCTCAAATTAATTTCACAAGGAAGATCAAAAACTTTGTAAACTCGTTCACTTCAATCTGATTTGATTATGTGCGAAGCGATTTGATTTTGAAACGTATTTACACGGACTTAATAATTGTGCGCCACTTTGACTAATTCTGTAATGTTTGCACAGCTTTCTTGAAAATATAATAAAATCAGAGTGTTTCTCAAAATGTACTCCATAGATAAGGAATCTGTAAGTCGTAATTTACTGGAGTGTCCATGTGAGCACTCAAGAACCGCCGGTCTCTTCATATTTATTTACAAAATGCGCAAATCGCAAATAAATCTCGTAATTATTATTGCCGATCGGAATTTTTTTTGGAGCGCTCCTTACAATTAAGTAGCTTTTGACTAATTCCCCCCTCCCCCCTTTCAACCGTTCCCATTCGACTTTTGTGACTACTATTGCTAAAACTAAAGAAAGAATTCTTTTTTAAATATATACATATATTACATAGAACAAACATTCAGTGACGAATTTCACTCTAATTTTATGACCAAAAGTAAATTACGCTGTGGTACGTTGACAGCTTCTTCAGGATCAATAATATTGAACCCCAAGAGATATAAAACTGAAAAAAAAAAATAGCGAAAGCTTAGCAGCGATTAAAAATAGTTTCTCGTCAATTCTGCTACAAAGACGGTCCGAGAAAACAAGAAAGCTTGGGCTAGAATGAAATCAGAAAATGCAGCGATTTAAATTCAATTCCGATTTGAGGCCGCAAAAGAAGAAATTCCTAATTAAGTCACTCATGAGGCCACTGAGGCTAACTTTTACATGTTCCACTAAAGCTAATCAATCAAGTTTGAGGCCATTACTTTTTGAACTGCTGTTAAAACCTTCTAAAAAAATTCTAATGATGTCGAAAAGTTTGCCTCAAAACAAAAACCAATAAATTTACTGGCTCAGTAAATCACTGAGGCATTTTGTTCCCATTTTCACGCGCTTGATCAAATTAAATTCAATTTAAGTTTGACTTAGAAAACTCGTCTTCAAGCACTCAACCCTTGAGTCTACAGTTTCGGTGACATTTTGTTTATTTGAGGAGGAAACATTGCTTTAATTTTATTAATTTTTAGTTCCGAATTTCAAGAAGGCCTCAATTAATCAAATTTAATATGAATTTGACGCGGAGAGTTTGCCTCAGAGCCAAAAGTAAAGCAACTCTCTGAGTTGCGGATACTCCTACACAAATACTTATTTTTTTAAATTTTGGTAATTGTCTCAACACAAAAACAAACTAAATTACTTGCATTCGTAATTAAGTTTGCTCCTGTTTACTTGCATTTGATCAAATTCAATTCGAGTTTGACGCAGAAAGTGTGGCTCAGGGCCAAAAGTAGACAAGCAACACTTTTGCATATTTGGTTATATTTTGTTTGTTCGAGGACGAAATATTGTTTTCTTTTCAGTAATTTTTAATTGACAACTCTAAGAAAGCAGAAAATATTGCCTCAGAACAGATACAAGCAAAATCGCTGGTTCAGTAGTTCACTGGGGCTTTCGTAATTAACTCTGATCATGTTTACACGCGTTTGATTGAATTCAGTGTTTAAATTAGCCAGAAGAGGGCATTTATGATCAACTTTTAATTTAGAAGTCCAAGAGAGTTGCCTCAGAGTAGAATTTGTCGAGTTTGCTTGCTCAGTAAGCCCCAGAGGTATTTACGACCAACTTTAATCTCGTTTTTTACATTTATTTGAAGATCTTGCCTCAGAGTAGAATTTATCTAGTTTGCTTGCTCAGTAAGCCTCAGAGGAATTCACGGTCCACTTTATTCTTATGTTTCTTTTACCTTCGTTTAAACTTTACTTATTTGAGGACGAACAGCAGTTTCGTAATTTTCTAATTTAGGAGTCCAAGTAGGCAGACGTAGCAGCCTTACAGTAGAATTTCCTGCCTCTGAGGCATCCACGATCAACTTTACTCTCGTTTTTTCATGTTATTTATATGAGAATTAACGGTTCTTTTAATTTAGAACCTCAGGTAGGCAGAACGTTGCCTCAGAGTAGAATTTCCTGCCTCTGAAGCATTCAGGATCAACTTTACTTTTGTTCTTTCAAGTTATTTACTCGAGTACAAACCGTTGTTCCGTGTTTGTTTTTAGTTTAGAAGTCCCAGTAAGCAAACCTAATAGTAGTTTATTAAGTTTGCTTGCTCAGTAAGTCTCAGAGACATTCATAATCAGCTTTACTCTTGTTTTATTCACATTCTTTATTTGAGGACGGTGTTCGTTACTTGTTGGAGAACGAACTGTTGTTTGGTATATATATTTTTTAAATGTATTAACGATTAATTATACTCTTGTTCCTTTCACTTTACTTATTTGAGGACGAATCGTTGTGAGGTGATTTTTTTTATTTAGGAGCCCAAATAGACAGAAAGTCGCCTCAGAGTAAAATTTGACAAGTTTTCTTGCTCAGTAAGTCTCAGAGGCATTCACGATCAACTTTACCTTTATCTTTTTCAAGTCGGTTATTCGAGGATGAACCGTTGTTTAGAGTGATTGTTTAGTTTAGGAGTCCAAGAAAGCAGAAAGTTGCCTCGGAGTGGAGTTTGTCGAGTTTGCTAGCTCAGTAAGTCTCAGAGGCATTCACAATCAATTTTACCCTTGTCTTTTCCACGTTGGTTATTCGAGGACGAACCGTTGATTAGTGTGATTTTTTAGTTTAGGAGTCCAAGAAAGCAGAAAGTTGCCTCGGAGTGGAGTTTGTCGAGTTTGCTTGCTCAGTAAATCTCAGAGGCATTCACGATCAACTTTAACCTTGTCCTTTTCACGTCGGTTATTCGAGGACGAAGCGATGATTAGAGTGTTTTTTTAGTTTAGGAGTCCAAGAAGGCAGAAAGTTGCCTCGGAGTGGAGTTTGTCGAGGTTTCTTGCTCAGTAAATCTCTGAGGCATTCACGATCAACTTTACCCTTGTCTGTTTCACGTCGGTTATTCGAGGACGAACCGTTGTTTAGAGTAATTTTTTAGAAAAATTTTGTGCAAATCGTTTTTGATTGCAGTGAGAACCTCGAGCGGCCTCTGGACAGCTGTTTCAGCCCTGCTTGGGGCTTCTTCAGCAGAAACGTAGGTCGACATTCCCACTGCAGACCAAAAACGACTTGCCCAATTTATTCGCAAATGCGATGTAAGAATGATGAACATATAAAATAGCGACATCTTACTACGTTTTTGGTCTGCAGTGGGAATGTCGAGCTACGTTTCTGCTGAAGAAGCCCCAAGCAGGGCTGAAACAGCTGTCCAGAGGCTGCTCGAGGTTCTCACTGCAATCAAAAACGATTTGCACAAAATTTTTCTAAAATCTTTCATTATGCTTTGACAGCAAGCATGGCCGCCTTGCATGGGGGACTCATTAGGAGCAAATCCCGCTTCAATTTGTCTATCCTACTGCAATGTTAGGTCAAAAAGCGATAGTAAGATGTCGCTATTTTATATGTTAGTAATTTTTTAGTTTAGAAGTCCAAGAAAGCAGAAAGTTGCCTCGGAGTGGAGTTTGTCGAGTTTGCTTGCTCAGTAAATCTCAGAGGCATTCACGATCAACTTTAACCTTGTCCTTTTCACGTCGGTTATTCGAGGACGAACCGTTGTTTAGAGTGATTGTTTAGTTTAGGAGTCCAAGAAAGCAGAAAGTTGCCTCAGAGTGGAGTTTGTCGAGTTTGCTTGCCCAGTAAGTCTCAGAGGCATTCATGATCAATTTTATCCTTGTCTTTTTCACGTCGGTTATTCGAGGAAGAACCGTTGTTTAGAGCGATTTTTTAGTTTAGGAGTCCAAGAAGGCAGAATGTTGCCTCAGTGTGGAGTTTGTCGTGTCTGCTCGCTCAGTAAATCTCAGAGGGATTCACGATCAACTTTACCCTTGTCTTTTTCACGTCGGTTATTCGAGGACGAACCGCTGTTTAGTACTTTTATTAATTTAGAAATCTGAGTAAGCAGAAAGTTGCCTCGGAGTGAAGTTTGTCGAGTTTACTTGCTTATTAAGTCTCAGAGGCATTCACTATCAGCTTTAGTCTTGGTTTCTTTTCGCATTATTTACTTGAGAACGTTTCGTTGGCGATTAATTTTGTAATTTAGGATTCCAAGTAGGCAGAAAGTTGAATCAAAGCAGTATTTGTTTGTTCAGAAAGCCTCAGAGGCATTCACAATTAACTTTACTCTTGTTTAAACTTTATTTAGTAAACTGTTTCGGTTTTTAGTTGGAAACGCCCCCAAAATCTCAACAACATTATTTCAAAACAAAGTTAGATTACTTTCTATCTCAACAGGAAAAGAAAGACATTCTCAGGGGCACCTAAATACGTTGTGACTTTAGATTAAATGTGACCAAGAATTGAAAATAGAGATGATTTTCGTTTTGTTTAAGTTAATCGCGTTACTGGACGTACTTCTCAGGATTAATGCATCGGTACGGTAGTTGTTAGATTGTGGAAGTTTATAGTTCTTGATTGATATCACCGTGGCTTCAAGTTTTATAGAATTATTGGATTGTTGAAGCTTGAGCGCGAGCTTATTTATTCTTTTGTTGCAGGTATTGATCGTTATTATTTATTTTTCTTTTAAAGAAGCAAAGCCTGTAGAAATATGGAAGTCGTTGTTAAGGTGCAACAAAATATTCACTTTTCACGGTTAGACCTGAGGATATGTCAGTTTCGCTCGTAATCTTGATGAGCTCGTGGCGAAATTCGACGGCAAAAAGTCCCGTCTTCAGAATAGTTAATCTCTTTGATCTGTAGAAGTCGTCGATTGCTATTGAGATAACCGTGACTAGGGTGCAGACAGATGAGTTGATGTGAGTGCATTAGCGGTACGTAATCACACACCGCTGCAACCATGCACGGACTTTGATGGAGAAGGCGGATCTCGATAGTTTTAACTAAAAGCAGAGAGTACTGCCGTGACTCTGCACTTTCCTACACAATTTATTCATATCATTTCCCTTCTGTTTTCTTGTCAGGTTCGCTGATAGTTAACTTAGGTCAGAACGAGAATGAGAATGAGAACAAGAACAAGAACGAGAATGAGAATACCCTGCCGGATGTATGCATAGGTACATACAGTTTCTTTCTTACCACGACAAAAAAAAATCTGTACAGTTTGATAAGTCTTGTCTTTATTACTGCATACATAGGTCAACAATCCTCTCATCCCGTATCTAACTCATGATACAATTTAATTAACCTAATAATTAATTAATTTTAGTGGTATTTTTCCGATACTCTCTCATTACTTTTCTCGTTAAGCTCAGCTACTTCATTTTTATCAGACCCCCGAATTTATAATACATGTCGCGAACACAAGATCAAATAAATTACTAATTTTCTGTGTTACATAATTTTACTGGTGATATAAATCATATATGCATCATATACACCTCAGTGATTAGGAGATGATTAACAAAGGGATGTTTTCTTTTAAAAGGACACAAACAACAAAGCAAGTGTATGCATGTCGAAAATGTACAAACCTTAAATCATCGATTTTCATGCTATTTTCCGTTTGTTGTACTGCCTGTATGCTCATTTTAAAATAACGAACGGTATACACACCCAACGACTAAATCGAGCTTCGAGAAAACATCGATTAAAATAGACTTGATATTATTTTCGAATTCAATTAACTATTTTTGTTTTAGTGTATCGCATCGGACAACCAAAAGTACCAATGTTTCTGGGACTAATCAAGTGGGTCATTTATAAATAACAGAAACGGCAACGGTTCCGTGCTTGGGCCTTGTGGAATGCCTGACGTTCAAATAAATTATTCAAGAGATTTAAACTCCTCGTTCTTTCCCGTAAATAAATAAACAAACAGGATATCATAAGTTGGAACAATTTGGGACTAACTCGGGAAGATCAAAGGTCGGTTAATAAGGTGGTGTGATTGACCTTGTTGAAAAAGTCTTCTTGGAAAAATCCGTGCACAAGAATTTAATGTACGTAGAACGTATCTCATGTTGACCTTCCTTTTACGAATCAATCTATGTTATACATTGTATGGCAGCGACTTCGTTGAAAGTATACCGTTATACCGATTGAAGACTTTCACCTCAGCCTATGGAGGTTTTAAGTGGTATTTGATAAGACACCGATTAGAATAATAGACATTGGCGATTGATTTTATTTTAGAATTCAATTGACTATTTTTTTTTTATTGTATCTCATCAGACAACGTACCATAGTTTACGGGAGTGATCAAGTGGGTCATTTATACATAACAGAAACGGCAACGGTTCCGTGCTTGGACCTTGCGGAATGCCTGACGTTCGAACAAATTATTCAAGAGATCTAAACTCCTCGTTCTTTCTGGTAAATAAATAAACAAACAGGATATCATAAGTTGGAACAATTTGGGACTAACTCGGGAAGATCAAAGGTCGGTTAATAAGGTGGTGTGATTGACCTTGTTGAAAAAGTCTTCTTGGAAAAATCCGTGCACAAGAATTTAATGTACGTAGAACGTATCTCATGTTGACCTTCCTTTTACGAATCAATTTATGTTATATATTGTACAGCAGCGACTTCGTTGAAACTGTACCGTTATACCGATTGAAGACTATCACCTGAGCCTGTAGTGGTTTTAAATGGTCTTTAATAAGACACCGATTATTTATTGCTATTTATTTTAGAATTCAATTAACAATTTTTTTTTATTGTATCTCATCAGACAACGTACCAAAGTTTATGGGAGTGATCAAGTGGGTCATTTATACATAACAGAAACGGCAACGGTTCCAGGCTTGGGCCTTGTGGAATGCCTGACATTTGAATCAATTCAAGAGGATAAAAGCTCAGTTAATAAAAGGGTGTGATTGACCTTGTCGAAAAAGCCTTCTCGGAGAAATCCGTGCGCAAGAATTTAATGTATGTAGAATGTATCTCATTATTTTTCTTTTATGATGAATCAATCTATATTATATAGGGGCGACAACGTTGAACGTATACCATTATACTGATTGAAGACTTTCACTTTAGCCTACAGTGGTTTAAAGTAAGCGAAACAAGGCTCTCCTACTTGACACAAGACTTGATGTTTTCGAAACTCGAAAATGATATTTATAACAAATTGGGAACAAAAGGGAAAACATCTCTGATTAGGAAGAGCTGCACAGTAC
Source organism: Prosopocoilus inquinatus (assembly GCA_036172665.1). Lineage (NCBI taxonomy): Eukaryota > Metazoa > Arthropoda > Insecta > Coleoptera > Lucanidae > Prosopocoilus > Prosopocoilus inquinatus. The sequence goes on from CM069879.1 coordinate 12,168,959, forward strand.
AGCCCAAACTGTTGGGTCACATTTTGATAGACTTTGGAAACACCTAATAAATTCGATCCTGATTATACTTAATCACTGTTTGCTTGCTTTTAATTCTACAAATTGAATTTAATTTTAAATTGTCATCGGCTTTAATCCGCTAAATTTAGAATGCAATTCTAAAAATAGTCCCGTTTCGAGATGCTGCCTCGTGATCGAACGCTCGACGTCCACGAAAGTTTCTAATTGTGTACACGTTATCAGGAGATTTAGGCGGTACAAGCGCGTGCAAGGTTTATTTATAAACAATCGAAACATGTCCCGTCCGTTCATTCAATCAACAATCAAGAGTCATCCAGCCAGCCAAATTAGCTAATTGGAGCGAGCCGTGGTCTGCTGCGACGGTAATAATAATAATAATAATAATAATAATAACAAGAAGAAGAAGGGCACTCGAAGGATCACACAATATTTGTTTTAAAAAATCAAAATAGATATGCATGCACTCCAGAACATGGAGAGGTGATAAGCGATAAGAAAGACCCCGCTACGGACTTTGATGAACAAGCCGACAGATAAGAGACGCTCTTGTAGCGGCGCCTTTATACGCACACAAGTTGACGTTCTTGGCAGATGTGCGAAATAGCTGACGACCCCGAATTTTAGGGATGAAACAAAAAAAAACTTGTTGTGAATTGATTCCCTCGGCGACAAGGAGGCAATCTGTTCTATAAGAAAATTGATTCTTGAGGAATTTCATCCTGTACATTCTATACAGCCGACTGTCTTATTGGAAAAAAAATGCATGAAAGATTCACTTAAGAGCTCATATTCCCTCTGTAGGTGCCTCGTCGCGTTCTGACATGACCCCATAAAACTCTGGTAGTCTCTTTTTGCGGCGCTTGAAGTTGTTCATCGAGTTTTTCTTTGATAATCACATTAATCACCCATCAGAATTCCTCTTCTTCTTTCATAGGCTTCTAGTTTACCAATGTCCTAAGCTTTTTCCTTTGCTCCTTTGGGGCATTTTGATTTTCTTGTTTATTAAAAAAAAGTTCTGTGAAAAATCTACATATACATGATGAATTATTATTGTTATCAAACGTTGCAAAGTTCATTTCCAAGCGATCTCTATTCCTGATCTTACGAAAAAAAAAACTATCTACTTGCAGGGGGACAAAAAAATTGATGACTTACTTTCGCTTTGCTATACTTGCGCAACCAAGTGTGTACCTAGACAGGAAAGGATGTCCCAAAAGCGGATTTGCTTGCGTTGCATTAAAATCCCATTGAACCAGAACTCGTCCTGGCTACCATCGTACAGAAACTGTCCGTTCGATCATCGCACGCTCAACTTGCGACCAGAAGCAGAAGAGCTGCTCCCGTATTATTAGCACATTAGGTGCGTTCCAATAAATAATTAAACGGGCAACTGCTCTTACCCAGCTCATGGGACAATGGCGTGTAATCTTTGTCACAATGGGACGCGATCAAGTAGGCGTGAAAGCTCCAGCTGTTTGAACGGTAGCGGTTACCATTACGTGCAAACATTTACGCCACACCTTTACACCATTCGTCCCGAAGAAGAAGCTCCAAAACGTCGTTTTTTTTTTTTAATTAATACAAGAAATTTGGTGACATTTTTTTTTCCTTTTTTTAATTCACCCGCGTGCCTAATTGAATCGATGAACAACAACAACGGCGCGAGCCGATAAAGTCAATCTGTCGATCAAAACAATAACGATAACTTCATTCTGATTTAAATTAGCGGCACTTTAATTGATTGGTACTTGACGACGAGTTAGCTTACTTAGAAAAAAAGAAAATAAACTGATTGTTTGGTTTATTGGGAATTAGTAGTTAAAGAATCGTTTAAGTAAGGTTACCGACGATAAGTCTTGATGTGGAGGCAAAAAAACTGTTTTGCTAATGGAGGACCTTGATATTTTTGGCCCTATGGAAAGCTGAAGACCACTGATTGTTCGGTTTATTGGTAATTAGCCAAAGAATTGTTTAGATCTCCAAAGCAAGGTTACTAACAGTAGGTCTTAATGCGGAAGCAGATGAAGAAAAAACTGTTTTCTTTGAAAAAGTAAACCCAAAGCCAATGACAAACCTTGACATTCTTGATTATTCGTAGGGAAAGCTGAAGACCAATTGTTAAAAGGCAACGGGCGGGCAATTTCCAACGATTGATCCATGAGCTCTTCTGCTCCGGTTGATGTGGCGGATCGGTTCGCATTTTCCTTCTTCTTTTGTTGTGTTGTCCGTTCTTCTGTTCTCTTTGCCGTCCAATTCTCTACTCCCCTCATTTCTTCATCGTGCCATCTGATTTTTGTTCTGGTTCCCGTAGGTCTTCAATTTCTTCTTCTCTTCATCCTCTTATCGTTCAGAATTTACAAGGCGGGGGGAAACAAATTTTCTTAGAATGATGGCTGCCAATTCGATCCCGTGGGACCTGAACATTTTTCAAAATCTTCCATAAAATTTAAATTGCAAGGGGTGAAGGTGGAAGGAGATTTGAATAAGCCAAAAAGAGAAATGAATTCGGGTAGGAGTAAACGAAGATAACAAGAGGAACGATGAAACTCTGAAATAAAAACTGAGATTGCCAGGAAAGATAATAAAAGTGCCATTATTGTTGTCGTTACTATCATTAATTAAAAAAAATCTTCTCATCTTCTTCTCTTCTTTTCTCTCTTCTTCTTCCTCTTCCTCAATGAACAAATCATGTTCTCTATTTCTTTTAATTTTGGGTAGTTCTCGCTGACGATATTTTTCTCATTCCTACATCGCAATGCATTACTTTCGCATTTACCCGTTTCTTCTTCTTCTTTTTCTTCGACTTCCTCGAATCACATCTTGCGAACTGCACCCGACTATTATCTAGAATCTAGACATTATTTTTATCTGTTCACGTTTAAGTCCAGTTCATGCTCTCCCAATAACTTTCGTCTTTTGTGTTTTGTGGTCATTATTAACGTTCTCCTTTTTTATCTCCCCGGCCATAAAAGAACGAATAGAAGAAGAGGAGAAACGAAGAAAATTTCACGTTCTTTGTCGCACCCTGTTTGGTAGTTTGAAAGAAACGAAACTGAAAAAATGTTAGCATAATTTGAAGAACTTTACAGAAAATACTTGTTTAGGATTTAAATGTCCCTACTTTTTGGAGGTTCTGTTCTGTTTATTTCCTTAAGGTTCGTATATCTTATCTCAGGAAATCCTAACTGGACGAAACAAAGAAATAAGAAGGACCTGAATTGAAACCAAATTAAAATGTGTTAAGTCAATTCTAAACGAATTCTGTTATAAAGTGTCAAGATCTGAACATCAAGGACTCTTACAGATAATGGATTCTCATTTCGTTGCATGCAAGAGAACGCAATATACAGTATGATTCAGAATTGTCTCCCAATATCTTATAAGAGAGGATGGAGATACTCCTGGGGTGCTCTAGAGTCGAAAACACTATGAGAGAATGGATGTTAGTATCATTTAAGAATGTGATGGGAATCTTCACGAGTTAAAAATATCTTATCCAGGGTAAGAGATTTTAAGCTGTATAAAGCTTGTGACCCTTTCACTATAGAATTTTTTCACGTACGAGTATGTATTTATTTTGCCATTTTCTTTTTCCACCTCTGCAAAGAAAAATAATAGAAGTAGAAAAAGAGTGGGAAATCTAATCTTTTTATCGCAGCCTGTATGGTACCTACATAATATATAGATTATCAGATCCGTAAACAGAAGTTTGCCTGTCAATGTCATAATGTCAGTTACTTAGGTATGTACGTGAAAGATCCGAGCTTTATTTTAGAATTATTTAGTATTAAAGCAGATGACTTTATCACGTTGTAAATTAATTGTTGATTTATGTTTTAAGATGTAACGGTGTCAGTGTCACGCTTATCTCAATATGACTTATAATACTACGTGTAATTATGTACTACTTGAATATGTGAATGAATTCGACGTTATATTTTTGTTTCCTGTTTCAAAAAATTGTATTTCGAGGATTTTGTAACCGGAGCAAACACGAGTATCTCTTGGTGTTTATTAATCGTTGCTAATCCTCTTTTGTAAATACTAATCACATCAGTGAGATAGCATCTTTGACATCGCCGCCTTCACGTAGCGTACAGCAAAAAAAAATGTTTACATTTCAAACTCCACGAAACAGAAAAAACGTATTTCGCTCTTATTTGCGCGCGTAGATTCCGACGTATCGATCTAATCATGCGCATATCAAAAAGCACATATTTACACATGGCAGAAACAAACAGCTCATTGTGAGAAAAAAAGTACACGATTTTTTTTTCGGGGGGTAAATAAATAAACTCCGTTATCGAACGCGATGTAAATGTAAATAAAATCAGGGCTTTAGCTTTAACAAAATCACGTTCGGAGCTCTCGAATTACAGTCGTGAGGAAACGCGAAGCGCGAAGGATTCGAACGGAGAATCCTGTCTCGACTTACTTTGTGGTACTTGTGTGCGATTTATCCTCCGAGGAAAATTCAAAACGGGCTTATTATTAATCAGTTAACCGGAAGCAACAACAAAAATTGTGCGGCGGGAAAATTCTGTGCGTTTCCATTAATACAATGCCAAAAATAATGTCGTAATTTGATGAGTGGAACAGAACTCATTTCGCGATGACATAACTTTTGATCCCTTTTCAAAGTGTCTCTAATATCTATACCAATTAATTTATTAATTGCAAAGTAATTTGGGCTTATTCCTAGAACGTTCCGTTTTTTAATTATTAGTCTTGACATCTTGAACGACGCGACGCGACGCGTGCAATTAACAAAACGCCTTTCAGAAACGGCTCTATAAATAATGTACAGTTGTAAGCCTGTTAATTTCAAGTATTAATCGAGTAAAGCACAAAATAAACATTTATTATTAAAACGCGCGATGATACCGATATTTATCGCGCGGACACCGTGTGTGTGTGTGTGTATAAACGACCATGAGAAACTATCATCATCGAACCTGATTGACGCTGTCGCGATAAACGCAAATTAATACGAAACACCTAATCTTACTTGGTTTTCGAGAGACTTTAGTATTTGTGTAAAATTCCAGGAGATTGAAGTCGTTCGAGTGTCAGAGGCGCACACTTGTAACGCGGTCCAATGTTCAAACACTCAAATCGAAAGACCCATATGAAACGAGGAAGTAAACACTAAGATACTTTTCTATACGTTTCTTCTCACCCTCAAAATGAATTACCGAAAGGGCCAAATTAACCAAGACACTTCAATTTCATTACAGCCTACCAAGCCAAGTTTCATTCAACCAGACCGCTTAATTAATTTTGCGTAAGGACGTAAGGTCCGTAAGTCTGTATCTCGATTATTAAAAAAAAAAAATAGATTTGACCTCTTCTAGGTTTTCAAAGACCTTTTTGACTTGTAAGGAATCGTATCTAACTAAATAAGAGTAACTTCAGAACTGCACTTTCTATAGTTGAGTTTCAACGCTTACAGATATCACGGTCTTTACGGATTTACAATCGATAAGTTATTAAGGTGTAAAAGTACAGCTGGGGTGGAAAAGGGTGGTGTATTAAAAAAAGAAGGGGGGCTTCGATAATTACGAGAAAACCAGCTAACCATTTTCAACCCCTTTTGTCTCCAAGTTTTTCTAGCGGTCCGTACAAAGCCGAACCTCGATTTTCTTTGTTAGTAGCGCTTGGTTTTCGAAAAGAAAGCCAGAAACGGTTTTATATTTCGTTTTCCTTTGCATTACTGCTGGAATGGCGTCTACTTATATTTTCTGAATTGTCAAAATTGGCTCACGCCTTATCGCCCTTTCTCTGTTTATTTAACAGTCCTTCTTTATAATAGTTTTGAGAAAAGTTCGAAGCGTTAAATCACAAAATATGTACGTATTACATTCAATTATAGAGAAGAGAAAGTTTCGTACAATAACAAAGCGATTGAAAATTTTTTTTTTTTTGGATTGGAGAAAGAATGTCGCAATTTAAAGTTTTTATGATTTAATTGAATTGAAACCGGAATATGAAAAGAGAGAAGGGAAGAATAAAAGAAAATAATATTTTATAGCCTTGTTAGATGCTAAGCGCTAAATTTTAAGCGACAATGATTCTACTTAATTCGAACTCACCCTCGCCGGTCGTGAATCCCTCTCAGGTACACTTTTTTTTAATTAAACTCGGAAAATTGACTGAAAATTTTGAATTTCGGAAATTTCACGACGAGGAAAATTGAGACTCCGCGCCGGATCAAACAAACAAAGTCATGTACGGAACTGGCGCGAACCTCCTTGTCTTGTCGTATTTATTATGTGGTCCAGGGTGACGTGAGTGACTTAATCTGTCGTATCTTAATTAAATGAAGTGCACCAAAACAAGAAAAATAATGATAATAATCTGAATCCTAGCAAAGGGGGTTAATTCAGCATCTAAAATGGCTGCCAAAACTTATGATTTTCCAGTTACAGGAAAGGCTATTGGGGCGGCTCACCATTTTTTTAGATCTAAATTCATGCCAAAGTATTTCGAGTTATTTTCGTGGGGACGTTGATTCAATTTATACAAAACTCTAAGGGTCTACCTATAAGCTTTTAGTTAATTAATAAAGTCCACACGTGCTCATAAATTATGTTCATTAAGCCCCATTTCATACTCCAGTCAAGGATTTTTAAAACTCTAATCGTCATCTAGCGTGGAAACTGTGCGTAGCATGAACAAATGTGAGCAATTGTGCCTGATAGGTCGCTTACGCAAATAAAACAAAGTATTGGCCCCAGAACGCATCCCTGTTTTGCCCTCGCACATTTTTCTTTGTGTATTTGTGTTCTCGCTTGATGTGCTTGATGATTTGTTTCGGTTTCTTCTTCTTTTTAGTTTACAAATTAGATCTTCGTAACAGACCTTACCAAGAGTCTAGACGACGGCGAAGCACACACGTTTTTTTTTTTTTTAATTAAGAAAAGAAAGGCTCAAATCTTCTCCATCAAATAAAGTTCTTTCTTTCCTTAAAAGCCTTCTCGGTTAGGTATCTTCAGAATTCCATGAACTTGATCGACAGAGGCGAAATCCGAAGCTTAATTAACAGTTTAGAGGAAATTTATTACTTCTGCTACTTTCCAGATGGCGCGGGGGGGTATTCGTTTGAGATGCTGCTTTGAAGAGATGGGTAAATATCATCTTGCACATTTCTTTGGTAGTTGCGTTAAGATCTCTCTAGTGGTAAGGTCGAACCCTGGCAGGAGTTCCTTTTTTTTATAATTTTGACTGGTTTTCATTTCCTCCGCCTCTTCTTTCGATGGGGGGAACACGAGTGGCTTGAATAATCTTTTTTGCTTAGTAATTTTGTTGCCGGATCCAATCATCATATTTATTGAATATGTGTGGCAGACGATGAAGATAACGTTTTGGATCTCAATGACGTTTAACTTGATCCTCCACACACACTGTGGCCCGAGGTCGTGAAGAGAGAGAAGAACGAATCTCACTCGACTGAGGCACAGAGATTTGATACAGAGGGGAAATGTAACGTTTATATTTTTGAACCGCGCAGAGCAATGGACTTGAAATGGATTGAAAATGAAAGAAAGAAAAAGAAATTAGACTTAAGAAGCACAAGAAGAGAAGAGACAAAAGTTTGGAAGCTCGAAACATCGTGACGGCGAAGACTAAGGTCGTCGAACAAAGGAAAAAAGAAGGAGGAGAATGTCTCATCACTGACAAGATCTCCAACAAGAAGAAATTTGCAATTTTAAACTGCGTTGAAGGAGAGGAAATTAAACTTAAGAAGAAAGAAGAAGAAGAAAAAGTAGAGGGAAAGATCGAAGCTGAAAACATTGTTGCATCTAAACCCAAGATTATCAAGGAAGGAAAAAAGAAGGAATCCCTCGTCTACCACGAAAAGGAATTTACAATTTTGAACCTCGTTGAACGGCAGGAAATTAAACTTAAGAAGAAGAAGGAGGAGGAGGAAGAGGAAGATTAAAGTTTGGAAGCTCAAAACATCGTGGTGCAAAGCCCAAGGTCGACAAGAAATGGAAGAAGAAATTCCTCGCCACTTCGCTCTTCATGGGTGTTCCACAAAAAAAAAACAATTACAATTTTGAACTACGTGAAATGGCAGAAAATTAAACTTAAAAAAAGTTCAAAACACTATAAATAATTCAGCTCAAGATCATCACGGAGGGGAAATCTCTCGCCATTGAGAAGGTCTCCCACAAAACGAAACTTCAAATTTAGAACCACGTAGAAGGAGAGGAAATTAAAGTTAAGAAGAAAAAGCAGCGCCAGAAAAATAGTTTAGAAGCTAAAAACATCGTGAAATCCAAGCCCGACGTCGTCAGGGAGGGAAAGAAGAAGAAGATGAAATGTCTCATCATTGATGAGGCCTCCTACGAAAAGAAATTTTACAATTTTCCACCGCAAAGAGGAATGTAAAAAAGCACATACGTAGTGGACCTATTGACACTTTCTCTTTGGAAACAGCAGTCGCACTGATAACATCCTTTTACTTGAAATCGCTAACAAAACCGTTCGTTTGTTTGTTTATCTGCGCCACCTCCTAAGATTCTTCTTCAGCCCTTGTCTTAAACTGTCCCAAATTACATGATGATTTAAGTTGTCTCTCTCCTGTTAGTAAAGTTTTCGAAACGACAATCAATTCTTTCAAATCGAAACCTAAGTTTCATCTGTCATTGGCGGCGTAAAAAGCATCGGCCTATGCGAACCATCCTGCGGAACCCCAGTTCTCACCACCGCTTGATTTGTTATTACTGGAATTTCTCAATTAGAATGGTCGGTTGGAACTCCTGACAGAAAATACTTAAGAAGTGATTGGACATAGTCATAGTCAAACCAAATCTTTTTTATTTAATTTAAAATACGGCATCTTAATTTATATTCAACATTTTCAAGCAGCTGTATGACTTGTTTGATGCTGATATAATGTGCTGAAATTCTTATTTTTTAAGGAGGCAAGCCTGTTTTAAAAGCAAGCAGAAAAACGAAGCTTTGGAAACCTAAAGCAACCTAAAAAGTGGTTAGTTCTGGGGGCAAACCAAATTATTTTATTCTTTGTTTTTCTTTTGTTGATTGTTTTTTTGGTCATTGCTGATTTGGTAGGGAAAGAAATCGTGGAGTATCCAACAGATTTTAATTGAAATCTGATTTGTTGGGGAAAGCAGTCGTGAAGGCACAGTTTTCAGTTGAAATGTCATCATTTTTCTTCACGTTTAAAATTTTAACAGGCATTTTTAAGGACTCTGTTTTCTCTTTATTTTTATTGTTTGTCGCTTATTTCCTCTCTTTTCCTCCAACCAAACCTGCTTCTTGTTCCCTCATACTCATTCGTTTTTTCCGCATCCTCCTTGCTGCTCCCTAAACATTGTTTTTCATTTGTTGTCATTTACTACAATAATAGCGTCTTTGCTTTCCTTTAATCTTCATCGTTTCGAGCAATATTTTATTTTCTGTATGTTTCAAGCTATTGAAATAGCTTGAGCAAAAAATTATTTTGGCATAAACTGTTGAGTGAAATGGTTAGAATCAAAAGCCGTTGAACGAAACGTTTGGGCTATTCTCCTCGCCAAACCTCCCATGTGGAAGTGGAAAAGGTGGTGAAGAGAATATCCTCCGGGGGTTATACCATTATACCCTTCTTTGTACTGAGTATGACATCTTAGCTGTTGAAATACGAAGTTATATACAAAAAAAATTATTGTATGGTTATGTATGTATCCTATTTGGGCCTATCATATATCACATTATGCACACAAGGCCCGCATTTGCCTGTGTATTAACACGATTATGTCTGTCGTTTATACAATATTAACACGTTCGGCGTAAATCAAAACTCAGATTGCGGCATTTGTGTTCCCGATAAGATTACAAAAAGCGATAGGGAATCGTGTACCTGCACTATGCGTTATCGTTAATTTACTTTTTGTAATGTTTATTGACAGTAGGTTATTCCGCTTAAGCCCGAAACGCAATGCGTGTTTGATCGTCTGGGTGGTTTTTGGGGTTTTGGCCGATAAATAAATCATTTCGATCTCTGCGCTTAATCTTATTAATTAGCGAGGTTTAGCAAAGTTTGTTTATCGAATCAAACCTAAACAGAACGTACAAAACATATATTTCGGATATGTGCCTTGGAAATTAGGTACCTATACGAACAAAAAAAAATATAGCTGATTTGTTTGCCTTAAAATTCGAAAAGGTTGTGCCTATAACTCGAAACACTTTACATATTAACACGAGCTTGGCTCGTTTACTTTGAAGAAGAATATTTTTCCTTCGGTCGGCTCAACAATTCATTTCTCTTTGTTGACATAGATCATTGCCAGTTTCAGAAAGAATGTTGATTTTGTCGTATACATACAACTCATCTTCAGTATATTATGAAACGTATTAAAATGTACAAAAGTAGTAATGTTATTGTAACAATAATTCAGTAATTCAAACGCTGCTGTGTGGTACTCCATTGAAAATATGTCTATACAGGGTGTTCCTAAAAAATCGACAAGCATGGTGAAACGAACCACCTAATTAATTATTATGTTGCTCTTAATAACGGGGATTAATTTATTACTTCACACGAGACGATGATCTTATTTTTCAGTATTAAAGATCTTGCGTTAATATCCTTTTATGTACCGGCTTATGTTTAACGTTTTTTTTATAATGTGTATATACGTACCATTGAAGAGTACATAATTTTTAAATGGGTTATTACATGTATAGCAAAATGTGAAAGTAATGTCTCCCCAGTGAAAATCTAATTCAGCCCCTTCTGATTGTTATTGTGGGGTTATTAATGTTATAACAAGCATGTCTATAACTAACAACTTTCGGAAAAAATTGACCATCTTATGCCCGATTTCTTCACCTCCTGATAAATTTATCTGCCAGGTATTACCCTTGGAAACCATTGTATCAAGAATAGTTTCCGAGGATATTACCTGGCAGATAAATTTAAACGTGTTTCTACTGGTACCTAGTGAATTACCTAGGTATAGTTTTTTGATTACTTCTCAACGATGGTGAGTAATTTGGTAATCGAGTATATTAAACTCAGTCTTTATGTATGTACTCTTTACTCATCAAATATGTTAAATGTACTCATCAATTACTGCACAACACCGGATTACACTGATAGAAGTGATCATTTTTATATTAAAACTTAATGATATTTAAAATAAAATTTTAATATCACTTAGAATTCCATGTATTATTACATAATGGTATTAAAATAATTTTAGTACCACTTGTATCCGTGTAGACAGCAAATTTAATATTTTGTTGAGGGGACATTTCTTTTGCTTTTCACTGTACAACACTTAGGTATCGATAATTTATGTGCACGTTGTTTCAAACCACAGTTAACTTCTTGTGTGACTTTAACAGTTCGCACTTGAAATTTGGAAAGACCTAAATTGAAGGTACAACCACGTACAACAACCGCATCTTGTGAAGATCTGATGAATGACGGAACGTACAGTCGCGAGCATTAATTTTTGATCCTCGCTGTCAGTTTTAATTCCAGAAATTTGAGACTTTTCATATAAATTGTGTTTCGCCAAGAAAGTATCAAAACAAATTAAATATTTAAGAGACAATTCAAAATTAGATTCAGATTCTTCTTATTTTCAAATAAAACAATAATAATAACGATAATAATTGTTAATGACCACTAAAATTTGTTCATTTCTAGCTTTCGCCTAAAGCCCTGCAAAACTTAGATCTCAAATAAATAACAAAAGCGTAAGGACTCTTCTAAAGGTCTTTTTAGACTGTCATCCCACCAACGTAGCAGTGTGAACCAGACTTTAGGAATTAACCTCACTTTTGACTTCAGTCAAATTCGTATTAATCGCAGAATTTAAACGCGTGTGACGTGATTCAGGGGCAGATAGTTTTAAATATTTAAGAAACTATTCAAAATTAGGGCAGATTCTTCTTACTTTTAATAAAATATGTATTTGACAATAATAATTATAATTAATGGCGACCAAAATGTATTCATTCCTAGCTTTTACCAAAAGAAATTCCTGCAAAACTTAGATTCCAAATAAATTACGAACGGGTAAGGACTTTTCTAAAGGTCAATTTCTTGTATAGTTGCGGACATCAAATTTTGGATACCACAGTCATTCCACCAACATAGCAGTGTGAACCGGGCTTTAGGAAATAACCTCACTATTGGCTTCAGTCAAATTCATAGTAATCGAGCAGAATTTAAACGCATTTAACGAGATTCAGTAGCAGATTTTTGTCGGTCTCAGTAGTATTATCTTATGGGAATAATACCTTCCTGTACAATAATTGTAACTGTGACGTCATTAAAATGACGCAAGACAATTTGTTCCTGACAAAAAAAGAACTTCGAAACTTAAATTTTCAAACGTCAAAACAACAAAGATTGGTTTACACAAGGGTTCCTAGATTTGATTGACATTTGTCTTACTTGATACGGTTCGAAAACAATCTGTCAGATTCGTCAGGTTTCGTCATACTTATATAAAAGCAAAACTAACGGTCAGTTGCACCAAACACTTAAGCCGAGCTTAAATTTAAGTCTTGTTTATAATATGATATTTGAGGTTACATAACATTAATACAATTCATATTCTAAACGACCCTTAAAGTTAAGCTCGTCTTAAGGGTTTGGTGCAACTGGCCCTTAGTTTCATTCTTTCTAATCTGGTAGTAATTTACTGCGAAAGTAAATACAATGACGGCGTTATCTGCTTTTGATTTTGCGCGCCATCAAAAGCTCTTGGAATTTAATTTTTCGTTTCTGAAATCTTGCCCTTTACCTTTTACTTAACTTGAATATACAAAGTGGTCAAGTAGAACTGTTTGATTTCAGTACTACTTTCCGATTTAAACATCCATTTCATTATATGCATTCCTCGCGGGTTTCTCCGTGTCAGAACTGTTTGAGTTGGCCGAATTTTATTTTGAAATTGTACAACCAAAGGTACGGTTGCGGCCCTTGAAAACTGGTACACTGGTCAGAATTGACAACAATGTCAAAAATTCGTAATTTTGTAATGTGTAAATCATACCTTCTTCGATCATTTTGATGTCACTGTCAAATTTGATAAATTCATAACAAGGTTGAGGAGTGACGTTTAGAAACTTCAAATTTAGGATCTTGTCAAGGTACTTGTTAAAGTGTACCAGTTTTCAAAGGCCGCAACAGTACAACTAGATTAACTTCCGGTTTGTTGACGGCTTGACGTCGACAGCCTTCAATATTGACGAGCGTTTCAGATTCGTAAACGCTCGACGTAACCTACAATTTTGTCGCTAAGTCAAATATCTGTCAAAATTAATCAACAAAACACATCCGATTGCAGTGTGGCAAACACTTGAATAAGAAAATGCTCTTAACTGTGTTGCCAACTCAAACAGTTCCGTTTGATCACTTTGTATAAACAGTGTGTTGCCAAAGTGTTGCCATTCCAACTAATAAATCTCAGATATTGATAGCCAACTCAACACAATTATTCTATTTGATCTTACCATATCAGATTTGTCCATTTAAAGTGTAGATTCGTTTCATAAATTATACCGCAATGTCAAACATTACTGTCGAATTATGTCAGGCAACATGAAATTGAAATTACCAACAAAAATGACAGTTTGTTTCCAGACCCTCCCGAACAAGTTAAACGTTAATATGTACGTCTAGGGACCCTAGTTTAGGTACTTACACCAAGGAGCGTTTATTTTTCATTTCTATGTTAGTCAGATGACTGTGGTGTGGGAAATTTTCTGTCCTACAAGATTCAATCCAACTAAAATTTGTATTTGAGGCAAGAATATTTCAGGATCGCAAATAGGTATCTTCAATTTTTCCGATAGTTTTAATTTTTGATACAATTTACTAACTATACCTTAATTTTTTTTTTAATTCGAAGGAGTACTTTGAAATTTTGCTAAAAGCGAGCTTTGTGATTGGTAGCTGGCCGGAATTGACCAATGACGATGCTCCTTTTTAGCGCCAAAATTTCAAAATGCTGCTCCGGATTAAAAACATAGACAACTTAAATTGTTCAGGAAACTGAATGAAATCGCCTGTTTTATCCAAAATTCTGCTACACTGCAGATTATTTATTAGAGAAATCAGTACCTAATGGGTTTACCAGTCGACGCGAATAATCGGTTTGCAATATTGCAAAGTTCGTTTCAAAAAAAAAGGTTCGGTTAATAATCGCAGTAATGTCGTTCCAGGTACCTGCCCGTACGTTGTTTATACGACCCGACGACTATAAAAGAACATTAAAAGACACCTTGGCGATCCTTACAAAATAATAATAATAATAATAATAATTCAGTAGCCAGTCATGTCGGACTTCACAAGGTTAAATTTACATCTACAACAAAGAAGGAAAGAAATTTTGTCACTATCTCTACCGAAAGGGGACGTTCGGCATTATTGATTACCTGCCGACCATTTTGTGCCCCCCCACAATCCCGAATCGCCCCCATCAGCCAATGGGCGAGGAGCTTCGGGATAGCCGATGGGCGTGGTGCTTCGAGGAGGGGGGTTAAATCGAAATTATCGTGACATCCGAATTTACCCGAGTTTGCTCACAAGAAGCCAGTTAATATCCGACGGTGATGCGTAGTGGTCGTAAAGTGAACGTATTCCGGTTCTGATACGCGGATGCAAGAAAAAAGATGACTTGTTCTTTGGTTATCGGATGCAATTAGCCGACCAATTGGTTCGCGTTGATCGTGGTGTGCAAGCGAGAACGATTTTCGTGCTGTGGTATTACTTTGGTAATTGTCTTTTTGGTAAGCGGTCCTTAACGTCGCTGCTCGTATGGTGATGTCAGAGCAAGGCGGGTTGGCCATGCACCAACTACCAATGCACCATCGAGGTTTGGTGCAACCAAGTCTAGTCGTCAATCCACATCCCCTTAACGATTCTTGTTCCCTAGATTCACAAAACAGTAAGTACAATTGGACGCTCAAATTAAGCCTATAAGCATGTGTGTTGTTGAAATTTTACGGATTCAAAAAAACAAAATATGTATATTGATTTGCTAGCGATTAGAGGGGGGAGGGGGTAAAGAAGGCGTAAATTTAAAAATGTATATCTTATTCGTTACTTTTTCCGCCCCCCGAAACCACATTTTATAAAAAAAAGCGTTTTCGATTCATCTCGCCTAAGTATTCGCGTCTTGTGTCAATCTCATGCGTTAGCAAAGGATGGAAATGTAGGTACTCGAGGGGGTAGGTACTCTAAAGATGAACAACGAAAACGCCAAATCTTAAAAATAAATTTAATAAATCAAGAATCGCACAGTGAGGAGGAGGTGGAGGTAGTAAAGTTGTATTAAAAAAAAAAAAAACAAAAAATGGGAAACAAATTTTAATAACTTTCGCTGTGCATTGACCAATTTGAGAAAACTGAAACGAAACAGATATTCCACGCTCCGTAAAAGTAATATGCAAACTATTAGAGTATTTTGTTTTTGAAACAAAAAAGGTCCAATGTTCAATTTACTAGTTTTAGAAATGTCAAAATATTTTGTTAGATCACTTATTGACTTCCCAAGGCCTTTCGAGAAGAGCCACACAGCACCAAATGGCATTTTAAAGCCCCAATTATCCCGTTCTATAGTAACACCATTCAAATATAAATATTCCATCCAAAAAATCAAGTTTGTTTTAAGAAAAATAACATGAGATCATTTGTGTGCAACCCTTAGCTAATCAGGATCTTGGAAAAGTCACGCCTATAGAAAATTCCTTGTTGCATTTGGTCAAGCAAGGAACTTTTCAAATTGTTGAAAACTCGATGGTCATAAACAGATTGCGATGATCCGTAACGTTGAACAATCTCAGGTGTACCGTTGACTGCTCTAGAGCACTCCGAGGGCGTCTCCGTCCCTTACTATTACACGAGGTTAAAATAAGATGAGAGTGCTCAAGGGCTGTCAAATACTCTGACACTAAAACTTTCCCGAGAAATTCTGCGCCATTGCAACAAAATAAAAAAAAAAACATCTTTAATAATGAATGTTAAAATTCTGATCGCCCAACCAAAATCATAATAAATTCGTTTAAAAATTCGTTTGAAATGAAATCAGCTGACGCACATTTTTAAAACAAATTTAACCAACAATTATGTGCTTTTTAGAGAATACTGCATTCTAATTAGCAGTTAATCAATTCGTTTCCGAAAAAGCGCACATTTAATATTGTTTGATCAGTCCTGAAGATTCTGACTCGTTTTAAGAACTACATATATACATTTCACTTCGAAACTTTTTCTGAAATAATTATAATAATCGCAAATAAACGCAGTGGCGCAACAAGAGTGCAATTATGTATTGGCATTTTACTATCGCAGTTCGATCAGTCTGTGGACACCTTAAAGAAGGCGATCAAAAAACGAGTGCTTGCATACAGGCCAGATCGTGTAGTATTCTGCTTTACTTTTCATTCTCTTTCGTTTTGTTTTAAATGGATTCAATTTTTTTTAATTTGGAAAATTTAAATAGACGAAATACTTAAGGCGTGTTCTAATGGTGTTCCAGAAATCGAAAGAAAGAGAAACACGTTTGAGGAGCGAGTCAACGCATTCGTTGAATCAAACCATTTAAATTCCATCCATGTGAGCTTCATTTATGAAAATAGAAACAAAATCTCCAAGAAGAGAAATGAAATGTTACTACAAAATTCTATATTTGCTCTAAGAACCGCAAGGTCAGTGACGGATTATATTGAAGAGTATCACGTCTGATCTCTTAACTCTTAAACTCTGAAACAGGGTGTTCCACAAGGATCCGTATTGGGACCTTTGCTATTTCTGCCACGCACTTTTGATTTTAACGCTTTCATTAAAGCGCGACAAATGAAAAGTTACTACGAAATTGAAGTGCTCTTCTTTATTCTTTAATCAAATTGAGCTTTGCTCTTAGAAGCACAAGGTCAGTGACAGATTGCATTGAACACTATCACATCTGATCTATTAATTCTGAAGCGGGGTGTTCCACAAGGACTCACTTTGGAGCCCCTGCTGTTTTCGCTGGTTATCGCTGATTAAAACGCGTGAAAGTATTCGACATTCTAAAAAAGTATCGAGAATAAAATACTGTACCTAACTTCGAGTACAAATTTGTCGCAGAGATCGCCGATAATGTTATCGTTTTGAACTTACACACACTTACTTGAACGTACGACGTACTTGATGACGTTTCAATTGGGGATTTCCGAAAAAGCTTGAACGCGCTGAAAACCGACGAATGTTTCAATTTAAAAACATACAGGATGTTGGAAAAAAAATGTCTTTATAAAGCATTGGCGCCACGTATAACTAAAAAATGTGACTGACGTTCGTGAATCACATTCCTTCCTTATTCATGGTGTCGACAAAACTAAACTTGCTCTTCGATTAAGTAAAACTAAGTTTGTATTACGATGGTTTTTCCCAGATACATTTGGTACAGGTTTTTGATCATGCTGTTTCATTTGCGAAATGGTTATACCATGTCTTTTTGCCGTCTCTGTCTCACCGGGAGGAATTATTTTCTTTATTTTTTTTTGTTAAACAACAGAAAATCGTTCGTTTTTCAAACACTTACACTTTCCATGCGCACATTCAAGTTTACATTCAGAATTTCATTTCAAAACTACGATTATTATACAGTATTGTGTCCGTATGTATTTTTTCTATTATATACTTACTTATCGACTTCATCATATATTTAAACTAAATACCTGTTTCAATCAGGTGTCAAATGTATCAATTATCGGTTCGTGTACTCGAAGAGTGACGTCCTAATCTGTTTCAGGCTGCGGTCCTTTGGGATTTAGGCGTTTCTCAAACGATTTTGCGAAATACCAGTGTTTTTAATTGTTATTTTTTTAGTTGTCAAAAACAACCAAAAATTTGAAAGGTGTAATAAGTAGTAAACACGTAATATGGGGGACATAAAAAAGAATTCTTTGCAGAAAAAAACAATACGCAACAGAAACAGTAAGTCTAAGGGAGAATGTGGAAAAAGGAAGACTTAAAAAGTAAAGTGACAACGAAAATAGTAGCGCGATTAAGTCTCCGATAATATTAGATGAAGCGGACACATATTTAAAAGAAAAAGGAAATTTTAAGGCACTTTGTTTGTTAAACAAAAGGAAAAGCGAAAGGGAGATTTCCAGCAAATGGACCAGACTAGTGGAAAATGAATGAAAATCAAAGACTGGAAGAGATTAATTAATTAGCGATAGAAAAGAATGGAAAAATTAAAAGCATAACTAAAAAAGAAAATTGGGAAATGCTGCTTTGGAATACATATGTAAACTGAATTTTATCCACCCACCACCGATTATAAATATTTTATTTTCTTATTCATTCATCGTAGATATACTTTTTTTTTTAAATAAACCCAACAGGAGATGTATGTATGTACAATTTACGTTGTAGGCCTAAATTTTTGGCCTGCCACTTCCGAATAATCATCTGGAAACGGGCGGCCAGTGTGTTCAGGGGCACGGGGTGTTATTGTTTACAACCAGGGGCCAGACGTTAAGCTCTCGACTGTGACATCCGAAGACAGCAAGGAGGAAAGTAAACGAGAGAAGTTAATTTATGGAGGAGACTTTTCGCAATAAGGGGCAAAGCAAGCGAATGTGGCGCGGTGCGTGGGGACGGTTCGGTAAACAAATCGTACAAAACCAGACAGACAATAAATTCATTTCTTTCTGAAATTAAAAATTAATATAATTCTTCTGTTCTTTTGAAACTAAGAATTAATACAATTCAGTTCGTTTGAAATTAAAAACTAATATTCAAATGTAAAATTAACGCTCTCGTTTTGTATTATTTATGTTTTCAACGGTCGATAAGATTAGGTCGAATGTTTTGAACGTTTTTTAAATTCCTTGGAATATTTGTTGTAATAAGCAGGTAAATTCTACATTCTTTGCGACGGTTCAGTACTTTTGATTCGTTTATCAAATTGGTAAAGAACCTGAAGTTCAAGAATCAACAACCACAATATTAGTAACCGATTAAAATTAAACTGAAGTATATGCCTGTTATACCTAACTTAACATGGGTAACGTGTCAATATACTTTTTGTAAGTGCGATCTTACATGGACACTCTGTATAAATAGGTAAACGTCAGTCATCACCATCATTCTTTGACACAGTGGCAAGTATTCTGTTGTGATTATAGTAATTTTTATATGGCAGCCCCAAGTAACACATATAGTGCTTCTTACAGCCAATACAGAAACAAAATACGCGTTAAAAATCAAGCCACATTTCCAAAAACAGCCTGTATAAACATTTATACACAGTTTAATGAAAGAAGGTTTCGTAACCAATATCAAACAAGTCAAAAATAAAATGTGTTAGGTATTACTTTTAATAACAAACAAGAAAACGAAACAAAGACAAAAAATGCAATACTAAAAGCCGCTGTTAACGATGTTTCTTCTTTCGCTTTGTCTAAATTCGGTTAAGATGACGAACTATCATTTCCGTGAAGTATTGCCGTGTTGGAAACTTGTGCGTCATTTTCAGGCCCTAAAGATGAATTCCTTGAGTAGTCATCTTCCCAGAAGTTAGCCGATGCCTCTGGTAGAAGCATCTTATATTTCATTATTGTTTCGAACATCAAACCGATCGCTTGTATTTTGTTATTCTGTTAATTTAAATAAAACGTTATTTAGTAACTTCGACAGCTGATTATTTCGCAAATATTAACAAAAAGAAGTGAACAAATCATCGCTAAAAATCATGGTCCTTCGAGCCGGATGTTGAAAATCGCTGAAAACAAGGAAAACAGCCAACATCATCTTCAAGTTGTCGAAGAATACGCCAAGATCAGGCGAGTCCGTAGCAATAATCAAGTTAAGCCCGAGCGTCCGAGCAATCAACGAAACCAGCGCCACGTAGGGCCCAGGTCAGCGACAATCGTAAGTCCCACAATCTTTTACTTTCCATTTCCCTTATTAAGCTATCTTATTTGCGTCAGCATTCAAAACGTAATCAAATGGCGAGTATTAAAGATTTAACTAAAAAACGCGGCGCCGCAAAGGCACAAGTCACAAGGTTCATGACATTTTTAAGTACCTTAGACGAAAATTGCGTAATCGAAGAGGACATTGTTCAATTACAATGTCGGATAGAAAAATTAGAGGTCGCTTGGACCGAATTTGCCAATGTCCAATTTCAAATCGAATGTACTTGCGATGAACCGGACGAACAAATCGATGTAAGGGAAGAATTCGAAGCTAATTACTTCAAGGCTTTAACTAAAGCACGCGCTATCATAAAACGCAGTGAATCTCGTCCGGCATCAGCTGCACCTTTACCGATTAATCAAGGGGAAACATTTAAACGTGTAAAGTTACCCACCATAAACCTGCCGACCTTTGATGGCGCTTATGAAAGTTGGTATAATTTTCGCGATACTTTTACTAGCTTAATTCATAACGATACAACATTAAGCGATATTCAAAAATTTCATTATCTGAGAGCCTCGCTCAAAAACGAAGCAGCGCATGTTATTCAATCACTAGAAATTTCGGATTTAAATTATACGACTGCATGGGACTTGCTTCACAAACGTTTTAACAACAAAAGATTAATCGTACACAATCACGTTCACGCGCTGTGCACTTTACATACTATACAAAAGGAATCACACTTGGCGCTACGGGAGTTGTTAGACAAACTATTAAAACATCTCAGGGCGTTAAAAAACTTAGGACTACCGACCGATTCATGGGATGCACTTATAGTTTATTTGATAACCGCAAAATTAGATGTTTCATCAAAACGCGAATGGGAACTATCCATCGCTGATAAAATAGATGAGTGTCCTTCTTTAAGTAATTTCACGGAGTTTTTAGCCAATCGGTGTAATTTTCTTGAAACATTAAATCCCAACTCAAATTCTGGCGTAAATAAAAATAGCAAGGTAAAAACGTCTAGTTTAATAACGGCAACAAAAATACAGTGTTCTTTCTGCAATCAATCGCATTTTACATCAAAATGTGACGCGTTATTAAAATTAGCTGTAAACGATCGTATAGAAGCATCTAAAAGTAAACATCTCTGTTTGAATTGTTTGCGGAAGGGTCATAATTCTAAATCGTGTCGATCTAATTTCCTGTGCAAGCATTGTAATAAAAAGCATCATACTCTTCTTCATATTGACGCCCAACAAAAATCGCATTTAGTATCAGTTGAAGCCCCCAGCACTAGCGAAAATGTGTCCGAAATTTCTATTAGCAGTCATGCATCACTGCAACATTTCTCACAAGTTCTTTTATCGACTGCATGCGTCCTGGCGATCGATTCGCAAGGAAAATGGCATAATTGTCGTATATTGCTTGATTCTGGCTCTCAATCGAATTTCATCACGACAAAAATGCATCGCAAATTAGGCCTTATTACCTCTCGAACGAATTCAAAGGTTTACGGTATAAACCAAACGAGCATCGATTTGAGCCACAAATCTGAAGTTGTGATTCGTTCAAATCACAACAATTTTCAGACAAAGATTCATTGTTTAATAGTCCCTCGAATTACAGAAAACATGCCCATCGTTTCTTTCAAGCCCACCTTTTTGCAAATACCTACAAATATTAACATGGCTGATCCCACGTTTGCTAAAGAAGGTGAAATCGATATGTTGATAGGGGCATCAATATTTTGGCAGCTACTGTGCGTCGGCCAAATTAAATTAGGTCACAATCTTCCAATACTTCATAAAACCAAATTTGGTTGGATAATTTCCGGGCCTTTATCATTCGCGAATTCTCGAACAAACGAAAAAACTATTTGTAATTTTAGCGCTAACCTCGACGAACAAGTTCAACGCTTCTGGGAAATCGAGGAATGTTCGGTCGGTAAAACCTTCTCGCTAGAAGAACAAAAATGCGAACAGCATTTCGTCAACACTATAACTCGAAATCACGAAGGCCGTTTCGTGGTAAGCGTACCCTTTACGGAAGACAAATATAAATTAGGTGATTCTCGGCAGAACGCACTTAAGCGTTTTTACTCGTTAGAAAGAAAATTAAATCGAAACCAGTTTCTAAAAGACGAATACGTAAAGTTTATGGACGAGTATGAGCGTTTAGGTCACATGGTAAAAATCGACGAGAAATCAGATTATCACAAGCCGATATACTACCTGCCACATCACGCAGTAATAAAACCTTCTAGTTCCAGTACGAAAACGCGAGTAGTCTTCGATGCTTCCGCTCCCAGTGATACGGGTCTTTCTTTAAATAACGTGCAGCTTGTAGGACCGGTAATCCAAAATGATTTATTTACGATTCTCACACGTTTTAGGCGTCCTGTATATGTAATTGTCGGCGACATAGAAAAAATGTACCGCCAAATATTAATAGCAGAGGAAGATCGACCTCTACATCGTATATTGTGGCGCCCGGACGTTTCTCAAGGCGTACATTGCTACGAATTGCAAACGGTAACATACGGTACCGCTTCAGCGTCCTTTTTAGCAACCCGTTGCCTTCAGCAAATAGCCGATGAAATGACTTCACGTTTCCCTATGGCATGTAATGCTTTATGTAATGATTTTTACATGGACGACGTGCTTACAGGCACAGATACTATCGAAAATCTGCATCAATTACGTAATGACCTTACCGAAATTTTAAAATTAAGCGGATTTAAGCTACATAAGTGGTTCAGCAACGTTCTACAAACATCGGGTAATAATAACGACAAAGGCGTGCAATTCGGTGATAGTCAAGACACTAGTACGTTAGGCGTGTTATGGAACCCGTCACTTGATTTATTTCAATATGAAGTAAACATATCCGACCGTTCACAACACTGCACAAAACGCAGCGTTCTTTCGATTACCGCGAAAATCTTTGACCCTCTAGGATTGCTGGGTCCTGTAACGGTTATTGCAAAACTTCTAATTCAAAGTTTATGGCAGCTTAAGCTTTCTTGGGATGAATCCTTACCTCACGATTTGCATTTCAAATGGATCAAATTTATGGACGAATTAGCCGCGATAAACGACATCAGGGTACCTCGCCTCGTGATACAACCGTATTCAAAAATCATCGAGTGCCATGGTTTCGCCGATGCTTCCGAGAACGCGTACGGAGCATGTATTTATGTGCGTTCCATAAACAAACTCAATCAATGCGAAGTACACCTAATTTGCGCCAAGTCTCGCGTTGCTCCTTTACGACGCGTTACAATTCCGCGCTTAGAACTGTGTGCGGCACTTTTACTCGCACGATTAGTTTCAAAACTTAAAAATTCAGCGGACTTTAATTTTAATTCATATATTCTATGGTCCGACTCAACGATTGCCTTAAATTGGATAAAATCTTCTCCATCGCGTTGGCAAACGTTTGTAGCCAATCGTGTTGCGGAAATTCAAACGCTTACCGTCAATCAAAATTGGCACCACGTGAGGTCGGGCGATAATCCAGCAGATCTGATTTCTCGCGGCGTTTCTCCGTCGGTATTACTAAATTCTACGCTCTGGTGGCACGGGCCTTCATGGCTGTCAGAGGACGCATGTCGCTGGCCAGCGGAAGAAACGCAAATACGAATTAAAGATCCTCCGGAAGAGAAAAAACGAGCCGCCGTCTTAGTAAATCATGTACTGTCGGCTGATATATTTAAAAGGTTTTCGTCGCTAAGTACACTACAACGAGTAACGTCTTGGTGCAAGCGTTTCATAGAAAATTGTAAGGTTTCCCGCGAAAACAGGCAATTCGGCCCTCTAACTGTGTCAGAATTGCAATCATCATTAAGATCGTTAATAAAAACAGCTCAGTTAGAAAACTTTTCAGATGATATAAAATCTTTACTGAAGAACAACGAAGTTAAAACATGTAGTCGTTTGCTAGCCCTGAATCCGTTTCTAGACGACAATCAAATTCTTCGCGTTGGCGGCCGTTTAAAGTTCGCTCCGTTTGCATTTGATAAAAGACACCCGGTCATATTACCTAAAAATCACGAGCTCACAAACCTAATAATAAGAAATGAACACGTGCGATTGTTACATTGCGGTCCGCAACTGCTACTTGCTTCTTTAAGAGAAAAATATTGGCCAGTTTCCGGGCGTTCATTAGTCAAAAGAATTGTCAGAAATTGTATCACTTGCGCAAGGGTCAATCCACAGCCCGCGAATTATATTATGGGACATTTACCCGACTATCGCGTTACGCCTTCTATGCCTTTCGAGAAATGCGGAGTTGATTATGCAGGTCCTTTTATGTTAAAGGAAAAGAGAACACGAGGCTCCAAAATTATCAAGGCCTATGTTTGTTTATTCGTTTGTCTAACAACAAAAGCAATTCATTTAGAATTAGTTTGCGACCTCACTACGCAAGCCTTTTTAAACACGTTAAAACGTTTTATTTCTCGCCGTGGCAAACCGACCCATATATATTCGGACAATGGTTCTAATTTTATCGGCGCTAATTCTGAACTACGAGCATTAGCAGGCTTTTTAGATAATCATGACACAATAAAGGTGTTAGAAAATTCTCTTATTAACGAGGGTATTACCTGGAAATTTATACCACCAAGAGCGCCCCACTTCGGTGGCATTTGGGAGGCAGGTATTAAATCTACAAAAGCGCATTTAAAAAGGGTTATCGGTAAACAGAATATTGTCTTTGAAGATTTTTATACAGTGCTGACGCAAATAGAGGCGGTTCTCAATTCCCGTCCTATCTCTCCTTTGTCCGATGATCCTAATGATCTTAATCCTTTAACACCCGGACATTTCTTAATCGGTAATCGCTAACGGCCCCGCCGGAAGAAAATGTATTGAATATACAAGAAAATCGACTTTCGGCTTTTCAACGACAACAGCGGATGGTCCAGGACTTTTGGAAAAGGTGGAGCAAGGAATATGTATCGGAACTTCAAACCCGCTGCAAGTGGAAGAAACATCATGAAACTCTTCTACGTGTAGGTGACCTCGTCTTGCTACGGGCGGAAAATCAAGCGCCTTTACAATGGAAAATGGGTCGGGTCCTGCAGCTTCACCCCGGAGAGGATGGCGTCACACGAGTGATTACAGTGAAAACCGCGGACTCAGTAACAAAGCGTGCTGTGCGCGGAGTGTGCGTCTTACCTCTAACGAACTAAATTAGTATTATTTTATTAAACCTTTTGATTACCTTAGCATAAACATTTATAATCATTAGCCCTAAGTTTACCTTTTTATTTTTCTTTCATATTTATTTTTGAAACAAATGTATTGTACATTATCTTTCAAAGGGGGCGGCATGTTAACGATGTTTCTTCTTTCGCTTTGTCTAAATTCGGTTAAGATGACGAACTATCATTTCCGTGAAGTATTGCCGTGTTGGAAACTTGTGCGTCATTTTCAGGCCCTAAAGATGAATTCCTTGAGTAGTCATCTTCCCAGAAGTTAGCCGATGCCTCTGGTAGAAGCATCTTATATTTCATTATTGTTTCGAACATCAAACCGATCGCTTGTATTTTGTTATTCTGTTAATTTAAATAAAACGTTATTTAGTAACTTCGACAGCTGATTATTTCGCAAATATTAACAAAAAGAAGTGAACAAATCAACGCTAAAAACAGCCGCTTTACACTGTTTGATTACGAACTATCCAATCAGTGGCGTAGCAACAGGGATTGCAGGGCGCCGAGCACTTTGAAATCAAGTAATTCAAATTTTTGTTCAAAACAAACATACTTCTTTTAAATCAATTTACAAAAAAATAAACATCTTTAACTCCATCATCTCTCTATTTCCATCCACAAAATTTTTAAAGCAAAATATACGTGCGGTAGTGCGCCCCCTAGTGAACAAAATGTTGTTTGTGGTGGTATCTTCATCGCTTTGTGTTGGCACTGGCTTAGAGTAAGTTATCCACAGCACCTTCTCTTGTCCATAAATGAAACCTGTTTTAACTATTGATGATTTTATAATTTCAAAATACAAAATCAAGGCATGTCAAGAATAAGAGCACCAACTCTTGACCGAAAGGGAAACAATTTTAATATTTAGAATTTTCTGTAATGGCATTTCATCTTCAGGATGATTATCGTCGATTATAAGTTCAAAATTATATTGAAAAAAAAAAAAAAATTAAGACAGAAGGAAATCATTCAATGCGCCATCTTTTGACCAAAAATGAAAGCTATTTCATTCTAATTTCAAATAGCAGGATAACGTACTCACGTTAACAATCTTAGTAATAACTTCGCCTGCAGTTATTTTATGTACAACAAAAGCTAAAGTTAAGAAGAGAAAAAAAGAAAAGATCATGAAACTAAATGCATTACACTGACCTACTTATTTATTATTTATTTATGTATAACTGTTACCATAGGTATAAAGGGAAGCTTAAAGTTAAACTGTGATAGAAAAACCGGGCCTTAAACGAACTTCAAAAACGCGACTTCTTTCTCATAATCTCAGTAAAAGCAATTATTACTAAATTAAATCGAAAATAGAATCATTCAGGGCGTTATTTCGTGCCCACTGTAAATTATTTCATCATTCATGTGTTTATCGTCGACGATTTCATCAAAAATTTAAATGTTTTTTTTTTATATTTTATACATATACGGCATAAACAATAACTATTAATTAATTAACTTATTTAATTAACTGTCTCTAATAGTTCATCGATCGCCGAAAGACCACTAGATGTTTTTTGACCTCAAACCGACCTCTACAAGTCTGTTAAGTTCTTGGGGTCCCTGCTGTAACGTTGTAACAAGTGTGAGGACATTTTAAGGACTATGGTAAAGAGACATGTGCAGTAAGTAAGTTCACTGTACGGCAGGGAATCTACTAGAACACAATAAAATGAATTATTAGTGTAGTGTATAGCAATCGCTCGGCTCCAACTCTTTGCACGCTGATGCAGATTACGTTGCCTTATTTTCGCCCTCTCATTAGTTATAATACAGTTCAAATTAATTTATTCATTACGTTTTGTCACTACAAATCATATAAATTATTAATTACTACAATAGGTATAATATTTAATACCTGAGAAAAAAATAGCTTCCCAATTTTGTATAATTTGATAAAGCTACCAGATTCAATTTTTTAAAACGATCTTCAAGCTTGAGAATAAAATAGATGTTCAAGAAAGCATTTTGTACGTCAATGTATTGTCACGAACGAGAAGAAAGGGGAGTTGTAAACTTTCCTATAACCGATCTTATATCTAACTTCCACTATCATGGCCTGCTGCTGAATTAGAACTTCTAACCAAGTCGCCAGTGGTTGCAAAATTAGATTTTTAATTAAGTGTCAAAAATGTGCCAAAAATTTCAGTAAGCACATCACGTTTTGCGAAATTGAAAGAACTGGATGGTTATACAACTTACAACAATTGACTCGATGAGTGCATAATCGTGTTCAGGCAAAAATTTGCTGTGTTGAGAAACCAACAAATAACTTTGTCTGGATTTTTATTTTAAGTAATTATTAGGTTCAGGAGGCTTCAGATATCCTTCTCTGAAAGAATTTTGCGCCGATGATTCATTTAAAATAAAAATCTAGAAAGTTATTTGTTGTTTTCTGGACACGGTAAATTCGGAGACTGAACACGATTACGCACTCATCGATTCAATTAGAGCGTTGGGTATTTCTAATTATCCAACAACAAAATATTTTTATTGTATTTAGTTTAATGCGCAGGCGTATTGTATTCTTGTAACCTACAATCTTGTCGCTCTTGACGTTAAATACGTCAAATATCTGCCAAATGAATAAATCAAACAAGGTACATCTGGTTGCAGTGCTTGCAAATTCGAGAAAATCACGAAGTGACTGACATCTAGCGGAAATTTTGCGAAAATGAGGAAAAAATTGGGTTAAACTACAAGAAAACATGAAATTGAATAGCTTGCACACGAATAAATAAATGTTCTCAGGTATTTTTGTAATAATAATAATAATAATAAAGATAATAAAAACCTTAATGGGTCGAATAGGATATACTGAATAACATGAATGACAGCTCTTTGTTTTCCTTATTAAAAGCGCCATCTCTTGGTTACCGATTTTCCCGAAAAGCCAAATAAAAAGTGCCTTTAATTTCATTGGCAACTATTTTTTTATCGTTTTGTAGTATCGGCAGTTCTTTTTTTTTGTAGTATCTACAGTTCTTTTACCTGTTTCAATGAATGACAGCTCTTTGTTTCCCTTATTAAAAGCGCCATCTCTTGGTTACCGATTTTCTCGAAAAGCCAAATAAAAATGCCTTTAATTTTATTGGCAACTATTTTTTTTATCGTTTTGTAGTATCGGCAGTTCTTTTTTTTTGTAGTATCGACAGTTCTTTTACCTGTTTCAATGAATGACAGCTCTTTGTTTCCCTTATTAAAAGCGCCATCTCTTGGTTACCGATTTTCTCGAAAAGCCAAATAAAAATGCCTTTAATTTTATTGGCAACTATTTTTTTTATCGTTTTGTAGTATCGGCAGTTCTTTTTTTGTAGTATCGACAGTTCTTTTACCTGTTTCAATGAATGACAGCTCTTTGTTTTCCTTATTAAAAGCGCCATCTCTTGGTTACCGATTTTCCCGAAAAGCCAAATAAAAATGCCTTTAATTTTATTGGCAACTATTTTTTTTATCGTTTTGTAGTATCGGCAGTTCTTTTTTTGTAGTATCGACAGTTCTTTTACCTGTTTCAATGAATGACAGCTCTTTGTTTTCCTTATTAAAAGCGCCATCTCTTGTTTACCGATTTTCTCGAAAAGCCAAATAAAAAATGCCCTTAATTTTATTGGCAACTATTTCTTTATCGTTTTGTAGTATCGGCAGTTCTTTTTTTGTAGTATCCAACAGTTCTTTTACCTGTTTCAATGAATGACAGTTCTTTGTTTTCCTTATTAAAAGCGCCATCTCTTGGTTACCGATTTTCCCGAAAAGCCAAATAAAAAATGCCCTTAATTTTATTGGCAACTATTTTTTTATCCTTTTGTAGTATCGGCAGTTCTTTTTTGTAGTATCGACAGTTCTTTTACCTGTTTCGACAAAGGTACAGTAGCGAACAATAAAATCGGGGCACGTTCTCAGAATGTAAACTTCCATATTTTTGAAGTAAATTTAATATAAATTTAATATAAAACGACTCGTGTAAATTATAAAAGTTTGGATGGTGTAAAGAGGTTTTTATTCTGATATATAAATCGGGTTATCCTCTTGGCAAGATATTTTGTGACCTTAATAAAAAGAAACTCTACTATTGGTGACTGTTATCTAGCAAAATAGTTTCTTAGAATATGTATAAAAGAAGTCCACAGTAATTAGGCAACAAAATAGTTACTGTAGACCTATTTTATAAGAGTCGTGTAAAGGCAATATTAACATGACTGCCCATTGTTTTATAACGTATTTATTAAATAGGTTTGTGATAGTTACTTCCAGAAACGTTTATACAGCATAAAGGATAGTGTTGACATTACTTTATAAGCTGCTTTTTAGACACTTCCATATAATTATTTTGCCTTATTACTTGCGCCCATTAAGTACTTCATTAATATCGAAAATATGTTTGCTCATAGCAAATAATAATGCTTTAAATTTTAAAGACTTGCGGTATAAATATTTATAAGAATTTAATTTCGTTATCCGGAAGCATTAGTAATTAACAAATACTAAACCAAATTCCATACTGTTAGAGGACAGTCTTTCAGTTTCCGATCAGAATCAGACTATTGTTTAAGATACTTCTAGCTAGTTATTATTATTATATTTTTATATTTATTATTATTATAGTTACGCCGTTAAATGAATTATTTGAAATCTGTTTTAATTACAAAGATATAACCCACTGCAAGTTGTCAATGGTCACCCCGTATATTACATAAATTGCCAGCATAAATAAATCCCAGTTTTCCTTGCAAGGACTTATAATAAAATTTAAAAAAAAAAACTAGTACAGTGTGGGTCCCTTCTGATGGCTTGTTGTCGCTTGTCCCTAAGTGCCCATTTCCTTCGAACACAACATGACCAAAAGAGAGTCCGTTTCCGTTTCACGTTTATTTACATGAACGCTGTAAATTATGTCGCATACTTCCAACACAGGCCCAGAAATTTTCTTTTCCTACTGTCTTCATGTCCATTAGATGCGTATCTCTCTCTCTTGAAGAAGGAACCACGACACGTGTCATCTTTTGGCTTTGCTTGGCTTGGCGGCTCAAGAAAAAAAAAACTTCCCCACGTTTTAATCAGACGAGTAAATCAAAAGCCCGCGCCCGTCAAATCGATTTTGATTTTAAATAGAATCAGATCGAAAAGGAGAAACAAAAACCGGGCGGTTTAAATGATGCAGGCCAGTAGTAGAGAAGTAGAGAAGTTCGTGTTTTTAGAATTTGGTTTGAAGAGAGACCGACGCGTTCCGGCGAGGCCGGCTGTCGTAATAAATTATTAAAAAAGTTATTTGTGCTTTCAAATTAAAGATAAAAATACACTGTGATAATGAATGGAAGTGACGCGCGCGCTTTCAAATGCTTACTAAACGTTTGGAGTTGGCCACGGCTCGATAAACGATTGTCGTAAAATTTAAATGAAAGAAAGTACCTAATATTAAACGGAACGAAGGTCAAAGAAGTTTTGAACTATTTAGTAAATACTTTTGTTCATTGTTTACACGGCAATAGCCATACCTCTCCATAGCGATTTGATGTTTCATAATTCTGCAAAACAAGAAGCCCACTGTCGTTTAAGGGCAATTAACCATAATTTATTTTGATGATTATTTTTGTTCGTGTTAAGACCTTGCCGCTATCACAACACAAGTCATGACCAACTCCAAGCGTGAAAGTTTTTTTTTACATTTTAAAATGAAAATAAACTCTAAAATCTACTTCACGAGATGTGAGGGCGAAAAAATATAAAATTGTGAAACTTAATTGCTAATAAAAAAAAAGAAATAGCAATCCGTTTGTCGGTTTGTCTGCTGCGGCCCTGTATGTAATACGTCAATTTTTTTTCCTGTTCTTTTTCGATCTGAAAAGACGTGGGGTACGCAAAGTATGCAAGCAGGCCCGAAGAAAACCGTATCTCAGTCATAAACCAGTCTGTCTTGAATTGTCGAAATGCTACGTAGAGTCTGTCTGGCCAGTCATAAACGCCGGCGCCTTGAGCTTTGTCGCCTGCCAATGACGCTAGCGCCACAGAGCACCCTAATAAATCACTGCGGTCAAGTGTTCCCCCGAACATTCTCTAATTACCCTCTTCAGCGTAAATAATCACACTTTAAATTTTCTGAATGAACTTCTACTACTGGAAACCTCTTGGCCGTTCGCCTAAGTTATTAATTAATTAATGTGGCCGCGGCGCGGCGAGTTCAAAAACGCATTGGCCATTTATTATCCGTATATTACCATCAATTACCATAATTTATGCATGCAGTTTGCATAAACTTGGATAACAACAAAAACTAATTTGAAAAGGCTGGATTCTCATATTTTTATATGCTGTTAATTGTTGCACGTAACGATATCGGTCGATTTTCGTCAACTATGATAAAAAAATTGGGTATCTCTTGATTAGAACGGGCCCTTTACTTTTTCTGATGCTTTATTAACCATCGGCTTATTAAAGAATGCGATCTGACGATAAATAATGTATACAATTGCATTGACATTCAATAGCAGAGGTTTGCTGAAGTGTTGATGACTGACAGAAGGGAGATAGAGGTAGATACGCTTACGATACGTCTAGGAAAAGCGCCTATATCATCTCTTCTGTACAGAAAACGAATTAGATGATTATCAAAACAGATTTAGAAGAGTCTCACACAATGACTGAAGACTAAATTAGGTCATATACTTATGAAGAGATTTCATGACCTTAATAAAATGAAAGTCCGCGCTGATGAATATGTATTAAAGAAGTCCACAGTAATTAGGCAACAAAATAGTTACCGTAGACCTATTTTATAAGGCTTGTGTCAGAACAATATTAACATGACTGGCCATTGCTTCATAGCATACGTATTTATGAAACAGATTTGTAATACCTCCAGAAACGTTCATACAACATAAAAAGTAGGATAAAACAGAATTAAAAGTAACATTAGGAAACGTACGCCAAATGACACGAAGCTGTAAAAAGTAGGGTTGACATTATTTTATAAGCTGCTTTTTAAGCGCTTTTGTATCATTATTTTGCGTTATTGCTCGTGCCCATTTTGGAAACAGGCATTTAAGTGCTTCATTAATGTCGAGAAAATGTTTGTAAGACTAAATAAAGCTTTAAGTTTTAAAGACTTGCTGTATAAACGTTTATAAGCATTTAATACAGTGTTTTTGGTTAGGCTTGGGTTAGCATACCGAAAAAATCTAGTAATTAGTTGAAATCTGTTCTGTTAAAATAAGTAGGTAGATAAATTTAATGATTTCTTCTTCTAACTTTTTAAACAATAAAATATTTCAATAACATGCATCTAAATGGGTTTTATATCTTGTTTTTTTTTTCTGGGCATGCTATTTTAAATCCAGATACTAAATAATTTCGGTTTTTGTCCTGCGCGACGTTTATCTTTTCTGGTGAATTTTTTTGTTATCTAAGGATAAGCAGATTCAGAGTTATAAATATATTTGAACACGCGGAGGTTTCTAAATGACTCGTTTTTTTGTTTGTTTTTGGTTTGGTTCCTTCATTTGCCTTGCAGGTATTCACGCAGTAAATCCGGCACCGGATTTGATGATGTTTTTATAACGAGTAAAAAAAAAATCGTCGTAGGTAAAAATAACATTTCAACTTAAAAAGATAACGAAGATTCCTTTTTCGGGACCGATCTCTCTAATGAAGCGGATCGTACGCTTAAGAACTTCAAGTCGAACAGTTTTGTGAACTATAAATAAGCAAACCGGTACCGATAAATGTACATAAAGCTCAATATACCACTTGTAATGTTGCCGTCACTGTGTCACGCAGGTAACATCGCCTCGGCACTTTTGATCTCATTAACACACCTCACGTTGGCCTCCCTGCAGCTCGCCCTCAACTATTAAAGGCTACTTTTAGTATTTCATTGCTTTCAACTTCATTACCAATTTATTTTCAATTGAACTTACGGTATGATCCACGGTGTGCCCTTAAAACATATTTTTTTTTAAATAAAATGTTAATTGGCTTTTGCTTTAAATGATGTCAATCAAAACTGACTGTATAATAAAATTTAAATGCAGAAGAACAACAAAAATTTATTAACGTTACAAACACACGTAAACAGGACGACGTAAAAAAAAATAATTAACTTCATTTGAGGTTCATTTAAAACAGATGCGTTTGATGTCACTTCAATAAAGTTTTTTTTGCGTTTACGTCATGTCGCATAACAAATAGCTTAAAAAACCTGTTTGTATTGCAGCTTTTTATAGGTTTTATAATTGCTTATAGGCTTCTGCGACATCGTTTATGTGAGCGGTCACATTTGTATATTTCCCTCTTAAAAAGGTTCGTTTTAAAGCGCTTACAGAATAATCCAATCGTTATTATTTTTCATGAAAATTATAAATTGATGTACACAATGAATTGCTTATTAAATTCGATTATCTATAAATCAATACCAAGGTAATTAAAGTAAAAATGATACTTTTTTTTAAATAAATATTTATGTGCAACAATTTTTTTGTACTTGTAAAGTTTTTAAAAGTATCAAAACAACTTTTGTTTTGCATGAAAAATTAAGTCGTCGATGCCTCCTAAAGACAATTCCAGTATTTCGTGTTGTACTGAAGACTAAATTAGTTTGTATACTTGAGAAGATATTTTGTGACCTTAATAAAATGAAACCCCACTATTGGTAACTGTTATCCAGCGAAATAGTTTTTTTTTTTTGAATGTATATAAAAGAAGTCCACAGTAATTAGGCAACAAAATAGTTACTGTAGACCTATTTTATAAGAGTCGTATAAGAGCAATATTATCATGACTGCCCATTGCTTTATAACGTATTTATTAAATAGGTTTGTGATAGATACTTCCAGAAACGTTTATACAGCGTAAAGGATAGTATTGACATTATTTTATAAGCTGCTTCCTAGACACTTCCATATCATTATTTTGCTTTATTACTTGCGGCCATTTTGGACATTTAAGTGCTTTATTAATATAGAGGAAATGTTTATAAGACCAAATAATAAAGCTTTGAGTTTTAAAGACTTGCTGTATAAACATTTATACGAATTTAATAAAGCATTTTCGGTTACTTGGGTATGCTCTCAGCTTTTAGAACAAGAATATAAAATCTAAAAATTTTTCAGTTCCACATGAAATTAAAAAAAAAGTAAATAAATCCAGGCGAAGATAATTTTCTTTACCTTTACGGCTGACGTTATCCTAACGCCTTTCCTAGATACACTCAGGTGCATATATCACTGTACGACGGCACAAAAAAGTTCGACTTCAAAGGAAACTGAAAGTCTCCGTCCGTCGTCTGGCGTATGCAATTGTTGAACAAAAAAATGTATGGGTTCTGCAAGGTGTGTTATTTCGGTCTAGAGATTGGTTAAAATGGTGATAAGAACGGCGCCGACCGCCTGCCTTGGAATGTCGGATTACGGTCTGCCTCAGACCGGATTAGTTATACACGGCCTAACCATTACTATTCGGTAAAGGCTCAAGTATGTTAATCGTAATGGGAATACTCGAACTTCGTCATACCAATGATGACGACGACGATGATGATGAAAGCTTCGTTTCAAACAAATTCGAGCTTGTTCATTTTGAATTGCCGCAATGTACATAGCTCTCCATGGCATCATCCTTCGTCGAGGGAATGTGTTTATGTTTATCCAAACATCGTTTCAAAATAAACTTCTCCGCTCCTCGGGTTTCGACTCACATCAAATTGAATTAAGTTTTTTTCTCAGTGATTTGTTTAGATCGCAGAGTCACAGAAGCGAAAATGTGATTACGCCTCGCCTTCTAATTAGTATGCCTTACAAAAAGGCCGGGCGCGTTTGAAATACGTAATTAAAACAAGCAAGACCGAATCATTTCATTGTATTTTAATAAGCAGAAGATAAGCTAGGACCAATTTGCTATTGTTAGTTTGTTGAATTGGTTTGCATCGTAATGTAATAACATTCAAAGATCGAAAGGGGAATGTTGCTCTAGTCTTTTAAATTTGTACGTCTTTATGAACTTGTTTGCTTTTCTGAAATAGGAAACCCCCAAATGATCCAAGGCTTCGTCAGTTTCTACATCTCTCTTTCCAGTTCTTTACCTCCAGGTCTTTTCCATTGATTGCAAAGTTGGATTATCCCAAATCCCCATCTTTATTCTTTCACCTTTGCCAGATGATTCAAGGCTTCATCAATTTCCGTCTCTCTTTCTAGTTCCTTATCTCATTGCAAATCCTCTTCTTTAATCCTTCACATTTGCCCACTAAACCAAGGCTTCCTCGGTTTCCATCTGTCTTTCTAGTTCCTTATCTCCAGATCTTTTGAAAGTTGCAAAGTTGGATTATCCCAAGTCCTCAGCTTTCTTCCTTCACCGTTGCCAAATGATCCAAGGCTTCATACATTTCCGCCTATTTTTCTAAGTTTCTTATCTCCAGATCTTTTCTTCCATTTATTCTTTTCCCATTCCAAAACGAGTTTTTCCCAAAATTCTCAACTTTAGTCCTTCACCTTCTTCAAAGTTTAATTTCCTCTCGTCTACTTTTCCCTGCTCAATTCTTGCAAAGTCTGTGATTATGCAAGCACTTCACAAAATGCATGAAAGAAGAATTTTACTCTATTTTTCTAGTTCCTCATCTCCAAAACCTTCTCTTTTACTTCTTCTTTTGCTATTCCAAAGTAGGTTTATCTCAGCAAACTCTAATCTCTAATCTCCTATTTTCCCTACACGCTATGTAAATTTCAAAACATTTGCGAGTATATCTTAGCAAGTCTAGGCTTTCTCATTGTGTGAAGACATTTCTTAATAGAAGAAAATATAAAAGAAGTGAGTAGAGGAAACAAAAAATCGAAGAGGCTATATTTGACTCTTTGCGTCCTTGCCTTTAGTCCTTCAGACCGTTTCCGTTGCCTTCTCCTTCTACTCGTTGGCCTTTCTGCTTTCATCATTAGTCTTTTCGTCGTCAATCCGCTTTGTCGTATGTACCAATCTTTAATTTCCATTTTTTTCAAACCGCTTGCGTTGTCTTCTCCTTCTTCTTGTTGGCCTTTCTGCTTTCATCATCAGTCTTTTCGTCGACAATCAGAACCATCTTATTTTCTACGTTCGGACCACATGTATGGGTAATTTTGGGTTGGCCATTAATTCCTCTGCGTACATTTCGTTGTAACTTTGTTTCCTCCAGTGATTTATCCTCTCCGGGCCGCTTAATTGATTTCCTGCTCAGTGTCTCTCGTTATTTACTTCATTCCTCTTGTCGAATTCCTTATTTCCGTCTCCTTTGTTGAATGTCGCAGCTCTTAAATTAATTCAAACTAAACCCTTTGATCCGATTGCTACTATCGCCGTTCTTCTTCCTTTTCCTTTTTTGTTCCGAATGCCTACTTCTTTCCTTTCTGGTATTTCATTTCTTCAGTCTTTACCATTTCTGATCTCTGCAGAGTGAAGAAACGTTTTTAGCAACTGAAGGACGGGAGTGGAGGAGGCGTTTTAATTTGGAGTTTGAAGAAATAAAATGACGAAAAGGGGCAGGAAAATGGACGAGTGGAAGCGCACACAGTGGATGGTTGAAAGGGAAGAAGATCAGAACGCAAACCAGATTGTCGAAAGGAAGGAAGACGTTTAGGAAAATCATGCACCTTTTGGAAAGAGCGACAAAAGGAAGAATAAACTGGAATCTGAGTTTGTAAATCGTAGATAACTGTATTAAAGGAATAATTGGAATTGAGGCATGTTATACACACAAAATTACAAAAACTGAGTTAACAGATCCATGTAACAGAACATAACAAGTATAAAATATATAATCAAGAACCCAAGAGGGTAGGGTTTAAGGTATTTGTTTCCTAATCCTGATATACAAATTTCTTCCACTTTTCCTTGTCGATTTTGGACTCTGTCCACTTGTTTCTTCTTTTTAATATTGGTGCTGTTTCGTTATTCCGTATTTTCTTCGGTTTTCCTCGCTTTTTTTGTTTTATACACTCCCATTGTCCATATATTTTTTACTTGTCCATTTATATTTATTCTGCAGAAGTGACCGAACCACCTCATCTGCCGTTTCTCTATGATATTCATGATTGGTTCAATTTCTGGTTCTTCTCGTACTGTACCGTTTCTAATTCTGTTCCCTTTTGTTATTGCTTTGACTCTTCTTAGGTAATTCATGTCGGTTGGTCAATATCGAGATCTCACTACCGTAAGTTAAAATGGATCTAAAAACTGTTTTGGGACATAAAATGTATATATTTCAGGAAAAGTATCTAAGGAAGATGACAGCCACAAGTCCAGTTTCTGTTTTCCCTGGAAATTTTCATTCTTGGACGTACGCAACATTCCTCAATTGATTCCAAAACAAGCTCTTTTCCAGGGACCTAAACTCCACAGGTTTCTTTTCTTTTGGAGACCCTTTCATCGCCTACTTCTTTTTTTTTTGGGGAGTGTGAGGGTACCTTCACACCAAGATAGTTTACGTAAACTGCGCAGGGACTTCTTCTAAATCAAAATTGAACTGGAATTGCAAGTTCTATTCTGATTTAGTGTTGTTCTAGACATAAAACATTCCTCAGTTGGTTCCAAAACAAGCTCTTTTCCAGGGACATAAACTCCACAGGTTTCTTTTCTTTTGGACACCCTGTCATCGCCTACTTCTTTTTTTTTGGGAGTGTGAGGGTACCTTCACACCAAGATAGTTTACGTAAACTGCGCAGGGACTTCTTCTAAATCAAAATTGAACTGGAATTGCAAGTTTTATTCTGATTTAGTGTCGTCCTAGACATAAAAGAGGAGTCATCCATCGACCGGTTTACATTTTACTGTCTGCCTTATTTGGAGCTTGCCCAGTATATGACTCCTGCGTCGTTTTGGACATTCAGTGGCAAACATTCGGAGCAGTGCCTTCTCAAGGGCCAGGAAACTGCTTGTCCAAAGGTATCGCTTCAGTTGAACGTCCTTGTATGCAAGTATGTATACAGGGATGTTAAACTATTGTGCATTTGCTTGAAAAAAATAACATAAATAACAAACTTCACGTGGTGTAAAGAAAAATAATGACCTGATCAAACTATTTTAGGCCGTTAATGCCTTAGTATGAATTGGAATTGCAAGTTTTATTCTGATTTAGTGTCGCTCTAGACATAAAATATTCCTCAATTGGTTCCAAAACAAGCTCCTTTCCAGGAACCTAAACTCCACAGGTTTCTTTTCTTTTGGACACCCTGTCATCGCCTACTTCTTTTTTTTTGGGAGTGTGAGGGTACCTTCACACCAAGATAGTTTACGTAAACTGCGCAGGGACTTCTTCTAAATCAAAATTGAACTGGAATTGCAAGTTTTATTCTGATTTAGTGTCGTCCTAGACATAAAAGAGGAGTCATCCATCGACCGGTTTACATTTTACTGTCTGCCTTATTTGGAGCTTGCCCAGTATATGACTCCTGCGTCGTTTTGGACATTCAGTGGCAAACATTCGGAGCAGTGCCTTCTCAAGGGCCAGAAACTGCTTGTCCAAAGGTATCGCTTCAGTTGAACGTCCTTGTATGCAAGTATGTATACAGGGATGTTAAACTATTGTGCATTTGCTTGAAAAAATAACATAAATAACAAACTTCACGTGGTGTAAAGAAAAATAATGACCTGATCAAACTATTTTAGGCCGTTAATGCCGGAGTATGATTGCAGCAGCTATTGCGGTCTCATAACCGGACCGGACTACCTTCGGATCTCAATACTTGAGGCGGTCAAGCAAGTTAATAGTGGTGTCACAAAACGGACTGATGCTTAATTAAAATAAAAACAAATTATTTTTTACGTTTCCACGGGAGCGAAGAGTCCAGTTTCAGGTACTTACGGCCGGCCGCGCGGATGAAAAAGAACGTTGACCCAAAACGCGCAGAAGGCAAAAAGAGAACACTTTATGATTTCGCAAAATCTTCTCGCACAATGGAGTTTGTCGCGCTAACTTGTCATTAGAAAATTTTTGCAAGCACTTGCTAATAAAATAAACATAGTATGCGTATAGTAGGGAAGGAATAAGATGTCATAAAAGCGAATATAATGGGCACAATGCAATACTGAAAGTACATTTTCCTTTCTGCGCGTTGTTTTTTTGCTGTCTGTGCGATGTAATCTCGCAGCAGCAACATTTATGTCTTTGAGCATGCCGCGCCGTGTGTATGTGTGTTTGTGTAATTGATTGACGTAATTTTTGTCGACGTTTGTTTATGACTGGCGTATTCGCAAAACGCTTTTCGATTCTGACATTCAAAAAATTTATTACACATTAGCCAGAAACAAGGTCATAAAATATTTGCTCTCGCTGAAAGGATTTATGCGCTCCGACTCGGGGCTTTTAAGGCATTACATTAGGCAATGAACAAAACAATAAAAATAATGAAAAACCATCACGAAGTATTCCAAAAACTAAACCAAAAAAAAGCGTAAGGTTCAAAATGTATTCGCATGTGATCTAGTTTTGCTTTCTTTTGATCTGGTTTTAGTCGAGTTGCTCATGTCGTTTTGAAATAACGTGAGAAAAAAGCAAACTTTCATATAATATTGTGTGGTTCTCAATTTTGTTTTTCATTCTCACAAAATATTGTTGGGCGGAACGTGATTAAATGCGGAAAAAAAAAACAAAAAGGAGCACCCAGAGATTGTAAACCGAGTTTGTGGTCCAACAAACACACGGATGACCCTGACGGTGAAGAAGAAAAACAAGAAGAAGAAGAAGTTGTCGTCGTCGTCGCCCATGAATTCTGGTGGTACCTTTTGATGGTACCGGTGCATAAACTGTTTATGTTTTCGGAGGAAACTAGTCGGGGCATTGGGTAAACACGGTTTTTAAAATATTTACCTCGGACATTATAGCCTATTCTTCAAATGTAATTCGCGTGGGCTGAATCCCATTATGTGTGCGTCTTTATTTAGAGAGGGTACCGCCGAGGCCCCAGGCGCATTACGGTTAGCACCCCAATGTTAATGGGCTCCTGGCGCGCCGACTGCTACCGACGTACTTCGAAACTTTGTGACTCTAATTAACACCTATAACATCAGCAGAAACTGTTATATCTTAGAAGAAGAAACACACCAGTTATTTATACAGACTTTATCTTGCTATTATCAGATAAAATTTTCCGTTTTTTTTTTGTGAACCCACCTTTAAATGTAGTAAAATTTTAACAAAGGCCATTTAGAAATCTTCCTGTTGGCATAATTAAAAAAAAAAACATTTCCCTTTTTTCTTCGAGTAATCTCTACGGTTTTAATCAAGTGTGACTTTGTCGAGGCGTTCTTTTATTCTAAAAATGATCCAAAA
The DNA here is from genome assembly GCA_036172665.1 of Prosopocoilus inquinatus. Lineage (NCBI taxonomy): Eukaryota > Metazoa > Arthropoda > Insecta > Coleoptera > Lucanidae > Prosopocoilus > Prosopocoilus inquinatus. The sequence goes on from CM069879.1 coordinate 12,209,375, forward strand.
CCCTCGCCTCGGTGATGTACACATAAACATTTTTGGCGCCGTCTATCCGAACCCGGACATTGTCACCTGTCTCTCTAATCTCTGGTAGGCCTGGCTCTCTTAGCAACCCTTTTATAATCCCTCTTGAAAAGTACGCTTTTTAATACTGAAAATATTCCAGCCATAAGTACACGTCATGTCATAATGATACTAATTTTGAAAACGTGGAATACAACCACTTCCCAAATTGTAGTTAGATTCAATATCACAATCAAAATATGTATGTACTTAGAACGAGGTGAAGATTAGTTGAAAGTGTTAATAAAATCGTACGAGACGGCCTCGTAATATAAATTATAAAGACGAATGGTTCCAAGTCGGGACCCTGCAGCAGTTTCCTGTGTGTCTTCTTTTAATATTGTTTGTTAATTGCACTTTTTGTTCGTTAAATATGATTTTAATGCATCCAAGAGAGGTTCCCTCATTCGTTACTAGTGATTGTGAAACCCAAACTGTTCACAACGTTGTCGATTTGGTTTGATAGCATCATCGCATCGTTGCACCCGATAAAAGTAAACGATTCCTAAGGGAATTTTGCGTTATTTTAGTTTTGTAAAACAGACTTCACTTGAAAACTTGAAAAGTGTTTTATAAGTTAGCTGTAACGTAAGATACCGCAAGTCATTCTCCACCAAATTATTTCTCTACCAAATGGCAGCAGCCCTGAAGAAATATTTTCAATATTGGCAGAATAACAACACCTGGCTTTATGGAAAGCCTTGGAATAGGCAGATGAGGACCGTGAAAGCCTTAAGCTTACTCAGGAAACATCCACGGGGACGACATCCAAAAGAAGAAGATCTCTATGAAATGGCAACAACCCCGAAGAAATATTTCTGGGACGAAAAACGAAAAGTTGGCAGAAAAATAGCACGTGGTTCCAGCAAAAGCCATGGAGGAAACAAAAAAAAATTGGGTTTTTTAGAAAAACGTCCGCGGTTACGAAAAAGATAAACTCCCCCGAAGAAGCATTTCTATCACGAAGGGCGCAACGAAAACAAAAAGAAGACGCAACGGCCACGTAAGGCTTCAAGTCAACCGGTTGTCAAAATGATCAAATTTTGTTGATGAGAGATTAGTAACAAAGCACAAGAAATAATAATAATAATAATAAATAATGAGGGAATGAATGAAGAATGAAGCTTATCAGGAAACAACCAGTTTCTTCTATTCAAATCTAAGTCAGCTAGTGTAATAAAATTCTAGGAAGACTGATGATGATGCACTCAGAAATTCAAATTCAACTGAACCGAAATACTTAAAGCGTGTTAAAGAAGCCACGAAGAAAGACGAGATACGAAATGAAACCAAATTTTAAACGAGAGAAGAAAATGGAGAAAAAGAAATTTACTGAAAGAGGAAGGCGTCTGCAATATTCCTGTAAAAACGAGCAAGAGAAGAATTGAAAGAGAGGAAGACAATGTAATAAAATAAAGCTGATGTTTAAAGAAAAGGGAATTCAGAGAAAATCCTTCTGCATCCAGCCAATAAAAAGGGCAATCGAATGCACACAATACCCTAATGCAAAATTTAAACTAATCTTCGCTGAGATGAGCAGAGCAAGTTGATTTTATTGATTAATAAGAGAAGGAAAAAGTAAAAGTCAAAGCGCAAGAGCAGTTAGAAAAGATACGAGATGAGATACAAACACCGTTCATGCAACTGTCACTGTTTATCCAATCCTACATTATTAATTCACTCGCACTATACTTGTTGAATTAATTATTTGCAGCACGGTATATATGTAAGTCGTGATAATTTGGAATTATAAAAATATAACAAAATGAAAACCTTTACAGTTACAGTTATACGCTTTTCAAATTCAAGAAATTGGTTTCTGCTAGAATAAACTGCAGGCGGAGATCTATTTTTTCATACAATTTAGTAATACCAACTGCACGTGCACGCGCACGTTTTTAAGTTGTGCACTTGAGTGACATTTAAAAACAATAAATAAATTAAATCCAGTGCGACCAAAAATGGTTGATGTGTGTGAAGCTTCGTTAAGTTATATGCGTTCTATTACAGTATAAGTTGACCAAGTTGCGCAACTTCACGCGTATTACTCATTTTTGTACGCACTGTACTATATTGAATAGGCTTGTCAAAATGTCATACATTTATAGAAAAAGGAAAATACTTGTATAACTGAAGTGAACACTTCCCCGATGAAAATTTAATGATAATAATAATAAATAAATAATATTAGAACATGTTCCATTTGCTCAATTTCCTAGAGGTATAAATTAATTAATTAATTAATTAAATATGGATGTATTGATTCAATAAATTGAACCATGCAAAGTTTTTCTCAATTGGCTGTCGTTAAAAAGAGAAAAAGTGCTCTCTTCCGTAACACAATTTGAATTAAATACATGCTCATGACTTGGACCCATAAATCTTAATTGTTTATACTTCAATTTGCTTTTTAATTAACTTAATGACGATCATGTGCGCGCTCTTATCTGCTCTTAATCAAATTGGCCCGTCCGCCAGTTTTTTAATTTTTTTTTTAACTACAACAACAAAGGATCTCTACTATTAATTACAGTTACTCAAATTACAATTACTACAAGTACGGTTAGTTTAATATGGTTAAGGTTGATGCTCTTAAACTATTATTTTTGTATTTAAATTCGACATAATTTAGAGTTTAGAGCAAAAGATTATGGAATTGTGGCGTATCGGATCGAAATACTTTCTAATGATCGTTTAGATCCAATTGGTCATAAAAATTAGGGAAAGTCCACGCTTAACATAATAGGGGTGCCATTTAATGAATAAATCGAGCGCTGTCATAGCAATTCTTAAAGACCCAATCATCTACCGGGTGAGAACAAAATATTCCCAAAAAAATATGACGCACATTTAAAAAAGTAACGAACCAGATCAAATCAAATCAGTTAAACGAGGTACAAGCTAGAAGATGGCCTCGTTGAATAATGCCATGTAAGTAGGAGATAGGAAAAGGTCTCCCTAACAGGCATAGAGTGTTGTGACTATCAATTGAATTATAGAATAGCCCATACTTTTAGATGTATTATAAAATTAGTTGCAACTGGCAGAGATGTTAACAGGGTTCTAAAAATTCCCCTTTTTGCGATTGAAAATGAAATAGCAGCAATTGACGACGATCTACGCGTCAATGTAGCTTGGATTGGAAGCAATTTTTACGACTCTGTTGGCATGTTCGCTGATTGTAATAAGTAGAAGAAGGCAGCTCTTAATTTTTGCACTTTATTTATAACGAGAGTACTGTACACAGCCCGCACCCCCCTGAAACTGACGATGCCCTTTGAAATTCTGCCTTTGGCCGCTTTCACTTACGTGAAAAACGACGCCCAAAGGAAACATATATTAATTATAATATGATAAATGTGGAATTTCACACACTCTCCGACTGTTTACACAAGGAGAATGCGATGCATTTACGACGCTGACAGGTTTAGATACAAAAATAAACGTTTATATCCCCGGCTAATGTACGAAACGCTGCCTGCAGCATGTGCTAGAAGTAAATATTGATGCTGAAAGGTCGGGACACATGTACTAGCGCCACTAATATTTAGGTTTTTCGATTGATTTGACTGTTCACTGTTTTTTGCTCGCGTTTTTTTTAATAAATATTTATTGGCTTTTACGATTTTCGGGCTCCCTTTGATCATCGCGATCATAATTTGGGTATTACACGTTGTTGTACCCAGCTAGGGAATGTAAGTTTGTAGGTATACAATATGATCGTTGCGAGAGAATGTACCCATGTCTATAATATGAGATTTATGAGTTGTAAGGGAAGACAAAACATGATTAATAAGATAAGCACTTGATTCCATGAATGGTCAGCTGTATTTTCTGTATGGAACAAAATCGCATTCACGTGCCCCAAAAACACAACACAATTTTCTGATCTTATTGTAGATAGAACGCATTATATTTTGCAGTATTAAAACATAGTTTTCCATTATTTAAGTGTGACGCATACCATTTAATGGCAAAATATTGAATCCGTTATTTTCTTTGCAGAAAAACCCAGACGGTTAAGTCACTGCGTAGGATGTGGTGGTCAAATACATGACCAGTATATTCTTCGTGTTGCTCCGGACTTAGAATGGCACGCAGCTTGCCTAAAATGTCAAGAGTGCCGGCAGTTTTTAGACGAATCCTGTACGTGTTTCGTTCGGGACGGGAAAACGTATTGCAAAAGAGATTATGTTAGGTGAGTAGGTGTTACACTTATTAATCACGTTTGTTAGAATATAAATAAACGAATCAATCGCGACGAACAGAAACTAATTAGTCTTGCACCGTCAAATCGTACTTGTACGTGGACAGAGAGCGTTGTTTTTGTTTTTGTTTTTGGCCTTTAATTAAAACACACCAAGTTTATTATAATACACATCCTGGCATAATCACTTGCAAACAATTGTATTTACGAAGAAGAAGCTTTCTGTTGTTGCTTATCATACTTAATGCATCTTCTCTTAAATCAAATAATCAATTGCACTAATCCTCTTTTGATTAAATTGGTAACACTCCTCAATGTCGTCAGAAAATAAAAAGTATTTTGATGATACCATCGAAGAAGTCATGGATACCATACAAATCTTATCAGCAGATTTGAGGGAAAGTAAAATTGTATCTAAATGGATAATCAAGTTCGAAAAACCTGATCAAGATATGAAGGCAATCCTCCTGATCAAGGAATGAAGGTAATCCTCCTGATCAAGGAATGAAGACAATCCTCCTGATCAAGGAATGAAGGCAATCCTCCTGATCAAGGAATGAAGGTAATCCTCCTGATCAAGGAATGAAGGCAATCCTCCTGATCAAGGAATGAAGAAAATCCTCCTGATCGAGGAATGAAGAAAATCCTCCTGATCGAGGAACAAAGGATTCTCTTCTGACCATTGTTGAGAAATAGGTACTTTCTACCAGAGAAACAGTCAAACATGGCCACAGTGAAATCTATTAGAAATTAATCACGTTTTCTTAAACCTACCAAGGCAAAGCCCAAACGAAATACGTTCAAGGATTTCCTTCTGATCGATCGAGGAACACTGGTGGTCCTCATTAAGCGATGCAAGGATTCTCTTCTGACCACCATCCGGAAGCAAATTCAGCAGTAAACATAGTCACATCAAAACGATGATTCAAACAGCGACAACTACTAGAAATGACCACATCACCACTTCTTCTAGGGCACCCCTTAGTAGTTCAAACGTTTCAAGTGTTCAAGCTTCCATCGATGAGAGCTGCCATTCTTCATTCATTCATTGTAATACTTAATTACGATCATATTCTAAGAAAAGAAGGAAACCCTAGGCGTCTACTTCTTTCCCATCAATTTGGAAACCTACCTTCCTTCCACCTACTTTCCCGAAAAATTTGGAAACCTAGCATCTTTCCCATCAATTCGGGAACCTAACTTCATTTCGTCCATTTTCCCATCAATTTGAAAACCTAGCTTTCTTCCATATTGACCAATAACAAATGTGAATCGTCAAACATCTATCTAGAGCGACATTCGTTAAAATCTGCGAACCCGGATTGACTCCATTGTTCCTAAATTTGATTGAATCACTTGGCCTAGCAACTCTGGAGCCGCGTGGGAAAAGCCATTCCAAATTCCAAAATTATTTTTAACGAGTTATCTAGCTCTGTGAATTGAATTAACAATAAAGGTCGATTCTTGGATTCGTTTAAAGCAAACGAACGAATAATTGAGCTTCTGCAAAAAAAATTGGAAGAAGGCAATCTTCAATTGATAAACACAATTATGTGTAGACCAACGCTTCCAAAATTGAATATTTGTTAAAATTTGCGAACCTGTCTTGACCCCATCTAAAGCAAACGAACGAATAATTGAAGCTTCTGCATTCATATTAAAAAAAAAATATAAATGGGAAAGAGGCAAATCTTCAATTGAAAAATAATTTGATAATCTCATTTATGTGAAGACCAAGGCTTCCAAAAATATCATCGAATTTGTTAATGAATGTTAATGAGGTGAAATCTTCTGGTGGTAATCTCGTGGTAATATTAAAATGTTAGTTGTATCTGTGCGTCTTTGGTCTGTAGTAGCTGCTGTTGCTGCCGCCTATCTTGATGAATTCGGTTGCCTCCTGACATATTCCATCCCACGGTTAGTGCATTTTGACTGTGCGTGTGTGTGGCGGTGTTTGCTCACAGTAACCGGAGAAGTTAAAAGAGGTATGGCCTGCAGCAGTGTAAAGTTCCTCCGCTAATACAACACACCTGGCCCCTCCACGGAGCGCTTCGGCTCGATTTATCATCTGAAAGTTCGGCCCATCGTTCGACTTGTGTAAACTAAACAAGAGCGAGGAAAAGTCGAAAGTGACAGCGCACCAAATAGCCCTTCTGTTTACAATCCAAACAACGAAATGTGCACCGCGCAGAAAATAACTGCGCGTATTTAGATCAACCACGTCTCTATTTCTTTCTTTAAACCATTTGAGTTTGATCTTCGAAAAGCAAAAGAAAAGGCCACGAATTAAAAAAGAGAAATATTAATTGATGTGAGGGACGCACATACCTATAAGCTAAATCAACTTCCACCCAAACAGTTAGTACCGATTCTTTAATCAACTCTACATTCATGGGAAAGTGTGGTAAAGTGAAATACGAAGAGGTCTGGTGTGCCAGAGGGCAGTAGCCTGTGTCGATCGTATACGTTTTGTAAACCTGAGACTAAAAGAATAGCCAATTTCACTGAAGTCACAACATCATTAGCTATATATAATAACAGGGATGAGGATGTCACCCCCAATAAGTACACACAGTTTCTGAAGGTCGAAGAAGTGGACGTTGAAGCGGAACGAAACCAAGTTGGGCCAAGAAAACTGATTTCTTTTAGTCTTCCATTTTTTTTGCCTAGTTCTTAAATCATTAATGGCGCTCTCGATTGGGGTACGCTATGTGCATTCGGTTTTCGTCATCTTGTTTTATTCCATGATGTTAAAAAGAGATGAAAATGCACTTTTATTCCGTAAGGTTAAAACGAAATGAAGATACGCCTTTTATTCCATGAAGTTAAAACGAGATGAAGATACACCTTTTATTCCATGAGGTTAAAACGAGATGAAGATACACTTTTATTCCATGAAATTAAAACGAGATGAAGATACACTCACCCCAATCGAACGCGCTATTAGTTTGAACCGCCTGACGTCTGTATGTAGGGTTCCCTTAAGTATGCCGATCAAATTAAAAGGTCTTAATTTTAATTTTCAACAGAATCACTTTTTTGGTCATACTTAACCCCAGATGTAATGAAATTATCAAGAGTATGAAGGAGTACATGACTGAATTTGTGGTGTCAAAAGGGAGCGGGGGCGTGGCAAAGTGTCTTCAGAGCTTTCATACTTTTGTTTCTCGATCTTAAGTACTTATGTGTAAAAGAAGAATAAGGAGAAGAGGTTATGTGGGTATCATTTTCAGTTACCTTGAAAGGGTTCGAAAGGAATTCCAAATGATGTCCACAATAAATTCTTGAATCTATTACGCCAGCGAAGATCAAGAAAGCACAATTCGTAATTAAAAAAAAAAAAAACAATAATAATGCAGACTTTTTCTTTTGAATTTCTTCTTCTGTTAATTAAAAATAAGTTTCGGAAATGTCGATTCGTATGCAAAATACGTCTTCTTCTTTTTATTCAATTGTTTTTGGTCTGAAAAGCCATTCCAATCAGTTGACAAAACAGGAAAGTCATTTAACAAGTTGACTGACTAAGGCCCGATCTTACCACCTCCTAATAAATTTAACCGTCGGTTAATATCCTAGGAGACTATTGTTGGCACAATGGTTTCCAAAGATATTATTAACCGACGGTTACATTTACCAGGAGGTGGTAAGATCGAACCTACAGGGGAAAACAAAAAAATGATTGTAATAAATTCAAATTAATTCAAATGAAACAAATTTGTACAGTCGCGAGCAATAAATTTTGATCGTCAATATCAATCCGAACACGTCAGATTTAATTCCAGAAAAAAAATCAAATAAAGAACCTACCCTTTACCAAAAAAGTGATTTTTGATAAAATACAAATCACGCATCTCTCTTGAACAACCTTTGACGACCAAAATTTATTGTTCGCTGCTGTATCCGCTTTAGGGCATTTATTAGATTTAATAACACAATAAAACATCCGACGGCGACGTTTCAAGGATATGCATAACGGTAAAGTCATGTCGTATGACTTGTTTAGAGATTGTGCAGATCATTTATAAATGTGATAAAAAACGAAGGTCCAAAATTTGAACCTTAGGGAACTCCGTTTTACTGTTTTCTTTTGCCTGGAATTGTCTTTAAGCAAAGCTTCACTTTGTAAAAAAATGGAGGTGCAAGATTTGAACCTTAAGGAACTCCATTTTGCTCTTGAATCGCCTTTAAACAAAGCTTCATTAATTTAAGTGCAACACTTCTAAATCCGTAATAGTAGGCAAGTGCTTAGGATCTCAACATTCATGCCAGAAGATGGCTGAATGGTTACCGGCAAAGTTTGGGGCAACCTCAGAAGAAGAAAAAGACGATTTTTTTGATTAATTGATAGACGATATGTAAGAAGATATAATTAAGTACAAGCAAAACAAAAAGAGTTTGTACATTTCTCAGCCAAGCAAAATCATAGTTGAGGAAAGAGAAAAAAGAAGAACATATCAAACAGTGCTGAATGATAATTCTCTAATCTCTTCTAATTTTGTTTACAATTCAATTTCTGAGACTTGAAGAACTTCTGAAGAGTTGCAAGATTTTATTTACGCCGCCGAGCTTAAGAAAAAGTATACCGGTTGAAGCCTTTCACTTTAGCCAATAGCTTCTAATTTGCTTGATTGATTAAAGTGCCTCAAGTCTTAAATCGATATGTAATATGATATATTTTTAATTTCTCTTTGATATTATAACTGAGATTGACTTGCAACGATGTCAAATGTATAAGTAATGAGAAATAATTAATAAGGTTTGCATTCAGATTATACATGCACTCGCATTCTCCCTCGAATATGTTTGCATGAATTCGAAATGGCTTCCGTTTTCAATCAACAGCAAAGCCGGTCGTAAATAAGAAAGCCCCAAAAATAGGAGATAGAAAAAAATAGAAGCAATTTTTAACTCGTCGATTCTTGCCTCCTGTTTTGTTTTCGTTTTTAGTTAGGACGAATTTCGGACAAAAATCGAATTATTTACGCGAGAAGAAAAGCCCCGTATCATTTTAGAAAAGAGATGATTTAATTATTTTAATTTGGGAAATAACTTTTATGAAACCTTTTTTTAATTGACGTTTCGCCATAAATTTCTCAATTAGGCATAATTACAACTATGTCGGTCGGCGTTACGTATTTTCAAATTATTCATCAATGATCTAGTGATTGTTTATGAACGAATGAACGCGAAAACACACCGGGTGGAATTCCCTGCGAACGAAACTAGCGCTGAGCAAGCAAAAGGAACACACAAATAAGAGCAATGCGTTGTAGTTAGAGTTTTCATCGACATGGTCAAAAATGTTACATTTTGAAAAGAAGAACAGCGCCATAGCATTTCAGACAAAACACACGATGATTTAGTTATTTTAATTTGGGGAATAACTTTTTTGAATTGGCGTTACACCATAACGTTCTCGGTTAGGCATAATTACAAGCATGTCGGCGCCATGCTGTATTTTGAGATTATGCATCGGTGATTTAGTGATTGTCGACGAACTAACGTGGGGGGGTGAACCCCTTGCGAACGAAACGAGCACCGAGCAAGCAAAAGGAATACACAAATAAGAAATATAGTATTAAAAGTAAAAAAGTGTTTGAGCAAACGAAATACCTGATGTGATGTGTGTATAGTCAGTATTAAATAAGATAATTGGTTGATCGCCTGCTTATCATAGTGATCACATCACATTAGAATGGTTTTTAAGTCAGCGCGTTTCCATTTTAATTCTGAGTGTACACTCACATCCAGCATGCAAGCGGCGTTCATGAAAACTTTGAGTCTCGACTTTTGACGATGACGAATTAACGCAACGATTTCTTTTGTTCTTTTCCAGGTTGTTCGGTACCAAGTGTGACAAGTGTGGGTCTTCGTTTAGTAAAACTGATTTTGTAATGCGAGCCAAAACTAAAATCTACCACATAGAGTGTTTTCGATGCTGTGCGTGTGCGCGACAGTTGGTTCCCGGAGACGAATTCGCGCTGCGCGACGGCGGCGCCCTCTACTGTAAAGAAGACCACGACGTGATGGAGAAGACCTCCACACCCACCACCCCGCACGCGGGCAGCGAAAGCAACAACAACACGAGCCTTAGTAACAATAATCACAACAGCAGCAACAGCACGGAATTAGGTTGCATGTCAGGTGAGTTTTTGAAATCACTTTATCAATTCAATAATAGTTATATTGATGGGCAACCGATTTTGACAGTCCCCCCCAATAAAAATTACCTTAAAGGTCCGTGCGAGTGAAATTCGAACAGCGGCAATTGACGCCATCCGCACCGCGCTAGCGTCAATGCGTCTCAGATTGGTGGGGGATCTATACAATTTTTACGTCTATTACAATTTCCCACACTATCCTATTACTATTTTTGAAGCAACGAATAGATATAAAACGTCAAAAAATAAATCCTTGTTTATTTTATTGCTTGATACGTATCGAAATACTTGTTCGTTCATACCAGGAGTGCTTTTTTTAATCCGGCGTTCGATCCATTTAAAATTCGCTCCGGACGCCAAATTTAAATAAACACCCGCTATTATTGTTGCTTGTTGCGAACGTATTAAAATGTTAAGGTAATAAACGACGCAACGACGTTTCATTATTTGCTTTAATATAAAAATTCTTTAATTGCCTGGATTTATCAACACTGCCTTTGTATCTTTATGGCACCGTTTATAATTTTACAATTAATGTTTTTATGGGGCTCGATCAATTTACCTTCCATAAAACTATCATTGCCTGTATTATTATTTGCAAGTCATTTGCATTCTAATCTGTTTCTGAAATCTAAACGTTTGTGTCAAAGGCTATTACTTAATTATTCTCTTGCGTACAAGCTCCAGGCTAGTGTTAAATTTACTGCTCTCTTTAAGAGGACCTTACACGTGGATGCTGGGGAGATGTGCCCAGCATATGTAGGGTCCCCTTATTTTTATTTTGGTCGGTCTGAGTAACAAAAAAGTTATTAATCTGTCGCCGTGAATAAATAAATAAATAAATAGGAAAACGTCCAATTGTATATGTCGGCTTGGCATTTTACCAAACCGCGTTGTTTTGATAGCATAAAACTGAAAATGAAACCTGAGATCTTTTATTGCTGAATTTATTAATAAATGGCAGGAATTTATTAAACGAGAAGAGAACAGCAAAAAAGAAGAAAAGAAGAAAATGTAGGCGCTTTTATGATTAATGTCGCACTGTATTATTTATAAATAATCACCAAACACACCTGACGTTCTTCCCGTCAAAGGAACGGCCAATTTAGCAACTACGTGTGAATTACCGCGACGTGAAACTATGAAATTAATAACAATACAACATTTATGTTTCGTGAAACCTTGCGGAAGAAAATAACATCCTCGAGCCATCCACGAAATAAACCTCATCTGTTAAGTAATTCGTATTAATATTTAACTATTCAAAATTCGTGATTGTTTTACGAAAGTTTCAGCACTGAAACATTTTACTTTATAGTCGGGGGATTCACATATCCGAAACAATTTAAAACAGCCGGTATATTAAGAGTTCAGTTGAAAAGTACGTTCATCAAGTAGGCTTTGAACACTAGGTGCGTTCGAAAATAGTACGAAGAGTACATTTTTTGAAGCGTGAAATCGTATCTTTCTCACTCACGTTTTTTTACTTATTTTACATCTCGCTTAGCATCATTTATCCAAAGTCTTGCGCATTTGCATTATTTCCTTGGCAACGGAGGAAATTTTCACGTCGTCTTTAAGATAGCGAGTGAAAAGATTGCCCGTTGTCAGGAAAATAACGTAAACGCAGAGTTTTCTTGAAAGAAACGAGTGAAATGCAAAATAAAGCAAGAATCGTGCGTGAGGAAGACGCTATCGTTCGTTCCATATACAGTTGTCGAACGCAATATGCGAAGCAAGTCTTGAATTACGCAGATTTTGAGGTTATGTCACTACAATGTTTGACAACTGTCATCTGGAAATCATGCCTTTTTCACTCCAACTGCGTTCGTAAAAAAATTAAAACCAACTTTTCCATTGATTGTTTATTATGTGTTTCTGTCTTATTTTTGCATAAATGACTGCTATAGTCTTGAATAATACAGATCTTGAGGTTATGTCGCTACAATCTTTGACAACTATCATCTGATTGTCATCTGTTTAGGAAATCACGCCTTTTTCACTCCAACTCGTTCGTCAAAAAATTAAAACCGACTTTTCCATTTATTGCTTGTTATGTGTTTCTGTCTTATTTTTGCATAAATGACTGCTATAGTCTTGAATAATACAGATTTTGAGGTTATGTCGCTACAATGTTTGACAACTGTCATCTGATTGTCATCTGTTTAGGAAATCATGCCTTTTTCACTCAAACTTCGTGTGTCAAAAAATTAAAACCATTTGAATGCTTATTATGTGCATCTATTTTATTTTTGCGTAAATTATTACTGTAGTCAGTGACGGATTTCCGCACAGGCGCATGAGGCGCGCCCCTGGGGCCTTTTAAATAAAGGGGGCCTCAATTTTCAGGTTTCAAAAAAAAATATAAACAAATGAAATTGTTTCTGTTTTAAATTTTTAAATTCATTACACCCATCTTTAATATCGTCGTGGATGAAACTATAATTTAATATTAGAAGTTCAAAAAAAATAAATAAAAATATTACTTTAACAACAAAGTTATAAAAAGATTAACAATAAAAGTTTAATTGTTTGTAAAAGTTGCTGGCTTTGTTTTCTACAACATTAAATTCAATTTTTTTTTATAAATTTGTTATAAATTGTTAGAATTTATAAAGAATGTATTTTGTACAAAAGAAACTTTACAATAAAAAGTTTTTTTATTTGAAAAAGTTGCTAGTTTTTTCTTCCAAACCCTTAAATTAAAAAACAAATTAATAAAATAAAATTTTCAGTTACTGTGTGCTCCATGATTCAAATCCGAGTATAGTTTCTGAAGTTTTTCGAGAAAACGCAATTGCTTAAAACCTGAAAACCTTGAAGTAGAAAAAAAAAAGAAAATCAATTTGTGTTTAGTTTCTAGAGTTGCTCGAACAGTAAAGTCTTTTCTGCTTAAAATCAATGTGTAATAAAAACGTTGCTTTGATTTCTGCAACGTAAAATTAAGAAATTTTATAGACGAACTGTAGTTCAAATTTTAAATTTCTCATTCAGGCGTCAGGCAAATCAATCGATGGTGAAACATTGAGTGCTCTTCCAATTATAATTCTGTCCGGTTGTGGTTTAAAAACCATTTACTTACAATTTTCATCGCATTAGAGTCAACTTCAATTATTACTTTTACAATCAAGAATTATCTGAGAAGCAGCACGATTTAGAAAAGCTTAAAAATGTGCATCCCAACGGTACAAATCCCAGCTACGCCACTGGAAAAACAATGGAAAGAAGACAAAACCGAATTACAAAGTCTCTTATAATTTAGGGACATTTTGAATCTCTGCAGCATTTTTGATTTTATCTTTTAATTTTCTTTTTAATAAATCAAGATCATTTAATAAATTATCTTTTAAATAAAAATGTCAAAAAACCGAAAAGTTTCCGACGCGTTTTACCTTTCTAAATTTCATTCTGTTTTTTTTTTTTTTAATTAAAACAGGTTATTTTTTCTTTTTCTTTTCAATTTTTCGCAAACCAACAATATATTGAAATTAGTTTTATATGTTATAGCACATGCTTTGGCCAGCCTGACCTTATATTTCTTTTTTCTTTTCTAAAAGTCACACGAAGGCAGTAAAAAATGTGGTAAAATATTTGTTTTTTTCTGTCGACAGCCCCACGTTGGGCGCCAAATTCTCTATGTTTTGGGAGCGTCCGATGCTTTTTTGTATTATTTTCGGTTTCTCCTTTTATTTTCAATTTTGTTTAGGCGAAACCCCCGGTTGTATTCGTTTCAAATTTGTTCGAATTGATTTGGATGTTTCGCGCTTGTTTTTTTTTTGAAATTCTGAGATTTACGCAGGGGCGCAGCTAGGGGGCTGAGCCTGCCCTGGGAAGTTTTAAGCCTGCCCTACGACGCGACGGTCCAACGTAACATGAAATAACACATCGTGTTACGATTTCGGGGTTCAGAAATAATACTTGTCGAATTATTTCAAACACTTTAATAAAATAACACAATCGCGCTCTTTCCATTCTCGATTTCTTTGGAGAATCGTAATTCCATCCCATTCCTAGAGCAAATAAGTACAACTGTCGCAGCCGGGTGGTGAGAGTACTCTTCCCCGCTAGTGCCCAGCCCTGGTGTAAGCTATACGTGAGTACTCCCGCTAACGCGCAGACGCCCGTTATCTCGGACTTTGTAGTCAGTTGCAAACATGTATTTGACAACCCGGTTTGAAGGGTTGTTTTTATTTTACGTAAATTCCGCGTGTCGAAGGAAATAAGCGCTGTTTTATTGCTGAAGATGAAATTAACGAGTTTTTCCTTTATATACGCGCTTGTTTTTATTTTATTTTATTTTTTTCGTATCACACATAGCCAGTTTAATGTTTCACTGGAAGTGATCTTCCAATTTGCGAAAAGATAATATCTATTGGGTAATTTAAATGTAGAAAAAACTATAAAGAATTTGTTTCAAACAACAAAAAAACTGCAATTATTTTGAATGTTATTATGCGCTCATGCGATGATTATTAATCTTTGTTGTGTTTTTCGTTTGGAGAATATTTTAAAAATTCTTAAAAAGTGTTTGAATAAAAACTTACAGGGCCTGTCCTACACTGCGATAAGCCTTCCCTAAAAATTTAGTTTGGCTACGGCACTGGATTTAGGAATGGATTCCCTTTGTAAATCTCGCCTCCGGTGAAATGAGATATCGTGTCTTTGTTCCACATTATACTTGGCCATTCTGTGCTTGCCGTTTACCTCTTCTATTTTCCTTTCGCATTCGATTTTCAGTTTCCAGTATTTCTCATCATGTTCCTGACCTTTCTCCACCACATATCTCCTCACTTCTTATTATTATTTTTTTTTAATGGTGGTCGTGTCATACAATTTTCGTTGATTTCTCTCTCTGTCTCTATGATTAATATATTTTCTTCATATTTCTTTTACGGGTAATAAATACGAATAAGTATTGTATTACGAACGATGGAAAGGGAAAAAAAGGTCAAAGTTAAAAGTAATTAGTTAAATTGATTTTAATTTTGCTGTGTTTTAACGTGAGTACACGCAGCAGTAAAAATTTAATTGCAAATTCAAATATCTTCAGGTCTGTAAACATTTTTTTAATACAATTACTAATTTCTTTTTTGTTCCATTAGGCCCTAAAGTTTTTAATTTGTGTATAGAATTACTGCGTCCTAGTTAATTTTTCATTTAATTTTTAGGAAACCTTCATACTTCGTACCTTATTTTTAAGTATACTTACAAAAGTACGTATGAAAAGTGTAAGTATGGTTGCTGGTATGCTGGACGCATAGTATTCAAATAGCAAAGACGACGTTAGGCAACCATTCCTATTTAGACATTTAGGTCCGGTATTATAAATGAAAGTTAACTTTAACTCTCAGTTTATTGCCATAACAACAATTGTGTTCACAATTGTTACCATGGGATTAAACCAATAGTTAAAGCTAACTTGCCTTTATAATACCGGGCCTTAAACATTTACGTTTATATGCAATTCTTTTTCTTTACAAACAATAGCACTTTTAATTTTGCCTTCGAATTAAACGACGAGCGAGACACAAGTTTTTAATTTGATTAAAATCTGAGATAGACGTTTGAAGTGAGGCCTGCCTGATTAATCTAGAGAATTGTAATTGCCTTTAATGATTCATTCGCTTTTGACTGACAGAAATTTGTTTAGGGAATATCTGCGGTAACCAATTTACAGCTAACATCAAAATTCTTTTTTAAACTAAAAAAAAGAAATTAAACAATTTTGTCAAGTAATCAATGGTATTTCTGACGAAATTGTCAACCTGTACGCAGCGAAACGTTGAACGATTTTAAGCTGTCCGTGAACGTATTTTCTTTTTTATTCGAAATCTCGTAAGACAAAAATCGATTTTAATTTCGAAATTAAAGTTCGCTTGTACAACACGAAGCCTCGGGGCAATTATTTTTTGCCGTTATTGAGTTTCTGAGAAAGCAACTAATAAATTATTTGGATAATTTCCACGTAACGTTTCTCTGCTAATCCAATATCAAACGGAAGTCCAGTTGTGATCCTTTATGCACGAAGCGGTCTAAATCCTTCTGCGTCAACACGGATTACAACGGGCGTGAAACGCTGACCATTAGGGCTTAACAACTCTCCGTCGCTTTGTGAATTCCAAATTGGTTTTAAGTTTTGCATATTATTCGGCGGGGCGAGGGGGGGGGGGGCTTAGGAAACCCACGCCGATTACACATTTTCGCTAATTACAAAAAGCCATAGTTAGAAAAAATCAACGAAGTCCTCTTGAGAATACTCTGCATTCCATGGTGATAATTGGAGATAACTTTGTTTTCTTCAATTCCAAATACATATACTGTAATTACTTGTGAAAAGAGCTGAAATTCGATAATAGAAACCATTTTTAGGAAGTAACCAGTGAGCTGGTATTTGGGGAGTCACTCGTACGTGTAATAAAACGACCTCCGCTCCGCCATATTGGTGAGTACACTGCGTATCTCCTGTCAAGTTGACGGGGGGGCTTAGGAAACCCACGCCGATTGCAAACATTTTCGCTAATTACAAAAAGCTATAGTTAAAAAAATCAACGAAGTCCTCTTGAGAATAATCTGCATTCCGTGCAGATAACTGGAGAGAACTTTGTTTTCTTCAATTCCAAATACATATACTGCAATTACTTGTGAAAAGAGCGGAAATTCGATGATAGAAACCATTTTTAGAAAGTAATCAGTGAGATGGTATTTGGGGAATCGCACCTACGTATAAGAAAACGACCTCCGGTCCGCCATATTGGTGCGTACACTGTGCACCTCCTGTCAAATAGACAGTGCAATCTGTCATTCTCATTCCTGAATAGTTTTGTGTACTGTTTTAAGCCAAAAATGTGACGTCTTGGCCTACTTGTGATCGTTAATAAGAATAAAACAAGAAGTACAGTATTTCTAAGAGGCTGGAGAGAATAGTCGTCAATAAGGTTGCTCTTACTAAAGCATTATGAAAGTGGATGATAAAATAAATGATTTTGTTGTTAAACATCACCGGAACGTAGTTCCAAAGAGGTTCCTCTGGAAGATGACGAATTCGTACCAGAAACGGTTGAAAATGTGACAAAGGAAAACTTCGAAAACAAGGCAATTTTCTTCAATAATCAAAAAAGAGCCAGCAGTATATAAATCAAAATAACGAAAAATAGATAGTAAATGCTGTAAAAAAATTATTTTTTGGTAATTAAGGTGAACTCTCGTACATATTTTTCAACGAGTGTCTCGTTGCAGATTCCGGATCTGAAAGTGGTTCTCACAAAGGCGGAGGACATCGGAAGACGACGTCGTCCGGGGGCGACGGCAAACCCACCAGGGTGAGGACGGTCCTGAACGAGAAGCAGCTGCACACGTTGAGGACGTGCTACGCTGCGAATCCAAGACCGGACGCCCTCATGAAGGAACAACTCGTGGAGATGACCGGCCTTTCGCCCAGAGTCATCCGAGTTTGGTTCCAGAACAAGCGCTGCAAGGACAAGAAGAAGACCTTGCTGATGAAGCAGCAGATGCAACAGGAGAAGGTAGGTAAATTATGATGACACTTTCCTTTTTTTTCTTTTTTACTCCTCCTTAAATAGTTCTATTATACAATTGTCATGCATAGTTTGTAACCGGACAATTGTGGAAATGAACTTGTACACATCGGCCTCGTTTTTCCATCACAGTTTAACTTTAGGCTCTGTTTTATTCACATGGTAAGGATCGTAAGGACAATTATTTCCATAGGAATAAAACGGAACTTAAATTTAAACTCCAATTGAAAAACTGGCCCTTACAGTTATGGCGACATTTCTAATTCGTTTGCTACAATAATTAATATAAACCGTATATTCACCCCCATTGGCGTTGTAGGTAAATTTATCTCTATTAGGCCCAGTTTCATCATCACAGTTTAACTTTAAACTTCGCTTTATTCCCATAGTAACAATTGCAAAGATAATTGTTTCCATAGGAATAAAACGGAGCTTAAAGTTAAACTATGATGGTGAAACCGGGCCTAAGGCCGGATTTTTTAATCGCAGGTTAACCCTAACTCTCGGTTTATTTCCATTGTAACAAGTACGAAAACAATTGTTTCCATGACGGCAATAAACTGAAGGTTAAAGTTAACTTGTGATTGGACAACTGGGCCTTCGAAACCATCGTCGATACAATTGTCTGCGAGGATTTTATAGGGCAAATAAATTTACAAAGGGTTGAAATGACCGGGCCTTATTTTATTATATATTAAATAAAATTGTCTGAATAAACTGACATAGGTATAAGAATGACATAAGACATCGCTCTTTGAATAAGAAATTGATTTGAATCGCTTGCCTGGTTCGGCTTTTAGACACGTTGCTTCTTTCGATGATACTTTCGAAAACCTTTCGCTCCAATTTCAGGACTATCTAGAGCGCCTCTCGAATATTCTGGAATCGTCTAGACGCGTGCTTTGTCGGTGATAAGGAAAATAACCATCGAATTCTGCTTATTTTATTTCTTAAATCAAATATACGGTCCATTTCCATTTCCTTTTAGTTTAATGGTCTTAATTCTTTATCTTTCTGCATCACGCATCATTCTTGTTAGGTACGGTAGATACTATTAATTTTTGGATGGTTCTTGCTCGTAAGAATTGCAAAGAATATGAGACATTAACTTTTGATAAAACAAATAATTATATTTGCGAAACATCAAGTAAGACAATAAATTACTCTTTTAGTTCGTTTTTAAAAAGCCTTTATATTTGTTTCATATTCTCTGTAGATACTATTGTTATCTGTCTTAAATATTCAACAAGTTTTCTTTCCAAACTATTTTTTTTTTTAAGTCGAGGCTGTCCAGGACTGGTTAAATTTAAATTGCGCAGAAAAACTTTAAATTGCAAAAAAAATAATATATCAAATGAAACGAAGGACGAGGCATAATTAAAAAGATCTGTCTCGTATTTTATATGTACATACCCACCCATTCCATACCGAGAATGAGCGGGTCTGTGTATCGGTAAAAATGAAAGCGAATGTAATCGGTCCGATACAATCGAAAACATTTTTTTTTTTCTGATCGATTGTAATCTGTTAATCGAGTGAATCTTATCGAATCAGAGACACAATTAGACAGCAATAAAAAATAAAAAACTTGGGTATTCCTGACGGCAACGGACGGACGTTTCCAAAAGCGGACTAAAGGAAGCTTAAAAGTTATTTAATACAACAGATTGTGACTTCAATTTAAAAAGCCCCTGTTTAATGCTGCAATTAAATGCACAGGTTGTAAATACCTTACGATGCTTACGATCAAGCTTAGAATTCGATTATGAAAGTGACCCTTAAAATTTAAATAAATTTTTAATGTAATTTTATGACTGACTTGATGTTATAAATAGTGATGTAAAAATTTCATGAAAGAAATTCTTTTGAAATGTTTCATCTTCAATCATATATATTCTAATCTCATTTTTTTATTGTCATTAATTTTTAAAATTTGAAATTTAAAGGGAAATCAAATTTTTCCAAGTGTAAATTTTCACCTACCAAACCGACGCTGACTGGGTTTTGTTTTGAGCTAAAGTTACTATCGAATTGGATCTGTTCCGAGCTAACCTTATCAAGGACGTTAATATTATAGATCCTGAATTGTATGTAATGATGTAAAAATTTAATTAAACATATATTTTTTTGATTATTTCATGAAATATTTCATGAAATGTTTCACCTTCAATGCAATATACTGTAATCTATTTTTCTATTGTCATTAGTTTGTAACTAAAATTTCAAAATTGACATTCTACATTTCAACTGCCACGTCATGTGCACGGTGCGGTGGGAGCAGGAATGTGAGCGAGAACGAACGTGTCTTAGTGGAGGTAGGAAGGAGAAAAGGAAACTGAATAGTATGCCGAGAATCATCAACTCTTTGGTTCCAACAAAAATCAAATTTTTCCAAGTGTAAATTTGGTTCTATTTGTCAATTTGTCTACCTGTCAAAAATAGTTTTCCTCGTCGTCTACTTACTTATAAATTCGCCTACAGTCGTCGAATAATTCTAACCGATTCCGCCTATTTCTGATAAGCAGAGATCGGAATCACATATTTTGACGTCATCAATAAGGTTTGGTTTGCATAGAAAATTATTTTTATACGTTTTTACTGCGAAATCCTTTCGAAAATAATTTGGGGGGAAATTCTTCGTAACGAGGCGGCACAGTACTGCCAACTCACTCAGAAATTTCAAATTCGTTTTGTTTTTTGTAAAAGAAAATTGCATTTTGTCGTTAAAAATCGTTTTATCCAGATTTGACGCTTAATAATAATAAGTAAACTTAACCAATTAAAACAGCGAGATTATTGAATTTAATAGCAACGTTTTGTTTTCTTCAATTCATTTATACACACATAAAACTTTTGGGATCAATTGTAATCTGCCTAATCGGTATTAAATATGGATAAAGTTTTGCTTGAAAAGTTGTTAATCTTTTTCTAATTTGGCGTTGTTGTCTTTTCTGGACTGAATTGTTTCTAAAAGTGGGTGTTTACTCCAAAAAAGATAAGCTCTATTCCTACTTTTACATGGTAAAGGTCGTAACTCCGTTTCTTTTAACTCCACAGACGGATGGACGCGAAGGAATACCAAAAATGTGTTCCCTGGCGTCCAAAAGTGTTAGATTTAACTCCAGATTTTTATCAGTGTAGTATTATTTTTTAATTTTTTTTTTTTTCGAACATAATGCGATCTTTTTTTTATCGATTATCGAGAATATCTTGCAGCAGTTTTGAATTGTACGATCGTCATTTGTTTTCATCTCTTCTTTTCTTGTTAGAGTTATCCATTATTTTTTTTTTTTCAATTTACGTTCCGATTCGTTTTTATTGCTTGTGTATTATGGTTATGATTCGTATTTCTTTATGTGCTCTTCCTTTTTTTGTAAATTTCGAATTAGTCATGTCTTGAATGCATAATGTTTCCTTTTTTAACGTAATAATTGCCGTTAGGAATTTTTATTTTACTTTTTCTTCACTGTTAAAAAGTTCTTCATGTGAGTTTTTTTTTCTTTTTAATTTTCAATCGGTTACTATTTTTCACAAATTAAATTCTAATTCCTTTAGAAATCTTATTTTTCCCCGTTTTGCGTTTGCGTTTCTCGATTATTCAAAAGTCTTTCACTTGTTTTCGTTTCTGATAGTGTTCCTTTTCCCTTTATTTTTACTTGCAAACTGTTTCGATTGTCTCTTATCTCCTCTTTCCTTTTGGCAATCTATCAATTTCATTTTTATTTTATTTATTATTTGCTACTAACTGCAACATTGAGAATTTTGAAACCGGCACTTTACGAGTTTTATCGCGCAGGACTAAATGTAAAGTGAGGAGAAATTTCATCTGCGTTTTCAAAGTACAAAATCCACCTCGAGCAACGCCCAAGCAACTACCAAAATAATGATACGTTGGCAACATTCCTGCGGAACTGCAGTATAACAAGCGCCGCCAAATGATGACGTCAAAATATGTGATTCCGATCTCTACTGATAAATTATTTTCCACACCAGGAAAAAATTTAAAAAATAGTGTGATTTCTTTGATATTTTCCGATTTTTTGAATTCAGCTTGTGTGTTAGGGCAGTACGTGTTCATTGCGGCCGTTCTCATGTTTATTTTATGTTACCATCCAAATGCAAATCACGCGCTGACGCGCAGATGCTTTCTGCGCGGCAAATTTAAAATAATAAATAAATATTTCAATGAAATGAAATTTATGTGACATATTTCACTTGAAACGTTTCAGCTTTACAACACTAGTTATAAATAAATCTGAATTTCCCGAAAGATCCAAAAAAAGAAACTCCTTTTCGTATGCATATTCATATTCAAATTTGTGAAATTTAAATTCTAATCGCTTTCGGTTATTTTGTTATGCATAAAATTTAAACTATTTTGAAAATGTAGTTCTCTATTTATAAAAAAAGAATTACAAAGCTTGCAGAGTAGGTATATTTAGGTAAAAACAATTTTGGCATGAAACTGGTATAACTGTATTGTCAACGGAGACGTTTGAAATTACAATGGAAAACAAAAAATAGTGAACAATTACAGTTTCCTGTATTTTTTCTTACCCCAAAATGGCACTCAGTGTTTAAATAATACGACTTCAAAGGTGACACTTAAAAATGTTGATAACTTTCAAATCTGGCAAGCTCAAGCAAAACTGTTGTAAAATCTGTGAAGTCGTATTCAAACAGTAGCGTTTCGGAGAAAGAAAAATTACAGGAAACTGTAATTGACTACTCTGTTTTGCTTTCGACCGTAAATCAAATTTAAACGTTAGACTTGGATAGTATACCGCGGCTTCAAATGAATTCCTAATTACAGTGGGCTATGATTTGAGAGTTTTCTCTGCGAAACGTTTGTAACACTGACAGTTGTCCAATTATTTAAATCAAATAAACGTCAAATTGTGACACTTTGTATTTTCAATTTATAAAATGTTAATGAACAGATTAAACAGCGACATCCTACGATCGCTTTTTGGCCTGACATTGCAGTAAGATTGACAAATTGAAGCGGGTTTGCTACATAATAAGTCATCCCATGAAAGGCGGCCGTGCTTGTTGTCAAAGCATAATGAAAGTTAAAAAAAAATTATAAAATGTTAGAATTACAAATCAATTCTTTTATTATTGAAAGTTATTTTCGAACTGGTAGACTAGAAAATGGTCACTGTCATTTATTGACAACTGTCCTATTATTCTTGGATTAAGTGTTGCCAATAATATAAAAAAAATCACGGCCTACTTTAATGAGGAATTCATTTCTTGAAAGCACGGCATTATAATTTATAATTTTATTTTGACTTTGACGCTCTTTCAAAATCAAATATTTTAACTGACAGTTTGCAAGTTATGCAATCGCTGCTCGTAAAATCCCTGGAAGTTTCTCGCCAGCTGAAACAATATGCCTTGACTCAGTGTTGCCAAATGTATAAATTGAGTTTGGCGCTTGACGCAAGAAGTGACCCTGTCCCATTTCAAAATATGCATGAGATGATAAGACGTCTTACCAGATGTTTTCTGTCGTCGTGTTGGCAGCTCTGATTGTTAAAAAACAAAACTCAGCATCAAATTCACGTTTAATGTTGGCTAAGCGCTATAGTAAGTAATTATACCGTGCCTTCAAATAACGAATTCCGAATTAGGGCTGTGATTTCAATGTTCCTTTTTTTTTCTTTCTTAAAAGTTTGTAGCACTGACTAAATACAAATGTCAAATTGCGATTCTTTATTTTTTCGAATTATATAAAATGTTATTGAATTACAACACAAGATTTTTATTATTGAAAGTTATAGTTACAGTTAATTCCGGATCAAAGTAAGCAGTGATTTTTTTTTGATGGTTAAAGTTGGCGACACTTAATATAAGAGTGACAGGATTGATAACTGTCATGTCCGCTAATAAATGGATGGGATTAATACATCCATTTAAAGGTGCAGGATTAATAACTGCTATTTAAATGGATATGACAGTCATTAATCCTGTCACTCTTGTACTAAGTCTTGTACCAACTTTATAAAAAAAAATCATGGTCTACTTTGATCCGAAATTCATTTGAAAGCACGATATAGTAACAATAAGTATTAGTAACAGAATTAGTGCATAAAGATTATTGGATGATGTTAATTTCAATTGTTTTTCAGCGTTATTTGTTTTCGCTGTGCAACTTATTGGCAAACCTGACAAATAAATATCTAAGCGAATGAAATATTTCTCTTTAGTTTGAAGAAAAAGCCTTATTTATAACTGACGCATTAGAAAATAACTTTAAATTTGTGACGTTTCAAATCTGAAAAGCTGCCGATATTCAGATTTTTATTTCGTGTGGCAACACTGTGCAGATTTACTGCCTATGGTCCCTAGGTCTGGTCGACATATACTACACTAGTTAGTTGAGAAATTTTATTTTTTAAATGGTAAAACTGCAGTAACTTCCTTGCTTGCTGCTGACAGCTGTCACGTGACAGCACAATTTCAAACGCAAATTAACACGCAGGATATAACCTGCAAGCTTGTTGTATGTGACGTTACGTCCGGTTGGAATGATCTGAACAGTCGAATAAGAAAATTCTCTTGATTTTGTTGCCAACTCAAACACTCATGTTTGACCACTTTGTACAAATTGATCCTGTAGAACTGTTTGAGTTGGCAATGCTGAATTTTCTTTTGAAATGGTACAACTGGAGTAACTTCTTATTTATTGGCGACTTGACGCTGACGGTCTTCGATACTGACAAGTCTTCAAAAGCCAAAGGGCAAGTTAAGTGAACGGTCAAATTGCACAAAATCGTCAAGTCAACGCTCCAACTAAACCCTCTGACCAATCACCAATTGAGAAAAGTGATCACGTGGTTTGGTCTGACCACTTCGCCTGTTCACTTACCGCAGACAAAGTAAACGCTCGACATAACCTACAATTTTGTCGCTAAGTCAAATATTTGTCAAATTAATCAACAAAACGTATCCGGTTGCAGTGTTGCAAATAGTTGAATAAGAAAATGCTCTTAATTGTGTTGCCAACTCAAACAGTTCTGTCCGATCACTTTGTATAAACACAGTGTTGTCAAAGTGTTGCCAATCCAACAAATAAATCTGACTAAAATAGACTGTGGTTTAAGAGATAATTGAAATTAACCTCCGCCCACAATAATTTTTATATCCGTAGGTATATAGGTATATCGGTAACTAAGCTGTCATCTTCAGTACGCTACCAACTTAAAAGCACTAAACAGATCTAAAAACAGCCTAATCATCCTAATAAAATCATAAGTTTTAACATTTTTATGATTTTATCAGGATGGTTAGGCTGTTTTTAGATCTTTTTAGTGTTTTTAAGTTGGTAGCGTACTGAAGATGACAGCTTAGCTACGGTTATAAAAATTATGGTGGGCGGAAGTTAATTTCAATTAAATAAATCTCAGACATTGATAGTTACTCGGTATATAACTTGTACGCTAGGACCTGGAGACATTGTCATTTTTTTATTGTTAGTAACTTGAGGTTTTGTGTTGGCACTTGGCTGATCCGATCTTATACACAGGGATAGATTTTGAATGTAATTTTTACAAATTTGGATCTCAAGTTTTAAATAATCTGTAATTACAAAAAAAGAAGAAACTGCAGACACATACATAAAAGAAATTGTCAAATTAAAATCACACAAAATGAAACTTAGGTAACGCCGCCACTGTGTTTTCCACTTATTCACTGTATCTAATACACGCTACATCTTGAAATGTAATTTAAATAAACGGAACAATCATCAAACTCATCAAAAAACGATCGCAGGATGTCGCTACTAAATTTTTTCAAATAACTAAATAGTTTGAGAGCGCGCGGTATTTATTCCCCAAGGTCTAGGCCGATAAAATCGAAAAATTAAGCGAAAACCGAATCTACAAGTTTTTTTTTGCCGTGATGCCTAAGGAGGAAAAGTTTTAAATTTTCTCTAATTAAAAACAGACAAGTTACATACAAGAAAAAAATTATTAAATTAAAATCACACAAAACGAAACTTAGGTAACGCCGCCACTGTGTTTTCCACTTATTCACTGTATCTAATACACGTTACATCTTCAAATGTAATTTAAATAAACGGAACAATCCACAAACTCATCAAAAAACGATCGCAGGATGTCGCTACTAAATCTTTTCAAATAACTAAATAGTTTGAGAGCGCGCGGTATTTATTCCCCAAGGTCTAGGCCGATAAAATCGAAAAATTAAGCGAAAACCGAATCTACAAGTTTTTTTTTTGCCGTGATGCCTAAGGAGGAAGAGTTTTAAATATTCTCTAATTAAAAATAGACAAGTTACATACAAGAAAAAAATTATTAAATTAAAATCACACAAAACGAAACTTAGGTAACGCCGCCACTGTGTTTTCCACTTATTCACTGTATCTAATACACGTTACATCTTCAAATGTAATTTAAATAAACGGAACAATCCACAAACTCATCAAAAAACGATCGCAGGATGTCGCTACTAAATCTTTTCAAATAACTAAATAGTTTGAGAGCGCGCGGTATTTATTCCCCAAGGTCTAGGCCGATAAAATCGAAAAATTAAGCGAAAACCGAATCTACAAGTTTTTTTTTTTTGCCGTGATGCCTAAGGAGGAAGAGTTTTAAATATTCTCTAATTAAAAATAGACAAGTTACATACAAGAAAAAAATTATTAAATTAAAATCACACAAAACGAAACTTAGGTAACGCCGCCACTGTGTTTTCCACTTATTCACTGTATCTAATACACGTTACATCTTCAAATGTAATTTAAATAAACGGAACAATCGTCAAACTCATCAAAAAACGATCGCAGGATGTCGCTACTAAATCTTTCAAAT
Source organism: Prosopocoilus inquinatus (assembly GCA_036172665.1). Classification (NCBI taxonomy): domain Eukaryota; kingdom Metazoa; phylum Arthropoda; class Insecta; order Coleoptera; family Lucanidae; genus Prosopocoilus; species Prosopocoilus inquinatus. The sequence goes on from CM069879.1 coordinate 12,236,175, forward strand.
AATTAAATAGTTTGAGAGCGCGCGGTATTTATTCCCCCAAGGTCTAGGCCGATAAAATCGAAAAGTTAAGCGAAATCTAGGAGATTTTTTTTTTGTTATGATGCCTAAGGAGGAAAAGGCGTTGACAAAATCCAACCAGTAAAATTTGGCTTGAATATTAGTATCGATCACTAGGAGCGTTTCACTAGGAAACAAGGTCGTTATTAACTGTCTAACTGTAAACTATTCCCCTCTCGCCAACCTCCAGGGGCGTGTACTTAAACGCGTACTAGCTCCACCCGTTAGGCAGATCCGCCAATCACCTCCGAGCGTACGTGTGTGGAGCTGAAACGAGGGGGCTCTCTGACGAAAAGGCAATACACAAAAGTCATTTCATCTTTATTTGCTACTTCAAGTATTACTTCTAATTTTATTTCGCTTGAGATTCGTTTTCTCTCTCTCTCTCTCTCTCTTTCGTTTGCGTACGCGAGGGTACCTCCGTCTCACGGAACAAATTTTAACAACGGAAAATTGACCGGTTGTTTTTTTTACACTTCAGAAATCAAGCACGCATTGGCTTGACCAATTAAAATTTGAGGATTTAGCCGGGTTTCCATGGTTACGTCCACCATCTCACCTCTACTACATGTTCTCACTCATGTTTTCTGTTTTTTTTTTTTTTTTAATACATTCAAATCTGCTTTCGTTCGTCTTGTTCGCTTTAATCTTTAATATTTGTTTTGTTAATAATACTAAATAAAGTGATGAAAACGTTTTTAATTTTAAAATCAGTTGTCTCTGCTCGTGCGCGTGGCCAACGAAACGAATCAATTAGAAAACGACTAAACAGAAAATAATTTCACAAATTTCTTATTAATACAAAAAAAAATAAATTAACCGACAGTTGTTTCGATCAATAAACAATATCCTTCAGAATTCGACTTTTATAATTAGTTTCTAAAAGAATATCTGGTTACTAATTATTAAAACTGATCATGATCCGTCGCTAGGGTTACATTAAGCAACTGAAACAGTTTACGGCGTTTTCGATTCGCCTGCACTCAGAGTATCTCCATCCCTTGTTGTTACATGAGGTTAAAACAAGATGCAAATAGGGTGCAATCACTGCAGGCGAATCGGAAACGATATTATTTTTAAGTTTCGCGGAAATAGAAAACTCTTATTACTGTTTAGAACTTGTACTACTTCGACTGTTTATAATCATTTACGTTGGTAAAGTAAAATCCAAAATCAAATTAGGTCAGAGGAAACAGGGGCGGCGGACTTATAACTTTAGAGGCCCTGTGACTAACACTGTCAGTGGGCCTATCCAATTAGGTAACCCAAGTTTTTTTTTGAATGTCTGACTAGTTACTTTGCAAAAGGCAACGTTGCCGTTAACTGGTCGTCTACAGGATCACTTCACTTCTCTGAAAATAGCAACAGATAACGCCATTATTATGGCGCTTATGCTGAGGCTAAGGTACGTTTTAAGATTCCGGTAGGCCGTGGCTGAGGTACATTTCAAGATGCGCGTATTTAGACATAAGAGAGTGACGAATGAAGGTTGCATGACGTTGCCATAGAAATAAAAGTGTCTCTCTCTTACGCATTAAATTGACGTACACTGTGAACCTTATAATACTGCACATAGCTTCCTTATAACTTCCAGTTTGCAGTTTTTAAATAATTCAACATCGAATATTAAAAAAAATGTTAAAAATCCCTGTTTGCAAATTTATACGACACGGAAATGTTTCATATTTCATGTCAATGTGCATTTATAGGATTCACACTGTATAGTTATATAATTTCTAGTATATTTTAATAACAACTTTAATCATGAGGTGAGGATTCGAGCCCTTGATGGAAAACTCCATCGGAAATTTTTGCAAGCAATGTCGCCAACTTGTTGACAAAATTGGGATACCTATCAGAAAATTAGAACTAATAAAAAAAGCGAAACGAAAAGAAAAAAGAGAAACGAAAGCAACAAAATACTAGGTGTGAAGTGAACAAAAATAAACAAAAGAACATCGACAAGACCAATCTGTACGAAAAACGACAATTTACGGACGAATCTAAAAGTTCGCAGGAAATTAAAGCAAAGCGTAAAAAAGTCAATAAGGCGATAAAAACAAAGACAAAAAAGAAACAAAATACAATGTGCAAAACAAGGTGGTCCAATCATAAATGAAAAACGATGAATTAGAAAAAGAAAAACAAAAGAAGATCGGTGATTGAGATTAAAAAAGAAACAAATTAATATTCAAGCGAAAAATTAAAAAAAAAAGTAGAAGATTACTGTAAAAAAAAGCGTCTTATCAACAGAAACAACAAATGTGAAAAATCAATATGTAAACAAAAATAAACAAAAGAGAACTACGGAATCGGAAAACACAAAAGAATGACTAGACAAGAAAAATAAATTGAAAAACGGCGATTCTTCGGCCAAAAACTTTTGCAAATCGAGGAACGGACAGGAAACAAAAAAAAAGACAAAATAAAACAAACGAACCGTGAATAAAAAAATGCAAAGCATCAATTCCTTAAAATAAAATAAAAGACAAAACAGGAAGAAAAATTAATTATTATTATTATAAAATTAATTATTTTATGTCATGTTTCCTTTAGAGGCCTACAGGTGGCGCCTCGCAAGTTTTGCTTCATGTCAGCACTTACAATATTTCGTTTTACTGGTCAGCAAGTACGTTATTGTGTTATAAATCTGACTTTAAAGAAAAAATTTCTTTCAATTCAAATCTTTAAAAAAGGATCCCAATTTTTTTCTGACATGTCCCGATTTTTCAAATATGCAATTCAATTTCGCGATTTACGAAGCTTAGAAGTTGGCAATCCTACCCGAAACATCCGAAACGCGCGCATCTTGAAATGTACCTGGGCCACCGCATCCGAATCTCGAAACGTACCTCAGCCAGAGCATAAGCGCCGTGGAAATGGCGTTATGTGCTACTATTTTTAGAGAAGTGAAATGATGTCAGCGAACGGCAACGTTGCCTTTTGAATTGCAACCACTAGTCAGATATACAAAAAAAAAACTTGGATTAATCTGATAGGCCCCCTGACAGCGCCCTCAAAGTTAAAGGTTCGCCCCTGTTGTAAATAGAACTTTAACATTGTCCAAAAAAGAGAGGAGCCCAGATTCACAGAACAGCGAAGTACAAATAGAAAAATGTCCATCTTCTAGCGCTTCTGGAAAACCGCGTTCATACTTCTCCCGTTTCTGTTTTGTTTCGTCTTTCTTACAAAAGACTTCTTCAGGGTTGCTGTTGTCCATGTATGTTCTCTGCTGCTCCAACTAAAAAGAGTGCGATCTGTATAATATTCTGTCTGTGCTTTCGCCACGCAGTTTCTGAACGCGCCCTGCAGCTATTGCTGCTCTTGTTCACGGATTCGCAATCCTACAGTTCGAAGGTACAAAAGAACCGTACGACAGCACCGAAGATTTAAAATAAAATCTTGTTCAGATTGACTTAGAGTACCGAATCAATCAACAGAAAATTCATTGTGACAGCGTCGGATTTAGGCACGATTTTTCAAAGACACAAAACATTCCAGGCCTGATTATGTCCAAACACGCGCATCTTGACGTGTACCTCGGCCACGGCATGCGAATCTCGAAACGTACCTCAGTCACAATATAAGTGCCATACAAACGGAGTTAATTTGATAGGCCCACTGACAGTGCTAGCCTAGGGCCCACAAAGCTAAAGGTCCGCCCCTGCATTACGATACCGTATCGCTCACTTTGTACTAAAGTTCATTTTCATCAAAACTTTCATGGTGCCAAACGGGCCTAACTAGCGCGATTAACGGCAGTTCTGAAGAAGTCTTTTGTAAAACAGACGAAAGGTCGGAAGTAGAAGAAAAGCGTCCTTTATTTCAAAACTAATTTGTTTTCTAAAATGAGAAGAAAAAATTGGACATTGCTTTATTGAATATTCAAAAAATTAAAAGATAATCTTGTTCTTACGATCCTCGGTATAGGCAACCACGCAAGCGAAGTGTTCGTTGGGTTGCCTACACTAAGGCTTCTTATTTAAAAAAAAAAGTCCAATTTATTATTTTGAAACGATCAGGCAAGCTATTAAAATTAATTTTTTATAATTTTTTAAAGTCATTTAATAGTTTAATTTAATACAATGAAAATTAAAGTTTTCTTTTATAAATTAGTACCTTTTGTATGTGTTATACATATTTCCTTCCTGAAATCAGGATGAACTGGAAAATTGTTTACGCACTAAAAAAATTCTTGGCAAAAAAATATTTTTGCCGCCTTTAGTGTAGGCAACCATACATCCCGCGGAGTTCATTGGTTTGCCCATGCGTACTTATAAAAATTAAAAAATAAACAAAATTACTATTTTTTTTATGCGCCTCTTGCAAGTAGTACTGTTAAGCCAACGCCCACTTCATACAGGCCTGATTCATTGGAGGTGGGAGAATACCCCGACTTTAAAATTGGTTCATCTGAAAAAAATGCGGTCCAGCACAGAAATTCACCGTTTTAAGTATTCTTTCCGTCCTTATTAGTAAACGGAGCGCATATATATAATATTTGATATTCCTGCGCGGTGACTCAGGCCTGTTTTTCAAAACGATGCGGTGTTGGTTGAGCACGTATATACTAGAAAATGTAGGAAAATTGCATAATCGCGGCGAGTTTTTCGGTTTGCTTAACGAAAAGTCAAGGAAAGGCGAGGGAATGTTTGAATGAAAGTAAAAGGGGAACCCCGAAAAAAAAATCATATTAACGAAATTATTTCGATTTCGCATTACACAGCCTAATAGAAAATAGTTTTTTGTGCAGGATGGCCGTAAATTAGGATATGGGGCAATGCAAGGTATTCCCATGGTAGCTTCATCCCCGGTCAGACACGACTCACCCCTAGGAGTTCACGCTTTAGAAGTGCAAGCGTACCAACCGCCTTGGAAAGCCTTATCAGATTTCGCGTTGCATTCTGATCTCGAGCAGACTCACGCACCTGCCTTTCAACAGATAGTAAATCAGGTAATTTAAATTTGAATTGAACCCTCATTGGATTGGATAATTTGAAATGAACCCTCATTGGATTGGATAATTTGAATTGAACCCTCGTTGGATTGGTTGGGCACTACTAATACGTAAAGAAGTAACATAAATCAATTACAAAAATGTTTGGTTTTCAATTTTTAAAGATTGTGCACATTTTTTCACAAGAAGACATATATAGAGTTGTGGGTTGGGTTGGGTGGGTTAAGTTATTTGTAACTTACTATGAAATTATTTTGAATTGTTTTCCCCTTTCTCCACAGATGCATGGATACGACTTACCACCTCCAAGTATGGGACCAACAGGTGGACCACCATCCGGAATGATTCCTTCGTCTGCACCCCCATCCGACGTCATGACACACCCAGACAGCACGGATAGTTACGTAACTTACCTGGAGAGCGACGACAGTCTCCCTCCCAGCCCTTAACACTCGACATAAATACCAGTTTCACTCATTTTATTTAGAACTGATTGTGAAATAGCGTCTTTGAATATATAAAGCTTTTCAATTGGTCGACGTTTGTGTCTGATACACCATCATAATAATATATACGGGCTGCCCGTTTTGAATCGTGCCCCCTGAAAATAGAATACAATAGGCAACTCAACAAACAAATCAGCTCGAGTCTTCTTAAAGCACGGACGTAGAATGTGTTGCCTATTGTAAGTTTTTAAGGCGTCACGGTTCAAAATGGTCAGCCTGCGTATATAGCTACCAAGAGACAAAGAAAGCATTTCGCGTGCTGTAAGTACTTGTAATATTTCTGTAAATTTCGTTTTTGTGTTTATCTGTAATTTGGTTCCCTTTGATTTGATTATCATGTATTTTTACGAGCAGTACGCATAGTATAATTTATTGCAATGAATTTTATAAATATTGTATTTGATAAAAGCGTGAATGAATGTATATAATGTTGTATTAATTTGTAAATAAATACGAAAGCAATCTACAAGTTACTCCTTGCAAAGTTTGAAGCGTTGAAAGCAAATAGCCGTTTAAAAAATAACAATAATAAACAAATTTAGATTTCAGTTATTTAAATTAAAAAATATACATGTATGCAGATCAATAAATAACAACAGTCAATAAAAATAAAAACTTAAACCAAAGCTAAAACTGAAGTCGGTGCGTTCAACATTAAAACAGAAATTAAAATGTCTTTCAATACTTTCAGGTAAGTTTTTTTTTTCTAACTTTCTACGATTTTATTTAAAACTTTCCCTGTAATATTAAAAGTCGCGCAAAAAATTGTCTTGCTCGTGCCTTAAAACGTTCGTAAATATTTAAAAGCACGCAATCAATAAAGCAAAGGTCTGCACTTTTAATAATCCTAATGATAATCAAATAGAATGACGGCATTCTAATTAATTTAAATTTCATTTGCACGTAAGTAGGTGCGGCTTGTTTGAATATAGGTAACGGGTGTCCAACAATCGCTGTAATCTTGGGTGGCTGTGGAATCATATATGAATGGCGCGCATCGTTGAAATGACATGTCAAATGTTGACTGTCAAACAACAAATACATTATTGTTTACGTATTTAATTGCTGCTTGAAACTATGTACCGGGTGGTCAGTTACAACTGTCCTGAGTTTTCAATACTCAATTTAAGGTGGCATGACTGATTAATTGCCTATCATGATCTATTCCATATCCGGTTTTAGTCTGTCAGAGAAAGGTTATGTTTTGGTTACGTTATAATGATGACATTCATTATTTTCATATTTCACACGTCAAATGTTGACTGTCAAACAACAAATACATTCTAGTTTTCGTATTTAATTGCTGCTTGAAACTATGTACCGGGTGGTCAGTTACAACTGTCCTGAGTTCTCAATACTTAATTTAAGGTGGCATGACTGATTAATTGCCGATCATGATCTATTCCATATCCGGTTTTAGTCTGTCAGAGAAAGGTTATGTTTTGGTTACGTTATAATGATGACATTCGTTATTTTCATATTTCACATGTCAAATGTTGACTGTCAAACAACAAATACATTCTTGTTTTCGTATTTAATTGCTGCTTGAAACTATGTAAGGGTGGTCAATATCAACTGAGTTCTCAATACTCAATTTAAGATGGCATGACTGATTAATTGCCGATCATGATCTATTCCATATCCGGTTTTAGTCGGTCAGAAAAAAGGTTATGTTTTGGTTACGTTATAATGATGACATTCGTTATTTTCATGTTTCACAAAGTTCTACGAGGTATAAAATGTTAAACCACAGCGAGAAAAAAACCAGAACGGAGAAAACAGCAAACAAAAGTGACAGCATAACGTCTGACAGTTCGGCGGAAATAATAAATTACAGAATCATGTTTGCAAACCATCAAACGTAAAAATGTACGGATCTTTTCATTGCCAACCCCAGACACTTGAGATTGACCACTCTGTATAATTAGTTTAAGAACGCTTGACTCCACAACTACCCGAGATTATTTTAAATCATATACAAGCCCCCGAGTCGCTGCTTATATCTTATATTAAACGAGGAAAGAAAGAAACGATTCCAGAAAAAGTAAATTAAAAGAAAAAATGATTAATTAGAATCACTTGCGCGTCATTCATCTAAACAGCAACTGTACGGACGTAAAGAGAAAATTTCATAGTCACTCGAAAACATTCAATAAACAAATGACGATCGCAAAGAAAATGAAAACGGCAGGAGAATACTTGAGCGCGAATTTCAAATTTGACAAATTAATTATTATTTATTATTACTCTTATTGTTTATTTATTTATTATAAATCAAACTGGAACTTGATCACAGGTGCCTTGACTCGACGGTGCTTTTGTCGTGCTATTTTGATGCAAGTAAAAGTGAGACCAGTGGCGGCTCGTGATGATTTACTGCGGGTAGGTAAAACTGCAAAAGGGAACCGAAATAGGCCAGGGTGGGCTTCGTCCGACTTGCCCAGCCCGACGAGCCGCCACTGAGTGAGACAGACGATCGCAAAAGAGTAGTGAAAAGGGTAAATACGGAGCTCAGAGTTGAATAAACGAACTCGGATCATACTCGGATTGAATAATCAATATTTCCAGGCAATTATTCAGTCATGCCATCTTAAATTAAGTATTGCCAACTCAGGACGGTTGAGGTTGACCAAACCATTTTGTTATTGTGGGCCGGTTTCACAAACGAAGACTTTAAAATTAAAGCCGCAGTCGGATATCAAAACAAATGCGAAAACGTAATTATTTATACATGGGAATGTGACTTTTATTTTAAAGTGTCCTGATTATGAAACTGGGCCTAACTTGCATCCTGATATGGCGCACCACTAAAAAAATTAAAAAATGACTCACCCTTGTACTATCTAAACAGCATAACGACGTGGAACTGTAACAATATGCATGTTTAACAAATTAAATTGAAAAAAAAAAACTATGATTTCACTCACCTTACCGTTTTACGAAGCGTGCACTTCTAATGCCGAAAACCCCCCCACTTGCACACACAATACACATAATCGCGTTTATTATAATTAACAAATAATGCAATAAATACTGCAAATTCGTTAAGAAGAGCTCGCACGTTTCTTAGCAATATCTGATAAGTTACTAAGAGCGAGGACCGATTAAAGCAAAACAAAAGATAGACGTCGAACAGTCAACCTGTTTTTTGCGTTTTTTGTCGAGTTGGAAGGATACTTGTACGCCGGCGGAAATGCCAGAATTATCTCTCTTTGAATTACTTTCAATAACACGGACTGAGCGAACTTGTAACACAATATTTTTTTTTGCTGCAGACGGAAATAAAAATATCTGAGTGTCGCTCGAGTTTAATTTGATTGAAAAAAAAGAAATGCTTTCATTACTTAATTTAAAATTAAATCGTTTTCCGAAGGAAGGCAGTCGAGTTTCAGTGCAAAGAAATAAATATTTTTTGTAAACAGTGTCAACGACGAATGGTCCTGCTTCAGTTTTTCATTTACTTCTGTTACAGATACGGGTCGGACATTCTTAGGATATCTAGTAAAAACCAGTATAAAGATAAACAAAACAGCGGCGTGGATTTCAACGTCGCCGCTGAACGGTTTTTATGCCCGAGGCACTCTCACCCTCCCGCTCGTTGCAACCGTTTGATGTAAATTACGTGTGTACACATAATTGCTTTTATAGGTTCTTTCAAATTAATACTTATGAAAACATTATAATTCTTTAATATAGCTTTTAAAAAGACTGGCATAATACATTTAATTCATATCAATTATAGCGCCGTCACTGCAAAAAGAATATGAGTTCATTTCGGAATGAATCGATTATGTAAACAAGTTTTTTATATCCAGTCGACCAGAACTGTAGTGGTTACTGCGTGCCGCATAGACTTCTCGGGCTTCGACTGGTTTATTGTTTTGTTTTTACAGAGCAGACGCGATAAAGATTAGAACTTTTTCCGACTGTGATCGCTTCAGCATATTAATAGTTCATCGTATATTTAACGAAACCTTCCGCCTAAAATGCGCCTAGGCCTGGTTATAGAAAATACTTAGGGCAATTGTTTTCTTTAAATAAAGGAGAGGGGGTTATTTTTCGAGGTTTTCATTATACAGTAACCGCCAAAAAGTTCGCACCACATGGGAAAATTTTTATTATTGATATTTTTAGAAAAGCTTTTGCGCCAATAATGTGTACACGGTTCAATAACCAAATATAAAAAGGACAAGGGGGAGGGCGCACGTACAAGAATCGTATCTTTGTCTTCTTGTTTGTTACTCCTCAAGAAGTATATATTTTTTTAACCGCAACATAATGCCGTAGGCAGGAATCACAGAATTTATATTTACCGCCGATTTCTGCAGCGCCATCTGATCTAATTCAAATTTGAAGCAACTAATATTAAAAAAAAAAAGATTTTCCTGGAAATAAGTCTACTGCCAAAAGCTTAAAAAGCCATTTAAATTTACGAATTCAAATTCCATTTTTATTAATTTAAGTGAATTTTATAAATGAAAATATCCTGTTCATTTCGCACTCGGCAGCGCCATCTGCCGACAGTTACTCCGACTGCTTTTTTTATATAACCTGCAAAGCTGGTACCCCATAAAATCCAGAGCAAAACCAGACGTTTATTAACTCCAGGAATTTCTTTTAGACGCTTTAAAATGTTAACAACGGCGGTATACGTCCGGTCGTTCACCAAGTCGTCTCAAGTGAGATTCCCATCCATTAAATTCAGGTATGGTGCGAAGCGCTCTGAGCAACCAGCAGTTGCGGCAAGCTCGTCCCCTGCCAGTCAAGCTGCGACGGCTTCTTCAAGCGAAGCCATTCAGGACTTTCAGTTGCCCTTGAAGTACCGCAGAAGATTACTCGATGAGGATGAAATAGCGTATATTAATAGGGGTGGCCCCGAGTAATACCACTTCGCATTTACTATATACTTATTAATAGTTTATGTATTGCAATAGATAAGTAATGTAAATAAAACAGTGTCTAATTACTTATTGTCTGTGTTTGTGGCTATTCAACAATTATTTGGGATTGTGATCTGTGACTACAAATTTTTAGATCGAACAGTAGCTAACGCTCTTCTATTAAATAAAATTATAGGATTTAGTAATTTAACTTAATTTCTGTGTATTATAATTTAAAAACCTTAAAATTTATTTCAGCGGTTTTTGTAAATGATTCGGTCTTTGTGGTTGGTATTACAGAGCGCAGCTGTCGACGTTAGTTCTAAATGGGGATTTTGAGATGTTTGCCTTGGCAATCCTGATTATAAGTGATCACATTTTTGACAGGACGGTATCGACCACCATTACCTGCGTTATTTTTGGGTTCCTAGAAGCTATCGAGATAGTCTTATCGCGGCTTATTCTGCAAAATAACCGCGTTAAGTGCCGAGGTAATCTCACCCAGTGCAAAGTGCGAACTTAAGACGTGCCTTTGGCTTTTGGATAGGTTCGGTTTTGTTCCTTCATCACGTCAAGAAGAGCAACACGCAGTTTTAAATAATTCCTTCCTTACTTAACATGCTCAAACATGTATGAGGTAAATCTTCCGTACTCGGCGAACACAAGCACAAGCCCCCCTAATTGCGCCATTTGTTTGGGCCCCTGCACGAACAAATGTTTCTCCGACTCATGCATGCACCAGTTCTGTTTCACTTGCTTGCTGGAATGGTCAAAGGTAATTTACATGAATGTTTCTTGCGTTCCAGAATTTATTTCACGATTTGTTTTAGATAAAAGCAGTCTGCCCCCTTTGCAAGCAGCCGTTTACATCTATAATACATAACGTCAAATCTAACAATGAATATGACGAGCATTTCATCGAAGCCGGAGATACCGAACAAGTTCGAGATGTACTTGAGCAACAAAATGATTTTTTATATCTACCATCGGCGCCCCCATCAAGACATTTCCAATTCCGGTTAGTATTGGTAGATTTAAACTTTAAAAAAATTCTTTATCATGATGACTCTGAGGGCTGCAATTACACATTTGCAACTGCTACATTAGTCACTCTTTTGCAATCTGAAACTTGTTTGTAATAATAAAAAAATCATTTTAATCTTGTCTGTATTTATGGGATCCAATTACTCGGTGCTGTTTATCTTTAAGTTACAAAACAAACCCAGTCTCTAGAGTATGTTAGACTACTCCTCTCCACAGGAGTAAGAGTAAATTACCTATAAAAAAAAGATAAGGAGTAATAACTTTGGAAAAATGAGTTAGTTTTGTTTTGTGCAAATACAAGATGTAGTACTCATCCGAGGATCTGATTAAATCAAAGTGGCTTACAAGTGCTAAATGTGACCAGTAACCGTATTTTTGCTTATAGGACAACGTTTACAGTGGATCCTCGTGGTGAGCTCGCAATCCAGCAAATGCTGCTGACACACCCCCTAACTAATTCCGTTTATATGCCCGATTATAATTATCCAACTCACAGGTAAACTATTGGACGCTGATTATATTTTGAAAAGTTATTCACAGATTTGGACATTATAGGAGAAGGGACACGTCTTCTGTGGCATTTAGAAGGAATGTTTACGCTCAGAATATGTGGGTGAGAGCGCAGCCAGATATTACGGGAATTTATCGTGATGTCAGCCCGAACTTCTACAGGTTAGTTTAATTTCAAAAAAAAAAAAACCCAACAAATTATGAGTTAGTTCATAAGCTATTTTATTTTATTAGAGAGAATCCCGCTGCCAGAAATCATTTGGTTCCGTGGTTGAACCGTGAATTAAGCGCCCTCTTAGACGGAAACACCCAGCAAGTAATGCTTTTGGTTGATGTGATTTTAAGCCACCTCTACCACCATCACATTCGCAGCCGTTTCTTTAAGAATCTGCTGCGCGAATACCTGGGAAACAGGACGGAACACTTTATTCACGAGTTTTACAGTTTCATGCGTTCGCCTTTTGACATGATCGGATATGACCGGCACATTTTTTATTCCCCCAGGTCCTCGTACATTCAAACGATTTCCGAAGAAGACGACAGCAACAGCGACGTGACCGTAATCGGAGTAAGCGAGGCCAACACTGATATATTTCGCAGGCCGACCATCGAAGTTATTGAGATAAATTCGGATAGCAGTCGTGATTCCGATGTGATTCTCCAAGAACCCGCTCCGACTGTCATAATAGATTTAGTTAATTCTGACACTGATATTGACGCAGTGACTTTAGCAATAAATTCTGCGACGGAGCAAAGTGCCCGTTCAGACAATGAAAGAACGACAACGGCAAGTGGAAGTAAGCGGGGCCACAGTAAAAAAAAGGTTAAAGAAAGGTACGCTAAGTCGTGGAGAAAATCATCCAGCAGGCAAAAGAGTTCCTCTTCTTCTTCAAAATACCAGTATTCTTCTTCCTCAAGTAGCTCATGTAGTTCAGAAGAGTCTGACAGTTCAGAATCTTTCGATGACGTAAAATATAAATACTTGAAGAGGAAGAGGAAACAAAGAATGAAGCGTAGCAGCAGGTCAAAGGCGTCACGAAAATATTCTTCCTCTGAGAGTTCTGATGATAGCGAGCCGTTGATAGAGACCGTGCGCAGAGCTAAAGAGTCGAGCAGGCACAAAAGGCGGGAGAAAAAGAGACCCATCAAGGACACGGACAGTGATACTCCAACAACTCCAAAAATGAGCAGATCCAGTGATTACAGTGCTAAAGTGAAATGTGCAACGCCGAATGTAAATGTGCCTTTAAGTTCACATTCCACTAACAACGAGTCTGCGATGAGAGACGTAGTCAAATCAGAGAATTCCAGATCTTATGCGTACGTTAATAATTTAAATAAGGTTTACGATTACTACGCTGGACCAAGTAATAATAATAATAATAACAATAACAACAACAATAGTAAGCTGGTTTCGAAAATTAAGAATGAAAAAATCATGTGGTATTCCAGGCCTTACGCTTACGACTCCGACAGTTCTGTTGACTAGCTAATATCGTCGCTTACAAGAGACACCTAGTCAACTTCATTAAGCTAAATTTAACTTCGAATTTGGAAATTCAATTCATCATGGACATCCATAAAGTTTCGAGGTACTTTCGGTAGATTAAAATTAATTTTCTATTTTATTTATATTATTATTGTTGCCGTTATTAACTTATCCAGCCAGAAAAGCAAAATAAATTTAAATAAGTATATTCGTTTTTTCGTTTTCATTTCCTATTTAAATACTAATGAAAATCATTCCAAACAAAATATTTTTCGACTGTTTAAACTTGGCGCCAGAAATTAATAAATGTCATAGCCGTTTGTGATCAGTGCCTCCAACATTGATGTCTAAAATCACCAAACAAAACAGTTTCCTAACCTCAAACTTACAACAAATTTGTAAAAAATTATTTAAAGTTCACAGAAATCTTTTAATATGTCGGATACCGAAGAAATAGAAAAATCCATCGACTGCGTTACTGACCAAGAAAGAGAGTTTGCCCTAAACGCTTTAAATGACTTCAATAAGTAAGCAACTCTTTGCACTTTTGTGTTGTGATCACAATTTCACAGCGAAACAGCATGATTATCCTAAGTAATAACTTCATTGATTTCAGGACAAACTACGCGAGTTGCTTGCAGAACATTGGTAAGCTGGAAAACAGAATGTACGACTTTAAGGTGGCACACAACAAGGCGGTAGTTGAATACTACAAATCCGACTTGAAAAAGACTGAGCAGTTCCAGAAGAATTTAAACAATATTTTTAATCAGGTAACACCCGCAGAAGCAGTTAAAACGTATTCAATCCATCCGTCTACAGTTTCAGATGAAGTTGAAAAAACTGGATGACGTCGACCATTGCGTAGCCCATTTTAATCAAGCGGTGCTTTTATTTCAACAAAGTCAATACACGGGGGCTCTGAGGATTATTGATCGAGTGTATAAATTTATTGAACCAATGGGTAAGAGTCGCTCGCATTCAAATAACATTCTATGTTTACTTTGAATACTTAATTTCAGATGATAACTTAAGTAAACAGGTGGGGTTGTTGATGGTGGAGCTTCAGCTTTGCATACGGCAGCCAGATAAAGCGCTGGGGTTCATAAATTACTTGCAAAACCAGCTCATTAACGGCAATCACAATGGAAACATGAAAATTTCGTTGAAGCACCCCAAGCAAAGTGATAAGGAACACAAGGAAATTAAAGTGAGCGACCTCCTTACCGTTTTGTATTCAAGTTTTAGACGTCCGTCGTGCTTGTTTTTAGGTGCTGCCGCCGTTAAGCCCGACGACCGCTTTGTTTTTAAAGAAACTGACCAGGTACAGAATTAGGTGCTATTTAATGAACCACTCTTTAAATTCGGTTAAGGAGGAAATGCAACAACAACTTTCAAGCCAAGACAAGCAAGTAGGTAGACTTGTTTAGATCTCTCAAGGTAAAGGTAGATTTATTTTTTTTTGCTTGCGTTTTATCGTGAAATAAATAACAAAGCGATTATTGCTGTGGTGCCGGTGGTTTTTGAAGAGGATTTGCTGAAAACTGTATCAATATTATTAGGTATGTGGTTATGCCGCCGATAATCTGGAAACAAAAATGTTATAATGCGCAAGCGCTTATTTAATATAGGTCACTCACTGAGAAAACCAAAGTGTAGTTTATGGGGAAGAATCCTGCGGCGGTGAATTCTAATTTTTCGTTCACGATTTGCAAGGAGAACATTTCAATTTGGTCCTTCTCTTCCTCGTCATCTGTTTCTATTTGGTGCAAAAGCCTTCCTGCTTTGTTGGCCTATTTAACTTTACGCTAATTAAAGATTCTAAAACGTAATTGTACTTACTGCTTCGATCGTAGAGTGACAAATGTAGCACAGGTACAGACAGTCTAAGACATAAGTCGAGCACATCGCGATGGATCCGCAAAGGGATCTCAGTTTGTCAGGAGCGAAATTCTGAAGCGAGATGCTGCAGTCGTATAAGCTAACAATAATCGTGACGAAGCCAACCCCGAAAGACAAGAGCAGCATGACTCCGAAGGTCTCGTTTATTAATTTGGCTATCTTCGTGAGCTCGTGATGCATGGGGCAGATGATTCTCAGCGTGGACAGTTTCGTCCCCAGGACGTTCATCAGCTTAATATTCGAGATGTATTCCTTGCGGAATCCGGTGGACTTTTGCAACTCTGTCAGGTGTTGATTCAAAATATTGAATCGCTCTTTCAGGAGGTTGTTATAACTGGACATTTGCTCGACTATCCCCATGTTTATTAAAAGGGGGAAGTAGTACGTGATGTTGAAGGTGATTAAGCTGACTGTTAAAGCGTACTCGAAGATAGTTAACTGCACTGTCACGCTGAGAAGTACAAAGATTACGTGACCAACTAAACGCAGGGTGATATTCTGGTAGACCTTATCGTAGTAAATCCATATGCCGAGCTGGCAGAATTTTTTGTCCAGCTGGGCAATTCGTGTTAGGAACGAGATGAAATTCTTTTGGAGCAAGGCGCTTGCCATCCAGGAAACCACCGTTTGGACCCCGGCGGTGCTCACTTGCATTATGTCGGTCGTGGTCATGAGGAGGGAAGTCGTTGTCAGGGTAGATCGTTTGTAGAGGGAATCTACCACAATTACGATGTACAGAATCGAACGAAATATGTTGAAAATTATGTTGGGTTTCGATGTTTGGTAGCCAGCAGTGTCAAGCTTGAAACACACAAGCCCCAAACATTTATTCAGGATTAACAGAGGTCTAATTGCGGAGTAAAACGATTTTTTTGCCATTGCAGTGCGTAGCTTGATGGACTATTGATGTTTGTGCATTCGATTTGCTTGGTTTCTGTGTAAATTAATTTTTCATTAAGTGGGACTCCCTCATTTATTATTCAAGTGCATTTTCTTGATTAGGAAATTGTTTGTATGAAGCATTGGTCGTTGGGACTGTTGTTATAATAACAAAAATGCTCGCTCTTACGAGAAAGGAAGTCCTTTAATTAATTGCTGATTATCAATTATTATTAATCATAAATACAAAATTATTGTTATCAAGTTACTTTTCTATTACTTCTTTATTTTTAAATTATGAAAAAGTTATTAGATCTTAATCGTTTTGTTTTTACATAAATGGGATGTGTTTTCCTGGCAATTAGTCAGGGTTCCACTCCTCGGGAAAATTCAGGGAATTGGTTCACAATGTCGTCGGGGGCAAAAGTCAGGGCATTTGGTTGGATTAATGCAAAAATTGGTGAAATTGATTGAAAAACTAGAAAATTGAATACAATTTTGATTTCTACAATTATAAAAAACAAAATACAATGAAAAATAGTCTTAAATAAAAAAAAATGTTATTGGAGCCTTCAATATATGCAACCGTACAAGCGTCTGTGTTCATTGGTTGCCTATATTACGACTTCTTGTTTTAGGAGAAATACAATTTATTTATTTTTTAAACAAATAAACATGTTATTAAAATTAAATGTGTTAAGTTTCTTGATTAAATGCCGGGGATAACCTGAAAAAGTCAGGCAGTATTTTAATGAAAATAAATTTAGTGTTTACCACATTTTTAATTTTTATTCTAACATATTACACGCTTACTCTTTGACTGTTTTAGAACGTTGAGTATATGTTTTTGTTGGCAAACCAAGAGTATTTATTAGGCAATTTTCAAGAGTCAATGAAAATATTAACGTCAATTCCAAATGAATGTTTAAAATATAGGTGTGTATAAAGTCGTGCCCCCCTTAAGTGCTATAATTAATTTGCTCTCAGCGACAACGGAGAATCATCGACTGTGATGTTCTACAATAACATGGGGGTGATCCACCATGCGCTTGGCAAGCCGAACTTGGCCTGCCATTACTACCAAATGGCCTTGAAGCAAGATATTTCCTTTGCTGCAAACCACAACGGTAATTAAACCCGTAGAACCCTAGAATTCTGAGTTAGATTGTAAGCCTCGTAGAGTGCCATTACAATCAAGCTTAGAATTGCAGCGTTGTTAACTCTGCCCCGTGTAGTTCCAGCGGGTGAAAAACCACTGTACATGATGGGGTGTTCGAAGTACCATGAAGTAATGTACAATTTAGGAATCTCTTTGTTGTACGCTGGGCATCCGGTGCAGGCATTCGAGTGTCTTGTGGTGGCAGTTAGGAGGTACCATCGAAATTCCAGGCTGTGGCTGAGATTAGCAGAATGCTGCATTTTAATACACAAGGAATCAAACGAGGTTGACTTCGATATCAAAAGGAAACAAAAGGAGTTCGTCGTGCAGTGCGTGGGCACGAATGAAAAACAAAAGATCGTCCTCACTACAAACCTATCAAGAGACTTGAAGTACAGGTGCGGATTTAATTTTAATTGCCTTCGGTACAATTGCGTGCTTTAACTTAATGTCGTGTTTAGTGCTGAAAGCCAGTCGTATGCTGTGCCGGTCCCCACATTAGAGTTCGCTTCGCTTTGTCTAAGGAACGCTCAACTGCTTCTCCCTTCGGACACCGCATCATCTCCTGTCCCCCTGCTTCTTATACCAGGCGTAACGCCTCCTGCACCTCCCCCAAGTCCCAGCCCAGCCCCATCAGCCCCTTTGTGTTCAGAAAGCATTGCGAGTCTCCGAAATACAATCCTCGCTGCGAGTGCTTACGTATCCTTGTGCCTTGGAGATTATATTCTGACGTTAGAGCACGCTGAGAAGTTACTGAAGCAACCTCGGGTCTCAGGAATACACAGGTGAGAGAGACATTCCAATTTGATTGCGACGGTTTTAATCTTCGACAAAATTCCAGTTTGTTAGGGCATTTATATGCAGCGGAGGCTCTGGTTTTGTTAGATAAAATTACAGAAGCACTGGATCATTTAAATCCGGAGAATCTGCAAAGTCTTTCATTTGAATTGCCTTCGGATGAGGGCAGTTCCGATGACTTCGTTTTAAAAACTGAACCTCCTTTTAGTAAGTTCTTGTTTGTTTTTTAATACTTGTGCTGTGCTGTTGTTTAATACATTTATCTTTTATTACAGAATGGTTTCCTAATAATATTCCAAATGCTTTGGCAGTCGTGCAGTATAATATTGCCGTGGCAAAAACACTTAGGGGTCAGTTAGATCAAGCTTCTACGTTATTAAAACAAATTTGGCAATCTAAAGGCCCCAATTGCCAAGTTCCCGCGCATGTTATAATGCTGGTTTTATACATTGAGCTTCAGCTGGGTAAGTTTGTGTCGATTGAAAACGAAATTTGCGCTCTTAATTCGTTTTGTAATTTTAGGACACGCGGACGTTGCACGTTCTCTAATAAAGCAATACTCTTTGCAACATCGATTTTGTTAAATACTTTATGTACCGAGGTGGTGATAACGTATACATTTTACACTGATAATGTACATAGCTAGTATTTATTACATCGTAAAAGTGTACAGAAGAATAAAAAGCATTTTCATTAAAAAAAAACTGCTCGATGGATAGCATTATTTAAAAACAAAATCCTTTACCTTTTTTTTTTAATATAATAATAATTTTCTGTCAGAAATTCGCATCACTTGAATAATTCAAATAATTAAAACTTGCTCGGAATTCCCGTTTACCAGGAAGAGTGTTTTTTAATACAAAAGTCTGTAAAATTAATTGAAGAAGAATAGGATCGTTTTTGAATATCATTTTTTTCACTATTTTTTAATAACTTTGTATTCTTTATTGTCTAGTATCAAAATTTGACATGAAATGAAAATGGTAAATGAGCCCATTGCAGTTAATTGTAAGTTTAGCACGCATTTAACAAGAAAAAAAATGGTTATTGGCGGTTTTAACTGGGAGCCTTCAATGTAGGCAACCGTACAAGCGTCTGTGTGCATTCGTTGCCTACACTAAGACTCGCTTACCAGGGAAAGTCTGTAAAATTAATTGAAGAACCCGAAATTTTTCTTTTTAAATATTTCTAGTACTAAGTATTTTATTGTTAATTAATTTTTTAATTTAGTGTTAATGCTTTTCAATTCTGAAAGTAATTTATCGATTTTCTGCATGAAATCAGATGACTTTTTTAAATAGCAACTTTTTTGGATGTTCAAACGGTACAAATTTGATTCCTGCAGTTGGCAAAACGAATCAAAAATGTTTCGAACATTAAAATATTAGAAAAACTGCATAATCTCGGTGATTCCCGAAAAGGTTATCGGTTTTTAAATTGAAATTCAGTATTGCCAGATTTCTAGCAGGCAATGTCGCCAACTTGCTGACAAAATGCAGCCAAAAGGCGCCAATCTTGTGCAGTCATAAACAAAAAAAACAAGAAAAGCATAACAAATTTAAAATAAAAACGAATTAAACCTGCCAAAAAGTCGGAAAGAAAAGAGAAACGAAGACAGCACTAACAAAATACAAGGCGTGAGGTGAACAAGAAAGAAACTAAAAGACAAAATAAAACAAACGACCCTTGAATAAAATGTAAAGAACAAATGAAATGAACAAGGAACAAAAAAAAAAACCTTGCACGAAGTATTCTCGTCATGTACTGTCATTATTAATCACATGGTATTTGTATTTTCTTTGTCGTAATGTGAAGGCAACAAAAGTAGCCCAAATCAGCCGCCAAGTATATCTGAACTGTAGGCCAAAATGGCGGGAAGTTCGCCAAGTAGCAACATTATTTAAAATTGGTTTTAGAGCCTTCACTATAGGCAATCACACAAACATCTGTGTTCGTTGCGTTGCCTACACTAAAGTTTCTTGTTTCTATTTTAAAGTTATCATTTTTTCAACAAACTATGTTATTAATCGTTTATAATTTTTAAAGACAATTCAATATTTTTTACCATTGTTACACGTGAAAATTAAAAAAAAATTAAATTACTAGTTTTTGTAAAATTTCAGGGAATGTTTTAATGAAAATGAATTTGCTGTACATCTCTTCTACAATTTATTTTTGTCTCGTTGCATTACACAACTGCATATTACATGAAATCTAACTACATTACAAAATTAATAAGACCGAAAAATACTAAAATCATTTACGGCGAATTAGAAATATCCATGTTATCAGATTTCTCTGACGATTCCTTATCATTCTGTATATCAGACTCTTGAGACTTTCGCTTTTCAGAATCGAATCCTTTTTCTTCCTCGTCATAATTCCTTGGAACCTTGGAGTATGATGGTGACCGCTCCTTGGCTTCCCTTCGCTCTTTCTTCTCCTTCTTGCGCTCACGCTCTCTGCTTCTAGATCTGCTGCGTTTATGTGAAGTTCTTGGTGATGGGGATCTCCTTCGGCTTCCCCTTGATCTTGATCTCCTCTTGTCTCGACTGCGTTTCCTATCACGTGACCTAGAACGAAATCTATTGCGCGACACTGAACGTGATCGCCTCTTATCCACACTGGCCCTTTTATTATCCTCCACACTACTGTCTCTGTCAGCTCGTTTCTCCTTCGATTCTCTCCCCCCCTTCTCTTTACGATCTTCCTTCTCTCTAGAGCGTTCCTTCTCCTTATCTTTAGATCGCCTTTCCTTCGATCTCTCCCTGTCTTTATCACGAGACTGATCTCGATCCTTCTCCTTCGATCTCTCCCTGTCCCTCTCTCTCGAACGCCTATCCCTTGATCGCTCTCGTGACTTGCGCCTGTCTTTATCTCTCCGCGAATACCTGGTTTTAGAGCGAGATCGATGAGAGCGCGATCGCCTCGAGCGGGACCTCCGAGAGCGTGACCTAGAGCGGTGCCTCGATCGGGATCTGTGCCTTCGATCTCGAGATTTCGAACGTCTCGATCCGGATGAAGAGCGGCGTGATCTGTACCGAGATCGAGAGCGTCTGGAATGTGAGCGTGATCTCGAACGTCTCCGGCGTCCTCTCGATCTGGAACGAGATCGCCTCGACGACCGCTTATCTTTGGATAACATTCCGATTACGGGGTCCATCGCAGCCGATATTAAACTCTGAGCTTCTTTTGCTTGGGACATGGCCTCCTCGATTTCCCTCTGCGCGATTTCATTGCTTTTAGCTTGCGGTTTCGAAATGGCTTGCGTCGCATGCACGATTTTCACCGGCTTCCCTTTGAAATCTTTTCCATTCATTTTAAGGGCTTCTAAAATGCTCGGCTGTTCCGTAAATTCTATCAGGATGTGGTTACTGTTGTCTGAACTGCGCGTGCACGTTCTTAAATACTTAATTTCGCCCGCTTGGCTGATAAAACTAATCACATCGTCCGTCGAGATGCTTGAATCTATGTTCACCATTAAGACGGTCCTGCGGACCTCCTCGATTTTTATGCTGTCGTAATTTGCTGGCAAAGGGGGATACGAGGGCAAGCCGTTGCTTTGCAACTGAGGATCCGTCGTGATTATAACTTGCTCGGCACCGACCACGCTTAAAGAGTTCACTACGTTCGGGGGCAACTTGGGTTCGGCGGGGCACAAGCCCGGCACGATCGTGCCGTTCTTCGTCATCTCCAGAGCGTAATACTCGTCGGGTATCTCACCGTTCTGAATCGGGATTACAATCAGAGCTCTGTCGATGAAGACCGTGTTCGTCATGTGCTGAGCAATTCCCACCGTGCAAGGGTCTACGAACTTGATGTAGCATATTCGAGATTGCACCGGGCAAGAGACGTCCCTTATCGTGGGGTACAAACGAATGTCTTCGATCTTACCCAAGTAACCAAAAAGGGTCTGCATCTGGTCCTTCGTTGCTTGCGGTGCGATGTTGGTGACTTGAACTACGCGGGTGCCTCCGACTGCCATTATTTTCGTCACAGGTGCACTATTCTAAATTATAAATGTTGATTTAAACGCAAAATAATACACAAGCAAAAGCACAAAAACGTTTAGAAAACACTTATCAATGCCAACGTAATAGAAACGAATTGGAACGGTTTAACCTCCAGAACGTCAGAGCCATCTATGGTCTGTCAAATTGGTCGCGTTCAGGTGATCGTGCGGCTGAGTGGCTGAGTTCTTAACTAAGCACGCTTTGAAAGGCAGCGATTCATGTTTGTAGACGAGCAATTTAATATAATCATATAATGCAAAAATTCCAGCGGCTGGAATTTAGCAAATCCGTTCAAGGAGTCAAATCAACTCGGCCGCTTAGTCACCTGAACGCCACCATTAATTCAGCTGATGGATTTATTTTAAAATTATGCACATGTATAGTTTATTCTGTCTTTTTATTTGATTATTAATTCGCTTTCTTCTTAATTTCTTTGGTGTAAAGAATTTACAATTCTCTGGGAAATTGAAGGTAACCAACGAGTTTCCGATTTTGTTTTTTTTTGAAAGTCCCTAGTTCCACAACAAAAATAAAATCACCAGGTTTTTATTTAAATAAAAATGAACACCCGCGTGTACTTTATGTGCGGCGTTTAATTTAATTTTATTTATAATAACGCCAGTCATTTTCACCCCCTTCTGAATAACTTCTAGAAACTGTGACGGTGGTGTCATCTGTTGACAGGCACGCATGCACCTTGCATGACAATACTGCCATTTATATGAGTACACGTGAAATCTGGCAGTTTTAGATCGAATTAGTGCTCCAATTCACAAAATATGGAGTCCTGGGGTGAGTTAAAATAGCCCTTGTTTTGTACGGATGTAATGGATGTCCTATTCAACAGATGATGAGAACTTTGAACCCAAAGTTGTAGCACCTGCCCCAATATTGTCGTCTAACAAATGGGAAGGTGAAGATGAAGAGGACGAAGTTAAGGTACTCAGCGAGCGCATAATTAGTATTTAATACGCTGACGGGAAGTGTTTTTGATTTAAGGAAAGTTGGGAGGATGAGGAGGAAGAAGACCAGCAGCAGAAACCGCAGGAAGACGTAGACGCTCCGCTGAAAACGAAAAAGAAGAACTTGCAGGAGAAAATAGCCGAGAAAGAAGTTGGGTTTGGGTTAAACGAAAGTGGTTCATTTTGTAAAACGCTTTTTGTTGTTGCAGAGGTTGAAACGTGAAGAGCACGAGAGGCGGATGAAAGAGCAACAGGAAGAAGAAGAAGAAGAGATTTCGCTCGAGGAGCAGATGCGGCGGCAGAAGGAATCTGACATAACTTTCGCCTTGGAAACGACTTTCGTAGGCAGTAATAGTAGTAGCACGGCCGTGGGAATCGATGCGATGAACCCGAACACTAAAGAGGAATTTCAAGAGTTCTCCGACGCTATATCGTCCAAATTACAACCTTTAACGAAAAACGTAGAATATCCGAACTTCGCAGAGGATCTTATTAGGAACATATGCGTTTCATGTAATTTAATTTAATTTAGTTTAGCTTTTCAGTACTAACATAAATTTTTAATGGTGTATTTCAGTATCGTCGTTGGATTTAAAAAAAATAAAAACGACGATAGAGAATTTATATCAGGAGAAACAAAAAATCGAGAAAGGTGATAAGGCCAAGAAGAGTAAAGGAAAAGGGAAAGCCAAGTTAAAAATGGATAACGAAAACGTAAGTGTAACAATCGCTTTTAGAATGTTGCCGATTATTGTTTTCTGCTTCAGCAATATTCTGCTTATGTGGATGACTACGACGAATTCGATGACTTCATGTAGCAGACCAAAAATTTTAGACCCGTTTTTATTATGAATTATTATATTTGTGTACATGAAATGCGGTGACATGAACTTTTAACAATAACAACAATTACTACAACACAGAGAGAGAGAGAGAGAGAGAAAATAACAGTTTTACGTTTTATTGTATGTATAAAGCTGTATAAGTTTTGTTAATTAATATTTATAAATTAACTTTGAAAGAGAAGGATCGGTATTAAATAAGAAGCTGTCTTTTGCATGCCCTCACTCGATGCTGTTTTCAATTCTCATCATCTCTTTCAAATTAAGGCGGAATGTAAGTTATGCAAATATATTATATTAAGGGATAGTTGTTGCGTTATTTTATTTGGGGGGATTAATCTCGGTTTTACTTTTTTTTTTTTTCTAATAAGACATTGCTGCATTTCAATTATATATTGTTTATTTCAAACGCTTCGCATTAATAAGTTTTAGTTTATCTTTCTGCAAATCTGTTTTAACGAGTAAACAGCTACGAAAAGAAATGTTTGTTTTTATTTCCTGCATGGGATGCCTTAGGGCACTTTCTTGCTTGTTGAAAACCATCATATTAAATTATTAATTATAATGAAATTCGTGGATTATTTATGCAGTGGAAATTATAGTTAGACCATTTCTTATTTCGAATTGGTGAGCTTAAACCAGCAGAATGTTTAGTTATATGAAAATTGAAAAATAAAATGAGTGCATTTCATTTTATATGACTGCATGCAGCTTACTAAAATTAATTTTAAAATGGCTTCTGAAAATACACTTTTCTAAGAAAATGATGACTGTGATTGTTTATGTACAAGATTCCTTCCAATCTAGAAATAGTTTACGTCGATCCGAATAAGCAAAATGGAATTCGGTTGTGCGAAAGTAAGATTATTTTCAATTAGTCAGCAAAATGCAGATGTTGTTTTACAATTAACATTCTCATGTATTTAGTAATCGATAGATTTTGACCTTCTTATTATTATTTTTTTTTTACAAGTGCCTTTTCACAATGAAGAAAAGAAAAATAAAATAAAGAGATTAGGTGCAGGATTTTATATCTACGATCGAAAATCTTTTCTTTCTTTTGTTTTTTTTTTTTCAATTAAATAGAAGAGAAAATGGCAAAGTTTATTGTGCAACTTTTTTTTTTTTAAGCTTCAACAGAAAATCTCCGGACGTTTTCCATCGACAAAAATTCTTTTAGTTCTTTAAATTTCATCTATTAAAATAAAATTAATTACTTAGTTACTCCTGAAGAACTTTGCAAAAATTTTGCTACGGTGTAAGACAGGAAATGTTCTCCGATGCATTTATTTATATTTGCACTGTTTAAATCTGGCTCGAACGCTTCGTTTTTTTTGTGCAAATTAAAAGCCAATGAAATCAGATTTCACGGCGTCGTTGGCGATTTTCGCAAAAAGATGCGCAAAAAACTGAGTCAGTTTGCCCTTCTCAGGTGCGTGTCATATCTTGTCGCTTCTTTATAAAAATTTAATCGATAATTGTGCAGAACTTTGCGAAGTAATCGGAAGTGTATTTTCTTGGTTTGTTGCGAAAACTGTGGAAAACGCAATTATTTTCATTGAAGCCGGGCAGTGACGAGTGTGACGACGCCGACGCCGACGCCGATAGTTTCGTTTTATTACGGCCGGGAAAACTAAGCGGAAAACTTTAGACATAATTAGCAAAATAAATATTGGTATCCATTTAAATTTAATTTGCGTCGAAACGTCGATTTTTAATTTTAATTTCATAAGTGATTCGTGTGATGATGACGACTTGTAGAGAGAGAGAGAGAGAGTTTGCAGTAAAATAGCAAAGGTAGGTGGCAGTTTCGTTTCTTTTTCTTTTGTGACAAAATAATTATGCTTTTTCTTTTCCTATTAAATGTACTTTAATTTACTTTAATTTACTGCAAAAATAATACAGAATTGAAGTTCCGAAACTTCTTTGAACAAGCATTGAATTATGACTATTTTTTTTTAATTTAAATGATTCACCAGGGTTGCCAGATTTCTGTGGGCAACGCAACATCGTCAAGTAATAACTACAGCGTTGCCAATTCGTGAGTAATTTCCCAATTTGCGAGGATTTTGTTTAGCCGCGGGTATTTTGTGGGGATTTTAAGTTTTTGAATGTTTACAGTTTTTTTATCGAAACATAAACAAAGTAAATCTTTTTTTTTTTAGTTATACATACATCTTCGTTTCATTTTAAAAGCTTCATTAGATTCGTTTGCGATTCTAGCGGATCATACCAACCTAAAACTTTTGGATCAGCAAATCGTGCTCTTTTATGAAAATCTTTATTAAAACATCGTCAAATAATAACTTCAGCGTTGCCAATTCGTGAGTAACTTCCCACTTTGTGAGGATTTTGTTTAGCCGCGGGTATTTCATGGGGATTTTAAGTTTTTGAATGTTTACAGTTTTTTTATCGAAACATAAACAAAGTAAATCTTTTTTTTTTAGTTATACATACAACATCTTCGTTTCATTTTAAAAGCTTCATTAGATCCGTTTGCGATTCTAGCGGATCATACCAACCTAAAACTTTTGGATCAGCAAATCGTGTTCTTTTATGAAAATGACTCATCCCCTACACCAATAGTTTAGGATCATTATTCGATTTTCATGAAAATAAAATATTTATAGGTGTTGCCTTTCGCTTAAAAGTTTGAATCGTGTTTCGAATAGTTTGGATCTGAATTTCGTAGTTGTTGCAACAAAACAACTGACTTGAATTTTTGATTGACAGTTCATTTGTAAATAACCATAATTCAATCCAAATAAGTTTTAAAAATAGAAAGATTCAAAGAAAAGAGTGTCTGTTTTTGAATCAAAACGCGTTAGGATTACGATTTTGTGAGCGAAAGAAGGCACCTATTTCAGAAAATTGAGGAAAAATCACAGTTTTAGTTAAAAGTATAATTGGTAACTCCGGAGCGAGATGTCGCCACTTGAGCTGTAATTGGTAATATTACGGTAACATTACCGGTAAGGTATTATTAAAAATAAATTACCGGTAATTTAACAACACTATGGGCGCGTTCAGCGATTGTGATTGGCTCACATGACGGCAATAGCCAATCACAAACGACTGCTGAGTAAGCAACGCATCCGCTGAACGCGCCCTATGATTCTCTAAACCTGATAAGATCGGATCTTGATCATTTTGGAAACGAAAGCGCCTTGTATCAATGCAAGAAAAATGCGCTGTATGTTTTAAAATGATTTTCGTTTTGACGTGTAAATACGCATTCGATTCACGTAGTCCAGATTTCTTGAAGTGATTTAATGATCAAAACGAAGTGATTTTTTTCATTAATCAGTCAAGAACTGTCCAGAATTTTGCGAGAATTAAAAAAAATTGCGGGGAATAGGAATCGACTTCGTGATTGGCACATTTAAAATTTCTGAACGTCCGAACATACAGAAATTTTAAATTAACTAATCATGAAGAGGATTCCGAATGCCGGATGCCGTGTGTCGGAAATACGGTAACCCAGCATTACATCACGGTCGAAAGCACGTAGTAGTGGACGATTACAGTTTCCTGTAATTTTTCCTTCTCAAGAATGGTACTGCTTCAAATCTGACTTCGCAGATCTTACAAGGGGTGCGTTCTGTATTTCATCAAGAAGCCTGCTCGATGGAACTGTTGGAAAGTTGAATTTTCAAACCTAACCTCACTTTTTTAAACGGAAATAAAAGTTGTATTCGTTTTTCTGCATTTTTTAACATTTTTTGCACCAACCGCTCCCGTAAAAACGAGATGCGTGTGAATAAGTAGCAGCGTAAACGAGTTAAAAGTCTGGAAAGTGCAGAAATAACCTAAAATCAGTAACCAATAGATGGCGTTCAATAAGGAAAACAAGGAACTGTCATAATATTATTCAGCGTAATCTATTTCATTGAATCCATCGATGCTTTTGTTGGTTTTGTTATTATTCGTACGTTACTCTAAAAGCACGAAAGCGTCACAAAACTCACGAACAAACATTTCCATTTAATATTTTTCATCGATTTTTTATAGGTTAACCAAATGTCATTCCAATGTTTTCCTTATTGTAGGGCGTTTCACAAAACTTCCGCTAGATGTCAGCAGCCATTTCGTGATTTTCTCGAAATATGCACACCGTTTTTAGTGCAATGCAACAGTTTGATCAGATGCTCAACGATTGAATGAATGTAAATAAAGTATCTACTTTTTTGAGGTTAGAAAGAATTTTAATTGAACGCGGAGCAAAATATGCACACCGTTTTTAGTGTAATGCAACAGTTTGATCAGATGTTCAATGATTGAATGAATGTAAATAAAATATTTACTTTTCTGAGGTTAGAAATAATTTTAATTGCACGCAAAGCGTTCTTTTATTCATTCAAAAGGGAGGATTCTGTAACTTAAAATTTAGAAAAATTTTTGTGCAAATCGTTTTTGATTGCAGTGAAAACCTCGAGCAGCCTCTGGACAGCTGTTTCAGCCCTGCTTGGGGCTTCTTCAGCAGAAACGTAGCTCGACATTCCCACTGCAAACAAAAACTGCAATGTCAGGTCAAAAAAGCGATCGTAAGATGTCGCTATTTTATCTGTTAAAATGTAGAGGTCTTTTAAAATTCAAAATACAATTATATGTTTGGTTGTTACATGTTGTTTAACTGTCCTTTAAATTTAACGCTTTTGATACAGAACAGGCTCCATAATCTGTTGTATCCGTCAGTAGATGGCGCTTTTGCATCAAGTCCCAGCACTGACGCTTTCAACCACAAATTTGCGTTGAAGTAAAGAACGCGCCCAAGTATTGAGCTTGCCAAACTTGAAAGCTTTCAATTTTTTTAAAGCCGGATTCATTTTTAAGCTAGGCGATTGCGCTTTGGCGTTAAGTACGATGCGGTTATTCATTGGTCGATTCAAAACAGAAGACAAAACCGCGCGAAAATCTAGCGATGGCGACAGGAAACAAATTGTTTATTTCGAAGGGGCGCGTTCAGAAACTGTATCCCGAGAGCACTTTGGACGTTTAAAATGAAAAGCAAAATGCCCAAAATCACTTACATGAGAGAGACAGAAGCGTGCTCTTTCTTTATTTCAGAACGGACTCCAGCGGTAACGAAGCCTACATAACCTCAATAACAAAACTAAAAAACCTGCATTAATTAAAACTCATGTTAGGCAGCAGTTTAAATCTGGCTCGAACGCTTCGTTTTTTTTGTGCAAATTAAAAGCCAATGAAATCAGATTTCACGGTGTCGTTGGCGATTTTCGCAAAAAGATGCGCCGGAAAACTAAAAAACCTGCATTAATTAAAACTCATGTTAGGCAGCAGACGCAGTCGAGTTGGAATATCGGAAGTTCTGAAGTGACAGAAGTTGACGTTCTCTTTGAATTATGATTACCTGACATGGATCCATACCGACAAGTTCTAACCTACCTTCACACGTTTTGACATTTGACATCGATTTATTGCGAAAATCAACTCGCATCGCCTGACTGAGAACCCACCTTTAGGCGATTTTTCATCGGCGCGTTAAGGGGTAGATATCTTATTGGTTTATTTAAATAAATGAATTATGTAGTTACAAATTGGGCCGATAGGGTCGTGTAGAATTCTAACGCCAACGCAAACCGTCTAGCAATGAACATGGCTTAAGAATAATTACCACCAGGGAAAAGAATTCAGGCCACTTAATGTTGAACCCACCTTTCCGCGGCTCCGATACGTCAAAGTGTTACTGAATGAGAGGGGAAGGAATGCAATCCAAGCGTTCTCATTTGGCAGAGATTATTGTGGGCGGGGCTATTACAGTCCGAGCACTAAATTTTCGTACTGTTCGAGAAACAAGTGGCCCGAATTCTTTTCCCTGATTATCATCTGTGAAGTCATGTTTACAGCACCATTTGGGTGCAAGAAAAATTACAGGAAACTGTAATTGTTTACTATTTTTTTCTTGTTTTCGATTGCCTGTGAATAATGTAAATTATTTTAAAATATAAAGTAGTCTGGAAATACGTACGAAAAATAAAATGTAAAACTTGTATTACACATCAGAATTGCATCAAAATATTAAAGTTAGATTTACACTGTGCAAATAAATGACTTACTCGGATAGAGAGACAACAAAATTATCAAAAATAATCAATCGATTAATAAAAACAAGACAATAGTATAAAAATTTATTGCTACAATATAAACGATAAGTATACATATAATTAGCATAAAACATTACAAGATATAATATAATAATTCGTCATAATAGTTGATACTTAAGGAGAAACGAACAAGGGGTGTTAAACTTTTATAGTATTAACACACATTAATACATAAAAATAAAATCAGGAAATACTAGATAAAAAAAATTTGACATCCATTTTGATTTTTATACTTTTTTTCTTTCTATTTATTTCATTTTTTTAAATTTATTTTCGCTATGCGACGCCTTAAACTTTAAATACAACGAACGAAGTCAACTGCTGCATGCTAAGGGAAAGATTAACATTAACATCCCTTGCTTCAGGTGAAATATATATGTATTCATTCTAACATTCTAAATCTAACTTCGTACAGGTAATGAACAGGGTGAGAGAGAGAGAGAAAGCAAAGGTTTTCTTTTTACTTCTTGATACAATCGCATAGGAAGGACTATTATTTTCGCCTTAAATATTTTTCTGCATCTCTCCGATGATTATTTTAAATTCGGAAACGTCCCCAGGATACTACGAATTTAAATTCCACGACTTTTCTAGATAGAAGAGTGGGAACCCCCCGGGCTACAGGGACCACACAGACTACGAAAAGAAAAAAAAAACACTTTGTTATGATTCTAGCTTTTTTAAATCTAACCTCTCATGATCTAATCGTGAACGTTTTTTTTTTTTCTTGTTGGCATGTTGCATTCAGTCTAAAGTAAGTAAATATGTAGGTATGTATAGTATATGTAGTTATTTCGACAACGCTTAAAATTAATTATTCAACAAAACAAAACAAAAAAAAAAGAAAAGGAAAGTGTTATCTCAGTTTTCTAAGAAGCACAGGTTTTTTCACAACAAATCAAAACGCGAGGGGGCGGGGGTTTTTCTACTCAATTTTCTCAAGCGGTGGTTGGTGATGACTCGATACGCGCACGAAACGTCTGAGATAATTTCTTACAATAATATTGATGCTGTTAGTTTAAATGCGGTTTCTAATCAATTGTTATAGGTAGGATTATGTAGTCGTTTTTTTTTTTTAATTTTTTTTCTTTTTGGAATAAAGTTAGGCTTGGCCGTTTGTTACAGTTCCGTTAGCAAGTGGTTCTGGGTTGGCTCTTGGCTGGGGGGATATGCCGTTTTGCAGCAAGGCTTCATTGGATGCAGATTTAGTTGGGGTTGTAGCAGGACTAATGATGGTGTAGTATTCCCCAGTGACTGGGTTTCTCTCTGCAAATAATAAATTACAATGTTAATAATAAATTTCAAATTTAGGTGACAGATTTTGAAAATCGTACAGGGTGGGACAGAAAGAAACAATTGCCTAATCACTTTAATAATCGAAAAATAGCAAATTATTACAACGTAGAAGTAAGTTCAGTAAAGGTTTTTTTTTTTTTTGTTATCTGAACTCACAGTAACAAGCTCCAAGACTTGGGTTTCCCAAGTTGTAAATTGTACAAGGTGGGGCAGAAGTTAATTAATTATTGGTGTATATACATACATATAATATTCTAATTATCATAACTCTCTGCTTGATTTACTTCTGTGTAAATTAAAATGTGTGGGATTTACTTATTTCAAATTGATAGTCTTGTTGTAACTTTGACACAAATATTGTAAACGTTTGCCCTACTTTCCAGGTAGGTATTATTGCCTTGATTGTGAAGAAACTTGCGGTAATTTGCGAAAACCACAAGCTTTCAATTCAGAAAATACACCATTATTGATTGCAATAGACGATTATGGTTTAGTTCCATTTAATGTTTAGGAAATTGCTTGGCTTTCTCTGCACTCGAAGAATTTTTTCTTTTTAGTAAAATGATTGAAGCAAATTAAAAAAAAATGGTAAACCTCTTGCGGGACTTTTTTCAACGAAATTTTCTTTCGAATGAAACGATCTAAATAAAATGGATGAAAGGAAGGATGGCATAAATTCAAATAAATAGTCGAAAAGCCTTAGCATACGCAAACCGACGAACTCGGCAGTCTGTATGGTTGCCTGCATCACAGGCGCTAATTTTTTTCAAGAGACGATTTTTCAGTTCTTTCTAATTTCAGAAATTTAAATACTGGACATACGTACAAAGAATTACTAATTTAATTGTTTTTTAATTCATTTTTAATATAAACACACCAAGGGGCGTTAAATTTAAAGGGCTACTAAATTTATTAATTTGTTGCTACGGTAACAGCCAATCATACAACTATATTTTAAATTTTAAAGGACCTCTAAATTTTAACGACCCGTTACTAAGTTACAGAATACGCCCCCGAAAAGGGGTAAAAAGGAAACAGATCCAAATTTTTTGAAATTGTACTGACCGTTATGAATTCGTGGGGATGTACGATTGGAAAACTTGCAATCCCAGGACACTACGCCATTTCCGGTTACAGGGTTTCGGTTGGTAACATCTGCAAAACAAAAAAAGAAAAACCATTAACAGGCATACTAATAATAATAATCTGTAAATTTAGTTTTATAATTGTGTGCAGTGTTTAAATGAATGAATCGAAGTGACCAGGAGCTTTGTGGGGAAGCGCCTGGAAATTATTTAATTGAAACATTCAAACATTTTTAGACAAAAAAAAATTATCGCCTTAAGTGTAGGCAACCATACGTACTGCTGAGTACGTTGGTTTGCCTGTATCAAGGCTGTTCGTTGAAAAAACTAATCTAATGTACTTATTAATTTATTTTTAAACAAATTGGTGGCCAGCTATTAAAATTCATTGTTTGTTGTAGTGAAGAGCTTTCTGCATTTATACACGTAAAAATTTAAAAATAAATAAAAATCGTAAGTCTATTTGTGTTCTGAAATGAGGAGAAAAGAAAAGAAAAATTTAGGAAAGCTTGTCAGTTTATAGAGAAAATCTGATAAAGTCAGTGAATGCTTTAATTAAAATAAACGGAGAATCATAAAAACACAGGTTATTTTAATTTAATTTTTTAAATTTATTTCGTTTACACGTTAGCTATTTTTTTACGTTTTAGTTTAATTGTGGAATTTATTTTTTTATTATTTATTCATGCTTGCCGAATCTTTCCAAATTTTCAAAACCAGAAAAACTTTTCGTCCTTTTCTATAATCGGTATTTATTGCAATCATTTTGAAAAAAGTAAAGCAGGTATTTTTTCAGATGATGAAATAAAAATGAAATTCCAACACAAAAGAGTCGTGCCTGACTGACACTAAAAAAAAATTGATTACGAAGATGACGAAGTACGCCATTTTTCAGTGTTGCCAACCAACCAAGTTTCAAACTTCCTTTTCGCAATGGTATTTTTGAAAAAAAATCATTACGAAGATGACGACGTACGCCATTTTTCAGTGTTGCCAACCTACCAAGTTTCAAAATTCGTGTTAGTAATGGCAATTGTTTAGAGAAAAAAAATTATTTTGTCGTTAAAAATCGTACCATCCGGAATTGATGCCTAATGTTAATAAAATAAAAACGAATCTCCTGTAAAAAATCGCATTATTAAAAAGGGATGGTTGGTTGTTTTTGTTTTAATGGAAAATTTGATTTTTTCAAAATGAATTTGTTTATTTGTTTTATTTTTTTTTTCGAACTTAATTCTGCCTTCATCATTTGTTCATGGACTGTCTTTAAGTTTGAAATTCGTCGTCAAATGTTTCCGTCCCTTTTACAATGTTTTTTTGGGATCCTCGTTTGTCATTTGTTTATGGACTGTACTCGAATTTGAAATACATCATCAAATATTTCTGTCGATTTGTTTTGAAACACGTCATCAAATATTTCTATCGATTTCCTTTTTTTTGACGTTATTACGATCGTCACTTGTTTCATTTTCTCATTTTCTTTTGAAATTATCGTTCCTTTTTTCTTGTATTTGTCAGTTTCTTATTTTTTTGACGTTATTATTTGAAAGGATATCTTTGCAGTCGTTTCGACATAATCAACTTTTGTCCTGGCATTGTTTCTCTTCATTTCGTAAACATTACGATCGCCACTTGTTTTACTTTCTCTTTTTCTTTTGAAGATGTCGTTCCTCTTTTCCTGTATTTGTCAATTTCTCAATCTTTTTTTGACGTTATTGTTTGAAAGGATGTCTTTGCAGTCGTTTCGACATAATCATCTTTCTTCCTGGCATTGTTTTTCTTCGTTTCGTAAACATTACGATCGTCACTTGATTTACTTTCTCTTTTTCTTTTGAAGTCATCATTCCTTTTTCCTGTATTTGTCAATTTCTTGATTTTTTGACGTTATTGTTTGAAATTATGTCTTTGCAGTCGCTTCGACATAATCAACTTTTTTTCCTGGCGTTGTTTCTTTTCGTTTCGTAAACATTACGATCGTCACTTGTTTTATTTTCTCTTTTTCTTTTGAAGTTATCATTCCTTTTTTCCTATATTTGTCAATTTCTTTTTTTTTGACGTTATTGCTTGAAAGGATGTCTTTGCAGTCGTTTCGACGTAATAAACTTTTCTCCTGGCATTGTTTCTTTTCGTTTCGTAGTAAACATTACGATCGTCGCTTGTTTTACTTTCTCTTTTTCTTTTGAAGTTATCATTCCTTTTTTCCTATATTTGTCAATTTCTCATTCTTTTTTTGATGTTATTGTTTGAAAGGATGTCTTTGCAGTTGCTTCGATATAATCCACTTTTTTCCTGGCATTGTTTCTCTTTGTTTCGTAAACATTACGATCGTCACTTGTTTTACTTTCTCTTTTTCTTTTAAAGTTATCATTCCTTTTTTCCTGTATTTGTCAATTTCTTGTTTCTTTTTTGACGTTTTTATTTGAAATGATGTCTTTGCAGTCGCTTCGACATAATCAACTTTCTTCCTGGCGTCGTTTCTCTTCGTTTCATAAACATTACGATCGTCACTTGTTTTACTTTCTCTTTTTCTTTTGAAGTTATCATCCCTTTTTTCCTATATTTGTCAATTTCTCATTCTTTTTTTGACGTTATTGTTTGAAAGGATGTCTTTGCAGTCGCTTCGACATAATCCACTTTCTTCCTGGCATTGTTTCTCTTCGTTTCGTAGTAAACATTACGATCGTCGCTTGTTTTACTTTCTCTTTTTCTTTTGAAGTTATCATTCCTTTTTTCCTATATTTGTCAATTTCTTGTTCTTTTTGACGTTTTTGATTGAATGGATGTCTTTGCAGTCATTTCGACATAACCAACTTTTTTCCTGGCGTCGTTTCTCTTCGTTTCGTAAACATTACGATCGTCACTCGTTTTACTTTCTCTTTTTCTTTTGAAGTTATCATTCCTTTTTTCCTGTATTTGTCAATTTCTTGTTTTTTTTGACGTTATTATTTGAAAGGATGTCCTTGCAGTCGTTTCGACATAATCAACCTTTTTCTTGGCGTCGTTTCTCTTCGTTTCGTAAACATTACGATTGTCACTTGTTTTACTTTCTCTTTTTCTTTTGAAGTTATCATTCCGTTTTCCTGTATTTGTCAATTTCTTGTTTTTTTTTGACGTTATTGTTTGAAAGGATGTCTTTGCAGTCGCTTCGACATAATCAACTTTTTTCCTGGCGTCGTTTCTCTTCGTTTCGTAAACATTACGATCGTCATTTGTTTTACTTTCTCTGTTTTTTTGAAGTTTTCGTTCCTTCTTTCATATTCTTACTAGCATAAAGAATATTTTGTTTTTATTTGTGACGTCCATGCTTGCTGAAGATGAAGTTCTTTCGCGAATGATAATTACTACAATCGTCGTTATTTTTCTTTATGAACGTGATTTTTTATCTCTCTCTCTTTGACTTCGAATGTTTATAAGTGTTGATTATTTCTTAAAGAAATTTTAAATCCGTCATTCATTTTCAGCTTTCATTTTTGGTACGATCTTCATTTGTTTTTCATCTGAGTTGAATGTCAAAAATTAATTGTAATTTAATTCTTTTTTAATAGTCACGCATTAAATAATTACAATTTCTTTAGGCATTTCAATTCTTTTCCATTTCGACTCTGTTTCCCGATCGTCAAAAATGTTTCTTACCCTTTTTGTTTGTTTGTATCTTTTTTATTGGAAAAATATAATCATATTTATGCATACGATTTTGAAGATGAAATCTCACATCGTACGGTTGGCAACATTGCCATTGTTCTTTGCTTTCGTCTTCAAGAAACTCATTTCACTGTTTTGTTTGGTTATCCATTTCTGACAACCGTTTTTCTTTTTATTGGTTTCGGTTGGTTGGGGCGTTTGCTATTTTCCGTGTTCTTTTTTTATTGTGCGGTGGTCGAAAGCAAAAAACAGTGGACGATTACAGTTTCCTGTAATTTTTCTTTCTTCATTCAATCAAAAGTACCGCTACTTATATTTTATTAAAGCCTTGAGCCTGTCAAATCTGAAAGCTTTCAAAGTATTTAAGAGCGAAGTCGCATTTAAACAGTACCATTTTGAAGAAAGAAAAATTACAGGAAACTGTAATCGTCTACCATTTTATGCTTTCGACTGCGCTAGTAACTGCATAATAAACGCTAATAACTACATAATAAATAAATTCGTCGGGCGCTTTGTGTTTTATTCTTTCAAGCAACGCCGCCGACGTGCAAGAAAGAGTCTGAAGATATTTTTGCCCGCTTAGAATACGTCTATTTCCATCACCAAAGGCGATTTCGTAATAGACACACATTATTACCAGTCCAGCTCCAGCTGAACTGTGTTCTTGTAACTTCCATAAAATTAGCAGCTCGGGTAATAAACGGCTAACACGCGTAAACCAACGAAAGCTCTAAGCTCATTTTTCTATTTCGGCGCTTTAATGGACTAGAAGATTACGAAACCCGTTTCAGTTTTATAAAGTGGCCGATTAGAGCACTTTAAATTTTATTTTGTTGGATTGGTGGCACTGTACGTAGTTCTCAAATTACAACAAAAAAATAACACTCTTAATAACAAACTACCTCCGAATTAGTACACGCGTTTCAAATTACATGCAAACGATTTAAAGCTTACAAAATATGTAGATAATTATAAACATAACCTGCAAATTTATGTTTGAAATTGTTTCAAGCGCGCGCCAGGCTTACCAACTCGCCGCACACTTTACATTTGAATTACAAAATAACTTGAATTTTTAATATTAATTTCTCATCTGAGAACTAAAATAGCATAAAATATACGACTTTTTATTGGAGGGGTGCGTTAAAATCACGTCTTATAAAACTTTTTTCACATACAAAGTCATCAAGAATGGCTGTTTCGAGTTGGCAAAGCTGAATCCTTTTTTTTTTAATGTTAGAGCTGAGGTAACTTCCGGTTGTTCCGACTTACTATCAATCAGCCTTGTTGATTTGACAAGTGACATTAGACGTTTCAAATACAAGTAAACGCTGGATGTAAACAAATGTCTGTCACCTAAGCAATGTTGCAAATAGTCGGATAAAAAAAAAACTGCTTTTAAATGTATTGCCAACTCAAACACTTATGCTTTGTATCCTCTTAAAAACTGATTGTTTCTTTTACCTGCTTTGGTGAGTGAGGATTTTCTTGGTGGTGTGAATTCGGGATTGCCGAACAGGCGTTCGAATGAGCTGTTGTGAGAATTGTTACGCCTGGAGACGGTGGTACCATTTAATTTGTTGTTGTTCGAGGGTGTGCACAAAACGTTGAAGATGTCGCTGGGTGGATTACGGACCCTACAACAACACCAAAAGCAAAAAAATAACAAACAATTTCACGCAAAAAATCAATTTGTAAATCTCATTATTTCGCATGTCAAAAGAAAACGAGGCATTTTTACTTCGGTTGCGGTTACAATGAAACTGTTTGGTGAGGTTTAGAATGCGTTAAGAGTGTATTCACTCGTGACAAATTATTACTCAGTTTAACGTAGCAAAAAAAAAAACACAACAAATTGTATGCGAGTCGAGGAGGAAAGAACTTGACGTAAAAACTAATTATAAGTGCAGTTATCTAGCCTTAAATAATTCATCTGCTGTGAAGCGTGAACTTACTCTCGTTTCTGCGCAAATACGACTGACTCGAAGAGCGCCTATTATAATAAAGGTTTTGTTCCTCGGGTATTACCAAGTGGTAATAATCAGGCAGCGGAATTCTTACGACCTGGCCGACTACTCGTGTTTTCGTCATCCCGTAAGAATCCCACTGTCTGGTAAAAAATAATAAGTATCTTTGTTATTTATAAAAATAATTATATCAAACCTTATATTTTCGAAAACCTCATTAAATAAGCAATTTATTTGTGTCATAGCCAACTACGGTTTCCATTTAAAATTAGAAAGTTATAGTCCGTTTCGCAGAACTGGCGCAGTTTTTACAAAAGACAATAACGTCAACGAAATCTACATTAATTTCTGAATAAAACAGTTTTTGAATTTTCAAAATATCTTGTCAAACAGCTGAGATATTGTGAAAAATAATTTTTCGGAAAAATTCGTTTTCTGCCGATATTTCCCGAACGAATGGAGATAGCTAACTTTTGTTTTCTCCACTGAGTTTTTCTTGAAAAAGTAGCACTGGGTCACGAAAACGATTTTCTTCTATTCCTATAAATAACTGAGAAACCCTGTAAAACCATCAAAAATGGTCCACTCTGTACTTAATGACTGTTAAGAATCATTTTTGTCTGCAATCTCTGATGTCAATTGATTCTGAAAATTTGAGGTTAATTTAAAGACTTTTTATTCCCGCCTTCTTTGTTGTTTTGTGGTAACCAAGTAAACGATATATTACGGGAACAGACCTGTAATATTTTACGGCCCGGCATGAAAGACCTGTAAACTGTTACAGGCTTGTAGAACCACAACATTGGTGATGGAACCATCCATATTGTTTTAGTTGCTTCTTGATTGGGCAAATAAAAAAAAAATCTTGCCACCTTGATTTATGATAAGTAGTAGTATCTTATTGGTTCTGTCAAAAACTTTTGGGAAAGGATTGTTGACATGCAATTGTGTCCATTTAATCCAGTATGACATTTTACCATCAGACCAAACCAATGTGGATTTAGACCTGGGTATAGTTGCTCGACTGCCTTGCTCTACGTGACAGATCATATTTTCATAGCAACCGATGGATGTAGGGACGGTATTTAGATCCTCCTGGACTTCAGCAAGGCATTTGACAGGTCGAGGAGTGATTAATAGTAATCACTCAGATGGTTCCTAATTTTAATTTTTTCTTCAGATATACTCTTGGTTGGACCAATTAGCAGCAAGTGATAGCAGAGTTAGTGTCGTAATTCATGGAGGTTCTTATGAAGGTCGCCAAATAAAAGGAGTTCGTGTTTCTTTCTCGTCAAGTAATGCCAACAGAGGAGTTTTTATCGAAGGGGGCATCCATGCTCGCGAGTGGTATGTTCTTCAAAGTATATACGTGATTGGGGGGTCATCTTCCATTTTCCGGGAAAATCTTCCTTAAAACAAGTTCATTCTGTACAATATTTTCTTCTGCAAAATACATTCTTAACCAGTTGGGGAGTGCACGCAATTGTTTTGTTGGGGACCAGTGGTACGTTGAGGAAATTAATCTTTTCGGTTTTCTTCTTCTTCCACATAGCTTAGCAGTCTTTTGAGGATCATAACCTTCCAGGGAAGGAGTCATATATTAACTTTTGCATTATTCTCTTTCGACTAAAACATGTAAGGGCCAAAGGGTTCAAAACTTTTTGATTTTTCCATTTTCGTAGCAAACGACGAGGAAAAAAAAAAGATACAGCGTTTCACCATTAAGAACAACATACGATGAGTACAAATGCAGGATGTAAGGGTACGTCGAGTTTCATTAATTAAATAAAGTACGTGGTCTTACTTCTTCGTACAGTTAAATAATTACAAAGAGCGGATTTCACGCACTGAAAATTAGAATGAAATGCCACAGACAGGAAAGTTTCACGTACTTAATAGAAATTATTTATATAAAAAAAAGAGATTTCGAAATTCCATCATCTTATTCATCCTAGCCTGTCAAGAAGTTAATTGTTTTAGAAAGAGAGCCTTCCGCTCCAGTTGTAAGTACCTACTAAATCATCCGCAATAATATTTTAATTAATTAAAGTCGAGTAAAGTAAATTAAAAACGACGACAATTGCAATAAATATTAATCGCCGATATCAATTTCCGTCCAATTTCTCTCGACCTGTTTCCAACTGGTGGTATGGTAATGGTAATGAGCCATGAGCGCGGGCAACGTGTGGGCATACCGTAACTAAAAATTCTCTAGTTATTAATGCCTCGGCCGTTGTAATTAATCAACCCATCCTGCATGCTAATTTCAACCTGCATACGAAAATACCGTACGCAGGAAACGCTGATTGCCGAACGATCCACTGCACTTTCTGTATTTGGCAGGCCTGGCCCGCCCATATACGGTCGGTTATGGTTCCTGAAGTATCCGGATGATTTATGAACATCATGATTACTGGCGCGAATAATGCCATTGTATGACAACAGTAATTTCCTCTCCTAATAACTGAAACCCCTTTGTATACAGTGTGTTCCGTTTACATTTTGGTGTTATTGACCAGTTGATGACGACAAATTAT
This sequence comes from Prosopocoilus inquinatus, assembly GCA_036172665.1. NCBI lineage: Eukaryota > Metazoa > Arthropoda > Insecta > Coleoptera > Lucanidae > Prosopocoilus > Prosopocoilus inquinatus. The sequence goes on from CM069879.1 coordinate 12,276,825, forward strand.
ACGTGAGTATATCAGTTCGAATGTGAAGAGTGAAGGTCCGCAAATAATGACTCATCCTGTATACACAATGTTTCTGCACACAAAAAAAACTGATATGGCTAAGATATCATCGATGATATTCTCTGAACGTGAACCAAGTTACCAAAATAAAAAGAAGAAGAAGTTGTCGTAGGAATTACGAAAGGGCTGAGTATATAAGGAATAAGAATAAATTGAAGGAAGAAAAAATACAAATAATACCAAAAGAAGATTAATTTACGTCCAAAGACCCATCGGGGCGCCTCGTCTCAAGAAAAGAAGTAAATATAATTAAAAATTGTCAAAGTCTTTGTCTAAATGTAAAAAAGAAGGAGAAATGACGTAGATGTGGAGAATTATGCCCCCAATCCCCAACCCTGGCAACTTGATGATACTCCAAATACAACCAACGCAGTTACAAGACTTCAAAAAAAGAAGAGTCTCAACAAATGCCGACAATGGTAGTTTCAATGGCAACGAAGTTGTGTAGAGGAATGCCCAAAAAGAGAAGGAAAACGGAAATTAGAATTCCTTGCAGGAGAAGAAAAAACTTTCAGAATTTGAAGTTGGTGAGTACGTGAAGAAGAAGTCCCTTGGGATTAGATAAGAAGAGTAACCGAACTGCAGGACTTTTAAGAGCAAACAAAGTTGGCTCTAAAATAAGAATACACAAAGCGAAGCAGTTTTATAAGCAAACAAAAAAAATTGCATCAACAAAAGATTGGGCTCAGGGAAAATTATGATTGGAAGCGTCCGAATTAGGTTTCCTTTTTAATGAAACATCCTGTATGGCACTGATTTTTCAAGAATCAAATCGAATACTTGGTTAAGTCGGGTCCAGAACGAAGTTTTCTTTTTTGAGTTACTATCAAATAATGATCTTGAAGATGCAAAGAATTTCGTACACAAAACCAGCTGCCCTTTCAAAAGGCGCTTACAAAGAAGGGTCTTCGTGAAGCATAATCGGAGCTCTTATTTGATCATCTCCAATTTAGAAATCGAGGACCTTCTGGTGCTGATTGAATTGGGAATTTTTAACCGTCTTCCTAATTGAAAGAGATGAGTTCCGATAGTCATGTGATGGTACTGCGAAGGAGGGGGAGGAGTAAGGAGTCTAAACGAAAGATCAAAAGAGATTCAGATTATGCAAAGGTAATGAAGCAAACGTATGAGGATCACACTGGCCTTGTCCATTATAGTTATGAAGAGGGCAATAAAAATTAATCACAGGCGACAGAAGACCAGAAGGTAATCAGAAAAGAGACGATCAAAGTAAGATTGAAGCAATTCGAAAGATCTACAGCAAACGACTTTGGAGGAAGAAGGAAGAGAACGCGGAATGATGACGGATTGATGGCCTCGAAATAGTTTTATTCTGTTCCAATGTCTTTGCGGTTATGTGATGGTACTGCGAGGGATTGCAAGAGGAAGAAAGACGAAAAGAGATGTACAGCAAAACGACTTTGGAGGAAGAAGGAAGAGAACGCGGAATGATGACGGATTGATGGCCTCGAAATAGTTTTATTCTGTTCCAATGTCTTTGTGGTCATGTGATGGTACTGCGAGGGATTGCAAGAGGAAGAAAGATGCAAGGAGATGTACAGAAAAACGACTTTAGAGGAAGAAGGAAGAGAACGCGGAATGATGACGGATTGATGGCCTCGAAATAGTTTTATTCTGTTCCAATGTCTTTGCGGTTATGTGATGGTACTGCGAGGGATTGCAAGAGGAAGAAAGACGGAAAGAGATGTACAGCAAAACGACTTTGGAGGAAGAAGGAAGAGAACGCGGAATGATGACGGATTGATGCCCTCGAAATAGTTTTATTCTGTTCCAATGTTTCTGTGGTCATGTCATGGTATTGCAAGGGATTGCAAGGGGAAGAAAGATGAAAAGAGATCTAGATCTTGTAAAGTAATGAAACGAATACAAAGGATTATACTGGCCAGCCCATCCAGAGAATATGGTTACAAGAGGGCAGACAACAGAAGACCAGAAGGTAACGAGAAAAAAAGGCGACGGAAGTTAAAATTAGATGGAAGCAATTTGGAAGATCTAAAGCAAAAAGGAACTGCAAATGCAATTGGAGGAGGAAATAAGAGAATGGAACAATAACATCCCAAGTGGTGATCGCTGATGACTTCGAAATGGTATTATGCTGTATATTATCTTCATGAACACATATAAGTTGAAACAAAACATACAAAACTCCTTTTTGGCAATGCAATTTTATTTTATACTACACTTTTTTTAATAAGACCTAAAGAATATATGAAAATAATTACGAAAAGCGAAAGTAAGTTTAATTATTTAATTCGAAAATAAGGAGTCTTTCACCTTAAACGTTATGCATCGAAGTTCTTGACTCATCAACTGAACTTTTCAACGTTTCCTTTTGATACGCACAGAAAAAAAAGTAAAGCACAATGAACTGTTTAATTAAATTGTGAGATACGTATTCCAATTGATTCCCCGGCACGAAGGCAACGGAGTCAATTAACATTGCAAATTGCAAATCGCAATTGCAACATCGTGAAAGGATGAAAATATTAATCGCTGCAGCATCCAATCCAAGGAATTAAATCGAATACTAGATTGTTTGATCTGGCGAAAGATTGTGAACGTAGTAAATACTTGCGTCGAAAAATTTATTGTAAGAAGGTGTTCGATTCATCACCATCATACACGTACTCACTTACATACATACATATAAATGAAAACAGCGTGTCGAAGATAAGATCGTTCCCTCCTTTTCTTTCTTTTTTTTTAAACGAAAGGCGCGCACGAAACAATTTAAACGATTGAATAGATGAATTATTTATTGGGTTCAATTTATTTTAAGAATGTGCGCACATCACGAATTACAATCGGTGCGTGTAATAAATGCGTAACGTATTCACTTTCTATGTATGTAGAATCGAAACGAGTTAGATACAATAAATATTTAAAATGACTTATCGAAATTTATTCATTTATTCGTTTTGTTTTACTGAACGCTCTGTATGCGATGGCATTTTTGAATTCCCGAGCAATTTCTAGCCTGAAATGATGGGTCGCATGGTGGGTCTAGCGCGAGCGGTTCTCGAATATTTTCATTTGTTTTTGATGGTACAACTCGAGAACCAATCACGATAGGCCCGTGGTGCGACCCATCATTTCAGGCTGGAATTTGCTCGGGAACTCAAAAATGCAACAAAAAGTACTGTTTAATTAATATGATGATAGTCTCACTTATCAAATTAAATAAAATAAGTTAGAGTCAATAAATATTTAAAAGAACGTATCGAAATTGATTCACTTATTCGTTTTGTTTTAATGAACGCTCTGTATGCGATGGCATTTTTGAATTCCCGAGCAAATTCTAGCCTGAAATGATGGGTCGCATCGTGGGTCTAGCGCGAGCGGTTCTCGACTTTTCTCATTTGTTTTTGATGGTACAACTCGAGAACCAATCAAGATAGACCCGTGGTGCGACCCATCACTTCAGGCTAGAAATTGTTCAGGAACTCAAAAATGCAACAAAAAGTGCTGTTTAATTAATACGATGAAGGTCTCACTTATTAAATTAAATGAAACAAGTTAGGGCCAATAAGTACTTAAAAGAACTTCTCGAAATTGATTCATTTGTTCGTTTTATTTTAATGAACGCTCTGTATGCGATGGCATTTTTGAATTTCCGAGCAAATTCTAGCCTGAAATGATGGGTCGCATCGTGGGTCTAGCGCGAGCGGTTCTCGACTTTTCTCATTTGTTTTTGATGGTACAACTCGAGAACCAATCACGATAGACCCGTGGTGCGACCCATCACTTCAGGCTAGAATTTGCTCGGGAACTCAAAAATGCAACAAAAAGTGCTGTTTAATTAATACGATGAAGGTCTCACTTATTAAATTAAATGAAACAAGTTAGGGCCAATAAGTACTTAAAAGAACTTCTCGAAATTGATTCATTTGTTCGTTTTGTTTTAATGAACGCTCTGTATGCGATGGCATTTTTGAATTCCCGAGCAACTTCTAGCCTGAAATGATGGGTCGCATCGTGGGTCTAGCGCGAGCGGTTCTCGACTTTTTTCATTTGTTTTTGATGGTACAACTCGAGAATCAATCAAGATAGACCCGTGGTGCGACCCATCACTTCAGGCTAGAATTTGCTCGGGAACCCAAAAATGCAACAAAAATTATTGTTTTCCTATATTTACAGAAACTGCGTCGCTCATTATTTTAGTTTGTGATACAAAAAGCCAGTATAAAATATGGCGAGGGTTTCGCTGATCAAATTAAACGAAACAAGAGGACAAAAAAACCTGCAATTTTTAAGCTCAATTACCAAGATAAATTAAATTAAAAAAATACGTTGGTGTTTGTCGCGTAAAAGAAAAAATTAGAGGTAAACTACGAATGGGAAATGTTTAAGAATCCTGTCCCAATTCCTCAAATTAAAGCCTGTCACGTGAATCATTATAAATTAAGCTTAATAAGTGCGTCGCCCCATAATTCGTCTCTTCGAATTATGTGAAAGAAAAGTGGACGACAAAACTCAACTAGATTGACCCGGACAGATCCGACCGACATCGACAGTTTCAAGCACACGCCGATTTTAACGAAACCATATCCAGTAATCAGGGACGTAATACATGTATTTTTTTTTAAACAAGCGAACGTTAATTAACGCCGTCGCGATTAATGAACCACAATTTCCTACTTCGTTTTGCATTCGAGGAAATACGTCCGCGTAATTACACGTTAGAACCAATCCAATACTACCATATCCAAAGTGAACAAACTTCTAATAATTAAATTACGCATATTTACTAATAAATAATTGCAAATCCCCGAGTGAAACAAATCTGTAATTATTACTCACCGGGTAATAACAAGTTGTTTTTTTTTCTTGCCCACCTCGATTAAAATCGATGTTTCGCTGTACATGACGAGCTTTCTCAAGCTTATTATATCGCAGGTACAAGTACATGCAAGTGCAAGCCCCAAATGAATTCGTTCGTGCATAAAAATTGTTTCTAAAAATGTTTAAAACACCGCCGCCGCGCCGCCTTCATTAATTGCAATAAGTAAATAAAAAAAAATGTCGAAGGAATGTTAATTATTGCGAGCTTAATTAAACATGAAGGCGATTTCACGCCGCTATAATAATTAACCGTGTTTGTTGTAGTATGTTGTAAATTGTATAAAAAGTTTACAGTAAGTGCGTAAATGTATGTATGTAAGATTGTAGGTCGGTTTTAGCATGAGTGTTCTGTTAATGCGGACAATTTTTTGAATACGCCCCATTTCCATACTTCTTTGTAATTTTTAATTTTTTTTCTCTCCGATTAAGCCGTCAAATATTGAGTAAACTCATTCCATAATCGATCCTTTCAGGTTCATTCATTTTTCGATTTCGTTGGTGATAATTTGAATTTTTTTGGCCCCCCTTAGACAATTTCAACTATGAAAAATGATTATTATCGTTAGTTAAAGAAAATTAAGTTTGCCTGAGATGGTTCGATTTGCTTTGATGTATGAGAGAGTTTGCGGAACGAAAAAAAGGCGAGACAAGGTGAGGGTGTTTTAAAAACCACAAACTGTCCCATGTTTTTAGGGGGAAAATTATCGACCGGCTTTAATTCCGTGTCAGGACTTTCAATAAAGTCCAGAAATTCAGACGAGTGAAGTCGTGGTCTTCAATTTTCCTTTCTCTTTTTGGGAAATCCAATTACAAGAGTCCTTGGCTAACATTCCCTTATTTTGGATCCAAAAAGAAAGCTCCGGTTAGTCCCCATCGAAAAAATTCTGAAAAATTCTGAAAAATCTGAGGGAATTTGTTGGAATAAGTAGAAAATTTTTGGGAATTGTAAACTGTCGCGGGAAAAAAGTTTTATTCCATTTCAAACTTTCCAAAAATTCACACGATTGTAGTCGTGGTCTTCAATTTTCTTTTCTTTATCAGGAAAATGAGGTTACATTAATTTTAGGCTAAAATTCCTTCATTTTGGATCCAGAAAGAGAGCTTTGGAAATTATAATTGCCTACCCAATTTTATTTCAGGATGAAATCTAAAAGAATTTGTTGGAATAAGTCGAAAGAAAAGTTCAATTCCATTTCAAGACTTTCCAGAAAGTCCAGAAATTTCAGATGCGTAAAGCCAAGCTCCTCAAATACGTTTCTCAATTTTCACAAGCTTTTGTTTGGATCCGGAAATCCGACGAAAATAACGCTCCAGTTGGTCTTCCATCCAGAAAACAATTGCCTACTCAATTTTTGCGAAAAGTTGGTCAACATTTTTGTTTTTCTTTGAGGACTTTCCACGAAGTCTCTGTCGAAAATTTTTGTGGAAAATTGTTAACCGAGCTTTGCTAAAAAAAAGTTTAATTAATTAAGTTTTGGGCTCTCCAGGAGGACCCAAAACTGACGACTTAAGCCAAGGTCTTCAAATCCCTTTACATTTTGTTTTTAAAAAATTCAATTACACACGCAAGTTTCAGATAAATTCGAGAAAGTTAAGCCTTGATTGATCTTCATCGAGAAAAAAAAAACAGTTACCCATTCCCATTTTTTCTTTTTTTTTAGAGAAGCGTCGACCAATATTTTCGTTTTGATTCAAACCTTTTCCAAAGGCCCAGAGGAATTCGGTTAGCTGAATAGCTGTAGTAAATTTGAATACGCACCAAAAAGGGCAAAAGATTTTTGGAAAATGGCTTTGATGGCAAGATGCCAAAAGTTTCAGGTTTTCTTCAGAAAACACGAAAGTTTTAGGCAGGGAAAATGGAAGCCTCCCAAACACCCTCATCTTCCCAAACACCCTCATCTTGTTTTGCCTTTTTTGTAGTGCAATTCAAGGCAAAATCCAAACTTTCCCGCGAACTGTAGACTAGGTCTCTTTTATTTTGACTCCGGAAATGACCCGGAAAGTAAAGATGCGATTTGTCCTTGTTCAAAAATGTCTTTAGGAAAAAATGTTGGCCTTCATATTTTCGTTTCGGCACTTTTCTGGATGGTCCAAGAGTGTCAGCAAAAAAGATGTTTTTAAATTTTTTTTTGGGGTAGGGTGGGAAGGGTTCTGTTCTTAAGGCATTATAATAAGTTTTATTTTGTACATTTGTCTATTGTTGAAATTTTGATAAATAATTACACTTGTATCTACTCTCCAATCAATGTCTACTAAAAGAAATTAGAACCTGAAAAAATAAAATAAAAATCCAAGTCCTGGTCTTTCCACCTCCTTACAAATTTATATGTACATTCCGTAAAACAAAATCCCTGGAAACAACGGTTTCCAAAATTACAAGGCAGATAAATCTATGCGGGAGATTAATGTGCTGACTTTCGAGTAAAAAGAAAAAGAAAACATTTTTAAAAATGGTCATCTTCAACTATTTATTAATTAACTGAAAGTTGTCGTCATGTGACGATGACTTTGTTTGTCAAATCGCTCAGCCAAGTCAACTCGAGTAACATAAGTAAAGAATACGATCAATTGATTATCAAAATAAAAACAAAATTCAGTCACATCGAAAGGAAACAAGAGACGATCGTCCTTGAAGGTAGGACGAAAACAAAAATCGTGTAAAAACGACAATAAAATCGATGCAGTGGAAATAGGGCTGAAACAGCTGTACAGAGTCAATCAAAAACGATTTGCAAATTTTTTTTAAATAAAAAACTTACTTGGACTTCTCCTAAAACTTGTAACTCCAGTGAACAGCTATTAGCGCTGTACAGGTACCCATTTACAAAAGAAAAAAAAACAATTGAATATCAGGCGACGCTCAATGGCGTCACCAAAACATTATATCAAAGTTACGTTGATTTAATGGCGCACTTCGTGCAATTTGAATTCTTCAGTAAATTCTAGCCGGAATTGATGGGTCGCATCACAGGTCTAGCCCGAACGGTTTTCGAGCTTTTTCATTTGTTTTTAATGGTGCAACTCGAAAACCAATCACGACAGACCCATGGTGCGACCTATCAATTCAGGCTAGAATTTACTGGGGAACTCAAAAATGCAACAAAAAGTGCTGTTTAATTAATATGATGATGGTCTCACTTATCAAATTAAATGAAACAAGTTAGGGTCAATAAGTATTTAAAAGAACTTATCGAAATTTATTCATTTATTCGTTTTGCTTTAATGAACGCTTTGTATGTGATGGCATATTTGAATTCCCGATCAAATTCTAGCCTGAAATGATGGGTCGCATCGTGGGTATAGCGCGAGCGGTTCTCGAATATTTTCATTTGTTTTTGATTGTACAACTCGAGAACCAATCACGATAGATCCGTGGTGCGACCCATCATTTCAGGCTGGAATTTGCTCGGGAACTCAAAAATGCAAGAAAAAGTACTGTTTAATTAATATGATGATGGTCTCACTTATCAAATTAAATAAAACAAGTTAGAGTCAATAAATATTTAAAAGAACGTATCGAAGTTTATTCATTTATTCGTTTTGTTTTAATGAATGCTTTGTATGCGATGGCATTTTTGAATTCCCGAGCAAATTCTAGCCTGAAATGATGGGTCGCATCGTAGGTCCAGCGCGAGCGGTTGTCGACTTTTTTCATTTGTTTTTGGTGATACAACTCGAGAACCAATCAAGATAGACCCATGGTGCGACCCATCAATTCAGGCTAGAATTTACTCGGGAACTCAAAAATGCAACAAAAACGCCATTTTTCATTGGCGTCACTCATTTGCTTTTTCTTCCCTGTCATACAAATTTACAAATTATTCTCGAGAGGCTAACAACCAAAGGCACACCCTGTATAACAAAAGCGACAAGAAGGTAATTGAAATATGATTGTAAAATTTATGCGAACTGCCAGGACACTAATCGAAATGTTATTATTGCAAATTTAATTAATTAAATATTTACGAATACAAATACGTAATTATAAAATAAGAAACGTCAACAAACACGCAATTATAAAATAAGAAACATAAGGAAATTGGACTTTAATTATTAATATTATAATCCCTCATATCTCCCGCGTTCTGCTTCAAAAATTAGTTCTTTTACGAAATGAACCGTGACCTAAAAAGGTACGTACAGTCGTCGACAACAAAAAAAAATCAAATCTTATCTCTCTTATCTCTCCCTAGCATTATTTTAACCATCCCCGACAGTACAGTTTCATTTTTTCTTACAGCTTAAGACGCACCCTCACGTGGTCGAAAGTTTGACCATCTTTTTTTTAAATTTCAGTAATTTTAAGTCGATTTTTTTTAAAACTAAATTATACACTGTAACAAACAACTGTCTAAGAACTGTAGTGCCTAATTACTAGAAACGTTTTCATGAAAATTCCACTTGTTTTGCTGATATTATGATGGCTATAATCGAGACACTTCCTATAAATCAACTAATAAGGCGAATGTTTCAAAGTTTTTGATCGTTTTTTTTAAAATTGCTGAGTAAACGTTTGCTAGTAGTTATTAACCGTAGTTAAATAGTGACTTTTTTTTAATGGTTTGGTTTCTGCTATTAGACGACATGCAGCACAATTATTAACTGTCCTCGATTTTTCTTGTTTATTTTGAATTCCTCGAGTAATGTAGTAGGGTATCATTTATTATTTATTATAGTTTTTATTTATTTGGACGTAGAAACAATTAAGTCCGTCCGTATGGCAGAAGACTAAAATAAAAGTGTACGTCGCTGCCTCGATTATCCTCGCTTTATTTATCTATCCCGCTGTGGCGCAACGTTAAAAAAAAAAAATAACAACGTCAATTTACAAACGGGTTTTTAACGTTTAAAAGCCCCCGATGCGACGCACGTCTCTGCTCCGCATCTCCGGATTTACATTAAAATTTATTATTATACAATTTATTATAATTTATTTGCGTCGGTAATTGAAAAAGCCGTTTCAGTAACAGATACATCCATACATAAACCATAATACATAATATTATCTTTGTAATGCCTCGTTCAGATTCAGTCGTTATTTATTCATAACGCGATTGATCCCTAAGGGCAACAACCTTCCAAATCGATACACCAACCAAGACGTAGGACTGAAACTCTGACCGTGGTGTTTTCAATTACATACCCAACTTCATAAGCACTTCATGTTTAAATACAATTATAATTTTTTTTTTTTGAATTTATAAATATTTACCGTAACAATAAATACATATCATCCGTTCCTTCATTATTTGCAGTCGCAGTGAGGATGTGGTACTCCTGCATGTAACCAAATTTTGACAATGTCACGTCAACTTTTTAGTTTCTCAGCTTAGCTCGATGGTGCAATATTTTCTTTCGGATTTGTTTTGAATTGTAACCATTTGACGTTTGATGTGATATTAAATCTGTTTGATTCAGCAAGCTAGCCAATCACCCTCAAAAAATCATGGATTACTGCGGAATATACGCAAACTAAAATCACTACTGCCAATCGTATCTTCCATGCGGGAGGTGAACGGGCGGGTATTCCCCTGCTCGTGACGTTTCAAGAATCTGCCTGATTGAGGAGGCATCCGCAGCACCAAAAAGAAATCTAATTTGATTCTCTGCTTAACACACAACGACTTGATTAACGACCTACTTTCCTTTAACAATTATTCCACTCTGGATATAATTCCGCAGAGAATTCCTGCAACTTTATGGCGTCGTCGCCGCCGCCTAACAGGTTGAGCTGAGAACAATAATTAAAATATTCGAGCGGGCAATAAATTGAAAACTATAATACTATGTGTAACGGTATGTACAGGCTGTTAAAACCGCTGAAAATGATTTACGACGTACGAAGCTGGCGCAAAAAGCAAGCAAACTCTCATTTTCGCAAGCAAATGAATGAAAAGAATGCCCATTATGCGAGGTCGATGTACCGAGCGTGTTGTACTTACTTACACATGAGTTACGTACCAGAATGACAATCATTTCATTAAAATTCTAACACATTTAAGTAATTCCATTTAAGTAATTCATTTTATGGAGCGAGTATATACTAAAAAAAAAAAAAAAATTAACAAGAAGGTGGTTGGTGGACATCCAGGGATTGCGTGCTGCTTGTTTTGTAACATGCAAAATTCGTTTTCGATTAAATAAATTATTCCCTCGGCCGGCCTTCGATTAAAAATAACCACCAGACTAATGTTTCTCTTACGAAACTTCATTTAAATTACACGTGAACGTCACAGTTGCCTTCTTCGAGTAGAGTAAATCTAATATGCGTGGAAACTTCATTGCAGAATATAATAACCTGAGCAGCACCTTGGATTTATGTTGCTGAACAGGCTTTTGTTTCGAGGAAGAAAAGTGCGATTCTTTACTCCTACTCCCACTACGTCTCTTCCTTGCACGTAGGTATATGAAACCACCACATCAATTATTTTACACGTCTTCACTTCACTTCTCATATTTTTTTCCGTCCTCTTGCTTGAGGAGCTAGACAATGGTGTACAAGCACACGCCTGCGTTTCATGTAATACCTACGCCACAAAAGAAAGAACTAATTAAAAATTCATTTGCTTGATTAGTAGAGAAGAAGACAATAAAGGAAATTACCGCTGAAATTACTCAAATATCTACAACTTATACGTACAGGGTGATTCTTAATTAAGAACCGACTTCTGCTGAAATGGCAAAAGTTTTTGGTCAAATTGCAAGCTCAAAAGCTAAGAACTTAATCAGATTGAGTCAGTTGGCAAGCTTGGAAACCGAGCTTAGCTCAGCGGAGAACGTAAAGTCCGAGAAAACTCAATTTCAAAGGTTGTCAGTTCTTTAAATGAGTTTCAAAGGGTCAGAGCTAACTGCAAATTCAAAAGCGGTGGAAAAGCTAGGAGGTTCATCGGGTTGAGTTAGTTGACAGGCTCAGAAACTTCACTTGCAGTGGAGGACGGAAACTCAAATTTCAAAGGTCTTAGTTCTTTAGAAGAGTTTCAGAGGGTCAGAGCTAAATTTCAAGCTGAAAAGCGGTGGAGAAGCCAAGAAGTTTATCGGGCGGTGGAGAAGCTAAGAAGTTCATCGGGTTTAGTGAGTTGACCAGCTCATAAACTTCACTGAGCTTAGCTAAACTCAATTTGCCAACACTACTTTAGCCAAGTTAAAAGCAGTGGAGAACGTAAACGGCAACTCAAATTTCAAAGGTCTTAGTTCTTTAGATGAGTTTCAGAGGGTCAGAGCTAAATTGCAAGCTCAAAAGCGCTGGAGAAACTAAGAAGCTCATCGGGTTGAGCGAGTTAACTAGCTCAGGAACTTCGCTGAGCTTAGCTAAACTCAATTTGCTACCAGTGTTTTAGACAAGTTAGAAGCAGTAGAGAACGTAAAGTTCACAGCAACTCAAATTTCAAAGATCTTAGTTCTTTAGATGAGTTTTAAAGTGTGAGAGCTAAATTCAACGCAAAGCGGTAGAGAAGCTAAGAAGTTCATCGGGTTTAGTGAGTTGACAAGCTCAGGAACTTCACTGAGCTCAGTTAGACTTAATTTAGGCAAGTTAAAAGCATTGGAGAACGTAAAGCCCGTGGAAACTCAAATTTCTAAGGTTTTATTAATTCTTTACAAGAGTTTCAGAGGGTTAGAGTTAAATTCAACTCAAATTCCGAGGGCTCAGTTCAAGCTACGAGTTCAGAAGCGGCGTAGAATTCTGATTGAGTTGGCTGACAAGCTCAAATTTCAAGTTGTGACAGTTGACGAGCTCAGAAGCTCAGTTTAAATCGAATTCCAAATTTTTTAGCCAGATTCAGATTTTAGCAGCAGTGTAGGAGCTAATTAAGTTCAGTGCAATCAAAAATCCAAAGATGTTAGGCGGCATGGAAATTGTTTGACTCAATCTTAACTAAAGATAAGTTTCAAAGACTTGAGCCAAGTTTCAAGATGAAAAACAGTGAAGTATTGATAAAGTGAGATGAGTTTATTGAAATTGACTTCAATACAACCGAATTCAATCGAATTTCAAGGTCGCATAGAAATTGACGGACTCAGGAGCTTCACTGACCTTAATTAATTGTAAGTCTTGAAGATTGGAGCCAAGTTTCAAATTGAAAAAACAGAGAATGTGTTTTTAGTTTAATAGAACTCAAGCTGCAAAGATTTCAGCCCAAGTTCAAGCTACTTTTTATGTGTCCTTGACACATTGCATTTTGGTATAGACGTCAAATTTATTTTGTTGCACTTATCCACCCTGTATTATACATAATCTCAATTCTTGGTAGTGAGACTTCGTCATCTTCATCCATCCACAAGTCCCACCACTTTTTCTTGTTCTTAGCAAACTTCTGGATTTTTTTGGACTTCTGTTTTATTCTATGGTCATCCCATTTTCTCTTCAAGCTTTCCAAATCTGCTTCACCAGGCACTCCATTTAGGTGTTTCCACCAATTTGGTTGTCGTTTCTCAATGGATTCTGAAACAAGTTCGATTTGCAGTCACTTTTAATTTTTGCTTCATCAGCCACTCCATTTAGGTATCTCCACCAATTTAGTTGTCTTTTCTCAATAGATTCTGAAACAAGTTGGATTTGCAGTAATTTTTACTTTCTGCTTCATTAGCCACTCCATTTAGGTGTCTCCACCAATTTGGTTGTCGTTTCTCCATGGATTCTGAAACAAGTTGGATTTGCAGTAATTTTTGCTTTCTTGAATGTAAATAAAGCTGGGCTCATGGTTCTTCCCTCTCTGAGATCTGTGGATGTTCTAAATGCTGGTCTCGGAAAGACTTTCGATAGTTCTTCTCTAGTATCCAGGCTTACCCATATTTTTCTTCTTATTTTGTATATGATCTAAGTCAGTAAATACCGGGCTATTTTGTTGTTGGTTCCTAAATCCATTCGTTGCACGTTGCTAATAAAATTCATGAATTGCCCATTTTTTTTGCATCTTATCAAGTCCTGGCGACTTTCTATTGTTCAAATTCTCAATAATTGATCTCTATGCTTTCTTTTTCTTTAAACCGCTTCAGTGTTGACTGTTAGTTCTTCCCCTACGAGTAACAAACATCTCATAGAATACCGTTACCATCTTCTTACCTGCGCATGCGTCCCCTTCTTTGCTTTGGTTTGCAGTTCTTGCCCTTTTCTTAAGTTTGTAGGAGATTTTGGTGGTTTTCAGTACGTCTTTCAGTGTTTTCTCCAAATTCCACTCTTTTGTCGCCGCAATCCAATGTTTTATTCGCTTCTTTTGTTCTTCATAATGTATTACGATGCGCTTACTTTTTCTTCACTGTATTTGCTTCTTGATCTCCTCAGTCACGCTTCGATTACACGTTTTTGAAAGCTCTTCACTTTCCTCTTTCTCTAAGCGGCGTTTTCCCTTTTTTAAATAAATAATTGTGTCTTCATGCCGTCATGTACTTCATTTTTAATTTTAATTTTTAATTTTAATTTCAATTAGTTTATCTTATTGGATTTATGTCCTTGCAAGTTTGGATTCTCTTTTATTACTAGAAGATTATGGTCAGTATTAACTTGCGCACTTTATACTTCGTTTTATGAATCTAACTCATCTACTGATGCTCGTTTTTTTTTTTTAATAGGGTTTGCCTTCCTCCTTTTTCACTAGTTTTGGCTTTTCCTTCTTTGTGTTTCCTCTTTCTGTATATGTATCTCGGACCAGTAATTTTTTGGATTGTACATCCTTGAAGCCATCTCCATTAAAAAGTCTAAATCTCTGGCTTTTTGGTTTGTCTTCAAATTCGTATCTAATTCAATCTCATTTCTGTGTCCATCGAACCTTTTCGGGCTTTAAATCCTTCAAGTCATCTCAATTAATAGACCTACGTTTTTGAGTATTTAATTGGTGTTGGCTTTTGATTTATTGTAACTTCTTCATTTTGTTTCTGATTCGTATCTAATTCAATCTGGTGTCCTCATCTTTGTATCCATGTCCAACAATTCTTTTTGGACTAAGTTACGTATTTGTGTCCATCAATCTTTTTTGGATTTTAAATTTTTCGGGTTATCTCAATTAGTAGACTCACGTCTTTCATTATCTAATTGGTGTTGGGTCTTGTCCTGATCTAACTTCCTCGTTCTATTTCAAAATCTCATATTCTCTTCTAAATTTGTGTCCATCAACCTTTTTTTTGGGGGGTTGACGGGCTTCACATCCATCAGGCGGTCTCAATTAATATACCTACATCTTTGACTTGAATGTTTAATTGGTGTTGGTTTTTGTCTTTTTGTAACTTCTTCATTCCACTTCAAATTCGTATTCAATTCAATCTTGCAGCCTTCTCTTTATATCTGTGTCCCATCAACCCTTCTTGGGCTTCAGGCCATGTTTTCTTCGTCTTTGATTATTTAGTTGGTGTTGGATTTCGTCCTCTTGTAACTTCTTCATTCCATTTCAGATTCGTATCCAACTCAATCTCGCGGCCTTCTCTTTATATCTGTGTCCCATCAACCCTTTTTGGGCTTCAGGCCATGGGCCATGTTTTCTTCGTCTTTGATTATTTAGTTGGTGTTGGATTTCGTCCTTTTGTAACTTCTTCATTCCATTTCAAATTCGTATCCAATTCAACCTCGCAGCCTTCTCTTTATATCTGTGTCCCATCAACCCTTTTCGGGCTTCAGGCCATGTTTTTTTTCGTCTTTGATTATTTAGTTGGTGTTGGTTTTTGTCCTTTTGTAACTTCTTCATTCCATTTCAAATTCGTATCCAATTCAACCTCGCAGCCTTCTCTTTTTATCTGTGTCCCATCAACCCTTTTTGGGCTTCAGGCCATGTTTTTTTCGTCTTTGATTACTTAGTTGGTGTTGGATTTCGTCCTTTTGTAACTTCTTCATTCCATTTCAAATTCGTATCCAATTCAATCTCGCAGCCTTTTCTTTATATCTGTGTCCCATCAAGCCTTTTTGGGCTTCACGCCATGTTTTCTTCCTCTTTGATTATTTAATTGATGTTGGCTTTTGTCCTATTGTAACTTCGTCATTCTGTTTCAAATTCGAATCTAATTCAGTCTGGTATCCTCTTTTATTATCTGTCCATTAACCCTAATTTGGGCTTTACATCCCTCAGACCATTTCAATGAATAGACGTCTCTGATTTTCTAACTAGTGTTTGCAATTCGTATCTAATTTGAATTTTCTCAAGCATTTTTTATTTTTTTGATGATTGATTGATTTACAGTGACAAAAAATAACGTCCCTTCCGGATCTTTTTTTGAATTCGTTCTTAAAACACGTACAGTATTATTATTTTCAGAAATCTCGAGGATGAGAAACAAAACAAGAATGAAGTCATTTATAACTTCTCTCTAAATAAATACAAAATATATTATGTAAGGTGGAATAAGGGAACGCCAGACGCTCATCATCAATCTCTTCTATTTCTGAAGCCCTATTATTTTTCGAAGGTTATAATTTCATACGCAGAATCGTCCCGCCGCTAATCAATAATACGTACTGTGACTTTGATGATGGAGAGAGAGATATCTCAAAAAGATACAGGATTACGGCAGCATCGCGTGCCTCCAATCGGTTATGCCATGGCAGGTATTCGGCGAATAATGCTATAATAAGGCAGACGAATATAAAATTTGTTTATTTCAGACGTCACGGCATTACACAGCCGAAATATCGAAAAGAATTATTTATTATATTCCCATTCTATGTATTTTCTGAGAGGGCTACTAAAATAGAAAACTGCCTTTCATATATCATCGTATATTATAAGCATATTTAGGTAAGACAATGTCAGTCAAGGTCAGCGTCGGGAAAGCGTCGCTTCGATCACCTAAGATCATGGGCGTTGCTTTCAGCAATGAGAGAAGACCATGAAGCAAAGACGATGGGTTAATGCTAACGTGTGACGAATTCTGATTCGTAACATCATTTTGCCGGCGCCTGGTAATAAGAAACAATAATAATCATAATAACAACATACGGAAAGCGACTTTACGTGTTCATAATTTCGTGGGAAATTAACGCAAGGCATGCCTGAAATGCCATGTGTATTAATTAATTCACGCTTTTACTTTCATAATATGCAATTCACTTAAAATATTGTAAAGCGTTAATTAAATATTGCATTTAGTGCGCAAGCCAAGGCCCCAGGAATTTTCCACAATCAATATTCTAATTAAATTGTCACCATTAACCGCCGTGATTATTTGATTGTTATGTTCTTCGGTAATATCGGCAATAAGTTATTTCTTTGATGTGCGCCGACAAAAAAGAAATGCGAGCGAGGAGGTTGTTGAAGAAGGAAGAAGGAAATAGTTGCGTTGCGATGAAAATTATTATTCATTGCACAAATACGCAGAATATGCTATTTATTAAAAAAAGAATTATAATAATATACTACACCGTTGCAAACACCTGGAGAGAAGATAAGAGTCTAAGATTTAGAAAGTAAGATTTACATTTGAAATCTACAATTAGAAAAAACAATGTGTACTGAAATTCCTTCGGTGTGTAATCAAGGTGAACACCCGGTATATGAATGAATAAGTCGAGATACAAATAAGTTTTTAAATATCAACTTTGCTTTTTTACTTCTATCCACTCACTGTTTCCAAATTAATATGTATATCTATTACAATCATATACAAGATGTTCTTTTACTGTGTGCAAATATTTAATTTAAGATTGAAGTCATATGTTCTTAACATAAATGTAATAGTTTTCGAAAAAACTGCTGGCATAGCTAAAAGGTGAACGCGGGCGTCTCTTCAATTACGACCCGCAGCCGAAGTAGCTCAGGGTCAGTGCCTTACTGAATCCTAAGTAGGAACGACGTAAATCAGCGCCGCTTCGATCAGCTGGTCCGTCAAAACGTCTACAATTTAAATTAACTCTCCTGCAAGTAATTACAAGCTAAAGTATTTTAAATTAAAAATCTAGTGCAATTCAAGAAGCTGCGGTTCGTATTTGCCGAACAAATTAAAAGCGAGATACAAACAAATTGTAATTTCTCATTCCATATTATTTTTAAAAGACTTAACAAAAATTTTACATTTACTTTGTTTCCAAGGGCCGTAAGTAGTAATAGTTTCATAGCTAGCAGCGAGATTGCAGTTTATTTACGTAAAAGGGTGAAGGAAGAACATTTTTAATGTGCTTGCCTAATTGGTGCATAAATTTTCGGATTTATTCGTCGATAGTTAATAAACTAATTAATTAATAAACGATATCAGTGATTGATATTATGAAACTCTGCGTTGAGCATCGAGTGCGGTAACTTCATATCGAGAGGAAGGCGAAGTTGACCTTCCTATCTTTCTCGCACGTTTCAGCGGTTTCAAACAAGTGGTCCATCCGAATTCTTTTGGCTATGATACGGTAGCCACCAAAAAATACCCCATGAGGTAGCATTTCGTGTACTTACACTGAGGTTTTTTTATTTGCATACAGTAAAAGAACACCCTCTACAACGGGGATTCCTAAAGGGGTTAATGAAAATTTAGAAAGGATCGACGGACGACTTATTATAGGGGTCAAAATATATCTAGGTGCATTTTGGGGGTCTGCGAACTATAAAACACCTGTTTATTTTATATTCCAGTAATTTTTTATACATTATAAAGGGGGGCCTAAAAAAGTTAATGAGTTAATAAAAAAAAAACTGAAATTTTTTTATAACTCGAAAATATTATTTAAAATTCGATTGAAATACATTGTTTAAATAAATAAAGGTAGAACCTAGATACAATCGGATAAATAAACAAGCACAATTAAATTTTAAAACAGTTATCGGTAACTAAAAAAAGTAAATATATTATTATATTATTAATTACCAAAGCGAGGACTAAAAAGTCCACGGCGAAGAGCGCAGCAATAATTTTAATGAATTGGTCCACTACATAAACGATGCTACGTCACAAAGTCAGTGCATCAAGGCAATTTCCCATACAATTTTCCGATTTATAACCAAACCCTGACGAAACGCAAGTAACGATAACCCTAATACTTCGATTTAAGCCTATCAACTAACCGGTTGGGCATATATTAAAAATGCGATCTGAATCGAGAGCGTCCCTCCCTTATGGAAGTCGCTATGCTGGTACTATTTCATCCTCGCTTTAATAATTACGTCATAAAATAGTAGAGTAGCTACCAAAAGATAAAATAAAGAAACTTCTAAGTAATTAATTACAATTAAATTAAAAAAAAAATCAAGTACGGCCAATTCTTTTAATGTCTTGTACAAAATCGTCACGATCACTGCCTTTCTTTAATAAAGTTAAATTTACGATAGTCTTGCGAGATACAATTCAATTTAATTTGACACATATATTTTCTTTGTACAGGCTACAAGGATCGTCATCAAATCCATTTTCTGAAATGCGACAGAATAGATCGATTTCGCTAATAAAGTCTTCACAGATGAGATTGTAACAAGGTGAGCAACTAATTAGTCTTTTTTTTCGTTTTGCTGAAGTACTAACGCAATAATTCTTGTTTCAGCGTGTATTTCAGTGTTGCATTGTGCGCGGTATGACTTTTATAGGTAATTTTTCTTTATACTATTTTTTCCTAAACATTATTTTAATTCTTCAATTTTTTTTTCAGTGAATAGTGCGGTGTTGTGGCTGGCGCTGGTTCCAGGTTAACGGCAAGTAGAACGGCACGCTTCGATAAAAGGTAGGGTAAGTATTACTAAGGAGTCATTCTTTTTGGCAGTTTCGTTTATTTTTGTTTAATTTCAGTTCCACGTCGAGTTCCTGATTGGGTTGCAGTACGGTGAGTACGTTTTGAGTTTGCTTTTGTTTCCATTATTTGCTGATAACATTTCGTAATGTGAAGTGACAGTGTTCGTGCAGTGT
This sequence comes from Prosopocoilus inquinatus, assembly GCA_036172665.1. Classification (NCBI taxonomy): domain Eukaryota; kingdom Metazoa; phylum Arthropoda; class Insecta; order Coleoptera; family Lucanidae; genus Prosopocoilus; species Prosopocoilus inquinatus. The sequence goes on from CM069879.1 coordinate 12,296,547, forward strand.
TTTTATTTTCATGAATAGGTGAGTAGGTACGAAACTTTATGTCTTGAAAGACCTTACCCCATCCAGGATCGTAGTTGAAGTTGTGATGATTTAAACTTCATTTTATTTTTCGTTTATATTTTAAAACTCATTCTTTTCTCAAGTGCTAATATAAGTAACGTCAGCCACGATCTCATCCGATCATACGGTAGGGGTTAATACTTAAATTTTATTTATTCCTATCAAATTGTATTAACTAATTTGTATTAAGGATTGTAATAACACATTCAGCTAAATCCAGGTTGCCTCTTCTGTTTAGATGTTCTACTAATTAATGTTTTGATTATTTGTTTTTAGATTAATATGGCTTCAAAATTTCCGGCGCTTTCTTCAGGCTAATTGAGTTTTCCAGTTTTCCAAACATTTTGCAAAAGTGATTGCCTTACTTTAGATTTAAAAGAAATTTCATCGAAAATATAATAATAACACATTTTTAGTGATTTCAGAGTGCTGCCTGCTGCATATGCTTGACTTCCGAGCCTCTTAAAATTGTTACTAGACTTCACAGTTGCTTATGAAAAAGGTGAGTCAAATTTTCACTTATTATTTTCTTCTTGCACAAATATACTAATACGATTATTCTTGTTTCAGTGTGTGTTTTTGTGTTGCATCGTGCCTTGTGACTTTTATAGGTAATTTTTCATTTCTTTTATCTTTTAAATGCATGAATTAATTTTAAATTCTTGTTCTAGTGATGAGTAGTGTTGTGACTGGCGGTTGGAGCTGAATCCAGGCGAACGGCAAGTAGAACGGCACGCTCCGATAAAAGGTAGGGTAAGTATTACTAAGGAGTCATTCTTTTTGGCAGTTTCGTTTATTTTTGTTTAATTTCAGTTCCACGTCGAGTTCCTGATTGGGTTGCAGTACGGTGAGTACGTTTTGAGTTTGCTTTTGTTTCCATTATTTGCTGATAACATTTCGTAATGTGAAGTGACAGTGTTCGTGCAGTGTTTTTATTTTCATGAATAGGTGAGTAGGTACGAAACTTTATGTCTTGAAAGACCTTACCCCATCCAGGATCGTAGTTGAAGTTGTGATGATTTAAATTTCATTTTATTTTTCGTTTATATTTTAAAACTCATTTTTTTCTCAAGTGCTAATATAAGTAACGTCAGCCACGATCTCAGCCGATCATACGGTAGGAGTTAATACTTAAATTTTATTTATTCCTATCAAATTGTATTAATTAATTTGTATTAAGGATTGTAATAACACATTCAGGTAAATCCAGGTTGCTTCTTCTGCTTAGATGTTCTACTAATTAATGTATTAATTATTTGTTTTTAGATTAATATGGCTTAAAATTTTCCGGTGCTTCCTTCAGGCTAATTGAGTTTTCCAGTTTTCCAAACATTTTGCAAAAGTGATTGCCTTACTTCAGATTTAAAATAAATTTCATCGAAAATATAATAATAAAGCATTTTTAGTGATTTCAGAGTGCTGCCTGCTGCAGATGCTTGATTTCCGAGCCTCTTAAAATTGTTACTAGACTTCACGGTTGCTTATGAAAAAGGTGAGTCCAATTTTCACTTATTATTTTCTTCTTGTACAAAAAAAGATACTGATACGATTATTGTTGTTTCAGTGTGTGTTTTTGTGTTGCATCGTGCCTTGTGACTTTAATAGGTAATTTTTCATTTCTTTTATCTTTTGAATGTATGAATTAATTTTAAATTCTTGTTTTAGTGATGTGTAGTGTTGTGACTGGCGGTTGGAGTTGAATCCAGGCGAACGGCAGGTAGAACGGCAAGTAGAACGGCACGCTTCGTTTAAAGGTAGGGTAAGTATTCTCAACAAGTCTTTCTTTTGACCGTTTCATTAATTTCTGCCTGATTTCAGTTCCACGTCGAGTTCCTGATTGGGTTGCAGTACGGTGAGTACGTTTTGAGTTTGCTTTTGTTTCCATTATTTGCTGATAACATTTCGTAATGTGAAGTGACAGTGTTCGTGCAGTGTTTTTATTTTCATGAATAGGTGAGTAGGTACGAAACTTTATGTCTTGAAAGACCTTACCCCATCCAGGATCGTAGTTGAAGTTGTGATGATTTAAACTTCATTTTATTTTTCGTTTATATTTTAAAACTCATTCTTTTCTCAAGTGCTAATATAAGTGACGTCAGCCACGATCTCATCCGATCATACGGTAGGGGTTAATACTTAAATTTTATTTATTCCTATCAAATTGTATTAATTAATTTGTATTAAGGATTGTAATAACACATTCAGCCAAATCCAGGTTGCCTCTTCTGTTTAGATGTTCTACTAATTAATGTTTTGATTATTTGTTTTTAGATTAATATGGCTTAAAATTTTCCGGTGCTTTCTTCAGGCTAATTGAGTTTTCCAGTTTTCCAAACATTTTGCAAAAGTGATTGCCTTACTTTAGATTTAAAAGAAATTTCATCGAAAATATAATAATAAAACATTTTTAGTGATTTCAGAGTGCTGTCTGCTGCAGATGCTTGACTTCCGAGCCCCTTAAAATTGTTATTAGACTTCACGGTTGCTTATGAAAAAGGTGAGTCAAATTTTCACTTATTATTTTCTTCTTGTACAAAGATACTAATACGATTATTGTTGTTTCAGTGTGTGTTTTTGTGTTGCATCGTGCCTTGTGACTTTTACAGGTAATTTTTCATTTCTTTTATCTTTTAAATGCATGAATTAATTTTAAATTCTTGTTTTAGTGTTGTGTAGTGTTGTGATTGGCGGTTGGAGTTGAATCCAGGCGAACGGCAAGTAGAACGGCACGCTTCGGTTAAAGGTAGGGTAAGTATTCTCAACTAGTCTTTCTTTTGACTCTTTCATTCATTTCTTCCTGATTTCAGTCCCACGTCGAGTTCCTGATTGGGTTGCGGTGCGGTGAGTACGTTTGAAAATTTCTTCAGTTGTTTCTTTTTTCCTTTCGCTAATTTAATGTGACACGTGATAGTGTAAACCTGGTGCAGAGTTTTGATTTTTGTTGGAAAGTATAAATAAGATTTTGTGTAATAGAGAAGCGGGTAAGTGACGCTTTATCTTGAAAGACCATTCCCCATCCAAGGTCACAGTTGAAGTTATACATGTATTTCATTTTAAAACTTTTTCGTACCTTTACTAAATACCATCGTAACTTCAGCTAGGATCTCAACCGGTCATATGGTAGGGGACTTCACTTTTTTTTTAAAAAGCATCTTAATTTATTTTGTTTTCTCTAAAAAGTGCAATTTATATTTTTTAGCTGCAGGGAACTGCTGCAGAAGCTTGAGTTTCGAACCCCTTAATATTGTTAAGATTTTCTGATGCGAAACGTGAGTGTGATATCTTGCTACTTGAAATTAGAATAAAATAGCTTTCATTTTTGGCCAAGAGATGACGCTCTGAATGATAGATAACCCCTCTCCCCCTCCCCTTACCAATCGCGCTTTGGTTCTACATTTTTCGACATGATTTCGAAATAATTGCTTCTACTGACAAAAACGATTTGCAACAAAATTTTTTAAAACTTTCATTATGCTTTGACAGCAAGCATGGCCGCCTTGCATGGGAGACTTATTAGGAGCAAATCCGCTTCAATTTGTCTATCCTACTGCAATATCAGGTCAAAAAGCGATCGTAAGATGTCGCTCTTTTATCTGTTCTACTGACAATATTAATAGCAAGTCGCTTTCTTGAAGTTCGAAGTTCTGAGGCAAATGGCGGGAAGTTTCTAAAAATGAAACGTTCTCCCTTTGAGTCAAGAGATGGCGCTGTAAATAGTTCGCTGTGATGCATTCAGAATCTTAAACACACTCTTCTTTTCTCTTACCTTTCGATTTCCTTAAAACAATTATTGTAATGGCTGACTGTGATATCCTGTTAATTGACATTAGAATAAAATATCTTTCGTTATTGGTCCAGAGATGGCGCTTTTCCAATGAAATTTCCTTCGCGACTTCATTACAGATTTTCAGTTCCATTTCGAAATTGAAATCGAGGAAACAGAAAACGCGATCTTCCTGAAGATGAAGTGCCTTTAAAACCGTTTTCCTTTTCGGTTAAAAGATGGCGCTCTAAAGGATTCCTGTCACGCCTTGATCGATTTTGTATTTTGAAATTATAAAGTCACTGCGCCCACAGCACAACGTCGCGTCCGTCAGCTTGAACATAAAACATTGTTTCAGGAAATTAAGTTAAAATAGTTTTCACTTCCGGACAACAGATGGTGCCTTGGATGACTTACTCGAAACCACCACGAACAACTTTTTATCTGGTAGATTTTCAGTTTAATTTTGAAATTAAAACCGAGGAAACAGAAAACGGGGTCTGCCATTCCCTTTCGGTCAAAAGATGGCGCTCTAAAGATTTCCTGTCGCGCCCTGATTTTGTACTTTGAAATTCTAAAGTGTCACACTAGAGGTCGCGCAATTTCAAATGCATTTTACTTAATTTTATTTTTTTGTAAATGGGCGATAAACGTGCTGTTCATTTTTTTAATAAATTGATTGGAAAAGTATTTGAATACCAAAATAATAATGATGTTATATATCTAGGAAAATAAAAGAACAAAAGCCAACGCCGACGGCGGCGCCCTTAGTCCCCTCTAGTGTCCTGTTCGTCGTGACGTCCCTTGTGTCGGTATACCATCAGTGAAGATTTTATATTTTCGAAATAATCATTAAAAAAAAAACGTTTTAACTGACTGTGGGGGTACAAAGAAGTAACCGTATTACTGATATTCGATTCAATTAGTTTTCACTTTGCGAAAATAGATGGCGCTACGAAACAATTCAACGACGCGCCTATCAAGGAGAAGCCAGATAACATTTTTCCTTTAACTGACTTTAGACTAGATCAATCTGAACAGAAAACAATAGCGCTAGGGTTACAATTTTTTCCCCAAGCAAAAAAAAATATATATAAATTTATAATAAATAACAATTTCACTAAGAAAACAAAAGTAAATTAATTTCTTAATTAGTTTATTATAGACGAAGTTGAATAAAACTAACTAATAGAGATTGTGACAGGAAATTCAATTTATTGTCCAAACCGAAATATTTTATTCTGTAGGGTTACGATTACTAAGGCGAGGATAAAATAGTACGGTCACAGCGACTTCCGTGAGGGAGGGAGGCTCTCGATTTAGATCGCATTTTTAATATACACTCGACCGGTTAGTTGAAACGTTCAAATCGAGGTGTTAGGGTTATTGTTACTTGCGTTTCGTCAGGGATTAGTTATCGTTAAAATATCGGAAAATTGTGTGGGAAATTTCCTTGGCGCGCGACGTGTCATAGACGATGGAGCGGACCACAGTACTTTTTAGTCCTCGCTTTGATGATTACGTCTTATACCGGCTGTTTCAAATTGAGTGTGCACTGAAGAGATCTCCTAAACCGTAAGAGATACAAATTCGGTTAAATGGAAGAAAAGTTGCACAAATCAATGCCTAATTCGTATCCATTGAGAGAATTATTTTTTTCTTATTTCTTCTTGAGATATTAATGAAAATGTGAAAAAATCGATTTTCTTTTTCTCTCTATATCTCTTTTATTATACTTAATTTTGAAATTCTGAATTAACTTTCTACAGGCACTTTTTTATTCTGATTCAAATAGAGGTAGCAGAATTTAAGTCAAACGTTTCGTCTTTCCACGACCATCAGTTTCGATTTTTTAAATACAACTTATGTCTTTTTATTGTTCTATTCGATAGCATCTTTTCTCCTGATTGTAACGGTATATCACACTTAATAGTTGATATTAATCTGAAGCTTAAATAATACAGATTTTTATGTGAAAATTTTATTTAATACATAATTTCAAATTTTTAGTTCATTTTCTTAGCTATAGTGTAAATTATAATAAACTATTTAAAGTTTTTCTGTATGGTTATTTTAATAATGCACTGCACTTACGAAAATGAATTTTTACCGAAAAATATCTAGTGGTTCTAATATAACTTGCTAGATCAGTATCTCAGATTTAGTATAGGAATGAAAAAGCCTAGTTTTTAATTTTGACTCGCACTGTTGGATTAAAAGAAAAAGTGAATACTAATTATACTAAAAATATTCAGATATTACTGAATAGTGCCTTCTACAAATACATAATATTTTTGTAATAAATTTGAAAGATACTTTCTATAACAATGTATTTTTTTTAATTTCTTTAGCACTCAGTGGCTCTCAACACTTGACTATCTTTATTTTTTTTTTAAATATGATTAAGTTCACTCGTTTTAACCAGTTGAAGTTTGGCACGTTATATCGGAACCACCATCCATAATTTAAACAGGATAAAGTAGGCTTTATATTTTGGACATTGAAACAATGATTAGCATTAAGATAAATAATAAGGAGGAACTAAGAAAGCGAATATTAGATTCTTACAGAAATGTTTCGCGAATTCATGTTCGACACGCTAGACAACACATAGGATTAAGAACGAATCTGTGTCTTGAAAGCAGTGGAGGACATTTCGAGGATTTACTTTAATTTATTTATTTCACTTTATTTATTTCACAAAGTCACAATTCTTTTCTATAATTTTTATTCAACTTATTTATTCTGTTCTTGTAATTTAATATGTTTATACTGATGTTTATTTGGTTTGTGTTAACCACCTCATATAATTTAGTCAATATTTATTGACTTTTCCTCTTCCGACAACTGAATGTTTTTGCTAATACTTAACAAATAAAAAAAGAGGTTAGGAATAAATTTACTTATTAAGTAAAACATGACGAAACGATATCAGTTTTTTTGTCATATTCCAACTTTACTTGAAAAAAAAGGTATTAAGTATTATACTCACTGAAATCACCAGAAAAAATGCTTTCGACTAGAATAATAAAAAGATAAGAAAAGGAACAAAAAATTTGAAATTATGTTATTAAATAAAATTTTCATATAAAATCTGAATTATTTAAGCTTCAAATTAATATCAACTATTAAGTGTGATATATCATTGTAATCAGGAGAAAAAATGCTATCGAATAGAACAATAAAAAGACATAAGTTGTATTTAAAAAATCGAAACTGATGATGGTCGTGGAAAGTCGAAACGTTTCACTTCAATTCTATTACTCTTATTCGAAGCAGAATCAAAAAGTGCCTGTAGAAAGTTAAATCAGAATTTCAAAATTATGTATAATAAAAGAGATACAGAGAGAAAAAGAAAATCGACTTTTTCACATTTTTATTAATAACTCAAGAAGAAATGAGAAAAAAATCATTCTCTCAATGGATACGAATTAGGCATTGATTCATGCAACTTTTCTTCCATTTAACCGAATTTGTATCTCTTACGGTTTAGGAGATCCCTTCAGTGCACACCCAATTTGAAACAGCCGGTATATAAATTAAAAAGTAAATTCGAAAATCGAGAAACAAAACCGCTAGTAAACTACTTTTGCATTAAGAAAGAAAAACTAAATTTAACGTTTTCGAGTCAATTAAGTAATAATCAAGCTTGAAACGGTTGTCGATGATTAAAGAGTTTTAGAATCTTTGATATACAGCGTCGTAATACACAGGAAAACTTTTTTTTTTGTTGCATTAATCATTACTCTGATTGATCGCTGCGTTAAAGTGACGGTTCAGTTAGTATTAGGAAGATCTTTGTTCGTACAATTTAAATTAAACGACGAACAATGACAGAACTAATTAACTTTTTCCCTATGGCAAAAGTAAAACATCCGGGCCATTATTTTCGTGTGGCGGTGTTCGAATACACTAAAAAAAAACACATCTCGCATCCGTTTCTTGTGTCCTCCCTCCGACGATTCCAGGTACTATTTACAGAGAACTGAACGCTGTAATTAATGTCGTTATTATTTATGCGGGTCGCTGTACACATAATAATACAATGGCAGATTAAAAAACCATACATTATGTTGTTTACAAGCGTAAATCCAAAGAACAACGCGCCATTGAATATTCCGACGCGGTAATTTGAGATGATACACCCTGTGGGTGAGCGAGAAAGGAAACCTACGAAGGTACGTACGTACGTACTCTTGTGCGGTAATCGTCGGGGCTTCATCGGGCCGGAAGTTGTGTCACCGGTGTTCCACCGGAACGAGCACAGATAAAATAATCGACTTTTGCTTAGTTCATTTGTTTAACCTTGATTTTTAATAGTGAATAAATTATTTTCTTGTCGCGGGCTTATGCTTCGGCATTGTCCCGCATGACTTTCACGCTGCATTATGATTTGACGTAAACACTCACTAATTTAATAATTTAAAAAAGTGTTAAATCAAATTTGAAGAAGCTAAGCTTTTAATAAACGAGGAGTCCTGTACGTGAAATGAGGACACCCTATATACAGGATATGTTGTAGGACCCGCACGCGTTTGGTTGGTTCTTTAATTTACCTTCAGCAGCAGAATGCGTATCAATATTTTATATATAATATAACTGTATTTTCTTTTTAAGCAAAACTAAGATGCGAAGTGAGCTTTGAAGAGTCGAAATAATTTTCTAAAAATGGGAAAAATTCTCGAGTTCCTTGTAAGGAATTAGCAGCACGATGAAATTGATTTGATTCGGAAGTCAATCAAATCAACATAAACGAAAGCGTAAGCGTAATCCAATCGAAAACATTTTCGTTTTGGATATTCGATTCCATAACATAACTTATCATGCATAACGTAACTTAAAACCAAGCGCCCATCTCTAATTACAGAGAGATATCATGTACATACGCGGAGGTGTCTGAAGTTTCTTCGAGCCGACAATAATAAATGGAAAGTGATATGCACAGATCGGAATCACATATTTTGACGTCGTCGCACCCTGTGTTGTTGTAAACTAATTTGGAAGTTCGCGAGAATAATGCGAAAAGCAATCAAACCAACCACACTCTCGAGAATATTCCGAATACGGATAAAAACGAATAAAAAATAAATTTAGATTCCATCCATAAACAAATCACTCGTGATCGATGACGTCAAAATATGTGATTCCGATCCCTAGTGATAAGTCGCTTACTTTGTAACTTTTAAGTTTCTGATTCGTGTCGCTGCTTAGACCAGTTGAAGCTCACGTTGAATTAAAAGTGACTAGAAAATTGTCTAAATGGAACAACTGAAGAAAACGTCGGATCATGTCAAAAGACAGATTATGTCATTTCGAAATGATTTAAGGAAATGTGAAACGAGTTTCATTCGATTAAACGGCAACGGTGGAGACAACCTCTTCTTCACGTCGTCTTACCTACCTCACTTCTTGTAAAAAGGAACGTGCAATTTAATGGAGGGAGGAGGAAGGGAGGTGCGATAAGATTATCTCAGAATCGGCTTGAGACGAACGCAAAAGCGACTTTAATAAACATGCCCGTAAACAGAAATAAACTAGTCGGTCAATAATACCACCAGGAAACCGAAATGTCTTGTAAATTAACACGAAAGCTTCTTTATGGGTGCTTTCACCGCAACCTCCATCCATCGACGTTTGTGTATTAGGACGCGAATGTAAATTGCTTCTGGGTTCCGGTGAGCAGTGCAGAATGTCGTAAACATCGATGTTAATATGTTAATATTTAAATTAAGCTGTAAACCAAATTTTAATGGCCCTATAACTGCGCGCCATTATGTTAAAAGGAGGAAGGAATCTGGCGAAAATTGTTCCTGGATTGTACTCTTCTTTTAGAGCGCGCGTGGAATCGATATAATATACAGGGTGTATGATGTGATGATTTGCGAGAAAAATATATACAGGGTTAGATTTTAGGATTGCAAGAAAATTTAAAGGGTGATTCCCGGACTGATTTTAATTGAAAATGTTTTTATAAACATGTGACGACGTATGATTTGAAATCAGTTCAGGAATCACATCTTCAATTTTAATTGAAATTAACCTCCGCCCACAATAATTTTTATATCCGTATTTCGGCAGCTAAGCTGCCATCTTCAGTACGCTACCAACTTAAAAGTACTAAAAAATGTCTAAAAACAACCTAATCATTCTAATAAAATCATAAAAATGTTAAACCTAACAACAATCTAATTATCCCACGATGGATAGGATTTAGGATGATTAGATTGTTGTTAGGTTTAACAATTTTATGATTTCATTAGAATGATTAGGTTGTTTTTAGACATTTTTTTAGTACTTTTAAGTTGGTAGCGTACTGAAAATGGCAGCTTAGCTGTCGAAATACGAATATTAAGTTATACATGCAGAATATACAACAAAATGAACTACCTTATACATAGATTTTTTTAATTAAAAAAAAAAATTTTAAATATTTTCTAAACAGTCACAATCTCTTCTACATTTTTTTAAGATTCGTAAAGAGACACGACAAAGCAATACAAAAATTGATTAGAAAAGGAGAAAGAACTGAAACAAATGACAAAATGCAAAACCAGATGAACAGAAAACAAAAGACGATCGCTGTTTCTTCCGGGAACAAATGAAGCAAGCAGAAAAAGTAAAAGACGCTGAGGACGAATGAAGAATTGATACGATTTCCGGCGTGAAACTTTTGAAAATCAAACTTTCATTTGTTTCTTTTCATTTCTTAATCTTTTCGTGAGAAGACGAAGACAAAAAAAAACTTCATTTGTTTCTCTGTACTTCATTATTATCATAATTTATTTAATATGCAAATATTTTTTTAATTCTTTTTATGGGCGTGAAATCGATGATTTCCAATGGAAGGAAAGCCCTTGAAAATCAAATAATAAAGCAAGCTATCCTTTGTTTCTTTGCTTTTCATAAACCGCATTTTACGCAGTTTCTTCTTTTGTTTTCTGTTCGAGATTAGATCTATTTCGCTCGAGAACGTTGGATTTCTTTTCTTTTTTTTTCTGTTCGCCGTATTCTTCCGTTGTGTTTCGGTTACTTTTCGGTTTCTTCTTTTGTTTTCTCTTGATTTTCGAACAATCCCCTTTTTGTTCGACAACTGCTTTTCAGTTGCTTCTTTTGTTTTCCTGTCTGTTCTGATTTTCGAACAATCCCCCTTTTGTTTTTTTGTTCGACTTTTTCGACTTTATACTTCGTTTTCTATGACTCGATTTTTCTTTTGTTTCTTACGAACGAACTAGAACCCCCCTCGTCCTCCAACAGAAAACTCATTGAATTTAATTTAAGTATTTGAGGGTTAGAATCTTGACCATATTATTTTCTTTTAATCAATTTTTAATTTTATTTTTTTACTTGTTAGTTCGGTTCAGATTGCCTTTGAGCCTAGCATTGCTTAATTTTAATTTTTTTTTTAATTTTTCATGACTCGGAGTTTCCCTTTGCTTCTTACAAAGATACTAGAGCCCCCTCCTCCTCCTGATTTTAATTTAAGCAAATCTTGACCATATTTCGGCGTTATTTTCTCTCAGTAACTTTTTAATTTTTATATCTTGACCGTAGTGCGACGTCATTTTCTTTTAATATTTTTTAAATTTTTTATTTATTTCTTATAAGTCGGTAGTTTGGTTCAGTTCGGCCGGGTCAGGTTGAGCTTGGGCTTACTTTTGCTTAATTTTAATTTCTTTTTAATTTCTCGTTTTCTTGCTAACTTAATATTTCTTAATTTCTTCACTTTTTCCTCTTACTTGTCGTTTCTTTGGCTTCGGTTGGGGTTGCGTTGACCATTTTTCGTGAGGAAAAAACCTTCACAATATATAGCGATTTATACACCTTCCAAATTCATTTTTACTTTATTTTTTAAGTTTCACGTCTAATAAGGGTGACAACCTTTGAACTGCCTTGTGTCTAGCATTGCTTAATTTTAATGTTTTTTTTTTTTAATTTTTCACGACTCGAGTTTTCTTTTGTCTTACAAACGAACCAGAGCCCATTACTCCCCTCTCAATAGAGAACTCGTTGAATTTAAGTATTTGAGGGCCAAAATTTTGACGACAGCGCGGCGTTATTTTTTTAAATAAATTTATAACTTTTATTTTTTTTACTACTTGGTAGTTTGGTCCAATTCCGCTGGGTTAGGTTTACATTGGGCCTAGCATTACTTAATTTTTTTTTTTTTTAATTTTTCACGACTCGAGTTTTCTTTTGTTTCTTACGAACGTTCTACAGCCCTCTCCTCCCCGCCCAGCAGAGAACTCATTGAATTTAATTTAAGTATTTAAGGGCTAGAATCTTGGCCATAGTGCGGCGTTATTTTCTTTTAATAATTTTTTAAGTTTTATTTTTTTTATTACTCGGTAGTTTGGCTCAAATCGGTTGGGTCAGGTTTTGGGCTTAGTTTTGCATTAATTTTATTTTTTAATTTAATTTTTCGTTTTTCTTTCTAACTTAATGCTTCTTAGTTTCTCGAATTTTTCTTCTTACTTGGTCCTTTTTTTGAGTTCATTGGTTGGGTTGGGTTGACCTTTTTGCCAAAAAAAAACCTACACAATTCATTGCGACTCACACACAAATTAATTCCAAATAAATTTCAATTTTCTTTTAAATTTCACGTCTAATGATGCAGACAATCATTGAAAACTGTCTTTAAAAATTATTATAAACAATTAATTTTAATGTTAACAAAAATAATAAAATAGATTTTTTTCGTGCAAACAAGAAGTCTTAGTGTAGGCAACCCAATGAACACTGTTGTTTGCCTGGTTGCCTACCCTGAAGGCACTAGGAATATTTTTTTGTTAAACTATTTCATGAATCATAGAAGTTCGCATTTTTTAATATCTGTCCAGTATTTAAAACGATTCTAATTTCAGAAAACAAATTTGTACTTTTAGTAGATGTACAAAAGTTAATAAGTTAAAAAAAAAAGGTCAATACCATGCGATCAAAGGAATTTATAATTAGAGCAGGCCGTGATATTTTCCAAAAAGTTGTCAACACAGGCTTGCAGTTTGTGATTAAATATTTGGAACGTCAGAATCATGACATTTTTTTTTAATGATTGATAATAAACGGATTTGTCTTATGGAATCTCCCCTAATATTCTAAAAAATAATATATATTATTATTATATATTATATATATATATATATATATATTCTAAAAAAGGATTTAAACCAGAATCCGTACAAAATAAAATAAAACAAAGGTTGTACAAAGCATGAGCGTAAACTCAAATATGACAACACCAATCACAGCCTCCTCTAATCATGAATTCCATTGATCACCCGGTATTTATAACGCAGAAAACTTTTAAATTAGCTATTTTATTATAGCCAAAGATGTCCGTGAATTTCTTTTTCTGACCTTTCTAATTTCTGTTTCATTATTTTTCATTGTAAGAGTCTACTCATCGACTATTGCAATACCCTGTATAGTACTAATGCGTGTGTGTATTTGGGATATTTAGTTTATATCTGGCAGTTTTATATTTTTATATTTTCTTTTTCTTCGTTAAACAATCAGATACCTTCAAAAAAGAAATTCTCAGAACCGTATACCGGGTGTTCCGGGTGTTTCGATCAACTCCGATTACCTGAAAATCTAATAACGATTCGCGGGGTAATATTAAAAGAAAACAAAGTTTCGATGGTGATTGCTACAGCCGCATAAATGTTTAATATCCTCGTTAACATCGAAATCGAAAAGTAGAAGAAAAGATTTCCTTTTTGTCAGTAATTGCAATTAAATCTATCGTTAAATATCCTAACTGGGCAATTCAATCCCACGACTTTCGCCAATCAAAACGAGGCATAAACTCGATTATTATCCTCTGATATATCCAATAGTACTCACTCATTAAGTAATGACGGGTGAAAACGGAATGAATCAAACTTAAATTAAAATTAAAAAAAGAAAAACAAATCTCTCCTCCGATTTTAATGAAGAGAAAATAAATTTATGTTCACGCGAAAAATAATTAAAAAGAAAAAATGAGCGGAGGTGCAGAGATTAATAATAATAATATTAAATAAAATATACTTCGGAATTCTTCGTTGATTATGCAGTACAAATTTCAGTTTCTTTTGCTTTTGCTTTACCACGAGCAAGTTTCCTTTTCCGTGACAGGAGAAATCAGTATCGGCATGATAGGATGCATGATTTACCGCAGAGACATCTTCTTAAATTGAACAGCAATTTAATTAATACCCGCCGAAATTTCGGTACTAAAGTCTTGATGAGTTAGTTTCTTTTTTTTATTGCTTATTTTGAGTTTAGAAAAAAAATTGAAATACTTCACGATTTCTGCAAGTACATAATTAATTGTCACACTCTGAAGTCTGAAAATCAAAACATCAAAAAGCTTTCTACTTTTCGAAAAAAATAAAATAAATAAATAAAAATAAATACAAAGCTTTTCGAATTATTTAATGATTTGAGAGTGCTCAAAAACTTAAATTTAATTTAATTTGAAACGTTCTGTACTTCAGGAAAAATGCACTCACACAACATAGGAATGCATTTTCGTTCATGGATAAATATTTTAAAACATGTGCGGTGTTTCTAATACTGATTATGACAAGAAATGCGCATAAATTATTATAAATCAAGTTTCTAATTTTTTGTCACGTATACGTACAGGCTGTTCCGACGATCTGCATACCCTCTACAGTCTACGCGCAAGGACGCACAGAGAAAAGGTGGATCTGACGATCACATTCTTATTATACAGGGTGTCCCACTCAAAGCCTGGTTTTTAATATAACAACCCATTTATTATCTCGTTCGTAAAGTTAAATTAGAGAGGGAAAATTAGATTTCTCTAATTTATATGAAATACTTGCGTAGGTTTACATTTTTATTTCGATTAATTTGCTATTTTGAATGCGATCTCCGATTGTGAAATAGGTTGTTTCATTGCAAAGAAAAAAGAAACGATTGAAAGACATAGTACATAATTTGCCTCTTCAACGAAAGAAAACTTTCCTAATTGAATCAACTTTATAGAAATTCAAATAAAAAAAACTTATTCATTCATCTCAAATAATCGTAATATACAGGGTGATTCACATTAAGTGTAACAAACTTCGGCATTTTGTCGTGGAGGTTATTTTAAGCGAATTATGTTTGATGAACGCAGTTCCCATCGCATTTCGTTACAGAATTACCAGAGACCAAAGTTCGATTGGCGCTGCAAAAATTACAATAAAGATCATTTAATTTAAAAACAATAAAAAAACGCAGCAATTAATCCGGCAGTTGTGAATGGTGCTTAAAGAAAAGAATGCCATACGAATGAAACTTTGATTTGTAACGAGGATTTATTTTTGCTATTCTGCAACAAAATGCCAAGGTACTCAGCATGGAACACCCTGTGTTTATTTTAGATTTTTCTGTTTACGTCTTGTGGGGTTCTCGTTTAAAAAAAAAAAAATCGAAAGTCTTGGTGGCCATTTGCTTTGCCAAGCAACGGGGAAAGGTCATCTTGACCAATCTCGTACAAATTCAAAGTAGGATGCGGTAGTTTCTCGGACACCCTGTACGTATTTACTGAGAAAAACGAAACCTACGATTTCCATTAACGGAACTGATTTTACTTAATTAATTTAGAAATATTAAAGATTTAATAAATTTCTAAAAGATACTTTCTTTTTGTATAATACAGGGTATCCATCAATTGTCTTGATTTTTTTTATATTACATTATATTATAGAACGATGGTCCAGGTAAATTATAATCGATTTATACGAAAAGGAGGCCTTATTGATCTTCCTTTCCGAAAAGCGCATGCAAGGTCGTTTACTATTATCACTTCAAACGGAAATAATAATAACATATACTGAAAGAGCTTCAATTATATAATTTACGTTTGCAAGTAAAATATATACAGGGTGAGATCTTAGGATTGAAAGAAAATTGAAAGGGTGAAAGGTGGACTTATTTTAATTGAAAAAGTTTTTATAGACATGTGACGTATTACTTGAAATCAGCTCAGGAATTATATCTTCAATTTTAATTGAAATTAACCTCCGCTCACAATAATTTTTATATCCGTATATACGTATTTCGGCAGCTAAGCTGCCATCTTCAGTACGCTACCAACTTAAAAAAATGTCTAAAAACAACCTAATCACACTGACAAAATCATAAAAACGTTAAACCTAACAACAATCTAATCATCCTAGGATGGATAGGATTTAGGATGATTAGATTGTTGTTAGGTTTAACATTTTTATGATTTTGTCAGTGTGATTAGGTTGTTTTTAGACATTTTTTTAAGTTGGTAGCGTACTGAAGATGGCACCTTAGCTGCCGAAATACGTATATACGGATATACAAATTATTGTGGGCGGAGGTTAATTTCAATTATCAGTGTGATTAGGTTGTTTTTAGACATTTTTTTAAGTTGGTAGCGTACTGAAGATGGCAGCTTAGCTGCCGAAATACGTATATACGGATATACAAATTATTGTGGGCGGAGGTTAATTTCAATTATCAGTGTGATTAGGTTGTTTTTAGACATTTTTTTAAGTTGGTAGCGTACTGAAGATGGCAGCCTAGCTGCCGAAATACGTATATACGGATATACAAATTATTGTGGGCGGAGGTTAATTTCAATTATCTCTTAAACCACAGTCTCCTTTACTATTTTAGATCTTCAATTTTATTTTGCAAATATTAAGTTATACATGCAGAATATACAACAAAATGAACTACCTTATACATAGATTTTTTTAATTAAAAAAAAAAATTTAAATATTTTCTAAACAGTCACAATCTCTTCTACATTTTTTTAAGATTCATAAAGAGACACGACAAAGCAATACAAAAATACAGGGTATCCATCAATTGCCGTGATTTTTTTTATATTACATTATGTTATAGAACGATGGTCCAGGTAAATTATAATCAATTTATGCAAAAAGGAGGCCTTATTGATCTTCCTTTCCGAAAAGCGTATGCAAGGTCGTTTACTATTATCACTTCAAACGGAAATAATAATAACATATACTGAAAGAGCTTCAATTATAAAATTTACCTACTTCAACTTCTCAAGACAGATGACATCCTGTATAAGCTAAACTAAAGATGCAAAATAAATAAATAAAACATAAAAAATTAGATTACATTTCCTTGAACGGATTCACTTCAGGAAGGAACGATCTTACTATGCGGTTCACAGAATCGCGTTCTATTCGAGGCATTTAATTTTTTCTTTATGTATGGTACAGTGATGAATGAATGTAAGTCATGCGACTTTAGAGCGCATTAAATTGAGATATGTATAAAACGAGCCACTTCTTCATTAGCTTGATGTAACAAAAGCGGTGAATTAGAAAACAAAAAATGCCTAAGCAGGAAATTAAAAAAAAAATTGGAGGAGTACAAAAAAACGTGCTGATTTACATTGGACCATCTAAATCTGTGGATGTGACGGAAATAACCACAGGGAGAGATCATCCTGTGGTGATGACAGACAAGACAGACAGACAGTAGGTGCATCATTAAAGAGATAAACTCCTACCTTTTTTTGCTGTAACCGACTTTATCAAGTTCAATGTGTCTGTACGCCGCGTAGGTCGCCATGATCACCACAACTAACGAGAGATTTCTACCTACGTCCACGACCAAAGGAATTCACCCTCTTTCTGTATGCTTCGCCGACAGCTGACTGGGGGACGGCGACCTGGTCGAAACGCTTTATAGGCGTGCTGCGCACTCATGCGATTGCAGCACTGTTTGCAAGGTACTGTTTATGCTTCGAAGCTTCTGCTGTTTAGTTTCATTGCTTTGGAGTTAATTTTACGGATGCTGTTTACAGCTCACGTCCCATAAAGACGGGAATTAGAAAAAAAAAAAAGAAAACCAACCGGCTCAGATGCAGATAACAACTGGCCGACAGTTTCATTACAAATTGATTACAAATTTCCTCATTTACAGAATCGCAGTTTACAGTTAATTGAAAAAAAGCATGCACTTCTGCAGATCCTTCTCTTTCCTCTCTACACGCCAATAGCATTTGGGACTATCCGGGGGTTGATTATGGTTGCAATCCTTAATCCCTCACGACCTCACGGCTATAACGAACTTCCTGCTCCAACCAACATACTTGTCTCACAATCAGTCAATATCAGAAAGCAGTCTAGCCCATTAAAGGTGTTTCAACATTTTTCGTCAATTTTGGTTTGAACTTGAAAAGAGGCAGTAGCCAAGACCTTTAAATTGAGGGGTCGGGACCATTCACTGGTTAGACCCGGTTGTCCTTCACGACCTTATCGATATGTCGAAGTTCCTGCTTCAACCAACATACTTGTCTCACAATCTGTGAATATCAGAAATGAGTCTCACCCATTAAAGGTGTTTAAACATTCTTCGTCAATTTTGGTTTGAAATTGAAAATAGGCAATAGCCAAGACCTTTAAATTGAGGGGTCGGGACCATTTGATGGTTAGACCCGGCTGTCCTTCACGACCTTATCGATATGACGAACTTCCTGCTTCAACCAACATACGTGTCTCACAATGAGTAACTATCAGAAAGCAGTCTCGCCCATTAAAGGTGTTTAAACATTCCTCGTCAATTTTGGTTTGAAATTGAAAAGGGGCAATATGCAAGACCTTTAAATTGACGGGTCGGGACCATTCGATGGTTAGACCCGGTTGTCCTTCACGACCTTATCGATATGACGAACTTCCTGCTTCAACCAACATACGTGTCTCACAATCAGTCACTATCAGAAAGCAGTCTCGCCCATTAAAGGTGTTTAAACATTCGTCGTGAATTTTGGTTTGAAATTGTAAATAGGCAATATCCAAGATCTTTAAATTGAGGGGTTGGGGCCATTCGATGGTTAGACCCGGTTGTCCTTCACGACCTTATCGATATGACAAACTTCCAGCTTCAACCAACATACTTGTCTCACAATCAGTCAGTATCAGAAAGCAGTCTCGCCCATTAAAGGTGTTTAAACATTCGTCGTGAATTTTGGTTTGAAATTGAAAAGGAGCTTTAAATTGGAGGGTCGGGAACATTTTGCGGTTGGACCCAGTTGGAACCTAGCTGCTTTCAAGGCTTCCAGTGATACCCCAATGTAATCGCCCTGATCCCTCACGATGAAGTTTGATCTTGCCGATACGAGGGAATTTCCTCCTTCAACCATCACAGTTGATGTCATCACGCAAGCCTAAAATCTCGGTCATTAAAGGTATTTGGGGAAGCTTTCTGTCGGTATGAAATCTAAAAAGGGCAAGATCTAATTAGGAAGGTTTCATTAGCGACTGTTTGGCGGTTGGGGGTCAATTTGAGACCTGATCTGGCTTTCAAGGCTTCTGGTAACCATACTAATGTTGGGATCTGGTTGCCTCCAAGGTTTCCAGTAACACTCCAATATAATCGCCCTAATCCTTTGCGATGAAGTTTGACTTTTCTGATACGAGGGGCTTTACAGGAATTTCTTCCTTCAACCAACACAAGCTGAGGTCAACGTGCAAGCTTTTAATGTTAGGGAGCAATCTCGATCGTTAAATTCTTTCAGTAGGTTCAATTCGTTGTTAATTTTGGCGAAGCTTTATGTTGGTTGGTATGAAATCGAAAAAATGACAAGGTTTAATTAGGAATGCTTAATTAGAGACTCAAGGTCAATTTGAGACCTAATTGCTTTCAGGGCTACTAGTAACTACACCAATGCAAGATCTCTAATCCCTCAGGAGGAAATCTGACCTTACAGACCTTTTAGAAACGCCCACCTTCAATCAGGTTCCACACAAGTCTGCAATGTCGGAATTAAGTCATTGATTAAAGGAGTTTTGAACAGGTTTGACTATTTCGTCGGTGAAGCTTTCTGGTTGCGTGAAATGAAATTAGAAAAGTCGACGTCCGACAGTATTTAATTTAATTTGGAACCATTTTGGTGGTTGTGATTTAAACAGAACAGACCAATCATCTCTAGAATCTGCTGCAACAATGGGGGCTATTCTGCATCGAATACTGTTGCTTTGGTAACAACCAATCCTAAAGCTTTATGATTGAAAAGGACTGTTGATATGGTATCAACCAATCAAAAAGTTTTGTGATTGGTTGTTACCGTTCGTTCAATTTAAAGCGGAAGAAAGTTGACTTGGTCGGGTTGAAGGACAAAAAACGGTAACATTCAATCGGCTGACGTTTCGGCTAGGTTTGTTACCTTCATCGGAGCTTTTTAGCCCGTTTTAGGAAACGAATACGCCTCCTTTTGGAGCATTTGCCCTGCTTTGGGCTCCGCGAATGATTGCATATACATATCATCAAGCCACGTGGAGATAATCATGCACATCTTTAGAGCGCAAATTCTGGTAGGTAGATACAATCAATCAAATCACTCCAAATTCAAAGTCTTCTGATAGGTACTTGTACTAAAAAGTCTTTCTAAAATGCCGGAGAGGAAAACAGTTTCCGGTTCTTAGGGGTACGTTCACAGGGTATTAAAAAAATAGAAGAAACTTCCAGCCAACAAGCCAGTGAAGGGTTGGTTTCTCTGCGAAGCGAAGATCAATCGATCAAAACCAAGATATTTATGATGTCTTTTGGATGCAAACTCCATTGAAGCCAATAACATCTCTCAGGTGGGCCCTCGGCTTTGCTGTTATATCATCCCTTAAGTTGTCCACAATTGAAAAAGCTATTAATACTCCGGAAACTCAACCCACCACCATCACTGACTGCTACCAACTAGAAAAGTAAGCAAAAGCGAAAGCAAAGTCTGCCCCCACACCCCAAACCACATCCAATTCCGTTTGTTCCACGAGACAAAGTTAAAGTAGAAAGAAAAATCTTCTGAAATAAATCATTAAGCCCACCTAATACGTTTAAAAATAGCAAAAATGGACTCTACTAATTGTCGTCAGGCTCTGTTAGAATTTGTAGGGCTTAGAATTATGCTTAGTAAGGGAGGGTTAATTCTTGAAACTGTAGGTGCATTGTGTATAGGCGCGATAATCTCATACTTTTACTACAAAGGCAATTAGTGTGCAATAGTGTAAATTAAAAACAGTAGGGGCGAAGATGTTCTACCTTGAGGCACTCTTGCCTCTGAATCCGTTTCGCTAAGGTCTTACAAAAATCATTGCATATTTCGTTACGTGATTCGAGTTTTTTAATGATACATGCGGGCCTTAACGTAAGAAAAAGAGAGAGAGAGAGAGAGAGGGGGGGGGGGTCATAGAAGGACGATCGCAAGAAAGTTTACCATTTTACTTTGAATTTAATTTGTGTATTTCAAATTAATTTTTAAGTTGTGAAATGCATTCCTAAAAATTCTATCATTTGGATTTGCACGTCTTCATTTTCGAGAGTTTTACGTTGATTAGTAACTTTGTTTTAAAAGTTATTGCCGGTAACGGTAAGGTTTAATTGCGAATTAAAAAAAAAATTCTCTGTTACTGTTGTTTTTGCGGTCATCCATAACGTTTTCCTCACAATTTTTTCAGCCAAGATGAACGTAGTTTCAGAACGTTTGCTTGCTTGCATAATTACAGATTCATTAATTCACTTGAGCAAACCTAATTATTAAATAATGAATTTGGCAGTAAGGTATTATATACACGTACATTTTGTTGTTTCTTGCACAAATACGACACAAAGCATGAATATTTTTTATTTTTGCTAATCTAAATATCGGTGCTTGCTGTGGCCTACGTGCGTACAATCGGTGGGCAAAAGCCATTTCGTTAACGGAGTCAGGTAACGTGCATTTCATATTTCAAAATAATTAGCAGGGGGCACATTCATGCATGAAGTTTGTTTATTTCACTAATCACGTCCAAGTACTTGTAGCTATTCGTATATGGGTAATTTGTAGGCTGGCCGAGCGTGTAACAGTAATTTCGCTTCAAACCCTGAGACCTGTGAAAATATTTATTTACTTGTAGGTATGTACAAACACACATATGTGCATCTATTTGGTTATACAAATGCATATGTTCTGGATCTGGATGATGATGAGTTATATCGGGAGTGATAGCGATTTTATTTTTAAACAACACTTCCGGCCTTTTCAGATAAACGATATTTGTTTATAATGCGTGATGTATTTATAGTGACAACATGACGCGCTGCAAAATTAAAACTATTTTAATCTGGGGTTGGTAAAACCTGTTCGTTGTTGGTGTGTACTTCCATTGATAAAAAAAAATCACAGGTCCAAAAGATCATATAGTATCCATTGGTTTTTATACCTAGTTACCGCAAATATCAATAACGGGAGGATTAACTAAACTTAATTAAGTCTTGAAGACCCCGTTATAAATTCTTTTATTGTTATAAATCGTTGTAAATTCTTTTATTGTCCTCAGATGGGCGACCACTCAGGTTTGGATTAAAATATTCAAATACAACTTGAAATATTGTAACTATAGTATATGATCCCCGACACTCTTGTAGCCCATGCCGGTTGTAAATATCAATAAGTAGCGCCAGGCCCACGGTGAACGATATATTAGGTGCCGCCACAAGAGCACTTGGCGGTGTGTCGATGCGTGCATGAAAGCGCGAGATCACTTACGAGAGCGACAGCCGAAAGAGGGGTTCAAATTTCAGTGCGCGAGAGAGAACAGTGTTTAATCCTTCAACATGAGATAACATTAAAATATTTCTCGCAGTTGCGTGCACGTTACGAACGCCCGCGCCACTACCTACTGATTCTTTACTGTGGCCAGGTCACAATCCACAATAGACGTTTCGCTGGTTTCTTCAAGTTGGTTGAAATTCGACTTAACATTTCTTTTTTTAAACTACTCTCTGCAGACCTTTCAATTCGCATTACAATGGACGTTTCCAATTTTGAATCATCAAATTTTGGAATTCGACTTGAAAAAAATTAACTGCAAAGAAAAAAAAAGGACGAACAAATTTGATAATTCGCAAACGGGAAAGCGCACTTTTCAACTCAATTAAAATAATAAGTGGAAACCAAACTAACGGGGGCAGGGAATATAAATTCAACAAGAAAAAGCAAAATCAGAAAGAAAAAGCAAAGAGGATAGTCGTTGGACCAATAAAAATCTTTCTGCTCGAGTTTTCACGACGATAAGAATAAGAACGTTCTTCCTTTTTCCAGTTTTCTTAAGAAGAACGTGCCATCTTTGAGCAATATTTTATACTATTTTGATCAACGCTGTTGATGAGAGCGACGCCGACGGGGGAAGTAGTGACAGCAAGAATTAATATAAAATGACAAGAATTAAAAAAAAATGTCGATTTAAAACGAAATTACTTTTCAAACAAAAGAAGGGAGCAAAGAGAAAAAAAAATGACGATCGATTTCGAAATTAAAGTTCAACAAATACAAAATAAAAGGAAAATAAAAGAATCCACCCTACCTCGCAATCTCGCATTGAACAAAAAAAAAGAAAACTAAAAACGAACAAAATTCTGAAACGCGAAATACGACAATAATGGAAATGAAAACAAAAGACGATCGATTTGAGAATGGAAAATTCGAATAATCAGAAGAAGAGTAGGAACGGTTAGGTGATTAAAAGAAAACAAAACAAAGAAAAACAATCAATCGATTTCCACAAAAAAAAAAAAACTTTTGGCGTTTGGCGCACGCTTAGCAATTCGTTACCCTTTTCTGTCCGGAGAGGAGAGGGGGGGGGGTCGTAGCTACGATTACAAAAATGGATATGAAGTCAAAAAACGCAAAAAAAGTATCGATTAAAAACGACGTAATTTTTTAAACGTGAGAAAATTTGGAAAACTGTAAGACAGATTGATTTCAAAATTAAAATTCAACAAATACAAAGGGACGAAAATAAAACAAATGACGCTATGTCGTGTCGTCCTGAACACAAACAATAAAACAATGAAAACAAAAGTAAAAACAAATGATAAACGATTCGAAAATAAAAACCGAATAATATCAGAAGAAAGGATTTCGGCAAGAGCTCTTGTTTGGCATAGGCTGAGCAATTCGTCATCTTTTTTTTTGGGGTAGGGGGGAGGGGGCGGGGAGAGGGCAGTGGTAACAATAAAATCCGAAAAAAAGGAATATATTATCAAAAAGGAAAAAAAAGTTTAAATCCGAAACGAAATAAATTTTTAAACGTTAAAACATTTTGAAAACAAAAAAGCAGAAAAAGAAAATAAATAAAAAATGAGTACCCATCAATTATTATAAATTCAATATTCAACAAACACGAGAAAGAAGAAAGAAGGAAAATAAAGCGACACTATCTCGTATTGAAACGAAAAAAAAAAAAAAATAATAAGAACGAAAACATTTTTGTAAGGCAAAGTAGACCTGCGAACCTATTTTATACTACAAACCGAAATTCAAACAAATGACAATCGATTTAAAAATAAAAACCCAATAATCAGAAGAAAGGGCTATGAAATTAAAATTAAAAGAAAATACAAAAACAAAAACAAAACAAACAGTTACGTTCGACATAAACCTTGTTTGGCAAACACTTAACAATTCGTTTTCCGAAAACTTCCGGTTTTTTGTATGTGTGTGTGGAGGGGAGTGAGAGGGGCAGTGGCAACAATAAGCAAAAGGAATGTAAAATCAAAAAAGAAAAAAAATGATGTAAAACGAAATAAAGAAAAACGAAAACATTTCTGAAATGTGAAGCAGGCCTACGAACATTTTTTATACTACAAACGGAAATTAAAACAAGTGACAATCGATTTGAAAATGAAAACTCAATAATCAGAAGAAAGGGCTAGCAAATTAAATTCAAAAGAAAAAACAAAAACAGTCAAATTTCGACAGAAACCTTGTTTGACACACACTTAGCAATTCGTTATCCGCAAGTTTCCGTTTTGTGTGTATGTGTGCGTGTGTGTGTGTTGGCGGGGGGAGGGGGGGGGGGTAGTGGCAACAATAAAAAAAAAAGAATGTAGAGTCAAAAAAGAGAAAAAAAACTTGATGTAAAACGAAATAAATGTTTACCTAAACTAAAAAAGAGAAAATTTGGAAAACTGAAAGACAGAAAGTGAAAGAATAAAAATGACGATTGATATTAAAATTAAAATTCAACAAATACAAATACAAAACGAAAATAAAACAAACGAGACCGTCTTGCGATGAAAGAATGAAAAAAAAAAGAAAACGAAAAATATTCTGAAAGACTTGCCAAACGCATTCTCTATCGCAAGCGGAAACGAAAACAAATGACACTCGACTTGAAAGTGAAAACCAAACGATCAGAAGATAAAAGGGTTAAGAAATTTAAAAAAAAATACACACACACACACACAAAGAACAAATAAACAATTGAATTCGAAAAGAAAGCTGGCTCAAGAGATCGACGTAAAAACGAAATGACTCGCAAGGAAAAACAATTGAAAAATCAAAAGACAGGGAGAAAGGGTGGTTGAAAAGTTGCGATTAAGTTAAAGTAAAGAAGGGCGCTAACTGAACATTGGCGGAAAAAAATCCGTCGCAATCGAGATTCGAACCCGAGTCTCTGCTTTTTTGATTTTGCGTGCAACTAA
This sequence comes from Prosopocoilus inquinatus, assembly GCA_036172665.1. Taxonomy (NCBI): domain Eukaryota; kingdom Metazoa; phylum Arthropoda; class Insecta; order Coleoptera; family Lucanidae; genus Prosopocoilus; species Prosopocoilus inquinatus. The sequence goes on from CM069879.1 coordinate 12,321,835, forward strand.
AAAGAAGCTCGCTCTCTTGAGTTCGAATTCGAATCTCGACGCGGCGCAAATATTTCTGCCAATGTTCAGTTAGTGTTAACTTTTATTTTATTTTTTTGATTCGTTTACACATAGCCTTTTGATTTGAATACATTGTACAGGGTGAGCCGCGAATTTTCAAATTGGTTACTATCGTAAACCTCTTGCTAAAAGTTGCAGTTCGAGCGAAGCGTGCGCGAATTCAGTTTTGTACACAGCCTAGCGTTACATAAATTCGGAAATGGAATACTATACAACCATCAACTTCTTATGCAGATTTATTGATAATAAATTTAAAAAGATATTATTTTTTTTACTAGAGTTATAAGTGGCAAAAATAGCTCCTATTTACTGCATTTGGGTACGTTAACTAAATTTTATGATATCTAAACGACGCACCCCTGCATATTAAACTAACTATTTTATATCTCCATTTATATTTTTATTTTTATTAATACTGAACGCACGAGTTAAGCGCTAAACGCATTCTCGTGTAAATTACGAAAGCCTTCCATCCACTTTGCGAACCACTTGTAACCTATTTTAATACCTACCGTGTACCATTTTATTATCACAATGGCCGAAACTATTATATACAGAGAAGTATTTGAAACAATATGTATATAATGAATGGTTTAATCGTTTTATGAGGAAATTAAAAACGAAACAATACCATAAAGGAGAGGTTAAGCTAGCGTGTAATAAGTCATACATTCTGATCGCAAACTATTGTGATGTATGTATGTATGTATGTGTGTCTAGCAGAAATATTTCCAAGGTTAATTGAATTAAATTTAAATTATGAAATCGAATTAATTAGGTATCGTAGATAATGAGATTGGGAGGGGGGTTTCGAATAATCCGGAATTTAATTTAATTAACGAAAAGGCAGTCGAGTTTGATTTGCATTATAAAATGAAGCAAGCACTAAAGTAACTTGTATGTACTTATGTAAAATATTGTTCATATTCTCTTCGGTGATAGTCATGCCTAAACTGCTGCTCCCAAGAACGAGTCTGCGTGTGCGCGCATCAAAATCTGATAAAATCAGTGCCCAATGCCCTTTTGAACTTCCCTCTACTTGAATTGTATACATACACATAAAGATTTGATTCAATTTCAATTTGGAACAAGTTATTTCTGGACTGTGATTGCCGATACTGTGTGAAGATAGAACAAGTTCTACTTTGACGGATAGTTCTTAGTTCAATTAAAATTGTCATACAATTTACAGCATTTGGTGATGATGATACCACGCAAGATTTGATCTAAATATCTTGTACAAAGTGAAACAGACAAATGGTGTTCATTGGTTGACTCGAAACTTCTCTTATCGTTTTGTGCAAGGTTTTAGACCAAATCTTGCAGAGTATCAACTGATCTAACAAGAAATGGAAGTTCTACAAGAACGAAATAGATACAGATAGTTCTGATGATGATACCATGCAAGATTTGATCTGAAATCTTGTTTTGTACGAAGTGAAACAATCACAATTGGTTGACTCGAAACTTCCCTTGTCACTTTGTGCATGATTTCAAATCAAATCTTGCATAGTATCAACTGAGCTAATGGGAAATGGAACTTCTACAAGAACGAAATAGGGTCTAGAGTCTAGAACTGCCTGTATGTATGTGCAAGAAGTTGTCTTGTGCGGAAATATCGGCTCCAAATAGAATCCTGAACAACCGGTGCGGAACGAACGATACGGATGAAGCGGAAATATTAAAACAACGGCGCATGTGAACGGAACGTGTGCTGAGGCCAGATTACGCGCGGTTCAAGCTACGAAATATTTTATTTCCGCTTGCGAACGAGTCATTTCGCCGTTGTTTATGGATTGGTCGGTGTACCTTTCTAGACCGGTCAGTTTCTTTTACGTGTATACCGTATGATTCACTTATGCATGCTCTTATTTTACCTCCAGACTACTTGTTCTCTAAACGTTCCACACTAGTTTCAAAACGAATTTATTCCGTTAAAGCTGCTACTTTTAATCCGAACTGAAATTGTATATGTATGAGTATGTGATGAATCCTCCCCCTTACACTTATTAGTATGAGGAGGACATGTTTTGTATGAGTTCTTTGTTATTTGCTGGCTCATTCTTTTTCTTTGCGATTCTTTTCATATTCTCTTTCGTTGTCTGTTTTGTCTCATCTTAATTCATCTTCACCTATCTTATGGTGCAAAGGTGCTACAGTAGATGACCTCCCATTTCTCCTTTGATCTTTTGTCATCGTATCTGCATAACTCCTGTTAATACTTGAAGTACTTTTCACGTTTTACTCATCCATGTCCTTGCCGGAACTTTTGTTTTGTGTTTTTGGTCCACTCCTCGATCATCTATCGCTATCTGGCGGGTGGACAAATCATTCTCTTTGTCTTCTCTCCATTCTTCCTACTTTGTCTAACACTGCCCTTGCCCTGGATTTCTCTTTTGTGTTTTTGTTCCACTCCTCGATCATCTATCGTTATCTGGCGGGTGGACAAATCATTCTCTTTGTCTTCTCTCCATTCTTCCTACTTTGTCTAACACTGTCCTTGCCCTGGATTTCTCTTTGGTGTTTTTGTTCCACTCCTGGATCATCTATCGTTATCTGGCGGGTGGACAAATCATTCTCTTTGTCTTCTCTCCATTCTTCCTACTTTGTCTAACACTGTCCTTGTCCTGGATTTCTCTTTTGTGTTTTTGTTCCACTCCTCGATCATCTATCGTTATCTGGCGGGTGGACAAATCATTCTCTTTGTCTTCTCTCCATTCTTCCTACTTTGTCTAACACTGTCCTTGCCCTGGATTTCTCTTTTGTGTTTTTGGTCCACTCCTCGATCATCTATCGTTATCTGGCGGACGGCCAAACCATTCTCTTTGTCTTCTCTCCATTCTTCCTACTTTGTTTAACACTGGTTCAGTATTACCAAACCAATCGCTCACAGTATTAATGCTGATCCTACCTCTTTTGGTTCCACCGTTCTAAGAAAATGCATCCTTGCTATTCTCCTCTCACTTAACACTTTGTATCTTTGGTTAACTTACTCTTTTCGAATGGTCAGTTCGAGGTATACTTTGGTCGCACTCGTTATCTGCATTTTGTACAATCTTCCTGTTTATTAGACACATTGATGTTCTATTGGCAGTTACTAATTCCATTCCTTCATTTCTATTCAAGGCGTTCTTTAGGTATTTCACCCATCTTAAAATAATAAACAGAAAGGGGACTTAAGTCACCTCCCTGCGGTTAAAATTCCGGTTTTCAAGGAAAAGGTATCTCCAAGATTTCTCGTTTTTTGTAAGTCGATAAAACACAAAGCAAGGGTACACCGTCCTGGTCTTGCTTTTGTTTTCAATTGTTTTCAAGCAAGGTGAGCATAAAAATACTTGAATACAGGAATTAGCACATGTCCTTGCATTGTTTTTTCTTAAAAGGGGAAAAGGATAGTTGTCAAGGACCGGTTTCTTTTTTTGGGGATACGGCAGATTATGTTTGTTGCTTTCTACTTCGCTTTCGTGTACTTAATCAGTTCTGGTGGTTTTTCAATTTGAAATTCTCCTGAAATTACGTAATCCATTTCGCCATAATTCCTGGTGCGTTAGGTTGGGCTGGATGCTTTCGCCTTTCCATTACTTGTGATTCGGGAACCAGCAAATTACTTTTCCTTCAAAACAGGTTACTTTTCTCAAGTACCATGACCCTATCAATGCTTCCATATTTCCATTATTTGTATTTCAGTAAGTACCAAAATATTTTTCCCTCCTCACAAGTTACCGCCCCTTAACTACTTCCGCGTTCTGTAGAGCGATTTATTTTTTTCCCCATTCCATGTCCAAATGCTTCCTGTGGTTAGTTTAACTTGAAAGCTTCCGCGGCCATCGTCCATGGTTGAATTCTTGGCTTCAGGTTGGAATCGGATTTCTTCTGCTACCGACGATTCGTTCTTCATTGCAGAAGAACTTCCTCCTCAGGGCTAGTGTTGCTGGTTGTACAAGAAGCAGTAGACTAGTCTGAACGACCTACAACAAGCAGCAGCAGCCCTGAGGAAGTTCTTCTGCCATGATGAACGAAACGTCGGCAGTAGAAGAAAGCCGAGACACGCGGTTTCAACCGGAAGTTAGAATTCAAATAGCTTCCTGTAGTTTTGTGTTTTGCTCTTTAATTTTTCTAGGCCTTTGTTCTTTACATATCTCTCATATTGTTAGTTATTTTATTTCTTGGCTGAGCTTTCGATAATTTATTCTTTTTCTTTGATGTCTAATCCATCTTGTCTTTTCTTCCATCGGTCTCTCTCGCTATGTACTTCTTCAACTATTCCAACATTTACGTTCTTAAATACATATTTTCCATAAGGTCTTCTTTTATTCTTTCAATTTCGTTTAAAATGTGTTTCTTTCCTCCCTTCTGGGTGGCCCAATTTTTTCTTGGCAAGGTTTTCATCGCCTTGCATTAAATCGTTGCTTTTGGTTTATCTTCTTCTTTCATTTTCTTGTCCGTTACACCAGTTATCAGTTTGTCTTACTCGCTTGGTATCGTCTTCTTCCATCTTTACGAGCGTTACGTTCTTTTTTCTGTTTTGATTGACTTTGCCTTCTTCATTAGAATTTTTTGAATTTATATTTTATTATTTTATTCTGAAATCTCCTCTTAATTTTTTCCAAAACTTTCACGTTGTGGCAAGTCATTTGAAGGCTCAAACATATATGTATGTATGAATTTAAGAAAAGGTTCTTTTTATAAATGAACCAACCCCATTTTTCAATGTATGTTGGAAACTCCTCACAAAAACACAAAATTGAGTTTGAGTTGCAGAGGGCAAAAAAAAAAACTCCTGCACCTAAGATAAGGATTACGTCATCTTCGCAAACAAAACCTATAAAACATTACGTTTGCGTTTTCGCATTCCAGAACGTGTTCCTCTTGATGCATCGCTTTCGATTATCCTCTTTTCTAATAACGACGAATTCTGCCTTGCATTGAATTTCCCGAGCGATATGCCGCAGGAAACCTTAGAAATGTAACTGTATCGATCTGGCTTAAAGCGAGGCAGGATGCGTTACGAAGACCTGTAAGTGGGTTACATTCAAATCTGAATTCCTGCTGCTTCGCTTTCAAAATAATAAAGAGGGGGGTTGGAATCTGGGATTGGGAAAATATTTGTTGGGCGAGAAACCCGAACTTAAAATTCGTTCCCCTTAAAAAAAATACGAGGACCGTCAAAATGAACGAACTGGTTTATTATTAAATTGGCAATGGTTTAATCGAGTAGATTTTGGAAGGTATTTTGACCGTAATTGATAGTTAACGAAATGGATCGTTGTGTGGCAAATCAGTTATTATCTCGTTCCTTATCTACTGGGTCATCAGATATTACTGTTCCGGACTTTTCCCTTTGAGGTTCGCTCTTTGAAGAGCCAAGCATGCAAAGGAAAACCGACTCAACTCTATAGGACCACAAATCTGAAATCGAGGCTCCTCGCTGAGGATGTTCTTCGACGAGTCTTCTCCAAAATTTACTAATCAGTTGCAAACAGCCTTTTTTGACTCGAAAATCAAACCCTTGGTGGAAGCCACCCTCTCTCTCTCTCTCTCTCTCTCTCTCTCTCTCTCTCTCTCTCTCTCTCTCTCTCTCTCTCTCTCTCTCTCCATTGGTATGCGTCAGGAAGTCATTTCTGAATAATTGAATTCAGCAAATCGCCCACCTAACAAACAAAGAAAAAAAAAAGAGATTCCAAGATGAATGCGTCTCGCGTTTCATGTTTCGCGTAAAGCACATTTCTCCGGAAGGCAATCCGACCAAACAACCGTATTATTATTATTGTTCGAATAAAACGATGACCAGACATTATCCGAGCGCAGGATCTCGCGGTGTTGAGTTGCTAACGGATCTTCGTCGGACTACTGGTTAATTGTAACATTTAACATCGAGCCGTATAAATTATGTATGTTAACTACTCTCTTGGAAATTATTTTCCTGCCTCGGCTATGAATTAGCCGTGTTCCGCAAAAAACACAGTTATTTATTGCGCTCGCCGACACACCGCATAATTACTTAACAAATTACAGCGAGGAGGAGAGGTGTTTAATCTTATTATCTTCGATTGGTTACATTAATCCTTCGATCGCGTCGATGCCAACAAGCACTCTTTGTTTGCTCTGTTCTTCCTTTTTGCTTGCATCTTTGCATCCTTCTTTCTTTTTCTTTTTTCCTTCGACTTGTTAAATTAAGGTGTCGAGTAACTCACGCTCTGATTCCTTCCGAATTGTACAACCCGAGTGCACCACCTGATACCAAACGAATCGGCAATTCGAAGAAAAAGAAGAAAAAACCGTTAAGCAAAAGTCAGGAAGTAGAAAGTTTTTTTAATCTCAAACCGGACAGAAAAATGAAGGGAAACACACTCAACGTTTCGCTATAGATTTATAGCTTCGTCTATTTTCATCGGACAAGAACAAACTTCAACAAAAGTCAGGAGGTTAAAAACGATGCTGCAATTACCTTTGGACGAGCAAGCCTTAATGCACTTAAGACAGCATAGTTATTGATAAATCAATTGCCCACTCGACTCTTTTCCCCAAAGCCACGATCTCCTTTAATCGATCAGTTTCTTTTTATTTACATTTACAATTTGCACTCATGTAATCAAAGACCTTCTTCTTTAATGGGAAGTTTAGATTTTCTAAATCGCCTTCTCTTCTCGCCGCTTCTTTTGGACCGTTTCGATTCTTTCTAAATAGTTTATAACTTGAATTTTTCCTCTTGAGGAACCCCAGAGGAAATATGAAGGTAATCGAGGGGTGTTTTAGTTCGCAGCCAAGGGTTTTCAAAAACCCTTCCAATCCATTGAAATCCTTGAAATGATTCAGCCAGTTGTTGATCGTTCTGGAACTATGGCAGGGAACGTCGTCATGCTGATTGATACCAAACGAATTCTCTACAACTTGCTGGATGTGAAGACTTCGCCTTCGGCGAGAAAGGGCGCATTTTCCCTGAATGTTCGTGAAATCAAGAGCAAAGTTGATCTTTTGCTTTCCATGTTTCTTTTTTTGACTTGTCCATGTCTCTTTTTTGACTTGTCCTTATCTAATCCAATCTCGGCGTCTCCACCTCTTTCTTCCTTTCATAAATAAATACAGAAGTGCTTATCCAACCCGTTACTTTCAAAATTTTCTTGACTTGTCCTTATCTCACTTTAATTTTTTTTTTTGTGCTGAGAGGTCGGGGAAATCTTCAAAAGACGGCTTCCTGGCAATGGTGCAATGCCAGGGCCAGTGCTGGATTCGCTAGGAAAGGTTGCCCTAGCTCCTACCAGCAAAAACCCCTGTCCTCTCCTTTTGTGCGAGCCACAGATCACCCGGAAACAGCCCTTCGGCATTCCTTCAGGGAATCCATGCTGTCCTCTATTTTTTCTTTATTTCTTTTGTCTTTTCACTCTTTCTATTGGTTCGCTGTCCGCATCCGCTCGTCCTCCACCTTGGTCTTCATGATATCTCTGATCATATTCAAAATGCCTTTATGCTTCTCTTTGTCCTCCATGAGTGCTCCCACGTTATCCTTGGTCACCTCTACACCTACTTCTTTGGCCGCTTCCTGCCTCAGATCTTTCCATCTTTCACAGGTAAAGACCGTGTGCTCTGGAGTGTCCTGGCCTCTGCAGTACCAGCAGTCGTCGTTCTCCTGCTTTTTAATCTTCTTGAGGTAGGTGCCGAAGGCGCCGTGACCTGTCAAAACTTGAGTGGTGAAGTAGACTACCTCCTCCGTCCTCTGGTCCCACCACTTTCTCACGTCTCTGATGAACATCCTCGTCCATCCTTGGTAGAGGCTCCATTTCTGCTGCCATTTCTCCAACATGTCCAGCCTGGCTTCCTTCTTTGCTTCTCTGTCGAGTCCCTGGGTTTCTACTCTTTCTTGTACCTTTAGTTTTATTGGGGGCAATCTTGCAATGACTAATATAGCTTCAGTGGGGACAGTTCTATATGCCGAGGTCACGCGTATCGCCATTTTGCGGTTTACCCTTTCCAACATGGCCTCGTAATGCCTATATTTCAGGGCTTGGTGCCACGTCGGGGCCGCATACAGTATAATTGACGTTACTACCGTGACGAGGACTCTTCTTTTCTCCGATCTCGGGCCACAAACTCCCGGCATAAGTCTCGCTAGTGCCATAAAAGCTTTGTTTGCTTTTTCGCAGACTTTGGTTACGTGCGCTGTCATCCTTGTTCCCCTGTCTATGTTTACCCCTAGGTACTTTATGTCCTTCTTGCTGCGGATTTCTTGCCTCCTTACTTCCAGGGTGAAAGTTTTCAGTCCTCTCTTCCCTGTCAGGATTACCATGTCTGTCTTCTTGATCGCTAGGGACAACTCCTTTCTGTCTAGGAAGTTTTGGACCCTTTCAATCGCCAGGCGTGCTTTCTCTTCGAGCGAGCTAATAGTTTTTGCAGCTATTATCACTGCTACGTCGTCGGCGTACGCTATCAGAGTTGTCCCGCTTTCTTTAGACGTCCTCAGAATGTCATCGTACATGATGTTCCACAGTGTTGGTCCTAGTACAGATCCCTGTGGGACCCCGCAGGTCAGACTCTTCCTGGCTCCACTGGGCAGGATTAGTATTCTATCTGCTAAGTATGACTGTACTATCCTCACCAGGTAGGTGCTGATGATACATTTTTCCAGGGCTTCCACCAGTTTGTCCCATGGTACGGAATTGAAGGCGCTTTGGACGTCTAGCGTGATCAAGACGCAGTATTCCCTATGCTGGGAGGCTTTCTTTTGTATTTCGCTGGTAATGTCTATTACTTTACCGATGGCGTTTACAGTCGATTTACCTTCCCTAAATCCGAATTGGTTTTGATGTAAGATGTTCTTTTCTTCGCATTCTCTCGCTAACTTCCTTTGTATGATAGTTTCTAGCATTTTCGCGGTAACATCCAGCAGGCATATTGGCCTGTAGGACCTGCTGTCACCGGCTTCCTTGCTCTGTTTCTCGATCAAAATCAAGTTCGCCCTTTTCCATATCTGCGGGAAGTTCCCCTTCATTATGCAGCTGTTCATCACATGTCTGAACACTTGAACATTTGCCGGCACGATGGCTTTGATTAGGTCTGGCGGTATGCTGTCCGGACCCGGCGATTTCTTTCTCTTTATTCTTTCCGCGGCCTTACTTACCTCTTCGTTCGTTACTGCTTCTATTTCTGCCTCGTTCACCACCTTTGTTCGCCAGAGGTTTATTGGTTTATCTGAAAAAAGCTTTTTTACCTGGTACACGACTTCTTCTTCTTTGAGCGTAACTGTTGCCCTAATGTTCAGCTTCTTAGTGACGATTTGGTATCCCAGTCCCCAAGTGTCCCTATCCACTTCCTTACACAGGTTGTCCCATGCTTTCTTCTTCTCTTGTTTGATGGCCCTTTTTAGTTCTCCCTTCACCGTTTTGTATTCCTGCAGTGCCTGCTCCTTTCTTCCGTTTTTGCCCCCGTTCCTATTTTTCACTCTAACTAACTTCATACTGGTTAACCTCAGCTTACAATGGGTTCTTCTTTCATTTCTGTTATATTTTTAACTTCTCCTTTGTTTATCTTGAATGAGTTCTGTACAATTTGCTGGATGGGAGGACTTCGCCGCCAGTGAACATCCCCGAACAATTCTGAAATCAAGAACAAAGCCGATCTTTTGTTTTCCATGTTTTCTTTTTGACTTGTCCTCATCTAATCCAATCTTGACGCCTCCACCTCTTCCTTCCTTCCATTCATAAATTAATACAGAAGTGCTTATCCAACCCCTAACTTCTTACTCTCTCTGAAACTCTCTCATATACTCTTTCCATTTCTGTTTCTGCATTTTGAACTTTCCTCCTCTGTTTCATTAAGCGATAAAAGTTTCTTCAAAGTGGTTCTGCTTCTTCACCAGTCAAGCTTCATTTGATTGAATTTCGTTTTAATTTTTCTTTGTGTCTCTCCGTGTATAACTACTTTGTATTTGATTTTATCTCCGTGCTTTCATCCCCCTTTTGAATGACGATCTCTACTCAATTCTAATTAAAAACGCTGAAATCCTGAAATGATTTCCGCTAGTCTTTCACCTCGCCCCATTGTACTCCAGCCAGCCATCGATAATGTTTACGACTTAATAATAAGAAGAACAAAATTGTTTCTCGTACTAAATGGTTTCTTAGAATGGCCGAACAAAGTAACGTTATAACACCGAGTCTACTTTACGTGCACAAAGAAAGTACAAGGTCCGGTGACTCTGAATACGCTCTACTTGTCCGCTGTAATTAGCCGATTAAGATTTCCGACACAAATTCTTTTCACATAAATGATATTTTACAACGGCGGGTAATTGAAAAAAAAAAGGAACAAACACAAGCGCAATTGTTTTTAGAGTAACAGAAAGTTTACGTAGCTGGTTGATGGTTAGGGGCGTCGAAAGTATCTCATGTACTGTAAGTTTGAAGGTTTCTCTTGATACATGTTCAAAAATCCTCATCATCACAAAATGACGATGGAATTTAATTTATTCGTTTAAAACTATTAATCTGTTGGTTATGCACAAGTAAGTTATGACTTACGTACTTCGAAATCAATATGTAAAATAACCGCGAGTGAAGGAAGACATTCACCATATGTCGGCTGTGCCAACGGTAGCGCAGCATCTCGTTAATTGGCAGTCGTCAAAATGTCATCAACTTTGTTATTAGATTTATGTCCGTACCAGATTTCGAAATATAACGCCGACAGGTGACTTCGAAAGAGCCACCTTTCATTCTGAATTTAATACTACGTCCTTCTTCATATATATATATATATATATATATATATAAATCAAATCCGATTAGTATGTACAAAGATAACGAAAAGTTGCGCTGGCGTAAATAATCCACAACCAAAAGAAACCTCCGAGAAAAATTTTACTGTTACACACAATGCTGTTTGTTATGATTAATTAATTACCATTTCATGTTTGTCATTTCAATTAATTAAACTGTAACTTGATAGCGGTTACCCTACTGCCACCGTTATAGTATATTTTCATATGTTTTAATAAATTGTCCGAAAACGTAGGTAGTTAATTTCAAGTTCAACTTTTCAATTAAATTGCCGTCTGTCCTAATGATTTCATCACAAAGCTTAGTATGAATGTAATGCGTTGCTTGTCGGCAGATTGCTTTTACTTCTTCTGCCTTTTCTTTTAATTTCTTTCTTTTTTTTTTTCAAGACGTACGTTATTTCAAAACCCCTACGAGTTCGACACGAACTGGCATTTCGATTTCTTGGCGGCGAGAAAAAGTAGAGGTCCTAAGAGTGCGCCCGCGCGACGAAACTTTTACGGCACACTTTTCCGGCAGGGTTAAGGCAGGCGCGCGGATAGAAAGCGTGCTTTTACTCGTTTTTAAATCGCTTCGATCTGTGTGCTTGAAATCGATTCTGTACAATCGCCTTTGTGAATGAAGTCCGACGTGCGTTGTAAATTGCTCAATAGGCGCAATTATAATGGCGACCAGGTGAAATTATGGGCAATTATCGTTTTACTGTCCAAAGGACAATGCCCAGAATGATCACGTTTAATTATACACTTTATTATCGTATCGTTGAAATTTAGAAAGTTGAAGGGGCGATTGTTTACTAAAATTCTAATTAAACTAAACAGCCGACGGCTATCTTATAGTATTCCCATTTTAAAATGAGTTTTATGGCAAGGCAATAGTGATTATAGTGGTTATTGTAAATACCTTGCAATCAGGTCATACAACCATAGCATCTAGTGAGTGTAATAGATCCAAAACCCTCTTAGGATAGGTTCGACTTTGGTAAATACTTCTTGCCTACAAAAACGAATTTAAAATAGGAATACTATAAATTCTGTTACGTTATTATTCGACACAAAATAATTAATAAATAATAATAATTAAAAAAAAATATTTCGCGAACTAACTGTAAACGTAAAACAACCGTTCAAGCATCGTTTAGCAACAGGAAATTCGTTGCATAAAAAGTCCACTTATTTGTAATCGTAAGTAGTAGAATAAAAAATAAAACGTCTGCATCACAATGTGTAAATCAAGTCAATTAATTATGAACCAGCTATTAACTGTAATGTACAACGTGAAAACCAAAAATACCATGCGATCAAAAAAAAAAAAAAGATTATAATAGCACGTCACACAATGTAATGTTAGATCAGGCTTGCTTACAATTTGTGGTTCCTGCATTAAATCAAAAAAACAAACAAGATAAAACTAACTCTAATACAACTTTCTTAAATGATTGAATAGCATTACTGTGATTAACAGTACGGTCGTGAATAATCCTTCTGATCGGTTGAAATCGATTTAACGGAGTATTTTGTAAGAAAATTTAACAGGAAAGTTTTAAGCTTCCGGCGGTTTTTAATGAAGCATTGTTAACGTTACGCAGTGCAGTAATTTGAAGAAAAAAAAAAAAGAAAATAATAATACCTTTACTTACTCAAACAAATCGATTTAGAATTTCCAAATAAAAAAAGAGGAACGAGGTCAAAACTTAAAACATCGACTTGATTTTGTTTATTTATTGTACTATTTTGATCAACACTGTGCGAGTTTTTATGTATCGAAAAAACACCGTTAAATCAACTTCAAATACGAAATTAATAAATAGTGTGCAATTATTTGAAACAGGCGAGGAATGTATGGTATGACGTGCGTGTATTCTTTCCTGCATTAATTTATATATCTTGTGCTTGTTTGAATTGTTTGTATTACTTAAACTACTAACAAGGCCTTGAATTGTTGAAATAATAATCGTTTAATACTCCTATAATAATAATAATAAGTTCGGGATTGACGTTTATTTGTTCGTTAATTTACTTTCAGAGTTCATTCATTATTTATTTGTGAAAATTTCTTAGTTGTCGGAAATTTCACTGAAATTTCCAAATATCGGTCGTTGCTTCTTGGAAACAGAATACTTTTGATACTTGTTAAGCTTTTTGCAGTTAACGAAACGTGATAGAATATGCAAGAGGCATCGTACTTGACGTACGCGATGATGAGAACTACCAACCCAACTGATTTATCGTAAAATAGACGATTTAATTTTTACTTGCGGCTAAATTTTGTTAGGTTGTGATTGTGATTTTTATTCACTTTAGAATCTTGGTTATTATAATATTATAACATAAACTTAGAACAACCATTTCAAGCTGTATACTATTTAGAAAGAAAAGTGTCCCGATTTTCATGCTCGCAACTGTACACATCATGTTTCTACATTCTTACGTTAATTATTTTATGTAATCGTTGAAAATTCCGAATGATAAATAACGAGTCCAAGGCATTTATGATTTACCTGATTTTGTTGAAAGCAAAATTAAAATTACATAATTAAAGTAGTATAAGTATATACCTACCATTGAAAAATAATGATTGATTCTTCAAATTGAAAATAACTATTTAAGTACGTACAATTTGTTTGTTTCGGTTAAGTTTCCTCAATTAGTTCATTTAGATTTCTATTTTTGATCGCGAAGGGGCCCTTTGGTGAGTAGCAAAGCAACGTAGCCGTTCTGTCACCTGAACGCGGCCACTTTTCATGTAGTAAAAAAGGAATCTCTCGTTGGTAATACAGTTTTCTGCAAACTTAAATGCGTCACATTACATTTCTCTTGATAACTTGTTTCTTGTTTCTCTCAACGACTTTATATATTTACATATTTTGTCACTCCTGACGAGGCTATCAAGCGAAAGGAATCTCGTTTAAGATGACAGCGCCAGGTGTGGCAATTTTAAAGCTGCCAGATAGACCGCATAATAAATTTCGATTTCGTCGTATTCACGAATTGCATTGAATTACGCGGCAATAATAATTCGTCGTGGATTTTCTTAATGTTTTCAATTTTGAATTTTTAATGTTTATTTAACTGTTTGTAACGTATCTGTGTGTCGCTAGAGGAGTAGCGCTTATGATGAATTGCCTAGAGTGAAACGTTGAGCGTCCCTTCCGATTTTACAGGGGTCCGTTTAAAGTTTGAAAACTATCTTCTCACAAATTTCATCGGCTTCAGTTAAGTTGGCCGTTCAGGAACGCGAGGCGCTGAGTGTCAAAGATTGGCACCTCAGTCGCTCTGTCACCTGAACGCGACCATTTTTCACGTAGTAGAAAAGGAATCTTTTTATACTGGGCCATGCGTTAATACAGTTTTCTGCATACTTGAATGTGCCACATTGCGTTAAGTTGGTCGTATAAGAACACGCTGCACTGTTTCAAAAAAGAAAAAAAAATGTTGATTGTATTGCTGAGTAGCAACTCAAAACTTGTTGCCGAGTAGCAACTAAGTCTCTCTGTCACCTGAACGCGACCACTTTTCACGTAGTAGAAAGGAATCTTTTTATATTGGGACAGGCGTTAATACAGTTATTTGCATAATGTGCCACATTGCGTTAAGTTAGTCGTTCAGGAACACGATGCATTGCGTTTCAAAAAAGAAAAAAGTAAACTTGATTGTATTAGTCAGCTGCTTTGTCACCTGAACGCGACAACTCTCCATGCAGCAAAAAAGGAATCTTCTTATCGTTGTCGCACGTAATACAGTTTTCTGTAGATCTGCGCGTGTAATATCATCCACATATCGTCAGGTCATGCATTGAGAAGAAAGCTGTAACGTTCTGTAACAGTTGGAACTACTCTCAGCCATTTGCCTAGAGGTCGCCTCAGTTATAATTACAAAAACTAAAAATACGTTTTGGGAAAAAATTGCCGAGGATAAGCTTATATAATCTAAGAGAAGAAGGCCGGTATTCATAAACAAAACTTACGCTATGCGTCCGCTTAAAATTCGCTATATTTCATAAACTGAGCATATTTCCCACATTTTTGGCGCATAATCAGTGAGGGTTTATGAATATTTTGTGAATTACTTTCCTACAATGCGGAAAATACATACCGTCTATGAAATACAGCGAATTGTAAACGAACGCATAGCGTAAGTTTGGTTTATGAATAAGGGTGTAAGAGACTTTCCTAGTATTCAAAATGAAATCATGAATCTCCTTTTTCTTTTAAATAAAACGCAAGTTCTGTGCCAACCTTTGATAAAATTAATAGTGATGTAAAAATCATTCTTAACTTTTCTTTTTTTTAAATATTTCGTGGAATATATCATGAAATGTTTCAATGTCAACGAAATATATTACAACCTCATATCAATGACTTATACACTTTGCAAATGAACCAACACATTAAAAGAGAATTAAATTTAAAAAAATATGTCATAAAAATTATCGCTTCACGTGACATGGCGTTTTTAAAATAACTAAGGAGACAGGTTCTTGTAAAAACGAGAGAAAAAAATGTTTCTTTAAAACAAAACAATATTAAACATAATTAAATATGTAGCATAATTAATCTCTATAAATTTATGTGTAAGTTTAACGGTTAGTTTATGTTCAACCAGTTTATCGCGACCATTGCGACATTCATGATACCATCCAAATCCAAACCATGCGCAGGCGCGCGGATACTTTTTGCGCGGCAAATTTGAAATAAGTTTCATGATAAAATTAATAGTGATGCAAAAATTATTCTTTATTAACTTACTTTTTTTTAAATATTTCATGAAATATATCATGAAATGTTTCAATGTCAACGAAATATGTTGTAAACTCATATCAATGACTTATACACTTTGCAAATGAACCAACATATTAAAAGAGAATTAAATTTTAAAAAAATATGTTATAAAAATTATCGCTTCACGTGACACGGCGTTTTTTAAAATAACTAAGGAGACAGGTTCTTGTAAAAACGAGAGAAAAAAAAATGTTTCTTTAAAACAAAACAATATTAAACATAATTAAATATGTAGCATAATTAATCACTGTATATTTATGTGTAAGTTTAACGGCTAGTTTATGTTCAACCAGTTTAGCGCGACCGTTGCGATATTCACGATACCATCCAAATCTAAACCATGCGCAAGCGCGCGGATACTTTTTGCGCGGCAAATTTGAAATAAGTTTCATGATAAAATTAATAGTGATATAAAAATTATTCTTATTAACTTACTTTTTTTGAAATATTTCATGAAATATATCATGAAATGTTTCAATGTCAACGAAATATATTATAAACTCATATCAATGACTTATACACTTTGCAAATGAACCAACATATTAAAAGAGAATTAAATTAAAAAAAAAATGTCATAAAAATTATCGCTTCACGTGACACGGCGTTTTTAAAATAATAAAGGAGGTAGGTTCTTGTAAAAACGAGAGAAAAAAAATGTTTCTTTAAAACAAAACAATATTAAACATAATTAAATATGTAGCATAATTAATCTCTGTATATTTATGTGTAAGTTTAACGGTTAGTTTATGTTCAACCAGTTTATGGCGACCGTTGCGATATTCATGATACCATCCAAATCCAAACCATGCGCAGGCGCGCGGATACTTTTTGCGCGGCAAATTTGAAATAAGTTTCATGAAATTTCTACGCTACGAAATATTTCAACGAAATGAAATTTATATGAAATATTTTGTCTGAAATGTTTCAGCTTTACAACACTAAAAATTAATCAGTGATGTGATGACCAACATTTATTGTTCGCGACTGTACGTTAGAATTCTCAAATTCCGTCAACAAAAAATAGACAAGCAGAGGATTGGCAAATCACTTCAACATAAAAGCGTAATAATTATTTGATGCACCGAGCAAATGAATAAATAACACGATTAATGCGTTTCTTTTTTGCTATAATTGCCGGACTGTCGTCAATTTCGTAATGAAAGTGCCTTTGACTTTTAATAAAAGCTGACCACACACGGCGCAGCTTCATTACGTTTATCGCACATAGTGCCGCCAATGACCATTTCTAATTCAGCTCTCATTTATCTTTTAGTTTATTCTGATGATGAAATGGTGTTACCACATCAATTGATATACCCACACAAATTACTACATCACATATCTTTTTTATGTAAATACTATAATCGTCAGTTGCACCAAATACGTAAGGTCAGCTTAATTTTGAACTCCGCTTAGTAACCCTGTGTAACTTCAGACTGTCACATTATAAGCAATATTTAAATCTAAGCGCGGCTTAAGTGTTTGGTGCAACTGGCCATAAACCGCACAGTTTCGACTGGTTGATACCTTACTGCAAACTTATTTAAGATGGCAAAACTGCAGCGAGTTAAAGCACAACTGAAGATGCAGGAGCCCGTTCAGGAATAAAAGAGAGAGCGCCGTGGGTAACATTCTTTCTCTCTCATGTAAATGATCTTGTGCGTTTTGCTTTCTACTTTAAATGCTCTCGCTACATAATTTCTGAACGCGACCCTGCAGTCATTTTGTTATATCCTGCCGTATAGGCCACCCATATAACAGATGACAATGGTCTGTCTAGAATAGCTCACGTCCTTCTCGATGTCCGTCGGTACCAGGGCGCGAAATTCAAACAGCTTTGGAGAGCGACTTCGTACACCTAGTGCAATATTTAATTTAATTATAATTTTGGATACTCATGGGGGTTCTTATAAGGAATTAAACAAGTTATCGTGTGTTGTACCTACAAAATACTTTTGAAAAACATCTTGAAGAAAAAAGATGTACCTTTGACACTGGGTTATTCACGGGTCACGTAAGATACAGGAATCATGAAGACCCTGTTTGTATCCAGCTCTCGATTTAAATTGCTGCACCCTTTTCCATTATCGATTTATTTTTAATTGATTCATCTGTTTAAGTACCTTCGGGTGCAAAGAAAAGCAAACGACTCCCAAGGGAATCTTTGTGTTGTTTTAGTTTTGTAAAACCAGTTTCAGTACATTTCTTGACAAATAATTGTGACAATCAAGTAACGTTAGTCCGTTACGAAGCATCAGCAAATCAAAGTCACACGTACAATAGCGAAAAAAATCGTTTACTTTTCCTTGCACCCGATGGTACATTTGCGACCATTGAAAACCGGTACACTGACGTCAATCAACGTCAAAAACTCCTAATTTTGTAACGTGTAAAACAAACCGTCGTCTGTCATTTTGATGTCAAAATTGACAAATTAATAGCAGGATAAAATTTGAGTGACGTTTACACCGCGGAAACATTATGTTTGTCAAAGTGTACTGGTTTTCAAAGGCCGCAACTGTACATTTTACACGATGATTCAGTTTGATGTACCAAATAAATAAATTCGGATTGTTGTTTGCAGTTCGGGTGAACTAACTAATTATAACTGAAGTTAAAAATTAAACGGAAAGCTATCGTGTAGAACGCGCTCGAGAAAAATTATTAATCATGCAGCAAATTAATGTGCGGTCATGAACTTAAGACTTGCGTCCACAAATATCCATCTTTCGTATCGCCCACTGCAATTTAGTACAACGCTGCAAGAATTTAGTGTGTGTAACCAGCGGCAACCCCTGGCATAATTTCGCACTTTTTAGGGTCCACTTTAAAAGGATGATCGAAGGAGGGGCGGCTTATCGTATTTCACTTGAACTTATTGATCATCACGAGTCTTGTACGTATGTATATACGTGTGTGTGTGTGTATAAAGTATGTATACATACTTTTAATTTTTACTTCGTGCCGCAGTTTAATTTAATTTAAGCTTTATTTAAAAATTAAATGTCTTTTTAAATCTGTCGGTATATAAATGTGTAAATGGTTTTGCTTGAAATGCAACTCAATTACCTGTTAGTCTGCAATAAAATAATTTATAAATGATGATTCACTTCATTAAATATATATATAAATATAAATATAAATTCATCCGCGAATGTTTATTTTACAAAATGAATTGGCAGAGATGTACAAGTTAAAAACAAATGTGAATTTATTACAAATAACAAATACAAATGAGAAATTAATTTTCTCTAGTTAAGAAGCTTAAGTTTTTCTTTTCGCCTGAAGGCCTGAAGGCAGAGAAGCAATTTTTCTTGCATTTGTTACTTATTTTTTTTTGAATTTTTTATTTTGGTTCTTTTCTTATTCTTCTCCCTGAATTTCGTTTCTTCTTCCTTTTACCTAAGCCTAACCAGTGAGTTAAATTTTTCTACGTAACACCTCGATTTTTTTTATAATACTTCGATGTTCCAGTGATCTACGAATCCTTATTTTATTAACGTCAGGGTATTTTTATTTCGCTTTTCAATTGTGTTGGCAGTATTTTAATGTCCATTACTTGGCGCGTCTCTGCTCTACGTTCTTATATGTACTCTTTTCACGACCTAATAAACAAATATGAATTTAAAATATGGTAGATAGACGAAGAGAGGAAGTTAGGGGATTAAATAGTGATCCACGAATCCTTACTCTATTAATGTCAGGTTTTTTTTATTTTGTTTTTCGATTGTGTTGGCAGCATTTTACTGTTCATCATTACTTGACACGCATGCACTTTACGCTCTTATATGTACTCTATCCATGACTTAATAAATGAATATGAATTTGAAATGTAGCAAAAAGACGAAGAAAATAATTAGGGGACTAAATAGGCCTGTTTTCTTTTCTTTTTTTTTATAAATTCAAGACGCCGTGTTATTTTCTAATTTTCTAAATTACACTTAGTTATTTACTCATCCACTTTTAGAACGCCGACGAAGAAGCCTTAAAGCGAGAATTTTTTTAAACTCCTATAATTTCGCTTGCGCGTGATTAATGCTCATTTTGTTTTGATGCATCCCGACCGACGCCTCCTCCTCTTCCTCTGAAAAAAAAATTATTTTCTGCCTTCGTCAGGCCCTGCTCCACTCGATCATCCCTGTCGTCACGTTGCTTCCGTTATTTTAAGAAATTACCGGGCGCAAATTTTTCCAACTTCCGTTCTTTAAATACACAATTTACAAAAGCGATCGGGAGTCGATGTGTTGATTGCAATAAATTTTTAAATTCGCATTCGTCGGGGGCGGGGGGAGGGGGCGAGTTTATTAGGCAGCAAACTGGTCGTCATTTGTGATTCCTCGAATAAAAGGTAAAAAGAGATAATAAGAAAGTTACCGAGGGTTTAGAAACGAGGAGGAAAATAATTGAAGAAATTCTATTCAGGTTGCTAGAAGAAAAAACTGCACAGATAATGGACGAAAATGGCAAATTGCTAAAGAAAAACAAAGATTGGCGAACTGTTTGGGTTCAATTCACCTCGCCTCCCTCGCAAAATGTTTTTACCACCCGCTAGGCAGCGCAGTGGTTACGTTTTCAAAGCTTCTCCGCGTACGGTGGAGTTTCATGTAAGAATCGCATCGTCAGCTTTCATACGATCAACAGAAAATGAAACATAAAGATTATACTTAGTGTCGTACTTCATCAATACTTAGTACCGTATTTCATTAATACTTAGTATCGTATTTCATCAATACTTAGTATCGTATTTCATCAATACTTAGTATCATATTTCATCAAATGCGCAAAATTAACGAAAAACATTTTTTCGCGAAAAGAAACTGTCGTCGCAGTTCTCACTGAAGCTTTTCATCTACTTGAGAGATTAAATGAAACTAATACTTACTGGAATTTCCAATTCTTACAGTAGCACAAATAACACCAAACCTTTAAATAAAAATTCCGATAAAAGGTAAAATATGTATAGTAAATGAGTTTGGAAAAAAAAATCCTGGACACTAAAAGCTTTCGTTAGTTGTTAATTTTTCCTGATCAACAATTTTATAATTAAACTGACCAACGCAGGTCTTGAACGCTACTTCGCGTATACACTAAATTTAATTAATTTAGACGTGTTTAGGCTTTGTTTAGATTATTAACAAGATTTATTAAATATCTCGTCTTTCTTCCGCGGTAAATAAACTATCGAATAGATTTGAAAAAATGTAGAAAATTCACGACGAGGAATAAGATACGTTGTATATCAAATCACGTCAGGAAAACTGAATGTTTTTGCGGCTGTCTCTATTTTTTTAATTTTTTAATTAACAGTTCGCGAGTGGGCGTTAGTGTCGCATTTCTCCGACTCCCGAAGTGCCCAAGTTTTTTTTTAAACCCTTGCCTTGCGCGAGGAGTTCAATTTTCGAAATCTAGTCGACGCTAGACGTCGAGGTGATTCTCCTTTCGATGTTCTCTACATACTTGGCACTAAAAAAATATTAAAAATATTAGTATATCAATACTTGTAATTTTGTTTTACGCAGGAGGAAGATGATTAAATCGCCGCCGAAATTCTTTCTCCTCATCAATTCGAAACTTTCTCATTTTTTTTATTAAAATTTTATAAGGAGGTCATTTAGATAAAGTTTAATAATAAAGAAGGCGCGTCTCGCATAACTTTCCTCGAGTATTATTAATATTTAGGAAGGCACAATATATTTTATTTATAGCTGCGAACGTCTTCTTCGCGCGGCAGCGGCGGCGGCGGTGGAGCGGCGGGGACGGGGGAGGGGGTATTGTTTTCGCGAAGCACAGACCTTACGCCCCTTTGCCACCACCACGAAGCGTTCCCTTCCAGGTGAAGTAGTTAATCCATTATTTATGTTGCTGAAAGCATCCAGATTCTGTATGCTAATCATTCCTTAACTTATGAATAGATAGCGAATTTGCCGCCCACAGTTCTCATACAAAAGCACCGACGTAGGTACCAACTCTTCAATTACATCATCCCCCCATCTCCTCCCATTAAATATTACGTGTGCGCGCGTGTGCAGTTAATCGGTTTCCTATTTGCGATCGTAGGTATCGTCTGCTAAATAAATTCCGCTCCTCGAGACTGACAAAACTGATTGTGAATGGAAATTAATTTCGAGTTCGGACGATTTATATCTGCCAAGACTTATAATTCATCAAGTGCCCCCGAATTTGCGTCGTCAACTAACTGACCATAACTTGTTGTTGTGTTCGTGTTGACCGAACGCTACTAACGATGCGTATCCTTTAACTGGATAAATAAAGTTTACCGCTTGCACGTCAAGGTGCTTGATGTATGGTTTTCTGGCTGGCGGTTTTGTTGGGGAAGATCTTAAATATGCATCTTGATCGTTTATTCTCAGTGAATATCCACAGCCAACCTCTCTTGGTCAAGTGGCCGTTTAGATATGCCGAAATAAACTCTCTCGCGATAAAGAATTCTAGACGCAATACACTCAGGTATCACCTGGAGGGTAGGCAACTCAACTTATTCCTGTGATCGAAACGGAACCATTTAAAGGGTGTGACGAGAGGTATTTTTTGCTGTAAATTACCAGAACGAGGGGCGTTAAACGCCGTTAAGATGTTATTTTATTAAATTGTCACCAACTAGTGTAATATCTCCATTATACTACTCTGCAGGAAGCAAGCAAAGAAAAAATAATAATAACAGTTACCGGAATTGGCCCGAAATGCTCGTTAATCGTCTAATATTATTAACGCCATCCAAAGTTTCAAAAGCGGCGGTAGCCGGTAATAAAAGGAAGCGTTCCCAAATGTGATTTTAGCCTCCGGCATTGTCCTGTGTAAAAATCCTAAACTGCGTTCCTGGGGATTTGCGTGTTAGGAAGTTTTATTTGGAAAGGAAAATTATACAAGAACTTCGGCGTAATTTATTGCGAGATTATGTTCCCTTTTACGGCCCGGACGTAAAATTACTACTGCATAATAATTTTCCGCTAATTTGTATTGCGTTGGCAACGCCGGATTCGCCCCCGCTGAAAAAAATCAATTCCCTTGGGATAAATTTATTTAGAAAAAGAAAAAGAAAAACAAACACCTGTGTGTGAAATGAAATTTTCAATTTTGTTTCAGCGGAAAGAAAAGTAATGATAAAAATGAATGGTCTTCATTTAATCCTGTATCCCACTTGATCTGTGACTAAAGTGACTATTCATTTTTCATTCAAAAACGGGACGACCTTGAAAAACAAAACGAAATTTGGTAAAAGTACAAAATATTGTAACACCACCCGGGTCTAGGACAATTCGCCATCGCCGATTTGTCGTCGCCAATTCACCGTCGCCGATTCGTCGTAGGTACAATTCACCGCCGGAAAACTCGCCGTCGGTAAATTCGCCGTCAGCGATTAAAGTTTTAAGTCCAGTTACATATCCAAATAATAATATACCGATAATTATATGTAAATAAAATAAAGAAGTTAACATAATTAATGGAAAATTAAATAATTTGTTATTAATTAAATATGATACATAGATAAAGAAACAGATAAAAAAATTTGGTCTTCCAGGAAGTATTTCTTATTCTTCAGGTGTTCATAAAATCCCTCCAATTCTTCTTTTTTATATTTTCAGATTCTGCTCAAAATCATATTGATTTTGAGCAGAATTTAATTTACTTGAAACGTACTGAAATTATAGTTATTTTCTTCAATTCGTAGGTATAACTTGGATATTATCTAAAATGGTCAGAAAGTGTTTTAAAGCTTATCAAGCTAAATAAAGCAGTAACATGTGACGGCGAATTGGGCGGACGGTAAATTGGATCGACGACGAATTGGTTCTACGACGAATTGGCGACGGTGAATCGGCGACGGCGAGTTGGCGACGGCGAATCGTCCTATCCCCCACCACCCAAAGTATGGTCATCACGTCATACTCAGCAGAGAAGATTACGATGAGAACAGTGGCGTAGCCAGAAGTCAAATGGCCGGGTTGCAAAAGCGCCTTTTATTATTACAATATTTATTATTTAAGAATAATTATTAAGTAAAACTAAAAAAAGACTTAGCTGCTAAATAAATGAGGACAGCTCAATTGTTTTTGCTATTTCTAAAAAGTTACAAGACTTGTCGAAATCTTAGATTAGGAAAGCTGTCGAAAACTATCGCCGAGCGGAACACGCTTAAACTATGTCTCGAACACTTTCTCGAAGAAATTTGTTTTGAAACTGTCTTCGAGAACTTAAAGTGAACAAAACTAATTGCGGCCATAGATTAATGGATGACGTTGTTTACGATCGAAACTTCTTTTTTAAACCATTTTCTGTTCAACTTTAATTTATTCTAAATTGTTTTTCTGTAACATTATTTCTAAAAAAAATAGTATGCTTTGGAAGAAAATATTTTAGAGACATAATTGATATGACGTTCTGAACGCGATGCGAAGATAAAAAAATGTTATGTTTTATTAAAAAAATTTAAAACAATTGAAAATCTCGAAAACTGACAGTCATTTGTTTTTTCGAGATTGCCATGAAATTGGGCAGGACAGGTCCTAAAACTTTTCCAATATAAGTTACTTTGTAAATATTCAAATAAGAGATTTGATTTTTGTTGTTGTAGCTTCCCGTGAACATCCTGTATACATATTTATATGAACTTTTTTCTTTTTTTTGATCGATTTTCAATAGCTTTGACATTGTTAATAAAAATTACAAATATTTTTTTTATTCAAAATTGTTTTAAGAACATTTGTTTTCGGCTGTTTTTGAAACTGTCGAAATTAGAGGACGTCAAATTAATTGCGACTACAGATTAACAGATGGCGGTACTTACGTTTGAAATTTCTTTGAAGCTTCTTTTAACCTTTTCTGTTTTGTTCTGATTTTATTTGTTCGAAATTATGTGCTTGTAACAATTTTTTGAATTTTTACAAACTTGTCACAAATAGAACAAAGTTATGAGTCACGGTAACAGATGGCGCCACAAATGTCTTTTTTTTTAATTCAATGTCGTTTTAAGAACAACAATAAAGAGTGCAATGTTATGGCTCAGGTTAATAGATGGCGCCACAGGTACACGTAAGTTATAATGTAAATGTTAATAAACGTTTTTCATTTGTTTTGGAATCTCTTTCCGGTAAATTACGAATTTACGGCGATACAGTACGTTACGTTGTTCATTCTAAATTGATTGATTTAGCGTTTTCCAGATGTTTTGAAATTGTTGAAAATGTCGTTTAAGATTTGTTTATAACGGAACATTTATTACTGAGATTTTTAAAACGGGACATTTTTGCGTTCCGATTGATCTCTCGGGGACAATGGGACAATGGGGTCTATTCTGTAACATTGATATGGACTTGATGTTGCTATGTTTCAAGTGACCTTGCAAAATTGGTATTCTGTAAATAGTTTCCTAACAACTTGCAATCCGCATGGAGTGTGATATCGAGTTAATGCATCTCTTTTCAATTTGCGGATGGCAATCGACGTGAATTGTTATGAAATCGTAACAAATTTTCTTCAATTATTGAATACCATATCAATTCACAGAATAGCCCTAAATACCTTCAAAAACGGTACTTTTCCGTTGAAAACGGGACGTATGGTCACACACCCAAATCAATTACTCAATAGTGATGAAATTCACAACCTTTCGATCAACGCTATTCTGTAGTTTAGTAACTACAGTTCTGGCAATTACCTGCGTTGTTAGCAGTCTAACTTATCAGCACAATTTGGTCACGTGGGGTGTTACAGGTTTAATTCCTGGGTGATATAGTTTTGAAAATCGGCGCAGCCCATCTTCTTCTTAGTTGTAGCTCGGGACAGCTGATGGTCTTCCTCGGCGCTAACTTGCCTCCGCTTTCGTCAATTAATCAGGAGGTAACGTAATTTCTTTCTGGCGGTAGCAGGGACACAAGCTAAATATTACGTATTTGAGTGAAAATTAATATACAGCGTGGAAACTAAGTAGCGGATAAAATCCATAACTCCGTTAATATTTGTAATAAAGCAAAAATCTAAAAGGGGTATAGCGATTTAAATTACAGCGCATAAGAAGAAGTATAATTTGAGATATTTTCATGAATTTTTTTTAAGTTATGACGTCATCAAGATTTTTTTTTAATGACAACCTATATTTTTTATTTTTTATTTCGGTGGGATTCTTTAACCTGCTTTCAACAGTATAAAATTTTGAATCGATTACATAACAAAGACAAGAAAAACGGCCATAAAAGTTTAATTGTAATGTTGAAGAAATAAACAGAACATCTAGTTAGCTAGGTTTAAAACGAAACAAAATTAAGGTGTAAATAAACAAAATTTGATTTTGACAGTCATTGAAATCACAATAAATGTTCAAACTGACGACCATGCACCAACTGACAATATCCAAGACGCTCATAAAATTCATTTATTACATTTTGAATAGTTTGAGGTGTTATTAACCTACACTCCTGTCGAATTCTTTCTTTAAGATCGTCTAAGTTGTTAGGTCTATTATTATACACCTTGCTTTTTAAGTACCCCCATAGAAAAAAGTCTAATGGGGTTAGATCAGGGGATCTAGCTGGCCATTCCATTGGACCTCTTCTTCCTATCGATCTGCCTGGGAACATCTCGTCCAAATAACGTCGCACATCAACTGCGTAGTGTGGCGGAGCACAGTCGTGTTGCATCCAAATGTTATTGTTTGGTACGTCACAGTCATTTTCATTAGGAAATAATATCGCCAATGCAGGTACTAATTCGAATTGTAAGAAGTGTAGATATTTCTCACCAGTTAAATTACCTTCGATAAAGAATGGACCTAAAATTCTGTCACCGACAATTCCTGTCCATAAGTTGAGCTTCTGGGGATGTTGAGTATGAGCTTCTTGCATCCAGTGGGGATTTTCCCTAGACCAATATCGACAATTATGTCTGTTAACAGTTCCATGTAAAGTAAAACTTGCCTCATCAGAAAAAATTATACGCTGCGAGAACATTGGATCACGATTGCAAATTTCCAACATTTCTTCACAAAATTCTTGTCTATGATCATAGTCAGTTTCTGCTAACTCATGGACTAATTTTACTTTATACGGATGAAACTTTTGCATTTTTAAAAGTTTCAGTACCGAGGTATGGCTCAGGTTGTGCTCTAAAGCAATGTCTCGACTAGTCGAATGCGGATTATTTTCTATTTCTAGTAAAATATCAAGCTGCACATCGTCAATTAATTTTGTCTTAGGGTGGCCAGTTTTTGGAAGGTCTTTCACAATACCGTAATTTCGATATTTATTTTCTATTCTGCTGACTGTGGATTGACTTATTTGCTGATCAGGATATTTGTCTATAAAAAGTCGACACACCTCTTGATGAGTTCTAATTCGATCGCCATACCCAATCATCATTAGAACTTCAATTCTTTGTTTTTCAGTCAGCAACACCATTTTGATAAAAGGTTTTTAATAATTAGTGTAACTCCTACTATCCACAGGGAATAAAAATACTCACTTTATTGTGATAGGTATTTACAAGTTCTTGTCAATCAAACAAATTTTGTTTGTTTTACACCTAGCTAACTAGATA
The DNA here is from genome assembly GCA_036172665.1 of Prosopocoilus inquinatus. Classification (NCBI taxonomy): domain Eukaryota; kingdom Metazoa; phylum Arthropoda; class Insecta; order Coleoptera; family Lucanidae; genus Prosopocoilus; species Prosopocoilus inquinatus. The sequence goes on from CM069879.1 coordinate 12,348,997, forward strand.
TTCTGTTAATTTCTTCAACTTTACAATTAAACTTTTATGGCCGTTTTTCTTGAATTTTTTGTTATGTAATCGATTCAAAATTTTATACTGTTGAAAGTAGGTTAACAAAACCCACCGAAATCAAAAATAAAAAATATAGGTTGTCATTTAAAAAAAATCTTGATGACGTCATAACTTAAAAAAAATTCATGAAAATATCTCAAAATATACTTCTTCTTATGCGCTGTAATTTGAATCGCTATACCCCTTTTAGATTTTTGCTTTATTACAAATATTAACGGAATTATGGATTTTATCCGCTACTTAGTTTTCACGCTGTATATACAAAGCGTAGTAAAATTCATGTCGCTGTCGTCGTCGTTAACTTTACGACAGAAAGAAAGATAATCAAAATGTGCTGGTGATTTAATGACGTAAACCTGGAAGCACGACGGCAAATTGAGAGCAAATTAAACGTGCGCCGTTAATTACGAGTTTCAAAGGTTCGTGCGAAAAATGTAAATTAAAAACGAAATCGAGTTTCGGGTGTTCACGTACGCCGCCGCCGCCGCCGCCGTCATCGTCGACGCCGTGCAGCTCTTCGCTCGAAATTAAAGGCTAAATTGTGAAACTTTATAATTTTTCGACTTTTCAATTAGTTTCTGTGTTTTTAAGAAACGTCTGTTTGCTTATTTCATTCTACGTGTAATTCGGATGCTTAATTTAAAACTCTACATTACAAAACTTCGGCGTCCGCATATAACAAAATAATTTTCGTCGTCTTTTCATTTAAAAACACTTTAATTTAATTAAACATAATCGCTTTACACCGGAAAAATACTACAATTCTTACTTAACAAAAAAACACTTTTATAATACACCGTTTACTATTCACTTATTGCTCGCTAAATTTAAAACTGTTCAAATCGCGCGCCCATCTTCGCTTATATAGTAAATTCACCCGCATAGAACCCTCGAATGACGTACAGGTGGCGTGGCTTCCTCGAAAACACAATAACGCAGAACAGTCCCAATCGTTTCTAGCAATCTGCAACAGAGCGTTGATCAATTACTGAAATAATACACTGTCACGACCACAAGAATAAAATAAGAGTGTTCTGTATTTTAATCTATATTCATGTTCGTCTGTGTTCTTTGAAACGATTAAATTATTCTTTAAACTAACATCCAAGTCAGCAGTTCTCAAAAGGTCGATCGATTTTGACCCTAGAGGGGTCGATGAAAACTTAAAATGTGTTGGTAGACCTGTACGGAGTCAGTTGGTAATCAGAGAACTTTCGCGTGGGTCTTCCAAGGGCCGTCGACTATGACTTTATCAAATAAGATCTATTTTCTATTATTATTTTTTTTATTATACATTTTAGAGCAACAACGCCCCTTGCAAAAAAAAGAAATTTTTATTTTCGTTGAAAATAATTATTGATTATTAAAAAGAACTTGGAACCCCTTTGTAAACTAGTTATGTTCTAGTTCTATTTTTGAGAATGGCGGTCTCATGTAATATTCAATTAAATTTATTTTACTATATGGTCAAGAGATGGCGCCATTCCTGCCGCTCTGATTTTTACTTTGCAATTTAATTTTCAAGCCGGAAAATAGTAACAAGGTATAACAAGTAAACAGGATGTCCTGCTATTTGAAATGGGAATAAAATAGTTTTCATTTTTGGTCAACAGATGGTGCTCCAAATCGTTTTCTTATTCGGTCAAGAGATGGCCACTGAACAATTCCCGTTACACTTGATTTTTATTTGGGAATTTAATTTTTCATGCAGGAAAACCCATAACAAGGTGTACAAGAAAGCAGGATGTCCTGCTATTTGAAATCGGAATAAAATAGTTTCCATTTTTGTTCGACAGATGGCGCTCCAAATAATCCCGTCACGTCTTCACTTTATATTTTCAAATTTAATTGAGAATTTGATTTGTTTCTAATCATTGCGCAGTTAGCAGGCGGAGATTTTGTTGAGAACGTCGCGAAAGCGTCGTGAAGGCGAAACGCAGATGAAATCGCTGAAAACAGTTTTCAATTTCGGACAACAGATGGCGCTCTGTACGTTCCTTCTCTTACGAACAAAGCAAGCAAAAAAAAAAGTTTTTGCTGAGCATGCAAAGACGAAATCGTATTTATTATCGAGATTCGATCAAATTAGTTCCTGGTTTGGTATACTCGTGTAATAGATGGCGCTTCGAAGAGTTCGTGGTGGTGCGTTTATTCAAATTCAAGTAGACTCTTGTCTGATAAAAAAAACTGTAAGTAAATGGTTTTGAAGCTCTAACCGGACAGAATTATAATTGGAAAAGCACTCGACGTTTTGTTATCGATTGGTAGCATCGTCAAGAGTGAAAAAGAGTACCTAAGTAAACGTTTATTTATTTATCTTTTAATTACAATTTATTTTTATTATTAAGAGACAAATAAGAGAGTTTGTTGGTTAACGGCAGGCCAAACAGTTTGGCCTTCTCAAACCATACTTAGATGACCTTGATGCGTATTGAACAGATTAAACAGCGACATCCTACGATCGCTTTTTGACCTGACATTGCAATAGGATTGACAAATTCAAGCGAGCTTGCTACGTAATAAGTCATCCTATGTAAGGCGGTCACGCTTGGTGTCAAATATGGCCGAAGCAGCTGTACAGAGGCTGCTCGAGGGATTCACTGCAATCAAGAACAAACCAAACAATATTCGTGACATTTCCCCTCACTCTAATTCGGTCGTCCTTGTTCTAGCAAATTAAAACTGTTGACTATTGGATTATCCAGTGAGCCCTGAAACTCTTACCACAACACTATTTATATGCGAGCTACGCGTTGTGTCACAATCGATTCTTGCTGCTCCTTCGGTGCTAAAGCTTTGGCTTCCTATGTAAAGGCTCGAATATTCAATACGCAGAGTTGAAGAAGTTTTCATAAAAAATAAGTTGCGATTAAACGACGTTGTCATGTATCATAAAGCGCACAAGGTCAGAGTCTGAACTCCTAGAACTGTGATGCACACAGTGCGACCACTCTCAACAGAGAATAACTGTGTTGATTCTCGGAAGTTGCAACACTGTTCGTAATTATGTCCTTTCGATTAAGGATTTTTATGTATGGGAAAATACCTTGGATATATCGTATGATGTTACCCCTTTTATTACGAATACAAAGGGGGAGAAGTGCGTAGAAGCTCCAGCAGCGGACGAAAAGTCAATCTTCCGGGTCCTTCTAGTGAAGCCTCTTGATCTCTTGATTACGTGTTCTGTTCCTCATTGAAGTTTCTTTTCCTTTAAGTTTTAAATTAATATTTTTTTTTAAACAGTCAGTAATTAATTTCGCGAATGAAGATACAACTCTTCACGGTGTGCTTTTTTTTGATATTCAATTTAATCGTAACCGATTTTCTTAACATTTTTCAATTAATTTAATTTAAATAATTACTTATTTTGTAACAAAGGCTTTGTTTTCCTTTTGTTATCCTGAATTATTTTTGGTTGTTTGTAAAATCTTGATTTTGAATTATGCGAATTATAATTTAATAAATGCTGAAACGCGTAAACATCATGGATTGTCTGGCGGGTTGCATTATATGCAATATGCGGAAACAAAACGAACGAAATATACAGGGTGTTCTTTTACTGTGTGCAAATAAAAAAAACCTCAGTATAAGTACATGAAATGCTACTTACTGTGCGTATTTTCCGGTGGTTACCGTACTATAGCCAAGAAATTTTGGAGGTTCCACTTGTTTGGAACCGTTGATATGTGCGAGAGAGAAATACTTGCAAGGTCGCAACGCATTCCCACACACCGACCCGCGCCGAGTTCCGCAGTCAAACCCACTTCGTAGCGTTTCGTAATTATAATCACCGATATCGTTTATTAATTATTTTATTTAAAATTTTAATTCACCGAGCGAAGTAATACGTTTTACGATATCAACTATCGACAAATAAGTTCAAAATTTACGCACCAATTAGGCAAGCGCGTTAAAAATGTTCTTCCTTCACCCTTTTACGTAAATAAACTTTTACTGTAATCTCGCTGCTAGCTATGAAAGTATTACTACTTACGGTCCATGGAAAAAAAAGGTAAATTTTTATAATTGTATTAAAAATAATGTGGAATGAGAAATTACAATTTGTTTGTACCTCGCTTTTAATTTGTTCGGCAATTACGAGCCGCACTAGATTTTAATTAAAAAATACTTAAACTTGTAATTATTTGCAGAGAAGTTAATTTAAATTGTAAACGCTTTGAGCGATCAACTGTGACCGGAGCGGCTGAGTTACGTCGTTCGTGTTCAAGAGCAAGTAACGCACTGACCCTGGCCTACTTCGGCTGCGGGTCTTAATTAAAGCGGCGGCCGCGTTCCACTTTCAGCTATGCCAGCAGTTCTCAAAAAACGGTTCAGTGAAAATCTGCCACTGCATTTTTCTCGAAAACTATTAAATTTGTGTTAAGAACATACGAGTTCAATCGTTGCCATTTAAGGTGATATATTACAGGTTTAAATACTTGCACCCTGCACATTCGTTTAGAACACCGAACAGAATGGTAACATTAAATCCATTGAAGCGGAAGTTATTAAACAAATGAAAATTTAATATTTTTGTCGAATTGCGTAAAAGTCTAAAGTGCGCAATAAATATTTAAGCGCGCCAACATAAAAACTTCCCATTGATTGCAGATTGTTTATGGCCTGGCGGCAAATAAATATTAATGGAAAATTAAGGGGTAATTTGGTTTTCTATTACGTCCTTGCGAGGGGCGGCGAGGGGGGGCGGGAGAATAAAAACCGGATTTTTGCTGTAATTGCGTTTACACGGCTCCATTCATTTCACTTCCACAGAAAACTGGATCACTTGGATGCTCTTCCGCAGTGGATGGCAATTAAATTAGAGAGTCTCATTACATCCTTTATGCGCGGGAACGCGAGAGGGCGCCGCATTTGCATTGAATATAATTTTCAATCCCCATTTTAGGTAATGCACCACGTCGTTATCGCAGCCCCCAATCTGTCATTAGACGTTCGATGTAGTGGTAATTCGAGAGCCGACCTTTTCTTTCCTTCCCCATCCCCATCCCCTCAAACCCCCCGCAAGGAGAGAGAGAGAGAGAGAGAGCGAGAGAGACGGACGAAATTTGATTCTTACGATTACAGGGCGCCGATAACGTATCGCTTAATTAAAGCAGTATTTCATAAACTTATCGCTAGTTTTCCCCAAGTTCACTTCGTTTTGTCTGCTTACCCGAATGCAGATAGTGCTAGTGAACTTCCGACGTTCGGTTTTCGCCGTGCGAGATTTAAATGAAATATGGAAGTAATTACATATTTCAGGAACGTACCGTACACCGGCAACGCGACGCCGAGCGACGCTCCCCCAATTATTTCCAAGGCGATCACGTTGCTCGTTTAGTTAGTATAATCATTAACCGCACTCAATAACTATTAAAATTAAAATTTTATTTAATCACTCGCCGTTAAGGTTTTATTATTAAATTTCCCGCCGCGTTGTTCTTCTTCTTCTTCTTCTTTCCTCCTCCTCCTCTTCTTCATCTTCTTCCTCTTACGACAAGAAGCAAGAGAAGCATTTCGCACCTAAGCTAAATCATTCCGCCTTGGCGAAGCCCAAAAGCAGCAGCGAGGAGGAATATATTAAAACTTTACAATTTACGATTTTAAATTCATGAGAAATAAATCGTATTACTTAATACCGAGTTAAGGTAAATGCGAAGTAAATAAAAACGTATTAACTTTTCTCTTAATAAAATCCGCGGCGTCGCCGCGACGACGATGACGACGACGACGACGGCAACGGCGTCAAATGGAACGCGCGCGCGTTAGTATCATAAATAAAATAAAATTTAAGTAAGATGGATAACTTTTTTTTTGAGGGGAGTAAATTAAGAGTATAATAAATCTGCAGAAGATACAATTTTCCGGCAAATTTTTATTCTGTCACGTTTAAGTGAGGGATGACGAATTTCTGCCGTCGCTTTGTATTTTTATGAAATATATATTTAAAAGGAACCCGGCTTGTAGTAATTATTTTCAATTTGCATTATTTTTTTCAAAACACCATCTGCATTACATTAAATTCATATATAACATAGCGATTTTCAAAGGCAATTAAATTGATAACAATAGCATAAACCAAAAGGAAGGAGACTACACGGTGTTCTTTTACTGTGTGCAAATATTTAAACCTGCAATATATCACCATGAATGGCAACGATTGAACTCATATGTTCTTAACATAAATGTAATAGGTTTCGAGAAAAATGCGGTGGCAGATTTTCACTAAACCGTTTGAGAACTGCTGGCATAGCTAAAAGTGGAACGTGGGCGCCTCGTCAATTACGACCCGCAGCCGAAGTAGCCCAGGGTCAGTGCCTTATTGGAACACGAGGAGGAACGACGTACCTCAGCGTCGCTGAGATCAGCTGGTCCGTCAAAGCGTTTACAACTTAAATTAACTTCACTGCAAGTAATTACAAGTTTAAGTATTAAATTAAAACGTAATGCATTTCAAGAAGCTACGGTTCGCAATTGCCAAACAAATTAAAAGCGAGGTACAAATAAATTGTAATTTCTCATTCCATATAATTCTTAAAAGACTTATAAAAATTTTACATTTAGTTTGTTTGCAAGGACCGTAAGTAATAATACTTTCATTGTTAGCAGTGAGATTGCAGCAAAAGTTTATTTACGTAAAAGGGTGAAGGAAGAACATTTTCAACGCGCTTGCCTAGTTGGTGCATAAATTTTAGGATTTATTTGTCGATAGTTGATATCGTAAAACGTATTACTTCGCTCGGTGAATTAAAATTTTAAATAAAATAATTAATAAACGATATCAGTGATTATTATTACGAAACTCTGCGGTTTTGGTGGGCGTGTTCATATCGAGAGAAAGGCGAAGTTGATCTTCCTATCTTTCTCGCACATTTCAACATTTCAAAACAAGTGGTTTGTCCGAAATTTTTTGGCTATGATACGGTAGCCACAAAAAAATACCCGCAGAAGGAAGAAATTTCGCGTACTTATACTGAGGTTTTTTTTATTTGCACACAGTAAAAGAACTCCCTATATTCATGTAAGAAACCAAAATTTCCCTTGCAATTATTCCTGTTCTGAAACAAAAAAGAATTGCGACGCCTCATACATCCAGAACAACGATTTAAGCGTTTGAATTACCGCCAAGAAGTGCTACGTTCGCAAAAATGGATCGAATGTAAAAAGAAGAGAAACTAAATTTGGGCGGCCGCGACATCTACCGAGGAGTAGTTTTAGAAAATAGATACTTTGCGCCAATCAAAATTGTCGACCCTACAGGTAGCATCTCACAAATTAAATGGAAGGATACTGTTAAAGTAATTAATAAATTAATTTAAATTAAAAATTTATTTCGGTTACTTCGTTATTTGGAATGTGGATGGCATGTGGGCCCTTGGCAATAAGTAAACACATAAATCCATGGTGATGCTACCTACCTGGCAAGCGCCAAATAACTTACAACATTTATTAATAAAGTTTTATTTATTTTTATATATTTTTTTTTTACATTTACATTTATTATTTACGCCGCCGATGTAAAGGAGTACCTTCAAGGTTGCGTAAACGCTTTAAATAATCAAATGCAAATCAAAGTCGAAACTCACAAGTAAAACGAGTATAAAATCCGAATAACGGGGCCCGTATTTAGTTTACAAAAGGCTGACAATAAGTACCCCCGTCAAGAAAGAAAAGCGAAACAATTAATAAAGTGTTAATGATAAAACCAAGTTACCACGTTTCGCCTGCGTTTTAGGGAAGGCGTCCTCATAGTTCTGCGTGACGTCAGTCTACCTCTCGGAGTTTGTCAGCCCGTAAGGTTTGCAACGCTATCTGTGTCGCGCAGTGTTCGGTATAAGAAGCTCATTACCACTCCTCATTGTCGACTTTGATGTATCCCAAATGGTAAAAGTTTATAATAAAAAACCCAGTTAGGAAGAATGAAAGGGCGGACTAATTATCGGCGCACAGAAACCGCCGGTCACAAATACCTGTTTAATGTACGTTGTCAGGCTTTGAAAAGCTTAAATGAATGCTAGCGTAGAGTGCATTTTCCAGAAGAGTGATTGTGAGTAAATCTTAAACCTCTTCCGCTTAGGCGTCACTAAATAAATCACCCCGACCCCCCATCCAGCCTGAGCGAACAAACAAAATGGCTGCAGTTAACAAAATAACGAACTGTATTCTATGCGACTTTGCGAAACTACCCGCGATCGCAGGGCATGAAGGGAAGTCACGCGTTTTATTTCCTACAAAGAAAAAAGGCGAAAGGAAAGACCAGGCGAAGCTCATGAAGAAGAAACAGAAAGACAAATACAAAGTTAAAAAGGTCAAGTTGAACGGTACTAACGCGGAAAGTCTAGATCTAGAAGAAGAAAGGTGAGACGTTGCAGAGTATGGGAAGGACAAATTTTTATACTATGATTTAAAAAAAATATAATAATTTAGAAAAGGGAATTAAGTAGCGTAGCTAATTGAGCATGATATTGTAACAAGCAAGGTATAATAATTCCCGTACGTGATTCATCGCCAACTTTACGTGATGACGCATGTAACCGAGCGCAGTTCTGCGAGCTTTGGCGGTATCATCGCCGACATCACGCTCCGGATTCAGGAAAGCTCTCGGAAAAGCTCCGGTGTCCGCAATCGAAAAATGCTCTCGCGCACACGAGCTCCGCTGGCCTCCGGCGATCGTATACAACCAAACGCCGAGGAAATCACTGAGCGAAGTCGGGTCTAGCTTTTTTTAGTCCAGTTTAAGTCAGTCCATACAAGTATTAATAAATCAATGGTGCTCTGTGTAAGTCTCTACCTCTATAAGACCGAGTAATTGACAATGTTTTATTGATATATTTCTTATTCTGACTACGTTCCTTATTACGGCTACCCCTAAAAGACACCGTGACAATATTTCAAAGAAATCTTGAGGTGAAGTTTAAGCCAGAAAGCTTAAGTAGAGAGAAAAGGAAGACAATTATGTTATTAAAATGAAACGATAAGGAAATAGAAAGTGATGAAAACGGAAAGATAAGAAAAAAATAATAATGAAATGAAACTCCGATAAACGTCTATGAAACTTGGATTGGAATGGCGACGGTTTTTGCAAGGCGCCGCAGTTTAGATTGCAGGGAGGTCGAAAGGGTTTTTACAATTCTGTAAATAAATAAATCAATAAATAAACACCAAGAATTTTAAAGAATGGAATAAATATAAATAAAATTCTTTCTCAAAGCTGTACATAATATAATAATGACTCACGTTGGGCACCAATCTGCGTTTTATGTCTTACTGATAGACTGACCCCACATTGGGCGCCATTTTATGTGGTGAGGGTCCTTCTTAGTCGGGCGCCAACTTGTTTCGTGCAATTTTTTCTGGCTTCTTAATAAGTAACGGAGTCACCAAAGAACGCTAGTAGAAAACAAGAGGAAGAAGGTTCCTAAAACGGGTGCCAACTTGTTTTCTGCATTTTCTTTGGCTTTTTAACAAGTAATGGGGCCTCCAAAGAACGTTAACATAAAACAAGAGGAAGAAGGTTCTTTATTCGAGTTGCCAACTTGTTTTCTGCATTTTCTTCTTGGCTTCCTAACAAGTGATTGGTGATTAGTGTTATTAAATCAGGAATACAATTAAATTAATGACCAATCAGGTATAACTAATAAAAAAAATATTATTTGCTGGATTATGATACAATAAGGAAAGCGATTCGTGATACTATTACGACTTCGGAGTTCGTAAATAAGACCCGTCGATTAATCTTAAGCACTTTATTAAAAATATAATCGTCTACACAATAGAATAAACTTAGAAATACTCGTTAACGCACTTATTTTTAGCAAATAGCACTTCTATTGTGTCTTCGTGATGCTCGTCTTCTTCGCTTCTAACAAAGAACTAACACGCGCAGCGCGCCGATGCCCTTTTATAGTTAACACACCTGTTTGTATACGCGTATGGAAACATCCGAAGAATTCGCGGTCTCACTAGATTGCTCTCTAGCTTTCCTGACGGTACCTGCACGCGTCCCAAGCGACCTTTCTTAAAAAGGCCGGTGCCGGCTTACACATTTTTCATGATGAGCAAGATGCAAAAGGAAGGAAAATTATTAATGTTGAAGATGCATTTTTGTTTCTTAGACTTTGTCGTTTCCACTTCGGTAATTGTCTTAACTCAAATTTATGTTATGGAACATAAACCTGTTTCTACATTGTTTGTTCTTAAGAAAAAAAAAAAAAAAAAACATGTAAATATACATATTAAACTTGACATTTTCTACTTTTACTAAGTGTTTCAGGAATGTTTAGCCAAATAAGAATTTTTTTTAATATTTGCGGGGGAAATGTTGTTTTCAATTGCCACGGCTTGACGTAGTTGACTTTCAAGTGATTCTCGTCCAGCTCGAAGTTAACGAACGTACAAATCAAGGGGTCAAGTCTGCAAAGTTAAAAGTTTTATGTACTCCTCCTCGGTCAGCTTGAATATGTACATTGGAACATCGTAAAAGTACCAGGGAACAACTTTAATGGACCTACGTCTTTACGATAAACGCGATTTCCTGTTATTGCCCCATAAAGTCTATTTTAGGCCGGGAATTCATGACAAATGTCGCATCCTCTGGATCGCCCAGGTCGCAGGACAGGGGGGTACAGCAGAAGGACCAAAGTTAGAGCGACTTTGCCTACATCCCTATATGCGTGTCTTAAAAGGTCAAACGCAATCCGAAAAAGTTTTTTTTTTTTCTCTCTACGCGGAACAGAAATCTAATGTCTCTTCTTTTCTTATTTGCTTCATTCATCACGTGAACGTCACAGGAGTGTGAGTGTGTTTCGGTACTTCACAAACAAATGCGGGAAACAAGCCCCAAATTAAATTATCCATTAATATTTATTATGTACCGGTATGCTTTGGAAACTACTTTTTCCATTCGAGGGAATGAAAGTTTTAATAATTAATTGTCACTTCACATATGATGTATGGTCAGAAACCTTGTAGTATTATAATATAAATAGGAGCGACTAGTAGAATTACAACGTAGTAAGTGACCATCCATCCATCATTGGTGACCATGATGAAGCGACAATGCCTCGCCGTGACAGTTATATGAACTAATGGGAACGAGCTTCGTCAGTGACGCCTCGGTTATACAGAAGAAGTCCTGAAGGATTTCTTTTTTGCACACCACCGAGGAGATTTTAATTATTATTATTTATATAATAATAATAATTTAAACGATTTCCAATTCACGTGTCCCTCTTTGCTTGCTTGGCTTGCTTGCTTGTTTGTTTGTTTAGCCTCATGCATAATGTATTCGAAGGGAATAGGAAATATAATGCAGGCTTGGCGTTTATTTATTACCGGGTCAGCCCATCAACAAAAATCCGATGACTTTTTGTGCTAAACGAGTCGCGTTCTCCCTGCCATTTTTTCGGCTCCGGTTTAACATCTAAATATTTCATCCTAATGTTTTTCTTATAGGCATGACATAAATTACAATAACAAACTCGAACGCTTTGTTTTTCGCCCCGTTTTTCTCACTCGCGAAATATTCCTTCCTGTTGGAATTTAAAAAACACTGAATACATTATTGTCTGCTTGTTTTTAACGCGAGCTTCCCGCATTTATCTTCTTAATAATTAACCAAAAAAAAAAAAGATCCTTCGATGTCAATCACGTGGATCACGTGAGTATGAATAATCCGTGAGTGCCATAAATAACGTAAATAATTACATGCGCAGCTGGCATGAATAATAATTATTATATTATAATTTCATCGAGGGTGCATAAATTCTGACAATCTCGTATAATTAATAAGTGAGATTTTAGACACTGATTGAAATTTAGACACAATATGCTTACTTAATAGGTAATCGTCTTGCATTATTTATAAATACTTTTCCTACTTTAGTTCTTTTAAAGGTTTAAAAAAAAAGTTGCACCGTGTTACGGTGTAAAATTTCGTTAAACGTTATCGTGGGGTGCTAGATATTTTAATATATTATTATAACATAATAAACTACGTCGCCTCGAGTAATGTTCCTTGCGATGGCCTGGGTTATCGCGGACGCTGCGCGGCGGTGATAAAGGACGACGATGGTCACCCTAAGCAAGAAACAGGGTTGGCGGAAAGACCACACGTATGGAAAACCTGTTCATACCCTGCGGAGGACCAGCAGAATACACTAGACAGGTCAAAGTTTCATAACCTGCGGATGAGTCGCAGAACCTACCAGAGGCAACGGTTTATACCCGGCAGGCGACCAGTAGTATATATAAAGATTTCTCCAATACAGTGCGTCAGAACTTTAATGTCGCCATGTAAGTAGCAAACCTTGATAACAAACAACTTGCCAAGTTATGGACAATAGAGATCTCCATTTGAATGCTTATAAAGTTCAAATCACTCAAACTTTTGAAAGCAAAGGCTTTCGAGCAGTTGATGGTCGATCTATTTTTTGCAGAAAATATTTTGTTTGCCATTTCCGACTCAATGGGCTAGTAAACAAGCACAATCTTTTACAAAAATAAGCCACAAATAATTACCGAGCTTAAAACCGGAACATTTAGTGTACAGCATCACAAATATACCGTGTGACGTGTCCGAGAATAGTCGCTAATTGGGCCTTCACAATGTGTTCAGTCGGACGAAGTCGAGGAAGACATTTAAACAATGTTATTTTTGAAATTGAAGTGGGATTGAAACTTATGCCATCGATTTATTCTTCAAAATAAAATAAAGATTAAAGGATTATCACTTCTGGTTATCATTGTGTCTCATGTGAAAATTTTGACGTTCTAATTGGAAATCCCTGTATTAGAGGGGAGCGGTTTACACGCTGCGGATGACCAGCAGAATGCTTGTCAGCGTGGAACGGTTGATACCCTGTGGTTGACCTGCGGAATACTTGCTAGGAAATTGTGGTTAGGTTATGACTCCGCGGGGCACCAGCAGAGAGATCGTTCTGGGCCAGCGTCTTGCCTTTGATAACGGTTTGCGCTTCCCATCTGTAAAGTCATTCGTGGCAGGGCAGCGCGAACAGTGAATGCATGCTTGAGCGAGTCGATCCAAGGTCACACTAATTACAATGTATTTATGACAAGCGATAATTTGTGAATTCTCCTTTTTAAATAGCATTTTAGCCGTTTTCGCGGCGCGGCGTCTGGGTGCAGGCTCGTCGTTTTCACGCTTCAAGTGCGCGCGTTTATTTTGTCTTATCTAAACGGTCACTTAAGCTATCTGGTGTCTTGTTCGGGTGGCGATTTCTTTTTTTCTGATGCCAGCAAAATTTTGAAGTAGGTGACCAATGATTTGCGGGACATTTAAGTACTTCAATAAAATTATCTTTTGTTTTACGTATGTACGTAGATGATCGATGAACGGGCCAAGAATTGCCGATTAATTTTAAACGGGGTAAATATTTGCGGGCTGCGGTCATGCGATAGATGATGAGTCCAGGGAGGCGACGACTTTTCCTACACGAGGGAGAGTCGCCCTCGTCGTTCGCCCTACACACAGTTTATTTTAGCTAAAATCAGGATACACTGCCCCTTTCGACCTTTACTGTGGCTGTAAATGCAGTTTTACGACGCCGGTTCGTTATAGGAAATCGATTCTTATGCAAAGGAGTGGAAAACTGAGGGGCCCCAGTAAGTTTAGGAGTATTCAGATTCAACACAAATCTCCAGCTGGAAGTTCCAGTATTAGCAGTTTACAATTTCTTTCTTCGTTTTCTGCATCGTTAAAAGACTTGCGTTTAATAGGCCAGGGCATTAGCCGACACTTACTTCGGCCTTATTCAGATTTTATTCGGTATAATTTGGGAAACGCAACGCGCAAAATAAAAGGAAGAATTGTGCGTTTAATTAGCGCGCGGAAGTGCGTCCCATACATCGGCCTAATTGTGCGAGCAAGTCCCGAAAACGGCCGACTAATTCTGCATTGCCCTCTCCGGCAAATGGTCTATTCATGTTAATACGTCGACATCTCAGATTTACTCTGGAACGTTCAGCGATTTTGCCAAGTGTGCTTACGTACCTGATTTAGCCGATCCCAAAAGAAATAACAGTAACGCTTAGCGCGTTCGGACGGATTAGGTTAATTTTTATTTTCGTAAAATTTGTTCGAGAATGGCGTATATGGCAAACGAACTCAAACGACGAGAAACATTAAACAATGTCCGTTCATTAAATAAATAATTTGCTTTGTTCGTTTTTTAATATCTCTATAACTTACATGACAAGAGGAGCATTGGTCCCTCACGTGAAGTCCAAAATATAATTAATTTTATTACATTATTCGTTGAGTCATTCGGTTTTACTTTACATCGTAGGAGACACTCGCCTGGCATAAAATAATAACGCTGAATATAAATATAATTAATTAAAGTTTACTTTACCACAAATGTGCCGGTGCAGTATTGCAGGTAAATTCAACAACTTGAATTTCAATTGTCAGCATAGAATCCCTTAATTTAGAAAAAACGTTAATTTTGCCTACGTCCAAAGACCGAAGAGGACTTTCATCTGCAAGCAAGACAGACGTCAGTAATTCATGTAGACTTTCCACAGCAATTAACGCCCCATTTCTTCACCTTCTGATAAAATGATCTGCCAGGTGTTATCATTGTATCGATAATAGGTTCCGAGAGTATTACCCGGTATATAAATTTATCAAGGGGTGAAGAAATCGAGCATAAGCCGGTGTCGCTGACCGTACCTGAGAAATGCTAACTAAACAATTTTATCAAGTTAAACCAAAAATACGCGTGTTGAATTTTGTGCAAACCAAAAAATAATTTCTCAAACATGACGATATTTATGTATTGTTGCAGAGGAAAAATTCAGCGAACTTTTTAGATTTACTTTTGAGGAAGTCCCGCATTCTTTACTTAGACGATTTATTGTCTCGTAAAGAAAATCTAGCAGAAACTGTAAAACTAAAAGTTTTTCTATTAAAAGCAAGTAATGACTATTGACTTAAAGATTACACAAAAGAATTATCCGCCCCGGACCGAAACAAATGACTTGCCTAGTTTCAGTGCCGGTTTTAGCTGGTCTGCGGAGCGGGGTTTCTCTCTCGTTGCAGCAACTCGAGAGCAGCAATTCGGGCAAAAAGGGCACCACACAAGTTGCGCGAAACTGTGAAATGACGAAAGCAAATCGTTACCTAACACTCACCCTTCCCCCCACCCCTCCCCTTGTTACTTTGTGCGCTTTGTGTTTAAAACAAGCCGCTTTATGAAAAATTTCAGAGTGGGCCTAAATTACATTTTTCGGAATTTATAGCGCGGCGTTTGTAGTGCGCGTTATTAAAATAACACCGGTAATGAAACGAGGGTCACAGAAGAGCACCGTAACCGGCATATAAGAGAGACACTCGAAGCCTCAGGTATAACAATCACTATTTCGCCATGATTAAATTTCACACGCGCTTGTTGCAGACTTTGTCATTTTGCATGAAATATGTAAATGTGTTTCATGTTACACAACATGCTTTCGGTTCAAATGCTTTATTTATAGCGGAGAGCGTTGGTTGCAGAGAGAGAGAGAGAGAGACAAAGAGAGCCACGGCGGCGGCGCATTCTATTTTTATTAAAGGCCAAACCCTTGAATTGAAAGTTCGCGTAATAAATTTTGCTATAACAATAAAACTCGGGAGGGGTTGCAATTAAACGCTTGCCAATAAAAGTTCTACGTTTATTTCAAGAAGAAGTCACTTGGGGGGTTCTATAAAATATTCTACCGCTCAATTTCAAGAATCAACAGGATTAGAAAAAAAAAAATCGTTGGATGCTACACGTAGAAACAAGATTTGTGCTGGGAAAATAACTTGCAGAACAGCCGGCAGCTTCAGTTGTGACGGGTGTGGGTGTTAATTAAACGCGAAAATAAACGAGCGCCACCTAATCTTATCCAGGAGGTGAGGAGCAGAAGGGAAACGATTCAATTTATGCAACCCCAGACCCAGGAGCGAGGGACACCACAAGACGACCTACTCGCATCAAGCGCATCGCAAATTAATAAAGCCAAAACTGGCCTTACCCCTAATCTAATGTACGGAGGAAGGGTCCGCACGATCGAAAACTTCATGGCACCAACAAGAACCAACAGACGTAAGGAAAACCAATCGCATAAAAGGTCAAACGTATTAACGCAAACGCAATTTAATCTTTCCGACGAAATAATAAACGTACAAGAAAACTGTAATACGCAGGACCTCATACCACAAAAAATGAGACGTCGTCAGAAATTTATGATCGTCTAGACGTTTTAAAGTTAACATTCCCTTCAATTTCCCATGGCTTGTCGTGGAAGAAACGTAGCGGTGAACGTTTGCGAAAGGCCGCGCAGTTAATACTGAAAATAGACTCTCCGGGTGATATTGCTTACTTGCGGGCAACAAAAGAAAAGCCGAAACGACGAGATTCATACTATGATTTAGGGCCTGAGTATTCTAAGATACACGCAAAAAGAAAGTGTTTGCGAATTGCGCCACAAAGCTAGATCGAGGCAAAGTAAAAGGCGAAGATCGAGGCGAAGGAAAAGAAACTGTCTGCGAATTGCGCCAAGCTAGATCGAGGCTTAAGATCATTTGTGATATAAAAATCCAATTATTTTGCGACGAAGACGATGACAAAAAAAAATTATTTTTAATGCAACATCAGCGGTCAATCATTGCCACACCGGAAAGAAATTCGCTTCAGAGATCAATCTACAGGGCGACTCCTGGAAAGCGGTTTTTCAAGCCGTAACAACCATCAATCAAATTAGGAGTATTTTGGGTTGCCTGTTTTTTTTTTTAAATACAAACAATTCAATTAAGTTATGCAAATAAGTTTAAACTTAAAAACCAATTTCCGGAATACCTACATCCATTTTTCTTTTTTTATCTTTAAAACTACATTAGCCAGTCAATTCAGTTTTATGTTTCGGAGCGCTCGCCCTGAACACAATTTAAATTGTTTTCAGCACGCCACTACCTACCTAATAAAAAAGTTGCCGCGTCAGCCAATTACTCATGATCGTGTTAATTGTTTTCCGTAGCGGAATGACGACGGCCGAGAGAGAAAAGTCAGGAAGCACACACAACTCGAAATTGCCTCCTCGTCGTCGTCCTTGCCGGGGCATTGTTAAAAATTTGTTCCGCATCCGGCTCGGAAACTTCCTCCTGCACTTATACTTGTTTGCCGATCATTATCCGGCTTTTATTAAAAGTGAATCCTCGCTGCGAACGAACGGCGGCGCGCGGGAGTTGTTTTTCGATGATGAATTCAATTTTCCCGACGCTGCTGTGCAGTTTATTTTTTGCTTCCTCCTCCTCCTCCTACAAGGCGCCTTCCACCGTGTTATATCGAGCCGGAATTAATTTCGACACCCGACGACGAAATTTTAATTTAATGATGCCCCCTGTATTTCATTAAATTGTTTTTTCTTTTTCGACCGGCCCGGACGGTCGTTCATCGAGGATTCAAGCGTTCACGCTCTAACTAAGAAAGACGGAATTCTCACGGAGGAATATAAATAAATCTCTATTATTATTATTTGCGTTCAACTGGTGCTTTCCGGTTCTCATACACTATTAAAAATTAATAAAACGCATAACATTGCAGAGAAGTGGTTTGTGGACCCGACCGACAAGACTTTCGGTTTGTAGGGGCATAGGTAGAGCTTTTAAAATACTTTGATTATAAAAGTATACTTCTATATTCGATTTAGTTTAGGGGTAAATTTAATTTCTGGGGGTCGGGGGTTTTCTCTACTAGGATTGCTGGGAACGTCGGCGTCGCGATGAAGACTTCTGTGTTGCGTTGTTTGGGGTAGACGACGGGCAGGGCCGGGACGGACGATTTCTCTGGCGACGGCTTCGGCTTCTATGTGCGAGGGTGGCGATTACATTCCGCGGCGGCGACAGCGCAGTCCAGAAGAAATGACGGCGGCATCCATCAGGGTTGGAGACGGCACGTCACTTGATGCGAATCGAATTAACGATTTAGATAACGACTGAAGCTCCGAATTCGACTCGGTCTATTTACACGCATTTGTTGGCAAAAATCTGCATATTTAATTAGGTCGAGATATAGCACTAGAGTTTGCAAAAAGCTTGCATGTAAGCGTTCCAGTTTCAAAGTGCTTTGTGATTTCGTGTTAATTACTGCCGTAAGTTTCGTTTACTTTAAAAACACTTAATTTTTAGTATTCTGTCTATTTACAAATATAATTAATTAAGTTTCAGATTTGAACAAGCATGTCATGTATCATTTTAAAATTCCGACGCAAAATATACGAGACAGGCAAGATGAAAGGGGCATTATTACATTTCTTAGAACTTTCAGCAAGGACTTTCACGTAAAGGGGGTGCGTGTATCGTTATGATGCAGGTCGGATACATAAGCAATGAATGAGGCCATTTTTTTCGGCTAACCACCTTAAAGGAAGATGGTATAATTTAGCGGATCTCGCCACCGCCAGGCGGCAGTGCGTTCATTTTATAGAGGAAATATGGTAATCTGGTTGTATTAAAGGCGGCTGCTGCGTTGCTTCCAGATAAATCTTTTTCAGCGAGAGACTGTTTCAAGTGTAAATGGCCGAGGACGACCGAGATCGTGTCGTATACACGCGGATAAGGGCCGATATTAACGCTAGCTCCTCCGCATTCTCCGGATTATCACGATTATTATTATTCATTATGACCATCAGTTTTTATTTGCGATTGCAATTCTTACTTTGCCTATATTCGAGATTAAGTAAATTTGATTCTTTTTTTGTCGCCATTTTCTATTTGCTTTGTCCGCACTTTCAAGTTTAAACTTCGCGCTCATTTTTACTTCTGTAGATACACCCGTGTCCTATCCACCAAGATATGACATTGTTTGCATAATTTATAACCTAAAGCTCAGATTCATTCAAATACCTTCTTCTCCCTTGCAAGTCTGCATAGTTTGAGAAACAACTTTTAAAAGACTTATAATAATCGAGTAAGTCTCTTAGATGCAGCAGTTTCAGATTCTCTTAATTAAATCATCACGTAGCAGACGATAATAATAATTAAATTAGAACAAGTTCACGGACCGCTGAATATCTTAAGTTTATAGTTTATACGTGTTCCCGTTTCCAAAGCGCAATTTTCATTCGGTCCTGAAAATCGGAAAAGCGGAAGAAGCAATTGCGCTCCGCGCGATTCCTAATGCCCTTATCGAACAAAATATTCATAATTATTAAAATTCCTCGATTTATTTGAAGAAGAAGGGCCGGGCCGGCTACCGTCTGGGGAGGGAGAGGGGGGGAGGTCGGTTCGACCCCGAGGAGGGAGCAGAAGAAGATATGATCGCCGATCGAAACGAACGAAATAAAAGTACGCAATGAGAAAATACGAACCGATGCACATGAAGAGGGGAATGTATGTGTAGCAATCAGGGAGTTCAAGGCAATGAGGGTTCATCAGCGTATTTACCGAACGTAGTAGTAAATCGGGGGACACGTCTGGTATGGCTCTCACGCGCTTCGAGAATTTTAGACGACAGCGACACCGTGATAGCCTTCGTAAAGGAATGAACACTGAGCCTGTGCCACAACACAGAAACCACAACTCTTTGATTGCGAATTCAAAAAAAAAAAATAGGTAGAATGATTCCTGCTTCAATTTCAAATCGCGTGTAGGTAATTAAAAAAAATATATTTTACTTACTCGTACTATGACTATAACAACAAATCAAATTTGTTGATCTTAGTGCGAGTTGAGTTTTCGGGTGATGATAATTTTTTTCTGCAACGCGCAACAAGTTTATTAAAGCGTCTATTAAACTAGTCCAGTGAAATAAACTGGTGGGAAACGCTGTGTGTACAACTCAGCTGTGTGGCTAGGTGATGTCCGAGAAGTTTATCAGTACCCTAGCTGATACAGCGGTGCGGCTTGTGGCATCACTTTGGGAACGTACAAGTTTCGTAAGCGGAAGTTTCACTTTTGGAAACTGCATTAATTTATATTAAGGGAGTCGCTCGGTGGCTAATACATTAAAATACGCTTACAGGGAAATTACAACTAATTTCGGCGTTTCTGTTCACAAAGAAATAGTTTAGAAAAGTTGATTTGCAGAGAAAATCTTTCAATTAAGACTTATAACGCCATCACTTTATTATGCTGTGTAATTTTTAGTACTCTCCAATCAACAAAGCGTAAGCGGAATTAGGGTATCATTCAGTGGTCGACGTGTAGATATACCTTCTCATGTCAGTAAATGTTATAGAACTTCATATATACCCTCTCGTGACAGTACATACCATAAAAGTAAACCAACCAGCTCTAAATCGTAAGTGGTATGAACGGTGCCGCCCAATAGTTCTCATACATACCCTCTGATGTCAGTATATATCATAAAATTGAACCAACAACATCTATGTCGCCAGTGAATGTAGGGTATCATTCAAAAATCCTTGTATATACCCTCTTCTGTCAGTATATGTTATAAAACGAAGTCAATCATCTTTAAGTCGTATGGTACCATTCAACAGTTCTCGTATGTAACCTCTCATGTCAATATTTGTCATAAAACTAAATTAACCACCTCCAAGTTATAAGTAGAATGTAGTAGTCCATGTATACACCCTCTCATGTCAGTACATATCATAAAATTGAACCAACAACATCTAACTCGTCAGTGAATGTAGGTTATCTTTCAAAAATCCTTGTATATATCCTCTTCAAGCCAATATATGTTATATAACGAAGTCAATCACCATAAAGTCGTATGGTATCATTCAACAGTTCTCGTATGTACCCTCTCATGTCAATATTTGTCATAAAACTAAATCAATCACCTCCAAGTTGTAAGTAGAATGTAGGATAGCGTTCAGTAGTCCATGCATACACCCTCTCATGTCAGTACATATCATAAAATTGAACCAACAACATCTATGTCGTCAGCGAATTGAGGGTATCATTCAAAAGTCCTCGTATATACCCTCTTCATGTCAGTATATGTTATAAAACGAAGTCAATCACCTTTAAGTCGTATAGTATCATTCAACAGTTCTCGTATGTACCCTTTCATGTGAATATCTGTCATAAAACTAAATTAACCACCTCCAAATTGTAAGGAGAATGTAGGATAGCGTTCAGTAGTCCGTGTATACACCCTCTCATGTTAGTACATATCATAAAATTGAACTAACAACATCTAACTCGTCAGTGAATGAAGGGTATCATGCAAAAGTCCTCGAATATACCCTCTTCATGTCAGTATATGTTATAAAACGAAGTCAATCACCTTTAAGTCGTATGGTATCATTCAACAGTACTCGAGTGTACCCCCTCATGTGAGTATACACCGATAAACTAAATCAACTACCTCCAAGTTGTAAGTAGAATGTAGGTTAGCGTTCAATACTCCGTGTATATACCCTCTTATGTCAGTGTATATCATAAAATTGAACCAACAACATCTAACTCGTCAGCGAATGTAGGGTATCATTCAAAAGTCCTCGTATATACCCTCTTCGTGTCAGTATATGTTATAAAACGAAATCATTTATCTCCAAGTCGTAAATGAAATCTAGGGTATCATTCAGCAGTCCTCGTATATACCCCCTCACGTCAGTATTTATCATAAAACTAAATTAACCACCACCAAGTTGTTTAACAGCAGTCGTACATACCCTGTCATGTCAGTATATAACATAAAATTGAACCAACCTCATCTAAGTTGTAGGTGAATGTAAGATATCATTCAAAAATCCTGGTATATACCCTCTCACGTCTTCGTACATCCTTTTCATGTGAGTATATATACATATTGCTATGTTATTTAATAGCATAAATGGGAATACTTAGTTTATTTTGCTTAAAAGTTAAGCGACGTGACTTTACGTGTTACGGTCACGAGTAAAGATTTTTTATTTTCAACACTTTTGGTTTAATTGTCCGTAGAATTCCCAGACCTAGAAAACAATAACTAGAACGTATTGTAAGTATCATGATTTATCTTCTAGGACACGCCAGAGTTAGGTAAAGATGGGGTCGTAACCTTGGAATCACAGTTAACCTTGGCCTGATTTTTAATTTAGTTTACCCGTGGCGATGAGTGTACGTACGGTCATCACAGTAGTTTAGGAATGTGACAAATTGCGATATTGCCAAATTCATTTTTCAAATTTAAAATAAACTAAAATTAAATCAGGGGTACCACACAACTTTGTTTACTCATAGCATCAATCATACTGTGTTGTATACGAAGCCGTAGTAAGTCTGAAAATGTTCTTGAGAAAAGTATTTAAGCTGTTCGTCCACGGACGGTCGCTTGAGAGCTCGTCGGGAGAGAAACAAGGAGACAATTTATCGAAGAAATGAAAAACAATTTAACAAAAAGTCGTATTAGTCGGGCCGGATCATCAACTAAGCTCCAGGGTGCAATTCCTTTCGCCGCCCTAACAAGCTTGCGACCCTAAACACGATCGGGAATTAAAGCTTGATTGTAATAAGCCCTAGTATCTTGATTAGTTTCACGTCTCCGCGAGTCGCGCACTTATTCCATTTGCCTAACGAGACGCTTAATTGCACAGGTTTGTAGCGGAAACCAACTCGATTTTTATGTGTAATGTAAGAAGTACGATTTCTTATTAATACACGACAATATTCCATTAGAACCATCAATTTAAAAAAGGCGGCGATCAATTTTCGAATGAAAATTTTAAATAAAACTACAGTATTATACAATTTAGAGAAATTTAAAATTTAACAAAGACAGGTGCAGAACTGGTTCCCTTTTATTTTTTCCTTCCTTTCTTTCCTTCTTCTTCTACCTTTAATTTCTTCAAAAGTGTCAATTCATACCACTTGGTGACTCATCTGAAGATTCTAGGAACTTAAACTCAACGGAGTATAAGAGACGGGCGTTCCAGTGCATAGTACGTGATTGTTTTCAAGACAAATCTGATTTTCTGGATTCGTTGACTAAATATCACTTTGTGTTTACGATAAATTTTTTAATTTACAATTAAGTGTACAAAAATCTGAATTCTTACAGTAGCCCCACGTGACTAACAGTAAGTCTTACCTGTTACTTACAATGAGACAGCTAACGATTCATTTGATACGTCGCACTTCGTAGGTGACAGGATTAAAATCCGATACAAATACGTTTCGAATTTACAACGACCGGCGGCGGCGGCGCTCAGTTATTGCAATTTATTTATTTATTTTTTTTGATGGATGTAGAGCTCATATGACAATGTTAATAATAGTTAGTCCCATCGACGCTGACGTTTATTTGACGGAGCAAATCCGCGCACATTACAAGCACGGTCGGAAAATAGTGCACGCAGTTAAATGAGATGAAAACAATAAAGAAAGCGATCGCAGAGCGAAGAATGCAAGGAAAACTGCCGAGACAATTCGATTTGGGCGATCACTGCAAGGCGGGTGCTTAGTATGCAGATTTGGAACTCCCTGTAATCCTCTTCTGTAAATATAACCGCTGTTTAATAGAGCGTGTTCTTTTTTAAATCACAGAAAATACTAAGAGCGAAGTATTTCAATTCCTTTTTTTTTAATTTCGCTAAATTTCGTTGCGTTTAGTAGGGAATTGAGGCCATCCACAGTTTCGAAAAAAAAAAGATAAATATACATCCTCAGAGCCAGTACAATATTTAAGCGAATTCTAAATTCTAAACGAATACAGAGATGCGTCTCCGGTAACGGCCCAGGAGATAAAACACACTCTACTAGATTGAATCACCTACTGCCAATAGAATCACAAGAAGATCAATGTTGTAAGGTTAAGGGTGATTTACTTGATGAAATACAAGGGATTGTCTCCGGTGCAATTTGAAAAGTACGTGTAGGCAGAGGCTGTGACTTTGCGCTATTTTTTTTCCTCTCCCCAATCAGCGGATGGCAGGGATGAAATCACCAACGTGTAAAAAGTAATGGCGATATAAAACATTTGCTTGGAAACAATACAGGGGCTTCATAATTGATTGTACCGATGTAAATATCCTGGTGTTTTTAATTTAATTCTAACAGCTG
Organism: Prosopocoilus inquinatus; assembly: GCA_036172665.1. Taxonomy (NCBI): domain Eukaryota; kingdom Metazoa; phylum Arthropoda; class Insecta; order Coleoptera; family Lucanidae; genus Prosopocoilus; species Prosopocoilus inquinatus. The sequence continues at coordinate 12,373,055 of CM069879.1, forward strand.
AGCTTTTTAGTAATGCTCGTGATTTTCTGCAACTTCTTATGATTTGCGTCGCGGAACTGTTCGTGATTTTGTTTTGAAATTTATCGCAAGTGACTTCCCTTTAATCACCAAGGTAGTCTGCCGATCCTGTTTTCCGTGCTTGTGTCGAACCCTGTGATATAAAAAAATTATAATTATGTAACATCCACTCCTGACTCGTCTAAACATTGCAAGCAAACCTTGGCCTATGTTTATACATTAGCCACATTAATTACGTAATCTTGGCAAGCGCCTTTAGGTCCAATTTTACAAATGCGGTTCAACTTTGAACCGAGACTTAAACCCTTAGCAACGATTATTTCAACAATTGTTGCTAAGGGTTTAAGCCTCGGTTCAAAGTTGAACCGCATTTGTAAAACTGGGCCTTAGAGAAACCTGTTGAGTCACCGGGATTTTTTATGAATAAACGTCTCATGCAAAGCCCACGCAAGTAGAAAGTAGGTCAATCGTTTCATATAAATAGGTTGATCTTCCGATCATAAATCAGTTCGACAACAACCTTGTGTCAGGTAAATTGTCATGTAAACGTATTTTGTGTCATGTTACATGTGAACTACGCTCCGCAACCCCTAAAGTATACGTTACTATTTGGTGGGACAAACTCGATTACCATTAAGTCAACGTAACAATAAATCTTTTTGAGTTCAATATTGCAATGAAATATACAAGTGTCCCGACCAGAGGGTGTGGTAGATACAAGATACTTTTCGTGTAAATTTTGAAATCGTTACAATCGGATACTGATTGTATTTCTTCGACGAACGGTCAAAACAATTTGCGGTTTGACTAAATCCGAAGGAGCCGGGTCAAGTTCGCGTGACCGAAATGTATGCGCGCTCTCTCAATGGAATATAATTAATTCGAAACGAATTCGCAGTTTCTGAACGACCGTAGCGTGTACGTAGCGGCGGCGGCGGCGAGGATTCCTCATTATTATATCAAAACAAGTTAGAAATGGAATCTCGGTCGTAACAATTAAATCCGGAATTGTAATCAGAGAATGCTTTGATTTACGAACGGTCCGGAATTTCGAGTGTGTGCTCGGTTACAGTTAACAAGGATGGCCATTTCGACCCCCATTCAATAAGTTGCAAAGTTCCCCAGTTAGCAGTTACGCTGTTTACTTAGCTTGGACGCTTTTTCCAAGCCGAGATGCTTCTTTTAATCCTTTTTTTATTGGCGCTTCGTACTCGACGGAAACAACAAGGAAATAAATTATTTCGAGTGAGACTCGCACGTGATTATTAAGAGGCAACTAAATTTGGTCTACCGATGAAGTAGGCAAGCGAGATCCGTCTCGGCGTGCGTTGTTTTGAATTTGCACGGAAAATTCAATTCACGACGAGATTAAAAATGCCGGCTTAATATTTTCGGGGTACAGGCATTCGCCTATTTAAAGGTTCGTCGATGCGGAAGTATGCACATTCAATTCCGATTCAAGTGCACCGGAGTAATGAAAGGATTTATGCAAGCGTTTCTACATTTCAACGAAATATACTTGCGCTGAAAAACGTTTAACAAAACGTCTTGCACGATCAGATTCTTTATAGAACAATTGAAAACAGTCCTAGCGAGAAACGACGCGCGGGTTATGAAACTCGCACGCGAGCCTCACAATCATTCTGCACACTCAAGTGTTATTTGAAAATTATAACGGGACCTAATTAAGCAAGCAGAGTTTTGTGTGTGTTTGCAAACAAACCGGTATTCAACGCAACGCGACAAGTATTCTAATTACAAGATTAACAAAGTAGGTCTTTTAAGTTTGATAATTTTGATTTGATCAAAGTACTTTTTTTTTAATTGTATGAATTTATTAATTTTTAAGTCACCGTATTGTGAGAATCCTGTGTGGCCAGCATAGTTGCGATAAGATTCGCCGGGGAAGTACCAGCACGTGGGAAGAGGCAGACGCTGAGGCAGCAGAAAGCGTCAGCTAGTGCGGATGACAATTCAAGCCTTGGGCAGTCGAATCAAGACTCAGCAACTGGCAACACTTTGTATTTCGTCTTAAAAATATCCAATTGTTTTTTCCAAATCTACTAAAAGTTATTTGTACTAATAAAGCAATTATTTATGTATTACATTTGTGGTTTTCTAACATCAGAAGTGGGATTGTGCTCCGTGCTTTGTGAGCCGTATTTATTGCGATGTATCGACAGCGGAATAAGGGATTTACGCCGTAAACATCTGACGGGCGAGAAAACTTGGTAAAGGTGACTTGGGAACGATATCGAGCCGCAATGAATCTGCATGGTCGCACCATGGTTGAATTGGATGGCCGAACGTGTGAACGATGTCAGCGTTTTCGTTCGACAAACCGGAGCGAATCCTTGAGGGTGGCAGCAACTCCAGGGTGGTGATAGGAATTGGTCGCAAGAAAGCAGAGAAACCCTTTCGGCTGCAGATGGAGGTGCTTTTGCTGATAGCGTTTCGCAATTTGGCACTGCGACGGTAATCGGGGAATTGAGAGGTTGGTCGAAAAGGACCTTTGGCGTAAGTAACGTTTCTATGGCCATGAATACTATTTCTGAGTTCAACTCTGTAATACATGATGCGAATCAGTGGTTAAACTCTGTTAATGAGTTCGCCCTGATACATGGGTGGAATGATAAAACAATTTTTCATTTAGCATTGAAAAATTGAAGGGTACCGCTAGGTATGGTTTAGTGTGTAATGTGTATGTATGTTAACATAGGAAGAATTAAATGCTAGGCTTCAGAGAAATTGTCATCCCAAACGCGATATACAGAGATTATTGCAGAAACTCATATCCTGTAAACCACAATAGAATGAATCTCTTTATGAATATGTACTTCACACGCCTTTTATTTAATTTAATATTGACGATATGTAGACGGGAATTTATGGCCTCTGCGGCACGTATTATGGGTCCATACGTCCTTGCCACTCATTTACGATTTATTCATACCAACAGAAATTTAACGAAACAAACAACCAGGGCAACTTCATCTGTTAAACACAGTGATGTCACACGCCTGATATGTTATTGTTTCCGAACCGTACAGGGCACCTGCATATTGCTCAAACACAAAATAGCTTAAAAAAAATTATTTTACGTGCGTTGGACTAAAAAAAAAATATAAATTTTATCGGAAATAAAGACAATATTGCACTAAATATTTCTTATTAAAAAAAATAAATAAATGAAATGCTTTGTCGATTTCGGCAGCCAGTCTTCTCATTTCAGAAAGTGCGGCTAACACGTTAGAACTTGAAAGTAAACCAATTTCGGTTCCTGTTATTATAACTAATCTGGGTGACGCAATTATTGAACCTAAATCATTTGTACGTGCTCATATTGAGATTGATGATATCAGCAAATTAAAAGATTTTTCAGTGGTCACGAAATGTCATGGACGTAGAAATATTACTAAAATAATTGTAATTCGATATTTTAAATCAAGTAATATTTACAGTTTTTCCAAAAATACAGGGCATTCACAATATGTAAACTTGTAATTATTGGTTTTCCGTATGAGGCTCTTCATAGCAAAATACGTTAAAAACTGTGTGACGAAAACAAATTCAGGTAAACGGCGTGAATTCTTGCATCCCGTCCCAAAAAAAAAAACGCCAATATTGTTCTGTATGTTTCATTTTCATCAGAATAATCACTTTTGTTAAACCCAAAACCAGCAATTCTTACGTTTTATCATAACTGATGCTTTCCCGAAGTTTATCTAATTTTTATCCCGTAAAAGACACTGGTATTAAATACACTGATAAAAATCTGGAGTTAATTTACTTTTTTTGGACACCAGGGAACACTTTTTCGGTGTTCCTTCGCGTCCATCCGTTTGCGGAGTTACGAAAAGCGGAGTTATACTATTATACTATTTAAACGTATGTAATAGAGCAGAGTTAAGCTTATCCTTGTTTGAATACACATTCACTTTTAGGTACAATTTAGTCGGAAAAAGAGAACAATAACGCCAAATTCGATGAAGATTAACAACTTTTCAGATAAAAGGTTTAAAAAAAAAAAAACTTATTTTGTAGGTACCTATGGAACGTCTCATCACTTGAACGATGTAACACTTTCACGGTGAAATGGAAAAGTTGGAAGGTATAATTAGGTAATTAAAAAAAAAAACTGCCTAACAACAATGGGAGATAAATATGAAGGTATGGAACGGAACCAGCCAAAAACTATTGCCGTGTTAGAGAGGACCGGTTAGGGTCAGTAAAGTGTTGGAAAATGACAGATATGGGATGACCGACATATCTAGCGCCACTCGTTCAAGGGTACCCTATAAGGTTATTGAAGGGTTGAAAAATGTCAAGCCCTGGATACGATATTATGATGAGTAACGAAAGGTGTGGTAAGGGACAGAACATTGCAGGTGAAAATCCTGGTACTTTGTTCTGTTACAGAACACTGCAGGCGAAATTCCTGGTACTTTGTTCTGGGACAGAGCTCTGGGCAGGGGGACTAACTGCAGGTGAAAACCCTGGTACTTTTAGTCCTACCTGGAAATAAAATGGAGCTCCAATATTATTATCAATTTGATTATCATGACTTGATTATTTTGAGAGATATTATATTTTTGTATTTTTTTTGTATTGCGCATATTTGACTGTGTATGCATACACGTGTTCACTGTACATTTTCAGGAAGACTACAAGAATCCTCAAGTTGTCTGCACTAGTTACTTATCTGATCACAATTTTTGGCTGTTTTAGTATTTTGTTATATTTTGATCATTTGCGACTCTAATGTCCCATTGCCTGTTGCACAGGTAGCTGGTACCCTGATGTACTCTATTACGTGGGGACACGTAAACGTCAGGAGAGGCCGTGTGAGAATCCTGTGTGGCCAGCATAGTTGCGATAAGATTCGCCGGGGAAGTACCAGCACGTGGGAAGAGGCAGACGCTGAGGCAGCAGAAAGCGTCAGCTAGTGCGGATGACAATTCAAGCCTTGGGCAGTCGAATCAAGACTCAGCAACTGGCAACACTTTGTATTTCGTCTTAAAAATATCCAATTGTTTTTTCCAAATCTACTAAAAGTTATTTGTACTAATAAAGCAATTATTTATGTATTACATTTGTGGTTTTCTAACAGTATGTATGAATTTATTTAAAACGTGTCAACTCGGTGGACGCTTTGTTAATTAGTTCGCTTGAATAAGCAGGAGCTTAGAATTGCGATTTAAAGCGCGCGCGAGCTTTATATTACGCACCTCCTTTTATAATCAGCGTATTCATCAAAGACATTTCCCAACAAAGTTTATAACAAATTTAATAAATTTTATTAGGCGCGACCGAACCGCCTGCTCCTCCTCCTCCGAAAAGGACAAGAGCTTTTAATTACGCCGTATAAATAATTCCCCCGCCGCCGCCGTCTGAAAATTAATAATTTTAATTTTGGAACTGAACTGTGAAAATTTTAATAGAGCCCTTAGCATCTGCTAACAAGGACTCTTTCAACTCTTTCGCCGCTCGTTTGCGAAATATTTTAATATTGAATTGGGAGTGGTACGGTCGCTGCTTAAGCGGCCGGGTCTGATAGCGCGCCAAATACAAAGTGAAATTTTAATTTAAAATGGTAAGTAAGCAAGCAAGAATGGATGCGGTTTCATTTTGCATTAAGTTCTCGGCCCCTTCTTCTTCTTCTTCAATGAGGGTGAGACGATGGAGTCCCTTATATTTACATGTTTCAAGGAAAGCACGAAAGCAGAGAGACACTAATAAAAGTTCCAAATAAATTTCCAACGGGAAATTTATGAAACATTCGAGTGTACAGGGAGTTGAGAAAAAAAAAAATATATTTTTTTTTGATTTAAAGAAAAATAGTAAAGATACAATTTGAAAATAAAAGAAAACGAAACCGTTCGAATTGTGTAAGATGTGAAATAACAATTTCCATAAAATAAAGTTGGAGTGCGTGCCTTTACGTGGCGAAGATGTATTTGGCGACACGTCTTCGCTTCGCAACACGGAAATAACCTATCAATACAGCACCTCCTCCTCCTCCTCCGCCGCCGTCACTTCTTCCTAACGTTCCCAGCTCACGTTCCGGATTGGTTTCTTTTTATACCGCGAAAAGATTTAATCATTACCTGCAGTCTGTTTTTATCCGTGCGATATACATACCTAATCAGGGCCGGCTGTATTATTATTGATTGGCCCTCTCGTCTCTTCTCCTGCGCGCCCCCTCCGACCATGTCGCACAGATTCTCGAAAAACTCGACACACCGGCAAATTCCGGCTTTATCGGGCACGGATGCCGGATCCGATGTATTTATGCGAGATTGATTTACGATTTGAACAGGCTCTCGGAAAATGAAGGTGCTTCACGGATAAATAAATATTCGCATCTTATTTCGCGGCAATTTCCAGGACGTGTCTTATACGCACCAAGGAGCATCTCCGCGTTTGAATTGAGCGACGGCAATTTTTCACCGACGACGACTCACGTTTATATTAATTTACATTCGCCAGCAACGGAACGACAAGCTTCATCATAACACTTCGAATCTCTTATAGGAGGCAGAAAGTCTCAACTACGAAAACGACTTCTTAAACGGTTTTCTTTAAATAAAAATTAAACTCCATTTTCAAGAGATGAAGACAGAGTTTTCTTCTTCTTGTCCACCTCCGCCTTCTTCTTCTTCTTCTTGTCTGCCTCCTCCTCCTCCTTCTTCTTCTTCTCTTTCTCATCCTTCTTCTTCTTCTTCTTCTCCTTCTCATCCTTCTTCTTCTCCTCCTCCTCATCCTTCTTCTTATTCTTCTTCGTCTTCCTCTTAAGTATCTCTTATCCTTCCACTGAATTCCCTTGAATTTTCCAAAATGCTAATCTCTTCCTAATATTTTTTTTTAATGAAGGCATCTCCACATTTCTTCGCCCCCAATTCTGATACCAACTGATGCACTAACTCAGAATACAACGGTAATGAGTAAACAAGAACGGAAAGGGCAAGTTAAGGAGAGGAATACACCACCCCAAAAAAAAAGGATCAAAACGGAAGGGAAAGACAAAGATACATGAGGAACATGGAACTTAGTTTAGGAGGAACCACAACCCCTTAGAATAGGGTGCTCGATGATATCTTAACCCTGACGCGTACAATGTTGCAGGAAAGACACAGGTAAATGAAGAACATGGATGAGAGGAACCACAACCCCTAAGAATGGGAGGGGGGCTCGATGCTATCTTAACTCCGACGTGTACGATGTTGCAGGAAAGACAAAGGTACATAAATGACATGGATAAAAACTTCCTTTAGGAGGAACTATAACTCCTAAGAACTGGGGGGCGCGGTGATATCTTGTACAATGTCGCAGATTTTAATTGAAATGCCTTCAGGCATGACAACTAATAAAATTTGTGGTACATTGGATGGGATATTTGGTCTTCCGCAACGAGTCTATTGCCTCTTCAACCTCACTCCTGCTTGGTTGTATTTGTTGAACTTTGTTTAAACGTGTGACCTGAAGTGTAATTAAAATTAATCTGAATGTGCAATGAGGCTTGAGTATTTATAGCATAGTGGGGTGGAAGCCTCCTTGGAACAAATGGTAACGTAATAACCTTGCAAAGGTTGGTATGAATGACCTTAAAGCTCGCATTATAATAGGTAATGAAGCCGGGAATGAGGCATAGGATTCCTTTCTGTCGTGTACGACTAGGAGAAAGGAGCGCGCGTCTCTTTGGAACAATAGAATTATGGGAGGCAACGCAACGCACGAATATAAAGGCGAGTAATTTGGCTTCATCGTTATCATCGAATCTCTTTGAACTCATCGAGATCCTTTGTATCTATACATCGCCTTCGCGCGCTATATATCATGTATGAGTACAAGTTTTGATGAGCCGAACGTGGCCCATTCAACGGAGGAAGTAATTGGTCCTTGGGGCCGGTGGGGTGAAGGCTCGTCTCAGATATAATACAGGGTGAGGGAGAGAGGGTAATCGCTTATTTTCAATCGAGATCCCATAATGAGCCTCATTCGGAATTAATAAACGGCGAATTAAAATTTCCATTGAACGGGAGAACCGCTCTCTGCGATTCCCACGCTCATTTTCCATTCATTCTTTACAACGACAGGCACTTTGCTTCATTTGTTTGGCCTCATGCCTTATTCACGAAATCTATAACTAGCTGCTGATAAATTATAGAAGCACAAATGGAATTTTGCATCCCCCCTGCACAGATGCTTTTGCCTCTCGTCCTCATAATTCAGATTACTACCTACTTCTTTTGGACGAGCAGCATCAGCAGCATCGATTTCACATCGGTCGTCGGAAATCTTATTAAAAAGCTTTCTGCACTCTTCTTCATTCGGACGCATTAAAAGAAATTAAAATTCATTCGGGAGGTCCGCAACTTTTTCCGGAAAGCAGTTTATGAAATTACAAGGAAAGATACTCTCGCGCGAATTCCTATTAAGTATTTCTTAAAACCAGTACTCACATACAAAATTATTATGTGTAAACAAAATTAACTCTTTTCTTTCGAAATCTTTACATCGGCCCATCCATTTCCAAACTTGTACCTCGGACCAAAAATCGGATAAAACTCGATCATCCACAACACCAACCTAACGAAGAGGTTGCACAGGATTCGCACCCAATTATACCGCAACATACTCAAGAGATGTACGTAAGCCTGTAAAATGAAATGCTGCGAAGGTGGTAGCTTAAAATACACGCTAGCGCGTCTTCAGGTAACCCGTCTAAATTATAAAGGAAATTTAACCAAGCCCTGCCGGACAAATTCAGAGCTATGAGGTTAAACCCCTTTGTAAAAGTGAACTGCATATGCAGAGCGTGCGGATCCTTCAGTAACAGAAGAGGTCTCACCACAGTCTTCAACAATGCCTCGCAGACTTCTTTCGTCTCTTCCAGAGACTCGCGACATAAATTAAACCTACAATTCAAAACTATAATGTTGGAGGTGTCAGTCACAAAAGTAATCAATCCTCACCTGTCTTCTACTCCAACACAATATCCTATGACCCTCCAGAAATGAACGAAAGCCTCCAGATCTTCCTGCGGGGCATCGTGTATGCCTACTTCTTTGGATCTGATCAGAATGTACCCTACAAAACCAAATTGGGTTCCGGCTAGTGGGAACTGGTTTATTCCACCCAATCCCGAGTTGGCGGCACGTTTCGTCGCTGCGACGTGCTGAAGATTGACGTGCTTAATTGACCTCCACAATCTAAAAGAGAGGTTCGAAAACTTGGGGGCGTTTGCGAAGGTGAGGGTCAAACCTTGAACTCGGTTGAAAGTCGTCTTCGTACCAAACTACCAATTGCAGTATCGTTTCCACGCACCTTCGGTACGCCGCTTTGGGTTCACTCGTTCTCTGCGTCATCTCCAGTATTTTTATAGTCGTGGGAATTGATAGAAGTGAGAGGAGTCCGTAGAGTTTCGAGAAAGTCACCGCCCATCGATGTTTACGATAGAATAATTGACCTCTGACTGATTATTATTATTAATTATAAGATGTAATACAACTGGATATTGCTTTGTAGCAATGGTGCATGGTTTGAAAAGACTTTCGTTGTAATATGGCGGTAATTCATCCCTTCCGCTGAAACTTGTGTTGGTGACGAGTATTTTGGAACTTTCGGCCTGAAGGTTCTCAACAAATTTTTCGGCTGAGAATAAGTCGCTTGTGTTATTAGTCGTCATCGTTTATCTGGAACCATGATATTATTTACATTTTTGAATTTTGATAATCAGTGAGTGTGACGTTAATATCCGTTCTTAATTCCAACAACGCAGAGAACAATAACATGCATTATTAAATTAAATTGTATTTGCCCAAGGTCACTGATAACGCATATTCTTTTATTTATTTTGATGCTAACAATATGCAGGTGGCATGTTTCGGTTTATAACCATCATCAAATCTTGCAACTATTGATGAAAACAACGCTTAAACGACGTAATATAAAAAGACGAACCTGTATTAAGAAATTCTGCGCGGCTTAAGCGGACCTTTTAATTTGAAGCGGTTGACAAACACTACAGGTAAGTTATATTAGTGACTCGTTCGTGTTACCAACCTTTACATGCAACGAAAGCAAGCGGCGCGAAAATTTGAAAAGTAAATAAACGGAAACGTTCTAATTAAATTCTAAAAAAAGTTCATTGGCACTACGAATTGAATTTGAAATTAAATTGCAAATCTTAGAAAATCAAAATTGAAAGAAAACAAATACCGAAAACACATTCAAAGTTGTCCAAAGAAGAAAAAGGGAACATTATTTTTTGGACAATTTTGAATGTATTTTTATTATTTGTTTTCGACTTTGCTTTGATTTTACAAATTACCCTTTACAATTCCTTCCCATATTATGTACTTACCTTTTCTTTTTACAAGTAGAGATGTTCCTGTCGATAAACCACACTCTGTCAACAATTAAAAAATAAATATTTTCTTTTATCTGCAATGGAATGCCTACTTCAGATAATCTTATCAATCTAATAAGAAGTAAATAAATATAAACCAAAGGACAATAAAGAGCCTCGTCTTTTAGCTCTGAACTTCAATTTATGTACGAATGAGCTCCGACGAATGTATGTGTATCTAATCTTCAAATAAAAAAAAAAGAACAAAATATGAACGTCACTCATGAACTTTGTTTCCAAGACGATATAAAAATAAATACATTCACTAAATTATTTGTATGAAATGAGATGAAATGCATGTAATTATTATTACTGAATTTGATTTTAAGTAAAATTAAAAAGGTATCAAATTAAATCAAAATAAATCATCTCACCCCGGTGACTTTCTCACCATCGGGATCACCTAGAACTTTGAACAGTACGTCACGTCGTGTGTTCAATTTCGTCGTCTGCGCTTTTACCGTGCGTTACGGTTTGGAAAACCGCTTTTCAGGAAACACCTTGCATATCGAGTTTTAAATCGCATTTATTCTTGATGGCGCAATGTCGGGAAATTGTGTGGGAACGCGTCATGCTGTACCTTTCGCGTCTGCTTTTATTGCGTTAAAAATAGTTTTTTTTTTCACCGTCTCCGTCGCAAAATTAATTGGATTTTTATAAAGCAAATGGTTTTGAAATCTGCTTTATTATTATCGTGGTGTAACTCAGACAGTTTTTTGCATACATTTTAGAATAGATCGGCCATGAATGTCGTATAATTCTCGCTGTATTCTCGCCTTAAGAGTCTCTATTTTTAAAATAACTGCGTCATCTTTTGTAAGCGACTGCAGGCGCATTTTATCTTTCGCGTGAGGACCGATCGTATAATTTATATTAAGACGTCTCGGCGATTATAAAATCACCGACCACGTTTCGTTTTTACGTTATAAGGTCCTGATAATTATAATTTTTTTGTGTACGTAGATATTAATTAAGCAGTTTATGAAATAACAACGAAAGACACTCTCGTGCGAAATACTATTATTTCTTAAAACAAATTTATTATACCTTCCAAACACCTAAACAAAATTAACTCTTTCCTTTCAAAATCTTTACATCGGCCCATCCATTTCCAAATTTGTACCTTGGACCAAAAATCGGATAGAACTCGACCATCCACAACACCAACCTAACGAAGAGGTTGCACAGAATTCGCACCCAATTATACCGCAACATACTCAAAACGTGTACGTAAGTTTGCAAAACGAATTGCTGCGAAGGTGGTAGCTTAAAATATACGCCAGCCGTGTCGTCTTCAGGTAATCCGGCTAATTTATAAATGAAATTTAACCAAGCCCCGCCGGACAAATTCGGAATTATGAGGTTAAACCCCTTTACAAAAGTGAACTGCATATGCATAGCGTGCGGATCCTTCAGCAACAGATGAGATCTCACCACAATGCTCAACAATGCCTCACAGACTCCTTTCGTCTCTTCCAGAGACTCGCGACATAAATTAAACCTGCAATTCAAAACTGTAATATTTAAGGTGCTAGTCACGAAAGTAATCAATCCTAACCTGTCTTCTACTCCAACACAATATCCCATGACCCTCCAGAAATGAACGAAAGCCTCCAGTTCTTCCTGCGAGGCATCGTGTACACCTACTTCTTTGGATCTGATTAGAACGAACCCCATGAAACCGAATTGGGTTCCGGCTAGCATGTACTGGTTTATTCCACTCAATCCCGAGTTGCCAGCACGTTTCGACGCCGCGACGTGCAGAAAATTGACGCGCTTTATTGATCTCCAAAATCTAAAAGAGAGATGGCGAAACTTGGGGGCGTTAGCGAAGGTAAGCGCCTGACCTTGAATCCGGTCGAAAATCGCCTTCGTACCAAACTATCACGTGCAGTATCGTTTCCACGTACCTTCGGTACGCCGTTTTGGGTTCACTCGTTCTCTGCGTCATCTCCAGTATTTTTATGGCCATGGGATCCGACAGAAGCGTGAGGAGTCCGTAGAGTTTCGAGAAAGTCACCGCCCATCGATGTTTTCGATAGAACAATTGACCTCTGATTGAATATTATTAATTACAAGATATAATACCGCTGCAATGGTGCACCTTTTGAAGAGAGTTTCGTTGTAATAGGGTGGCAATTCATCCCTTCCGCTGAAACTTGTGTTGGTGACCAGTGTTTTGGAACCTTCAACCTGGAGGTTCTCAACAAATTTTTCGGCTGAGAATAAGTCGCTTGTGTTATTAATCGTCATTGTTTATCTGGAACCATGACTTTATTTACATTTTTGAATTTTGATAAGCAGCGAGTGTGACGTTAATATCCGTTCTTAATTCCAACAATGCAGAGAACAATAACATGCATTATTAAATTAAATTGTATTTTCCCAAGGTCACTAATAAAGCATATTCTTTTATTTATTTTGATGCTAACAATATGCAGGTGGCACGTTTTGGTTTATAACCATCATCAAATCTCGCAACGATTGATGAAAACAACGGTTAAACGACGTAATATAAAAAGACGAACCTGTATTAAGAAATTCTGCGCGGCTTAAGCGGACGTTTTAATTTGAAGCGGTTGACAAACACTATAGGTGAGTTATGTTAGTGAATCGTTCGTGTTACCAAGTATTACCAAACTTTACATGCAACGAAAGCAAGCGGCGCGAAAATTTGAAAAGTAAATAAACGGAAACGTTCTAATTAAATTCTAAAAAAAGTTCATTGGCACTACGAATTGAATTTGAAATTGAATTGCAAATCTTAGAAAATCAAAATTGAAAGGAAACAAATACCGAAAACACATTCAAAGTTGTCCAAAGAAGAAAAAGGGAACATTATTTTTTTGTAAAAATTTTGTGCAAATCGTTTTTGATTGCAGTGAGAACCTCGAGCAGCCTCTGGACAGCTGTTTCAGCCCTGCTTGGGGCTTCTTCTGCTGAAGAAGCCCCAAGCAGCCCCAATTTTTCTAAAATCTTTCATTATGCTTTGACAGCAAGCATGGCCGCCTTGCATGGGGGACTCATTAGGAGCAAATCCCGCTTCAATTTGTCTATCCTACTGCAATGTTAGGTCAAAAAGCGATAGTAAGATGTCGCTATTTTATATGTTCATTATTTTTTTGATAACTTTGAATGTATTTTTATTATTTGTTTTCTACTTTGCTTTGATTTTACAAATTATCCTTTACAATTTCTTCCCATATTATGTACTTACCTTTTTTTTTTACAAGTAGAGATGTTCCTGTCGATAAACCACACTCTATCACCAATTTAAAAAAAATATTTCTTTTATCTGCAATGCAATGCCTACTCCAGATAATCTTATCAATCTAATAAGAGGTAAATAAATGCAAACCAAAACAAAACAAAGTGCCTCGTCTTTTAGTTCTGAACTTCAATTTATGTATGAATGAGCTCGGAGACGAATGCATGTGTATCTAATCTTCCAATAAAAAGAAAAAAAAAACAAAATATGAACGTCACTCAAGAACTTTGTTACCAAGACGATATAAAAATAAATACGTTCACTAAATTATTTGTATGAAATGAGATGAAATGCGTCCAATTATTATTACTGAATTTGATTTTAAGTAAAATTAAAAAGGTGTCAAATTAAATCAAAATAAATCATCTCACCGTGAAGACTTTCTTACCATCGGGATCACCTAGAACTTTGAACAGCACTTCGCTTCGTGTGTTCAATCTCGTCGTCTGCGCTTTAACCGTGTGTTACGGTTTGGAAAACCGGTTTTCAGGAAACACCCTGCATATCGAGTTTTAAATCGCATTTATTCTTGATGGCACAATGTCGGGAAATTGTGTGGGAACGCGTCATGCCGCGCCTTTCGCGTCTGCTTTTATTGCGTTAAAAATAGGTTTTTTTTTGTCATCGTCTCCGTTGCAAAATTAATTGGATTTTTATAATGTAAATGGTTTTGCGATCTGTTTTATTATCATCGTGGTGCAACTCAGACAGTTTTTTGCATACATTTTAGAATAGACCGGCCATAAACTGTCGTATAATTCTCGCTGTATTCTCGCCTTAAGAGTCTCTATTTTTTAAATAAATGCGCCATCTTTTGTAAACGACTGCAGGTGCATTTTATCTTTCGCATGAGGACCGATCGGATTGTTTATATTAAGACGTCTCGGTGGTCATAAAATCACCGGCCACGTCTCGTTTTTACGTTATAAGGTCCTGATAATTATAATTTTTTTGTATACGTAGATATTAATTAAGCAGTTTATGAAATTACAAAGAAAGACACTCTCGTGCGAATTACTATTATTTATTAAAACCAGAGCGACCAGTATTGATATTGTATAAACTTATTATACCTTCCAAATACCTAAACACTTAAACAAAGTGGATTTTTTCGGCGGTAGTTTCTTTCAAAATCTTTACATCGGCCCATCCGTTTCCAAACTTGTACCTTGCAACAAGCGGATAAAACTCGACCATCCACAACATCAACTTGACAAAGTGGTTGCTCAAAATTCTCACCCAATTATACTGCAACATGCTCAACAGATGTACGTAAGTTTGCAAAACGAATTGCTGCGAAGGCCGTAGCTTGAAAATGTCTTTAGGTAATCCGGCTAAGTTATAAAGGAAACTTAACCAAACCTTGCTGCTTACGTTCGGAATTATGAGGTTAAGCGCCTTTACAAAAGTGAACTGCATTTGCAGAGCGAGCGGATCCTTCGTTAACAGAGAAGGTCTCACCACAATCTTCAACAGTTCCTCACAGATACCTTCCGTCTCTTCTAGAGACTCCCGACATAAATTAAACCTACAATTCAGAACTTGTAATGTTCGAGGTGTTCGTCGCGAAACTAATCGATTCTGACCTGTCTTCTACTCCAACGCAGTATCCTATGACCCTCCAGAAGTGAACGAATGCCTTCAGTTCTTCCTGCGAGGCATCGTGTATGCCTATTTCTTTGGATCTGATTAAAATATACCCCATGAAACCAAACTGGGCTCCGGATAGTAGGAACTGGTTTATTCCACCCAAACCCGAGTTGCAAGCACGTTTAGTCGCTGAGGCGTGCAGACTATTGACGCGCTTAATCGACTTCCACAGTCTAAAAGAGAGGTGACCTAACTTGGGAGTATTTGGGAAACTGGGGGGGTCTTACCTTGAACCCGGATAAAAATCCGCTTCATACCAAACTACCACGTGCATAATCGTTTCCACATACCTCTGGTAAGCTGCTTTGGTTTCGGTGACTCTTTGCGTTTTCTCCAGTATTTTTATGGCCGTGGGATGTGATAGAAGTGAGAGGAGTCCGTACAGCTTGGAGAAAATTATCGCCCATCGATGTTTGCGATAGAATAATTGACCTCTAATTGATTATTATTATTATTAAGATAAGATATAGAATAATTCAAGTAGATATTGTATTGCAATGGCGTACCTTTTGAAGAGATCCTCGTTGTAATAGGGCGGCAATTCATCCCTTCCAGTGAAACTTGCGTTGTCGACGGGTATTTTGGAACCTTCAGCCATGAGGTTCTCAACAAATTTTTCGGCTGAGAATAGGTCGCTCGTATTATTAAACGTCATGGCCGGGTAGTAATTTGAGTTCATCTGGGATCGTACCGTTTGGGATTTTAATTTTTTATATGAAGCGACTGTGTGACGTCGGCCTACATTATTAATGCAAATTATGCAGAAAACAATAACATGCATTATTAAAATAAATTGTGTTTGCCAAAGGTCAGTAAAAATTCATGTTCTCCATGATTCATCATCGAATCTCTGAATTATTGAAAAGAAGATTAAAAACGATAAAAAGACAGACCTATTACGTTAAGTTAGTGAAACGTTTGTGTAAATATTGCCAACGTTTACATGAAAAATCACAAACGGACGCAAAAAAGCAGATTGGTACTAAGAATTTTTAAATTGCAAGTACGTCAGTTAAGAGTCTCTACTGTTAGAAGTAATTGCATCATCTTTTGCAAGCGTCTGCAGGTGCATTTCATCTTTTGCATGAGAACCGATTTGATTGTTTATGTTAAAGCGTCAAGACGGTCATAAAATCTTCGACGACGCCTAGTTTTACTTTGTATGGTCATGAGAATTACAATTTTTTGTATACGTATTAATTATTTCGACGGAGAGATTTAATTGACCTTTCATGCTGTTGGTGCCCATTACGTCAGAGTTTACTCGATTGGATATTGACGATGTCACGATCGTTTCGATTCGCGCAAACCCTTTTTTTTACTTCAAAACGAGGTAAGGACAGTTTTGGTTGTATTAGTTTGCGCCGTGCCTGGAGCACGCAGTCATCTTGTGGCGTCCCCAGCGTCTGGTGGTGGTGTTTGAGGGGGTGGAGAAGGTTGCCTCAAATTTTGCGTTCTGTACACACTTTGTTTGCGTTGAATCAACCTAAATTGGAGGTTTCCCTAGAGTCAGTTTTGATAAAAGCGTTGGAGGACTGACAACTTACCTGAGTTTGTTTCAGCCTCGGCCTTCAGGACGTTCAGGACAGATATGTTTGCTTTTTTCTTTCCTTCCCTCACAGGTTTTCACTTCAGTTTTAGGCCTAGTTTTAGGACTGGCTCAACATTGCAGCTTTTCAAAGATCAGAAGTGATTGTAAGATTATGAAACGAATTTGATCTGAAGTTTCCGCAAGACCCCTGACAAAACTAGTTTCGTACAACATTAACGCCGGCAAGCGTTAAATAAATTGCCAAATAACGAAGACGGAGATGCTAAGTGCAAAAGCCGGCTGACAATCCGCCGCGCCACGGCGAATGAAGAACCAACCGTTCGTTCGAATCGATAAGGCAGCGAGATGAAAATGATAATATTGCTGTTCACTTTAACTCATGCGGAAACAATTTCTCGGAGCAGATGATTTTTCTTGGGAAGTTTCTAATTACAAACTTGGGACATAATAAAGGCCCAGATGTCAATTCAGCTAAAACCACACGAAGTTGTTTGTCTAGCGGCGGCGGCGGCGGGAAAGATAAAGCGCGGGCTGTAGGTTCGGAAAGTATTATCAATTAAACCCCAGAGGGGTGGGGGCGGGAATTCGATTTAAATGCGTCGCATTTTTTTTGCCCAAGCCTGAAGAAAGAAAAACACTCCCGAACGCCATTTTATTAATTTAATTAAAACGATGAAACAAACAGATATTTTTTTGTCGCGAGTTCACGATTTAATATAATAATTAAAGTACGGCCAAGAACTTGCGAGCGGCAGTGTATACACATGAAAACATTGCAAGTTGCTCTTGGAACTTCTTTTTGTTCTTCTTCTTTTCATAATTCTCGCGGGGAAAGTTGTTGACGCCGGCGGAGAGAAATTCTAGTTTGCTTTCGGCGGATAACTTAAAGTGAGACGTTCTCACAGATTTCCGTCCGGGCAGGAGAAGACGAAATGAGATCGGCGATTACGGAGCGAGGATTAGCAATCGGACAGGTCGGCGTGATTAAACTTGTCCCCGACGCACGTCACTTACACGAGCGGAGACAGGCCCGTAATTAGGCGTTTGTGAGTTCACGTCCTGTCTCCCTTAAAGACAAACTATCATTTTGGAAGTTGCCGTTCTCCGTCTCTCCCGAACCCGACGACGGCATCGCCCAACCGCCACCCCTCGCCGATATACTCGCCTACCTTACCAAGGTGACGTCTTAATAGGACTTTCAAAGGCTTAATATTACTTCGACGACGATCCTTGCCGTAATTCCGAACCGTGTTCAACACGTGTGCGCATGACAAATTATTCGAACTTGTTTGTTAAAGGAACAAAATTATAATAACCGTTTTCTTTGTCTTACCCCCGGTTAGATATTCAAATCCACGACAATTTTTTGCTAGCGTGGAACTTGGGGTCTCACAAAGAAAAATGCAAGCTGCGAAGAAACGTGCTTTATCTTAACATACCTGGTAGTTCATTGTGACGTGTAATTCACCTCATATTTCATTGGATACATGACATCTTAGCAACGATATGATGAGGGCATTGTTGTTGTAAGCTGGCGTCGCCGTCGCGAGTTTAAATGAAGGATTCTTCTCAGACCGGGAGAGAAATTAAAATCTTTATATAGTTCTGGAATTAATATATATTTTTTTGTACTGAAAAAGCCCGGAATCTTACATAATTTCTTTACTATACCTGTCACGATGTAATAGTTGTAAGAAATTTGCCAAGAGGCTTGCTAAATTTCTACGGTCGGCCGGCGCCGTAACAATAAATAATAGAAATTTTAATATAAATTTCAAATAAATATTTAACGCGGGCTAATACGAGCGCGTGGTAACGCCGACTAGCGGTCGTATTTCATTTCAATTACACTCTTGATACTGCTAAATTCCCCCAATCTATATTACCAGGTGTTCGCGGCTCGCGGATTAAAATCCGAGCCCATAACTCGCCCCCATTTGTTCCTTTTTAACATACACACAATTCCCTCCAAATCTGTAGTTTTATCTACCGCTCTGCCCGCGCGCTCGCTTTTACTTCGTCGTCTTTGTTTCGGCCTGGCGGCGGCGTTATCATCCTCCAATTTGTTATTCGAATGTGCCCCCCCCCCCACCGCCCTCCCAAACTCGAGCCGCTCATTGTGCTAAGTATTTACGCCGTAATTTGGGAATAAAAATTAATCGCCGGCGAAATTTGAGTCGTTCAGTGATTAGAATCGTAATGGTTTGCAGCTATTTAAAAACAGGAGGGAAAAATGTGGCAGGTAATTATTTTTTTGTAACACCCTGCAGAGCACTATTCAAGGGCAAGGATTTTTGATTACGGTCTACATTGCTCCACCGGGTAAACATAATTTCTTTAACGCGGTCTAATTTTTTTAGAAAGGAAGGGCAAGATAACCTCAAAATAAATATAAACGTAATGAGGGAAAATTAAATGAAAAGCGAGCAGCGGCGGTGGAAAAAAGAGAGAACAAAATATACCTAAACATTTTATAAGAGATACCTGCATTCACTCATAATAAATTTAGTTCTGTGTACTCATTTCAAAATGGTTTCGGTTTCAGAACCTATGTTTCAGAGGCGCTGTGTATTTGATCGCATTATTTAATGGGCAGAAAGTATTTAAAAAAAATTTTGTAAAATTTTAGTGTAAATCTAAAAGCAATTCTCTCGAGCGCATTTAAACATAGTTTGTTTTCGCATACAATTGTAAAGTGTATTTTATTTGAAGCGCGGAACGCAATGCGTTCTCGCCACGTTATTTCATCATCGCATTGGTTTTTGCCCGCAATAAATATTCATTTTCAGTTTATTATATGCAAATCCGCTAATTATTTGCAATTTTCGGGGCTAATTAAAGCGGCGATTTTTAGAATTTTAATCGGACGCCCGCGCCGCGCCGCGCCGCCGCCCCAGCCGCTGGTTCCCGAGCGCAAAATTAATTTTGCAGATTTCGCTTGAAAAGTATTGGCAGGTACAGTGCCGTTATAAATAAACAAAATAAATGATTTATATTAATTTAGCGCGGCGCAAATTGAAAATATTACAGCAGAGGTAGATAGTTCTCGTCAGAGCGCGGATTAAATTAAATTAAGGCGGCTAAATTAAATTAATTAAAGCATTCAAAACTGATTTGCTTTTTTATCCTTTGAACGTGCACTTCATTGCTATTTATAAAATCCATAAATCCAAATGTTCCGTGTTGCTATTTCCGGCAGATTTTCATCGTCTGTTTCACTTTATCCAACATAAGTCTCTTCGTCCCCTTTTTCATCAGCTGCCCTTTCAGTTGAAGATGTTTTTTCTTCTTCTTTCTAATCTCTTGCTAAGTTTGCTTTACATGCTTAAACCAATGCCTTTTATATTGTCACTTCAGATTTCAAGAGGGCAATTTAAGAAACATCGGTCAGTGTTATTATCTCAAACTATAACGGGGCCTAGTTAAGCAAGCATTCATCAGAAAATTTTTGTGTATTTTTGCTAACAAACTGGGATAATCCGAGGAGAGTCTCGGAAGTTAATCGGTAACACGATTCGCTTCAAGAGGTCGTACCGTCTTCCATCAACGACGAACGTCGTCGCCAGCGTCGGCCCTGCACTCAACATCTGCTCCATCGCCATAGACCTAGCCGCCGCCTGGCCGTTAGGGGAGATCAAGACATCCCGAGGTGTCGCTACAACCCCTAATCATCCAGCTCGGTTAATTGAACACCTTGCGTAGCCTGCTTCAACGAATCCAAGGCGGAAACACCTCAAGGCTACCGAGTTCCTGCAACAATGCCGACGCTCGTTCGATCCACGCGTCCACCCGCTCCTTCGTGACCAGGGGCGGACCGCCCAGTCTGCGACGAGGTCCAAAGAAACCTCCATCTTGGCAAAACCCCGACCCCCCGCAGATTAAATTAATCTTTTAATCAAATTCCTTCAATCAAATGACGATGCATGTTTTTGTATTCGATTGTTTTAAGCTCTACCTACGCCCCCAACAATGGTGGTGACAATATGTGTTTCAGATGAGGACCAATCCACATCGCTCTCTTTTCAGGACGCGCTTTACTGTCCAAGGCTGATTTCGACCAAAATTTGGGTGTTCCTAAAACAAGGTTGGGTCTACCCTTTCGCTTCTTTTTCAGTTTTACTCCTTTTGTCTAATCGAACATCCCTCGAAGTTTGAACAATCATAGATGTTCTGATTGGTCATATTATTATCGTTCTGATCAAAAGTACTGGCTTGGTTCGAATTGGCATAACTCTAACCAAGCCGCTCCGACGTTCTCATAATCTCCGGCATGGTTTTCCAACACTTCTTGCTGTGTTGTCGCGAAGGTAATTTTGTATTTATTTCGCCATCTTGATTCTTTTCCGGTTTCTGTTCAGACACCACAGATATAACATTAAATTTTTTTTACGTTGCTTAACCTCCGTACAAAGAAGCATGCTGTCATTACTTTATTTTCTTACCCATCTTCTAACCTCGTTTATTTTTCTTCCTTTAGTTCAGATATCACATTCTTTGAAGTTATGAAGACTTACTCCTAGGATGCATAGTTTGCAAGTACCTTCTGGGGATCAACAGAATCTCTTATTCTTGACCTGAACACGCACCTTTTTTCTTCGTCGTTGCTTACTACATCTTTGAATTGCCTACAGCGACATCTTCCACTTTTCTCGATTGGTGACTTCTATTACCAGCTTTTCACGGACTGGATCGTCCATTTGCAGGTCTTTTCTTTTCCTCATGGACGACCATTCTGATTTTATTACACTTGACTTCTCGTGTGATTTGCTACGAATGGAACACACATTGCCCTAATCATCTGGAAGATTAAGGAAATAAGACTTTTAAGTTGCAATTCTGAAGCCGTACTCAAAGTCAAGGTTTCTTTTTCTTTTCTGGTCAGTCAGTTGCATGTCTTTGAGGCATTTAAGGATTCGCATCGCATTCGGCCGTTTGGTCTTTCAAAGATGTTTTATTTCCATCTGGTTCTTCAAAAAATACCGCGTAGCAGACGTTATCCCTGATCATCTGTTTGGGATCTCACTTTTCTTTTTCGTTTTCAACTAAATGCAAACGCTGGTTTATAATGCGATTTGTAAGAGTGTCTTTCATTTTAGGTCTCCTTGTCGATCGTGGTTCTGTCCCAACTAATTTTAACCAAATTTCTGACGTCCAGACTTTTTAATGCGAGTTGTCTTCATGACTAAATAATCATATCTTATTTGTCCGCGAGGTGAGACTTCTACATCGCGTCACTGTTTACTTGTATGGTCCTTCTTCCGCAGGCTTTCCATTTTTGAGTGAGTACTACTGTAATTTAAATTAAACCCAATTTTAGTTTCGTTCGCGAAAGAAAAAGTTTGCCACGTCCTATCTAAACTGCCCTTACTGGTTCATTTACTTCTTTTCATGATTGCTGCATGCCAGTTGGTACAAATTTCAAACAACCAGTATTCGGTTTTGTTGATATAACAATGGCTTAGTCACACGTGTTAGTAGAAGAGCGTATACACGCATTTGTGAATTTATGAGTTTACGAATATAAATTCTTATTAAACTGTGGAAATTTATGGCCGGGTTCTCTTATTAGCTTTCATAAATTTCGCAGTTTATGATTTTTATTCATTGCGAGAGGATCGTTCGGAATCACAGGATGGAATGAACGGTGCCGCCGCGCGGCCGGTCGGTCGTCGGGCAAGTCTCGCACAATTCGATTTTGTGACCTGAGCGCCGATAACATCGGGTGGCGTCAAGGCTGTGTAAACTCGGTGTTACGCCAGCTAATTCCTAATATAGCGCCTTCAGTAAAACTTGGGAAATGGCCAAAGCCCGGAGAGCAAGTGAACCGTGAGAAGGATGATTCATGGCCAACTCTAAGCTCACATAATCGCACCACTAAGCGACTTGTAAACGGTTTACAGAGCAGCCACTGCATAAACACACATCAAGGTAAGCTATGAATACGGCATTACACGCTCCGCATATTCTTTGCCGCTAATTACGTCTTGTAATAGACCAAGGAGGAGAGGTGGGAGGTTTCGAATTTCGAGAGTTCGGGCCTCGGAACAAACGCGACCTCAAAAACCCACAGCTGCAGGCAGGAGTGCTGAAGTTTGTTGCTCGGGGCGAACATAAATAAAACTGATGTAATTAGCCTCGCCGGCTCTGAATAGTTTGTTTTATATTCCCGGAAATCATATATTCGCCTGTATAAATTGTGCTTTTGCACTGCGCTCTTGATTAAATGAACTTGCGCCCGTGTGAATTTTTCCAAAACCCACCTGGTGCTTACCTTTCCCATTCGAATTTATTTACCTCCTAATAAATCCCGACCGGATTTGCCAAATCCGTTGCCATAATTCACTTTACATTTCAAGCAAACAAATAATTGATATTTGCAAACGTCAATTCTTCTTTATTTTTCATACAAATCAAACAATCGCATTCATCAAGAAGAAAGAAATGCTCATTCTGACCAACAAAACATGTGGAATGGGAATTAGAATGGGTATTCTGCAACCTCCCAGAAGATATACGAAGATAGATTAAGAGGACGTGGTCTTTGCTACTGCAGCCATTCCAACAGGTTGAGGAGCCCAGTGAGGAGGAATTCGTTCACAAACTCATCGATAGTTTGCTTCAATTGACGAAGATCATGTCCATTGATTTAAAGGCAAGTTTGAAGCAGACTTCTTGAATCATTCCCAATCCAAGAACCAAGGCAGGGCAAGTCTTCCCTTGAGGAACTGACTGGAAGGCTAACAAGAGAAACCGATTGTCCAAGTGCGTCCGATTAGGATGGAAAGAAGACAGGCAAGAAGTAACCAAAGCAAAAACAGACGTCTTCTCCAATCACCGAGAAGATATACGAAGAACTTGGATTAAGAGGACGTGGTCCTTGCTACTGCAGCCATTCCAACAGGTTGAGGAGCCCAGTGAGGAAGAATTAGTTCACAAACTCATCGATAGTTTACTTGAATAGATGAAGATCATGTCCATTTATTTAAAAAGCAAGTTTGAAGCAGACTTCTTGCATCACTTCCAAGAACCAAGGCAAGGCAAGTCTTCCCTTGAAGAACTGACTGGAAGGCTAACAAGAGAAACCGATTGCCCAAATGCGCCCGATTAGGATGGAAAGAAGACAGGTAAGAAGTAACCAAAGCAAAAACTGACGTCTTCTCCAATAACCCAGAAGATATACCAAGAACTTAGATTAAGAGGACGTGGTCTTTGCTACTGCAGTCATTCCAACAGGTTGAGGAGCCCAGTGAGGAAGAATTCATTCACAAACTCATCGATAGTTTGCTTCAATAGACGAAGATCATACCCATTTATTTAAGAAGCAAGTTTGAAGCAGACTTCTTGCATCACTTCCAATCCAAGAACCAAGACAGGGCAAGTCTTCCCTTGGAGAACTGACTGGAAGGCTAACAAGAGAAACCGATTGCCCAAATGCGTCCGATTAGGATGGAAAGAAGACAGGTAAGAAGTAACCAAAGCAAAAACTGACGTCTTCTCCAATCACCCAGAAGATATACGAAGAACTTAGATTAAGAGGACGTGGTCTTTGCTACTGCAGTCATTCCAACAGGTTGAGGAGCCCAGTGAGGAAGAATTCATTCACAAAATCATCGATAGTTTGCTTCAATAGACGAAGATCATACCCATTTATTTAAGAAGCAAGTTTGAAGCAGACTTCTTGCATCACTTCCAATCCAAGAACCAAGACAGGGCAAGTCTTCCCTTGGAGAACTGACTGGAAGGCTAACAAGAGAAACCGATTGCCCAAATGCGCCCGATTAGGATGGAAATGAAAAGAAGACAGGCAAGAAGTAAACAATACAAAAACAGGCGTATTCTCCAATCATCCAGAAGATATACGAAGAACATGGACTAAGAAGACGTGGTCCTTTAGTACTGCAGACATTCCAACAGGCTGAAGACGCCGAATGAGGAAGAATTCCAGAAGATATATGAAGAATGGGTTTAAGAACAGGTAGTCCTTTGATACTGCAGGCACTCCATCAGGTCGAGGATGCAGAATTCGTTAATTGGTACTCTCAACAGAAAAAGTTCTAAATCTAGAAGAAGTCGTGTATTTTTCTCCCCTCACGAGAAATATTCCATGAATAATTTATCCAATTTATTAATTTTTTCAAGAATCACTTCTTCGTCTGGTTTCTCTTAACGTCGCCCACTTAATTCGCACGCAAAGATTCCGTTCCGTTACAATATGCAAAGCAATAACGTGGTAGGGAGGGGGCGCGCCCCCACGTTAACCTTGCGGAGGACGGTATGTAAAACGCCCTTAATTTGGAAATATTTACGATTATTACACGTATCGCCCTGCTTTTTATGTTAATTCGCGGACGTAAAGCAAAAGTGCGCAGAAATAAAAAAGTGTAAATGTGACTTGTGCAATTGGGATCGTAAAAATTCCCGGCCGTGGTTTTATGAACGGCGCTGTAATTTATAGTTGTAGCAAACGAGCTTCGCTTTATGTGCGCGCGCGTTCTTTTTACGAATTTAAATGGAGATCCTCGAGGAAGATTTTGTTTGTGCGGATGGATGCTTTGGTCTGATGTGGTTGCTGGTAATTAAGATAGAAAAATGTCATGCAAATCGAATTCGTTACAATATACCGGTCGTTGCTGTGGAGTACGAACATACGTCAAAGCGATAAAGTCACGCAAAAAAAGATGGAGGGAGCATCCCCCTTCCCTGCCTGCTCCTTAACCTTCATTAAGCATCTACGCTTTTTGTTTGTTGATGATATCAATTCGATTCAACAACCGGGTATAAATTATAATCATGAAAAATCGGCTGCCGTTATATGGTCAATGAAATTATCTTGATGAGCGGAGAAAACTCTTTTCCTTTGCGTCCTTGTTAAAATTTTATTGACCTAAATTTCAAACTAAAACACAAGCCAGCTGAAAAGCGCCACCTGTAAATTAACAATGTAGTTTACCGCACTCTGGTGGCAATCAGCTCCGCGCAGAAGCCCGCCATAAATAAGTTTCCAGTGTTTCATTCGTATTTGTTTGTTTGTTCTTTTAGTTTTGTTGTTTAGCAGCAACTTTATTCTATTTTTCACTTTTATATTTCCGCACCTACTTTTAAGCTGTGCAAACATCGACTTGGAATTAATACCGAGACGGCGCGGCGTTGATTTCATCTCGAATATTATTCTGCAAGATCGCAGGAACATTTCTCTCTCTTTCACTCGGCCGAATGTCAAAAAGGTCTGATATGTTAACGCGAGCGGAAAAACGCTGACGCCAAACTATGTTTTATGTGTTTTCGTTGAATTATGGATCGCAGGTAGCCCGATATTGATCACTTTGTTTACAGCTTCGGCGGCGCCACCGGTCGTTACCCGGACTCTTCAATTCGGACCGTAACTTTCCGGAGATGGTTCGCTTTATTACGCGAATTATCCGATTCCGAATTCGCGCGGGCATCGGAAAATGGCCGGATAGAACGCCATCCTACAACGAAACGTTATCAGCTCAACTCTTACGTTTACTATAGAATAATGGCAGAGATAAAAGTTTTTTTGACGTAAGCAAAAGACAAGTTGCTGATAATTAAAAAGAAAATGTATATTAAACCGACTAGTTCATGTGATTTCGACAACTCTCCCGGGAAATGGCACCACCTACTTGACCCCCTTTTCACTGCCGGCAATTTTCGACCATAAGAGTAATTTAAGTTGCCTAGCCTCCAGGGCAATAACCATGCACTCTGTCTTCTGTCCTGTTGGGATGGTTATTTCATCATACAAGCGCAACACTCATTTATTATACTTACTTCACTTCAAGTTGTGAATTTGGGAACACATGGCGGTACCGTACAGGTTACGACATAGCGTGACCATAGAGATTATCACATAGCATCGCCGTAGAGGTTACAACATAGCGTGACCGTAAAGATTATCACATGGCATCACCGTAGAGGTTACGACATTGCGTGACCGTAGAAATTATCACATAGCGTCACCGTACAGGTTATGATACAGCGTGACCGTAGAGATTATCACATGGCGTCGCCGTAGAGGCTACGACATATCGTGACAGTAGAGATTATCACATGACGTCACCGTAGAGGTTATCACATGGCCTAACCGTAAAGATTACGACATGGCATGCCCGTAAAGATTACGACATGGCATGCCCGTAAAGATTACGACATGGTGAAATCGTAGAAATTATGACATGGCATGACCTTAGAGATTATGATATGAAAGAAACGCAGAGATTATGACATCCAAAAGGTACTTATTTAATGAATTGAATATACGAAATATACGAAATATACGAAAGGTATATTTTTTTGGTAATTTATGTTTTCAAGTGGAAGCTTCGTACAGCAATGTCCTCTATATTATCCGTTTGCCTTCGTATGTAGTTTCATCTTGTGTCCAGTTCGAAACTGGAACAACGTTTACGTTGAAACTTATACACTGTCCCTAGCGAAATAAAATTTGATCTTCCGCATTCAGATGAGATTAAAATCACCGGTCTGGACCGGTGATTTGAGACGCTATTCTATTCACGACAAACAGAGGTGGACAACTGCATGAAATGTTTCAGATATTCAAACGCTGAAATATTACAGAGAAAGAAATATATATCATCTTGTATGTACATTAAAATCGATTACGTTTTAATTAATAGTGTATCGCTGAGACATTTATTAACAATTCAGAATAATTAATTTTTCAAGATGCAATTTATTATTTTGAAATGCACATGTTATGTAATCTTACGCTAAACCACAGTCATGTATTTCCTTTCAGTACCACAGTTAGATGTGTATGTGTGTACAACTGAACTAAACTTTGTGTAATTTTAATTCAGCAAGTCTTCTACAAAGTCCGGGGAATTTCAGTAAACAACTTTTCGACATTTACAAATGAATAAACTGCTAGACAGACGGAACAGCAGATAGTTGTTGCAATTTGCTATGATATATAGCGCGCGGCCTGTCAATTCCGCCTCCCATTGAAATTGATTTCTTATTTTTCTCGGCTCTAGACCGCGCGCCATGGCAAAATATCATAATTTATTAAGCCATTATTAACGAGTATCTGCGCAGAAATCTTGACGTGAACGTATTAAATTCGGTTCGTTATCGGATATCCATTGACGCTAATGCATTAGAACTAATTCATTGTCTGTTTTTATCGCCGAGGGGCCAATTTGTTGTGTAATAATTAACTTCTGTTTCAAGCATTCCCTATACAACAGGAGTAACATGACAAATTGAATATTTACAACTGGTTTCGCCGTAAATAATTAAGGAATCAAAGATCGATTGAGATTAATTTCAAAAAATTGAAAGTACATTACATAACAAGCTTGAATCAATTAAAAAAGTGCTTAAATGAAAGTGCCAAATGTAAAAGTGTGAACAAGCTTGAATCAATTAAAAAAGTGCTTAAATGAAAGTGCCAAATGTAAAAGTGACATTGAACGTCACTGCGATTGATTTCGAAACAGCGGTAATTGGCGGTCGACGCACATGTCAGCGTAAACGCGTCTCAGAGTGGAGGGAGGTCTAGCCACTTTTTTATGTCCCACTGGCAAGTTCCTTCATTTTCAATCAGTTGAGACAAAGATTAAACTTCAACAAAATTCAATTATTTTTGCTTTATTTCCAACTTTGTACAATTGTTAACACATTGCATCATCTTAATTCTAATTCAAATTTTATGCGGAGACATAATTTTAAAGCCCCATCAAAACGTGGTTCCATTAATCCGCTAAGCTAATATCCAGAACTCGAAAACGTCTGCTCCTCCTGTGTATGAGCGAAACTTCATGTGCCGAGTGCCGAGCGCCCTCCGCATGACCTAGATTCGGTTAACTGGAAACGAAATCCATCAAATTTAATCAAACGAATTCGTTAAATAAACTTCTCCTTGATTGGCCGACGCGCTTCTTTTGCCTCTGCCTCGCGCAGCAACACAGTAGTCGCCCACCTTTGCCTGCGAACGGGGACGTAAATTCCGCGATAAAAGTTTGCTAAAAGGCCATCGGTGGTTGTAAATTAGGCGAGTGGATTTATCAACGTCGTTTGTATTTCAGAGCCTACAGTTACTGCGCGATGATTGCGAAGATAACGTATCAAATTGTTTGTTTCCATCGTTTTGTTATACTAGGGGGCCGGGCCATTACTGAAAGAGCTGAAAATTTAATCATTTGGGAAAATTGGGAAAAATCGTTTTTAAAACGTCATAAAAAATCTTATTTAAAGTTCGTTTGGGCAACGTTTGCTTCGCTAAAAATGGAAGTTTTAATCTTGAATAGTCTGTTCTTGGGGGAAAATAATTTTCTAAAGGTCCTTTGACTTCGTTAATAGTCACACAGTCATTTTTAAAATTCGTTTGTGCAAGGTCTGCATCGTTAATAGTCACGTTAATTAAAGACTCTTCCCCAATTCTAATTTAAAGTAGTTTGTAATGTATACTACAGTTAATTCTTGGAGAAAATAAGTTTTAAAGGGCGTTTGACTTCGCTAATAGTCACACAGTCGTTTTTAATGTTCGTTTATGCAAGATCTGCATCGTTAATAGTCACGTTAATTAAAGATTCTCTCCCAGTTTTAATTTACAGCAGTTTGGAATGCATATTACAGTTGATTCTTGGGGGAAAATAATTTTTGGAGAGTGTTTGCCTTCGTTAAAAGTGACACAATAATTTTTGAAGTTCGTTTGTGAGAAGTCTGCTTCGTTAACGGCCACGTTAATCAAAGATTCTTTCCCAGTTCTACTTTTCAACAGTCTGTAAAGGATAGTAAACTTATTTCTTGAGGGAAAATGATTTTTAAAAGTAGTTTGACTTCGCTAATGGTCCCACAGTCATTTCTAAGTTCGTTTATGCAAGGTCTGCTTCGTTAATAGTCACGTTAATTAAAGACTTTCTCCCAATTCTAATTTAAAGTAGCTTGTAATACATACTGCAGTAAATTCTTGCGGAAAATAAGTTTTAAAGGGCGTTTGACTTTGTTAATGGTCACACAGTCATTTTTAATGTTCGTTTGTGCAAGGCCTGCATCGTTAATAGTCACGTTAATTAAAGATTCTCTCCCAGTTTTAATTTAAAGTAGTTTGTAATGCATATTACGGTTGATTCTTGGGGGAAAATAATTTTTAGAGAGTGCTTGCCTTCGTTAAGAGTGACTCAATAATTTTTGAAGTTCGTTTGTGAGAAGATTGCTTCGTTAATGGCCACGTTAATCAAAGATTCTTTCCTAGTTCTATTCTTCAACACTCTGCAATGGACATTATACTTAATTGTTGGGGGAAAATAATTTTTAAAAGGCGTTTGACTTCGTTAATGATCCCAGTCATTTCTAAGTACGTTTATGCAAGATCTGCTTCGTTAATAGTCGCGTTAATTAAAAACTCTCCCCCAATTCTAATTTAAAGTAGCTTGTAATGCATACTACAGTCAATTCTTGCGGAAAATAAGTTTTAAAGGGCGCTTGACTTCGTTAATAGTCACACAGTCATTTTTAATGTTCGTTTGTGCAAGGCCTGCATCGTTAATAGTCACGTTAATTAAAAATTCTCTCCCAGTTTTAATTTACAGTAGTTTGTAATGCATATTACGGTTGAATCTTGGGGGGAAAATAATTTTTAAAGAGTGCTTGCCTTCGTTAATCAAAGATTCTTTCCCAGCTCTATTCTTCAAGACTCTGCAATGGACATTACACTTAATTCTTGGGGGGAAATGATTTTTAAATGGCGTTTGACTTCGCTAATGGTCCCAGAGTCATTTCTAAGTTTGTTATGCAAGGTCTGCTTCGTTAATAGTCACGTTAATTAAAGACTTTCTCCCAATTCTAATTTAAAGTAGCTTGTAATGCATACTACAGATAATTCTTGGGGGAAAATAAGTTTTACGGGACGTTTGACTTCGTTAATAGTCACACAGTCGTTTTTAATGTGCGTTTGTCTAAGTTCTGCATCGTTAATAGTCACGTTAATTAAACATTCTTTCCCAGTTTTAATTTAAAGTAGTCTGTAATGCATATTATAGTTGATTCTTGGAGGAAAATAATTTTTAGAGAGTGTTTGCCTTTGTTAAAAGTGACACGTCAATTTTTGAAGTTCGTTTGTGAGAAGTCTGCTTCGTTAATGGCCACGTTAATCAAAGATTCTTTCCTATTTCTATTCTTCAATATTCTGCAATGGATATTATACTTCATTCTTGGGGGAAAATGTCTTTTAAAAGCCGTTTGACTTCGTTAATGGTCCCACAGTCATTTCTAAGTTCGTTTGTGCAAGGCCTGCATCGTTAATAGTCACGTTAATTAAAGATTTTCTCGCAGTTTTAATTTACAGTAGTTTGTAATGCATATTACGGTTGACTATTGGGGGAAAATAATTTTTAGAGAGTGTTTGCCTTCGTTAAGAGTGACACAATAATTTTTGAAGTTCGTTTGTGAGAAGTCTGCTTCGTTAACGGCCAAGTTAATCAAAGATTATTTCCCACTTCTATTCTTCAATACTCTGCAATCGATATTATACTTAATTCTTGGAGGAAAATGATTTTTAAAAGGCCTTTGTCTTCGTTAATGGTCCCACAGTCATTTCTAAGTTCGTTTATGCCAGGTCTGCGTCGTTAATAGTCACGTTAATTAAAGATTCTTTCCTAATTCTAATTTGAAGTAGTTTGTAATGCACACTACAGTTAATTCTTGCGGAAAATAAGTTTTAAAGGACGTTTGACTTCGTTAATATTCACACAGTCATTTTTAATGTTCGCTTGTGCAACGTCGGCTTCGTTAATAGTCACTTAATTAAGTATTCTTCCTCAGTTCTAGTTTGAAGAAGTCTGTAGCCTATATTGTATTAAATTTTTCAGGAGAAATAATTTTTAAAGGGATTTGTTTTCGTTAATAATCACTTGCTCATTTTTATAGTATGTTTGTACAAGGTCTGCTTCGTTAACTATTAAATATTGTCTTGTTATATTTTATTCTGATAAAGTAGTCTGTAATGGTTGTGCTTTTGCCCGGATTTATTTGTTTAGAATTCTGTCATTTCCCTTTACATTTTTCAACTTTCGTATTTTCCTTTCAGGACCAAAGCTCTTACGTTCGTGCTTCGTATTGTAGCGTACGATTGTTCAGGCTGTCTGAAAATGATCCGCCATTTAGCTTCGCTTAATTTTTAAATATTCCGCACAAAGCAAACATTTGCTCCGTCAAAATATTAAATTCCACGTATGCAAGTCTAAATACGTTAAATATTCCGTTGTATTTATTCTCATGGAAATTAGAGAGTCTTTATAAATATCCAACAGCAAAAGTAAACTTTATATAACATAAAAGTTGAAACAGACCCGCAGAGCGTGCACACACACACACACACAGACACACACTCACACACGCATACAGTCGCACACACGCGTGCTCGCAATATATGAGTTGGGGGCGAACTTTATAAGAACCGATCTGCTGGCTCAACACACAATTCAAAACAAATCGTTCAAACTTTTACACAAACAAAACCGTCGAATCGAAAATATCTAGTAGCAATCTTTCGGAGTATTATAGTTCGGTGTAGAAAGAAACTTTGCCCCCCAAACTTTTTGAATAACTTGATTACTGCGTCGGCGAACCTGCATACAGCTCGCAAACAAACCGATTTTTTTTTTACATTTTTATTGCTTGCGGCGAATGGGGAATGCGGTGGATGTGATTGAGCGTGAAGTGATTTATTGTATTTCTATCGGTAATCGGCTTACAGTAAAATATTAGTTCTTGGATTTTTCCTCAAATATACCATCAAAATGGGGTGCACTTCCTTCCCGTTCAACTTTTTTTTTTTTTGCAGGAAGAGGCGGGCAATAACCGCTTAAATATAGAATACTCACCCCCACGTTTTTTTTTTTATTTGCGTACATTTTGTTTAGAGCATCGGAATGTCAAAGTACGTCAATTAAGACGATGATCAGAAGAAGCTAAGTGACCACTAGGATATGGTAAAGTGAAAAGAAGGGGAATGTCCATCAAACCCTCTTCTGCGAAGAGCGTCTCTACGTCTCTAAGTTTGACCGTGTTTTGCATCCCTTCCCCCATAACTCATCGTAGGCGCAAGGACAGCTTGTTGGCAGCATGATCATTTTATCTCAAAAATGCCTGTATTCTACATTTATTTTTAAATATTCCAGGAAGTGAATTGAAATACGTTTACTTCAGTAGCAGGAGGGAGGCAAAATAAAAATACAGAACGTAAGAATTATTAACGGCGAGATTCTGTAGTCACACTTTAATGTCTCTTGTCCGTTTTACGGTAATGTTTCTTTAAATTAGAAGCGTACATTCACTTATACACGCGCACGGTTTTAACGTGAGCTACGATATCAGGCAGCAAACAAAACGTGCATCGAACGCCATTACCCATGGAAAACGGAGCGTCTTCCTGGAGACGCGAGTAATCACCGTGCACATCTCCGCCGTAAACAGGATATGAAGAGCAGATATAAGGACGAAGTAAACTGTTGAATAGCGCATTGTTAGAGCTGTTGGAGTCATTTCGCTAAGTGCCGAGCTATCCATGTTAAACAAACAAGCGCTGCCATTGTGACGGGCTGAAAATTACTGAAGAAATGGCACACGTCCTCTTCCGCTGACATTCGCGTCATTCGGGTGCTTTGATTACAATTAGTCTTCCGCGTTACGTTTTCTTTTTTTCTTTTTTTTCTGATATTAGCGCATACCAAAGAGTCAGGAGGAGAAAAAAATAATCCATTACGGAAAGCGAGAGACCCCAAACATATGTTCTGGTCGTCTGTCGCAAAGGTATCAAGTCGACTTCGGACAAACCGTGAGTTGCCGGATCAAGTGGAAGAAGCTTTTAAGATTACATGCATGCCTTTTGAAGCGTGGCCATACAGAGATTTACCGCGACGCGCCCGGAATAAATTTAAAAATGTTTCACCTATTTGCTCTCTCCGTGAAATAACGAAGTGAGAAAATATCTCGTCTTGTATCGGAGCCACGCCGACAGTGTAATATACAAACATTTCCGCGATAAGTCCCCTGCATCTGAATAACGTTCGATCGGGAGCATTGTGGGGCCGCACACAACATCTATCTGTTCCTTGGAAATACTACGAGATATTGCGGAGTTACATCACAAAGTAACTTACTACACGTGTATCTATTCGAAAAAGGAGCCCCGTAACTCACAATCAGTCAGTACATAAAAGGTACCTACTACCGACTACTCGCCAACAACTTCTTACCGTCTTAAATTCTTCCTCGCTGAACTAACTTTTAGGTGTTTGTTATTTTAATTATTTTAAGTGATTTGGTAGGGCGTTGGCCAGAGGACGTCATCGCGCACCAGCGTATGATACCATGGGGCTTGCCACGGTGACAAGCAGCACCGATAAAAAGCACGTTACCGGCAAGACAATTATCTGTATTCATTGTGAATAGAAATTCTGTTGGCTCTATTCCCGACGAGGTGGTAGCATTGAGCTATCCAGAACGGTCTGACATGATGATGTCGTTGGACCGGTATGAAGTAGTGCTTAAGACACTTACGCAGTCGATGACATCAACTGATCCTGAGAACGTATGTTTGGAAGGCAAGGTATGCTAATGTCCATTCGGGGGGTGAGATAAAAGTAAGTGAATGTGAAGGTAAGAAATCAATGAGCTTCTCCAGTGTCCAATATCAACGTGAGGAAGTTGCAGCTACAGCTTCTAGATCCGCCGCAGGAGTGGGCGGGGCCGGAAAAACGACCCCGATCGGTAAAATATTCCATGTTATTGAATAGTTGATAAAGGGTTACTTGTAATTTGCATGGCCCTTACCGAATTGGAATGCGTTGCTCGGAAACGGAGACGTTTGCCTGCGGATGGGTAAGCTAGAAAGAAAAGGAGAACACTGGGAAAGAGAGATCTAACTAAAATTCGCCTAACTGGGAAAGAAAGACCTAACTAACGGCGAGTCACTGTCTATTGCAACTTCGTTGTCTGATTAGTAGTAGTCCGAGTATTATCTGTCAATAACATTTTATTAAAAAAATGATCCATAATGTGCCTTCACAAAAAAAAACAATTGAAATTCGCCTAACTTAACAAAATTAACAATAAATGATCATGGTGTGCGCGAATGCTTTGCTGCGTTTTGCACTTTGCGGTAAATTTGAGCAGGGGGTGCGCGGGAGGGTGGGTTCGCCTTTTCAGTTCTCGTTACGCAATAATAATTTAATCCGAACAAATATTTCACGATTCTGTGAAGTCTGCACGTTTGAAACGCCGCGAAAGCGTTGCAGTTTCGGCCGGAATAATTAGCCGCTTTTAATTGCGAACGCTGCAGCTCTCGATTTTCCGCGGAGGGAGGCAAAATAAGCAAAAAAAAAAAAAACAAATCATAAAGCACTCCGGAGAAATGATGTAGTTTTGCCGAATGGCTAATGATTAATTCCCCTTCTGCCCTACCCCACCCCCAGGTCTTTTCGTCGGTCGAAGTTCGGCTTAAGTGTTTTTGTTGTTGCGTTTACCTACGGAATAAACATCTCCTCGGCTTTGAGTTAATTAAGAAAGCGCCCCCTGGTTTTGCGGAAAAGAACTCGCTTAAATTGCTTAAATTCAGCGCCCCAGGGCAAAGTTTCACATAAGCTTCTATTTTGTATTTACAACCATGTTAAAATGAGAGACAACATTATTAAAAAAAAAAACAAATCTCGATAATTACTGAACGGGTACGTCTCGTGTTTTGAGTAAACAACAATAATCGCTCGCTTGCTCGCTCCCTCGCTCGTTGATAATAAAAGAATAATAGCCTAGTATTTCGTTGATACGACGATAACAAGCTGTAATTCCCTGAAAGGAAAAATCGTCCTGCAATTTTTCCGATTCCAATCACAGAACGGTTGTGTGTCTGCAGACAGGCGGCCGCGGCGCGTTTATAGTTCTTATATTTATTGTGTGGTTTAAATTACCAATTTCCGCTTAGAACTTAAGTGGTATAGATAATCTCGCCGGGCGGCGTCGGAAAATAGTGTCTGAGGTCAAATAATACCTACAAGCGCGCAGTGGAAAACGAAATAGTAGTAAAAAAAACCACTCATCTTCTTTATTTAATGTAAGAGGGATTAATTCTTGATTAAAACTTGCTTCGGCTAGATGATTTGGTTTAATTTCTAATTTACAATTCTGTGATCCATCTTCGTTTTTTCCTTTTTTTTTTAATTGCTACACCTACACTCTGACTTATTTGAAAACTTTAGTAAAAGTCGAAAAAAACATACGAAAATGAAGTGTACTTACAAGCGGGATTCCTTAGCTCAGATGTTGAGTTGGGGGGTGGGTCGAAAATGAAGTGTAGTTATACCCGGGATTCCCTAGCACAGACGTTGGGTTGGGGGGTGGGTCGAATTTCGACAATAATTTACTTAAGGGCACCAGGAATAATGGTCCAGCAGGAATCCTTAACAATCCATAACGCTGATCCTTATGTGAGAGGAGGTCGCCTTGCTCACGTGTCGTCTTCACTAATTCTAGGAAGGTGATGGACAGCAAATGTTTAATGACGGTAGTCAGATTAACTATTTAAGGCCCGGTTTTTCCATCACACTTTGACTTTAAGCTTCGTTATATTCCCATGGTAACGATTGTAAGGACAATTGTTTCCATAGGAATAAAACGGAGTTTAAAGTTAAACCCTAACTGAAAAACTGGTCCTAAGGTCCGGTTTCACCATCACAGTTTAACTTTAAACTTCGCTTTATTCCCATGGTAACAATTGCAAGGATAATTGTTTCCGTAGGAATAAAACTGAGTTTAAAGTTAAACTGTAATGGTGAAACCGGGCCTAAGTCAAACAAACGAAATGGATTAGTACGAGTGTATTGCAAACAAAAACTAGATTTGTTAAGATAAACTTCGTATTTGTTTAGTATAAAAAAAAACTGATACGTGAATGAAAGTAAATAATGTAAACGTCAGAATTTGGAATCAAGCTGCAATTGAATTACGCCGCGTCTGGACAATAATTCAAAGAACTCGGCCAAACCAGGTGCGACATGGTAACATATCGGCACTTTAAGCGCGGAAACCAAGGTACCACGTGATTGTTTCGATCAATTTAAAACGTAGATCGAGGTACATGCGCTTGTCCGCGGTTTCTTCGAGATGTTGACTTCACGGTAATTGGGGCGAAATGTGTTAAGGTTGCAAATGAAACTCCAACCCTTACCCGAAAGGTATTTTTAGTGGAAGCAAATGGAAAAGAGAAGGGGAGAGCCAGATTGAGCGAAAGCTTCAACGCAACGACGATCACCGAACTTCTTCCAACGAAAGATTGAGGGAGAAACCATGATACTTTTAGTCCGCCCCTACGATACATCGGATACTTCCTCTTGACGTATGAAGACGCCAAACTAAAAAGGCTCCGGTTAGAAGATTGCTTCAAAGAAAGTCGGGTCCACATCTGCGCGAACTTACGCTTTCTCAACAGGCTTGTACACAAACAAAAAACGAACCATGCTCACCAATAATAAGTCGTCCCGTCTCCGAAAATGTACCGGATCCAAAATCCTGAACCAAAAGCTTGTCTTTGACAACGGGGACGAAGCAGACACAACACAGATGGGTTTTAGTCCTCCAGTACCACGTCAAAACAAAGAACAAGAATAAATCGAATACTAAGGAAATTTCCACCGAGGTTCCTCCACAAGAACATCCCAAAATGTGTGCCGTCCTTCAGGCGGACACACCGCAAGAATGCAATAGTTTGCACGTAGGGAAAACATCGTGACGTCAACAAGAACCAACAGAATAAAAGCCAACGTAAGGAAAACCAATAGCATAAAAGGTCAAGCGTGAACGCAATTTAATCTGTCCGTCTCAAGAATGTCTATAAAAAATGGTAATTTTCAGGATTTTACAACGCAGAAGATTAGACGTCGCCGAAACTTTAGTGTTAGTATTAATGTTATCGTTCATTATGTTATTTTAAACGCAAAAGCGCACACTTTTAGACCTTTAAAAATTTTTAGAGGCCTCATTTATGGGCCGAACGGGACGGAACTCGGAACAAGGGCATAGGGCTGTGTATATTTATTGTTACAAATTATATCGTCTTGTTCTGATGTTTCTCGTAGCGGAAGCGTGCTGCAAAAATTAAAATTTAATTGTCCGCGGCGCCATTTAAGAATCGACTCATGGAACAATGCGCAGTGGTTAGATTAAAGACACTAGCAACAGAGGTGTAATCCTCTTATTAATTCGAAGTATTCTGATTCAAGAACACTGATTGCACATGGCAACAAGAAATAACGGCAAATTTGCAATTAAAACAAAAAAAAAATTATGCGTTAATGCCCTAAACAATTGAAATGTGCATTTATTTATAAAAATGTTCAAACTATGCATTTGCATATGCAAATATGCAAATGCGTATTTATCCTAAGCCTAGTAACGACTAAGAAGCTAGAATTCTCATCGGGGAATAATTAATTCGGCTAGTCAAACACGATTAGAATCGACGTCGAAATTTGCCGACCATCGGGCGTAGGAGGCAGGAAGGAATAAAACTTCCCTGGTCCAGGTGCAAAGTGCTGAGTAAATCAGCCCCGGGGGTCGCCGCTAATTGGGGTTTAGAGCAAATAACTGTGATTCGAGTTGGCAAGTAAAATGCAAAGTGCAGCTTTTCTTTAATTATCCGTGGCGATCCGTATATAATCTGGGGGAGGCTTAAAGCGGCGGCGTTCCGCCGTTATTAGATAATATTGCGGGGGCCGGTTCACGATTCGGCCGAACAAAGCGCGCGAGCGTTACTTAAACTTTCATTAAACTCGAAATCAATGTAAATTACATTCAGCGGTCAGCGTGCTTTTAGTGCGGTAAGATAATCGAGAGAGAGCAACTACGCCACTACTATCGATTCGTTCGCATTCGTTCGCTCGGAGCACCGAAAAGGTCCTCCTCCTGCATGAAAGAAGGGTTTGTTGGTTTTTATTGTCGGGTGGACTCGAGACTTAACACGCATCCCGACAGGCACATTCGCCGAATAAAATTTCGACATCTGTGTGCTGTCTGCACGCGAACCAAGGATATCCGTATTACAAATTACAAGCTCTAATATAGATAGGCCGACCCACATCCCCCGACGATATCTATGTTAATGGAGGCATACATGTAAATAAGTCGACTTAAAAATGCCTTCTTATTTACTCAGAATAATCTTGAAATACAATTCATGACCTAGTACAGGTACACTTTAGTCAGATCTAAAAATCGGGGGCGAAACCTATCCGTAACTTCATGGATTTAACTGAATTTCAAACTCCTTTTTATTTCTATGGTCGCAGTTTGGCAGTATACGCAGATGCATTTAATTAGCTGAATCAAACGGGGACGAGGCTAATACAATTCAGTTGAGTCTTCCAGCACCACGTCAAAGTCGAGAACAAATCGTACTTCCATCGAGGTTCCTCCACAAGAACACCCCACCCATAATGTGTGCCGCCCTTTAGGCGGATATACCGCAAAAATGCAACAGGTTGGGGGACACCAAGCGCGACGGAAATTAACAAAGCCAAAACTGGGCTTAACACTAATGAACGAAGCAAGGGTTTGCACGAAGTGAAAAAAACACCGTGACGTCAGCAGTAACCAATAAAATAAAAGCTGACGTAAGGAAAACCAATAGCATAAAATGTTAAGCGTGAACGCAATTTAATCTCTCCGTCCAGATAATGCGTGTGTAAAAAATGGTTTCATTATCAAGTTCCTATTTCACCTTGCTGATGATTTTTTCGAAAAAAAAACTGCGCCGTTTTCAAAAAATTAAATAATTTACCACCTGCTCTTTACTCTTTAAAATGAAACGACAAGAAAGCGCTCCTTGGGGATTCACCTGCGAGACAGGTTATGCAAGACAGATCTTGCTTTGTAATAATTGTCTCAATCCTTCGGAGTCGCCGTCTAGTTACGAAAACATCGATGATAAGCTGAAACAAAATTATGAATTATGATAGATTTAAAAATTTTACAATGACTTATTACTTATACCACTGGATTGCATTTTTCATATGGCTAACGTTAATGAAAAAATAGCATTTCTTAATTCTCAATTGCTTTATTTATTTAATTTCCATGCTCCTATACGTGAAGTCCGGATAAACAAGAAAAGAGCTCCCTGGATCACGGACACCATCAAATTGATGATGTCTCTTCGCGATAAAGCCAAGTCCACTTTTATTAAATATCGAACTTTGGCTAAGTGGGAATATTATAAGTCATTGCGAAATCTTACCAATCAAGCTATAATTAGAGAGAAAAGAGCGTATTTTAACTACGTTACTAAAAGCCGTGATTCTAAAGCGATGTGGAAGGAATTAAATTCTTTAAGTATTTCAAAATCCAGAACAATCATTCCAGATTGCTTGCAAAAACCGGACGACATCGACGATTATTTTCTTCAGAGTTTTCCTGTTACGCGTGCTGTTAATTCCGATATTCTAAATTTTTATACAAATAATTGCTTAAATAACAATATTCCAAAACTTTACTTTAGACCTGTTGAGTCTTCGGATATTTTAAAAATTCTTAAGCAACTCAAAAGCAAGGCAGTCGGTCCCGATGATATTAGTTTAGATATGATACTTTACTCTTGTCCTCATATAATTCCATATTTGTCTCATATTATTAATTCTTGTTTGTTATCTAGTTTTTTTCCTAGCTGTTGGAAAGATGCCATCGTTATACCGCTACCTAAGATTTCTACACCTTCTGAATTTGAGGACCTTCGACCTATCAGTATCCTTTCTGTCATGTCAAAAATTCTAGAAAAGGTCATCAATGTTCAATTGCGTGAGTTTCTTACAGTAAATAACATCTTGCCAGAATGCCAGTCGGGTTTTCGTCCGGGATATGGTTGAACAACTGCTCTTTTGCATATCACGGATGATTTTATTGCTGCCACTGATCAGGGTCAAACTACTGTTCTTGCTTTACTGGACTTCAGCAAGGCATTCGATACCTTAAATCATGCTACCCTGCTGGCTATTTTGAAATACATTGGTCTTAGTGAATCTGCGGTTACATTTGTCGAATCATATCTCTCTCTGGAAGAACGCAACGAGTTCGGATGCCAATAGGAGTTTCTAATCAAAGATCGGTATCTTGTGGTGTACCGCAAGGGTCCATTCTAGGGCCATTGTTGTATATAATTTATACTTCAACATTCTACAAATACGTTAAAACTTGCAAAATCCATATGTACGCT
The DNA here is from genome assembly GCA_036172665.1 of Prosopocoilus inquinatus. Classification (NCBI taxonomy): domain Eukaryota; kingdom Metazoa; phylum Arthropoda; class Insecta; order Coleoptera; family Lucanidae; genus Prosopocoilus; species Prosopocoilus inquinatus. Next base: position 12,414,198 of record CM069879.1, read on the forward strand.
GACGATACACAGTTGTACCATTCATTTAACATATGTGATCGGCAGAAGGCATTATCTGAAATTCAAGCAGACCTTACTGCAATTGTAAAAATATCTGAAGCGCATTCCTTAACTATTAACGCTTCAAAATCTGCCTTGCTTTTATTTCGTAAGACCGATGACTGCACGTTACTACAAAACATATTAAATTTAAAAATTAAGGACGCCAAGATTCCGTTGCATAATGAAGCTAAAAATTTAGGACTAATTATTGGTAATTCTTTTAGATATCGTGCTCATGTTAAAAATATGATAAAGAAAGCCTACTGTAATTTAAAACTTATTTACCCACATAGACGCTATTTATCTGTAAGTACGAAAATTTTGCTCTGTGATTCCCTAGTTCTTTAGCAATTAAATTACTGTTCTGAAATTTATGGACCTTGTTTAACACAGGACAGTATTGCTCAAATCCAAAGAGTTCAGAATTCATGTTTACGGCTTACGTATGGTATTCGTAAATATGACCACATAACATATAAATTAGGAGAAGCTGGATGGTTGAATATGTCTAGCAGAAGACAGCTATTAACCTCATCTCTCTATCATAGAATTATCATAGATCAGATGCCGCTTTATCTTTACAGGAAAATTAAGTTTCGTACTGATATTCATAATGTCAATATTAGATTCAAAGGAACACTTACGCCACCTATCCATAAAAGTACGTTATTTAAACGTTCATTCAGGTATCAAATATCTTATGTGTACAATTCAATTCCTGTTTCTTTTAAAGGTCTTTCCTCAGCCATGTTTAAAAAACGGTTTCGTAGTTATTTGTTTCAATGTCAATAATGTAGATGTATTCTTTGTAAATATTTTACATCCTCCATGTAACTGTATATCAGTACAGCAAAGTATGTATGTCACAGAATATTATTTGTTTCATTATCTCCATTTTCCATTAATTTGTGTTAATTTTAGGCTTGCGGGATGAATAATCAATACATCGTAAAATTTCTTTAATTAGCATAATAAGTTAGTCTTAAGCATCAAACTCGGTTGTTTTTTTTTTGTAATTTCATTTCTAGGTTTCGGTGGAAGATCAATCTCAGCTTTTGCTGTGTATTGAACCGCCCCTAGTGGTTTTCAAATTTATTTGTTTTAATTATGTTGTTTCAACACGCATTTAGGTTTGAAACCATGTTTATTATTGAAAATTATTAGTTTAAAAACATTTTTAGGACTAAACAAAAACTGTAAATAAATACTTTGAATATTTCTGAAGCCAATTATACCAAAATTAATATCGGAATTGTTAAACTAAGGGAAATGTGTATAGTTGTGAACAAGAAATACGTACTCGTACATAAATTTGGCTGCAACGTGGAGGGCGAAACACGTTACTTCGTCGTCATTATCACGTCGTTTATTTACGTCACAATTAACGTCAAAAGTACGTTATTTACATGACATGATGTGGCTTGACCCGTAAAGTGTTTACGACGTCGCTCCGACGTCTTTTGGATGTTTTTAATCCAAGAACCAAAATAGAAAAAAATGTGCAGAAAACAGTAGTGCACCTGTCCACTTGACGTTCGCCTGGTAAAATGAAATGTCTTATGAATAGACTTACCATGATCATTAAGCTCTAAACCGGGACAGGAGTGGGAAACAGGATGGGGCGAAGGGAAACGCATTACCCAGCTGGCAGAGTGACGTCGGAGTTACGTCATTTTTAGATTTTTTTCACGTCATTGACGTCATTTGTCCCGAAAGTGACGTCATTATGATGAGTCGTACGGTACGTATTAATAACGTCGTAAAAGTGACGTCATAAACACGTCAACGGAAAGTGATAAAATGTTACCATGTTTATTTTTGAAAATTATTAGTTTAAAAACATTTTTGGGACTAAACAAAAAGTGAAAATAAATACTTTGAATAGTTCCGAAGCCAATTATACCAAAATTAATATTGGAATTGTTAAAATAAGGGAAATAATGACATGTATATAGTTGTGAACAAGAAATACGTACTCCTACATAAATTTGGCTGCAACGTGGGGGCGAAACACGTTACTTCGTCGTCATTATCACGTCATTATGTCGTTTATTTACGTCACAATTAACGTCAAAAGTACGTTATTTACATGACGTGATGTGGCTGGACTCGTAATGTGATTACGACGTCGCTCCGACGACTTTTGGATGTTTTTAATCGAAGAACCAAAATAGAAAAAATTGTGCAGAAAACAGTAGTGCACCTGTCCACTCGACGTTCGCCTGGTAAAATGAAATGTCTTATGAATAGACTTACCATGATCATTAAGCTCTAAACCGGGATAGGAGTGGGAAACAGGATAGGGCGAAGAGAAACACATTACCCAGCTGGCAGAGTGACGTCGGAATTACGTCATTTTTAGGTTTTTTTCACGTCATTGACGTCATTTGTCCAGAAAGTGACGTCATTATGATGAGTCGTACGATACGTATTAATAACGTCGTAAAAGCGACGTCATAAACAGGTCAAGGGAAAGTGATAAAATGTTACCATGTTTATTTTTTAAAATTATTAGTTTAAAAACATTTTTGGGACTAAGCAAAACATTATGTCGTTTATTTACGTTACAATTAACGTCAGAAGTACGTTATCTACATGACGTGATGTGGCTTGACTCATAAAGTGCTTAAGACGTCTTTTGGATGTAAGAATGACGACATTTTAGTGACAAAAAGATGACGACATTATAACGTCCTTTTCACGTTACCAAAAAATGTTTATTATTAAAAAGAAGCAGATAGATAAGGTACCCAAAGTACCGAAGGTCCGCTGAAGCAGAAAATTAAATTATTTTAATTATTTTTTGTACCATTTACATTTTAAACAACAAAATACCAAACCGGCCGAGACCAATGCCTGAAACCGGGACGCATGGTAAGCCTACTTATGAAACTTACTTTTTAATACACTATTATTCGAACAATTATAAATCTGCATTACTTCCGTTTCACATTTTAGTTTGATTATCGTTATGTAAAACCTGCACAATCCTCTATTATACAGGCTGTTCTTCTACTGTGTGCAAATCAGAAAAAAACTCAGTATAAGTACACGAAACGCTACCTTCTGCGGGTATTTTTTGGTGGCTACCGTATCATAGCCAAAAAATTTCGGATGGACCACTTGTTTGGAACCGCTGAAATGTGCGAGAAAGATAGGAAGGTCAACTTCGCCTTCCTCTCGGTATGAACACGCCCATCGATGCCGCACTCGATGTTCAGCGTAGAGTTTCGTAATAATAATCACTGATATCGTTTATTAATTATTTTATTTAAAATTTTAATTCACTGAACGAAGTAATGATACATTTATTTGTTTTACAGTATCAACTATCGATGAAAACTTATGCACCAATTAGGCAAGTGCGTTAAAAATGTTCTTCCTTTACCCTTTTACGTAAATAAACTTTTGCTGCAATCTCGCTGCTAGCTATGAAAGTATTACTACTTACGGTCCATGGAAAAAAGTAAATTTGTATAAGTCTATTAAAAATAATATGGAATGACAAATTACAATTTGTTTTTACCTCGCTTTTAATTTGTTCGGCAATTACGAAACGCAGCTTCTTGAATTGCACTAGATTTCAATTGAAAAAAAGTTAGGCCCGGTATTATAAACGTTAAATAAATTTACTACACAGTTTAATGCCTTAGTAACCATTGTTTTTACAATTGTTACTAAGGCATTAAACTGTAGAGTAAATTTAACTTGCGTTTATAATACTTCGACCGGACGTGTCGAAATGAGAAGACAACGCCAAGCAAAAACAAAGAACATTAATTTTTCTTCTCCAATATGCAAACAACCTCCACCTGGACGATTCCTTTTTTCTTTGGCCGCGTGAAATATAAAAGAAAATATGAGGTGATATAGCCGCACGAAATGTGTTGGAAAGACAAATTTTCTTGATGACATTTCCATCTGTACGAGTCCTTTGAACGCTAACGTTGAATGATGGCGGTCCGCATGCATCACAGGACATAGGAAGGAAGCTGAAATTCCTTGGTCGCATGTGTTTGAGCCTCCTACACTTACATTTGAATATAATAAATGCGTGGGAGCTTTCCGATATGTATTTCCAGACGTCGCCTTCCCCATTTTTACAGATCGCTCAATCCGAGTATGTATTTTTAGAGACCACCTTCCAAAGGAAATTAATAATTGCCACACACCACCATCAAAGGGACGCGACGGGTTTCGTTTCTTTAAGCAACGCCTTAAATGATGAAGCCCTGCGTTTAATTAATTTAATTGCTGTTTTACTAACGTAACTATTCCCGTTTCTCAGCCGGAAGTTTGAGGTTGCCGCCGTGATAAGATACAAACCCGAGCTGTGTTTAAGTTTTCTCGAGTGAGTGTGTCGTTTCTACCTGTACCTGCGAGAACATAAATTTTCAGAAATTACACCTCGTATCTTTGCTAAATGGACCTTGTTACATTCAGCCAAGTTTTATGTTCGTGTAAACATTTATTAAAAAAAAAAAATCATGCACGTTTTATTTTTATTTGCGTAGACGTAATACGGCTTGACTATCCTAAACAGTGAAGACTTGAACTCAGAATTTAGGCAACCCATTCTACTTTGAAGCCTGTGAGTTGTTTCTGATTAGATCGATGGGTTGCTTATCCTATAATCTTGTGTATATTGTCGCGGTAAGGGTGTAGCGCCTCCACCACGTCGCGGTAAGTGGGTGGCTCCACCATGCGACGCTTACCGGGGTGGCGTAGGGTTTTCAGAGGGTAGAGCTTTAAATACAAATGTTTTACATAACTTGATACCTTTTATTAATATTAAATTTAAATCGTTTGGGTTTTTTTTGTGAGACAAAACGGGGTGGTTGCGGCCCTGGTCGTCCATGCGACGGCTGCGGTTAGTGTTGGCCTGGCTCAGGTGCAACGTACTTTGCGTCTGGGCTGCGGCTGTAACTGCGATGGTCAAGGTCGGCTCCTTGCAACGTTTATGCTATCGGTGGCGGATGACTACGGTCGTTCTTCTGGTCCTGGACGAAGAGTCGTATCCTTGATGCGGCAAGTAAGGGTGCGGTAGTGGCTTCAGCCGGATGGGTAGGTTTAGCTCATCGGGATTGTGGTTGACTGGGGTTGAAGTTGGCAGCTTCTGGCTGGGGGTTGACAGGGGTGGCAAAGAGGCGTTCTACAATCCACCTCAGGATGATGGTGATTGCGGGAACAGCGTCCTTGGTCGCTGGGATGGTTCTGAGAGGGTTCCCTTCTTCAAGTTAGTTGGCACTAATCCCTACCGGAGTCCAGCTGTGCTCGACCGCTGTCCAAATTTTAATCCGCACATGTCTATGCAAACCGCGACACATCGACACTCGGCACCTCAGCCTACTGCCTGTAACATACTACGAGTGCATTTTAAATAACCTTTCCATCCTTTGATAATCAATTATGTATGTAATAAATAATACGTTTTGTAAGCAAAATATTAAAATGAAATGATGATTTTCTTTGGTGAGATGAGAAAACAGGAAGCGACGAGGACTTCCGACTTCTGAATTACATTCACGAAATCCCGCTAATGAGGAAGTTTTACGGAATTATTTGTCTTAGTTACGCTTTGAGAGAGTGTTTTTTTTTTCAAAAGGAGATTTTCGTTTTAATCAGCTTACCGAGTTCACGCCGCCGCGCCTATTGTCAACGAACGCGGGATGCGATTCAACCCGCAACGCCTTTCGATTTTGCCGCCCCGTGTCTTTAACAACACGTGAAACACAATTAGGGAAATGAAGTCTGCAAATTTACCAGGCCCGAAATTATTTTATTATCACCGGGGAGGAAAAACGCAGGGCGGCGCGGAAAACGAGCGGCGGGGGCGCGCGCGAGAGGGACGGAGAACGTGATTAATACAGTTGGTCAAGTTCTGCCGCGAACAAAGCCATTAGCAGAGGAAAAAGTATATTTTGAACGATTTATTTAGCCTTCTTAGGTGCTTTTCTTTCGGTTACATAAAGCCGAAGTCTGCAAGTAATGTATGAAATAAGATTTACAAGGGTATTTACACCGGGGAAAAATTTCTCAAAGTATTGGATAAATTGAGACGAAAAAAAATATTAATCTCTCAGAAGGAGTTTTATAATTAAATTAATTCTATGGCTTGTTAACATTATCAATAAAAATTTTGTTGCAAATCGTTTTTAATTGTTGTGAAAACCTCGAGCAGCCTCTGTACAGCTGTTTCAGCCCTGTTTGGGGTTTCGTTAGCAGAAACGTAGCTCGACATTCCCAGTGCAAACCAAAAACGACTTATCCAATTTATTCGCAAATGCAATGTCAGGTCAAATAGCTATCGTAAGATGTCGCTGTTTTATCTGTTCATTATCAATAAAGAAGTAAGTGCTTGTGGTTTGAGCACAGAAGGGTCACCCCTTCACAAGAAGCTAGAGCTAGAGTATCCAAGAGCCTATTCCTATTCCAAGGTATTGGATAAATTGAGAGGAGAAAAAATATTAACTTCTCAGAAAGTGTTTTGTAATTAATTTAATTCTGCTATTTGTTGAATCAAATTACCAATAAAGAAGTGCTTGTGTTTCGAGCAGGAAAGGGTGACCCCTCCACAAGAAGCTAGATTATACAAAAGCCTACTCCACCTCTTTTGCTTGCATGTTAATTGTGTTGCCTATTCTCTTACTTTATAACAACGATCCGCATTTAGTATGAGACCCCTTTCTTGTTATCATTTTTAATCTGTACAAAATTTAAAAATTCTCAATTAAAAAAGCGAATACAATCATTTATTGGCTTAATCATCAATCGCCACGTTCCACGTTTTTCGAATGAAACGCCATCGCGTAACATCCAGCAGACGCAGTAAATTTTGTGTAAATATTTGCAAGGGATGAAAAAGTATTCGTCAGCTCTCTTTTAACGGTATTTATTTGTATAATACCCTCATGGCTCCTGCGGGAAATCACTTCTGCCTGTGGCGCATCATCAACGAACAAAAATGGATCAGCCAAACTGCGGCTGCGTGCGCCCAAACCAGTAGGTATCGGCTTGGCTGATTGTTTCGCGGACCGCCACCATCGTTTTTGAATTTCTTCGCCGATCTCTGCCTATCATTTACAGCAAAAATTATATTTCAAATCAGTTGCACTCTTCTTTTCTTAATTAAAGCACTTTCTTATCCGTTGAAAATCGTTGAAAAAGTTGATTTGGCGAATACACTCAAGTTCATAGAAGACGTGTCTCATTGCAGCTGCGAACCTTGAGGAAAAAAATCCACCTGCAATGTACATTAACTTCGATTGTATTGTTTTATGTGATATCTTAAATTTCAGGATTGCAAATTAATTTCCAAAAGAAAAAGAAAAGTCCCAAATGCAATTTCGCTTGGCTGTATTACAGTGATGCATAAAAATTTACGTCGCAACCTCCTCCATCAATTTCCTCCCCGTTTGATGACGACGTCCCCTAATCTACCCCCCCGGTATAGCTTTCCTTTCCGAAGGCGAACGATAGCTCGTTTTACCTGGTTTCACGATGGCATAAAGTACATGCACGTAAATTGAATTAATTTATAATAGAGTAAAAGCGCTTTACCGTACTGTAAATAACGACGTACGTGAAAAATTGACGGGGCGGAAACGTTTTTTTTTTTTTTTTAAGTGACACACGGGCATTGTGTTTGATGAATATTCGATGGACTCAGTTTAAAAACGTGGTCGCGCGGCGGGCGGACAAAATAAATGCCGCGAAATATTCCGACCTTTTTTTTTGTTGTTTTTTGTTTTGAAGCTGAATATTAAAAGCTTTTGCTTTTTTCTGGGGGGGGGGGGGTAAACGCTGTGTTGGGGCAAATGATTTTACGCGATGCAACTTCGAATGCTACGACGGAAGGTCACAAATCAATAGGAACTTGATCTCTTAATGAAATCGCTGAAATGTTACAGTCTCTGTCATTTCTCTTAAGAGCCAATTAGGATTCATGCTGTGCTATAGTTTTGATTTACAAAAAAAAATGCGCTCGATGTATGGATTTACTACCTGCTCCCGCCCACGACCGTCTTCACTGAGCTCTTACCCGCAACAATCCCCAGAGTGTTCAGACTTGTATCCCTCGGTGAAGCTGATTCTATTCCAGTAAACAAAGAAAGCATAAGTAACCGCGCCCTCAACAATCGTTTGTATCTTTAAATTTCTACAAATATTGTCAATCCGTTAGTAAGGGCTATTTAAGTGCTCCTCAAAAGACACGCAGAGCTTGTATCATTCCAGTCGAACTGCTGTATTGAATTTTGCTCCAGAATTTGCTCTCTCGTGTCGGACGGTACAGTGAAGTAAGTTTGGCTGAAGATGGTTGCCGGAACCGATTTTTCGAGCCAACATGGTGAGGACCAACATCCAGATTTCAACCGGCGCACTTCCAGAAAACGTTGCCAACTTTAATAAAAACAGCGATCGTTTCCAGAACTTAAATTATTTTATGATTACGTCTTTGCGTGGCTCTCTTCTACTTTTTCTTTTTGTTTTCGCGTTAAAGGTTGAGCGTTTCAACAAGTAATTTATTTCATTTTTAAATCTTCCGGCGGCGCAAAGAACGAAACAGAGCGTGAGCTTTTCTACTACAAAAGGAAATCTATGCGCGCTATTATACTTAAAACAGGCCGACGTTTTCCGCGAAGACAGCGGCAGGAAGCCACGTTTCCGAGTTACGATACATAGCCTCTCATAGGAAATCTATGTCTCATTGTGTATTGTCTACACATCGCCTCCTCCTCCTTCTCCTTTTATAAAACGAAAGGAGGCGAGGCGGCACTTGAATTTTTCTGTTTTTTTTTCTGGCAAAGCATTTTTTACCGTTTACCTTTTGCGTAAGCGGAGGAGTGCAATTAATAAAGATTCAATTGCGATGAGGCCAGTCCATTAACAAGATTGTAGCTGGCGCGGGGAGGAGGGCTGCGAATGCCCCCGAGGGGGTTGTGTCCCGATGCTCCGGATTATTACAGAGACCTGAAATATTAAAGCGGATTTGACTTACAGAAAAGTCGCCGGGCGACAGATTCGCCGAGAATTATTGGGGCCCTCCATTTATCGCCGGCTTCGATCTATCCTCTCGTTTAAAAAATTATCGACGTCGATCTTGAAGGCGTCTGAAATCTCGCCGTTAACTTTTGCCCGGAGTGTTCCTCCTCTTTTTCTTCTATTTTCTTTGTTTCTTGCGCGTGTCCAAAGTTATTTAATAGAAATTTAGAGCTCATGTCAGAGAAGTACTCGCCTTCTCTTCCAAACGCACTTTTAAGTATGACTATTAACAGAATAAAAAAATTCACGACTGAAGACCAGGTGTAGAACATGACAGGTAGCGAAACGAAAGGTATTTTACGTACTAGATGTCTTTATTACTCAACGGTAGAAGCTGGGAGCGGGTTCCAATGAGATGTTAACCAAGGGCTCCAGGGAATAATCAAGCTGAAAGATACGCTGCGGGGCAGCTCGAAAAGTCTCGACCTCGAGATTTCTGCTCATACTTGCGTTCAGTGCAGGGGTCAGACAATGACACAACACAAAGCCTCAGCAAGGGGCAGCGAATATCAAACTATGTTAAATAAATTTTAACCTGGCCGCAAAATACGTTAACAAGTGAATAAATACAAGTGGACCTTTGTCTTCAAAGCCGAAATGGTAATTGTAAACCAAACAACGAAACTAACTGCTACTGAGAATCGTGCACCGTCAGCTTCACGAGTAAATAAATAACGAAGCAAATAAAAAGTATACTTCACGAGTTAGGTTAGTTTGTGCCCTGTCATCCGGCGTCAAGTCGTGACAAATAGATGTTGTAATACTCGAGATCTGTGTGAAGTCGGCTTCCCCTTGGGACACACGTGTTGACGAATTAATGAGTAGGACTGTACATGATTGATTAACTAGATTAAGTAAGACAAACAGCAGAAAAGTCCTGTCGAGCAAGGAAGAAAGTCCAGGCGATTCTAAATGCAAGGGAAGGAAATAACAAGGTCAAATAGCGCCGTAAGTAAATGAGTTAAAACATACCTGCTTAATTAAGCGGACTCGTTCGGACGTGACGAATTGAACAGCCTCCAAATTAAAATCGCACAAATTGAAAATTGGAATGGTATGCACATACAATGTCACTCGTACGATGTCTAAAGTGGCGGCAGCGGAACGGTATACAAACGATGTTACTCGTACGATGTCTAAAGCGATCACGAACAACATGACTTCGAGGACTACGAGAACTTCCGGAAACATCTTGTTCGTTACAGGGCCGTAATCGGAAAGAGTGTCGCACCAATATTCAAAGTAAAGGGCGAAACGGTTTTGCAACTCAGGTGAACTGATACCATTTCGAGCAAGATGTTAATAGGCAAGGTGTTGTATATTAACCTCCGCCGGCGCGGGGCGTCTGAGAAGGCACTGTTGCCAAAGCCTCCAAATTTAAATTGCACAAATTGAAGATTGGAATCTATGCACATACAATTGTTACTCGTACGATGTCTAAAGCCGCTGCGGAATGATGTACAAACGATGTCACTCGTACGATGTCTAAAGCGATCACGAACAACATGACTTCGAGAATATTCAAAGTAAAGGCCGAATAGGTGGTCGTCAGCGTTTCGGAAGACGGTTTTACAATTCAGGTGAATTGAAACCATTTCTAGCAAGATGTTAATAGGCAAGGCGTTGCATATTAACCTCCGTCGGCGCGCGGCGTCTGAGAAGCCACTGTTGCCAAAGCCGGTTCGATAAATTTAAACTGTAGCAGTAAGTAGGATAAATAAATTGAATTGGCAGAATAAGTCAAGTGGAAACATGTCATTTGTTTAAACGGCGGCGCGACGAGCTGCGATGAAGTCGCGTGTATAGAACGTATATTTAATTGAAGAGCGGCGCACCAACAGAACATGCAATTTTAGATAATGGCAGAGTAAGGAAAATAAACGGCGGCGGGTGTAAATTCCCGCTGAAAGAGCTCGGCTATTGGAAAGACTTCCTGAGTCAGAGCAAGGTATTCAGGCAGTAAATTTATTACGTTAGGCGGTGACAAGGGCTGGTAAGACGTATCGCGATAAGAAGAATACAGTGACCGGGCTACGCGAATTTCAGTCGCCCTCACGGAACGGACAGAATGAATCCGGATTATTATGTTCGGGTCTGCGTTATGAATAAGGTATGGAGAGTTCATATACCCGCCATAACAAATTCGATACCAACAGCACGCCATCTCTTCACTTCACAGACATTTCACATTTCGGACACGTACTTTTAAGTAAATTTATCTACAGGATTTATTTCATTACTTGTGAAATTGCAGCAGCATGCGTGCAACCTACACCAAGTATTGATTTTGTTTTCAAACTATCGAAACATTTTATTAAAAAAAAAAAAAACAAATTTATATACCATACCACGCATAATATGATTGACGTAATTAAAATTATGCAATTTCAAAGTTAACTGTTGAAGCCAATTGTATATGTACAATCGACATCATCGCTGGTGTAGACATGCGTAAATTTAAAACGGATTCATCAGCTTTGATGAAGTTTGTTTATTTAAAACGCTTTGATATTTTCGGGTATATATAAAAAAAAACTGCAACCTTTTCGAGATGAAATTATTTATTAAATTGAATCGTTCCATTTTGTATCGCTCACTTCTATCAAATTCAACAGCTCGCTCAAAATAAATGCGTGATTCGATCGTCGAGGAATTTGATGACTAACAAACTAGTGGGAATTCGAGACTTTTTACTGATTGACTAACTAACAATAGAATTATAGTGGATTATAAATTAGTCACCCCGAGATTGTTAACTGCTTACTATAATACGTGTTATTAGTTTCGTTACGCCCGCCCTATGAATCGTGCAAGGGTGGTTATGCGCGTTTCAGTTGCTTCCCTTGTATGCGGTGGTGATTCACACACACACACAAGGGATGTGTATGGCACGCACACGCAAACAGATGATTTGAGCCATGCAAGGGACGACTCTCCCTGTATAGGTAAGGCCGCAAAGTTTCCCTTTCACTTGACTCGCTCCCATCATTTATTTTATGACCTGCGTAGGTTAGGACTAACCGAAATTGCTTTCGGACTTTGGGGGGAGGTCTGGCATGCAAGCAGGATATATCAGTATTGGTTTCGCTTAAGATATCCGCTGTCTCGCTAATCAATGCCAATTATCCCCGACTTTGTGCTGCAGATAATCGGGACACCGAATCCGGCTTAGGTCCTTTGATCCTTGAGCTTCGACCGCGGCAAGCCGAATAAACAGGGCGACGGTTACAAATTCGCGACGACCCCTTCCCGGAACGCAGGCCGTCTTGATCGCTTGATTAATTCGCAGCAAGATCGTCGTCAACAGGTTTTAATTATTGCAAATTTATCTGGAAACGTACAGCCTACGATAATGTGTAATCCGCGAAGGCGTCGTCAGCCTGGCGGAAATTGCGTATTCCATTTGATCTTCTTGCCCACCGCCCCAAAAAAAAAAAAAAAATAGAGAGATACAGGGAGATGAGTTTCATACGCTGACACTTTTGTAGGACATAAATCACTCCCTGTAATCCCGAGTTTGTCCACCAGTGTTTTCCAGCTTACTGATCGGCTTTATAAAAATCACACGTACTCGCCGGATGACATCTTCTTCGTTGATACACGCCAAACGCCGAAAATATATGTATGCGCTGCTGGATGCGTTGTAGCCATCAATTTTCCTCTTTAATCTTTCTATATTTATAAATTTGTTTCGTCCTTTGTTAATTGCCGTTCTAATGAGCGATGACGACGCGGTTCTGCTCGTTCGTGTTTTTATTGGAAGCGGAACTCTTTATTTAATGATTGGCGTCGCGGATGCGGCGCCTCGTATTGTTACTGGAGCTGTGCCTTACCGCTTTTTATACAATACAAAATAAATTGCACATTGTAACAGAAGAAATAATTATGTAATCTCGGCTCCTGATTCCTACGAGCAAACCTTGCCCTACATTCGCACATTCGTCAAGTCGTCGGTTATGTAATAACACCTGTTAGTAAAGTAAAATGAGTTGTCGGGATTTTTCAAGACCACCGCCTAACCCAAAACTTACGTAAATTGGAAATTAGGTTATCCAGTTTCATATAAATTAGGTAGCTTTTTTGTTCAGAAAATATATAAAATATAAATATTCAATCAAGGGCCGGAGGAGGAGTAGTCGGCGCCCTTATGCAAAACAGTAACTGGCCGCGCCCTTCTCCAAGAACAAATTAACATGAATTTATGTGGTTGTTTCAAAAAATAATGAGTGTTACGATGTGAGCTTTTCGTAAAAAATAATGTTAAGAAATTATTAAAGCACGGGTGTTCTGAAATCGAGGGCAACTTCAACACTGTCGGAATGTAACAATAACAATAAGTGTGATAACCCGATATAACACGGTTCATATTTCGTAATAAAACGTCGGCAGAATCGCGGCAACTGGGGCAAGCGATTACATCAAATGATGCAAGGAACACAGGGCATATTAAGAACAACGCAAGTAATGCGCGAATAAACAAAAATTGCGTATAAAATATGCGGAACAAAATTTGGATAGCAGTCGAGCACAGCTGGACTCCGGTGGGCATTAGTGCCAGCCAACTCGAAGAAGGGAAGCCGCTCACGACCATCCCAGCGACCAAGGACGCTGTTGTCGCGATCACCATCATCCTGACTCCGATTATAGGACGCCTCTATGCCACTCCCCCGTCAACCCCCAGCCAGAAGCTGCCAACTTCAACTCAAGTGAACCACAGTCACCAAGCTGAAGCCAATACCGCACCCTTGCTTGCCGCACCAAGGATACGTCTCTTCGTCCAAGACCACAAGATCGACCGTAGTCATCCACCACCGATAGCATAAACGTCGCAACGAGTCGACCTTGTCCATCGCAGCTACAGCCGCAACCCGCAGCCGTCGCACGGACGACCAGGACCGCAACCACCCTGTTTTGGCCCACGAAAATCCCCCAATAATTTAAACTTAACATTAATATAAAGTATCAACTTTTGTAAAACATTTGTTTTTAAAGTTCTACCTTCTGAAAACCCTATGCTATGCCGGTAATACGGTGGAGGCACTACCCTAAGCGTGACATGGCGGAGTTATCCGCTTACCGTGACATGGTGGAGGCACCATCCTACGCGCGACAATACGACATTATTAGTTCTTGTGGAGTATGAAATCGATTGCCGAAAAATATTGTAAGTAACTGCATTTTAATTGATTTTTAATTTTTAACAATTCATACTTTTAATTCTTTTGCAATTTAAAATTTGTATTTATGTTTAATGGAGCTAGGTTGAGATCAATTGGATTGGTTTGACCTTGACGTTACTTGAACTTCGATTTAATCGATTTTTAACTTTTTTAAATCTTTGCTATTAATTTCTCTTATAATCTGTGTTAGATCAGGTTAGGTTGATGTCAGTTGGCTTGCACTGATCTTGAGATTTGTTGATCTTAACTTTAATCTATAAATTGTAACATTTCTTTTACTTTAAAATTTTTTAAAGTATTTTTTTATTAATTTTTTACTTCCGCAGAATGGAGAATGCAATAACATACAATAAGTTGGGTAAGTTCAGTTGACCTTGAGATTTATTAAGGTTCATTTCGTGTATAAATTTTAGATTGTTCAGACTTACTCTTTTTTACTATTTTTTTTATTAATTTGATTTTCAATTTTTTTGCTTTGGTTGAATAAAATAAAGCTCAGTTTTTAGGTCGAGTTTGGTTGACCTTGATATCGCAAGAACTTTCCCTCTAATTGAGTTGGGTTAACTTTAAGACTTATTCAGTTTAATTGTAACATTTTTTTTACTTTTAATTTTTTTAATATTTTTTTTCTTACTTAGGTTGAATGGAGTTAGGTTGGGTTTACGTTGGGTGGGCGTTGAAATAAAAAAAAAATCATTATCTTTTATCTTGCCGATCGTCTTTACAATACATTTTCTCCGCTGATCAAAATTTGTCAACTTCCGCAGTTTTCTCAAATCTCAAATCTAGCGATCTTCTTTTGTTTTTGTTTGTGATTGGCCACGTGTTTTACATAAACTTGAAATTAATTAAAAAGCGATATTATATTTAGAAAAAAAAAATATTGGACATAAGCGACCAAAACCAAAACTGAAGCGCGAAATTCTCTTGGAAATAAATTAGTTTAAAATGAAACCGTACAAAAACAAAAGAGGATCGACAAATTTTTAATTAATTAGAAGATGATTTAAAAGAGAAAAAAAATATTTATCGATTTTTTTTTCAACTCGACGATTTCATCAATTTTTTTTTGTTTTCAAATTTAAATCGTCTCGCACTTTCACTCTAACCTGTCGATCGTCTTTTGTTCGTGCTTATATTTTCATTTTTGCTTTTGATTTTTTCCAAACCGTTATTTTTAGAATTTCTGTATCTGTGTCGATCATCTTTTGTTCTTGCGCATTTTTTCTTCGAGTCGTGTTTGCAGCTTTCATCGATTTTTTCAAATTTTTTTGGTTAAATCTGTCGGTCTTCTTCTTCGTTTTTGTTTTTTCGTTTTTATTGAATTTCTTTTCTAAACTGTTTTCTGAAATTGAATTTTCAATTGTCAATTCGTCAGTCTTCTTTTGTCGCTTTTATAAATTAGATTTTTTTCCAAACGGTTCTGTTTTTAAGCTGAATTTCGCATTTTACTTTTTAAATCATCTTCTAATTAATTAAAAATTTGTCGATCCTCTTTTGTTTTTGTACGGTTTCATTTTAAACTAATTTATTTCCAAGAGAATTTCGCGCTTCAGTTTTGGTTTTGGTCGCTTATGTCCAATATTTTTTTTTTTTCTAAATATAATATCGCTTTTTAATTAATTTCAAGTTTATGTAAAACACTTGGCCAATCACTATTACAATCCATTACGATTGTCATTTGTTTTTATTATTACTCTCTTCATATTTTTTCTTGCGAGAACGTAAAATCGATGTGCTGCAGCTGAAGGTAAGGGGGCAAATAGATCAGTGTGCGAGAGAAGGGCGAGTCAATAGTGTTTACGCCTATGAGCATGACATAACATCTACCTCGCATATTAAAGTATTTCTTACGTTCGTGTGCCCGTACCGAATCCACTGTCGCTTTACTTAATATTATCCTTTACCATTTTTTAATTATAATTTTTTGACAAAACAATTAGGTAGTAGAGTTCAGTTGAGTTTGGATGATTTTGATTAATTTTTTATTTAGATTGAATAGAGTTGGCGGGGTTTACGTTGTAAATGTTTTTTTACCTACTTCAATTTCTCTATTGTTTCTTAATTTAATTTAATTTCTTGCTTGGGTTAAATAGAGTCGAACAAGTATTAAATTGTAGTTATTCGAGGGTTTGGATTAACCTAACATCAATTCAGCAACAATTGAACGTAATTTCCTGAGCGTTAGTCGACGAATGTGCAATTTTTCGGCACACTCTGTGTATGGTTACTATGACGCTTCCCGCAAACAAAGTGTAAAGCACTTACGGGTTAATTCTTGCTTGTCGTCGAGGTGGCCACGAAGTATTGTTGATCGCAGAACGTCGGCGAAGTCGTCAAACGAGGTCGAGGAATGAGATAATAGTTGAGAAGAATTTTACGGACAGGCGACAGTAAACGCCGAGGAAAAGGAGCCAAAAGGGGCGGGAAATCTTGTAGGATTTACAATAAAAGCGAAAACTTGTACAAAACTTCACAGGCTTTTCAATTAATGCACCACCGGAGATGCACTTGCGTTAAAGAGGTGTATATGGATCCGGCACTGCCGTCGTTTGAGTAATGTCCAATTAACTCCCAAACAGGAAACACACAAAAGTAACCAAAATGCAACGGCACCTTTGCGGATCTACCCAAGTAATGTATGTAGATCTCGTGGTGTAGGCTTCGAGCGCGAAAACGCTCATCCCACGTGTCCAGATTTAACCAATCGTAAGGTCGAAAAATTAATTCGAAGAGAAGGCGCTCACAACATGCGGATCATAGAATAAAGAGTAGGTAGTTCACAGAATAAGTATCGAAAGTGAAAATAATGACGATGTTGCAAAAAAATCGTAACATTATTACGTTACGTTGCTTACCGCCTTCCGCCGGCCCTGGACAATACCCAGTGTGCGGCGAACTTATGTCAATACATACTTTTAGAGTTTAATAATAACATTACTAACTTAGAAAAATTGTGTGCAAATCGTTTTTGATTGCAGTGAGAACCTCGAGCAGCCTCTGGACAGCTGTTTCAGCCCTGCTTGGGGCTTCTTCAGCAGAAACGTAGCTCGACATTCCCACTGCAGACCAAAAACGACTTGCACAATTTATTCGCAAAGCGATGTAAGAATGATGAACATATAAAATAGCGACATCTTACTATCGCTTGTTGACCTAACATTGCAGTAGGATAGACAAATTGAAGCGGGATTTGCTCCTAATGAGTCCCCCATGCAAGGCGGTCATGCTTGCTGTCAAATCATAATGAAAGAATTTAGAAAAATTGTGTGCAAATCGTTTTTGATTGTAGTGAGAACCTCGAGCAGCCTCTGGACAGCTGTTTCAGCCCTGCTTGGGGCTTCTTCAGCAGAAACGTAGCTCGACATTCCCACTGCAGACCAAAAACGACTTGCCCAATTTATTCGCAAATGCGATGTAAGAATGATGAACATATAAAATAGCGACATCTTACTATCGCTTTTTGACCTAACATTGCAGTAGGATAGACAAATTGAAGCGGGATTTGCTCCTAATGAGTCCCCCATGCAAGGCGGCCATGCTTGCTGTCAAAGCATAATGAAAGATTTTAAAAAAATTTTGTGCAAATCGTTTTTGATTGCAGTGAGAACCTCGAGCAGCCTCTGGACAGCTGTTTCAGCCCTGCTTGGGGCTTCTTCAGCAGAAACGTAGCTCGACATTCCCACTGCAGACCAAACATGCTTTGACAGCAAGCATGGCCGCCTTGCATGGGGGACTCATTAGGAGCAAATCCCGCTTCAATTTGTCTATCCTACTGCAATGTTAGGTCAACAAGCGATAGTAAGATGTCGCTATTTTATATGTTCAACATTACTAACGTGTGTGTGTGTGGGGGGGGGGGGGGGGGTTGGGGTGTAACAGGCAGGATGTTGTTTTTAGTATAAATTTCATATCTATACTTTCGTCACTTTATTTACATACAACAAGAAAGCGGGAAGTTTTAAAATATTCTGTAGTTGCGGCCCGATATTTGCATTAATGTTTTCTTATTTGCATAATACTGGAAAAATGTAAAGTGGAGAGTCGTGTAAAAAGCGACTGGCGGCGGGACTTCTTCTTCTTCTCCTCCTCCTCGGTGGAAGTACTACTTCAACTCGAAGGCGGAAAACTATTAATAATTTCATTTATTTTACCTTGTCGCAACTTTCGCGCGCGCGGTCGGTCCTTTCATTAAGTTTTCGAGTGTGATTAAGTCTTAAAACGGGGAACTTTTAGTTTTTTTTTTTTTAATGTTTTTTTTCCTCGTTGCTTCTCGCGACATTAAATTTGTTTGAACCGCCCGCCGCCGTCACAATTAAAATTTCAAAGTTATTTTAATTAAAACATGATACAGGGTGACATTGCTTGCGAAAAAACAACCGCTCAACAGAATCCTTGTCACAGATTACGCAATCAATTCGAATTTACCCCCGCTCCCCCGCCAGATACTCTGGGGATGTGTGCTTAAGCGAGGCTCACACTTCGAGAAGAAAGTACATTACTTGAATACGTGAATAACTGATAACAATCTAATTAATCGTGCGAACCGAATTATGGCAGGCACATCGCCCCCAGTCAACATCGAATTCGCAGTCTGATTAATGCAGTTGGAAATTGTAATTGTTAATTAAACGATTTGCTCCTGAGGCCTTAATTAATTACATAATTAATTAATCAGTTTTACACGATTGCCGTCTTAGAGTTTCTCGTAAAAATTATTAGCTCGCGCACGGCACGAAATAAAATCGGAAATATACAGGTTGTGTCACCGCGAGCTCGGAATTAAACCCACCCTGGTTCCGATAACGCCACGCGCTCGTTCGTCATTGAATTTTTGTATAAAAAAGCTTCCGATATTAACCGCCGTGCAACGTAATTGCAAGTTAATTTTACATGAATACTTCCTCTCAACACTGACCTAAATAAATTTCTCCGGGCTAACTCATCCATCCGGAAAGCTGAGAAAGTTTCCCTCAGCCCTTCGTTCATTAATCGCTTCCGGAAAATAGATGCAGTAATTGAAAGATCTTGTTAGCAGTAAAGCGTAAAGAAAATGGAAACCTGGAAACAAACAACTCTTTAACATATTTTACGGTGTATGGTTTTCTTAAGAAGCGGAGGGCCGCCGCCGCCGCCGCGGAGTTTATGAAGTGTAGGGGAGGCGGCTTGCCTTGCGCGCCTTTGCAAGCGGCGGGCTAAGTGCTCCGCATACATAGGGCGAAGTAATTAATGATGGCGTGTTGTTCCAATGCAATTACGTGCCGATATGCCATTGAAAATCCACTTAGGCCGGCTGAGAATCGGGACTGCTTCACGGTCACGACTCAAGCAAAATAACAGATTAAGGCTGAGGTTTCGTGGAAAAATAAAGTTTCCTCGTCATCGAAGCAAACAGACATCAGATGGTATCGGAGGTTTGAGAATTTTCTAATTACAAGTTGCACACGAAACTGAAATAAATTATTCAAGTCATTCCATTCAATTGCTCTAAAATCTACCATCCCTTATTGACCCATTAGTAATAAGGAGTCCACTTCGATGATTTCCTAACCAAAGAGATCATGTGATTAACATCGGAAAAGAAGGAACCTCGGTATGATGGAGAAAGAATTTAAAGCGAACGAGAACAAAGATTTTGAGTTTGAAATGCAGAAGATAATTCGTTAGAAAGATGTTGAGAGAAGAACGGACAGGATTATTCACCAGAGAGATCTTGATATTGAACAAGGTGGGAGGTGGCAATTCATCATAATCGTAAAGACCTTGAGAAACGAGAAGAAGCTAATTCATCAAAAAGACTTTCAGAAACGAAAAGAAGCCAATTCATCAAAACTATTTTCAGAAAAGAGAAAACGCCAATTCAATTCAAAAAGACCTTCAGAAACTAGAAGCCAATTCATCAAAAAGACCATAAGAAAATCGAAAAGGCAAATCATCAAAAAAAGAAACCTTGAGAAAAGGAGGAAGAAGAGAAGCCAATTCATAAGCAAGATCTTTAGAAACGAGAAGAAGTCAGTTCATCAAAAAGACCATGAGAAAATCGAAAAGGCAATTCATCCAAAAAAGAATCTTGAGAAAATGGGGAAGAATAGAAGCCAATTCATCAAAAAGACCTTCAGAAACGAGAAGAAGCCAATTCATCGTAAAGACCTTGAGAAAACGGATAAGGCAGTTCACCAGATCACCAAAAAGACCTTGAGAAAATGGGAAAGGCAGTGTATTCAAGAAAACTATTAAAATTGAAATGGAGATGGCAATTAATGAAAAACAGATTGAGAGCTAACAGAGCAAGTAGTTCTTGAGATCCAGATCAATGCAATTAATTGAAAAAATTGATTGAAATCCATAAAAAAAGAGCTTGATAGGATAAAGAAATCAGAACAAACTTTAGATGACGGAAAAGACAGATCTGAATAAAGAAGGCAAGTCATCAGGAAGGTGGTGACTAAATGGAACAAAATATTAATCGGAAAGACCTTGAGACCTTGACGGAGAAGACAAGCCATTGTATGTTCGAAATGTAAAAGACAATTGATTAGAAAGGCCTTGAGAATGAGATCCACCAAAGAAAAATGAAGAAGGCATTTAGCTGAAGAGGACAGTTTCTAACCGAAATTATGAGTTCGAATTGGAGACGACTGTTCATCTTGGCATTGCGTAAGAAATTGAATAAATTGATCAAAATGATTTTGAGATTGGGTTGTAAACATCTTAAAAAGGCCATCCATTGGAAATAGTTTAAGACTGAGAAAGGAAGAGCTTGAGACGATGGAGAAAGCAATATATCGGAAAGAACTTGAGATGATGGAGAAGGCGATCGAAGGTGAAATCGAGAATACTGTTCATTGGAAAGGTCTTGAGATTCAGAATGATAAGACACACATGTTGAAGATATTTCATCGAAAAGACCTTGAGACAATGAAGAGGGCAGTTTGCAATTAAAATGTTCAGTTTGAAATGGAGAAAATCGTTCATCTTAGCTTCGCGTTAAGCAATTAATTGTTCAGAATGATTTTGAGATTGGACTGCAAACATCTTGAGAAGGCAATCCATTGGAAATAATTTAAGATTGAGAAGGGAAGAGCTTGAGACGATGGAGAAAACAATCTATCAGAAAGAATTTGAGATGATGGAGAAGGCGATCGAAGGCGAAATCGAAAAGACTGTTCATTGGAAAGGTCTTGAGATTGAGATTGATAAGACACACATGATGAAGGTATTTCATCAAAAAGACCTCGCGACAATGGAGAGGGTAATTTGTAACTAAAATTTTGCCTTTGAAATGGAGGCGACGCAACGGATTGGATGAAGAAGAAAGGGCCTGGCTTTAAGATCGAGAAAAGAATGATGGATTTCATTAGAAAGACATTGAGAAAATGGAGAGGGCAATTCGCAATATCAGAAATTTGAGTTTGAAGTGGAGCAGGCAATTAATTGGAAACATCTTAAGCTTAAGATACAGAATTTATTTATTAGAATGTTCTTGAGATTGTGTTGGAGAAAGTAATTCAGCGGAAACATCTCGAGATTGGAATCGAGAAGAAGGAAATTCATTGAGTCACTTGAGAGTGAGAAGGAACGAGTTTGAGGCGATGGACCAGAAAGCATTGGGAGAAGGTAAAGACTTACAATACCTTAGAAATAACTTGAGACTGAGTTGCGGAAATATTTTTAAAAGAAAACGGTTTTCCTTGCATAGCAAAAGAGTGGAACGTAGGTTGCAGATAAGAACTGGGCATTTTATTGGAAAGAATATGGCAGTTTTATTCTTTGATTGGGAGGAACTGTTATATGTATAATGATGAATCTGTTTTGAAAAGTTGTTTGTATTCCAGGTGATTAGGAAAGGCGGTGATTAAATTTTGCTCAGGGAGACGCCCCATCCACACACATAGATTTGGGAACGTACAATAAATAACAGAACCATTCGTTTGTCGTGTATACGTGCCGCCGGTAATAACGCGATGAAAAAAATACAAACGGTCGAGTCAAATTCGCATTAGCTAATAAATTTCGCACGTCCGATGGGATTTACGCGATATACGAGCCATTCATTCCGGTGCTTGGGTTATACAAAACTAAAACGCCGTCTTTTACTGTAAACATTTAAAGCCAATGAAGCCCTTTCATCACTAAATCTTCCGGCTTGCTTTATAAATCTTTCCAGTTCTGCCTGTTTTGCGAATATAAAGCGCGCGTTGTTTGTAGGTGCTCTCGATAAATTACGAAACGAAAGTTTTTTTTTTTCTTCTTCTGTTTTAATTACTTTTATCTGGATTGAATTAAGCGATGGCGAAACTAAAAGTCCGCTCAAGATTTTCGCGCCTGAGCCTGAAACATACCTACGTAATTTTATGCGAAACAAAGTAAGTACATAAATGAGAATGAGTGAGGAACAGACGGCATTAATTTAGTTCTAGTCCTGAAAGCTGCTTTTGCCCGTAAATAATTAATAGAAAATCCCCTTTAGAGGCTTTTTAAGGGACATCAAGTATTAACACCCTCAGGAATTCTAAGGGGTTATACTCCGGATAAAAAATGGTGGATGCTATGAAGAAGTGCGAGCTGCGCAGTCAGCGGTCCTCGAATAAGTCCATTACCGAGATGTATGTGGCTGATACGTCACGAGTTAACGTGCTACACGCTGGGCCTTCCACCTCTTATTCCTGCAGCAAGGATTTCGAACCTATTCATCAACATATTAATTCAACACGTTCGTCATTATTGTTTTTTTTTTGTTTGGAGAGCCCCCGTCCCGGCGTGCATTGTTAAAAGTCTAGATTGTTTGTTTTTTTTTTGTTTAATTTCGAAATTGAATTTTGATTGCAGTGCACATTAAAAAAAAAATCGGGGAAGTCAGGGTGGGAATTAATTCCGACGCGATTTATTAACATCGAATTCATAAAATACAATTGGTTTTCCGAATTGATTATGCCACGGCGGCGCCATAGTTTTAATTGAAATAAAATGCTGCGAAAAGTTATTCACTGAAAATTAATTTGCAACGTTTCTGTAATTATCGTGGCTAAAAATAGTCCAGGTATTATGTCCAATCGATGCAGTTCGGTTTTAGCAACGAATATTAATCGTCACCGGTATATATGGTCACGGAAAGCCTTCTGCACCTTCACCATATTGCGCGGAAACTTCCGGGGGGGTTTTAGGGGCGTGGGTAGAGCTTTAAACAATCGCACACAAAAATGCATTATGCCCGCCAATAATAAAATAATAATAAAAATCTGGGACATGTAACATGTCCTGCTGTAAATATGACGAAGTGTTACCACGGAAACAAGTTCTAAATAGCAAGTCGAGTAGTTAAAGCTGCATTCAAACTCAAACAAAATAAAATAACACAAAAAGGCATGCAGAGAGTTGTCCCAGATTTTTTTGGCGGCCATAGTACCTTTTTATTTGATAATTTTATTTGATAAGTGATCGGGGTTTTGCCAGTTCGGGGGCTCTTTTCGTCCTCGACGCAGGCAGGGTAGTCTTCGCGTCTTAGTGTCACGACGAAACGGGTGGTCGTGTCGAGTGGATGCACTTCGGCATTGTTGCAGGAGCCCGGTCGTCTTGAGGTGTTCAACTGTTAAGTTTAACAGTTGAACACCTCAAGACCCCTAATTATGCAACAATGCCGAAGTGCATCCACTCGACACGACCACCCTTCGACAACTGTCGAAGGTGGCCTCTCGAGTGTTCGATTGACCGGCTGGATGATTAGGGGTTGTAACGACACCTTGGGGTTGCTGGTATGTCGTTATCTCCTTTAGCGACGAGGCCGCGCGGCGTTAGGATCTGTGAGGTCCTTCTCGTGGCGATGAGGGTACATGTTGAGTTCAGGAGCAACGGCGACGCTGGCCATGAACGTCGCACCGTTCGATGTAGGCGATGGCGATAGTTTCTTGAAGTGAATCGCTTCCCCGATTAAAGTCCAGAGGCGACGGCGGCGACGTCCGTCGTTAGTTAAGACGGCACGGCCTCTCGAGGATGAATCGTGTAAGCGAATGTTAATCATAACCATTTGTATGTCACGGAAAGCCTTCTATACCTTCACCATATCGCGCAATAACTTCCGAGGGGTTTTAGGGGCGTAGGTATAGGTTTTAAACAATCGAAAACAAAAATGGACCGCTTTATTTGATAATTTTATTTGGTAAGTGGTCAGGGTTTTGACAGTTCGGGGATTCTTTTTGTCCTCGACGCAGGCAGGGTAGTCCTCTGCAGTGTCACGACGAAACGGGTGGTCGTGTCGAGTGGATGCACTTCGACGTTGTTGCAGGAGCCCGGTGGTCTTGAGGTGTTCAGCTGTGGAGTTGCCGAAGGTGGCCTCTCGGGTGTTCGATTGACCAGCTGGATGATTAGGGGTTGTAACGACACCTTGGGGTTGCTGGTATGTCGTTATCTCATTTAGTGACGAGGCCGCGCGGCGTTAGGATCTGTGAGGTCCTTCTCGTTCCGATGGGGGTATATGTTGAGTTCAGGAGCAACGGCGACGCTGGCGATGAACGTCGCGCCGTTCGATGTAGGCGATGGCGATAGTTTCTTGAAGTGAATCGCTTCACCGATTAAAGTCCAGAGGCGACGACGGCGACGTCCGTCGTTAGTTAAGACGGCTGGGCCTCTCGAGGATGAATCGTGTAAGCGAATGTTAATCATAACCATTTATTTGTATGTCACGGAAAGCCTTCTATACCTTCACCATATCGCGCAGTAACTTCCGAGGGGTTTTAGGGGCGTAGGTATAGGTTTTAAACAATCGAAAACAAAAATTTACCTCTTTATTTGATAATTTTATGGTTGGGGTTTTGCCAGTCCGAGGATTCTTTTTGTCCTGTTCTTTTTTGTTAGTTAAGACGCCTCTGCTTCTCGAGGATGAAGCTATTGTATGCGATTAAAATTCTAAATTCCGCTTTCCAGGGATGATAGCGGCGACCTTCCGCCCGTCGTTGGGGGAGACGCAAACGCTTCTCTCTCGTAGCTAATCGTTTTCACGATTAAAGTTCCGAATTCTCCTCCACGGATTAGTTAAATCGGTCTGTTTAAAAACACACACGCACAAAAATCTGCCTGCTCCCTTTATACGAGTAGTTTTGAAATAGCACTTGAGTGTCCGGAAGGATTGTAATGCACGCGTCCTAGTTTCGTAACCCGCGTGTCGCGAGTTTTGAAATTTCGTAAATGGAATGCGATTACGCTCTGATTACGCGTGAAGTTTAAGTGTGACAATTATCTCGGTGGTTTTAGATAAAAATCTAATCGTGACGGTGTATTTAAGAGTAGAAAAATAATGAAATGAGATTCAACGTGTTTGTATCATCGGAAGCGATGACACTAATTTGTGATCTGTGCACAAATCATCGAGCCACGTGCTCTAATAGGTATAAAAGCGAAAAAATAAATCAAACTTAATCGCGTTCTTAATGTCTTAGCAAATGAGACGCTCACGTGTTTAATTAAGTAATTGTCCTATTATATTCACGAGTGTTCATAGAAATAAATCCCTCCCCTCCAACAAGGCATTCATTGCCGACATCCTGTTCACAATTATGTATGTATGAACACATAAACAACGGCGATGAATAAATGAATAGATATTTATAATTCATAATATTATAATTATCTTGTAGTATGCTAATGAAGATAAAGGAAGGCGATAGAGTGAGCGCGGCGGGATCGCAAGCGATACGCTTTCTTGGCCTGGCAAATCCAGATTACGAACTTCCTCTAGTGCCGCCGCGCCGCCGCTGGTGCTGTGAGGTGGTGCAGCAGCTATTATATAATATGGTAGGTGGCTGGATGGCGGGGGAAGTCCCGGTCCTGACGTGAAAGGAAACTGCACCGCGCGTTACGCTGGTGACAAATGACTACGTCGTAACAATGGAAACCTCACTCGCTTGCCTTTGGGTTATGCTTCGGTCTTTATGTTTCTCTCAGAGCACGAATATGAATTATTGTGTTTTTCTTTTAATATATTTAGAACGAGCCAGGAGGAAAGTTGTAACAACATAATTCGAAAGAGTTGCGCCCGCCCCGAATTTTCACACCTAGTAGATAAACTGGTGTGTGTTTTTTTTTTTGTACATACTTTGAACAAGGACATTCATCAAGAATGGTATTGTACAACAAATTTAATACCTGTAACTACATGTTTATGTAAAAGTGTTCTAGTTACATTGTTGTTGTAACACCGTACATAAAATATGTCCATAAAAATTGAACGCAAGACTAACTTTTCTAATCCAAGCGGATAACGTGAACGTCGCAATTTTTCCAACCGGCGACGGTTGAAGCCTTACACCTTTTATGATTGCGAATACCGTAAACGAAGTTAACATCTCATCACCTGAGCTCATTGCATGTTTTCATCATCACGACGGTACCCGTTGAAAATTAAATCCCACATGGAGATCCCCTTCTCCGCGGCAGCCTTTCTTCCTCCTCCTCCTCCGCCACCTCACCGTCCTCGGCCTCTTCTTCTTAACAGCTTTTCTAAACTTGTCATTATGTAGCCTTGTTGCGACTAAGTATATTGCTCAACCCTTATTCTTGTTTATGATTAAATTTTAATACTTTGTTCCAATGAAAATGGCCGTAATAAAAAAGCGCTTGTTTAAGAAGATGTTCTCCCGGCGGCGCGGCGCGTCGCGGCGCTACTACGTAGCTCGGAGGGGTCCGGACAAAAAAAAAATTTAATACCCGCTCCACTTTTAATATATACACTTTTAAACCCAGTTGTTAAGTGTGAAAGTAGGATCATCGTAAAGCTAAACAACGCCTTAAAATGTATATACTGGTTTTAATCCCCGTACCATAAAACGAAGTATTATTACATATCATCCTTGTTCCGGGCGAGTTTATTTTTATCTCTTTTTTTGTGATTTACGTCCCCATTTCTTCGATCGATTCCTTTTATTGGCACAGCACTAACGTGCCGTGCACTCAAGATGATCTCAAAGGTAGATTGAACTTATGTTAATAAATATAATACACAACAACGCTTGATGTTGGTATTGTCACAAGATAAAACTAATATATGTGTTGAATTAAGATCGCTATCGCTTAACACACAAGTAGGTCGCATAACAATAGTGGTTGATAAGTTAGTGATAATAGGCTAGATTCCGCAATCCTCGATTAGCAATGGAAGCCGGCGCGGGCTGATATATTGCCAGTTATTGCTTCTGATATAATTTCAAAGCGCATTTCCATACACAAAGGCGAAGGGTGGCAGGTCCTTACTTGCACAAGGTGATTTACAACAATAAAGGAGGCGGTGGTAAGCGCAAGTGAAAAAAGTAGTCGCCTTCAAAAACCACGCATTAGTCTCTAATAAGATGCTTTGGTAAGAGGTGAATGTAATTCACACAGAATGCAGTCAGCAATCTCAGCACATTCATCGGGATTGGTTGGGATGCATTTCCTATTCTGCCACTCAAACGGTGGAGCAGCGAAATATGCAGAGGCAGGTTTATATCACAGGCTTGTGCTTTTGACGTTTCAATTATGTACCGCTGAAACGTTTTGCGGCGCTCCGGTAATAAAACGATTTGTTCATGTCGTTGTTTGATTTTATCTACCTTAAAATATCTAGATATAATTTTAATTAATTTCCCCCCCGTCCGTCCTTTGACGACCAAGGCACAAAGCCAGATATCGAAAATTATTTTCTGTATACAATTTGTCGGCAGCTCGCTCCGTTCTCCATTCGAGACAATCTTTGATGTATTATTCGATTAACAGCTGTTGCCGGCACTTTTAAAATTAATACGTAAATAAAACATCGCCGCCGGTGCGGGGAAATAACGCGCCCCCCAAAAAAAAATTCCTTGCCGTGAAATAATTTTAATGTTTTAACCCGAATTATTTGCGCGAGGAGGAATAAACTTGCGTAAAAGGCCATCATATGTGCGTCGGAACCAACTGGTTAACGGAGGTGAAGCGGAAGGCAGATTTTTTCGGAAACGAATTTGAAAAGTTTTGTTACAGTTTAATTTCCCTAACATTCGCGTGTGGTACGATACATTGATTGTCAGATGGCCACTCTGCTGCCTCCGTTTGCGTACTTTGACATCACATTTTATTGGGTTCTAACGGTCATGTAACCACAGCCATATTGTCCGTAATTAGTTCTTATCAAAATCAACACTCTGCCACTAATCATGCTCAAAAAAGGAGCTTCCAATTTTTCTTAAGCAGAATGTGTTACAGTTTGATTTCCCGTTTTCTTTAACATTCATGTTTGGTACGATACAGTGGTTGTGAGTTGCCCACGCCCTGCTCTTTATCGTTTGGGCGCTTTGATGTCACATTCTATTGGGTTCTAGAGGTCACTTGACTAATTTCTGAATTCTAATCGGCCGGTCAATTTGACTCGCTCACAAGTCCTTCCGGAGTCTACTGCGTGCTTTACTTCGCATTTCGTCGTTACAAAGTGCAGACGTGTTAACGTGTACCGGGAATCGTTGCTAATTTTATGTGAGATTCTAATTAACCGCAGTGTTTGCTGGAATTCCTTGTGCCTTGTGAACCTGCTGAGCTACTTTAAACAACTTTTATCAAGCGGATGACCCGTTCTTTCCCCTCGATAAATTGAAAATGGTAATTTGGAACTCCATTTTGGCTACCCATATTTTATACGATTTCCTTGTTCCAACAGAGGAATCCGCTTTCTCGTTTTGGGCTCTGTTATCTTTCGCCGATACTTCCTCATCGCTTATCGTATCCTGGAGGCGGATCCACTATAACGAATGCCGAATACGTGAGGGCATGGCTAAGTTCACGGACGTCCGGCAGTTGGCAACCATTGACACACAGGAAACTCGACGTCCCGACGCGAGATGCCGACACTACGTGACACCTGAGAAACGTTTGGCATCTACGTACGAACAACCTTTATGCCCTTCGCCAGACGTTATTATTACATTATTTTAATTATGTGTCACGCTGTACTATGGGTGCTGGACGTCAGTTAATACGCTGCAATTCAGGCAAGAGAAAAGAAAAACAAATTCCCCAGGGCCAAGTTATACATACCTAAAATCCGCAAAATGAATTGACAAGGAGAGATGACCCAGCGCGTCGACGAATCCCAAGACTGGGTGTCAGACCCTGGCTAACACAATCGTCGGTTGTCATACAGCGCCACCCTGTGTTAAATTCTGGTACCCCATCTGCTGGACTTAGTCCACAGGGAGAAGCGGGAAAGGATATCTCAACATAAAATCCACAACAGAATATCGCCAGATAATTAACATTTTTATTGGTCATTCGGGACAATGTTATTGGGGGATTCCCTAGTAGCTGAAGGCTTAGATAAGTTGAAGGTCATAGAGGCTCACAGCAACAATCAACTGAGCAACTGTACCTCGGCCGGGTAATGCGCGGGCAAAATCAAACCCGCTCGCGGAAAGAAAGGAAAAAGAAATCATGTAGCGCCGCAAAACATTCTCATGTCCATCGAATTATTGTGCAGGGCAAAAGCCGCACGTTTCCGGCTGAATTCATAAATTCGCGACGACGGTAAAAAAAAAGAAAACCGGCTTCGGTTAACATAAACTAAGTTACTACTATGGCGTGAACATTTCTTCGATGATAAATTACACAATTCCGAGATAAATGTACTCATGAACTTTTCTTCAACACGAAATTACAAAACTCCGAGATGAATGTACGCATGAACTTTCCTTCAACAATAAATTATACAATTCCGATATAAATGTTCGCAAGAAATAACTGGCGATGTAATAGAAAAAAAATGAGAGAAAAGAATGATAAGGAAAAGAATATAAAAACATAAACGTGTAGTTGACTTAGCCTAGCTGGAAACCGACGTCCACAAACAGTTGACGACGTTGAATCGGTTACGTGCGGCGCCCTCTCCACTCTCCGACAATGTTGCGTTAGCTGACGTCACCGCTGCGCATCTACGTGGTGCAACCTTTAGCGGGGTACTCCAATAAAGAGAGAGAATTTATCTCATGGACAATCCAACACGATTCAAGAAGTCGTCCCAAGGTAGAGGATAATGACCTACAAACACACTCGAATAGGGTCCTAAAGGAACTAGTGCGGTTGGTGGGGGGAGGGGGGGGGGGAGAAAACCGCCCTTAAGAAACGAAAAAGGAAAATTTCTATAACAATAGTTAATCCGCCTCAGAGCGATACACTTCAATTCAACAACCACAAAAAAATTTCAACGGAAAACACCCTTATGTTCGCTTCTGCAACTTAACGCAGACTAAACAGGGAGAAACGCCGACGGCGCTTCGATGAGTCACACATGCGCAAAGGGATTACTACCACCCTGATAGCATTTAGACATACCAACGTTTACATCCAAAACTGCGCGTTACATACGTCATGTATTTAATGCATGTTTGTATTTAACGCAGATATACTGGCACGGGTGTGTGCATTTGGTTTAATGGCATCTCGAATAAATTAAACTGCGTTATATTTAAATGTGGTCCAGAGTGAAGATTAATATTGACTGTTAGCTAAGTTTATTTAAGAGATTAGGTCACATATTTGCAACGCCGCGTACGTACGTGTGATTTGTTAGAGTCAGGCCTGTTGTGCCGTTGTCTTTTGCACTGTCGTATAAGTTTATCTTTTGTTTTAAAATACGTTTTAAGTACGATCTGCGGTTTTGTTGTGACGAACAATTATTTTGGATGCAAGAGTGGTCCTTGGAGGACGGTTCCGCAGTGGCGTAGAAATCAGCCATGGTAACTTCTCCTTTCGCCCTTGACCTTTGAGCTCTAAGCTTAGATCCAACCTTAAAACTCTGTAAACCACGCACATTCTCTTAAGCAGAAGAAGAAGAACGTGCCGATATTTTCTTCTTGAATTTCCCACGCGATAATTGTGGAACGCTTTGTTCTCGGATTCCCGTCCTTCGAAACCATCCCGACAATCGAATCTCATTCCTCTCAATTTTTTTCCCGTTTTATCTGATCACACGCCAATTTCCCTCGTCGATGTTTCACGCCGTACCGTATAAAGTTACGTCGCTCGCAAATACGGCGTAAATATATAAAAGGTAAATTTAATACAATCGATCACAATCTCCTTTGTAGCTCGCCCGAGAAACACTTTCTCTCTTCTGCAAGGCAAAATGTAAAATCTGCGCGAGGCTGACACACGCCGCGAATTCAATACGAAAATGCAATGGCTGTCACGGCAACGTAATACACGTCTTTGCATTTGCATTATTGCATTTTGGTTTTGATTGAAATGTGATTGATTTAAATGTTGTTGGCCGCCTTGTTGTGGAACTCACATACACACAAACCCACACACAAAAAAAAGAGAAATCCGGCGCTAACAATAGCGTCACAATAAAGATATTTCATTCGCGTTGATTTCCACAGGAGTAGAAGCAAAAAAAAGAGGGAGAAAGAAAAGAAATGATGGGGTAATAATACGTGCGAGCGTAGTAGAAGTATTCATTGCCCCTTGCTCCCTTTCACGTTCGCTGCATTCGCACGCTTTTATACGGAATAATTCTAAATTCATAAGTTTCTACGGCTTTCCAGAAACAGATTTGCTCGGTGCTGTTTCTCTTTTCCCTTGTTCCTTTACGAAATGCGACGACGAAAACACCGTTGGAGGACGATTACAATGAAGGGCGTCGTTAGTGCGAGTTACGAGAGTTTCGGTTTTCTAAAAGAACAAAAAAAAAAAACAAATTTATTTGCGAAACATAACAATAATTAATTATAGATGACGCGTAAGATGAGGCAACGACATGTATATTAAGTTTGACTCGTCTTTGTACCCGATTCCACAACTGTAAGAAATTCTTTGCGTGTTTAAAATGCTTCTTGCCGCATTTATTTCGTCGGGTTTTACTGCGATGAAAACACAGTTTTTTTACTGTTGGAATAAGTCAATGCGTAAAACGTACGCTTTGTGTTTCAACAAAGATGCTCTGTTTGCATTCGTTTTAAAATACTCCGGCCGTAAAATAGTGTAAAATCCTCGATGCGTCGGCTCTCTTTTGTTTGGTTTTACATAAATAATATCGTTCGTAGACTCTACTTTTACATAGGATTGCCTCACCTTTTATAAACGTTTGCTTGCAAGCGCGCATTTCATCAGTTTCGTGAAGGGCCGATCGAAATTATTATTCCACGCAGTCGGACAGTCTTACAAAATTCCGCCGCCTTCTATTTTTTTTTTTTTGTATTCAACTAGCCTGTGTGAATTACAGTTTTTTGCAAGTTAATATTTCGGCTGAAAGATTAATTTGGTTTCGCTTTTGACCTTCAACGCGCTTGGATTTTCTTGACGTCATGTAAAATGCTTGGTTGGTTCCTGCTTACGTCAAAACGGTTTCGATTCGTGCAGCTGAAGCGGTCGGCTGGGTTGCACGTTGTTTGATTTGTTCATCAGTTTCGTGAAGGGCCGATCTAAATTTTTCTTCCACTCGGTCAGACAGTCATATAAAATTCCGCCACCGTCTATTTTTCTTGCATTTAACCAATCTGTGTGAATTACAGTTTCTTACAAGTTAATGTTTCGGCTGAAAGATTAATTTGGTTTCGCTTTTGATCTTTAACGCGGTTGGGTTTTTTTGACGTCATGTGAAATGCGGTTGGTTCCTGATTATGTCAAAACGGTTTCAATTCGTGCAGCTGAAGCGGCCGGCTGGGTTGCACGTCGTCACATTTAAAATGACACGGTGTTTGTAAATGTGCATCTTGAATCTGTTGTATCTTTTTTTTAGCATCCCATCAGTATAATGTTAAATTACGATTAAATTAATATGGCTATTTACCTCGTAAAATATTCTCCTCGCAAAATTTCTCATTGTTTCACGCTTCAGCACTAAATCGAATGTATTGATTTTAAGGTTAAACTGATTTTGTTTACTTTTGTATGACTAACTTCACAGTTGTTATTGGACGAGTTTACATATATGATTACATGTTGTTTGTCTCTTTGTATTTTGATTTTGTCATTTACCACTTTAATGGAATGTAACAACAATTTACATTGTAATTTATTCATCTGTTTATTTTCGTTCACATTGATTTATAGAATTGGCAATACTGTATCATTGGGCTGCATTCGAAGTTCTTCGTCAAACGGCCTTACGTGTCTGAACTTACCCTCTCACACCTCATTGGTCGGATTAAGCTGAGCGGTGGGATTGGCCGACGATTTCAAACTTCGAGGGGCAGTTGCCGTTTTGAATCCTAGCTAATATGGTGGTTGTTTAAGTATTCATTTAAAACTTAACATTTAATTACCATTTTCTTGGTCATCCAAGTTAATTTCACCTTTAATAATGTCTTTTGTTTCCCCATAAACATAAAGGGGTAAATTAATTTCAATATTTCTTTCTTTTTCGTTGGAGTTTTGCAAAAACATTGTGTTGCTACCGGAAGCTCGTGCCACGGCACTAATGGAAAGTTTTCTTAGGAAAATCCGAGGGAGGTTTTACCTTTCCTTAAGTTAATTACTTCAGTCGAAATCGTCCGTTGGCCAAGTGCTGAAATTCCTCCGTCGTTCATAACATATCAATCAATGAAATAGTGAAGAAATCGTTACCTTGCTGTCGCCTCCTTCACGAAGCATATTCGATCGCCGAAGGGGCTGTGATGAGCTGGAAAAAAAAACACAGGAACTTCTGGCATTGGTGTGGATCGACAGTAGCAGGTCAAATTCTTCTTTTATTTTACCCGGATATATTTGCGCTCTTCAAAACCATTCTTTCTAAGTAAATAAATTTATTCAATATCCTTCAGGATTTCATCACACATAACATATCTTAAATATTTACATAACAATTTTTCTTGGGTTAATATTAATCTACTTACTATTATAAAGTTTTGTTACGATTTAGTTAACGTACTTTGTTTACATAATAATTCATATTTTTACTAATAATTTATATTTAACATAATTAATAATATTTTGGTCATTTAATATTTAATTACTCAGTTGAGAATTAATTTGCCTTTAGGGCTACCATATAAAGAAAAGTATTTCTATGTATCGTCAATGTGAAACGAAATTGAATTCAATATCGTGCAACTTATCAAACTGTCAATTTATAATAACGTATTCAGTCATATTTACTATCAAATTTAATGCAACTACAAATTTCTTACTTAAATAATCTAAATTGCACATTTATCACCCATTGTTTTGGTTTAACAACTTTATTAAATATATTTCTATATTTTTGGACGTTCTTCTATTTATTTCGTTTCAATTCAACATTTTTGCATTTTTGGTGGGTTTCCAAATTTTTTTTTGTTTGCTCTTTTGTTATCCCCTTTATTATTAATAATAATAAAAAATTTGGTGGCGCTCAAATTTCAAAATTTATGTTAAAATATAACTTCTGTTTTGTTCAGCTTCATATTGGAATATTTAATTTATTGAATCCTCGACTATTGCTCTCCCATAAAAGGCTGAGTGCCGTTCGCAACTGTATAACCCTTTATAGGTTGATAAAAAAGGTAAACAGGACAACGTTAATTTCCTCAGCACAAATTTTGCTTTTACTCAGGTAGGTAATGGCAACCTTGCTTGATTTATTCATTGCTTTGTCTCAAACCTAATATACTAAAGTAAAAAAAAAAATGAATTTGAAGATGTTATTTATTTCATGTAAAAGTTATAAACCGAAGGATTCCCTTTTAAAAAATGAACGCGCCAAGTTTACATATTTGTTAAACTTTTATCCGGTAATGAAAGTTAAGGGTCGGAATTTATCCGGCGCTTATAAATAAAAGCGCAGCGAGCCGCCGCCGCCTCCGCCACAGCGAAGATTTAAGGGAACGCTTCGAAACACAGATTGATGGAAGCAAAGTGCATTTAGCAGGTCCGCTTTATGAGAATAAATCGAGTTCGCCGGAGACCAATTTATTGTTATTATGCGATCAACTTCTTAATGTAAAATAACCAGTCTCCTTACTTTCTTTTTCTCGCCGCGCGCCGCCACTTCTGGAAAACTTTCGGGTGGGTACTTCAAAGGATATTAATTTCAGTTAGGATAAGGATCGGGAGGCTATTAAATCCCGGACTTCTTTCTTTCTCGATCTTTCTTCTTCTTCTTTTTAAAAAAAAAAAAAAAAATACAATATCCGCTGTTATCTCGCTTAAATTTCTTTAAAAATCCACTGTCACTAAATTATTATTTTTTTTTAATGTTAACACCGTACTAAGCTCCAAGATCACCCTCTCCGAGTTTCCAAGCACAGTATAAGAAAGAGATGAATGACATTATCCGTAACAACAATTTTTATCCTGCGCGCGCGTGAAATGTATCCACCGGTAGAGGGCATGCAATTGTCTATTTCGTTGTGTTTTATCGGTACGCCTAGTTCTAGTCGTAAATGCAGCCGGATGTATGAAAGTGAACTTCGTTACTTCTTCTTCTTCTTACTAATGATATGCTGTTCAAATAAAATTCTCAAATAATGTGAATTCTGCAAGCAGTCTGATGTATAGTGTGGGAGGAATCGGGCAGGGGCACATCCCATAACTATTCGTGTTATGAGGACTGTTTTGTATTGCCAAGATAATGAGCGGCTGAATAGAAGTTCCTGATCGGTCCATTTCCCGCAATATAACACGATCGCCCCAGTCTCCGGCGGATCCAATGATTGAAGCCATCGAATCCTGATAGGATTATAGGGATTCAGATTGACTTTGCGATGTGTATTCAACCACGGAATGCCTCTACAACTTCATTAAAACAGTATGCCATCTGAAACCCGCAATTATAAGCTTGATTTGTACTACCTTTTATCCCCCTCGAATTCCGACCGAATGCAATTTGTACGGGTGTGGGGGACGGGCTTCGCTCTTTTTCTTTCTTTATTTATTTCTTTCCTCTTCTTTCTGCAATGTTTCACCTATAATTGCAACACGTTATTTCACTTCTCGGAGTGAATGGCTTCATGCCTGTCATAGTCCTGCCTTTCACGATTTATGCGACTGCGTTCAACACATAAGGCAGACGGCAGTTTAATTTATTCTTCCCGTCTCCTATTTTAATGGAAACGCAATGCATTGATAAACGCAATGAAAAAGGAAAAAAATATGAAGCGTATTTCGGATCGGTTTAAGTAAAACACGGCACACCGGGAAAAGCGGTTTACTTTTCTTCGCGCGAGTAACAAACTCGGAGACATTTACTGGATTAAATCAAACAGAAATTAACTTGGTTTATTATATTGGATGTTGCAGTGGAAAATTCCAGTTCGAACTGCTCTGCACCAGCGGTCTCAGTTCCTCAAGGTAAAATATAGGAGATTGAATCATTGTGTCACGTAACTTAGCTCATATTTCATTCGGTATATGACATCTCACAAAGGAGTTGTTATGTTTACGACAAAGTATTGTTTATAAGCTGGCGTCGCAAGTCTTAAATAAAGCTTTCTCTCAGATCGGAACACTAAGACCCAGTTTTACAATGACGGTTTAACTTTGAGCCGAAGCTTAAATCCTTCACAACAATTGTTGAAATAATCGTTGCTAAGGGTTTAAGCCTCGGTTCAAAGTTTAACCGCATTTGTAAAGTTGGACCTAAATAAGATTAGTTTTTTTTTGTGTTTGTGTAACGACAGGAAATTCAATTCTTTACGTTTTTTTTTGACATTAGTTTTGCGTATGGAACGAATTTAAACACAGAAATGTGCAAAGTATGTTTTAGGTTTTTTGTTCGTAAATCGAACCCTCCTCCCCCTGTCTTCCTCGTTTTGTGTAATTCTAATGGAATAATAATTATCCGAAACCCAATAGGTCTGTGTATCTGATTATGTTTACGTTCCATGACGCGATTAACAGGTAACGCAATACAACCATTACGTTCGTTATGTCCTGTCCTCTCTCGCTCAATGCATTTCAGTTATCGGATACGTGATTAGGCCCTGTCAAAATCGGCATTGTACTGCTAATCATACAGAGAACGAGAACAATCAACTAAAACAGGAGCTCTCAATATATCTTGAGCAGACTGTGTTACAGTTCAAATTCCCATTTTTTTTTAACATTCGTATGTGGTACGTTGGCCACACTGATGTTTTCCGTTTGGGCCCTTTGATTTCATGGGTTGGGCAGGCGAGTGGCGCAGCGGTAGCCTAGCCGACTTATAAAGTTGAGCCACTTGTCGGCGTGGGTTCGAATCCCACCAGGGCCATGGATGTTTGTGTTGTCCGGATTACGACCCAGCTTGTAAACAAAGCAAATTGTCTGGAATGATATAGGTCATAAGAAAATGAATGTGTAGATTGCTGTCCAAAGCAAAGAAAGAAGAAAAGAAAGATTTCATGGGTTCTAGAGGTCAGGTAACCCATTTCTGAATTCTAATTGGCTCACAAGTCCTTTCGGTGGGCGGCGTCTACTGCACGCTTTACTTTGCATTTCGTCTTTACAAGCTGCAGACGTGTTAACCGTGCACCGGGAATCGTTGCTAATTTTATGCGAGATTCTAATTAACTATGGTGTTTACTGGAATTCTTTGTGCTATGTGAACTTGCTGAGTTGCTTTAAACATCTTTTATCAAGATGATGACCTGTTCTTTCCCCCCGATAAATGAAAGGTAATATGAGATTCCATTTTTGACTACCCATGTTTGATGCGATTTCCTTGTTCCAACAGAGGAATCCGCTTTTCGTTTCCGCTTTCTCGTTTTTGGCTTTCCTTTCGGCTCTGTTTTGCTTCGCTGATACAATCCATCGCTGCTTATCTTATCCCGGAGGCGAATACGTGAAGTGTAATACGCGAAGTGTAACGAAGGTCGAATAAGTGAGGGCATTGGGTGGCGTGGTGTGCCGTCGTCTTTTGCATCGTCACAGCATTTATATTTTGTTTTAACGTGCATTTTAAGTACGATGTGTGGTTTTGTTGCGTCGTACAATTATTTTGGATGCGAGAGTAGATTATTCTACTGGGAATTTTCCGAAATTTTGGCGCACGCTGCGATCCTTGGAGGACGGTTCCGCAGTGGCGTAGAAATCAGCCAGGGTCACTCCTCCTGGCACCCTCACCCGCCTCTTTCTCATAGAATTAGCTCGAGACTACTGATTGGCTTCTAATTTGATATCACCGTTTTTCGTTAATTATTCAGGAGATAAAGTAAATTCATTCAGGCGGTAGCTACTTTAAAATAATTTGTTTACCTGCACTAAATAAACACGTAACATCGTTCACGTATGGGGTAAGTTGTACAACAATGTAATTAGGTTTTCTGAGGGTAAGCAAAGCTGATGTGTACAATCGATGGAACACAAACTAAGTACGTTAATAAATCGTTATTAAAACAGGTTAATGACCCGTAAAAAATCGAAATGACGTAGGCCCCACGTTTCCAATCACGGCGGGCAAACCGGACACGGGGGTTGTTGTGAAATATCACTGAATTCGTTATTTGGTAGGTATAATACCTTTGTGAGAGTGAATAAGAGTAATTAGCAAACCTGCTGACCATTAATTTTACATCGGCAAAGCCCGCACGCAACGAAATACACGGTTATTTGTTTAAGTATAAATAGGAATCGAATGCGCGATGATTATAGTAATTGAATACCGTACATACATACCTGGACGGCGAATGAAGCATGAAAAAGGCGGAGGAGACCGAACAAGGATTATGTTTATTAAAGAAAAGAATTTCCAATGCAGTTGGTTAATAATTTTTTTTTAGCAACGAATAATATCCGTGTTTATGTTTATACGAGCCGGGGTATTATGATGTGTATTCAGCAGCGTATATACGTACGTACGTAACCCGGGGTTGAATTTGGAATGCCCTGAAACATTCGATTTGTCAGGATTCACTCTGAAGCGACGTCTGCGAAATGATGTAACAAACAAGGTATCAGCGCTCCAGATATACATCGAGATCAACATAACAATTGTATAATATCGCTATAAAACACCGCAGCAGTCACAGAACGTATCACATGATATGTCTATTGGCATTGTCATTATCACGGGCCGACAAAAGCCAACAGGAAACATCAATCATTCCTCGTTAGATAAACAAGCCTGTATCGCATGCAAAAACTACAACACATGGATGATTAATAGCACACACGCGCCGCCGCCTGTGTCTTATCCCTCCCCTTGTCACAATCTGGTTGTGCCCGAGATGATTTTAATTCGCTAATTATTCTCATTATTATATCTACAAATAAAAATCGAGAAGCCGACGCGGCGCATCCACAAAAACTTTTTAGTCAACTCTCTAGTTAATTAAGCAGCTCGAGCGTATTCCATTTCCCATCGACGTAGTATCAATTAATTTTATGGTTATTTACTATCAGTTTAACGTGGAAGGAAGGGGCGGTACCTTCTTGTTCGAAATGCCGTTTGGGGAGGGAATCTTTTGTCTAATCTGGCAGCGTCCGCCTCTTCTAAGCAGAATATGTGAGCCTTCTGTGACCAGCCGGGTCTTCATTTCCTCCAAGACTTTTGCTTTCAACGGAGCAACTCTCCACACAAACCCCTCGGGGGTCGGGGTTGGGGGGTGGAGGGGCTCGCCTCAAACATAAGAAGTTAATTTGGTTTAAAAAAAATAGTACTTGAGGTTTGTTGGATGGTGGACTGAAAGTGTCCCAAGCAATTAATTACTTAACAAATGAAGAAAATTAAAATTCTAGATTTTTTTATGTGCTTGGAGCACATTCATAATGTATCACCAAGCTCTGAATTTATTGTTCTCTCTTCTGCCTTTCGTTTCTAGCATTTGCATCCCGCTCCTTTCAACTCTCCGTCTGCTTCTTGCCTTCTTCTCGCTCCTCTTTCGATCTCTCACAACGTAGACACTTTCGCAGCAATTTTTTTTTTACTCAACAATGACATTTTATTTGCTGTAAATTTCCGATCGTCAGAAAGCTCAAGGTCTTCCATGCATTTTCATTATTTCTTCTTTCGATTGTATTTTGACTTCATTCAACTGTTTCCCCCATTTCTACATCCCATCATCTACAGTTTTGTTTTGTTTTCTTCTTCCAGCAATCTTAATTCAACTGCCGGCTTAAATCTTCTTCCTTGTTCTTCTGAATTAAACTGCCTTAAATTTTCTTCTTTCTTGTTCTTCTTCTTCACAGTTTTGGTTTTCTTCTTCCAGTAATCTGAATTTAACTGCCTTAAGTCTTCTGAATCTTTGTTCTTCTGAATTTAACTACCTTAAATCTTCTTCCTCGTTTTTCGTACATCTTTTTTTTCTTTGAAGTGAGAACCAACACGTATCGTTCCATCTGGTAGATGTCCTCTTTCATTTCTTTCTCATTCCAGGGCAAATTTTTTGGTTTTGTCTTGAGGAGGAGGTGTCCTGACGTGACTTTTCAAACACCACAGTGCTTGGGCTTTCGCATACTTGCACTTTTTTTTGCTCTCCTTCTTTTCCTTTTTTCTTTCAACTTAGCTCTTCTTCTGTTGCTTGGCCCGTTCATGCCGTCTTGGCGTTTACGAAACACATCGGCACACATTCTTTGGCTTTGCCTTGGGGGAGTGTCGTATTCTTCCTTTTTCGTCCAGTATCTCTGTTTCTATTGCTTAGCCCTCGATTTCGACCACCCAGTAAGCGGTAAGGCGTTTTCATTGGCTTCGTCTTTCCCGTTCTTCCTTTTCCTGTCTTCTTTAGTACTTTAGTCTTTTAGTTTTAGTACTTTTCTTCTTCTCTTCCTTGGCCACCTCGTCCCTTCTTCTACTGCCTACTATACACATTAGCAAGCATTTGTGACTTTGTCTAGGGGGAGTGTCTCCACTTGGCTTGCCTAAATCTTAATCTCT
This sequence comes from Prosopocoilus inquinatus, assembly GCA_036172665.1. NCBI lineage: Eukaryota > Metazoa > Arthropoda > Insecta > Coleoptera > Lucanidae > Prosopocoilus > Prosopocoilus inquinatus. The sequence goes on from CM069879.1 coordinate 12,455,226, forward strand.
GCGAGTTCTCGACCGCCACATTGTTTGATCTACCCCTTTTTTCGAGTTTTCTTGTTCCCCCTCATCTATCGCCCCTTCCTTGGCTTTCTTTTCGTTTTTTTTTTTATTTTTTGGTGTGATTCATGTTCCATTGCGCGTCCTCTTTTTAGTTTTTCAACTTTTCATTGTGCTTTCTTCCTGCTTCTTGGCCGCTCCTTTCTCTACATACCTCTAACTACACGGCTACCAGCTTCTTGGTACTGTTTTGGGAAAATATCTCCATCTGGCCTGTCTTTCTCTTAATCTCTACGACTCTTCAATGTCACAATGTTTGATTTACCGTCATACCGTCACTCCTTCACTTTCTGCTTCTTGGATTTAACTTAATCCTCAAGCTTTCATAGTAAGTTGTGGACACGTCTCTGATCGCGCTGCGTGCTTGGTGCCTTTCGAATGTTCCGTTGTTGACGAAGAATTAAACCAGCCGTTATGCTGTCGTAGTTCCCGTAGTATAGGGACCGTCTCTCGGTTCTGTGAGTTGTGCCACGCTATACTTCGGCAAATTAAACGCCATGTCGATTCTCCGTTATGTCGCTTATTTGTTTCCCACGTGCTTTTACCGCTTGCGATTGTTTAATTCCACATTTTCTCCCTTCTAGCAAGTAATAGTTTAAGTACGTACCATCTGTTGTTCTTCCTCTTCACTTTCTGGTTTTTGGATTTAACTAAATCCTCAGGTTTCCAAAGTTGTTCGTTCGCATTCCCGCGTACGTGCACATTCACTGAACGCGTCGGAACACGAAATGAATTTTGATCTTAATTAAATTAAGGGGACGCTCGTGCGAGCGCGCGCGCGCCCGCTAATCCATCATCGAATTTAAATATCCACGAACCACATGTGATTATCATCATCATCGTCGTCAATTAATCGACCTATCATATACCGTCAAAGGGAATTTAGCGCTGGTGTTCATAATGAATGCACCCGTCGTCCGTGAGTGTTAGATTGCTTCAAATCAAGTTAGCGCTCTGCAATTTGTCAACGGGGGACCCCCGTTTACTGCATTCGTTCAGGCACAGATGAAAAATTAAATACCGACGTAATTAAAATCTAATTAGCCGATGTGTTAGTAGAGCGAATTATTAACACGAAGAGAGTGGGGGGGGGTGTTGGTTGGTTGAGTTTCCGTGCATTTTCCTTTCTTTCGTCCAAAAAACTCAAAACACACAAATTTAAATTACGGTTTGCTTTATTATAATCTGTGTTGGTTTTCCCTGAATTTAGAAAGTTCGGCGTAAACACGTCGAAAATCCGAGGAAACGAATTGTTTACATAAAGGAGAGCTCCTTTGAGCGGCAATTCTTTCAGAGATAATAACATCCTACGATCATTTTAGCAAATGCACTTTCCGGGTCTGCGCGACGTCGGGTAATTCTTTATAAAAGAGTGATAAATTCGGTATAGGACTAAAACAACGGCGGCTTTTATCCGCCGGTAGACCGTTCGATACACGACCAGTCACCACAGCATATAAGAAAATGTTTAGTAATGTGACCTTTCCCCCGCATTTTTCTCCCGGAAATATCCATTTGTTTAACCAGAATGTAATATCTTTCGGTGAACCTTTTCCCGAACACCCCCATATTTCAGGGGGATAAATTAACGGATGGCCGTCTTAAAATTATTTCAAATACAAGTTTCTTTTCACTCTGTACAAAGATTCGTTTCATATAGTACTCTTAATACATTTGTGTTTGTGATGAGTTGACCCCTTTGAATCAATCGGGCTTTAAGATCTGTCAAAGTTAACATCCACGCGATAAAGAACTCAATGCGCAAGAAATGCCTTGGGGGTAGGCAACTCAATTCACTCGAGCGAGCTAAATTAGAGGGCGAAGACTTCATGGAAATAATTATCAAAAGTAATGTTTTTTTTTAATATATCTAAGCAATGGAAATGTCAGTATTTACTTTACTAAACGCGATTTTTGTTTGTTTGTTTTGAAATCATTATATTATGAGATTAGTTAATTCGAGTGATATGTTTCCCACCTGGGATCTGTAACATCCATTACAAAACTGAATGCAGAGAATGCATGTTGGGAAACAATTACCGCTAAGCTAATGTTGGCAGCCTTGCACAATAATGCTCCTCAATTGCTCGCCTTTTAATTTAGAGGGCATTAAAGTTGCAATACTCGCTCGGGTCTTTACTTTCGGCTTGTAGAGCAAGACATGCTTGCTCTTCCTTGTGTTGTCGTTGTTCGAACGACACAAACACAAATCCCCATCTACGAGCTTCAAGATACAGGATACAAACCACCTCTACGATTTAAAATATATTTTCTTTCTTGCAATGTGACGGTAATCTACCAAGAAAAGAGAATCTTTTCGAATTCATTTATTTTGGTTGCTTAAAGAAGATCAAAGGTCAAAAATTATTGAAATGAGCGATGTGCGAATGAAAAGGCTTTCTTCTACTCTGCATAGTGTCCTAAATATTCGAGAGGTACGGTTGCAAAGTTAGGTTAAAGCGCACCAGGCTTCTAACTAACGCATGTCCTAAAGTCTTATAATCTAGACCCATGAGGTTACGCATATACTTCAAGTAATCAAACGTAAATCAAAGTCAAGACTTGCAAATTAAAAGAAAATGATATACGAACAGTGGGACGCGTATTTCGTTTATAGAACGTTACCGTTAAACACCCGGTATTTCGTTTAACAAAACTGAGAAGTGAAACAATTCACCAAACGTTAACCACAGTTTGGATAATCAAAATAAACTGACGGTGTCCCATCTTCGCTGTTACGCTTTCGTCTTGGGGAGGGCGCCCTCGTAGTGTACGTCGGCGAATAAGTCGTTGCGTCAGCCCACGTCCAAAGCACACAAAAATCGTTGGTCATAAATACCTGTTTAATAGTAACTGAAGTTGCCAGGCTTTGTAAAGCAGAAATCTAGGCGCGCCCATGGAAGAGCCCACAGCAAGTCACAACTCGGCCTGCTTTGTTACTGTCATTACTTCTTAAGCCATCAGTTGAAATTCTTAAATTAATGCGTAAACCGTTCGGCAAAACATTTTCGCGAATCGTAATTGACAAAATCGCGCGCGCGTCATTTTTAAGACTCGGAGCTAATTGCGACGAGTTGTCGTTAACTTTAAACGAGTCAAATACGGCCGGCAGTACTTTTTAATTTTCGAAATGGGAGGGCGAGGGGGTTGTTAACCTGATACCCCGTGATTTCTTTACATTTGCGAGATTAATAAGGAGAAGAAGATGCGTGGGGGTGCTTTTAACGACGGATGAGGCCGTAGAAAGTTTCCTGAAGTCACCCTGCGGGGATGGCAACGATTTTTTTCTTTTTTTTGAAAAAGAAAATAGGTAATTAGATTGCAACCCCCTCGTGTACGTAGTTATTGATTCGTTAATTTTTTCAAAAAATATTAACCGCGTGTTCGGTGATGTGATAACATTTATTTAATTTTTTTTTTCAACTAGGAATTAATCGATGATGCTCTCTCTAGAAGAAGAAGTAATGCAAGAAATAAAGTACAAAATAAACTAAGCCAACACGAAAATCATCCAAGGGCAGCATTGATTTGGCGCCCAATGTGGGGCTGAGCTAGCTGGGGGCTGCATATTAATTTGAGGTGGTGGATAAACGTTGAATTAGAAATAATAAGCAAACATGCGCGGAGTTGCGGTTAAAACAAAGCCCACCCTATTTGTAGGTCGTAACGTACCTCAGGTGGCAAGTTCGGTGGCGTAATCCCCATTAAATGCGCTTGGCTTGCATTCTATTGAGCTCGGTGCGAGCAAGGAAGGAAATGATTTGTCTTTTTCTTTTCTTGCTTTTTGCAAATTGACCTGCAACAACAACAACAACAACATGCAGAATGTCGAATAGCCGCGTTATTATCGTAATAATGCAGTCAAGAGTGATGTGCTCGAAGAATTTCTTCCTACGGTAATTTTCCTTTGTTATTAAATTATCTGGCAACTTTTCCCTCTACCTACCGAACTTCATTTTATCTGCGTTTTCCAGTTGACTTGAGTTGTCGGCGCGGCGGGTCGAGCACGGCGCCGTTCCTTCGCCGGCGACGCCCAGGTGAACGAGCGCAGACAAGATCAACGCAGAATAATTTTACTCTCTTCCAATTTCTATTATGGATTGCCATTCCGTTCATTATCTCATTCGACAACCTTAATGTGAAAAGTTATCGTCGCAAATTAACGATTAGGGCGACGGCACGGTGTATTATTTTACACGTTTCGATTGTGCAATGGGATTAAGGGTGGGCAGGGGAAGGAGTGTTGGGGGGGGGCTCCGACGCTCTGTTTTCCGAATTTGCATAAAATAACGCGGCGGACGCAAATTATTAAAGACTTCGTTACGATAATATGATTTCGTTCGTTAATTTTAATCGTATTAGGGACAGGAGAAAGAAAATTTCAGCAGATTTTCGTAATTAATGGGCTAATTCGATCACGAGATTATATCTCTCTCTTGTGCGTACGTTGGTTACATCAGACAATCAAACACTATAATAATTCATCTTTGATTAATACTTAAATTAAAATCACGCGCACATCTACGTCAAACCAAGTGATTATTATAAATTATAACAGTAATTAAGTTAGTTTAGTTTAAAGATTTTTGGGTGTGTGTCTTGTGCGTTAAAATTTGCTCGGGACTACTTACTTGCGGGAAGAGAGAAAATCAAGTGGAAAACAAATAAGTAACACATTGGAGAATCATACCTTGCCGTGAATGGCAAGTCGAAAAATAGCGTGGCACAACTCACAGAACCGAGAGACAGTCCCTACCCGACGGGAACTACATTAGCAATGCACACGACATGCATGTAAGAAGAGTAGCCTACCCGACCGTGTCGGTTAAAACAAGAATTCGACTGTAACAAGTTCATTGAGAAATTCAGTGGGCCGCAGCTTTTCTACTGCTAGTTCTGAAAGTCTGAGTTTAATATTATTAAGAAAGTTCCGAGATTATTAGTGAAAGACATGGAAAATAAAGCGACGCAATGTTTCGCCTTTCTGAGCGTGTAAATACACAAATTCCTTCTGCGTAAAATTCCATCCGGAGACGAGAAGTCATCCGAAGAGGGTGGAGAAGCGCGCCGCCGTTTGTTTTGTATACAGTCGATTGCCATCAAAGTAAAAGTTAGTGAGAATAACGTCCCGCTTAATTGTATAAGACGCGTCTCGCAGTTAAGCACGTTTTGCTTGACGAACGAACGAACGAACGAACGAACGAACGAGCGCCCGCTCCTTCGGAAGAAGGCGAGAGGAGCGGGCGAACTTTTTTTAACTTAATTATAAACTTAAATATTGCACGTGACAGATTCGAAATTACGCAAACAACAAACTTAATTTGCAGAAGGCGATTGACACAGCCGGGAAAATTAATGATGCATCGTTCCCCGGCTTAAGCTTTCCCGGGGCTTCATCCGCTCCGTCGCACAATGGCAAGACAACGAAAGTACTTTTTGTCGGCGTCGCGGATAGGCGTTGCTGTTCTATTACATCTATCAATTTTCCCTGGCACAATGGAAATGCCGTAGGGACAGTTTCACTCGGGCGCTGCCCTCTATTTAATCGAACTCATGCAAATACTTTGCTACAATTTCCCGAACAAAATTATCCTCTTTTTTTAAACGCCACGAATTGAACTCTTTTTTTTTTAATCTAGTTCCTTTATATTATAAAATGCGTTAAATACTTTGGGATAATATAATAGCCGCAAGCAGGTTGAAACTACGAGGTAGGCTGGGTAGGAACTCGATAGCTGCCGTTCTTCGAAACTGTCATGATCCGGCAATTGTGAATCTGGATTTCGTCTGCGTAGAGAACCACCACCTTTGACCTCGTGCTACTTAGTCAGCTGATTTATACAACATCCTTACACGCAGCGGAAAGTTTGAGTGAGTTAGTTAATTAACACAAGATTTAGATTTCGAAAAAAAAACATTTTTTTCATAAATTCCTCGATCAGGTCACTATAACTGCACCATTACGATAATAACGCCGTAGTTATTCGAAATTCTGCATGTTGTTGTCACAGGTCAATTCGCAAAAAGCAAAAATACAAATTATTTGCTCTCTTGCCCCCAACGAGCTCAATGGAATGCAAGCCAAGCGCATTTAATGGGGATTACGCCACCGAACTTGCCACCTGAGGTACGTTACGATCTACAAATAGGGTGGGCTTTGTTTTAACCGCAACTCCGCGCATGTTTGCTTATTATTTCTAATTCAACGTTTATCCACCACCTAAGATTAATATGTAACCTCCAGCCTGGCTCAGCCCCACGTTGGGCGCCAAATCACTGCAAGCTTACTTTATTTTGTACGCATAGTTTCATTCCAGATTTCTTGCGTTAATTTGCACAATTTCTTTCTTTCTTTTCCTACAGAGAGCCTCATCGATTCGATTAAAAAAATAATTATCACGTCACCGAATATGCCGTTAACAATTTTTGGAAAAATAATTAAAGAAATAATTAATACATGAGGGTGTCGCAATTCAAATATTTTCTTTTTTCAAAAAAAAGAATCGCTTCCGACCTGGCAGGGTGACTTCAGGAAACTTTCTGCGGCATCATCGGTCGTTAAAAGCACCCTCCCCCCCCACTTCTCTTCTCTCTTCGTCTTAATAATTTCGCAAATGTAAAGAATCGCGTAATTTTGCGAAATTTGCTTTTTCATTGTAAACAGCCACGATTTCGTATTTGAGATCTCGTAACAACTATGAACAACTTTTCGTAATCATATATTGGCGTGGCGTGAAAAATAAAGGTACTTTACTCTTGCGACGATTTCAAAAATTTCGACTTCCTCGGTATATGAGAAGAGTTATTCAAACTTCGACGCATGCATCTTGAGCTTGGGGAGATGCACGAGCTTTCATAAACAATAATTTTTTTCTGTGAAATCAATAATAAGGTTAGTATTATTTATGCAGCTGTTTTTGGGCATCCCGGGTGTGGTAAGTCTAATTTACTATGTATTTGATTTACCCACACAAAAAAAATTTTCTCATTTTTTAACAAAAAATCTCTTGGTGCACACTTCCTTTCTTTTAACGTTGCCAGGTAAGCTCAATTTCCTCTTCAATTTCAAATTAGGTTGAGTAAAATAAAACCGCCATTTCGTTCCACGAAACAGCGCGTTCTCAATCGGATTTTTTTTTGTACAGTATTCAGTTTTCTTTAGAGTAATATTAAAAAGTTGAGTATTTAATTGTATCGAATCGTGATCACCTTGGAATGAGAAAGTCGCTGTCCATAAATTTTCTTGGACGTTAAATGCAACTTTGTGAAATTTGCTTTTTCGTCGTAAACAGCCGCAATTTCATATTTGAGATCTCAACGTAATTCCGAATAACTTTTCCTAATCATATTTTGGCGTGGCGTGAAAAATAAAGGTACTTTACTCTTGCGACGATTTCAAAAATTTCGACTCCCTCTGTATATGACAAGAGTTACTCAAACTTTGATGCGTGCGTCTTGAGCGTGGAGAGATGCACGAGCTTTCATAAAGAATAAATTTTTCTGAGAAATCAATAATAAGGTTAGTATTATTTATGCAGCTGTTTCTGGGCATTCCGAGTGCGGTAAATCTAATTTACTATGTGATTGATTTACCCACAAAAAAAATCACATTTGTTAATAGAAAATCTCTTGGGGAATACTTCCTTTCTTTTAACGTTGCCAGTTAAGTTCCGTTTCCGCTTCAATTTCAAATTAATTTGCGTAAAATGAAACCGCCATTTCGTTTCACGAAACTGCGCGTTCTCAATCGGTTTTTTTTGTATAGTATTCAGTTTTTTTTAGAGTAATATTAAAAAGTTGAGTGTTTAATTGTATCGAATCGCGATCACCTTGGAATGAGAAGGTCGCTGTCGGCCATAAATTTTCTTGGACATAAAATGCAATTTTGTGAAATTTGCTTTTTCGTCGTAAACAATCGCAATTTCATATTTGAGGAGGCCTCAAGATGATTCCGAACAACTTTTCCTAATCATATTTTGACGTGGCGTGAAAAATAAAGGTACTTTACTCTTGCCACGATTTCGAAAATTTCGACTCCCTCTGTATATTACAAGAGTTACTCAAACATTGATGCATGCGTCTTGAGCGTGGGGAGATGCATCAACTTTCATAAAGAATAATTTTTTCTGAGAAATCACTAATAAGGTTAGTATTATTTATGCAGCTGTTTCTGGGCATTCCGAGTGCGGTAAATCTAATTTACTATGTGATTGATTTACCCACAAAAAAAATTTCACATTTGTTAATAGAAAATCTCTTGGGGCACACTTCCTTTCTTTTAACGTTGCCAGTTAAGTTCCGTTTCCGCTTCAATTTCAAATTAGTTTGCGTAAAATGAAACCGCCATTTCGTTCCACGAAATTACGCGTTCTCAGTCGGTTTTTTTTGTATAGAATTCAGTTTTTTTAGAGTAATATTAAAAAGTTGAGTGTTTAATTGTGTCGAGTGGCGATCACCTTGAAATGAGAAGATTACTGTCGGCCATAAATTTTCTTGGACATAACTACGAGGAAGCCCTCCTCAAGACGGAAGCGTAACGTGGTAATCTGGTGACTGAACAAAGATGGGACACCGTCAGTTTATTTTGATTATCCAATCATGAGTGGCTAAATATAGCTTCGCGTGCCGGGTTCGGATCTCCGCTAGGTTTTTGTCTCGGATTCTTCACGATAATTTTTGAAGGAAACAAACATTCCCCTACGCCATAATTTTAAAAATTGGCATTTATTTTTATGGCAATAGTTTCTATGTTGTAGCAATAGTAAAAGAAATAAGTTTTTATTTGTAAAAACGTACTTCAATTTCTTATTTCTTACCTTATAAGTAAAACAAAAACAATTTTCTTATTTCTTATTCTTTTCTTTGTCTTATACAATTTGTTTCAAAATTTTTATAAATAGTATTATTTTGTTATAGCATTGCTGCTTTGCAACCTTTTTTTTTCAAACATTTACACATACTTTAAAACGCTTACCTGATATTTTGAATCAGAAAACAATTTATTTTAAACCTAAAGGCAACAGTTAAAAATTAAAAAAAAAACAAACTAGAAGTCATCGAAGTTATACTTCTTTGACAAAAAATAACGAAATACAACAGTTTCTGTTTATATGATTTTTTTTAGAAAAATTAACGTTCGTGTATTGTCCTATATTTGTTTTAAATTTTTATAAATCATATTATTTTTGCAGCATTACTGCTTTGCAATTTTTTTAGTCAAACTTTTTTTCAAAGGCAACAGTTAAAAATAATTTAAAAAAACAAATTAGAGGTCATCGATATTACAATGAAATTATACTTCTGACAAAAAAATATCGAAATACGAGGGTTTCTGTTTACATATATATGTATATATACTTTTAGAAAAATTAACGTTCGTTAATTGATTTATATTTGTTTTAAATTTTTATAAATCGTATTATTTTTGCAGCATTACTGCTTTACATTTTTTTAAATCAAACTTTCAAGTTATTTATTTTATATTGTTAAACCTTAATTATCTAAAAACGGTTTCGTTTGTCGCAAGCAACAAGAAAACTTGTTTGTGTCAAATAATCTAAAGAATATTTTCTCCGCAAATGTTTCATGAAATATGTAGAAAAGAGAGAGTTAGGCATTAAATACTGAACGTTACTCACTCAAGGTATCCCTTCAAAAGGAGGGATAAATTGTTAATGCGCAGTTAGGTGCCTTGCACTTGCGTTTAAAATATTAGTAGTTTGATAACTTAAAGAATTCAGAACATATTGCCAAAAAACTATACTTTTTTTATCTCTGTTTCAGAGCTTATAACTCCCTTATTAGGTATTCACTTTTGGAAAAAAGTTTATATAAAAAGGCGACCTTATTTTTTGATGTTCACCCTGAAAATATCTGGAGACAATTCTGAATCATGGTGTATCATCATTTTTTTCAATGCGACGAGATGAGATTTCATTTTCTAGAAAATCATTGATCTTAAGACCTTCACACTTTACCCCACTTTGTTTATAAAAGAATTCATTAAGAATTAACTTAACATATTTTTTATACTCAGTAATTCGGTTTCAATTCAGGTCCTTCTTATTTTTTTGTTTCGTGCACTTGGATTTCTTGAGATGAGAATCTAAAAGTAGTTCTTCAAACTAAGCTCATTTTTTTAGTTTCATTTTAGAATTTTTTCAAGTGTTTTTTTTTACTTTTTTAACTTTGTTCAACGCCTGAACGGTCCAGCGGTAAGGGACCGGCCTTGCAATCGTAAGGTCGTGGGTTCGCATCCGCTCCAGATAATTCACGAGGGTTGTTACTCACTTCAGGTACCCTTTAGTGTTGGGGAGAAAATTCGACACTACTTCCCCTTCAACGGCGAGGAGGTTTGAAAGTAACAAAGCCATGGAACACTTTACAAACACAAAAATACACTCCCCTGCTCCTGAGGTCCTGACAAGTCTATGACTTAGGACCCCGTTGGGCAAACACCACAGATGAAAAAAAAACTAATTAAAATCGAACTAGTGGAGATTAATATAAGTTACGCGGCACGCGATGCTCTGTTTAGCCGCTCCTGTCCAATCTATAGTTAATATTTTGTGAATTGTTTCGCGTTTTTGTTAAACGAAATACCGGGTGTTTAAGGATAACGTTTTGTAAACGAAATACGGGCCCCGTTGTTCGTTTTTCATTTTCATTTAATTTGCGAGTTTTGATTTTGATTTACGTTTGATTACTTGAAGTATATGCGTCACCTTGAAGGTTCTAAATTATAAGAGTTTGGGATACGCGTTACTTAGAAGACTGCTAAGGTTTAACTTAACTTTGCAGCAGAGTGAAAGAACGCTTTTGAAAACCAAATAGTTTGACGAAATTTAAAAGAGTAATTAAGTTAATCGATTAAACCCAATCGTTTGAAACACCAGGTTTACTTTGAAGTCTCATAAATAATTTATTTCTACCAGGAAACGTATAGCGTGGGTGTTATTATTTGCGTGGCAATTGTGTTAAACCGGTGAATATTTTTAATGCTTTTCCGTTTTCGTTCGCAGGAATTTCGCACAGCTCACTTTTGCACGTTGCACCACCAGCCATAAGAAACCCACGCGTTCATTAAAGCCGATTACGATCGGTGTACATTTTTCTCCGAACGAACGTGGTATAAATAACCGTCGACGTCGATCTATAAAACTCTCACATTAATACACACACACACACACACAGACACGCGTAAAACTCGATATACCAATTCAGCCAACTATTTTTCATGCCTCTTATTTCATATTTTTCCGCGCAACGAACGCGAATGCGTGTCAAATTACCTTTGTTCCGTTAATACGAGCGCAGGATTATAAATGGTAGTTTCGATAGCTGTCAATCTATCAACCGGTCGAATCGGAAATCTAATAATTGGCGAATATAAAGGACAAGTGACTGATTTTTTTTTTATTTCCTTTGCGTGCGTATTCACCGGATTCGGGTATTTTGAAACGGCATGTTCGTTTTTAATTTCCAACAATAAATAAACTTACCGAGGGGTTGCGCTACTCCGAAAACCACCGAGAAACGGAGGATTTGCACAAAAGTGCTAAAAAGTTTGAGAAAATCACGAGCAGTTACGCGTTGTTAATTTATAAAAAAAAGTTGAGTTATTCAGTAGGTACCTACGTCCAATCAAGTGATTTTAAATTATGATTATGATGAAATCGTATAAAAACAAAACGATCGAACAGAGCTACAAGTTTGTAGCAAAGAAAGGAGGCGAGGCAAGGCAACGTCCCATTTATATTTATGTGCGACAAAACAAAAGTCTGAATTATATATGATGAGGGCCCTCCTATTGTCTTTTTTTGCTCCTATAAGCTTTAAAGATTCTTCAAAGAATATGAAAGGAAGTTTTTTTTTTTTTATATTCGAGAGAATGGACCCATCTGTCAAGTGGACAAGAATATCGAACCACCTCCCCCGTCCTGGTTTTTCACCTCTCCCCCACACATATATATTCCCTTAGAGCATTTTTGATTCCCCTTTTTACGGCGCAATCGAATGAAAATCGGCATAAAACTCTGTGAACGCGGAAATAAAACATACGTATAGGTATATACGTATACGTCTGAACTCGCATTCGAGTGTTCGTAGCTTTTATTATCCGTCGTGTCCCAAAAATTGGAAGGCTTTGTTTTATTCGTGTTTTATGATTCAAATATCGTAATAATTGGCTTCGTATAGAATTCTAGTTTCATAAAGTTACAGACGGCGATGCGTTCGTTCGTTCGTTCGTTCGTAAGCGCGCCGGTGCCGTCACTATTACATAATTTTATTCTCGATTTTATTTCCTTTTGCTCTGCTAGACTCCACCGTTGTTTGTCGCCTTGCAGCGAGCAAGTTTTGTTATTTAAATTATGTTACTTATCCACTCTTTTATTGCCGACGAAAACCATTTTCGAAAATTAGAAACCTCCCCCCCCATACGTTATTTATTCATTTATTTATTTATTTATTTATCTATTTACATATATTCAAAGCAGCAGCATGCAATTTACAAAACGAGACACACGTGAAAATTATTTGCCGCACCTCATTCCATAAAACGGCGCTTTCAAGAAGTTAGATAAACGTCTTTGGGAATACCAACGTGCGCTTTCAAGAAGGCGAAATAAAATACGTATGAAGATAAAAGACGTGCGTTACGTAGTGCAGTCAGCCGAGTACATCATAGGCTTCAGAATTCCGCAATTAGAGGGCGTATGCAGTCCCGCCCAAAATTCAAAGCAAAGTTACGTTGGTCCAACATGAATAAATTAAAGCAATTGTTTCTCCTCCAGATTTTTTTTTTAATTCCGGTTTATATTTCTCGTAGATCGCGTTAGGTATAACATTATCGCATCTAAAATAATTAAAGTTCCTTGTACGTGGATATTTCGAATGTGATCGAACTAGTAACTGACTCCTTAATATTGTTTCATATTTTCCTTGACATTTTTAGCTTTGTTTTCTATACTTATGTATACTTAACCCTTATTAAATGTTTCCTTTGACGTTTTCAGCATTTGTATTTTCTGCATTTTTGATGTGTCTATACATACGTATTCTGAAATAAATAAATTACTTACTTACGTATATTACCGCGGTTTATCCGAGACCAAACGATCACGAATTTATTAATTCACCGATTGACTGCGGCGTACTGAACTCATTACTAACCGATTACTGATAGATTAGTTACGAATTGACTGTTATTGACTAATTAGCTACATTAATTTGCAACTTTCCCTTTTTAAACTATCCGTGCAGGATATGACAGAATGCGTTTCTAAAGATTTGGGTCTAAAGATCGATATAACAGAATCGTCAGCGTCACATTTAATGAGCGAGCATGTTAATTGTTTTGAATGTAATACGATCTGCTGTGTAGCATTCTCAAGTAAGCTGAAACAACTTGGTCTTCATTTGTCATCATGGATTTCTCTTTATTAAAGCGTTAATTTTCCGTAAGTTCCATCAACCGAAAAGAACTCTAATCTGCAAGCTAAGCACACGGCGGAAATCATACTAGGAATGTAACACGATCTGCTGTGTAGCATTCTCAAGTAAGCTCAAACAACTTGGTATTCATTTGTCATCATGGAATTCCCTCTATTAAAACGTTAATCTTGCGTAAGTTCCAACGACCGAAAAGAACTTTAATCTGCAAGCTAAGCACACGGCGGAAATCATACTAGGAATGTAACACGATCTGCTGAGTAGCATTCTCAAGTAAGCTCAAGCAACTCGGTATTCATTTGTCATCATGGACTTCCCTCTATTAAAGCGTTAATCTTGCGTAAGTTCCAACGACCGAAAAGAACTTTGATCCGCGAGCTAAGCAGACGGCCGAATGCGTGCTAGACAATTTACGCGGCGATTAAGCCCTGTGTTGATGACCGTACTTGTGAAATGCTAACTAAACAATTTTGTCAATTAAACCTAAAAATACGCGCGGTAACTTTTGTTTAACTCCAAAAGTAAAAAAAAAAAAAAACTAATTTAGATAAATCAGGTACACTTATGGATTCAAGTAGAGTGACCAAGTGATAATCGCCTGCTGAAGAAGCAATAGCTTTAATACTGCATCATATTTTCTTTGTAATATTATAAATAAATAGTTTTCAAACTTAAACCTGACGGAATTATAATTGGAAATAGCATTCAACGTTTCACTAACGGTTTGATAGCTTCGTCAGGAGGGAAAAAAGTAAATAATTCCCCGACGAAGCTATCAATCGATGGTGAAACGTTGAATGCTACTTCCAATTACAATTTTATTTATCATTTTCATCTGACGAGAGTCGATTTCAATTGTTATTTTCTACGCAGACTTGCACAGTTTCAACTAATTTAAAAAATGTAATACCCGATAAATTGCAAAGATATGCACTAATACGACGCAGTTTTTCATAAGTACTCTCAGGACCCTTAAAATATGCATTTTTTAAATTTGACTCTAAATTGTTTACTGATACGCCGCACAGTGGGTAAAAACGGCTAGTTTGCGGAAAAAAAAACAATAACTTTGCAATCAGATGACATAACTAAATGAAATTTTGAACAGTGATCAATTTTGTGATTATGGTTTAGTATGACTGGAAGTGTAAGTTAGGTGTCATAATTACGGAAATTTGCGATAAATAAAGCTCGGGCATTCCTAGGATATCTGGTAAAAACCAGTACAAAGATAAATAAAGCAGCGGCGTAGATTTCAACGTCGCCGCTGAACGTTTTATAAGCCAGAGGCACTCTCACCCTCGCGCTCATTGCATTAGAAGCAGCCGTTTGATGTACAGGATTTTTGCTTACATTACGAATGGTACCTACTCACTTTATTGTCAAACATATCAAAAAATGTTAAACATCAACATTTTAGGAATTTATCTGAACCGCCAGAATTTTCTAAAAACGAAAACAAATGACGATCGGAAATGTAGCAAATGTGTTCCGACTTTGTTATTTTTAATGAATAATAATAAAGTATATTTTCTCGAATTAAAAAAGATATTTTTCTCCCAATTTCAAAAATATATAGTTTGCCTACATTTGGTTTCATATTTTTTAATTTATTTTAGGGAGATATAGTAGGCCTTGGATTTATAAGAATTTTATTTTATGTGACAAAAGTTAATTTTAATTAAAAAAACTATTAATCTGGCACATTTCATAATACAAAATGTTAACAGCTAAGACAAATTACTGGTGTAATGATGTAAATTAATAAAAATATACCAAAATGTGATAATTTCAAACTTAATTATTGCAAAAAGTTTAAAACCAAACATAGGCAAAGTATATATTTTTGGAATTAGGAGAAATATATACTTCTTAATTCGAGAAAATATACTGGATGGTCCATTTAAAATGACAAAGTCGGCACTCATATGTTACATTTCCGATCGTCATCGTTTTCTTTTTTAGTAAATTCTGGCGGTTTAAGTAAATTACTAAAACGTTTGTATTTAACATTTTTTGATACGTCTGAAAATAAAGTGTTTAGGTACCGTTCAAAATATAACCCTGTACATTATGTGTGTAACAGAATCGCCTTTATAGTTTCTTTCAAATTAATAATTATGAAAACATTATAATTCTTTAAAGTAACTTTTAAAAAGACTGGCCTAATAAATTTAATTCATATCAATTATAGCTCAAATATGAGCAAATAATGAGAACAGTGAGGTATTAATATTAAATTGTGTGATCCACAAAAGCAAGTCAGTACTAGTAAGAAACTAATTTAGATTCAGAAAATAGTATAACAATAATTGTTGACTTGCCTGTTGACAAAATTTCGAACACAATTGGCGCAGTGAAACAATGTCCAAGCCTACTTAGTACATGTATGTATACTGTACGCTAAGATACTGCGCGTCACCAAAACGTTCGTTTGCTTTTTGCTTTGTAAATTAGCAAGGGGCAACTAGTGGCAGCTAAATTTTTATATACGCGTTTTCATAAGATGTAGGGAATACACTGGTTGTAATAAGAAACCGGAGGTAAGCGGAGCTGTTGATGAAAACTTTACACGAATATCTGCACGTAAAATGCAGTACTTTACGTAAAAACTCATAATTTTAAATTGTATCCCTACATTTCAACGACTTTAACACAAATAAATACGGAAAGGAAGCCTACTAATTATAAATATATAATTATTTTTGTAACTTTATTCTACTTGCGTATACATGCATATGAATTTCCTTAATACTCGACTCTCATTTTTGTCTTCTCGTATCACTGAATTTCAAAGTCTTCCTGATCTTCTGTTTCTTATATATACCTGATTTTTTTTGTTTAATGTTAATCCACCATCTTTTAGCTCTTAAATATACTACTAATAAAACGTGCTACAAACACTTCGAAAAATGACTTTTTTCCGCTCATTTCCCACTGTGCACCGCGCCCCGAAAAAGTAAAATTTTGCGCATGTACGTCATGGAAACAAATATGCAATTTGCATATAATCCCAGCTCTGATTATTATTATTATTATTATTATTATTATTATTATTATTATTATTATTATTATTATTATTATTATTATTATAGAGCCCTCATCTTAGCCCCCATTATCATAAAACATTGAGATTCTTAAGCCCGTTCATACTCGGTCCTAAGACAAAAAATTCTTCGGAGCTTGAATTTCTTTAACACTCGCCTTTTTTGTCTGTCGTTATTACGTCCCTAAGGGCCGGTTTTTCACTCACAAGTTAACTTTAACCTTCAGTTTATTGACATGGAAACAATTGTCTTCGTACTTGTTACCATGGAAATAAAGCGAGAGTTAGGGTTAACCTGTGATTGAAATTCAATCGATTGGTAAAGTGACGGTTACTTAACAGTGGGATAAATTTAACCTCTTTGGTAAGGTGCTTGTTAAACAAAATCTCCATTTTCAATTATAAATCAAATACCAAAGAAGTAGAGCCATGCAGATGCTCGTATGTACTTGTTTATGTATCCACTCTACATGTTTACAGCCACCAAGCAAATTTACTGGCTGTTAGTTTACCTCCTGGTTAAAAGGAATTTATGTCATAATTAAGCCTACCAATACTTTGATAAACTCATTTTCTGTGCTGGCAATCGGCTAAAACTAACAGTCACTTTACCAATAGATTGAAAAACCGGGCCTAAACCGTATTATTAAACCAATCCGTGCGTGTGCATACGATTATGGTAAGTTCCATCACGCATCAATATTCAACGGTTTTTCTCACTTGAGTTGATCTCCAAACGCATCTCATTAAAATCTGCGTTACAGACGAATACGTACACTTCTGCTATAAAGTTTTCGGAGTACGAGACATGCCACTGGCAGTAAGAAATTTTATGCTTTGCAATTATGAACCTTATAGCTTTTACAACCGTACCTGCTGCCCCGATAATAAAACCGGTCATCGCAAACACAGCGATTTAACACAGATGCGAACTTATTCAACCAACTTGAATAATCTGCTAGAAAGACTTTCATTGTAGTTGGATGGATAAGAAATTTAACAAAATTTATTTTCTAAATATTATAACATGTGTAGTAAATAATGTGTGCATTATGAAATTAAAATTTCTGAAACTTTGGCAATTGAAATTAAATAAGTCAATAAAATAAAATCTGTTATTTTTCGTTAATTAAATTTAACTTTCTAGTTTCATTAAATACACATATGTTTTGCAACTAATTAATAGCTTTGTTGAGCAGAACTTCTTAGCATTTATATTATTATAATAAGAAACAAATTTAAATAATCTAGCTCATTCTATATATTTTTTCAAATACTCAAAAATCATTCACATATTTTCACAAAATAAATGTTATACGATTTAATCATTTTCTGTTAACTTCTAGATTAATGAAAACTTGCCAAACTTTGTGGATGAACTTTTCAACTTATTTTACTGATGTCAGATTTGAGAAGACACTAAAAAGAAGAATATTATTTTTTCCTCTGTGGCGTAGAATGAAATATGTATATTATTTTTAACGCAAGTATTGCAATTTTTAAGTATTACACATATCATTCTATATTCTAGGAGTTTAATACTATATTTGTTAAGTTTCCTAAATTTGTATGATTCTGAATAATTTTAATGAGTTAATTATTCGATCAATAAGTATCATCAGTAAACTTATTTTTAAATGAAATTAAGTTATTTTAAATTTATTTCACTGTAAATTCTTACAATATTATATGATACCGTATAAAAAAGAATAACATACACTGGAAAAAGTATTCAAGACTTTATTATTGGGAACAACGAAAAACTTATTACAAGTAAAAACAAAACTAAAGTAAAAATTAACAAAACAATAATTCACGTATATATTTCCAAAAAAAAAACAGACCAATAATACTGTGACATATTTCTCAATAATAAATTAGTAGACTTTATTATTGAGAACAACGAAAAACTTATTACAAGTAAAAGCAAAACTGAAATAAAAATTAACAAAATAATAATTCACATATACATATATTTACATAAAAAAATAGATCAATAATAGTGTAATATATATTTGAATTATAAATTAGTAATGTGTGTAGTAACCGCCATTTGTAATTACTTCCTCCAGTCTTCTCTGCAAACAAACCAGAAGTGTATAAAGGCAGAAATTTGGTATAATTATAATTTTTCAGATTAATTAACATCGTCGATCCTTTATAGCAATTTAACATTTATATGTCTTTATAATATGATCTGAAATCCTGTTATTTAACAATATAAAATATTCTAATTAAAAAAAAAACATTTTTTGTTCAATTTTTAAGTTAAAGCAAAAGAGAACAAACAAATTCGCCACCGCGTCCGCGTTCGCAACCGCGCGTCGCATCAATAAATACTCGGAACCAAATACTGGCAACGAAATTCAACAAACCATAAACATCTGCACCGGCCGGGGTTTAATAGGACCTAAGTAAACAACCCTCCTATCGGGGTGCGGAGAAAGTGTCTCTGTTCCTTAAGGTTCGAAATATATTAGGCCCGTTTCAATAAGGTTCAAATTCGAACGATTTTATTGCTTTTCATTTCGAAACTTTTAAGCATTTGTGTACATATACATACATACATAAAGATCAGAGGCGCAGGAGCGCAGGTCACGTACTGTTTCTCTTCGCGGTTTAACAGGTTTAACTCATTGTTTCGTCGGCGTAATCTACGGGGGGAAATCGATGTGACTGTGTTATTCTCGAAGGGAAAGGCATAACGCAGTTTCCCCATGCACGACAGCGCAGACATGTGCGTACGCAAAACTTTAATCGGATTATGTTAATGTCGGCCTGGATTCGCAATCGGAGAAGGTAGAGAAGTAATTTGGGGACACCTTTCTGCCCTGTTAACAATCTTCAAGCGCAAATCAATAATAAAATACATTTATTTTTGTTTTACATAATTTGTACCATCGTTTTATAGAAAAAATTGTCTCAAGTTAGGTGACACCCTGTATTTCGAAACTCTTGTATTTTTAAACGCGAGGCTAAACTTGCAACGCCCACGCTCATTCGATTGGGTTTCCCATTTAATGACGGAATCGTTAAAAATACGGAAATACTCTTGAGCATTTAAGCTCGCCGTCTTTCTTAATTAAATATTAATTTCGGCTTCGCCGAGAGAGAGAGAGAGAGAGAGAGAGAGAGAGAGAGAGAGAGAGTCGCGGCGGCGGCAGCAGCATGTGCTTTGGAATTCTTTGCGGAAGTTTATTTTTATTTTTTGTTTTCCGACTTCCGTTTAATCCCCGAACGTTACTTAATTAACCTGAAAATTCACAAAGTGTTTTATCTCGGACTGCGAGCGCCGAAAAACAAAAAAAAGAAAAAACGAAAACTTCGAGGTACCACTCGCTAATGAACGAAAGGAATGTACTCGCTGCGGAGTTTATTGCGGAAGAGAAAATAAATGGAGGGTGCAATTCAATGTCTTGATTGATACTGGACCCCATTAGTATTTAGGTGTATATCGAATGAAGGAGTTAATTGTAATTTATATACACTGTGGAAACCGATTTGTATGACGTGACATTGTCTATAGTCTATACATTGTATATTAATCATTAATTTGGCAATTATGGAAACTGTTCTTATTAAAACTTGTATTTATGATACGAAAGGAGGCCAATGCGAATGTGTCTGTAGCTATTCGGGCGTTCGTAAAAGCTCTTTAAACCGAAATTTCCTTTTAAATTTGTAATGTGTGCTTTTACCATCCGACTTATTTATTGGATACGCGAAGCCGTTCCTGAAATTACCGTAACAATATTGCCGGCGCATTCCTTTCCGGAAATAACGAATCCGGAATATTCTCCCCTCCCACCGTTAACTCTTGGCGGCGGCGGTATTAAACATCGGCTTGTTCTTAATACTTTGCGAATTTTTACGAACACAAAGTTATTCAATTAATGATCGAAATTCGCGCGCGAAAAAATTATATGAAATTTACGACGCCCCGCCGCCGTAAAATTTTGAAGCACGCCCAGACCAGAAGTTCCCGATAACGAGCTCGTTTTATTACGATCCTCCCATCTCGCCTCATCTTTTTCCAGGCAATTTCGTAATTTAAAAGCAACAATCCGTAATTTATAAGTTAATCATCGGCGGTGGTCGTATCGATCATCATCGGGCCGGCGGCGGCGGCGGCGTTACCGCCACAATTCCTCTCGTTATGAAAATGGCGTGGGGTTGGTTTTACGTTTTGTTTTACGATTCAAATGCCCCCCCCCCTCCACCCCCCCGACAATAGGTTTCTCAGACGGCAGTTTCAGCACGTCGGACGTGTTCGCGTTTTACGTTGCTTAATAAAAATATAAATTACGAAGTCCCCGGGATTGTTTTCGCACCGTAATGGCTTGGAAAGCCCAATTTCCATTAAATTTATTTTCGTCTCTTAATTTATATCCGCCCGTAAAGTACGAAATTAATTCTCATAAATAATAATCAGTCGCTTGTTTATATTTAAGAGTTCGTTTACGCGTCTGCACCTACTGTAATCGAAAATTATAGTAGCAACGCTCCAAAGGTTAGATAAAAAGAGATGCAAGATGAAACCGGAAACATTCGAAGCCTATTAGAAGAACAGGCCAGGTTTGAATTGAGAAGCAGCTCAATTTCGAAGTAGTTCAATATTGAAGTAGTTCAATCCCGATCTATAGACTGTTTAATCTCTAGTCTATAGACTGTTACTGTCCATTACTACTACAATTTGGAGTGGGGAGCAGCTTAATTTGGTTCTACAGATTGTCCGATTCCCAGTCTATATACTGATGCAATCTATAGACTGTTACTGCTACAATTTGGAATGTGGAGCAGGTCAATTCCGGTTTATAGACTGTCCAATTCCCAGTCCATATACTAGTACAGTTTGTATACTGTTACAATCTATATACTGTTACTATTACAATTTGGAGTGGGGAACAGATCAATTCCGATCTATAGACTATGCATTCTCCGGTCTATAAACTGTTTCACTCTACCGTTACAATCTATAGACTATTACTACTACAATTTAGAGTTTAAATAGTTCAATCCCGATCTATAAACTGTCCAATCCTCAGTCTATATACTGTTACAAGTCTAGAGACTATTGCTACTACAATTTGGAGTGAGGAGCATGTCAATTCCGGTCTATAGACTGTTCAATTCCCAGTATATAAACTGTTTGGCTCTACCGTTACAAACTATAGACTGTTACTACAACAATTTAGAGTTCAAACAGTTCAGTCCCGATCTATAGAGTGTTCAATCCCAAATTTATATACTGTTACAGTCTATAGACTGTTACTACTACAATTTGGAGTGGGGGAGCAGATCAATTCCGGTCTATAGACTATCCAACTCTTAGTCTATAAACTGTTACACTCTACCGTTACAATCTATAGACCGTTACTACTACAATTTAGAGTTCAAGCAGTTCAATCCCGATCTATAAACTGCCTAATCTTCAGTCTATATACTGTTACAGTCTAGAGACTATTGCTACTACAATTTGGGGTGGGGAGCAGGTCAATTCCGGTCTATAGACTGTCCAATTCCCAGTCTATAAACTGTTTGGCTCTATCGTTATAAGCTATAAACTGTTATTACTACAATTTGGAGTTCAAGCAGTTCAGTCCCGGTCTATAGACTATTCAATTCCAAATTTATATACTGTTACAGTCTATAGACTGTTACTACTACAATTTCTAGTGGGGAGCAGCTCGATACCAGTCTACAGACTGTCCAATTCCTAGTCTCTAAACTGTTACACTCTACTGTTGGACTCTATAGACTGTTACTACAACAATTTGGAGTTGGAAGCAGTTCAGTCTCGGAATTCGATATTGTACGAGTACTTCTAAACTGAGCTGTTCCCCACTCCTAACCTGGCCTGTCTTTCTAATAGGTATTGGCAGTATTGGCTCTGATGGGTCGATTTCGGTTACGGTTCACTTGCATACGTTTGGCACCACTGCGAGTTTTAAGCTGCGAAATTCACAGCGAAAGAAAAATAAGAAGAAATTTAATTTTTCAAGTGGAGACTGATGAGCGGTTGAAAGATTGGCTCATTACGACAGGAAAATCGAAAAAACAGAACGAAGAGAACAGGGGAAGAGAAGAACCAAAGATTCGCGATGATAAATGGTGATAAAAAACAAAAGGCGATCGCCGGCAATTTGCCGCATGAAAAATGAATGAAAGCGAAAGGCATTTGGAGACGGGTAATGGCATGGCGCAAAAAAATCGAAATTGAATTGGTTGTTGTTGGAAAATTATGATTGAAAACAAATGAAATGATGATCTGTCTTAGCAAAAAACTTAAGAAATATAAACGAAAGATTTTCGAAGAATCAGTGACCAAGAATGGTTCGAGTTGAAAAATCAAGGAAGAAACAAAAACGAGGAACAAGAGGAATTCATTCAATCGGTTT
Organism: Prosopocoilus inquinatus; assembly: GCA_036172665.1. Lineage (NCBI taxonomy): Eukaryota > Metazoa > Arthropoda > Insecta > Coleoptera > Lucanidae > Prosopocoilus > Prosopocoilus inquinatus. The sequence continues at coordinate 12,478,176 of CM069879.1, forward strand.
CCGAAGAAACCACGACGAAAAACAAAAGAAAATCAATTTATTTTCAGAGAAAAATTAAGAAAAAAAAGGAGGCAAAAGAAAAAGCGATGATGAAAAACAAAAGGCGCTTGACCTGTTGGTTGCATGAAAAAAATGAAGACTACATAAGAAAACAAAAAGAAAAATGAACGAGATTCGATCGGCTTTCGAAGAAACCACGCTGAAAAACAAAAAGAGAAGAAATTATTTCGTTTCGGGTAAGCGATAAGGCTGCGTGAAGAATTGAAGAAAAAAAAAGAAAAAGCGCTGACGAAAAACTAAAGGCCATCGACCTTTTGGTTGCACGAAAAAATTGAAGAGTACACGAGGAAACAAAAAGAAAAAAAAAAGAAGAAACAAAAAACACTCGATCGACTTCCAAAGAGAAACCACGCCCAAAAAAAAAGAAAAAAAATTATTTCGTCTCGAAAATGAAAAACGCGTGAAGTCAAGACAAATGATCTTTTTCCGGAGAAACGGTCACGCAAAACAAAAGACGATTGACTCCTTAGTCGCACGAAAAAATAGAAGAAGAATGCAGGAGAAGGAGAAATGAAAAATCAGGAAACAAAAGACAATCAAACGGGTTTCTGAAGAAACCCATCCGAAAAGCGCTTCAGAGAAATTAATTTATTTCGTGGAGTGGTGGGGGGGGGGGCACAGCAAAGAGAAGAAATGCGAAATTTTTTTTCATGAAAGGGCTTGACGCAAAACAAAAAACAAGAGACGATTGTCTCTTGGGGTTGCAAATCGGTTTGGGATTATAAAACGACGAAAATTAAAAAAAAAAAAACGATTTATTTTGATGGAAAATTAATAGAATGCAAAACAGAAAACCGCGACAACGAAAACAAAAGCCAAAAGAGCTTTTAGTTGCACGGTAAAAATGCAAGCGAACAAAACATGATCGCAAGAAAATTGTAGGGGACAGAAAAAGAGAAATCAGAAAAAACAAAATATAATCTAGCTTTGAGGAAAAAAAAAATAAAAATAAGTTAAAGCAAAATGGACATTTTGACAAAAAAATAAATGATTTGATGATGAGATTTTGGCTGCACGAAAAATAGCATAGGAGAAAAGGAAAACAAAAAAAAAACAACAGAAACGAAGGAAAACAAAAAAGAAACCCATTTATTACATTGGCAGAAAATTGAAGAGAAGGTGTCAGGGCGAAGGAAAACGCGGAAAAGTCATGTTAAATAAATTAAAGGCGCTAAAAAATAAAGGAAGCAAACAACAGACGATTGGAGAAAATCGTACAAAAGAAGGAAAATTAGAAATACGATAAGAAAAACAAAAAACAATTGACATTTTGAGGGAAAAAATAGAAAAATGCAAGAGAGAAGAAAAGCAAGAAAAAAGGAAAATCGAACGGGCGAACGTAAGAAGAAAAATAAAAGAAAAATAAGAAAATCCAAGAAGACGTTCTTCTTTTGTTTGTCGTCGCAGTTTCTCCGAAACACACTTTTATCCTCCTCCTTCCTTGTATTTTTCTGCAATTTATTTTCCTTTTTTTTTCTTTCAAAACTTCATTGGTCTTTTGTTTTCCCGAATTGCATTTATGGAAAGTCGTATTATTTTATTCATTTTTTTTATCGTCGTCACTTAGATCGTCTTTTGTTTCTTAGCGATAGATTCCGCTAATCCAGTCACAATCAACAATCAGGTGGCTTCGCACAGAAAAAAAAAAACTTTTCGGAGAATTAATTTATCGAATTAACGATGATCACTTTCTTGATGTTGGTAGAAGCATAAAACGTTTCGTTTCTTGTGTTTACGCACAGATCCATTAAAAAGAAGACGGTTGAATTATGCAGGAGTATGAATGAAATATAGTGTTTCTGTCCTCTTGTACTTGGACTCCTAGACAATACAGGGGCGAACCAAAATTATTTTAATGAATTTTTAAACTGTAACTGTAGAAATACAACTGCTTCTAATTATTTTAATTATATCTCATTTCTACGCTACGTTGCACGACAAATCTATCCGTTTTAGTAACTAATAAATAAATGATTGGTTCAACGACGTTTACAGTGAAACCGCATTAAGGCATACTTTAAGAGCATCATGATTAATTTTGTCTAAAACCAGCAAACGATAGTTGTGGTGTAATCAATATCTAAGTGGCTGATTTGGAACGTCAGGTCAGTGTTAATTTCGTTATTTATGAAGGAGGAAGTAGGGGAAAAGCTTGACTTATAACTGACTGTGAGTGACTTAACATGTAAACGAAACTTTAGTAAGTAGCCCTTCTTTCTGCTGCCACGCTGATTGAAATCAACCTGTCCGGCGGCGGGCCCCTTAATTCGTTACTTAAACGAACGCTCCCTTTTTGACGTAGCAGAAGAGCAGACCAGACGGAGCTAATGTGTAGAATAAATTCGCCCAGTTATCTGCTCCTCGCCGCCGCTGTTTAACCGTACTTACTACAAGCCGTGCGCAAATATTTAAGTTTGCAAAATCTTTTAAGTAGCTCCGGCTGTGCGATAACGAACGGTGTTCTACATTTTCGCCTCTTTAGATCCCTTCCCGATTAAACTTTGATTTATTTCGTCCACATTGTTTTAAGCAGGCTGTTAAAATGCGTAACAATCGCCGAAAGAAATAAAGATGCTCGTGAGCTCGCCCGCTCGCTCGCTCGCTCGCTTCGTTAACGTAAAACAATTTCGGGGAAACACTTTTAATTATTCATCAAGTTGATAATTAAAAAAATGTTCTGCAGAGAGTGAAAGAGGACGTAATAACTCTGAATTATTAAATTAAAATAAGAAAAACTTTATTCGATTAGGTGGCTAAACAATTGTTCGTAAATTTTCTCATGTGATAATTTAGATATGGATGTAACCATCACCTTATTATGGTTACGTAAACTTCTGGGGTCACTTAATGCGATCGTCCCCGAAGCTCGTACCTTGACGGCTTCGAGCAGGTGTGTCGTAGCGGCAACCTCGGAGAAGGTGGAACTCTCATGGTATTCAAACGTAGAAGCGAAAGCAGAAAACGGGGATAGAGGCGGAACTAGAAACCAGAAGTGGAAGCGGATTCCTATGACAAAACAAAGAAATTAATTACAAACATGTCCAAGCAATTTAATTACCTCTAAATTTTATTGCAGATCCGGGTAATCTGCTCGGAAGAATTTCCTCAAAATGCCTTTGCAAATTCCAGATGCACTGTTCTGTAGAGTTTTGCTCCTCAATTTGCACAAAGACACGCAGCATACTAAAACGTGTATTCACTTTATCGTGCTAAACGCTAGAATGTACGTCGAAGCGAGAAAACGACGATGCTAGAACGGCCAGCCAAAAAATGGCGAACCAATCCCTTCACAGGACGCGATGAACGTGTTGCCTAAGACCAATGAAGGCTTTGATTTCAAACGGCGTCACTTCCGGGATGCAATGTTAATGAAGCACCTACCACACGTGGTTGCCGAAATGTAACTAGTAATTGAACCCGTAATATCTATTCCATTATCCTCTGAGATAGTTGGTAACTTAAGTCACTATGGTGGCGCCTCAAATTAACAACGCTGGTCTTGATCATCTTTTCACTAAATGAAATATACATTTATTTTGAATTTTGGAAAACTGTATTTATCTTTTTTAATTGCTTAATAACCCCGAGTACCTTAAACATGAGTTATTTATTAATGACAGTAAGCAAAGCAAATTCATTAACGATAATTTAATATCAAACATCCAGAGCTCTTATCTCCCCCTTTCATATTTATAGCTGAGGTTTGTTCGGATGGTAGGTAGGCGTAAATTATTTTCTCCGAGTTTGGCAGGACGGGGGGGATGAAATCGTCCTTGTCTCGCGCTAACATCTTAAACACAGCAAGTTCAACAAATTTAAAATTGACATTCCTGTCACAGTTACCTTCCCCCTCCACCCCGCTCGTATTTTGTTGGGGAAGATAACCGAAAGTTTCTGTTTAAATCACCGCATTAGGACACTCTTAGGCAACTAACGCCATGAATCACTTCCAGGTTGTACCTAAACGCTGCTAGTAGCTGGCCGATCGTCGCTCGTGATAAACCGTCGCGTCGTCGGGCGTTCAAAAACCGTGCGGCTCCGGAGGCCGCCGCCGCCCGCCGCCGCGACGATGCCGGCGCCACGTCAAACTTTTACATTTTCGGCTCGACGTCGGGACGAATGACTGTCAGAAATTCGGTAATTGCATTAGTGAAACCACCTTCCTTCCTCCGATTCGCGCACTTTATATTAAGTCTGTTTCAATTATTAATATACTTACCATGCTGATGTAATTAGCGAAAGTGTTACCGCCGCCGCCTTTCCAAGAGCGGCGCAAGCTGAACGTAAATCCGTTAGGCACCCGAGGACTCAAATGGATTTATTCTTTATTGAACTAAATTTTTAGGTTATGATTTTATCGAAAGCATAGAATAATAATAATAATAATAATAGTCACATGGAAAGCGCATCGTCGACTACGCATCCTAAGGTGGGCAACTTACATTGCTTCAACATATAAGGGTATCAAGGCAAAAAGATCGAAAGAAAAGAAAAAAAAACATGAACAAGAAAATGTACCGCCGTCTTAAAATAATTTTGATGGTGTCGTTTTGACCATCATTTAGAAATGCCAGAATAATGATGTACCAAAATTGTTAGCGTCTCGTAAAACGCATTTAATGAGCGAGCAGCACCTTAATTGTTTTGAATGTAATGCGATCTGCTCAAGTCAGTTCAAACAACTTGGTTTTCATTTGTCGGCATGGAATTCCCTCTATTAAAACGTATTAATTTTGCGTAAGTTCCATCGACCAAAAAGAACTTTGATCTGCGAACTACATAAGCAGACGTCGGTCATTTTTGCTAGAAAACCTCCGCGACGATTAAGCCTGTGTCGACGATTAAGCCTTGTGAAATGCTCAACAAACTATTTTGTCAATTAAACCTAAACCTAAACTCCAGAAGTAAAGAAAAAACAATTTTGACAATAATTTTTCAAACGTGACACTTTTTATTGAAAAGCAAGACGAGTTTCGAGGAGGATCTTCCTTCACCAGAGCATGCAACCCCAGACCTTTCAGGTAACGAGGGTGACGGAGCCTCCGGCTGGAGTTAACCCTTCCAGTCGTTTGGATAGCTCGAACACTTGCCTTCGAAGCAAGTAGGGATTCGAAGAAGGTCTTTCTTCACCATAGGAAGCGATAGAGCCTGAAATCCAACCCATTGTGATAGCGAGGGTAACGCAAGGTATGGGTCTCCCATGAAACCTTTCGGCTTTGACTAGAGTTGACACATGTACTCGCTTGGTTTGCCTTCAAAGCAAGTAATGGTTCGAAAAGTTTCTTCCTGTGCCTAAGGGGGCGACAGAGATAGCAACCCAACACTTTTCTTCTGCTAGCGAGGGTGATGGAGGAGGCCGGTTGTACGAGAAAGCTAGAGGGTCGTTTGGGTAATTCGAATCTGTCTTTCAAAGCAAGCAAGCAGAATATATTCCTTCCCCAGAGATGGCGACTGAGATTACAAGTCAACAATTTTCTTATAGCGAGAGTGATGGGGGAGTCTGATTGTCCGAGAAAGCTTCAGTCGCTTGGGTAATTCGAATCCACCTTTCAGAGCAAGCAAGTAGAGGATCTTTCTTCTTAGCCAGAGGGGGCTACTGAGATTACAAACCAACACTTTTTTGATAGCGAGGGTGACGGAGGAGGGTGGTGGTCCGAGAAAGCTAGAGTCAACCCTTTCAGTCGCTTGGATAATTCGAATCTGCCTTTCAAAGCAAGCAAGTAGAGGATCTTTCTTCGCCAGAGAGGGCGACTGAGATTACAAACCAATACTTTTCTGTTATCGAGGGCGGTTGTCCGAGGGTGACGGAGGAGGCTGGTGGTCCGAGAAAGCTAGAGTCAACCCTTTCAGTCGCTTGGATAATTCAAATCTGCCTTTCAAAGCAAGCAAGTAGAGGATCTTTCTTCGCTAGAGAGGGCGACTGAGATTACAAATTAATACTTTTCTGTTATCGAGGGTGGTTGTCCGAGGGTGACGGAGGAGGCCGGTGGTCCGAGAAAGCTAGAGTCAACACTTTCAGTCGCTTGGATAATTCGAATCTGCCTTTCAAAGCAAGCAAGTAGAGGATCTTTCTTCGCCAGAGAGGACGACTGAGATTACAAACCAATACTTTTCTGTTATCGAGGGCGGTTGTCCGAGGGTGATGGAGGAGGCTGGTGGTCCGAGATAGCTAGAGTCAACCCTTTCAGTCGCTTGGATAATTCGAATCTGCCTTTCAAAGCAAGCAAGTAGAGGATCTTTCTTCGCCAAAGGGGGCGACTTAGATTACAAACCAACATTTTTCCGATAGCGGGGGTGATGGAGGAGGCCGGTTATTCGAGAAAGCTAGAGTTAGCCCTTCCAGTCGTTTGGGTAACTCGAATCTGCCTTCAAGGCTAGTAGAGATCTGAAGATCTTCCTGCAACCCAACACTTTTCTGATAGCAAAGGAGGGCAGCTGCCCGAGCAAGCATTTGATTTGGCTGGATCGATTGGGTAGCGCGAATTTGGAAGGCATCTAAGGATTCAAAGTAGATCATCTTCTTTAACCAGTGGGAGCGATAGGGTATGTCACCCATCACATTTCCGATAGCGACGTGGCAGAGGAGGTCGGTGGCCCTAGAAAACTTTTGACTTTGGCTAGAGCTGTCACTTCCGATAGCTTGGGTAGCTCGAATTTACCTTGAAGACCTTCCTACGCCAGAGAGGGTGCATGCAGATCAAAACCATTCTAAAATCGAGGGTGGCGGTAGGGATTGATTAGTTGCTCGAGGTAGCTTTGTCACCTCTTCCAGTCGGTTTGGTTGTTGAACTCTTCGGAATAGTTATTGAAATTATGTTACGGTACTGAGATTTTGCAAGTATTACTACGAGCATACCTTTTTTTACGTACAGGAGGCCTTATTGCACGCCCGCTACAATGACGGAAATAAAAATTGTTTCAGCAGTAAAACTGCAATCGCATTCCTTTTTGCATATTCTCATCCGCACGCTGTATCGGCAATCAGAGAGCTACCTGCTGTGCAATCCCGAGCACGTGCCATGTTTTCCATGCCATTTGGCGGGCGCATTACCATGCGAGGCGCGTCCTACTACATGGTATTTGAATATATCAATTAGGACCGCTCTGCGCCGCGCTAATTCACTTACGCGCTACACATGTCTTAACGAATCTGTGTAATGCACGTTCGTGTACCGCTAATGTTCAGCGCGCGAAGGGAGCGAGCGAATCCGCTGGGCGCAGGAGAGGAGGCGACGACGGCGACGCGCGCGCCAAGAATCGTCCGTCGGAAGCTCGCGGCTTTCCTTCAGGTTTTCTTCTTTCTTTCTCGCGGGGGTATCATGCGAACGTGATTAATTTTTAATTATTCATAGTTTAATAGGATTACTTGAAGAGGTTCCGGGATGAGTTACGGGCCCCGGAATAATTAAACGTCCCCCCAAAAAGTAAACCAAGAGTCTTCCTGCTGATATCCCTATAATAAATTAATAATACATACTTTTTAATAATTAATATTTTCTCGGCGACTTACCTTATCCTCTAGCCGTCAGACCTACCGCATGAGCAGCGTGGCAAGCATTCTAATGTGTATTCTGAGACATCATTCTGACTTTTGTAGTTTTCAGCTGTTTTTGATCGCATGAGATCGCTGAGACGCATTTTATCTTGGATCAAGGATGGTCCTGCAGAAGAAGAGGGCAATTAGGTGGCCTGGTCTTCCTTGCGATACCTGGAAGGTGAGGTTCTTGGCAAGGAAACCTACTGAAATGGATAAAATAAAAATAAAATAAAATAAAATGAGTAGATAAGTGATGGAAACAAAAAATAATATGGATCGACGATTTATTGAGAGCGACAAGGGGGCAGAACAACAAACGAAGAAAAAGAAGAAAGACCAACGAATTTGATAGTAGGTACCACATTTGCACAGACGTCTTCTGATTCAGGCAACTCCGTTTAAAAAAAAAAATAAGATTAGGTAAGGGATAGAAATTGGAATGAAAGTCGCAATAGCAAAAAAATAGGGAGAGATGAGGAGCAGGAAGAAAAAGGGAACACCGATTTCATCTGGGTGGTCTACACGTGACCTTAAAACTAACTAACAAGAGCAAATATCGCAAACAATAAAATTCGTCGTTTCGTGAAACCTTCGAAGGTTGACTTCATCTGTTTAATATTAAATTCATTGTTACGTGTCAACGTAGAAGTGACTGGTTCATTAAAGTGAGTAGCAACGCGACAAACAAACTTTAAATTAAATTTTCTATTCGAGGCGCGCAGTTACAATTCATTTCGGCCCGCGCGATTTATACAACAGAACGAAATTCATACGTTTTATTAATTGGATTTATATTGTATGAAAAGTACGTTTCCGAAACCGATGGAAAACAATTTCACCGGCCCGGATTTCAACGCGGTTTTATAAATTCATTCACATGCTAAATTATTTTCAGCCGGCGACCACTCGCAAAAATTGTTTAATTTATACCATCATTGATAATTTCGCGTAATATAAATTAATTTTTTGAATATTAATACATATATTTAATGCCACATCATCGCAATAGGATTTCATGTTTATTTCAAGCCATCGAGATATTTTGTTGTACAGGGTGTTTCCGTACTTAAAGTTGTTCTTCAATCTTGTTTAAATATGAATATAACTTAAAAAGCGAGATTTTAATTCGGTTTGCTCGGTTGCTTTAAATTTAGTACAGGACTCCCCTTGAACGTTTAAAACGTCCGTCATCTAGTAACTACCGTCTAACGCCATTAGATGTCGTTTCACTTCACATGCCAGAGCAAATCGAGGTAATCTGTCGTAACTTCCAATTTATTTAATGGACGATCGCTCGGCAAGAAGAACCCGCTCTGTTCTCTGCGCCCCGTTTGAATTTAATTCGCCCCCGATACCGAGTGGTGCTAATGAATTATCGGCTTCTCTTTATTTTGCGACGAGTGCGTCTAATCGGGACTGCATTTACGTATCGGTGTTAGTGATGATTACACGAGCGCCAACACGTCGCTCGTTGACACAATTGATGTATTAGCGCTAAATGCGACGACTAGTTAGCGCGTAACGATGTGTCAATGAAATCGAGAAGCTGCCGATTAGTCACTTGAATTCGGATCTACCGTGTGAACAAAGTTTGTAAACCAATCTTTGCAATGGTAAAAACAAACAGAAAAAGAACTTTTGTCTCGTGTTCGTGGATAAGGACTCGTTACTACAAACTATATTTACTTTATTGTTTACGTTTAGAACAGGAATTAGGGTAACCCAGTGAGAGGTCACCTTTGGTTGACTGTAACCTTCCAAAGCAAGTTAGGCTTTGCTGATTTAATGGCGGTCGATGAAGGCCATCGATCCGAAAAGAACGTCATCGAGCTTTCAGTTACGACTCCGTTGGTCGACCCCCAAAGATTAGGTTTTTCACCGCCTCATCGTGGATTGGGTTATCCAAAGAGAGCCAGAAGTCGACTTCTTGCAGATGAAGTCAAGTCGTGAACATTAAATGACGCGACGGAAGGAGAGCTTTAAAGCTGGGAAAGTATTATTAACTGGAACAGGTTTCCTGCTCCATCTCGAAGAAGAAAGAAGATTGACGTGGCTCTAAGAAGATCGCCCCCCAAAATTGAGATGGTGTATGGATTAGGACGGGCCATTAATCCTAAAAGAACGTCATCAGGCTTTCAGTTACGACTTCATTGGTCGGCCCCCAAAGATCAGTTTCTTTTCACCACCTCATCGTGGATTGGGTTATCCAAAGAGAGACAGAAATCGACTTCTTGCAAATGAAGTCAAGTCGTGAACATTAAATGACGCGACGGAAGGAGAGCTTTAAAGCTGGGAAAGTATTATTAACTGGAACAGGTTTCCTGCTCCATCTCGAAGAAGAAAGAAGATTGACGTGGCTCTATGAAGATCGCCTCCCAAAATTGAGATGGTGTATGGATTAGGATGGGCCATTAATCCTAAAAGAACGTCATCAGGCTTTTAGTTACGACTCCATTGGTCGGCCCCCAAAGATCAGTTTTTTCACCGCCTCATCGCGGATTGGGTTATCCAAAGAGAGTCAGAAGTCGACTTCTTGCAGATGAAGTCAAGTCGTGAACATTAAATGACGCGACGAAAGGAGAAGTTTAAAGCTGGGAAAGTATTAACTGGAACAGGTTTGCTGCTCCATCTCGAAGAAGAAAGAAGATTGACGTGACTCTAAAAAGATCGCCCCCCAAAATTGAGATGGTGTATGGATTAGGACGGGCCACTAATCCTAAAAGAACGTCATCAGGCTTTCAGTTACGACTCCGTTGGTCGGCCCCCAAAGATCAGGTTTTTCACCGCCTCATCGCGGATTGGGTTATCCAAAGAGAGCCAGAAGTCGACTTCTTGCAGATGATGTCAGGTCGTGGACATTAAATGACGCGACGGAAGGAGAAGTTTAAAGCTGGGAAAATATTAAGTGGAACAGGTTTCCTGCTCCATCTCGAAGAAGAAAGAAGATTGACGTGAGTCTAAGAAGATCGCGCCCCAAGATTGAGATGGTGTATGGATTAGGATGAGAAGGAGCACGCAAAAGAAGAAAGTTTTGCCACTTCAATAGGAAGGGAGCAAGGTAGGAGTAGATCAGTAGAAAATAAAAAAAAATTAAAGAACTAAGTAATACGATGGAAAGAATTGTAAGTGTCATCTCGGATGCAATTAATGGAGAGAGGTTTGAAGATGAATCCTTAGGCTACTATATTAAGCTCCCCATCAAGTTATGTAATAGCTTTCGAGTATACCTAAACAGGATGGACGTAATCCGAAGACTTCCGTATTAAAGAACAGAGAGCAAATAAACATCCGGACTTAATACATTTGCTCAGGGGCACAAATATCGGCGGTGCGCCTCGTCCGTGGCTTTCGTGACTTTGTGAACGCCGCTTCCGTTGGCCGACAACACAACGTCGGCGCTCGAAACTATCCATGACAGGCGTATCTGATTTGAATTTTCCGTATAAAAACGAAAAGTATTTTGACAGGGCCAATTGTGCATCCGACCGGAATTCGCCGTTCACGGTTGAAATGCGGCTCGTCGTTGCATTGTTTGAAACTTGTTTTCGTTTGCTTGCCTTTCCACATCTCGAAATGTTTTGTTCGTTTGCCTTTTTGCCTTCACGAGTCGTCTGTCCTGCCTTTCGCCGTGATATCGGTGATTTGGGGTTAGGTAACCATGAATTTGAAAATGTATAAACACTCCCACATACATATTTTTATAATTGAGAAACAGAACAAAAGACAGAGATAATAGACAACTTCACTTGTTTCATCAAGGTCTAGCAGTACATCTTTCGTTCGACAATAAATCAAACAAGTCCGTGTTGATGATGAGGGAAAAATGTAAGTACCTACCCCTAGACCTCGATAAGTTATGATAGTTGACGAGAGAAAGATGCACCGCTGGATTTTGATAAGTTAAGACAATTGATTGAGGGAATGATGTAATCTTTCCCTCCAGAGGACCTTGATGAGATAGGGCAAGGTTATGATTTGCAATCCACACTCGTAATCGGAGCGTGGGAATTACATATTTGTTTATATTACGTCTGACGAGGTAGGGCAAGTTAAGATTTCCGATTCACCTGTTTTTAAAAACTCGTAATCGGAGCGTGGAGATTACATATTTGTTTATATGTATAACGTGAAAGTTACGTGACGATATTCGTGTTGCATCTTTCATGTTAAAGTATGATTTATTTATTACATAATATCATGCTTAAAAAAATTAATTAAGAGGAATGTTGTGAATGAGATTTGTAATGTATTCGTCCTCTTTCTCCTCGGGACGTTTCTCATTTTCTATTTTCCCATTAACATTTTCCGTGAATTCATTATTTGCATTCAAATATAAAACATTCCCCGTTCTTCCGCCGCGCCGCCCGAAATGATTCCCGTCCGAGAAGAGGGCGGCCGCCGCTACCAAACGAAATTAAATTTTGTTAATAAAAACGCGAGATGTTTTAACATGAAAGACATTAGAAGAGGAAGAAGAAGAAGACGAAGAAAAAAGATGATACAGTCGTAAATTATCTCGGGGAATATTGAATTCTATAAATACTCCGTGGGGGTATTTTTACACCCGCGTGAACAGATTTCCGTTTTCGGTGGAACGGAAACGGAATCCATCCGTTGTTGTGTACTTTTGCTTTGCCGTTTGATGTTACAACTTTACGGCGGCGGTACATTTTTGAAATTGGTTTCGTTTTGCAAGGAAAGTAATTGATAAACATATTGGAAATTTCCGGATAATGCCGTGCCCTCGCCGTACACACACACACATTCGACTTCGACGTCGGCGTCGCGTCGTCGTGAAATATTTTCCCGGACTTGAACTACTCCAAATTATACTCCTATGTAAAAATACAAGTCCCAAAGAGGACATCTGACGTGTATTGGAAATTCACCGCCTCAAACATTCCCCCAAATCACGCAGAACTTTTTCTTTCTCGATCTAATACTTCGCTTGCTTTATTTTAAAGCACTCTACTTTCACTTTATCACACGAATGACATTTCGCCGCTCACTAATTCCGCGCAAGGTCGATTATTTTCGAGCTCTCTCTCTCTGTAGATCGGGGTAGGGTCAAAGCGAGCAATTAAAAAAGGCTTATTTGAAAAGTTAAAGCGATTTGAGCGAATGTCAAGGTCAAAATGAAGCGGCCACGATGCGTCCCTTTGCTAATTTCATCAATCGGAAGGAATGTCTTTCACGCTTGCTTTTAAGCTATTCAGGCGACAGCGAATCTACATTATCATGGAATTATTTTTTCAGTTGATAAACGAAGCTCTCGACGCTGTGAAGTGTTGCTTGTAGAAACCAATCGCTCCGTTTTTCCCTTCTAGTTCTTTTCTTTTACTTTTTCTCTCTCTCTCTCTCTCTCTGCCAACAAGCACAAAAAAGATAATCAAAACATGTACCTAAATACCGTTGGCGTGAAGCGTGTTAAATACGCATACAGTAGAATTCGGCATAAGGCCGTGGCCCAATCGAATCATCATTATTAATCTTCCTCGAAAATTTTTCTACTACGAAGGCATACCACGTCGGATACGATAGCAACAGCGGCCTCATCGTTAACCCTGAATTCGCAGAACGTCGGAAAGGCAAGTCGTACGCGTAGCTAAAGGTAGCTCTTCATCGAATCGAAAAGCTCGAACCCTAGACCTAGGCGACAAGAGCTCAAGAGATCAAAACCGAACTTGTGCCCAAAATGAAATCTTGTAGCTAAAACGAAGACTTGTTTCCAAACCAAAAAAGGAAATTTCGTTAATACAATGTGAACGAAAGGAGAAAACAACAGTCGCACACTTATTTGTCCGGAACTTCACGGACGAGGCTGGCGCAGCTCCGAAGAGTTTTGGTTCCTACCAACGCCTACTCACAACTGACGGAACGTCGTCTCTCGAAAATGGGTCCTCAAGAGCAATCCAAAATGTGAACGGCCACGTCTATAACGCCCCCTACAACCATCGGCAGGCGCTGTGGGTATCGCCAAACGACTGAGTATTTCGAAGCGCGTTACAAATTAATAAAGCGACACTTGCCATTCCCCCAAATGTTCGAAAGTAGGGTTTGCACTAATCGAAACCATCGTGACATCAGCAAGAATCAACGAATTTCAACCTGACATAAGGGCATAAAGGGCGAGGGTGACTGAGACCATCGTGACGTCAGCAAGAACCAACGAGTTTCAACTTGGCGTAACCAAACCCTAATGGTATTAAAGAGCGAGGGTGAGAGCAATTTAAACTATCCGTCGAAGTATTAACACGCAAAACCTGCGATTCTCATGGATTTGACTAACAAAAAAAAAAAGTTGACGGTGTCGGAAATTTTGTAACTGTCTGAACGCGTGGGATAACAAATTCGTCCAAGTCTTACGAATCATATAAAACGCGCTCGCAAGCGCTTCAAAAGATGAAGCAATCCGATCTAAAAACAGAATCTCCGAGCGGTGTTATTTATTTAAAACACAAAAAAAGTGCCGATGCATCGATGGTTTTGCACCAATTCATGCCTGGAGTATTTTAAAACGAATGCAAAGAAGGTGTATGAATTGGAGTAGTTTCAAATGAATGCAAAGAAGGCGTTTAATTTAAAACATAAAGCGTAAGTTCATCCGGTGTTTTGTAAATGGAATAATTCCAGCGACGACGAAGACGATATTAAAAAAAAAAACTGGTTAAAGACAATGTGTCAATTTTATGACTATCCGAACGCGCGGTATTACAATTGTCAGGGATCAGATCAAAACGCGCTCGCAAACGCTTCAAAATATGAAGCAATCTGATCTAAAAATAAAATCTCCGAATGATATTATTTATTTAAAACAGAAAAAAAAGGGCCGATGCACCTAGAATTTTGCACCATTTCATGCCCAGAGTATTTTAAAATGAATGCAAAGAAGGTGTTTAATTAAAACGTAAAGCGTGCAGTCGACCGGTGTTTTGCAAATGGAATAAATCCAGCGACGGCGAAGACGATATTAAAAAAAAACTGGTTTTGTTGCATTAAAGTCAATGTGTCAATTTTATGACTTTCTGAATGCGTGGATTAACAATTTTCACGAACCAGATGAAATGTGCTTGCGAACGCTTCAAAAGATGAAGCAATCCGATCTAAAAATAGAATCTTCGAACGGTGTAATTTATTTAAAACACAAAAAAAAAAGTGCCGATGCATCGATAGTTTTGCACCAATTCATGCCCGGAGTATTTTAAAACGAATGCGAAGAAGGTGTATGAATTGGAGTAGTTTAAAATGAATGCAAAGAAGGTGTTTAAATTAAAACATAAAGCGTGAGGTCAACTGGTGTTTTGCAAATGGAATAATTCCAGCGACGACGAAGACGATATTAAAAAAACAAACTGGTTTTGTTGCATTAAAGTCAATGTGTCAATTTTATGACTTTCTGAATGCGTGGATTAACAATTCTCACGAACCAAATGAAATCTGCTTACGAACGCTTCAAAAGATGAAGCAATCCGATCTTAGAATAGAATCTCCGAACGATGTTGTTTATTTAAAACGAAAAAAAGTGCCGATACATTGAGAATTTTGCACCATTTCATGCCCGGAGTATTTTAAAATGAATGCAAAGAAAGCGTTTAACTTAAAACACAAAGCGTGAGATCTTCCGGTGTTTTGCGAATGGAATAAACCCAGCGACCCAGTTAATACTCTTCTGGTCGAGATTTTCTGTAAAATCAATTTAAAATCCGACGTTTCGAGATTGAACTCTGCGAAAAATAATATTATCTTAATTATAAATGTGTTAATACAGCTGTGCAAAAAAAAAAATTCACATAAAATTTATTTCCGGGTGACGAACAACGATTCCGATTTTTATCCTCGTTCGGAGAGCATCGTTCTCATTAGCTTCCCCGCAATCAAACAAAATTAAATAGCTCGGAGCTAGTGCGGCCGCACGGAATCAGTCGAAATAGTGTATTCTAATGACGCCCCGGCGTTTTAGGCGCACGGATCAGAAAAAGGAAGTATGTAAATCGGGCGAATGGCGGAATTAAAGCGAAATTTCCACGGTTCCTTTTCTATTTAGATCGAGTACTCTTTTTGGTTTTATTGGATCGCTAAGGCGAGCGTCTTTGTACGGACAGACGGACTCGTTTTATTTCATAGACTCTGTTAATTATAATATAGAAAGAAAAGGAGGGGGTGGGGGATAAATTCTTGCTTGCATAGATTCTCTTTCTGTCTTGCTACCGCTTAAAGCTTCTACATTAAACTCCTGGACACAAAAGTTCTAGCTCTGTGGAGAAGGGGTGAATTACTAAACGATGTGAAACTAAAGAAGCCGGGGAAATTGACCCCCCTTCCCCCCTTGCTGAAGTATACCCCACCCCGTGAATTAGTTCCCGAAGCCCCGACGGAATACCCTTGACACCCCAGGAAATTTTCGTAAACTCGTGCGTTCAGCGCAGGGATAGACAATAATGCAACACAGTTGACGTAAATATATCCATTAATTTAAACGATACATCAATACGTGTGGCTTGTCGAAGGCCAAATAATACAAAACAAATTTAAGTGGTCATTTGAAGTCACTCTGTCTGTTCTGATCTTCTGTAGGCGATTTATTTAAATCTTCCTGCAAATTCCAAGAAAAGGAGGCGCCCGAATTGGACGTGGGCATCCAGAGCAACCGAGCACGAAGAGAGAAATACCGATATGGCGATATTTTAACGATACATTCCGCGCCGCCTTCGATCCGCGAAGAAACTCATAAGCACATTCATGCCGAATTGGAAAGCGAAATTTCATTACGACAGCGAGCGGCGATGGCGGCGGCGGCGGCGCGCATTTCGGAATTCACACGGAGCAGGAAGATTTATATAAATATAAGTTTTATTATATCGAGGAACGGAGAAATGAGAATTGTGTTTGTTCCTTTAGCATTTCGTTGCGCCCGTTGTTTACCGCCTTGAATATTGCCGCCCCGGCGCAAAAACACCGGGCGAGGGGGAGGGGAGGGACGTTCGAGATTCAAAATCTCTTTTTATTTATCTGAAATTTAATAATAATATCGCTCATCAAAACGTACATACGCAGTAATTGTGGTACGTATTTTAACTATATATATATAGACATAGTCAAAACTAAAATTTCCTTTTCGAAAAATTCACGAGCAAACACAACTGTGGAGGATCGATCTCTTTAATGTTGATTTAGGACTTCCGGTAATGACCAGGGGATAATTATACTGGCTCAAACATAAACGATGGGGCATAGTGAATAAACACGGCTTCCGCCCGTTTATAACCTTTCCGAAATATTATTGTCCTCATTGGGGTGGTGGCTCCGGATGCAAATATTAATTAACAGAAGTGAACAGATCGCGATGCGCTGTCCGCTAATGAAAAACTATTTCCATACTCTCTTATTATCACAAAAAAAGAAAAAAAGTTATCTTCTTTACAACAGTTGTATTGTATTACTGTCTACACCCTAAGCTGAACGCACGAGTAAATGAAAATCGCCCGAGAGTTCAAGAAAAACATAAACGATGAGGCTTAATGAATAAACATGGCTTCCGCCCGTTTATAACCTTTCCGAAATATTATTGTCTTCATTGGGGTGGTGGCTCCGGATGCAAATATTAATTAACAGTAGTGAACAGATCGCGCTGCGCTGTCCGCTAATGAAAAACTATTTTCATACTCTTTTATTATCACAAAAAAAGAGAAAATGTTATTTTTTTACAAAAGTTGTGTTGTATTACTGTCTACTCCCTAAACTGAACGCACGAGTAAATGAAAATCGCCCAAGAGTTCAAGAAAAACATAAACGATGAGGCTTAATGAATAAACATGGCTTCCGCCCGTTTATAACCTTTCCGAAATATTATTGTCTTCATTGGGGTGGTGGCTCAGGATGCAAATATTAATTAACAGAAGTGAACAGATCGCGCTGCGCTGTCCGCTAATGAAAAATAATTTTCATACTCTTTTATTATCACAAAAAAAGAAAAAATTTTATTTTTTTTTGCAACAGTTGTGTTGTATTACTGTCTACTCCCTAAGCTGAACGCACGAGTAAATGAAAATCGCCCGAGAGTTCAAGAAAAACATAAACGATGAGGCTTAATGAATAAACATGGCTTCCGCCCGTTTATAACCTTTCCGAAATATTATTATCTTCATTGGGGTGGTGGCTCCGGATGCAAATATTAATTAACAGAAGTGAACAGATCGCGCTGCGCTGTCCGCTAATGAAAAACTATTTTCATACTCTCTTATTATCACAAAAAAAATGTTATGTTTTTTACAACAGTTGTGTTGTATTACTGTCTACTCCCTAAGCTGAACGCACGAGTAAATGAAAATCGCCCAAGAGTTCAAGAAAAAGATAAACGATGAGGCTTAATGAATAAACACGGCTTCCGCCCGTTTATAACCTTTCCGAAATATTATTGTCTTCATTGGGG
Organism: Prosopocoilus inquinatus; assembly: GCA_036172665.1. NCBI lineage: Eukaryota > Metazoa > Arthropoda > Insecta > Coleoptera > Lucanidae > Prosopocoilus > Prosopocoilus inquinatus. The sequence goes on from CM069879.1 coordinate 12,496,202, forward strand.
TGGTGGGTCCGGATGCAAATATTAATTAACAGAAGTGAACAGATCGCGCTGCGCTGTCCGCTAATGAAAAACTATTTTCATACTCTTTTATTATCACAGAAAAAGAAAAAATGTTGTTTTTTTTACAACAGTTGTGTTGTATTACTGACTACTCCCTAAGCTGAACGCACGAGTAAATGAAAATCGCCCGTGAGTTCAAGAAAAACATAATCGATGAGGCATAGTGAATAAACATGGCTTCCCCCCGTTTATAACCATTCCGAAATATTATTGTCCTCATTGGGGTGGTGGTTCCGGATGCAAATATTAATTAACAGAAGTGAACCGATCGCGCCCCGTCGCCCGCTAATGAAGAAAAAACATTATTTTCAAATTCTCTTATTATCAAAAAAGAAAGAGGAAAAAAGATACTTTTTTTACAATTGTGTTGTATTACTGTCTACTCCCTACGCTGAACGCGCGAATACACGAGAATCGCCAGGGGGGTTCAAGAAATTCATCGCATGATGTTGGGGCTTTGGGAATTTTTCCTCGGTGAATCCCTCGGTTGGGTTAATTTCCTTGTCGCCCTTACTTTACAACATTTAAATACCCACCCCTTCTACAAAGAGCCACGGTCAGGTAAATTTTGTGTATCCAGGAGTATTTAGGCAGAAGCTTTAAGTGGTAGCGTCGAAAGAGACCGGAGGCCAAATTTTCTTTTCTGAAATCTCCTTTTTTTATACAATGCGATGCAGTATTATTTGAAATTGAAACAAAGAAAGAAAAAGACATTAAAATATTATTGATCGACTGAATGTTCGAGTTAACTGTCGTCCGATTGGTTGTTGATACTCGGTCGTAGTCGTTGGGCGACCGGCGAACGTGGAGGAAAACCGGGCTAAAGAGCAATTAATTTCGAGCACAAAAGAGCTCGCGCGTCCAAAGCTTCAAACTAGATTTTTAATAAACGCGGAAGCAACCGCCGCGGAGAACCAAATTAGTGTAATATGAGTAGGTACACTAAGATCAAAGGAACGAGCGAGCGAATGCAGATTAAAAACGCTTTATACAAAAAACAATCAGTTAATTTCGTGAAGGAAAATTATTTTCTTATTCGATTTTTTATGTGTGGGGCGGGGGGCTAAATTCAATTACACGTATGTAGGTGCAGCACACGAATATACTTATACTTACATCATATAACAGGAAATCTGAAACATCTAACCGACACACACAAACACACACACACATACCCTTGATAAATAATTTATGTTAATACAAGCCCTCGCAATAATCTTTACCTGGCAAAGGTCTGCTGAGAGTTGAAAGCATAAACGTAAAAGCTCCGCCCGTACAGATGCGCTTTCTTTTAGCTTTAAAACGTGCAATCGCTGCGCCGCAAAAAGTTCGTCGTCCATTTCTACTTTCAACCAACTCTGGGTCCCGGATTCTCCTTCTGTATGTACCGTAAGCTCACGTGAGGGAGGTTCCCCCCTGAATATTAAATCTAGGTTTCATTCAGACTTATAGTATTCCATTCGAAATTTGAAGGAAGAGACCTGTCAACAATACATATAATATATAAATATAATATTGTCAACCATATAAGTATATAATATATAAATATAATACTATACAATATATAAATATGGTATTATTGAAATTAACCTCTGCCCACAATAATTAGGTTAATTTCAATGATGTCTTAAACCACAGTCTTCTTTACTATTTTAGTTTAAATATGATATTGTTAATAATATATATAATATACTTATAAATATAATATTGTCTACAGTATATATAAGTTACATGATATATAATACATAATCTATAAAAAAACAATTTCAAAATGGAATACTGTGTTATGTTACTTTAGTTTGATCTTATGTGCCTGCGTGTACTAAAGAGTGGGCGGCAACATATGATGGAAATAAAAGCAAAAATCGAGTACGTAACGCCCGAACACGAACGTAAAACGGTATAATATGAAGGAGAGACCGGCCAACTGTTTTCTAATAAAGTGGCCATTAAAAGACGGAACCCGGAGAAATATATGAATATTGTTGGAAATACCGTCGTGTCGTTATTACAGCGTCACGGCATGAAGGAAGTATCGCGGAAACATAAAAGTGGCGGCGGCGGCGGCGGCCAAGAAAGAGAGTGATGGTAATAATGCGTTAGCGGAATTAAACGACAATGTTGACAGCAATGCGAAAATATTGCAGCTTTGCGGCGAACGGTGGAAATCTTCGCAACGGGAAATAGAATCCACTCTTGTAATTCATCATGTTTAGACTTACAAATGTTATGGAGCCTGTGACGCGGGATAAATTAGAGTATCCACACACACGTTCTAGTTTTGGGTCATGACTAAAGACTAAACAATTTTAGGCCACGCGCACACAACCTAACCAAGAAGTTATAATTGTTTAATTAAACTCATTTTGGTCGTTTAGTTCCGTGCTTCGATTGCGGACTTCATAGAGGTTAAGTAATTGGAGGAGGAGTAACGAGCGAGTAGAAAACGAGCCTATTTTCAGACGTGCACCCCCTACTCTTTTGAATGGAAAAAATAAAGAGCACCAGAGAACATAACATATGCGTGACAAAGTGCGCGATATTCCACAGTCCACTCGTATTGGTACACTAAAGACCCGGGCTCAGACCGGTTTTCAGTTATACACTTATATGGCAGAGCGTCCTCCATGTGCTTAACCTCGATGGTACATTTGTTAGAGGTCTATGCATTGATTGATACTGATTATTGGTTGAAGTCTACGAGTAAATCAGTGATGATAATCCAAAATAACGTGAAGATAAATTTATCTGCCAAATTACTGACGATGAGGTCAGTAGTAAGAAACGGGCGAATTTGGCCCACACACACAGATGTGACGAAATCATGTTTTCGTTTTCTGTTCGGCGCTAAATTCTTTCGGAATCTCCGTTCTTAATTATTGAAGTCATTTCTTGCCCAAGGAAACGGGGCAGCTTCCAAGAAGATACTTCGATTTTGGCCTTCAGTACAAAAAAAAATCAGGCTTGCCTTCTCTAGATCTCTTGCATTGTGGATTTGATGATGGCCATTAATTCCTTCTTCCTCTTCTTCTCTAAGTCCTTACGTCTCCTTGCCCTTACATTGTTCTCCCATTCCTTCAAAGAATACGGGCACATCGGAGACAGAGTCCTTTCAATTCTTCATGTTTAGACTTACAAATGTTATGGAACCTGTGACGCGGGATAAATTAGAGTATCCACACACACGTTTCAGTTTTGGGTCATGACTAAGGCCTTGAATCTGAGGGTCCAAACTCAGAGGCGTTGTATTCCACGTGCGGCGGGGCTCGATTTCTCGCTGCATTTCCGATAGGCACGGGGATTCTAAGATTGAACTCTGCTTCTCATTTATTTTATTTATTCAGTTTCTCTGTAAATATATTGTTGCTTCGTTAATATTTCGTTGTTGAATGTTGTTTTTTATTTTGAGCTTTGCTTTTATCATTTATCCATATTTATGGTAGTATTTTATTTTAAAGTTATTTGATTTTTCAAGTGAGAAGCTTTGTTTTCGTTTCTTACTTTACAAATAATTTTACATTAGTTTTTCTCGAACAATCTTTTCATTTCTTGATTTCTATACAATTGTTTTTGTTTTGTTTTTTTTTCGGAATCAGGGTTGGTTTTATTTTAACGTTTTACAGAGTAATTTATTTCTGTTTTTTTGTTGGAGTTTACTTTTAGTTTTCCTATACATAAAATTGTGTATTGCTTTTTTGGTTTTACCATGGATGCCAAAAAACTTAAAAATTTAACTAAAAATTTATCTGAATTTGGAAATCTATTTACAATTATTGCATGCGATAAAATTCTTTGTACTATCTGTAACAGAGAACTAATTTACCGGCGAAAATCAAGTATTACTCGCCATGTAAATTCTCAGTTGCATATATCTAAAGCTGCAGGTAATATTTCAGATTTAGAATTCCATAAAGATTGTGTGATGCGATTTTATCTGCAAATATTCCCATTCAGAAATTGCAAAATTTTAAATTCAAGCAATTTTTTGGAAAAATACGCAATCTTGGACGCAAGATTCCACATCACAGCACCGTACGACTTCACGTGAAACAACGAAGCGACGTCGTTTTAGAAAAAAATTAAAGAAAACATGATGAATAAATATATGTGGCTGAGTGCTGATGAAACCACCGATATAAAGAGTAGATGTGTAGTTAACGTCATTGTGGGAACATTTGATGAAATAAACCGTCCATCTTTAATAGCATCCAAAATGAAACCCTCTGTTACTGCAAATGATATTGTGGAAATTATTTTTAATAGCTTAACCAGAATTTACAATACAACTGACAAAATTCCAATCGAAAGGAAACTACTTTTATTTGTGTCTGATTCTGCTGCAGTCATGTTGAAAGTAGGAAAGCTATTGAAAGAAAAGTTTCCACTAATTTTACATGTCACTTGTATTGCACATGCTCTTCATAGAATATCCGAATTTGTCCGCGACAATTTTCCAGAAGTGAATAAATTTATAAATAATTTAAAAAAAATACTACTTAAAGCACCGTCACGAACAATGTTATATAGGACCGTATGTTCTAATATTCCCCTTCCACCTCAACCAGTTGTTACACGCTGGGGAACGTGGTTAGAGGCCGCATTTTTTTATAAAGAGAACTTTGAAGCAATAAAAACATTTCTTTTACAGTTAACGGACAATGCTGCGTCAATTAAGGAATGCAAATCAATTATTTCCAAAAATAATTTACTGCATAATTTAAACGGTATTCATAAACGTTTTTTTGAAATTCCGAAAACTATCACTTATTTGGAACAGCAACATATTTCTGTAAAAGAATCATGGGCAAAACTAAATCAACTAATTAAATGTTTACAAGCTATAGATGGTGACTTTGGTCGTAAATTGAAAATTAAAATTGATGCTGTACTGCAGAGAAATCCGGATTTATCTAAATTATTAAATATCATTAATACGTCCGATGACTCCGAGTTTAAAATTTACCTAGAGAAAGCGCCTCTCACAAGCTGTGATGTTGAGAGATCTTTTTCTCGCTTTAAGGACATTCTCACGGCAAAACGAACGAGTGTTACAGAGGAAAATTTGGAATGTTATTTAATAATTAATTTTAATAACAGCTAATAGATGAGAAATTTTAATACTATCTTCCTTATTCGAATTTCGAATACCTGAGAATACTAGAACACGCGCGTCCCTGTTAAACCGGGCAATCGAACGATTCAGATCTGCGCTACACTGGGAGTGTTATGATGCGTATTCGGCATATGGGAGACTGGGCGGGCTATTTTCCTCGATGCCTTGGTCATGACTAAAGACTAAACAACTTTAGGCCACGCGCACACAACCTAACCAAGAAGTTATTATTGTTTAATTAAACACCTTTTGGTCGTTTAGTTCCGTGCTTCGATTGTGGACTTCATAGAGGTTAAGTAATTGGAGGAGGAGTAACGAGCGAGTAGAAAACTAGCCGATTTTCAGACGTGCACCCCCTACTCTTTTGAATGGAAAAAATAAAGAGCACCAGAGAACATAACATATGCGTGACAAAGTGCGCGATATTCCACAGTCCACTCGTATTGGTACACTAAAGACCCGGGCTCAGACCGGTTTTCAGTTATACACTTATATGGCAGAGCGTCCTCCATGTGCTTAACCTCGATGGTACATTTGTTAGAGGTCCATGCATTGATTGATACTGATTATTGGTTGAAGTCTACGAGTAATTCAGTGATGATAATCCAAAATGACGTGAAGATAAATTTGCCTGCCAAATTACTGACGATGAGGTCAGTAGTAAGAAACGGGCGAATTTGGCCCACGCCCCCATGTGACGAAATCATGTTTTCGTTTTCTGTTCGGCGCTAAATTCTTTCGGAATCTCCGTTCTTAATTATTGAAGTCATTTCTTGGCCAAGGAAACGGGGCAGCTTCCAAGAAGATACTTCGATTTTGGCCTTCAGTATCAAAAAAATCAGGCTTGCCTTCTCTAGATCTCTTGCATTATGGATTTGATGACGGCCATTAGCATTGTGGATTTGGTGACGGCCGTTAAGTCCTTCTTCATCTTCTTCTCTAAGTCCTTACGTCTTCTTTCCCTTACATCTCTCTTCCATTCCTCCAAAGAATACAGGTCCATCTGCGACAGTGTCCTTTCCTATCTGTTTCGTCCAAGTTTTCCATGCCTTTCCCTTCTTCTTATGCCGTATTGCTTCGCTTCCGTTCACCCTTTTCATGAGACTAACCCTTTCTCATTATCTACATCAGTATCTTTCTTCATTCACGTAGCCAAGTCCTCAGTGGTCTTTTCCTTCTTCCGCCAAATCACCTCGTTCTCATCCCTCAGATTCGATTCTATCTGTTCTATCCAAATTCTCTGTGCGTTCCCTTTCTTCTCATGCTGTTTCGCTTCGCTTTCATCCTATCTCGTTTACCTACACCGGCATTTTTTTTCCACGTGATCTCTTGCATTGTGGATTTGGTGAAGGCCATTAATTCCTACTTCCTCTTCTTCTCTAAGTCCTTACGTATCCTTGTCCTTACATTGTTCTCCCATTCCATCAAAGAATACGGGTACATCGGAGACAGGGTCCTTTCAATTCATCATGTTCAGACTTACAAATGTTATGGAACCTGTGACACGGGATAAATTAGAGTATCCACATACTCATTTTAGTTTTGGGTCATGACTAAAGACTAAACAATTTTAGGCCACGCGCACACAACCTAACCAAGAAGTTATAATTGTTTAATTAAACACCTTTTGATTGTCTAGTTTCGTGCTTCCATTTATTACACTCTTCTTGATCTAACAAATGAATTTCCGCACTTGTTTTCATTGTAGTTGTATAATTTTATAAAAATTAGGAGTAATAATCCATCGAATCTCGACAGGGTAGACTATCAAGGTTGCGTTACCCGAGTGTTCGCCGAATGGTCGGTAGAGTAGATTATCATGAGTAATATTCTGAGATTGTGTATTCGCCGGCTAGTCGGCAGAGTAGATTATCACCTCCACCTGTATACGGCATTGTTTTGTATCCGCCATTAGCTTGGCCAAAGCGTCCCGTTTAATCTCTATTCAGTTTCTACCGTTCTACAGTTTACTACCGAGTAAATAATTTACTTTTAAGGACTGTGAGGGCGAAAGAGCCGGCCCCACAACTTACCTGTTCGACTCGAGCATAAAGCACAGCATAATCTCCGATGCCTGCTAGCTCGGTGAAGATGGGGGGATTCTATTCCAGATGGTAAATAAAAGCGTCGAATCTGAGTGCACCTTTGGAGGAAGTAGAATGTCAAACAATTAGATGATGCAAGCAAATAAATGTGGCGATGCCTTTTATAAATCCGAGGATAACACAAAAATAATCCTCGCGGCTTATAATTTGAAGTGAAAGCCCATTACTATTAATAAACGCGAATGCCAAGCGTACGGCCGGATTATAAAATCTCAGTGGGGCAGAGAATTCTGCAACGAAATAATCGAGTTGCCAAACAGTTCTAAAAAGATTAGCAAACTAACTCGTCTAGGTGCATTAAAATTGACCGCTTGTATCATTAAGCGTTATTGCATGAGCCACACGGACTTTCTAGAGAGAGAGAGGGACAGAGAGTGGGATCCGGTAATAGCATTAGTCTGGAGCGTTACTAAAATATTGGACGGACTCCAACAAGCAGAATGAAACACTGCAGATGGAGCACGCCATCGAGCTGCTGCACTTTTGCATGAATCCAGCAGATCCTGCGAGCAGGATAAGCGCGCAATAATTGCATTAATTATTCTGAAGATGCTGCCTCTCTAACGATGGTAGCAAACAGTTTGCGCCGGATATGTTCAAAACGTGAAAGTTGACTTGAATCCTGTTTAGTTTAGATTTGTGGCGACAGGATTCGTTAGGCAACATCAAAAGACGTTCACTATGGCAATCGCAATGAGCTAAACTAGATGATCGATAAATTTAAAAAAGAGGTTCCTCTGTATGTGTTATTCATTAACGCAAAGTCTTTGCATTGTAAATCGAATTGATTCAATGTATTTAGAATGAATACGAGTGACCGGCGCGGCGGAGCTGGTTTAATTCTAATTTCAATTTTAAATGGCCGTTGTAAACACGTCTCGAGTTGGGTGTATATTTTAAGTCGAACGTACGACTGGTTTTTCCAACTGGTAAATATTTAGCAACCCTCCTCGGTGTACCGAAGCCATGGTGAATTCGGTTTCCGTGACCGAGTGCTCGAAAACACTGCGCGAGTAACACGTAAGTGCAGAACAAATAGAAACTAAATTATGTATCGGGCGTAATGCAATTTTCTAGATTTTCGACGGGGGGAAAAATTCCTCTTTGCGGTCTGGTTGCATGCCTTTATTCTAATAGCAACTAGTTTCCTCTTCTTCTTTTATGCTAAACTAGTTAATAGAATAATTAATAAATACAAAAGTCAATGCAGGTGTAGATATACATATATATACCGGTCGTTGTTATAAAATGAAAACATGACCCTCTATCGTGTGATCTCATATTTTGATTCAACAACCAGTATGTTTTCATACGTTTAAAATTTACGTTTAATTAGTGTATGTAAGTTATTAACAAGTGAAGCAAACTATAAAACGAAGATTGCCCGCCGAGTGAATTCAAAAAACAGGTCAAGCAACGCCGGGAAATGTTTCGCCGCGCCGGTCGAAACGAGAGGCGCGATAAAAAAAAAAAAAACTTAATTAAACGTTTCCGCTGACTTAACGGCAGCGAACAAAGAAGCGCTGCGTAACAATGAATTATAAAAATTCGAAAAGAGGTTAAAAAGAAACGGGTTTTAATTAGCGTGTTTCAAAGGAGCTGCTACCATTCCGCAGTATCTGCTATCTATTATATTCTCTGTGAGGCTGATGTAGCTTCGTCGAAACGAAAAGGAAAAAGAAAGGAAATTAAAAAGAAATCACTGTGCGGACGTAAACGTTGTCCTGAATTGGTTTGGCGATGTGAGTATTCGATGGGTATTTCCCACACACGCGCGCAGATGTATTCGTAGACCTGCTGCAGGCGCTAAAGCGTTAAACTCACACCTGGACATGATCGTGGACTTCACAGAGGTTAAGTAACTGGAGGAGTAATGAGCGAGCAGAAAACAAGCCGATTTTTCAGACGTGTACCTCCCTCTCTTGAATGGAAAAAATAAGGAGCACCAGAGAACATAACATGTGTGTAACAAAGCGCGCGATATTCCACAGTCCATTCGTACTGGTACACTAAAGACCGGACCGGTTTTCAGTTATATATGGCATAGCGTCCTCCATGTACTTAATCTCGATGGTACATTTGTTAGAGGTCTATGCATTGATTGATACTGATTATTGGTTGAAGTCTACGAGCAAATCAGTGATGATAATCCAAAATGACGTGAAGATAAATTTGTCTGCCAAATTACTGATGATGAGGTCGGTAGTAAGAAACGGGCGAATTTGGCCGACACACACAGATGTGACGAAATCATGTTTTCGTTTTCTGTTTGGCGCTAAATTCTTTCGGAATCTCCGTTCTTAATTATTGAAGTCATTTCTTGGCCAAGGAAACGGGGCAGCTTCCAAGAAGATACTTCGATTTTGGCCTTCAGTATCAAAAAAATCAGGCTTGCCTTCTCTAGATCTCTTGCATTATGGATTTGATGACGGCCATTAGCATTGTGGATTTGATGACGGCTGTTAAGTCCTTCTTCATCTTCTTCTCTAAGTCCTTACGTCTTCTTTCCCTTACGTCTCTCTTCCATTCCTCCAAAGAATACGGGTCCATCTGCGACAGTGTCCTTTCCTATCTGTTTCGTCCAAGTTTTCCATGCCGTTCCCTTCTTCTTATGCCGTATTGCTTCGCTTCCATTCACCCTTTTCATGAGACTAACCCTTTCTCATTATCTACATCAGTATCTTTCTTCATTCACGTAGCCAAGTCCTCAGTGGTCTTTTCCTTCTTCCGCCAAATCCCCTCGTTCACATCCCTCAGATTCGATTCTGTCTGTTCTATCCAAATCCTCTGTACGTTCCCTTTCTTCTCTTGCTGTTTCGCTTCGCTTTCATCCTATCTCGTTTACCTCCACCGGTACTTTCCTTTTTCCACGTCTTCCATCTGTTCTAGCCAAGTCCTCAGTGGTCTTCTCCTTCTTCTCGTGCCAAATCGCGTCGTCTTCATCCCTCCGATTCGATTGTATTTGTTCTATTCGGGTGCTTTGTGCCTTTCTCTTCTTCTCGTGCCGTATCACTTCGCTTTCACCCTCCCTAGTTTACCAGCACCGATATTTCTCTTTTTCCACGTCCGCCATCTGCTCTAGCCAAGTCCTCAGTGGTCTTCTTCTCCTTCTCCAGCGAAATCGCGTCGTTCTCGTCTCTCCAATTCGATTTTATCTCTTCCATTCAAATCTTCTGCATCTTTCCCCTTCTTCTCATGTCGTATCGCTTCGCTTCCTCCCTTCCTCGTTTACCTCTACCGGTATTTTTCGTTAACCACGTCCGCATCTGCTTTAGCTAAATCCTCAGTGGTCTTATTTTCCCTCTCCAACCAAATCGCGTGATCTTCATCCCTCCGACTCGATTTTATCTGTTCCATTTAAGTCCTCTGCGTCTTTCCCTCTTTCTCATGCCTTATCGTTTCGATTTCACTCTCCTTCGTTTACCTGCACCGGAATTTCTCCTTTTCCGCGTCCACCATCTGCTTTAGTCAAGTCCTCAGTGGTCTTCTTCTCCTTCTCCGGCCAAATCGCGTCGTTCTCACCCCTCCGATTCGATTTTATCTGTTCTACTCAAGTCTTCTGTGCCTTTCCCTTCTTCTCATGTCGTATGGCTTTGCGTTCATCCCTCCTTTTCATAAGCCCGATCCTATCTCACTTGCCTACATCAGTACTTCCTTCTCCATATCGTCTATCTGCACTCTAGCCAAGTCCTCAGTTGTCAGGCTCCTTTCTCTGCTGCTAAATCGCGCCGTTCTCATCCCCCCCCCCTCCCCCTTCTTACATCCTTGCCAATTTAGTTCTTTTCTTTTTCAGTTTTTTTCCTAACCACAAGTTACTTCACCTCAAATTGACTCCATTTTGCTGTCCGTTTCTTTTTGGTCTCGCTTGGTTACAAAATTCTTTACGCCACGCTCTCTCTTAATTTGGTTTTTCGTTTTTCAATTTCCTTCTTCCGAATATCGCATCTCGAAGAAGCGCATGACTATTTCTCCAGGTTTTGGTCAATTTGTAAACGTCCGGAAAGTCGATCTTGTATTTTATTCGAAATTTTAATTTAGTTTTTGAATCCGGATTACCACGGGCGGAATTTAATCTGTTAAACTTTCTCTGTGGATAAGAGCTGGACAGGAAGCATTATAGTCTAAACGTAGGCTTAGATGAGATCACGCCATCCGCAGAACCGTGCGAATACGTCCCCTCCCCGCCACGCTAAATTAATTTAAAGGCTTAATTTAAAATTAATTTCCGCCCGCAATAGTTTTATATCCGTAGATACGTATTTCGGCAGCCAAGCTGCCATCTTCAGTACGCTACCGAATTAAAAGCACTTAGAAAGATCTAAAAACAACTTAATTATCCTAATAAAATCAGAAAAATGAAAGAACTAACAAAAATCTAATCATCCTAAAAGATATATGTCTGAATGTAAATAAATATAAATTAATATGTAAATATCAAAAATTAACTGTCGGAAAAACCTTACGAATAAGAGCTAACCAAACAACACGGAAATACGGAAATAAATAGTCCAAAGAACCTAACGAATATATAAGTATATAATTCCCTGTTATTTGATACCTAAGAAACCTGAAAAATAAAATAAAATATATATATTATGAATAAATCGTCAAAAAGACAACCTACAGATGAGAGCAAATCACACTCACACACAACAAGTTAAATACGTATCTACGGATATAAAATTATTGTGGACGGAGATTAATTTTCAATTATTTCTTAAACCACAATCTCCTTTACTATTTTAATTTAAAGGCTTGTTAAAGTTGCTCCCTGATTCAGACCTTAGGCAGGGTAAGCGAGAGAGGTGGAAATTTTAATGTAAACAATTAAGCTACGCGGTTTAAAAGAATGCTAAATTAAGAAGTGTCCATCCGGCCGTCCAACAATGTGGTTGTTTTTACTAATTGCAAACAACCCCATCAAACATAATGTGAGTGTGTTTTGCATGCTGTGAAACCTAATTTCGACGTCCGGAATCTAATTGAAGACCTTCCAGGGCGTTCCAGAGTATCTGTTACTCCGTTCTGCCTAAAAGGTATAGTACCTACTAGTTATCTTATGTATATGTCTTCAAAATTTCTTTTCACTTTCATATATTTTATTTTGTAATCGCTTATTCTTTTCTTGTATCAATTTAAATCAGTGCTCAATAAAGTCATTGTAGCACACGAGGGATTTTATTCATTATATAGGTCTGAGCCTCTCGAAAATTCTCGTAATAAGGGAAGTTTTCCTTAATTGTCTAAATCTTAAAGGATGTAATGTTGTTAATACTTACTGTTAAACTAAGCGGGGAGTTTGCGTTGCTCCAAGCAGCTCAATGAAGAAAGGGCGCGGTCCAAACGATGTTATAAGGCGGAGGCCCGAATGTGTATGACAATTCGACATATGTACCTGTTTGGAATAGTTTAACTATGATCTCCTAACCATTTAATTAATCATTTCTGAGCGTATTGTATTTTGTTATCTTGTGTAATTTAATAATACAAATGTGTTTTCCCAAAAGAAATCGCAAAAATGATTACTGCGACGCGTTGTTCGGCCTGCAAATGTACATTCAATATTATCAATAAAATCGAAATGAAGCATACTCAGGGTAAATATTTGCCGTTTCTCGTTCGCTTTCCATCGCCGCCCGCCCGTTTGTTTGTAGGTTCTCCTTTTATGAACGCGTTGGTTGCACCCCGTACAAATACAAATTAAAGATGTAATTAAATTACGCGGCGCACGAAACCGCCGACGGCTTCGGACTCGTTTCGTGAAGCACACGATTTTTACCAGCAGGGGCAGAGTTTCAATATTTGCCCCCGTGCCGTATATATGGACGGACGACTACATTATGTGTTTATTAAAACAGAACGCACGCCTTTTTTTTTGTAAACCGGCTCGGTGGCCGGCGAGACGTGACTAATTTTGCCGTCAGAAAGTACAGGTGTTCTGGGGTGTCTTTTACGAATGCGTGCATGGGAGGGAACCAATCCATTAGTTTTTGTGTAATTAACTCACCCGTCCTACCTTCTGTGTACATAGTCATAAAACAATTCCGTGCTCTACCCTTCGTTACTCATTGATTCATTCGTCATATTAGGGAAACATGACATGAGTATTAAAGCCCTTTAAGTGAGTCATGATTTTTTTTTATGAGGTCCGAGCTCCACATCCTTGAAACGCCTCGCCTCCTTGAAGGATGTACATAAATATAACCCGCTCAACATGAATTGTCGAGTTGCAGTTTTATGCAATGCTGTGTTATTTGGATTTGGTTGCTGTGTTATTAACAAAACTATTGTTATCAAGTTTTTGAATTATTTGCTTAAATACTGAATAAGTTAGAGGTATAAGGATGCGTTAAACTTCTCTAGAGTATGAAGGAAAAGCTGGGTGATACTAAATAATTGTGTACCGTGAAGTAAAGGTTTGTATTTCAAGAATTTCCCCGTTTAACTGCGTAATCAAAAACTCCTTGTAATTTTAAACAACGAGCTCGTTAACGGACCGCGTGCGCGCGGGCAATGTATAAAACAAACTTTAACCGGGTATTAACGTGAGAAGCAGGAATGTACGAAATTAATTAAATTATCAAACAATACTTAATTATCCATCTAATCAGATTAGGACCGAATTCTTTACGCTTCACTTGCCAACTTACTCGCAGTTAGAAAACTAATTTACAAACTCACTGTTAATTTGATTCAAATTAAGTTAAGCGGAATGTCTATGAAAATAAATCAAGGATTCCCCGTTCCGGACCAATAATTGCTCCATTAAGGGGATGGAACGCTGGACGGCGATTTTAAAATATCGCCGCATTAGCATTATTTATGCCGTTTTAAGCTCGCCGGCGATTATCATCGTGTTTCATATTATCGTGAAATATGCGAAGCCGAACGCCTCAAGGAATTACAAACGCACAAGGAGAAATTCATTTCTGAATAGAAAAGATAATATTATAAACAAACATGCGAGAAACTGCAGTGAGGCTTCAGCACTTAAAATGATGAAACCTTGATGTACACGATAAAAAGTCGAAAGGGAAAGAGTTATTGAACTTGACGTCGTTTACAGTGAAAGCATTCAATGCAGACACGTGCAGGCATATCATTATGTAACACAAAAATTAATTCAGCATTGTTACACACCTAATAACCCGCCAGAGTCACTTGTTTAGCATAAGCAACACAAGCTCCAAACAATCTTATTTGACATGACAAAAATCACATGATTTTTCCATCCTTCATGAGTCTTTTCCTCCATGTGTGTAATTATGGAATTTCCAGAGTTCTGTTTAGCTTAGATGACGCTACGCATGTTTTTCTAGGAAAACGCTTAGTTTCGCGTGACAGTGTGACTTACAAAGTGTGAGCCACGAATGGCTCATACTTTGTAAGTCACTCTGAATCTGGTGGACGGTCTTGCAGTGCCTTCGGAGAATTCTACTTTGTTTACATTAGCCCACTGATTCATCTATTCATTCATGACATCGCATATTTTCCTCGCGTTAAAGAATAAATTAAATCTGTCCGTAAACACAATAGTGATGAACAGATAAAACAGCGACATCCTACGATCGCTTTTTGTCCTGACACTGCAATAGTAAAACTGAAGTGTAAAATAAAATGAATAGTTAAACACCCACGGAGTTGCAAACTTGAGCTTTCCGTATTTATTGTTTTTAAATGACGAGCGTAACTGGCAGCCAAAGTTCGAGGTAACAAGTCTTTAAATCTAAAACGCCTGTTTTTTATCTAATAATTTAGGGGGCGGTCAGCCTAAATACTCACCTGAAGCACTTTTTAACCAACAAACCATCGCCTGAAGGCGATTTTCTTGTTCGCTAGCTAGTTTGAGTTTTATAGCCGAAAATGCTCTCACTAAGGTGTTTCCCTCGGAACGTCAGAACAGGGGCGTCATTGACCTAAAAAATAATCAAATTCTTCTCTCTCGTTGTCTCTCTCCTTACGGGATTTTTCTCTCGATTAACTTATTGAAGGTAATGACAGTTCATAAATTTAGTAAAATAAAAGAGAAAGAACGCTACTTTTAATAATTCTATTAAAAGAAACCACGACTTGCAGAAATTCTACAAAATACGAAATAAAACTCTATAATTGTATGAACTTTCAACTTAAGAAAAGAAAAAAAAAATATTAATAAATGGAGAGAAGCAAGGATTTTCCTATCGTTTGCAGTGATTAGATTTCAAACTGTATTTATTCGCTTAACGACCGCAGTCTAATTAATCATCTAGTATCCATAAATTTCATGGAAGGAAGACAATGACTTTATAAAAGAAATGACAAAAATAGTTTTCGGATCGGTCTATATTATCACATTCTCACCGCGGGAAAAGCATTTGCCTTCCAATCGATTTTTTTTTTTAGAATTTGTTGAAACAGTCGCGAGAATTTTCGTCTCTCGACTTTCCTCGTACTTAAAAGTTCCCCGTTACGTCGGTTCCTTATTGTACGATTAATTTGGATATTTATTTCAATACAACAGATTCAAAGCGAAGCAAGATTTAATTAATTTTGGTATGGAATTTTCGCCGCCTTAGCAAAACATGCCATTTTTACGGCCGTTACTGTACACAACTCGGAAATCGATTTGTGTCTCGCAACAACAGTGAAAAGGCAAAGAAAATCAAAAGGTAATGAAAACTCTACAATTGCAGAAACTTTCAACATGAAAGAAGAAAAAGATATTAATAAGTGGAGAGAGGTAAGAATTTTCCTATCGATTGCATTGAGTCTATCTCAAGCTGTTTTGAGCTTACTGATAGTGCGCGTATTTAATTCTTCTCATTCCCAAAGAACACAACGATGTTATAAAATTAATGACGACATATTTTGCGGATCAGTTTGGATAAAACTTTGAATTCAAGAAAGAAAGAAAAAATCACACGGAACGAGATATGACTCGTGCTTTTTTAAGCTTCTTGAGTTCACGTAAAAACTAACTGAGAAGTTCAAATGTTGTTTGTTTTAATAAGCTTCGGTTCTATGCCTAGCAGGACGCCTTTTCACTTTTTCTCGCGTTGTTTTTCGAACTTTAACGCACGCGTAACGGAAAATTGCATGCTAAAACTGTACTGTCAGCTTTTTATATGTGCAACAGAAATTAATCACAGTGTGATTTGTATTGGATAACATATTAAAAAATATATATATTAAAAAAATAATAAGAAAAGGGGACTCCGATGATTTTAAGTAAGCCTTCCAAGATTGTAATTGCGATTACGTTAAGTTCTCAATAAATTCGATTACTTTAGCCTTCTAATCCCGATTACATTGAACTTTTAATTCCAGTTAGGTGCATTAGGATTCTATTCAAGATTACATGGATTACATTAAGCTTCTAATTCCACTTTGGATTACATTAAGCTTCTAATCCCACCCTGGATTACATTAAGCTTCTAATCCCACCCTGGATTACATTAAACTTTCACTCTCCCGATCCCGATTACGTTAATTGTCTATTTCCAATCGCATTAAGCTTCCAAACTCAATTTAATTAAGCTTCTACTCACGACTTCGAATTATGTTAAGCGGTGTCGATTACAATATGGTGTTGTACTCCTGATCCCGAATAGATGAAGCTTCTGCTCCTGATCCCTATTAAACTCCCGATTGCATTAAGCCTCTTATCGCGATACGGACTAAATTAAGCTTCTGCTCTCGTCCGCGATTATGTTAAACTTCTACTCCCGATCCTGCTTATATTCCATTTCAGATTGTAGGAAGCATCTAATTGCATCCCGAGCACATTAAGCTTCTCCTCCCGATTACGTTGTGTTTCTGTTCCCGATACAGATTATATTAAGCTTCTACTCCCAATTGCATTAAGCTGCTAATTGCCATCCCGATTAAATTAAGCTTCTATTTCCGATCCTGATTGTGATAAGCGACGCCGATTACATTAATGTTCTATACCTGATCACGATTACAATTTTTTTCGACTCCAGATTGCGATCCCGATTAAAGTAAGCTTCTACTCTCGACCTCGATTATGTTGAGCTTCTATCCCCTTCCCGATTACATAAAGTTTCTATTCCCGATTGTGTTCAGCTTATAATTGCTATACCGACTAAATGAAGCTTCTGTTCCCGTTTCCGATTATGTTAAGCTTCCACTCACGATCCCGATTACATTGAGTTTCTATTCCCGTTTCTGTTAAGCTCTTCTAATTGCGATACTGACTAAATTAAGCTTCTGTTCCCGTTCCCGATTATGTTAAGCTTCTACTCCCGATCCCGATTATATTAACTTGGTACTCCCAATTGCGCTAAGCTAATAATTGCCATCCCGATTAAATTAAGCTCCTATTCCCGATACTGATTATGTTAAGCGATGCCGATTACATAAAGCTTCTGCTCCCGATTATATTAAGCTTCTACTTGCCAACCAGATTAAATTAAGCTGCTATTCCCGATCCCGATTACATTAAGTTGTATTAAGCTTCTTCTCCCGATTACGTTAATATAATCGGGATCGGGAATAGAAGCTTAATTTAATCTGGATGACAAGTAGAAGCTTAATATAATCGGGAGCAGAAGCTTTACGTAATCGGCATCGCTTAACATAATCAGTATCGGGAATAGAAGGTTAATTTCTTACTGCTTAAGTTCCTACTCCAAATTGCATTAAATTACTAATTGCCGTACCGATTAAATTAAGCTTCTATTCCTGACCCTAATTGTGTTAAGCGATTCTGAGTACATTAAGGTTCTATATCCGATCTCGATTACATTAAGTTACTGTTTAGATTGTATTAAGCTTCTACTTGCCATTCCGATTAAATTCAGTTTCTATTCCCGATCCCGATTACTTTAAGTTTCTATTCCCGATTCTAGGAAGTATGTAATTGCGATTCCGATTACATTAAGCTTCTCCTCCCGAGTACGTTAAGCTTCTACTCCCGATCCCGATTATATTAAGTTCCTACTTCCAATTGCATAAAGCTACTAATTTGCATACCGATTAAATTAAGCTTCTATTCCCGATCCTGATTATATTAAGCGATGCCGAGTACATTAAGGTTCTATAACCGATCCCGATTACATTAAGCGTCTGCTTCCGATTGTATTAAATTTCTACTTGCCATCCCGATTTAATTAAGTTTCTACTCCCGATCCCGATTACATTAAGTTTCTATTCCCGATTGTAGGAAGTATGTAATTGCGATTCCAATTATATTAAGCTTCTCCTCCCGATTGCGTTAAGCTTCTACTCCCGATCCCGATTATATTAAGTTCCTACTCCCAATTGCATAAAGCTACTAATTTGCATACCGATTAAATTAAGCTTCTATTCCCGATCCTGATTATATTAAGCGATGCCGAGTACATTAAGGTTCTATATCCGATCCCGATTACATTAAGCGTCTGCTTCTGATTGTATTAAATTTCTACTTGCCATCCCGATTTAATTAAGTTTCTACTCCCGATCCCGATTACATTAAGTTTCTATTCCCGATTGTAGGAAGTATGTACTTGCGATTCCAATTATATTAAGCTTCTCCTCCCGATTGCGTTAAGCTTCTACTCCCGATCCCGATTATATTAAGTTCCTACTTCCAATTGCATTAAGCTACGAATTACGATACAGATTAAATTAAGCTTCTATTTCCGATCCTGATTATTTTAAGCGATGCCGACTACAGTAAGGTTCTACATCCGATCTCGATTACATTAAGCTGCTGCTTCCGATTGTATTAAGCTTCTATTTTGCCATCCCGATTAAATTAAGTTTCTATTCCCGATCCGATTACATTAAGTTTCTATTCTCGATTGTAGGAAGTATATAATTGCGATTCTGATTACATTGAGCTTCTCTCCCGATTACGTTAAGCTTCTACTCCCGATTCCGATTATATTAAGTTCCTACTCCCAATTGCATAAAGCTATTAATTGTCATCCCGATTAAATTAAACCTCTATTTCCGATCCTGATTATGTTAAGCGATGCAGACCACAGTAAGGTTCTACATCCGATCTCGATTACATTAAGCTGCTGCTTCCGATTGTATTAAGCTTCTACTTGCCATCCCGATTAAATTAAGCTTCCAGTCCCGATTGCAGGAAGCATTTAATTGCGATTTACACACCACTTAACAAAGACGGATTATGTTACAACGGCGTGTTGTTTATATGAAATATAAATAAATAAATAAATAAATAAATAAATAAATAAATATAATATAATATAATATATTATATGAAACAAATAGATGTTTTTTTCTTCTTCGTACAGACAGGAAATTCAAAGACTTACACGCAGTTTCAGTAAAGTTGTTGCGAATGGGTGCTGGCTTTCTAAAATAAATAATAATTTCCCTTGCGGAAAAAATTATTCTCTGTCGACATGTTTGAATTTATCTGCGATCTCACCCCCCCAGGAAAAGTGGCCCGATAAAACTGTGCTAACGTTTCAATTACGGCAGCTAACGACTGCATGTAACGTCAGTGCAAACATTAACAATTTACAAACAACGTATTTAAATAGAATTTATTAGCTGTTCATATTATTTATCAGATTTATTGCTGCAATAAAATACGCATAAATTAATGGGGCGGGCGCAGGTTCCGCGCAATAAATTAAAATATTTTTCGCAAATTATAATATGCAGATAGAAAAAAAAAAAAACGATAGTCGACATGTGTGCGCGCCATGTCACATATCATCGTGGATATGTCGGACTGGTGTGTGTGTTTGTGAATTGTACGCGCATGTTAATTGCGTCAAATGAATGTAAATAAGGAAGCCAAACAAATCAAGCAAAATCAATCAGCTTTCGCTACCACCGTGCAGGTTAATTTAATAATAAATTATATTGAGCTGGCTCATTGATTTACTGATTTTGCAACAACGTGATCTATATCAAAGGAAAACCATCATCTGCAGCAGACATACGGATTGTTAAATCAAATTGAAACCATAGCCCTATTGTCTACACTCCCCTCCCACCTAACAAAAGCAGCTGCTACAATAAGAGCTTTAATAACATCCTATCTTGTCTTTGGGGTTGGGTTGGGTTGAGTTGGTTTCAGGTGTCACAATGATGTCGCCCTTTTTTTTAATACCTACCATCGAATCAATTACGTCCCCTCCTCCCACACGGCTGCGCTTCAAGAAATTCAAGCCTTTTCCGAACACTTAATTAAAAGCGTAAATTATTTAACGCACTGCACTGATACAATAAAACCGAATCTTGATGAAACATTAGGAGACGACGTGGCGGCCGTGTTTAATTAATGAAGGAGGACCCCTTGATGGAATTAAAACGGACTTGGGATTTTATTTCTGCGACTGTAAAAGCCGTGTCTGGTGGCGGGGGCTCTTCTCTGTTTATGCGGCGGGCAAGAAGGCGAAACCGAGAAATAAACTTTGCGCTGAAACGGGGGAAACTGTGCGATCATTAAAAACTACTCTTGCGAGATGTTTGCTTTAATTGAAGAAATTGGCGAAGGAAAGCTGTTATTATTATTTTTTTTAATTAAGTAGCCAGGAATGTGATTGGTTGTACGCGAGAGTAACAAAATAAATTATTTTAAGTGGAATTCAAGTACCTTAGTAAAATGGTTTGGTTAAAATGAGGCTTTGTTAATGTCACGCCATGTTTGTGGGCCCATGGGCTCTCTGTTGTATGCAACTTTCCTCGAGTTCTCAACTCCCACTGTTCTTAAGTCCTTCTAAAATAACTTCCACTCATTTCTTCCTTGGCTCCCCCAAATTCTATTTTACTCCTCCGTATTCTGCAAGTCCTTTCCGATGGAATCTTTGTTGTTCTATAGTGCTGTCTTCTTAACCTCTGCGCTTTGCTGTATTTTATTGTGCTGTTACGTTCAAGTGGATAAGTCTTTCCTTTTCAGGTTCAAAAAATTTTTCTCTCGTATCACTAGCTGGTTCCTACTGATCTAAGTAGTTACACTGGTTTACCATTTCACTGGCAGTTATTATTGCATCTGTTCTGGACCTTTTCCTTTTTTTTATTTCATGTCCATCCAGTTCGTGTTCTCGTTAATCCGAAACTTCTTGCCTCTTTTACCACGTTTCTAAAGGCACACCTCGTTTCTTCTTTGGCCTTGCCATTATGGTGGCCATTTCATCTTGTGCTTTCAGTTGGTGGTAAGTTATTCTTTATATGTGGATGCCACTGTCCTTAAGTACTGATTCTGGGATAAATTTAAAGAATATCTCCTTCTTGCCTCAAGCAAACCCTTCCTTCGAAATTGGGCGAGGGCATTCCTTCTGCTATCGTTTTATCTTAGGGGTTGTTCTCACTAAATTTCTTGGACTTTCCCTACCAATTATCCCCATACCCCATAAATCTTATTTCTTATGACCTTACAGTAAGGTCATCCGATGCCTTCCTGAAAATCAATAATAAACAGAAAGGATCATTCTCACCCCTGAAGATTTGATTTGCCTTGCTTGTTAAGCCCCCGTCGATATTCGCGTGATGCTTTTCTAATCTTCTTCAACTATCCAGTCTTCTAAGAGAAGAAAAAGAAGAAGAACCATGAGAGGTCTTTAATTTTTACACTTCCTGGTCTACACTATTTCGTCCCACTCAGTTTTCCGGTGGTTTAAGAGACGTCGTCTCTTTCCTTCCTCTGAAATTCGAAGAATATTTTCCTAATTATTCAATCTTCCAAGAGAAGATGAAGAAGAAGAAGAAGACAAACCATGAGAGGTCTTTAATTTTAACACTTCCTGGTCTACACTATCTATCTATTTCGACACACTCAGTTGCCCAATGGTTTAAGAGAGGAGGTCTTCTCTTTCCGTCCTCGGGTTTTCGGTTAAACCAAAATTGGCTTACTCTACCAATAATGATTCCCCCTCGATCCTTGGGATTCCTGTAAACCCATATAATATTCCATGCAGCAGAAGAAAAGGTCGGAAAATAACTTCTTTTTCGATTGTAAGGATTCGCAAAGTCAAGGCGTGGAAGGACCTGCGAAAGGAGGAGCTGGACCCTGGACACCAAAGCCAAAGAAGAAGAAACAGTAGAAGAATATTTTAAAATAACTTTCTTTTCGATTCCAAGTATTCAAGAAACCAAGGTGTGAAAGAACGTTTGCTTTTGCACTTATCAAACGAGACGAGCTAGACCTTGGGTATTCAAGCCAGAAAAAGAAGAAGAGTTAGCAGGAGAAGACCAGAAAATAACTAGCTTTTCGATTCCAGAAACTTAAAAAGCCAAAGGAGAGTTTGCTTCTGCACTTACGAAAGGAGGAGCTGGATGTGGCGCATTAAAGCCAGAAAAGAAAATTGGAAAAGAAGTTCCTTTTCGATCCCGAGAATTCAAGAAGCCAAAGTGGGAAAGAACATTCGCTTCTGCAAGAAGAGTCGGATTTTGGACATTAGAGTTAAACAATTTTTTCTCCAGGCAAAAGTGACCCAGCTCTCAAACTGAAGGTATTTCAGGAACTCTCGAGCAAGAAGTTGCTAGAAAGGATGGTAGGGGCAGCGCATTAAGGCCAAAAGAAGAAGAGCCAGCAGAAGAAGACCATACAATAATTTTCCTTTCGATTTCAAGGATTCAAGAAGCTGAAGAGTGAAACGACGTTCGTTTCTGCACTTAGGAATGGAAGAGCCGAATTTTGGGCATTGTAGCTAAACGTTGGTTTTGTCAGGGAAAAGCGACCCAGTTCCAAAACTTAAGGTTTTTCAGGAACTCTTGTGGAAGCAGTTGCCAGAAAGGATGGTGGGAACGGTAAAGCAACTATCCACGTGGAGGGAGGAGGATCTGCAATACAGAAATATAAAATCCCCTGCTGAGAAAATCTTCAGACCAACGAGAACTTTGATGAAGACCACGATTTAAAGATTTCAAAAGTTTTCTCTTTTGAGGAGGGTGGTGTTAGGTCGCAAATGAAAGAAGTGGTCATTTCTATTCTTCTTGATGACCTTCGGTGACCTTCTGCGTGATCTGCTAGTAGAATTTTTTTAATTTGCAAGAAGTGAGTGTATGAAGTGAGATTCTATTATGTTTCATGAGAGTTATAAAAACTTTGTATGGTAGGGGCGGTAAACCGACTATCCCCAGGGAAGGAGAAGGATATGCAATACAGAAATATAAAATCCCTTGCTGAAAATAACTTCAGCTTTGATTTAAAGACCACGATTTGAGGATTTCAAAGGCCTTCTCTTTCGAAGAGGGTTTGGTTATATCGTAAATGGAAGATGTGGTTATTTCTATGTTTCTTGATGACCTTCAGTGACCTTCAACGACCTTCTTCGTGGTCTTCTAATATAATTTTGATAATTTACAAGAAGTGAGTGTAGGAAGAGAGATTCTATTACTATTTCTATGTCTAATGAGAGGAGTTGCAAAAAGCTTGTATGGTATTTCTTGAGAATGACGACTACAAATTAACACAATGAGTTGTTTCAGTAGGTATGTATTCGTAGATACGTTTCTGGAAATACAAAACTGGGTTAGATAAATAATGCGACTCCTCGTAACCTTCCACATCTCCTCTAATTGCTTATTTAATACAGCAGCAAGGATCATCATCCATAACCGCATTTGGATGCGAGGCGCACATCAAAATACGTACCCTCACGACCACCGGCACCGTACGAATCCGGGAGGGTTACTCATAATATTAACCTTTTTAGTATTCCGCAGAATGCCCGGAATATGGAACGTATACGTAAAAGTAATGCTCAGAAAGATGTGATTTACAGCTTCCACTCTTTACGCGCGGGGAAATCTATTTGATTTTCGACGACATGTGTGCCGGAGAGTCGAATCGCACACATCCCGCATCGTTTCGGATGGATGAGGCAAATCTGGCCGAAATTTGATGGCACATCTCGCAGTCGGGACGACCTATTTCGAACCCACTTCATTAGTTTCAGTTTTGGCTGCCGCCGCTGCTTGGCTACTACCATCGCATCGGGACGAATGCGAGGGAGGTCAGCGAAATGCCATTCAATGCCTTATTTGATGGCTGACAACTTGTTGATTGCCTCTTTATGTATCCATCGCTTGATTATAGGATACGAAATGCCTACGGGAACAATCCAGACAATTTATATTGTTACGTTGCCCCCAAAAATATTTTTACCTCCATACAATTTACGAAATGATCCTCGATGATTATTATTAATTTGTGCCGTTTCAATTTAGACGACGAGCAGCAAGCAAGCGAGCAAGAGCAATCAGATATGGTTGGCATAGGGGTAGGTGATAGGTATCGGCTCGAAGCAATGGATCCTTTGTCCTGTTTGTTTGGCGGGGGGGCGGTGTGTGCGTGAATGTACCCGCACGAGCAGCGTCTGCTGCCCCTGTTGTCTGATAGGCGGGGATGCGACATTAGTAATTAGTAATTACACGCATGTTCGCCGCAAACGATACATATATCATGATCCGCTGTTATGATATGTTAACCCTCGTGATTTGATTACGGGATTACATAACACAAGATCAAGGGGACGGGACACTGTAGCATCGCATCGGATAGATTAGAATATAGAACGATAATTTCTCTACACGTATAATAAATTACGATCGTAAATCAGCGTGCGTTAGAAATTGTTGCGGAGATAAATTAAAATCCGGGATAAACCGAGCGACCGATTTTTACCGTTCAGTTCGTTTGGCGTAAGCAACTCGTCATGTCAATCATAAAAAAAAATAATAATAATACTCCGTCAAACAACGATGATGAGTTCAGTTAAATTGACTCAACTTAATTTTAGAATAAACCGTTGTATCCCCGTGTAGAAATTTCTTAATAAAACTTATTCTTTTGCCAGCTGTGAGCGCTGCCATGCGAGAAATCGATTTCAGCAGACTTGCTAAACACACTCCGACACGCCACTGAGATTTAACAGCTCTAGAAACATGCAGTCCCCGTGCATTGATGTCAAGATAAATGTGACCCGAAAGCAGGCATGATAAAATAAATTACGGGGGCGCGATATGGCCGATCAAATTGAAATTACCGGTTTTGACACTTGCGGTGATTTCATTGCATACGGTATGATCATGGTCATAAAAAAGTTATGAAACGTAATTTGAATTCGTGTCGATCACTTGAAGATGCAAGCAACGTACGTATCTACCAAAGCTCGATGAGTATATCAGAGTATAACAATTAAACTATGTCAGATGGTGACGAAGTAAGTATCATAATATAGAATAACAACATAAAAAGTGATGAAGCTTAGTCTGAATTGTGTCTCAAAGCGAAGTAAGTAACCTAACAGGCGCGCCCAACAAAGCTCGACGAGTATCCGGGGCGCATCCAACAAAGCCCGATGAGTATATCAGAGTATAACAATTAAACTGTGTCAGATTGTGACGAAGTAAGTGTCATAATATAGAATAACAACAGAAAAAGTGATGAAGCTTAGTCTGAATTGTGTTTCATAGCGAAGTAAGTAACCTAACAGGCGCGCCCAACAAAGCTCGATGAGTATCTGGGGTGTATCCAACAAAGCTCAATGAGTATATCATAGTATAACAATTAAATAGTGTCAGATGGTGACGAAGTAAGTATCATAATGTAGCATAACAACAGAAAAAGTGATGAAGCTTAGTCTGAATTGTGTTTCATAGCGAAGTAAGTAACCTAACAGGCGCGCCCTACAAAGCTCGATGAGTATCTGACGCGCATCCAACAAAGCCCGATGAGTATATCAGAGTATAACAATTAAATTGTGTCAGATGGTGACGAAGGAAGTTTAATAACATGGTATAATAGCATAAAAAAAGTTATGAAGCTCAGTTTGAATCGTGCTAAGCAGTGGAGTAAGGTAACCGGCGCATCCGCCAAAAGAGCTCGGTGAGTTATCGCAAGAAATAATTTGGAAAGTTGTTTTTTTTTCTTAATAAATGTTGTCTTTTCCTGACAGTAAGAAAAAAAAAACGAAAAAAGACTTACACAAGTTCATTAAATTTTTAATCATGCCTTGGCGGGAGGAAAGAAAAATTGAACGGAGAGCCTCGTGTCTCCCATTATTTTCGCAGCGGCAAATTTAATTATCCTTGTAGTCCGAGAGATCCGAGTGGATAGTGAAACGATTGCCGACAATATAGAACAGAATCGCTTGATAGTTGCGGTGATTAAAGTTAAAAATTAAATTAAGAAGTTGCGAACAAGTTGGAAGCACTCCAGACGGGACGATTTTAATTACGCGCGTATTTCGGCGGATAATGCGAAAAGATTGAAATAAAACTCCGCCGGGGGTTTGAATTTTTGGGTAGGTGCCAACGAACGAATCGGAAAAAAGAAACCCTCGGCGATTAAGTATATTTCCTCCTCCACCCCCTGCATACACGTAGTTAAGCGCGCTCCTTTCAGCAAATTTTATTACGTGTACATCCATGGCGTGGCGCATCTCCATGAACATGGAGAGGAGTCATCTAAAGCTTCGTATAATGCACCGCTTCGTAGTTATATGTTTCTGAATTGATATTAAAACTTGTCTTCAGGTGCGATATTCAACTTATTTCGTGCGCGATCGCGTGAGCTCGGAGCTTTCACGAAACGGGATCTCCTCCCCATTATAGCAGAAAGCTCGGCGTCAGTAGCGTTCCGGTTTTGCGAGGGGGTGGGTTTTTGGACTCGAGTCACGAAGCTTACGCGATTGTCTCGAGTCACCGCTTGAAAATTTCATTTAGCTTGGCCGAAACCGGACAAGAGAAAAAAAAATATAACTTACTGACTAGGGGGGGCGAGTGTGTCTGTGCACATTGTTGTTGTTCTTGTTCATGTTACATTCTGTGAAGTGAAATGCCTCACACTTTCGTGCTCGCAATGGCTATCCTATTTTTAAGTGTCTACGCGCAAACCGACACGCCGGAAGAGGAAGAACCAGGTCGGTGGTGATAATAGCCTGTTTGTATCTGTGTAGTTAGTAAGATAACGATTTGGGCGACCTCTTGTTGACTAATTGCGGCTTTCGTTAAGATTTTACCGGGGGCTCGTTTCAAAATAAATGGGAAGCTTAACGCCGCATTTCCTGTGCGATATCGGGGGGGTTTAGATCCCCAACAAGATTTCAAACCGGCGCGAGCTCTCGCGTGAATTCGCCTTATTCCAAAAAGTATTGCCCCCGAACAATATTTATACTATACTGCCTGCCTACGCGCGCCTCATTTCGTGGATCCATCCATTGCGTTTTGCATGCCCCATTACGATTGCGGTTCTCGTTCGAGATAAAACGCACGCGAAAGAAAATTCTTCCCGGAATAGACGGAGGGGGAAAACTCAATTTTTAATAACCCCCCAACAAACAGCCCCGGCATGTTCAAACATGCGCCACTTAAGCTGCGGAAAATTGAAAAAAAAAAACTAATTTCAACCGCCCACAATCACATCCTTTGCGTTTCATCAAAGTCTCTCTTTTTAAGTATTTATTAAAAATAAAATCATCGAATTTGTACAAGGCATTGTTCTTGTTAAAATGAGCTTTCACATTCTAAAATGCGCAGGTGTCTGAAGTAAACGCTTGCGCACTTCTTTCCTACTTCTGAAACTGAAAGGTGTACTTTTCTTCGAGCATGTCCGCGAACACGCCCGCCTTTTCCAGCGAGCTTCGCGGCGAACACGACTGCGCGCGTGGCGGCGCTCGACGCGTACATTTCGTTCGCGTTCGCATTCATCAAACTGTGACTAGATCGTTCTCGATGTTTAAAGGCAATAAAAAAATGTTTCTGCCTGTCACAGCGCTAAACAGAACGTAAAGTGCAGTTAGATGACGGCAATAATTTCATATTATTGCAGAGCGCGCACAGATTTACACAGTTCGTTTTTTTTTTTGTGGGCGCCGAGTAATAACAGGGACAAACAGCGTGTACGCGACGGTTTTTGATGTTGCGCGGATTAATTATTGAATTGAAAAAAAAAAAACTGAACACGTGTGATTTTGTACAAAGCTGTTAATAATGTCCACCTCACTTTATGGCGCATAATTATTTTCCATTTGATAAGTTGGACTGCTCTCTATTATTCTACGGGATGGATTTCTTGATGACACATCCTGATGAGTTTGCTCACCGAAGTAATGATGGCGAGACATCAAATGTACAACTTCAATTGAACGCATGCCTTTGACGGTTTCGGACTACATAGTCAGAAACTGCCGAGCCGATGCGATGGAACCGACCTTATAATATTCTGAAGGCATCAAACATTTCGTTTCATTTGAAACTCGCGCAATATACTGGGCATGCTACTTGCTACGATGGACAATAATATTGATGATAACCAGGGATAAGAAATTGGCCCTCTTGTAACCCTTACGCTCCCACTCAATAGCAATTTAAATGCATCGGAGCCGCGAAAGGAGTAAGTAGTAGTGCTGGCAAGAACCGGAAAAAAATGAAATCGAATAATCGGTTTCTTTAAAAACCGGTTTTGGATAAAACCGGTTATCCAAATAATGGTTAAAACCGTCTATTCGAATATCCAAAAACCGATTATTTGGATATTCGGATATCCAACAACCGATTATTCGGATATTCGAATATTCAAAAACCGATTATTCGGATATTCGAAAAACCAACTATTCGAGTTCGAGCTTTATCCAAAACCGACCATTCGGATATTTGAAAAACTATCTACTTGAGTATATTCAGAAACGGACTATTCGGATATTCGCGAAATCTGTAATCAAGAAATCAGCGTTTGGATTATCCGAAAATCAGTTAATTACGTATTAACAAAAACTGATTCATAAAAAACAGACTCGAGTGAATTTGAACTCTAAACGCCAATTTTACAATAGCCAGATATTTTTCAAATATAAAATGAATTATGAATTACGTGCTATGTTACAGTTTATAGTACAGAAGGAAATACGATGTACTAGTGGTTTAAAAGTTTGTTTGTTATAGCAACTTATCAAATTTTTTTAAGGCAAGAGCCAAACTAATGTTCCTGGTTTTATTCAGATGATTCAAAGTATTAACTACATTTCTAATTTATAAGGACTCACACATTTAAAACGTGACACAATCTCGCTGAAAATAGTTTTCTTTCTCTTTTTTGTTAAATACTAGATAAATGTCAATTGTTCTTGTTTTATCTAATGAACAATATTTCACAAATTGTAAAAGTAATGAAAACATCGTATGCTGTAAAAATTCATTACGGTGCCGAACAACATCTGTACAGATAAAATAGCGACATCTTACGATCACTTTTTGACCTGACATTGGTTTTTGGTCTGCAGTGGGAATGTCGAGCTACGTCTCTGCTGAAGAAGCCCCAAGCAGGGCTGAAACAGCTGTCCAGAGGCTGCTCGAGGTTTTCCCTGCAATCAAAAACGATTTGCACAAAATTTTTCTAACATCTGTACCATAATAAACTTTTATTGAATTCTCCGAAAGACGGTTGGGTACGGTCGAAAAGGCTACTCACAACAAAAACTAAAATTACTTTAATTCTTCTCCTTCGACTTCTTCTAATATGTGGATTAGAAGTACCACTTGACCACTTAATTTTTTTTTACGTAGTGAACATAACAGATAAGATTTACCTTCATTTCAAAAAACCGATTTGTTTGCCAGCACTAGTAAGTAGTACAGTCGGTGTAAAAGGTGGCCAACGCTAAGTGGACCGAATTCTTTTCACTGGTGATAACTAAAGGCAGAATCAGGTCGGCATCAAATAACTTGAAACGTTCTATACCTAGCCTAGGATTATTTACGTCGCTTTCGTGTAATTTCGTCAAGGTCAACACAATGACTTAATTTTTTTTATTTTGTGCTTACTCTGAGTCAGAGCGAGGCGAAGGGTGCGATGGATTCATGCGCGGACGGGCCCCAATTTTGGTTGCATGTTTTATCTGCGTTATTTTTACATACATATATATTTTTAGTGTTAATTTCGTTGAATAAATTTCTTTCAAGAACGATGAGATGAAAGGTCTCGACTGGTGGAAGTCGGAAATCGTATCGGTTCGATTTCTTTATCCGAGATTGCGGCGCGATAATCAGTTGAAAGAAAAGTCTCGACAAGTGGCGGTCGAAAATCGTAACGCACGGTTCGATTTTTCGATTCAGGTTAGAACAGGTGAACACAATAGTCCGCCACACATGCTCATACTTACCCGACACCCCGATTAGGCGTGCGTGCCAAGTCCTCCACGAGCCGGGTACGCTGTTGCCCACAGATTAGCAAGCCAGATTGAAATACTTAGCCGGCTGATTTTTCAATAAAAACTTCAAGAACTTGTATTCTATACAAGAATATAATTTCAATTTCATTTATTAAAACCTGATTTGCCCGTAAACGTAGTTTTGAAAGAACAATTTAGACTCATGAGCCTGGATGTACGTTTTATCCCGCGTACTTGGAGCAAAGGTTTTCCTCCCTGAACGTACGAGCTAAGTCTGCGCGCCAAGTCCTCTACGTGCCGGGAGCGCCAGATAAGCATGTGCGTGTGTGGCGGGCTAATGATTTAATTGTTTCGATTTTATGGTTACACTGAGTAATGGCGGAGTGGAGGGTGCGACGGCGTCGGGCGTGGAGGGGCCCCAGTTTATGTTTGTATTATTTTTAGAGTTGATTCGTTGAATAAATTTCTTGCGAGGATGATGGGATGAAAGGTCTTGACGAGTGGAGAGGTAGAAAATCGTGTCGGTTCGATTTTTTAATCCAAGATGGCGGTACAATAAATAATTAGGTGAAAGAAAAATTTCGACGAGAGGTGGGCGGTCGAAAATCGTTACGGTTCGATTTTTCTGCATGCAAGTTAGCAGTGTAAGGTCGGTCGATTATTTATTTTTATGGAAATCCGGATCTGCACGCGTTCGTATCCAGAATTCGAGGCAACCATCAGATTCCTTGAATTTTTTTACTCATATGAGAGTACATTTCTTGCGAGGACAATGAAATGAAAGAACACGACGAGTGGAGGTCGGAAATCGTATCGGTTCGACTTTTTTCTTAACCGCGATGGCGGTGCAATAATCAGGTGAAAGAGAAGTCTTGATGAGCGGCGGTCGAAAATCGTTGCGGTTCGATTTTTCGATGCAAGTTAGCAGTATGAGGTCGGTGGATTACTGCACGCATTCGTATCGAGAATTCGATTCAACCATCAGATTCCTTGGATTTTTCATATGAGAGTGGCAGTTTCGCGTTTTGACGCCGTTTAGGGGTTGAAAAAAAATCGCGAGTTTGCTTCAGGTCGATCAGTATGCTCTGCCGCGTATCAGATGGAACGTCTCGATGAGTGGCGGTGGAAAATCGCGTCGCTTTGATTATTTTTAATGCTAAATGGCGGTATAAAGAGCCGAAGACGTACTTTTTTTTTCTTGATGAGATGAAAGGTTTTGACGAGTGCAGAGGTCGAAAATGGCGTCGGTTCGATTTTTTGTTTAGAGATGGCGGAGCAATAATCAGGTGAAAGAAAATCTGCGACGAGCGACAGTTGAAAATCGTCACGGTCCGTTGTTTTTCGTCCAAGTTATCAGTGTACTGGTGGATAGGTGTCAGAGAGTAGCGTTGTATGCATGTTTGCGTGTATGTAGAACAGTATCGACCGAAGCCATGCAGGTGCTGAATGGGGGGCTCCCCTGAGATTTGGAAGTGGTGAGAAGAGGATTATTGTGGAGAGCGAGAAAGGGTGCGAAATTGGGCAGTGTGAGTGAAGGTCTGATGAGTGAGAATGAGGTGAATGTGCTGGTCCCTGTTGAGTGTAAGAAGTTGTTGAGTGAAAGATTGTACGAAAGGTGGCAACACAGGTGGGATGAGAGTGAGAAAGGAAGAGTGACGTATGGATTTCTGAAAGACGTATGCTTTGCTGAGAAGAATGAATGGTTTGACCTTGGGTTGCCAATGGGATACTTGTTGACTGGACATGGAAGCTTGAATGCGTTTTTGTATGAGAGATGCTTGAGTGAGACTGAACTTTGTTTATGTGGTGAGCGCGAGGATTGGAAGCATGTTCTGGCTGCATGTTGGATGTATGATGATCTTAGGAACTTGGATGAGTGGGGTGTGACAGTGAATGTGAATGGTGAGATTGATGTGAGTGGAGTGTGTAGCGATGAAGCCAGGTATCAGGGAGTGAATGAATTTGCGAAGGTGTTTCAGAGAAGGAGAGAAATGTATGAGGCAGGCGTGTGAGTCATTTTTTTTTGCGGGGGTGAATGGAGAACGAATGAATGGTGATGACGACGAAGCTGTCCAATTTTACCGCACGCCGTGGTGAGCGAGGGTGATGTAGGCAGGGAGGTTTCCTGCTGATGGAAAGCTGGGATCGTGTGGGACCCTGTGTTTCGGCATAGGTGTCCTTCCGTGACCCGGTTGGAAATCAGAAAGGGACCTTTGGGCATGACGACCCCACCTACCCGAGTTGGCTGATCAGAGCCGGGGCTTGCAAGGGCCCCATCTGAAGGGTTTCGGCCCGAAACGTCCCACCAGTGACGTTAGCTGGTACTATGGGGACCGGTTGAGCCCCGGGGGTGGACTGGCTTGCTGGTCTGCTCCCGTCCGGTCGATTGGGTTGGACTCGTGGTGGCAGTGGTTGACAGCCCGCATGCTGCGCTAGGGGTGGTTTCCCCACCTCGGCGGGTGAGCTACGTTTTTTAGCTCGGGAACTAGCCTGCAGAGCTAGTAGAGAGTGGATAGTCTCTCGCCTATACCAGAGGGGGTGCGGGACTTGCAACCCAATCCATTCTGGGAGTCCGCATGTTGATCAAGACATGCGGGCGCGTTGATTGGGCGTATCTCAATCCCGACGCCATAGGTGGCCGTGTAATCGAGCCCTTTGGGCGGGTGTTGCACGTAAAATCCTCAGGACTTCTGTACCGGTGGATAATTTATTTTTATAGACAGTCCAGATCTGCGCGCGTTCATATTCAGAATTTGATTCAACCATCACATTTCTGGGAATTTTTTACTCATATGAGATTGGCAATTTCGTCGAAAAAAAATCGCGAATTTGCTTCAGGTCGATCAGTACGCTTCGTCGCGTATCAGATGAAACGTCTCGATGAGTGGCGGTGGAAAATCGTGTCGGTTTGATTTTTTCAATCCTAGATGGCGGTATAAGACTATTTAAAGGGCCGAAGACATACGGTTTCTCGCACATCCAGAATTAGTTTCCGCTTTTTTCTTTTAGGTAGTCATAAGTTAGCTATTTGGCCCCAAGTTCCAAATTTATTTGCTGCCGGATTAACTCTAACTCGTGTACTATATTTTAAAAGCATTTTTGGTCATTAATTATGAAAATTAAATTTAGTTAACAGTCCCTGTTTTTTTTTTCAATCTTATCTGTCATTAATGATGAGCGACGATTAATTTTTAATTCCTTTGCGTCCCTCAACAAATTCCACGAACCGCCGTTCTAATTTAACTTTACAAATCAGTTCGTCAAATGATTGGAACGTGAATCCTTAAACTGCAACTACGCCAAAGCTCGACTTCACGCCGGAAACTGATTAAACGACCTCGAACTCGTGCCACTAAAACGTCGTTTCACCGGCTGAATTAGGTAGCTGCATATATTGCCTCAAAAATAAATAGTCACGACCACCTCGGGCGTGGGGTATGGGAAGCGACTTCGGGGTAAATAGAACGAACGAAATTAAATGATAGTTTCTCGAGTTCGTAAATTTTTTAAACGTCTAGCGAGGAGACTTCTCACGTACAGAATCTAAATTATTGATTGACTTTAACTTTGACTTTGGAAAATTTTCCAAAAAAAAGTAAAACGAGGCGCTCTTCCACAAATTACTCTTCACAAATTTAGTTACTGACTCGCCACGCATATTTTAAAATAATTTTGTGCACATTTGTAAGGATGACGCGATCTGTTTTTAACGACTGAGTTTACGAGCTTGCATATCATACGACTCTTACAGAATTGGAGAAACGGCATATTTTTCCAAGGGGGTTGCTTTAAAGTCATTTATAGCAATTATACTCATCGTAACTTTTGCTTTTGCTTTTTGTGTGCATGTGTGTGTAAACAGATTTGTTAAACGAATCAACAGCAACGATAAAAAATACAAATCATTTTTTTTTTTTTGAAAGATCGCAATTCACAAACGTTTATTCAAATGCTGTAAAATTTCGGCCGCAGAATCCGGGACTTTTTTTTTTTTTTTGAAGAGAGGACGTTTACAGAGCGTGTCCGGCGCTGCGGTCGCAAACTTTCCCGTATTATCCACCGTCCACATAAAGCCAAAAAATTCAAAGCCCGCCGGAGTTATCTGACGCGTGGGTGGCGGCGGCGGTGTATTTGCGTTCGCCGTGGCGGCGGTTTCATCGCGATAGGTGTATTCATTCGGACGTAAACCGTTTCGGCCTGTGCGAAACAGAGCATATTTGCAATTTGATCTTTTAAGTGATATTTACGAGGGACGAATGCTGGGGGGAACCCCCACCCCCCCGACCGAAAATTTCACGCGCCGCAATAAAAACGGAGCCCGATTACTTGCGTATTCCTTTTGTGAAGCGAACGGAAGAAATACCGGAGCGGCTCTTAAAATATTTATGGAAAATATTATTAAACACGGCGGGCGTTCTTATCTTCTTACCTCCGGGGAGTGTTGACGCCGATATCTTTGGTATTTTACTTTCATTGCAGTCTTTTATTATGTTGTTTCACCTTGTAAATAAATAAACATTCTCAACTACTTGAATATAGAACTCATTCCTGCAAGACACTCGCCTGAATTATTAATGTTCCTTTTACACAAAAACTATTTAACTAATAGAGCTTCATTTGCGTATTAGTTTCGCGTAAAGCGGCTCGTTTTGGCTGCGGTCCGACAAACCACAAAAATAGACTCTTATTGGTTCAATTGTGGATTCATTTTTTTTTAAACCTCGGCCCATGTATTACAACGTTCATATTTTTCTTTACATTCTTTCATTTTGGTTCGTGAATTCTTCGTTGAAATTCTTATTTCTGGCGACTTTTGTTTTAGGTTCGTTCAATCTACACGCGGACGTTGTCATCTCAGTGACGAACTTTTCTTCAGTCATACTCTGTGGCCATTCTACTCTAACTTTCGGAAATTAATTTTTAGATATCGCAAGGTTGGTAGAGCTGGACTGTGTATTAGAAGGTTGCCTTGATCAGCGGAGGAGACAGAGGGTGCGTACCTTGTTACGTCACGTCACGTGATATATTCTATTGGGCACATTAACAAGATTTTTACGTTATTCGATCAGCAGGACCAAAGAATTGATTCCATTCTTAATGAATTAGATTAAGCTTCAGAAAATAGATTAAAACTCACTCTATTTACTTCACTGTGACGGATAGAAGTTTCGTGTGACGTTACGAGTTACTTTAGCGCGGAGGAAATTTCAAACTGCATATTAAATGGGAACAAGGAAATGTCAACCTTGAAACACATCAATGTATTTAACGTTTCCTCCTGTTGACGTCGACGGAAATGACGTAGTGTTTTCGTGACGTATTGCCTTCCTTCTGCGAGTTCATCTCACGACATTATCGTTCCGATGTCTTCAATTTTGCAGACGCGTTGTTTGCGAGTGCATTTTGTTGGGCCCGAAGGCTTAATTAGGTAAATTGAACCAAAAACAAAAGTCGCGAGAAATAAGAATTTCAACGAAGAATTCACGAAACAAAACGAAGGAATGAAGAGAAACCGTCGGTGAAAAATACGAACGTTGCAGTATTGAGCAGCAAAACTCGTTAATTAGTGCAGCTTCAAACCGATCTATTTAAACCTCGTTTCGAGTGATAATAAAGCGATTCCATTGGTTAACGATTGCAGTCAACGGGTTTTTATTAACAGAACCACCAATACATTTCTTATTCCATTCAATTTTTCATTTTAACTCCGCCCTCCCCCCTCCGTTATCGCAACATCACGCATACGCCAAATAGAATGTAAAAAGTTACACACACACACACACCCACAGATGTTAAGCGTTACATATGAGCCGCAAGCATGCAATAAATGAGGAAACATGCAAGCATTTATTACGTGATGAGAGAGAAAGAGAGAGAGAGAGAGCGGTGAAATAATCTTAGCCTTTGAATGAATGCGCGAAGGACAGGAAGAACATGGGGGTTGGTGGAATATAAAATGCGTTCATTTCAGATGCATGTTTACGTGAACGGTCTTGTATAACAAACGTCCTTTTTGTCTCTAATATGCCATCTGTTTTTAATTAATTATAACTATTATATTATTCTATTAGCCCCGCTAACAAGATGTAATCAGTCATCCCTTAGTTTCAGTTAATTTTTTTTAATCTTAGACCTAATTGCAGCTTTTTATAGGTTTTCTGTTTGCTGATAAACGCGAAGATGGCCGAACGATGCCAGGGAACGTAAAATGTCCGCTGTAAGCGCGAAAATGGATTGAATTCTTTCGTGAAGGGCGATATTATCTCAATAACAAATCAGCGTGTGAGGAAAACACGTGATTATTCATTTTTGGATTCGTTCCAGCTCTGATTGAGGTAAAACCGTTTACGGAGAAGTGTGTGGAGAATTTCCGGGCCGTCCG
Organism: Prosopocoilus inquinatus; assembly: GCA_036172665.1. Lineage (NCBI taxonomy): Eukaryota > Metazoa > Arthropoda > Insecta > Coleoptera > Lucanidae > Prosopocoilus > Prosopocoilus inquinatus. The sequence goes on from CM069879.1 coordinate 12,532,943, forward strand.
CCTGTATAATTCAGACTTACACGTTGAAAGAATATCACTTACCCCCATACACTCCAGATTTGGCTGCAAGTAAAAGGCATTCCTATTCCGATGACGTAACTCCGGCGTCGTAAAATGTGTAGTATGCGAGCGCTTCCGAAAAGCTGCGCTCAGTTTTATTCATCAGTCTTGCGCTCAGGTCGAAAAGCAAAGAAGACTTTTCTTCTTCCCCGTCCTCCTCCCCATCCTATCCCCGCCGTCTGCAATGTTACGTCTCAATCTCAAACTCCCGAGCCAAAATATCCGGGGGGATAATTCCTCGTAATTCCAATCGTCGGAATTGCGAAACTTCCTCCCTTTATGAGCTTTAACGCCCCAGATGTTCATTCCGGGCACAGTGTGCACTCAAAACTATTTTTACGCGAATAGGAATATTTCACGCAATTTATTCCCTTAAACGCGGGGATTTTACGCCGTGCAAAAATTCCGGGGGCGCTTTTATTGTGCTCCGGGCATTTCAAATCCATTCCCTAAACAATAAAGGAGAATTTTATGGAAGCGGCGATGACTTTACCGCATTCTTATTTCTTATCGGGAAGCACCCCATAAAAATATTAGGAAGACACGATCACATAATGCATATAGCTCTTTTTACCTGAGGTTTACGGTTTACGGTAATTCACCATGTATTTGCCTGATGAACCAAAATACGTTTATTTTTCCTTCCCTTGCATCAATGCAATAAGTCAAAGTCGAGAAACCTGCAAGTTGCACTAGAAGGACGCTCTATTTCACTCACCCCACCCCCCCTGCATAATTCAACCGTCATCTGTTTGACAACCCCCTCACTTACAATGTAGTTTAACATCCTTCGGCGTCGCTTGCGTTTGTGAACTGGCGGTTCGATTCGTTCGGTTTTGTGGTTGGATTCGTTGAGTTGAGCAAGAATTCTACGGCCAAGCCGGAATCTGTGCATAGACGGAAAATGAAAAGTCTCTACCAGCATGCGTGAAGTCGACTTAAGGCAAAGAATCCGAGACAAAAGCAATTTACGACGGTTACACGCTACTTACGTAAGTGAATGCAGCAAGTCATGAGCGAGCCGCAAGTTACACCAATCACTCCCCTTCACCCGCATAATTCAATGGTCATCTTTTTAACAACCCCCTCACTTATAATGTACTTTAACATCCTTCGGCGTCGCTTACGTTTGAAACTGGCGGTTCGATTCGTTGGGTTTTGTGGTTGGATTAGTTGAGTTGAGCAAGAATTTTACGGCGAAACCGGAATCTGTGCATAGACGGAAAATGAAACGTCCCTACCAGCATGCGTGAAGTCGACTTAAGGCAAAGAAACCGAGACAAAAGCAATTTACGACGGTTTCACACTACTTACGTACGTGAACGCAGCAAGTCATGAGCGAACCACAAGTTACACCAAAAGTAACGCTCTGTATCACTCCCCTCCACCCGCATAATTCAACCGTCATTTTCTTAACAACCCCCTCACTTATAATGTAGTTTAACATCATTCGGCGTCGCTTGGGTTTAACTGGCGGTTCGATTCGATCGGTTTTGTGGTTGGATTAGTTGAGTTGAGCAAGAATTTTATGACCAAGCCGGAATCTGTGCATAGACGGAAAATGAAACGTCTCTACCAGCATGCGTGAAGTCGACTTAAGGCAAAGAAACCGAGACAGACGTAATTTACGACGGTTACACGCCATTTACGTACGTGAATGCAGCAAGTCATGAGCGAACCACAAGTTACACCAAAAGTAACGCTCTGTATCACTCCCCTCCACCCGCATAATTCAACCGTCATCTTTTTAACAACCTCCTCACTTATAATGTACTTTAATATCCTACGGCGACGCTTGCGTTTGAAACTGGCGGTTCGATTCGCTCGGTTTTGTGGTTGGATTCGTTGATTTGAGCAAGAATTTTACGGGCAAGCTGGAATCTGTGCATAGACGGAAACCGAAACGTCTCTACCAGCATGCGTGAAGTCGACTTAAGGCAACGAAACCGAGACAAAAGCAATTTACGACGGTTTCACACTACTTACATACGTGAACGCAGCAAGTCATGAGCGAACCGCAAGTTACACCAAAAGTAACGCTCTGTATCGCTCCCCTCCACCCGCATAATTCAACCGTCATCTTTGAACAACCTCCTCACTTATAATGTACTTTAACATCCTTCGGCGTCGCTTGCGTTTGAAACTGGCGGTTCGATTCGTTCGGTTTTGTGGTTGGATTAGTTGAGTTGAGCAAGAATTTTACGGCCAAATCGGAGTCTGTGCATAGACGGTAAATGAAACGTCTCTACCAGCATCCGGTGAAGTCGTCTTAAGGCAAAGAATCCGAAACAAAAGCAATTTACGACAGTTACACGCTACTTACGTAAGTGAATGCAGCAAGTTATGAGCGAACCGCAAGTTACACTAAAAGTAACGCTCTGTATCACTCCCCTCCACCCGCATAATTCAACCGTCATCTGTTTAACAACCCCCTCACTTATAATGTAGTTTAACATCCTTCGGTGTCGCTTGCGTTTGAAACTGGCGGTTCGATTCGTTCGTTTTTGTGGTTGGATTCGTTGAGTTGAGCAAGAATTTTATGACCAAGCCGGAATCTGTGTATAGACGGAAAATGAAACGTCTCTACCAGCATGAGTGAAGTCGACTTAAGGCAAAGAAACCGAGACAAAAGCAATTGACGACGGTTACACACTATATACGTACGTGAATGCAGTAAGTCATGAGCGATCCGCAACTTACAACAAAAGAAACGCTTTGTCCTACCGCTCCCCCTCCCCTGCGTAATTCAACTGTCATCTTTTAACAACCCCCTCACTTATAATGTGTCTTAATATCCATTGGCGTGTTTCAAACTCTGGAAGTAAGAGTCGTTTCCTCTTGCGGTTAATTTCGTTAAGTTGAGCAAGAATTTTACGGCCAAGCCGGAATCTGTGCATAGACTGAAAACTGAAACGTCTGCGAAATAGGCTTTGGGTGAGACGATAATTTACGACAGCTACTTACAAAGCACTTGTAAAGATCTGTAAAATAATTTTCACAATAACGCTTTTATAATTGCACATCGTACTTGGGGCCGTCGGCGTCGCGTCGTTAATTCGCACGGCAGACCTCGCCCCGTGAAACTTTAAAAATATATATAAATAAAGCCCCTGCCTGCAATTTCGGATTTGTTATTGGAGGGCGTTCATGCCTCGTCGCAGGCAGACGTAATTCTTTTTATATAGGTTCACGTACTGCGTCAAGTTCTGGGAAAACACAGAACAGGAAGAAACGCGATTATTCGTCTGAGCAGTTTTATATAACGCGCTTACAATACCAGGCCGTAATGGAATTACGACCGCGGCTACAAAATAAAATAGCGATTCCGATGATATCGATTCTGTTACTTGCTCACCGCAACTGTGCCAGTCCGGGCCAATTATTACCGAGATAAATTCATTTAAACGTTTTTACTGGATAATTGATGGCGGTTAGGTTATTGATCAAGGAACAAGTTGAAAATAACTACTTGTAGATAAGTCGGGAAATATAAACTAGAGAATGTACTGCGACGCTCAACTTAAATGATACTCCTGCATGCGAACCACACCCTTAAGAACATTCAACGTAAGAGCTACGAAAATGTCAAATGGTACCATTTAAGTTGAGCGTCGTAGTACTTACCTATCTGCAGAAGATGTTTTTGAAGAGGAAATTAAATAAAAAAAAAGAACTTGCATAGATAATTGTAACTAATGGACGGGGTTGAAACGATGATAAACGATGATACCTTGACCACAGCAAAACCACAAAATTTATTATACCACCTTTTCCCCCCTTTTCCCCCTAATAATCCTTTGGGCAAACCGTGTGAAGCCCTTGTTTTGTGGCCTGGTTTTCGAAATGAAGCCGAAAGTCATTCCTCAACCTTGTTTCTCCACGGGTCGCCGGACAGCGTTACGTGTATTTTCAGGTTTGTCGAAATTGACCAATTTTTTTTTTTTTTTTTTCATTTATGACTGCGATGACATCTCATCTGACCGAATTGATTTGGGTACTTTGATGGATTGCTGAAGGTATTTAATGGGAACAAGTTTCCGTTCAGGCAATATTGAGCAGAGCACTTACATTCTGACGGGGGTTTTACGGAGGTCCATTTCTCGAGTGGAAGCGTCGCTCCGGCAGATTAAAACGGGGCGCGTGAAATAAAACGCGAAATTAATTTTTTATCTTAATTAAAATTTCTCTAATTTTATTGTGCTGCGCCTTTCCCTCCATTTCCTTGTCGCACGCCCAACTCCCGCCCGATTAATTCCCGTCCATCAAACTATGCCGCCGAAGCATTTCGGACGCAATCATAACCTACTCGATTCCAACTCGGAGTCGAGATCCCCGCGCGAAACTCCAAGAAGAAGAAGAAGAAGAAAGAAGCACACAGCTCGTTGTTCGCGGATTCCGAAAGAGTTTCCTGTTTCCGTTGAGGTTAAATAGCCGCCGGCTCCCCTCCGATTCTCTCTCTCGTAAAACTCCGCTCCTACACAATGTAAATATCTGCTTTGTTTAAAACTTTATCAGCGTCGGCAGGCAGACAAACTTCGCCTAATATCTTTATGCTTTATTATAAGCACTTAATGCAGAGACTGATCACTTGCGGAATAAAACACGAGTCGTCGCTTTTGCGAACGGAACGAGTTCCAAACCGCACCTTTATTTAAAGCCAAAGTTTTATTCTAACCCCAGTGATTCACTTCACAAAACAAAAAAACAAAAACAAAAACAAAACCAAAATTTCTAAATCGATGATTACTCCTGACGTCACTTACATTAATTAAACTAGGCCGATAAGTTTGCGGTACTTTTTTTCTTCAATCGCTGCCCGGGGTCCAGCTCAGCGGAGATGGTCGTGGTTGGGTCAAAAGTAGGTAGTAAACAAGCATCAGGACGCCAGGGCAGCTCAGTGGAGATGGTCGTGATTCAAAAGTAGGTAGTAAACAAGCACCAGGGTGAATCCATACTCAGCTGAGGCTGACGCTGTGAGACAGTCTTCCTAAAATGTCTCGAATTCGCATTAGTTTACGCAATAAAACCAGGAGATTTGAATTATCAAACTTGGTGACTCAACTTCACGCTGAGCAATAGAAGACATCAGCACGTTTTACGTAAGCTTGGATAAATTGCGTTAGGACGTTAATTTTTTATTTGTAAAATACAAAAATGGTTTTCTCTAATTTGCCATTGTAAGAGTGAAGACAGTGAAGCAGAAAAAAATAAAAGGCAGACGTCAACAGCAAACATATCGAAATAAACGAAATAAAGAGCGCAAAACTGAGTAACGAAAATCCAGCAGGCAGTATCGGTTCACAGATGAAACGGCAGATAAATGAGATAAAGTTCCGTTATTTTATTGGGGCCGGAGAGTGCGCACGTATTGTAAAAATATATCGCAGTCAATTTATAAAATCAATTTCCCCCCCGTCCGTCCGTCCGTAATATCAATGGCGCGTACTCTTTTGGTTTAGAAAATAACAGATTGCCCGGGTTATTAAGTATCGGACTCGTATATTTTATTTCCAGACCAATATTAACTAAATGACGCCCATAGAGCCGAGGCGCCGCCATAATAGCGCCCCGATATTTCATACCTGGTGATTTATGTGCCTTCGGCTTTACACCCACTCCCTCACTCTGTGAAAATATTTTTACTGTATTGACTCCTCCGGAATTATCGCCGGCGACGACGTCGCGACCCGTTTTTCTCCTTTCCCCGGGCGGAAAATTCTCTCGAACAAACAAACAACCGATGCACTTTACACCCGGACGCTATTTAAAACCTTCCTTTTAAAAATCCTTCAATAATTTATCAGTGAGAATGGACTTCCGTCAACAAATTAGAGACCAAGAGACATTTCGATTAGTCAAAGCACATGTGAGGGTGAGCCTGCCCATCACTTTATCAGGATTTATTTGGATAGCCGAGTTGGTTTAATTATAATCGCTATAAAAAATTGAACGCTAATTTGTTACGGGTTTGGTGGGTATTTATATAGATATTTACGAGTCTATTATAAAACAGTCTGGGGTCGGTGAATCAGACAAGACGCCTGTCTCGTGTTACGCAAGACACTTGCGTTCTGATCAGGGAAGCAGACAAGGCGCTTGTCTCGGGTTACGCAAGACACATGCATTGTGATCAATCAGGGAAGTAGACAAGACGCTTGTTTCCGGGTAAGCAAGACACTTCCTCAACAGAAACTTTATTAATGGCATTTATAAATTATGTATGCGAGGGCATTTCGTTAAATGGGGAATTGTTCGAGGGAGCGTGCTTACTTAAAGTGAAAAGTATACGACGTGGACCATCACGTTGGTTAAAAGATTGCAAAATCGGTTTACCTCGATGCCTTCCCTTGTGTTATGCAACGTAATATTAAGAAGAAGAAGAAGTAGAAAAATAATACAATACAGGTGGGTGTTTTATTTACGTAATATAAGAAATGAATATTCTCCGATGTGAATGGCAAATTGAAAATTCATGAATGCCCGCCGTCGCGTCGGTTTATTTCCTTCCATCCACCACCACCACCACCACCACCCCATATTTCTGTTCCCATCTTCTAAATCATCGTGCAGCTGCGATTTATTAAGGAAAGGAGAAACTTTAATTGGTATCTCCAATTCCGCGAATAGCGGCGCGTGATTTACGAATCTTATGCAAACAATACGCTCCTCGTAAAGTCGGATCTGTTACGTGCAATTTAAATCCGATCGTATCTGAAATTACATTTTTGCAATTACCTGTCGCAAATGTAGTTTCTCTGGTCCCCCGCGTTCCCAAACGCTTCCGCACCTTCCCGCTTCGGATTAAATCCTCGACATTACCTCATTTTTCCCATGTATGTTCCTGATGTAATCCATTTTTCCATCTTCAATTATTATTTTTCGCTCGCCCATTCGTAAATCGCAACGCGCCTTAAAAATTGGGTGAGTCGTAAGTAGGCAACCCATTATGCTTCCGCGCTCTTAAGTGTACATCATGAAAACATGAAGTAATTTCTGTTTTGATTGATGGGTTGCCTATTCTAAAATCTTTTGGGGGTCACAATTTAAAATGGGCCATTTTTTCTGCAAAAGAATTAAAGAGAACTGAAGAGTCTGTCGGTACAGTCGCAAAAATAAAAAAGAAAGCTAGAAAATGATGTAGGCAATGGGAAAACGTATCCAGTGATATTGTATTCCGTGATTTGGTTGTACCTTGTAAAATATGTAATGCGACGTGACCCTGAACAAACGGCGGAGACTTGCATAATGCAAAACCGCGGAGTTCCGTGCCGCGTGCAAAAATTAGATGATAGGGGGAATAAGCCTTGATCCTATCGAATCAGATTGAGGCTAAGATGTATTCTTCCTCTCAAGAGAAACCCTGTCTTATTGTAGTGCCAGGAAACATGTAAGTTGATTTAATGTTTATAATAAATATATCTTTTTAGGAGTAGATTCTATCATATCTACAAACGCGAAGTATGATCACGACTGATCAGTTAAGGAATCGATCCCTATTTATATATATATAAAATATATAGATATATATACTCTATATCATAGGTCGTAGTCGTAGGAGTATATATTTTATTTATTTTTTATATATAAATATATATTTCATTTCATATTTTTGTTATATATTTTTACAGTACTTTGTTCTAAATGTCTAAATCTAGTTCGAAGACGCTTTATATGCTGCAACTACGTCTTGATATACTACATTGCTTTCGCAGATAAAACTAGAGCAATATTTTGAAACTTTACAAACTCTCCGGGCTTAGATGTTCCGGTTGTTTTTAAAATATGTACGCGAATGATAACGGCACTGTTCTGCGCGTAAATAAGAACGAGGGCAGACGGAAACGCTTATTATACGTTGCACATTCCTGGGGGGAAAATAACGTAATTCGAAGTGATGCAAATCAAAATACCATTTCTCTCCTTCCTTAACGTGAATTAATTTTGAACGTCGTGCCACTCGTGGCATGTTTCGGAGGCGTGAAATTTACTGTACGCCATTGGCGTAAATTTAACTTCGTCGCTCCGCCTCATGAACACGATTGGCTGGATGTTAACGTTGCGTTTTATCGTTCGCTAATAAAATTGGATGATTCTCCTTGAACTTTGGTAGCACTGTACCGCCTTGACTTTAAGAGCGTCCTCATTCGCCGCTTACCGTTCACTTAAACATCATCGCTCCGCCCAGCGAGAATATAATTGGTCGGCGAGTTGATTTGGCTGACAAATCGGATTTACTTAAAAGGCACACTAATTATTAAATATATGCGATTGAGTATGTGTTGTTTTGATGATGAAGAAGAATGAATACTTGGTACGTAGATAATAAACTTGTCATAAACTCGTGTGTAAATTCAGCGTCCGTCGTCGTCCAAGTTGTTAAATAAAAACGACCGTAATACATCCCCGCCAGAGGGAGAATAAACTTGTATTATTATAAACGCCGCGCCTGTTTGTTTTACGGGGTTGGCAATAAAATGAGTTACGTCCGTCGCTTCGTAACGATATGCAAACTCACCGCTGGCCATTTTGCGATCGGCGCTGCCATTATAAATTTAAACTAGATGCACATTTCGCGTGCGAACAGAGCGGCACTTCCTCATCCGCCAGCGATTCTTTGCCCCCGTAGATTGCCGGTTCGTCCGCGAAAGACGTATTTATTCTGCTTAATTATACCGCCGGCGAGCTCGCCGGCGAATTCAGGACTTTAAATTATTTGGTCGTTGACTTTCAAAGTTTGAAAAAGAAAAGGGGCGCGGAAAAAACTTAGCATCCGTGCGGTCGGTTTTAAATTGCAGTTTTATATTATACACGGTAAGTAAGGAATTTACAATCGCATTCAATTTAAAAAGGAAATGCTCGAATTAAAAGCGAATAACGGGGCCCGTATTTCGTTTACAAAACGTGTTACAGTTTAATTCTCTGGCTCTTTTTTAACATTCATGTGTGGTACGAAACAGTGGTTGTCAGTTGGCCACGCTGCAGCTGCTTTGGTATCACAGCTTCTATTGGATTCTAGGGGTCATGTGATCCATTTCTGAATTCTAATTGGCTAGCCATCTTGACTCACTCACAAGTTCTTCCGGTTTCTACTGCACGCTTCACTTTGTTTTGCATTTAGTTGTTACAAGGCACAGACGTGTTAACGTGCACCGGGAATTTTTGCTAATTTTAAGCAAGATTCTAATGAACGGCAGTGTTTACTGGAGTTGTTTGTGCCTTGTGAACCTGTTGCTTCAAACAACTTTTACTAAGCGCATGATCCGTTCTTTTCTTCCGATAATTTAAATTTGATAAAAGGTAATTTCAGACTCCATTTTTGGCTACCCATGTTTGATACGATTTCCTTGTTCCAACAGAGGAATCCGCTTGATCCACATGAGCCGTTCTTTTCTTCCGATAATTTTAATTTATTAAAAGGTAACTTCAGACTCCATTTTTGACTGCCCGTGTTTGATACGATTTCCTTGTTCCAACAAAGGAATCCGCTTGATCCGCATGAGCCGTTCTTTTCTTCCGATAATTTTAATTTATTAAAAGGTAACTTCAGACTCCATTTTTGACTGCCCGTGTTTGATACGATTTCCTTGTTCCAACAAAGGAATCCGCTTGATCCGCATGAGCCGTTCTTTTCTTCCGATAATTTTAATTTATTAAAAGGTAACTTCAGACTCCATTTTTGACTGCCCATGTTTGATACGATTTCCTTGTTCCAACAGAGGAATCCGCTTGATCCCCATGAACCGTTCTTTTCTTCCGATAATTTTAATTTATTAAAAGGTAATTTCAGACTCCATTTTTGGCTACCCATGTTTGATACGATTTCCTTGTTCCAACAGAGGAATCCGCTTGATCCGCATGAGCCGTTCTTTTCTTCCGATAATTTTAATTTGTTAAAAGGTAATTTCAGACTCCATTTTTGGCTACCCATGTTTGATACGATTTCCTTATTCCAACAGAGGAATCCGCTTTTTGTTTCCGCTTTCTCGGTTTGGGCTTTTCTTTTGGCTCCGTTATATTTCGCCGATACTTCTTCATCGCTTTTCGTATCCCGGACGCGAATCAAGTGCGATGGAGGTCGCATACGCGAGGACATCCGGCTGTTGGCAACCATCGACACACACGAAACTCGACGTGCCGACTGAGGTGGCGACACCACATGACGGCTGAGTAACGCTTGACAACTACGCGCGAGCAACCCTTATGAACTTCGCCAAACGTAACGCATTATTTCAATTATGTTAAACACAAGCTTAAGAATTGAGCTCACTTAGTGCGGACGCTTTTCACGCCGAGTGTACTGTTTACTCCTTCCACCTTCACGCGGCTGCGACGCTTCTAATTGTCATTGAATGGAAAGGGAAGGTGTGCGAGTTACGAGTTCAGGTTTTTCCTTCGACGACTAAACAATTTAAATGTATTTAATCGCCAAAGGGTTTTTCGCACATCCTAGAGAGACAATAGAATTTGAAAATGTAAAAATGCATGTGAGAATTGCTGCACATCATCACATACTTTAAATATTTAATTTCAAACAATAAAAGCGCTTACAATCTGACATCGTGTTGTCCTCGATGCAACCAGAGAGAGCCAGATGAAATAACTCCCTTCCAAATACTGCGGGCGGTGCTAGTACAATCCGAGTATTAAATTTTCGTAATGATCGCGGAACTAATTTCTTTTCCCTGGTTATATATTTAATGCATGTTTGTATGTAACGCAGATATACCGGCGCTTGGGTGTTCATTTAGTTTAATGTCGTCTCGAATAAAATAAGCTGCGTTATGCTTAAGTCTGACAGAGTACCGATTCACATTTTGGGAAGATTGTCATTGAAGTTTATTTAAGAGATTAAGCCACATGTTTACAAGGCCGCGTCCGCACGTGTGATTTGTTAGACGCACTTAATTCGTCAGGTTCAGCTTCGAAGTAGAAGAAAAGTCACAGAAAGCTAGCCATAAATACCTGAATAATATTGAAGTGTAAGTTGTCAGGCTTTGAAAGGCATAAATTTCGACGTAATGAATTCGTTCGAATAAGAGCTTCGCCCTTACCAAAAAAGCGAAACACCAAAGTAAATTTACAACGCCGTGGATGTTTCACGTGGAAATGCCGAACTATTTTTCATAAAGATGCACACGCGATAAAAGTTAAGGGGCAATAACCGGCTATTGCATCCACTCTTATCGTACGTTGTGAGAATGCGTCTGCCGCCCGGACTTTCCACCTAAAAATAACTCGCGATTATGTTCTCCTCTAAACGTAAAGAAATAAACGAGATTCGTGTTTTTATCGCCGGCGATCATCAGTATCGACGCGACGTTTCGTAAAAAGCAAATTGCTCCGCGTAACTAAAGTAACGTGTCAGCATATGATTTATGTTTGCCCCTAAACGAAACTCGTTACAGACAATAACACTGATATTATTTCGCTTAAGCACGCCGAATTAGTCTCGATAAACTTTTACGATGGGACGATTAGTGTTAACATGCAATATACAGAGAGAGAGAGGGGGAGAGAGAGGGAAGAGCTTTATAACTCATTGCTCATGGTTTGTTTCATCGACGAGCTCCGCGCCGCTGCTCCGCAACAAACTTGGTTTTGCGTTCGCATGTTTTGAAAACCTTAAGAACGTCAAGTACCGGCTAATATGTCAACGTCAAGCATGAAGGGACGAAACCGTTTTTGCCACCGCCTCGCCGCGCCGCCGCTGCAGAAAGTGACAATGAAAAATGAAAAGCCCTGTGTGTGCAATATTCCGAAACTTAAAGTGCACATTTTATTCGCTCGGTACACCATCAAAATACATTTTGATGCTTTCGATTAATCAAACTACTTCGCCGTTTTTTTAAAAAAAAGCTAAACTTAAATAAAACGTAAGCGAGATACCATTGAAGTAACTTAAGTAAAAGTAACTTAAGTTGCCTATACCCTTTGCTTCAGTCGCTAGGTATTCCGGTTCAGTCGCCCCCTCTGCGCAGGCTTGAAAGTTTTTCATCGCGTGGATGTATATTTTAGCATATCTAAACAGCCGCCTCGATAATTTTTTTTACATAGTCGATTTAATATAGATTTGATGGAGGGTGAGAAACGATTTATGACGTTTAATCGGATTTAAATTATTCAAGGACAGGTGGAAGGTATTTTGATCCTCGATGAAATCAACTTAATCGCAAGGAGTTTATTCACATGAATTAAGTGCACAGATACACACACACAAAGGAAGTAATCGCATTTTAATTGGAACAGAATTACCATTACTCTGCACCGGAAAGTTTACCGGATCGATAGACCCGATTAATAACACCTCCAATCACAAACACGCGAGAGACTATTTTTCTTCGGTCGGGAGGGGGGCGCGCGGCGGCATCTTTCTTCCCTCCTGCGAAATATTTCATCGAAATATTCGAAATTCATTCGATCAGGGCAGGTACACTGCACGGCGGCAAAAAAAAAAATCAAGAAGTCCTGAGTTTACGCCCTTAGGCTGTGCAGCGTAGATAGCGTTAGTCTGGGAGTCACGTTCGCCTCGTTCCAGGCGAGATGGCGAGCTGTTTCGAGGTCACGTGGCCGAAGATAAGGCGAAAACCACCACCTCTGGCTTCTTACTTGTGCATGGAAAATGCTCCGCAATTTCACCGAGCCAATCAATACGATGTTGAGCCTAGAGGCGACCGATATTTAAGTCATCCCATCAGACGCCGAGGGTTATTTTACTTTGCCTACAACTTTTATACTCGCAGTTAGCTGGAATTAAACAAAAAAAAGACAAAAATAATCGATCACCAAAAAATAATGAGTACACCGTCCATCAAATTCTGTAAGTTGGAAGATTATGGGATTCACACACGCGTAAATCATCCAGGGGTACCTTCAAGGTCACTCATATACTTCAGATAATCAAATGCAAATTAAAATCGAAACTGACGAATTAAATGTAAATGAAAAAGCGAATAACGGCGCCCGTATTTCGTTCACAAAACAGTAAACGCCCGGTGATTGATTTAACTTCGATCGCTACTGCGTGTTGTCAAGAACGAGAAGCGAAGTTAACAATTAACAAAATGTACGTACGTAATGTAATTATCTCTCCGAAGCGATTAAGATTATCCGATCAAACAAACCGTCTATGAAAACTTAGGTATAATAATAAAGAAGTTCATAATGGAGAAAGTACGTCGCGTCGCCGGTGAAGAAGAAGAAGGAGAAGAAAACATCTTCCGGGAGGAGTTGTTTGTTTTCCGGGGGAGACAAAGAACCCGCGATTAAAAACAAAGAACGCTAATCTGAGGAAATGCGGATGCGAAAAAAGTTCGTGGGTACGAAATGACGGCAGGTCATTTCACGCTGAAACTTGCAAAACTACTAACCAACCGGAGAGCGAGAAATTATTCCTGAGAAAAACCGCCCGGTTATTTACCGGCGCAATATAAAAAATGACGGCCACCAATTTTCCTCGATAAGCATCTCTCCGTCGTGGCAGGCGCTGCGTGCGTACATAACACCCATATTGTCCAAGTCGACGAGAATATTTAAATGCCATGACAGTGTCGATAAAGGTCACTTGGGTTATTTACAGAAGTACTTAATAATAGAGAAGGATCGGTATGATTAAAATTGATTAACGTTTGTTTTTTTTTCTCTCTCTCTTTCCGTGCGTTGTCGGAGTGTCGTTCTTTCACAAATGCGAAAGAAACCCGTGCTCGAATATTTGCGTAGGTAAACAATCCAAGATAACAATCGCTAACAAATCAGATCAAACGCAATTATTCGTGCTGGCTGCTACCCTACCTCAGTAGAAAAAAAGTGACAAATTAAAGGAAAGAAAGTTCGGCGGTAATAACTTGCACGAAAGAGAGAGAGAGCGATACCTGTCCTTAGTCACGGGGACGAGGTTGAAACAATTCGAATGAGTTTCAGTCCTCCAGGGCCACGCAATAGCCGACGAACTCGAGACACTCGAGATTTCTCAATAATAACCAAAATGTGTGCCGTCCTTTAGGCGGATACATCGCGAGAAATTGGGGCAGAGTTCCCTAGTAACACCAACTGACTGGACGCTGCGGACACCACAAGGCAACCAAATTAATAAAGCCAAAACTGGCCTCTCCCCTAATGTACGGACGAAAGGTTTGTACGAATTTAAAACAAGAACCAACAGATTGTAAGCTGACGTAAGGAAGGCCAATCGCAGAGAAGTAAAACGTGCGTACGGGGTTGAAAACCCCCCTGCTAATACCAACCACACCCTTGGGACACAACAAGACGATTACGATTGATTTGCTGCAAATTAATGAAGCCATAACCGGCCTTAGCCCTAATGTACGAAGGAAGGGTTTGCACGAATCGAACACATCCTGACATCAACAAGAACCAACAGATTAATTATAAGCTGACGTAAGGAAGACCAATCTCAAGAAAGTGTAAACCGGAGTTGAAAACTCACTTTTGATCCCCTTTTGCCTCCGACACTTTTAACAATCCGTACAATGTTGAATTTCGATTTTTTTTTGGTAACAGCGCCTTGTTAGCCAGAAATCGATTTCCAAATCGTTTTCCACGAACTGCTCGAATGGCGTCTACTATATTTTCGGTATTGTCGAAATCGGTCCACTCTTTATCTCTTTCTTAGCTTACTTAAAATAGTTGAATTAAAAATCCGCATTTTTAATTAACAAAATAAATTCAACTATAAGAAAAATTTTCAAACAATAGCAATGAGAATGCAAAGTATATGCGAATGTAATTTATTTAAAAACCTTTCACAGCAATGACGATTTATTCAAGTTTACTCCCGCCGATAGTGGAGATTCTTAGGTACACTTTATTTAAATTAAATTAGAAAAAAATGACTGATGGAATTAATTTTAAATTTTCAAAACTTCACGGCGAGGAAATTTAAGACGCTTGTTATACAGACTAAGGGGCGTATTCTGTAATTTTTTTATGGGCTGTTAAAATTTAGAGGTCCTTAAAATTTAAAATACAGTTCCAGGATTGGTTGTTAATTTAACAGACCTTTAAATTTAAAGGTTTTGATAGAGAATAAACCCCTAAGTCATACTCGGAACTTTCCTCAAGCTTTTTTCTCTAGTTGTGATCATTATGATCTAGATTTAGAGTAACATAGGAAGCCAAAGCTAGCCCCAGCATTTCGAAGAATTAGCTTGCACCGTGAGCTGCATTAATGCAACGCATGGAGCTTTCCCCGTGAGTCACCGTAGATATTTTTAATTCTGCAAAGCAGTGCGATGCAATCTCTTTCTTTTTTTAAAACGTGATACCCTAATACGGTCTTATTTCTTGGTACATTGCAAACTGACTCATGCTTTCTCTACACACTGTGAACCTGCACATAGCTTCCTTATAACTTCCTATGTGCAGTTTTTAAATGATTCAACATTGAATATTGATTAGTAACCATCTCAACATAACGTTAAAAAGCCCTATGTGCAAATTGTTACGACTCAGAAATGTATTATTTCATGTCTATGTGCGGCCTTATAGGATTCGCACTGTATAAGCTGCATGTGTTTCATTTTGTATTTCCAAACGAGTCAGATTTTATGGCTCCATGAGTCATCGTTGACATTTTTCGTTCTGCAACGCAATGCAATGCAAGCTTGTTCTCTTTTTTAAAACGTCATACCCAAGTAAGATTTAATTTCTTGGTACATTGCAAGCTGCATATATAAACTATATAAGCTGCACGTGATTCATTTTGTATTTTCAAATGAGTCACATTTCAACATGTTTTCTAATTTAGTAAAGTATATTAATTAAATAAAGTGTACCGAATTATACCAAAAAAAAAATGATTATAAAGTGCCATGTATTTAAATTAATAATTTAAAGGATTGGTTTTAATGTTACGCACTCGTGGCTGGTTTAAACTCAACTCCACTTTATTCTCATAAATACATATGTACAAGAAATGTACAAAAAAAGATACCATGCCTGTTAGAAGTAAACAGAACTAAAACCCCCATTCTTCTATACAATACTCTGCAATATCTCTCAGTAAGAATCTGGATTCTTGCGAAAAGTTAAGTCTGAACGTAAATCAATCTTTTCGTCGAAATAATAAACGTAATTCGCAGGGCCTTACAGCCCCAAAAAAAGACAAGTCGTCGCCGGAATTCATGACCGTCTAGACGTTTCAGAATATACATTCAATCAGTCTTCTCACGCAAGTAATGAAACACACCTGCGGACGCTTGCAAAAGATGCTAGAAATAGACGCTAGGGGCGATGTCGTTTACTGAAGACGCCAAACGACGAGATTCATACGATATTTTATGGCCAGTATACTCTAAGATATAAGAAAACATTCTGCGAATTACACCACAAAATTAAATCGAGGCGTGTGACGATTTGTGTTATAATCGTCAATCGATTTAATTTTGTGGTGCAATTCGCACACTGTTTTTTTTCGTATCTTAGAATACGCCGGCCATAAAATACCCAGCGTATGAAACTCGTTGTGCGGTGTTTTTTTTTATCACCTTAAACAAACGATATCTCGCCGAATGTCCATTTTTGGCGTTAATTGATTTATTTTTTGCAAGCGTCCGGAAAAATTAAATTATGCTTCGTCGAAAGCATGGTCAAAACTTATTTTTAACGCGATGTAAGCAAACGCGAAGATGTAATGCGTGCCATTCTCAAACGCTACGAATCTATAGCGTTCCCATTTTATTTCTGTCCGGTTCAAGTTAAAAAAAAAACTTTGTGCTTACAATTTTCATCGGACAAGAATCAACTTCAAAGCTATGACTGCTGTTAATCATTGTACCATCGGAAATAAATGCGATTGCGCTGATAACTCAATGTGTATCTCATGCATGTATTATTTATAAGTATTTGAATATTTAATAAAGCTTCGTTCCATTTTAATAAACAGGGTGATTGAAAAGCGGTTTTTCAAACCGTAACAAGGTTTCGTTGGTAGGCGGTTCGGCCACTCTACGATGACGGAAGATTTCGAAGCGCGCACTAAAGTAATACTTGTTATAAACCGAGTATATATAATTTTCAGATTTCAATACATTTTATTATAGATTGTTAACGTCCCTAATGATCCTCGGAATCTAATGACCGTATAATTACGTTGGAAAGCCTTTTCCTTTTAACCTAATTAAGTTTTTCCGAAGCGTTAACAAAAAAAATCGATTCTTCCTTCTTTACATGTGTAGGAAATTTGTTTTCCCTTGCGCCTTTTGCATCGCGCACGCGAGTTTATACCTCTGATGTGTTGATTTCATTCATCGCCGACGAACGAAATTGAAGTCTGCCGAGTTGGAAACTGGAAATAAAATTAAGGCCTTGCTTGGGAAGAAAATCTTAATTCAAGGAACGCGAACGCGGCTCGCAGATTTCGCATGCATGCGTTCGTCTTGGGAGGGAAGAAACGTCGGTGCTCTTGCCTACGTCCTCACGTCGTTCGTCCGGAAGTTGGGAGGAGGAAAAATTCCGTTTCCGAAATTATAAATCCTTCGGCATTCGTAAACGCATTTAAATGCCCCCCCGCGAGACGCAGCACGCGACGAGACGATCCGTCCCCCTCGAGATACCAGCGGCACGCTTTCTGTTTTGAGAAGAAGTTTGACGGGGACGTTAAGTTTGTTCAAGTTCATCGGAAATTAAAATCTTTGTGAAAATATTTAAGCGTTTCCGCTCGGAATGAATGTGAAATACGCAGATGCTATCAACGGGGGGGAGAGGAGGAGGAGGGGGGAGGAGGAAGCGTGCCGTTCCTTTTAATGGAAATTTTTATTCGGCCCACTGAGACGCGGAATTTCCCTTCTGCGTATTAACGTTTCATTTATGCTTAATTTGTGCTCGTCAGAGATTAATTTATTGTTAATTTTCAAGGAGCTACTTTAATACAAGCAAAAAAAAATGTATTCATTGTGATTTAGAGAAATAAAATGGAATGGGAAAAACAGGGAATGGATGAGATATTCTAAACGAATGCACGCCCTAAGGAGTGGATTCAGATTCCAAAATTCCCGGCCTATCGTAACGTTACACGCGTGCAATAAAAGGGAGCGTTACTGTAAGTTTATACAAATACCAACCTGGAGTTTGGAGTTGATAAGAAATCGACTTTGATCTTTTGATGCTGCTTTTTTGGGGAGGCAGATAGGAAAAAGATCCCTTTCTTACAAATTTAGTATATTTTATATTACTGCAGTACTTCACATAAACTAAATAGACTACTTTCCCTTTTATATACTTCTTCAGCTACATTGGATTGGCAATTTAAAAATACATTTGTCGTTCAATTAAGTTCACCACTCAACACCATCTCATCAACGCTTATGAATCGCGAATCGTGGTGTAAAATATACGCTCCAATTTTTTAATAGTAATATCACGAGAGACACTCACTTGAGGTATACGAGGGGGATTGTATTGCATAAGTATCTAAATCATTCGGATCTTAGGGTGAGCTTATGAAACTTATCTCGGCGAGCACGTAGCGCGGTGAACTTTGCCTAAGATAACATTGGCTGTAATGAATTCCTTTTAATTTATGACTGTACTACGATTTGTTGGTGGCGAACAAAGTCTGATACGTGTTTCGCTAATGGCATGCAATTACAAGGGATTTATAACCGTTCCTCAATGTACGAATGAGATACCTTCGAGCGCCCACAAATCATTTTTCGAGACGTCCAATTATTATTACAATCGAACTTGATAAAGGCAGCAATCATTTATAAAGTGCTACTTGCTGTTAATAAAAAGAAAACTGTTAGTTGTTATTTAAAAAAAAAACTGAGTGTGTTCTTCAAAAAAAAAAAACAATACACAGATAGCTGTACTTGTCAAAAAAATGTTTTAATTGTTCTTTAAAAAAAAAAAATTGCGAGTTGCCGTTATTAAAAAGAAACTGTTAGCTTTTATCTATAAATTGCTATCTATATATATTTACCTTTCTTTTAATAAAGCTGGTGATATCTCTGTTAGCGTAATAAGAGCCCAAAAGTTGGTGAATTCCCGGATTGACGCTTTAAACCTGGGATTTACCGATTAGATGTACTACGGTTTGGAAAATCGCTTTCCAGGGAGCCGCCCTGTATACATGCAAATTATTCCTGAGAAGTATAAAAGACGCGGTTTATTTCTCGTGCATTCGTTGGCTATTTTCCGTTTATTCCGCATTTTCATTGTGATTACATTTGCCGCCTGCCGTTGCCCTTGGTTTAACGAATGAATATTACTTAAACGGCCGACGGGGCACGAAGGACGTGGCTTCTCTTGAAACGCAGGTGCGGTTCTGCGTATTTGCGAGATCAAAGGCTACCGCTCGGTCAGTACTTGGGTTTGTTTTGTCTGCGTTAGCCCAGACCATCCCAAGCGCTCTTTTTCTGCTTAAACGTACACATACAACACCTCAAGCGATGCTGCCGCTTATATTTTCGGTTTATTTGCGTTCCTAATTGTATTGCTACATTTTGTTTACGACGGAGGTATTAACTTGCGTTTACATTTGACCTTTCATACTGTCACGCTTAATGTGGCGCCTCCACCATGTCGCGGTAACCTTCTTACCGCCTTCACCAGATGACGTGAGTGGAGGGGTGGCGTAGGGTTTGCAGAGCGAAGTGCTTCACACGCAAATGTTTTATATTAAGTTTAAATTGTTGGGTTTTTTTTCGTGGTCTAAAACGGGTGGTTGCGGTCCTGGTCGTCCGTAAGGGCGGCTGCTATTGGCGGGGGATGACTATGGTCGATCTTGTGGTCCTGGATGAAATGGCGTGGCAAGCAGGGGTGCGGTGGTGGCTTAAGCTGGGCAGGTTGGTTCGGCCCACCGGGATTGTGGTTGACTGGGGTGAAATTGGCAGATTCTGGCTGGGGGTTGACGGGAGTTGGCAGAGAGGCGTCCTACAATCGGCCTCGGGATGATGGTGATCACGGGAACAGAGTCCTTGATGGTTGGGATGGTTCTGGGCGGCTCCCCTTCTTCGAGGTGGCGGGCACTAATGCCCATCGGAGTCCAGCTGTGCTCGACTGCTGTCCAAATTTTATTCTGCACATTTTATATCCAATTTTTGTTTATTCGCACATTGCGTTATTTGTAACATGCCCTGTCACTTAATGTAATCGCTTGCACCAGTTTCAGCGATTCTGCCGATGTTTTATTATGAAATATGAACCGTGTTATATCGAGTTATTGTTCTCGATTTCACAAGCCCATGCTTTAATCAACTTTTTTTTATTATTTTTTTTAAGAAACACTCCCATCGTGACAATACTATTGGTCTTTCCTTGCCTTTAGATCGTTTCACACTGACGACTTAGACGCGCTGCTAAATCGCTTGGTATGCAATTAAATCGCGCGGCTAGAAGTACACACAAAATGTATATATACGCGAAAGTCGCGCGATTGATCAAAAAAAACGTCTCAGTTTATGAGTCAAACAGTTCAATGTCACAAAAATGTTGCCAGAAAGCTTCAGGTGCGCCCTCAGGCTGCTAGGGGTTTGACCTTATACTGCACAACAAATGCAACTGCAATCTGAGCATACTTTGCTATACAGCATAAGCGAAAGATACTTGCTGTGTGTGCTAGGCTTAACATCAGAAGGTTGTGAACGCATCTGAAATTGCAGCCAACAGTAACTATGAGAGATTAACTAGAATTAGAACGTTATCCGGACTTTACGATAACGTCGACGTGGCTGAAACAATTCGGATGAGTTTCCGTCCTCCACGCAACTGCCGACGTATTAACGAAAAGCCTCCCACGAGGTTTCTCAAGAATATCTAAAATTTGTACCGAACACATCACGTCCGCTGCCATTCAGCCGCGCGCCTAAATGACGCTCCTAAATCAGTCTTATCCTTATTCTAGTGGATTTGTATGCTATTCCAATGTTTTTGATCAGTGCATGCCCATCTTTACCTCGAAAGGGATTACGGCGAGTTTGGCTTCATTAATGTACGATGTGTTTGGAGCAGTCAGAGTGCATCTCGTGACATCTCCAGCACTCGTTAGTGTCTGGACGGACTTTTGGTCCCGTTTCGCATGTGTTAGAGACTCATTTTGGTTCTCGTGAGGAGCCTCAAGGAGGTTTCCTCGTTGTATACGACATTTCGTCGGCTTTGACGTGGTGCTGGTGGACTAAAACTCCTCGGAGTTGTCTCAGCTTCGTCCTTGACGTGCAGGATAGGTATGTTTGCGAGCTCTCGCGCACATTACTATAGTCGAACTGCGATTGCGGTGCAGTTTAAAGTACGCGTCGCGCCTTCTGGAATCATCGAGTCTGACAATTATAAAAGTATACGTCAAAATGAAAATATGTAAATACTTTCTCGACGTCGTGCTTGAAAGGAGTGAGGCGGGGCCGGAAAAGCAAAAAAAAATATGCCAAGAACGAACGCAAGAAGCGCCGTCACCACCACATAAAAAGCGGCATTCTTTCTAAGTATAATTCGTTTTTGAGGAGGGATCGACGGCGGCGGCAGTTGCGTCTAATGCGTCCCGGCAATTCCGCAGTAACGACTTTTAAATTATTGTTTTGCTTGGCGGTTACGGTTATACGCTTTTAAATTGCCGTGAGGCGCTCGCAGCGCCTAGGAAATTGAACTAATTGAATGTACACTCGACGGGAGAACCTATTTCTACGAGTTAAGTATTTTATAAATCGTTCGTGTTAGTAGTAAAAAAGACCTGCCACCTGCTATATCGGATCTTTATTTGATCATGTAGCTCACGTGACGCACGACGTAATAAATACTCCGTCATGTGTATTGTTGGCTGTCTAACTATTAGGCAGATCTTGGTCACGTGGGATATAGTCAATACAATTGACTATTTGAAGTTGTACGTTTGAAGTTCTAAAATGAGATCCTTTACATCCTAATATAAATTCTTGTTTTCAGGTGAGTCTGAATGTGTCAACCCTACAGTATCTCAGCAGGAGGTAAAAGTCTCTTACAGTTAAATATGTTTATGTTTAAAGCAAAAATGTTTTGAAGATTTATTCAAATCTGTTTTGAGGAAGAAGAAAAATCGATCTTCTCCCGACTCGTCCCAGACTCGGCTTTCGACTTTATAGGTTTTTTTTTATATAAGCGTGCTGCTGCACGTCAGATTGAAACGGTCGAGTTAAAGTCGCACAACGTGCGGGGGTAATAGAAAGCTTTCAGTAAATAATTGGAGAGGAGCATCTTAGATAACTGCATTGAACGGTGGCGCGGGCTTTCGGGCAAGAGCTGACGGAACTTCGGAGGTTTTGAATGTTTAAACTTGTCGGGATTACGGCCGGCGGCCTCTTCGTTCTGATGCTTATGACATTGTTGCACGACGACGATCAAATCTGCCCGTTAAAAGTTTTTATTTTAAGTAAAATCGTTCTGTTTTAACAATCGGTAGAAACTACTGTCATTTCTGTTTTTGTTTGGTGAGCTCTCTTCTTCCCCCTTCTATTTTTCGAGGAAACTATCTCGTTTTTTACTATTATTAAGATCGCTGTCTATTTTCTTTACGCTGTGCTTCCCGTTATTCTTTTTCTTCTCTCTCTCTCTCTCTCCAATTTTGAAAATGAAACTTTTCACGTTTCCATTGGTTTGTGCCAGAGATGGGCGTAAAGCGTTCCCCCATTCCCGATCGTTTTGGGGAAACCAGATCTGACACAGACAGGCAGTTCTCTTCGCTTAGTGTATAACGGGGTGGGGGTACATTTCCCCCCATTAATTTCCATCCCTAACCTAGAAATTTCCGTGCTTCTTCTTCCCCTTGTTTCCATATTTTGTTTTATTCAGATTTCGACCTTTCTTCTTCTCCTTGCACTTTCTTTCCGTCATTTTGGGGGGCCACCTAGACCATCCCTAATCCTAACCTACAACTTTGTGTGCTTATTCTTCCCCATTGTTTCCATATTTTGGTTCATTTAGATTTCAGCCTTTCGCTTTTGGGGGCGACGCCTCACTTTCTTTCCATGGTTTTCTTGGAAGGGAGGGGGTGGGGCTAGTCTATTCCTAACCCTAACCCCCTAACGTAGAACTTTGTACGCTTTTCTTTCCTCCTTGTTTCCAAATTTCGTTTTATTCAAGTTTCAGCCTTTCTCCTTTTTCATTCACTTTTTTTTTTCTAAATAACCGTCGAGGGCGAAGCCTCACTTTCTTACCGTTGTTTTTGGGGGGGGGGGGTCCCCCGGTTCATCGGTTCTTTGATTTCCAACCGTATTCAGAGGTAGTGTGGTGGTTTGATGTGCTCGTTCCATCCTTATCGACTTCTCTTAACGAATTTAATTAAATCCGTAATTCCGTTCGTCGCCTCCCACTCCTGATGCCTTCGTTTAACGTGCAAGTTGAAATGTCAGCGTCGCCGAGAAAAGAAAGATTACTTCTCGCAATTAATAAGGTCGGAAGCCACAAGAAAAATTCCGCCTCTTTCATATAACAGACTGTGCGGGGGCGTCGTCTTTAGTTGCGTTGATAGGATTCGTTCTTGTGCGTGAGAGTTTTGGCCCTGTCTGACTATGCATTTCGCTTTGAAGGCGCAGACTACCGTATCGTACACGTTTAGACTCGTAAAGCGATTTACTTGACTGTTTAGTTTACAGAAAATTTAAGGCGCAAGAAAATTATGTGTGCAGGTGCAAGTATGTCGTTACTTAGGCCCGATCTTACCACCTCCTGATAAACTTAACCGTCGGTTAATATCCTAAGAAACCATTATCGGCACAAATGTTTCCAAGGATACTAACCGACGGTTAAATTTATCAGGAGGTGGTAAGATCGGGCCTAAGATGTGTAAGTGTAGTTCGTGCATGCGTGTATGGTTGGTTGCCTATCGTGTCGTGTCCTGGGCGCAGGGCGATGGTATGACGCGGGAGGCAAGGTTCAGTAATTCAGTTCAATAATCAATAATAAATACATCGATAACAAGAGCCTGTCACTATTAATTGTGTTAGTGAAAACCTGTTACCATATAAGAGTTCCTTGGACTTGGCGGCATTAAAAATGTACAGGACCGAATTGCGTTAGCCGAATCTAATTGAAGTTGTGGGAGTAGTCGCTTGCTCGTACACTTCACGAGCCGGCCGAGAACGTTACCAGGCGTAACCTTTTGGTATCGATTCTTGGCGGGGCCATTAAAGGAAATCGCGAGCGAAATAAAAGAACGTAAGGATCCATTAAAAGAGAAATAATGCACGATATCGCATGAGGGTACATTATCCGATGTCGCGTCTCGGAGTGCACTCGGGGCGGAAGGCAAAAAGGAGAGCGCGAAATGCAGGGCAATTCTTCGGACGCTCCGAACGGTTATGACTTCCTCTCAAATTTAATTTTATTCCGAACCTAGCGCGCTTGCATATGCATTGAATATTTTATTTACGTGGACGTATCACGTCGACGAAAGTTTGCATCACAAGGAAAAGAAGAAGCAGCATTTCTCGAAGGAATGCGCCTTCAAATTGCTGCAAAGTTCTGTTTATACATGTGTAGTACACTGGCTCATTCAAAAAAAAATATATATATATTGCGCATTGCAAGCAATAAATAACCATTAAAGACGTTTTCAGAGGCCGCGTATTCCCGTGACAACCAAAAAAGAAAAGAGAGAAAACTCTTTGATGTTTCATGTCGGGCGCGTTTCTATTAAATTACGTAAATTTCAATACGTTCAATCTCTTCACCCGATTAACTCGACGGGAAAAGAGAGCTCGCTAAATTATTCCTGCAGTCTAATCGAATACCTTTCTGTTACACTCTTCAGTTCTTTCCTTCCAAATACTGCGAGGCAGGTATCTCTAATTTCGTTCAATTCCGAATCAAAAATTAAACTTGTGTGCTAACATGACCTTCAAATAGTAACGCAGATTTAATTACCTTGGTGGATGGTAGATAGAAAGGCGAGTTGAAAACTGAATCTTGAGGATGTTGGCCATAGAATACGACGGAATGGAGAACCAGGGAAGAAAAATATGGATTCTTTAGATTTAATGATTAAAAAATAAATGTGGAAGAAATGGAAGATGATGAGAAACGACGTTATGCAGGAGGCAAACGTTAGAATAATGCTGTCATCTTAATACAATTGCGTTAACTCCTGATCACTTATTGAAATCTGGTGGCAAGTCGCGCTGAAGAGTCAATGAGCTGTCCCGAGCTAGTTCTCTGATGGGTTTACAAATATTTAGGGCGCCTCAGCTGATCTCTGCGCACTACAGAACCAACCCCCAAGGATCTGCGCGTGCGTTGATATTTGAAAACTACCAGACCAGGAGATACCTAACACTCGAATATTCAAAATAGTATGTATGTTCGATGTCGCAAAACATCAAAGGCAAAATAAACATATTTGAGCGGTTTCATAGTGCGACCGTCACCTGGGATTATTTCACTAGCGCTCTTAGGATTACATATTCGTACAACCCCGCCCTTCTTCTTCTGAGACTAAGTTCGAGACAGCTGTCGAAGTTGCAGCGCATACTTGCCAACAGGTGACGTAGTTGCCCAGGAGTGTATCGTAAACATAATAGAGTGGTAGCAAGTGACGTTATTTGTATGTTGGCAATATTGTAATAAACATGTATTTAAAATACTTAGAGCACAGAATAATCTAAATCGTATGGTAGGAGGAGTTTGAAACTGAGTTTAGAAGACGTATAAAATATTTTTTCCTTCAACAGCATCTACGTAAATAAGTGCTCCCCTCCTTAATGTGTGTAATTGCTCCCTCCTTTTAAACTCAAGCGCCAAGAGTTCACACCGTTAATTAACAAATCGCGCAATCTTGTGCTCATAACTCGAACGAAGCTGGAAATATATTAGCGCATTAATTAAGACATTCCGCGTTAATCTTCATTATATTAAAAGGCGATAAATCCAGGGGGTGGTAGCATTTTTCGCCGCGGCGCCATTAAACTCCGGGGAGTTTTTTCTTTTTTCGTTTGTCCGGGAAGGGCAACCCCCCGCCCTCCCCTCCGAAGATAAGTGAATGTGGCACCGAATAGTTCCCGAACAAATTACTGTTAAGAATGACAAATACGCTGGGCAGATTTAAAACTCCCCGGGAAATATTTTCATTTAAAATTATAATTTATTTCCGGAAAAAGAAGAGTGTCCTTGCATTAATCAAGTAAATGTACTGCGCCCCCGCCGCATTTCTCTCTTTCTCACTCTCTCTTTCTCTCTCCGTTCTTGTTTTCCCTTAAGTTCCGGGCCGGTACGACGCAGTTAATGTAATGAGAAATAAAAGAAAGTAATCGCGGGGGCGATGTTGTTCGCATAAGCAACACCTAGCACGCATTTTACATCTTTACCATCGTCTACGTAGACTCGTGTGTGTGTTAATATTTGTCGGCGCCAAGTTATATTTTCAAATTCTTTATCGATGAGTTACCGATGAGTTGACGAACGAACGTGAAAGCACGCCGTGCGAACAACAACCTGTGCGAACGAAACGGGCGCTGGACCAGCAAAACGAACAAAGAAAATTAAATAAGAGCAGTAGGTTTAGCGCGCGGATCGTTAACGTTTTCATTGGCATCTAAATCATGACACTTTGTTTAATGAGTATCTAAGCATTATTTTATTTATTGCGTAGGTATTTAAACACTGTATTTTGTTCGTGCGCATCCAAGACGCTGCATTTTTGTTTGACGTGCAACTACACATTGTATTTAAAATGTCCTTGTGATTTGGCAGTGGTCGAAATACCCTAGATACGCCGTCCACCCCGAAATATTTTTAAATTAATACATGCTGTTTTTTTTTCTTTTAATTAAAACTATTTGCGATGGTCAAAAATGGCCGCGCGATGTCGCGACTTAACCTGTTGTCAATAAAAAAATAATAATTTCGTTGGAATACAAGCGTACAAATGAGAGGGTAGGAAGTTTTAATGCTACTGTAGTAACGAACGCACGAAACAAGACAAGGTGAATTCAGGTGTTGCCAACCGATGCGGGCAATCAAAACGCAATTTACAAAATAACACGCTGAAATCTGCCAGCTCTGATAGAAATTAACTTGGACAAGGTTGCGTGGCGTGTTCACGCGCAGGATTATTATTCAGTCATAACCTAAAACAACAGGGCCCTCCTGTGCAAAGCAGCTGCCGCGGCGATAATCAGCCCTGGACATGTTTAATCCCAGCTAAGTCCTTCCAACACCTGGGCTTCCCCTGCCTGCTTACCAGTATACAAACAATAATCAACTCATTACGCTCAGCTTACGCACACACACGCGCGCTCCTTATCGATTGATTTCAGTTGGCAAACTGGATTTACCAGAATTTAATCCATCCGTACATACATATGTGTTTGTTTACTTTCAGCCAAAAGATTCCAAAAGACATAAAAGAATTGAAATTTTAATAATTAAAAAAATTGATTCCGTCCCGCTCTGATGTCCACATGTACATAATGGAATGTTTGCATGATCCAGATTGGCCCAGTTAAACTGAGAGAGAGTGTCAATGAGGCATAAACCTCCGGAGAGAGATAATTCACCGTGCGTCATAATAGCCGTTATTAAGCCATCAAATATTTATCGGTGAATGCCAATTAGCTAACTATATTCACGTAATTTAGTCCCACGTGCCCTAATTAATCAATAACTGTAATTTACCCCCGCGGATTCGTGAGAGAGTAAATAAATTACGCCCCTGTAATCAGCGCGTAAGTCACAACGCTAAGTGACGAATTTCAATTTCGAATTGAATCTGATGATGTACTGAAAAATGAACGAGGAAGAAACAGAGGAGCAAGAATAAAAATGTGACGATAACAACTAAAATTGGGTCCTCCGGACGTTGTATAGTACCACAGTATCCTAGAGGCAACATGGCAAAAATAGGCACTACACGTCAATTAAAGGCCCTAAGATTGAAGATGGTAATCTGAAACAATCGGATATCTTGGAACACAGACTAAAGTAGAGATCCGTAAGGTGCTGAGCCTAAAAAAGAAAACACTAGCTTTGCAAATGAATGGTGACAAGAAAGAAGAAACAATGGCGAAGTTGGAAGACGCATGAGCGCAAAGAATCGAAAGGTATACAATTCCCACCAACGTAATAGCAGAAGATTTGAAAATCCCTGCAGGAAGCAAGATGAAATTAAAACAAGATGACTAAATGGAAGCTGGAATCTCAATGGATTAAGAAGTATGGAGTAGTGCTATCATCTTAATACATTTACATTACGTTAACTCCTGGACATTTACCGAAATCTGGTGGCAAGTGACGCTGAAGAATCAAATCAGCTGTCCCGAGCTGGTTCTCTGACGGAGAAGAGTATGGGTTTACAAATATTTAGCGCGCCCCGGAGATTCCTGCGCACGACAGAACCGACTCCCAAGGATCTGCGCGTGCGCTGATATTCGAAAACTACCAGTAGATACCCTCAACACTCGAACATTCAAAATAGTAGGTATGTCGACGCAACTTCACTTACGATACGGTATTTAGCTTAAACGAAGAGCGGAATTCAACTGTGATACAGTGTCGACCTTCACAGGAATGTCAAATTTTGATTCAAACTTGTTAAATCCAACCTGGTTAAAACTATGAGAATACGTTAGCTATAACACGCAAACATATACCGAAATTATTGACGTTTCCAAATAAATGACGTCGTCAGTAAAAGTCCGTTACAGATTTGAAGATTTTAGCCGATTGGAGTCAGTTGATGGCAAGGCGAAGGTGAGTAGAAGAATGTTCAGCTAATGGTCGATCATCCTTGTTGCATCACGAAGACATATCCCAGGCGCCGCCGCATTGGCTGCCACGAAGAAAATGAAATCTTCTCTAGATACGAACGAAAAAACGTAAATGGAAGGCCGTAATAGCAACAGAGCAAAAGAGATGGAGCTAGAATTGGTGTTTGAAGCGGATTCTTCTGTTAAAACAAAGAAATCATATAAACACGTGGTTCGCGCCACATCGCAACCTAATTACCTCTGCTTTTTTAATGCAGAAAAAAGTTTATCTGCTCGGAAGAATTTGCTCAGAACTAATCAGACGACACTTAAGGCATAAAGGATTCCAGATACACTATATTTTAAAATTTTGCAACTAAATAAATTACGTCGCTGTCAGTGAAACAAAAATTTGAAGATTTGAAGATTTCAGCCAGTCGCAGTCAGTTGACACCAAGGAGATGCCCTTTCTGGCGAGTAAGACCAATGTTCAGTCAATGGTCGATTATCCTCGTCGCATCACCACGAGGACCTTCGCCAGACGGTGCCGTGTTGGCGGCCACGAAGAAAATGAAATCATCCGCTTCGAAGCGGATTCTTCTGCGAAAACAAAGAAATCATTTACGCACGTGGTCCGCGCCACATCGCAACCTAATTACCTCTGATGTTTTAATGCAGGAACGGTTCATCCGCTCAGAAGAATTTACTCGGAGCAAATCAGACGACACTTAAGACAGAGAGTATTCCAGATTGTAGCATTTTGAAATTTTGCATAACGATTATGCGCAAATCCTCGGGGGACCACACACACCTTAATGTATCGAAATTACAATAACGGCCGGAATCGGAGAGGCCGGACGCGCTTCCCTACGAGCAAGACGACGAACCAATCCGAATACAGAGCGTGTCCACATGACTCCAATGAAGGTCCTGATTTCAAACGACGTCACCTTTGAGGCGAACCGTCGTTTGTTTCAGCATTCCGTATTTAGAGGGCGTATGCAATCCACGTCGCGTGAGATC
Organism: Prosopocoilus inquinatus; assembly: GCA_036172665.1. Lineage (NCBI taxonomy): Eukaryota > Metazoa > Arthropoda > Insecta > Coleoptera > Lucanidae > Prosopocoilus > Prosopocoilus inquinatus. The sequence goes on from CM069879.1 coordinate 12,562,687, forward strand.
AGCGTTCCCTGCCAATGCCGCACACGACCGAGCGCTGAACTAAATAGGCCGAGATCTCTTTCACGAATGCGGCTGACGAATGACTTCGGCGATTGCCGTAGAGCAATTGGGAACGACAATTTTTGTTGAACCCTTCTGAAGACAAGAACGTATCCGCCGTACTTCTCAATGCACTCGAAAATACGCCCCGCAATAAAAGCGAAGCTATTACCAACGGGAAATAAAGAATGTAGCCATGTGTTTATGCCTAATGACCAAGCACATACCTGAATTCACAAGAATATTTCGATTCGTTGGTTTGAGGTGTTAGGAAACACGTCAAGAGGCACGCAGAGCTCAATTCATTCCACTCAAACTGTTTAGTTGAATCTTGTCGCGATTAATTTGCACGGATTCCCAAAGTTAACGAAACAGCTGTCGGTTCTGTCGCGGTGTATCGTAAAATGTGCATCCCGATGACCGCCGCAGATCATTTTTATACAGAAAATGGCCGACTAATCGAAAAACAGAACGTGATTGCGACAGCCTAATGAGCGCGAAGAACATGAGTTCGTTGTCGTTTACTTCTCCTTTCCTACGTGCAAGTGTGCTATGTAAACGATAAGACTTCTTTTTTTTGGGGCGGGGCGGCGGTGGTGAGGAGGGGGGGGGGGGAAAGAATTTAAAAGGAATATTTTATTTGCGTTGGTCGTAAAAGCTCTCCTCTCATTTACTGCACTAGCAGATAATAAGCAAAATTTGCTGCAAAGTACATCCCGCCTCGCAGTGCAAATTTAGTTTGCTCAGCTCGCCGTTCACAAATTTTCACTTCCGCATTAAAAAATTTACCGCAGTGATAATTATAACGCGCGCTTTTAGATGCAGCTAACTGCACCGTAATGCTTTAGAGCGTCGTTACAGAAGGACTCTCTCTTCCTCCTCGTTGTTTATAAAGCCCGGCTGTTTATGATGAAACGTGAAGGCACGTTTATGGGTAGGTACGAACATACCGCGCTGGTGGCGGTACTGGGGGGAGATGGGGGATGAACGCGCCCCTTTGTCCCTTTTGAAATGTTTTAAGCGATAAATAATAGGAGAAAATATATTATTTAAATCTGTCGTAAAGTTAAAAGTGCACAAAAGAAGAGGGAGTGAAGACGCGCGATGGCGAGACAATAACTCGGATGGTGCCGGAACTGTGGCCAGGATAATGCACCACCACGCCAGCCAACCCCATAAAGAATGACCTGTGATCCTGGCTGGCCGTTAATTATATACGAACGCCTTCAGAAGCCAAACACAATTACCGGCCACCTCAGGCGCGTTTACTCGTTATACTTCGGGGTCGCCTCTTTATGGAATGAAATATGACACCGGTCTCTTTTTCCGTTTTTTCCTTTTTTTTTTAACGCGGCGGCGGCGGCGGCGGCAACATTGTATTAAAATTCCCCCTTTTTTTACGCGGCACGCAGGTAAAGCGCGCGCGGAGAGAGATAGCTGGAAATTTGTTTCGCAGATGATTAATTGATTTTAATTAAATTTGTCACTCTTTTCCAATTTCGTAATTTAATTTATTCACTGTCAAATTTGTGAACGCAATTTGTTTTTCCCCCCTCACTGTGTAGTTGGTACGTTCGGCGGGCGCATGTTTCGCGCTCAGAAAAAGAGAAAAAAATTACCCCCGGGCATTTATTGTACACTTAATTAGCTAATTCCTCTCGACAGCGCCGACGAAATAAATTATATCCTTACGAGATGAGCGAGTATCGGGATGACATCGTCGAATTAGACGAAATACGAACGAACTTGGAAGTGTCATCCCTGAAGCTTGTCGTTACTTACATTTTCGTGACCTTTTTGTAGCATCCTAATATAATTATTGACGACAGTTTATATCGCTTGGCCAATCTTTGACCTAACAGTATCAGAACGATAAATGGTAACTATAGACCAGGCGCGCTACATTCCGCTGTTATACATTACTCAATGATGACGTCAGACACATGCCGTGTTGATAAAAGGTGCTCTTTCTTTCGTTTAAAAGTTTGAATAGTGTTTCGAATAGTTTGGACCTGAATTTCGTAGTTGCTGCAACAAAACACCCGACTTGAATTTTTGATTGACAGTTGATTTGTAAATAACCGAAATTCAATCCAAACAAGTTCTAAAAATAGAAAGATTCAAAGAAGAGAACGTCTGTTTTCGAATCAAAACACGTTTGGATCACGATTTTGTGAGCGAAAGAAACACTTGAAATGGCCAACATAACTAATATACTACACATCGTGAGATTTTTCTATAAAACTGAATCTGCAATTCAGAAATTTTAAGTATTCATCAACATCGTCATCTTTCACTAGCGACGTGCAACGGAATGTAGCGCGCCTTCCCTATAATTTGCTACATAAAATGCCATCGATTCACGAAACGGTCAAATCACGCAATTGCGGCGGATTTTGAAATGCAATAAATTAATTAGCCCCGAACAACTTGTCCAAGGTACACTCGGGAAATCTACTGCTATCGAAACTGACTCGAAACTGCTTTATTCTAATAATTACTTTGTAAGAATTCATATTATAATTATTTTGTACAATTAATCGACACAGGATAACTATGAATTAAGAAATCAGATCGGAATATGACTCACATTTGAAAACGCGAATTGAATCACGTGGAGCTACGAACTTATATAACGAAAGCATTAGTCAGCTTGAAGTGTACCAAAAAATCAGATCGTATCACATAAAAAATTGTGCAGTGTAGTGGAATGCATTACGTTTGCTGAGCAAAATTATCGTCGAATTATAAATGAGCCTTCAGCGCAGCTTCCAGTGCGAGCGAATTCCAAGAAATCCCGGGCTAGCTTAAGTTAACCACGTCATTCCGGGCCATGACGAGAGAAAAAGCTCGCGCCATTTCCAAACGTTTCTTTATTTATTTGACATCGCGTTTCGATTTTCCTCGTCGATAAATTCTTTCGAATCGAACATTTTCTTCTTTCAGTCAATTTTTCAAGTTTAATTTAAATTCGGTGTACCTAAGATGCATCCCATCCACGACCGGCGAGGGTGAGTTTGAAAATGTTGCTTAATTATTGAGCGAAAAGCTTAAGTGCCGACATCCTGCGATTGATTTTTACTTGACATTGTATTGGGATTAACAAACTGAAGCCAGTTTGCTACAAACTAAGTCATCTCAAACAAGGCGGTCGTGCGTGTTGTTAAAGCATAGTGAAAATTAAAAAAGAAATGCTGCAAATCGTTTCTGATTTCAATGAATCCTTAGAGCATCCTCTGTATAGCTGTGGCCTCACCGGCTGTAGCGTAGCTCGAGATTTCCACAGAGGACGCTCGAGGGATCCACTGCAAACCAAAACGACTTGTCCGAAGATATTCGCACATGCGATGTAAAAGCAACGAAAAGTTTAGGTAGCGACGAGGGAAAAATCAATTAAAGAAACAATAATAAAAAATGAAACGATCCGTGGATTCCCTCCCGCAAGCGTTATTATCACAGGCCATAACAGGGCATTCCAATCGAAATTAACAGCAAACCTCGTATTGAGCTTTCAGCAATAAGTATACCGTAAAAGGGCGCTGGCGCGTTAGCGGGAGTACTCACGGGCGGCTTACATTTACATTTCTTTGCACAGGCAAAAAAAAACTATGGCGTGAAACGCGCAAGATTATTCATGAAAACAAAAAAAAACGAAATGGAGAAAAACTCCACTATTGTAACGTTATGTTATTTGAAATTAAGACTAATTAACTAATTTGACAGGTTCAAACAAAAAAAAACAAATAACTATAGAAGGTATACGATACGTAAATTGTTTAAAACTTAAATGTACGACTTTATGATATACACAAACAATCTACTTGCTCCTCAAATATACCAGAAAGGAAATTAAAAAATTATCACAAGCAAATAGATCCCTCCCGCAGAGTTCGCAGATAGAAGAAGAAGAAAAAAACAATCAAATCTTGATTCGAAAATGCACGAAATTTGCCCACGCTGCCGGTTCGTCTCACGCCAAAATCCCGATACTATACTCCAGAACGTGACATTGCGTCACGCTTAATGATGCTAAGAAGATGGAAAGATCTTATATCACCTGGTTTTCACACGAACCCCAAACTCCCAGAAGAGCGGAGACGTCGGATGGGGTGTCCGGGTGTTGCCGGACTTAAAACTGCTTGTGAGGTAAGCGGGGTATATGACGTACGACAGTCACACGACGGCCGTCGCGGCTTCAATTAGGAAGGAACGGCGTTGTTTGGCACCACGTAGAGCGAAAAAACAGGACCTCAGTGTCACGATCTACCCGTAACTATTTATTTGCTGTAGAAAAGGCGAACCGGGATGGCGTGGCACACTCCACAGAATCGTTAAGCGATCCCCCAAACACGGGAAAAACTAAAGCGATGCGGTCAAAAAATCCGTTCGAAGCGGCTGGCTTAATTCTTTATGAAAAAATCAACACAAAACACACCAAAGGCATGTAGCGGTCACAGATTTGCTTGCTGGTCAGCAACGGAAAAGGAGGCAAACCGGCATTTGTTTTCCAACCATCCATCCACACTTCACAAATTCATCTCCAACATGTAACAATATCGTCGATTTCTTCACCGTATTAGCACGACAGCAGTTGCTGCAAATTGAGCTGACTATAAATTCCTGAAGATACAACCAATTGTAATGAACCAGAAGATATTTTACCTTACCCTGTATATGCATGAAGTAGTAGTCATAGTCAATGTTGCAATAATCGAATCATCTTGGTTGCGAGTTCAGGCAGCCTAATTTTGTCGACGCGTTTCTTTTTACCTTACGTTATTGTTATTAATTTTGAAAATTCTTTGAACGTGGCTGCACACAATTTTATTTAAACCGTCGCGTCGTTTAGAATAAGCGACATTTCCATGACATGTCTTCATATACCTACGAACATCGCGTCGTGTCCTTGTGTCGGGGGGGTTTTGTATCGCATCGCGCGTCTGCAGGTATTGAGGCCTGGAGAGAAGAATTCTTTGCGAGTTTTATTGGCGCGCGGACGCTGCTAGTCAGTTACGCTGTACGGAAGTCAAAGACACGTCGCAAAGATATGCACGACGTCAACAAAGTGAAATTCCGTGAATTCTTTCTTGCCGAAGGGCGGGAATAGGGCCTGAAAGTCTGTGCTGAATGTTGCGAGAGAATTTGATTTCATGCGTTCTGTTTAAGATGCATTTTCTGGTTTTTCGTTTTTGCCAAGATTGTACGCTGTAAAAATTACACCATGTATATGCAGCAGTAAAAAATTAAAGTTCGTTTTAAAAGTAACGTCACGCACTTTAGTAGTCATAGAAAGACAGAAACAAGAAACGAGCAGCAAGAAAATTCAACAGATACAAAATGAAAAAGTGAAAAAATGAAACTCAACACGTGTTTATTGACCTTTTAGATTAGGTTGGATTGGATTGGCGTTAAAAAAATAACGTCACGCACTTTAGTAATAACAGAAAGACGAAAACCTGAAACAAGCAGCAAAGATCAACGAATACAAAATGTAAACTTGGAATGAAACTCAACAAGTGTTAGTTGACCTTTTATACTGGATTGGATTGGGCGTTAAAAAGTAACGTCACGCACTTTAGTACTAATGGAAAGACAGAAAAAAAGAAACGAGCAACAAATACGAAATGAAAACATGAAATGAAACTCACGTGTTTGTCGACCTTTTAGATTGCGACTTCAAGTTTTATTCGGGGGAAGACATTACTATAAAACACGACTGTACGTCTTCCCGAAACCCACCTGGCACTTTGAATAACATCAAAGATTAAAATCTTATTCAGATTTTAAGTGTGTATACGCGGAGTAAACGATGTTTAGGTTAGGATAGGTATGATAGCAGGGTGAATTATTCGTTCTGCAGAAGCGATTAAACATTCATATCTTTTAATGCAAAGAACGGCCGCGACTGCAGCAGCGCGGAACATGCATACATGCAGGAGATAAACACGGAACATGCATTAAATTCAAATACGAATTCAAGCTAATTTACATTTTTGCTAATTGCGGACGTTTTAAAAATAAGATTTTATGCGCGTGTGCATTTTGCAGATGACGGAGGCAATGTTACGGGAATTATTAAAACGAATAAAAGAGTGAGTAGAAGCAAAAGAGAAACGATTGTAAAAAACCCAAACCCCAATGAGTCTCAGAATCATCCCTGCACCTTAGACCCCCCCCTGTATATTAAAACATACTTAACGTAATTATTAACGCTTTTTCTGATGAAGCCTCGAAGGTTTCACTGCAATTAAAACCGATTTTCAATAATGTTTTGTAATTATTAACGTTGAGATTCACTATAGTGATCATCCCAAAAAAGAAACGTCACGGTTTCCATATTTTCTTACATTTGCAAAATTAAACTTGTCTCCCCTTTATCCCCTTGTTAAATTATGCGGGGTAGATAACTCAGGGAGCGTGCGTGCGTTCGAATTTTATTAAACATGTATATGTGACACTAATACGCACCCCATAAGTATACGGTGACGATATGGCGGGTTGCCTGGAACGTTCTGTCATTCGTAATGGCCGGAGGAGACGTGCGCCCCGAGTTATAGTCATTGGGGGGGAAGGGGGAGAAGTTAAACTCTAATTATATTCCGAAATAATGAAATAGTGGAACGGCGGGAATTGCGACGGCTGCAGTTTTGTTGGGGGGGCCGACGATGTGTGTTAGATAAACCGATTGAAGGCTTTCACTTTAGCCACTGGTGATGGTTTCATTGCACCGCATGCACATTTGATAACGTTGGCTAAAGTACCACGTCTTCAATCGGTATATTAAAATTGATTTTTTTTTTGCAATTTTATGTAATGTCTTAAAAGAAGGGGGACGTTACGATAAAGCCAAACGGAGACGTACGTTTAGCGGTTGTTTATTTCAGACACTAATGGCCGGTTGCACCAATCACTTAAGTCGAGCTTAATTTTAAGTACTGCTCATGATGTGACATTTCAGGTTACACAACATTCAGGAAATCACATTCTAAGCGGTGCTTAAAGTTAAACTGACCTTAAGTGTTTGGTGCAACTGGCCATAAGTTACATTTAAATACTAAATAAATTTAAGAAGAATAAGTCTTTACACTAAAGCAGCAAATTGGTTTGTTATGTTAAGTAAAAAAAATAATTAATTATTAATATAATTAATTAACTAACTTATTGACTGCGGGCGGCGTACTGAACTCATTACTAACTAAATAATCACTGGCTAACTGTCTACCGACTGTTACTAACTAACTGCCTCCATTGATTTACAAATTTCTTTTTTTGAAAGTACCCTTGCAGGGTGTAACAAAGTGCGTTTCTAAATGTTCGGGTCTAAAGATCGACGTACGAAAAGTCTCAGCGCCTCGTCTAACTGATTAAATATGCGAGCACATTAATTCTTTTGATTGTAATACAATCTGCTGTGTAGCGTTATCAAGTAAGCTCAAACGACTTGGTTTTCATTCGTCAGCAAGGAATTCCTTTTATTCAAACGTTAATTTTGCGTACGCTCCATTGATCGGAAAGAAATTTGATCTGCAAGCGAAGCTCGTAGTCAACAATTCATGCTAGACCACATCCGCGGCGATTAAGCCTCAGTCGATGACCGCACAAGTGAAATGTTAATTAAATCTAAAACTACTCGTATTAAATAACATAATTTTTCAAACGTGCCAGTATTAAAATTTAATTACTTTTTTTTGTTTGTCCGGATCACCGATAATTTAATTATTTAGAGATATTTACGAATGGATTATTTTCAATCATTGTGAACAGGATTCCGATTTGAAACGCGCAAATCACGTCACATTAATAAGAGACAAAACTGCGCGCTGTTAATAATTCACCGGGAATCAGAAACTAAATTAGCAAAATAAAGTAACACGACCGAACGGCGCGGAATTATTTAGCGTTCGGGTATTATGCGTTTTGGTCCGGCTCGGCACTCCGGATAGCAACGTAATCAAATATATCCCCTATATTTCAATTAAGCGCAAGCTGTCAACCGGAAACACAGTATTATTTAACTTGAATCGAATTTCAAAATTATTAGTTGTTTAATTGGTAACTAAATTTAAGTGCGCCGATGCAAGTTTCAATGCGGCCGCGCGCCGCCGCGAACTATTATTTTGATGGAGGAGAGATAAATTAAAACCGCAAAATTTTCACAAAATTTCGGAAATTCCACCGATTTAATAGATGCGTTTCGTTTTCAACTTGATACACTTGATGCTGCAGTTACTTAGTGATATATCATGTTGCTAAGGAGGTACTACAGTGGTCATCCGATTAAAATGAGCGAGTCTTCTGTTTTGCAATCTCCACCTACTTTTAAGTTTTAATGAAACATTCGGTATGTGCTGTTTGTTTTTTTTTGTTTTCGGAAAAAGCAAACTCAAACAAAATTGATATTAGTATTTATCGTCGCTGAACTTTTTTTTTGTTGGCGGGCGGCAAAACTCCGCTCGCTCGTTTTACGAATTTACACGTAAACTCTTCCGCCCCCCTGCGCTTTCTCATCTATCCGCCTTCATTATCTTAACGCGCACTTGCTAAGTGAACCGTAAATCTCATTTTCGCAATTTACATGGGCCGCACCGCACTCCACTCCTGGGCGAATCAATCGCGCTTATCTCGATCATTTTTATATACAGCGCGAGGGTTAAATTCCCAACGGTGGAATACATCCCGACAGCAGTCATTATGCGTTCCACGCGTTTCGCCGAAGTGGCGGCGGGCTGGCTGCAGCAACCTGAGGCTGAAGTTTAATCGCGCGCCTTAAACTTTGCGCGGTATTTATTCTCGTATGATAAGTGGTTCTTGAAGCGTACTGACGTTAAATCGATTGAAACAACTTTCCAAAGTACAGATTAGAAGCGCCCCCTTCTTTTTTCCCAAAAACATGGGACTTTGCACCACAAAAAGAGAAATACAATAAAATAAAAGCTTTTGCTAGTGATTGAAAACGAATTAGTAAATTAAAAAAAAAATTATTGCTCACCAAAACCATGCAACCGGATTCAGAGTAAGACACACGGACCTTTCGACGCTGATCGCATGAACTCGATCAGTTCTTCTTAGAACTGACTACATAGCTTGACGCTATTTCGTCGATGTGATCTCAAACGATGACCACACATACCCCACGTCAATTCTCCTGAGAGCTTGACGCCATATTGTCACGGTAAGGGTGGTGCCTCCATTCTGTCGCGGTTTCTTAGAAATGATTCATATTCAAAAGAATGAACATTCTGTCAATTTCAGGTCGGATATTGACAACATCAGCAACATTTATGCTCATATTCTTAGGTTTGTTAAATATAAAAAAAATTCATCAAAATAGTTTTCAATTCAGTTAATTTTTTTATGAACTTCCCTCATTTATTTACTTAGGGTAATTAGTTTTCTTAAGTTGTTCAGTTGGTTACTTGATGATTTGACAATTACCGCCAATTCCGCCATTGTTCTTGTGCACATGTCTGACTTAAGTAACGTAGTACGACGTTTTTATTTTTCTTGTAATTTTAACATGTAATCACAGCCCAATTGTGGCTTCAATGATTGTATTTGTTGACCAATTCATCCATCTCTAGTTGTAAGGTTTGGATTATTTAACTTCTTGTTAACTTTATAGTAAACCTCCTGATGAAGTTGTTAAATACAACGAAATATTGAGGCCTTAAACAAAGGAGTTGCCTTTTACTAATCGTCCAGTGACCATATCCCGTTAGATTTTCAACTTACTTCCTAACTAAGTCTTTGGTCGTGACTTATAAAGATTATTAAATTTAATTTGATGGGGGATTTTCGTAATTCAAGATGGGGTGATTGCGGTTCGGGTCATCTGTGCGGCGGCTGGCCTGGCCCGGTAGCGACGTGCTTCGCGTCCGGGCTGTAGTTGCGATGTCAAGGTCGGCTCGTTGCGGCGTTTATGCTATCAGAGGAGGATGACCACGGTCGATTTTGTGGCCCTGGACGAAGTGGCGCGGCAAACAGGGGTGCGGTGATGGCTTCAGCTGGCAGGCTGGTGCGGCTCGCCGGAACTGGAGTTGATCGCGTTGAAGTCGGCAGCTGGGGGGACCGGGTTGACGGCGGTGGCAGAGAAGCGTCCTACGATCGGCGTCAGGATGCCGGCGATCTTGAGATCAGCGTCCTAGGTCTTGGAATGGTTCCGATTGGCTCCCCTTCTTCGAAATGGCAGATGACGCCAATTCGGAGTCTCTCCTAGATCAACTGGGCGGCTACCCTTATTACAGTACAGGTTCAAAATTTTACTCGCATTTTTATACGCAATTTTTGTTGACTCGCGCATTGCGTTATTCGTAATACGCCCGGCGTTCAATTATATTACCTACTGAATGAAACCATTTGCTCGTAGTTGTCGCGATCCTGCCGACGTTTTATCTTGAAACAAGAACCGCGTTATACCGGGTTACCTCACGCATTGTTATGACACCGTTGAAACTCCCCTCGATTACACAAGCCCGTGCTTTAATAATTTCTTTATATTATTTTTTAACGAAAAACTCCCATCGTGACAATATCGGTGACGCGATGATTATTTCCGATTTCATGTCCTTTTTAGAAGGTTGTAAAACCGAAGTTTCCCGAATTGACCACGGTCATAAGTGATGTTTTTCATTTCGCTTTGCATCAAATTACTAATGCATACGCACGCCTGCCTAATGCGACTAATGCCTAAAGTACGACTAGTTCTAATTAGTCACTTGTGCAACGACAGATAGTTGTTTAAACTTGTTCGTTTTATCTTTGCTTTTAATGTAAAAATTTTTGAATGTAGGTACAACAATTGTACAAATGCACACTTTTGCGGAACTAATAATACTTATCGAGTGACTAATTTGTCACTTCAGCAAACAATTGCGGGTAGTATTTGCTTGTAACTTGTTCGTTCTAAATTTGCGTTCAATTTAAAAATTTGGAGGGTGAGAAATTTTTGGGCACACTATGACTTCGTAGAACCAAATAATTTGGGATGGCCTCATAACCTACCAGTTGGAGTCGTTAATAAAGTACTACAGAACTTGACTGGTGTTCCTGTAGGCTCAGCTCAGTGAAGAAAGTGATAGATTCCAGATTTTAAAATAAACCGCCAGGAGTTTCTGCACCATGTAAACGAAAAAAACTTTCACGCAAAATTCTATGCATGTTAACTACGTTTAATACGAGGAAAGAAACTGACATTTCGCCTGTAAACGTAAAGTTCGCTCGATTTTAATTTTATCGTCAGTTTACGCAAGAATGAAGACGGCCGGCGGGACGATCTAACTCGATGGTGATATTTGCCTGGCTCTAAATGAACTCGTTTAGCCTTCACTAACGGTATCATCAAAGGCTGGTTTTGATACGAAACACAATTGATTTGATTTGTAGACCTAATCTGATTAAATTACATTTTTGAGATTGGGGATTTAAAACGTGCGTGTAGCTACGATATTCAGCTCTAGCTCAGCCCCACGTCGGGCGCCAAACTATTGCTGCTATTATTAGCTCAGCTACACTTTTCTGTTTCGCTAATTTATTTTCCGTGTGGGATCCACCTCTTTCTTCACTGAGCTGACGGGCACAGGAGTTAATTTCTGCGCTGCACTTTATTATCGACTCCGACTGGTAGGTTATGAGGCCATCGCTTACAGCCCCGCAATCGCCGATTAAATTATTTGGGGGCAGTCCTTGCAAGCTTGAATTCTCTTGGCTGAGGGAAACGAGATGCGTCGTCACACTTTTACAATCTAATAGTTATTGCGTTTTTTATTCGGGGTTGAAATTTTAATATCGCAGACTCTTTGAAGCGCCCCGCCATTTCATATTTTATGTAGTATTAAATTACTGCCGGCCGGCGATGCGAACTAGTTTATCCGCTCCCAAGGGCGGAGAGGTTTTGATTTTAAATATGAAACGTGTATTTCTTTTTTTGGTTTTTACGAAAAACGCGAGAGATAATAACGCGAGACGGTTTTGGAAAAAAAAAATAGAAACACCCCCTCCGCGCCTTGAATGCTCGCTGTAATATATCTGCTGACACCGAAGTGTGTGAAAGAGAGAGAGAGAGAGAGAAAGAGAGAAGATACGACCGTCTTATAAATCTAGAGAGCCAGATGGTTATTAGCCAAAAGTTTAATGGAATATACCACGGACGTTTAGTGGTCTTCAAGATATATTCAGAAAAATAGCAACTGACGAGGGCTAGATTACCCGAAATATATGTGATGCGGCGGGGACATAAATCGTATTTAGGATCCTCAAAAGAAAGACGGGACGAATAATGTCTTTGTCTGTCAATCATAAAGGGGAATTTTCTGTTGTTTTAAATTTGTCACGAATTGGGCGAAAGTTCTTTTTGTTTATACGACCTTGCCAGAGCCCTTTGACTTTGCTAACTGAATGTTATGTTTATTCTATTTCTGTGTTCATTTATACACCCTTACCGGAGCCCTTTGATTTTGCTAACTGAATGTTTTGATTATTGAATTTCTGTATAGTCAGTCACATTTGATCTGTCTGCGACATGTAAACTAGAAAGCGTTGAATTCTGAGTTCTTGCATAAAGTCCGGCGCTTTGTAACATTGTAAATGCTGTTTCCCTTTCGGCTGAATTCAAACGAAAAATCATTAAATATTCGTTGTTTAATGATCGTTCGGACGTTCGGAATTCGAAGTGCACCCGAAAACCATCTGCAATGGCACATTCCGTTGGCAAACAGGGCAAATTAAAAAAATTGCATTTTCGACGCGCAATTTCCACCGATCGATGATGGCCGTCCGCCCGTTCGTGTCACTCGAATGTTTAAGCTCTTTTAAGCCCTCCAGAACATAAACAAAAAAGGAAAATGGGGATTTTATCCACAGTGCATGTTCGCTCCCGCGGACGGGTCAGTCGTGGGTAATGTTGTTTTAGGTTCACGGGAATGTAGCGCGATGATTCATGTTTCGCGTAGTGTGCTGCGCCCAGATGTTGTGATGCATTCGTATTGACAGGAACAGTGCTAGGCTCTACTTGGGATGATTTTAATATACAACCCCATTGGGACGACATGTCACATGCGAATAAGGTATCAGGTCTTATTTTCGGAGTTCCAAAAAATATGGAATTTCACTGCGACATGCGACAACCGAATATTTTGATGCAGTATAAGGCTGATTTATTATTAAACCTACATTTTCGCTGAGGTATATACATAGGTATCTATTTACATAATACCATTGCTACACTAACTATACCTATACACAGTAATGCACATAAATAATTCCATTGGTTATCGATCGACTGCAGCAAGCGTAAAGTAATCGGCGCATTGTTCTCGGTACAAATTCCGGCTAGGCCGTAATTTTAAAGATTCTTGCAGGGCTTGTGTTTAACGGTCGTTACTTCTAACCATCAGAACCGAAATACTATTTTGATACAATTATGTATAATGATTTCTTCCTGGACACTCTCACCTTTCATTAAAACAGTGACCCATCATCCGACGAAAAAAAATATTCAACTCATGAACTTATATGTACTAGTTGGTTGTTTGGGGGAATTAGTTTGGAAAATACACGGACGACATTTTGAAAGATTGCAGGAGAGGAAACTGACGTCGACGTTTAAATCTTTGAGCAACAACACGGAACTCGCCCGCCGCGCTACAATTTCAGCGAATTCGACTTGATTAACCCGTTGTTATTTTGCCGGATATTTGTGGTTAGTCCGGCAACAGTTTAAATTGGGTTCGACTTCGTCGAGCAGCGCCAGCGCGGTCCATTCGTAATTAAATAATACATCAGTGTACCGAGCTGACATAGATTTGAAATATTCGTAGTCCGTGAGAGTATTCACACCCAGAGTGAGTCGCCCTAAAAAAAAACAAACACCAAAAACAAAATCGTCGGTGTGCTAAATATTTATCATCTCTCACGTGTGACTTTTATTTACTTATACGTGTTTGTGAGCAAAAACCAAAAGTATTACGACAATGAGAATAAAGTTCGTGATAAATAATCTAAAATGAAATGATTCTGTAAGTTGTACAGTAGGATGGAAATGAGAAGGTAAGGAACTATTCCAATCCGACCAGTGCCTATTACACAGGTTTAAAGTGGGATGGGGAATAGCTCAATCTCCAACTCCAATATTGGTCTTCGAGAATGAGCTGCTCCCCACTCCAAAATATAACCTTGTCTACTCAGATCTGGTGCCAGGCGTCGTATTGGCGACCTCGAAGAAAATCGGACTACCTCCAACTTCAATATTGGTCTCCGAGATTAAGCTGCTCCCCATTCCAAAACATAACCTTGTCTGCTGGGATCTGGTGCCAGGCGTCGTATTGGCGACCTCGAAGAAAATTGGGCAATCTCCAACTCCCACGTTGGTCTCCGAGATTGAGCTGCTCCCCACTCTAAAATATAACCTTGTCTACTAGGCTCTGGTGCCAGGCGTCGTACTGGCGACCTCGCGGGAAATGGGGCCTTTACCGTATACGAACGCAAAAGCGAAAATAGAAAGCGAAATGTTTGAAGCGGAGCTAATAGGCGGAATTAGAAGCGAAGCCAGAAGTGAATTCCTCTGTGAAACAAACATGGCCAGCGCTGACTTTGCAATCAAATTACCGCTGATTTTAATGGAGATTCTGTTTATCCGCTCGGAAGAATTTGCTCGGAAGCAAATCACACGACATTTAGGGCTTGAAGGATTCCTGATACACCGCATTTTAGAACTTTGCAGCTCAATTGTGCACACAGATTCGTGATACACACAAAGACGTGTGTTCGCCTTAACGTGCCGTAACTGTAATGACTGCCGAAGCGTAAAATCGAGGATGCTGGAAACGGTTCTCCACCAGCAAAATGGCGGGCCGATCCGAAAATACGCGAAGAGCGTGATCACCTAAGACCTAGTCCTTGATTTCAAACGGCGGCGCGACGCGGCGCGGCGTCGCTTTTACAACCTTACTAAATCAAACACATACCACACGTGGTTGTCGAAAGTAACTAGGAAATATCACGTAACAAAGTTTTGGATACAAGTTAAGTAGCTCGTGTAGAAGATTGGTGTGATTCGCTACTAAGATATAGAAGTCACTATTGTAATTACTAATGTACTAATTGCGTTAAAGAGTGTAATTGTGTGTAATTTATAAATTAGCGTGTTGGTATCATCTTATACATCACGAATTGGGGGAGTGTCATAATATCGAATGCAAGTGTAAAATCGAACCGATTCGAGACTGGAAAAATTTGGACGCTTGCTCGTTATTGATGGCGCATTCGAATTTCAATTTATTGCATGCGCGATAAAAGAAGCAGAATGCTCGGACTATAAAGTGATGGCAGCGGAGATAAATATTGAAATATTGAGCCATACATCCAGAAGACATATTAGCGAGTACCAATTCGAGCGAACACACGATGAAACACGCTTTCGCGCGGCTTGATTTAGTACGTCCTACGATCGTCATAGTGGAAACGTAAAATTCGCCCGATCCTAGTTTTATCGTTAGTTTACGCAAATGGTCGTGGAGAATAATGTTATCGACGGTCAACCGGCGGGACGATGTAACGCGATCATGATATTTGCCGCCTGGTCCCAAATGTACTCGTATGTCATAAACGGCCTTCACTCACAAAGGCTTGTCTTGATACGAAAGACAATTGATTTGATTTGTAGACCTAATCTGATTAAATTACGTTTTTTGAGATTGGGGATTTAAGAGGTGCGTGTAGCTACGTTATTCAGCTCTAGCTCAGCCCCACGTCGGGCGCCAAACTATTGCCGCTATTATTAGCTCAGCTACACTTTTTTGTTTCGCTATTTTATTTTTCGTGTGGGATCCACCTCTTTCTGCACTGAGCTTACGTCATAGGAGTTAACTTCTGCGCTGTACTTTATTATCGACTCTGACTGGTAGGTTACGAGGTCATCGCTTACAGCCCTGCAATCGCCGATTAAATTATTTAGGGGCAGTCCGTGCAAGCTTGAATTCTCTTGGCTGAGGGAAACCAGATGCGTCGTCACACTTTTACAATCTAATAGTTATTGCGTTTTTTATTCGGGGTTGAAATTTTAATATCGCAGACTCTTTGAAGCGCCCCGCCATTTCATATTTTATGTAGTATTAAATTACTGCCGGCCGGCGATGCGAACTAGTTTATCCGCTCCCAAGGGCGGAGAGGTTTTGATTTTAAATATGAAACGTGTATTTCTTTTTTTGGTTTTTACGAAAAACGCGAGAGATAATAACGCGAGACGGTTTTTGGAAAATAGAAACACCCCCTCCGCGCCTTGAATGCTCGCTGTAATATGTCTGCGGACATCGAAGTGTGTGAAAAAGAGAGAGAGAGGATACGAACGTCTTATAAATCTAGAGAGCCAGATGGTTATTAGCCAAAAGTTTAATGGAATATACCACGGACGTTTAGTGGTCTTCAAGATATATTCAGAAAAATAGCAACTGACGAGGGCTAGATTACCCGAAATATATGTGATGCGGCGGGGACATAAATCGTATTTAGGATCCTCAAAAGAAAGACAGGACGAATAACGTCTTTGTCTGTCAATCATAAAGGGGAATTTTCTGTTGTTTTAAATTTGTCACGAATTGGGCGAAAGTTCTTTTTGTTTATACGACCTTGCCAGAGCCCTTTGACTTTGCTAACTGATATGTTATCATTATTCTATTTCTGTGTTCATTTATACACCCTTACCGGAGCCCTTTGATTTTGCTAACTGAATGTTTTGATTATTGAATTTCTGTATAGTCAGTCACGTTTGATCTGTCTGCGACATGTAAACTAGAAAGCGTTGAATTCTGAGTTCTTGCATAAAGTCCGGTGCTTTGTAACATTGTAAATGCTGTTTCACTTTCGACTGAATTCAAACGAAAAATTATTAATTAGATGCGTCGCACTTTTACAATCTAATAGTTATTGCGTTTTTTATTCGGGGTTGAAATTTTAATATCGCAGACTCTTTGAAGCGCCCCGCCATTTCATATTTTATGTAGTATTAAATTACTGCCGGCCGGCGATGCGAACTAGTTTATCCGCCCCCAAGGGCAGAGAGGTTTTGATTTTAAATATGAAACGTGTATTTCTTTTTTGGTTTTTGCGAAAAGCGGGAGAGATAATAACGCGAGACGGTTTTCGAAAAAAAAAAAAGAAACACCCCTCTGCGCCTTGAATGCTCGCTGTAATATGTCTGCGGACACCGAAGTGTGTGAAAAAGAGAGAGAGAGAGAGAGAGAGAGGATACGACCGTCTTATAAATCTAGAGAGCCAGATGGTTTTTAGCCAAAAGTTTAATGGAATATACCACGGACGTTTAGTGCTCTTCAAGATATATTGAGAAAAATAGCATCTGACGAGGGCTAGATTACTCGAAATATATGTGATGCGGCGGGGACATAAATCGTATTTAGGATCCTCAAAAGAAAGACAGGACGAATAACGTCTTTGTCTGTTAATCATAAAGGGAAATTTTCTGTTGTTTTAAATTTGTCATGAATTGAGCGAAAGTTCTTTTTGTTTATACGACCTTGCCATAGCCCTTTGACTTTGCTAACTGAATGTTTTGATTATTGAATTTCTGTATAGTCACATTTGACCTGTCTGCGACATGTAAACTAGAAAGCGTTGAATTCTGAGTTCTTGCGTAAAGTCCAGCGCTTTGTAACATTGGGCGCGTTCAGCGGATGCGTTGCTTACTCAGCAGTCGTTTATGATTGGCTAGTACCTTCATATGAGCCAATCACAATCGATGGGTAATGAGTAAGTAACTCAGCCGCTGAACGCGCCCATTGTAAATGCTATTTCCTTTTCGGCTGAAAATCATTAATTAGATGCGTCATTCTTTTACAATCTAATAGTTATTGCATTTTTTATTCGGGGTTGAAATTTTAATATCGCAGATTCTTTGAAGCGCCCCGCCATTTCATATTTTATGTGGTATTAAATTACTGCCGGCCGGCGATGCGAACTAGTTTATCCACCCCCCAGGGGCGAGAGAGGCTTTGATTTTAAATGTGAAACGTGTATTTCTTCTTTGGTTTTACGAAAAACGCGAGGGATAATAACGCGAAACGGCTTTCAAAAAATAGAAACGCCCCCTCCGCGCCTTGAATGCTCGCTGTAATATGTCTGCTGACACCGAAGTGTGTGTGAGAGAGAGAGAGGAAACGACCGTCTTATAAATCTAGAGAGCCAGATGGTTATTAGCCAAAAGTTTAATGGAATATATCACAGATGTTTAGTGGGCTCCAAGATATATTGAGAAAAATGGCATCTGACGAGGGCTAGATTACCCGAAATATATGTGATGCGGAGGAGACGTAAATCGTATTTAGAACTCCCAAGGAACAAAGACGGGAAAGGAAAGTCCCTCTCTGTTAATCAAAAAAGGGGATACCCACTTACTTGTCGATATTTACATAGGAATTAAGGCTCTG
Source organism: Prosopocoilus inquinatus (assembly GCA_036172665.1). NCBI lineage: Eukaryota > Metazoa > Arthropoda > Insecta > Coleoptera > Lucanidae > Prosopocoilus > Prosopocoilus inquinatus. Next base: position 12,581,160 of record CM069879.1, read on the forward strand.
TATCGCAGCTTGATTAGCTTCGCCAAAAAAATCCTCTCCTTCGACACTATAAATCTTGTTAAGCGGCTCTATTTCTCCGATTAAGGAACTAATTCCTTTCGCTGTGCTCTATTTTTGCACGACGGCGGCGATAGATTCCTTCCATTTCCGTTCGTCCTTATTTCTCTCGCTTTAATTGCCGCAAATAAACGTTTATTTCATCTGCTTACATTTCCCAAATAATTAAGCGGATTTTGTTCGCAATCTCGACGGCTTCTGTTCCACCCCGCAGGAGGAGAGGAAGAGGAAGTTACCAAATTGTGTTACGCAGAAATATTAATTCGCTTCGAAACTGTTCGGCCTCTCTTTTACGGCCGCCAGTAAATTTTCAACTTGTTTTATGTCGTTTAACGAAATTGTTTCCCGTTCTGCGATAACGTTGTAACTAAGCACACCGAAACACTTACTAAATTAATTAAACTCCAACTTGCCGGCAAACGTTTCCGTGTTTGTGAAATTGTCGTGCACAAAAAAAAAGACAACCTACACGGTGAATCCATTAAACCGTCCTTAAATTTACAAAATTCATTTTTTTGTGCCAGTCATATATCACGTATTCAAAAAATCTCGAATCCCTTGCAAGACTGCAAGGTGAATTAATTTTATTATTCTATTTTAATCAATTGCTTTGCAGAGAACAGAACGCAAGAGTTCAATATTCAAGCGGCTATATTTAAAACCCCCTTAAGATTACGTTATATTAAGATGGCGCCATAATAGAATAGAACAGAAGCAGGAGCTCAACATTCAAGCGCCTACATTTAGGGCTCCCTTAAGATTACTTTATATTAAGGTGACCCTACACATAGTCTCCAAAATCACGTCCGTAGTTGGACATGTATCATTTTGTAATCATAAAAAAAACGATGTAGTTAATAGTCCCCTGAACACATAATAAAATACCTACTCATCTTTTAGTTTTACGGTTAATCAAAGTAAATAAGAAATTCATAAGATGGCGGGGCGTTCCGGAAACATTTTATTGGAGTTTAAAGTTAATTCGACCGCTTAAAATACACGTCCGTAAAACTTTCCGAACTTGATACATAAAATGTAAATCTGATATTCCGGCGTGTTGTGACCCGAACTCGGACATGAATATCAAGATACATCGTATTTCACCCGCGGTTCAACAACTCCCATGGCCGTGCATATCTCGGAGACCCTCCCCCTGCTTATGCAATGTGTGCAACCTAGAAAATTTCATATTCCACCTGACCACCCGCCTCTTCCGTAACGTCGCCGTGCCCGACGTCGTTCGTGTCCACCCCTACACGATGATAATAATCGATTTTCCATGGTGTTGGATGGTATTTTCTTCGATACACAATTTGCATTTACCTTCTTATCACCCATCTTGTATAATACCATACGTTTAAAGTATTAATGGCACCCTGCACCGTCCACCATTTTAATCGCGTTGCATCATCGCATCTATCCTTTATTGCTCCAAACAAAAATGTCGTAGTGGAATATATACTGGATGCGCCACCGTAACTAATGCAAAACAATGAGTTATACAATTCAATTCAAATTGTGGTCTCGATGATTGCCGATTTGGAACATTGCCGACCTTCTTCAGCTGCAAGAATTAAAGATTTATTTTCGTCAAGGGCCACCTCTGGTCTGTCACATTTAAAAAGACACGGTGTTTGTAAATGTGCATCTTGGATCTGTTGTATCTTTTTTTAGCATCCCATCAGTATATTGTTAAATTATGATTAAATTAATATGGCTATTTACCTCGTAAAATATTCTCCTCGCAAAATTTCTCATTGTTTCACGCTTCAGCACTAAATCGATTGTATTGATTTTAAGGTTAAACTGATGTTGTTTACTTTTGTGTGACTAACTTCACAGTTGTTATTGGACGGATTTTGTCATTTACCACTTTACTGGAATGTAGCAACAATTTACATTGTAATTTATTCATCTGTTTATTTTCGTTCACATTGATTTATAGAATTGGCAATACTGTATCATTGGGCTGCATTCGAAGTTCTTCGTCAAACGGCCTTACGTGTCTGAACTTACCCTCTCACACCTCATTGGTCGGATTAAGCTGAGCGGTGGGATTGGCCGACGATTTCAAACTTCGAGGGGCAGTTGCCGTTTTGAATCCTAGCTAATATGGTGGTTGTTTAAGTATTCATTTAAAACTTAACATTTAATTACCATTTTCTTGGTCATCCAAGTTAATTTCACGTTTAATAATGTCTTTTGTTTCCCCATAAACATAAAGGGGAAATTAATTTAATTCAATATTTCTTTCTTTTTCGTTGGAGTTTTGCAAAAACATTGTGTTGCTACCGGAAGCTCGTGCCACGGCACTAATAGAAATTTTTCTTAGGAAAATCCGAGGGAGGTTTTACCTTTCCTTAAGTTAATTACTTCAGTCGAAATCGTCCGTTGGCCAAGTGCTGAAATTCCTCCGTCGTTCATAACATATCAATCAATGAAATAGTGAAGAAATCGTTACCTTGCTGTCGCCTCCTTCACGAAGCATATTCGATCGCCGTATGGGCTATGATGAGCTGGAAAAAAAAAACACAGGAACTTCTGGCATTGGTGTGGATCGACAGTAGCAGGTCAAATTCTTCTTTTATTTTACCCGGATATATTTGCGCTCTTCAAAACCATTCTTTCTAAGTATTCAATACCCTTCAGGATTTCATCACACATAAAATATCTTAAATATTTACATAACAATTTTTCTTGGGTTAATATTAATCTACTTACTATTATAAAGTTTTGTTACGATTTAGTTAACGTACTTTGTTTACATAATAATTCATATTTTTTACTAATAATTTATATTTAACATAATTAATAATATTTTGGTCATTTAATATTTAATTGCAACTTATCAAACTGTCAATTTATAATAACGTATTCAGTCATATTTATTATCAAATTTAATGCAACTACAAATTTCTTACTTAAATAATCTAAATTGCGCATTTATCACCCATTGTTTTGGTTTAACAACTTTATTAAATATATTTCTATATTTTTGGACGTTCTTCTATTTATTTCGTTTCAATTCAACATTTTTGCATTTTTGGTGGGTTTCCAAATTTTCTTTTGTTTGCTCTTTTGTTATCCCTTTATTAATAATAATAAAAAATTTGGTGGCGCTCAAATTTCAAAATTTATGTTAAAATATAACTTCTGTTTTGTTCAGCTTCATATTGGAATATTTAATTTATTGAATCCTCGACTTTTGCTCTCCCATAAAAGGCTTAGTGCCGTTCGCACCTGTATAACCCTTTATAGGTTGATAAAAAAAGGTAAACAGGCCACAGGTCATCGTCCACTTTCTGTATACTTCCTCAGCTACAAGGGGTTACTTCTGCACCCCTAACCTACTGAAAAATTTTCAACGGTGGTTACTTCGGATGGGCACATTCCATCGAGGTGTCCCAGAATCCCGGAAGGTGTACTACCCTGTTAAGCATAGAAGTCATACGTGACCCGCATGCATATTAGATTCTGCTTTGCAACCTTTTAGCAAATATTAATTTCCATTTTTAAAAGATTATTCAAATCTGGTGGCATAATGTAGTTAGAGGAGACACACATCCTGTATGTGAGTAACAAATTTAATCTTGCAATAGAAATCAAGCGAGTTTATTTCTACAATAAATGAAATCATCTGGTAATGTCAGAATAGAGCTCTGAAATATCGAAAGCTTTTTCTATTTTGTTCATGTACATAATACACCTTTCATGCACCCTCCCCCTATCCAAAATTCGATGAGAAACTAAATAATAATAATAGTATTTACACGCGATCGGGTTAATGTTTGTTAATTACGAACGGCAGTGAATTTTAACATTCATTGCGTTCTGTAATGAGCAAATATTTTCGATTTTAGTTCCTATTTATTTGTTTGTTGTTGCCGTTATTTATTATCCGATGTTTCCTGATTACGTTTAATGAAGCTTCGATTATTTGTTATATGTGTCGTAATTACCAGTCAGTGTAACTCTCGATTTTTTTTTTAATTATTTGTTTCTAAATATTTCTTATTGATTCCAATTTCAAGGTGCTGTGTTCAAATATATTGGAGACGTGGTTTGCAGTACAAAAAAATTGGGTTAAATCTAAAGTTTTTTAATACTATATACGTATTTCAGGGAAAAGTAGCTCGCTTATAAATTAAAAGTATTGTTAATAAAAAATATGAATTAGTTATAATAATGGTTTGAAGTTGAAAGTGAATTTTATTGGAGACAACATTGAAAGTGAATTTTATTGGAGACAACATCCGGAATTGTGACCAGGATTATATCAACAACGTCATCATCATCATCAACGTTCTGATAGAATTAAACAAAGTTAAATAAAAAAAAATAAACCATGATGACAATCGCGTGGCTCGGCGCAAGCCGTCACACATTGTTGTTATTTTTAAAATAGAAATGTTCGCCTTAGCACTTAAACGAGTTACTTAAACAAGCCAATTTAAAACAAAATTCCAATTTAATTGCAGGAAGGTGTTTAATGGCGTAACAGGTGCAAGCCCAGAGCATCATTAGACAGTTGTGCGCAAAGCGAAAGCCAAACTCTCAGAAGAGGTGCAAACTTGGAGTGACGCGTGTAAAGTAGATAAGTCTTTTGGTATTCCACAACAAGAGTTGAAGGGTTTCCATCCCCATAAGAGCCCAAAACCCTGAGTTTCAAAGAACCAAGGCCCACTACATAGCAATATGTATATAATAAAATAAATAGAGACAAATCGTTTGCAGTGATTAGATATCAAGCTGTACTGATTCGCTTACCGGCCGCAGTCTGATTGATTAATCTTCCCGTATCCAAAATTTTCATGGTACGCAGTAACATTATAAAAGAAATAACAAAATTATTTTTTGGATCGGTTCAGATAATCACACGAGAAAAATCGTTGCCTTCGAGGAAGCAACTGCCGAATTTAATTAAAAGAAATGGAAGCTAGCTTAATTTGAATTTAGAACCGTCCGAAACGAGATGAGTTGCGTGCTTTCTTAAGCTGTTTCAGTCCACGTAAAAACTAACTGACGAATCCAAACGCTACAAACGGTACCAGCCTCACTGGACGCCTTTACAACACATACATACTTTAGCCCGCTAGGTAACGCGACAGTTTTGTTTGGCGTTGTTATTTCAAGCTTTTCCGCGCGAGAGCAACGGATAGTTCCAGATGAGAAATGCACGGTCAGCTTTTTATATGCCCAACAGAAAATGGAACTGTACTCAATATCGTATTTCATCAGTGCGTGCGATACTTAAGAAAAATGCATTATTTTCTAACTGTGGCGTGTTGCTTATGACTGTGGAGGTAAACTGGCGTTGCAGTTCCAACTGAAGCTTCATCATCGACTTGGTCAATTAAATGAAATTAAATATTTTGCCTTTGCACCTGCAGGAAATTCAAATCCTTACAAGTATTTAAAACAAATCGTCGGAATGTCACAGGATCTTCACACATAAAATTGAAAGTCACGTGACAGATATAAACTCACCGGCGTGATAACACTGTCAAGTTAAAATTTTCTCTGACTGACGAACTTCAACGAAATTGTTCTCCCTTTAAAAAAATTAAGATATACTTACAAATTGGCGGGAAAATTAAAAACAATTAATTGGCTCGATTTAACGCAATGGAAGACTTATATAGGCTGTCCATTTTAAATCGTGACTCGCGATTAGGCAACCCATCAATCACATCAGAAATAGCTGCGTGGTTCCACGGAAACAAATTGAGTTGCCTACTTCCAGATTTTTTTTTTGATGGGCAGGTGTTTTCGTTTACTAAACCGAGGTCTTCTAACTTCTAACTGCGTGCACTCGAAGGAACGGGATTCAATTAATTTATTATTATTTTTTTTTGAGAATTAGGCGAACGCTTTCACTTGTTGAAACAGTCGAGAATTTTTGCCTCTTCTCGACTTTCCGCGTATTTGAAAGTTTCCCGCTCGCCGGTTCCTTATTGTTTGATTAATCTGGACGTTTTATTTTAAAACGACAAAGACAAAGCACGGCCAAGATATCTATTCTATCTCTTGCCGTCGACGAGTTATGATTTATTAATTAATTTTGTTAATGAATCTGGCCCGCCTCGCCTTAGCAAAACATGCTCTTTTTTACGACCGTCGCCAGTATACAACTTGGAAATCGATTTGTGTTACGTGATAACGGTAGTCGAGACAAAATTGAAACTAATTGACTAATTGAAAAGATGATGATTTCCTGTTCCTAATTGAAATGAAACTGTTTTCGGATAATTGTAAATCTCGCACAACTAACGCCCTAATTCACTTTGAACTCGGAAAGCTTTTACGCCCGCACATGCGAGGAGAGGCGCGCGCGCGATGGAGTTAAGAAAGCGACAGATAGAGATGGGGATGTGGTACCGCGAGTTAAATTTCCAGTTTCCGGTGCGCGGGCGCGCGCCCCCCATAATCCCCAAGAAAATTAAATTAAACTTCACCTGACAGGAGGAGGCCCTGCAATTAAACGAAACACAACAAGTGCACGCCGCGCCGCGCCGCGCCGCCGCCCGCCCACCCGAACTTTAACGACGCACTTTGACAGCAACGTTAAATGTTTACGATCAATTTGCCAAACGATCTCTCCGACAGTTCAACTTTTAATTAGGAACTAATAGTTGTCGCCGATGCGGAGTTAATGTCTCCTCGATGCATGTATGCTTTCTAATTTCATCCGAATGGCAGGTCTCATCCGCCGCTTTGCATACGGAATAACGCGAGCAAACACGGCTGGTCGTAATTTGCGAACGATTAATTGAAGTTCGGTCTTTATGATAATTTGTTTAGTGCAGCGAAGTTTGTTGCTAAATTTGACATGTTTGTGCAGCTCGAACTCCAGCCGAGAGTTGGCTGAACGCGGAGAATTACTTGTGTACAAGGAATCAGATCGCAGTTAGTTCGGCTTGACTTGCCTCAATTAATTCAATTAACGAAGACTAACACCGACGAATGCATTTGTTTCAAGTCTCTTTCATTAAGAACGAGGGGTGGCTACCAAGTTGCTGTAGGTGGTAGGTATAAAATCATAAGTAACGTAACAGAAGAAATAATTATGTAAACCTTGGTCTACATCTACGTACATTCGTACATCGGTCACATCGGTTACAGCTGCCAGTAAAGGAATCAGGATTTATAAAGACCAACGCCTAACCCTATAAGTTAGGTTAATCAGATTCACGTAAATAGTTAGCTTTTATACAGCTGATTATAAGTGAGTTCGCCAATACAAAGAGAGAAAGATACGAATCTCCCAATCGAATGTCTTCATCAGAATTTTCCGCCTTTACCTACATAGATAAAAGGGGGCGCCAAGTTTGTTTTGGAGACTTACGTACCGGAAACTTAATTAATAAATATTTGCGTTTACACAACTCCAAGAAATTTCTGAAATTAATTACCGGAAATATCCGAGGAGGCGAAGAATCCAGCGAAAATTAGAGAGCGCCTCGCAGAATAGACCACGGAGCCGTTCGGCTTTTCAAATCGCTAACGTGTTAACAGCCGACCTCTTCTTGTTTCATTGTAAGATCCCCGGCGTACTAATAATAATTTTATCTATAACGTTCCGGATCAAGAATTCCGAAACCAATTACGGGAAAGCTCTAATAATAATTAAGACCGTCTATTTTTGGACTCGTTAAAAGAGGATTTGTTTTGAAATTCGAAAAGCTAGTACAGCAATAATAATAAACGTTAAATGAGATGCTGACTGAGATTGTGTCCGAATATGTTGACTTCTGTGGGTCTCTAAACGTCTGAAGATGCGTCATTGCTTAACTTCAACTTACCACTTCCATTTCTTGGTTTAAAACAGCTGCTTTACAATTTTTTGTACGTTTGTTACTTCCACGGAAAGATTCAATTGCGTTCGTATTTGACATTTCGTGCGATTGGTCTTCCTTACGTCACCGTCAGCTTAAACTCTGTTGGCTCTTGCTGGGGTCGCGATGTTTGCGATTCGTGCAAATCCTTCCATCGTACATTAGGGCCGAGGCCGGTTTTGGCTTTATTAGCTAGCGACGTGCCTGGACCACGCAGTCGTCTTGTGAACTCTCCACCTTGAATTTAAATTGTTCGAGAAGAGGAGACAGCTTTGGAACGGCGTCGCTTCGTTGTCCAACTTCAACTTCCCACTTCCATTTCTTGGTTTAAAACAGCTGCTTGGCTCAGGGGCGCCCCGATTCTCAGAATGTACGTGCGTCTGCCAATTAGTTCTCTCGCTCAGGGACTTTTCAGCTTGAATTTAAATTCTTGGAGAAGAGGAGACTCCTCTCATTTTTTGAGTTGTATGGTCCTGCGAATTACAGTTTTTTGTACGTTTGTTATTTCCGCGGAATGATTCAATTGCGTTCGTATTTGACATTTCATGCGGTTGGTCTTTCTTACGTCATCGTCAGCTTATACTCTGTTGGCTCTTGCTGCGGTCGCGATGTTTTCGATTCGTGCAGACCTTTCCATAGTACATTAGGGCTAAGGTTGGTTTTGGCTTTATTAGTTAGCGACCTGCCTGGACCACGCAGTCGTCTTTTGGACTCTCCACCTTGAATTTAAATTGTCGGAAAAGAGGAGACAATCGTGTAAGCTTTGGAACGGCGACGCTTCGTTGCCCAACTTCAACTTACCACTTCCATTTCTTGGTTTAAAACAGCTGCTTGGCTCAGGGGCGCCCCGATTCTCAGAACGTATGTGCGTCTGCCAATTCGTTCTCTCGCTCAGGGACTTTCCAGCTTGAATTTAAATTCATGGAGAAGAGAAGACTCCTCTCATTTTTTGAGTTGTATGGTCCTGCAAATTACAGTTTTTTGTACGTTTGTTATTTCCGCGAAAAGATTCAATTGCGTTCGTATTTGACATTTCGTGCGACTGGTCTTCCTTACGTCACCGTCAGCTTAAACTCTGTTGGCTCTTGCTGGAGTCGCGATGTTTGCGATTCGTGCAAATCCTTCCATCGTACATTAGGGCCGAGGTCGGTTTTGGCTTTATTAGCTAGCGGCGTGCCTGGACCACGCAGTCGTCTTGTGAACTCTCCACCTTGAATTTAAATTGTTGGAGAAGAGAAGACAATCGTGTATGCTTTGGAACGGCGACGCTTCGTTGCCCAACTTCAACTTACCACTTCCATGTCTTGGTTTAAAACAGCTGCTTGGCTCAGGGGCGCCTCGATTCTCAGAACGTATGTGCGTCTGCCAATTCGTTCTCTTGCTCAGGGACTTTCCAGCTTGAATTTAAATTCATGAAGAAGAGGAAACTCCTCTCATTTTTTGAGTTGTATGGTCCTGCAAATTACAGTTTTTTGTACGTTTGTTATTTCCGCGGAAAGATTCAATTGCGTTCGTATTTGACATTTCGTGCGATTGGTCTTCCTTATGTCACCGTCAGCTTAAACTCTGTTGGCTCTTGCTGGGGTCGCGATGTTTGCGATTCGTGCAAATCCTTCCATCGTACATTAGGGCCGAGGTCGGTTTTGTCTTTATTAGCTTTATTAGACGTGTCTGGACCACGCAGTCGTCTTTTGGACTCTCCACCTTGAATTTAAATTGTTGGAGAAGAGGTGACAATTGTGTAAGCTTTGGAACGGCGACGCTTCGTTGCCCAACTTCAACTTACCACTTCGATGTCTTGGTTTAAAACAGCTGCTTGGCTCAGAGGCGCCCCGATTCTCAGAACGTATGTGCGTCTACCAATTCGTTCTCTCGCTCAGGGACTTTCCAGCTTGAATTTAAATGCATGGAGAAGAGGAGACTCCTCTCATTTTTTGAGTTGTATGGTCCTGCGAATTATAGTTTTTTGTACGTTTGTTATTTCCGCGGAATGATTCAATTGCGTTCGTATTTGACATTTCCTGCGATTGGTCTTCCTTACGTCACCGTCAGCTTAAACTGTGTTGGCTCTTGCTGGGGTCGCGATGTTTGCGATTCGTGCAAACCCTTCCATCGTACATTAGGGCCAAGGTCGATTTTGGCTTTATTAGCTAGCGGCGTGCCTGGACCACGCAGTCGTCTTGTGGACTCTCCACCTTGAATTTAAATTGTTGGAGAAGAGAAGACAATCGTGTAAGTTTTGGAATGGCGACGTTTCGTTGCCCAACTTCAACTTACCACTTCGATGTCTTGGTTTAAAACAGCTGCTTGGCTCAGGGGTGCCCCGATTCTCAGAACGTACGTGCGTCTGCCAATTCGTTCTCTCGCTCATGGACTTTCCAGCTTGAATTTAAAATCATGGAGAAGAGGAGACTCCTCTCATTTTTTGAGTTGTATGGTCCTGCGAATTACAATTTTTTGTATGTTTGTTATTTTCGGGGAAAAATTCAATTGCGTTCGTATTTGACATTTCGTGCGGTTGGTCTTCCTTACGTCATCGTCAGTTTATACTCTGTTGGCTCTTGCTGGAGTCACGATATTTTCGATTCGTGCAAACCCTTCCGTCGTACATTAGGACGAAGGCCGGTTTTGGCTTTATTAGCTAGCGACGTACCTGGACCACGCAGTCATCTTGTGGACTCTCCACCTTGAATTTAAATTGTTGGAGAAGAGGAGACAATTGTGTAAGTTTTGGAACGGCGACGCTTAATTGTCCAGCCACTTCCATTTCTTGGTTTAAAACAGCTGCTTGGCGGCTCTGGGACGTCGATTCTCAGAATGTATGGCATTTCAGGGTCTGGCCAGTGGAGAAGTTGATGATATAACGGAGTGTCTTCAATTTAATTGTTTGAAGTTTTGAAGAATGAGTTTCCAAAAGCACTTCTAACTAGTTATGAAGTTTCCTAAAAAATTGCGTTGGCGGCTATACTTGTTGCTTCTTGATTTGGCAACGCAGAATTTCGGAAAGCGATGTTTAGCAAAGTTTATCGCGTGCGGTGGGGAGGGGGGTTTAAGAAGTCACTAGACCTTCCTCCGATCTAAACCGCGTTGACGTCGCGTCGGAGCGTTGCATAATATGTCAATCGTCGCCTTTCCTATTTCAATAGCAACGACCACAACGTTTAATGGATTGTTTTTTTTTTGATTTTAGGAAGGCATTTCGTAACAATTTTTTTTTTATTATTATGAATACATGAAAGCACATCCGTAAACCCAATTCACACGCGCATAAATTTCGAACAATCCAAATTACATTTAAATTTATGGAACGCAGCAATAAATGCTAAATGCTCTCAACTTGCCGTTCAGCCTCACCAATTCTCGCGCGAACGATAAAAAAATGCGGATGAATTTTTTTTTTCGCCCACAATAATTACCGGGGCCTAAAGTACCGGAGCGATACGTTTTTTTTTTTTTAATTGTGCATGCGGCGCATTCAAATATTTTCGGGCGGAATTTAATTTACCCGTGTCAGGTGTATATTACAACATTAAAGCGGCGGGGGGAAAAAAAAAACTAATGTTTCATTCGGCGCCCATTTTTTCAACTGACTGGAAAAGCTGTTTTTGAAAAACAGAAATAGGTACAAGAGAAATCCATTTAATATCCGTGAATGAAATTAGTTTTTGTGTATGGTTTGGGACAGGAGTAACGAATCGATTATTTGTGTTTTAGTGGGACACTAACATATTTTTTTCTTTTGGGTTAAAAGGTTTGATGAAACTAATTTTTTTCCAACAAAAATTGTTACGGTATATTTTGAATAAAAGGCGCCGCTGGATTATACAATACACCGATTGTTTTAAAATATAATGTGGATATCGAACAATTCCGATTAATAAAAAAAGAGATAACATAAGTGCCAGATCAGGCTTGCTAAATTTATTTATAATGTACATGTAAGGGCAAATAATTTCAATGCTCTATTTTCTTTACGAAAGGACTGCAAATAATGCGACATAAAAATGCGTGAATCTAAATAATCCCGCCTAAAGAAATTAATTGAAAAACTTCGGCCAAGCAAATAACCACCACAAATTGAATGCGAACGGGGAAATTAAATTAAGCAGAAAATGAGATGTATCTTGTTTAAAATAAATCTCTCCCCCGTCTTAAATTATGTCATAAATACTAACCACCTCGAACGTTTCGGGAGGTCGGGGGCGCGGCGGGAGGCGGCGCAAATTTTCAGGTCGATTATTAATTTCCCAATTTCTATTAGGCATTCATCATACTTTGCACCATCACGAGCCGACCGCAAGCAAATAGGATTTCGATTTTCAATGAAAAATATTCAAATTTAAAATCGATATTAATGTTTGGGGGACGAGGGGGGAGGAGGGCGTTTGAAACCTTCACCGCCGTGGCAGTTATTAATTTCGCTGACGTCCTTTCAATAAACTGTATCAAAGCATTTGATTATTATTAATTAATTGACTATGCACAGGATGGTCATATATCAGTAACTTCATGCTAAACGACGATCCTTCAAAATTCGCTTGAAGGTACTAGATAGCGTGTAAATTACAAGTATTCATTCTGTTTACTCACGATAACTCGATGACCTTGAAAAGTCTTTTAGCATACATTCCCAAAAAAGAAATTTGCGAATTAACTTTTGGAACCGAAAAATAATCTTAATTTCGAACTCATTTAATCATCGTTTACCATTTAGACAAAAAACCTCGCGTGTAAACTAAATGATCACACCGTCCTTTTAAAGAGGTCCGCGTGTCTTTGCGACGGAACCGTAAATCAAGATCCCGGCGAGCTGCAAAAACTCATTTTCATTCGCGCTCTATGATTTATTTAAAGACTGAAATTTCTCTGGAGATGCCGGGTAACATACCGCCGTGGCAGTTATGAACGCTCGAATTTACTTTCACTCTTTTAAATTTTATTACGCTAAATTGTCTTCCCGATGGATATTAACGGCGGAAGCGCAGAGTCTCGGACGCACCATTTTTGTCTTCTCTCGGATGGTTTCAGCAAAGCAATTCTGCTCTGCAACGCCGGCTTTTCTGCGTCGAATTTGACCCGCGCGCGACTTACTTTGCGTCTATTAAATGAAGCTGACGCTAACCGAAGCCCTTGAGGAACCCTCCGAGAAATTACATTCCCAAAAATCTACAAGCAGATAGTGGCGGGGGGTTGAAAAATTTGATGAAGAGACATAGAATTAAACACTGGAGCTCTGAACGTTTCAATAGTCCATTGAAAAAAAAAAAAAAAAGCGGAAAGAGTATATTAGGCATGCAAGCTGAACGTACTTAACAATAACTAAGCGGATGGAAATCATTTTTTATGAAAGGGGAGAGGGGGTACCATTGTACTAATATTAAGAAGACTGCAAGCGTCGTCTTCGAAAGAGATCACGTTCTCCAAATGGAATACAAAATGGCGGTGGGGGTCTTTGGGGCCTCGTTCGCTAAACGATCTGTGATAGGTTTCGCGCGAACAGGTGTAGAAATGTATCCCTAGATCCATTAAAATCGGTAATCAAGACCCCTGGCATTTTTAAAAGGCGAAAAAGGTAAATTCTTTTTGGAGTCCGGATCTGTGTACGTTGAGTCGAGCATCAGGGGCAAGATGCGACGTCACTGTCGAAATCCTTGGAATTTTCTGGTCGTATGAGGTTCGCAATTTTCGCAATTTGGCGTTGTTTGGGGGTCAAAAAAGCTCGTACAAAGATGTAACGCCTTATTTCATCGTCGCTCCTCACCGAGCCGGCCCCTTCGACGAAATCTAAAATGGCGGTAGTCATCGGGGTCTTGTTTGATGTAGGACAGGGATTCTAGTAGATTTTTCATAAGCAGGAAGAAACTATGGGTCAAGAAACATTCATTCGATCGGTGATTAAGACCCGCGGAACTTTGGAAAGGCCAGAAAGGTAAATTTTTTTGGAGTCCGGTTCTGTGTACGTTGACTCAAGCGTCAGAGGCAAAATGCAACGTCACTATCGAAATTCTTGGAATTGTCTGGTCGTATGGGGTTTGCGATTTTCGCAATCTGACGTTATTTGGGGACCAAAGAAGCTCGGATAAAGGTGTAACGCTTTATTTCATCGTCGCCTCTCACCGGGCCGGCCTCTTCTGCGGAATCTAAAATGGCGGTGGCCATCGGGGCCTTGTTTGACGTAGGAGAGGGCTTCTGGCAGATTTTTCATAAGCAGGAAGAAACTATGGGTCAAGAAACATTCATTCAATTGGTAATTAAGACCAGCGGAACTTTGAAAAGGCCAAAAAATAACATTTTTTGGAGTCCGGACCTGTGTACGTTGACTAGAGCATCAGGGTCAAAATACGACGTCACGATCGAAATCCTGGGAATTTTCTGGTCGTATGAGGTTCGCAATTTTCGCAACTTGACGTTGTTTGGGGGTCAAAAAAACTCGTACAAAGATATAACGCTTTATTTCATCGTCGTTCCTCACCGGGCTAGCCCTTTCGATGAAATCTAAAATGGCGATGGTCATCGGGGCCTTGTTTGACGTAGGACAGGGCTTCTGGCAGATTTTTCATAAGCAGGAAGAAACTATGGGTCAAGAAACATCAATTCGATCGGTAATTAAGACCCGCGGAACTTTGAAAAGGCCAAAAGGCAAATTTTTTTGGACTCCGGACCTGTGTACGTTGACTTGAGCATCAGAGGCAAGATACGACGTGACTATCGAATTCCTTGGAATTTTCTGGTCGTATGAGGTTCGCAATTTTCGCAATCTAACGTTGTTTGGGAGCCAAAAAAGCTCGGACAAAGGTGTAACGCTTTATTTCATCGTCGTTCCACACTGGGCCGGCCCCTTTGACAAAATCTAAAATGGCAGTGGTCATCGGGGCCTCGTTTGATGTTGGACAGGCATTCTAGCAGATTTTTCATAAGCAGGAAGAAACTACGGGCCAAGAAACATTCATTCGATCGGTGATTAAGACCCACGAAATTTTGAAGAGACCAAAAAATAACATTTTTTGGACTCCGGACCTGTGTACGTTGACTAGAGCATCAGGGTCAAAATGCGATGTCACTATCGAAATCCTTGGAATTTTCTGGTCGTATGAGGTTCGCGATTTTCGCAATCTGACGTTGTTTGGGGGTCAAAAAAGGTCAGGCAAACGTATAACGCTTTATTTAATCGTCGCTCCTCACCGAGCCGGCCCCTTCGACGGAATCTAAAATGGCGATGGCCATCGGGGCCTTGTTTGACGTAGGACAGGGCTTCTAGCAGATTTTTCATAAGCAGGTAGAAACTATGGGTTAAGAAACATTCATTCGATCGGTGATTAAGACCCGCGGAACTTTGAAAAGGCCAAAAGGCAAATTTTTTTGGACTCCGGATCTGTGTACGTTGACTTGAGCATCAGAGGCAAGATACGACGTGACTATCGAATTCCTTGGAATTTTCTGGTCACATGAGGTTTGCAATTTTAACATTATAACGTTGTTTGGGGGTCAAAAAAACGTTAAAAAGTGTACCCTCCATTTCATCCGCACTCTTCTGGCTCAGTGGCAATAGAAATTATTCCTTTATGGATGAAAGGCGCTTTTTCCATATTTAAAAATATCGTTACGTAAGTAACTAACTAAGTAGCTAACTGTAAGTGACGACATGGCATAGGGTTTTCGAAAAATTGGACTTGGCACATTGGGATTAGAGCTCGTACAAAGATAATAAACTTAACATTTTGTTGCTGCATTTACTTGAAAAAATGAACACAGAGATCAAAGGAGGTGCTTTTCTTCTATTCCTTGGCGACCTCATTGCATGACCGTAAAGGTTAAACATGTGAAGAGCGAGAAAAGCGGTTTTATCTGGGGATTAAGTCGCCCCTCTCTTACATTTTACGAAACCCATTCGGAGTTCATTACGTCTTCCGTTGTATTAAATACATTTTGGTAGTCAGAGTTGTTCAATCAAGACAATGACCACATCGCATGACCGTAAAGGTTGAAACCGCAAAGAGTTGGTTTTATCTGGAGGGGAAAGGTGAGTAAAATCGTTTGTCTTTTACACTTTACGAAACCCAGTCGCGGTTTATTACGTATAACGTTGTATTCTACAAAATTTTGCTGCAAGTCGTTTTTAATTTGTCAATCTTAATGTAATGTTGGCTCAAAAACCGAGCATATGAAGTAACATTTCGAATTATTGCGTCTCTTTTAAAAAAAAAAGAAAACCACGAAGCACATTTATTAACCTTTACATGACGAGCCTGGTCCTTCGGAATGAAAATAAAATCGACAAGGAAGTAACCAGAGCTTCTGAGTCGAATTTATCTGCAGGTAAAAATTGTATTCCAAAACATTTGCAAGAAAATAACGCCAAACAGCTAATTTTACAACGCGGACTTCCCAAATCTGATGAAGTATGGATTTAATTAAGAAACTCTACAGTTGAACGTTTCAATCAGAAATCGTGGAAAGAAGAATTCAACAAGCGAAGAAATTTCGTTGTCGCACTATGAATAGTTTTAAAACATTTCAAATTATTGCACCTGCCTTTTCTTAAGGAAACCACGAAGTACGTTTATTCACCTTTACATGACGAGACTGGTCCTTCGGAATGAAAATAAAATTGGAAAAGAAGTAACCCTTATCTTTTGAGTCGAATTTGTCTGCAGGTAAAAATTGTATTCCGCAACATCTGCAAGCAGATAACGCCAAACAATTAATTTTACAACGCTGACTTCCCAATTCTGATGAAGTATGGATTTAATTAAAAAGTTCTATAGTTGAATGTTTCAATCAGAAATCGTAGAAAGAAGAATTCAACTTGCAAGGAAATTTCGTTGTCGCACCATGAATTATATTAAAACGTTCCGAATTGTCGGGGTCCCCCTCTTATTTTGTTAAACCACGAATTGATACCGGGAAGTACTTTTATTAACCTTTGCACGCCGTGCTGCGTGATATGCCACAAAAGCGTCCGTAACAAATTAATTCCCGATTGAGGAGAGCTTGAATTTTTCAGGGAATCGCCGCCGCAATCCCCAACAAAACCGCAGGCACAGTTCAAACTCCGCTTTAATTGCACACACACGCGCGTTGCACGAATATCTAATTCACCTTGAACTCGACCACTCGGAAGGTAAAAGTTGGGGCGCCGCTGCTGGCGGATCGATTTTGAGTTTGTCGCTGCCGATGTATAGGAGAGAAGGGCCCCGCCGCCAGCCAGAAGGAGGAATTAATCACGTGATGATTGAGAGCTGACACGGGAATTAGCGCAAGTAACAAGGGAGCAACTTTTGCACCTCTTAATTACCTCTGCTAAATATAAATATTGATTTCGCACAGCTCCTACACGACCCCAAGCTCACGCAACGCAGAGCAAATTTACAAGATTTAACGGCGGCAGGGAGAAGTGGCTCCAAGTCATCATAACGAGGAATTTATTTCGTTTAATGCGCGCTACGTGTGCGAATCGTAAAACGATGAGAGGGAGTGGGGGTTGTGGATACCGAATTATATTATAATAGCCATATTGCATTAATGGTTTTCAAATTAATTAAGGTCGGGGACATTTAGCTAACTATGAAACAAAGAAATGGAACGCATACATCAAAATTTAAAGAAATGCTTGTTTAGGCTTTGACGGTAACGGTGATCTTTAAATTTGTGGAACAATGGGGGTAACAAGCGGATATATGCGGCGGTAACATAAATATACTGGGCACAATGAAAAAGTCGCCGTGTCTGCCCCCGAGGAGGTAAAAATGTAAACCACCTATAAATATATGCACACGTAGGCTTGGCGATTTTTTACATGGCAAAGGCTGTCCCACCTCTTGAATATGTATGGGCGCTTGTTAGATTCAGAAACAGATCTGCATTAATTTACATATAAACTGTTAACTGAAATTTTGATTCGGTTTTCAGGGCCCCGCTTTGAGTGACAACGTTCCGCATGAATGTTTGATTTTGTACACTTCGCCACGACGACGGTGTATCATTGCGCCGGGGTCGATTTCACTGAGCAAACCATCCCTGCGTATTTACTCTGTCTGTGTAAATAAGGGAGGCAATGAAATATGCAGAAGATATATGTAAACGTCATTAGGCCGGATATATATGTATATGCGTATAGCAATAATTATAGTGCATTTATTAATCGATATGAAACGAAAATTTCGGCTGTCGTAACCGGCGAATTACGCCGGCAAACATCATTACCTCCTCTATTACTTATACGGCCCCGACGAAAAATGTCTATACTTTGTGGAATCGTATTGTTATCCTTTCAATTTGTAAAAAACGCCGAAAAAGTCAGGGGAAAAGGGGATTTGCGAGATTTATGTACACGTCAGTACGACGTACAAACATTCAGATAAATCATGCTTTGAAAGCCGATTAGAGCTCGGCGATTTTTTTCATTGATTCGTAAGGGTGAAATATTGAATCAAAGGGGATTTATATCGAAATTGTTCGCCTCCTTTACTTCCTTACACTTTATTTCGGGGTACTTAATTTTTTATTATTTATCGACACCGACTTTCTCACTCACTCAATAATAATATTTACGCATATTTATTTATATCATTTGGCAACGTTAATCAAACTTTTCCTGGAATTTAATCACCTCAAATAATGTACCATTACGAAACCCCCGCCGCCTTTTCGTAACGTTCGTAAAGTTCTTGCGTTGCAAGTTCTGTAATATCGGGAATGAAAATATTAACACGGTATTGCGTCCGAGCAAAAATGTGCCCGGGATACGTTCTGCAAAATGCACGGAAAGCTTTTAGCGCCGGCGAAACAAATCCAATATTTTTAAGAATTGCTTATAAGCTGACGCCCTGTTGCACGAACGTTGAGCCCGACGTCGCTCGCTCAACTTTATTTTGCAAGAAGATTAAAAAAAAAATAATAATTCCGAAACATCGAAACAGGTCACGTACAAAAAAATTAATTTAATTATTTTTTTTTTCCTTTAAATCTATTTTCGTTTGACTGGAAAAATAAACAAAGTCTCAGCGAAACAAATCCAATATTTTCAAAGACAAAGGTGATTCAACCATATTTAATTCGCAATAAAAAATGCTACTTTGAATCTTGTTGCTCTTCATTTCATGTCATTGCTAAATTCATTACTGAGGATAGTTGAAGAATGAAGACGATTCAGAATAAAACAAAGCGGCTGCCCTACACCTTTCCATGATAAAACATATATATATATATATATATATATATAGAAATAAGGAACATTTCATATCATTGCGGCCCCTTGTTCTAAGCCGTGAATTGATAACAGGAAACACGAGGGGCCTGATCGTTCAGATTGAAAATAAAAGTGGCAAAAAGTTACTTAAGGCTTTTGAGTCAATTTTATCTGCAGGTACAAATTATGTGCCCAAACATCTAATAGCAGATGACGCCAAAAAAAAAATTTTTACAACGTGAACTTCCAAAAGCTGATGAATTACGCATTTAGTTAAAAGGTGCTCCAATCGAACGTTTCAATAGACCATTCAAATAGAAATCGCGGAAAGAATTCAACGCGCAAGGATTTTTTTAAACCGTGAGTTAATTACGTGTTCCGTTATTAATTAATGAACTGGCGTCCCGAGTATGAACTTTTTCAAACAGGTAATTCGACCGGGTTTAGGACAACGAAAAAAAATGATTTTGAACTATTCAGCTGAATGGCTTAAAAACATTTTTTTTTTCGTTGTCCTAAACCCGATCGAATTACCTGTTTGAAAAAGTCTTTTGGTAGTCAGAGTGGTTCAATCAAGACACTGACCACATCGCATAACCGTAAAGGTTGAAATCGCAAAGAGCGAAAACCTTTTGGTTTTCTCTGGAGGGGTAAGGGGAGAGGGGGGGGGGGGGTAAAATCGTTCGTCATTCACAGTTTACGAAATCCAATTGCAGCTTATTACGTCTAATGTTGTGTCCTACAAAATTTTGTTGCAAATCGTTTTTAATTTGTCAATCTTAATGCAATGTTAGCTCAAAAAGCGAGGGTATGATGTAATATTTCAAATTATTGCGCCTCCTTTTTTTTTAAGAAAATCATGAAGCACATTTATTAACCTTTACACGACGAGCCTGGTCATTCGAAATGAAAATAAAGTTGGCAAAGAATCACAAAGCTTTTGAGACAAATTTACCTGCAGGTAAAAATTAAACTCCCAAACATCTACAAGCAGATAACGCAAAAAAAATAATTTTACAATGTGAAGTAATTTCAAAACATTTCAAATTATTGCGCCTCCTTTTTTTTAAGCCGTGAAACGCGTTTATTAACCTCTACACGAGAGTCTGGTAATTCAGAATGAAAACAAAGCTAGCAAAGAAGTATCCCAAGCTTTCGAGTCAAATTTATCTGCAGGTAAAAAATTATATTCCAAAACATCTACAAGCAGATAACGCCAAAAAAATAATTTTACAACGTGAAATAATTTCAAAACATTTCAAATTATTGCGCCTCCTTTTTTTTGAGCCGTGAAACACGTTTATTAACCCCTACACGAGAGCCTGGTAATTTAGAATGAAAACAGAGCTAGCAAAGAAGTGTCCCAGGCTTTCGAGCCAAATTTACCTGCAGGTAAAAATTATATTCCCAAACATCTGCAAGCAGATAACGCCAAAAAAATAATTTTACAACGTGAAATAATTTCAAAACATTTCAAATTATTGCGCCTCCTTTTTTTTAAGCCATGAAACACGTTTATTAACCTCTACACGAGAGCCTGGTAATTCAGAATGAAAACAAAGCTAGCAAAGAAGTATCCCAAGCTTTCGAGTCAAATTTATCTGCAGGTAAAAAATTATATTCCGAAACATCTACAAGCAGATAACGCCAAAAAAATAATTTTACAACTTGAAATAATTTCAAAACATTTCAAATTATTGCGCCTCCTTTTTTTTAAGCCATGAAACACGTTTATTAACCTCTACACAAGAGCCTGGTAATTTAGAATGAAAACAAAGCTAGCAAAGAAGTATCCCAGGCTTTCGAGTCAAATTTATCTGCAGGTAAAAAATTATATTCCGAAACATCTACAAGCAGATAACGCCAAAAAATTAATTTTACAACGACTTAATAATTTTTATAATAATTTTGTAATAATAATTCATAATTTTCAATGTTTTTATTGATTCGTGTTGTTTAGAAATGTTGTATAAAAAAAGATTTTTTCCTCTTAATAATTTCCTCTTTCTTTCTCGCTTCCGTTCCGTTCAGCGTCGCCGGACGTCGCGCAAGCCGAAATTTAGGCGAATTAAACGCGGAGGAGGCGCTAGGCCTTGGTAATTCCATGCAAATTTGTTACAAATTTCACAAGCGAGCAAAGATAAATCTAATAATTAAAATCGCATTAATTAAACATAGAATTCCATTTGTGCGTTGCAAAATAAATTAGCGATAAGCTGGCGTGTTGATTGCTGAATTCAATTCGTCCGTCCGTCCGTCCGTCAGCGGATTCATCAAGTTTGACTTTTAATATAGTTCATCTAATTTGACGTTGTAAATTGACGCGTAAATATACAAAGTGTTTTCGATTTGTAATTTGCGCGCGCGATCGAACAAAACGATTGCAATATTTGTAAAAAAAAAAAAAATTGGGATTAACGTCACTTCGATATTTTTCAAAAGATTAAAAAAAAAAGAAATCTGGGTGACATCAAAACAGATCTGATACAAAAATTCCACTTGATTATTATAAAATAATATAATAAGAAATAATAAATAATAAACGAACGAATCTAATATTTGTTTGTAAAATGTTGACCTCAACTTTATTTCCCAGGAGGCTATAAAATTTTTTGGTTCGACATGACACGAAAATTCAGCTTCATTATTATTTTTTTGTTTATTGTTCCTTAACTGCCAAAATAACAACTCGCTAGGTAAACAACCCTCGTACAACAGCTTTTGTTGGTATGTATGTCATGTGGGTGGTCGGGTGCAGGAGGGGCGGTTAAATATCGACATATAGGTATGTAATTACAACACTAATGGGACCTTCTAATTACATGTGAAAGGTCGCATTAAGGTTGTACCGATGCACGGCTGAATCCGGCGACAATGTAATTAAGGCAACAGAATTAGAATCTGACTGCTAATAGCCCTCTCCTATCGCACCTTTCTAAGCTCACCCTCGATCTACCCCCGGGGGGCGCATCTACAACACCGGAGGAGAACTAAGAAAGACAGAAAGAACGAGAGATGCTCTTTCAAATTATTTTTAGGGATTACTATAAAGAAAAAAATATTTCACTCGAACATGCATCTCAGAGCACACAATTTCGCATTATTTTTTAGCTTTTCGACTTGAGCCGGGCAATTTACGTAGTATAATAATAACGTTCAAAAATCCTATCGTCTCGACTTTGTAACAACAAAGTTGAAATCCCCGACTGATCCGTCTGAGTCGAATCCAGTCAGCAGATAGAAGTAATTGTAAAGATCTGAAGTACACGTTTCGTTGCAACTCTATCCTTTCTGAGTGGATGATTCGTTTTGCAACAATTTCCAAGCTTATAAAAATAATAACAATAACACTTGTGCGTACGTAATAGAGCTGAAGAATTTACAAAACGAGAATGTAACAAGTGTGTAGGCAACGATCCGTTTATATTATAAGGTATGTTGCACTTGCCTTTCGAATTCGAAAATAAATCCCGCTTTAACGATTCCAACCGGAACAATCGGAAAATAAAGCCTAGAATTATCCCCCGACGTAATTAGCGTTTTCGGATAATTGGTTTCGGAATTCTTAATCCACATTATTATAGATAAAATTGTTAATACCCCCGGTTTACGTCGAGGATCTGGCAAGGAAATAAGAAGAGGCTGGCTGTTAACACGTTAACGATCCGAACCCTAGGCAGGCAGGCTGGCAGGCTTCGTGGTCTATTCTAATTCTCGCAGAATTCTTCGCTGGGCAATTAATTTCGGAAATTTACGCAAATATTTATTAATGAAGTTTCGAAAGAGTACGTAGGCAACCCCGAACGCAAGCTTTTATAATTTTCAAAGCCCTTTTTTATGTAGGGCTCCTCAATGGGGTCGAAATTAACCCCCCACCTCCGCCCCCAAAGGAGTCGATGAAAAAGAAAAAAACAGGTCGATGGATGTGCACTATGCAGGGGTTGATTGGGGGTCATCAAAGAATCTGTAGGGGTCATTTGGGGGTCAATAAATCGTCGACTGCGACTGACAACCGAATTAAAATATTTATTTTCTATTATTCTATTTCATCTCATAAAGGAAAATACCCCCCTCCCCCCTTAAAGCTGCTTTTGTTTTAACTTAAAATAATTAGTTATTAAAAAAATCATTTCTTTAAGATAGAGTTGAGAAAAGTTGAGCTCAGATCGTCAACGATGATACTCTTTTTTTAAAATCGATTAAAATAGCTTTCTCTTCTGGTCAAGAGATGGCGCTCTAACTGATGATGAAGCTGGTGATGATGACTCTTTTAAGTCTTTATTGCCCGTTTACACCACTTTTACTTAAAACTTTAAGTCCCACTTAAATGGTTAGGTGACACTTTTTCCATAATAGAAAGTGTCACTTAACCACTTAAGTAGGACTTAAATTTTAAGTGAAAGTGGTGCAAACGGGCATAAGTCTTTTAAGTACTTGAAAATAATTAGGGCCGTTTAGTCATAATCAGGGAAAAGAATTCAGGCCACTTAATGTTGAAAGTTTTTTATGCCGACTGTACTATTTACTCTTTCCACATTTCCGCGGCTCAAATTGTTACCGAATGGGAGGGGAAAGAATGCAATGCAAGCGTTCTCATTTGGCAGAGATTATTGTGGGCGGAGCTATTACAGTCCGAGTACTAAATTTTCGGGAAATAAGTGGCCCGAATTCTTTTCCCTGGTCATAGTCAAATAATTTTCTTTAAAACTAGATTTAGAAATTGAGGGGAGAACTTCAGCCATGAAACCTGTTTTAAAATTCGTGTAAAATAGTTTCGTCTTTCGGTCAAGAGATGGCGTTCTAAATGCTGCTTATTCTTCGTTTAAATTTCCTATGAAAATAATTTGTTATTAGGAATTTTTGTTTTTTAACTAAAAATAAAATATGAGATGAGAACGTCGGCGATGAAACATGTTTCAAATTCGACTAAAATAGTTTTCCCTTTTGGGTAAGAGATGGCGCACTAAGTTTCTCCTTTCGGTCAAGAGATGGCGCTCAAAATGCTGATGATCCTCGTTTAAATTTTCAATGAAAATAATTAGTTATTAGGAATCTTTTTTCTTAACTAAAAATAAAATATGAGATGAGAACGTCAGCGGTGAAACATGTTTTAAATTCGACTGAAATAGTTTTTCCTTTTGGGTAAGAGGTGGCGCACTGAGTGGTGATGGACGACGATGTCCCCTCTGTTTTCTTTTGTTTTTCTTGAAAAAAAATCACTGACATTTTTAAAAATTAAAATTAAAAAATGAGATGGAAATGTCTGCGATAAAACATATTTCAAAATTCGACTAAAGTGGTCATCCCTTTTTGCCAAGAGATGGCGCTCTAAATGTTGACGATACGTATGCTTTAAATTTTCTATGAAAATAATTAATACTTATTTTTTTCCTGTTGAATTTAAAAATTGAGACGAGAACGTCAGCCATCAAACATGTTTTAAAATTCCACGGAAATAGTTTTCCTTTTTGGCTAAGAGGTGGCGCACTATGATGATGATGATGACGATGCTTCACTCTCCTTTCGCTTCTCTTGGAATAGCTCTAAAGAAGTTAAAAATAAAAATAAAGCTAAAATTGAAAGATGTGATGAAAACATCGGCGTTTAAAATTCGATTAACGTAGTTTTCCACTTTGGTTAAGAGATGGCGCTCTGAATGATTCCCGACGCACTTTGATCCTACACATTTTCGATTTAATTTAGAAAAAAAAAATGCTATCGCCGAGAATACTAAGACCAAATCGCGTTTTTTGAAGAACTTTAAGATCGACAACTTTCATTATTGGACAAATAAAGATAAAATGAGCGAAGAGATGGCGCTATAAAATAATTCGCCAAGGCGCATTTCGTCTTAAATTTGAATGTCCTTAAAACAAATTGAATAAAATAAATAAAATAAAAATAAATGGAAAGGAGGAAGAATGTTATTTTTAAAATGTCGCGATACTTTGCTATTTGAAATTAAAATGAAATAGCTTTTGTTTGTCGTTAAGAGATGGCATGGCGTTTAAAAAAGGTCCCATCCTTCAGGCCTTTTAGATTTTGAATTTAATTTTGAAATTAAAATCGTTGCAAAGGGATTTCGCTGGAACTTCAGCGTGAAGATATAATATTGTTAGATGAACTTCAAGTTCAAATGTTTTTCTCTTTCGAACAACAGATGGACGCTCTGAACGACTATTTTATTTACGTAAATAATTTTTTATCTGGTAGCCATTGTTAGTCGTCATTGTTGCCAATACAATTCAATATTTTAACGGTCGATTTCGCTAAGAGTTTGCAGTGAATTTTACGGTCCACTACCTCTCTTTTTGTCCTTCACCGCGAGTTGTCGTTTTAGTAATCTTGGGTCTTAAAATGGGCAAGGATCAGAAGTCAAAACTAAGCTGGGCAATTGTCGTGGTTAGCTGCGTTCATCTTCGCTCCTCCAAATACCTTGGGGAGCCGTCAAGGTTATTGTAACGCCATCTTAACCGAAAGCTTCTTACACTTACACTTCTTTGTGTGCGAATATTCAAGTTATTGTCAAGGTCACTCGATTCTATCGTTTATAATAATAAATAAAATCTTTTGTTGATTTGTTTTCGTTGAGCTGACTTGGCAATTTTTGCTCCGCTGCTTTTTTCCGTTTCTTTTTTTATCGAACCGCTCTGAGCCACGAACACGTACCAGACGATTGTCCAGCTCTAGGTCGCTTAAGCTACTGGGCCTGCGCGTACCAGACGATTGACCAGCCCTAAGTCGCTCAAGCTACTGGGCCTGTCGAAGATCTAAGTCCCGCATCAGGCCGTCTTTGTTTAAGAAATCACCTTGCTGTTGGCCCAGTAAATCCATCATCTTTATCCCGAGTTACATTAAATCCATTCATTTTTCGCATTCATCGTGGATGATCGCTGCGAATCGTGTATTCAGGAGCATTATTTCCATTCGAGTGACAAATAATTCAAGCCACGTTTGCGTAATTTTGTTGATTGATTTCGTTTTGCTTTTGTTTAGTCAATTTATTTCCAATTTAGTTCTATTTAATCATTGGTTTTGCTTGGTTTTGAGTAAATTGAGGTAATTTTAGAATTAATTTTCGTAAATTCTGAACTGTTGAAGATCGCTGCGAGACAAAAGGAAATTTCCTTACGTACGTACTAATTTATGTTTATGAAATATTGAATATTGATTAATATTGAAATATGAAAGTATTTTTGAATTTTGAGTTTAATCAATTTAGAACTTTGTCTTTATCGTTTTCTTTTTTTTTGAATTTTTTTGCCACTTCATATTTGCGCGTTATTGAATTGCTGTCTTGGACACCTCCACCTTTTTAAAACTGAAGTTATTTATGGTTGGATGTAGTAGATAAGTTAGGTGTGTTTACTTCAGTTGGCACCTACCGGTAAATAATTTTAAAAACACCTCTGTTGTGGAATTCCTTTTTTTTGTCCACGCCCCACTCTCTGAGTTTTTTAAATTGCCGCTGATATTCCGCAATGTCCACCTGTAACGACAACAATTCAAACAGTTGGACGATTAGAGTTTTAACGATGCCTCGGGGTTCCTGAAAGTTTGCGCCTGCCAGTAAATATTTCTAAATATACCTCTAATGTTGAATTCCACTTTTTTGTTCACGACCCACTCTCCCAAATTTTTAAGCTGCCTCTGGTATTACGCAGTGTTCACCTGCGATGACAACAATTCAGTCGGTTGGGTGATTAGGGTTTTAGCGATGCCTCGGGGTTGCTGAGAGTTGACGCCTATCGGTAAATAATTTTAAATATACCTCTATTGTTGAATTCCACTTTTTTGTCCCAGGCCCCCTCTCCTAAGTTCTTGAGCTGCCCCTGGTATTAATCAGCGTCTATTTGCGACGGCAACAATTCAATCAGTTGGACGATTGGGGTTTTAACAATCCCTTGGGGTTGCTGAGATGTCTTTTAGCGGCGAGGCGACGGTAGGAGCCATAGCGACGATGAATGCAGTCGCTCTCATGAAGTCCAGGGGTGATGGCGACGCGATTAAAGTCGAAGGGCGACGGTGACCATGTCCCTCAGCGGTAGCGAGGGACGGTTGGATGATTAGGGTTTTAGCGATGCCTCGGAGTTGCTGAGGGTTGGCGCCTGCCAGTAAATAATTTTAAATGTACCTCTCGATTGTTGAATTCCACTTTTTTGTCCACGACCCTCTCTCCTAAGTTCTTGAGCTGCCCCTGGTATTAATCAGCGTCTACTTGGTACGACAACAATTCAATCAGTTGGACGATTGGGATTTTAACAATACCTTGGTGTTTCTGTTGCTGTCTTCTAGCGGCGAAGCGGCGGCAGGAGCCACAGCGACGATGAATGCGGTCGCTCTCATGAAGTCCAGGGGTGACGTGACCATGTCCCTCAGCGGTAGCGATGGTACGGCCTCTTCAAGGTGAATCTAGTTAACGATTAAACTTTCGAATACTGCCTCGGTTTGTCTGCAAACATGCACAAAAATCTGTTTGCTTAACTAGGTTCCGTAATAGTTTTGATTGTATCTTAGTTTTATAATTCGCGCGTCGTTTTCGCCGAGTTCTGAGGTTTCGCGAATGGAGTGCGCTTACGCATAAAGTTTAAGTGCGCCGATTATTTCCGTAGTTTTTTTTTTAATTGTTCTAGTAAAAATCTAATCGTGGCAAAGCGATTTAAAGTCTTACAGTCTTGTAGTAATAATTAAGTTTGAAATGGGAGAGGATGTGAACTTTCTTTTCTTCTAAGGGGTCGATGCTTAAAAATGATTGGGAATCCGTGATCTAGGGCAACTCACTTGGGACGCTTAGTCTGAAAAGTCTGTTCGGGATTAATAGAGGTAGGGAGGGGGCGGAAATATTACATCCGAAACGCAGACATTGAAGATAAGACGGAAGGAATGTAAGTGAATAGGAATTAAAATTATTTATTAGCAAGAAGATAATTTATTGGTAATATCGTAAACTCGAGCATAAGATATGATGGTATTTTTTCTTCCGAGCGCGGCAGTAAATTTCCATCGTCGCTACATAAAGTTATTACTTAACCTAGTACCCCTATCTTACCGAAGCCATTTAAACTTGGACTATTTGTCATCTCACCCAGCAGGAAATTATTCCCTGAAATATACAGTTCCAAATTTGAGCCGGAGTGTTAATCGCGGAGGGTCGCGATGTTAAATTGCTGCATTCTTACTAAGTCACCCCGAGTGGAGCGCGAGCTTTTTAAAAGACGTATTGTTGACAGAAACAAACTTCGCAAAGCCCTCTTCATTTGCCGACCCGGGCCCAATAAATTATACAAATTTCTGGCGTTTTAAATTTGTAGATAAAAAAGTGGGTAATTAAGAAGAAAAACAAACTCTTCTTCTTCTTATTATTATTATCATTATTAATGGCTCGTTTTTCTAGGGCCTCTCCACACGTGCAGACGTGTGACATGTGACATGTGACGACCTTGATATACTCGAGGATTCTTGCGACGTAATTCATTTTTTTGTACACCATGATGTCCTGTGGCGAAATAAACTGTTTTGTTATTCCGGCAACTAACGCAGAATATTCAAATGGCTTTTAGAACTGTTGCGGGTACGCTGTACATAACAATCTGTCATAAAATAATTAATAACGTAATAACCTCAGAGCCCTTTCCACTCGAGGCGTTAAGTGTCTCTTGAATTGGGACTGCTCAGAGAGAGAGTATGCAGTCAATTCGAGTACCAAAATGTTGCGCCCCCATCGAACTCGGTTAACAACGTTAGTTGAACACGAGGGCCGTGCGACAGGCGAGGGCAGAGCTTTGGAGCGCGGCTTACCACATTGTTGACGTCGAAGAAATTACCACAATGCGGTTCGGCGTGGCAATAGCGACTTTAATTATTGTAATGGAATTTACTGGAAGTACACACAATTACAGAGAATTCGCGCCCCGTGAATAATATCGTCCGTATCGTTATGGAAACTATCGTCTGAGACTACATAATTCCTTCGTTTGACTCAAACAAAGAAAAAAGTACTTTGTCCTCGAATGTTGCCATGTTTTTCAGAATATAACACGAATTTCCCTGGTGTGCACGATGATTTTTAATGATTAAGGATAGTTTGAATTTGGCGCCGCCATAATTTTTTATGTACTAAATTAAAAATCACACTGTACACAACTGTAGGTTTTATTATACTTCGGCGTTACGCGCAGCTATTCAGTTCACCTTGTATTTTCAAAACTGGCAAAAAAGATAACCAAAAGTTTTGAGTCAATTTTAGCTGCAGGTAAAAATTGTATTCCCAAACATCTACAAGCAGATAACGCCAAAAAAATAATTTTACGCCGTGGACTTCCAAAATCTGATGAAGAGAAAGTCTGGATTTAATTTAAACGTTCTACAGTCGATTGTTTCAATAGACTTAAACAAGTTCAATATTCGTAAATGTTGGAATTGACATAGTTGTTAAAATACATTTTAGAAAGTCGACGAAATAAATACAAAATGAAATTCGAAATTAGAAAATGAAGGCGAGAAATGAAATATGACTTACCGTGGTCGTAGTTAAAATTAAAAAAAAGCGTCGGTAAGAATAAGTTCAAAAAGAGAAAACGAAATACGAACATTAATTGGAAAAAAAGAAACAGAAGAAAAGTGGCACAAATAAACTCGTAAAGAAAGCGGTCGTTTTAGTAAACAAAAGACGATCGACGATATTCTCACTAAGTGATGCAAAATAAAAACGAATCCGGCAAAATAAAAACAAAAAAGAAAATTGGTAATTATTAAGGCAAAAAAGGAAATTTGGCTTTTCATCGGAAAGTATTTGAAAATTTAAAAAAAATAATTGGAGAAACGTCTCGCACAGAGACCAAATAAAACAAAACAGTTGATAATTTTTGTTTTTGTTTTTCTTGACTCTCCACTGGTGAATAATCGACGTTCGTTTGTTTTTGGTTTGTTTTGCTGTAAGTATTTCGATGTTATTTGCTTCAACTTTCTTTAATTTGTTATTTTCTTCCAACGTAGTCGACGTTCATTTGTTGTTAATTCGTTTTATTTTAAGTATTTCGATGTTATTTGCTTAAATTTTCTTTAATTTTTTCTCTTCTTCTAATCTAGTCGACGTTCATTTGTTTTTGGTTCGTTTTATTCCAAATATTTTGATGTTAGTTTCTTCAAGTTTCTTTAATTTTTTTCTTTTCTTTTAATCTAGTCGACGTCCGTTTGTTTTTGGTTCAATTTATTCTAAATATTTTGATGTTTTGATTTTCTTCAACCTTTTTAATTTTTTTTTTGTTTTCTCCTGACGTTCATTTGTTTTTGGTTCGTTTTATTCTAGGTATTTTGTTGTTATTTGCTTAAATTTTCTTTTTTTTTCTTTTTTTTTCTGACCAATCATTCTCACTGTAGTTGTTTTTTTAATTTTAATTTTTCTGTCGACGTAATTCTTCGTTTTCGCTTGTTTCATTCTCAAACCAGTAAACCGGAATGGTAATTAATCTTTTGTTTTTGTGTTTCTTTTTTCTACTGACTCTTCAACGACCTTCATTTGTTTCTTAGTCCTTCGATGATTTTGCTACAATTTTCTTAATTTTTTTTCTGACCAATTATTTTTCTCATTTTCATTTTTCTGTCCACTTAATTCTCTTTTCCGTTGTCGTTTGTTTGTTTCATTCTCGAACAAGTCAACCGGAATTGTAATTGATTTTTTGTTTTATTTTTTCTAACACTCCGACGACATTCATTTGTTTTTCGTTCCTTTGATTCCTAGCCCTTCAAGTCATTTGCTACGATTTTTTTAAATTTTATTATTTTTCCAATTTAGCCAATCGTTTTTTTTTTGTTTTCGTTTTTCTGACGGCTTGATTCTGTTCTCCGTCGTCGTTTGTTCGCTTCATTCTCGAACAAGTCCACCGAGATAGTAATTAATCTTTGGTTTTTGTTTTTCTCTAACACTCCAACGACATTCATTTGTTTTGCGTTCATTTCATTCTTAGTCCTTAGACGTTATTTCCTACAATTTTTTGTTTTTTTTTTCTAGCCAATCGTTTTTTTTTCTTAATTTTAATTTTTCTGAGGATGTGATTCTATTTCCCGTTGCCGTTCGTTTGTTTTATTGTCGAATAAGCCAACCGGAACAGTAATTAAGCTATTGTTTTCGCTTTTTTCTAACGCCCTAACGACATTCATTTTTTGTTTTTCGTTCGTACTTCGATGTTATTTGCTTCAATTTTCTTCATTTTTTTTCTCTAATCCTAATTCTTTGTTTTTTTTCGATTTTTAGTTGTCTTTTTGTCGATGTAGTTATGTTTGTCTGATTCTCAAACAAGTAAACCGGAATTGTAATTAATCTTTTTTTTATACGCGCCAACGGAGACTAATCGACGTTCATTTGTTTTCCATTCGTTTTATTCTTAATAACATGATGTTATTTGTTTCAACTCGCTTTTGTTTTTTTTTCCTTCGAATCAATTATACTTTTGACCGGTTTTTTTTTCAATTTCAATTATTTTTCTGTTGCCCTAATTCTGCTTTTCGTTGTTGTTTCTTTTATTTTCAATCAATTTGCAGTATTTTAAGTCAGTTTTTTTTTTTAACGCGCCAACGTAAAATCGTCGACATTCATTTGTTTCTCGTTTGTTTCATTCTTAGTATTTCGATGTTATTTATTTCAATTCGCTTATGTTTTTTCTGTCTAATCAGTTTTACTTTTTTTTTCATTTCAATTATTTTTCTGTTGGCGTAATTCTGTTTGTCGTTGCTGTTTCTTTTATGTTTTCTTTAGGTTTTGTTTCCGTGAATTTCTAGTCTTTTTCGGTCTTTTTTCAATCGCCCAATACCGGAAAGGATTCGTCGACGTTCGTTTAACTCTGCATTTAATTGTTTCAGTTCTATTTTATTCCTTCGCTCTTTCTTCTTAATTCGTTGTTTTTTTTTTCTATCGTATAGTTTGCTTTCATCATTCTCTCTTCTGATTATGGAACCGTCGCTGATATATTTTTTTTTCTTTTCTTACTCTTCGTGTCCCGTTTTCTTTTTCTTTTGCGCGCTTCAGTTGTCTCTTATTCTTTTTCTTATTCCTCGCGTTTCGTTTTCTTTTTCCTGTCTTTTTTTCTTTTTCTCCGCCACAGCGGATGATCGTCGATGTTTTTCTTTTGTTTTTCAATCACGTTCCTCCTCAAAAAAATATTGCTTTTATTTAAATTATTCGTCGTCACATTGCGTTAGGTACATTTTCTCATTTTTCTCACCGCATTTCTATTTTTCAAAAAATTAATAATTTCTGAAACGCCCGTTGATGTATCTGGTTTAACTTAATCTGATTTATGTTGAAGATAGTGCCTCCTCCGCCCTTCCCCCAACCCCAAAACAATTTAAGCCGTGTCTTACACCCACGCGCTTTCGCCCACCCACCCTATATATAGAATTAGAGGAGCAATTATTTATTCATCGCGTACAAAATCGCCCGCCCCGATTAATGTTCAGCTTCCGGTCGATTTGATTTAACGACTTTTTAACCACCGCCATGTGCGCAAATGATCATCATCAGGTGCAGAAACGTGTATATCACGTGTTTTGTTTTTGTTTTTTTCTTTTGAAACGAGCAAATTATTGAGACAAGGAAACGTACTTCCGAAATCCATTGCCTACAGAAATTGCCATCACACTGTTGCGTATTTAGGGTTCGTTGAATTTATTTTAAAATAAAAGCTCTATGTCACCAACAAACTAATTTATTTAGAACGGTACACTAATTTATTTAACACCGTATTATTATTTATTTAGACATAGGACGAGCGATCAGTTGTTAATCTTAATGCGAACTGTAGGGTATTTATGTCGGACTGACCGCGTTCACCGGCCGCTTCCCTTTTATATCCGCGCCTGGTGATCGAGAAGGCTCTAGAATGCCTCTCGATCGTCCAAGCACAAATTTACTTCGACGTTCCATCGGGGCCAGTCAGTCTGTGACGCAAGCAGGCTTTACGCCGTCAGGCGCTAATTCGTTACAAAACCAACGGAGTTCGAAGTTATTTCCTTGCAAACTTGCGTGTAGGGTTGGTTGCCTATCATTACTTCTGCTAGGGGCGTTGGTGATGGCGGTGTCACAGCGAAAGTAGCAGTTTATAGGTAACTGCAACCTCTTATCTACAAACTGCAAGTATTTATTACGGTTTTATAACAATTTTTTATTTTAGTCTGTTTTATATAGGGTTATTCAGATTAAGTTTGATTTTCTGTCGAAAATTCAAGTATCAGCTGCAAAAGACTGCTTTTCTTTCTTATTATGGGGTACGTACATAATTGTGTGGCTGAATAAATATTTTTTTTTTACATAGACACTGTGGATTTCTTTCAGTTGTACGCGGATTTTTTTTATTGATTACGAAGGGGTTTTAACAGTCCTGTGCGGCGTAGTTAGCGCGAATCTTGGCGCTTTTCGGCATCGCCCCGAACCGAAAACCCTTTAAGGGTGTTGATGTGGAAGATGTGCTCGCCGCCGTTCGGAATTTTATTCGCCGGTATTAGGCAGATCCACTATTTTCGGTGTTCAATTTGTGCCAGACTCCCTGCGGGTATCCCCCGGCATCAGCCAACTTTCAGGACGTTGATTACCCGTACTCCCTCAAGTTGCCGCCGACGACGCCACCATCCCCGTCCACCCGCTTCCGGTTTTAGTTTCTTCTTTACACGAGTGCATTAAGAGTTTGCATTCCTAAAGATGCAATTTACTTTAACGGCGGCGGCGGAGGCGTCAGGTTTAACTTTGAAGGCGAAGTCATAATTACTTTCTGACGCTTCGCAGACGGGGGTGGGCGGCTTGTGCCGTCCAAATTTTTTTTTGTTGTTGTCGTTGCATTTTGTTTATTCGAGAATCAGTAGTAGGTATGTATAATCGAATACAGGACGTTTATAAAGAAGAGAAGTAAAGGAAATTATTTTCGGGGGTAGGTGGTAGTTTGAAATGCAAATGCAAATTAGAGAGGGCCGATTTACTTAAGGGATATCGAAGGCAGGCA
This sequence comes from Prosopocoilus inquinatus, assembly GCA_036172665.1. NCBI lineage: Eukaryota > Metazoa > Arthropoda > Insecta > Coleoptera > Lucanidae > Prosopocoilus > Prosopocoilus inquinatus. The sequence continues at coordinate 12,615,230 of CM069879.1, forward strand.
ATTACATCGGGATTAAGGGCAAATATTTTAATATTGCGTTAAATCTCCGGCAGTTCGGCGACTCAGTCTCTCTTTTATGGAGGTAATAAAGATCATCGTTATTAGCAGCGAGCTTAATGCTTGGGGGGTTTCGAAGAGGAGCCCGAACAAGACGGTGAAAGTAATTGCACTTATTCACGACACAAAGGTTTTTATGTATGCGTGAAACGACGCGGGTAACTTCGCTTCGGGGGGTAGTTGTCTCCTTGATATTAGAGGGGGTTGCCCCGGGAAATGAATGCGGGAGATTATTTTCGGGAAAGGATTCGATGCAGACTGAAACAAGAGAAAAAAAAAAACTGCTTGTTCTGGCAAGTTTAAAATTATCGGATGGGGATGGAGTAACCGCATCGCATTCAAATTAAGGCGAGTTCGCAAACAACCCTTCGGGAAGGTGCTTTATCCCGTTTCGCGTGTCGTCCTTTGAACTTTGCGCAGAAAACCTTCCTGCCCACCAAATGTCGCATGTTAGTTAATTAAAGCAATGTCCGGCAGAACGCACAGCCATGATAATGATGGTCTCTTCGGCTTCGACGGCGATGGAAGATTTCAACCCCCCTTGTTATGGCCTGGGTATCTGATTTCTGCGCACTTGATATCCGCCACGCCGTTCTAACGCTGCTGCCTCAGCGGAAAACCGATAAAGGCGGTCGTTATCAATCTAGATAAAGTCATTATCAGATTCGTGGCTTTGGGTGATTGAACTAATAGTGCTCGGGGATCGTATTGCCCGGCATTAAACAATTTACAGTTTTCTTTTCGTCTACAACTTTTTGCTGCTACCCTCTTCTCGGTTCATCATTCACATCACAATGTTTTCCACTAAACTAAATTCCATTGAACGAATTGTACAAAAAACCAAAAAGTATCTGCAACATTTGGATATTTTAATTGATAATAATGAATTGCACCACCTGTCTAACCTATCGTCCTGTTTCAGAGTCTTAAGTTGCGCGCAATTATACCCACCTGCACGTTAACTATTATTAATCGTTCCCTCTGAGGTAACCGATACTATTAATTGCACTGTAACGAGCACTAAATACAATTTTATAGCCTTCGGGAGTTATCTGTTAAATTGAGTAAACCCTTACGTCGATATAAATCTTCCGACATGGTAACGTAGTGCACGGAATGTGACGTTTTTGCATTCCACGGTCATCCATTATTACCGACTCCCTTGTCTTCGAAACTTCGTGGTACCCCCGCACCGAGTATAACAAGAGATTTAATGCTAATGCGGGTTCTTAGGAAAAAGTACAATAAAAACGTATTTATTCTTAACAATAAATCAACTTACATGATTTCTGCACTACGCACTAGAACAGGGGAGGGGTTTCGTTTGGGGGTTTAATCAACTAACACCTGCTTGTCTGTAATGACTTCTTTCTTTTGAGAGAGAGAGGAACTTCTTCGTCTTAATCTGATTCGTTAAGATCAAGCCTTTTCCCCTTGTACGAAATGATTCTGCGATTATCTGTTCAGGCTCGTCTCGTATGAAATGGTTACATTTTACTATCAGCTAAAACGTAATCATTTCCATGCATCAATCAGCGAGTATAAAGGCCTAAATAAAAAGCTTTCATTTACTAAGTATGATTTTCAGTGAATAATTTATTAAAATCGGTCACATTGCCCCGTGACCGTAATCTCTGAATATTTTATTAATTACGCGATACACATTCAACGCCCCCCCTCGTGCTTTAGGCACAGATCGCCGCATTAAATATTGGATAACCAACCAGCCGACCAATCTAGTGGCGGAACGATAAATCCCCGTCGGTTTTTGTCCCCGAATTCGGGTATCATCTATTGTTTCCTCATTTATCGACTGCCAAAGCCGCATTTCGAACGCGGAAAAATATCAGCGACGTCGTTCGGACAGCCGGGCGGCTTTATCGTTATTTAAAGAGTGCCACGTCGAACTTTGGCCTCCGCAGTCATCTCTCAGGACTTATCTCGACGGGAATACGACCAGATAAGACTTTCTGACCGCGACGGACGGATTAAGACAGATAAAGGTTAGGCGACCGCTTTTGACAGACGATGGATAAATTACCCGAGGAGGCCAGTTCGTGAATCAAGACGTAAACTTAATAGTGTACGAATCATGACGAGGCACAAACTTGATATTAACCGCGCTACTTCCGCTTAATGACGCCTATCCAGAAACATTTTGGAAGATAAGATTCGCTTCGACTAAACGGAACGCCCCAAGTATCAAAAATATTTTATTCCTAAAGCAGATGATGCAGAAACATTCCTGCTTTTCATGTATACTTGATTCCTCCCTTCATACACATGTTAACAAGTCCTCAATAATTAATCCAAATTAATAAAACAAGCTGGATTTCAATAAAACTAATAATGGAAATGATTATAAGTTGATGGTCAAAATCCTAGATAGACCGAACCCCCCCCCCCCACAAAACTTTGTTTTCAAAGATTACGAAAAGGCCTTCTTTGATTTTCTGCAAACGTAGACGAATGAAACAATCGTTTTGAAGAAAAATCATAAGAGACCAGACGGACTTCAGCTGAAAGAGACGCCCAGTGCCATCTGCCATAAATGGTGGTGCACATAATTAGACGTATTACTCAGGGGTGGACGATAGACAGAATACTAAAATATGGGGGCAATACTCATCCCGATTGGTAGAAGTGTACCTTTCACCGCATCAAGGCAACGGAAGGCAGCAAGGAAACTTGAAACCCAAAATAAATGATGTTCTAGTAAGTCCGTTCCATTCCCGAAATTGTATCGAAAAGGACAAAGCATGTCACGGACGGAAAATTTAAGAAGAAGTAAAAACATCTAAAGCGTTAGCTGATCTTAAGGAGACCTCCAATCCTTGATGAAACAAGGCACCGACGCCTCTGCAGAAGTTAGCGTTCAAGCAAACAAAGTGGGGACTAAAGTTTTGGCAAGCATGGGTCTCATCGAAAATAAAACAACGTAAAGTTCGAGCTTTAGGCAAACAGAAACAGCGGAATATAGACTTTCAGACCGTAATGATAGCGAGACAAGGTCAATTTGGGGTTGCAGAGCACGTAGTAGAGTACGTAGGTCAAAATAAAAATGGGAAGGTAGCAGGGGTATCATGGAAACGAAGAAGTTTTGACCGAGAAATCCGGAAGGATCTAGCAAAACGAGTTTCAATTGCAAAACGGAAAGATCTCATGGAAGTTAAGACCTTGTGGTGAACGTCGTTTCATACGATTCCGAAAGGAGGATCTTCATAAGGCCAGAAAACTGGGTCGACGTCGTTACATACGATTCTGGAAGGGAGAACTTTCGGAGAGCAAATTTAGGCAAGGTGGCAACAAGTAACGTTCAGTTCGAAACAAGAAGAAGTATACACGAATTCAATGGAGACTTTGAGGCCATGGTGCAGGCGAAGTAAGCGTAGCATAGGACGTAGTTCAAAATAAATATAGGAAGGTGGATCTTCATAAGGCCAGAAAACTGAGTCAACGTCGTTACATACGATTCTGGAAGGGAGAACTTTCGGAGAGCAAATTTGGGCAAGGTGGCAACAAGTAACGTTCAGTTCGAAACAAGAAGAAGTATACACGAATTCAATGGAGACTTTGAGGCCATGGTGAAAGCGAGATAAGGCGAAGTAAGGGTAGCAGAGGAAACAAAATGGGATGATAGCAGGGGTACCACGGAAAAGAAGAAGTTTTGACCGAAAAATCCAGATGGATCTAGCAAAATGAGTTGATAATTTGGGAAAGATCCCAAAAAAGTTAAGACCATGTGGTGAATGCCGTTTCGTACGACTCCGAAATGTAGATTTTTCGGAGAGCAAATTTGGACAAGGTGGCAATTACTAACATTCAGTTCAAAACAGGAAGAGGCATATACGAATTCAATGGAGACTTTGAGGCCATGGTGCAAACGAGATAAGGCAAAGTAGGGATAACGGAGGACATTGGTCAAAATATAAATGAGAAGGTAGCAGAAATATCATAGAAGATGAAGAAGTCTTGACCGAGAAATCGAGAAGGATCTAGCAAAACGAAAAGGCAAAGTAGGGATAACGGAGGACATTGCTCAAAATATAAATGAGAAGGTAGCAGAAATATCATAGAAGATGAAGAAGTCTTGACCGAGAAATCGAGAAGGGTCTAGCAAAACGAGTTTCAATTGCAAAACGGAAAGATCCCATGGAAGTTAAGACTCTGTGATCAATGTCGTCTCGTACGATTCTGAACGGTAGATCTTTTTGAGACAAATTTGGGCAAGGTAGCAACAACTGCCGATCAGTTCGAAACTGGAAGAGGTAGACATGAATGCAATGGGGGTTTTCAGATCATGATGCCAGCGAAACAAGGCGAAATTGGGGTAGCAGGGTACGTAGATCAAAACAAAGATTGGGTATCGTGGATTAGAAGATGTTTTGTCCAAGAAATGCAGAAGGATCTAGCAAAACGAGTTTCAATTGCAAAACGGAAGGACCCCATGAAAGTTAAGACCTTGAGGTGAATGCCGTTTCGTACGATTCGGAAAGGTACATTTTTATGAGAGGAAATATGGATCAGATGTCATTAAATCAAACCACGTTTCGAAGGAGACTCGTTCAGCTTGAGCTTGAGTTTCAGTTGAAAAACGGTAACATTCCATGTAGGGTATGGCCAGAAAACCGGGTGAATGACGTTTCGTACGATTCTCGAAGGTGAATCTTTATGATAGTAAATGTGGACAAGGTAGCAACAATTAATATTCAGTTCGAAATACGAAGGAGGTATACCTACACGAATTCAGTGGAGAATTTGAGGCAATAATGCAAGCGAGATAGGGCGAAATAAGGGTAGCAGAGCAAGTAGGTCAAAACAAAAATGGGAAGGTAGTAGGGGTATCATGAAAAAGAAGAAGTTTTGACCGAGAAATCGAGAAGGATCTAGCAAGATGAGTTTCAATTGCAAAACGAAAGGATTCCATGGAAGTTAAGACCTTGCGGTGAATGTCGTTTCGTACGATTCTGAACGGTAGATCTTTGTGAGAGAAAATTTGGACGAGGTGGCATCAACTGCTGATCAGTCCGAAACAGGAAGAGGTACACATGAATGCAACGCGGGTTTTCAGACCACGACGCCAGCGAAACAAGGCGAAATTGGGGTAGCAGAGTACGAAGGTCAAAACAAAGATGGGGTATCAAAAATTAGAAGAAGTCTTAACCAATACCTTTTGCTTAATTATAAGTACCAGTGTCCAGAAAGTAATGGCCATGGACAGTCAAGATGATTTGACTGTATACGTACAGGTTTTCGTAATATACAAACTACTTCGTCGTGGTCCATCAATCGCATAATAACCTTTCTTACGCGCATGATAAATTATTATAAAACGTCAAGCGCAGAGGAGTAGTATTTGCTAATGCACACCGTAGGCGCGTTCAGGTAATTAGCGAATGCATATTTCTGCTTGCGAACGCGTGCCCGACTTTGTTTATTTTGGCCGCAATAAGGCACCTGTGTATACATTAGCGCATTGAATAACAAATGGAAACAATTATGCACCCTCCCCCCTCCAATTCCGAGAGGCAAACACACTGCCCCGAAGCCCCCTCATTAGTCCGGTGCATACACACCTCCCCTCCCGCCCTCAAACCAGATATATTTGCGTTGCGATTTCAAAAAAGGTTTGTTTGTTTTTTTTTTTTTTTTGGATTATAAGCGGTTCACCGGAATTGCTGTGCGCATACACATACATTGCCTTTTATAATTAAGTATTAAATTATCTGTTAATGATGACGACGCGTCATTAAAGCGTTTGCTCGTTTAGATTACGCGCGTTAGTCTTCTTTAGTGTGTCGACTTGTGTAACCCTTGACTTTAATAATGCCGCGGGTCAAGTTCTTGTTCGTCGTCATGATGATGCCACTGCCAGTAGCCTTTGTGTTGGCTGCCATTCTACCACAAGAAACCACAATGGCGGGTAGGCGTATATTTTCAGGTAATTTACTAGTGTTTCACCTCTAAAATAAAAATGGTTTGGTTAAAGGCGCCTATCCACTACGCGTCGTACGTACGCCTGGAAATTATGCAACACAACGTGCATCCTATCTTATACGCAGTACTGGTTGTTTTACGGTTTAATTTTCAATTTTTTTCGTTGCCGTATTTTCATGTTATCAAACTTTACGAATAGGTACAGATAATTTCGTGCTGCGAAGCTAACCTATATTCTCCTCGTCTAAATAGAGAGCTCAAACAAAAGTAATTGCGACAAGCTAATGCCGGCGAAAGTTTCCAGACACGTACATAAAATTTAGGCATTAATATCTCAAACTTGCTTCGGCCCTGTGTTCCGCGAGTAATACAATAAATTTAATTAGCACGGCGCTGAATTAACTCGAAACGTAATGAAATCGGCAATCCCTATATATCTTTCTTGTTCCGGTGCACGCCGCGCCGCGCCGCGCCTGGGGTAACTACTAGGAACAACAGTGTCCTAATTAACAAACTACGTTAGAAATTAAATAATCCAAGTTTCCGATTACTCATTCATAACAATTCAAAAGCACAGAAAGTCTCAATTTATTTTTATTTTATTTCGTTCATAGAATGTGAAGCAGGAGAGAATACTTCAATTCGAGCTTCTATGTACCACAACTATCTTGCATGTGTCACGTTCGAAAAAATCATTTTCTAAATTAGTTTTGCTTTTGGCTTTTACACAAAATTCAACGCGCGCATTCTATTGTTTAGTTGCAGTTCGCAGGTGCGGTCATTGAGACGGGTTCAGCAAGCACGGATTGACTGACGCGTCGGTCGTTTGCTTACGTTGCAAATCTAGTGGCCTAGGTTTAAGAAGCGTAAGGAAATAAGGGAAATCCATGTCATTAAACCTTACTTGCGCTGCATCGGCGGATTTTTCTTTTATTAGAAAGTAATTAACGCGCTCGCTTTATTATTGTGTTTTCGCGAGTCGCTGACTTTTTGACATTCGTCCGTTGACCCAAACTATTAGTGACATCCGGCACAGATGGTATACAGTTTTTCTTTTTAATAACTTATCCACTATTTACATATATCGTGAAGAAATTTTATCTTTTTGTAGTTGAATGAGATTCGTTTGAATTTAGAATGACGGCGGTGAACATTAAGAGTGTGCAAGCGTAAATGAGTTTGTCGGTGACGAGGGGGTCGGGCGGGTGGGCGGGGGGGGTAGATTTATCTGGGTGAGAATGTAGAAAAATCCGTTTTTGCAAGCACCTCTAAAAGCTGAAACTAATTGGGGATCCGTGTCAGCGTTATTCCGCTTCAGCATCAACTAGTGGGTCAGTAAATAATGATGTCCATTTAGCAGCGGGTGCATCTACACGCTAGGCTTGGAATAAATGATGTTCCCGGAGTCGTTTGTTGCGAGGTGACGGCTTGACTTGTTAGCTGCTCCTGGCCGCGGTCCCACCCGGACCAGTCCGGGCCGCCAACGGTTAAATGATCTAGAACTTAGTCGCTTTAATTACGTCTGTGTTCATCGCCCCCAACAGATACAGCGAGGTATGACGATTCCAAGAATTTCGTATTTATAGCATGCCAACCAAGACGAAGTACTTTGTGGAAAGCTGAAGTATACCTGCTTTTTTTTTAATACTTTTTGATTTTCTTGTTCGGTTGTTAGTTTCAGTTTTACAGCCGAAAATGTTCTCCCAGGGGTGTTTTCCCTCGGAATGTCAGAACAGGACCGATATTTACTTGAAGATTGTCAAATTCTTCTGCCTCGTTGTCTCTCTCCTCATGAGGTTCTATGTTCATCCTCCCAACAGATACCGAGGTATGACGATTCCTAGAATTTCATCTTTATAGCAAACCAACCAAGACGAAGTACTTTGTGGAAAGCTGAAGTATACCTGCTTTTTTAATACTTTTTGATTTTCTTGTTCGGTTGTTAGTTTCAGTTTTACAGCCGAAAATGTTCTCCCAGGGGTGTTTTCCCTCGGAATGTCAGAACAGGACCGATATTTACTTGAAGATTGTCAAATTCTTCTGCCTCGTTGTCTCTCTCCTCATGAGGTTCTATGTTCATCCTCCCAACAGATACCGAGGTATGACGATTCCTAGAATTTCATCTTTATAGCAAACCAATCAAGACGAAGTACTTTGTGGAAAGTTGAAGTATTCCTGCTGTTTTAATACTTTTTGATTTTCTTGTTCGGTTGTTAGTTTCAGTTTTACAGCCGAAAATGTTCTCCCAGGGATGTTTTCCCTCGGAATGTCAGAACAGGGCCGATATTTACTTAAAGATTGTCAAATTCTTCTACCTCGTTGTCTCTCTCCTTGTTCATCGTTCCAACAGATACCGAGGTATGATGATTCCAAGAATGTCGTATTTATAGCTTGCCAACCAAGACGAAGTACTTTGTGGAAAGTTGAAGTATTCCTGCTTTTTAAATTCTTCTTGATTTTCTTGTTCGGTAGTTAGTTTCAGTTTTATAGCAGAAAATGTTCTCCCAGGGTGTTTTCCCTCGGAATGTCAGAACAGGGCCGATATTTACTTAAAGATTGTCAAATTTTTCTACCTCGTTGTCTCTCTCCTTGTTCATCGTTCCAACAGATACCGAGGTATGATGATTCCAAGAATGTCGTATTTATAGCTTGCCAACCAAGACGAAGTACTTTGTGGAAAGTTGAAGTATTCCTGCTTTTTAAATTCTTCTTGATTTTCTTGTTCGGTAGTTAGTTTCAGTTTTATAGCAGAAAATGTTCTCCCAGGGTGTTTTCCCTCGGAATGTCAGAACAGGGCCGATATTTACTTAAAGATTGTCAAATTCTTCTACCTCGTTGTCTCTCTCCTTGTTCATCGTTCCAACAGATACCGAGGTATGATGATTCCAAGAATGTCGTATTTATAGCTTGCCAACCAAGACGAAGTACTTTGTGGAAAGTTGAAGTATTCCTGCTTTTTAAATTCTTCTTGATTTTCTTGTTCGGTAGTTAGTTTCAGTTTTATAGCAGAAAATGTTCTCCCAGGGTGTTTTCCCTCGGAATGTCAGAACAGGGCCGATATTTACTTAAAGATTGTCAAATTCTTCTACCTCGTTGTCTCTCTCCTTGTTCATCGTCCCAATAGATACCGAGGTATGATGATTCCAAGAATGTCGTATTTATAGCTTGCCAACCAAGACGAAGACTTTGTGGAAAGTTGAAGTATTCCTGCTTTTTAAATACTTCTTGATTTTCTTGTTCGGTAGTTAGTTTCAGTTTTATAGCAGAAAATGTTCTCCCAGGGTGTTTTCCCTCGGAATGTCAGAACAGGGCCGATATTTACTTAAAGATTGTCAAATTCTTCTACCTCGTTGTCTCTCTCCTTGTTCATCGTTCCAACAGATACCGAGGTATGATGATTCCAAGAATGTCGTATTTATAGCTTGCCAACCAAGACGAAGTACTTTGTGGAAAGTTGAAGTATTCCTGCTTTTTAAATTCTTCTTGATTTTCTTGTTCGGTAGATAGTTTCAGTTTTATAGCCGAAAATGTTCTCCCAGGGGTGTTTTCCCTCGGAATGTCAGAACAGGGCCGATATTTACTTAAAGATTATCAAATTCTTCTGCCTCGTTGTCTCTCTTCTCATAAGGTTTTCTCTCGATTGGCTACGGCTCGTCAAAATGACGTGTTACAATTATAGAATCGTACAGGGCAGGAATGAAGACGATCGACATCATTCGGACGATGGATTTTGAGAAATCTACTGTCTATGACGCCGCGAAATGATGCGGGAAGATTGATTGAACCGCTGATCGTCCTAGGAGTGGGCAACCTATTACCGTAACTACACCAGAGGAGCTGCGCTACCGAATTCGTCCCAATCTCGCAGTTTCAATGCAAAAAAAACGGCACAACTGCTTGGTATCAGCAAAGACAGCGTCTCCAGAATGGTCAGAACGAAGCCTAAGATTCGTATTTATAAGATCGATTGCACTGAAGCTGAAACGACTGGAGAAATCTCGCCGAATGCTTCACTTGGCCGCTGGTGGTCACCTGGTGTCTTGAGTCCTTCTCCAAACGCCAGAACCACCGCCAATTACTTAAGAAGGATCAGAAGAAGCCTGATCATCGCTCGCAGTCACTTTTCGGCCTCTCTCGCGGTTTTTTCCGCCACTGTGATGGTTTGGACTGGCATATACGCAACAGGGAAAACACCACCGGTCTTTATCCATAGAAACTTAACCTAACCATCGCCGCCTATGAGGATCTGTTTCCTGGAATTTGGGGCAAGGAAACTTAGCCTTCAAAATCGCCGGATCTCGACCCGATGGACTACTCCACGCAGTCCATCTGGGTGCAGAAGATCTCTTGAAGGCGAACACTGTGGAAACGGCGTTGATACGAATCTGGAGCGAAATTAGGGTGAAAGAGTGTGCGACCATCGTAAACAATTTCATCCAAAGCGTCTTCGCAAATGTGTTGAAGTCGATGGAGGTACCTTTGAAGATTTTTTGCACTTTTCTCGTTTATTTTTGGATAAGGTTTGATTTGGTAAAGTGTTTTTACTTTGAACTTATTAATTCGCTGTTGAAATATTTTAAAAAATATTTTTGCGACGCCTGTATAATAGTATAAATGGAGAGCGGCAAGAATTTTTCTATCGTTTGCTGTGATTAGTTTCCAAGCTGTGTTGATCGTAGTCTAAATTATCTTCCCGCATCCAATTTCATAGCACACAAGGATTTTATGAAAGTTGACGATGAAATGTTAAGAATATTGTCTGGATCGGTTTAGATAAACACAAGCACGCATACACCGCGGGAAAAGCGCTTGCCTTCGCTCGCGACGGGAAAAATTACTGAACTTAATGAAAAGAAATTGAATCTTGATTTGAATTTGGGACCACCCGAAACGAGATAAGTCGCGTGCTTTCTTAGGCTATTCGAGTCCACGTAAAAAAACTAATTGGGCAATTCAAATCTTATTTATCTTATAAACTGTGTTCCTCCGCTGTTTCGCCTTTCCAAAAACATACTTTTGGCCAGTTGGGCGGCGCTGTTTTTCAAGCGAACGGAAAACTCCACATGAGAACTGCGTTGTCAGCATTGCATATGCGCAACAGAAAATGAAACATAAAGACTGCAGCTACTCAATATCACATTTCACCAAGTGCGCGTTACTTAAGAAATGGAAATAAATTTTGTATTTCTGTTCTTGCTGAAGCATTATCATCGACTTGAGTGATTAAATGAAATTAGGAAATTAAATATTTTTCCTTTATACATATAGGAATTTCAAATCCTTACACTTTTAATTAAAAAAAAAAACTGTCTCAGTCAGAGATAGATTTTTCTGTTTCTTTTTTTTTTGTAATCATTCAAAGAACTTAATCATTTAGAGACCTTCACTGAGGAGATCACCTTTAGCACATGAATGCAACATTTTGGGAGAGCCCTTCAAGAGCCATTACTCTAAGTACAGTGTAATAATGACCAGACGGGGGTGGAAGAAGGAAAAAAACAAGATGGAAAGTCTTCTTCCGTGCTTTAATTAGACCTGGAAAACAAAATAACCCACTTTTCAACCCCTTTTTGTCTCCAATACTTTTAGCAGTCCGTACAACGCTGAACCTCGAAGCCCTTTGTTAGTAGCGTTCTGGTTTTCGGATGGAAAGCCAGAAATCGATTTCCAAGTCGTTTTCCACGGATTACTCCAATGACGTTTACTTACATTTTTGGAATTGTCGAAATCGATCCACTCCTCACCTCTTTCTTCTACATTTAAATAACAGTCCTTCCTTACAATAGTTCAAATAAAAATTCAAAACTTTGGATTAAAATTTTCGTACACCAACAAAAAGATTACAAACAAAATAACATGTGAATTCAATTAAATTAATTAACTAATTAAAGCTTAACAATCAACATAGAAGTGAAACTAGAAAGATCAACAAAAAAAAACAATGCATTTCTATGAAACTTTGTCAGATGTTGAATTTTAAGCAACGATTAATCTGTTTTATTTAAATTCACCCTCGTGGACATTTCTTAGGTACACTTTATTTAAATTAAATTGCGAAATCTACTTAATAGAACAAAATTTGAAACTGATTTGACACTTTTACTAATCAGAAGAGTTACTTTAATAAATGACAGGATCTCGTGTATTGTCGAACTCCCCTCTGATCGGAAAGGAAGCGAAGTATTTAAATGAATCTGAAATGACCTAATTTCCAGACTGTGTGGGCTTTGCATTAGGCGTTGGTTTTAAAAAATTTCGAAGATTCATTCTATGTTGCTGGCAGCAGTTATTATGTAATTGATGTCGACGTAGGCCAAGGTTTACTTCTACGAATCAGAAGCCTTTACATAATTGTTTCTTCTGTTGCACTATGGCTCACCGGTGATCCAACGATATTTTACGTTCCGCAAGGGATTGCATAATGCCAGCGCTTGTTTATTTTTTTTTTACATAATGCCCTTGATCTCGTTTCTAGGTACATTGCATGCTGACTAATGCTTTCGTTATATAACGCTGTACGGTGTCATTTGTGCTTTCCAGTGAGTCTATGGATAATAAAGCTAGAACGAAAAGGAAAGTCGTCAAGGTCATGAAAGATATCGAAGGCAAATTGCGAAAGCTGCGCCCGTCTGAAAAGATGACGATGAAGATTAATGATAAAGTTGAAGAGGTAATAAAGAATGAATCTAAAGGGAGGATACCTAAGATAAATAAAAATATAAGGCGATGATAAAGTCAAAAGATTTCAATTTCAATCGTCCTAAGGCGTCCTGGTGAAGCATGTGCCTAGGTGCTTAGATGCAAGAAGTTGGTTAACTTAAAAAAAAGGGTCTCCAGAATGGATTAGGATGCCTCCAATCCTTAATTGACTGAACAATATTTGGGTTTATTTTATTTAAACAAAAAAAAGGATATCAAGCGCGGAATTCCTCAGGGGAGTATTCCGGGACCTATTTTACTCACTGCCGATTGCTGATATATAAATGTAGGGAATCAAGAATGCGTCGAGCACTTCACAAACAATCGATAATCCTTCCTCTTTGTATACACCATCAATTTTTCATCCATAAATCATTTTGCCAACAATAGATCGTAATTAACTATTTCAGTTACGCCTTTAACTATTAAATTAAATCATTTTCCGGACTTAAGCTTCGTCACCATCATCGATTTCTAACGACCACGAAATAATTAATTCAGAATACACCTGTGTGTTCTTCTACACACACAGTGGGGTTATTTATACCGGTTGTTGCTTTAAATTGAGATCATAAAAGTTCAAGTAGTGTGGGCATGCGGTGATACACTGTTTTCTATCTGCTGTACTGTCTCACATTTCCATCAACGACCGGTATCTAAAAAGAAAAAAGAAAGGTTAAAGTTTAAATATACAATTTAAATAAATGCAGTCGTGTTCGTATAAAACGTGAGGCTACCTGTTATCATTAACAAAGCGAAAAGGTTTTTGAGTAAGTAGAAAGTACACTTTGTAGTTGATAAGTGTTTGTCCGGGTGATATTTTACAGTCCTTTGTGAACAAACACCCCGGAGACACAATGAGTTGTGTGCTCAGGCCGGAAGTTCCTCAAAGAGCTCTCCTACATGCAGTCTGATTACTTCCTCCCGCTGACCACAACATTCAAACTATACTATAATTTTCGAACTTCCTTCCACCTCGTATGGTTTCCTTCTCACACCGAAAGCGCGTGCCGTTTCCTGTACGAGGAGAGCGAGAGGTGCGGTTCCATTTCAGCGCAATTCCAGGGAAACCCCCGGACCCGACGCCACGGAGAATTAACAGTTGTGTGCTGCAATGTTTGATCGCAGACAGATTAGCTTCCAAATCAATATTGGGATTACCGTTGTGGTCTAATAAATACCAACCCCCGCTATTTCATTGCCGCATAATTTTCCGGACATACAATAAACCCAGCTTATGTAATTATTATTGTGGAATTAATTTGCGCTTCGAAAATAATAAAATTCCCCTCAGAAACCGGAAAAAAAACGCGACCGTAAATAATCTCCGGCCGCACTTAAAAATCTAAAACTGACGGTCTCTAATAAATAAAGTTGGTGGTGCTCATTATTTTTGTGGCTTGCGTTCCTTGTGCATTCGGAGCTTGTTATATTTCCTTTCCCCGTTAGAGGAAGGAATGTCACTCATTAAAACCATTTTAATTACTGTAATAATTAGCACGTATAAAGCCATTTCGAGTAACATCGCCGCGTGTGTGGTTTTATGACCATTGAACGAGCAAGTTTTGCCACAGGCACAGGTCGTTTATTTTGCAAAAGTCAATATTTTAACGAACTTACGACCCCCCCTCAAAAGATTGCTTCAGCTGCTTCACACATTGGTCGCGCTATGTCACCTAAACCCGTCCATATCTCCGCTAGTTTTTTTTTCTTGGTGTTACATTCGACCAAAAATGTTGCTTTTTGAAAACCTATCGCTCTTTGATTACTTAGGTTGGCTTCTAACTTATTTGCTGCTTTTACTGAGCGAGTTACACTCTCGATTTTACCCGCATCATTCAGTTTTCGATTAAAACTTCTCTGTCTAACGCTTGGCCATTTTTGTCACCTATTTTCAACGCTGTTACGGTCGAAGTCGCTTGTATTTGCGGTAAATATTTCTGTTAGACAAACGGCCGCCCTGATTTCCTCTCGACTCCGCGCGTCCATTCGGCCTTCGTTTCACTGTAAAACTTTCTCTGCTAAGTTCTTAAACTTTCTCTGCCGAGTTTGCTCGTTCAGAAGCTGACAGGTGTTAGCCTATTTTGATTGACGTAACCTAACGTACATTTTTTTATTGCGTCATTGAATTGTTGTCTTGCGCACATTCCACCATTTTAAAACTGGAGTTAATTTTGGGTTGGAATTATAATCGATACCGTGGTGTGTATCCTCCAGTTGGCGCCTCCTGGTTAATTATTTTTAAATATACTGTTTTCTTTTTGTGGATTTCCTCTTTTACTCCACGCCCTCTCCGACTATAAAAAGCTACCCTTGGTATCCTCGGTGACGTCAACAATTTAGCTACTGGGAATCCCGTGTACGCAGATAAGAACTACCCTGCCCCGCTCTATCTACACATGTTTATTTACTTGATGTAACAATTTGGACCCCAACGGGTAACGATTTGGCGCCCAACGGGTAACGGTACAACGTCGCCCGTAATTCACCGGAAACAAAACACGTTTGCTTCATCTCGCAATGAATTCGTTGTGCTTGTCATCATTATAGAAAAATTTAAATCGACTACCGTCGTGAACCGTGCATCGTGTGTTGCATTAAATTTTGTGTGCAATATTGGAGTCCGATGAGTCAGTGAAGTGGGAAGTAAATCAAGCGCGTTTCAAGAATTTCCGCCGAGCTCTAGTCATCATCATCATCATAAGGGAAAACTGACCCGCGCGACTCGAGACAATCCTTTCAGTGCCTAGGAAATTGATTTTCTTGGAAAGGCACACGCTTCCAGTTCTTCGTATGGGGGGTGCTTCAAGGAAGCCAAAAAACAAAAAAAAAAAACGAGACGCAGAGTGTGGTGCTCCAGAAGAAGGTCATTTGTCACTGTTCGAGTGTTTTGTCTCTTTTCTTTTTGAGGCGGCGGCGTACGATTTACTGCCTGCAGAACGAAAAAAAAAACATAGAAACCCACTACTCCTTATTTGCTCGGGCGTCGAAGTTCGCACTGCGAAACCGATTATCCGTCAGTAGAAACAAAGACCGGAACCGGCAACTAATGTTCCTTCCTCCCCCCCTCCGCCGCCCGAAAATGAAGACCGAAGAAAAACTGGGCGGCGTGCTTCAAGAAGTATCGCGTGACCCTTCCGATTAATTATATTATTAAAGATTTCTTCGTTGGTCGCAGCCCACCACGAAAACCGTGACATATCATTTCCGCATTAGAACTATGACTAATTAATTCCGAGGGACTTTAAGAAATAATTAATTAAAGACGACGCCGACGCCGCTTTTAAACCTTGCGGCTGGCAACCGAAGACCATTAATTTAATTTCTCCGAATGCTGAAAACGCCCGTAGATAAAAGGCAGAGTGAAATTACTAATTTTCTTTTGAGTTAATTGATTATGCCTCGAGTCTTCCAGCCATAAACTCGGCGGTAATTATAATGTTACACGTTTTGAGTGAGTTTTCAAACAGTACTCAATCAATACTGTTGTCTCAAGTGAAAGCAAAAGCAACCTGCATTTCGTAATCAAAGAGGACGACACTTGTAAGCTGGCATTATGAAAAAAATCATCATTATATGCATTCACCAATATAATAGAAGAAACGTGGTTGAGCGTGTACATAGGCCTGCTTTGACGTATAAATTGATTTTTAAATTTAATCTCAAGGCTTAAATAAAATTATTTTACTTTAACAAAATTCCGGCAGGAACTGACACTGTACGGGGCTCATGTAGAGACACGGTTAATAGATACCGCTAGCATCAACATACCAAATAATTATTTTAGTTTAAATAAATAAGGTCCGCTTATTTGCCTTGCATGTGTGTTCCGTAACAACATTACAGTAAAGTACCGAATCGTTGTTATTGCAGAATTCAGAGAGATCGGATTACTTGCATATGTGTTCAGGGACAACATTACAGCAAAAGTACCGAATCGTTGTTATTCCAGAATACAGGGAGATGGCGTTTAACTGCGTATTGTCTGTAACCACACGATGTAAATGACCAACTAGAGTTTCCCTATTCAAATTACTCTATTATTTAATATTCTAATAGTAGAATCGGACCTGTCTGTCTTATACTCAATTGTTTACAAAATTAATAATTCTTACCCCTTTGTAGACTTACATACACTTTAACTAACAATGGCTCAAGAAAGACTGAAAGTATGGCTTTTCATGCCCAAAATTTTACCGTTAAGCGACATAACCTCAAATTCCCAAAATTAAAAATTAAATTCAACTGAAAACCTTATTCCAACGCTACTACAAAATCAAATATTTCATTCTTCTTAACCGTAGGCCAATCAATGAGACGACAAAGACGTAACGCCCCCGCCTTCAACCTTCTGAGCTTTGAGCCGTCCAACAGGTTCAGTTTAAACCGCTTCTTCGGTTCTTTAAGAACCTCCTTGGCAGGCTTCTTGATGGTTTCTTTAAAATCGGTCCATTTCAACGGCGGATTAACATCAGAATGTTCACCCGGTGACCCAACCTTCCTGACAAACTCCAAAGTGGGCTGTGGGGACCGTTTAGAAATATCTGGTGTCCTGGGTCTCTTGCTTGGGTATGGCTCATCGTCTGACTCTTCCCCAAACTTTCGTTAATCACCTCTTCGGTTCTTTAAGAAGGTCCTTGGCAGCTTCTTAATGGCATCTTCTTTAAACTCTGCCTCTTCCAACGGTGGTTCACTGTCAGGATTTTCACTCGGTGACCCAACTTTCCTGACAAACGTCAAAGAAATCTGCGGCGGCCGTTTAGGAACATCCGGTGTGCCGGGTCTCTTGCTTAGGGATGACTCATCGGCTGACTCTTCCCCAAACAAGTCGATGACCTTCGTTTATAGCCCCTTCGGTTCTTTAAGAAGGTTCTTGGCAAATTCTTGATGGTTTTCTTCTTAAAACTCTGCATCTCCAAAGGCGGGTCAACATCAGCATTTTCATTCGGTGACCTGAGCTTCCTGTCAAACTTCAATGGAGGCTGCGAGGGCCGTTCAGGAACATCCGGTGTTCCGGGTCTCTCGCTTGGAGATGGATCATCGTCTGACTTTTCCCCTAACAAGTCGATGACTTTCGTTAATTGCCTTTTGGGTTCATTAATAAGGTCCTTGGCAGCTTCTTGATGGTTTCTTCTTAAAACTCCGCGTCTCCAAAGCCGGGACAACATCAGGATTTTCATTCAGTGACCTGACCTTCCTGTCGAACTTCACAGAAGGCTGCGCGGGCCGTTCAGGAACATCCGGTGTACCGGGTCTCTTGCTTGGGGATGGCTCATCGTCTGACTCCTCCCCAAACAAGTCGATGACCTTTGTAAATTGCCTCGTCGGTTCTTTAAGAAGGTCCTTGGCAGCTTTTTGATGGTTTCTTCTTAAAACTCTGCATCTTCCGAAGGCGGATCAACATCAGGATTTTCATTCGGTGACCTGACCTTCCTGTCAAACTTCAATGGAGGCTGCGAGGACCATTCAGGTACATCCGGTGTTCCGGGTGTCTCGCTTGGGGAGGCTTATCGTCTGACTCTACCCCAAACAAGTCGATGACCTTCGTTTAATGCCTCTTTGGTTCTTTAGGAAGCCTCTTGGCAGCTTCTTGGTGATTTTTTCTTTAAACTCTGACTTTTCCAACGGCGGTTCAATATCAGGATTTTCATTCGGTGACCTGACCTTCCTATCGAACTTTAAGGAAGGCTGCGAGGGCCGTTCAGGAACATCCGGTGTCCCTGATCTCTTGCTCTGAGATGGCTCATCGTCTGACTCTTCCCCCAAACTAGTCGATGGCCTTTTCTTAACCCACTCTGTGGGTTGTCGGGGACTTTAAGGTTTGTGAATTGAATGAAGTAAATTGTCTAACGTGGTGTTCTAATTCTGGTTTTCAGGATAAGGATTCTAGAAATAAAATAAAATATTGGTAAATGCATTGCTGTAACTATAATCAAGCCACGTCTCTTGCTTAGGGATGGCTCAGCGTCTGACTCTTCCCTGAAAAAGACGATGATCCTTTCCTTAACCTACTCTGCGGTTGACGGGAATCTGAATCGTCTAACTCGGGCGTATTCTATAAATCAATCATTTAAAACTGTAAACGTGTTCTAATCAGTTTCTTGTTTTTTTAAGTTACTAACTTAATTGAAAGAATTGTTCGAATTTTATTCTGTGTATGACGGACGAACGACATCACATCATTTCGTTAACCGGAAGGCCACAAAGTCATGTGCTCGCTCAGGTTCATCGATTTTCCGTCGTCGGCGCTGGATATAAAATGTAGAATGAAAATGACAGCTGCCAGTTAAAGAGCATTATTTCAGATTCCGCGTCGCTCGCCGAAGTTATTTTAGCCCTAGCAGTTCAGCAGCCGCGGTTTATTCGTTTTTTTACTCGTCACGACGACGAATCGAAGCGGATTTGAGAAGTTAGTTTTAAGGACTTTATATAAATTATACCGAGAGAGGAGGTGAAGCGATTAGTCTGCAGCGCGATAAGAAGAGCAAATCGAATACACCCGCCGTAAATATTACCGCCGCCGCCGGAAGCAAAACATTTTCGGAAGTTCGGATTTCGCAGGATTTATTGCGCTCAGTTTGTTTTTTTTTTCTTCTCTTTCTCTGTTGCTGGCTTTAGTTGGAACGCAATCTTTGAAATAACTGCTCGGAAAATCTCTTTCCTGCTTAAATAGTTAAAATTATGGATTAAGAGATTTCAAAACCAGTACATCGATAGACCCTGTATCTGTGTTTTAGGCTTGTAGCTTATACAGGGTGCACGGAGACTTGAATGAATTTCCCAATTCTAAATTCTTATAAAAGTGTACAAACCAAAGTTGGTTAAACCGGAAATGACCTGGCAAGGCACGACGCGGCGCGGCCGGGCAAAATGATTATTCCAATTTACGTGCTAGAACAGATAGTTTGTTACGGAGTTGTAAACTTGAATATTGTGTCCAGCTCATACCGCATGCAGTTAGTTGACAAGTTTACGCTAAACTAGTATCAAATCACTTGATACCTAAACACAAAGCAATAAAACTTTTGGCCAAGTAATAATTGCATTCTGCTGTTCATTAGCAGAAGCCCACCGTAATTATATATTGCACGCGGACTTGCTCCTAGAACGGTATATGACAGTTTAATAATTGCAACAGTACAAAAAAGAATTGGGGTATGTTACCAACTGCTACACATTCACCGTATATAGGGTGTTCTGCGTACAACTCATATCGATTTTATTTTCCACTCAACCCCCTTGTCTAAAAAGGTATTTCTCTGAAAATTTTCTTGCCACAAAAGTATGTACGTATTCAATCAGAAATCTTAATTTTTTGCGCAGCACTTTGTAAAAAAAAAGAAATGCCATTAACCACCTGAATTTTGTATTTTATTTTATTTCATTTTATTTTATTGTTTCCATTATAATAGATGTAGAAAATTTGAACGCTTTTGTGTTGTCGCATTATGACACGATATTAAATGCGAAGGGTAAAGAACTCGTTCATAAATTGTTTTATTTGTGTTGCGAAACGCAGCAGTTTATTGTGCTTAGAGCGCGTCTTTTAATTTAAAAACGGAAGCAAATTAAAATTTTGCGCGCTCGAGTGCGTGGGCTTCATCTCGCAACGGGATATCCAATAATAAAGGAGAGGGAGCGCGCCGGCGGCGGCGGGCGGCGCGGCTCGGCGCGGACCGAGGGGGTGAAGGACGGGACGGGACGCGGAGCGGCATTGTCGGGACACCCATAAAAAATAACCGCCGGGACTTGCAGCGGCAACTTTCAGGTACATGAAGCAAATTAATTTCGCGTTAAGAGAAGAAGGAACTCCGAAGAGGAGGAGGAAATTTCAGTGTGCGGCCGAGACTGAAAAATCGCTCTTCCCGTCGTATTTTACGCTCCGACTGTTTCCTGTAATTCAGGCACACGAGAAAATTACCTTCGACGACCATACGCCCGCGATTTAGCGCAAATCGTAAAAGGGGCTTTAACTTCATTCTTTGTTACGGCACCCCATAAAACTTCACCGTCCGGGCGGTTGCTAAAAGTACCGCTAATATCATCGACGATACACCTCACATAACTTAAATACGTAAAATAATCACATACACCCATTACTTCATATCATTTAATTTGTTACGGTTTGAAAAATCGCTTTCGAAAAGCTTTCACCGTCGTCTTCGTCCCAGTACAATTAAATTTTTATCACAGAAAATCTCTCACCTCACTCCTCGATTTAGTTTTGTGGTGCAATTGCAGACAGTTTTCTTTTTCTGCGAACACGGTTTGCTATTTTGTGGTGCAATTCGCAAGTAGTTTTTTGCGAACGTCTTACATCTGAAGTTGTACAAATTGAGCTCAATGGAGATGGTCGAGGTTGGTTCAAAAGCAGGTAGTAAATAAGCGTCAGGACTCCAGGACAGCTCAGTGGAGACGATCGTGGTTCAAACGTAGGTAGTACAAGCACCAGGGTGAACGCATGTGTGAAAACCCGCTTTTCAAAAGCTTTCACCATCTTCTTCGTCAGAGTATAATTATTTTTTTATCCAACAAATTCTCTCACTCTTCAATTTAGTCTTGTGGTGCAATTCGCAAACAGTCTTTTTTCTGCGAACATGGTTTGCTATTTTGTGGTGCAATTCGCAAGTAGTTTTTTGCGAACGTCTTACATCTGAAGTTGTACAAATTGAGCTCAGTGGAGATGGTCGAGGTTGGTTCAAAAACGGGTAGTAAATAAGCGTCAGGTCTCCAGGACAGCTCAGCGGAGACGATCGTGGTTCAAACGTAGGTAGTACACGCACCAGGGTGAATGCTTGTTTGAAAAACCGCTTTTCAAAAGCTTTCACCATCGTCTTCGTCAGAGTATAATTATTTCTTTATCAAACAAATTGTCTCACTCCGCAATTTAGTCTTGTGGTACAATTCCCAGACAGTTTTTTTTTTAAGAACACGGTTTGCTGTTTTGTGTTGCAATTCGCAAGTAGTTTTTTGCGAACGTCTTACATCTGAAGTTGTACAAATTGAGGTCAGTGGAGATGGTCGAGGTTGGTTCAAAAGCGGGTAGTAAATAAGCGTCAGGACTCCAGGACAGCTCAGTGGAGACGATCGTGGTTCAAACGTAGGTTGTACAAGCACCAGGGTGAACGCGTGTGTGAAGACCCGCTTTTCAAAAGCTTTCACCATCATCTTCGTCGCAGTATAACTAAATTTTTATCAAACAAATTGTCTCAATCCTCGATTTAGTTTTATGGTGCAATTCGCAGACTGTTTCGTTTGCGAACACGGTTTGCTGTTTTGTGGTGCAATTCGCAGATAGTTTTTTGCGAACATTTTACGTCTTAAGTTGCACAAATTCAGTTTAAATTCAAGTTTAATTGAACCAGGTTCAACGTAAACAAATTCGCATAGCATTTTAAGGATATGGCAATCAACGAGCTCATAAAAATAAAATTTCTTGTGATTTTGCTCATTTTAAACTTGGTTCAGTTGAATGCTTGTTTAAACCTCTTTTGTATAACGACCCAGGCAGTAAATTATCTGTTTGGACATTTCTTTTATTACCTTTAGTTCAGTTTGAGTGTTCGTTTAAACCTCCTTTGTATAATTGGCCCTTAGAGTATCCAGGCATTAATTCGTATCTGTTCGGGCATTTCTTTGATTGCCTTAAGTAAACAATATCAATTAGCGTTAATTGCATCTTCTTTTGCGCAAGCATCCGCGGGTGCATTCCATCACTTGCGTGACAACCAGATTGAATGTTTACTTTAAACGTCCGGGCGATCGTAAATTCCGACGAAGCGACGTCCATCACATTTTCATTCCTTTTGTGTGAAATTGTCCGTGCGAATTATAATTTTCTGAGCGTTTGTTGTTCCCACAGAAAGATTAAATTGCGTTCATATTTGACATTTCACGCTATTGGTTTTCCTTACGTCAGTTTATACTCAGTTGGCTCTTGTTGATGTGAGATCACGATGTTTTCGATTCGTGCAAACATTTCCATCGTACATTGGGTTATTAAATTATTTAGATTAACTCTTGCTGCGCAATTTTTATTGTCGTCTTTGATGGTATCGCCTTATTCTTTTGAACTTTCGAACGTGTCAAACTTTTACGACATAAAACTCATAAAAGTGCAAAAATGGTTTTTTTCACTGTGCAGCTTTAAAAATTTCATAACAAGAGTTGATCTAAATAATTTATTAACGCATCGTACATTAAAGGGGTAAAGCCTCGGTTTCCTAGGACAACGGCACCGTAATGCAGCGGACGTAATATAATGATGAACGACGTCATGTGGCGTTGAAAAATGACGTACATTGACGTAAATTAAGCAAGAAAGAGCGACGATGCGCATTTACTTTATATATTTCATGATTCGACATTACTAACATATTTAGAAAATGAAGAGGAGTCACCGAGAGAGGATTCCAAACATTAGGAAACCTTTTACGTACTTGTAGATATCGGTGACGTTTGGCGTTTTCTAGGAAACCAAATGTACTTAATAAGCTTAACACGTTTTATGTGATGCCAACTTATAGCCGCTACATTACGGTGTCGTTATCCGAGGAAACCGAGGACGGTTTTGGCTTTATTAATTTGCGACGTGCATAGAGCACGCAGTGGTCTTGTGGTTCTCCCCCAGGGCCCAGAGTTTGTGTTTGAGGGGGCTCTGCCTCATTTTCGCAGTGTGTTCGCCCCCAAAGGACGACACGCATTTTGGGTCTTGTTGAGGAATTTCGGAGGAGGTTTCTTTAGTGTACGACACTTGATCGGTTAATATGTGGCGCATGGAGGACTGATCAGTTCATCGGAGTAGTTTCGTCGTTACCTCCACTCTAATCGGATTTTAATGTTTGATTATGAATACCTCGCACCATGTTGTTAAAGATGCGTAAAGCACAGAAATAAAAGTGCGCTTGCTTATATAGAAACATCCGTCATGAAACCTGTACTAACATTTTGGGAAATATATACGCGCACTTGACGGTTGCGTCTTAATGGTGCTCAGGGCCCCCGCGAGGTTAAAATCCAATCGCGTGCGACTCCATATTTTGGCGCCCTCTGGCAGATGAGTTGGGGCACACAAAAACGGTCAATTATCAAAATTATTAAAAGAAATTAAATGAAACAAAAAAATGGAAAAAACAAAAAAAATTAAAAAAAATTAAACATTAGGCAATTTTTCTTAAACATTTTCCTTCATTTTCTAAATATTTTCCTTCACTTTTTTCAAGTTATTTTTTTACCTAACAAAATTATTAAATACATTAATTTTTTTAAAAGAAAATTTGGCACACAAAAATTAGAAAACTTTTCTACTTTTAATTGCCCCAATTAACTGTTCTATTTTAGTCGACGTTTTGCCGTGTTTTAATCAAAACTTCCATTAATTTAAAAAAGATTAACAGAAACGAAATATGGAAAAATTTTAAAAATTTTTAAACATTTTCCTTCACTTTTTTCAAGTTCCTAACTTCTGCGAACCCTCAAAAACGAGTAACCCAAACAGCGCGAAGCGCTTCTTCTCATTTGACTAAGGGGGCCTCTGTTCAGACCCCTCCAGAATGCAAGTAGGTGAAGCCAGCTTGTTTATAATATTAGAAAAAAAAGAAACAAAATTACAGAAGCAAATGAACATTTCTAAAAATTTAAAAAGTAAAATGTAATTTGTTTTTTTTTAACCAAACCGTAACAGCTTACATAATTTGTTTTTTTACCTAACAAAATTATTAATGCCCGTTTGCACCACTTTCATTTAAAATTTTAAGTCCTACTTAAGTGGTTAAGTGACACTTTCTATTATGGAAAAAGTATCACTTAACCATTTAAGTGGGACTTAAAGTATTAAGTGAAAGTGGTGCAAACGGGCATAAGTAAATTTTTTATGAAAAATTTACCACAGGAAAATTACAAAAATTTTCTACTTTTAATTGTCGCAGTTAACTGTTCTATTTTAGTCGACGTTTTGCCGTGAGGTTGACGGCTTCACCAGAACTCCCATTAATTTTAAAAATATTAAAAGAAGCAAAAAATGGAAAAATTAAAAAAATTTTATAAACATTTTCATTCATTCTTCAAATATTTTCCTTCATTTTGAAAACTTTTCCTTCATTTTGAAACATTTTCCTTCACTCTTTTCAAAGTTTTTAGTTTCCGCGAGCCCCCAAATATGAGTAGCCCAAACACTGCGAAGCGCCTTCTTCTGATCTGACTAAGGACGCCTCTGTACAGACCCCTCCGGAATGCAAGCAGGTGAAGCCCACTTGTTATTAATATTAAAAAAAAAGAAAAAAATCACAAAAGCAAAATGAACTTAAATTCCTAAAAACTTAAAAAGTAAAATGTAATTTGTTATTTTTTGAACCAAACCGTAACAGCTTACATAATTTATTTTTTTTTTTACTAAGTAGATTATACTTTTTATGAGAAATTTAGCAAATCAAAATTACAAAACTTTAACTGTTCTATTTTAGTCGACGTTTTGCCGTGTGGTTGGTGGCTTCATCTAAACAGTTCAGACTTGTGGATAGTTTTTTCGAATAATTTTTACCAGATACCCATTAATTTTTTTTTTGCGAAAAAATGATTAATGACAGAAAAATCTATTGGCCAATAGGCTAATTGCCGCCCGTTGAAGATGGCGCCCGCGTGCACTGCACGCTTTGCGCACATGGTTACGGGGGCCCTGATGGTGCTGTACGTAATAAACTCATTCTGGAAGGTTAATAAGTTACGTGCACAACGAATTACCAACATTAATATTAAAAATTACCAAGGCGAGTTATAAATTTGAAACCCTCGACGTTATTTAACATAATTAAAAGCCACAGAGAAATGCGAATTACAAAGATTGAAATTAATGACCGCCCCCGCCGAAGACAAGTGTCCCGAGTCACGCTCGACTATTTAAACAAAATTTAAATAATAACACGGCCGCACAAAGCGACGCTGGAGGTAAAATCAACCGGTCGTTGCATCCGCGAGCGGGCAAATTGCTTCATGAAGCACAAGCCAAGTGAAAAGCACGCGAAGACCTTCGTCCTCTTGAGTTTTACGTGTTTCAAAATTTAATGCCGGGGCGGCGGTTAAAATTTAACGAAGGGTTCACGCACGCGCGGCTCCCCCGCGAAATATTAAAGCGGCAATTTTTGGGCGTTTTAATCTCGAATCCAATATGGGGCGGCTCGTACAGTTCCGTGCTTTTCTCACATCACATCAAAGCCGGCGCTCTGGTGATGAGAACTACCCCGAGCACGCTCGCTCATTCGTGCACGCATATTTCATCCACGTTTTATTACAACATGTTCTGTTCCTGACTTCGCCGCCGCCGCCACCGCGCTGCTCTAAGCGCCCCCCTTTCGCCCCCTCCCCGACGAACATCGAAAACTATTCAGCAGATGTAGTGGTACAATCGCCTCGCTGATCTTGTAATTTTCTTAAGCAAATGTACGTTCGCGTTTGTAATTGCGCACGAGTTTTAATTAAAACGAGGGTTACGTGCTGTTAATACATATGGGGAAATTTTATGGCGACTCGTAATTTTCGTAATACAGAGAGTTTCATCAGCTTACTACAATTACCCGAAACAACTAGTTGCTGTAATTACTGTGTGTTCGCCGCCGCATGAAAGTTTCGAATTTACAACGAATAACTAACTAAACGCTTCAAGGTTAACTCTAGAGCAAAGAGAAATGTCGCTTTTATAAAGTTTTGCTTCGGAAGCACAGGAATTATTTAATATACTCATACTCGTTTGGAAACATCCGTCACAGAACCCGTACTAGCAGCATAAAATTATTTTTTGTATTGCGCGGAAAAATGTTTAGGCTTTTCGATGTATTACCCAAATAGTGTCTACTATCAGAGGCAGTGGTGAGTCAGCTGTACCTTTAATCAACGGTCCAGTATAATACCGCTTTCAACCCTAAACCTAAATTACACGTAGATATTAATCGCCGATGTGTGTCAATATTGAGCTTTATCTTCATGACGTGCATGTGTTGCACGGAAGACTAGCTCTGACCGCCTATAACGCTAATGAGGATACAATGCAATACAGTAGCAAACTTGCCTCTGGTTTAGATGAAATTGTTCGATCATCTAAATTTGCCGGCGACTCGAACGTACCGCTGTGAAATTTAGAAAAAAAAAGACGTTGAAACAAACTACTTTAAATTAGTAGTTACGGAAAAAAACAATAATTCATGTTGAGTTTATTTAATAACAAAAAAAATTGTCAAGAAATAAGTGGCAGTGAAACCGTGTATTAGAAAGCAATTCCTCAAAATCGATTATCGGACTGCGAAAGAAACTTAAACATAAATGTCACTGTATTAAAATGTGTTAAGTGGAAAGTGTATTTTATTTAACAACGAATACGAATACCATCAAAACCCATCACTGGATGGTGCGTGACGCAGGAAGGTAACCTCGTGGCGTTAAAAATGTGAACAAGGGTTACTTACGAAGGCACGTTATAAAATCCGAAGTAGTTAAGCTGGTGGTGCCGAAAGGATCACGAGCGGCTCAAAGAAAAGCTAAAGATTATTTCGTAAAAATCTCCCACAATCCGTTGAAACTAGATTTGATTCGCATGCAACGAAATACGGGGGTGCCTCGGCGCACTTAAAGCTTCAGATCGGTTGGAAAAAATTTAAAATTCTGTCAGAAGGCAGCAAAAAAGACGGTAGGCAGAGACGGACTCAAACTGGGCTTAACTATTTTTAGCAACTTGCATCGATAAAGATAAAATTACAACGCACAAGAAAAGGGTAACGTACATAAAATAAAATAACGAAAAAAAAAGTGTATTTGATTTACGCCCTCTCCCGAAGGAGACTTTCCGCCTCTTTGATTTACAGGGCTCTCACGCACTTTATATATATATATAAGATTTAATCAGCGGCCGGTAATGTTACGACGACGACGACGACGGTAGGCATTGGTCCCTTCTCTCGTCGCAAATAATAAAAGCCGGCTGGCAATATAATGCACATGTGAATGCGGAGTAAATGTCATTTCCAGTAAAATAGGATTTGTACAGTGGTGCCTTACGCACGTGTAATCCACTTTATTCCCGGCTTTATTGCACCGCTGCGGCTCGGACGATAAATATTCCCGTTGTAAACGACGTCTCACCTAAGGGATACGCCCCCCGCTGCCGCGGGCACTGCCCCGCCAGGTAAATTTTAGGGTTGAACGAAATGCAACTGAACATATCGCTACGTATGCATTTGGGGGTGGCTAATTAGCTCTATTTGTTGATTGTTAATGTTTTGTTGCGTTGCGTAATGTGGTTTGGGTCTTGAAGGAATACAGAGCCTCCAGCACTTGCATCACGTTAACCAAAATAATTTATTATTATTTGTTATTTTTTTGTATTAGAGACCCGAAGTGTCCACGATAGTCTCCAGGTTTGCACGTCTTGTGTTAATTCAACCCTCGTTTGCTAACGAATGCCAAATAACACCTGATGTTAGCACGCCCCTATGTCATTTAAATACCATCCGCTCGCCGTGAACCCAGAATCTCGTTTAATTTTCTTATTTAAAATTGATTTTAAGTGGTGAAGACACAGTTTTAAAACTGGCGCACAAGCTTGGCGAGCGTCAATTACCTATCGCGTTAACTTTTACAGTTTAAATTTCAAAACGTTTTTAACTGCTGTTATTGAGCGTCTTTGGAACTGTTATTCGGAAACCTCCACATTGTAAGACTGAAGTTACTGTGGTTTGATTGCTTTTGTTCCTTGAGCTAATCACTTCAGTTGGCGTCCTATTATTTATCGGTATAAATTTATTTAATACACTTTTGTCGCCTGAGGTGGTCTCTCATATTTTTTGGGAATTTTCTTTATGACCTACCCCTAGCTCCAGTTTTTTTTTTATTATTTATTTAGCTTACCCTAGGTATTACGTCGCGTCCCGTCCATTGGTTATTTCAACAGCCCTCCGCGGAGAATATATAAGTGTACGCAGATAACATCTGTTCTTATATGTACACCCCTCGCTATGTCCGGCTTTTGACTTTTAATGCTGGAACTTTTCGTTTTGCAAGTTGGCACCCAACGTGTCATCTAATTGCGTTTTCGAACGCTCTTTCGGAACATACCCCGAGAAGACATGTGAGAGAGAAAACTTAGTGACTTAATGTGTGCAAGAGTGAGAAAAACACAGTAACCAGAGCGCTCCGAGCGAGTTTTCGAAAATGCCTTAACATGTAACCCTAACATTCGTAGCAAAATACAATTGGAATATCAAAACCACCTATCACGAGAGCGATTTACTTGTGACACACTGTGTATTCTTCGCAACTTCTTGGTATTCTTTGCTGACTGGAGTTTTCTCATGCAATTTGAACGTCGGCGTCGCCTCATGGATACAGCAACTACGCCGTCGTATCGCCACGAGAAGAACCACGCCATTGCCACGAATCACGCCGTTACCTCGCCCCCTAGAAGAAATCAAGACTGCATCCCTGCAACCTGGTAGCATCTCTACAACCTGAAATCGCCCCCCTCGATTAATCGAACGCCTCGAGAAGTCGCCGTCAACTGGTCCACCCGTTTCATCAAGATCTCGCCCTCAAACACCCGGATTCACGGACTCACCCGCTCCTTCGTGACGCCTACAGTAACTTCCCTGTCTGCGACGACGAGGACTAAAGAGAACCCCCAGACTGATGGCAACCCTCCTCCCCCCAAGTGGCTAAATTGATTTTGTTCAAAGAAAGCGAGATATTTTTGTGTCAGTTTGTTTTAAAGCCCTTACAACTCCGGAGGCTTAATCGCGAGACACGTGAAGGCCTACTCGTACAGTATTATAGAATGCGTGTGGAGAAGATGTGAGGAACCCCCCTTCTCCCAAGTGAGTAGATTAATTGTGTTCAAAGAAAGCGAGATATTTTTGTGTCAGATTGTTTTAAAGCTCCACCTACGCTCCTACAACTCCGGAGGCTTAATCGCGAGACACGTGAAGGTCTACTCGTTCAGTATTATAGAATGCGTGTGGAGAAGATGTGAGGAACTCCCCTCCCCCCAAGTAACTAGATTAATTTTGTTCAAAGAAAGCGAGACATTTTTGTGTCAGATTGTTTTAAAGCTCCACCTACGCCCCTACAACTCCGGAGGCTTAATCGCGAGACACGTGAAGGCCTACTCGTTACAGTATTATAGAATGCGTGTGGAGAAGTTGTGAGGATGAGCCGTACCCCCCCTCTCTATCATCAAAACTATGACGATACAATTCAAGATCTTACATAAAATAATTTAATTTAGAATACAGGGGGGCGTTCTGGAAATTGGTTTCGGAATTCCCGGTTCTAGGATTAGCTTCGTGGATATTCGTCGAACGCGGAGAACTTTGTTACTTACGCCGACGACCGACGGACGGACTTATTCCGCAGAAACTTCGGTCATACGCCCCGGTGTAGTTAAGTGATGCAGAGAGTATTGGGCAATATTAGTTTTTGCCGGGCGTTGGCTTCAGCTTCAGGACGACAAAAAGGACACTTCCGAGACTGCAGCTGGCGTTGTGCCTGGACGAAACGCCCGGAAACCGCGGATTCCTTTGGGAGATTGTCTAATTTCGCGGAAGGTCTTGTACTGTTCGTAATTGCGACAGACTGTGTACCCGGTGCTTTAGGAAAATAACCGAAGTACTTTACATTTTTATTAAATTCAACTCGCCAAACTTTAAAGAGTGCACGCGAAGAAAATAATGAAAACCTACGACGTTTCCTAATTCTTTTCTCAGAGAGAGAAAAAAAATTATTTGAAAAAAAAGCTGCACACGAACAAGCTTACAAATATGTTGGCGTTCTTTTTGTTTCTCTCTTCGGATTTGTTTGCGATTCCTCAAACAAGTTCACAAGCAAGTCCACGCGTAGGCAGCGGCGTGGACCTTCCCAAACAAAAACAAAAGTTTGATCGATACGTGCAACTGGTCGCAATGCCTCACCTGCAAATCGAACGATGATATAAATTCATGCATAACTCCTGCGCAATATTTTCCGCTCGCCGCGAAATAAAGAAACTCCGAAAATAGAAATGCAACCATGAAATAAGAGTGTGGTACGTGTTTGATCCGATGCAATTACACGTGCGAATGGAAAATGTAACGTGCATACAAATCCGTTTAGCCAAGACAAGAAAGCAACAGCAATATTTTATTTTAAACCAAAATTATGTTTTATTATGGTTTGATTTAATTATGCGCATTTTAAGTAGGAGGTCTCTCATGCAATACACCCAGCTTTGCATAAGTTGGTGCTTGGCCATGATATAGCATCGATTTTATCATCCTTTACTCTCCCTCATTTTTTTTCCGTACAGGACAATTATGTTTCAGATTTCACTGAAGCTTTACCTCGCGCAGTGAATACAGCGGTGCCAGCAGCTCAGTCAAGACGGGTGCAACGAGTGTGCGATTTAATCGCAAAAAATAAATAATCGCCACCTAATCTTCATCTGAGACGAGGAGAGGATGAAAGGAAAATGTCTGCTCCTCCAAAAGGATCGCTGCAGAAGGTCGTAAAGCAAAAAGCCTGTACTTAAACGAAAAGCCGGTACGTATAGGCCATAAGGGAAGAAAAGCACGACGATAATAATTTGCGCGAAAAGAGCAACAATCACGAACACGCACGTCTGCAACAAAGGGAACATGCTGGAACAAACTCAGATGAGTTTTCGATCCACCTGGGATATCACAAGCTGCATGCTCGCCGCAAATTAATAAAGCCAAACTAGGCTACGCCGTAACTACGAAGAGAAGGGCTTGGACGAATCAAAACCGATGACATAAAGAAAGCCGAAAATCGTGCATAAGATAGCGGCAGTAATAATAACCAACGGCGTCGAGTGTTAAGTGTGAACGTAATTTATGATTCCGTTGAAGTAACAAGTGGACAAAAAACGTAAATCGCAGGAAGAGAATGACATAAGAAACTAAGGAGTCGCGTCGCCGAGTTCCACGACCAGTCTCGACGTTTAAAATAAACATTCAATTTAATTCCCAGGAAATATGATGAAATGCAGGTGCGGACGCCAGCAAAAGATTAGATTACAAACTCCGACGTTAAAATTTGCCTTCTGAAGATTATAATTACCGCTCTAACTGAGAGTACTTCTACTTCCAGCAACTAAACAAGTTCCTTACATTTTTTTGCTTCTTTGTAAAGAGCTGGCGATGTGAAATAATTTCGAAAGGATTCTATTATTAACTTCCACCCCCTCGCCCCACAAAAATGTTAATTAGATTTGTTTGAAACGCGAAACTGAAAAGTGGGACGGCGCGGCGCGCCGCCGTAACTGTTCCTAAGGTAACCGCTTTTAATTTACTTTCGGTGCGGCCGACATTATTTGTCCTTTTTTTGTGTGTGGTGCGGCGGCGATTTTACCGCAGCTTTTTAATAAACCTCCGCTATATGAGATCCGAATGACGGCGAACGAAGATTTCCCCAAACATTTTAAGGTAATTAATTAATTTTAAAATTGTGCGGTGCGAGGAGGATGGACTCCCGGCGGGAGCGCGAGCGATGAGAGGGGAGGAGGGGGTGAAGAAGAAGGACGTGCCCCCCACGTGGGAGAAAAAGCGCCGGATCTGGGTGATCGATTTGCACCCGACCGTCGAAATAGTTTCACAAGTTACATGCTCGTCACAAATTAATAAAGCCAAAGACGAATCATAAAGCCAGAGACGAATCAAAACCGACAAGACGTAAAAAAGCCGCCAACCGTGCATCAGATGATGACGGTAATAATAATCAACGGCGTCAAAGGTTAAGTGTGAACGTAATTTACGATTCCGTTGAAATAACAAGTGAACAAGAAACACAGGAAGCGGATGGCACAAAAAACTGAGGTGTCGCCGACTTCCACGACCAGTCTCAACGTTTAAAATAAACACTCAATTTAATTCCCTCGAAATATAAATGAAATACAGCTGCGGCCGCTAACGAAAGATTGTGCAACCCCGGGCCGGGGACGACATAAGCCGGTCAGCTCACAGATGTTGTCGATGGTTTTTTTTTAATAACCGTGTACAAACTTGCGTACAGACGCTCATGAGCCGCTCGGCTCGCAAGTCTGTACCTGGCCTTACGTTTCCATCTCAAGCTTATTGCATAAGTGAACATGCAAGCACGTGTCTTAGTATCTAATTAGGCGACGTAATGGAGCGTATTTTCTTAATTGAAATTAGATTCCGTTCTTAAGACGACGAAATGAGAATCGAGGAGCGAGGACGGCCGATGGTGGTGGTGGCGGCGGCGGCGGTGCCCGGATAGGAATCAATCCGTTGGCTTCCCCGCGCCGGAGGCAAACGGCGTAATTAACTAACTCGGTTACAATAATTAAATTTATAGTAAGGAATATACCAAAAATAGCTTTCGGCGCTCGGCGCTTCGCGGAAATTACAGGGCCGCTCGGTTAGCCCGGGACGAAACGCTCGAAACGAAACCTCTGCGCGCGAGCCCCCCCCCCCCCCCCCCCCCACAGCCTCAAATATTAATTTTGAACGAAAATATTTTATTCGTTCGGCCCAGGGGCACACCACCACACCGCGAATGTATAAGCTGACTGTCTCTTCATGTACTTATATGGTTGGTTGGTTTTGGAGTAAAAAGTTTGCCAGACGCGGCGCCTCCACCGCAAATTAATGAATGAAAAGTTGATTTTTCTTTTAATTTAAACTCGCTTTTTATATCTATGTAATTAGATTGTATAGGTTTCTGTGTGTATGGGGGAAAGTCAAAAAGAGAAGTTGAGTTAAAGTTCACCGCATCTAGTGTATATGTATGTATAAGCGCCCTGAATGGGATGGAAGTAATTTAGCATGTTATCTATTTATTCCGAAACGTTCTCAATTCGCAGCCATTACACGGTCGCTGGATACGTTTATCATTTCTGTTTACTCGTGGTCTGTGTACATTTAAAATGTACATTACAGTTCTGATTTCCATTTTGATTCGTGCGCAGCGCACACGACCGCAGTATTATGACATGTCCTGATGAATGTGTAATGAAATTATTAAAGTGCCGCATTCCAGATGCATCTGTGACAGCATAAATCAAGCTCCGGACACCATAAACCGACGGAAGCAACCAGTCCACAAGTCGGCCTATCAATGGGAAAACGCCTCCCCTCCCCGATTGTTCCAGTGGATCGCACGCCTCACAAAGAAGGCAGATGGCGGAGGCGCAGAATTATGTAGATTTTTTCCAACGATGTCACAATGCAAGGGAAAGTTTCCCTGCACAAATATTTACGCTTTTTGTCCTAAATAAACGTTAGATTTATATGTCGGTGCGGACGTGAAATTTTCCTGTTTACCGCCCCGGCCGAATGTCCTCGCTTCTCTGCGAATCGAACGTAAACAAAGTTCCAATAATATCAACAAACTCTGAGTTCCATTAATGCTTATCATGATGATATATTGTGGTATTTTCTTGTCGCAGCAGAAAGAGAGAGAGAGAGAAAAAAAGGAACAAAGAATCCTCTGATGATATCACTGATCGATTTCGGATGTAAAAGAAAAATACTGGACGTGATACGCCAATGATTCCCAAATATATAACTTAATTAAGAGAAACAAGAAATACGTTAAATACGTTTTTTGTCCACTTGTTACTTCAACACTTGACATTCGTCGCCGTTGATTATTATTAATATCATCATCATCTTAATGTACGGTTGGCTTTAGTTTAGGTCATGTCAGTTTTGATCCGTCCAAACTCTTCTCTTCGTAGTTACGGCGAAGCCAACTTTGGCTTTATTAATTTGTGGCGAGGATATAGCTTGTGATATACCTGCGCTGGTGGATCGAAAACTCATCTGAGCTTGTCTCAGCCTGTTCCCTTTGCTATGACACGTATGTTCGCGATTGTTGGTCTACTCGCACAAATTATTATCGTTGTGCTTTGAATAATTGCGTTAAAATGTTCCGGGCAATCTCCGTTCGCCCTCTTTCGGTTTTTTGCGGCAAGCATACAGCTTACGATCGCGAAGGTACCTGCCCTAGCGGATCGATAACTCATCAGTTATGGGGAAGCCACGTTTGGCTTTATTAATATGTGGCGTGCATGCCGCTTGTGATATCACGAGGGTGCCTGCCCTGGCGGATCTTAAACTCATCTAAGTTTGTCCCAGGCTATTCCCTTTGTTGTAGATGCGCGTGTTTGCGATCGCTGCTGTTTTTGCGCAAATTATTATCGTCGTGCTTTTCTTCTCGCACAGGTTATACGTGGTGGCTTTTCGTCCAAGTACAGGCTTTTGTTTTGGCGTGCTTAAATTCTTTTTGCGACGACCTCTTCTGTGACGATCCTTTAGGAGGAGCAGACGTTTTCCTTTGATCCTCTTCTCGTCTCCGGTGGCGCTTATTTATTTTTCGCGGTTAAGTTAACATTCGCACCCGTCGCGACTGAGCTGCTGGCAGTGCTGCGTTCACCGAAAGGTAAACTCGGCTGTCTTTATTCAGTGCACAGTTGCTTCTCTCCCTAAACTTCACTGTATTCGTGCTATCACGTTTATTTTTGGAGGGTACCAAAGTGAAATGGAATGGTTTTAATTAAAAGAAACAACACAAAACAATTTTGAATGTGATAATATGAAAAAAAAAAAAATAACTGACTTTGATACATTTGTATACAGAGATGAATCTGTTTTTCTAGATGGAACAGGAAAATACGGAGAGGAAGATTTATGTTTCCGAAGCGCGACAAACTATTTTACCGGCACCTAATCCGCCGAATAATAATACATTCTGAAGATTAAATCTGGCGAGATTCCTTCCGAAGAGGGAGGTCGTTTAGATAAACACGGCGATTACGAGTGGCAATTCGGCGAGTAACAACTATTTAAAATCACAAAACCCCCCGAGATCGGCGCACCACTTGAACAATTCGGTAGTAAATAGAACACTTAGTAGGGGCCTATTCAATCTATTGCATTCAGGAATTGGGCAATCGAGGGAATACAAAGAAGACAACGTTCCGAGCAATTACCGTGAAGAGTCCTCGCACAATAGCGCCAGACCTCACTTCAGAGAGGCTCTGCCCCTTTGCGCGCGCCCCGCGCCAAATAGACTTAGTTCATCCGGGCACGTAGATATAATTCATTTTCATTGATAAATTGGCACGTCGGCCGCATTACGATGTGTGCGTTATTACCGTGGCCAGACAAGTTATTGCGCAATAATAACGTTCATGTTATTAATGTACACCGGGAAGGGCATGAAGTCTTACTTCTAAGTTCCGCTTGCAGCAAAAAAAAAGAACAGCTACGTACCTACTCGAAAACCGAACATTTCGAACACGGATAGCTTACTAAGTAGGCGGGATTTGAAACTGCCAATCATATAAAAATAAACCGCTGAGTAAGTGGGCGGAGCTTAAGACCAAGCCAATTATGTCGCCTCTATGAATAAAGCCAATAAGAATGTGAGGGCAGGGAAAGGATGTGCATCCTATAATGCTCTCGGCAAGCAGAAATTTATTTTTTATTCAAGTATGCCAAGCTCTTCTGGTTGGAAAGTAAAGCGAGACGGCGTGGCTTCACAAAGATGCGTTTCACGTCTGTTGCCTTCTTCCAGATTTCCAAGGAACAATATCGTAACAAGTTTGTAACTGCCAATGAAAGGTGAGATAGTAAATAGGATCTTAAAAGGGGCGGGGTCGAACTCTCGTTCAGAACACAGCACTGAATCCTACTTAAACGCTTGATTTACTAATCCAATGCCCTTTTATTATTGGTCCGCTTTGAAATTCGATTTAATAAGTTGGTATATGTAATTAAATGAATTCTATTTGCCGAAGCTTGCGTTTTATAAGAGTTTCTATTTTTTATCTTCGCCCATTACTAAAAATATCAACTCAACGAAATGATAGGTGTGAATCTCTTGAAACGGAACTCAGTAGGAAGGTGGGGGCGTTTAACTTCCAATGGAAGATGACGTAGTAAATGGGCGGTACTGAGAGGGCGGGGTTGATGTTTTAATGATTTGATTTAATGTAATGTAATCTTTTCATTTGATTCGTTAATTGTTGCACACTGGGAGAATTGCTTGAAGTATGGCATTTTTCGAAAGAAAACTTTCAAGTGAATGAAAAATTCGCTTCAGTGTTAATTTAACATGTTCGAAAAATCGTGAAATCTGGTAGGTGTCAACTTTTTGAAACAGTACTCATCAGTAAGAAGGTGAGCGAGTATAACTTCCAATGGAAAGTGATAAGTAGTAAATGGGCGGTATTCAGAGGGCGGAGTTTATATTTTAATTTACGAATGAATGCCTATTCATTTGGTTAGTTAATAAAATTGTTTCAGGTATTTTTCGAAAAGAAAATTTTCGTAAGTCTCCTCCCCCTAATCATGTGGAACGAATTATTTTCGCGAGTGAAAGAAAAATACCTTTCGCCTTGTGTATCAGAGTTAATGCAATACGTTCGAAAAATGACGAAATGTGATTTTCCCCACGTTTCGCCGACGACGACCGGCGTTTCAAAAACCCCCGCGCGGTAATGTAATATGTGAGTAGTACACCACAAGGTCGATACACATTTCGCAACAAATAACACTGTGGAGTGAACAAAAGGAATGTGCTTCAGGAATGCCACTGCAAACAGCTGTCAACCAATAAGTCAGCACGAGTATATCCTGCAATCTCGAGAAAGGAAGGGGGTAGAACGAAACCGCTGAAAATCCGTTTCGGCTCGAAATTACGCCTTCCTTCGGCTGATACTATTTCGACGGTGGGGTGCAGATCGATCACCCAGATCCGGCGCTTTTTCTCCCACGTGGGGGGCACGTCCTTCTTCTTCACCCCCCTCCTCCATCGAGTCGCTCGCGCTCCCGCCGGGAGTCCATCCTCCTCGCACCGCATAATTTTAAAATTAATTAATTACCTTAAAATGTTTCGGGCAATCTTCGTTCGCCGTCGTTCGGATCTCATATAGCGGAGGTTTATTAAAAAGCTGCGGTAAAATCGCCGCCGCACCACACAAAAAAAAAGGACAAATAATGTCGGCGGCCGCACCGAAAGTAAATTAAATGCGGTTACCTTAGGAACAGTTACGGCGGCGCGCCGCGCCGTCCCACTTTTCAATTTCGCGTTTCAAACAAATCTAATTAACATTTTTGTGGGGCGAGGGGGTGGAAGTTAATAACAGAATCCTTTCGAAATTATTTCACATCGCCAGCTCTTCAGAAAGAAGCAAAAAAATGTAAGGCACTTGTTTAGCTGCTGGAAGTAGAAGTACTCTCAGTTAGAGCGGTAATTATAATCGTCAGAAGGCAAATTTTAACGTCGGAGTTTGTATTGTAATCTTTCGCTGGCGCCCGCACCTGCATTTCATCATATTTCGTGGGAATTAAATTGAATGTTTATTTTAAACGTCGAGACTGGTCGTGGAACTCGGCGACCCGACGCTTTAGTTTTTGGTGTCATCCGCTTCCTGCGATTTACGTTTTTTGTCCACTTGTTACTTCAACGGAATCATAAATTACGTTCACACTTAACATTTGACGCCGTTGGTTATTATTACTGCCATTATCTTATG
The DNA here is from genome assembly GCA_036172665.1 of Prosopocoilus inquinatus. Taxonomy (NCBI): domain Eukaryota; kingdom Metazoa; phylum Arthropoda; class Insecta; order Coleoptera; family Lucanidae; genus Prosopocoilus; species Prosopocoilus inquinatus. The sequence goes on from CM069879.1 coordinate 12,653,460, forward strand.
CACGATTTTCGGCTTTCTTTACGTCATGTCGGTTTTGATTCGTCCAAGCCCATCTCTTCGTAGTTACGGCAAAGCCAAGTTTGGCTTTATTGATTTGTGGCGAGCGTGCAGCTTGTGATATCCCTGGTGGATCGAAAACTCATCTGAGTTTGTTCCAGCCTGTTCCCTATGTTACAGACGCGCGTGTTTGCGATCGTTGCTCTTTTCGCGCAAATTATTATCGTCGTGCTTTTCTTCCCTTACGGCCTGTACGTACTGGCTTTTCGTCTAAGTATAGGCTTTTGTTTCGGCATGTTTAAATTCTTTTTGCGACGACCTTCTGCAACGATCCTTTTGGAGGAGCAGACATTTTCCTTTCATCCTCTCCTCGTCTCAGATTAAGATTAGGTGGCGATTATTTATTTTTTGCGATTAAATCGCACACTCGTTGCACCCGTCATGACTGAGCTGCTGGCACCGCTGTATTCACTGCGAGGTAAAGCTTCAGTGAAATCTGAAACATAATCGTCCTGTACGAAAAAAAAATGAGGGAGAGTAAAGGATGATAAAATCGATGCTATATCATGGCCAAGCACCAACTTATGCAAAGCTGGGTGTATTGCATGAGAGACCTCCTACTTAAAATGCGCATAATTAAATCAAACCATAATAAAACATAATTGAGGTTTGAAATAAAATATTGCCGTTGCTTTCTTGTCTTGGCTAAACGGTTTCTTTTTAGGTCACGTCGGTTTTGATTCGTCTAAACTCCTCTCTTCATTGTTATTATTAATTATCCTCTCTTTTGATTTTTTTTTGTTTTGATTCGTCCAAGCTCTTCTCTTCGTGGCTGTGACGAAATCAAGTTTGGCTTTATTAATTTATTAATTTGTGGCGAGGATGTAGTTTGTGATATCTTTAGGATACCTGCCCTGGTGGATCGAAAACTCATCTGAGTTTGTCACAGCCTGTTCCCTTTTTTATGGACAAGTATGTTTGCGATTGTTGCTCTTTTCGCGCAAATTATTACCGTCATGCTTTTCTTCTCTTACAGGTTCTACGTGCAGGTTATCCTTTTGGCATACTTAAATTCTTTTTGCGACGACAAATAAACGCTGTATACCACCGCACTGGGAATACATGGCTTAAAGCCTCTTTAAGGTGTGTTTACACTGAGTGATTAGGCGCTGGTCATTTTCAAAAATAAAAAGAGATAACGCGTGAACATTAATAAGCATCTCGTATGAATTATTATAGAATTTCCCTCCTCCCTCTCATAAATTAGCAGGAGCAGATGAGTTAATAATTTTATTCAAACAATTCTGCGCGTGTATTCTTAAAAGGCCTAACGCGTTTATTTGGGGCGCTGTTATTGTCTGCGCCCTCGTACACTTTGTAAATTATGCACGTCCAAATGCCTGTGAGTCTGATGGTGATGATGATCTTCGTGTTTCAGACGTGCACAACAAGGCCCCACTGCGAATATTTCTGACGTGAGCTCTCGACGATCCTTCTTCCTCAGCGTTACTACATACATAACGCAGATTAATTTTTTATTTGCGCTCAAAACAACAAATTGTTTCTACTTGCTACACTTTCAAACAGGTGGCTGGTTTACGTGTGTATGATCGACAACCAACAAATCAATCGTGACGACGTCATTAGGGAACTATCGTTCCTTCTTTGCCCCTAGGACAGAAATAGTCCGCTGTGTGCTAACCTTATACAATATTGTTAGGAATTTGGGGGTTCACAAATTGTAGTCGTTAAATTTCAGAACACTTTAATTACAAACTGTCGCTTTACACAATTAAAAACACGCTGCAACATTTGTCTAACAAATAACACTTCTATAGAATGTGGTTTCTGCTATTCGAGGTATGAACACTTCGGTTGCTAATTTATAACTGCTCCAATGGCGGGCCGGTACGGCTTTTAAGCTATTCCTGTATTCTGGGGAAGTTACTAGAATCGTCGTGAACCAACGAGAAATTGCGATAACATTCTGTGACGTAAGATGGGGCGACTCGTGCTTTAAATAGATCTACTTGCGCGTCACAGCCGTAACAATATGTATAATTTTCTCTTGTTAACTACGGACGTTCGTATTTGGCATTGTTTAGGTCAGCTTGTTTGTTCAAAGAGGAAATTCCTGTGCGAGCAAAAAGTGTTTCTCATTTTTTTTTTTTGGTATTTTAATTTACGCCGTCGCCATTTACTTACTTCGTATAAAGAAAGAAGTATTAAATCCGATGTGACAGCAAGCGCTGCTTAAATTACGTTTCCTTGAATTTAAATTAAATATTTTTTTTTTCTGCGTTGTTGTATAAAAGCATGTTTTGTGCTTTGGGGAGGGGGGTGGGAGGGCGAGGAGGAGAGCGCGTCGCGTAGAACCTTTAACGGGCGGCGGCGGCGGCAAAAAATATTTTATTACGGCCCGAGAAGACGCCTTAGGTGTTCGCGTAATATTCTCAAGAATGGAGAGACGGTAACTTTCTCGCGAATAAAAAGCATAAAGTCAAGGGCTTCTTTCCCTTTCGAGAAATCTGATAAAAGTTCAATGATACTCTCGCCCCGAAGGTTATCTGCCACAACAAGCGACTGGAAATGAAAAAAATGAATACATTTTTCTTATTTTCTGGAGGGGCTCCTTAAAAGCGGCGCCCTCTTCGCCTCGCAAGGATTACCGACGAGAACTCGTTAGACAAATGCGCTTGTTTGAGTTTGAAATCAAAAGAGAGGATAATGCACGCAAATCTTTCGAAACGACTTTTCCCGTTACTTATTCTGCGATATAGGCAACCCATTTTACTTACGTACGTTTAGTACGAAGTGACTTCTTCTGAAATAGGCAACCCATTCTACTTACTTGCGTTTATAGGTTATTTTTTAATTCGGAGCAGTACTTTGAGTTGTGGCGCTAAAAACGATCTTTACCATTGGTCAAACGAGCTTCGTCATTGGTCAATTCCGGCCAGCTACCAATGACAAAGCTCGTTTTTAGCGCCACAACTTCAAAGTACTCCTCCGAATTAAAGAATGAGGTATAGTATAGTAACAGTGGGTTTCACAAAAAAAATTTAATCATCGATTAGTTTAATTCTCTGATTGGACGAAGTTAACAGTAGATTTGAAACAACTGATTATATTGTTTCACCCAACCAATCACAGGCTGTTAAATTAATCAGTGATTAAATAACTTTTGTGAGACTGGGGGTGAATTATGAAAATACGAAGTGACTGCCTCTGATTTGAAAATAGGCAACCCATTCTGCTTACTTGCGTTTAGTATAGTGAAGGTGGGTTTCACAAAAAAAATTCTTAATCAGCGATTAATTTAATTCTCTGATTGGACGAAGTTAACAGTAGATTTGAAACAACCGATTATATTGTTTCACCCAACCAATCACAGGCTGTTAAATTAATCAGTGATTAAATAACATTTGTGAAATTGGTGGTGAGTTATGAAAATACGAAATGACTGCCTCTGATTTGAGGTAGGCAACCCATTCTACTTACTTGCATTTAGTGTAGTGAAGGTGGGTCTCACAAAAAAAATTCTTAATCAGCGATTAATTTAATTCTCTGATTGGACGAAGTTAACAATAGATTTGAAACAACCAATTATATTGTTTCACCCAACCAATGATAGGCTGTTAAATCAATCAGTGATTAAATAACAATTTGTGAGACTGGGGGTGAGTTATGAAAATACGAAGTGACTGCCTCTGATTTGAAATAGGCAACCCAATCTACTTACTTGCGTTTAGTATAACAGAATGTTATGAAAACACGAAGTGACTTCCCCTGATTTGTTTGGTGGGCTGCCTATTCTAAATGAGTCACCATTTCAAATTGAATCTGCTCTATTTGATTTTAATTATGGCGAGGGTACACTCTGCGATGCATCTTGAAGATAACGCAGCTGTTATTTCTTCGTTTCTTCGAGTAAAACGTCACAATCTTTGACTGGCTCGACCGACTCTAATTACGACGCCATTGTATTTCGAAATATCTCGCGCGCAATTTCCCCTTACAATGCAGTCTGAAGGCGATGACAAAAGAACGGTCTTTATTCCTTCTTTAATTCGACATCCGGGAATTAGCCGGGAATTGTTTTAAACTGGGACACATGCATCATTTCGTCGGCATGCGATTAAAGCATAATATATTTTGGGGCGAAACGGGCGGTTGCTGAAGAGAGCAACAACGTTTATTCAGCTTTTACATGTGTACCTATTATTATCACTAGAGGGGAGCTGCCGGCGGCGGTGTTCGGCAAGCTCATAATGAATATGTGGCTAATGAGAATATAAATTCGTCAATTTGAGGATGTTTGTCGCACTGCGGGTAAGTCGTCACGTAATCAATGGCTCGAAAAATGGATTCGAGAGCGTCCTTAATCGAATTGATGTTCCGCTGAATTTAAATTTGTTAAATTGAGATTTCCCCGACGCGGATGCACAGCACACCACACTCGAGTTTGATGTCTTCTTGTTTGGTTTGGTTTCAGTTGGGCATGCGTCCGTCGACGCCGTCTTGGATAAGAGTGCTTCGCTACCTTGCGATGTGGAACCTTACCTCAGCGGTGACAGGGTGTACATGGTACTGTGGTTTAGGGATAAACAAACCAAACCAATTTACAGGTAAGCACTAAATTTATATTTTTTTTTTAAAGTACAATCTATACGCGAAAGGAAAATTTATTCCTGGTTGGAAAGGTTTAAATCGTGACCCCAAAAGATCTTAGGATAGCCAACCCATATCAACCAAAACAGAACTAACATACTGACAGCATGGAAGTAGAATAGGTTTGTTAACTTAAGTAGGTCCCGTTATAGTTTTGGAATGACACTTGAGTGCGCGGAATCATTGTAATGCTCGAGTCCTAGTTTCATAACCCGCGCGAGTTTTAGAATTTCGTAAACGGATTGTGATTACGCATTGATTATATTCCTGTAGTTTTTCTTTCTTTTTAATAAAAATCTAATCCTGACACTAAAAAAAAAATAGTAATAATCCTTGTTTACGTGTCGTGAACACGAATAATCGGCTTAAATCCGATTACAGGCGTGTTTACATGCACATGGAGTGAGTGCATAGTGTACGACGCTCGTGTTGTCCAGGTAATTAAACCCCTCAAAATCTTGTTCCTAACAATGTCTGAACAACGACAGGAGCTTTCAATTATCTAGGGGTATCAAGCGTCAAGTGCACAATCCCGTCCGATAAATTACTTCCGGTTCAATTTTCCTGTATAAATATTTTCGTGATTGTATTAGATAACGTTCGTAATCTTAGTGAGCGCCATCATGAAAAATGCAAAAAAAAATGTAGATGTGCATGTCAGGTTGACCACACGAGCTCTTTCTACCCCATTTGTTCCAGGCAACGAAATTTCCACGTTCCAGGCCACTACAATCTTCTCCAGGAAGTTTTCCTTGATGCAATTCATGTACCCTTCTTACTTATTAGTTTTCCTGAGCATCGTCCATTTTTTCCAAACCCCAAAGTTCTTCGTGCTCCCCCCCCCTCACCCCCAATTACAATACAGTTTCCTAACTTTCTTTGGTAATCATCCAAGTCTCACATACACACAAAATAGTGTTAGTATCAAAATAATCGCGATGATGTGGATTTATGGTTTGGGAATGTTATCAAGTGTTACCTGGGGATGATCGATGTAATACAAAACTGTTTGGCGGGCATTTCGCAAGTACGGTCGTCGACACGGCTCAGTTTCTGGAGAAATTGTTTAGCGTGATTTACCTCCGACGTCTACTTAGCTCGCAGTTTTCGGTCGATTCGGTAACTTACGCAAAATTAACGTTTTATTAATAGAGGGAATTCCATGCTGACATGTGACACCCAAGTCGTTTGAACCTTGCTACCTACCTGGTTGATAGGTACAAGGTTAGCATTGATAACGATTGACTTCAGTATCGCCGGTTGCTACTCAGTGGGACGGGTCAGGATTAACTCAGACCCACTCGAAATTATTCAGTTTTTTTGTTGAGACGCGGGAAAATTAAGAAAGCACGCTCAAAAATATAGAAATACCATACAAACTAGCTGACCTGCAAAGCCGGGAGAGGGGACCACCACCACAAATATCGTACTTGAATTAATTAATCAAAAACAAAAGGTAAACTTTTCGTAAAATAAGTACCGACGAGGGGGTATCGCAATTCTAAACGAAAGGGGCTGAAGGTCCTTAAGTGCGCCAAGCACTCAAACCATAACTTAAATTAATTGCCACGCCTCCCTCCTTCAGTTTCGTAAATCCCAGCAGTGAGGTAGCGGCCGGAGAAAGGGGTTCCAGGAGCAAAAGTGCTCTAACCACGAACGATGGCCTCAAATAAAGAGATTGGCCCGATAATAAAATTGACCCCATAAGAAAGCTGATGGTTAAGAGAACAAAAGGTATGACGTCAACGGATCAAGTTAAACCTGGTTTGTCAATTAACCAGGTTGGCACAGCCCTTGGGAAGGCGGCTTAGTCATCGAAGTAATTTGGTAGAACCGTGGGAAGCTACTCACCCCAAACAGTGAAGTAACCAGGCGTCTGAATTACTGGGCGAGTTGCATGATCGGAGATCAACTGGATTCGGAAGGAGAGAACATAACACACAAGCGAAAAGAAAGGAACGCATCAATCAGCTGAAATCGTGACATAAACGCTATCCAATAGTCGTAGTATAGATCAGGGATTATGAGAAAGAAAGAACATCGAGCCTTAATCGAACTTGAAGAAGAAAGCGTGATACAAAAAATGTATGCAGACTGAACATTGCATTGACTGGAGTAAAATTAGATGCATTTCAACGTATTCTAACTCAACGGAAATAAAGCGAGTTTATTTCTGTATCCTTGAATTTAAATTAATTTTAATAAAAGCATGTTTTGCGTTGGGGGGTGGCGACAGTCAACTGGAGCCGGAAGTAGAGAATACAACAAACTAGCGAAAAAAAAAGAGATGAAAATGAAAGTACTAATCAGCTGAAATCGTGACATAAACGCTATCCAATAGTGGAATAGATCAGGGGCTATGAGAAAGAACATCGAGCCTTGATCGAACTTGACAAGAAAGAGATGGTACAAGAAAAAATGAATGCAGACCGAACGGCGATAACCGGAGTAAAATTAGATGCATTTCAACTTGTTTTAACTCAACGAAAATAAAGCGAGCTTATTTCTGTGTATCCTTGAATTTAAATTAAATATATTTTTTTTTGTGTTATTGAATGAAAGCATATTTTGTCCTGGAGGAGAGGAGGAGGAGGCAGATGAGAAAGAGCCCGTCGCGTAGTACCTTTAACGGTGGTGGCGACGGCGATCAACTGGATCCGGAAGCAGAGAATACAATAAACAAGCGAAAAGAAAGAGATGAAAAGGAAAGCGCCAGTCAGCTGAAATCGTGACATAGACGCTAAACAATAATGGAATAGATCAGGGGCTATGAGAAAGAACATTGAGCCTTGATCGAACTTGAAAAGAAAGTGTAATGAGATGGTACAAAAATAATGTATGTAGACAGAACGGCGTTAACCGGAGTAAAATTAGATGCATTTCAACTTGTTTTAACTCAACGAAAATAAAGCGAGCTTATTTCTGTGTATCCTTGAATTTAAATTAAATTTCTTTTTCTGTGTTGTTGAATGAAAGCATATTTTGTGCTGGAGGGGAGGAGGAGGAGGCGGAGGAGAAAGAGCCCGTCGCGTAGTACCTTTAACGGTGGTGGCGACAGCGATCAACTGGATCCGGAAGTAGAGAATGCGACAAACAAGCGAAAAGAAGGAGATGAAAAGGAAAGCACGAATCAGCTGAAATCGTGACATAGACGCTAATCAATAATGGAATAGATCAGGGGCTATGAGAAAGAACATCGAGCTTTGATCGAACTTGACAAGAAAGTGTAAAGAGATTGTACAAAAAAAATGAATGCAGACAGAATGGCGTTAACCGGAGTAAAATTAGATGCATTTCAACTTGTTTTAACTCAACGAAAGTAAAGCGAGCTTATTTCTGTGTATCCTTGAATTTAAATTAAATATTTTTTTTCTGTGTTGTTGAATAAAAGCATATTTTGTGCTGGAGGGGAGGAGGAGGAGGCGGAGGAGAAAGAGCCCGTCGCGTAGTACATTTAACGGTGGTGGCGACGGCGATCAACTGGATCCGGAAGTAGAGAATGCCACAAACAAGCGAAAAGAAAGAGATGATAAGGAAAGCACCTATCAGCTGAAATCGTGACATAGACGCTAATCAATAATGGAATAGATCAGGGGCTATGAGAAAGAACATCGAGCCTTGATCGAACTTGACAAGAAAGTGTAAAGAGATGGTACAAAAAAAATGAATGCAGACCGAACGGCGTTAACCGGAGGAAAATGAGACGCATTCAATTTGTTTTAACTCAACGAAAATAAAGCGAGCATATTTCTGTGTATCCTTGAATTTAAATTAAATATTTTTTTTCTGTGTTGTTGAATAAAAGCATATTTTGTGCTGGAGGGGAGGAGGAGGAGGAGGTGGATGAAAAAGAGCCCGTCGCGTAGTACCTTTAACGGTGGTGGCGACGGCGATCAACTGGATCCGGAAGTAGAGAATGCGACAAACAAGCGAAAAGAAAGAGTTGAAAAGGAAAGCACCGATCAACCGAATTCGTGACACATAAACGTTATCCAGTAGTGGAATAGATCAAGGGTTATGAGAAAGAACATCAAGCTTAAGATTGAACTTCACAAGAAAGCGTGGCACAAAAAAAAAGGAATGTAGACCGAACGACGTTAACCGGAGTAAAACCAAACGCACTTCAACTTGTTTTAACTCAACGAAAATAAAGCGACGAGCTTATTTCTATGTCAAAAATAAAACCGAGGAAGGAAAACATTTAATTAGACGAACTCCGGGCACTCGATCATTAAAAATAGAAATAATTCCGGATGCCCCAAACGGCACTCCAAAACAACAAGAGAAAAATGAACTGTAACAACTACACTACAACTACATCAAAATTACTTTTGGGAAAAATATCAATCAGTTTGACCAATTTGCTCGATGAAATCAATGCAAAGACTTTAATTTAATTTAACTAATACTTGAATGTAAACCTCCTTTTAATGTGACAGTACTAAAAAGATTCAGTTTCCTATAAAGCGCATGATTAAATACACAGTAGGCAGTTATTTTCTATTTCAAAGCGAATTATACAGTGTGTTGAAAACAATGGTCTTTCCTGAGTTTAACCGTTTTAGTGCCTCCTCATTAGGACTTACCTTCCCTAATCAGCCGCGCCGCGTGCGCTAATACCGAAGAAAAATAAAATTAGAAAAAGAAAACACAACACAGCGATGAAAGAGTGAAGGTCCTTGAACAATAAAATCGCTATACGCAGGAATTAAATTTATGGAGGTGGAAGATTTATTACCATATAAAAATGATTACCTCGTGCTTTCTTTTTTTTTCTTTCTTCCATAAATAATTCATAAAGAATAACTTAAAACAACTAAGGCTCTCGCAGGCGGATTTTTATTTTTTTTCATTTCGACGGGCGGCGCCGCTGCTTTGGTAGTCAAATACCCCCCCGAGAGAAAGTAATTTCGCCAAAAATTAGTAACCGGACGCTTCCGCAAAAATCGTTTGTAAGAGCCCAAATCGAATTAATGTTGCGAACCGACGCGAATAAATCGTGTCGCATTCAAGAGCAAATATTTCTGAAAGATCAATAACGTATACATAATGTACGTACACGACAGTTTATAAAATGCATAACGGTTTATAATATGTACACTCCACTTCAGCTTGATTTCATAAATAATTTACAACTTTAAGCCTGTTGTATTCATGGTTGATGTTATCTGCAACGTGTAGATGTATCGTAAATAGATTAATCAATATTAAAATTGCATTATTCATTTACTATGGTATTCACAATCAGACGAGTTTAGCAGCCTAGGAGGCAAACACATGTTTTAGAGATTAAATGAACTTTTTCCTTAACTTTCATTCAGATTATGTCATCGTATAAGTATGCTTTTGGACTGTTTACTCGGCATAGCTTTATAAAATAAATTTAAAGCAGACGCCTTAGATATATGTAGTACGGCAGTTTAGATGGAATGCAGTGGAACATTATTCGTGACAGTTACGGCGGCAACATTTCCCGCTATACAATTTTAATTGCCATTCTCACCAGTGCATGTTTGTTCCTAATATTTTTAGGCCACCCTGTGTTGTTAATTCAAGCGCTTGGGAATATTTGTTTGCGAAAAAATAAAACAGCCCATTGCTAACAACAGGTCCAATCCAAACAGCGATTGCAATAATTATGATGACTCTTTCGTATATTACAAGCGAACCTTGGTCTACATTCGCACGTCGGCGTCGGTCACATCCGTTACATAGTAATAGCTGCCGGTAAAGTAAAATGATCCATCGGGATTTTTCAAATCCACCGTCTAACCCAAAGTGTTAATCATTTAATCAAATATTTAGTTCGACAAAATCTTTGTCACTGTGTTTGCGAACTCACGTCGTCTAGTAAAGTGCCTCTTCAGTTTGTCTTGTAAGTTATATTTTGCAACTCCGATGGTGTTTTATGTTGTGTTAATTCTGACTATGCCCCGCAACACCTGACGTATACGTTAGGTACTCTTTGGTACAAACTCGTTTGCCAAAAAGTAAACGTTGCAGTGTTACGTGACTGATTTGTAAAATCGATGCACATTGGCGTTTAATAATGAATCCTGCAACGCTTTGATGTCGTGTATATTAAACATAGGTTCTCAGTTTTCAAATTAATTGGACGCCGGCCCGTTATACTATGTATATTCATGGCATCGAGAGGATGCAATCTGTTTTGTGCTCCTCGATTAAACTGCAACGTAGCCTTTTAATATAAATTGATTACATAATGAGTCGATTTCGATAGGTACCGCGTTGTTACAATGATCTGTCCCGTCCGTTCGACGCGCACGGAACGATCACCGACAATATTTACATGCGTCCCCCCTCCGGAGTGGGCGACCGACGACGACTTCAAAGCGGCCCGTAATTAAAACGAAGGCCCTTAACGAGTTTAATTTCATTTAAATATTCAGCGCTCGGGCGGCGCGGGCGAAATCGGCCGTGAAACGAGTACGAATCGATTTAATAAAGATAAGACAAAGCTAAGATCAGCGAAATTTTAATAATCTTTATTGACTCTAATCCTATTGCATCCCTGATCTCTTCCGAAAAGCAAAGTTCGTATAAAACAAATAACCTCCCTCGCCTCACCCCCCTCCCCCCTTCCCTCACCCCAACCGCCTTCTTTTCCTCTGCGCTCGCGAAAAGTATTTCTCATTTACAGTGCCTGAAATTTTTAATTAAACATCAGAATTTATTCTTTTAAATGAGCGCGTAACTGGAAAGTTTTTGATGGCTCAGTGGACGGACGCAGCAGTGAAGTTTATTTCGTTCCAACTGATTATTTAGGTAAACTGCCGACGGTCGTAACATGTTGATTAGAGGAGCATTTAGTCTTTGCGAAATGAGCTATCTAGTTGGTTCAGTGAACATTAATAAAACTTATCTGAAACAAGATGAAAAAAAAAAAAAAGTAGGAGTATGTTGTTACTGGAACGCCACGGTGTTTCAACGAATGTTACGGTTTTCTTTAGGGGTAGCGGAAATAAAGGACAAAATTAGGAATTAAGTTAATAAACAAATAGTTGTCACTTACATGATCTAGTAGAGGTAGGGGCTTGCACACACAAGCACTGCTGATTTATTACACATTAGATTGAGATAGATTATAGACTGAGTCTAGTCTAAACCCCAAATGCATTATATCTTCAACCCTGAGTGCTTGCTTGCTTTGCTTTCGGTTTGGTTATACATAAACGCCGAACACCAGCAGAACTCATGCTGCTTTCTTTTGCGATATTTCCAGTTTGTTTTATCATCCCGTTTCGCTCAACCTTCGAACGCTCCCATCGCCTTTGATATTTAATCTTACTCGTAGATCATTATATCATGTTTTCTCTGGATTGGCTAATCATTCTCAATACATGTTCACTTTCGTTTTTCCTGTCTCCCCTCTCCGAATCGAGTTAGCGATACTCCATTCTCTATAACCACTTGTGCTTTGTGCGTATTATTCTGTTATTTGAGAAATATTTGTCCATAGGGGCGAAATATATTCCACGGCCTTCAGCCGGCTTCGACTGGCTTACCCCAAATTAAGCCGCGTATCCATGCGCTTGTGTCAGTTTGGTGGCGATCGATCCCTTCCAGCTATTATTGTTGTAAGACGTGCGGACGGGGGGTTAGAAACCACCGTTCAACCCCTTTTTGTCCCCATTTCTTTTAGACAAACCGTACGAATTTGGATTTCGAATCTCTTTGTGAGTAGCGTATTCTGGTCTACATTAAAGGCCAGAGCTCGATTTCCAAACCGTTTTCCACAATTTACTCAAACGGCGCTTACTTTAATTTTTAGAGTAATTGTCGAAGTCGATCTGCTCCTCCTTATCTCTTTCTTTGGTTGAAATTTAAGAATTCTCTCTTATAATCATTCAAATAAAAACCTAAATTTTCATTTAACCAGATATATTCAAATTTACAAGAATTTTTGATATACATTTACAAGCGATTACAAATAAAACTATGAAATCAGTTTAAAATTTAAGAATTACCAGAAAATAGAATCTAAAATACGAAAGAGAGAAGGAAAGGTCGATAAAATCAATGCACTTCTAAAATATTGTTAAAAACTGAAATTTTAAGCAAGAATAAATTCATTTACCTAAACTCACGTTCGCTGATCATCGACGCTTCTAGATACACTTTCTTTAAGATATTTTAGGTAAGTTAACAAACAGAAAAATAATTTTGAACTTTGAAAGAAAATCATAACGAAGAAAATACAAACGCGAGTAAAACCCACGATTTGTTACACCAGACTGCTCTCTGGGACTTTCTCTCCCGTCCTATTTATTATAAGTTCCAGGGTGACGTACTACTCCAGGGTTTTTCTGAAAGTCCACGCACTGGAGGCTGCATTTCATACAACGCATGGAGCTTTCCATTGAGTCACCATGAATCACGTTTTGTAAAACAGTATTTGTAAGCTTGTTCTTACTTTGAACATAACACCCTAGATGAGTAATACTGGCGAAAGCTTTCGTTGCATAAGCTGTGTGTTCTAATTTAGTATTTTCATATTAGTCATACTTCGATATAATTTCCAATTCCGATTACTCATACTTCGAACTGATTTCTAATTTAGTACAGTAACCTAATTAAAGTGTAAATTGCACAAAAATAATATTGTAACGTTGGCTTATTAGTAATCTGGTTTTTACCAAGAAGTAACGTATTAGGGGTTGCGTAGCTGAATTAACATAGGACAAAAAACATCATTACATAGTACATTTATTAAAAGTATAAGATACACTTACATGTCAGAAGCACTATTTCGGACGACATACATATTTCTCGCACTATAATCAGATATCGATGACTTCTCTCTTGCTATCGGAAAACCTCTCGGTATATAAGCCTGGAGTTGACCTACTTTCTGCTGCGTGGGTGATTGACGTGTAGCTCTGTATTCTTGAAGCTTTCGATGATTCATTTTTCTCCATTGTCGGATTATTATGTAATTATGTGCAAAGTTATCGATCAAGGTTTTTCATTGTATTGTATGGATCTTAGATAATTACTTTTTTCTGTTACAATATTAATAAGAATCTGGATTCTTACATTGTGGTACTTGAGAAATATTTCCCCAGAAGGGCGAAATATATTCCACGGCCTTTGGCAGGCTTCGACTGGTTTACCTCAATTTAAGCCACGTATCCACGCACTTGTGTCAGCTTGGTTGTAATCCTCTCCAACGCGGAGATTTGCCGCTCTTGCTAACGTGACGCTCACCCAATAAAAGGTCGGACTTTTTCCCCTTTTTCTATTTTTTTTGTCCCGTTTTGCAATTAGTCCGTTGAAGCAGTAAGTTTTGGCCAGGATATATCATTATTGTGTGACCAGTTAGGTCCGACACCTTCGTTAATTTACCCTTTAGGACTCTTGTTCTTTTATTTTAAGTGTTGGCTAATTTTAGTATGGAGTTAGATTAATCATTCGGAACCGAATAAACATCATGGGAGGTTTGAGTTGTCTGTTTTATACTTTCGTTAAATAGTCGTTTTTGCTTATAATTAAGTTTTCAGGCCTTCCGCCCTTTTTCTTTTGTGGTCCGATCATACACCCACCTTCTCTTCGAATCATTTTGAATTTATTGTCCAAATTGTTTTGTTTGTATTTCAAGGATATTTCTGCGTTAGTTAGGCATTTGTTTTGTTGTTGCTGATTGTCATTATTTTGTTTTATTGATAATAAAACGTTTTTGATATATTTTGAACGTAACCGGGTTTTCTTAATTTTCCTCCTCCCGCTTTCCAAAAAATTGAGTGGCACCGCGTTTTGGATTGAGAGACCCACTACCGTCCCACTGCAGTAGCCGACGGCAACGAAGCCAATCGTCACGGTATCTTCTACTTACCCATCGGATATTGTCACGTGGTTAGGGGTAGGTAGCGGGTTCTCAGTGGTAGAGCTTGAAAACACAGTTTACCAAAACAATGTATACTTTTATTTAATGAATATTATCGGCGGACGATCTTTAAATGTGCGGGGGTGCGTTTTCGTGATCATCGAAATCGCGACGGGTCGGCTGCGACAGCGAGGATGAGGAATCCCTCTGTGCTGGGGTTGAAGAGACCCGACGATTCGGCTAACCGGATCCAGGGCAATCTCGAGGGCTGCAGCAATTGCGATGAGATGTCCTGATGAGGGTGGCGGCAGCAAGGCATCGGTGAGGATGCCTCCGTGGAACGGGCAGCGTCCTGATGAGGGTGGCGGCAACAAGGCGTCGGTGATGATGATCCTTCTTGGAAACGGCAGCGTCCTGATGAGGGCGGCGGCGGCAAGGCGTTGGTGAGGATGCCTCCGTGGAACGGGCAGCGTCCGGACGCGGCGGCGGCCGCACGGCGTCGGTGAGGAAGGTCCTCCCGGGGAAGTTGGCACTAGGTCTACTTCTGTCGACGGCTGGTTCGACTGCCTTCCCATCTTCTTCCGTACGTTATATAGGCGAAAATCTGTCTATTCGACTGTTATGACATGTTTCTGTGTTCTCCTTTCGTCACCTGTTGTATTAATTTGTCCCACATATAGCGCGTGCCACCGGTGTTTTGTTATGAAACGTGAACCGCTTGTAGCTTAGATTTCGCAAGATTGCTGTCTTAATTGTTCTACTTTATTCCTCGCGGAAATTTTTCGACGCGACACCTTTACATTTTATTATTAATTTTAGGCTAAAAATTAAATCCTTATCGTGACAATATGTAGCAATATGCAACATGTGGAATGTTCATGCGTCACGGACGCTCGCCGCAATACGCAAAAATTCATGATTCTATTTTACTCTGCATTGTTTTTTTTCCTTGCTATTTCAAGAATTTTAAAAATACGTGTGGCGCTGGTCCGGCGATGCGCGGAAAACCATGATTGGGGTGCGATTTTCGGCTTAATTTCGAAACTTGAAAACTGTGAATCGGGCTTCGCGCGTAGTGCTACAAGTGCTGAAAACTTGGATATTTCGTTATCGTGGCTTTGTCACGGCCCAAATAAAGAATTCTTATTTTTTTTGAACCCCGTTCGTACGTGACACCCTTTCATTTAGGTCTTTCTTCCGTAGACGCCTTCTCGTTCAGGTCTTCCATGCTGACCTAATCTTTGGTGGGCATTATTTTGGACTACACTGCTAATGACCACCAAGGTTTATTTATAAATCTACAAAAGGTCAGTAAGGCAGGTCTAAACAAGCAGGTGTCTACGGACGAAAGACTTCTAGGAGTTTTCGAGCCCGCTTTGACTCTTGTCTAGACCGAGACGTTTGGATTACTTCACCTTTGCTTCGACATCACCATCTTCGCTGCAAGCAGTATCAGCAACGTATGGGGGGGATTTTAAAGAAAGAACCAAACTTAAATAGGATATAAATAGGTGGTTGTTAAGAAGCAGAAGCGCTTAATCAGTCTAAAAGGAAAATTTTGTACTTCCCGGTGTAGTATAATCCAATGCAAATTAAAAATAATTAAATTTCTTTGTTCATCTTGCGACGTGATCTCAAATATTGACTCGAGCGGATTGTGTTAAGACGAGCGAGAGTCAGTCGACTTTGTAACTCGTCCTGATGAGATAAATAAATAAGAGATCAAAATGCAGCAGCAGCCAGCTAGCTGGCTAGGAAGACGGGGGAAGTATCTGATGATAACAAAAGTAATTAGAAAGTTTTGAAGACGGGAATAACTGCAAGCTGTGTCCGGGCAAACGCCTTACTTACTTATTCGCAGTGGATTGTCTCCGTGCGGCGGCCGCGGCCGTCCCCCCACGTCTCTCCGGACACGGCGAAACGTACTTTTAATTATACCGTAGAAATTAAATTTGGATGTTTGAACAAGAGGAGGTTTTTAATTTCGTGCTGCCATTTTTGTGTGTATAACTGCGCCGCTTACGTGATACAATAGGAACTCTGCCACATTTTAATTGCATACCAAAAGCTCGCCGAGCAAAAGTTTGGTCTCTTGTCAGCTGCGGTTGAATTAGGGATTTATAATTAAAATGGGGTTTGACGAGTACGTGCAAAAGGGTATGATATTGAATTCCCCATGGAAATGCCAGAGTAACGTGAACGATCTCTCGCATAGGTCATACCTCCTCACCTCCTCCCTCCGGCCATTAATTTTTTTTCTTTTCATTCAAGATCGCTTGCTCTCTTCTATTTTTTTTCACACTGTATGAAAGAAAATCAAAGTTAATTAAAAAAAAAAAAAACACTTACAGAGAATTGATTCTGTGGTGTTCGAAAACAATGAGGAGGGGCGACGCGAATAAATTCGCGCGCATTCGCTCGTCCAACGAGCGCAATAAATCCGGCGGGGCGAACAAGAAAAAAAAAAAAAGAGAGAGAGCGGCCGGAAAATAAACTAGGTGGTTACATTCGGCAAGTTTCGGGGTCGGACCGCAGCGGCGGGAAATAGTATATCCTGGGCCATTTAATCAACGATAAAACTGCAGTAAATACCTCATAAAAGCGGCGGGAACCGCTGTTCCTCACTGTATGTAAACCCAATAAAACCTTGGCGCTGGTGCCCGCGCTATTACAAACGAAACTTTGCTAATTTTATCCGTTTGATTTATCCCGAGCGAAGGCTTTAAAAACACAATGTAAACAATTTGAACAAAGGCTAAAGCAATAAGCCAACGGCGGACCGACCACAAGTGCGTTGGTTATTTGCCGGCGATAGTTAATCACCTTTCATCAAAAAAGAAACAATTTGGAATACTTCCTCTTTTTTCATTTTATTTTCTGACCGCAGAATTCATTTCCCTCTATTAAAGACCTTATAGACTAAGCACTTCGTTCTTCATGCGACCCCTTCGTGTGTGATGCCAGAAAATATTTTAACTCCTAAGAAAGTCCAGGCGGATGGATGCCGTAGAGATATTATTTTTCTTCGACTGTGTTCTTCTAGGGATCTTCTCTCCGTTCTCTCCGGACCTGCCTGATCATGAAATCCAAAAGACCAAGCTTCTTTCCGTTTTTGGGCAAAATTTGGGCAGCTTCTAACCACACCGTGGGCTGGCGCTGCCGTATAGTCCATTAAGTTCCATCAAAAAGCCATAAAATTTAAAGCTCTTCCTCTTCTCTCAGCTCTCTCCCAACTTGCCTCATTATAAAAACCGAAAGGTCAAGCTTTTAGTTTTTGGGCAAAATTTGGGCAGCCACACCAAGAAGCATAGTTTGATAGCTCTGGCCGTTTAGTCCATTAAGTCCCAGCCATAAAATTTTAAACGAATTTTTCTTCGCTTCCGCTTAACTCTAATTCACACGTCGGCGTCCCAAGCGAGGCCGGAAAGCCCGCTCCTTTTCTTCTCTCCTTTTTTAATTTTTTTCATAAAGTTAATTAGGAGTTTCAAGCAGCAACGCCGTAATAAATAGTGAGTGAGCGCCTCTAATTTTCTGGGCGAGGTGAGCGCTAGCGAGCAACGCTAAAAAGTGTTTAGGTCAAAACAACCAAAAAAAAAACACGATGGAAATAAATGGCGCGAATTAAATGCGAATTTCATCGAGGGAAGCTTATTCATAACAATAAACCTACCGCGGCGCAATTCTCAACGGCCAAATTCTGGACCGTGGATGCGTGTAATGAAAGCCCGTTGCTCAAGGTGGTACTCACGACCCTTGCACGGGGTAAAAAATATTACCGGCGGCGTTATTACAAACGTGAATTTTTTATTTAAAAAAATTAGCAGTTAGGTGCGAAGTTATTGCAGAGCTCGAAACACATGTACAGCGAGAATTTCACATTTCTTATCAACAGTTATATTAACATATGTTACAGCGTGTGCAGTACCCGATAATTATCCAGAAAAATGATAAGGATCCGCTGGGCTAAGTGCCCGGTAAAGTGATGATGATCCGCTATTCGAAACAACTTTTAGAATTCACGTAGTATTATCTCAAAATTCATTTCTCATTGATCGTGTAAACCTATCGAACGTGCTACCACTTGAATGAATTTACTTTAGCTTCTGAATTATTAACGAGAATGATGGCAAGTTAGCGCTGAGAAAGGCAATTATTCAGCTGACCAGAGTCAGTACTCAGTTTGCGCAGTTCACCGCCCATTTTGTCTTTTGGTGTTAACCATTCTAGACCTTCATCAAATTTAAATTTAGCTGGGTCAAATAACGGACTGTGCAAACATCCACGGCCCTGGTGGGATTCGAATCCACGTTGCAACGCGACCCGACCTCGAAAGTCGGCTAGGCTAACCGCTTGGCTACGCTACAGCCCTCAGTATTTAGTTGAAGATGAGCGGTGTCAAAGAGATCCAGAGCGCCAGGCGGGCGACCCCCTAGCTGATGCTACGCATTGCGGAACCCGTCCTCCCAGGATCGCGGCATGCGCTAAAATTTCGAGAACTTTCAGGATGATATTCAAAATAATCGGCTCGTCGCTACAAAACAACAGTACAACAGACGTAGAGACATCTCGTGGCGGTTCGCTGAGCTGGCGTTGCGTCGCATGAAACGACGACTTCCTACTACGACGCTACGTTGTAGCGCGTTGTCCCTCAAATGACGTCGAAATAGGTAGTAAGTAAACAGAAAAGTATTGTCGAAAGACAGAAGATTCGGAAAACGATACCAAATAAGCGGATTTCTCTGTGGGAACAAAGAAATCTAATGTGAACATGGGTCGTCGGAATGGCGTCACATAAATACCTGACTGTTTAACGCACAAACCTGTTTATAACAACTTCAGAGGTGCGCGAAGCACAAATAATACCGGTTATCACTGCAGCTGATTCGAATTTTTCATAATAATTTATAACAATAATGTGCACGTGGCTGTAACTCGTGCTGGCGTGATGGCCACCGGAAATAAATCCTCTCACGAACACAATTTCGGCCAATCAAATTAGGGTGACTTCCCGACCCAATGAGAGAGTAAAATCAACGCTCCTAAACCTGAAACGAACAGTGTGGCCAACGGTCAACATCTGAAACATACCGCACCTGCACAATATTTAAAAGAACCAGGGGATTAAACTGTAACAAACGCATGTGCAGTACCCGATGATTACCCAGGAAAATGATAATGAGCCGCTACCCTTTACCCCGATGAGTATTCAGGAAAATGATAAAGATTAGCTAATCACTACTCGATACAACTTATAGAATTCGGATTAGCATTCCGCATCGTATTATCTCAAGATTATAATATAAATTACCTGATCATAAATGGTATTAAGACAGAAAACACGATAAACATATAACATTTTATAGTCCACAAAATCATAGACCTGCTCGTAAAAATATTACGGCAATCGTTCGCGTGCTATAGTACTTGTTATACTAGACGTATAAGCAGCCATTACGTTTTTATTAAAACATTCTGGTTTCATACTCGACGCAGATAATTGAGAGGAAATTTGCAAAACGGATTTGACCGAATTCACTTATCGTTGGTTCTAGGGGACACTGACTGTATTTTTTTTTAATCTTGGCTTATCTAATTCTTTTCATTGTTCACACGTTGGCTATACTTCTACAGCGAAAGTTAGAAATCTTAACCTGCAACAAAGATCTTGAAAAACACACAAAAAAAGTTAAATTAAGTTTGCAAATATAATTTGTCTTCCTTAGGGTAAGTTTATTCAAAACGATGCTAATTATAGACCCTTCCACGCTCTCGTTGTATATGCATCGATTCAGGTGGCGGGCGGAGGCGTTGAAAACCGTAACGAACGAAACTTACAAATGCGAAAATAATTGCAGCGCGTGATTTCGGCGGTGGCGGTGATGGTGGTGGAGGAGGACGAGGACGAGGACGAGGAGGTCGTCTTAAGGTACGCCCCCACATGCCCGCCCGGCGTGTGTTAAATATTTAGCCCTCCGGAACACGAACTTATCTCTCCGTCAAATTAAATTCTTCGGTTTTAATAACTCGAGACAGGTATTGCATAGTTTTCCGGGGCGCACAGGTCCCGAACGGGGTCACGTTTCACTCGAGTATCGTGCCATCTCTATTCCGTGTTATTAGCGTGGGTCGATTCAGAATCAGAATCACGTGACGGAACGTTTTCAAAAAGTAAGTCGTCAAACTGCAACTCTTCATAGGTACGTGTACAAAACAGACAGTACACGAAATCTAGAAATCTTGGAAAAATTTGAATGAATATACAGGAACAAATTTGTATCTATCAAAAAAAAAAAAGAAAGCAGAATGCAGGACTTACTTGAGTAAGTGGTTGTTGTATCTAGAAACAGAACTCTGGGAGATCTTACAGTAATCAAGAAAAACTGACGCAAACCATTTTATGTATGTATACATAGCGGCAAACTCGACATGTGATCCCCGGGGGAACCCTCAAGACCCCCCGAACATGTTAAACTGCGATGTTTACGCGGTAACTCATCCGGAACTTTTCCCGACGCTTTTACAAAAATTACACAAGTTTACAAGTTGATTTTAGCGCATAATAATACTCCCACTCTTCCTTCTTCCGTTCGCCGAAACACTAATTAAAACCTCCTTTCTGCTCGTCTACTACTGTCGGTTTGAAGGTTTTCCTTTGTGCGCGCGCCCCGAACTCAAGTCGGGCGACAAAGAGACGTAAATGTTAGGCGGTTGCCAGAAATTCTTTTCGCATCCAGCGCTTACAACAAAAAGGGACGAAAGTGGCCAATTAGGGGGGTAAAGTGGACTACGACGGGAAACTTTGCGTGGCTTGTCTGGCGGCGCAAAGTAAATTTACGTTGAGGCCGTTCACTCGGCTTAATAAAATTAATAACTCCACATGTCGGCCAACTTCTAGGTTTTCATCGAGATAAATTTTCTGAGGCGAGTTAATATGGTGTATTATTATTGGAAAAGAAAGAACTTATTTATTATTGAAAGCCAGCGATTCCTAGGATACGAGATTGTAGGTCGTTACCAGATATCCTAGGAATTGCCGGTCTATCCTAGGATCCTTCACGCGTGGATGGAAAGTACCTCGGACACAGAAACCGTTTGGCGTCTACTGAAATAGTATAGTAATTTGGTCTTAAAAAAGAGCAATTTTGAATTTATTTTAAATCAGTTTCCTCGTAAAGCCGTTTTATAATCTCTGAAATGTTTACTATAGTGTTGCCTTCAAAATGTGACGCTTAACCCCCCTCGACGCCCCCTCGCCGCAGCCTTTGTGTTTTGCCAAGCAAAACCCCGAACGAATATTTGAACGTCAGCGGGCGGCGGTGTGTACAATTTATCAGCGGCCCGCCCCGGCGCGCTCAAAATGTGTACACTAAGTATCTGACTGGTGTCATGTAACACAATATTTGACGCGTGTACATAAGCGCAGCGCAATACCGCGTAAGCTCAACAATTTGTTTGTTGTTGTTGTTGTTGGGAAGTTCGTGCAAATTTTCGAATGCCGTCGCCGGAGACTGGTGTGTAATCTCGAGGCCCGAGCAGAAATTTATCGTCGTGCCCCCCTCCCGGTCCTTTTGTTACAAATGAGGTCTGAATGAAGTTGCGAACGGATGAGTTTTCGCACGTAAATTAATTCCGTGATACTTCTTGATTGAACGATTAAAAGAAACCAAAAAGAAATCATTAATAATCGATCTGACCGTGAAACAATCTAAAAATGACGTCCTTATCATTAAACTTGATTCGGGTATTATTAATTTTATCCTAAGGAATTTTCCAAAGGCGCGTATAGGTTCGCTGGCGTGCTTGTACCTAGACGTCCGTACAGGTTCGTTAGCATGTATGGTCAATCTTGAATGGTATTGTCACGCTCGCCTCGAAAGATAACGGCGCTTTACTAAAAGAAAGAGGCACGTAGTCCAGTGAGAAGCTGACGCCGTTTTATCATCTGGGCCGAAGATCCCGCTTGGGAAAAGTGTGAGAGACTTACCTTCGCCTGGTGTTGTCCCTAACTGTAAACGGGACAGGGTTGAAGGAAAGCTCCACCGTCTTTTCCCAAATTTTTATTTGGCACACTTCACTTGGGGCACACCTTAATGAGTCACCATCACCCCAGCAATTGCCCATTCGATCGAATCGCGGTCAATCGCACCTTTTTATTGACGACTCAGCAAGATGCTCCGCGAAACAATTATAAAATAATATATATCTAGAGGTGTCCTAGAATGGGTAACCTTCGTGACAGTATGTAGTCGAGATCTTGAAATTGCATGACCGAATCAATCTAGTATACCCAAGTAACATCGATTTACTACTGAAATGAAGCTTGCTTCACAATAGATATGTGATTAGAGGCTTGAACCAGAGGAAGCAGCGCGGCCGTACAGGTTCGTTAACATCTACGGTAAGTTTTTAGTGGCATTTAGTCGAGATCTTGAAATCACGTGACCGAATCAATCTAGTATACCCAAGTAACATCGATTTACTACTGAAACGAAGTTTGCTTCACAATAGATATGTGATTAGAGGCTTGAACCAGAGGAAGCAGCACGGCCGTACAGGTTCGTTGGCATGTACGGTGAGTTTTCAATGGCGTATAGTCGAGATTTTGAAATCACGTGACCGAATCAATCTGGTGTACCCAAATAGCATCGATTTACTACTGAAACAAAGATTGCTCCACAATAAGCACGTGATTGAGACTTGAACCAGAGGAAGCAGCGCGGCCGTACAGGTTCTTTAGCATGTAGGATCAGTTTTCAATGGCGTTTAGTCGAGATTTTGAAATCACGTGACCGAATCAATCTAGTATACCCAAAAAACATCGATTGACTACTGAAACAAAGCTTGCTTCACAATAGGCACGTGATTAGAAGTTTGAACCAGAACAAGCAGCGCGGCCGTACAGTTTCTTTAGCATGTAGGATCAGTTTTCAATGGCGTATAGTTGAGATTTTGAAATCACGTGACCGAATCAGTCTGGTGTACCCAAATAACATCGATTGACTACTGAAACAAAGCTTGCTTCACGTTAGGTACGTGATTAGAGGGCTAAACCAAGGCAAGCAGCGCGGCCGTACAGGTTCGTTAGCATGTACGGTCAGTTTTTCAATGACTTATAGTCGAGATTTTGAAATCACGTGACCGAATCAATCTAGTATACCCAAATAACATCGATTTAATACTGAAACAAAGCTTGCTCCACAATAAGCACGTGATTGAGGCTTGAACCAGAGGAAGCAGCGCGGCCGTACAGGTCGTTAGCATGTAGGATCAGTTTTCGATGGCGTATAGTCGAGATTCTGAAATCACGTGACCGAATCAGTCTGGTTTACCCAAATAACATCGATTGACTACTGAAACAAAGCTTACTCCACAATAGGTGATACGTGATTACAATTTTGAACCTTGACACTAGAAGAGGATGCCATTGAAGAACTGTACCGAATTTCGGGTCGCCCTTACTCTTTATAATTATATTTATGAGTACGTATTTATCAGTACGTACAAATCATGTAAAAGTAGTTTAGATGGATGTATATTGTAATGGTTTGGAAAAAAAATGTAACACCTCAGCGTTTGTGTACAAAATCAGGGAGGGACATTCAACCCTGCCGAAACGTTGCCGTTCGTTCCTCAAAATCACACGTTTCGACTAGCGTGCGACCCGGCCCGGCACAAATTGAATTACCGCGGTCTAATTTTGTTATGAATACGGCATTATATTTAACTATCTGCGTAATAAGGCCTGACATGCTAGCTGGAGTCTCGTTTTGTCAATATTTAAACTAGCAGTATTGAGCCGTTGCCCGAACTACGCCAACAATACGGATTAGTTTGCTAGATTTATATTTTGCCCGTAATTTATGCCGGCGTACCTGTCCGGGCATGATTTATTGGCGGAGAACTCCAACTGTAATTCGGATCGATAGCAGTAGGAATTCTGCATACTGTTTGTTGTACGTGGGTGCGTTTCGAGGAGGTTGCTTGATTGTATTAATGAGGAAAACTCATTTCATTTTATCAAAATGAGTTTACGCATCACCATTACAAAAAAAAGGCGTATCAAATATTTCAATCAATATCTCTTTGGAACTTTTGGATGTGAAAGTCGCTCATGTCACACAGCAAGCAATCATGTTCTTAACCAAGTACACACGCAGGAGGCGCACTTGACAGTAAGGGGATAATGAGTACACGCAAATTAAACGTTGAGTACTTTTTCTGGACTTCCTTACATCTGTGTCGCTACGATTATTTTTTTTAATTGGAATAGTCAAGAGAGATTTCTGAACCGTAACCGAAACTGACCCACCAGAGCCTACTAAAGACTATGTGCAACAGTTTGAAGTAGCAAGTGGCTACTCCCCCCTCGCCAAATCTGACCTGTCTTTCTAGTAGGCACCGGTGGAGACGGAGCGATTTCCAGAAGTAAGAGTTATTTCATTTTACGCGAGTTATTATAACGAAACGACGCGGTGTCTTTTTTTTTCTTCTTCTTTTATCGTTTACAGAGAGTCGTCCCTCTTGAACTGGTGTGGCCGTATTCATGACGGTTGGTAGTAAAATTGCGGGTGCAAGCGACATGCGATAGAGTTATTACGACGCCCTAAAATAATCGCAATATGGAACATTAAACGTGAGGTAAAAATAAAACAATGTATCTGCACACCGTCTATCGATTGGGGGCGGGCGGGCGGGCGAGCGAGCGGGCTTACGTGATGCCTTTTATTTAACTTTATCGGGTACGGCGCGCTTTTATTATTACAGCAATTTCAGATAAAGGGCGCAAGTGCTGCCCCCTCGGACACTAATTGCGAATGTTTATTTATGAATAATCGAATTATGGCGATAGTTAAGGCACGTCACCTAATTTCTTGATAATTCGAAATAACTCCCTTGCCGAAGAGACCTCAAATAGGGCTAGAACAGTTGGACAGCGTATACTCAGGAGGTCCTAAACAGATTTGCAACAAACTTTTCGCAATCGAATTATGCTTTGTGATGAAATATTGAAGGTGGTTTGAAAGGGTTGGTTATTGAAGGGTGTAATGGTTAAAAGCACCTTGACGATGGTGTACGTAGATATAAACCTGCGCACACTGAATTCCCCGTTGATGAATTTTATTGTCGTCGTCACAGGTGGACAACGCGTAATACCGGGCGGCAGCTCAAAATGTCGGGGATGGGGTCGTGACAAAAAAAAGGAAAATTAGTTACCGTTAGGCGCCAACTGAAGTAATCACACCAAAGGTATCGATTACATCCAAGCGTAAATAACTTCGGTTTTAGAAAGGTGGAGATATCCAAGACAACAAACAATTCAATAATGCACATAGACTGGGCCCCCGGCAATGAAATTGGTGACAGAATGGAGGAATGCAACGACTGTGATGTGTTACTGTTTAGTTTCGAGGGGAGTGAGTGTAATTCGCGTTTTAATATTGGAAACCAACGCGTGGAATAAAAAAATAATCCAGGAATTTCGTATTAATCTCGATGTGCCATTACAAAATGAAATATCGAAATCCTCTTAGTCCGGAGATATTAAAGGGAGATTAGGAAGCGAGCGCTTTCACTAATCCTCGTAATAAATTAATAGGTCAAGGACTATTTGCTTTTCTTTTTCGTGGCGATGCGAGGGCAGCGCGCAGAATATTTTTGCA
This sequence comes from Prosopocoilus inquinatus, assembly GCA_036172665.1. Classification (NCBI taxonomy): domain Eukaryota; kingdom Metazoa; phylum Arthropoda; class Insecta; order Coleoptera; family Lucanidae; genus Prosopocoilus; species Prosopocoilus inquinatus. The sequence goes on from CM069879.1 coordinate 12,679,632, forward strand.
AACTTGTAAACAAAAAGAAAAATGTATATTTCGCCCCCTCGTGTTTCCCGGACGCGATGATAAAAACGAACTTCCCCGTATAATAATAATAATAATATCGGCGAAATATTTACGGGCGTGGAGATCGACCGGAATTTCGGTCGGGGTGTATTGTTTAAATGCGGGGGGGAATTCATGTGCAGTTATAGATAATGACTCACTAATTCATTTACTGTTTAATGCATGGCTCATTTGCGTGTCATTATCATTATTTTATTCAATTAACTCGACTGCAAATAATAATTGTTAATGGAAAAAAAAACACTTTGACAATGTTCCAGCTCATATAAGCGTAAACTAAAAAAAAAAATAATCTAAATAATTTATATTAACTCAATTTTAGTTTCGGCTCCCCATCCCCTTTTTAACCAAGAGTTTAAACGTGTTGAAGGGTGGAAGCCTAATTTACTTAGGGATGGTAGAGTTGTAAAGCGTGGCTCCGCAACTTACCTGTCCAAGTTAATAATAGAGTTCAGCAGAAAGAAGCCTTTGTGCCGCCGTCTGTGATTTTATCTGATTTCTTCGTCCGTTTTAACTTCGACCCCCTCCTCAACTCGCTTTTTGCTAAGAATTTAAAGATTTTAACGGGTGGAAGCTTACGAAACAGTCTGCTATACCAAATAATTTGCTTAGAGAGTGTAGAGTTGTAAAACGTGGCTCCACAACTTACCTATTCGAATCGATATTAAAGTTCAGCAGATGTAGACCCTTGCGCCGTCTGAAACTTTAGTTTTAGTTAGTTTAGTTAATTTCGACCCCCCAACTCGTCTTTTACTAAGAGCTTAAAGATTTTAACGGGCGGAAGCTTATGAAACACTCCGCTATACCAAATAATTTACTTGTACAATTGTAAAGCGTGGTTCCACAACTTACCTGTTCGGATCGATACTAAAGTTTAGCAGAAATAAGCCTTTGTGCCGCCATCTGTGACTTTCGTGACCCGTCCCGATTCGTTAAAGCACAAAACGTTATTGCGAGTGAATGAGGTATGTCGACAGTGCTTAGAAGTTAATTTGTTTAATACAAAAAGGCAGCAGTCATTTTGATTTAGAGCCGAGGATTGCGATAAATCCTACCTAATGGCGTTTTTTCTTCCATGTAATTATTCAAAGTGATAAAGTGCAGGGAAAAAGAAACTAATGAAAGCAGCTGCGGTAATTATTATTTACTTTACTCGCCGTTAGGTTTTTTCGTCGCTCAATCCGTTCGGGAAGTCAATAAAACAGGTCGGCTCTATCAGCTCGTGAAATCGGCAATAAAATACTTCTGCTTGCAGGTGGTACAGTCACTGTACTGTATGTAGCGCAGCCCGGCGCTGAGGAGGGCATTTTTCCGAGCCACGTTTCCAGATAAGCAAACCGGAAGCTCTGATATTTATATAATAGGATGCTGGTGTACATATTAGGAGTAGCGGGGCGATAATGCGTAATTTATCGCCTGTTTTGCTATTCTCAAAAGCCTGTAAGTCTCCGCTTAGCTTGACAGCGTGCCGTATCTTTTAATCTCGGCCAAACAGGTTAGACAAGAGTCACCTTCGTTAGCGGCGGCGGCGGCGGCGACGGCGACGGCGGGTAGATAGGGTGTTAGCAGGAGCGATTTTAGATTTTACAACCCCCGTCTCGTGGAAGTTAAATTATGCAATGGAAATTACGCGAACGCGCACGGTTATTACTCACGAGCTTACGCCGACTATTATACTATTTAAACCTATTAGGAAATGGGAATGCAAATAGTTAAGTAAGTCATCCTTACAGCTCATAATTAATTTTCATACGTCACGTTTTGTCTTTAACATCCTGTATATAAGAAAATTATTTTCAACGAACAAAACGATTAAATTTTAATAAGAAATTTTCAGCACCTTCGTTGCATAAAGCGATCGTGCTTCGGGTTAATCTAATCCATCAACGCACGTTCAATCCCTTGCACATTACAGAAACCACCCCTCACGCTATAAACACGGTTGTTTGTTTTCGGTTCGATCAAACTGCATCATCATCGTCATCATCGATTACCAAAACCGAAAGGATTCATTCACGACATTCACGACAAGTCAGCCAAAAGCTTGTTTGTAAATAAAAACATGTCGATTTTTTTTTTTTTTTTGGTCAGAATCAGAATCCAGGAGTAACGAGCCTGCCGAGTTCAATGGACCAGGATCCGGTTGGTTACCCCCGTATATGTATGTGCAGGGGCGATGTATCAAATTTTGTTCGTAAAAAGGACAAAGCGTTTCTTGTTTTACGACGTTCATTTCCACCTGCGCATGTTATATGTGCACCGAAACGCACGGTCGATATCATAGGTAACCCGTGTGGGAGGGGCGTTTTCGAGAACGTCGAAAGACGACCTGAATTAAAAAGGTCTGTGCTTTCAGTGCTTCGCAATTTTCACGCCGAGTGGTCGGGATCCCATTTTAAGTTGACGTGCGTACCCTTGGAGATGTGAGGACTTCCCTTTTTACAACATGATTGCTCAAAAATTAGGAATTTAGAATACTACACTCGTAGATTTAGAATAACTAGTCCTGTTTCTATCATCCAGGCCGGCCTACTTAAGACGACGGAATTTGGCGAACAAATTCAGGCTGCGGGGAACACTCGTTCTTCCACGCGAGAGCGGCGGGGAGGGGAGGAGGGTGCGATTAGGGTCTTCCGCGTTTACAGCATCCATCTTAGTTGCAAGCGATGTACATAATAAGTTTAAAACAAGGCGCGACTGCGATGTACACAGAGGAGGGTTGTTGGGCGATGAACGTTAAAATAAATCGCCCTGACATGCGTCACACCCTTTACCGAGATACAAACCCCCGGAACACGGGCTCCTCACACTATATCACTTCTAGCCGAAAGTTTCGGCGAAGCTAGGCGGAAGTTCGCGCCTGGTGTTTCCATCCGCACTGCACACGCCAAATTATTCTTTAATGCATTAAATATACGTGAAGGGGAAGAAGGATAGAACGGAAGTTAAAGGAAAGCCTCGTCGATGAATTCTAAACTAGTGAGCGCGGCAGAACCTTAATTGATTCCTTCTTTTTTAAACAGAGTCGAGTAATTTATAAATAATTTGTCTCACTTACCCAAGTTAAAATACACTACAAAATTCTAAGTGACCGTCAAGACACATCGTAATGGATGCGTCGCAGTTCGAAAGGAGCACGTTGCGCATTTTGGCCCCAATAATGGCTCGTAGTAAGCCCTCATTGTCAGTTTGCTCCGCGACAAACCCCTGAAAATCACGCTCAGAGATGTGACGTCAGGCCACGGGTCGCCGGGAAGAAAAAAAAACTGGAAAAATCTTACGCTTCCTCACAGAAGTTCGACGTCAGAAGGTCAGTGTTCGAGAATTGCCGGAGTTGCAACTGCATCCAATGAAAGCAAAGGGTTTCCTACGACAACGTTGCGTGACGTCAGTCGAGACCGGGAACAGCGTTTTCGGTAGTGAAGCCTCGGTTTCCTAGGATAGCGCTGCCGTAAACTAGCGATCGCAAGTCGGCGGTGAATGGCGTCACATAAAACGTGCTAAGAACATTAAGTATCTTTCATTTCCTAGAAAAAGGCAAACGTTGCAGTCATCTAAGAATACGTAAAAGGTTTTTTGAACGTTTGTAATCCTCTTTTGGTGGCTCATCGCTTTCTAAATCAAATCTAAGTCAAATCCAGATAGACTATTACGAAATATGTAAAATAACCACACATCGTTGCTTTTTCTTGCTTGCTTTATGCCAATGTACGTCATTTTTCAACGCTACATGACGTCATTCCCCGTTGTATAACGGCCGTTATATTACTGCGCCGTTATCCTAGGAAACCCAGGCTTTAGCCAGGCGATATCCAGGTATGTTCAAGCTCGACGTTACAACCTGCCCGAGACTACTTGCTGGAAGTGGAAATAAGCAAGCGCAAGCGGTAAACGCACGTGAAAATCAAGTTAACACAAAATGGACACTCAACCAAGCGGGGCACTTATCTTGCCGTAGGGCAGGCAAGCCGAAAATAGCATAGCACAACTGAACAGAGCCGGCAATAGTAAGTTAAAGTTACAACCTGCCGGTAAATACTTGCTGCACAGGTGAAATGTGGAAATAAAGAAACGCAAGCGGTAAACGCACGTGAAAATCAAGCGAACACAAAATGGACAGAAAGAAAATCGAATATGGCGCTCTTACCTTGCCGCAGGATGGGCAAGCCGAAAATAGCGTGGCACAACTTAAGTCGAAGAACCGTTCCTCAGAATCATTCTTCACAGGTGGCGATAGCAACAGCAGCGATGCGGCAAACGATCCGATCGAAACGGTTGGTTTAATTCTTCATGTACGCGAGCCTAAAAGTTGTGGTCACACTTCAATTCTTTACAAACAAAGCGCCAAAAGCACGCAGCGCGATACTTTCATCATGCTAAATGAAACTTCTCGATTGAGTGGATGAACATCGTGTCGGTTCTGATTTCTCGAGCCTAGAGGGTGGTTTAGGGCCGGTGGATAATTTAAAGAGCCGAAGACGTACAATATTTTTTGAAATCCGGATTCCTTGGAATCTTTTACTCACGTGAGAATGGAAGTTTCGCGTTCTGACGCCGTTTAAGGGTTGAAAAAGAATGTGCAAGTTTGCTTCGACTGGGTTAGTTGGTTTTGTCGCATGTTAGATGAAACGTCTCGATAAGTGGATGTTGAAAATCGTGTTGGTTCGGATTTTTTCGAATACTCTCATCGCGCTGCTGTTTTTGGTGCCTTTTGACGCTTTGTTTATAGGTGCCTTTTGTCGCTTTGATTATAAACAATTGAGATGTGAGCACAACTAACTTGATCACTGGTCGAAAGCGGAAAGGGGTCTAAACGGTTGTGGTGCGGCGCTGTAGAAGATCTACCGCAACGTGCTCGACTCGCGTGTAAAAAGAATAGCCTACCCGACCGGGTCTGTCAAATAAAAAAATTACTGTAACAATATCAACTCGCTTTATTTCATTTACAAGTAATTCTTGCTGCAATATGATTTCTACTTGCTACGATATGATTAGCACGTTTAGGGAGATGTGAAAACAAAATGTGTCGGCGCTCGTTTATGGAGATGCGCAAACAAAATGTGTCGCCGCTATTTTATGGAGACGTGTAAACAAAATGTTCTATTGTTAGATGCGTATTCGTCTATATGATCTAACAGATCGTTCGATTTAGGCAAACAAAACACGTGATCCAATGATCAGTCAGCTTTGTAATTTTGGATGAACGCGGATGCGGTTTACTTTGATTTCATTGTCAGGTTTTATTACAAAGAGGAACTGTTTTAATCCATTTTAAGCGGATGCAAAAATAGACGCGATACAAAATAGACAAAACATTTCACTCTAATTTGACAAAGTGTTTTTATGTCCTGCAAGTTCGTAAAACTATTTTAGATCACAAAGTCGGCGGGGGGGGGTTACAACTCGTCAAGTAAGTACAAGGTGGGCCCGGCGTTTTATTGAAGTAACTTTAATATTTAATATATTATCTACCCCTCGGTGGTAGGCGGTTGTCCCCGATCGGTCATAAACTTCCGACCTGTCTCCTAACTAGGTGAGTGAATACGCCCACACTAAACAACATCGAAACACAATCCGGGTATTAAATAATTCCGGGCCGCATCATTGCAATGCCGAACTTGGCGCACAGCGGCGGCTGAAATCTGAAATAAAGATGAACGTAAGTCCTGTGTCACATGTATCTTCGTTATTTAACACTTTTCGACACTATCGAACAGATTTGGCTCGATCGTATATCACTCAGCTGTTTTGGTTCATCTCGCAGGAGTTCGTTCTTAAAAGGCACTCCTAATAAATAAATTCCGGGTCGCTTCCACCTTCTATTTTGACTAAACATGATAATAATTTTTCGTAATCTGCTCTCACGGAAACTTCCAACTTCCCCCGCGCCGCCGTCGGAAAGTTGGAGAGATCGCGATTTCGGTCGCAAGAGAAAAGCTGACCTGTCTCCGAAGTACACGCGCGCCGTATAGATGGAAGTTCGGGCCACTTACCTAGGAATTGATTATGCCTACTTTCGAGAACAGACCCTCTTAGGGAGGACAAGATAGCGGGATTATCGGCTCCGGGGGAAACTTCGAATGCTGCGACGTTGTGTGTCGTTGGCCTGACATAATATCGGCCGGAACTTCAAGTGTTGTTCGCCTTTGTTGGCCCCGGTGAGATAAAATAAAGTAAAAATTCTTCTCAAAAAAAAAAAAATAAAAAATAAATAAGCCGAGTTCCGCTACATTACTTGTATGATGAACTTGATAGCCTTTCACTTTTTCATTATTTTTATTGCACTTATTCCTTTCAACGTCAAGGGCTATTGATTACGCGTTTTTAAGAAGTGTGTTGGCCGAACGTACTTAAAACGAAATCATGACGTTAAACCGTAGGTTCTTGAGCTCAGCGGGACGAGAACAGGAAAATTATTTTAAACCTAAATATATTTAAAGCCATTATCTATACAATACGTCTCGAAGTCTACTGGCTCCCAACAATATTTGGAGACCGAGCACATAATAATTTTTGGCGCCCAACATGGGGTAATTTCAATGTGCACAGGGTTAACCTTGTCTATAAGATTGTATATTAAATTTTAGCTTTGTTTTAAACAAAGAAGCGTCTTATTGATTAACCGGCATAAAAACTTAGAGCTTCTTTTCTCCCTGTAATGTTTTATTCAAACGACTGCAGTGAATGCTGTTGTTGTTAAAGCTCGAACGTGTATAATCGGAATTATCTTTTACGTGTGTCGCTTAGTATTCCGGTTTTCCCCGCGCGGCGCTCCGTCTTAATTCTCTCCCGTGATAAAACGAATAAACTGCATCGCATTTATAATGTAAGCCAGGAGAAACCGAAGTTTGCGAAACTAGTTCCGAGTTAGAACTACCTCCGTTATTATATTCCACTTTACGAAATGAGAATCGCGTCGGCCGCGCGCGCGAACTTGCGCCATTTTTACACTTCCAATGACAACTGAAATCGTTAAGGTTAAGGCGAGGGGTTAATTCTTTGCGCCGAGCAATCTCTTCCCCCCCCCCCCCCCAGAATGTTTCACCGTGATGTGAGAATTTGCAGAGAAAAATAACGATTTTATTCAGCACTTTAATATTCTGGCGACTTGCATAAGAGGTACGTATTTTAAACTGATCCACTATTGGTATCATGCGGCACAATGATTTCGGTGAAACTAATACCAAACATCGACCTAACAACCATGTGCCACTTTGTAATCCATCATAACATTTAACGTTTCTTTGGCTTTACCCCTTTTTTAATTTATTTTTTTAATTGAATTGCATTCACTTGGCTGTGCGCGTAAGTTTTATTGAAGTGCACGTCAGGTCGTTGACTCAGCCATGTGTTAAAGATTTCTATTCACCTTTACCATAAAAGCATGCAACATCCATTCGAAATTATAACAAAGGAGGAGCGTTCCGTTCACGACAAAGCGCCTTCAACAGGGGCCGGCGCGCGCGTCGCATCTTCCCACAGCTGGATTTTGCCTGCGTTTCCAAAAACTTGACTGCCTTCATTGATTGGAGACTCTTTCCCTTACGTTACCTGCTCAGTGTCCTGCTGAACTTCATCTTTACAATGGTTTTGCCTGTATTTTACGTATAGCCTTCGTATGTCATTATTAGCGTCTCGGTAAGGGCGAAGTGGACTACGGCCATGGCCGCATTTCATTGCATTATGCCGCGCTTTACCTGTATTATTTTTATGTTGATCGTTTTACGTTGATCATGTTAAAGATAAATCCGCGATGTCGCATAGTAGATGAAAGGTCTCGACGAGCGGCGGTCGAAAACCGTGCCGGTTCGATTTTTCGATCTAGATATCCAGATTTCGACGCAACCATCAGATTCCTCGGAATTTTTTACTCACATGAGAATGGCAGTTTCGCATTCTGACGTCATTTAGGGGTTGAAAAAAATCTCAAATTTTCTTAGACTTTGGTCAGTCGGCTTGGGGTCGCATATTGGATGAAACGTCTCGATGAGTGGAGGTCAATAATCGTATCAGTTCTGATTTATCGAGCCTAGAGGGCGGTATAAGGCCGGTGGATTATGTAAAGAGCCGACATACGATTTTCTGAAATCAGAATCTGCGCTCGTTCGTATCTGGATTTCGATGCAACCATCGGATTCCCTGGAACTTTTCACTCGCAAGAGAATGGCAGTTTCGCGTTCTGACGCCGCTTAGGGGTCGAGAAAAGTTCGCAAGTTTGCATCGACATGGTCTGTTGGCTTCGTCGCATATCAAATGAAACGTCTCGATTAGTGAGAGGTCGAAAATCGTGTCGGTCGGATTTTTCGATCCTAAAGGGTAGTTTAAGGCCGGTGGATTATTTAAAGAGCCGAATACATATGATTTTCTGAAATCCGAATCTACGCGCGTTCGTATCCGGACTTCGATGAAACCGTTTAGGGGTTGAAAAAATTTGGCAAGTTTGCTTCGACTTGGTCAGTTGGTTTCGTCGCATGTTAAATGAAACGCCTCGATGAGTGAGAGGTCGAAAATCGTATCGGTCCAAAATTTTCGAGCCTAGATGTTGGTGTACGGCCGGTGGATTATTTAAAGAGTCGAAGACATACAATTTTCTGAAGTCCGGATCTGCGCGCATTCGTATCTGGATTTCCATGCAACCATCGGATTCCCTGGAATTTTTTACTCAGATGAGAATGGCAGGTTTGCGTTTTGATGAGTCGAAAAAAATGTGCAAATTTGCTTCGACTTGGTCAGTTGGTTTCGTAGCATGTTAAATGAAGCGTCTCGATGAATGGATGTCGGAAATCGTGTCAGTTCGGATTTTTCGACGAGCTTAGAGGGCGATATAAGGCCAATGGATTATTTAAAGAACCGAAGACGTACGATATTTTTTGAAATCCGGATCTGCACGCGTTCGTATCCGGATTTCAATGCAACCATCGGATTCCCTGGAATTTTTTACTCACACGAGAGTTGCAGTTTCTCGATCTGATGCCGTTTAGAGGTCGAAAAAATTTTGCAAGTTTGCTTCGACTTGGTCAGTTGGTTTTGTCGCATGTTAAATGAAACGCCTCGATGAGTGAGAGGTCGAAAATCGTGTCGGTCCAAATTTTTCGAGCCTAGATGGTGGTGTACGGCCGGTGGATTATTTAAAGAACCGAATAAATACGATTTTCTGAAATCCGAATCTACGCGCGTTCGTATCCGGACTTCGATGCAACCGTTTAGGGGTTGAAAAAATTTCGCAAGTTTGCTTCGACTTGGTCAGTTGGTTTTGTCGCATGTTAAATGAAACGCCTCGATGAGTGAGAGGTCGAAAATCGTGTCGGTCCAAATTTTTCGAGCCTAGATGGTGGTGTACGGCCGGTGGATTATTTAAAGAACCGAAGACGTACGATATTCTTTGAAATCCGGATCTGCACGCGTTCGTATCCGGATTTCGATGCAACCATCGGATTCCTTGGAATTTTTTACTCACATGAGAGTAGCAGTTTGGCGTTCTGACGCCGTTTAGGGGTTGAAAAGAAACCTCAAGTTTTCTTCGACTTGGTCAGTTTGCTTTCGTCGAATATTGGATGAAACTTCTTGGTGAGTGGATGTCGAAAATCGTGCCGGTTCGGATTTTTCGAACCTAGAGGGCAGTTTAAGGCCGATAGATTATTTAAAGAGCCGAAGCGGTACGACATTTTTTGAAATCTGGATCTGTGCGCGTTCTTGTCCGGATTTCGATGCAACCATCGGATTCCTCGGAATTTTTTACTCACATAGGAATGACAGTTGCGCATTCTGGCGCCGTTTAGGGGTTGAAAGAAAATGTACAAGTTTGCTTCGACTTGGTCAGTTGGTTTCGTCGCATGTTAAATGAAACGTCTCGATGAGTGGATGTCGAAAATCGCGTCGGTTCGGATTTTTCGCCTCTAGAGGGCGGTATAAGGCTAATGGATTACTTAAAGGGCAAATCAGATGTTTGGTCCCGGGTGCAAGATTTCCTTACTGCGGTGCTGCTCGTTAGCAGTGTCATTCAGGTGACCCGTTACCATGGAAACCGTGCGTGTTTAACCGTCGCAAAGCGATCGGATTCATTGAACACACGGCCGTACTTCATTACGTTACATGTGACATCAATCGTAGTTACTTTAATTAATCTCGTTTGGCGCGCGTCGAACTCAATTGTTACAAAGTAGTAATAATCTGGGCAATAATTTATACAAGCCAGAATTCAATTTCGCGTTCGCTCAAACGCCGTTCCCGCCGCTCCGCACAATCGAAATTAATGATGCCGCTCTATTGCGAAGGCAAAAACACCTCGCTTCCGCGGTTTCAACTCTGCTAAAATGTGGAATCAATAACGGCGTGTATGTGTGTGTGTATTTTATGTGCTTCGCGTGAGTAAAAAGGGTATGTTTCTAGTAATTACGTATCTGCAGCCACCTCAGAGCTAAACTGTACTAAATCACTTTTTTTTTTCAGAAAATGATTATTATCATTTCTAATAACATATTTAACTTACAGGTAACTTCAAAACTTGTTCGCAGAGATGAGCGTTGTGTATTGATAAGGCTTCCTTATCTTTGGCGGCTTTAAACAAATAACGTCTCCAAGTTCAACCCACCACACCTACCATGATCTGAGCTAGGGAATCTCGCGTAGTATTTTTCGCGTCGAGTTTCGTTGAAGTTGTAGGGTTAATCTCAAGGTGGAGATAGCAAGCGCACTAAACAAATAAGAATAATTTGCAAATGCAATGGATTTAAAAAACAAAAACATAAATTAGTGAGTGGTTGGTTATATTCTTAGAGAGCGGTCATAATTCTCGGAAAGAGTGCCTTTTTTCCCTGAATTAATTCGTATTTGTCACGTTAGTAAATAATTACGTTGGGAACATCAACGGCGCACAGAGATTAAAAAAAATATATATTAAATTCCGGGCGAAGGAACATTCAATTACATTTCTGATGCACGCACGCAACGCCACCGCCGGCAAAAAAAGGAGGAATTACAAAAAAATAATCTCGTTTCGTAAATGGCGTTGAGTGTCAGGTCACGCTTCCCCACTATTCAATAAATTTCACGTATCCTGCGGCGCGCATACACAACAGCAAATACGTTTGTACGGGACAGCATAAGAACGCCCGCTCCGAATGAGGGGCGGGGACGGGGGGGTTAAGCACGGGAGTCTTTTTTTTTTGTTGTTCGCCGGGACTAATTGAATGTTTTTGTGCGTTCATAACAGGACGCGAGTACATGTGCTCATACCGAGCTCTAAGTGCTTCACTTTGTTGTCCCTGCATTATTAACCTTTCTCGTTCACCGCGCGAACATTTTGTAACACTCGTTGCACATGGCACATTTAACTGCTGTTTATTATGCAGTTTCGTTTAAAAGTGAGAACAGCGCCGAATAAACGCAAATTATTTCAAATAGGAGGATGAAAGCTTGTGATCGCCGGTTTTAATTCCGTATTCAGTGAATTTCGCGAAATTAAAATTAAAAAAAAATCTATGCCTATTACATAATATGTAAAGCAGTTTAAACGACTTACTAACACTTGAAAATGGTTATTTTCAAATACGTAGGTCGAATCGGGTATTTAGTTCAACCCCCTAGCTTATCCTTTAACCAAGCTTTCTTTGTATTCCGTTTTAAAATTATCCGGCCATGAATTAGTGTAAAATTCTCGATGCAACGGCACTTCTTTGTGGTTTTAAGTAAATAATACAGTTCGGATATTCTATTTTTAGATATGATTGCATTATCTTTTGTAAGAGATTCTATTTTCAGATAGGATTGCCTCATCTTTTATAAATTTTGCAAGCGCTTCCATCTGTTTCGTGATAGCGGGTCGAAATTATAACTCCACGCGGTTATTGTTATTCCGTGCGGTCATTTCGACTAAAAGTTTAATTTGGCTTCACTCTTGACCTTTAACGCCGTTGGATTATGCGAGCTACTAACACTTGAAAATGGTTATTTTGAGATACATAGGTCGAATCCAGTATTTAGTTCAACCCCCTCGCTTGTCCTTTAACCAAGCTTTCTTTGCGTGCGTTTTGAAATACTCCGGCCATGAAGTAATGTAAAATTCTCGATGCAACGGCGCTCCTTTGTGATTTTAAATAAATAATGCCATTCGGAGCTTCTATTATTAGATATGATTGCATCATCTTTTGTAAGAGATTCTATTTTTAGATAGGATTGCCTCATCTTATGGAAAATTTTGCAAGCGCTTTCATCTGTTTCGTGATAGCGGGTCGAAATTGTAATTCCGCGCGGTTATTATTAATCCGTGCGGTAATTTCGACTAAAAGATTGATTTGGCTTTACTCTTGACCTTTAACGCCGTTGATTTATGCGAGCTACTAACACTTAAAAATGGTTATTTTGAGATACATGGGTGGAATCGAGTATTTAGTGCAACCCCCTCGCTTGTCCTTTAAGCAAGCTTTCTTTGCGTGCGTTTTAAAATACTCCGGCCATGAAGTAGTGTAAAATTCTCTGTGCATCGGCACTCCTTTGTGGTTTTAAATAAATAATACCATTCGGAGATTCTATTATTAGATATGATTGCCTCATCTTTTGTAAGAGATTCTAATTTTTAGATAGGATTGTCTCATGTTTTGTAAAATTTTGCAAGCGCTTTCATCTGTTTCGTGATAGCGGGTCGAAATTGTAATTCCGCGCGGTTATTATTAATCCGTGCGGTCAGTTCGACTAAAAGATTGATTTGGCTTTACTCTTGACCTTTAACGCCGTTGGTTTATGCGAGCTACTAACACTTAAAAATGGTTATTTTGAGATACATGGGTCGAATCAAGTATTTAGTTCAACCTCCTCGCTTGTCCTTTAACCAAGTATGTATTGTATTCGTTTTAAAATACTCCGGCCATGAATTAATCTAAAATTCACGATGCAACGGCACTCCTTTGTGATTTTAAATAAATTATACCATTCGGAGCTTCTATTATTAGATATGATTGCATCATCTTTTGTAAGATATTCTATTTTTAGATAAGATTGCCTCATGTTTTGTAAAATTTTGCAAGCGCTTTCATCTGTTTCGTGATAGCGGTTCGAAATTATAATTCCGCGCGGTTATTATTATTCATTCGGTAATTTCTACTAAAATATTAATTTGGCTTCACTCTTGACCATTAACGCCGTTGGTTTTTCTTTACGTCATGTTGATACCCGTTGTTTCTTGCTGAGGTCGTGATGTTTTCAATTCGTGCGAACCCTTCCTTCGTATTTGGTGGCGTTAAGCCCGCTATACACTTGACTTTTGTTGACATAAAATATTGTTGCAGAAGTTGAGTAAATTCTTATGCTTTTCGGTCCTCTCCTCGTCTCGGATTAAGATGAGGTGGCGTTCATTATTTGTCGCGTTTAATTTAATTTAAAACCACGACTGAAGGCTGTGCTGCACATTAATTTCCTCAGCACACAAATCTTGCTTCCGCTCAGGTAGGTAGGTAGCGCGTCGATTTTAAAGACAAGTAAGAAAAACTTAGGAGATTTGTTTTTCTGAATTCGCATAATGAGTCGCTGACATTCCCTTTGATGCATTAAACATCTCGGATCTTATTAAATGTTGAGCAACTTTTAATTGTTTCTTAATTCGCTCCGGCGGCGGCAACTAAAGGGAAGTTAATTAATTTCCGGACAACATAGGTTCAACGCATGAAACATATAACAAGCGCTAATTAGCCTTCCGTATTTATATTTTATCAGGAGGGGCGCAGGCGGTTCGCTCTCTTCCTTGGGTCGAGCTCAAGGAGGGACAGGGGGGGCCTCGTCGGCGTACATAAAACGCTGATACGTATTCCACACGAGCTGGGCACGTGTCTCGTCGTCGTCGTCGTCGTCGTACTCGTCGTCGTCGTACTCTTTGGTTTAAATTGCAAATGCGAATCTTATAAAGTTTTACGGGATTCTGTCGCGTCTGCACTCCTTTTCGCGTGGCCTTCTGGTGCATTTACGGGTCGGTTGGCGGACCGTGCAGCCCTGAGGTGACGCTTCCGTGTTGCAGTGAAAAGGCGCGCATTAAAGGGCCGCGCACGTACTTGACAGATAGCGTGCACGGCACAACTTTATGGCTTCGTGTTTTGCGACATCTGATGAAGAAAAATTCTGATGGTTGGTCCATCCATGGGATTTTTCTGCGGGCAAAAACGTGATTGGGAGCGATCCCACCTCTACAAGATTAAATTAACTTTAGAACTCGTTGATGAAATTCCTAATAATTGGATTAGGAATTCAAAATAGTCGCCACTTATACACTTGTACCATCGATGTCTTTGTAGTTTGAACCTTGACAGACCAATTAACGACTTTGACCTTTTAACCGTTCTTCGCTTCTTTGGTCTTCCCAATGCTCTCTCTCTCTTTTGACTCTCCGTAACCAATATATTCTTGACTCTTCTTCCCTTTGGAACCCGTTTTTTTTTCATTCTTCTTCTTCGACCTGAATCTTTGATTGATTGGGATGCGTTCTTTACTTAAAGGGATTACGGAAAGTTGATGGTCTCTGATCTTCCACTTTTTTCCTTGAGTTGCAGTTTGAGGAATTTCGGGTGTTCGTTCCAAAACTCCTTGCTTAAAAGTTCGTGTTATTATTAAAGGTACACCTACTACTTGTTGCTGCTTACACATCAAATAAAATCCTTGGTGGAAACCGATCATTACCGCTTTCAAAACGGGATCCATTGAAATTCCGACCGCCTCCTCCGCTCCAGCGAATTCCACACGCGAACGAAAGACGAAGACGCCTCGGAAAATAAGACTTCGGGAGAGCGCACCTCCACCTGCTAATTAGTATTCCGTCTGAGGCCCGCATTATTAGACGGAGAACGTTTATGTAATAAATACAATTAAATCTGATGAATACGCTGGCGCAGTCACCGTGTGTAATAGCTTTGAAATGTGTCCTTTTACGCGACGGAACTCGCACAAAATTCGAGCGGTGGGAAATTACTAACGCACAAGTGGAGTTTCAATATTTGTTTGGGGGTGGGTAGAAGGGGAGGTGGGGGCGGGGGGCATTATTTATTTGCGTTTGGAATTAAATTGGTTCCGAAATGACGACGCGTCGGTGAACCACTCTCCTTAAATAAAATACGTGACATGAAGTGCCTTTTATAGAAAAAGCATAAAATTTCGTTTTTATCGTTGGTATTAGCGATTTGGTTCACTCGACATGTATTTCGGGGAGCAAACATCCATAGGGTAAGTACGATGTTCGAACTCTAAAATTTTCTGCTCAACAGTATTAATAACCCTAACAAGAATGGAAGGGTAACGTATGTCTATAAACATCTGATTCTTATGCTTTGCTTACCCGCATAAATGTTCATGGAATAATAAAGGAAGGAAATTGCCATTTGCTATAAGAAAACGGTTGACAATACCCCCGCCCCTCCCCTCTCCCCCCGAGGAGATGCAAGGAAATTAACAATAACGTGAACCTTTCCTTTGATGTTGGCGTGCTCGTTGAGCCAGGACTGGGTGTTCTACACACAAATAACCAGATGGCGAGGTCGCTCCGTGAATTGGCATTCATGTGCATGGCGGCGCATAGTTCAGCTTAAACGGAGGCACGGCGAACTTTGGCGAGAGGACTCAAGACTTGTGACTGCTTCAGATTCTGCGGCATTCCTACACCGGATTACGCGAACTATGCTTTCTAAATTAATGAAGTCCTTTACTCCTACGAAATCTTCCCTTGTTTAATTACATTCAATTAAGTGCGCAATACAACAATCGCCGACGTGCTTTGTAAATGCGCGTAACGATTCCCCGAGCTGTTCGGTAATAAAAAAAAAGAAAACAAACAGAAGAGGAATTCGCGCTGCAGTGCGATGGTAAACAACGAGCATAATTAATTAAACATTCCATATCCTTGTTTTTCGCTCGGGGAGTGACGACGCGGCAATCGATACGAAACGTATCAAATTCGAACTTCCCGCGCTTTTAATTTGCAAGATATTTATATGAAAGGTCTTAGAGAGCATTCTCAGCCAGGTTGTACGCGTTGGCGTTAGCTCCGATACAAATAGTAATTGGCTAACTCTAAAATACCAAAGTGTATCGCCTGGCTTAGAACGCAGCTTTAATCTAAATTGAGATTGAACGGATTTGATTGGTATTACATCTGGTGTATGCTCATTTTCTTAGACATTTAACCTAGAATTTGGAGAAATGCAGAAAATTCGACCTATAGTTGCCCCGAGTGTCGAACAACTAGGTACCTCAACCCCCAATTCGAGATGTATGACTATTCTGAGTAGCTAAGGAGGTTAGACAGTCCTCTTCAACCACCTGATACTCTCTGAACTGTTGTGATAGGAAAATTGATATCTCAGTAGGGCGCTCCCCGCTCATCGAGGGGAGGATTCAAGGACATTGCATCTTCAATAACCTTTACTGACGTACCACGGTGACCGAGTCGGTCAATCAATGGCCTGGCTTACGCGGAGCCTTATCCAGAACCCTAACATTCCACCACTAATGTAAGCTAGTAGCGTCGGGATCGGTCGCAAAGATGACATCCCTGGCTCTCGCTGATAACCTTTACTGGAGTATCACGGTGCCGGAGTTGGTCAACCAAGGAACTGGCTTGCACGGAGGGCGAAAACCCTTACATCCCAGCATTGATGTAAACTGGTACCGTCGGGGCCGGTTGTCAGGAGGCCATCCTATGCTCTCGTTGGAGAGAGTTGATAACCAATGGCCTCGATAACGCGGAGCCTTATCTGGAAGGCTAAGGCCCTCACATCCCACCATTGATGTAAGTTGGTAGCGTCGCGATCGGTTGCGAAGAGGGCATCTCGGGCTCTCGCAGATACACTTTAGTGAAGTACCACGTTGCCGGAGTTGGTCAACCAAGGGTCTGGTTTGCAAGGAACTTTGTCTGGAGGGTGAAAGTCCTCATATCCCACCATTGATGTAAACTGGTACCGTCGGGACTGGTTGTTAGGAGACCATCCCAGGCCCCCGCTGGAGAGAATTTGGGTTCAACTCACGGGGATGGTGGTCGTTAGGCCATATGCTAGACTATCTATTTAATTCCGACGCATGAATTGAGATAACAATTATGTTCAACGGCCTGGATAGCTGGCAGGGATTAGATAGATCAGTCACGCTTTACCAGAAGAAGCGAGGGCAACCAAGTCGGACCAGTCTGGTAGCAGGTGCTACCGCAAGGTGAAGGACCAGGTGCTTGAGGACGCTACCGCAAAATGAAGGACCAGGTGCTTGATGGAGCTGCCGCAAAGTGAAGGACCAGGTGCTTGAGGACGCTACCGCAACATGAAGGATCAAGTCCTTGAGGACGCTACCGCAAGGTGAACGGCTGGGTGCTTGAGGACGCTACCGCAAGGTGAAGGACCACATACCGCTGGGAAAAGTTGCGCCGCTTAAGAAACATACTGGATGATTCCTAAACGCAACGCTAAATTTAAAACAAACCGATCATAATGACGGTATCGGAGACTACGGACAAGGGTTCTGACTGCGCAAAACTTGCCGTAACACATTTGTTCCGCAAAAGAAACGGAAAAGGTTAAATATGACACATGGGCAAGATGAAATGAGCGACGTACAGGTACAAATGAGAGTTAAAGCGATGGATTGACCGGTGAAGCCAAGTCGGAATCGCAGAAGGAGAAGATAGTTATATTGGCAAGACGGTTAGAGAATGCGGACGGTTGAATTGTGCGGACGGTCGAGATGTACGGACTGTCTAATTGTACGGACGATCGAAATGTGCGGATGGTGATAGTACGCGAAGGGTCGGTTGCTGTGTACGGACGGTCAAATTGTGCGGACGATCGAAATGTGCGGATGGTGATAGTGCGCGAACGGTCAAAGAGTGTGGACGGTCGAAGTGTGCAGACTTAGAAATGTGTGAACCATTAAAGAGTGCGATCGGTCAAAGTGATTTGGCGGTTAAAGAGTAAATCCGGTCGAAGTATGCGGACGGTCAAAATGTGTGGACGGTGAAAATGTGCGGACTGTCGTAGTTTGCAAACGGTCGAACTGTACGAACAGTTAAAGTATGCCGGCGGAAAAAAGCGTAGATTATTCAACACTGTTACAAAATACTTCAATTTATTTGTCCTTGAAACGAAATTAGTTTCTTGTCTGTTGAAAATTACCGTGTACGTTCCGTACAAACGCTATTTTTTAGATTAGAGTAAAACAAAGGAAGTACGAATTCATCACGTCCACATAACATACACAGAAACTAGCCACATGCAAAGCCGACTATTTAGAACGGAAGTAATAACGCGAAACCCTCCGCGTATATTCTTTATGCGCAGGTTATAATCTAATCTTTTTTTTTCTGTTTCAACGGTAATTTATTGCGGTCGAGTGATAAAAGCGAATGTATCGCCCTCTCGTCGTCTCTTTCGATACTCGGCGGCGATTTGGAGTGGCCGGGAAAGCAGACGGAAATGAAACGCCGCGTTATTCATCAAGCCCGTCCTGTTCCAGCGGTGGTAGATATGCCCGCGATAGTGCGGCGTACGTTTTCCATTCGTTATTTGCTCGGACTTAATGAAAGAATACATGGGCATTCCGGCTCGTTCACTTGCAAAATTCATCCTCATTTGCAATTTAGTTTCGTGTGCCCGTTTTATTTTTCGCCCGCTTTTTTTGGGAAATTTACCGGGTTTAATTAATTTTTTTGATGCTTCAAGTAATTTATCCAGAAATCCAGAAACGAGATGACTTTTAAAAATGGTTAAGAGTTGGATTAGTATCGTTTTGTCGACTGAACGGTTGGCGCCAGCCTGATACATAGGGTATCCGTACACCATGGAACGATACCCTAGTCTAGACTAGTCTAGATGACTTTTTCGGTTATATTCGAATTATTCACGTCGTAGTGATGCAATTAAAAAAATCATCATCATATTTTGGTGCTCTACGAAACGATAAAACGTTTGCATGGTACGTCATATTCGTGAGACTAAACGGAATGAAATCGCATATGGATTTTCGGATTAAGCTCCATTCATATTAGAGTGACGGTACGTCGCGTCGTGGGATTTCATCAAGCGGCGGCAAAACGCTGCTTCAGTTATCAACGCGTTATGAAACGAATCAGTTAACGTTTGTGGGACTTGACGTACGCGTTGTTTAAATAAAACTGCTACCTTTAAGCATGTATCGTTAATCGGACGTTCCCGAAGCTTCCGGAGTTCGAAAATGCATACTCAACCATATCAATAAATCCTACTTTTCCGACATTCGATTACGCCGGGAATATAATCAGCAGGAAATTTATCACAATAAACATTAGCCCCTGTCAATATCCGCATATAATTAAATTAGTTCAAACTGCAAGCTGGGGACACGTTATTGTGCCTGAGTGGTTTGTTGTCGCTGATTGGTGGGCAAATAACAAACACCTCATCTCCTCTGAATATAAAATGATAAATCTGTGCGATCCTCGAAATATTTAAACAGTGATTCTAGTTTTTCACGTTTTCAACTTGGTAATGAGAATTTCAGAATGCTTCCTCAAGGTAAAATTTTTCCTCGAGGTAAAATTCTCGCATCACGGAATTAAATCACGTCCTCTGCTTCAATCGCGAAATGATTTATGAAATACGCGGGAGTACATTGTAGCCGGAATAGCCGACGTATTATTAAGTTTATTGTATTAATCCGGGAGCTTCGGCGGTGTATGTGCGGTGATGAAGTCCATTCTTTCGTGAAAAATATGGCTGTCTAGGTATACCGAAATTCAATTGTATTCGCGATACAAAAGGCTGTGTATTCTTGAGACCTCTGACATATTTCTGACATTCTCGGCGATCGCCGTTCTTTCAAAGACCGCGCTGACCGTAATATATCAGGTCGCGAAACACATGTTCTTCGAACGAACTCGCCTCTCTCTCTCTCTTCGTGAGGTGGGTTTGAAATATGTGGTTTTGTTCTTGTGTTTCAAGTTTCGACACGAAATCGTGTTTGCTTAACACAATTAACGTCTTCTTTTCGCATCATTCAAATCTGAAATAAGATCGCCGCACAGATGGCACGGCGCGCAGCGCAATTTCAGAAGCGCTCCTCTATTGATTCCACGCGAACTTGTTGATCATTACCCCCGCGGATTTACATAAGTACACACTCTATTGGTTCCTGGTTCTGAATTGCTTCATCTGATATTACGAACTTAACTATGAATAATGGATGCGTGCCGTAACGAGTTCCGAAACACTCTTTATCGAACGCGTATTTATTGTTCCAAGGTTCACGAAGTTTCTTTTTTTATTTCTTTTCGAGCGATGATGAATAATAAATTAACCCAATCATACCTAAACGAGCGAAATGAATATTAAAAGCGACGTGAGCTGAACTTTCAATGCTCAAGCAGCCGCATTCATTTGGTTACCGGTTTATTAAAGGCGACGGCTTGACGAAGATCCAATCCTTCGCTTCCTTTGCAATCGCAGACGAACAGACACGCAGTTTTAATTGCTCTCACCTGAATCGCTTTCATCATGTGTTTGCATTTGAAATGCAGTGGGGATTTCACTCTTGCCTTCTTCCCTTCCACCGCCCAAGGAAATTAATTTGAATCTGAGGTTATAAATAAAGTGCACTAAGGCCCAGTTTTACAATGACGGTTTAACTTCGAGCCGAAGCTTAAATCCTTCACAACAATTGTTGAAATAATCGTTGCTAAGGGTTTAAACCTCAACTCAAAGTTGAGCCCCATTCGTAAAACTTGACCTAAATTGGAGCTTTCGCAAGAAAGTTATTATTTCAAAAATTTCATGCTCTCACCTGAATCGCTTTCATCATGTGTTTGCATTTGAAATGCAGTGGGGATTTCACTCTTGCCTTCTTCCCTTCCACCGCCCAAGGAAATTAATTTGAATCTGAGGTTATAAATAAAGTGCACTAAGGCCCAGTTTTACAATGACGGTTTAACTTCGAGCCGAAGCTTAAATCCTTCACAACAATTGTTGAAATAATCGTTGCTAAGGGTTTAAACCTCAACTCAAAGTTGAGCCCCATTCGTAAAACTTGACCTAAATTGGAGCTTTCGCAAGAAAGTTATTATTTCAAAAATTTCAATATTCACTTCGGAAATCGAAGGTATCTGCGAGCAGCAAATTAGAAAAAGGTAGAAAATAAATCGCGAGGGGGCGGGCTTCTTTCATCGTGTCTTCGTATCAGAACTGGGGCTATTTTTTTTTCTATTTTGCTATCTGCTTGCTTACAGAAGCGCTGAGCGCCAACGTAAATGTAAAAGCGGGAAGCAGAAAACTAAATGGCGCGCTGTTCAATCTTGGTTCCGGCGAGCGGCGGTTGCAGGAAATGCACTGGTTTGTCCGGTGACGAATATACGGCGCTGAGATATATATACATATATATATATACATGGGTGTTGTGTGCCGGACGGAATTCCATGGGCGTACGTTATCGGCGCTCTAATATGTGCAGCAGGGGCAATATCGACGGATTGTGTGCAGCGCGCCGACGCTTTTCTTGCCGTACCTATTCGAAACGGATTGGAATAAAACACACAATGTTACTCCATTGTCCCGGGATAATTTGAATATTTTATCTCGTTTCGTTTTGTTTCGCTTCCTTGACTGTTTTCTCCGACCTGAATGCGCGCTATATTAAATTCCAGATTCGGAGGAGCAGGAGGGGTTGCTTTTTTGCCTAAACCGTCTATGGTAAATAATCCGAGTACTTTTCTTTATTATGTTTACGTATTTAACGTTGCCTTATTGGTTATCTAGTTTCTACCAAGAAGTAACGTATAGCTTAGGGGTTGGTTGTAAGACCAAAAAACATCAAGTAGACTATTACGGACGGACTATAATCAGTATATCGATGAACCGATGCTATCTAAAAATTTATCGATATTTATATCTGAAGTTGACCTACTTTCCGGTGTGCGTGGGCGATTGATGTAACGCTGTGTTCTTGAAGCTCTCGATGATTCATTTTTCTCTGCTGCCGGATTATTATTATGTAATGATGTGAAAGGTTTCCGGCCAAGGTTTCTCTTTGCACTGTACGGATCTTAGATATTTATTTCTTCTGTTACAATATTATATATTACCAAGATTGAGATCAAGAGGGCGAGATGCATGTGTTACATCAAGCAGACATGATTTGAGAGTTCTTGCAAAGCTCAACAAATTCAAATTTCACAAGAAATACCTTGAAGCTGTGACCCCCGAAGGATGTTAACCGAGGGGGTGTTAAAATGATGACGGTTGAATTATGCAGGGGTATGACTGAAGCAGAGCGTGCAATATCTGGAAACCTCCCAAACAATACAGGGCAGTAATTTCAATTTTCAAGAATTCGCCGATTCATTCGACGAGAGTTTAGCGTCTCCCACGGAACGCCTTTATTTTACAGGGCGAAATAAATCATCATCGCATCAGCGTTTATCTACCATTTGAAAATCGTTCATCTCTTACGATGTACGTATGTACGTGCAGATTCGGCCGTAAAAATATACGGCCAATTTCGTCCTCCGCGCCGACGCCACATTTTCGTTTCCGCGCGCAAACTTACGCCGCTCACAACAAAGGCCAAACTATTTTTACGATGGGCAAACATAATTTATGTACTAGCCTGCACGCTACGTACATACACACACACACACGTATAAAATAAAATTACACGTGTCGTAAAAGCCGGCGGCGGAATTAATAATATCAATCGACTCTTGGATGAAGCGGGGCAACAATTAAAAAGCTCATGGACGTGCTCACTTTACGAGGTCGTAACTCGCTCCGGGCACGTTGGAGTTAATTCGTTGACAGACAACAAAATTAAAAGTTTTATAGTTATCAGCACGAGGCAATCAATAATACACGCTCGCTCTCATCACTCCAAGCAGACGGTACAATCACCGGGGCCATTAAATTCCGGGGGAAAATCTTAACCGGGGCCGCTGTATCCTCCTCTGTTTAATCTAAACTTTCATATTATATTACCCCGAGTGCTATTCCAACTACTCGCAGACCCTCATTCATTTTCTAATAAGATGTAATGCACGCACGTACACACACACAATAGATTCCGCAGCCTGTAATAAAACAATGGCCGGTAAACTAGCGAGCGGTTAATTCGGCACGCTGTAATTGACACATTGACACATATTTGAACTCTGCGCCAACTTGGTTAAATAATTTGGACGTCGGGAGGTGAACCTCCGCCGCAGTTCAATTTGTACTGGTCTCAGTGCGGTGCTGCGTCCGCTTCATTCTGAATGGCCAGAATAACCTAAACGCATTTAACGGAATAATGGGGTATTTATCTTCACTTACCCCTTTCTGTACAATCAACGTACGAACACACTCTCTAAACCCCCCCTATTAAGAACCAGAACGCCCTATCTAAAAGTCATAACTATAAGTAAATTTTCATTCTTCCATTTGAATATTAAAAATATTAATTGATTAAAACTTTTGCGGTTTTGTTCCGTCACGTTCTAATATACGCTCCTTGTAGAGGTTTCGCGAATCTACCAGTTGGTGTTTGATCATTCTAGACGAAGGAATTCGATTACAAAAGCGGCGCTGGACGCGAAGCTGCTTTAGCTATGAAGCAAAACTAAAAAAAAAATAATCAAATGCTATTTCTGTACCTCAAACCAACGAACTGCTTAGTTCGAGAAAACAGTAGGTACGTCTGGTTGAGTGTTAACCGCGTTTTACGACTCTGCATAAAAATTCGAAACGAATCTATCGCCGAAAGAAAGATTTTTCTTTCGGCGACAGATTCGTTTCTCCATGGGGGCGCATTTTGTGTGAAGTTCTCCTGGTAGTTGAAGTAACGGTGGTCGTGAACCTGCTTCTTCTTCTTCGAGGTTTATGCCGGGGCCGCATTACTGACTTACTGTTTTGTTTGGACGCTTCGGCGAGTCCATTTCACGTATTCGAAAGGGGAGTGGTACACGGTCCGACGAAACGAACTTAAGCGACGTTAGAAGCGCCGGCGTGGACTGCACGCGCCACATATTTTTGTGGACTTTTGAAGCTGGCAGCTATAACGTACCCCTTTATTTTCATTTCGCCCTTTTAAACGGAAATAATTCCGGTACGGCGTAAATTACACCGCCACCAGGTTTCTTAGTGTCTAGGAGAGTAACGTGAAAGTTTTCGATTGGTAGCAGCAAGGTTTAGGGGAGAGAAAAAATAAAAACTAATCAACATGAGTTATCCTCTCGTTTAATTAAAAAGAATGTAAAAGTTGTGGTCTCAATCTCTACAAGATGTAATGTGAAATACATTAATACCTTGTAATATATGCGGAGATTATAAAGGATATAAGCTTGAGAACTTCTAGGATTTAAATTCAACATTCTGTGTTCTAAATGGAACATGTTACAGTCATGCTTAATTATATTTGCCTTGCAGTCGGCGAATTTAACATCGCAAGTTCTTGAGTTCGCAGAGAGTGTTTTACGCCGATTAATCCGCTAATGATTTTCTAATAGGCGGAGCGCGAGGCGAATCGCCTTGTACTTTTTGTTTGCAATTTGTACTTGCAATCAAGTTACCGAGTTTAGTTCGGCGGCGACGCCGGCGCCGGTCCCAAACAAATAATACATATTTCATAGACTCGACCGACAACAATGCAGGAGGATATCACCGTCGCACCGTGTCGGCCCCCCAGGGGAATCCCCGAATACACCGCATCTCATTCATTAGCGACTTATGATATTTTTCCCCTCCCGAAACTTTGGCTCGTTGCGCGGCGCCGCGCCGCCATAACCGGAAAACGCTTTATCCGACTTCGCCGCCTAACTACAGAGAACAAGATTACTCACAAATTTCACCGTGGAGAAATGAATAAGTAAATCGCATCACTAGTTTTGTACGTGTATGCCGGCACGTCGTCGGCAACGTCGCATCTTTTGTCCTTGCCACCTAAGACCTGCATAATGCCGCCGCATTATACCTTTATTGCCGTCAGGGATGTTAAGTCGCCACGTCATTAACTGCACACATATATGAGAATATTCAAGATAACGGTGAGCATAGAGAAACAGCAGGAGAGAAGTTGCACACTTAAATACGTATTTACACGTAGGGCTGTTAAGAGACTCTGCATTTCTGGCTCGTTTCTGATGTCTGTATGATGAAACGAGATAGGTACGTGAGGATAAGAATTTTAATAGAACTACTACTTTAGATTAGATGAAACAAGAAACAAAAGGAGAAATATTGACTCCTTCGGCTATCAATACAGAGACGTCAAAAGCGTTTGTTTTGTTTTTCAAGGAAGTGGCAGAAGGTTGAATGACAATAAATTAACAAAAGTTTCTTCAACAACCAACAATAACGAAGGAGGAGACCAATTACTTTCAACAATCTTAATGCGTTAGTCAAAATCTCGATTGAGGCTGCGAAACCTGTATTATTACAGTTCAAATTGCCCGAACTGTCTTGGCAACAACGCTTACGCGCTGGTTCATTTGTGGACTTGGCCACATCACTCGAAAATGACGTTGTACACACCATTTGGTCTGTCTCTTTAAAAATTCTAATGCCGTCTCTTCCTGATTGATTGATGATTTGCTGTCACACCTTCGCATTCATTGCTCTACGCTACACAATTTCACGAGTTCTCTTGTATTTACATTATTTCGTGAATCTCTGTAAACTGTGATTGCAAGAATTAACCTGTTTGGTTGATTCTTGCCATCTCCCTCAATCTTCTCTTATCTGGTATTTATCTAACTCGGTGTGTTTTTTTGAAGTGTTATTTCTTCAAATCAAATCAACGAATTGCTTAGTTCAAGAAATTAGCACTGGTACATCTTGTCGATCGACCGTCAACCGTGTTTTGCGACGGTGCATCAAAAATCGAAACGAATCTGTCGCCGAAAGAAAGAAAAATCGCTTCACACAAAAGGTGCCACCATAAAGAAACGAATCTGTCGCCGAAAGAAAGTTTCTTCTTTCTACGACAGACTCGTTTCTTTATGGTGACACCTTTTATGTGAGCGGTGGTAGTTAAAGGTGAGGTGGTCGTGAACCTACTTCTTCTTCGAGGTTTACGGTGGGTCCGTCTTATTTCGACGCTTCGGCGAGTCAAACCGTGCACCACGGTTTGACGAAACGAACTTAAGCGACGTTAGAAGCGCCGCCGTGGACTGCACTCGCCACCTATTCTCGTGGACTTTTGAACTCGATAACGTTAGTAGCTGTTTACGCAAAGTAACCTATTAATTTACCGTTATTTTGCCCTTTGCAACGTAAATAATTTCGAATAGCTTAAACAGCGTCATCCTACGATCGCTTCTTGACCTAACATTGCATTAAGATTGACAAATTGAAACCCAAATAAGGCTGAACATTCAGATTATCGACAAACAAACATTCGTATTATCGAACGGAAGACAACATAACATAATTACCAGGGCCGAGTTAACCCATGAGGCATGAGGGCGCCGATTAAAAACGATTGAAGGCCAACTTGAACAATTTCAAGCTTAACCAAAACTCGATCCAACTGAAAAACTTGTTTTTGAAGATATTCAATATCTACTCGATTCAACCGAACCCAAACAACCCAAGTAAAAAATTAAGACAGAGATATATTAAAGAAATTAAAAGAAAAAGAAATAATGGAAATGAAGTTTAACAAATCCCAAAGTTAACCCATGTCAACTAAATTGAATTCAACCTAACTATACTCCATTGAAGCAAAAAATTTATATTGCATAGTAAAAAACTTAAAAATGACTAACGCGGTCTCCGATAACGTCAGACCGTCGATTTTAATTGGTCACGATCCACGGCGCATGTACAGTCGGTGCCGTTACCATAACAACGAAACTATTATGATGATTTTAAATGGAGCTTCAGCTTAGACGAGTGACGTATACAGAGGCCCATGCGATAATTGTCGAATCCGTCCGATATTGTATGAGAGAACTTCCCAGACGTTAACTTTGGCATGGGATGACTTATTATGTAGCAGACTGGCCTCAATTTTTCAATCTTAATGCAACGTCTGGTCGAAAAGGGAAGGCTGGGTGTCGCTATTTAAACTTTTCGCAAATAATTTGGGCACAGCGCAGTGCATTAGTTAAATAAACTTACAAGCGTCAATTATTCTATTTAGTGTAAGTTGAGCGTCAGTGATTTTATCGTTTTGGGTCTCAAGGTCCACCTGTTCGACCTTTCTTAAAGGAATTTATCGAATTTAATTGTGAATTACCGACGTTTGTGACGTATTTTAGAATTTTGGTGCGACTTGTATTACGTATTCGAAACAACAGATATTTTCTACGTTACAAAATTGTATTTCTGCCTAACGCTACGTTGAACGCAAGAGTTGTGACAAATCTCCTGGAGTTTTCAGGACACCAGCGTCCGCTGTGTGGCCTTGGGAAGTCGCTTCATGGTGTTGTAACCTTCAGCCGGCGCCTTTATTAGAACATTTTTCAAAGAATCCCCGTCTCCTTCAGAGTCTAGGAGTTGAGAAACAACGGGTACTTGCCACCAGGTGCCTTAGTTTTCAGTGTAACGTAAACGTTTTAAAAAATTTCATTATGCTTTGACAGCAAGCATGGCCGCCTTGCATGGGGGACTTATTAGGAGCAAATCCGCTTCAATTTGTCTATCCTACTGGAATGTCAGGTCAAAAAGCGATCGTAAGATGTCGCTATTTTATCTGTAAAAGTTTTAGATTGGTAGTAAGATTTAAGACAGAGACGAAAACATTCAAAACTATCGAAGAGTACCTTGGAAAATTTACTTAATCCCAGCACCTTTTTACCCTTTTGGGGCCATCTTCTTCTGACTTGCGCTCCTTGTTTCACTTCCTGCCATTTCGCTTCTCGCATCTAAATGCTCAAATCTCAAAGGTACTTCTTTGTCTTTCTTTCTTCTTCCTTCTGCCTGGCATTGCTTCGTATAACATCATCATCTGTTTTTTCTTTTCCCAATTTTTCTTTAAACATATTGTTTTTCCTTCTATTTTTCAAACAAACTCCATTTCAGTTCTTGAGATTCATTTTTTGTCTGCGGCTTGAGGTCCATGTGTCGGAATCAAAGGACAATTACTCTTTAAATGACCTCCAACTTCTTCCATTCAGGTTCTTCCAAGTCTTCCATTCTTCCTAGGGCATTGCTTCATATAACCTCATTTCTGTTTTTCCTTTTCCATCTTCACCACGCGCATGTCTGAAACATCTTGGTTGCCCTTCTTGGATTTGTCTATTGGATGGATTTTGTTTTCAGTTTTCCTTTAAACATACTGTTTTCCTTCTATTTTATTAAATAAACCCTATTTCGGCCCTTTGAGAGGTATTTTTTGCCAATTATTCTTTAAACGTCCGTCATTCAGGTCCTTCCATGTCTTCCTTTCTTCTTCCTTTTGCATGGCATTGCTTCGTATACGCTGCTCTCAGTTCTTTCTTCTTTCCTCTTTATTACGTCTCCGAACCAGCTTGGTTGCCCTTCTTCAATTATCTCTTGATTGGATTTTGTTTAAAATTTTTCTTTGCAGAATGTCTTTCCCTCTATTTTTCAAAGAAACCCAGTCCTTTGAGGTTATTTTTTTTTGTCTTCATGTTATGGTCACCGAAGGTCAACCGACCTCTTTAACATTTCCGTCTTGTCTCTTTTAGAATTTCTTTTTCTCGTTCAAAATTGGATGAAATAATCTTCCGGTGAAGACCTGAAACTTGTTCGGAAGAAATCTTTTCTCCATCCAGTCCTTTGAGGTTAATTTTTTGGTCTTCGTGTTACGGTCAACGAAGGTCAACCACCCTCTCAAATATTTCCGTTTTATCTCTTTGAGGATTTCTTTTTCTTTTTTCAAAAATCGGATGAAATGATCATCCGGTAAAAAACAGAAGCCAACTTTTCTTAACCGATCCCTCAACTTCTCGAGTATGTACGTACGTCAATTTGGGTTATGTTGTTGTACCGTGAATATATATTTTCCGGCTTTCCCTGCCTCGATAAGGAAGCAAAACGTTTTAGTTGAATACGACATATCCGCAGTGAAAAGTATCATTTGCACCACCAGGAGTGCCGTGCACATGCCAAATCTCGTCGGTGTTTATCGTAAAGGCTCTTGACGTGCTGCATCCGTAAAATTTGTATAGGGATCAGGTGCCCCGAGGTAGTAAACGTTTTACTCTTCTTTTAGGGCGCCTGCTTGCTTTCTTTTTACAAGTTGAGAGAGACGTTCTCATCACCCCCCTCATCGTCTCGGCGGGAACCTCGTTGTTGATTGATTAAAATTGACTTACCAAGTATGGAGTATCAGATTTAATAATCTAAAACTAGCCCGCACCAAGTAAATATGTATACACGAAAAAGAAAAAACAGTTTTTGTTTGTTTTTCGATGCGAGTACGAAAAGAAAAGCCGCCTGGAAATCCGAAAACTTCTCCTCTCGATTCCGTTCCGAAAGCGAAGCAAATTTAATTCAAGCTTGCGCCTAGGTAGCGATAGAAAATCATTAGTCATTGTTAGTGGATACCAGGTGCGCCGAAGACCCCCGCTGTCTGTTTCATTAGATTACGTCATGATAGATTGCGCCAACTTTAATTGTGTGTAATTACGACCTGGGCTTTTACAATTCAAAAGCCCTAATAGAATGTGCGCCCGGTTATTACATTGTGTGTCCGGCTGTGAAGGGAATCGAGTGTGTTTGACGCCGCCCCTGTAGGTGCGACGACGTTACACGCGCTTTTTTTTTCCCTTTCCGATTGACGTGCGGGCGGAAAACGATGGGTAATTTATTACCGCGATCGATATTTAATCAAGAATTCTGCTTTAATTTCACGATGTTACGACACCAGCTAAACATTCTTCCTAGATGTGAGCGCGCGCGCGTGTGTGTGTGTATATACAAATTACCTCCTAGCATGACACATAGTGTGCAGATAATTATTTTATATACATAATATACATATCGATTGAATCAATTTGATTAAAAAAAAAATGTTATTATTACATTACATTAAAACGGTATTCGGTTTGAAGGAATTTCATTTTTTGTTTTGCTTGAAATAATAACATCGTTTCAACTTCTTCCTTGAATCGCCGCTTAAACGGAGGCAAAGCTTATAATGCTAAACAATTTCGTACCTGATTGATAAAGTTATCTGCTTCGTACAGAAAATATTCGGTTTTTTTTTAACAAAATTACGATGTTTAGGCACATGATGAAATAAATCACTCTGCAAAGGGACAAGGGGAAGAATAAAACAATTTAGTCCCGAGGGTTCTTCTTAGAGCCGAGGATGATCCTGCCTAAGTGCCTCGATTCTGCATGATGATCGGTGCTAAGACCCCCAACTAATGTTTTTTTTTTTTTTAAATTTCAGCTTCGATGTGCGTGGAAGGTCCTTCAGTAAAGCGCTGCACTGGTCCGATCCGAAGATATTTGGTCCGAGGGCTTACTTCGTGACGGTTTCGAAGCCGGCGTCGCTGAATTTGGATGGGGTCCAACTGGACGACGAGGGGGTCTACCGTTGCAGGGTGGATTTTCGTACCTCGCCCACCCGGAATTTCGCCATCAACCTGACAGTTATTGGTGAGTGTAAATGCCAGGCTCCGTCAATCAGCCGGAATCATCATGTTTTAGTTAGGAACTCAATCTAGGCCAGCACACCTCCAGCCGCTTATCGATGGCCATCGGCGGGGTGCTCTGACGCATAAGTATGCCGATCTAAATTAGCCTCGTGATGACGGACGTCAGTGGAGGTGCTTGCTTGTATGCAAATCGACTGCATTCATATTGACAAACGTGTCTGCTTTGTTATGTTAAATCCGCGCGCAAGTTGACTTTTGGTTGACAGGTGGCCAGAGATGTCCAGGCATCACGGATTTCGAAATTACTCGATTTCCGCCTCCGGTCGACAAATTTAATTTGTCCCTTCGTTTTTTTTTTTTTTTTCTAAAGTAACTTTCAGTTCATTTTACCTTCCAAAACTAATATAATTACGAGCACGACGAGCGCGCAAAGAAACGAGATTAAGCTTTCTAGCAAGGAGATTTCCTTTATTATGTTTTGTAATTGTCACTTGCGACGGTGGAAATCCGGAGGAGAAAATTGTAAATTGGAAGCGTCCCGCTTCTGTAACAGCAGCAACAGTACAGACGGACGAATGAATCCGGAGCAAAGAAACGGCTTCTCTCCGAACACTCCAAATCCAAATCTGCAGTAACACTAAACATACCGGAATCGCCTCTGCGGACAGACCTTCCGGGGGGGATTATGCGGAACGTACCGCCGCGTGACCTTATTGGGGGAAAAAAAACAGTGAGCTGTTCTTTTGATTTCGGGGAAATAATTTACGGCCGGCCGCGCGAGAGACGTGTACGTACCTACCTAATAAATCAATAGCTTTATCAGATGGATGAGGATCGGCGATGAAAACCGAAAATTAGAGGGAAGGTGGATGAGGCGATATAATTTAAGACTTTGTTATTGTCTGAAAGTTTAAAGCGTGGGGGGGCCATAAATTCGCCGGAGACGTTTTAATTACGCCCTCCTAATTGCTGCTTTGATGCACAGCAGATATTTTTATCAATGGCGAGATTAATTAAGATATTGTCCAATTACGTCCCTAAGCGTTTCCTCCTCCTTCTCCTCCTCGTCTTCCGCTAATCGCAAGGACCGAAGAATCATAATTGAAACGTCATCTCCAATAATAATTTTTTTTTAGACGAATTAATAATTTATAGAGGCAGTTTATTATTGCCGCCGAAGAAGAAGGACAAGTGTATACACCTAAGTATAATTTTTATAATGCAGTGCCGCTTATGATTTCCCTTGATACGATAATAAATTTGAGGGGCGACTTACTGAAATGAGTAAGGGGGGAGGGAGTTTAAACTTGATGAATTACCAAGAGTTTACTTTCCACAGCGGCAGCTAAATTGTATACTTTTCGAGTATCATATATTTTATGACGTCTAGGCTACTTAAACATATAACCCAATTTATATATACAGGGTGCTGCGTCCGTCTTGAAACGCGACGTATGAAATCCCATGTTAATTTAAAAATGCTCGAATACTGGCTTCCCTAATTATTTGACAGCAAAATTCCATTCAGGTTTCTTAAAGCACTCTTCAAGATGAGTCTGTTTGTGAAGTTTGAGAATTTTTCATTCGCCCAGTCTCGAGATATTTGAAAAAGATGAGTAACGAAATTCAATTTATATTAAACTATCAGCACGGCCTTAAAACGGTTAAAATAAATTACTAGAAAAGGTTTCTCCATGAATCTGTCCCAAAAGCGACTAGATTTATTAATTATCTGCATAGTTTTACTATCATCGATCAAAGCTGTGCTCATAATTTGAAATAAATTGAATTTAGTTGGAGATTCTTTTTTAAATATCTCGAAACTGAGCGAATGAAAAATTCTCAAACATCACAGACAGATTCACCTTGAAGAGTGCTTTAAGAAACCTAAATGGAATTTTGCTGTGAAATAAATAGGGAAGCCAATATTCGAGCACCTTTAAATTAACGTGGTTGCGTTTTAAAACGCAGCACCCTGTATAATCATTAACTGACTTGTTGGTTTACGACATCTTCTGATTCGTCACACCCTCGGCCCAACTACCTACACGTTGACATCTGGAGGCGCCAACATCATTACGAAGAATCTAATCTGTCCCTCGCGATTGTTCGTTACCGCGTTTTCACCTTGCACTGTGCGAATTGAGGTTTTAAAATGCGAAAGGGTTGCGACCCCTTTCAGTCTATAGTTTTGCAACAGAATATAAAATTCTGCATTTCACGTTTTACATTCGCAAATCAAATTAATGAGCATGAGAGTTTTTTTGAAGGGCTTTCGAAATCATTTACCGGCGCTGGTATGCTCTGTTGTATAAAAAAAATCTGTTAAACAAAAAAAAAACCTCTTGTTATGGAAATAAATGTTCGGTTCCTCGTTCCCAATTGAAGTCGATCGATGGAAGTAGTGACATCATCAGGGTATATAATCGTGTCCGTAAGTCGTATATAATTTACTTAATCAAATTATACTTAAAATGGATTTATTAAGGGCCAGTTTTTCAATTAGGGTTTAACTTTAAACTCCGTTTTATTCCTATGGAAACAATTGTTCTTATAATTGTTACCACGGGAATAAAGTTATGAGCTTAAAGTTAAACTGAGATGGAGAAACTGGGCCTAACTAGAATGCATCAGAGGGACTCATCTAGTATAAATGATTTTATTTAGTTTCGTATATACAGGATGAGTGGGGGTAAGTCTGCGAGTGTAAGCGGCCACTTCCACCGGCATATAATAACAAAATTAATTTTGTATTGCAAAATACGACGACGCTTGTGTGTTGTTCGTATGTTGTTGCAATTAAACGCTTCGTGCAAACCAATTTAGCTAAAGCATTTTTACTTTAATGAGAAATGCGTTGTGAAAAAAAGAAAAACATGGCCGCACTGTGCATGCCGTGCTGCGTGCTGCCGTTGTAAATTCATCGTTCACTATTTTCCTCCCTCCGCGAAACTGAAATACTTGTACTTGTACTTGAAAGATGTTTAAAGTCAACGATTAAAAGCGTTTGATTAACAACGTGACACTCGCGCAAAACACCTAAATTTAGCAAGCGCCGCGGCATCGCATCGATGTGGCGAAAGAACCGGAAAAGGAAAATATTTACCTTCGAACATAATTAAAAAAAAAAGAGAAGGAGAAGAAGAAAAAAAACTTATTTAGTATGCTCGAGGGAGCAAAGTTGACGAACAAAGTCCTAAAAGCAACATCGGACCGGCACGGCGCGCGGCGTGGCGCGGTGTCGCCCTTGCCTTTATGCGAGACGAAATTAACGGGCCAATTAAAAAGAAAAACGAGGCCGCCAATTGAAGTGCCTCCTCAAATTCCGCGTCGCCCTGTCCCTCTCTCGTTACGTGAGGGTAATTCGTCGGGAGATTACCTATTTCGTTTGAGGAAGGCAGCGCGCGACCCGCTATTTTGTATTTACGACCGCTTTTAATATTTCACAAACAATTTTGTGCGCCTGGGAGAGAGAAATTTCCTTCTCTTGTTTATATTAGGGGGGGGGGGGGTACAACAACGAGAGGGAAAAAAAACCAGATCCAAATTGTTGTCTTTCGCCGTTCGAAACAATTTCAGTTTAATTCTAAAACTCGTACGTACGACATCCGAATTTAACATAAAAAAAAAGATGTTTTTCTTGTTGTTTTTCTATGCATGTGCTTCTACGTTGGATTCTAGTCGTAAATCGAAAAAGAAAAAGTGTGTCTGCTCGCATCTGTTATTTTTAACGCAGATTATTTTAGAAGCTCGCAAATAACTTTAGTCGTTTTATTTCGTACTCGTACTTGTAAAAGTTGTACTGAAGGGTCAACCCTGACTGGCGTGGTGTAACTTGCAGAATTACAAAAGGTGATTCAAAGTAAATTGGTCACTTATTCTGAATCACCCTGTATTTTCAGAGCGAATGATGTTTTATATCTTCTGTCAGTGTCCCCCCCCCCTCCTTCTTATACAACACTCGCTTAGCTTTTACACTAGAAAGAACACAGAGGCGTATTAGGTTTCGCGTACGAACACTACACCTACAAATTAAGATTGTGGATGTTTAAAGAGTACACAAACATGTTCCGACTTTACAACATCGACCTGTATACGATGCTTTAATTTCCGGTAGTTAGAAATCGTTAGAAATCCATTTATCCATCTAAAACGAAATCAACCAAAAAAAAAAAAAAAATTAGTCCCCCGCGAGCTGACGGTTTACAAAAGCGTTTACTTCCCTCGCCGGTGCAATTGAATAAGTTTTTGATTAACGGGGGAGGCGGCGGCGGCGGTGGTGGTAATAATTATTACTTTATGTTTACACTGTAGCCCGGTAAATCTCCGTACAAATCCGACTCGCTAGATATAGGTCGTGAGGGAGCGATGCGTTAAAATACTCCAATTATTTTGTCGCCGCGGGACGAAAACGCGGGATTATTCCGCAATATGTTAAGTTTCCGACAAAGGTCCGCAAAAGCACCGCTCCAACCACTTTATTCGTGCGGTAAATTGTTTTTAAATCCGGGCGGGAGCGATTCGTCCGGTTCGAGGCCGGTAACTACTAATTAGAAACCCTGTTTTTCATGTGTTCGCGTACACTTCCATTCATATTTTTAGCATTCATAATGTACATCATGGAAGTGGATGGAAATTTAGTTATAGGTACAATCAGAGCATAGCTATATGTACCTACACTTCGGGGAATCAAAGAGAACTTGATTTAAATACGAAGATCGAAGAGCACTTCAACTCGAGACTTCACGACGCGAACATCTGGTTCACACCAGGTGGAGGTTTACTACCTGAATAATTAACGAAAAACGGTAATAGCAAATCAGCGCTCATGAAGACCGAGCTGGTTCTCTGAGAAGGAGATGGGCGAAGTCAAAGGTCAAGGGCGCCAGTAGGCTGGTTTCTACGCCACCGCGGAACCGTCCTCCCAGGATCGCAGCTTGCGCCAATATTTCGAAAATTTCTCGAGAATAATCCACTCTTGCATTCAAAATAATTGTTCGTCGCAACAAAATCACAGATCGTACTTGAGAAACGTATATTAAAACAAAAGATGACAGAACAGACGACAACGGCACAAGAGGCGTGACCCCAACAAATCACACGTGCGTACGCGGCGCTGCAAACGCTTAATCTCTTAAATAAACTTCCATAACAGTCAGTAATAATCTTCGCAGAATATGAATCGGTACTCAATCAGACTTAAATATAACGCAGCTTAATTTATTCGAGACAACATTAAACTAAATGCACACACAAGTGCCGGTATGTCTGCGTTATATACAAACATGCATTAAATACCTAACATGGTTAAAGAAATACGTTAGGTTTGGCGAAGGTCATAAGGATTGCTCGCACGTAAATGTAAACGTTACTCAGCCGTCACGTAGTGTCGCCCCCTCACTTCGGCATGTCGAGTTTCGCATGCGTCAATGGTTGTGAACTGCTGGACGTCCGTGACCTTAGCGATGCCCTCAAGTTTTCGACCGTCGCTGCATTTGATTCGCCTCTGGAATGCGATAGGTATCGGCGAAATATAACAGAGCCAGAAGAAGAGCCCAAAACGAGAAAGCGGAAACGAAAGGCGTATTCCTCTGTTGGAACAAGGAAATCGTATCAAGCACGGGTAGCTAAAAAAGAAGTCTCAAATTAGCTTGTCATTTATCGGGGCAAAAAAACGGATCATCCGCTTGGTGAAAGATGTTTAAAGCCACTCAGCAGGTTTACAAGGCACAAAGAATTCCAGTAGTAAACATTGCAGTTAATTAGACTGTAGAAGCTGTAGACGTTAACAAGTCTGCAGCTTGATTCACCTCCGAAATACGATAAGCGATGCAGAAGTATCGGCGAAATATATTAGAGACAGAAGAAAAACCCAAAACGAGAAAGCCAAAACGAAAAGCGTATTCCTCTGTTGGAACAAGGAAATCGTATCAAACACGGATAGCCAAAAAAGGAGTCTCAAATTAGCTTGTCATTTATCGGGGCAAAAAAACGGATCATCCGCTTGGTGAAAGATGTTTAAAGCCACTCAGCAGGTTTACAAGGCACAAAGAATTCCAGTAGTAAACACTGAAGTTAATTATAATCTTGCACAAAATTAGCATCGATTCCCTGTAGACGTTAACACGTCTGCAGCTTGAATCGCCTCCGAAATACGATAAGCTATGTAGAAGTATCGGCGAAATATAACAGAGCCAGAAGAAAAGCCCAAAACGAGAAAGCGGAAACGAAAAGCGTATTCGTCAGTTGGAACAAGGAAATCGTATCAAACACGGGTAGCCAAAAATGGAATCGCAAATTATATTTTCATTTATCGGGTGGAAAGAACGGATCATCCGCTTGGTGAAAGATGTTTGAAACCACTCGGTAGGTTTACAAGTCCCAAAGAATTCCAGTAAACACTGAAGGTAATTTGAATCTTGCGTAAAAATAGCATCGATATACGTTAACAAGTCTGTACCTTGATTCGCCTCCGAAATACCATAAGCGCTGCAGAAGTATCGGCGAATTATATCAGAGACAGAAGAAAAGCCCAAAACGAGAAAACCGAAACGAAAAGCGTATTCCTCTGTTGGAACAAGGAAATCGTATCAAACGCGGGTAGCCAAAAATGGTGTCTCAAATCACCTTTCAATTTGT
Source organism: Prosopocoilus inquinatus (assembly GCA_036172665.1). NCBI lineage: Eukaryota > Metazoa > Arthropoda > Insecta > Coleoptera > Lucanidae > Prosopocoilus > Prosopocoilus inquinatus. The sequence continues at coordinate 12,716,857 of CM069879.1, forward strand.
CTCGGTTCGGTCATTTATGCAAATTGGATGCGAATAGATTGTCTGACTTACCGACCCGCACCAAAAAATGGTGTGGCTCGAGACCTTAGAATCCAATTGGATAGTTGCTGTGCTTTGAGTGGGTTGAATAGGTAATTTCGATAAGAATCCAAGTGGGCAAGCAACTGATGTGTTCGCCTCGTCTAAGTAATGACCTTGAATTCTAAAAACTTAACAACAGATTTATAATTAGTAAGTTAATAATTAAGAAGAATTAAGAAAAGCTGGCTGGTCCATTAGTTGCTTGCAGAGAACTTGCAGCTTTAATTCAATGCCATTACCTCCACTTACAAAACCATTAGCAATTGAAAGAAACCCGAGCGCTTACTTTCTCGATGATAAATGCATGGAATAAACACAGTAAGTCCATTAATTTTTACTTCCAGTTATTTTCGTCAGACTGCACGTAGACAATAAGCAAATCGAAGCAAATACCCACCGCCGCGCCGCAGCGTTATCTGGCTGCCCTAATGGTTAGACATTCGGATCATAAGTGGCAGTAATTGCGCAACCTGTTGGGCGGAGAAGTCTTATAATCGACCTCTTCGCCGGTAATGCCCTCCCCGTAATTGCGAATTAAATTAAGCGAGATTGTCGCCGTTCGGTCCGCACGTAGTCCGGTAATTGTTTTTAGAAAAGTGGTTTTGCACGCTCGGTAATGAGTTTTAATAATCACCAATGAATAATCAAATTTTGACCGTCCATTTTAAATCCTGGCCCCCTTAAAATTAGAAAGTAGACAACACATTCTACGTGCGCGCTGCCATTAGAACACGAAGATGGGTTGCCTATTTCAACGTTGAGATTCAAAAGAGATATTAAATGAAGGCATATAGTGCGAAAGCGTGATCACCTCGACTGTCATTACATTCTTGCTTTTAGTTTCGCCCAGGAATTTTCAGCATGCGGCCACTTAATTTCCGTTCGCAGATCTAGTCTACAATTTCCGCCTCGGCAGGCACCACCTTCCAGCTTTGATGTTACCTGAATTTTAGCACCGGCAATTAAACTCGATTTGCTCGTCGTCATCGACGAGCCTCCCTCCTCCTCCTGCTCCATCTCGGCGTTCGTTTAATTTGTGGACACTTGCAGAAGTTTTGTAACGCGCGTGCACGTGCATAATTTAAAATGCGGTGCAACTATTTCCAGCTAGGTTGGGTTTCGCGGCTTGCATGCCAGAATTAACGTAATTCCAATTAGAGAGTTGTTTAATTACGTTAGTTCATAATATGCTCGTTCGGGATAACTTTTGTAATGTCAGATTTCTTGTTTTCGTATAAGGTGCGAGAATTCTGTTCTGAAATTAAAGTTGTATTGTCACAAATTATAAATTATGACAGTGTAAACTGCAACGAGCTTTGAATTTATACGGATATGTCATGTGATAATCTATATGGATATGCCATGTGATAATCTATACGGACACGCCATGTGATAATCTGTATTATTCCGTCATACAAAATCTGTGTGGATACGGCATGATACAATCTTATAGAAATGATTTGCCGTTTTGGTTCTGTCCTGCTTGCATAATAATTGTGCTTGACGTGAAGACACACTGCATTTTTTTTATATTTAACCATCAAGAAACATCCATGATGCGCTGTGGAGATGTGCAAAACAAAATTTGTCGCAGCTAGGTGAAATTTAGTCTTCCTGCACAAGCTGATTTGCCATCCGACTAATTAGCATCAGGGATTTTGAACAGGTAGTAGTATTGATCCGCCTTGATCGGATCGCTTTAAGCTCTTAATGCACAGTTGCACTGCCAAAGCCTTCTGCAACCGATAAGCCGTATTAGCGGCGTATTTACATATGCGTTTAGCTCACGTAATGTGCCACGGTTAATTGCACCCCTCTCACTATTACCTATTTAAATCTCTCAGAGTCTTTCCTGCAGTAGCAAACGTTTCTGTCGTAATTTGAGATCATCTGATGACATGTTCGCGGTCTGACACTAAAAGTCACTAGTCACATCTTCAGTATTTTCTAACAACTGTAGTTGTACTATAATCATATTGTAATTGTAATTATTTTTCATACTGCTTTGTACTCAAGCGGCTTCCTCATTGTTACCATAGCGACTTGCATCGATTTTTAATTTTATTAATACTTGCGAGTTCCTGCATGAAATAGCTCCGGTTAGCTCCTTCCAATTGACTAGTGTTCGGGAGTTTTATAATAACGGCGAGGACGAGGACAGCGACGACTTCCCTTTCAGCTCGTAAAGTCGATCGGCACAAAGGAGTCGGCGACGCTTTTGTTCGCGGCACGACGACGACGACGACGACTTGCTCTACTCCAGAACAAACGTTCGGTTAGGTATCAAAGAAGAAATGTATCGAGGCTGAGCGAGCGAGCGAGCGAGCGCGTGTTTTAAGGACGGCGACGCGAAATGAAGGAGAAAAAATCGTGTTGTTTGCTTAAACGCTTTGTTTTGGATGGAAAAAGCCGAGTCTGATTGAAGCGAATTGTGAAAAGTTGTTTGCTTTGTTTTGCGTCGAGAAACGCCAGACATGACTAACAGGAAAATTTTAAACCTACTGAGTGAATGAAAAAAAGCCCCAAGTCCATTGGCCCACTCAATTTCAGATATTTTGACGTGACGGAAACTCATTATATTATTCAGATGCAAATGTTCCACTGGATTTAATTTGACAGTATCCAAGTTTGGTTATCCCACACACCCTCTTGACATTATAAAGCCAAAGCTTCAGACTCAACCATATCACTTGTGAATTACAGAAAAAAAATTATGGTTTATTTAAAGAGAGACTGACATCCTTTAACAAATGATTTGTGACCTCGCTAACGTTAACCACGATTAGAAGTTTAGGTGTACTGACGTTCTGTTTTATTTTCAGTGCCTCCATACCAACTGATCTTATTCGACAATTCCGGACGGAACATTTCCGGAACCGTTGGACCTCTGGAGGAAGGATCTGACCTAGTGTTAACATGTGAAGTTCGAGGAGGTGAGTATTACAATGGCCAATTAAAGTTGTAAGATATTACAAATCATCGTGATAGTTGTCCGATATTCTGAATTATTATTAACCCTTAAGGTCCAGTCACGCCTACGTCAGATTTGGCCTACTTTTTCGAATATTTCTTCTTCGACTTTGAAAGGGGTGGGGTCGAGTCATATCGGTGCGCTTGATTCAGCTGAGGATACTTAGTAACTTAGGGTAACTTTTGATCACATTAAAAAAATTGAGATAATCTGTCGTTATCTCCGATCATTTGCTATGTCATACGAGTGATTTGTAGGTCTGAGATTATTTGTCGTTGTCTCCGATCATTTGCTAAGTCATACCTGTGATTTGTAGGTCGGTCTTCGCAGCACCTTGAAGTAGTCTTCTCTTAAGTTCGAAGTTAAGTAAATCTTTGAAATGTTTTCCTCATTTTAGTCGTCTTGGGTCTTAAAATTGTCAAGTGTCAGAAGCTTTTGAAAATGCCGTCGTTCTTTTCTTAGAAAGCCAAGCTAGTGAAGATTTTTAAAATTAAAATCTACTGGTCGCTGCTTGTTCGTAAGACCTTCTGGTTTGTTTGGTAGAATTGAAGAAGTCAGCTGGAGACCTTGACCCTGTCACATCCCCCATTTTTGATTGATTTCTTCGGCAATGTCATTTCCAAGTCAGATCTGACTGTAGCAAGTGCGATAAGTCAATTCTGGTGATCTTTTTTGATTCGGAGAGGAAGAATATATGAATCTGGGGCTTCTTATTTTATTGTTTTTTTTTTTATTGAAGGAGTAAATTTTAAACATCTATAAATCTGGAGGATATGTCTGAGGTAATTGTATTTTATTGTCGCCTGAATCTGTTTCTGTTAGAGAGCCAAAGCCCATAATTTCTTAATCCGGACACAATAATTTCTTAATTTGCTCCGTAACTTTAGTGGAGACGTGCCGATTTAATTAAAATATTAAAAGACATGTCTACACAGACAACAGGTGCTAAAGTAATATCTCGAAATTTACGACAAACTAAGAGTCGGTGCGGCCGAACGAGCTTATTGCGCTCCAGTTATATTAAAGGTTTCTTTCAGTTTCACGTCCAGGTTAGGCGAATTAATTATAAACTCCTCAAATTGCCCCTGAGCTCCGAAGGCGGAAGAAGGCGACCGGTGGAGAGATATTGTAAAGCTTTATGGGTGTGTAGTGCTGGAGCTCGAAACTTTTCGAAATATTGTTGCGAGCGTGCCTACTTTAATTAGCCGCAAGTGTTTGTATTTTTAATTAATTCCGAGGGCCGGCAATAAAATCCCTTGTACTAATATTAAGCGCAACTACGGAATTTATGTGACTCGCGAAATTAGAAGTTATTATAACGAAGTGCTTATAAATTTTCTAGGCGGAATGTGAAGTAAAGTTTGTTATGAATTGTGTTTCAGCGGCGGCAACGGCAGCGGTTCATTTACAAAGTGCTCGCATGTGTGAGACCGTAATTGTGTTATAAAGATTATAATCACGTTACTCTATGTACGTGAAGCAATACATCAATATTTTGCTACTTTTCTTTTATACTCAATTTACATGATTATGGAAATTTTAGTTTCTTATTTTACTATGTTCTTTTCTAATTTTCTCGAGGGACTGTAGGTCCATATTCTATATTTTCATTAATTTTTTATAGCGAGTTGACCATAATTTCTACAGGTATGCCATGTCGTAATCTATACGGATATTCCATGTTATAACCTGTATGGATACGCCATGTCGTAGTCTATATGGGTATGCCATGTTATAATTTGTATGGATATGCCATGTTATCATCTGTATGGTTACACCATGTCATAACCTGTGTGGATACGCTATGTTATAACCTTACAGAGACTTCGCTTTTCAGTAGTTCGTCAGTGATTTGATGTTTTGCTTCTCCTCTTCCACTTTTTAGATTAATTTTGATATCTTTTCTTGCTTATGTTCGTCGAATATTTAGTAGTTTGCATTTTGATTGCATTAATATTTGTTCTTTGCGTGTATACTGCTAATATTTTTCGTTTTACTTTAACTTTCCGATGCTTCAAACTTTTTTTATTTTTCATTAACAGTTGGTCTAATTTGAAACCATCAAAGTTGTACGTACGTTGTTAAAATTGATCATTTCTAAATTTGAGAAGGCCAAAAGAGTCTTTCAAATCTGAGACGTGTGTGATTTAACGGCCGTTAATTGCCGTTGCTTTGAACCAACCGTAGCTGTGAGATATCTCGCGTAAACGCGAGGCGAGTTATATTTTGTGAATGATTTAATCAAATAACCGTTAAAATTTCTAAAGGCATAACGTTAAATGGCACATAATTTTCAAAAGCGTTCGTGCCAAGGCGCCATAAAAAGAACGTGTCGTAATTTGAAGGAGATCGGCGATTTATTCCAGTTTTTAAAGTAATTTCCATTCGAGCTTGCTACCCGCTTTACGTCTTTCCCTCTTTCTTTTTTTTGTGTTGCAGACAAAGTTTTATAACGTCGTTTGGTTTTGCATTCCTTTTTTTTTTCTTTTGGTGTTCGTTTGCTCTAAATTTAGGTACTTAAATATGTACTTTTTTTGTTGTTGTAAAATTACACTTCATTGTCGAGTGAAATTATGTAGCTAGGTAGATGCGTTGGCACAGAAGTGGATTTTCCAGTTCGATAAGCGATTTTATACCGTACTTTCGGGTTTCATATCTCGGAAGGTGAATATTGCAATAACCATGTAAAGCACAAATGATTTATGGCGTGCGCCAGCAAGTTTAAGCGACTACAATTCAAACTTCCAGCGGCAATATAGGAAATCATAATATGTTTGTTACAAAGTCCACGGGGCCGGTCGTAAATTTTCCGGGCCCCGAACTCCCAGCACCAGGGATTCCCATGTACACACACACACACACACATATACACAAGCAGGTGAAAAATTCGTGTTCGCGCACCTGAATCTTCGCGTGCCGGTGGTCGGTATCGACCGGGAGGGATTCTAGTGCGGTTCGAATTCGGTTTTGTAGGTCAGTCGCACGGAATGCATAAATTATATACTTACAGCCGCGTAAAAAAAAGCTGATGTAAATTGTAGGGGTAGTACGATGATGGGAGTTTAAAAAGTCGCGGGGAAAAATCGGAGGCGGGTGGGTCTCGGGATGTGACCGGCACGGGACTACTAAAGCAAAGATGAGGACAACCGTTCTATTGCTTGTTTTGTTTGCCGATTTGCAGGCATCCCTTGTTTCACACTTTCTGCTGACACTCGTGTTGTCGTTTTATGAAGGAGTTTCTCCACATCGAAACATATTTATATTCCATTTGCTTTGTCGTTTCTTTTCCTCCTCTACAATACATATTTCTTTTTTTTTTTGTAAATAAAAAGTAAATTAGAGAAGGGGCATTTTCAAAGTAACTTGGTATATTTCATTTGACTTGATCAAATCAGATTTAAAATAAATGGAAAAGAGCTTCAGCTAACTCGCTTCAATTTAATGACCCCCAAGCGGTAATATGCGAATATTTGTTCGTGCGCCACCAATAAATAGCGAAGGGGAAAATTTAATAAAGCACATAAATCAACTATTAATGCACAAATAGTTTGCCAAGTAAATTTATTCTTCAATAATGTAAGAGCGGAATCGATTGTGAGAGGCCGGCGGCGGCGGCAGCAAGCAGTTCCCGAGCAGCCACTGAAAAACGAGCAATTAAAAATGAATTGCCTCTGTAAGTATAATGAAAACTTATAACTTATTCCGAGGACAAATGGTTTACTGGGGGGATGGTAAGATTGCCGGAAAGAAAGCGCCCCTTATTAAGTACACCCTCAGGAGATATTAAGTACAGACATGTGTCCATCGAGATTTCTGGCTTTCATTCTGACTAATTACATCCAACGAATGACCAAGAAGTATTTTGTCCCCATCTCACTTAAGCGCATCCATTATTAAGGAGACTGATATATGGCGATCCTTACCGTCGCCGTGTGGATGTGCCAACCAACAAACGACGCGACGAAGCCGTCGCAGGTTTCATCACGTACTTACCTCAAGAGCACATAATTTAACAGTTGCACCTTTTTAAGAAAACTAGTACAAAGTAAACGTACTATTTAAATCAATAATTACTAAGAACCCGAGCTATCTCAAATTCCTTAACTTTTGTAAGGAGTTGAGCAACTCATAATCTCTACTGTTACGCTACGTTATAATCTTTATGGCTACGCCATGTGATAACCTGTACGGTTACGCCATGTTATAATCTTTACGGATACGCTATGCATTAATCTTTACGGTGCGGCAATGTGTTCTGAAATTCACAATTGGCAATGAAATAACTATAATGCTCACAACAATTTATTGTTCTTCAATTTATCTTAGAATTAAATAGAAAAAGGAAATCGATTCCGTTATATTTAATGCGACGGGATAAACATTCCGATATTTATAATTCATCGGCGCTATCGCGCACAATATAAAAAAAAGTTTGGAAACACACTTCGAACGGAGAAGCGGATTCCGTGCTTTATGAAAACGCTTCGGAAGCGTCAAATAATGCATACAGATGAGTGCAGCCCGCCACGTTTCCGAACGTTTCTTTCTTTTCTTTCTCTCTCGCTCTTGTCGCAAGAACGATTTGCATTTATTTATTCGCGGCCTCATTTAAATTGACCCTCCCCGAAAGCGAGACTAATGGAGGGTGTCCAGCGTGGGGAGGCCCTAAGTGAGGCCTTTTTTTCGCACTTATTTATTGCTTGTTGTTCTCCGAATGCGAACGCATCAGTATCGGATCATTCTCGATTTGTTATTTCGGGAAGTTTAATTTGCACGTGGGAAAGTGAGCACGTTGCAAAGCTTCCAAATCAAATTTCCGCTTCCTGTTTTCTTTTTTCAGTTTCTTCTCATACGTTTGTACAACGTTTCAAATTTATTATACGTTTTAATTAAATATCGTTATTCCCCAAACTTTCAAATGATCAATACCTGTTCGGTTACAAAAATTGACATTTTTTGGATTTACTTATACGTAGATGAAATAAATTTAAAACGCCGGTTAAATGTAATCTGATCACCTGCGATGCCGGGAATAAACCGGAATGGTCCTAAAACGCGCGCTGGATTTCGACATATCAAATATAAATTGGGCAAATCCAAAATCGTTGAATATGAAGTGAACTATTTGTGTAAATAAATATCACATCAGCGGATCTCGCATATCTATTGTAATAACAACAATTTATTGGCGTCAGCGCTGCACAATCGAATAAATCCGTAGGACTAAGTTTAAATGGGGATCGGGGGCTGCTGACGTAAATTACATTCCACGGTACACACATTTTTTTCCCTCCGCCCAAATAAGCTTAATTAAGTTTATCACTGTTTCTGGCGATTATCAGTATGTCGCACTGTATGATTGGCTGCAAATACTCCCCAATTTGCTGCGCTTCCGTTATCATAATTGTCCGTAATTACACTTTCAACTAGCGCACGAGGAGTTGAGTTCGTTTGATTTGAAATGCACGAATTAAACAATTCTTTAGGTCTCAATTATTAGGCAGCAAATTGGTTGTAACTTAAACAATTTTTCGTCAAGAAAAGACCTGACCTGCAAAGTTATTATCATAATTGCCTCAAATAGATTTTGAGCTGAGTTTGCCTTTAAAATGAACTCGAATAACCAACCCAACAAAACCGAAACGACAGTTATTTTCCCTTTCAGGGCATCCGACACCGACCGTGTCCTGGTTCGTTAACGACCGCCTTGTGGAAGGTGAATTGGGCACGGCCGGCAGTTACTTGGTTAGCCGTCTGGCGGTCCCGCACGTAACTAGAGCGCAACTTAATTCGAGTTACAAATGCCAGGCCAGTAACACGAAACTTATGATGCCCATCGAGAGGACCGTTAGACTGGAGATGTTACGTAAGTCCGCTGCGAGATTAACGGTACCTACAAAATAACTACCAACCCATTACCTGCTCTGTTTCACAGTAAAACCAGTCTCCACGAAGATACTGGAGAAACCTCGGGAGATGGTCGCCGACCAGGATTATTTGATACGGTGCGAAGTCGAAGGCTCCAGACCCAGGGCGGTCATCACATGGACGAGGGATAATCGAGTCTTCAGGAGAGGAAAGGTAAGGTTATTATAATAAATTATTGATTAATACAAACCGTTATTTAGACGAACTCAAATACTTTAGGTTTTTAATTAAACGCATGTACAAACTCGCTTGGTTTTATTATTTTTACGAAAGCCGATATTCATTCGGTCTCTGAAAACAATGTGCTTTTTGTGGATTGTATTCCCACTTAATATCGTTCGTTGCGAAACAAACAGACGATAAAAGATAAATGACATTCGCTCAGGATAAACGAGAATAAGCGGCGCGTAAAGCGAGAACAAAATAAAATATTACCCCTAAGGACTTGCAAAAAAAAGAAGGAAATAAATAAAGCAGGATCAAATGATATCATGTGTTAGCGGTTTGAAACATTTTCGTTTTCGCTCGCTCGCTTTGTGTTCGTCTTAAATTTTAAAAACTCCCGTCGTTTATTCATTCAAGCGCTGCGTTTTTAACTTTTCGTCGTTGCCGGTAATTCAAGAACAATAGTGCGCTTTGAATTTAATTCGGCGATGAAAATTTTATTTTTGTTGCGCCGCGGGCGCAAGGCGGAATGTTTGCTTTTGATTTTATTAATTTGTATGTATTTTTTCGTTACAGATTCAAAGCGGCGCCATACAAATAAATATTTGCTCGGTACTTATGAAAGCTCGCCGCATTAAACTGATAAATATTGACGTGATGAAAACCAAATGTTGATTTTTCTTTATCGGTAAACTAGACGCGTCGCTAACACATGATTTACCGATCGGGATTTTAATTTTGCTGACAATTTTTTTGATCGTCTCTTTTAGATTAAAAAAAAAATTAAATTCTGTACAATGTATATGCCATGTTATAATTTCTACGGACAATCCTTGATATCACAACCATAATCTCTATGGCCATGCCATATTTTGGTCGCTACTGAACGCCATGTCGTAATCTCCACGGCTATGCCATGTTTTAATCTCTACGGCTATGCCATGTTTTAATCTCTACCGCTATGCCATGTTTTAATCTCTACGGCTATGCTATGTTATAATCTCTACGGATACGCTATGCATTCTGAAATTAATTGATTAAGAGCTCTTTGACTGTTTGGAAATATGTTACACCTTCTGTTTTTCCAAAAATTTTTGATTCAATTAATTTCTTTTAGCACGTTTTACAGTGCAATTAAAAATCTTTTACAAAAATACGGTGTGACCAAAAAACTTCTTTCACACACAAGAAAAATTACGACCGTTCGTTAAATTATTCCCGCGCAGCATTTAATAACTCGTCACGTCCTACCCAGGAGCGTTCCGCGCACTTTTCCGTTTTTCCCCGCTTAATAGGTAAACATAAAAACCGAATGAAAGCTTGTTCCCGACGAGGCAAATAAAACCGAGCCATCGAGTCCGCCAAGCCATTCGCAAACTAATGGCCTTCACTATTTTTAACAGATGGTTTTTCAAAGGTCATAAACTTTTATGGGACTATCTGTTTCAGAATTTTGATAAGTACAGATTTTTACTGCGTCGTTAGACTCTCCCGAAAAATATTTTTTGTTTTGTTGACCTAAATCTGTTGACGAACTTGTGGAATAATGCGTGGCTCTAGGTCGAACAAGTCTACTTCAATGTATATCGTACGTAATCCATTTTTAGTTTGAAGTGTACGTGCGCAATTATTTTAATACGCTCCGAAGTATTTGACGTATTTTCCAATAGCATCGAATAGGCGTCGAATCGCTGCACGGTATTACACTTTTCAATCCAAAGCGTCAATCAGTATCATCATTCAGAATCACCGAAGCAGAAGGAGTTCACTCATACTTCCAAGAAGAAAAAAGTCTTTACATTCTCGGGCACTCCGAACAACAACGTTTCCACAAATTCCCGTCCCGCAAAACATCACGCGACGTGAAATAAGCGTTTAATATAAATTCAACAACGACGTCAAAAGTAATAATAATAAGCCGAGGCCGTGACAGGAAGCCGCTGCTTTTTGCATACATTCCGCGCGCGAATATTGCACATACATTTGAATGCATTAAGCGAGCCAGACAAAGGCGATCCGTTGCTGTTGGAAAACATTATGTCAAGATGCTTTAACGTATTTTGCGAGGGAGCATTGGCGTGGCTAAAAAGCGAGAAATTGCGCGTTTATTTCGTAACCGTTAATATATAAAAAAAATAATGTGTGCTAAACCCCGCAGGGTATCAAACCTTTGTTAAAATCTTTTTCCCCAAAAAGCCCTCGGGGGCTGGGCTTTATGAATTATTTAATTTTACATTTTTATATATTTTTGATTCAACTACAAATTACGAAAATTAATTAACATTAAAATAGTTTAAAGAAACGTATACTTTCAAGGTTATCAAATTTACAATCGCACGCCGTCTATTGGGGAATGCATTTCATTCATGTAGGAAGAAATATCTTTTTTTTATTATATATAAAAATGTTTCCGGCGATGCCGTATGATTAATTCTTGCCGTGATCAATCAAGAATTAGTCAAACGGCATGACCGGAAATATTTTTATATAATTTTCGTACATAATAAAAGTGTTATTTTATATATATTTAACTGTGAATTTTTTTATATATAATAAAAATTTGGACTGTAGAAGATTTCTTTTCTAAAAAGACAATGTGTTACACAGGTAGAAGAGAACGGAAATGAAACCTTCGTGACGAGTTCTGTCACGTTCGCCCCGGTTCCAGAAGACGACGGTACATTCTTGAAATGCGTCGGTGACAACCCCCAGCTTCCGGGCGGCGGTCAAGAGGATTCCTTCAAGTTAAACGTCGTCTGTAAGTAGTCGTCAAATCCTTGAACATGCGTACGTAATATATATATACATAAAAAAGTAGCTTATTTATTATGTCGGGAATTTCGCCGAGGGAGAGAGCAAACGCATTTACATAAAACGCGTGTATCGCGGCTTTTTCATTACGTTCGTTTGGTACAGGCGGCGCAACAACAGCGTTTTCCATCTTATTAAGAATGCGTAGAATTGTGTGCCAGGTCTGTAATAACTCCAGCGCTGACAGATATTTGTTCAAATCGTCGTCCTAAATTCTACCTGCGCTCTAGGAATTGCGCTATTCTTGCTCGAGGGCGCTCGCGTTCCACCCCCAGAAAGAAAAATAAAACATTTATGGCCTTAATATTGTGTCCTCGTGCTCGTAATTTCTCTTTTCAGTTTTGCATATTATCATTCAATTTATACCTTGCGTTCCTTTTTTCTTCTTCACTCTCCCACTTATGAATTTTATTCCCCCGGCTCGCCCACCCTCCCCCCTCCTGCTCCCACCATGCCATCATTTTAATGCCCTGAACGTGGAATGAAAATTCTTTGTGTAGCTTATTTTTTATTAACACACGACGAAAGTTATTTTCACATCTTCCGAAAAAGAATTCCTCCTCCTCCTACGTTTTCGTAGCGGTTAATAATTGAAATATTTACTTTCATAATCTTTGGAATGACTTCGCCCGCGTCCCCCTTAACATTTATATGCATAAGCACAGACTAATGCATGCATATAAGTCCGCCGGAGAATTTGAAATTTTAAACTCGACTAAGCGTAGAATGCGATTTGCATTTGCCCCGGCACATCTTCGACGACGGGGGTAGTAGAGATTCCGTCTTCTGCACCGAACTGGGACATTTCAACGGCAAAGTAATTGTCAATATGTGCAAATCGTACACGGAATTTACCGGAGTCTGACAAGCCAGACGTCGTAGCACCTTGGAAAGTCAGGTTGCAAAGTGAATGAATGCATCGCAACTTCATCATCAATAGTTCCTTCTCTATGGCCACGATTGGCTTAGGCTGCTTAGAGTATAGGCAACACGCTTTACACGGTTGGCTAACGCTTGCTGAGTTAGGCGCAAATAGAAATGAAAGGAAATTCAAATCAAACGAAAACTTACGTACGTGGCGCCCGACGTGGGGCTCACGCGAAGTTGAGAGGCGATTCAAATAAAAAGCAAATAAATTCCAAGGAAGTGCAAAGTAGTAAATGATGTTAGATTTGATTGAGGCACGAAGGCAAGTCGAGTTGTTTGCCGTAGCCAAAACACACAACCTAAAGGCATAATTCAGCATAAGCTGCTATGTATCCTCCGCGCTGAAAAAGATTAATCTCCGTGTTTGCATAATCCCCGTTTGTCCAATGTCACGAAAGCTTTGGTTGTCACAACGCCGACGGCCGCGCCGCCGCCGTCGCCGTGCAAGAATTCGCACACCGTACACTGAAAACAAGCGGCGATTTTTTTTCCCCGTTCGCCCCTTAATGAATATTTGAGTGCATTTTTCCTCGCGCTCCTCCTCGCGGCGAGGAGCAACTTTCAGGCAGCGGCGGCGGCGGCGGCGGCACGCCTTAATTTCCTCGAGGAACCAACATGCAAATTTAATGTGCATTTCTGGCCTGTAATTTACCGCGTATCATACGGGGGGCGTAATGAAATTCGAAATTCGAAAAAGCAGCGGCGGCACGTACGTGAGACACTTTATTAGAGATGCGGATCTTTTGATCGCACTCCATCTTTGATGAAGTGCTTTTTTGATGTTGGGCGAGACGGAGCGGCAAGTGCACGTGGAGGACGCCCGGTTGAATAAGCAAAAAAGAAAACAAAAGCAAAACAAACACGACACAGCGAAGGAAGGAATAAACCAAATCAAAGATTTAGAACATTTTTTTTTCAAAAAAGACCAAGAAAAGAAAGTGCAAAGGCACAAATGAATTGAGCGAGTGAAATGAAGAAAGAGAAAACAATTCCAAGCAGATGATCCATGAGGAAAATAAGATGAAAAGCGTACTCGTTTTGAAAGAAAGAAAAAAAAAGAGATAAAGAAGATAAAACGACTTACCATGAAGCGAGACATGCTGGAAGTCCACATCCGTTCGAAAAGACTGGAAAATGGCGGAGGAAGAAAAATACCTGGCGAGTGAGTTAAGAAATGAAGCTGGTTTAAAAAAAATAATTTACCAAATTGTATTTGCCCAAAGAAAAGACCAAATACGGCCGCCATAAACACAAAGAAACAAAAGTCAGAGAATAAAACAGTATTAAAAGCGATGCCCCAAAGTAATTTTCGAATGCAACAAAATTGAACCGAAGAATGGAAAGATATGCGGCAAGAAGAAGGGAAGAAGACAAAGGGGACAGATCTAACCTGGCATTAGAATTTACGCGAAGAACGGTTTAGCACTGAAAGGATTACCTAACAAAATATATGCCATACTATAATTTCTACGGAGACGTCATGTCATAATCTCTACGGCTTTGCCATGTTACAATCCCTACGGATGCTATGTCGTAATCTCTACGGCTATGCCGTGTCATAATCTCTACGGCTATGCCATGTCATTAATTTCATTTCTACGGATAAGCACGGATATGCGAGAAGAAGAGAAGAAGACAAAAGGGATAGATCTAACCTGGCAGTAGAATTTACGCGAAGAACGATTTGGCACTGAAGGGAATATTTAACAGAATATATGAGAGACACCATGTTATAACCTCTACGGCTCTGCTATGTTACAATTCCTACGGATGCCATGTCGTAATCTCTACGGCTATGCCATGTCGTAATCTCTAAGGCTATGCCATGTGATAATCTATACGGCTATGCTATGTTACTGATCTCTACGGATACGCTCAGGTATGCAAGAAGCAGAAGAGAAGAATACAAAGGGATAGATCTAACATGGCAGTAGGATTTATGCGAAAAAAGGAATATTTAACAAAAATATGAGGATAGGGCAGGACTATTTACTCAAACACACCAAACAAAGAAAAATACTGTAACAGATAGTAAAATAAGTATGGAAATAACAAAATGGCACTAAGCGTAAAGGCTTGAAAGCGTGAGTAACCTCAAGCTTGAAGAAGAAAATACCTGTGTGTTTGGAGTATTTAAAGTTAAAACTGTACAACTTACTTGCTTGCAAAAAACGTTAGTATGACCAAAATTGCTGCAGAGCACCTCGAAGCAAAAAAGAAGGACCAAGAGTTGAGGATGTTGTTGCACAAAGAGGTGACTAAAACTAAACAAGACAATAAAAAATTGAGAGGGAGCGAATTGGAGAGGAAACAAAACCCTCCGAGAGCAGCCAAACCAAAATTATCAAACAGTGGGGACAGAGAGTGTGATGGAAGCAGCAGAGTTGATGCTGAGAAACGAAGTTGGAAAGGCATTGCAATCGAAAATGAAAATGAGAAATGAAGAAGAGAATAGAAGACAAGAAGGATTGGAGAAAGACACGAAAAAGGTTTATGATCCACACTCATAATCGGTAGTGAAGACCAATCAGTCTTGATTGATTGGATTGTAAAGATTTTTCTTCTTTGTATTTCTTCCTGTCGCCGGGTCCCAATTCTTCTTTGCTTTGCCTTTCCTCTCTTAATTTGGTCTGTTCTGTTGTGTTCATTGATGCATCGCCTCGTTGTCTTTTGTCAAATTCTTGTTGTCTGCTGTCAGTTGTTTGTGAATTTCGCTATTTCGTGGCGATTTCTCTGGAAATGTACAGGCGGGGGTGGAAGAAGGTATCATTGTAAAACAAGAAGAAGACGAAGAAAGTAAAAAAAGGAGAAAACAAGAAGTAGAAGGGAAGTCTTTTCCGTGTTTCAGTAACAAATGGAAAACCAAACAACCATTTTTCACCCCCCTTTTAGTCAGCAATTCTTTCCGTACAAAGTCGAACCTCGATTTTCTTTGTTAGTAGCGCCTAATTTTCGAAAAGAAAGCAGTCAGAAATCGTTTTCTGCCTCGGTTATAATGAATCGCTCGGTTGGCTGTGCTTATATTTTCAGAATTGTCGAAATTTGTTCTATTTTCTCATCTTTGGCCCGGTATTATAAATGAAACTTACCTTTTGCTCCGAGTTTATTTCCGTGACAGCAAATGTGTTCACAATTATTACCATGGGAATAAACCAATAGTTAAAACTAACTTACCTTTATAATACCGAGCCTTTAAGTAATAAAATATATTCTAAGTTTCGTACAGTAACAAAGAGATTACGAGCAACTTTTCGGACTGAACAAATCACAATTTGCTAAAATTTTATCAACTAATAAAATTGAAACTAGATTATGAAAGAGAGGAAAGAAGATTACAAAAGAGTTAACAGTACACTTTTATGTGGCCTTTGTTTGTTGCTAAATTCAAAGTGCAACAGCGATTCCTTTTTTATTTAAACTTACCCTCGCTGGTCGTGCTTGTTTCTTCTTAGGTACACTCTATTTAAATTAAACTGAAAGAAAAACATTTTAATTTTGAAGAATTTCTCGACGAGGAAAATTGAGACGCGGTGTCAAACAGACAAAATCACGTTCGGAACTAACTCAGAGCTTTCTTCCAGGATGACGTGAGTAGTTCAAAGTGGTTCGGGCTCGCATTGGAAGTCGCACTGAGAGCTTCCCTCATTTATGATTCAACTATGGTTTATTCCGCGAATGCAATGCACTTTATTGCAGTGCACAATGCTTTTGCACAAGCTTTGTCTTTTCTTTTAAACTTGATGCGGATAACTGACTAATACTTGCGTTATATAAGTTCGCAGCTGCATGTATTTGTTTCGTTTTTCATTTTCATATTCCATTATGATTTCTAATGCAGTAAAGTATCTCAATTAAATTAAGTGTACCAGAATAAGAAAGTTAATAAAAATAATAATAATCTGGATTTTCACATCTTCAACCCCCCAGAGAACAGGATTAAATTGAGGAGGCCGTCGAAACTAAATTAATTGGAATTATTTTTGGTGATGTTTGTATGTACTGCGTTGCTGGTCGGAGTTTCCTTTTTATGAAAATTGTGTGTTCAAAAGCGATGTCGATGATTTTCAGAAAATACATAAAATAAATAAAATGCTTTTTGATGAAAATAGATAAATTTTAATCATCGTTATATTTCGCGTTACATCCCGAACATCAAACGATTAATCCGGTGCGGGCCAATTTTATATAATAATAATTTTCCAGAACGTCGTCATTAAATAAAGCGGCGGATACGCATCTAGCTAATTAAAGGGTCCTTTTCAGGTCGATGGAAATACGTTCGGCAGAATTTTTCCCACCTCACGTACCACCGCCACCACCACGACCAGCGGCGGCGGCCACCCTCCCACCGACCGACCTCAATAAATAATCAAATTTACATCAGAATTTATTTCGCGGGGCCATTAAGAGAATATATTACCGGGCATGTTCGTTCGTTCGTTCACTCGTTCGTTCGTTCCATCGAATTCTTACTGACGCACGCCTGTTAATGTCGAAATCTTGAATGCTAACGCAACCCGTAATATTGTGGCTTTGCGGAGCAGATGGTGCTGACGTTGGCACTTCGATTTTCAGTTAATTTGCAAGAAAAGTGGTCCGAATCGACAGGAGCTTAATGTCGTCGTCGTCGTGTCGGCGTCGCGTCGGTCGAATCGCAGAGTTCGATACGTACGAAATTCGGGGTGCATTTTAAAAACTTCCACGTCAAGTCTAACAGTCGTAGTTTATTAAATGAAGCATTTCATTTAATAGGTGATCGACTGAAAAGGATATCGTGCATCTGCTTTCATCAACTCAATCAATATTTTAAACTCTAAACGACAGGCGCTTTCATTTCGTAGAATAAATTTACACAGAAAAGAATTTCGCAAATACAAATTTAATAAAGGGTATTTAATTAGTGCATTGTACTTGGTTCAAGAGTCCGCATTGTACTTGGTCCAAATGTCTGCATTGTACTTGGTCCCAAAATCTGCATTGTACATGGTCCAAAAAGTCTGCATTGCGCTTGGTCCAAAAGTCTGCATTGTACTTTGTCCAAAACTTTGCATTGTGCTTACTTGGTCCAAGAGTCTGCATTGTACTTGGTCCCAAAATCTGCATTGTACATGGTCCAAAAAGTCTGCATTGCACTTGGTCCAAAAGTCTGCATTGTACTTGGTCCAAAACTTTGCATTGTGCTTACTTGGTCCAAGAGTCTGCATTGTACTTGGCCCAAGACTCCGCTTTGTACTTGGTCCAAGAAAAACGAGAAGAGATGTCTGGGCCTTTAAATAAAATAAAATCGTAAAATACTGTTTGATCATGTTGATATCGGCTCCAAGTGATACTGAATTATTTTTCTACAGGGTGACTGTGTCAAAATGGTTAATAGTTTTTGAGAAAATCGCACTTGAAAACCACTTGCCAGTGGTTCTCAAAACTATTAACTTATATTGCATATTGGCCAACACTCGCTAACATAGGATTAAGTGATTAGGTGCTAGCTGGATCTTGAAATGTAATTTCATACCTCATTTTATTTTTCATTTCGAAAAGAATTTGCAATCTAAAAACGTAATGGCCTTTGAAATGTTTTTTTTTTTTTTGTTTTGTAAAAGAGAATATTACATAAAATTCCTTGTTTACTTTCCGACGTTATTTAAATATAAGGCAGTTATGTACCGTTGCGTTCAACATGAAGCGCACTAATCCTTTTATTACGCGAAGTCGGAAGATGTTAAGTTTAAATTCCGTTTTGTTTAATGTACTGCCACACAACAACAACAACGGCATAACAAAATACGGCACGCCGCCCGCCGCCCGCCGTGAAATGTTGGAAACGCAAATATAACAGGGCCGGGGGGTTATAAACGTTTTGAATAATTAACGTGTCGGCCCGAAAATTAGATTAAATTCGAAATTTTACGCGCAACACCCCCGCCGCGGAGGGCCTACAAATATATTATATATGTGTGCGTAAATATTTCACCGGCGATAAATTAGGCGCGGGGAACTCCCTCTCTCTCTCTTAATGCTACTTACGAAAGGGCCCTCCGGCGATAATTCGTCCCTCACCGCATGATTATTCTTCTGCTGCAAATTTACTATGCTAATTATTACATCCCGCCGCGTTCGAGCTGCTCGCAAATTATGACCGGTATTACTTGACTAATTTATGTTTGGATAAGGTCAAGATTTATCCTCGAATGAACAAGGATTACATAACAGATAGTACCAAAAAGTTTCTTTTGTTAAGTACTTGGTCCAAACACCCCCCAGCATACGAAGGAAGAAGGGTTGGCACTAATCGAAAACAATGTGACATCTAGACTAAAACCACCAGAATAAAAGCTGACGTAAGGGAAACCAGCAGCGTAAGAGGTCAAAGGCGAACGCAATCTAATCTTTCCATCGAAATAATTAATACGTGCACCAAAACATGTTAATTCTCAGGAAGTTACAACGCAAGAAATGAGACGCCGCGCGTCGCCCGAAATTTATGACGATTTAAAATGAACATTCAGTCATGTTCTCGCGTTCAGCTCGGATGTTTCATTGCAGACGCTGACAAAAGGTGATGCAATTGAAGCTAAAAATATTGTTTGCATGAGGCAATAAAAGAAATGCTGAACAAGGAGATTCATACGATGTTTTACTACCGATGTATTGCAAGATGTATGCAAGAAACTGTCTGCGAGTTGCACCACAAGGCTAGATCGAGGCGTGAGTCAATTTGTTTTATAAAAATTCAATTATACTTCGACTAAAACAATAAACGGCGATAAAAGCGTCGCACAATGTTTCCGAGTACTAATAAAAATTGGGACAAAATTATTTAAAGTTTTATTTCGTTCAGAATTGTTGTTTAATATTAAGTATTATTTAAGCTAGTATTAATGTGACTCACACAGCTTTTCAACAAAATGTTTTGTCACCCCGACCTTCTTTGAATTCATCGAACGTGGGCACTCTTCACTTACGCTTGGTAAACTTGAGTCAGACGATTTCTGTGAAGATTGCTCACATTTAAGGGTGTTTAAAACCAATACATTTTATCTATTACAACACATTTCATCTGAAGCTCGTCAAAGAGCGACAACACATTTTCATTTCAAGCTCATCAAAGAGCCACATACATTCATTTTCAAAAATCATTCATACAGTGTCATATCAATATTTATCTTATTAAAGTGATTTTTATTAAATGTGTATTTAATTCAACAAGAAATAATTATTCACTTAAATCACGAGTGAATACACAACAATTGTTATATTACATTGGAAAATATATGAAAAACAAAAATTCGTGAAGTACTTTTTCGTTTTAGGAACAATAAGACAATAGTGTGTGGATAAAAAGTCTGGAACACCTTAAATATCATTAAATATTCCTAAAGTATTTTCTTTTTGCAAAAACGCTCTGACTAGCAAGTTATTACTACAGATATGCCGTATTTCAGAGTGGTTCATTTATTTGTACAGTGGTGTAACATGAGGTATCAACAATAATTTTTTTTTAATGGAAACTTCGACTTCCAAGTCATATTTTTCTACGTATAGAAAAATTATAGGGTTACACAAGAAATATTTATGAAATAAAGGCCCTGCAAGTGTCATTAACGTTTCTTATTATGAAAAGTTAGAAAAAATCTTTTAAAAGGAAATTATTAAAGGTATATGCGATGCAGGTACACTAGCAAAATATTGGACTAAAAATGTCAATGTCAAAAACGCATTCGTTTCAGGATAGATTACTGCTTAAGAGTGAACGGAAAATAATTTTATATTTAGTTTATTTCATTTATAATTGTATTTAATAAAATATTAGGTAAATATCACTTTGTTTTTAAGTTTTGAAATGTGTTTATTTCAAAATATTACTTATTACCAAGGAAAAGAATTCGGTCCACTTAGTGTGGAACACCGAATGTACTACTTATTTCTTCCGCGGCCCCGATGCATTTAAATTGCTATTGAGTAGAATAGGAAGCGTTACAGTCGCACTTCGCAGTAGTTATTCTGGGCGAGGACTAATACAATCCGAATATTAAATTTTCGTACTGTTTGCGGAGCAAGTAGGCCGATTTCTTATCCCTGCTTATTACTGATAAAAAAAAAACTGGAGGTTTATACTAATAAAAATCAAATATTGGACCCCAATTGTACGCCACTATTTAAATAAATGAACCACTCCCAAATATAGAACGTTTTTATAAAAACAAAATATGTACATTAGAAAATATTTATGGTGATCCAGACTTTTTATCCTCACTGTAAAACAGAATTTATTTTACAATTCGTTTAGAAAATACCAGAAAAATGAAAATAACGGTGCGACCAGCTTTTTAGCTTATAAATGAAACAATTAAGGCAGAGAAAGAAAACAGTTTTAGTTATTTGTTTATATTTTCTCTTCCTAAAAGTTTTACTGAACACCTAGGGAATTTGAAATCAAGTCATCGCTTCCTATGAACAACTGATAGCCATATTTCATGTGTGCAAAAACTGATGCCATTACAATTTTTCTTACATTTTTGATCGAAGCATTTTTATCAATCTTTCGTTTTTAATTATGAATCCCTTTGTTGAAGGAAATGCTTTGTAATGTTTTTCTTTATTTAAATTGTCACTTTTGTATTGATCCTTTGAAAAATATGACTTTGTAAATGTTCAGTTTTTCGTCGTTTTGTCTTTTCACTAGCCTCATCGAATTTAATACATGGGCGACCGCGCTTACTTTGGATTGTAAATAAAGGAAATTTTTCTGTTACACCGAGCCACTGTGTATTTTGTACATAAAGGCGATCTTTTTTGAGAAAAGCTTCATTATACTTGCTTTTGACCTTATTAAAAAATAGTGAGACACAATTTTTTAAATCTGTAGCTTTATCTTGTGGGCAGGTTGTCTGTTCAATTAAGTAATTTGCTATATTCAATCCTTTACTAGACCAACTTTTGACAGGATCATTAAATATTCGGTCCACAAGTTCATAGCGAGAAAATTCCACGAAGGGACCTGCGACAAATAATAAGTAAAAAATCAGAGGAGCGCAAAAAAGCGCAAATTTTTAAGTTTTATTATGAAAATACAATGTGTATAGAACAATTAAATGTAGGTTTCCACCGGGTGATATTCGGAATTACTAAAGAAAAAACTTAAAATAAGAAGATAACAGGTGTAAAATATTTGTACGATTTGTACAATTATTTCTGAACCATTAAACACAATAAAAACTAATAATATGTGAAATGATTTATTAGTACATACCTTCCATATCTGAACACCCAAATCAGTTTTGTACAAACTCACTTCACAAAGAAAATATAATTCACAAAGTTGCGATAACTCTAGGATGAGTTATATTGACCGAACAATTAATGTGACCCTTTGTCTAGTGCTTACTCGATAATTTCAAAAGGTATTTACCCTCTTTTTACGATAAATAATGAATAAACTTATGATTTGATATTTATTAAGTTTTTTTGTTCACGTATCTCCAGTTTCATATTTTGAATTTTGCCGTGTCTTGGCCACAGTGTGCGTCGTCGCGCCGCTCGTTGCTCACACGCCACACCCTTATCAGCGGTCAATCATTGCAATATCGGAAGTAAATGCGATGCAAACTCAATACGCAGGGTGACTTCTCATGGAAAGCAGTTTTTCGAACCGTAACAAACGGGCACAAGGACCCACTGAGATTTAGGTGCCATATTCCAAACGTGGAATCTTAATCTCAGTGGGCCCTTGTGGCCGTTTGTTACGGTTCGGAAAACCACAAGATCACGTCATTCTAAACGAAAGCTTGTCGTCACCTTGGACTGATCTAGTTGTTGGAAAACATTTCTACAGCTGTGTAGGTTAGTTGCTCTTTACAATGAGTAGATTATGCAAAAAAAATGAAGACCAGAGGGTTATTTTCCAATGACTTTTAATTTTAATCCTTTTTCCCCCAGGTGGTTAAGTTCTTCTCTTTCAATTCATGTATAACACTACATCCATCCATTTTCTCTTTTTTTTTGAACGCCCTTTCCTTTCTTCCCACCTGTTTTTGATCGTCTTCTTCAAATTCTAATTTTGCTTTGCACCCTGCTCGCTTTCCTGCCATTATTTTTATGGCCGTTGCCGTTCCTTTTGATCGATTTCTAGTTCTATCTTCTTCTTTGCTTCATCCTTTCTTGGCTCTCGCCAATAGAACCAAGCACATCTGCGTACGTTGCTTAAGACTAGAGCCCACCCACAGGTTCAGGGTTTCTTTCCAATGTCTTCTATCTTCAACTCCTTTTACCCCCCCAGTTGGTCACGTTTGTCTCCTTCAGTTCCTGCATAACACTGCACCATCTCCTTTCTTTTTGGGCGCCTTTTCCTTTCTTCCTGCTTGGTTTTTTAAGGGCTGTACTTTTGACCGTCTTCTTCAAATTTTAATGTACCTTTGGACACTGTTTGCTTTCCTACCCTTATTCTTATGGCCGATCCCGTTCTTTTTAATCGATGTCTAGTTCTGTTTCCCTTACTGCCTTATCCTTTCTTGGCTCTCGCCAATGGAACATCTGCGCACGTTACGACTACAGCCCACCCACAGCTTCAGGGTTTCTATCCAATGGTGTCTTCTAACTTTAACCCTTTTAACCCTCCCGATGGTCACGTTCTTCCCTTTTTTCACTTCCTCCATAACACTGCTCCCATCCCTCTTTTTTGGAGGACAAAAAAAATATCTAATCCGCCTACATGTGTGAGGAGGATTAGAGCAACGGCCAGAAGAAGGAAGACCTTTCCAAACAATCTTGTGGTGGCTTTTGGATTGGATCGGGGGCGAAAAAAAGCAATCCCAAAGCAACTTGCAATTAAGTCGATCATAATCATCCCCAATCGAACCACCACGAACGATTAACCTCAAGTATTCCCTGTATGCTGATGGTAGAATTGATCTTCAAACAAAAACTGTTCAACCCTCACACCCTTTCAGGGGGGTACAGTGTGGTATTTTACATCGGTCGCTGCCTAATCAGATTTGTTCAAAACGTGATGTCACGCCGCGCCGGCAAGATAAAGAAATAGGGTCAGGGGTTCACATCGATCCCCTAATTAAGGTCTGCAATCTCTCGTCCTAACCGAGATTCTCGGCGGCACGGAATGCAATATGTCATACGAAAATGAGCTGTATATTCAGATACTTGCACACACGAAGAGGGTGGCACGAAATTACGCTTCCCTTTAGCACCGCCTGCATACGGGAGCACACGGCGGATGCGAGAAAACGATGAATAATACATGCATGTAAGTGGTACATGGTCTCCTTGAACCCCACTCCACTTTTCACATTGCGTTTTAATTTCAAGGAGATTAATATCGAAAACCAAAAAACTAAGAATTTATTGTTTAGTCTGATTAAAATAGGTGCATGCAATTAAAATTGAATTCAGCTTCTCCAAATCAGTTGAGGATAATTTGAATTTACCGCCACATCTACTGCATCATCCGGATTACGTATTTATGGCGCCAATTTTAAACTTTGAAATAAGTTTAGGAGGTAATACAAATAAAAAAAAGACACGAGTTGGTAGCTGCAATGTCTCATCCTGTAATATTAAATAACGTTTTGCTTTATCGTTTCTCCAGAAATCCCCAAGAAAAATTAGACGTTAATGTGGCAGGATATTTCCAAGTCGGCTCTGAAAATTTACAGTCGAACCTGCAATTCGAATTATGCAGTTTAAAATTAGCACAATAAATTTGATTTTTTTTGCGCGTTTTGGCGGGTGCAAAGTTGCTACCCTTGCAGTTACGGACGTTTCCGTCTTGCACGCGGAGTTTGTCATTAGCTGTCCTCGTCGCCGTCGGCGGAAATGCAATAAAGATTGAGCCTGGGGGCGGGGGGGACGCGAATCAGAAAAGATTGATTTCAGTTCTAGTGGTGGCGAATCAGATTTTCCATGCATGCCCTGAGACTGAGCGATTTTCCCGTCCCCTCCCCCCCGACATGATTAACGGCCACACTAAAACCTGTCGTTTGAATTTTATTATTCGTCGAATTTGAAAAAATGAAAAAAATATTTAAATAGCCGCCAATGATTAATATAAAAGTTTCTGGAAATTGCGACGAGATATCTCGATAAAATAATTATTGTTTCGGTTATGTCTGTTTTGCGCTGGCGCCGAGCTCTCCGATTAATATTCGTGTTTATTTGCGCAGTGATTAATTGTGTGTGTACACTTCGGCAAATTTAATTTATGCGTCGTATTTATTTCAATATCCTGTTCGTGGAATTATTACGTTTTCAAATCTAATGCTTGCTGTGTGAAAACCGATATCTAAACTTGTTTTTTTATAAACCGCAACCTGTTTCATAGTGCAGTGATGCCTAAACATATAATCTGTGACAACGTATCGGCATACGCCCCACACCCGAGACGTTAGGCAACCACCCATGCACGCGAGTTTGAAACGCATAAGGATACTCATAACTTACCTACTGTGAGTAACATTATTTTATTTTTTATTATTATTGTTTTACATGCAGTGATACCCAAACATATAATCTGTGATAATGCGTCGCTATACGCCCCGCGTTAGGCAACCAAGTATACATGCGAGTTTGGAACGCCTGGAGGTACTTGTAACTTATCTACTGTCAGTGACATTATTTTATTTTCTATTATTATTATTTCATGCGTAGTGATGCCTAGACATATAATCGGTGATAATGCATCGCTATACGCCCCGCACATGAGACGTTAGGCAACCAAGTATACATGCGAGTTTGGAACGCCTGGAGATAACTGTAACTTATCTACTGACAGTGACATTATTTTATTTTCAGCTATTATTATTTTATATGTAATGATGCCTAAACATATAATCGGTGATAATGCATCGCTTTACGCCCCGCACATGAGACGTTAGGCAACCAAGTATACATGCGAGTTTGGAACGCCTGGAGATACTTGTAACTTATCTACTGTCAGTGACATTATTTTATTTTCTGCTATTATTGTTTTATACGTAGTGATGCCTAATCATATGATCGGTGATAACGCATCGCTGTACGCCCCGCACATGCGACGTTAGGCAACCAAGTATACATGCGAGTTTGGAACGCCTGGAGATACTTATAACTTATCTACTGTCAGTGACATTATTTTATTTTCTATTATTATTATTTTATGCGTAGTGATGCCTAATCATATGATCGGTGATAATGCATCGCTGTACGCCCCGCACATGTGACGTTAGGCAACCAAATATACAAGCGAGTTTGGAACGCCTTGAAATACTTGTAACTTATCTACTGTCAGTGACATTATTTTTTTTCTGTTATTATTATTTTATATGTAGTGATGCCTGAACATGTAATCTGTGATAATGCGCTACGCACATGAGGTGTTAGGCAACCAACTACACACCCGCGGGTTTGGAACGCCTACGTCATCTACTGTCGGCAACATTATTTTATTAATGGGATAACTAAGTTCTTGTTATGAAAAAAACTGCTTTGTTTAAATTGAATTAACAAGCAGGGGAAGGGGGGGGGGTTGAAATTATTTCTTCTTCTGACACACGCCACCGTCCCGTTGGTTGAATTTCTCAAGTAATTTCATGTCCCGTGGTGTTCCGAAATAATGTCTCTCGTCTACTTCTGTGCGTACGTAAATAATATTCCTTACGACAATTCCACCCGCCGCCCCAATTGTGGCGGTTAATTGAAAGTTAATGGTGCCGGAGTTTATAATTAATAACGAATCAAATCGAGTTCGAGTCGCGTAAACCGCGGGGGGCGCCGCGCGCGTCGCCGTACGGAAATTAAATTTCGGCGGCGCGGATAGTTATTATTAAGGGCGGCGGCGGCGGCGGCGGCCAGGACGTGATTTCGAACAATCGCTTTGTTAATCGTAATCCGACATCGACGAAATGACGTGTACTATTAACGGCACACAATTTCGAAACCGTGCTCCGGGCGTGAGCGCATTTTACTTGGGTACTTGGGTTCTCCGGCAAGGCGGGCGGGCAGGGCGGGCGGAAAACGTTCCGGGGCCCTTTATAGCGTGCCTGTTATCCGTACATCACGGACTTTATGCTAAATTAAATGATTATATATCTCTTTGGAGTTTCGCCGTTTTAATAACGCCGCTGTCTTAATAAAATTTACGAAATTAAAAACGATGGGGTAACAGCACGACATTGTTTAATGTTGTGGTGGGAAAAATAAACGACGATTTTCTTTTCTTTTCTTTTTCTCTTGCTCGATTACAAGTAATACACGCAAGAAAGTTGAATGAAACTTCAGTGCAAGACACTTTACTAGATCTAGACACGAGTTCGCGCATTGTGACAAGGATACTGTCGAACTTATAATCGCAAATACGAACCTTATTGATCTAACTTCCAAATTACAAAAGCTTTGGGCTAGGCGTTGGAAAATTGAAAAATCCCGATGACTCATTTTATTTTACTGGCAAGTGTTAATATGTAACCGATGTGGCCAATCTGCGAATGCAGGCCGAGGTTTGCTTGGAGGAGTCACGAGCCGATCTTACTTAATTATTTCTTCTGTTACAAAAATGTGAAAGTATGCTATCGCTTCCAAGCATTTCACATTCGGGCATCATCGGGAGTACTACTTAATTTTACTGATGCTGGTGTACCAGTAAATCGTTGGCTTCACTGAGTGCCCGGTCACCACCGGACGATCGACGATCCTTAAAGCCAAAGAGGTTCCTTTTTATAAACCAGGTAAAATCCAAGTAGCAAGTCTTCGATAGGTTTAAATGTATACCTGAAATAATTCTGAAAATACTGTTTCACTTTAGAATTAAAAGCCGGTGGTGTATTACATAAATATTTTTCTTTGAACCTCGCCCGCCTAGGCGAGCCCGTGAGCGACCGACCGTACGTCCTCATCTCACCGAATCTCTGAGTGTTTTCTTGGATTTTGTAGTGGCACTAAAGCAAAGAATAAATATAGGTTAAAACGAAGTGCAGCTGCGGCTCGGAAGAGGGAAGAGGAAGGCGAGCGAGCGAGCGTCGCGGTGCGAATTGCTTAATGAAGAAATAACACCGTAACGTCGTCGCCGTCGCCGTTGAGGAAACGCATCACAGATTTGACTAAAAGGGAAAAAGCGCGGCCGGAGAAGGAGAAGAAGAAGAAGTTTCGAAATTAAATTAAGCGCCGGCCTCTCATAATTTCATATTAATAACATCTGCGGTGCGCCGGCGGTAGTTACGTCGACACTTTTAAAATATCATTCCGTCCTTAATAAGTCCCTTTGAGCGACGAAGAAACGCTACTAATTAACAAGATGGCGGTGCGGAGAGTTCGGCTTGTATTTAATTTCTCGACCAAATGCATTTTTCCTTCCCCCGGCTCGTTCTGCACAAAGCAATTACTTTTTTTTTCACTTTTCACGACAATATTGCCTTTGCGACGAACGCTTTTATCCGTAGGGATTTTGCCTCCTTCTTTCATTTCTCCTCAGATAAAGTTGCTATTACTGCTCTAATTGAAAATATTTAAATAATATCCAAGTCCGTCATCAGAAGCTTGAAACAAAGAAATTGCAACCTTCTAATCGGGACGACGAAAAATACTTTGCATTAGCAAACCTTGAGGAAAATGCGGCAGGCACTCTTCAGTTATTTCCAGAAGAGACTCTGGATGGTTCTTTAACAGTAAACAAGGCCAAGGCGAGATATTACGCGAAGGTTGCTTCTGTAAGGATTCGCATTTCCTAATGGTACGCAAAAACGAAAAAGAATTTAATCTTATTTGCTATTTCGGTCTAAGACAAGACTTGCGACGCCCCGCCGGCGTATAAACAGCACCTTATCGTGACGTGAGATGTTATGTACCAAGTGAAATAGGAGCCGCCATACACGTCGCCATGACTCAATTTCTTGCACATAACTACAAAAAAGTTAACGCAGCAGCCCAAGTTGAAATCTTCCGGTGCAAGTGCGTCGGAGTTCGGAAATCACCGCGCCAACTAGCGGAGAAAAGTGTGCGTTGAATAGACGCCCTGATTTTGTAGCAGGAAACTAATCTGCATAAACCTCTGATACTTGAATTGCGCTCAGTTTTTCCTTCGCAGATTCTAAAGCTTAAGAAAGGCCATGTCTTATTCCGATCCGGGGTGATTCTTTCTTGAAATCAAGATTTAATTTCTGTCGTTTACTTAAATTCAGTAATTTCTCCCCCCGAGCTTGTTACGCGCGGAGGAAGGCAATTGCTTTTCTACGGTGTGCTGTGTTTCTATCTGAAACGATCCAAAAAAAAAATTCTTGTCGTTATTTGAATAAAACCGAGCGAATACTTCTGTAGGTCAGTCCCACCCTGTCGCCCACATACCTACATAAATCCTTCTTTCACGTTTTCCCTTGGCAAGCAGCTTTTTAAATGAAGAAAAACTAACACTAAGGGTCGTTATTTTAAGGCCGGCTCAACAATGGAAAGGGGCTTCTCGTTTTACATTAATTTAATGTTCGTCTTGTTAGATGGTTGAAACGCCGCCGGCCGGCGGTTTTTCACCCCCTAGACAATCTAACGCGTTTAATTACTGGATCTTTCGTGTGTGAGAGTTTGGAAAATCTGAAAAGTCATTTCGCAGTACCCAGAAAATATTTTTTCATAAATACTTCCAATAATAATAATAATAATAGAGTTTATTAAGCATAAATTATACTACAGACATTCAATAATTGTACAAATAAATTCCCATGCTTAAAAGGTCAAGGTTCAGACGATCTGACAAAAGTCAGATCCCTGATCTACCACCAAGACCTTAAAAAAAAGAAAAGAAAAAAAAAACAAGACACACAAGTAAGGCTGATAATACGCTAATATCGGGGGCGTGGATGCAAAAATAATCAAAAAAGAATTTATTCTAAGAAGAACAAAAACAAATGAGAAGGTAGAAGAAAAGAAAAGAAGAAGAGAAAAGGTAAAAGAAAAAAAAAGTGAAAACAAAAGGAAGGAAAAGAAAAGAAAGGAAAAAAAATAAGTTCCATAATTGACAACAGTAGTTAATAACTGAGCAATCTTAATTTAAGTTTCTTCTTGAATAATGAAGGAGACAGCTGAAGAAATTCTCTTGGCAGGTCGTTCACAACATCAACTATTTTGTATCTAAGACAACGCTTAAAGAATTCCAGTCGGTGACTGGGTATTGACAAAAGACCGCGATTTCTAATGTGGATGTTGTGAACATCCGTACGGAATCTAATCCGATTGTATAAATAAGGAGGGCACCTAAATGTTAAGATCTTATGATAAAACTGTGCGCAGTGTAAATACCTCCTATTTTGCATACTTAACCAGCCCAGCTCATTAAGTTTATGAGAAATATGTTGTCTACGCTTAATACCACAGATCAATCTCATACAACTGTTCTGGACTTTCTGGATTCTCGCAGCATCAAAACAGCTCAAGAATGGACCATAGACTGTGTCGCAAAAATTAAAATGCGACAGAACCAAAGAATCGCATAACATGCATTTGACTTTACGTGATAATATATGCCTTTTAACGAAAATTAGTTTTAAATTGGCGTAAGTCCTGCGTATGAGATTAGTGACATGTTAAATTGAGTAATTTTTTTCCCTAAAGTTCGTTACTCGCAGAGAAAAGCAATTGCTTTTCTACAGTGTGCTGTGTTTCGAATTAAAATAATCCGAAAAATATTCTTGTCGTTGCTTGTATAAAATCATTGCGTTCCATGAAAATTGAATGCGGGGGGAGTCCTTACAATAAAATTGAATGACGATTAATAAAGGGTTGGTTTCTTTAATCTACTTTCTTCTCTCGTTTAATCTCCGTAGATTAGGTGACCAGTTTTAGTTCTGCGTTTAATATTGTGTGACCTGAAACAGTTACATTCATTCACTTTTCGGCCTGACTGAAATTATTCATGAAATTTTTCGCCATTCACCGTTTTCAATTCATCTGATATCTTGTTGGGCCGAAACGGTAAATAAAAAATTGATAATTCGTATACAGGCGGATTGACAGCGACGCAGAATAAACCCCGTTAACAGCCACCCTGCCAGTCACTGATAAACCGAACCCGCATAAAATTTATTTATTCAATACGCCCGGCGGTATCAGCGCCATCACCGAACGGATTTAGAAATAATTCGCTGATATCTGCCCACCCCCGAAATAATTCACGCCGCCGCCGCCGTCGCCGCCCGCTCGTCGTTTTAGCAGTGAGCGCAACAATATTTATCTCTCGGCGCTAACGCAGTTACGTGTTCGTCTTTGATTCGGATTGGAGTCCTAAAAAAACAAGAACCGAGCCGCTTGTTTGTGTTTCAGACCCGCCTCAAGTGACCCTCCACCTGGGCAATACTTTGAATCCGGAGGATATCAAGGAAGGGGATGACGTCTACTTCGAATGCAACATCCGGGCGAATCCCAAGCAGCACAAGATCACTTGGTTCCACGATGTAAGTAAATCCTCATGCTGTACGCCTTAAGGCATCTCGCTTCCACATATTACATATTTGAACCGGATTTAATATCATGTTGTTCTTAGTTAGTAGAGATCCAGCGTCATACCTAGATTAACCCCAGATAAATTGTTTCGGGATTACATCCTCATGGTAAATTTAAAGTTTACTAAATACCAAGCAACTCAAATATAGGCTAGGTATTCCTATGAACGAAAAACGTAAAGTACGGATTTACTTTAAGTTTAAAATCCTGTTTAGTTTATGCGATTTATGATGTAGATACGTACCTAGAACAACGACGACGACGTGCAAATTAGGAGAAGGTAAAAAAGAAACAAAAAGGAAGACGCGATTTAATTTTGTACTTCTCACACACTCACGTATGTACAGTATGTTGGGGTTTATTTTAACGAACACCCCCCCGAAGGTTTCGCACCGAGCGAGGTATATAAATGTTTATATTTATCGATTACATTCGTAGCCCTTCCAGGCTTCGGTGGCGAGAATTTACGACAGCGTTTGCACAGGACACGAACAATAAAACAGAGAATAACCAGAAGGAATACAGCCACAACATGCATAGGGAACGTTACAGCTGCCGTTATAATAACATGGCCAATGCGGCGCTATTTGTTCCCTCAGCAACCCGTATATTAGACGCGTCTGGAAACTAATTTATTGTCTGTTACACGTAAGCAGTTGGGTATTGAGCTCTACGCCGTTCTTAAATGAAACCTTGCGATTGCGACGATTTTAACTTACCGTAAATATGTACTATAGTGAACGTTACAATTGTTTTAACAGACGGTTAAAAATTACAAGGCACAAACGTGTTCCGATTAACAGAACTGGCTTCGCGCGATTGTTAAATTTATTTATAATTTCCATGTCCTCAAATGTTCGAGAGGAGGGTTTGCACGAATCAAAACCATCGTGACGTCAGGAGCGACCAACGAGTAATTAATCTGACGTAAGAAGTCTCCAATAGCGTCAAAGGCCAACGGTCAGATCAATTAAACTATCCGTCGAAATGTTAGCTCGCAAAAACCTGTAATTCACATCACTGATTTAATAAAAAAAAACAATAAACGAGCTCGCAAGAACCTGTAATTCACACCACTGATCTAATAAAAAACAAGACAGACGGAGCAGGAAACTTCACGAGTATCTAAACGCATGGAATAACAATTTCGATGCAAATCTCACGAGCCAGAAAAAAATCGTGTCAACAGATGATGCAATCCTATTAAAAGAAAAAGAATGACATGAACTGATCTGATAAAAAGAAAACAGACGAGACGGGAAAACGTGAAGTTCACATGAACTGATTGGATTAAAAAAAAAAAAACAGGCCTGACGAAAATTTTATGGCCATCTAAACGCGTGAAATAATTATTTCGCCGCAATTCTCGCGAACCAGAAGAAGAACTGCGTCTGCGATCATGTCAACAGATGATGCACTCCTATCAAACAGAAAAATCAATCTCCGAACGATATGTTTTTTTTTAAACCACAAAAGAGTGCCGAGGCTTCGAGAATTTTGCAACTAATTCATGACCGGAGTATTTTGAATATACAGGTCATTCCTGTGCGCAAGACACTTCGAATTCCAGTTGGTTTCTGTTTTGATCTACAAGAAAATATTCTAGCAGGTTTGTTTTTCGTCTCTTTTTGGTTTGGTTTGGTTTGTCAAGGCGAGAAAGCGCCGCCGCGCCGTAAACGTCAAATGGATTCGGTGAAGGCGGCGCGGGGCTCACTTAAACAAATAAAAACGAGAGACAAATTGGAAAAATTACCATCTAAATTAGACGGAGCCCCAAATCATAATTAAAAGCTTATGTGAAAAGCTTCATAATCAAAGGCAAACATCAAAAGAATCCTCGGGTATCAATATTGTACGAGGAGCAGCAGGATGGCGGCGGAGCCCAGCCAAGCGCAAATATTTGCCGAGAAATTGTAATTCTACCGGAGTGGAGTTTTTAAATTGCATGTTTGTAAAACATTATCGTACTTTACGTTGTAATTGCAGATGTTGATCAGCTTATTACGCGAACGTCTTAAAAGGCACGTGCGTTCATTCATCCTCGGCGGTTTTGTTTGCCACTTCTGCCTTTCGCCCAAATGAGGTTCTGCGTTCCTTATCTCGGACGTACCTACATATTTTTAATACATTCTTTACGACCGCCCCGTTATTATCGTGCATACGCCGCCGAGGCACCACCGCACACGATAATAAAATGTACAACATCAAAGGGCCCCGGCGGCCTGTCTTATTCGTGCGCGCGCGCTTTTCAAAAGCTCGAAAGTTATTAAAATTTATGAATGCGGTACCTTCGCACCCTCTTCTACGGAAACATGTTTTATGAACAGCTGAATCCAATTTACTTAGCAGTCGTCTTATTTTGAGCGTAACTGCGGGATTTTATAAATTAAAGCCCGCCACACACCAGAAATGTCTAGTGTGTAGCGGGCTTGAAATGCTTAATGAAGCAAATCGAAAGGAACGAATGCATTTCCCTGCGTGCGCTCGAGCTTCCCAATTATTAATTCTAACGTTAAATATAATATAATTAACGAAAATTACCATCGCGTGATCATGTAGTGATATCGTGTAACAGCGACTTCTTGTGATCTGTGGGAGGCTCACTGTGACTGTCACCGGCTGTAATACTGTTTGTAGCATTATGTCGCCCCCCCTGCAAAACATCGAAACGATGCAATCTCCAGCGCAATTATATTACATATAATTACCTATATTATGTTACAGTTTGATAAATGGTTGCAGTGATAAATAGTTTGCGTCACGTATGCGTTCGCGCACACACACACAAACACATACGTACGTACCCATACAATAAAGTATGTAACGTTATCCGGATTTGATAACCACAAAATCGATTTGTGATGCTTTACCAAAATACCGTCGCATAAATTAATTACACACGGTATTCGTATTGATCGGATGTTGAAGCAATGACAAAATGACGATGTGTGTTACGAGGCCTGTACATACATCATTTATTGTCTCTAAATATAGCAAGCCGGGCTGTGATTGACAAATGATAAACTGCACCCATCAGTTTTTTTTTTAATGTATGATACTGAACCTGCCGTTCATTCATTAAAAAAAAAAACGAACTCGTCTGCGCAAACTTATTATTCAAAACATCAATGACGCGAAGCGCCCCCACAGCAAGGTTAAATAACAAATAAATGTTTGGCGCGAAGCGTCCAAAACAAGAAAATTCTACGTAAGACCATAGCGGAATGAATCTTTACAATCCCACCTGATGATAACTCTTCCTCGGAGATTATTCCACAGACGTCAAACGTAAAAACGTAAACCAATCAAAGAGCTTGAGGTTAACGCGAAAGTTGTAGCCAAGATTGAAAGTCAAAATTAAAAGTTGCACAAAAGGCCTAGACCTAAAAGCCTGTATGGAAAAAAAATAATAACCTGCACGACAAAGAGCAACAGTCCTCTACGTCAGGAGCGGGGCTGAGACAACTCCGAGAAGTTTCAGTTCCCCAACACCATGTTAATAACCGTTGTAAAATCACGTGTCAGCGTCATACACAAGGAGACCTCCCCGAGGTTCCTTCCGAAACCAAAATTGTGCCGCCCAAAGGACTGCACTCGCGAAAGGGGCCTAACACCCCCCATGTGTTGGGGTTATTGCTAAACGACTGACGCTTCGAAGCGCGTCACAAAAAGACAGAGACAGAGAAACCAATCCTGCCCACCAAATATTCGTATGGGGGATTTTCACGAATCCAATTCAAAATCAACGTGATATAATCAGGAACCAGCCACATTTCAAATCACCCCAAGAGTCAAACTAATTTAATCTCTCCGGCGAAGTACCAACTCGAAAAAACCTGAAGTTCACATGAGCTGATCTGATTCTAAAAAAAAAAAGCAAACGAGAAGGAAATAACTTGCAAAAATCTGAAATTCACATAAACTGATCTGATTTAAAGAGAAAAACAGACGAGACGGTAATAACTCACAAAAACCTGAAGTTCACATTAACTGATCTGATTAAGACAAAAAAAACAGATGAGACGGAAATTTTATGGCCATCGCCGCAATTCTCACGAACGAGCAAAAGAACTGCGTTCGCAATTGTTTCAACAGATGATGCAATCCTATTTAAAAAAAAATAGGAGCTCCGAACTATATTGCTTATTTATAACCACAAAGGATCGTCGAGACCTTGTGCATATTGCAACAAATTCATGCCCGGGATGTTTTAAAACTAGACAAGAAGCGTTTAAAATAAAACGTCGCAAAACGTGAGATTATTTGATGCTTCCGACGATGGCAAAAGAACTATTTTTAACGCCGATGACAGGCGGTCTGTGATTGCAAAAGAAAAAATTCGGCGAACTGGGTGCGCCAGTCAAAGCGTCTCGAACACCAAAAGAATTTTCTAGCATTGCGAAGTCGGAATGAAGGCGAGTCGAACGGCATATACAGGACGTTCCCAGGAAGCGGTTTTCACACCGTAACAACTTTCCACCCCCGGGAGTTTCCAGGACGATTTGCCAGGAGGTTAAAATATTAAACGTGCGTTCAAGGTGGGGGTAAATAACGACCCGTACACATTTGAGGAACAAATTCAAATCAAATTAAATTAGGTAAATGGTCGTTATATAAACCGAAGTTCCAAATTTGTGGCCCTCTTCTTCTAAGCGATTATTACTCGCTATGTTATAATTGAAAAAAGAGAGAGAGAGAGAGAGAAAGGAGGACTTTGTAAAGCGCGCGCCCTTCGAAATGCAAAAAGAAAAAAAAAAGAAAATTAAGGCAACGACCAAAACCTCAATCCAGGAGTGATTAGTTCGTCTTTTGCAGCCAGCCGAAGAACTTCATACATGAGCAAAGTTTCCCGAGCCATTTATACTTGGCCAAAAGTTACGGCAGTTTGACCAATCTGAGGGCCTTAATACTCTCTTCCTCCCACGGTTTCAGCGCGCCGCCCCCGCCTTTAAAGGAGACGAACGGAGCGAAATTAAAATAAACAAACTTGCGAGCAGCTCGACTCCGTGCACGTGAAGGAAACGGACGTTCTAAAGGCGGGGAGGCGAATAGGCAAATTTAATGCCTGGACACAGGTAATTTACCCCCTCAGGGGGAGGGAGTGCAAGTTTCGACGTCACTTGGGGCACGTATCGCTGATTTAAGAAGGAGGAGTATCGCAGCTCGTGTTTAAAGTTAGCTTTCATGGAAACATAACTCCGGCATTCACAAATGATGAAAAGTCTTGACCCTTTCGTTGCCATGCATAACGTAAAAAGCCAAGCGGGGTAACTGAATTACCCCAACGAAACTAATTAGCAGTCACTTTATGGGGGAATTTGTGCATACATTGATGAAGCGATGCATCGATGAATTAGTGGAATGATAAAACTACGGATCGATGAAATGGCAGATCGATGATGCGATGAATCGATGGGGCGATAAGTCGTTGAAGTGATGGATCGATGAAATAATGGATTAATGAAGTGATGGATCTACGGATAAGTAAAATAATGGATTAATCAAGAAATGGATCGATGAGGCGATGAGTGGCTGAAGTGATAGATCGATGGATCGATGAAATAATGGATTAATGAAGTGATGGATCGACGGCTAGATGAAATAATGGACTAATAAAAAAATGAATCGATGAGGCGATGAGTGGTAAGAAGTGATGGATTAATGGATCGATGAAATAATGGATTAATGACGTGATGGATCGGTAGTTTAATGAAGCAATGGTTCGATGAAGCGATGTAGCGTTAAAACAGTGGATCGACGAAGTGATAAATCGATGAATCGATTGACTGATAGTGCCATGAATCGATAGATGGCGCGATGGATCGATGAAGCGCTGTATTGATTAAACGTTTTATCGACGATGCGACGGATCAATAAATAAAGGATTAATGAAGTGATGGATCGGTAGTTTAATGAAGCAATGGTTCGATGAAACGATGCAGCGTTAAAACGGCGATTGGAAGAAGCGATAAATCGATGAATTGCTAGACCGATAGATTCATGAATCGACAGTTGCCGCGATGGATCGATGAAACGACGAACTAATTAAACAATTTATCGACGATGCGATTGATCAATAAATAATGGATTAATGAAGTGATGGATCGGTAGTTTAAAGAAGCAATGGTTCGATGAAGCGATGCAGCGTTAAAACAGTGGATCGATGAAGTGATAAATCGATTAATCGATTGACTGATAGTGCCATGAATCGATAGATGGCGCGATGGATCGATGAAGCGATGTATTGATTAAACGATTTATCGACGATGCGACGGATCAATAAATAAAGGATTTATGAAGTGATGGATCGGTAGTTTAATGAAGCAGTGGTTCGATGAAGAGATGCAGCGTTAAAACAGTGGATCGACGAAGTGATAAATCGATGAATCGATTGACTGATGGAGCCATGAATCGATAGATGACGTGAAGGCTCGATGAAACGATGTATTGATTAAACGATTTATCGACGATGCGACGGATCAATAAATAAAGTATTAATGAAGTGATGGATCGGTAGTATAATGAAGCAATGGTTCGATGAAGCGAAGCAGCGTTAAAACAGTAGATCGACGAAGTGAGGAATCGATGATTCGCTTGACTGATAGTGCCTGCCATGAATCAATAGACGACGCGATGGATCGATGAAACGATATATTGATTAAACGATTTATCGACGATGCGACGGATCAATAAATAAAGGATTAATGAAGTGATGGATCGGTAGTTTAATGAAGCAACGGTTCGATGAAGTGAAGCAGCGTTAAAACAATAGATCGACGAAGTGATAAATCGATGAATCGATTGACTGATAGTGCCATGAATCGATAGATGACGCTAAGGCTCGATGAAACGATGTATTGATTAAACGATTTATCGACGATGAGATTAGTCAATAAATAAGGGATTAATGAAGTGATGGATCGGTAGTTTAATGAAGCAGTGCTTCGATGAAGCGATGCAGCGTTAAAACAGTGGATCGACGAAGAGATAAATCGATGAATCGATCGACTGTTAGTGCCATGAATCAATAGATAACGCGAAGGATCGATGAAACGATGTATTGATTAAACGATTTATCGACGATGCGACGGATCAATAAATAAAGGATTTATGAAGTGATGGATCGGTAGTTTAATGAAGCAGTGGTTCGATGAAGAGATGCAGCGTTAAAACAGTGGATCGACGAAGTGATAAATCGATGAATCGATTGAATGATAGAGCCATGAATCGATAGATGACGTGAAGGCTCGATGAAACGATGTATTGATTAAACGATTTATCGACGATGCGACGGATCAATAAATAAAGTATTAATGAAGTGATGGATCGGTAGTATAATGAAGCAATGGTTCGATGAAGCGAAGCAGCGTTAAAACAGTAGATCGACGAAGTGAGGAATCGATGATTCGCTTGACTGATAGTGCCTGCCATGAATCAATAGACGACGCGATGGATCGATGAAACGATATATTGATTAAACGATTTACCGACGATGCGACGGATCAATAAATAAAGGATTAATGAAGTGATGGATCGGTAGTTTAATGAAGCAACGGTTCGATGAAGTGAAGCAGCGTTAAAACAATAGATCGACGAAGTGATAAATCGATGAATCGATTGACTGATAGTGCCATGAATCGATAGATGACGCTAAGGCTCGATGAAACGATGTATTGATTAAACGATTTATCGACGATGAGATTAGTCAATAAATAAGGGATTAATGAAGTGATGGATCGGTAGTTTAATGAAGCAGTGCTTCGATGAAGCGATGCAGCGTTAAAACAGTGGATCGACGAAGAGACAAATCGATGAATCGATCGACTGTTAGTGCCATGAATCAATAGATAACGCGAAGGATCGATGAAACGATGTATTGATTAAGCGATTTATCGGCGATGCGACGGATCAATAAATAATTGATTAATGAAGTGCTGGATCGATAGATTAATGATGCAGTTTTTCGATGAAACGATGCAGCGTTAGAACGGTGGATCGATGAAGCGATAAATCGATAAAGCCATGGAACGATAGATGATGAAACGATGTATGCATTAAACGTTTTATCGAAGATGCAATGGATCAATAAAATTATGTAGATCGAAACGATGGATTGATTGCTGCACTCAGCGATGGATCGAGCCACAATGTCTGAAGAAGTTCAAGTGACGTTTTTTTTGTAGACGTCGAGCAAACGTGCATAGAGAGGTTTTACTCGTTTATACACGTTTCATAGTCAAAGCGGGGGAATTAAGTTATCCCAATGATAAAATAATTTAAAATATAAAGCAAATAATTAAATAATTTTCTAAGAAATATAATAAGGAATGTATGTATACTTATATATTATTGAGGATTTTCAACTTACAAATTTTAAGAAAATATTTACAAGTGCACATATTTGGGGTGTCTCAGTCCTCTTCCCCCTTTGGGCACGGAAGGGTTAAGGGGTCTACATACGCTCAACTACGCTCGTAGACTTGCTCGTAGAGGACCAATGCGATCAAATATTTAACTCTAACATTTATTGTGTGAATTAAATTTTTCATCGCCTTCGCCCTAGTAACGACCCCCAGCCCTGCACTTAGAAGGGCGATTACGATTTTACGGGCGCGAAAACTTCCCGTTGTTATACGCTCTGAAATATGCATTCGCGTCGCAAACTTATGAATACACTTGACAGCTAAAGTTCGCCCGGTTTCGTCCTCCTGGATATTTTCTGTGTGTTTGTGCAGCTCAGGCTGCTCGCCCAGAGGGAGCGACGCATTTTGAAAGCTCTCCTCCAAAGAGAATTATTTACCGTGAGCACCATCATTACACGCAAATCGTTTATCATCTGCATGACTAAATGTATATTTTGGAAGTGACTGACTGAGAATTAAACCGGACACTTCAACGACTCAATCCAAATTGTCATTTGGTAATAAGAACTAAAGTCCCCCCGGAAGTGACTGAGCGTATCAGTTCAAACCATTTTAAGATGTTTCCGGTTTCCTCCTTCTCTGGTAGGAATAAGGCGAGAAAATTTGCCTAATTTTTCGCTCTCGATTATTAAGAGTTTTGCTAGTCGAGTTGTTCACGTGTCGTGCCATGCGTAAACAGCGAGGCGTAATATATTATGAGGCCAGAGTGAATCGTACGTGCTACGGAATTGCGAGCTGAATAACTGGCGTTGTCACGAAAAAGTGACATGCTATTCATTATGCCTTGGCATTGCGTAAGACATTCAGAAATATTTCACACGCACACCTGGATGTTTCTATTCCACACCTGAAACTCGTATTATTTTGCATTCTACCAGCTATACCCCATTCATTACAAGAAAGTAGTAGAAATATTGTTCGCCCTCCCTCTCCGAGGGCATTGTTTAGACAACGCTAATTACGGTGTGGGCGATTGGAGCGAGGGTATACGATAGGGTATACGATAGATTGTTGAATCACAAGTATTAAAATGAAATTTGTTCACAGGGTGTACTGGTGAGTCAAAACATGTCGTCGGGGGTGATCATAAGCACGCACAGTTTAGTTCTGCAAAGGGTCACCAAGTGGCAAGGGGGAGCGTATACATGCCTCGCTGTCAACCCCAGGGGCGAGACAATGAGCAAACCTGTTATACTACGTGTGAGATGTAAGTATAAAAAAATCAAGGTATTTTTTTACGTTTGGGCGACCGACTGACGCCTTGCATTGTTGAGTCAATACTTAGCAACTTTTTAATTTCAACGAAACGCATGGACGGGATTAGGCTTTTTGAATTCGCGACAATTCTCGATTTTTTCAAATTCGACACGCATTGAGTAGGAGTAGGCAATCTAGTCGACGGTAGAAACGTACAAAAACGAAGAAGGTGGTCTTGAAAGTGCTATGAGTTTCGTAGATAAGAGTGAATTAATCCTGCGTTTGTGAAGAAGTGGGTGTTTGTGCGAATGCGAAAAGGCGAAATAGGAGTTGTATCTCACGTTGGCGTTCCGAGCGAAGGAAAAAAAAGGGCTCCTCCGGAGAAACCAATACAAACCTAACCTACGTATTTATAAGGGAAAAGAAAGGACGACCAGGGAACCAATTTCATGAAGACAATATAAAAAGTGCTAAATCCACAACTTAGGGGAGTAAAAGAAACAATCAGTATGGAAGACGACAAAAGACAATTCCAGTAAAATTAGAGCGGGTGTAGTTTGGGAAAGTTCGTCACGTGTGTGTGTGTGTGTGCGCGCGCGGTGGCAGGGAGAGGAGAAGTGTTTGCCTTTAGCGGCTGCGAGACAAAACTTTCCGGTTAGGTAAAATACGATCGATCGTCTACGACTTCCCGGTAACACCATCACTTGATTCCCTAAGACGTGATCGCATTTGAAATCCCGGGGGTTCAGTTTATGAACCAAGCCGGCGTAAAGACTGTACAACAATGCTGTCGAAATTGTTTTCGGAAGGACTAACTTCGCGGTTGCAAAGTCGCTCTGAGACTCTGCTAGTCTGCGCGTATTTACATTAGTTCGTAATACACCCCTCTTTCGCCCCCCGCGCTCCCTCCATCACCCCCCAGTTGTAAATATTGCCGCGCTAAAATTTTGCCTATATTGGGGATTCGATATTGATTATTCAAATGAATTAGAACAGAAGGAACACACTTACGTTTTATTGAATTCGATATTTCGCCCCCCCCCCCTTCAAGGCCTCACGAAACACTTTTAATAAAATTTTAAGGCCGACATAATACTAAACATAAGATAATATATCCGGATCCGTGTGTTTTCAATTTCGGTTGGGTGTAAACTCACGCAAAACTCAAAAAAAAAAAAACGAAAAAATAATAATTACAAGTAACCTTGCAGCACGTTCATTTAAAAAGATACCCGATTTATACACGTACGTACTTAACTAATGTCTCATATAACTTTCGCTACAAAAGTAAAGCTTGAGGTGGGAAGCACTTTAATGAGGTAGTTTTACCAACAAAGTGGCCTTTAGAATTCAATAGTACAGGAAATAAATCTGCTTGTTAACAAACGATGTCAGGAAGAATCATCAAAGATGTCATTATATCATAACTAAGTATATCTTTGCTGTGGTGATTTGTTGCCTTGGTGAAATACTAAGGATTACATTGATTTCGGATTGAAGTAGTTACTTTCAGTCGCTGTTACTTATGTTCAAATTGCTTGCCGAAGCAATATGACCTCTTCATACAACAAATAATAAAAGGAGAGGGAACTGAAACACATATCTTCTCCGTATTGATCATTAATTAATACGGAGAAGATGTGTGTTTCGATTCTCGCTTCGTTTGGGAATTGCAACACATATCTTGTCCGTATTAATTAATTAATACGGAGAAGATATGTGTTTCGTGATGTTCTTATGTTCCAAGTTGCTTGCCGGTTGAAGATTAAAAACAACAAGATCTTTCTTGAACAGGAAGGAAAATTTCGTCACTTCCGTATTGTCCGGGTTGCCTATGCAATAAGGCGATCTCATTCATCTCATTCTTAACGACCGGTGCAATATAAGAATTCACTTTAGAGTGTAGAGTTGCATTAACCATAAACAAACCGTAAAACGTTATTATGCGCTTTATTTACTTATTTATTAAGGGTCTTCGCTTTAAACTCCCGTCGTAACACGTAACGAAAGTTAATCCGAAACTTCCACGTGATTGTGTTCCCTTGGCGCTTTATTAAATTTCCAAATACGAGCGGCGGCGCAAACATAAAAGTTATATTAGAACAGATATCGATAGGGTATGTAAATAAGCCCGCGGGCTTTTAAAAACTCCCATTGTATTTACCCTTCCGCTGCGCGCGCTTTTCCAGCCGTCTTATATCCTCAAGAATACATAATAAAATTTATTATTCCGGTTGCTTTATAACTTCCCCCCCCCCCCCCAAAGACTGCCCGTCATTCCGCGAATGCTCGAAATTAAACTCGATATTATTATTTACGACGCGGGCCGCGTTTATGTTTATCCAATAAGGAGGAAGAGAAAAATGTTTCTTGCGTAGGCGTTGCACTAAATTTAATTAAGCCCGGAGCTTTGTGTGTAAGTATCGAGAGGCGTCCTTACGTTATTAAAAAAAAAAACAGCCGAAAGCAATTTTAGAAATTCTATAATATACTCGAAGGAATCTTAATAATACTCTTTTTATTTTCATGCTATTTCATTCCCTTGATGACTACAGTTCGGCGGAAATTCTTGAAACGCGCTTGATTTACCTCCCGCTTAACTGACTGAAAGTTAATGCAATATACGACACCGCGGCTCTGAACAGAAGTGGTGGGAGTCGATCAAGATATTTCGCCTAACTGTACTGATACCCAATCAATTCTTGGGAAGCTTAAACTGTCAAAATCGTAGTTGCTTGACAGCTCTATCAAGTGTGGAACTTTGTTGAG
This sequence comes from Prosopocoilus inquinatus, assembly GCA_036172665.1. Classification (NCBI taxonomy): domain Eukaryota; kingdom Metazoa; phylum Arthropoda; class Insecta; order Coleoptera; family Lucanidae; genus Prosopocoilus; species Prosopocoilus inquinatus. The sequence goes on from CM069879.1 coordinate 12,760,597, forward strand.
CGCAAGCTTTTGATAGTTTAGCAACAGCTGATGGAAGGAACCTACTGGTTCCCCCCCCCTCTTGATTCTGGAATATAATAAAGAGTATCATGAATCGTGTACATGTTACCTAACCTAAGTGAATCCCCCAGTATAAAAAATAGTAACGTTAATTAATCAATACAAAGGATAAAAGAAAATATACATGTCAACATTAATCACACATTTATATTCCGATACGTCAACATGAATGATACACGAACCCGGCTGCTCGTCTCTCTCACTCGTTAGAGATGCAAATAAGGCGGCAGCAATAATTTCCTGCACGAGCGGAGTAATCTGTAATCGCAAAGGCGCTTTCTCTATTGTTCCGTAAACGATTGTTCGTAACCTTTCTGTGGCGCTGCCGCGCGCTGCGCTTGATTATTCATATTATCGAGCGTAACAAGCAGACATCCCTAATCTTCTCATTGTATCTAAGTCCATAACTCACATAATGGGAAACTTATTTTAGGAGGAGCAGAGCATCATCCTGACAAATGGTAGACTGCGTTAATTAATTACTAAACTCCGTCGTATTAGCCAAACCGAAATGTAAACAGAAGTCTCTCGTTCTTCACAAAAGAAAAACAACTCGTTTGCTCGTTTAGATACGATCAATTAATCAAATATTAACCGCATTTATATTTTAGGTTCAGATCAATTATTATAACAGTGAAAGTCTTCAATATACCTTCTCCATATTAATTAATTAATACGGAGAAAAAATGTGTCTCAATTCCCTCTTCGTTTCGCAATTGCAACACATGTCTGTACCATATTAATTAATTAATATGGAACAGACATGTGTTTTGTGGGGTTATATGTTTTAAAATCATATTCCATTATGAGTCGTTACATCAATCTCTTCAGAACAAACAATAATGATGGCACGTCGAATTTATTGGTTGGTAGGGGATTTTTTATAATTAAATCCCCTATTCTTTTTTTTGGTAAGGCCAAGTTGCTATTTGTTGCGCTTTGGTTGTCTCTAAAGCAAAATGTTCTCTGCTCGAATGGGTTACTGTTTCAGCTCGGAGCTGACGCTCGGATACGTAATGCTAGTCAGGTGTGCTGCAACATGTCCAGATCTTGTATCTGACACCTCAAATATGCATTTAATTGCATGCTACATAAATCTTCGCGCGCGCGGGGAGTTCGTGTGCCAAATACTAAGCAAGAGCGCATTCTACATCCGGCGAGTCGATTACGGAACACGGAAGTTTCCAGCGGGTTTTCAGAAATAAAAACGGTTTTCTCGTGTTAAGCCAGGGTCAGGATGATTGTATCGCAAAATTGTCGATTTGTATTTTTTTTAAGGAATTATACTGATAGTTTTGTTTCCTAGAGTGCGCTAGCTATCGCCGAAAGGTATTCAATCTCGCCGGAAGGTTAAGGAAGGCTGAATACCTGACTTAAAGGTATTAAACCTTGCCAGATGGTTGCATACCTTTAAAGTCAGGTATTAAACCATCCGGCGAGGTTGAATTTAACGTCAGGTATTCAGAATATCTTTAAACTCAGGTATCCAACCTTCTGGCGATAAGAAACGAGAATGTAAATATAATTCCTACAAAAAATTGCTAAATCACCAAAGACTCGAGGTTGTGTTCGACCATCTCATCCTGAAAAAAAAAGATTACATCTTCTTTACCTTTAGAATAGTTACTGTCAGATATTTTCTGCCTTACCGAATTGTATTATTTGTCTAACCCTACGCTGAGCGCAAGGTCTCCTGGAGGTTCAAGAACACCAGCGCACGCCGTGGGGCATTATATTGGGAAACTGCTTCACGGTGCAACCTTCAGCTGGGTCTATTTCCCTATTTCTCTTACTTATAGATCAACGATCAACATTTTGTGAGTCTGCCCCTACACTATGTGAGTTAGCTTCGAGGCAGATGTTGACAAAGCAACGCGTACTGGCCATCAGGTGACTTTAGTGTCCAGGAGTAAAACGAAAAAGTTTCCTGCCTAGAAGGAGACGACCTTGAGGATTTCCAAAAATAAATTACGAGGTTTGACGCAAAGAAAAAATAAAGTCAAGCATGAATCCCAAAGATTAGGATTTGAAGTCAGTTTCTACAGCTTCAGAGTCCAAGAATCTACATAAGTCCCATGTACATACCCGAAATGATTAAAAATCTTCATAGTTCCTAAACTGGGGTTGTATTACAGAGCACTTCTTTTACGATTGGGTTAAACTTCTTAAAAACAGAAGGCAATGGTTGTCGAAAGTACGGTCGCTTTGTTTAAAGTTGTCTAGAAGGCAGAGCACGTGCTTTTATGTGCACTACAATTAATGTTCGCGTTCGCGTTCGCAGGAAGTCGAGCTACACCGGCTGACTGAAAACAGAAGATCTATTAAAATATTCGCTTAGGCAAATACGCTCCCTGAATTTTTATCATCGCGTACGTGGCTCTCTCTCTCTTTTTGAATGCAGCGGTATCACAGCGACGTAGTTCTTCGAGGTCCACCTTGAAACCGTCCTTTTCTCTTCCGGCTTTCGTTTAATTAAATCTTACGTGGGCCCTTCCGCTAACCGTAAAACATATTCGCCGGCTGTACGGTGGTGGAGGGGTGGGGGGGATGGAATTCCTTATATTATCCACCGTGCGTCGTCGTCGTAAAAAATGTATCTCATAAGTTGTAGAGAAGGAGCAACTTGTGAGGTCATCATCATCGTTGAGCCATCACTTTCAGGGCGTCCTCTTGAATTGGGGCCCCGAGATTCATGCCTCGTATAAGTCAAACGCAAGAGGGCGAAGCTGGGGGCGCCCCGCCGGAGCGCAGCCCGGAATTAATTATGAATAGAATTCGTCGATGGGTGGCGAACGATTTACTATATTCCCGGCCGAATTTCAATAACAGATAACTTCAGAGGGCTGACGATAAATCAACCGTAAGTATTAGAGGAATAATTTCGTTTCGGCATCGGCGGCAGTACGTCGCTCCCATAATTTATTTACAATTCGTAATAATATGAAGCCATTTGAAAAGATCAATCCGTCCTTCCCAACATATGTACATACATGCATATTACAAAGAAGGATCAATTCAAGGTGGAGCTAATGTTTCCTTCCTTCTTTCTTTCTTTCTTTCTTTGTTTCCCTCGAGGTGGTAGTATTTGCGTGACATCCGTAAAGCAGAAGCACCTGTCCGTAATGCCTATCCGAAGTGCATTTCGTAAATTGTTTTGGGGTCGGCGATATTGGAACAGGGAATTTGCGGTGTCACAAATGTCGTCAACAACGCCGTTACTGCGGGACTTACGACGCCCGACGATGCGTGCCTAACACTTGTAACATTAACAACACTTACGCGATTGCCCATGAAGATAACGTTCGAATTAAATTACCTTTTTCTTTCGCTCTTCGTTTACGATATTAACGCACTCGAAACGAAGGGGTTGTTGCATACGTACAGTTTCGGACAGAACATCTCGAACGCCACTGACTTAAGAGGAATGGGAAGTCTTTCCTGGCGTAAACCGATCTTTGTTGTCATTTTGATTAATGTCGGTTGAAATTTAAATTTTAAAGTCTATTTCCTATCATATTTCAATGATGTTCGAATTATAATTATTTTCCAATCCAACCCTTCAAGAGGATACTGAAACCGACGAAAACTATTCGCTACTGCCTGGCATGCGTTTAAATTCTGCGGCGATTAATATGAATTTGACGGAAGCAAAAAGTGAGGTTAGGTGTTCCTAAAGTCTGGTTCACACTGTTATGTTGGTGGGTTGACAGTGGTGTCCGCAACTGTTTATTAGTTTCATTTCGGAGTACCCGAGTCTGTGACATACACTTTTGCGTACGAAAGTTCTTACCGTTTTGGTTGCCACAGCTCAGTACAGTCGGAGGCTGAGGTGAATTTGGAGGGATAATTCTTTGAACACTTTTTAAGAAAAGTTGCGTAATTCGTGAGAGAGAAAAAAAAAACAAAACGTAACCGTACAAAAGTTACCGAGCGCCAAGTAACCTTCTTAAACTGAAATTACTAAAATGGTCCGGCAAAAATGCACTCAATACCAACATTTAAGGTTCGAAAAAGAAGACAGCTGCACCGAGCAGTAGGAAAACTTTCCGTAGCAGAAAAAACGTCCGGTAGTATAGAAGCGTCCGGTTTCGGAACACTGTCCGGTAGTAGAAAAACGTCCGGTAGCGGAAAAACGTCAGGTAGCTCTAAGTAAATAATAAAATAATCTTCGAAAATATTTTCTTAATCAACTAAAGCAAAGTACAAGGCAGGTACTTACAGTCTTTTGCTAGTTTTCCCGAAGAAGAATGTAGCCGAACACTTCCTCGATTGTAAATGCTTGCGGCGGGGAAGTAATCTTGTTGGGGATGTCGCAGTACAACGTACGATGAAGGACGGTTCAACTGGGAGACTTTACGAAGCCCCCGGACTCAACAAAGTGCACAAATTGCACTCGCTGCAAACCACGCGTTTGCAAAACGGAGGCACCGTAATGATAATGCCTCGAGATCAACTCGCAAAAGCAAGGAAATACGTCACGAATACACTACGTCATTTCCGTAGACGCCAACAGAAAGGATCGATGAATATATCGACTTGCTTGACCGCTGGCGACATATAAAGATTAATATCCGAAAATTAGAGTAGAATGAACACAGAGTATGACTGAAGAAAGGTTCGTGAGATGAAGGAAGAAAACGCGTCACGAAAACCCTACGTCATTTCCGTTGTCGCCAACAGAAGGAATCGATGAATATATTGATTTGTTTGACCGCTGGCGACATCTAAAGATTAATTTCCGAAAATTAGAGCAGAATAACCACGGCGCATGACTGAAGAAAGATTCGTCGCTCAGATAACAACGTCCGCATTTAAATTGAACCTAAAACAAAAGTCGCGAGGCGAGAAATAAGAATTTTAACGAAGAATTCACGAAACAAAATGAAAGAATGTAAAGAAAAATATGAACGTTACAAGTTTTTGGACGCGGCAACTGTTGAAAGTAATTTAGTATACTGAAACTATGAACTAAAAGCAAGATACACAGACACTGTTATTTAGGTTCATGAGGACATCATTTTTATTTCGTAAAGGAAAATATTGCTATAATTAACTGAAGTGTTCTATTCACGACGTCCTCCTCCTACGGATATGTGAAGTAAACTGAAAACTTCATGCCCCCACTAATTGACATTCTGATCGGCGACACGTAAAAATCCACCTACGTCCACCCACGCTCCTACTCACCCCCTTAAAATCCAATTTATTTCTCTAATTAGAAATGTAACGGATTCGCAATTGCTGTATTCAGCTTCAAATGAAACTCCCGCGTGGAATTGCACATTTCTTTCCACCGATTCACCGATATACTACCCACACGCTTCTATTTAGGTTAGTGCTATGATGCAAAGAAGTCAGTTTCACCCTCCTGAACATGACTCGAAGCAGAAAATCATACACGCAGCGCGTGTATGTTAGGCAAGGATTGTTTTTGGATGTTACAATCAGAATCATTGAATGAGTGACACATCTCAATTCCCAGAACGCCACCTGTACATGATTTCTAGGATATCTGGTAAAAAGAAGTACCTGATATCCTAGGTATTGTCGGCCTTTCATTATAAATTGAAGTTGGTTCTTATCCGATGAAAATTGACGTAGCTATAAATCTATAGCGAAACGTTGAGTGTGTTCCCTTCATATTTCTATCCGGTTCGAGATTAAAAAAAAGAAAACTTTGTATTTCTCGTAATAAAGTTACCTTCAATATAACGAAACGTTCATGTTTTGCGTATATACCCTGCAGAGAGTAAATTAATACCTACGGACGCGTCATATTTTAACAAAGCGTTCGCGAAAAGTTTGAAGCGCAAGATGAAAACTTCCGACCGGTTTTAATCTGTAAATGTACGTTCTTGATGAGTTGATCCTCCTCCGTTCCGGTTGAACAAACCTCGCAAATCCGTACGCGTGGAAATAAGGTCCGTCCAAGTGCAAATACTGGTAACTTTAATCATACGAGGCAGTGGCGTGACTAGCAGAGGGTCGCAGGTTTTCGCATGCAAAACGCCATCAGCGTTCAACCCTTCTTACACACTTATTTACTAGTTACTCGTTGCCTTGCTTCACTTACCAGCGCAGGTCCGTGTTGTTGTCTTTTGACGGTACCTCCAGTTTTTGAGAGACACTTCTTATTTATGGTGCACGGTTTTGTGTGGATGGACGGGACGTGCCAATGTGTATGTGTGGTTGCCTACTGCTACTGAATCCATAACATGTTTTCACCTATCGTTTTTAAACACTTTCCAAATAACATTCACTTAATTATAAAGTTGTAAATAACATCGAATGAATGAAATATGAAAATTGAGAATTTGATTTGTTGGATACCATTTTTTTCTTTTTCGCTAACAAAAATGAACGTAAAGATGCGTGCGTTGCGCTGTCCGTCAGTTCGGCAACGCAGTAAATTATGATGGAAGGCACGGCACTGGCGCGGTCTGTTCCCTGGGGCTCACATGTCAATCCAGACGAGTCCCGTTTAGCCCGACCGCACCGGGATTACAACTTGTGCCCGCTAAGCCAGCGAGCAGGTCGCCTCATCTATACAGATTGCTTATTCCGAACGCGTCCCCTTGTCCAATATATTTAGCCTCACATACGCCCAGTTTTAGAAAGAAACTGCAAGGTTTCTATTTCTTTCTTTTTTTTTTGGTCGCTGTGCGCAAAAAAGGATTACGTTTTTAATTTAATTATTCAAAAAAAAAAAAAATACGGCTGTCTGGTTAAGGGGGAAGGGACGAGTTCCAATCGAAGGTCATTGTGAACGATTCTCTGTGCACAGAGAGGGGTTATTTTATTAACAAAAAAATAACGTTTCATGTTTCATGCTCTAAAACATCTAAGGAAACGATCGGCTTGTTATATTAAATTCCTGCTTAAAAAAACGGTAATAATTTGAAAATTTCCATGATTTTTTTTTCTTATTTAATGATGAACCTACACGTGGGAAGCACGTAGGTTACGGCAATATTTCTCTGCAAAGAAAAAATTCATTTTCAATTTATTTCTGGAATTTTCTCGTTAGGAGAAAATCGAGCTGTTCTTCGGCGACGCATCGATAAAGCGTAAGTAATAAAAATGGGGGGCGGCGTTGTGACAATGCATTATTTATATTTCAGTCGCCCCGGTGTGCAGAGATTCCGAAATGACGGTTATTGGAGCATCGTTGGATGAAGTACTAAAGGTCAGGTGTCACGTGGCGGCTGACCCCAGCGACGTAACGTTCGTGTGGCAGTTCAACAACAGCGGCGAGAGCTTCGACGTTTCCCCAACACACTTCGCCACCACCACCAGTAATATGAGCGAGCTCATGTACATTCCTGCCTCCCAGAGGGACTACGGGACGCTCACCTGCTGGGGAAGCAATTCCATAGGACGTCAGACCGAACCCTGTCTCTTTCAAGTCGTCCCCGCCTGTAAGTTGCGCCTGGGTTTTTCCATTACTGCCCTAATTAAAACACGATGATGATGATGATGATGATAATCCTTTGGAGATTTTTTTTTACTTGCTCTGCTTTACAACACGAACGTAATCCAGAAATTATTTTTAATATTCAACCGACCGAACAACGAACTGAAAGGTTCAGCAGAATGGGATCTATTGCCGGAGGTCCGCATTAAAGTATTCCGGAATAAATAATTTCAATATCCGAGCAAAATTTTCATGATAAACGCAACAGATGCTGCAGCGGCGGCGGCGATTATTAAATTTACAACCAGTAGAACACGCTCGCAATGCAGTCGAAAACAGAGTCCATTTCGCAAATAAATGGAAATAAATACATATAAATGCTTTCGCTAGGTTGCGCCGCCCATTTCGGCGTGTTTTATGCTTTTTATCCGAACACGATACCGTTCGAAATGTGCGTTTAATCAAAAATTATTCTGCAATTGCTTTGATGTGTAATCACGGTATTTACGCCGTCAGCTGGGGGGAGCGGCTTTAACGGCCGGCCTCAAAAGCATACCGAAATATTGTAAAACGCCCGGGCAAAAATAAATTCCTGCAAGGTACCCGTACATCCACTAGTCCGTTGTATTTGCGACAAGGAAATGTAGCCAGCGAGTTGGATCTTGCACTCTCATAGAAAGATGTCGCCGCGCATCGCCGTTCCACACAGATTTTTTCAAATGAATTCCGCCGCACATCGCAGCTCCATATAGATTTTTTTAAATTTCGATTAAAACAAGCACTAATGTCACTCGAATGAGAAATAAGATAATCAGACATGCAGCTGAGCGTCGCCGACAAGCTGAATCTTGCATGTCCATTAAAAGAGCCACGGCACATCGCTGCTCCATACAGGTTTTGTTAAAAAAATTCTGCCGCACATCGCCGGTCCATACAGATTTACGCAAAACTCGACTTAACAAGCACTAATGTTATTCGAATCGATCGCAAATTAGGAAAACACAACATAGGAATAGGCTGCATTGCTTATCTAAAGTGTTACGTGTTCCAAAAACTGAGAATCACAAATCCCAAAGTTGATCTTACTTGCTCGTTTTTAATTTCATCAGTTGTCTACCGAGCGATTGAAGTTACGGTCCCTCAGAGGTTTCCCTTCTGTGTTACTTACCGCCCGCCCGAAAACTTAAAATTTGCTCAAGACCTGCAAGTTCCGGCGCAGAAATATGATCGCGACTAACCGGATTTACACAACTTTGCAGCAAAGCCGAGCCCATTGAGCAACTGTACTCTCCGGACGGCAACTAATCATACCTCCGACGCCCTGGAGGTGGAATGCCGGGCAGGATACGACGGGGGTCTTCCCCAGAGGTTCATCCTCGAAGCTTACGACTCCCGTACAATGCGTATGCGCCTCAACCTCAGCAGCTCCAACACGGAGTATCCCGTGTTCCGGTTGGAGCTGGGAGAGCTGCTGCTTCCAAACGGGGACGGACTTCCACCCACCCTTCGGATACACATCTACGCTCAGAACGCGAAGGGGCGCAGCGAAAAGGTTGTGCTCGAGGATATCACGCTTAATGACGCCGAAAAACGTACAGGTTAGTGTACCCTCGTCTAATTCGGATTGGATTAGGTATTACAACCCCTAAGTTTAGATTATATTTAGATTTAATTTCATTGTAAGAGAAAAAAGGGGTATGTGCAAGCTGTGTGAATGTAGTCACAATAGTTCTACTGAATTGGGGGAAGTTCAATACTATGCGACGAACTATTATTATTATTAATTGTTCTGGTGCATGAATGCAGATTTGAATGCAATTACAAAGCGACTGTGTTTCGCTTCCCTAACTTGATTCCTAAATAATAGTAAATAGGGTAAAGCTATGCAGTCAACCCGCTGTCTGTTATTCACCCCCCGAGCAAAACGGCGTTGTAGATCACGCGGAAGTTAATATAACGCGCAAGATTAAGGGGGCGCGTTTGCGTAACACTGCACCGCCACCACATTTTAACGATAATGCAACTAGCGCCCTAATTTCATTTGTTTGCGTTCGGGGGCCCTCGTGAAACGGCGCCTCTGCAAATTTCAAAGTAGACAACATCACCACCACAATTAATTTATCCGAGATTATTAACGAGCCCAACCCTGTGTTTGCTTGCGGTGTGTGCTTGTTCCGCTTCGCCGTTAGTTCGTGCGTCCTGAAACTGTGTCATGCACTTCTTTCGCCCCACCCCAACTTTTTTTTGATACACGTCGAAAAGTCAACGCGAGTTTGTACCGGCGGGAGATGCAGTGCACGTAACCCGACAATTTTATTTTAGTTTTTCCCTGCAACTTTTAAAACTTTGACTATTTAGTTAATCCACGGCAGCAACAAAGTTTCTGCTATCATAGCATTTGTTATTGGACCCGAGGAATAAAAGCGGATAACTAAATTTGAAATTGCTTTCAGAGTTATATCAGTTTACTAAATTATATTATCTACGTTTTTTTTTGTTTCTTTGCAGATGGCAGTACTAGCATCAGCATACTTCCGCTCGCGGCGCTTCTCACCGGGGCACTCCTCACCGTCGGAATCGCCATCTTGCTTATAATCGTCTTGGCGGTGCGCAGGCGACATAGACACTGCGCGGGGGCGCACTGTAATTACCAACTGGACACGTCAAAGCAACCCAAAATCACCCCCCAAACATCGAGACCCGGCTCCATGTTGGAGATAAACACGGGAGATCATCGATATGTTGTGGCCTACACGTTGAAACCTGTTACCGACTGCACGAGTCCAATAACTTCTAATACGGACCATCAACCAGATATCCTAAACACGCCTAGGGGTAAGCATGGAAAGAACAGGTTAGGTTTGGAGTGGCTCCAAACTGTACGCGCAGATCGGTTTCTGTTACGGTTCACGTCCTTACTTTGGGTTTCGCATTAAGTCTTCTGAACCAATTTTCTAGGCAATGATTCTACAACCCCCCCGAGTGCCGGCGGTCCTCTACCACGACCGGACGCCCTCTTCACCCCTCCAGGAGATCGCAGCAGGTACAACCCGACTTTCGGCAATTATGTAAGTAGGCTTTCCCCGGAAGCCCTCGCTCGTATTCAGATTAGTATAGGATTCGGACGTGTGTTGTCTGAACGCGGGGTGTGTTTCAGTCCCACGCGACGGAGTCGTCGACGTCACCCCGAGAGGTATGCGGGTCGTCGCAAACGTCGACCACTTTGGGCAGGGTACGCTCGCGGTCCAGAGAGGCCGCCCCTTTCTCCTCGTTCGCGACTATGCGGAGAGATCACATTATTGCGGATTCCATACCTGGGCCGGAAAGTTGCGTTTAATAATGCTTAATACCTTAAAGAGACTGTGTTTCCATTTTTATAAGAGGGTTTCGTAGCGCATTCCCCTTGAACATTCCTTTGGATATTAAAGAGAGTGGAGAATTATTTGACGGATTTTATTTCATTTGTGATTTCGTTGTCATAAAGTGCTCGCCGTTTTCAAAAATAAGTTTCGTGGGAAGTCAATCATCAGAAATCTGTGAGAGCAATGGACGTCGTCATTGTGTATAAATAGGTTCGGTTCTGTTTATTTCTTTTACGCCTACACGTGTTTTGGTCAGAGCAAAAGAGAGAAGGAGAGAGAAAAATAGATCTTTTAAAAAGTTCACAACAAAGTTATGAAAATTTCATTCGCTACCGTAAGCATCCAGCACTTAGGTAATTTCATCCAACTTCTTATAACTAATTTATCACACAAACTCAGTTTTATTTTAATCTGTTCCGCGCCCGACCGAACCGGCATTAAATAATCAATACCGAGCCATCCAAGATTTATGGGATTTCGTGTCCTAGATGCCCCCGCTTGCCTCATATCCGGAGGTGTCAGTGTTTTTATTTCCTTCTGACTCGCGCGGATATGAAAATTAGGGTATCCCCAAATAAATTTCCACTTTCTTTATGAGTCCCCCACCTCCCCCACCTAATCCGACGACGTGATCTTTAGTTTGGATTTTATTAATAAATAAGTTCACGAATTATTATTATCTGATGTCCCGGCGGCCCCGTACGGGATCAGCAAAATAATAAAAAAAAACGCCTGTGATACAGGAGTAGGATGCCAAGTGTTTGTTATTTAAAGAAAAAACAAAAAAAGAAGTAAACAAAGTATATTTATAGTTGATACAATCAAAGACTTCAGAGCTTAATACTAATTGTTATATGTAAATAACCGGGGGTGTTGTTGGACGCAGCGAGCCGACGACGCGCAGCCGACGACAAAAACAAAAAGAAACAGATCAACGAATGTTACGAAATGACCATGTATAGGCCTATACTGTGAATAAACTAATCTATTTATTGTAATTACCTTCGAAATTGATATTATTGGATGAAATGTAAATGTATAATTTTGTTACTGGTCAGATTAGCAAGTAATAAGTATCACTCTGTAACCGGTCGAAACGTGACCTGCGACGAAATCCATACCGTGTATGGATGGCATTTATGTATAGCACTAAAATAATTGTATTCATATTGTTTCCACTGCATTCTTGCAGTTTAAAACATTTATTTCTACACCTCCGCGCAAACACTTTTAATTAATTGACTGTTAGGTACATAATTCTGAAAGCGACACGAACGGTTTACAATCATTAAACAAACACCCTGTTCTAAGTATAAAGCAGTGATTATTATTAAATAACATCAAACAGTATGAATACAAAAAACAAATTGCTATCGTTAGTAGATATTTCTAAATAATTGAAGGAGTGTATCCCTCTCTCTACGACTGTTTTACCAAATAATGTAATAAATAAATGTACAATACTAATGTAAAACCTGTACATACTAGGATTATTCTTGTGTATATGTAAGAGCTTTATTGCTGTGCAATAAAAAAATATTTTATAAATAAAAAAAACCGCTTTGTAAAAAAAATCACCCCAAAAAAAAATTATACCGTGTGAGTGAAGTGTGATTTATTAAATTTAGTCGACAACTGTTCTTTATAAACGCTTTGTCTATGTAAATACTCATGATGAACCAAATGGAAAGTATTAATAAATAATACATGTCTATGATTGCGCTTTATTTATGTATGTATGTATATCTTTCCGGTTTCTTTTCCTCACGGCGACTCTTAGCTGGGCGGGGTGGATAGTGCGCGATAAATAATGGGTTTCGCATTTCGGGTCAATCCCCGCCGATACCGCGGGATACAGACGGCTAGAATTTTAATGGAATATCGCCGGTGAAACGGATAGAATCGTGCATTACAAGTAAATCTGCATAAAATAGCGTTCGGAGCATTTGCATTCGAGGTTACAATGCCGTGACCACTTTCCAACTTATCTGCCGGTGAATGTGTTAGGAGCACCGTGTAGACATGCAATGCAATGCATAAATATATTTTAAGGAGGGTTAAATCTATCTCCTATTAATTCTCCTTCGATTGAATCACATCACTATCAATTAGACGTATGCGTTTATAAAGATAATCGAAATTAAACACGTTGCAGCTGGCGTATTTTTCAATGGGGTTTATTTATTTTTAAATCCCACCGCTACCACCGTTTTTATTAGCAAAAGTTGGAAGCAGTCGCGGTATACGTTTAGACGATTTTGGACAGTAACCTAAGCGCCCCATGGCCATGCGTTCAGGATAACCGTATCTTAACAGTCAGTCTATTGTTTCGACAAAAATCGATTTTGGCCGCACGTGAGTCGATCGGGAGAGGTAGGACGTTAAGATTTATGAAAAGCGAACGTCGCGAAACATCAAAACGCGTTTCATTTGCTTCGGTTCGTGTAATTGGATTTACAAGGGCAAGAGACGACCTAAAGTTAGTCGATCTTTTCGACAGAAATCGATTTTGTCCACGCGTGAGCCGATCGGGAGAGGTAGGACGGTAAGATTTATGGAAAACGAACGTCGAGAAACATCGAAACTCGTTTCGTTTGCTTCGATTCACGTAATTCGATTTACAAGGGCAAGAGACGATCTAAAGTTAGTCGATTTCTCCGACAAAATCGATTTTATCCACACGTAAGCCGACCGGGAGACGTAGGGCGGTAAGATTTAGCGAATGTCGAGAAACATTAACACGCGTTTCGTTTATTTCAATTCACTTAATTCAATTTACAAGGGCAAGGGATGACCTAAAGTTAGTCGATCTTTTCGACAAAAATCGATTTTGCCCAAACGTGAGCCGAGCGAGAGACGTAGGACGGTAAGATTTATGAAAAGCGAACGTCAAGAAACATAAAAACGCGTTTGCGTTTGCTTCGGTTCACGTAATTCGATTTACAAGGGCAAGAGACGACCTAAAGTTAGTCGATTTCTTCGACAAAATCGATTTTGCCCACACGTGAGCCGACCGGGAGAGGAAAGGGCGGTAAGATTTGGGAAAAGTGAACGTCAAGAAACATCAAGACGTGTTTGGTTCGCTTCGATTCACGTAATTCGATTTACAAGGACAAGAGACGACCTAAAGTTAGTCGATTTCTTCGACAAAATCGATTTTGCCCACACGTAAGTCGACCGGGAGAGGTAGGACGTTAAGATTTATGAAAAGCGAACGTCGAGAAACATCAAAACGTGTTTCGTTTGCATCGATTCAAGCTATTCGTTTTTCAAGGGCAAGAGACGACGTCGATTTCTTCGAAAGGAATCGATTTTTCTCGCACGTGGGCCGACCGGGAGAGGTAGGACGGTAAGATTTGCGAAAATCTAACGTCGAGAAACATCGAAACTCGTTTCGTTTGCTTCGAATCACGTAAGTCGATTTACAAGGGCAAGAGACGACCTTAAGTTAGTCGATTTTTTCGACAAAAATCGATTTTGCCCGCACGTGAGCCGACCGGGAGAGGTAGGACGGTATGATTTCTGAAAAGATCAAAACGCGTACGTCATTTTATGTCAAAAACAATGGACGTTCAGTCTTCAGGGTTTGGGGTTTTGCCGGTGTTATTATTCCTAATTTCCTAACGCTACGCAGAAATAGAAAAAACGCACAATTTAAAAGAGAAACTTTGACTTTAACAATAAACCAGGCCAAGGCGAGAATTACATGAAGGTTGCCTACTTAAGAATTCGAATAAACATTGTCTTATCGTAACCTTGTGAGATGTCATGTACTAAGTGAAATAGGAGCAGCGATACATGTCACCATGACTCAATTTGTTTCACACGGATACAAAAAAGCTAACTCAAGTTGGAATCTTCCGATGCAGGTGCGTCGGAGTTGGAAAAACAACCCCAATTCGAATCGCCGCGCCAACCAGCGGGGAAAAGTGCGTTAAATAGATGCCCTGATTTTGCAGCGGGAAACAACATGCGACCGGAATCCATATAAACCTCTGACACTTGAATTGCGCTCAGTTTTTACCGCGTGGATCCTAAAGCTTACGAAAATCCGGGTCTTATCCCGATCCGGGGTGATTCTTTCTTGAAATCAAGATTTAATTTCTGTTGTTTACTTAAATTCAGTAATTTTTTCCCCCGAGCTCGTTATGCGCGGAGGAAGGCAATTGCTTTTCGACGGTATGCTGTGTTTCTATCTGAAACGATCCAAAAAAGAATTCTTGTCGTTATTTGAATAAAACCGAGTGAATACTTCTGCAGGTCAGTCCCACCCTCTGCCCACGTACCTACACAAATCTTTTTATCAAGTTTTCCCTTGGCAATCAGCTTTTTGAATGAAGAAAAACTAACACTAAGGGCCGTTGTTTTAAAGCCGGCTCAATAACGGAATGGGGCTACTCGTTTTACATTAATTCACTGACTCGTCTTGTTAGATGGTTGAAACGCCGTCGGCCGGCGGTATTTCGCCCCAGGACAACCTAATGCGTTCGCTTTCTGGATCTTTCGAGTGAGAGTTTGGAAAATCTGAAAAGTTATTGCGCAATATCGAGCAAATATTTCTTCACAAGCGCTTCCCCACGAATTTTCTCGACGGCCGATACCGCAGATTTAATACCTATACATATGCAGAGAGGAGAAAAGTGAGCGAAACGCGCGCCCACTTTTTTTTATTAGCACTTTCCTCCTCACGCAATGCGCATAAAATACCGTCAAAGCGGATGATGATGAGCTCATTCGGGAATCTATCTAAGCTTCACCGAGAGGATCAGCCGGGAATGGGTTGCGCCACTCTCGGATTTGCCTATAATGGCAATACCCGCCCGGGGGTGACGACGACGACGACTACGCAAGGACACCCACCCCAGCCGAGCCGCGTAAGCTTTAGGAATTCTTTGGGGCCGCGTCGAGCCGGAGCCGACGCACTTGAAAGGTGGTTTCACGAAGCCGGATTTGCAGATATAGACGTTGTTTGTTTTAGGGCTTAGCGCGCCCGGTCTTTTCAAAGATGAAGATGGATAACGCATCATCATCTGCCCGCCCTCGTCTTGACGACGCGACCGGATTTAACGAAACTGAATAAATCAAAATTTGAAATCAATTAGAACTGCTTCATTTTATTATTATGGTCGCTTTCGATCGATGGAGGGAGGTTACGCTTATCGAAGGAAAGGAAAGACGAACAAGCTTGAGGAAAGAAGAAGAAAAGACGCTGGCGTACAACGCAAAAAACAGCGTCGCGTAATCAGCCAATGAAATTGGCGCCCAACGTGGGGTCCTCGGATATAGAGCTGAGCTTAAAAATGGCGGGCAATGTGGGGCAAAGCTAACCCTCCAATACAACATCACCATCACGTGAAATTATAATTCAAATAGGGACAAGGTAAAAAGTGTCCGTCCGTTGATTTTACGAACTATTTAAATCGCAACGTTTTATTCAATCGCGCCGTGAAAGGTAATTTAATTGACATCCGTGCACGGTGTGTCTATCCTAAAAGGGCCGGGTCGGTCGTAACGAAATCGATCGAATAATTTAAACGGCAACTATACCGGAGTGGTAGGCAATACGTTGTCTGATTAATATGCAATGCAACGGCTGAATTTTTAATAAAAGTATTAAAATTAAAATGGAAAGAGTGTTGGAATAATGGGCGTCGCGTGCGTTCGGCATAGCTAATCAAGCCGAGCCATCAATATTCCGGACAGAAAATGCGAATTGAAATCTCGCGGAAAATCTGCGCCGAGTTTTAAAATAAATTTTTTGATACACGTTATGCACGCTCGCCCGTTAGATACGTCCTGATTTACGACGTCGCCTCGTCCTCCGTTCGGAATTTTAGCATCTGGAAGGTCATTAAACCGCGAAATTTATACTAGTTTTTAAATATCGTTACTAGTAATTCCTGAGGAAAGAAAAAAAATAAATAAAACACGTCGTGTACGTAGTTCGTCTCGTCATTGCCGTAATTAAGTGAGGAAAATACGGCGGGCGTTAGCGGGACATTAAAAAATTTAATATATACGCCGTTTTTACGACCGCGCGTTCGTAAAGTACATGCATATTTCAATAATACTGTCAGTAAACCCCCTTGTAATTACCCCCATTAAATGGGTTTATGTCTTCATGAATTTCGCGATTGTAAAAATTTTTATTTCTTTTCGACGTTAACGCAAAGATATGTATATATGCATGTACATGTATGCAAAGAGTCCTTTTCATTTGTACGGGCTAATGCTAATGTAATATACAGGTTGTTTCATAATACCGAACGCGAACGCGAATCGTAAACCGGAAGCCATCACCCACGCAAAGTCAGTCACTTCATTCATGTTTCGTGTTTTATTACTTCCTGTACGTTTTATTAGTTTTTATTATTGCTTTGAAATAATCATCGTGATGCACGATGCAGAGTAATTTTTAAATACTGGGCTGTCATCAAAAAAATATAATTGAGCTTTAAATTAATTGGAACCTCTGGCCTTGTTTCTAAATCTCTCTTCAAAATGCTAGGAAACAAGATGTTTATTATGTACACACTTACGTCAACTCAGGTATACAGATTGTGTCTGTTACCTTTGGTTATCTAAGATGCGAAAGAGCGACAAGGAAAACAGATCATCTTTTGTGGCTTATCCAATTGTCGCCTTTGTATCAACCGAGGGAACGTCATCGGAAGATGGGGTGGATTTAATTTTGAGTGCAAACGCCTGTAGGATAAGACGACAGACGAGCGCTCTCTCACACCTAATGCTCGAGTGACTCAACCTGTATAACGTATACATGATAATACGACAGACGTCCGCTCTCTCACACCTAATGCTAGAGTGACAAAACCTGTATAATGTATACATGATAATATATACATGTGCGCTCTCTCACACCTAACGCTAGAGTGACACAACCTGTATAAACGTATACATGATAAGACGACAGCCGTGCGCTCTCTCACATCTAATGCGATGGCTAGTTGTACAGTGGCACATACGTTATACAAATTTTATTTTATACACTGATGAAGCAAAAAATAAGTTTGCACAACAAATATAATAATGAAAAGGAATGTCTTAGATCAATTAACTCGATTTTTCTGTTAATTACGCACATTTTAAGATTAAGACGATTCGAAGTTTGATGACGTGAATAAAAATCGAATTCGGCAGATTGAAACCGAACGCAACAGAACAAGGAGGTAGGAATCTGTTCTGACGTGCATCCGGAATCGATTGCGGGCAAGGATAAAACAAAAACCGAACCGACAGGGGGCGCCCCTGTGCAACTTCGCAGTACGTGGCCAAACCCGCGCGTTTATATGGCTCGAGTGGAAAAGCAGGATTTCCCTTGCGCAGGACGAGTTCGTCCCGACCGAGGACCATCGATTTTAAGACTCCGGGACTCCACCGGAAGATGGCACGTACAACTACCGGGCGTACAGAAATTTAAATAATTTCCATCAATTATTAGTAAATCGTTCATCGAAATGAAAATAATACTCTACTAACTTTTCGATAAGACACTAAAATGTTTGTACGGCAACGATTTATTTTATCAACTCGAGATGAAGGAAAAGGTAATTACATTGAAGGGGTGATCACCTGTAGAATTGCTATCTTGAATTTATTTCAAACGTTGAATGCAATAACACCGTAATGAACTTACTAACTAATTAAAAAACGAATTAGTTGTTGATTAAGAGGTGTTAAAAATACGTTTAAGACAATTTTATGCCTAGAGGGAGCAAGTAAAAGAAAATGTAGAGCTGCTGTGCGTCCCGTACGTTTGAAAACGTAAGTGGTTGTTGTAACTACGCTTTTAATTAAACTTTGACGCGCCAGAGGGGGTAGATTCTTCCATAGTCCCGAATCGTACGTGCAAGGTGACTGAGCAACCTGAACGTTAATTAAAGATTAATCACTGGGGCCGGGGGGATAGAAGTTCTTCTGCTGCACTTTATCGTTGACTCTATCAGGTAGGTTATGGGGCAGGGCCACCCCTTACAGCCCTACTGTCACCAAGTAAATTATTTATTTTATAATCCCGTATCCTAGAGATAACCAAGTTTTCAAGACGAGACCGTAATACCCTTTAAATGAACCAAACATTTCCCCTCCTTTTTACTGAGTAGGAGATTTTAAATGGACATTCTTGGTGTTATAAAACGCTCCACTCCCACCCCCTATTATAAAAATATCTTATAAAATTGAGCGTGAGCGTAACACAATTAGCAAAAGGTAAACACGTTTGCGTTCGCCTCTCGCGTTAAATTGAAGTCGTTGCGTAACAGTCGCAAATTAAACGGGTACCAAAACTCCTCGTGAATTCATAATTTAATTCGGACCCTTGAAAGACGCAAAATATGTTAACACGCACGGTAGGCTGATCCGGACAAGTTCTAAATTAAATTTTAATTAGATTTAATTAATTAAGGGGAGTCAGTCTTCCGCGTAATGCTGCAGCAGAAATGTTTCGACTCCTTGACGCCAGCCAGCCAGCCAGCCAACCAGCACTATAGCCGACCGAACTAACTTTCCGGCTAGGTCAGCTACAGCTTAAATGTTACCTTTACATCCGGAATATATATGTATATATACGTATAGGTACAGCGCTTGCATGCAATACGTTACTGATAAAATGTCTTACAACTAATTAATAAATAATCGATTTAAAGGGTGCATTGGCCTGCTAGTCAGTCTTTAAGAACCTCATTTAGGAAATGCAATCAATCATTACATCGAGTATCAATCACCTTGGTTTTAAATGCCATGGTTAGTTTCCTTTGATGACCTACAATGACAGAAAGGGCGGTTCGTTCATAAATCAGCGGCTGTTATAGAAATGGCTGGCAGGGTCGTAAAGGTAACCCCTAAACCTACCTGTTCGAATCGATGATAGAGTGCAGCAGAAGTAATCCCCATACGCCAATCAGCTCAGTGAAGAGGTGGGGGTGGATTGTAAATGTTAAATGCTAGGCGCAGGTCCCGTAAAGGAAAAAGAGGATATCTATTGCTTATAGTTGAGATGTAATCGTAAGAAAACAACAAGTTTCCGGACAATACAAAAAGTAGCAAGCAATTCGCTGTTATTGAAACTGTTCCTAAATCATAAATTCGAGGTGGAAAAGCTGCGGCCTCGATCGCTTCATATACCATACACCTCGAAACCAACAACTGCGTTAGTCCTCGATGATTAATCATTTCTGGCTTGGTCTTTTCCCTCGTCGCGTCGTATGAGAAACACTAATTGTTTCCACCTTCACAATACTGTCTGTTTCAGAGACAACTTACGCCCCCATTAAAATATTGTCATTGAATCTGCCCATAGTGGAATTTCGATCGAGCATGTTCGTAATATACTAGTGGGTAATACGGTATGTCAAATTGTTCCCTGTTTGGCCAAAACGGGAAACGGAAGCGAACCTGCGCCGGAAGCTTAATTAGCTTTATTACGGCGGTGATGCGCGTTCGGGCCACGTGTCACTCTTCGATACAGTTTCAGGCCTGACAATGTTATTCCCGGAGGCGGCGGCTGTGAACGCCCGCGAACTTTCTGCGAAGCTGTACCTACCACGTTCATATCGGCGCCGAATCTCCAAAGTAATTTGGGTTTAAGCTGGCGCTGTTATGTGCTCGCTGCTCTGTTAATTAACTTCGTCTTGTGTCGACTTAATATTGGTTAATTTATCTCCGATCACACCGCTAATCAATATTCTATAACACGTTCATGTCATTACACGGATCCACAGGTCAGAACTACGACTGATGCGATAGCAGATTAATGAACTAAAATTTCTATTCGGGAATTTCCCGAAGTACGTTACTGAACCACCAATGATGCCTTTCCAACAACACAAATTTGCTTTTCAGGCTTCATTCATTCAGTACCTAAGAGTAATCTGATTATAATTAATATCCCATCAGGATATTCGTCAAAGCAAAAGAGAGAACAGTGATGTCGGTGGCATCAACCAACCAAACTAGAACTATTTATTTTACTCATCATTGGCCTTGGTCAATTTTGGCATACATAGGTCAAAATAAAATAGAAGAAGACACAATAGCAAGAAATAAGACAAGATCAAGTCCACCAATGAGACATTCAGATGATTTCAAGAAGAGAAGAACGACGTAAAGAACGAGGCAGTAGGGAAATAGGAGTTGCCACTAGAAATATAGAGAAACTTAATTGAGACTGATCGACGCTTCTCGATAAAACAAGTAGTATGAAATGGGTCAAGATCAAATTCAAAATGAATTTCAAATGAACGAGAAGAGAAGAGAAGATAAAAAATTGTGGCGATGGTGTACATCGACCAATTCCAACGGAGAAAGACAGCAGACTTGGATAACAAAGCAATCCAAGTTGAAAACATACAAAGAGGGATGAAAAATGCTTAACAAAGGCAAGGGATGTTAAAGATTTGTAAGCTAATCAAATCGAGGCATCTGGTTGTTAGAATGAAGTACACCAAACAGACAGAAATCAAATAAAAATGGAATTAAGGCTTATGCTTTGGTGGAATTGTCTTCCACAAATCACGGGGGTTAGTAGAAGTCGTATCCATGGTAATCTGTAACCGTGGAAATTTTCTTTTTACAGTTTTCCGTGAGCAGACGTACCACCAACTCACGTAATTGGGTATTGTCACGCTTACCGGGGCTAAGCTGCGCTTACAGGGTAGCGCCTCCACTAGGTCACGTGAGTGGACGGGTGGCGTAGGGTTTGCAGAGGGTAGAGCTTTAAACACAAATGTTTTACAAGTTAAGTTTAAATTTTTGAGGTCTTTTCGTGGTACAAAATGGATGGTTGCGGTCTTGGTCGTCCGTGCTGGCGGCTACGGTTAGCGTGTCGACATACTTTGCGTCCGGGCCGTAGCTGCGACGTCAAGGTCCTTGATGCGGCAAGCAGGGGTGCGGTAATGACTTCAGCTGGGCAGGCTGGTTCATTTCACCGGGAACGTGGTTGACCGGGGGGTGAAGTTTGCAACTTCTGGCTGGAGTTGACGTGGGGTCGCAGAGAGAAGTCCTACAATCGGCCTCAGGATGATGGTGATCGCAAGAACAGCGTCCTTGGTGACTGGGATGGTTTCTTACTGTTGGCGCGCTAATGCCCACCGAGTCAAGTTGCGCACGACTGCCGTCCAGATTTTAACCCGCACTTTTTATGCGCATTTTTTGTTTATTCGCGCATTGCGTTGTTCGTAATGTGCCCTGTATTCTTTGCATCGCTTGATGTAAGCGCTTGCCGCAGTTGCAGCGATTCTGCCGATGTTTTGTTATGAAATATGAACCGTGTTGTATCAGGTTACCTCACTTATTGTTATTACATTCCGACACTGTTGAAATTTCCCTCGATTTCAAAAGCCTGGGTTTAAACAATTTGTTGTCATTATTTCTCGCTAAAAGCCACCATCGTGACAGTATGATAAAAAAAGATCTGATGAATTCCAAGGTAAGGCCCGAAAGAAATAACATTTCTTCTTTTCTTTCAGCTTCTCCTTCTTTCTATTACACACTCTGACGACAAAATTGATCAAACTATCAGCCGGCGGCGGTACATTATGCACTTGGTGGTAAGGCAAAGCTCTTTACCAGTTTGTAAGACCAACCACAACCAAGTTGATTGCCATCAACTGCAATTGTACCCTCCCTCAGGGACTCATGCTTGACGCATGAGTACGGGTGGGGCGAACCCGAGGTGCCTGAGCCACGGATAGGAATACGCCACCTGTCTGATTAATACCGTAAGGTGATTTGCCGTAATAAAAACCATCACGAGGCGTGGTGGTGGTACGCTACGACAAATAACACCCCGGGAGACTCGGCTTAATCGCCTGGTCTGTGAGGAGAAAACCTCTGTAAAAAAACCAAGCCTAGCCCAGGTGGTAGAGCACATGCCGAAGACTGCAAGGCTAAGAGGGTGATCTTAGTCTCTAACATGCGGACTCCGGATACCGAAAACCTTCTGGTTTCAAGTTGCCTTCCTGTGGCATGCGGGCCTTTGCTGCTTCTTTTCCCTAGCTTCCCATGGGACTTCCGTGGACACGAAAAAAAATCTGAGGGAGGCTCGTCCTTAACTGAGCCAACTGCAGAGGTTGTAAATAGCCTCGAAACTCCTAGCGGCTGCATGTCCAGAACAAAAGGAAGAGGATGTTCTCTTAGCGAGCAGTGAGTGACGAGGACGTCAACAAAGCCCTAAATAGCCTTAAACTAATGGTTGATAGGAGACTACTGACTCTGGCAAGAGACGAAGACTATAATACCCCTGAAGCATCAGGACAAAAACTTGCAGGAGGAAAAAGTTACACCTGCAAATATTCAAAAACCTTTCTTCAACCAGATTTCAGCTGGAGAAAGGGTTGGAATAATACCCTTCAATTTTCCAGAATCCCTCCTGTCAATGGAACGACTTGAATCCATTCAGGAGGCTATTCTGGACAAAACTGTGGAGAACAGCACAGAGCATCTAAGAATACTGGATTTTTGGCAGCCGAAAATCTTAGAAAAACTCTCAGACCTGATGCCGAAAGCTTTCTCAAGCTTGACCTCTCCAATTAGTGCTTCTGCTCGGAGCACGGATCTGCATCTTCCGTTCGGCAATTACTAAAATAAAATCGCACGCAAGAAGACATCAACACTCTCGTGGGTCCAGCGGTAAAATGCTGACGCGTTTTCGGAGGAGGGGAGGGTGCGGGTGTTGTTCCAGTCGCGACGCACTCACGTGTGATAGCAAAGTAACCAATCACAAAATTCATTTTATAAATCGATAGGATCGATCATGAGGGTCGTTCGCGCCGTGAAAGCGAGAAACGACGGCGGAGGCCATTGTTTCTGGTTAACGAAAATTTGCACCGTAACACAGAAAATTTAAAAAAAAGTGAAAAGAGCGCGAAGCTATAAGAGATACAAAGAATAGAAGGCGATTGTAGGTAAGGTAAACGACAGGAAGAACTTGTGGAAACACATGCGTATCAGAAAGAGAAAAAGGGATTTTGATGAGCAAGGTTAACAGAATGCGATATTGCAAGTAATGTAGGTGTAAAGAGACAGGTTGAGGGGGGCGGATGTGGGTATTGCTGAGGAATGCCGAATGTTCTTCGAAGTGGCTGGTGGTGGTGGTGGCGTGGTATCAACGTACGTGAGCGGAGGTTAAGCGTTAAGTTAAAATAATCCATTAGCTCCTAATCTCCACGCTTTAGGCTGTAGAAACTCAATTTGGCGTCTATATATTCGATTTGCATATAAATTCATGAGACAAACTTTGTTCTCAACTATACGTACTTACGTAATTACCGTCAGGGGATGCGGCGGGGGGCGAAATGCCACCGCCGCCCGCACCAACTTTATTTATAATCGCGTTCGTTTGTTTTATTATTTTATTACGCCCGCGCAATTTCCGCTTATGCGCCCCCTCCCCCCCCCCCCTCGCCCCCGAATTTGTTTCCGACGCCCTTCTTCTTCGGCTTCATTGTAGATATTAGCGGAGCAGGAGGGCGATAACACATTTCATACAAAACCGAATACGAGAGGGGGCAACGTTAAGAGGCATCGCTACATTCGACCTATGAGATAAGAGGTGATATCGCTCGTGTAATATCGTTAAGTTTGCTTTTACGTAATTACGTAACTGAGGAAATTGCTGTTCCTACGTGGCTTACGGCGATTAGATTAAAATTAAAGTTCAAATTAATTTAAATCACTTGCGACGTCGTTTTCGGTTTATTTTAAAGCTTCATTTTTAAATTTCGGAAATGTTGACCTTGAAGGGAAGAAAGGAGGGGGTTATTGTCTTAATAAATACCAGTTTTGCTTTAATATAATTAATTTGCGCCAATTTGCGCTTTGGTTTATAATTCTGCCCGCTAATCAGCTGCTTGCACAGTTTCAGAGCTCAAAAACCTGAGTACCCTCATAATTATATTAATAAAAGAATAAAGGCGTTACCTTAAGCAATAACAATAAATAGAATAAGACAATTTGAAATTTCGGTTTTCATTTGAACAGAAATTCTCTTATTAAATTTATGTAGATTTAAGACTTACGGAGATAAACTTGGCGAGCTCGAGTACTATCTGCTTCGGGCGGCGCAACTTGTATATCTCCCTTAAGTTGTGTCCTTACCTGGAGAATTAAACGTAAGCAGCAGATGTAAACTTCAAGAATAACGAGGTGGAGATAGGAGGAGACCAAGAGGGAACTTGCGGACCGCCAGCGCGCCGTGTTTCAGATAATGCCGGGGAAAATTTCCGCAAACTCGACTTTACAATAAACATTATTACTCCTCGTCCGAGGAGGTGTTTTCACTTGGTTTCGCATTCAAAGTGTTTCGCTTTCGGTACTGTTATTGTTGTTGCAGGGCCGTCGCGGAAGCAATCAAACCAACCGACGGCGCGCATTGTTCGAAGGAAGCCTTACGATTTCTTCTTTCCAACGACGCCACCTTCTTCGAAATAATTTCAGGCAAAATTTGTACGTTACATTCGGTTAGCTCCGAGTGCAGCGGAATTAATTAAGACCTTTTAATTCGCTGAATTAAGCAATGTAAATAGAGCTTCGGTTTATTCACTTCAAAACGGGGAGCTTCGGAAAATTAAAAGCGACCGTAGAAGAAAACTTCAATTTTAATTCGTGTGGCAAAAATGTAACTGAATTATTTATTTATTAAGCACGATATTGTCAGGGTGTTAAATTGTGTTTTGCTTTAGTGCACGACATACTCATTGACTTCCCTGACGCATGTGAAACAAAACTCTTTACCTTATTGCGATTACAGACAGCTTTTCATGACCCCTTCATCGTCTATAGAGCAACTTATTGGGCTAAACGCAAATAATCTGACGCTTTGGGTTTTATTTTAAACGTTTGTTCGGGCTTGCGTTTTGAAATACTTTGGCCATGAATTAGTACAAAATTCTCGGAGCCCCGGCACGACATGCTCATTGACTTCCCCGAGACATGTGAAACAAAACTCTTTACTTTATTGCGATTACAGACAGTTTTTCATGATCGCTTTATCGTCGCTAGAGCAACTAATTGGGCAAAACGCAAATAATCTGACGTTTTAGGTTCTATTTTAAACGTTTATTTGGGCTTGCGTTTTGAAATACTCCGGCCAGGAATTAGTACAAAATTCTCAGAGCCTCGCCACGACATACTCATATTGACTTCCCCGACGCATGTGAAACAAAACTCTTTACTTTATTGCGATTACATACAGTTTTTCATGACCGCCTCACCGTCGCTAGAGCAACTAATTGAGCTAAACGCAAATAATCTGAGGCTTTGGGTTTTATTTTAAACGATTATTTGAGCTTGCGTTTTGAAATACTCCGGCCATGAATTAGTACAAAATTCTCGGAGAATCGCCAAGACATACTCATATTGACTTCCCCGACGCATGTGAAACAAAACTCTTTACTTTATTGCGACTACAGACAGTTTTTCATGACCGCCTCATCGTCGCTAGAGCAACTAATTGGGCTAAACGCAAATAATCTGAGGCTTTGGGTTTTATTTTAAACGATTATTTGAGCTTGCGTTTTGAAATACTCCGGCCATGAATTAGTACAAAATTCTCGGAGAATCGCCAAGACATACTCATATTGACTTCCCCGACGCATGTGAAACAAAACTCTTTACTTTATTGCGACTACAGACAGTTTTTCATGACCGCCTCATCGTCGCTAGAGCAACTAATTGGGCTAAACGCAAATAACCTGATGTTTTGGCTTTTATTTTAAACGTTTATTTGGGCTTGCGTTTTGAAATACTCCTACCATAAATCAGTACAAAATTCTCGGAGCCTCGGCGCGACATGCTCGTTGACTTCCCCGACGCATGTGAAACAAAACTCTTTACTTTATTGCGATTACAGACAGTTTCTCATGACCGCCTCATCGTCGCTAGAGCAACTAATTGGGCTAAACGCAAATAATCTGACGCTTTGGGTTTTATTTTAAACGTTTATTTGGGCTTACGTTTTGAAACATTCCGGCCACGAATAAGTACAAAATTCTCGGAGCCTCGGTACTCCTTTGTGGTTTTTAAATAAACAACGACGTTCGGAGATTCTTTTTGTTATAGGATTGCGTCATCTATTGAAACGATTGCAAGCGCATCTTTTTTTCTGGCTCGTGAGATTTGTTGCTGCGAAATTATTCCACGCGTTCTGACCTTTATAAAATTTCCGCCGCCGTCTGTTTCTTTTTTTTTTATAGATCCGTTATGTGAAGTACAAGTTTTTGCGAGCTAACATTGCGGTGGTTATTTTTAATTCGTTTCACCCTTGGCCTTTGATGCTATTGGAGTCTTCTTAAGTCAAATTAGTACTCATTGATCCCTGCTGATGTCACGATCGCGATCACGATGATTTTGATTCGTGTAAGCCCTCTTTTCGAACGTTCGGAGGCCTTTATTAATTTGCTTCGGAGCGTCAGGCGTTTAGCGATTTCACGTGAGTGTGGTGTTTATATAACTTGGACTTTTGTAAGCGAAAATATAAAATCTGTTTCGTACAGTTTGTTTAGGGCGAGGTTCTTCAAATTTTCACAAACGGAAACCTGTATTAGAGACGTGACTACGTAATGAAATCGTTATTGAAAGATAAAACGATAAAGGCGGAACTTAATAGAAATTTTCGTATTTCCCCGACGCCCTATGCCGATACAATGCGAATTTACATTAAAAATTTAGGCTTACGCGGTCGATTTCCCTCTCTCTCTCTTTCGCACTCTCTCTCTTTCTATTTCTCGTTTTCGTTCTCGGCAACAAAATTCGCCGGATGTGCGAATGCAGACTTTTATTGCATCACGTATGTAAATAGGTCGGCGGAGAAGAGCGAGGGTAAACAGCTCATCCCCCCAAACAAGCGGAAGAAGACGAAGCAGGAGGAGAAAAACCACGCGAATGATATGATCACCGCCGACGAGCGCCGCGATATTAAAAAAAAAGCTGCTCGGTGTCTCAGTAAACAAAATTTCATTATTATTAATGGGCCGTGAAAATTGTCTTCGGCGCGGCGAACTCGAATATGTGCAAATTTAATCTTTTAAGTGGAGGCGCCTTATTTATTCGCGCATTCGCGCGCCGCTGGCGTACGTACGCTTCGCCCTTTATGTATATATGTATATACGTACATATTACTTTTGCATTGCCGCGAAACTAATGTCGCGTAACGCCTTACAATTTTGCGATACGGCCATATTTCAAAAGTGTGCACGGTTTTATGGGCGCGCCGTTTTGCAGCCAAACAAAAATAGAATTTATAACTTTCTAACTAAAAATTACATATCGTATGTGTGTGTGTGTGTGTGTGCATATACCTCGTACTTTATCGTGGAAATAAATTCGGGAAAACGAAAAATTACAACTGGAAATGATATACATAGGTACGTGCAAGGTGTTTCCGGCGCATTGGATCTTCACAAATGATCACGCTGTATTTAGAGTTAGGTACGTTTTCAAAGATCACCGTTTACTTCCCGAAAATAAATACTTAGTACCCCTTAACTTTGGGGTGCTTGGGCTTCGCCGCCCAATTGATTGATTTGATTGAATGCTTCCGCAGCAGATGAGACCAATTTACCTTGGATGAATACGTCGCGTCGCGTCGGTCGGGGCGAACCAACTTGCGATTAGAGGGTGAAAATCACGCTTTTTAAATATTTGCCGCACCCCTCGTCTCTAACACTTAAGAAGTGCAAATACTTCATCCACCCCTCTCAATAACTTGATCGTGCCCTAAGAGACAGAGCAAGGAAAGTCGCTGGATGAAAGCGCGTATGTCACAAATATCAGTGACGGTGGAATGTGTAAGAAATGCGGGTCCGTACACTTGTTGATGATGAGTTTTAAGACAAAAACAGTAAAGCGAAAGCACGTAAAAATAACCTATCCGGAATCTGTTCGATGAAATCAGGCGATGAGTTATCCATCACCATCACTGTTTTTTTTTTTTTCTCTAGGCGCAATCTGCATAGAGTTTTCTTCTTCGATTTCTAAGCGCCATTTCGTTGCCGCTTTTAAAAAGACGATTGGTATTAGGAAGCGTTCCAGCAAGAAAGCTGGAGCTGATTTGTTGGGTTGCCTCCAGAATAACATCTACAGAAGTAAATTGAAGAACACAAACAGAAATGGAAGGAAGACGTACTGCAATGATGGGCGGCGATAAATGAATCACTGCAAAACCAGGCAAGTCAATGAGCCAGACGATGAGAGAAGTTTGGGGAAAGGTAGAAAGCCAATGAAATCGTGAAAGAAGGCAGAAGAAAATTAGGAACAGACAGGGAGCCAATGGAATAGTAAAAGAAGGCGGAAGAAAATTAGGAAAAGCCAAAGGAATCACAACATTCAGCGAGGTAAAGGAAGTGATGGTTGGGAAATCGATGGCAAGGCGAAGGCCTACGAGCTGATTACAACAGATGATGAGTGGGGGAGGAAGATGAGGTGGGGCAGGAAGATGTTTGCGCAAAGGAAGAAGAAGAAAACAGAGAGGAGACAATACGTATGCTGATGCGATCGCAACCTGCAGTTGAATAAAAAAAGACGGAAGAGAAGAAGAAAAACGAAGACAGGCGGAGATAAGACGTAGATACTGAAGTAATCGCGACGTGCAAGGCTGCTTGCTGTGTTCGTTCAAGAGCTTGAGCCAGGTATAAAAAGGATTTGAGTTTCTCAATACTCATAAATATAATAAATTAGAAATTAAGTGACAATATGATTTTGATTCATTTGAACCCCTTCCTTCATACTTTGGGGCGAAGCCAAGTTCGGCTTTATTAATTTGTTGCAAGGGTGTAGCGTGCAGTCGTCGCGTTGTTTCGATGTCCCCGGAGTACGGTGGCGTTTTGTGTGGGGGTCACGGCCCCATACACGCCCATATCCAGTGGTGGACAAGGCATGGTTGCGTAACATTATCAAGTTCAGACCTGCAAGCTTGCGTCTAGGGCTGCATGTTTTATACAAAGTATCGATTTTTGTATCAAATGATTTTTTTTTTAATAGTGTCGATACCATGCGATACTTGGCAGAAAAGTATCAATATTTTGAAATATCATATAGTCGTGCTGGAACAGTATCAATTAAATTACACGGTCTACAATATTAATTCAAGAAAGAAACATAGAAAATCATTTAAGGGAGTCAGGGAGAAGAGGAGTTGGTTGCTTTGCAACTGAACTGATGACTCACCTTTTGAGACGACATGACGATTTTCGTTCACATGTGTTTTTAATTACCAGGTTTGTTATATTTGTCAATCGTTCGTTCCAATAAAAATATATTATTATTATTATTATTATTAAAAAGTGTTATATAACAACGAGGCTGAATGTTACATGCGCGCCACAAATTAATAAAGCCAAACTTGGCTACACGCATGACTACGAAGGGAAGGTCTTGGACGAATCAAAACCAACATGAACTAAACAAAAGCCAACCTTGCATAAGATGACGTCAGTAATAACCAACGGCGCCAAATGTCAAGTGAACGCAGTTTATATTACCGTCGCATCAACAAGTGGTCAGAAAAACGTAAATCGCAGGAACCAGATGATACAAAAAACTAGGGCGTTGAGCGTCGAG
This sequence comes from Prosopocoilus inquinatus, assembly GCA_036172665.1. Classification (NCBI taxonomy): domain Eukaryota; kingdom Metazoa; phylum Arthropoda; class Insecta; order Coleoptera; family Lucanidae; genus Prosopocoilus; species Prosopocoilus inquinatus. The sequence continues at coordinate 12,791,005 of CM069879.1, forward strand.
TATAACGACCATTCGACTTAATTCCCACGAAATATGGTGAAATGTAGCTAAGGACGCTTGAGAAAGATTGTGCAACGAAGTCTTTAAAGCAAACTCCGGGCCGATGAAAGTTGAACTTAAGGCAATTATAATGGCAAAATTGTCGAAATCGTTTTGAGATGCACAAAAAACAGTCTGCGACTTACACCACAAAATTAAATTGATGCGTGCAACGCTATTTTGTGTTATAGAAATACGATCATTTTGCAACGAAAATAATAATTTTTTTCTTACGTTATATTTATGTTTATGCCTTTTGTTGTTTATCTATATATTTGTAGTAGTACATTTATTCTTTTGTTTTAGGTTAGGTTTAGGTTTAGTTCCAATCGTTCTATATCTATTCTTCTTTTTTTTCGTCCTGTAATTAGGATTATCCTGTTGGGCGATTACCTACATAATAATAATAATAATAATAAATAAAGAAAGAAAGCAAGCGAGAAACTATGTCTCTCGTCGTGCACTCGATAACTAAGTTTCCTTCCGAGGAAAATTTATGCGATTTAAAACTTGAAATATGCAGGATGACTTTTGTAAGCTGTTTTACAAACCGTAACATGTTGAGTAATTGAAGCGACCAGACGAGATTATTATTTTTTTTAGAGTAGGTTGAGCTATTGTCATTAATTTGGCGATTGCGATACTTTCCGATTCCCAAATGAAAGTATCGGTACTTTAAAAGTATCGAAGTGAAGGCATCGATGTTCCGATGCCATTCGATATCCAAAAAATATCGATACTCATCGAAGCATCGCATGCAACCCTACTTACGTCTACAAGATCGCAATCGGTGGAAGTTTCCATGTGTTTTCGTGATGCATTTAATCGTAAAACGCGCTGTCATGAAGATCGGGTGGGAAAAAGCCTGGGAGAGTCTTTAAAGAAGTTCCACAGTTCCTGATTTGGCTGACTGTTAATGCGTTCCCTTTTCCTCGCTTAGATTTTTTTTTGTTTTAAAATTTTTGTCTCTTTCCTCAGCTTGTTGTTTGCCGAATCGAATGCCTACGCATTCAATACAAAAAAGGGTTTTAGATCAAACCCGTTTAGAAACAGCAGCACTAGACATGGTCTGGACATGCGCACAAGGTAGGCTTCCCTCGGGCAGGTCATTCTCCTTTGTTGTGTGGGTAGCCTATATGCAAGGAGATGTAACGATACCTAGAGGTACTAATTGTTTATTTTTCTTCCGTAACAACGACGAAATTAGGATAACGGTACCGGAAATCGATAATCTCACTTGACCATGTGAGATTTATGGGGCCTGTCATTGCCCGAGGTATTTATTTACTATGTAATTTACAGGCACGATTCTACATCCCGATAGTGCTGAAAATTAAAAGAGTTGGAATTTGAAGAATTAAGTTTAATGAGTGTCGGGGGGGTTTCGTAATCGAGAGGAATCGTAACTTCAGCGATTGCTTATACTAGATAGTGTACAGTCACGATTCCCAGCTGCTTCTTCTGCATGGTCGATTAGAGATAGATCGCGAACTTGTTTCGCATAGTTCGATTCAACGGCAAGTCTGAAAAGTTTCGGCCCCCGTAAAATAACTCCGGGACACACCGATCTCCCGGGCGAATAAAATTCCCTCCGCTTCGAACGGCGGCGGCGGCCGCCGCTAATTAAGATTATGTATCAGAAGTTAATCGATGTGCGCGAGTTTTAAAAGTATTTTAATTAGAATATTAACTTCTCAAGCCGTATTTCAGCTTCGAGATTAAAATTTAATTGAGCGGAAATTTACTCCTCCTGCGCCGCCGCCGCCGCCCGTCCGTTTTTATACCTACCTCGCTTTACTCGGTGGCGGCGGTCTTTTGCGAAAAGTCGTAAAGTCGACGCGCCGTTTGTGACAAATGGAAATTAAATTGATATGTGCGGACCGGACCGTTCCGCGAAGTTAAACGGTAAATTTGAGATTGCTTTTTTCATTTCGGCATCGTTCTAAAAAGCAGAGGCTGCGTTAAAGCGAACGATGTAATAACAATCATTTTAAATATTGTTTTCCTTTTTTTACATTCAACCCTCTATGTTATGAACCTTGCGTTGATTCATTTAATATTCGTGACCCCTACAAGAATGTTTAATTTATAAGGGGGGCAGATTTCCACGGTTTTAGTGAGTTCAAGAATCTAAGTCCTCCGACTATGAAAAAATAGCTAAATAAAAGAAGGCGATTATTTCTGGCTTTTTGAATCGAAAACCACAAGCGCTACTATCAAGGAAAATCGAGATCCGACCTTGTACGGATTTTGTACGGACTTGGTACAGGGACGAAAAATGAGTTTCCAACCCCCGTCTGCACTGCATGTTTTTATGTTAAGGTTTTGTTGGGCAGTAATTTTGATGATTAGTTTAATTACTAATTAAAACAGTGTGCCTTGGTGTTCATAGAATGTATTGTCGATCCATTTAGCCCCCTTTGAAGCCAGGGTCTTCTCTGTATTTTTTGCCCCCTCGAATAATAACATGTAAATGGAAGTCGTGATAAGTCGTGTTTTGGCAATTTAAAAAGCGAATTCGGTTTTCGGTGAAACACCGCGGCGCTGCCGGAATTACGTTTATTCAACAAACGCCATCAAATCACGGTCCGAAGGAGGTGTTGAACACGTGTCCGCCGCTCTCGGAGAGCTTGCGTATAAATTGCATTTTTTGTCAAAGCTTCCGCTTCAATGTAGTTAGTGCGAGTGCAGTCTCGCAAAAAACTTAGATCAAAGGAATTCTAAATGAACAGTGAATATTTTCCGGGGCGCTTTTAAATAGCGCAAGATTAATGGCTCGCAGGGATGAACTTGACAATTCTCTTCATCAACATTTTTTTCGGCCAACGCTCCGCCGCTCTGTTCCCGACAGATTATTTTTTCTATTAATTGAATTGAATTGAATTGGCGAAGAGAGATACGTTTCGGTTTTAATTGCATATGAAATTGTAACAATTATACTTGTCACCCATATCAAATGTCATCTGCTTGATGTCCTTAATTGTTTATCCTGTTCTCGTATTTTTTTCTTTCTTATTAACTTCTCTACCTTCCTTCCATTTCCATTTCAATCCTTCTTCTACTAACCCGAAAATAATAAACAAGGAAGAATAAATTCCTTGTTTATTGTTTTTTTTTTTAATTTGATTTGCCAATTCTTCTGATTTCCTTGTCTTTTCGCGTTGGCGATTGGCAGTTTATACAGGGTGAACCCGTCCGTCTAAAATGAAATTTCAGGATGTGTCTTAGGTATATATAAAAATTAACGAAACGTTTAAGTTGCGATCGCGATTGTTTTCACCTGCCATTGCATTAGGATTGAAAAATTGAAGCCAGCTCACTATATAATAAGTCATCCTGCTGACGAGGTCCCGAAAAGGACCGAAACAGCTGTGCAGACGATGCTCGAGGGATCCACCGCAATCCAAAAACTGTTTGCAACGTTTTTTTTTTTTTCTTAAATCAACCTAAGACGCGACCTGAAATTCCAATTTTCATTTGCTGTTGAATTACTACCATCAAAATGTAGAGATTCACGCAAAAAAATATATAATTTGTACCCGAAAACCGTGATACTCCACCGACTGTTGCGTAGAACGAAATTCATGATGCGTGTATCTAATATAATTGTATTCTTTTCTGGCTGCTATTGAGTCTCAGAATAAATCATCCTGCTGACGAGGCCACAAATAGGACTGAAATAGCTGTACGGAATATGCTCTGGGGATCCAGTGCAATCCAAAAACGATTTGCGTCAATTTCTTTTAAATAATTAACCCAAGAGACGTCCTAAAATCCCAATTTTCATTTACTATTCGGTTACTAATGTGAAAATATGGAGATTTTAAAATTTTAATATATAATTTATAACCGAAAACCATGATACTCTACCGACTGTTGTGTAGAACGAAAGCTAATGCGTGCCTTAGGTGACTGTATCTAATGAAATTTTATTCTTTTATGGCTGCCATTGAGTCTCAGAATTAATCATCGTGCTGACGAGGCCACAAATAGGGCTGAAATAGCTGTACAGAATGTGCTCTGGCGATCCACTGCAATCCAAAAACGATTTGCATCATTTTTTTTTTTTATTAACCTAAGACATCCTGAAATTCCAATTTTCGTTTACTGTTCGGCCACTAATATGAAAATATGGAGATTCTCACCCAAAAAATATGTAATTTGTAACCAAAAACCCTTGATGCTCTGCCGACAGTTGCGTACAACAAAAGCTAACGCGTGCCTGAGGGTACGAACATGCCGAAGATGCCTCGCTGTTCACCCTCGATGTTTAGGTCGCGCTCGATACCACGATATCACCTCGCCGTAAAACAAACGTACAGTTTTAAATAGAACCGCACATATCGACAGGGCCCCCGTAACCGTATGTGCAAAGCGTGCAATGCACGCCGGCGCCATGTTCAAGGGGCGGCGATTGACTAATGTTTTGTCATTTTTCTCAACAAAAAGATTAATCGGAAACAGTTTCTTGTCTGGTAAAAATTCGAAAAAATGATCTACCGAAGTGTCTTGATAAAGCCGTCAACCTCACGGCGAAACGTCGTCTAAAACAAAACAGACGCCTCCTTCGATAGAGGCCACTATGACCTGTCTCCGCTCTCATTACACACTCGATGGCCCCCGCACAGAGATGTTAAATGTTATAAAAAAAATAATTTTTTTCTCCATTCTTCTAATTGTTTTGAGTCACTAGTATTCTGGGGGGGGGGGGGGGTTCTGAACAGAGGCCTTTTTCGATAGAGCGCGCTCGGACTCCTGTTTCCGTCTCCGTTCTCATTGCACACTTGGTGGTCTCGGCAGAGATGCTAAATATTTAAAAATACTTAATTTTTTTTTGTTTTTCCCATTTCTTTTTCTTGTTTTCCTGTCGCCCTTTTATACCCGGTCGTGACGCCCTTAAAAAATAAAAATAGGCAACCCATTCTACTTCCATGCTTTCCGTACATTATGAGAACACGTAACCATTCCCGATTTGATTGATGGATTGCCTAATCTAAGGCCTTCAAAGGTCAAGTTCATTTCGTTTGCTTTCGCGATTTTTTCTCGGGTTTTGGCTTGCGTATTGCAATATTATTTCCGCGGTACCCACAACGAACGACGAATGAGAGGTATTCAAATAAATACCCTGTGGTGTTTTGATCAAATTTATTAGTTTAAATACATTAATATAATACATCATAAAAACAGTACACTTAGATGCAGCTCTCCTGTATCCGATTCGAAGTGGTGACGACTTCGGGCCCCCGATATTTGTGCGTGAGGGTCTGAGTGCCGGGAATAGTAGCTACTTGCGGCCTTCCAGTCCTCTGGAGACTCCGGTATACCTGCGAACCGAAATGGAAACTTTTTTCAGGCGGCGCTCCAAATGTCACGTATTACGTAAGTACTGCGGGAATCGGGCCTCGGGTGTATCAGAGGAGTCAATAACGTAAACGTAACATTTTTCTCTTCTTCCGCTTCTTTTTTTTTGGGGGAGGGGGACGGGGGAAGCCTCGCGTACGTTATTTAATTGCACGTTTGAAAGGGACCCCCTCGCGCCGCGCGCCGGTCGAAAATCGATGAGGGGCTTCGCTTTCAGTCAGTCAGGGAAAAAAGGAAATCGATTTTGGACAAATAAAAATATTATGTGTATATTTGGCGGGCGGTACTCACAGTTTGGTTAGGGATATGCGTTTCTTTGGCAACATGTCGAAAATCGTATTCCTCTCCGTCGTCCTCGTTGTCTTCGTCTAGTCTGGCGCGAGGTGGTTCGTATATTTTCATAAAACCAGAGCCACTTCTACGTTCTGCAATAAAAGACAGACGAATCGGCGAGATTACGTACGGTTGTTAAAATTAAAAGGGAATTTGCGGTTTCCAAGTTGTCTCCTACCTACCGTATTGATTTCTGATGATATCTGGATCTGATCCTTCCTGGGAAGAGCTGTTGCGAAAGGACTCGGTCAGCGTCGCGTCCGGAGTGGCAGGGCTGCGAACTCCGGTGATCGATCCGTCGATGATGAGGTCATCTGCTGGAATTACCTCCAGCGGAACGTGTTTGTTCCCACTGTCTGGTCGATGGCACGGTCGTGCATAATGTCTTCTGCACAGGGCGGCCAACACCAGGCAAACTCCGGCCGCCAAGACGCCAGCTGTGCCCAGCAAGCCGATGATAAGTGGGCTAACCGGCATATTCCCCGACGTACCTACAGAAACAACAAACAAACAAATTTCGATAAGTAAACGGACTTGCCCAATTCCCAAATTGTACACAGAAACGCTCCTTCCTCGTCGTTTCCGATTATTTATTAAACTCGGAATAAAGATGGATTCAATTGATTGCCCGAAAATATGCATTTACGTATGTGTAAAAACCGTTCCATTCATTCGTCGGTGCCTAAACCTGCTAATAACTAAAACTGCCTCCGCGCTATCTCATTTTTAATGTCCGAGCTTTATCGTACCGACGCTTAAAACATGCGGTGCGATACAAGCCAGCGTATATGTTGTGACATTAAAGCAAACTTAATTATGGAGGAACCTCCTATGAGCCTGCTGATGTCGTGATATCGCCAGCTCGGTCGCGCAATTTCATTTTAAAAGTACGTATACGTCGAACACAAAGCAAATAAAAGCACGTATGCAACTGGCTGGCTGGATGGCGTACGTGCGAACGGGAATGTAATATTATGCGAAATATGCATAATATCGGGCCGGATGTTATAAACAAATTAAATTTCCGACGATTTCGTCCGTTACTTGCTTGCTTGCCCGCACGTGGGTGCAGATTTCTTCGTGTTTCATTCGGCGAGTCAATCAAACTCAACGTCATCAATCAGTGTAAACATCTGTTCTCTATGAAATCACGCGATGAGTGAAAGGGCTATCACCATCCCTGTGTCTTTTTCCCTCTAGGCGCAATTTGTATATATAGGAAGTGATGGTCGGAAATCGTAAGGCGAGGCGAAGACCTACGAGCTGGGTACAGATGATTGCGCAAAGGAAGAAGACGCAAACTGAGAGGAGACAATTCGCATGCTGATGCTATCGCAGTCCGCAATTGAAGAAATGAAGTCGGAAGAGAAGAAGAAAAAGGAAGACGGGCGGAGATAAGACGTGGACACTGAAGTAATCGCGACGTGCAAGGCTGCTTACCTCAGATCTTGCAAACGTGAAGGCAGAAGAAGAAAATCTAAGGAAAGAGAAGGCATACGCTCTGATACTAACTGTTACCCACAAGCAGGTAGGTTTAAAAAATCGGGCAAATTGTCAAAGAAAAAATGAGCAAGTATGTTTTGGACAAAGAAAAATCTCGCGAAATTAGACGAACCAATTGAGCGAGCCACTGAGAAGATTAGGGCAAGACAGAGAGCTAATGGAATGGCAAAAGAAAGCGAGAACCACAACAAACAACGACGTAAAGGAAATGATGCTAGGAAATCGCAAGGCACGATGAAGACCTACGAGGTAGTTACAGATGATGGCTGAAGAAAAAAGGTGATTGCGCAAAGGAAGAAAGCGGACGAAAACTGAGAGGAGATAATACGCATGCTAATGCGATTGAAGCCTGCAGTCGAAGCCAGACGATGAGAGAAGTTTGGGGAAAGATAGAAAGCCAATGGAATCGTGAAAGAAGGCAGAAGAAAATTAGGAACAGATAGAGAGCCAATGGAATAGTAAAAGAAGGCGGAAGAAAATTAGGAAAAGGCAGAAAGCCAAAGGAATCACAATATACAACTAGGTGAAGGAAGTGATGGTTGGGAAATCGATAGTAAGGCGAAGACCTACGAGCTGATTACAACAGATAATGGGTGGGGGAGGAAGATGATTGCGTAAAGGACGAAGAAGAAAACAGAAAGGAGACGTTTGCTGATGCGATCGCAACCTACAGTTGAATAAAAACAGACGAAAGAGAAGAAGAAAAAGAAAGGCAGACGAAAACCAGACGTAGATACTGTTGTACTTGCGACGTGCAAGGCTACTTACCTCAAATCACGAGAACGTGAAGGAAGAAGAAGAAAATTAAAGGCAAGATAAAACATAAAAACGCTCTGATACTATGCGCATGGCTTTAGGGACTGTAAAAAAAATAAGCTGTACATAAAGAAACAGTTACGGTGAATCTTGTTTTTTAGTAGGCAAGACAGAGTGAACAAGCGGTGATTTGAGTGCCTAGGAGAAGGCGAAAGCGATCGAATTATTGCCTGCGTTATTTGCCTATATACGCATCCTGCATGAGGATAAACCTACCTAACCGCCGAATTGACAGGAACAACGGATACCAAGACGACTCCGCCATGAATTATACATGAGTGCGCGAATAAAATATGGAAATGAGCGACGATTTGGGGAGATGGTCGCACTCTACGAGCCGCCAAGCAAAGATGAGAATGAAGTAGTGCTTTTGTCAGAGGCGTATCCGATGTGAAACTCACATGCTTGTACGATTAAAATCTTGAAATGTAACAAACAACCGAAATATCAAGTGTCGTGAAATATTGCGGCTTACGCAGAAGGAATTCCTAATTTGTTCCGCTTGATATCAAGTGCCCGATTTATCATATTTTATTTTTGAAATGGACGATGATATTTTTCCATCAAACGGGCGCACAAAAACGTTTGTCAGGGCGATTATTCCCCGTCTGCTTTCCAGTCTCGAAATGAAAATCCGCGCGCATTTATCCCGCATCAGATAAATACGAATTTCACACGACACAAAGTGTCTTCTCCCTCCGGAACATCGCGCCGGCCGGACCCCTTGCGAAATTTCGACGCTTCACACCACCGCTCGCCGTCCACCATCCATCCGCCCGTCCCCCCTTTTTATTTTTATTTTTTAGCTGTATGGAAATCCGCCCGGCGCGGAGTAATTTCGCCGCCGAAATGATGAAGGACACGAGGGCCCGCTCGCGTAATTCACGAACATATTGGACCGCCGCCGCATGCGTTTTTTTTAATAACACGTCACTCCCCCCAAAAAAAAATGTACTACACAGCGGATTGCATTCGACAGTTTGTTTATTATACTCTAAATATTTAACGAACACAGATAAAACAGCGACATCCTACGATCGCTTTTCGACCTGACATTGCAGTAGTGCAGTCATATTTAACGCAAAGTAAAACATTCGAAATAGACGAATACATTCTAACTTGCTGGTTGTTTGTATGAGTGAGCCGGCGAACGCGTCGTATCGAATCTTATTTGAGGAGGAGAGAGCTACCGGGGAGAAAATAAGACATCGGATATAAAACCTGACTGTGAGAAATATTGACAAATCCGTGACATGCGAAAAGTTTCTCTTGTGATATTAATAAATGTATGATGGTACAGTACGTAACAAAAATCCAGGCTTGGTTTAAAGAAGATGTGACCGGCGCCTCTACCAAAACTCTTAATTTACTGGCGGCCACATGGCCGGACCGTATAAATAGGGGGGGTCATGTGTTCACGCATAGGTGGGGTTTTAGGAATTAAGATGTGACTAATATTATTTTAAATATTTCGTCATTACTACCCCTAAGACTTTTGAGACGAATTTTATGAAGGGGCGGTGAAACTAACTATTATTTGAACGAAGGTTTTATTATAATTAGCTCGGCTTTGAGCATTTTGGATTGGGACGTGGGGGTGAGTGGGGATTCCTTTCTAATTAGTATACAGGGAGATAATTCTAACTGACTTGCCTTCATCCGCAGTGTTATCATCATTAGCTGAAGGCTCGCAGGGCGTAAGCCGATTTTGTAAAGTCAACAAGCACCACCACGCACTCTCAATATTAGATCGAACACGCAACGCAAGGAATAATTTCCCCGGATTATCTATTATCGCTTTAATGAACCGTGAAGCGGAATACCTGAGGCAGCGGCGGCGGCGGCCTCGCTTTTCTCATGAAATCTGCAGAAAATTCCGCGGGGGCGCAGGGGCGAATTAACAAAATATTAACATACGTTTTGCATTCGGTGTTGACGTTGGGGGACGTCGCCGCCGTCACCACCGCCGCCGCCGTCAGATGGATGTTTCCCGTCGCATTTGATGAACACATTCTAAACAACAACAAGGGGGGGATGCGCGAAACAACGAAAATATTTTGTCAGGAGATAAAAGGGGGAATTTGAGGGCTATTTTCTGGTAGTGTTTGCGTGCGTAGGTGACGCGGTTTAAATTAATTCGTCACCGGGGGTGTTAAGTCGCCGAATTCATTTCAACTAATCATCTTTTAAGGTGGTTTTAATTCAACATTTTAATTTCCAACACCTGCAAGTAGCGCTACAGTAGAACCTCGATTATTCAAAATAAGTTCGGGACGATGCCGAATAAGATAAGTTTATTACCGGGTAGTAGGAAGACGCTCATGCGAAGTAATCCAAAGAGACTCGACTAAAACGGGGTACGCAAAGACTTGATATGAAAACGAGGTTACACTGTACGAAAAAAAAAGTATTGCGGGTTTCATGAAACTGCTTGCTTGATTACATCTGGATACACGATGATGCGCATTCAAACAACTCCGAATGCGCTCTTTAAAGACGTAAAGCGTAGTGAGGTATTTAATACGAGACGGCATAATAAGAAGAAACTGCCTCCACGGTGAACAGTATTCGTATTTGCAGGCGGAATAGGATTAGAGCTAGCTGTAAATACAATAACAAGTACCTGAGAATTACATAATGTTAATGAAGTAATTATGTTTTATACGGAGACGAAGTAAACGGCTCGAATCCGCTTAGTGCAATTTAATATTGAAGCACGTAGCTGCATTAAAGTTCCTTTCTGCGGATACGCGGATTAAATGAGAATTTGCAGGCGGCTTTCTTGCCGCAATTTAGTTCTTTGAATTTACAAATGAATCCCGGCGCTAAATTACTATCCGAACTTTATATTCCCGACGTGATTTAAGTACAGGAAGAAAGAAGATTATTTGGTAATTACGGGCTACTTAATTAGTTACTTCAAAATCATACATTCAGCAGGATTATAATACTTTGTCGTTAACTTAAGACCAAAAAAATGTTTGCAACCCACCATTATGACTACCAACTTACATACCTGTGTATTTGGCAACCCCTTTAAAGGTTACTGCATCGATGATTGTAGGATCGCTTCGTCCTTTCGCGTTGACCGCATACAGCATGATGCGATAGCTGGCGCTGGGTTCGAGTCCTTGCGCGTAAAAAAGGGGCGGCGTTCTCTCAGCCGTAACGTTCATCTTGGAGCGCAGAGTCGGAATCTCAAGAATCTCCATGAGGAAGGACTGCGGCAATCCCCCGTCGAAACTCTCGATGCACTCGACCTGCAGCGAGTCGGAGGTCTGGTTCATCATGGTGCAATTGAGGAGCGGAAACGGCCGTCCTGAAATCGATAACGGTTCTGTAAATTGGTGCCCGCCGTTCGTACATACCGGTAATAAAATGGGACTTAGAACGAATGATTATTGAGATTGGTTCGTAATCTCCTCCGGCGGCGCGGAGACCATCGATATTTCACGGTTAACTTTAAATCTCGAATCTAATAGCCGAACCCTTCCTTTTTTTATATATAAGTAAGTACTTTCTCGGATTAATCCAGGCGAAGGATGAAGCTCCTAATCAAATATGAGGGCCGAAGTAAATGGCGCAATGAGTCAGGACGTAAAACTGGCTGGAATCGCTGTATCGGAAACTCTAATATAAATATTTAACTAACGGAGGACGAGGCGACACCAGCTGCATTTGCCGTATTACGCCATCTTCGAAAATAAAATTTTACGTCTTCGTAAAAACTTTTTAATCTAATCGTGCAGGAGCTCTTCCGACGGATATACACAAAGCTGAAACACAATGGACGCGCGCTCAATGAGATGAGAATTTTGTTTTACATTTTTATAAAAAAAAAGAAAAATCAAGATCTTACGACGAATCAAATGTTATTGATTCCGTACACGTACGCTAGGATTCAAACTCGTTGCGTTATATTTTCTAATTGCGAAATAATAAATTTTCTATGTACAGAATAGGGGTTTCTTACAGAGATCTAGGATAGTTATTCTGGATTGATAAGTAGGTGGCCCGTACAACAGATTGTAACAATATGAAAGGGTCGTTATAACAATTCGAATTTGTAACCATATATTTTCTGCTCGAGCTCAAGTAGAATGCGGTAATTGAGAATTCACGCTCCTAAAAAAAAAACTTTATGTTGCGCGTTCTGATCTCACGACACGTCAACAACACAAAAGAATAGTTGCCGTGTCGTCATCTCCGATAAGAAGATTTAATTTCCACTCTGGAATCAGCAAACATGAAACGGGGAGATCGCAAAGCTATTGAATCCGAAGTCATAAATACGACTCGCAAGTGTTTCTAAATATTTGAACTGAACAAATGTTAGAATCGAGCAGTTTGTGCAGCGATGCGACCCGTTTTATATCCTCGCTTAGAATTCTGGATTGCTTTACTGTCCGTAAAGACAAAACAAGTAGCGAAGCTTGAAAATGGGTTAACTCAAACTAACGATCAGCGAACTCCATGTGTCTTTCAATACATTAATCGGAATTTATGGCGATTGCGAGATCTCGTCGGAGCAGGAAATCAGCGCAAACGAAGGGAAGGCGACGACAACTCCGCACGGCGCGGAGCGGCGCGGCGGCGAAAGTCGAACGAACGTGTTTATAATCGGAGCCGCCGCCGGACGGACGGATTTCCAATCGGGCTAAGTACCGCGGAGGTGACTTCTTCGAATACTAATTGCTTTACGGTAATGACTTTCATTTGGAAAAGTAGTGCCGAGATTGCCTTAATTATGAAATCTTTCTCATTACTTTTTTTTCCTCATCAATCCGCCGAAGAAAGTTTCTATGGACGAACTTCGCCGCCCTCCTTCAATTTTAAACGAGCTCCAATTTTAAAATCCTCGGGGAGGGGGGGGGGGAACAAAACTACCACGAGAACCTGAAGAGCAACTGACGTAATTAAGCGTATAAGTTTTTTGTAACAATAATCATATGCCTTTGGAAATAGCTCATAAAAGGCAATCTAGTTAAGTTGATTAGGGTGAATAGAAGACTTGGATGCGTTGGAAAGGGATGTAACTTACTCCGGAAATCGACGAGAGTTGACAATAAAAATCCCTTAATGAACGTCAGCGATAAAATTAGCGGTAAAACTATCCGGAAAAAGCCTGGAAAAAATACGACATGCACTAAGAGTCGCCATGATGAGACGTTGAGACAACTTGCCGTATGAATAGCTTGTCGCCGGACAAACAACAACGAAAACTATCGGTGAAAAGCCTGTAAAAAACACGACATGCACTAAGAGTCGTCATGATGAGACGTGAACGCAACTGACCGTATGAACGGCTTGTTGGACACACTCCCCCCTTAACCAAATAAACGGAAAGAGTTCCCAACACTGAGTCGGTTTGCCCCAAACTGGAACAATAAGGTCCCTAAGCCTAACGGACACCACATAAGGCGACAGCGCACACGCGCCCGGCTCTGGCGAGTATCAGTATGGAAGAGAAAGGAAATCCAAGCGAAACCAACCTTAGTGCAGGTTACCCGTCGACGTTACAATCCATTTAGACTCACTGATGTCAACTTGCAAAAAATGTAATTTAATTTTTACGAAAAACGGCCGTAACAAGGTTTTCGCACGAAAGCCAGAACAGAGCCCTTGATTCCCCAAAGAAGATCAACTTCACCTCCCTCGTTGTCTCTCTCCTAATTAACGTGGATTTCCTCTATCAACCGAATTGAAAGAAATCAACCTCTTCTATTGGGTTTCAATACCTGTCCTAATCGAATCAAGAAGACGCAAGGGTCTTTGAGTCTTGTCCCACGCAATTTTCTAAAAGATGCGGAAACATCGATACTGGGACCTTACTGATTGTAAGTTATCGAATACTTTCAAAAATTAATTTCAAACCTGTACCTCGCCGGAGATATCTTGGGTCACTTTAACTTAAAAAATGAACAGAACTCACTTGGGGGTAGAAAGAGGTTAAGAGCAGACAAAATGCTGAGACGTTCACTTTCTCAAAGGGATCATTCTAGTGAGGAATAGGCTTTGGTGGGGCTGTGATGTTCAAACTTGGGGGAATAGGTCAATGATGATGTATCCCTCGGAATCCCAAATGAATGAGGACCTAGAGGGGTTCTAAATACAGTACGTTTCGCCGCCGCCGGTCGAAACTGCCAAAAGAACATTAGCTTTGCAAAAAGCAATACATACATTTGTGGCAGACTTGAAACAATAGTTCCGGAGAACACGTTTAATTAATTGTTATCGATTAGATCATTTGTTTAGGTCTCATTACGCCATTAGACGTAGTAACCTACGCATACAGAACAATGCTCACTTTGTTCTGGGTTGCACGCTAATTATTGCCGTTTCAAACGGAATTGACTGCAACGCCTGTGTACAATATACGAAGATGTATTGTGCTGTCAGGAATTACAACGAAACTTGTTGATTGTGTTGCGGTGGTGCGGAGACTGCTAATTAGTTAGGAGCGAAAACAGGACTGGGAATTTACGGCGGCGGGCTCGGAAAAATTTCGCCGCGCTAATTGGCCGAATATGAAATTAGGACGCGCTGTTAGTTTTCATTTAGGGCGCTTGTTTTTCGCGATGGACGGAAAAAGAATCGAACCAGCCCGGATATAAATCAATCGTTAAATGTTCTGTGTTGTTTTGAATATTTTTACAGTGTATATACGTCGAATGTGTTGATTAAAAAGTTTTGTCACACGTCCACAATTATGTTACATTAAACGAACCGATGATATTTTCGTACGAAATTAATTTCGGTATTGTTTGTTTGCTCGTGTTCGCGGGGGTTCATTCGGGTTCGCTCGGGTTCGCTGGGGTTCGCCAGTTTTCTCTCAGGTTCGCCAGGGTTCGCTGGGGTTCGCTGCTCGGGTTCTCTTAGTACTAGTTTTTTAAGTCATAAATCGAAAACGAAACGAAATCAGACTCTCTTCCTTCGATCATCGATATGTTGTGGCCTACACGTTGAAACCTGTTACCGACTGCACGAGTCCAATAACTTCTAATACGGACCATCAACCAGATATCCTAAACACGCCTAGGGGTAAGCATGGAAAGAACAGGTTAGATTTGGGTCAATCTCGCTTCAAACTGTACGCGCAGATCGGTTTCTGTTACGGTTAACGTCCGTACTCTGGGTTTTGCATTTAAGTCTCCTGAAGCAATTCTACTCCTTTTAAAAGCGGGATTCGCCTGAGGTTCGCTCGGGTTCGCGGTGGTTCATTCGAGTTCGCTAGTGTTAGCTCGGTTTCGCACGGGTTCGCCAAGGCTCGCGTTCTTTGAAGTCATCGTCGTTAGGAAAGTATTACGAGAGGGTGCAGATAAGTTAGTCGGGTTAATCCAAACGCCGACAAATGCTGATATACCTCGAATGTGCTGCAAGATTGACCTTGCCAAGTGCAGAGTGACTCACGAACATTACGCAGAAATGCAAGACACATCAAAAAAAAACATCACATCCTGACTAACTTGACTCGATTTATTTTGCAAGGGTTGCAACCGTCGAATAAATTAGGGCTACGAATAAAACCACGCGGTACACAAAATTACTAAACAGGCAATACAAATCTGTCTAAACAGGGCAATATGAATCTATAGCTTCTGTATGTGGTAATATTATTGGTAACTGCAAAGGTCTGCAATATCGCTATAGAAATTCTCTGTGGAAATAATAAAATTGTATGTTTTATGTATGAATGTAAAGTTTAACCGGGCCGTTCCGTATCGCGAAACTGCTGATTCGAATTTTTATTCGACCGAAAATTCACGTACATAAACGGCGATTTATATTTCTTCCTTGGCGGAACGTCGTTATTGCGGCGGTTATTTATTGCGTACCTGCGGCGACGACCTGGAAGACACAAGGCACACGTTGATGACCGATTTCGTTATGTCCCCAGCATGATAAGGTACCGTAGTCCATGTCCGAAACGGGGGTGTAATTCAGACGTGAGACGGAGAGCTCGTTCGTGAACATGGTCGCCGGAACCTCGGTCATGTCCCCGGAGTTATTGAAAGTCCAGTGGAAGGTCACGATGGCGGGATTTGCGTCCACCTGACACTTTAGAGTTACGGTTTCTTGCTTCAGGGCGCCGAACAGCTCCTCCCTTTCTTGTGTGCAAACCGGGGCATCTGAAACCCATACATTTTTTCAATCCAAATAAAAAAAAATATGAAATACAGGGCTTCTGTCAGTATGTAACAAGAAAAACGTAAACATAAATATCGCTCACATCTTTCCCTCGTCAATAATCGAACAGGTCACCTCAAGATCTAACGGTACATCTTTCCCTCATCAGTTATCGGACTTGTTCGATTTTCAAATTGTTTAACCAGATAACAAATACAGTGATCATCATCAGAGCAAGTAAACTTCTCTTTTTTTTCAAAGTATTGTGTGAGTAGGAGGAAAGGTTATGCATATTTTCTGACCACCATACCCTCAGAATATTTTTAAGGTACATAAAAAGCGTATATTATTTCGACAAATATAACGTAATTTCCCCCAAAAAAAATTTTTCGGGTAGGCGAAGAGGTAGCATCCGAGGTGTACGGCGGCGGGACGGGGGAGGGGTGGGGGAATTTGTGCGCCAGTGCATTTGTATGGAAATTACATATATTCGAATCTCACATTCCGATACTGCTGTTCCCTAACAAAGAAATATTAGGGGGAGTATGTTATGGAAACTGCGCGGCACTGTGTTGCGTTGCGAAATTTTTTAATATTTTGAAAGCAGCAATTTATTAGGCTCCGCGCGCGACGACGGCGCGGGCGGCGGCGGCGGCGGCGAAACTAAATTCAACGAATACATTCTGCGGAAAATGGAACTTGTTTCATTAACATCGGCTGCTTTTATGCGAAACCCCCGCCGGATACATAACTGCAAACATTCCTTTGACAGTGTTCCACATTAAAAATTTTTATTTACATTATTCCAATTAACGAACTTTTATTTTATATTTTCGAAAAGTTTGTTTTTTTTACCTTTTTCTACTTTACTTCATTTATTTATTTTTTTAATTTCAAATGTGGTTCTGGTTCAATGATAGCCGTGAAGTCTATTCGCTAAAAAAAAAGCAAAATGAGAATTTAGGTAAGAGTGAAAAGTCAGTCAATTGACAGCGAAACTTTGATGATCCAGTTGACTAATTTATTTTATTTTTTTATATATCAAACAGTAATTCGTTTTATATTTTGAATTTTGAATTGAAACTAAAACGAACTCAATCCAGTAATATTCATATAACCACGCTCCGACACGTTTGTACCAAAGCTGCATGAATTCGCAAACACATCGAAGTGACTTACAGGGAGAGAAGCATTAAATAAATTAGCTGCGATGACTGGCGTAGCTACATTAAATTTATTGTTAGTGCTATCTAGGATAGTTGCATTTAAATCGATGCCGTTAATACTATTTCAAGCGAAATTGATGCTAGTCGACTCATTAATTTGTAATTTGTAAATGCAGCAGACTATTTAGTAGATCACAGTTGCAAAAACGATCAATCAGTTAAAATTAGAATGAATATATAAAATTTTGTATTAATTTTCAAGCAACTGTTCAACCGAAAGAGGTCAATTCTATTTAAATAAATATCAAATTTTAATATTTTAATTTTCAAAAATCGCGGTTTTCGATTTTTGGTTACATTCCAGGCCCGAATTCAGGGTGAAGCTTCGGCATGCGAATAGGTCCTGACGCTCCATCGAACTTGGTCCTGTTCGGCCGGTAAATATAGCTCCGGGATTTTTTTAAAAGGCCGAAAACCACAATTTTTTGAAATACGGGCCTGTGCCCGGTTGAAGGGGGGGGGGGGTTCAGAGATAAAGCGGGGTCCGCCCTCGCGTTTCTCGCACTTTTCTGCTTCGCCTTTGGAAAAATTATTTCGGCGCTCAGACGACGTTTAGAGGTCGAAAAAAATTCTCGAAAAGTTCTCTGGAAAGCGCAATATAGTTCCATTTCAGGACCGAATTCAGGGTGAAACTTCGGCACGCGAAAAGGTCTTGACGCTTCATCGAACTTGGTCCGGTTCGGCCGGTAAATAGGGCTCCGGAATTTTTTTTTAAAGGCCGGAAACCACAATTTTTTGAAATATGGGCCTGCGCCCGGTTGCGGTGGCTTCGGAGAGAAAAACGGAGGCCGCCGTCGCGTTCATCGCACTTTTCTGCTTCGCCTTTGGAAAAATTATTTCGGCGCTCAGACGACGTTTAGAGGTCGAAAAAAATTCTCGAAAAGTTCTCCAGAAAGCGCAATATAGTTACATTTCAGGACCGAATTCAGGGTGAAACTTCGGCACGCGAAAAGGTCCTGACGCTCCATCGAACTTGGTCCGGTTCGGCCGGGAAATATGGCTCCGGATTTCTTTTTAAAAGGCCGAAAACCATAATTTCTTGAAATACGGGCCTGCGCCCTGTTGCGGGGGCTCCGGAGAGAAAAGCGGAGGCCATCGTCGCGTTGCTCGCACTTCTCTGCTTCGCCTTTGGAAAAATTATTTCGGCGCTCAGGGGACGTTTAGGGGTCGAAAAAATTTCTCGAAAAGTTCTCTGCAAAGCGTAACCACTTAGGCTCGCAACTCCTCCTTAATTCTGAATACGGTTACGTTTCAGAACCGGACTCAGGGTCGAACTCCGGCAGCGAAAAGGCCCGGCTCTCCGGCGAGCTTGGTTCGGTTCGACCGAAAAATATGGCTCCGGGAATTTTTTAAACGGCAGAAAACTACAATTTTTTAAAACACGCACCTGCTTCCGGTCGCGGAGGCTTCGGAGAGAAAAACAGTGGTCGCCGGCGTGTCTCCCGCACTTTTTTACTTCGCCTTTCGAAAAATTATTTCAGCGCTCAGACGATGTTTAGGGGTCGAAAAAAATTCTCGAAAAGTTCTCTGCAAAGTGTAACCCCTTAGGCTCGCTACTTCACCTTAATTGTGAATATGGTTGCGTTTCAGAAGCGGACTCAGGGTCGAATTCCGGCAGCGAAAAGGCCCGGCGCTCCGGCGAGCTTAGTCCGGTTCGGCCGGGAATTTTTTCAACGGCAGAAAACTATAATTTTTTAAAACGCGCACCTGCTCCCGATCGCGGGGGCTTCGGAGAGAAAAACGGAGGTCGCCGTCGCGTCCTCTGCACTTTTCTGTTTCGTCTTTTGAAAATTTATTTCGGCACTTTAAAGGTAGAAAAAAATTCTCGAAAAGTGCTATGGAAAGCGCAAATCCTTACACTCGCGACTCCTCCTCAATTCTGAAAATGGTCACGTTCCAGGACCAGACTCAAGGTCGAACTGCGACACATGAAAAGGCCCCGGCGCCCTGCCGAGCCAGCTCCGGATCGGCGGGGAATTTTTTAAACGGTCGAAAGCTACAGTTTTTTTTAAACATGGGCCTGCGCTTGGCCGCCGTTGCGTCCCCCGCACTTTTCTGTTTCGCCTTTGGAAAAATTATTTCGGCGCTCGGACGACTTTTAAGGGTCGAAAAAATTCTCGAAAAGTGGTCTGCAAAGCGCAACCCCTTCCGTTATAAACGGAGATAGCGAGCGTTCAAGCAATTACGACGGCGACTCCTCCTTAATTCCTAAATACGAGGCGGGCCTGCTCTTGATTTTTTTCCGTTTCAAATAGTTTTCTATAAAAAAAATTTTACCTCGACGTGGACACAGAAAACACACAATTTTTTTTTTTTTAAATCTAGAACGTTTTAATTCTGACATTCTTGATCACTCATGTATTTGATACCAAACTTAAATTGCGGTGTCGATCTTTATAAAAAACTGGACTTGAAGTATTTAAATTTGACATCAAAGAACTTGAGGCAAGCCGATTCTTATTTAAAACACTTTATTACCCGCCGACGAGATTACGCTGCAGAAAAAAAGGGCCTAACGCAATTATCCGCAAGAGTGGCGGAGTGTTCTCCTCCGGCGTGCAGCGTCGGCAGCTCGTAAATTATTTAAGCGCGAGACTTTGAATTATGAAAAATTCCCAGGTGTTTGGCGAAGTTGTAGCTTTTTAAACGAAATTAACAAGTTAAGCTCCGCTGTTCTGAATTCTGCGACTTGCGCGAGCACGTTCAGATAGGCACTTCATTACCTAGTTAAGAAATTATGGATTACGGTACGTGCATGTGCCGCGGAACTTCGTGAACAGACTTCAACGACAACAATGTAACTTACGTTTTCTACTATAAACAGTGAACGTCATTGACCTTGTTTACTATTAACAACAACAACAACACCCCACAGATTCCTTTGTATAGACGCAGGTGAACATCTAACGTGCTAGTATAAATATTTGAATTGTTATTGTTTTTTTTATAAACAGGTTATGATCATCTTGGTAGTGCTAAGCATGCACGTTGTTACATTACAATTAACGTTAATTAAGTTTCATTATTATTCAACTGTTAAAAACCTATTTAGGCGAAACACAACTCACCCCAATCGAATCGCGCCGCGCCACAAGAGAGTGTAAGTGCACCCCAACGGAAAGCGCTGAGTTTCCTTTTTTTTGCTTTTTTGGTTTCGAAACGAACGAAAAAAAAGAACAATATACGTCAATATCTGACAGTAATAAAATTGTTGGCTGTCAATTAGTGCATTACTGTTTCGGACACGGGCTATCGCAAAAGGAGCAGCTGGTTCTGCCAGCGAGTTGAGCGAAGTGGGAACCCCTGAGCTAGGTCTGATTGACAGCTTCGTCAATAACACTTGATTCTCGTGGTTTTCATAAATGCTTTCAAATTGTGTTCCGTGACCCGGCACGTAATCGGCGTCCCTTTTTCTTTTTTTTTTTGTTGTCGCGCCCGCCGCCGCCGTTTAATAAGATATTTTTAGCGAACGTTTTCAGTCCTTTCAGGATAAAAATAACGTCGGTATTAATATGCCCGATGACGTATTTAACAGCGAAATATTTGCCTTCCGGAATTTTCTCCTCTCTGCTCCAGTTTTTTAATCTAGTAAGAGTTACGTAAGTCTATACTGAGTGATCATTTCCAGTACGGAACAAAGGAGGTTAGTACGATTTCCCTTGATGATAAATTTGTAAATATGATTTTAATTAAAAATGTGTCATTATTAAGGGTAGCCATGCTAACCTCCTCTGTTCCAGGTTGAAAACGGTCACCCGATATATAGCAATAATAAAATGTAATTAAATATTAGTTACGATTATAAGTTAAAGTGCTTTTTATTAAAAAAAATGGAAAACGAAGTGAAATTTTTAGGTCTTTGTTAATCTTGAAGGCTTCTAGGGACACTGTCCGTCTTCTCACATGCATTTTGAGCTGCGTCTAAAAAAGTTTTATTTTTTGCGATTGATCAAGCCTCCAAGGTCATTGACATCGTAACGAGCAGTTGTTGTAAAGTTGAGGCAAAATATTCACATACGTGCACAGCTCCAAGCCTGGAAGAATTTCCACAGTCTCCGCTCAATTTCCGTCTGTACTTTACTATTATGGCCACACTTCTGTTACAGTTTCTTTTCCCGATTCGTTAATAGATCTAGGAATAGACCACGTATTTTATTCCGTCAAGCCAACAGCATCTATGACTCCTCTACTCTAGAGATCGCACGTTCCTAACTCGCAGTCATGCATGGTCCTCTCGAAAATGTTATTCTAATTTCCGATTGGCTGATTTCGCACGTGGTACCCTCGTTTTCGCGCCTAACAACGTCCTCCCGGCATTGCATTGTTGACAATCGTTGAGGGTGCTTCGTTATTGTTTCGTCTCCTCCTTTTAGAGTTATTTGAATGCGGCTTTGACTAGTTCGGAAACCACCCTCATGACCCAAGTGCATTTTGTGCACTATTAAGAAGCCCGTTATGCACAGGTAAGCCTGCAATTGTGTAATGTCTTAATTCAGTCATGTTTTCGTTCTTCTATTCTCACAGGCTTCAATCGTCGCCTATTCTTTTATCGCCGGCTACTTTTATCGTCGGTTCGTTCATTACCGACGGTTAGAAATAAAGTTTCTCGCATCCGATCTATAAAGGGGCCTACACCCTACATACTTCGCGCAATTCGCGCGAATTAGTCCGCACGGACCTGTCCTAACGTGCTAGAAATCCAGTTTGTCGAAAAGAAAACGGTACGGTTTACAACTGTTACGGTACAACCTTGGTTCGTGCGATTTGGTTTGTGTGGACTAATTCGCGCGATTTGGTTTGCGCGAACTAACTCGCGCGATTTGGTTTGCGCGAACTAACTCGCGCAATTTGGTTTATGCGGAGTAACTCGCACGTATCGAACCAAATCTGTGGCCCCCTTACGTCGAGAATTATCAAGCAAGGTTTGGGTATCGAGAGAGAAAGTCATCGTTTCGAGGGTCCTAACGGCGAGTTATGGTGGTAGGAAGGAGGGCTTTGGCGCCCATCAACAAAGTATCGTCGAGGTGACGTCTCGCGGAGAAACGCCATACCGTGTCCCGGAAGATCCGTACCTGATTATTTACTAATCTGCTCTATTAGTTATTCATATTTATTCAGTGTTAGGTTAAACGAGGCCGCCCTCGAATGGCTATTTAAATTTTGTCATTTGATTTGGTTTTATATATTTTTGCGTAATAGTAGCAACGTCACAATAGCGAAGCGATTCGTTTGTACAAATAAGCGTTTTGGATTTGACATGGAATCGCGTTAGGCGGAGGGCTTTGGCGCCCATCAACAAATTTCGACCCACGGCTCATATCCCCACCCGAGCTAGGGAATTTCGCGCTTTTCACTAAGCACTTTGTTTTTGCTAATCTTCATCCGCGTCGTAATTTTGTTAAAGCTTCCAGGTAAGTGAAAGCAGTACGTAGCAATTTATTTTCTATTTCTCTTTTTTTTTAATGTCATCCGTTTGGTTTGGCAGCGAACTTGAAGTTTTCGTTTATTTTTAAAGAGATCTACCTAATTATTTAAACCTACAGCCAGAAAAACCGAAACCTGAAAGAGCACACTCCCTATACTTTCTCTCTCGCACTCCAACTTGCAATCCTATCGTCGGTTATTTTGCGTCAGAGCTCGTCGATTGCAGTGACACAACGTGGAAAAATCATAGTTTGAATGAGGATAACTCAGTGACCCATTTACTACCGCGTACGTAGTCAAAATCAATTATCCTGGGCCGGTCACCGAAACAAAATACGTGTACTGCATTGTGTTGCCGCAAAGGTTGAAATCGAACGGTCCCGGTTAAAATGGGGGGAGGGGGGCAAAAAAAGAGAGAGAGGAATTAATTTTGTCATATTCCTGGTTCCGGCCAATTCAGTCACCATTCGTCTGCGAACTTCCGGCTAAATTGCATTGTTCCATGGAAGTGCTGGTAAATGCTGTCCGCGTGAGCTTCGAACCGCTGATATTAATAGCGCGCTCGCATATACATACATATTATATTCCTGTGTATGTTAAGAACTGTAAATCACGCATGTATTCAAACTTGCTGGTTCCGAACGTAATCATCCAATTTGTCCCTTGTTAGTAGAATTGATTTATTTATTTATTTATTTATTATAAAATGGTGTAAGGGAAGAAATATTTTTTTTAAGCTTCTGATTCCTGCAGGCAAACCTTGGCTTACGTAGACATCGGTTACATAATAGTAACAGCTGCTAGTAGTAAAGTCGCGATTTTTCAAAACCAACGCCCCAATACAAATCAGCTGATGTACTTCCTGAAGGTTATTTTATTTTAAGAAGGTGTTAATTTCAATAATAATAATGATTGGAATGAGCTAAAGTCTATGTACGGCACGGTGCACAATTCCTGATCCTCGGGCGTCAAATTTAATTAATTTAAAGCGTCCGTCTTATTGTTGTTTCAAAGACGCCGCCGAATACTGTGAATGCCTAGGTGGAATTTCCTCAGCTGTTAAGAATTTAATTAAGGAAAACATTTGCGCGGGAGCACCTTACAACGTCTTCGGTGTGGCGGAGCAAAATTTCAGTTCAATTATAAAATTTAATCCGCGGACTCTTCTCTTTTCCCCCGTGCAGCAGAAAATTCCCAGTCAAGAAATTAAGCCCTTATTAGGGACCGTACGTACATAAATGAATTATTATTTGAATCTGCAAAAGCCCACCACATGCAGGAGGAGGCAAGCAAATTTAATTTTTGCGAACGCCTGCGTGCCATTACGAACGAAAAACACAAAGCTCCGACCGGGGGCGGCCGCAGTCACCGCCGCCGCCGCAGAGATAGAAAATCCAAAATATCATTTGAGCACGTCGGAGCGGAGTTTTTAATTCCTTCGCCGGTTAAATTTGGCGTGACGTCGAAGGGATGCGGATGGTCCTTTGTGCGGTACGGCACAATTTAGAGGACGACGGGAGAGGGCGGGCTATTTTTTGCCGGTCCGGTTTTAATCGAAGGCGCTGCTTTAATTGAGCTCGTTAAAATGTGATTTGTTTCGGTTTGTTCCTTGTGTGAAACGCAACCGGACTAATTGGACGTTTGATTTTGGTCTCCTGTATTGTCTGTGGTACGGCCCGCTTTGATGCGTAATTATGTACAAAAGCCACGTTTTAAATGCCATTAAAATTTTATCTGTGCCAGTATTGACGATTAAAAAAAACGTGGGTATACAGTAATACAAAGTATAATTTGTGCGTAAGAATTCAGTTTTTTGTATACTTAAATATATAATTATAATTTCAACTTGAAATATATAATAATAATTTAAACTTGAAATACAGGGTGTAATCAGATTAGTTTCACATATTAATACTGCAAGTTCCTCATCATGTAAGAGAATTAATGCTGCAACTACTAAAAGTCTAGCTCAAAAATAAAAAAAATTGACTCTTTTGTTTGAGAACTTCTGGTCGGCCGTGCACAAAAACAATGTTATAAAACAAAATTCCAGCAAAATTCAAGGTCAATTGGTTAATCGCATTTTAAAAGCTTAAAAGGGGAACACAATAAAATAGAATCACCGATCCGTTAAAGACGACACACAGTGCGTCAAGCTGTGGACAAAAATCGAAAATGCAATATTTTTTTTAAAAGATAATAAGATTTCAGTACTCACCAAATAATGTCTAAAAATTAAATAAAATCACTATTTCTTTGATTTCTTTGTTTTTTGTAACTATTTATGATATAGTTTTTGAAAGTTCAAGGACCGTATGCCACAGTAACATTTAAATAATTTTGACTATTAATCCTAACAATGTAGTCTTCTATCACAGATATGAATAATTTCAAACTAATTTGTGAGGATATTTTAACATTAAAACTGCAAATGAAAATTATCTTATTTCAAGAATTAAACGTAAAGTTTAATCGAATATTACAAAAATACGTAAAGAAACGTATCGAATATTTTTTTTAAATCTGATTCCTTCGTCCACGTGTTTTACGAAAACAAGAAATTCTTCTGTTACTACCTGATAATATGCTGGTAATTCACCGAAAAATTTGTTTTAGCAACGTTTCCCATATCACCAATAAACAAATTTTTAACAAGTGAATTTCCTGTCAAGGAAACATCAAGATCAATACAATCAAACCCAAAAGATACATTAAAAAAATGTAAATATATTAGAATGTCTGGATAGTATAAACAGATAATTAATTCAAGCTTGTTCTTATTTTTACCTGAATTGTAGTAGATTTTGGAGGCAATGTTCTCGGAAGCGAATTTTTTGGTTTGGTGAAGAAAGATCTACGGAGCTTCCTACATAGAGTAGAGGCGAAGAAAAGAAAAGAAAATAAACAAAAAGGAAAGGGCACCATTACGTTTCTCTATTAAATCTCGAGAAAATATTGTCATTTATGAGTGATACGAGAACATAAGTTCGCTACTAAAACTGCTTACAGCTGAAATGAACTATATATATAATTACTATTAAAAAAAAAACTTCCAAATGTAATTTGTATCTAATGAAAATTTAACTGTATTAATCCTTAATTTATTTTCAACATCTAATCGATATCCAACGCTAATTATTTGTTATTGAAAATGTTTTAGCCTCTAGTGTTACTTATGCTTTGTTTTAATTCGACAAAATACGATTGAATATTTGAAAAGGTAAGACATGCGTTTGCAAAAATCAACTAAAAATCAACAATGTCAATCAATAATATTCAACAGTTCCCAAGATATCGATTAAATGTTGAAAATAAATTGATGGATTAATGGAGTTAAATTTTCATTAGATAAAAATAATATTTTTTTGTTTGAACTTCAGCAATGAATAAATTTCAGTTGTAAGAATTTCTTGCAGTGAACTTACGTTGTCGGATTATTTATAAATGTCAATACTTCATTAAAATTTAATAAATCTAATTATGACCTTTCTTTTTTCTTCATTTTCTTTTCTCCGTCAGAAGTTGGACTATTATAGTTACAACTATTTAATTGTGTCAAAATATATAGGGCGTTCCATTTCATTTTCTTGTAAAATTTAAACTTTTAAGTTTCAATTATTTCTATGCAAACGTACAGCCGAACGCACCTTAAGTACTGCAATTTGACATGAGCCTTGTAGCATAAGGTCTTAAGGGCGAAGTGTGCGTATAGTTTGTATATTTTAGTTGCGCACGACTGTACGTCAAAAAAGTTAATTTTGCTCATAGGGAATATTCTATACAATATTTATAATTAATTAGGTAAATATTCGCCGCTGATTATGAATAAAATACTTCTGAGTTTTAGCTCTTTAATTCAATTCAATGGGAGAGCTATAGATTTCGATTTAGGGCTACAGTTGTAAGTTTTTAAAAGATCTATCGAAATTGGTATATTCCATTTAAAAAAGTATAAGTTTGGTAGATAACTCACTTATGGAACATGCTGTATATGTGAAAATAATTTTCTGATATAGAGCTAATTATAGACAATAACTTTTGTATAAGACATTTTCTTTTATAATTAATAGTTAAGATGCTGTTGAAGTAATCAATACTAATGACACATCCTGTATATTCTAGTCATACTATTCTATTTTCAATTACTGCAACTGTTTATAATATGCATATTTCCAAGACCAAAAAATAAGAGAAAGAAGAATTATGATTTTTGTCCATTTACGCCTATCATTCGACGCACTGTCGTGACAGTTCAAATTCACAACCTCTCGGTCTTATTATTAAAGGAGAACAATTTAAATCTGCTTGCATTGATCAGAATTAAATCTGTTTCATTAGATAATCGACAATAATTAGATCTTGACATCTTGGTCTTTGTAAACCAATAGTACACATAATTTACAGTGCTAATTTCGCGTATTAAAATGATTTAAAAAAAAATATTAGTCGCTTTGATTGATTGTCGCTTTGTTAATTACTTCCACCAACGAATACGTTTCTTCGTAGTTCGAGTTCGATGACGCTTTATTGTTTTGGTTCCACAAAATAATAAAAGCGATGGCTGCATTCAATAACGATTTTTCGAAATGCAGAAAGAAAAGACATTCTTAAACATTTTGCGCAATAAAGAAATAACAATGCACTTTACTGACGATCAGCAAATAAAGTACACGATGAACACGTATGAATTAGTAAAATAATTTTAGAAAATGGAATTTCTAATTTTTATTTATTTTTACAGTTTTGTGAGCAGAAAACTATTAAGAATTACGTGAAAATTGAGAAAATTGATTAATTTAACAAGCAACGCGATGGATACTTATAATTCTATTCCGTTATGGAATTACATAAGTGAAGATTTTAACCCAGTGCCCTTCAGTTCGATGACGCTTTATTGTTTTACGACGTTTTATGATGCGCTTGTAGAAACTGATACACAGCCAGTCAGAGGTTTTCAAACAAAAAGTCTCCGGGCTGGGGGGAGGGGTTTCATTTCTTTAATTTTTCACCAATAAAATCCATATTTGCAGATATCACTTTCTCAAGTGATAAAGAACTTACAGTTTTAATATGTGAAACTTATTTGATTACACGCTGTATATAATTATAATTTAAACTCGGTCATCTAAAAATACCCATGTAATTAAATCACAAATTCTTATTTCATTCAGGATGAGTCAAGAAAAAGTTTCGCCTCTCACTCTCGTTACATAAAATGTCTAGAACCTCCAGCTAACATAAGGCCCTTCACGTTACATTTAAAATTGTTACAGTTTAAAAAAAAAACTTGGAAGCTAACAGCTTTAAAAAGTGTACACATTTCTTCGTCCCTTTTTCTCTCCTCTTCATCGCAATCTCCTTTATTTATTTTTAATTGTTAAAATTTTACTTACGTTAGAACGTTCACATTTTTCCGTCAAAAAATTGTCTTTAAACGAAATTCAGTGCTTTTAATTCAACTATTATAATAAGGGCGAGCGAAGGAGTGGACCAACTTCGACAATTTTGAAAATATTGTCCAGCAAACCGTAGGAAACAATGTAGAGGTTGATTTCCGGCTATATTTTTTAGTGCCAGGGGCCACGAGCAAATAAATTTGAAATTCGTGTTTCGCAAGTATTGAAGACAGAAGAGTGAAAAGTGGTTGTTTGATTTCTAGCTGTCTTCCTCCCCCCCTTTCGCCCTGTCTGCACGCCTACACTCAGTGGCGGATTTTCACACAAGCGTATTAGGCGTATACCTGGGGCCTCTTCAAGGGGGCTTCATATCTCGGTTCACAAAAAAAAGCAAATCAGATGAGTTGCCAACCATCCCGCATTTTGCCATAAGTGCCGGATTCAAAGCCTTTGATTCGCATCTCAATTATTTTGTAGTAAATGAACGACGCATTTGAAGAATAAATCGTTATTTAATGTGTACTACATAGATGGCGTTGTACAAATTAATTTTAATTATGCTGCTTCAAATTGGAATATTTGGCGACGTCTTCTTTTTATTCGTGTAGCAGCACTGATCGGGAATCAAATACGACTCAGCATGTACATTATTGCGTTGCATTTCAAACTTTAAAAGAAATCTTAATTACGCTTCAAAAATCTCGATTTTTTCTAGACATGTCTCGATTTTTCAGACAACGTCCGCTAAGACATGCGGATGGGAGTTGGAATCCACTTTTTAACTCCTTTTCTCGCCAATCCTTTTGACCATCCGTACAATATGGAATTTCGATTTCTTTGCCAATAGCGTCCTGGTTTTAGCATGCAAAGCCAGAAATCGATTTCCAAATCGTTTTCTACGAATTGCTTGAATGGCGTCCACTTGAATTTCGTAAGTTCGACAAAATCAAAGCGCTTCTATTAAAATCTGTTAACAACTGAAATTTTAACCAATAATGAATTTAATTTTATCTAGACTCGCCTTCGCTGAACGTGGATACTTCCAGGTACACTTTATTTAAAAAACCAAATTAGGAAAAGTTGAAAGAAGATAATTTTGAATTAAAAAAGAAAAATTTTATAACGAAGAAAATTCAGACGCGTGTCAAACCGACGTCTTCATATGCGGAACTGCTCCCCGAACTTTTTCCTGTCCTATTTATCACAAGCTCTAGAGAGACGTGTTAATACCGGGGTTTGTTGGAAAGGCCACGCAATGGAAGCTGCATTTTTTTAATTTTGTATTTTCAAATGAATCGTACTTCAATATGGTTTCTGATTTAGATTAATCTATACTTCGACCACATTTCTAATTTAGTAATTTAGTAATTAAATAAAGTGTACTGAAATGCATGAAAATAATCCTGAATTCTTACAATCCCAATTTACACAAAACTTAGAAGTTGGCAACCCTACCCAAAGCATCTCAAGCCTGATTATGTTTGAACACGCGTGCCTTGCCGGCCATGACATTCGAATCTTGAAACACACCTCAGCTAGGGCATAAGCCGCATATTAATGAGGTGGTCCGTCAATATTTTGAAGAGAAATGAAATAAAATCTAAAATAATTTCAAAATCCGTTGAAAAGTAAACATGAATGGATTATGTTTATTGTAACCTAACCTTTTTAAAGACGACAAATTGATAAAATATAATAAAATAAATTTAGGGCGGCGAGTGCTTTAGTAAAAACGTGCACTCTGTGGTGATACAGAAAATATTTAGGCAGAAGGGCCTACGGTGGGATTGCGCCCTTGACGTCTCAAGTACTAAGTCCGCCACTGCACATTTTCTCGATCCTTTTTCTGCTGTAATTTCCAAATCTGCTGCGGTGCTTAATTAAATAAATTAAACCGGTGCACATGCCTATGTGATTATGAGTGGTTATAAAAATGAATAGAATTAGTATTTTGTCCACGTAAATAACGCGGCCTCGTTAAGCACGCAGAATCCTTCGCAAACAAAAATCATGCAGGTAGAATATGAAAGCCGGTGTGAGAACTCTCCCCACGTCGCGTCGCCTTCGTGGATTTCACGGGGAAACTTTTTACTTACATCTGACGATGAGAGAGACAGGATTGCTTGTTCCTTTTCCCTCAACGTTGGCGGCTACACAGGTGAAATCCCCAGCCGTAGCTCGTGTCACACTTTGTAGAACTAAGCTCTGATCGCTCAGGATGACACCGGCTGAAACATTGTGGTGAATTTCAAGTCCCTGAAATGCAGAAAGAAAGGGGAATTGATAACTTTTAGCGCAGAGATGAAATACGAAAGCAGCGCTTCATTCATTCGCGCGCTTTTTAAAAAAAAAATTATTTATTTATAATAGTGCTTAGAAAAGAGGAGGAGGGATAACTTACGTCGTGAAACCAGGAAAGTTTGTAAGCCTTGGGATTGGCCCGAATGTTGCACTCGAAGTAAACGTCGTCGCCTTCTTTGATGTCCTCCGGATTCAAACTTGAGCCCATTTTCAGCGATACGATTGGCACATCTACGACAGAGCAAGAATAGCAGCGCGGGTAATCTCCCGGATATCTGACGTAACCGGTTTTACGCGCGCAAGTTCGCGAGACTCTATTATCTAGGGTAATAAAATGCGGATAAAAAGGCCCGGAGATAATAAAAGGCCCGACATGAGCGCACTTTTCGCTTTACGACTTATAAAGCGGTAAATTGCGATTTATAATTTAAAAGTTTGCTGCTCCGCGCGCGTAAAACAAAGTCCGTTTGTTGCAAAACTGCGCCCATCCGATGGGTTTAGCGTTGAGACGAGCGAATTTCATTTATCAAAAGCTTACTACTAAATTAGCTCTGAACACACCAGGGACGGACTGATCTCGTAAGCCGCAAAACCACAGCTGCGGTAGAGACCTTAGTTAATACAACCCCCTACACCTAAATTATAATTACACTCTGCACATCGTTCACAAATATTAATAACTTCTTAAACACTACCAAAAAAAGAAATGTATACCCTGCCCTCAAACACCAACGCGTTTGCAGTTGGCATTGGCTCGATCCAAGACCTGAGACCCACTCATAACCACCAGATCTCACTTACTGTCGAAGTCATTCTGTGAATAAATTAATAAAATAGACTTACATGATTGTGGCGTTATATTTACCGTTGTGAGGGATAACGGTAAGTATAATGACACAATCATGCAAGTCTATTTTATTATTTTAATGCCCTAGTAACTGTAAGTGGCATTGGTTCGATCCATGACCTACGACCCACTCATAACGACCAGATCTCACTTACTGTTGAAGTCATTCTGTGAATAAAATAATAATATAGACTTATATGATTGTGGCGTTATACTTACCGTTGTGGGGAATAACGGTAAGTATAATGACACAATCATGAAAGTCTATTTTATTATTTTAATAATATTTTAATAATTCCCCAAACTTACCCTAACGCCATCTCAGGTCACGGCCAATTCCAAACGAGAAGGTTTTTGAGCGCTCTTTAGCTTAGAGTGATATTGACAGTTAGTGAGTGCAGTTATGCTCTCGCTCTCTCTCTATCTTTCCATTACTCATTTGGAAATTCGTGTTTAATGGAAATTTATCGCGCCCGGACATAATTCGAGCCCGGTTTCAATTTTGTCACGATATTACACGTCAATGTTTTGCGGCGCGTGGGTTTTCCCCCCTCAAAAAAAAAAAAAAAAAACAAAAAACAAAAAGGAATCGGCTTGATCCGAACTCATCCGTCACCCGAATTAAAGTGAGCAGCGCATTTATGAATAAATAAATTAGCGGACATTTCGATTTGCCAGAGAGTTTATACGTCGTGCATAATAGAAGTGAATCGGACTGCGACGAAATTAACACCAATCGATTTTCACCACCCCAACATCCAATTTTAATTATCGCCAACACAATGTAGAAAAAGAAAAAAAATTTACTCAAGGAGCACGATAGTTTCGGAGGAAAATCAAGGGGATGCAGGAGGATTGTTAAAAGCAAGGCAAATCTAATCAAGGCTATAAAATACATGAAAGGAAGGAGCAATAAACAGCTGGACGAAGTACAATTAGAAGAAGAAGAAAAAGAAGAATAAGAATAAATTTAAAGAAGATAGATAGGAGCGTTTCATCATCGAAAAGACAAAATTTTTGTGGAATAAAAACAATTACATGAAAGCTAAAGTTGGGGAAGAATTCGGGAACGGACGTAAAAGCATCTCGATAGAAAGGAATACAAAAAAATACTGTACGAAGCAAGGGTGCAGCTCGAGGCCGGCCAATGTTTGGCAAGAAGAGCGGAAACTACTGAAAAAAAAATACTCTTACAGAAGTTATCGTATCCTTAAATGGGCTAGTATCATATTCATTAACTTTTAGAAGCAGACCGTTTATGACGGTATTAAAAAGATAATACGGTATTAAGAAGCAAAACGTTTATGACGGTATTGAAAAGATAATGCCGTCATAAACGTTCTGCTTCTTAATACCGTCATATACATTCTGCTTCTCAATACCGTCATAAACGTTCTGCTTCTTAATACCGTCATAAACGTTCTGCTTCTCAATACCATCATAAACGTTCTAATTCTAAGCATAACGTTTATGACTGTTTTGTCTTCTAAATACTGTCATAAACGTTCTGCTTCTAAAAGTTCTAAGTTAATGAATTTGTTACCGGCTTCTAGCTCAGCTCATTTAAGGATGGATTAACTTCAAAATTTTTTTGTCTGTTTGACATGCGATTGTTTATTTGCTGCAGAGGATGAAATAAGCTTGCACTTACAGTGGACGTTGAGTCTCCACTTGTCCTCGAGGGCGCTGTCGGGAATGGACGGGTTTTCCGCTCTGCAGGTTAAGTATTTGCCGTCATCTTCCATCACGGGTTCGAACGAGAGTATGCTGAATGTCTGGTTGTTCTTCTCCGAAAACTGAAACGAGCAGGGCAAGCATGAAAACCCTAGTTTGGCAGCAGATTTACAAACAATTATTTTATTTTTTTCAAGAAATATTACATAATACACGTCAATAATTTATTAGGCATAATTATTCAGCTTCTCCTTGATTTGTGTGTGTGTAATAATTATTTACCTACGTACGAGTCAGGCTAAGCTACGTATCAAGAGCCGAACGACTGTTTTTCTTTTCCTTGGATAGACGTTCCTTAGTTTACTGAAAGATTGATTTGGTGTACGATACAAACAAAGATAATAGTTAGTTAATTACACTTAAGAACGTGTAGCCTTGTAGATCCTTAAATGAAACTAGGTTGGCAATCACATTTATATACAGGGTTAGTTAAAAGTATGGAGACGGCGACTTATTGTTGTCAATATTCATTTTAGGAAATTATGTTCAATACAAAAGTTTGTTATGAAATTATTATCTACATTTGAGGATACTTGAATTTTTTTTTCTTCAATTGTTTTTAAATTACGACGTCATCGATATTTGTTTGAAATGACAACCTATATTTCTGATTATTGATTTCGATAGTTCATTCTATTCTCTTTTCAACGGTATAGAATCTTCAGTATGCTACATTTGAAAAAAATTGAGAAAAAGTGCCTTAAAGTTCAAATATTAAAGCCATTAAATTAGCAGAATTAATTAACACGGTGACTAGACTCATTTATTTGCAATAAACTTATCAGACACAATCTTATCATTAAAAACAAATTAATAACTAACTAAATTAAAGTAAGTGTTCAAATTGTTCTCCATTTCTAATTTGACAATGACCCAATCGATTTACAAAACCCTGAATAGAATTTTGTAAAAATTCTCTGCGAATTTCTTCTATCGTTCTGGTAATTCGGATTTTTAAATCTTCGACATCGTTGGGCTTATCTTTGTAAACCTTGTTTTTACGTATCCCCAAAGAAAAAAATCTAAAGGCCTTAAATCAGGCGAACGAGCTGGCCATTCAATACTTCCTCGTCTCCCAATCCATCTGTTTGCAAAGACGTTATCCAGATATTGGCGAATATTGACACCATAATGTGGTGGGGCGCCATCGTGCTGGAACCAGATACTGTTATTGGGAAGGTGTTCATTGTTTTCATCTGGATACAGCATAGCACAAGCAGGTATAATTTCATTTTGCAATAATTGCAAATACAGAGCCGAAGTTAAATTGCCATTGATGAAAAAGGGACCGATAATAGGACCCCCTAGAATGCCAACCCAAACATTAACCTTTTGGGGGTACTGCGTATGGTGCTCCATAAACCAAAAAGGATTTTCCGATGACCAATATCTGCAATTATGTCTGTTTACTTCACCGATACGACAAAAAGAATATTGTTAACGAAATTTGCATTATTATTGCAAATATTTGACATTTCTTCACAAAATTGTAGTCTCCTATCAAAATCATCTTCCGTCAACTCGTGTAGAAGTTGTACCTTATAAGGTTTATACTTTTCACTTTTTAAAATTGAAACGACCGATGACTACTGTGAAATATTGTGATTGGCCGCTAATTGATTGGTTGATAAATGGGAATCTTCAGATACGGCCAATAGAACATTCAGTTTTTTATCATCGCTTTTCGCTGTTCTAGGTCTACCACTCCTTGGCAAATCTTTAACACTACCTGTTTGTTCAAAGCGTTTTAAGGTTTTACCAACAACGGATTTAGAAATTGGATTTCTGTTTGGATGAGTGTCATTAAATAAATTACAAACGTCTTGTAAACTTTTGCCTCTATTTCCATAACCCAGCATCATAAGTATTTCAATTCTTTCACGTTCACTTAAACTCGCCATTGCTAATATTAACAGAAACAAATTGCACAATCGAAATATGTCAACTATTTGACATAAACAATAACCACTGATAAAGTTACCTCGCTCGCATTTGTTTATCGCCTCGCTTTGGCTATCTAGATTAATTCTGCTAATTTAATGGATCTTTAATATTTGAACTTTAAGGCACTTTTTCTCAATTTTCTTTAAATGTAACATACTGAACATTGTATACCGTTGAAAAGAGAGTATAATGAACTATCGAAATCAATAATCAGAAATATAGGTTGTCATTTCAAACAAATATCGATGACGTCGTAATTTAAAAACAATTGAAGAAAAAAAAAAATTCAAGTATCCTCAAATGTAGATAATAATTTCATAACAAACTTTTGTATTGAACATAATTTCCTAAAATGAATATTAATGACGATAAGTCGCCGCCTCCATACTTTTAACTAACCCTGTATATTGAACGAGCTGTTAAGATCGCCTACGCTTCAATTAAATCTAATTGAAACGATGCAAACGTTTCAATAATTTTATTACGAGTTAATTCCCAGTTACATTCCGGCAGCCACGTGTTGTATGTGCTTGGTTTAGTAAGGCGGCTGCATTGCGTCTGAAGTGAGATTCTCGTACCGTTTGAAATCAAGGTTCTTCATTGGTCTTAGGCCAACCACGCTTTTCGCGTCCTGTGTTTGGCTTGACTCGCCATTTTGGCTTGCAGAGAGGGAGAGTCGATTCTGGCACTCGGCGGTTTCTGTCTTGGCCGCACTTTACCGTTCGACACGTTAAGGTGAACACGCGTTTTGTTTGTTTGCGTGAATTTGTGCACATTTGGGTTAAAAAATTCTATAGAACAGTGTATTTAGAATTATAGAGGGTGTTTTTTTTTACTGTATGCAAATAAAGAACCTCACTATAAGTATTGCGTATATTTTCGGGTGGCTACTGTACCATAACCAAAAAATTTCGGAGGTACCACATGTCTGGAGGTACTGAAATGTGCGAGAAAGAAATATTGAGCAAGGTCAATGACGCCTGCCTCTGCAGTCGGTGTCTGAACGCACCCACCAACACCCATTCCGCTGCGTTTCGTAATATTAATCACTTATATCGTTCTTTAATTATTTAATATAAAATTTTAATTCACTGAGCGAAGCAATGTTACATTTATTTATTCTAAAATATCAACTGCCGATGAATAAATCCGAAAATTTACGCGCCGGTTAGGCGAGCGCGTTAAAAACGTTTCTTCTTCTCCCTTTTACCTAAACCAACTTTAGCTAATCTCGCTGTTAGCTGCGAATGTAAAAATTTAGTAAATGCACGATGCGTAAACTCTTTCTTAGCATCGGAGGTCTCCGCGGGCTTCTGCAAGAAAGATTTACTTACGTATCTTGCAATGTAAATAACTACTGATTGATATCGTAACTGAACGCCATTATGATCCATTAAAGTATGCGTGAAAAGTATCAAACACTTGTAGGTTTACGAAATCGCTCGAGCACAAAGTCAATGTTAAACGCTGACCTAGATTCGTCTCGTCATTCGATCAGGCGGCCGCGTACAAGAGACTTAGGCCACCATCCACTCTCTCTTAGCTACGCCAGCAGTTCTCAAACGGTTTGGTGAAAATCCGCCAATGCATTTCTTTTTGTTATTATCTATTAACTTTTTGTTAAGGAGTTCAATCGTTGCCGTTTATTACGTGCCATCTGATTTGCTTTCGATTTTTCCGAGCGGCTTATCCAGATCTGCGAGAAGAATCCGCTTCTACACTTTCTTCCGTTCCTTTCCCTGCCGGGAGGTGTACGACTGTTTACGCTGTGAATATTCCATTTCCTCGAGGTCGCCAGTACGACGCACCTGCTCGAAAATCAATAAGGTACGATGTCGGTACGGCAACATCGACCGAAATTCAAAGCAATACCGAGAGAGAGAGAAGGCGTACTGCTGACATTTCACTACGATCGTCACACTGCTGCCATACCGACCGACTGGAACTCCAAAACTGTAACGTACGAAGCTGTTTAATAATTGAGGTAAATTATATGTAAGTATTTTCGGTACGTGTTTGTGTATTAGGTTAGTTTTCTCACGCATTTTAAGCCTAGTTTCATTTAAAAAGGTCTATGAAGGTCAGTGCGGCGTCTATTTGAATTCGTTGATTGTTTCAGTTGCTCATCGCATCAGAATATTGAAACGTTATGCGAAATCGAATTGTTTAGGTTATTTAAAACACTCAAGGCTAGCGTTCTCGTTGTATTAAGTTAGCGTGTGCCTAAATATATTTGCCGTTTTGGTATTTTGCTGCGTCGTGACCTTGAACGACCGGGTGTTAAGGAATCTCTGGGGAGTTTTCGATTATCGGCGCACGCTGTGGATGTTGGGAGTTGGTTCCACAGTGCGCACATCAGCTGGAGTTACTCACTGGCGCCCGTATCTGTTTTAAACCATACCCTTCCCTTTCAGAGAATAGCTTCGCGACAGCTGATTGACATCTCAGCGCAACTTATCACCAAGTATCGGCAAGTGACTAAAAGATTTTCTTGGTTGTTGTCTTTGTTTCTGATCCTCTTCTATCATTTATTTTATAAAATTGTTTAATTATTAATTTAATCTATTACGTATTTGTGTTGCTCTGCAGTAAATAATTCGAACGGGTTATAGATTTTGCCGTCCCGTTTTATAATTTCGGAGGTGCCAGGCGTTTAATCAATCCGCACTCGAGTTGTAATTGTAAAATTCAAAATGCAATAAAGCCTGACAACATTGAAATCGTAAATTTGGGCGCGTCAAACTGTCGCGGTCTCGCTAAAATTAACGAAAAACAGGGCGCGCCCGACACGACGACCGGCGCGCAGCGTCCGACTATAAACGGGAAAATTATTTTACGCGGGGCGACACGCGGAAATGTTATAATTTCGTTCGAGCAGAATTTAGCAGAAGAGAAAAAAAAAATTAATTAACTCGGTGGGAAGACCGACGATGAATTTAGAAACAAAAAAAAACGAACGAATGTAAAATTTATAAAACACGCCGGCTTGAATTACACAGGTTTAAATTTACGCAGTTGTTTCAAGGTCGAACCAATCCGACCGAAGTCAACCTAAGTGAACCTGACACAAGAAAATTACAAGCAGAAAAAATTTTTAAATGCAATAGAAGTCAACTGAAGGTCAAGGTTTTAAATACAGGCTTTGCCCCGAGTTTAACTCATCTTTAACAAGAGTCTTTCACTTCTGCAAAGGCCTGAAAACGATTAATTCAGGCAATCCAAAGCTAATCGTGACTGATCGTAGAGATAATGGACGTCGCTTGCCTCTTTCTTCATTATTATAATTTTTTTTTTTTTTCACCACCATGTTTAACCCCAAGCTATCGAAGCTTGTCGGGGAGGTCTTCTATTTATGCTCCTCTTTGCATCCTTCTTCATTATTATAATTTTATTATAATTTTTTTTCCACTACCATGTTTAACCCCAAGTTATCGAAGCTTGTCGGGGAGGCCTTCTATTTATGCTCTTCTTTGCATTTCTTAGTAATTCCCTGCATTATTAACGTCGTTGGACACCTTCTGCTGAATTAATTAATTAAATTAATTTTCCATTTGCGTGTATTTCTTGATGATGTCTCCCTCGCCATTTCGTCAAGCCGGAAGAAGAACGTCGTCCAGAAAATTAATTAATAGCGCAGCGACGAAGAAAATATGTCGTGCTCGTTGCATTGTGTTGTGCATATTTGCGTGCATGCACCGTTAGTTAAAGCAAATTCGTCGGCGAACGCAAATACAAAACAAAATTTAATCTGCTTTCGATAAAATTTGATTAAAACGCGTTGTATATTTTCCGCAAACAACAAAGTATTTTAGTTTTTAATGAGTGTTTGTGCGCATTGATCGATATAATTTAACTGCCGACGGCGCAAATGTTGTTTCGAAATGCGTTTTTGGTTTCGGCGGTAACGTGGAAGGAAAAAAAAAACAGGGAAAATCATTTCCAGATGGTGCATTTAAACACCGTCTTTAATAACAGGCCCCAGGGTCATCGCGTAGGAATATCAGAGCTAAGGGTATCATCCAGTTTTCGGACACGGCATTTCTGATGAATCAGTTTTCAAATCGGGATGTTCTGATGAATCATCATCAAGGTCTGGGCGTTGGATACTTTCGCCATGGGCGTTGGGTATTTTCGCCAAAGGCGTTGGATATTTTCGGAACGGGCGTTGGATATTTTAGCCACGGGCGTTGGATATTTTCAAAATTTTAAAACTTACGTTTATGTAATAACGGATACATTCAGGGACATTCAGCGGCCGAGAGGCTTAGTCGACAATCGTTTGTGATTGGCTCACAATTAGGTAATAGCCAATCACAAGCGATTTCTGAGTAAGCCTCTCAACCGATGAGCGTGCCCGAATGCACTCAAATAAACTCACAGGAATGTCAACCTTTGGCTGTACTCACTGGTTCTGTGAATTGTACGCTCAATTATTAGTCAAATTGGTTCAATCATAAAAATTCAATTATTTCCAATCAGAGAGAACAAATTGAGTTTTGGTTAGAGTAAGAGTAGGCACGAAATATCTTCTGGTTCATACTAACCGAGACCAAAGTCGAGATACGTTTCTTTCTGAGGGAATGATTTCTTCTTCTTCTTCTTATTCTTTTAAATCGTTCCGCCCATTAAAACGAAATAAAAAAACCCCTGCCGCCGTATTTTATATTTCAACTTGTTAATGGCGACGCAATTTGCGAGCGCTAATTCCGAGAGGGGGGAGGGGGGTGAGTGCGTGGGTCCGAATTTACGCACGCATTCCGAACACAAAGGCATTATTTTAGGGCTCATTAAATCCGAAAATGCTTTCCGCGTCCGCGGCCATTTTTCAGGCCCGCGTTTCTCAAGCTTTTCATTCAGCGGCGGCCCGCCCGGCATTCCTTTGCGGCATTTTTGCTTTTATTCACTTTCAATGGCCACGTCCCCGGCAAGGCCAACACTGCAGTGGGACGATTACCTCGAACGACACCCGGAATTTCAATTCGAATTCGCCACACAATCTAATGGTGGGGTGGGGTGGTAACATTCGGACAAATAAATAACAAGATGAAAAAATATTTTATTCAATAGATTGCAATAATTTAAAAACGTCTAAAATAGTCTTGAATTATTGAATAACGGCAAATGCTTTTGCTTGCCGAGAGAATGGCGAATTAAAATTTGATTTCAAACTTTGTCACGTGGGATACAATCAATTATAAAGACCCTGTATATAGAATTTTGAACAACAATTGCCTCACTGTTTTAATTTAAGCGTTTCCTTAACTTCCATCACCTTTGTTTTACTTGCTAAGCAATAATTTCAGAGGCGTAGTTCTACTAACCTCTTTCTACTAGTTTTCTTCGTACCGACTCTCGCCCGAGCCTTAGGAGGTTTAAATTTTGCCTAGGAGCTTCATTGCCCTTCTAGTTTTGAGCAAACCCACTCTGTTTTGGGAATCTCTTTCCATTAATTTTGTCGGACGAGTGTCTCCCACAAGCCGTTTATACGGTAAGTTGTCTTCACATCTCAACACGGCGACTCTTAGTGCATGTCGTATTTGTTCCAGGCTTTCACCGATAGTTTTTTTTTACCGCTAGTACCGGAAGTTTTCCTCACTCATTATCATGACGACTTTTAGTGCATGTCGTATTTGTTCCAGGCTTTCACCGACAGTTTTTTTTACCGTTAGTTTTATCGCTAGCGTATATCGTCAGCTTTCATCGCTGACTTCATTGAGGGATTTTATTGTCGGCATTCGTCGACTCCTGGAGTTAAGTTCCGGTGCGTTCGGTGCGTCGTGCAAACCTTTGAATTCAGCAGTCACGCCTGCTGTCCTAGACGCCATTATTGGTCCTACTGGGCTTGACAGGGAATTCAATTGCTCGCTCTTCGCCTTTTACTTTCTCTTCTGATCTGTCCGTTTTTCTCCGTTCGGGGTGCGAATTGGGCACTTTTTCAAACCATTTCTTTGTTATCACTTGCAGTCGCCTCCAAGGAGTTTATCTGTAAGTTTATTTGCATTGTAAATTTTCCAATTTTTGCAAGTTGGCGGTATCAGTGAGTTTAATTTGATTCTAACGTCGGCGCGTACACTGCGCCAAGATTGGCTTTCTTCGGGTCTTCTCTCTATCCGCCTTGTCGCCTTAAGTGGTTTTAGTTTTGCTTAGGAGCCTTCAGTTTTGTGCAAAACAACTGCCTTTTGGGAATCTCTTTCTGTTAATTTTGTTTGCGGCCGAGTGTCTCCGACAAGCCGTTTATATGGTAAGATATCTTCACACGTTATCATGACGACTCTTAGTGCATGTCGTATTTGTTCCAGGCTTTCACCGTCACCTCTAGTTTTATCGCTAGAGTATATCGTTAGCTTCCATTGAGGGATTTTATTATCATTTTCAAATCGTTCTTCTATCTCCAATTGCGAAGTCATCGTAGTATCTTCAAATACATCAAACCGTCCCGTACCCATCGGCGTCATCTAAGCATAGCTTCAGCCTCTTCTCGCATCCTTTATTATGATTCGCAGATTTGTTCATATGGACGAAGTTTAAAATGAAATATCAAGACGCCGCAGCGCGTCTGTTTTACGGCCGCAGTAAAAACATTCGTACAGAGGGGCCATCAAAAGTAAGTGGGGCGCTTCGAGCAACAAATATTTCCGGGGAAACGCCCCGCGCGATCTTATTTCCGGTTCTTTGCACATTGTGCCGCACGAGGCTAAAAACTAATCTATAAAATGCAAGCTCGTTCGAGCGTCTCGCGCTCTCTCGCGTAGGTTTTAGGGGCGGCTGCAGTGGAAGAGGCAACATTGATGCGAGCAAATAATACTATGTATGAGATTTATGATAAATTATTCACGGGGTTGCTGCTTCCGCATAAATGTTGCAAAAGAAGCAAAATTGTACCTATCAGATATGTAGGTACGAGAATAGCAGCCTCGGCGAAATCAAAACTTTACTACTGCATACGGTTTAATTTGTCTTTTGTCTTTTCCCTCCCCCCCCCCCCCCAAAATGTTAACAAGGAAACATGATTTAAAGCAGGATACTTACATTCTTCGCCAGTTTTTTGACAGGCCTGCTGCCTTTCCACCACGTTATGACCGCTTCCGGCCTCGATCCAGACGTCCTACATTCCACCTCGTACCGTTTGTCCGCCGAAATTTGCTTCTCTTTCGTTAAGATATTCACAGTTTGCGGTTTTACTGCAACAAATAAAAGACGGGGACCTGTGAAATACTGTGCTGTGTCTGGAAGCTGCTCCGCATTAAAATTTGCGGCGGGGGGCGCGCTCGTTGCAGGACGAAATTTGAAGTGTAATAATAAGTTGCCAGGCGCTCAGATCCCCCGGGATGCAGGATTCGTTTGCGTTTTGTGTTAAAGACGTTGCCTTCGTATCGGGAGAAAGACGTTCCCGGATTACAGAAATTAAAATTCAGAATAAACGCCCACCAACCCAGCGCG
This sequence comes from Prosopocoilus inquinatus, assembly GCA_036172665.1. Lineage (NCBI taxonomy): Eukaryota > Metazoa > Arthropoda > Insecta > Coleoptera > Lucanidae > Prosopocoilus > Prosopocoilus inquinatus. The sequence goes on from CM069879.1 coordinate 12,833,496, forward strand.
AGTTTTTAACAATGCGCAATTTTTTTTTCCTTCTTTTGTACGGAATTTCAGATTTAGGAGAACTTTCTTTCCAATCATAAAATTCAATAAGATAAGCAAACGACCACGTAACCAAACCAGTTGTTACGTTAACATTAGTGATTTAATTAGATGGCCGCCATCTGGCTGCTAAGAATTCGTACAATAAAGATAATAACGAGAGTACATGGAGTTACTGCGAACGGTCGCTTAACCGGAAGAGTTACACGTGAAATTAACTTGGGAATTTCATTCGAAATGTGTGAGACCGTAGTAACATTTCTAAACCCGAGAAGAGAGCGGTTTCCTCGAGTATCGCTGACGAGGGAGTTAAGTCAATATTCAGAATAAAGCCCAAAGGGACTCGACGACAATATCCCAAAATACGGTTCTCCGCTCATTTACGGTCATATTTTTTTTTGGCTTGCTTTGTTCTCGATAGAAACTTCATACATTCATTCATTCATTATTAAATCCAAAATGGGCGCATTTAAAATGAAAACGTAAGAAACATTAATTGCAAAAGACAGTTTTTTTTTTCTGAATGCCCTGCAATGTATCACCACTTGATTTCTGAAGAGTTATAAACTATCGGGGTCTTAATGAATGCCGTTGACAATAAATAAATGACTTGAATAATTGCTTGTATAAAAAAGGCAGGTGAGGGGCGGTAGCGCGCCATCCAGGGACAACAAATGATTTTTTTTTGGATACAATTGCCTCTCGACTTTATCGCGAATTGAATTTCTGCAGCAAATTTTTATGAGAATGCTTCGATATTAAACTTTCATTGAACAAAACGAGGACGAGAACCGATTCGAGAATAATTTCCTATTTCAAACGTCGATGCATTTATTAAAACGCACACAAAGAAATATGAACGGTTAGGAAGAGAGAGGGCGTCGGATTTTTTGCGGGCAAAACGGGCGCCATAAATAAATATATTTCAAGTTGATCCGCGGGAGGGCGTATCTCCAACAGCCACTACTGCGCGTTATCGCGATTCCACTTTTCATGTCACCGTAGTGGTACGCCTGATTTATCCCGTGAGCCGGGGATATTAAGCTGTTCCTTTTTATACTCGTCTGTGTATTCGCGAGCACCAGCTTCGGGAAGTATTCGCCTCTTCTTTGTTTTCAGGATTTTTAATTAAAAATTCCCTTCTATTGCTTTTACAGGACGGCGCGAGTGATCTGTTTCGCCGGAAACTTTTTTTTTTTGCGCAGAAAGAAAAATACGGAAGCGCACACGTAACGAGAATAATTTGAATACTTGAAGGGCGCTGCATAAAATGAACGTCAAACAATGATCTCTTATCTTTCATATCCAGTCTCAAATTCCTTGCTTTTATTTATTTTTTTTAAAGCAAGCCCCTGGTACAAGGACGCACCAATCTCAATGTCTTGGTGCCTCTTAACTCTGCGTTTAAAATACTTAATCAGTATTAGAGAGGGCACCTAACACCCTTGCAGGAATGCTCTTACGACAATAATCCAGACGCCCTAGATTAGATCAAACGCCCCCAACCACGCCTGCCGCCGCCGCCGCCACTCGACGCCCGACGGACTCTACGCAAGCAATGAAAATAATTTGAATCCAGAACAGCGCTTGTCAACATTACATCGTTGCAGCCAGCATAAAATGCATATCAAGCAATAATCTCTTGTCATGTCCAGTTTCGAATTCCGCTTTTATTTATTATTAAAAGCGGCACGCAGAATTATCGGCTATTAAAACGAAAAATTGGCGCCCGTTTTACATTTTGCGTTCCAGTGGATTCGTCACACGCGCGCATATTGATGAATTCTAATGGAGACATAAATTTCCGCATTTGTTCAAATGAAAATTCCATTACAAATTACAATTCAGACGATAATTGGTCGACGCGCGCTCTCTCCCGTTCGGGGGTGGGTATTTAAAAAAAAAAAAAACAAAAAAAAAAACGCTCTACAATACCCTTAATCAAATTGACCGAACAAATTCGTCGGGCAAGTTTTTTTTCTTTTTTCTGCTTCTTTGGGGTAGGGGGTAGGCGAAGAAAGAAACTTTCTGTACCGTCAGCTAACAAATTCGCGCGGCGCGCACGAAAGGGGGATAGAAACAAAGTTCTGTTTGAAATAATATTGCCCTTTCTTTCAAAGAAAACACAACTGTTGAATAATGCTCAGCCATATGTGAAAATATACAAAAGGGGGAGTGAGCGAGTGAGAGAGAGAAAAGGAACGAAAGAAGGGAAGTTCGAATTCGTTCGCCGCGGACGTCGCCGAGCCCGGAAGACGCAAAACGCCAGGCTTAATGTGGAAATTCGTACGAGTGGGAATCCACAGTTGGGCCCCATGAACAATACGGTGGTGGGATGGATGGCGGCGTAGCGAAACAGTCAGAGGCGCGACCGTGAAGAGAAAAAAATACCGAACGCGGTCTATTTGGGCGTGCGACAGACAGAAACGGGAAACACTTGTGTGTGTCAAATATTTACGTCGAATAATCACCCGAGCGCATTATTTACGGCTTCTTGGGAAGTTGTAAGAAGTATGAAAGGAAGAGAAACGGTGGCCCGAATTGCGTGCGAAGAACGAGCGCGAACGAACGATAATCTCAAGATTTACTGCTTTAAGAGCGGAGGGTCCCTAAGATGAATCCAAAAATTAATACCATCGATGGTTCTCGTCCATCTATGTTACACCCTCTCCTCCAATCCCTTTCAATATTATGAAGGTGCCCGGCAAAATAAAAAAAGAGATGATAGTCAAAAGTTTGAGCATTTCTTGTGATTGAAGCAGCAGACTTGTTGGTTCTTCAGAATCACAAGATTTCTCTTCGAGAAATACTTTTTCATAAATAAAAAAATTAAATTCAAGATCATTTTGGTATCGTCTTTAACCTTGAGAATGTTTTTAACAAGTAAGTTAATAATTTTTTTTACGAAAGTTGAACAAGTGCTGTCGAACTCGGTATTAAAGTGAAGCTCAAGCTCTGGCGGAAACCGGATATAAAACTCAGTCGGTTTGAATACAATACTCAATCTGAAGCTCAAGTTCGATTTAAAAATGAAGCTTTCGTTCAGTCTCAGGCTGAAATTCATGATCAATCTGAAAGTGAACATCAAGCTGAAGCTCAAATTCAGTCTGAAACCGAAACATAAAGACGACGCTCAGTTCGTTCCGAAATTGAAGCACAAAATTAATCCATAAATGGGCCTAATCAAACACTAAATGCAATTGAAGGACAAAATCATTACAAAAATGAAACTTCCATTCAGTCTCAAGCTGAAATTCAAGATCAGTCTAAAAGTGAAGCTCAAGCTGAAGCTTAAATTCAGTTTGAAAATGAAACACGAAGATGACGCTCACTTTGTTCAGAAATTGAACCACAAAATTAGTTCAAAAATGAGCCTAATCAAACACTAAATGAAATTGTAGCACAAAATCAGTCCAACGATAAGGCTTCCATTCAGTTTCAAGATGAAATTCAAGATCATTCTAAAAGTGAACCTTAAGCTGAAGCTGAACTTCATTCTGAAAATGAAACACAAAGGCAATGCTCAATTCGTTCTGAAATTGAAGCACAAAACCAGTTCGAAAATGAGTCTAATCAAGCACTAAATGAAAATTAAAATGAAGTCCACTAACAATTTTTTTTAAGTTGAATCTGTTTTCAAATTGTAACAGGAAATTAAATTCGATCAATTCAAATAAAATGCGCGATTCAAATTTCAAGCCTAATGAGAAACTGAAGCACAAAATCAAGCTGAAGTTTCCAGTCAGTTTCAAGCTGAAATACAAAAACAGTCATCGAAAAATGAAACTCAACTTACGCTTGAATTCAGTTAAAAACGGAAACACAAAAGCAGTCTAAAGATGAAACTCAAACTAAATTTCAAAGTCTGAAATCGAAGCACAAAATCAATCGTAACTTGAAAATGAAGCTCTGGCATTAAAAGCACAAGTTCGATTAGAAACTCAAGCACGGAATCAAGCTGAGGCTTCCAGATTAATTTCAAGTCTCAAGCTCAAATACGAATCAGTTTAAAAATTAAGCTCAAACTGAAGCTCATATTCAGTCTGAATTAAAGTACAAAATCAAAGTCCAAAATGAGTTTGATATTCAAGCATGGAATGAAAAATGAAACTCACGCGCGCAGCTTGAACGCGAAGCAAAAACTCAATTTTAAACTGTTGAAAATGAATTAAGAAGAAATTAAAGTCACAGTCAATCGGTTTGAATATAACACTCAATTTAAAATTCAAACTCAATAATAGACCGAAGCGCATAATCAATCTGAAGCTTCCATAGTAAATTTAAATTCAGTCTCAAGCTAAAAACAAAATCAATCAAACACTGAAGCTCAAATACAGTCTGAAACCGAAATACAAATCAGTTCAAAGACAGAGCTCAGAGTCAAATTGAAATTGAAGCTTGAGAATGAGCATGAAGTTCAAACTTAAAATGAAATTCAGGTACAGCCTGAAACCGAAGCACAAAATTAGTCTGAAACTGAAACTTAAGCTCTGGTGTTAACAGGAAATCACTGGAAATATAAGACTCCATCTAAAGTTCAAACTCAGTCCTAAACTGAAGCAAGAATCAAGCTGATTGTTCCAAGGTAAATTAAGTTTCAAGTTGAAAATGAGATCAGTTTAAAAATTAAGCCTCAAATCGAAACATAAATCAGTTCAAAGACGGTGACATTTCACTTGGTCTGATACTGAATCGCAAAATCAACTTGAGAATGAGCTTGAAGTTCAAAAACTCAAAATAAAATTCACATGTAGCCTTAAACCAAAACGCAAACTCAGTTTTAAAATTGAAGCTTAAGCTCAGGCGCGCTGACAGGAAATCAGACTTAATCCCTTGGAATCAAAATTTCAAGCTCAATCAAAAACTGAAACGCGGAATCAAGTTGAAGCTTCCAGGATTAATTCAAACTCTGGCATTGAGGGGAAATCAAACTCAATCACTTGGAATGTCAGTTCGATGTAAAGTTCAAGCTCAATCAGGAACTGAAGCACGGAATCAAGCTAAAACTTCCAAGGTAACTTCTATAACAATCTATATTTATCGAGTTTGCAATATTGTAACGAGAGCGTCCGTGATGCATGAAAATTCTCATATCTGATTCATGATGACGCATATAACCGAGCAGAGCGGAGTCGCCGCCGCGACGACATCACGGCCGGAATGATAAAACTTGCCCTGAATCCTTGGAAAGTCCTGAACCTTCTGACGTACGTACAACAATCACAAGATTTTGTCTTCGCGCCCTTAACCTCTGCATCATGCAAGGGCGCCCCGATTGTGTCTTCGCCACCTTAACCTCTGCACCTCAAATCACGAACGCTATTGTCATCAACCAAAAAAAGAAAAAACAATCCTGCGCGCCTCCCACCCTGGCAGCATTATCTTCCTCCTTCCCTCCCTTTCTTCCTCACTGAAACGTGTGCAAAAGCAAAAAAAAAACACGCCTGGAAAAGCGCTAGGATTATTTTTTTGTTTCATTCTACACATTTTGATCAAGCTGTTACCAAATCGTACTAAATAAAACATAGACAGAATACTTACAGTTAATGTCTAATATTACTAATTTAGATGCAGGGGGCGCCAGAGGCGTGTTGATTGCCTGGCATATCAGTCTTGTGTTGAGGTGTTGTCGGCCAACGTTTGGGAACGTGAGATGATTGACCACCACACCGTCGGTTGTACTATCGTAAGAGTCATCTATCACCGTGTTCTCCCAGTACCAGATGACGCGCGGTTTAGGGCGACCTAATAAACAGGCGGGGTTGATCTAATTAATTAAGCACAAAGACATAAAATACACGCTAACGATAACACAATTACGTTTGGGAGTGGTGTGTAATAGCAAAACTGCTCATCGTTAGCCAAAGGGGGAATAAAACTTGTCGGTGTCCTTTTTATTATAGTAAGCGCTTCCGATCATAATGAAGGGGTTGAACGTTTTCATCCAACAAAGAAAAAAACAGTTTTACAGAAAAATAATGAAAGTGGCAACGCTGTGCGCGATTCGTCAACGCTCTTCACAGGGTAATTAGAATAATGCCACGCATTTTTAAATTTAATGAACAAAATTGTTTAGTTAGCATCGCACAAGTACGGTCATCGACTCGGGTTCAATTTGTCTGGCATGAACTACCGCCGCCTGCTTGGCTTGCAGATCAAAGTTCCTTTCGTTCAATGGAACTTACGCAAAATTAACGTTTCAATAATAGAGATAATTCCATGCTGACAAATGAAAACCAAGTCGTTTGGACTCGGTTGAGAATGCTACACAAGTAGAGCGTATTTCATTCGAAGTCTTCATGGATGTCTACCTAAAAAAGGAACAATTTATTTCTTCTTGGGAACCAAGGAACGTTTTAAATAACAATTGTTTCTAGTCTTGATATGGCAAAGGCTTCTTGACCTTATCATATCGTGACAGTAACACCTGCCGTCGAGACTCAGTACAAGCTCGAACTTGTTACGGTGCTACGCCATCAAATTTTGTAACGTTTGAAAAGTCAGTCACAAAAACTCCCGTGGGGAACAGCCACCTTCCAGGGCGCAAGATTTAAATTGATACGAGGTCATTTTAGAGAGCCGGAGTGAAATGGAGGGCGCGGTAAGACCTTCCAACTCTCATAATCGGACGGCAATCACTACAACTGACGTACAAAGTAATCAGCAAATGGGTTAGATTTGAATTGGTTTACCGTCCATGGAGGATTTTGAGCATGAAAAATGGCTCGCCGAGATGGCTCCAAAGAACCTCACTGCTAAGCAGAAGTCCAATCGGAGGGACGTGTGTCCTTGACCTTTGTACCACCTGGCAGCAAACTACAAGCATTTTGGCTTCCTCCTAAGGTCACACGTCCCTCCGATTAGCCTCTTCATTGAAGTACACGGAGACATCGAGCTAATTACCACCTTGAGAGGAAGCTGAGATTTTTCATTCGCATGACCACAGGGTTTTTTGGGTACGACCGCAAGATAAAACGCGCACTGCAAACTCTCCCAAACCATCCCAAAAAAGCCAGAATGAGCAAATCGAAAATCAATTTGATGCTCATTTGTTCTTCTGGCTGGCGAGGGATCGTCCACAAGGAATTTGTAGTTGCGGGACAAACTGGTGGACTTAGGCTTAGAACTTGGGGGCAACTTCTCATGTCACACCAACCATTCCTGCAGTTCTTTAGAGTTTCCCTATTCGCCAGGCCTTGAGACCTTTTGACTTTCTTTTACCGCTCGAATGAACAAGCATTCGGAAGGGCAACCTTCTGATAATTTGGATAAATCCAGAAGAACGCACCCGAACATGTCTAGGAGAAGCCTCGCAGGGCTACTACGATGTAAATTTAAAAAAGTTTTCATGGGTGTGTGACTCTCCAAGGGGGAGCTACTGTGCTGCCTTGTTTTACAAAAATAATAACTTCAAGCTTAAAAGAATTGTTAATTGTTACGGTTGTTTGCTTTCGCTAGCTTAAAAGAAGATCGGTTGTTACAGTTGCTTTTGCAAACTTAAAAAAAGATCAGTTGTTACAGTTGCTTTTACAAGCTTCAAAGAAAATCAGTTGTTACAGTTGCTTTTGCAAGCTTAAAAGAAGATCAGATCTTATAGTTGCTTCTGCTACATTGTTATTTTCATCCAAGGTATGTAGTTCACACACTCTATTCTGGAAAGCCGCCGCTATCTGTTACTTCCTTACTTTAGGGATCGTACGTTCCTAATTCGCAGGTGCAGGTGTGCGCATTTTTCCCGAGAACATTTTCCTGATATACGATTTAGATTACAGGATCCTCCAGTACTTGAGCAAACAGTCAAAGAGTGCGCTTGTGTTTTGATTTTCCGCTTGGGATAATATAAGTCTGGAAAGTAATTTGTTCACGTAAACATAACTGGAATACGGCCGACTTTGGAAAACCACTTATTCGACGCCAGTGCACTTCTCTGCAATAATAAGAAGCCTGTGGAAGTTTCTAGAGAAGAGCAATGTGTTAAAATTCAAACATATCTCTTTCTTTTCTCTCTTAGGCCTTTCCGCCCTCTCAGCTCATGTTTTTCCGACTCCTCAGCTTTTAGCACCTTTAAGTTTTATCGCCCCTCAGCTTATTATCGTCGTCTCAAGTTGGTATCGTCGCTATTCTTTTGTTTCGATTGCCCACGTTTATTGCCGGTCTTTTCCTCGCCGAGGAAGCTGTGCGTATCCGATTTAAGTTGCCGAGCAAGTATTTGAGCAACAGGAAATAAAGTTCATCGTGTCGATCGACCGTCTCAACACCGGACGACGAGCAAGAATCAACACCGTAAGGCGGCGTTCGCACGAGTGTCTTTTAAAACGTTCAAGCGCTTGCCTTTTCTACCGTCGTGAAAAGAATTTATCGGTTTAAATATATGCGTTCGCAGAGATGCGCTTTTTTTTCAGCGTGAACATAAATATTAAATCTGATATGTTTCATTCAAGGAGTTAGAAAAATCGAGCGCTTGAACGTTTTAGAGAACGCTTGTTCGAACCAGGCCTAAACACATGAAATTTATTTGGAGAGACGTCACAGACGCTTTCGCATAGTTAACGATATACGGCGTGTCCCAGAAACCCTACACTACTTGCCAATTAACGTTCGTGGATTTAATTTTAAGTGCATTAATTACAATTTGCGTTAATTAAAGGCCTCGAATAGCTATTAAAACCCTTGAACGTCTGATTTACTGCTAAACATCAAATAAATAAATTTCAAAACGGATATTTTACTTGTTTCGAGAGCCATAAATTGCCAGTATTTTAGTTTTTTCTTGAATTTATACGCTCCACCACCTCTCTGTGTATTTTTAGTAAAAGAAAAGACACGTTAGCGAGCTTTTTGGATTGTCTAGGAATCCCGTTGGACAAATTTTCTCTGGCGCTCTTAAACAATTCTCGTTAAAGATCGACCCACGACCCCAATCTCCACTCGAGTTAGGGTGCGTCTTTCTTTATTTGCCAAACGCCCTCATACCTCGAGGAACGATTTTGGGGTATTGGGCTCGCCAAACTTCGTCGCTTGTCAGGGGGTGTATCGTAATGGATCTCTTGGTTTAATGCGATTTTGAGGTGGTTTTGAGCCAGGAGCTTAATTTCGGTGCACTTTTGGCCAGAAAGAAGAATAATCGGCGATTCTAGTAGGACATGCATATACATGGGCGTAAATTATGGATCACCATTTTCCGGGGAAAGCGGAAATCTCCTGTTATTTCAATCCGAGGGTAAAAGCGGATGTCAGTCGACATCTGGGGGGGCTCGACCGACCGGGCTGGGTGCATATTGTCCTGTCAATTACAAATAATTTATAATGATCCTGATCCTATTATCGCAACTGGCTTCAATGAGAACGCCGGCAATACGGCTGACGTATATGCCGATTGAGCTGTGTGCCTTAAGGCTGAATTGCAACGTAACGAAGACGGATTGCCTTGAATTAATAACGGACTGGTTTATGTTCTCTATTTCATACAGTACGCCGGAGACTCAATCGGCATTGTAAACTGGGCTGGGGCGCGGGTGTTTTCTTTTGTTTTTTTGCTCGCAGGACATTCCGCGTGAAGTTTTATCATCGAGGGAGAACGCATGAGCAGTTTTCTATTAGGGGTAGTTGTGATGTAAATTTACGGTTCAATATGGTTTGTACCAAATGTACTAATTATTTAGACAAGTATTTAAATAGTTCAGGGAACAGGGTTTTGAAGACCAAGAGAAGATCAAAACCGTCAAAGAGTGTTTACGTTCTAGGATCTCAGATTCAGCTCGTCGCTGTCAATATACACTCGTACTTTCCCAAATTAGATTTGCTACAAATGTAAATATTAAAATGAAATTTACGATATCTAATTTACGTTTCGAAAACAGCATTAATTAAATTTGGTGTCAGGGAGTTGTGGGAGGGGGAGAGGGGATGGAAGCTCACAGAATGAGGGCGGCAAATAATTCCCAACCCCCCTCGGGTAGGCAAAAATAACGCGTTCCGATTTATCTCTTGCGAATTACAAAGCCGAGATAAGTCATCCGCGTCGTCGTCCTCGTCCTCGTCGGCAAGATGTGTTTGTTTAATAACGGTTTCCCGTTATTGCTTTCGAGATGGCACGGCGAGGCGGCGGTTTTCTTCTGCTGAATCCGAGGGCCAAACGTAAAACTTCTTCTCCTCCTCCTCCCCGTCCTCCTTACTTACCTCCGCCGACTTCACAAATTAAGATGACATCGCTGCCTTCATTATAAGGCTCTAATAATGTAGTCCTATCTCTCCTCTTCCCGTCGTAAATTACTGGCCTTTCTGGAGGAACTGCAACAAAAATAAACTATGATTTATAAAGCGAAGCGGAGATGCTTAAGTTGTTGGCGAGAGCACGTGCCTTCCCCATATTTTAACAGTGTATGCAAGAAGTGCTTTGTTATTCGAGCTCTTTATTTCCTCGTTAACATCTTAACGTTGTAATAAATATACCCGTTTTTTTTTCCTTAAGGGAGATTAAGCTCTTCTGAAAAACCGCCGCTTTTAAAGTTGCGAAACGTTCTTCTGACCGCGACCGTGAGGCCTGCAGGCTTTCATTTAGAGAAAATCATCCGAGTGAATAATGACCGTAATCGCGAACGTAATACTAAGCTCGTCAATCAATTACCGAAGTAGATTGGCCCAGAGAGGACGATTTTAAGCGATTTTGAAGGGCTGTTATTCTTATTACTATTACGGTTTTAGATTCGGGGCGCCTAGCTACATTGCCGGGCTTTATGAGAAGGGTTGGCGGGGGGCGCTCGCGATTAATACCGCAGGTAGTTTCGGGAAAGCTGCGGAGCATTCCCGTGCGTACGCGAAAACTCTGGACGTTTCCGGCCGTATCTGGAAGCGAGGTGTTCACCATAAAAACGAATATAGAACGCTGTCGGTACAGTTCTAATTTAGTAACGAAGAATACAAGCATAAACGGCGACATAATAGAAGTGTTATTTATTAAAAAAGTTTTATAGTACGTATTCTGTCGTGTTTTTAATTAAGCGTCGGCGAGTGTTATTAACGACCCCAAAGTTACAACGTTACATTGAAAAAAAAGCCCTAATAACGGAAATATTATTCGACAGGAGTAGAAAAACTTTATAATCAGTTTTGTTAAAGCTTTCCTAATTCATATTCAATATAAGGTTAGGCGTATCCTCTCTCGCCGTTAATAAAAACAAGTTAAACCGAAACTGGATGGTAAAATGTTATTATATCCTTCCCGCCTAACCCCCCCCCCGCCACGCCCCCCCAATTAATATAAACATAATTTACTTACGATAACATAAGCTTTGTTATTGCTTGTAATGGCATAACATTATAATACCGTTGTCATTTTAGTTTAGTATCGCGCGGATACTGAACCCGCAGCGTACTTTTTGCGAACGTAAAATTTACAACGCCGTTAATAAATCGCACAAGTTTTAAGGGCCGATTCAAAATGAGTTATAATCTTGTAATGCTATTTATTCTCGTACCAACATACTACGTCGAATTGACGCGCATTGCCCTGCATTAGGCGTCATGATATCCTGTGTAGTGTTACGGTTTGAAAACCCGCTTTCCAAAAGTCACCCTGTACATGAAGTTTCAAACTGCATTAATTTTATATGGCGCAATGTTCGAAAAAGAAACATAATTATCGTGTAAGCGTCCAGCAGCTTCGGAGTTTCTCGCCTGCATTCGCAGTTTTTGGTTTAAATTGCATTCTAAGTTAAGCTAAGATAAGTTTATTATCATCATTTTCGTCGCAGAATAATTGTATTTTTATAACACAAATTGTGTCCCACGCCCCGATCTAATCGTGTGGTGCAAATCGCAGATTGTTTTTTTTCCTGTACATCTCCGTACTGTATCATGTAACATATAATGCATCGGAATACTCTGATAATGAATCATTATACGATCTTCGCTGTTTAGGCATTATAATTGCTTTATGTTAAACTTTTCTCGGACTAAAATTTCTATTTTCAGCGTTGATTGCACAGTGTCCTTCGCAAGCGTTGCCAACAGCTTAATTTCATCAAATTTCGCGAGAATTAAATTGCATGTTTATTCTTAACGTCGATACTATTCATAAAACTCGGCGACCATTTTACAATTTTCGTTGTTTTCGGGATTATAATTGTCTTAAGTTGTATTTATATCGGCCCTGAGTTTCTATTTATTTTCAGCGTTGATTGCACAGTGTCCTTCGCAAGCGTCTGCGGCTGCATTTCGTCACATTTCGTGGGAATTAAATTGAATCTTTATATTAACGTCGAGAGTAGTCACAAAACTCAGCGAGGCCGATTTCGACGGAAAGATAAATTACGTTCACATCAGACATTTGACGTCATTGATTGTTATTGACATCATCCATGCACGGTTGACTTTACTTTTGCTTATGCCGGGCTGGTTTTGATTAGTCCGAGCGCTTCTCTTCTTAGTTATGGGCGGAGCTAAGTTTGGCTTTATTAATTTGCCACGTGCGTGTAGCACGCATTCGTTGTTGTGATATCGCCAAGTTCAAGGCATTGTGGCGGTTTTGTTTGTGTCTGCGGGCTGCGGCCCTAGGTTGCTTCTAATCCACGGGACCGGCGGAGATTTCCTGCAATGAACGGCACTTGTCGGAGTTAACTCGGTGCCCTGGTGGACAAAATTTTTCCGAGTTTGTCTCAGCCCATCCCCATTGTTATAGACGGGCTTTAAATTCCGGCTTGTCTTCGACATACTAAGCTCTAACTTTGTCAGACGTGTACTTTAAGTACAGGTTGTCGCTTCAGCGTGCTTGAATACTTTAACAACGATCTTTTTTGAGGGAGAAGACATTACACACCCGATTTTGTCGAAGCAACCCGTATTTTGGTTGTTGCGATGATGGACCGCTGTCCAAGGACCTCTCCATGGCGATGTTCAGGACGGGTGGGTTCCTGTTCATTGCGGATACGGCCTTAGATCGATTTTGATGATGATTTCGCCAATAATTTTAGCGTTTTGGGCGATTAATTCAGTAAAGTTTCATGTGTAAGGCCAGTGACGGTTTATTTTATTTTAAACTTTCATATTTGCCAACAGTTTCATTCTTAGTTAATGAAGTGATACAGTTGCATCGATGTTCAATCAATTTCTAAGGTGCCCATACGTCATTCAGGTGTTCTAAGATTTATTCACATGTCTTTTATTTTCGCGATTAAGTAAACACTTAAAAACAAAACTGCTGGCTTATGCTGTAAGCTAATTTCCTCGGCAAAAATCTTGTTTTTCTACTCAGATAGGTAAAAATATTATTTCAAATTGTCGCGTATCATCTTCTATTAGGTATCGTACTAACAAATTGTTTAAAATTGTGGTAACTCACCCTCTATTAGGTATCGTAACACTCTGTGTCATGTAACCTACTTCAAATTGTCATGTATTATCTTGCATTAGGTATTCTACCAACATGACATTTGAAATTGTCACGTATCATCCCGAATCAGGTATCGTACTAACATACTACTTAAAACGGTGGTGTGTAACACTCTTCATTGGATATCGTACTAACATAGTACTTACAATTATTACTCTGCGTTAGGTAATGAGTCAGCATACTACTTCAAACTGTCTTGAATCATCCTGTGTTAGGTATCGTAACACTCTGGTAATACTCTGTATTATGTAACCTACTTCAAATTGTGGTGTGTCATCTTGCTTTAGGTATTGTACCAACATGAGATTTGAAATTGTTACGTATCATCCCGAAGTAGGTATCGTACTAACATATTACTTAAAATGGTGGTGTGTAACACTCTTCATTGGATATCATAGTAACATAGTACTTACAATTATCACTCTGCGTTAGGTAATGAGTTAGCATACTACTTCAAATTGTCTTGAATCATGCTGTATTAGGTATCGTAACACTCTGGTAACACTCTGTATTATATAAACTACTTCAAATTGTGGTGTATCATCTTGCATTAGGTATTGTACCAACATGACATTTGAAATTATTACGTATCCTCCCGAATTAGGTATCGTACTAACATATTACTTGAAATAGTGGTCTGTATCACTTTTCATTGGGTATCGTATAAACATAGTACTTACAATTATCACTCTGCGTTAGGTAATGATTCAGCATACTACTTCAAATTGTCTTGAATCATGTTGAATTAGGTATCGTAACACTCTGGTAACACTCTGTATTATGTAACCTACTTCAAATTGTGGTGTCTCATCTTGCATTAGGTATTGTACCAACATGACGTTTGAAATTGTTACGTATCATCCCGAATTAGGTATCGTACTAACATATTACTTAAAATGGTGGTGTGTAACACTCTTCATTGGATATCATAGTAACATAGTACTTACAATTATCACTCTGCGTTAGGTAATGAGTCAGCATACTACTTCAAATTGTCTTGAATCATGCTGTATCAGGTATCGTAACACTCTGGTAACTCTCTGTGTTATGTAACCCACTTCAAATTGTCGTGGATCATCTTGCATTAGGTATTGTACCAACATGACGTTTGAAATTATTACGTATCCTCCCGAATTAGGTATCGTACTAACATATTACTTAAAATGGTGGTGTGTAACACTCTTCATTGGATATCATAGTAACATAGTACTTACAATTATCACTCTGCGTTAGGTAATGGGTCAGTATACTACTGCAAATTGTCTTGAATCATCTTGTATTAGGTATCGTAACACTCTGGTAATACTCTGTGTTATGTAACCTACTTCAAATTGTGGTGTATCATCTTGCATTAAGTATTGTACCAACATGACGTTTGAAATTATTACGTATCATCCCGAATTAACATTAATATTAACATATTACTTAAAATGGTGGTGTGTAACACTCTTCATTGGATATCGTAGTAACATAGTACTTACAATTATCACTCTGCGTTAGGTAGTGAGTCAGCATACTACTTCAAATTGTCTTGAATCATGCTGAATTAGGTATCGTAACACTCTGGTAACACTCTGTATTATATAACCTACTTCAAATTGTGGTGTATCATCTTGCATTAGGTATTGTACTAACATGACGTTTGAAATTATTACGTATCCTCCCGAATTAGGTATCGTACTAACATATTACTTGAAACAGTGGTCTATATCACTCTTCATTGGGTATCGTATTAATATAGTACTTACAATTATCACTCTGCGTTAGGTAATGATTCAGCATACTACTTCAAATTGTCTTGAATCATGCTGAATTAGGTATCGTAACACTCTGGTAACACTGTGTATTATGTAACCTACTTCAAATTGTCGTGTATCATCTTGCATAGGTATTCTACCGACATGACGTTTGAAATTGTTACGTATCCTCCCGAATTAGGTATCGTACTAACATATTACTTGAAATAGTGGTGTGTATCACTCTTCATTGGGTATCGTACTAACATAGTACCTACAATTATCACTTTGCGTTAGGTAATCTATCAATATACCGCTATAAATGGTCTTGTATCATCCTGTATCAGGTATCGTACTAACATGTTACTTAAAATGGTGATGTATCACCCTTCATTAGGTATCGTACTACCGTAGTAGTTACGATTGTCGTATATATATCACTTAGCGTTAGGTATTGTATCAACATATTACTTCAGATTGTTTTATATTATCTTGTTTTAGGTATCGTACTGATATATTACTTAAAATTGTTCGTATATCACACTGTATTGGGTATCGTACTAAAATATTACTTAAAATCAACAACTTTGTAATTAAAGAAAAAGTGGAGAAAATTATTGCTAAAAGTTTAGATACTCTTGTACACGTCTGGGTGAATTTTTCATCCGGGCAAACTTCCTCCGAGCGGATAATAATTTTCATTTGCAAACATCCTCGCGCCCCCAACGTAAAAGGTGATATTTATGAAAATATTGCCGGGCTTTCTCCGAACGTAAATAACTTTCTGTGTACTTATTTAAGCGACATTATGCGATAGCGCGCTGAAAAAAGCAGCCCGCAGGTAGAAAACACAAAACCACCGCCGCCGCCGCCGCCATCGCACCGCTCCGCCGCCCGTCGTGCCATCCTGAGAAAACCAATTTAAAGTTTTATGGAAACCGAGTTTCATATCAATATATGTATAAGGCGAAACAAAGGGTGCCCCGAGATTTATGCGCGGTTCGCGTTGTCCTATCAAGATTTAAATAAAATAACGAGTGAGAACGGCAATAAGTGCCCCGCGCCATTTCAGAAATCTCGGATAACCAACGACGTGTGATTGTTTACATTTTCACACTTGAAACTTTACCTCTTGGTAACGTACACCATTTTTAAGGAGCACTTTTTCTCTTATTTGCAAAAAAAAGTCAATAAAACATGCACTTGATCGGTTGTTCAGCTTGTTAGGCTGCCTACACCCACAATCATAAAGCAAAACAAATTTCGTTTTCCACTAATTTCATTAGGACGTAGTGTTTCAACGCTCTTAACAGCACCAAGCACACACTGATAGAGCAAAACAAAAACAGTTCAAAACATGTTGACAAAACAGTTGCACATTGATACATAAATCAAGGAGCATGTTTTGTTCGCTGAATCATAACGATGACAAAGCAAATGAAGCGGGATAACGTCAAAACGTGCAACTATTTCGATGTTACATCACTCAATTCACTTATTCGTCAATATGATTCAACAAACAAAACATGCTTTTTAATTTATGTGTTATTAAATGAATTAAAGAGCGCATTTTGTTCGCTGAAGCATTTTGATGACAAAGCAAATCGAGTGATGTTACATCGAAACAGTTGCACGTTTTGACGTTATCCCACTTCATTTGCTTAGTCATCAATGTGATTCAGTGAATAAAACATGCTCTTTAATTTATGCGTCACCGGTAAAACATTATTTAAAGAGCGCTTCTTATCTATTTCATAATGCAGCACACCGTTTTGGCTAACTCTTTCCGTGCGTGGCTAACGGAAATGTTTTACATTGCAGCATGAGTGTGTGGGTAGCATTACTCAATCTTAAGGGTGTGTGTGTGTGTGTGCATACGTTTACTCTTCAAATCATCTGCAACCACATGAGGAGGTATCGCTTTACGTCGTCACTCTCATTAATTTTGCAAAACTTAATTATTTTGAATCGTGACAATATTTCCGATGCCCCCGGCTAATTGAAACTGAAGGACCTGTATAGGTTTAATTCGATTATAGTTGTTCGATTAGTCGATTATAATCGAAATCAACTCGTACGTGGACTTCCCCCAACCTGGCCTGCTGAACACAAAGCACGAATACACTTGGATAATGGATACATTAACGCCCTGTCGCAATTGTTATGCCGAGATGAATAATTCATTTCAAAACCACTTCGGTGCATCCACAATTACGGCGAACGCGTGAAACTCACGTTTTCAAAGGGCCGATTGGGGTGGGAGGGGGCAGGGCGAACGGAAGAACCACAAAGATTCGAAATATCAATTTCAAAAGTTGGTAGACGGCTCTCAATATGGTATTATAACTATGTACATACATCAGATGTGTAGGTGTGGTTGCCTATCCTTGCCTTTCTATTATTTATAAACTGCTTCTCTGGTTTGATGAAAACTTTCTTCTTCCTCAAAAAAAAAAACTAAAACCATTTAAAACGGTCCTTAGTAATAATAATAATGATACTAAGGGCAAGAATATCATTTGGTTGTAAAATGAAGGCAGCAATCATAATTAATATGGGGCATTATTAAATATGAATTGGGATGGAATTAAATAGCACTAAACATCTAACTAGTGACAACGACGTTTTCTGGAACAATCAGAAACGAATTGAAACACTTGACTTGTTTCATTCTTCACATTTTTACGAGCGTGTTGATACTGACATTGTACATAACTATTTGTTTGTTGTCTCATGCTGAATGATTCATGATTGAAGATATAATCACAGAGTGTCAAGGCGGACACGATATTTTTATTTTATTTGCTCAGATTGGCTTCATTATCCTTGTTAATTATGCTCGCCGCATATTTCATTCTTAAAACTTCATTTTAACGCTGTCTACCCGTCATTTATACACATTATCTTGTTATATTCGGTTGTTATATCTCGGGGCGTAATGCGATAGCTATAATTGGTTTGGTACGTTAAAGAAACACTGACGTGCGTATTAATACGTCGGCGGTTCTAATTGCTTCATTATCTTTTTTGTTTGTTTTGTTTTGTTTTGCTGAATTTATTGGCATATTCTTAAACTTCTACTTTCACCTACGGGGTGTATGCGAGTTAAAGACAACGTACAGGAGGTGATTAGTGATTACACCCTGTATGTGAGTTGAAAAGAAAATTCCTCAATTTATCTCTCGTCATCTTGGCCTCATTCAGAATGTTCATCAACTGTTTTGTTTTTAATTTTGTATTCCTTGTCCTCCCTCGGCTTGCCTCTCAACAAACGAAGAAGGATCCTTCCGTTTACGAATTGAGCGTTCCTAGAATAATAAAATGTATCTAAAAAAAATTCAATAGAAACATTTTACTTTGTCAGTTGTAAATTAATTGCTATCAAACGCCATCTATGATCCAATCGAGAAACTAATTTGCTTTCTTGTCCTCCGCAGAACTGTTGGTTGTCGTAATTTTAGGTCAAAAATAGGTTGCGGCCCATACTGCTGTAATTTTTCCTGTCAAGATTGGTTTAAAATCGACTGCGAAAGTAAAAATTTCCGGTTTGTTTTACAGCGGACGTTCGGAGCGCCATCTCTTGTCCCAAGATAAAAACTAATTTATTCGAACGTGAATAATTTAATTTTGATCTTTAATTTTCTAAGATAGCGTCAGAGCCTCAAATTGCCTGCCTGCCTTCTAACTTCGCGTTGCGTTTGAGAATTTCAAAATGCGAACTCAGGATGTGTCATCAGGAATCGCCGAGAACGCCATCTTTCGGCCAATAACCCAAACCAAATGTAATGAATTGAACCCACAACAGCATTGCAGGAAAGTCGAGCGACGTTCTCAGCCTACTGACGTTGCAACGATTATAATATTTCAGAACTGAACTGCAGGCGCCATCTCTTGGGCAAAAACGAACGCAATTGATTAATAAGTATAAAATAGAAGACGTCATGAGAATTATTCAAGACGCCATCTCGAAAACGAAAGCAATTGAAGGTATAAAACCATAGGCGTCATGGGAATTATTCAAGGCGCCACCTCTTGGGCAAAAACGAAAACAATGTCGTTTCAAACTAACTAACTTCGCAATGACTATAATAGTTCAAAACCAAACTAAAGGCGCCATCTCTTGGGCAAAAGCCAACGCAATTGGAAGTATAAAATCGAAGGCGTCATGAGAATTATTCAAGGCGCCATCTCTTGGGCAAAAACGAAAGCAATGTCGTTTCAAACAGCAGGGTATCGTATTCAACGAAACAAAAAGAAATATCTGACTGGTATAAATGGGCGCCTGGTGTTGAACATCAGTGGCGCCATCTATCTTTCCAAACTGAAAACTAATTTACTCGAATGTGAATGAACAATTTAATTTGAATCGAATTTTCTATAATCGTACAAACGCTGCCCCATTTCAAAACTAAATTGTAAATCTAAAAGCAGATGCGTCACAGGCTTTACTCAGAGCGCCATCTTTTGGCCGAAAATGAAAGTAGTTTTATTTCAGACAGCAGGATACCGTTTTTTTTTCACATTGACAATCTTGATTTGCCTTTTCTCGCGCTCATATATTTTGCGCCTTTATGTTCGCAGTAATTAAATGAAATCGCAGACATTATTCAGAGCGCCATCTCTTGATCAAAAAAGAAAGCTGTTTATTTCAAATTGCAGGATGCCGTTTTCACATTGACATCCTTGACTTTGCGTTCTTCCGTCTCGTTCTTGCGCTCATACATCTTTCGTCTTTATATTTTCAGTAAACGCAATTACTTATTTTGTAAATGAAATCGCAGACGCTATTTAGAGCGCCATCTCTTCACCAAACTTGAAACCTGTTTTATTTCATACAGCAGGATATCGTTTTTTTTTTCATATTGACATCCTTGACTTTGCTTTCTTCTCTCTCCTTCTCGCTTATACAATATGTCTTTTGTCTTTACGTTTAAATGAAACTAAAAGCACGTAACTAAAGAGCGTGCGTCAGAACTCATTCCATCTCCGGGCCAAAAAGGAAAACTGTCTCTCTTAATCGAATTTTAAATAATGTTGTGCATTTCCATCAAAAGCGTCGTCTTGTCTTTTAAATTTGTCTTTAAGAAGTTTCAGTGTTTTTTTTTTTTATAAATAACTGATTATTTTTAACAGAAACAAAAAAGAATTAAAGGCGACACATTAATAAGGGAATTAATTAAATTAAGTAATAGAATGTAGGTCATCTTATTTAATCGATTAATCCTATTAAATAGTTCTTTAACCTCCAAAAGACCCGTGGAGGTTTTTTTTTCTCGATCCCCAACCGACCACTGGGGGTTCATCGAGCGTTCTTAAATTTTCGTCGGCCCTCTTGGGGGCCTTCGGAACGCCTGATTTAAACGGAGAAATTATATAAAACCTATCCACTTCTCCGATGGAAATTAGCATACCTCGCCTCCCGAGCATACGTTCTCAGTTGACTGCATGAGTAGCATACCACCTTGCCTCCCGATTAGTTGGCGCCACTGACTGCGGGAGTTCAAGCGCCACTCCTTACAGGTCCAGCGAATTTGTTTCGAAATTCAAATTTCAATATCCTCAAACAATACCGTTTGCTTTTCGTTGGAGTTTCGAATTGCTTTCCTCAAATTAAAACAATTAGCTTATAGATTTTGTTCGTCCGTCGGAAACCTCGGCGTATGCGATTAAATCTTGTAAAACCTCGGCGTACGCGATTAAATCCTGTAAAGTTAAGAAACCTTTTCCCAGGATCTGGAATATAAACTTCATTCTTGTTGAGGAAGTCAAGACGAAATTTTTGAGCATTTCGATCTCAACATCGCTTCGTGAATGAGTATCTTAATGTGTGACTCAAGATACCCATTCACGAGGCGATATCGGAACAATTTGCACAAATATTGTTATTCAATCTACCATTCCGTCCAGCGGGTTTAGTTTGAGCATGACCAAACAAGATGGAAGGCCATAACTCGATTATTTTAGACACATTTTAGGCACTCATTACTATTGATCCTAATACACTTCTCGTCATTTTATCTTTTGGTACGCAGCGATGTTGAAATAATTTGCTTCCGATCGAAATGCTCAAAAATTTCTTGACTTCCTAAACAAGAATGAAGTTTATATTTCAGATGCTGGCAAAAGGTTTCTTAACTTTACAAGATTTAATCGCATACGCCGAGGTTTTCGACGGGAGAACCAATTATATAAACAGATTGTTTTAATTTGGGGAAAGCGATTCGGAACTCCAACAAAAAGAAAACGGCATCGTTTGAGGATATTGAAATTTGAATTTGGAAACAAAGTCGCTGGGCCTGTACGGAGTGGCGCTTGACACTCACGCAGTCGGTGGCGCCAACTGACCGGGAGGCAAGGTATGCTACTTATTTTAGACACATTTTAGGCACTCATTATTATTGATCCTAATGCACTTCTCGGCATTTTAGCTTTTGGTATTTTGATATTTTCCTTTAGGAACCTCTTAACGTTACTAAACTTTCTTAATTAATAGATTAAATTTAACGTTGAGCTTTTTTTGGTGAAAGTTACTTTTTTTATAATAAAAGTCCACTTTGACGTGATTTCATTTACGTGCATAGGTCCGAGTGGAATCCGAAAGAGGCCTAAAGTAGCCAGCCCAATTCTGCGTGCTAAATTATTTGCGCTTTAATTTTAACAGCGAGGGTGATCCTAACACCCCCGATTTAATAATACATGTTGAGCTTTTAACGTACATCCAGTCTTGTATGCATGACCCTACGGGCACTTACGCTTCTCCCATCTAAAATTGAATAATTTTATATTCCGAATGAAGACTACAAAGCACGACAATAAAATAGAAAGGATGCGCATTACAATATAAAAAATTGTGAGGGTGAGGTTTTAAAGATTTTATTTATTTAAATGTATTATTCCTATTATTATTATTATTATTAATGCTTTCGCTTTGCAACTCATGCGAAGTTTCTCTAATCAATTTATCGGAAACGCATTTCGCAAAGTGATCTAAGGGCGGCGAAAAATTTCTCCCCGAAGAATGATGACTTCGGAAATTGCGGATAAAGGATGCTAGACCTGGGACGAACCGCAGGGGAAACGGCCGATATACAAGTTAGTTCTTTCACTTCCTGCCGCCGCCTTTCGCCCTACTTCACGGGAGCGGTGTCGAATCCCGATTTCCACGGCCTGTTCTCGCCGCCGCCGCCGCCGCCCGCCGTCTTTCCTCCTCTTTCCACCATCCACTATTCCTTCCATCCTCGAGGAACCTGCTGCCCGTGTAATTAGAGTTGATGTCCTTCATGAACTATTTAAGTAGCTCGAACTTGACGAGTGAGACGAATTAAATTTTAATCAGTTCCCTTGCAGAATTTAATTTTAACGAATGAAGCGTCATTCTTTATTATAGATTAAATGAAATATTGATGAAAGGGGCGCGTTCTTAATTGCAGCTAATAATCCCTGTGTGACGACGCCTTAAAAATTAAAACTAGGCAACCCATTCTACTTCCACGTTTTCACATAATCACCCCCATGTTGTATCATTTACGTTAAACATAACGTGACGTTACCGACCGAGTTGACGTTCAAATTCCTATGTGACTTCATCGATAACAGCACGTTATGTCTAACAGATGAAACAGCAACATCCTACGGTCGCTTTTTTACGTTATGTTTAAGAATTTTTTTGTTGCAAATCGTTTTTGATTGCATTGAAAACCTTATGTTTAACTAAAAAAAATGTTAGGTCAAAAAGCGATCGTAGGATGTCGCTGCTTTATCTGTTCTTATGTTTAACGTAAATGATACAACATAAGGGTGATTAACAATAGACTTGTAACGGATCGGGTCGGTACGGGTCAACTCGCCGGTGTCCGGAGAAGACGTGATTACGATGTAACTTAAAGTTTATTATTATCTCAATTACAAAACATTTATGTACATATTTACAAACCTAAACACTGTAACAGTCTGGGTTCGGTGTATTTGTGACACTTTGATGTGAATCGGGAGCAGACAAGATGCTTGTCTCCGGGCTAAGCAAGACACTTACACTCTGGTTGAGGAAGCAAACAAAACGCTTGTCTCCGGTCATGCAAGACACTTGCGCTGATATGAAACAAAATAACCTCAAAACATTTTGACTTTGGCAAGAAAAGCAAACGATCATTTTGTAAATTGATCGAGAAACACGAAGGTGGCCATTTAGAAAAGAAAAAACAAAAGAAAACAAAAGAGAAACAACGATAAAAAAAGAACGAACCACAAAAGCATGAACGGCAACTGATATAACAAAAACAAAATCAAAGAGCAAAACACTTGCAGAGTTATAAAACAAAATAACCTCAAAACATTTTGATTTTGGCAAGAAAAAGCAAACGATCGTTTTACAAACTGAAGGAGAAACACAAAGGTGGGCTATTTAGAAAAGAAAAACAAAAGAAAACAGAAGAGAAACAGCAATATAGAAAAACGAACCACGAAACATGAACTGGTTTAACAAAAACAAAAAACGAAACACTTGCACAGATATAAAACAAAATAACCTCAAAACATTTGACTTGACAAGAAAAACAAGCGATAATTTTGTAAATTGACAGGAGAAAATAAAAAAAAACAAAAGAAAACAAAAGAGATGCAACAATAAAAAAAGAACGATTCACAAAAACGTGAATGGCAACTGATCTAACAAAAACTAAAACAAAAACAGACAACGAAACAAACGACGATTGTATTATGAAGCAAAACAGGTGACACTTTACTTTTAGCGACGAAGAAAAACAAATGCGCACGCACAAGACAGCGTAACTTCAAAGCACGAAAGACTTATTATTGAGAAAAACAAATGATTATTTTGTAAAGCAGAAAAAAAAACAAATGACAATCAAACACGAAGGAAGTGGATTAGAAAAAACAAAGGGAAAATGAAAACAAAAGCGTAAAAGGTAACGCTGACTTAACAAAAGGAAAGAAAGACAAGCGACAGTCGTTTCTGAGGAAAAACAGAAGACTGCTGAGCGAAGAAGAACAAGAAGGTAGCAACATTTAAAAAATAAACAAACTCGAAACAAAATAACCTCAAAACATCGAAAACAAACGACGACGGACCGCGAAGGAAAACAAAGGCAGCCTCTTAAAAAAAACAAAATAAAAACAAATGGTCACCAAGAAACAGTCGATGACGAAAAATGAAACGAATCACAAAAGTACGTGATAGCCGATTCGGGGACAAGAGAAAAACAAATGACCATCATTTCATGGTGAAACAAAACGCGCCGCCAACAAACACTTCATTTTTAAAAGCTCGTTTGTTTGATAAACTAGAAACTTAAAAGTTGAAGGATGACGAACTTTTAATTTTCAAAATAATTAAAGAAACGAACTTTTAACAACGATTTCTTTTGTCTTTTTGAAGTTCTTGTTGGCGGCGCATTTTGTTCCATCATCACGAAACGATAGCACATGTTTTTCTTCAAAGTCTTTGACATTTCATTGACTCAAAACAAATGACGAACGAAATAATGTTACTTGAAAGAAAAACAAACAATTTTAACTAACCGAGTAATGTTTCATCGAATGTCAAAATCGATATTGATTTTGACATTTAAAATTACTAACAAATTTAGAGAAAAAAAAAACAAATGACGTTCGTTAAACAGAACGGAACAAGTGAGTAACGGCGAAAAGTATTAAGAAAAGTAAAGCTGCTTGAAACTTGAAAATGAAACAAAATATATATTTTTTTTGAGTAATGACTGAATGAAGAAGAAAAAAGTACGGAGTACGAAAATCCAGCCGACTTGACGGTGAAAAACAACAAATGACGAACACTTTACGAGCGCTGTGCAGAGAAAAGTGTTAAAAAAAGAAGAAAATGCCGAAAGCTTGTAAATGAAAAAACAAAGAAAAAATGAGTAATGATTCGACGAAGACGAAAAAAAACTCTGAAGTACGAAAGTCAGAAGACCTGATAACGAAAAACAAATGACGATCATTTAAAAGGGTATTAAAAAAAAGAAAATGTCGAAAACTTGAAAAAAAAAAACAAAGATGATGAATGGTGATGATCGGACGAAGGAAAAAAACTGAAGTAAAAAAGTCAATTAACCTGACTGTGAGAAACAAAACAAATGACGATCATCTTAGGTCCGATTTCTTCACCTACGGATAAATTTATCTGCCAGGTAGTATCCTCGGAAACTATTCTCGATACAATGGTTTCCAAAGATAATAACTGGCAGATAAATTTATCAGGAGGTGAAAAAATCGGGCGTAACAAAAGCAAAATATCTTGACAGCTGATTGAAGACGAAAGACGAAGAAGCGTGGTTATAAAAGCAAATTAAAAACAAACAACATAGAAAGTGCATTGAATGTAAAAAGAAAAACAGAAACAAAATTCGTTTTAAAAAATTGTAAGATTGTAGTAATTTTGTCACTTAGTTTTAAATTTCAGGGAGCCACTTGTCAAAGAAGAAGCATTTTTAAGACTCTGGACTGAGCGTATGTGACTTATCAAGTCAGCTGGCCGTGATCTGGTTGGACAAACACACAAAACGCTCGTCTCGAGTTACCAAAGACTTTTGCATAGAAAGACGGGAGTGTTAGATAAGACGCTTGTCTCGTGTTATGCAAGACACATGCATCGGAGGGTCATGCAAGACATTTACGTTGGAGGACCAGAGTGTTAGGTAAAACGGTTATCTCAGGTGTTAGCAAGACACTTGTCTCGGGTTATGCAAGACATATGCATCGGAGGACGGGAGTGTTAGATAGGACGCTTATGTCGGGTCATGCAAGACATTTGCATCGGAGGACGATAGTGTTAGATAGAACGCTGGGACGCTTATGTCGGGTTATAAAAGACATTTACATCGGAGGACCAGAGTGTTAGAAAAGACGCTTATCTCAGGTATTAGCAAAACGATTGTCTTGGGTTATGCAAGCCACATGCAACGGAGGACGGGAGTGTTAGATAGGACGCTTATGTCGGGTCATGCAAGACATTTTCATCGGAGGACGAGAGTGTTAGATAGAACGCTGGGACGCTTATGTCGGGTTATAAAAGACATTTGCATCGGAGGACCAGAGTGTTAGATAAGACGCTTATCTGAGGTGTTAGCAAGACGATTGTCTTGTGTTATGCAAGCCACATGCATCGGAGGATGGGAGTGTTAAATAGGAGGCTTATGTCGGGTCATGCAAGACATTTGCATCGGAGGACGAGAGTGATAAATAGAATGCTGGGACGCTTATGTCGGGTTATACAAGACATTTGCATTATCGGAGGACCAGAGTGTTAGATAAGACGCTTAACTCAGATGTTAGCAAGACGATTGTCTTGGGTTATGTAAACCACATGCAACGGAGGACGGGAATGTTAGATAAGACGCTTATGTCGGGTCATGCAAGACATTTGCATCGGAAGACCAGAGTATTAGATAAGACGCTTATCTCAGGTGTTAGCAAGATTCTTACTAAAGGTACGTTTTGAGTCGTGTGCTCACTTTTTATATCGTTCGATGAGTAGAAGCATCGGTCGGTTGCTTATTCCAATATCATCAGGGGTCACAAGCAAAAAGAAAAGAGAAAACAATTTAATTTAATAGATTAAATAATAAAGTTTGGATAATAACGAACCCGGCCGGAGTTATGCGTGAATACAAAAGCATGTGTGGCAGGCGTTTCCGACCGATACCGACGTAAATTCCATATGGAACGTAAACAAACCGAAATAAATCACGCCGCAGATTAAATACTTAATATCGACAAAGCCATCGCCGTGATGGATTACTGCTGCGCCTAACGGTTAAACCGAAGTTAATAATTTCATTTCGATGTATCCACCACATCCGAGTCTGAAAAGTAAACAGTTTTTTTTTTTTCTTTTTTGAAGTCGAAATCTCTTTTTTTAACACCCGAAAATTCAATCCTAAAGAAAACTAAAATGCTCAAAATCGTAATAAATTCAAGCACGTACCGCCTGACTAAACAAAATCGTTTTGCAGCAGATAATACCGTTGGTAAAATTGAATGTACGTTTGGTTTATCGTCGCAAACGACGGTTCGCTCTTGTCTAAATTCCTAAAGAGGAGAACGTGCAAGTGATGCTAAGGGGTGGAGTTTTCTTACAGCCAAGGTCACCCAAAGCGTTTACATGGAAAACAAGTTTGTGGTTTCATCTGCAAACCGAGACGACGTCGCCCTAGTGGTCCTTCGAAACAAACCCACTGGGACAATTTTTTTTAAGTGATTGGTTTGAAAAAGTGTATCACCCCTTAACACAGCAATTAGAAGGAAAATGAACGCCCATTCAGATTTGGAAGAGCCACCCGATAAAGGATGAGGCAATTAATAATAAGAGAGGGCAACGCATTAACGATAGTCAGTAAGAAGAATTTCCGGCGCATCCACCAAATTTGTTCACAAGAAAATTGTTTACAGGATTGATGCATTAATACATCACCATTTCCATTTATTTTATTTAAAATCTTCCGGAGAGTGCACGCCCCACTTCTCTTCCCTTAATCACCGAGCAGGTGAGAGATCTGGTTAATTAATTGACGACGACGATTGTTAAAAGAGGGATTCGAATAAATTCGAATGGATCGTCGGCCGTCGTGAATTACGACAGGAGATTTAAAAAGCGACACGTCATATTTCATCGGACTTAATGATGTCCCGGTCCATTTACTCTATCCGACGGTGATTTCATTAATTTCCGACTTTTCCGCTCTTTTTTTTTTTAAATCAACAACGCCGCCCGGCGATGGGCGTGCTGTTTGCCGGTTTCAAACTCGATGGATGATGTTATATAATGTGACGACCACCGAATCCGGAATCGCGAACGCAAACAGTTACCTCTCCACCGCCCACTACATTAAAAGCACGACAGAAAAAAAAAAAAAACAAAAACAAACGGATTTGTAGGTCGAATAACCGCCAGGCGATGCGTTTCCATTAATACAATAATTAAGGCTTCCTGTGTGGATTCGAAAACGAGAGTTAAGCGAAAACGCGCTTGGCGAGTGCTCGCTCTAGTATTTAGGGCGGCGCATGTGGGCGTTACTAACACTCTTATTGGTTAGTTTCGAACACAAGTGAGTAAAAATGGGCGTTGCTTTCCTGTCGGGTCTCCCAGCAAATTAGAAGTACAGAACAAACAAAAACAAACAGATTTATGGGGCCAATAGCCACCAGGCGATGCGTTTCCATTAATATAATAATTAAGACCTTCTGTGTGGATTCGAAAACGAGAGTTAAGCGAAAATGCGCTTGGCGAGTGCTCGCTCTACTATTTAGGGCGGCGCATGTGGGCGTTACTAACACTCTTATTGGTTAGTTTCGAATACAAGGGAGCAAAAGTGGGCGTTGCTTTCCTGTCGGGTCTCCCAGTAAATTAGAAGCACAGAAAAAAACAAAAACAAACAGATTTATGAGGCCAATAACCACCGGGCGATGCGTTTCCATTAATATAATAATGAAGACTTTCTGTGTGAATTCTAAAACGAGAGTTAAGCGAAAATGCGCTTGGCGAGTGCTCGCTCTAGTATTTAAGGGGGCGCATGTGGGCGTTACTAACTCTTATTGGTTAGTTTCGAACACAAGGGAGTAAAAGTGGGCGTTGCTTTCCTGTCGGGTCTCCCAGCAAATTAGAAGCACAGAACAATCAAAAACAAACAGATTTATGAGGCCAATGGCCATCGGGCGATGCGTTTCCATTAATATAATAATGAAGACTTTCTGTGTGGATTCGAAAACGAGAGTTAAGCGAAAATGCGCTTGGCGAGTGCTCGCTCTAGTATTTAAGGCGGCGCATGTGGGCGTTACTAACTCTTATTGGTTAGTTTCGAACACAAGGGAGTAAAAGTGGGCGTTGCTTTCCTGTCGGGTCTCCCAGCAAATTGGAAGCACAGAACAATCAAAAACAAACAGATTTATGAGGCCAATGGCCATCGGGCGATGCGTTTCCATTAATATAATAATGAAGACTTTCTGTGTGGATTCGAAAACGAGAGTTAAGCGAAAATGCGCTTGGCGAGTGCTCGCTCTAGTATTTAAGGCGGCGCATGTGGGCGTTACTAACTCTTATTGGTTAGTTTCGAACACAAGGGAGTAAAAGTGGGCGTTGCTTTCCTGTCGGGTCTCCCAGCAAATTGGAAGCACAGAACAATCAAAAACAAACAGATTTATGAGGCCAATGGCCATCGGGCGATGCGTTTCCATTAATATAATAATGAAGACTTTCTGTGTGGATTCGAAAACGAGAGTTAAGCGAAAATGCGCTTGGCGAGTGCTCGCTCTAGTATTTAAGGCGGCGCATGTGGGCGTTACTAACTCTTATTGGTTAGTTTCGAACACAAGGGAGTAAAAGTGGGCGTTGCTTTCCTGTCGGGTCTCCCAGCAAATTGGAAGCACAGAACAATCAAAAACAAACAGATTTATGAGGCCAATGGCCATCGGGCGATGCGTTTCCATTAATATAATAATGAAGACTTTCTGTGTGGATTCGAAAACGAGAGTTAAGCGAAAATGCGCTTGGCGAGTGCTCGCTCTAGTATTTAAGGCGGCGCATGTGGGCGTTACTAACTCTTATTGGTTAGTTTCGAACACAAGGGAGTAAAAGTGGGCGTTGCTTTCCTGTCGGGTCTCCCAGCAAATTAGAAGCACAGAGAAAACGAAAACAAGCAAATTTATGAGGCCAATAACCACCGGGCGATGCGTTTCCATTAATATAATAATTAAGACTTTCTGTGTGGATTCGAAAACGAGAGTTAAGTGAAAACGCTCTCGGCGGGTGCTCGCTCTAGTATTTAGGGCGGCGCATGTGGGCGTTACTAACACTCTTATTGGTTAGTTTCGAAGGAAAGGGAGTAAAAGTGGGCGTTGCTTTCCCGTCGGGTCTCCCAGCAAATTAGAAGCACAGAGAAAACGAAAACAAGCAAATTTATGAGGCCAATAACCACCGGGCGATGCGTTTCCATTAATATAATAATTAAGACTTTCTGTGTGGATTCGAAAACGAGAGTTAAGTGAAAACGCTCTCGGCGAGTGCTCGCTCTAGTATTTAGGGCGGCGCATGTGGGCGGTACTAACACTCTTATTGGTTAGTTTCGAACACAAGGGAGTAAAAGTGGGCGTTGCTTCCCTGTCGGGTCTCTCAGCAAATTAGAAGCACAGAAAAAAACAAAAACAAAGAGATTTATGAGGCCAATGACCACCGGGCGATACGTTTCCATTAATATAATAATTAAGACTTTCTGTGTGGATTCGAGAACGAGAGTTAAGCGAAACCGCGCTCGGCGAGTGGTCGCTCTAGGATTTAGGGCGGCGCATGTGGGCGTTACTAACACTCTTATTGGTTAGTTTCGTGGCAAGGGAGTACAAATGGGCGTTGCTTTCCCGTCGGGTCAGTATCAAGCTCTCGAATTGGCTACAGTCGAATCTGAATTAATAATTAGCGGGCGGTACTTTTATTTAATCGACTTGTACTGTTAAAAAAAAAACTGAGTCTGTTTTATGCGTTATTCAAATTCATCAAACGTGAAACTCATCCTCGCGGAACAATGAAGGAAATTAAATTTAAGTTGGCTACAGACGTAACTTAAACTCTATCGAACTGAATTTGTGTCACGAAAATCCACCTCTCGCGTTCTAATTCCGGACGAGTTTATAATCCGATGTAAGCCACCGACCGCGAACGACGGTTTGAACACAAGAGGACATTTTTGAAATAAGTAACGAGTTTTTCTTCGAGTGTGTTTGCCGAACTTGGGCTTAATTAAGAAAATTTCAACTCTGCTTTGCCGTTGCCTAATTCGCTCTCTCTCTCTCTCTCTCTCTCTCTCTCTCTCTCTCTCGCCTTAAGGAGGGGCCCTTGTACTTAATCATTTTATTCACCGTGTGTTTCAAGGGAATCGAATTACCGCGATTTGTTTGAGTTTGAGGCAGATTATGTCTCGCAGTTTATGACCCTCGTCCCAGATTGTTTCACCAATAAGGGCGACAGCCATCACGGTCACGGAAGCAAGGCGTGTTCGTATTGGCCGGCGGGCCTCTCTGACGTCGCGTCGTCGTCCTTTAATGCGTTTTTAAGTAAGCCAGGAGGAATAAAGCTAGGTAACTATTGCAAAAGCAATACTTAAACGAGCCAAAATAAAATAAAATCAGTACGTACGTTTCCTCTTTGCTTTGCTAACAACTTTGCCAACGACATAAAATATGTTCATGAATTTGGTTTCTTTTTTTTTGTTTTCCAACAGCTATTAAATGACATACACGCACATGGCTTTTCATTGTTTGTTCTGGTCTATCTACTAGTCAAAAAATATATTTATTTATTTATTTATTCAATTTTCCGGCGCGCTGTACGTATCTAAATAAAAACGTACATACATTTTTAAATTAAAATAAAATAAATTCAATAAAACCGATAACATTACGTCCCGCCGTATCACTGCCATTATTCTCGTTTGAATAAAACATGTTATAATTTTAAATACGCGTCAATTCAATAAATTTAAAAAAATACAGTACGTTACTGCGTGCGAGCGTGTATCAAAATGCACGCCGCAGAACTTGAATGTAAAAGAGATTGGAAGTCCTTTGCATCGTTCGATTTAATCAAAACAGTTTCTTCGAGAAATTTCATCGAAACGATTAATTCAGATTCATCATAAAGAAGAAAAGAAGAATTAAAAAAACAACAACTCAAAAATTCAAATCTGATTGTAATTCACAGTTCGTAGTTCTATTCGAACCGAGATTTGAATAGGTCAGTTTGAATCGGGGATGGAAAAAACGTGATTTTTTTAAAAATAACAAATCGTGTGTTTTTTTCCCAATTTCAAACAGACTCTTTTTTATTTAAAACAAATGAAAAATTCAGTTTATGAGGATTTCATTAATACGATTGAGGAAAATGTAAATTGCGAATTTTGCTGGAGCAAAAGAAAATCAAAACATTGCAGATCACTGCCCGGCGTACGTGATTCACTAGGCCGACGTTCACACAAAACTTTTGAACGCTCGTGGCTCATGGCAAAACAAATGAAAAATTCAGTGTATGAGGATTTCATTAATACGATTGAGGAAACTTTCAGTTGCGAATTTTCTGGAGCAAACAAAAAATCAAAACAATGCAAATCACTGTCCGGTGTACGTGATTCACTAGGCCGACGTTCACACAAAACTTTTGAACGCTCGTGGCTCATGGCAAAACAAATGAAAAATTCAGTTTATGAGGATCTCATTAATACGATTGAGGAAACTTTCAGTTGCGAATTCTCTGGAGCAAACAAAAAATCAAAACAATGCAAATCACTGTCCGGTGTACGTGATTCACTAGGACGACGTTCACACAAAACTTTCGAACGCTCATGGCTCATGGCAAAACAAATGAAAAATTCGAATAAATTCGAATGGATCGTCGGCCGTCGTGAATTACGACAGGAGATTTAAAAAGCGACACGTCATATTTCATCGGACTTAATGATGTCCCGGTCCATTTACTCTATCCGACGGTGATTTCATTAATTTCCGACTCTTCCGCTCTTTTTTTTTTTAAATCAACAACGCCGCCCGGCGATGGGCGTGCTGCTTGCCGGTTTCAAACTCGATGGATGATGTTATATAATATGACGACCACCGAATCCGGAATCGCGAACGCAAACAATTACCTCTCCACCGCCCACAACATTAAAAGCACGACAGAAAAAAAAACAAAAACAAACGGATTTGTAGGTCGAATAACCGCCAGGCGATGCGTTTCCATTAATACAATAATTAAGGCTTCCTGTGTGGATTCGAAAACGAGAGTTAAGCGAAAACGCGCTTGGCGAGTGCTCGCTCTAGTATTTAGGGCGGCGCATGTGGGCGTTACTAACGAATTTTCTGGAGCAAACAAAAAATCAAAACAATGCAAATCACTGTCCGGTGTACGTGATTCACTAGGACGACGTTCACACAAAACTTTCGAACGCTCGTAGCTCATGGCAAAACAAACGAAAAATTCAGTTTATGAAGACTCCATTAATACGATCGAGGAAACTGTAAATTGCGAATTTTGCTGGAGCAAAAAAAATCAAAACAATGTAGATCACTGCTCGACGTACGTGATTCACTAGGCCGACGTTCACACAAAACTTTCGAACGCTCATGGCTCATGGCAAAACAAATGAAAAATTCAGTTTATGAAGACTCCATCAAAACAGTGCAGATCACTGCCCGGCGTACGTGATTCACTAGGCCGACGTTCACACAAAACTTTCAAACGCTCACGGCTCATGCAAAACATATGAAAAATTCAGTTTAAGAAGACTCCATCAAAACAGTGCAGATACTGCCCGGCGTACGTGATTCACTAGGCCGACGTTCACACAAAACTTTCAAACGCTCACGGCTCATGCAAAACATATGAAAAATTCAGTTTAAGAAGAATCCATTAATACGATTGAAGAAACAGTAAATTGCGAATTTTGCTGGAGCAAAAAAAATCAGAACCATGCAGATCACTGCCCGGCGTACGTGATTCACTAGGCCGACGTTCACACAAAACTTTCGAACGCTCATGGCTCGTAACGTACTTGGCACTCGGACTTGCTCGTACCGCGTTGTATGAAAAATCTTGCGCTCCAAGCGCACGAGTCAAAACCTGCATCCAGGAGTAACCGAAATTTCAATAAATTAAACAATATTACAAATACAATTGTACCGGTATGTAACAAATATTTCTCCCTAACACAGACAAAATACATTACAAAACAACAATAAAAACTATAATACTGTTCTTTAAAGACTGTATTATGCACTTTTAAGAAGAAAATATATATTTAAGTATGAAAAGCGAGCCCGGACGCTATTCTACTTACGGAAGGTACAAATGCAATATTTATAAATGCAGTGATATAAATGTTTTATTCCTTTGAGTTATAAGCACTTTTACAGCTTGCTCTTAAAACCGAATTGTTCTGCGACTATTTTCACTTTGTTAAAAGCCTTAATAAATCGAAAAAGTACCGTAACGCTCCGAATAAACAGGAATAATACAGCATTGTACAACGATGGTCACCATAAATGATACCATTTGACAGTTTCGTATCCCTTACGCAGAATGTACTTAAGTGTGTGGCTCGCATGCAAGAGTATCATTTAAGTTGATCGTCGTCGTAGTAGCTGCGTTCACGATTTTTCCAAAAAGCTTCGCTTTTCTTTTACAGTTCGTTCGAAATTTGATTGCTTCAGCTTTACGCGGAACACTTTCAACTTGCAAATACCAAATGATACGACACCGTTACCGTTCGTTTTATCGCCGCGCTGTTTTCAGCTTGCGCCGCCGACACATATGTATTTTGTTTGTATGAAAAAGATTAGCAGAGTTAAACGGAGTATTATGGAGGGAAAGCTCGCTCAGGTTTACTTCGGCGTACTTTGTAGGGTGGAATACATCTGCATCCTCTGCATTCTATTCTGTGTTCTATTCTAATGGCGCATCTACTCAAGGGCAATGGGATGGAAGTAACGAGAATAATACGCGCACAAGGGAATATTCAGATTTCTGAACGTGTCCGAGATTAAATTTAATTTTCCGTGTTGAGATAATTACCCGCTGGAAATTTTTGGGAAAGGTTCGAAGGACCAATCCACCATTCAAGCCGAAAAAGGATTAAGTGAAATGCCCCTTACAGGAACAATACACTGTTATTCCAAATGCACACCAATCTACTTAAAATAAACATTGCGAGGTCGACAAAGAATATATTAAAGTTGATTACAGGGTGGGTCGGTTGAGAGTGGGGCGGCGGCGGCGGCGCGCATCTGCGAAGCGGCATTTGCATAGAGGACAATTTTATTTATTCGGAATTTATTTCGTTGTGTTCTTTTTATGCGAAATACATTCAGAATTTGCGCCATAAAACTTGGTCTTTTGGCGTGTTGATTAATCCAGATGGCGCGCGCGCGCTCTATCCCTCTCTCCGTCTCTCTCTCTCTTGTAAACCTCAATTTCGTCATCTGCTCGACACCTAAACGTAATCATGTAAATTAGATATGCAAATGTGACCAGTCGCCTCGTCTCTCTCTCGCCCCGAGCTTCACCATATTTCTTACTCCCTTCTACCGTCCTTTTCCTGTATAGCACGCCGTCTTTGAATTTAAGATGTTTAACCTGCAATTTGTTGGGAACTTTACATCTAATTGGATTATTTGAAATAATTCGAACGGGCGGCGGGGCGAGTTTAGTTTTTTTTTTTTTTTTAATAGTCAAAAACTAATAGATACATAAATAAAACAAGCGCACCAAAACTCATCAAAGGTTTTGTTGGCTCTTTTATAATCCAAAAACGACTTTGATTTGTCTTCAACTTTCATTATTGCTTTTATCTTCTATCACAATTTATTCGATGATTCTTAACCGAGAAACAACAGAAATCGTCGTCGTCGTCGTCCCCCACCCCCCTGAAATATAAAATGCCGCCCTCCTTCGCCGAGAGAAAACGCCGATGTGTTTGCCCGTTGTTATTTCATCTGAAAACCGGTGGTTCTCGACCCCGGCCATAATATCAATGAGGAGGAAAAACAAATTGTCATTGTGGACATATCGTTCTCGAACGAATCGACCTTTTTGTACGGTTTTCCTTTACGTAAACAGCGGGCTCGCCGGGCGTAAGCCATACGACGTGAAATCGAAAAGTAAACACTATCGTGAAGTTTTGAAAACAGCCCGCCCGGATATTGGGGGGTCGTAGTAAATTTGATGGGGGCGAGGGGGACAGAACTTTCGCGTTAACAAAACACCACCACCATCATTTATTAATACATCATTTTTTTTTTAATTTGCTTAAATTTTACTTGCGCTTTCAATAAACGACCCAAGTTCAGTTTCACCCTGTATAAAGCACACATTAGTTCCATTAGAATGCTCTCCAAAAATTAAAAACTCTCAAATTATTTAATTAATTATTGTACATAAACTAGTCATCAGTGTTATAAGAAAAAGCGTTTCCTATTTTAATTAATCAATTAAAAAAAAATTAACAAAAATAATAATAAAAGTTGTTAATTGTATGGACCCCCACAGGCTACATAAAAGCGAAGGTTTTCAGCATTCGTTTCTAATTAACTCCAATTAAAAGAGTGTTAAGAGTTTCTTGCTTGTGTTTAGAGTGAGGGCGTCGGAGGCTTTACAAAGAAGAACGAAAAATGTAAATTTTCTTTTTCTTTTTTTTCGGTATTTTCGAGGCGGTCGTTGCAGACCTACGCGAACCCCAAACGCGACTCTAATGATCTACTTGACAAAATTAAATGCGAAATAAGTAGTCTGTCCGGGGCAAGGTCACATAGAAAAAGGTTATTATAAAAATAACGAATCCTAATTTAGGACCGTTTCTTTTACGATGATGCTCAGAAGCTCAAGTTGAGCTGCAAAAAATACAAAAGCTTGTTCAATTAGGAATAAACAACTAAAGCTAACGACATCAATAAACATATTTAATCTTCACGTTATGTTCTTGTTACTCAGACCGTACCATAGCTTTAAAAGGAAGAGAGATGGCGCAATAGTAAATTCCTGTTCAAATCGACGGGAAATTCCAAAAATTCAAGAGACGTAGCTTTCGTGATCTATATTTCAACATTGCAAGAAATATTTAGCAACTGAACATTGAACCACATGGTTTGGTGGTGTGAGTTGATGTGAAAAAAATTTTGTTTATGAAGTAATAGATGTCGGACTCTATTAAAAAAAAAGCATTTCATGCCGCCTGGTGTTCGTTTCCAGAATCAACGCACTTGATCTCCGCGTAAAGAATTGATTTCCTATCGGTACACCCAAAAAAAATTAACCTTATTTAATGTTTCGGTCTGAGTAAAAGCTTTCGCTTAAGACTTGCGACGCCACGTACATAAACAATACCTTATCGTAAGAGATGTCATTTAATAAGTGAAATATGAATCGAAATATATGTCACAATCAATGTCTCAGTCTACTGTGCAAGGCAGCTCTTCCTGGAGAAACTAAAACTGCTGATTCGAGAGATGGACGGGAATTTTCCACCAAGGTTATGCGACGGAGCTCGACAACAATGCACATTCGAATTGCAGCTCCCCCTAGCGCAGAAAAGCGTGTTGAATAGACGCGCTCATACTCGACGGGAGTTGACACGCACAGTTAACAAGCACTTGATCAGCACCTCGGTATCTTCGTGAGCTTAATTTTAAGCTCGTATCTATCTCGTTGAAATCTTGAAATCAAGCCTTAATTTCTGTTTAATTTAATTCACTAATTGCCGGTTGCACCAAACACTTAAGTCGAACTTAAATTTAAGTAGTGCTTATAATGTGACATTTGAGCATGACACGATATTCAGTTAATCGCATTCTAAGCAGTGCTTGAAGTTAAGCTATCCTTAAGTGTATGGTGCAACTGGCCGTAAATGTCCCCGGGTTTGTTAAGAAAAGTAAACCGCTTCTCCCGGTGTGCTGTGTTTTATTTAAACTGATCCAAAAAAAATAGTATTTCACGTTTTTCTTCGCTTTACGTTTATAAAATCATTGTGTTTCCATTAACTACGGTAAGCGAATTAGTAAAGCTTGAAATCAAGCTTTAATTTCTGCTTAATTTAATTGAGTAAATGTCCGCAAGTTTGTTACTCGCTAAGAAAAGTAAAACGCTTCTCCCGGTGTGCTGTGGTTTATTTAAACCGATCCGAAAAGAAGTGTTTCATGTTTTGCTTTGCTTTGCGTTTATAAAATCGCTGTGTTTCCGTTAAAAATAGGATGCGGGAAGGATAAACTAAACTACTGTCGGTAAATGAATTAAATCAAGCCTTAATTTCTGTTTAATTGAATTCAGTAAATGTCCCCGAGTTTGTTAAGAAAAGTGAACCGCTTCTCCCGGTGTGCTGTATTTTATTTAAACTGATCCAAAAAAAATAGTATTTCACGTTTTTTTTCGCTTTATGTTTATAAAATCATTGTGTTTCCATTAACTACGGTAAGCGAATTAATAAACCTTGAAACCAAGCTTTAATTTCTGCTTAATTTAATTCAGTAAATGTCCGCAAGTTTGTTACTCGCGAAGAAAAGTAAAACGCTTATCCCGATGTGCTGTTGTTTATTTAAACCGATCCGAAAAGAAGCGTTAAATGTTTTCCTTTCCTTTGCATTTTTAAAACCAGTGTGTTTCCGTTAAAAATAGGATACTGGAAGGTTAAACTAAACTACTGTCAACAGATAAAATAGCGACATCTTACTATCGCTTTTTGACCTGACATTGCGAATAAATTGGGCAAGTCGTTTTTGGTCTGCAGTGGGAATGTCGAGCTACGTTTCTGCTGAAGAAGCCCCAAGCAGGGCTGAAACAGCTGTCTAGAGGCTGCTCGAGGTTTTCACTGCAATCAAAAACGATTTGCACAAAATTTTTCTATAAACTACTGTCGTTAAGCGAATTAAATAAAGCCTTAATTTCTGTTTAATTTAATTCAGTAAATGTCCGCAAGTTTGTTACTCGTGAAGAAAAGTAAAACGCTTCTCCCGGTGTGCTGTTGTTTATTTAAACCGATCCGAAAAGAATTGTTACATGTTTTCCTTTCCTTTGCATTTATAAAACCGCTGCGTTTTCGTTAAAAATAGGATGTGAGAGGAATAAACTAAACTACTGTCGGTAATCGAGTTAAGAAAGCTTAAAATCTAACGACAGCAGACGTTGTTTTATACCGAAAGGAAATCCGCCCTATTTTCTTTGTGTTAAAGTTCTTAAGGCAATTGTCGAGTAGAATTTTGTAACTCTCGGAGATATTTCGACTTCTTTTGTTTAAACTACCACTTTTTTTTATTTTATTAGTTGAAGGTCCGATTGCATAGTCGGACTAAAGGAGATTTTAAAATAAAAGTCACCGTCATATGTCCAAAAACATGCGAAACCGTAGTTATTTACAACATCAGAATGTGACGTTTATTTTAAAGTCTCTTCGAATATGAAATCGGCCCTTAGTATTCTAACGGCCGCGAGCTATTTTTTTCTACTGAATTTAGGGGTCGTCAACCTAAACACTCGCCCAAAAAAACACTTTTACATTGAACAACAATGAAAGCCACCCAGTTTTACAGAAAACCCAATCTGCTTTTTTGACCCACGAGCCACCGTCGCAAAGCGATTTTCTGATCGGCAGCTAGTTTAAGTTGATAAAGCCAAAAATGCTCTCGCACCGATGTTTTTCTCGAAAAGTCGAAACAGTGCCGTTGACGTCAACATAAAAAACACGGACAGGGATTTCGGATATTTTGCATTGATTAGTTCTTTAAGCGGTATTGAATCGACTTGCCAATCGAAGTCTAAATAATCTTCCCGTATCCGTTATTTAAGCGGCACAATAATAAAAAATAATAATGAAACAAATGAAAGAATTTTACTCGGAACGATTTTAAATACACAAAAAACAAAACAAGTTCACTTCCCGGGGAAGCTTTTGCCTTCCGTTCGCGAATTTCAAACTTAGAAAAAACAACTGAATTTAACAAAAGAATATTAAATCATGCGTTAGATCAATTTAGAATTGCCCGGTACAAGAAAGTCGCGTGTTTTTCTCTGAAGCTAAATGTTAACGTTTTTTTTTATTACCTGCCTCACTACCTCACCCCGCCTTTCCACCGGGACGCTTTTCCAACTATTTTTTTTTTCTTTTTTGGAGCCTCACGCACTTTCAAACGGATTTTGGATATTTTGCATTGATTAGTTTTTTAAGCGGTATTGAACCGACTTGCCAATCGGAGTCTTAATAATCTTCCCGTATCCGTTATTTAAGCGGCACAATAATAAAGAAAATAATAAAACAAATGAAAGAATTTTGCTCGGAACGATTTTATATACACAAAAAACAAAACAAGTTCACTTCCCGGGGAAGCTTTTGCCTTCCGTTCGCGAATTTCAAACTTAGAAAAAGCTACTGAATTTAACAAAAGATAATTAAATCATGCGTTAGATCAATTTAGAATTGCCCGGTACAAGAAAGTCGCGTGCTTTTCTCTGAAGCTAAATGTTAACGTTCTTTTATTACCTGCCTCACTATCTCACCCCGCCTTTCCACCGGGACGCTTTTGCAACTAATTTTTTTTCTTTTTTGGAGCCTCACGTGCTTTCAAACAGGAATCTCAGAATCGTTCCGTCAGTATTTCATACTTCATCAAGAAGAATTTTTCACGATATCATATTACATCGAATGCGCATAATTTACCTCACCCCGCCTTTCCACCGAGACGCTTTTCCAACGAATATTTTTTCCTAGCCTAACGCGCTTTCAAGCAGGAATCGGAGAATCGTCGCGTGAGCATTCCACAATTCATCAGGAGGTGAAACGCAATGATTTTTCACAATATCACATTACATCGAATGCACGCAACATAATTTAAATTACTTATACGTGGGGAGAAACACAATTGCATTTCTTGTAATAACTTTATCGTCTGCTTAAAACTAAAATGAAATTGAAATTGTCCGTTATACCTAGCGAAGTCTTCGAATTCTTACAGTATTATCAATATCCTCAATGAGTTAAGCGAGGAAATCATCGTAAGGAGAGGGACTCTATTCTGGCTTTCGTGCAAAACCGTGTGAGAACGAATTTTTGGAAGTCCTCATAAGGAAAGATACAACGAAGGACTCAACGATTCTGTTTTTACTTTCGTGGAAAACCTTCTGGCAGCGTATTTTCGGCTATAAGTTTCAAACCATTTACCGAACAAGAAAATCAAATCGTCTCTTCCAGGGGTGGCTCATGGGTTACAAAGAGTAGATTGGGTTATCGGTAAACCGGGGGTGGTTTCGGCGCCGGTTAGAGTAAAAAGGGTCGGGTTTGTGGGTGTTTAGGTTTAGGACCATCCCCCTCCGCCTAAACTAGCTAAATGATTAATCCGCGGTCGTTGCATCCAGAAGTGATCGTCGGATGTTAACCAGGACTTTGCTAACTAAATATGTATACACAACGAATATGCGACTACGAAATCGAATTACCGTAACAGGTAGTATGAGTTGCGTAACTCGAAAATTTTAAATTGTGTTGCCATAGCGCCTCGCGTACGGCAACGGCAACGGGAATTATACGATTCACGGGAAAACGTCGAAATCTACGAGATTATTTACTGTACGGCGCTAGTGGCAGGGCAGCGGAAGTTTAAAATAAAATAAAGTTTAAAGTGCCCTCTTGCGCCCGACGACGTGCAAAGTTTACTCCGCGATGTTTTGATGGGGATTACGCCCGGTATTAAACAGAAGCGGGCCAGTGTCGTCGTATTATCCGATTGGAGATAAGACGAGCTGAAATTTCGAAGCCGTTCTTCCGGGCCTTATCTTCGAATGGTTGAACGTTCAGTGCAAATGCAGTTGCTGGTAAATAATGGGGAATGACACTCTGAAAATAAAATTCGTTGTATGGTCGTTCCCGTCCCTTACAAATTGGTGGCAGCGGTGGGATGGCGAGTAGGTACCAAGTATGCATATCCTGTGATTGTGATTATGTGTACATACCTATGACTGTAAAGTTGACTTTGCTATTCCTAGTCGGCGAATTCTTAAAATCAACCCTACACCTGTAGACGCCCTCGTCGGAAAGCTGTATGTTTTCTATGGCTAGAGATGCGGGCGTGGTGGTGGTGCGGAAGTAAGCCCTGTTCCCGAAGACGTTCGGCGAGGACCAGAGCTTGGCC
The DNA here is from genome assembly GCA_036172665.1 of Prosopocoilus inquinatus. Classification (NCBI taxonomy): domain Eukaryota; kingdom Metazoa; phylum Arthropoda; class Insecta; order Coleoptera; family Lucanidae; genus Prosopocoilus; species Prosopocoilus inquinatus. Next base: position 12,875,337 of record CM069879.1, read on the forward strand.
TGGTTGAACTGACGGCCTCGCACGTCGAAGCTGTAACAAAACACGCGCATCAGGCGTGGGCACGAAAGGCGCGAGCAAAAACAGCCGCATAAATCAATATTAAATTGACACGTTCATCAATTTCGTGACAGGGGATAGGATTTAAATATTTCACCAAAGTGGCTGTCATTTATAAGGCCGCCGCTGTTCGGGAGGGCTTCGTTTCGGGCCGCGCTAACAACCATCCCATCTCTCTTGAATAGGTAGTGCATGCCATCGTCAACTTGATTGATAACTTCATTTTGAAATATTACACTGTGTGGGTTTATTATTTCTTGAATTGTAAGGGGGGTTCATTAGATGATTTCATCAGATTTATATCACGCATATCATTTGATACGTCACCATTATCTCATCTCCTCTTTATGATTTGCTTTTTAATCATCCAACAAAATTAAGAGCATTAACTCTGAACACCGACTTAATTAAACCACCCCCTAATTTAAATTAACTTTACGAAACTGCATCACGAAACTGCATTCAACTATGATAACAGGGGGACGAGAGCGAGAGAGACTGAGATGGAAAGCCATATGCGTTTAGCGTATCCGCAATACGTTATATTTTATGGCGCCGCCGAATCGATATTTTCTTCTTTCCGGGCGCAATTTAAAGTTTTAAGTGTGAGGATTATCGTAGATTTTGAATACAAATGAGGTGTTATGAACTCCATTTAAGCTCTCCGAGTTACGAATAAATTATGAGCAGCGAGCCGCCGCCGGCGCTTATTGAATGCCACTATTTTTACCAAAACTGTTGTTTGTCTTGCGCTCGCGAATAAAAACCCGGCGACCGCGACGCGGAATGCATAATAACTGGCTCGAAGCGCTCGCTGGAAATTAAAACTTCGGATCACGTGACGAAGAATTGTTCCTTTATTAGTAACACCCTGTATTTAATAAGTTTTTTTTTAATAAACTCTGCGCAATGCAGACGAACGGATTAATCAGGGTATATAATTTATAATAAATAGAAATAAACATTTTCGAACTTATATAAAGTAAAAAATGATTCGCCTCGAAACAGTACAAGAAGTATCGCTTCTTCGGTATTAATTTTTTTTTTTTAAATAAACTTGCGACGTACTGTCTCTTCTCAAGGTAGATGAAGGGATTAATTAGGATAATTAACAATGAATAATGTCATGTTTACCTTTTTTATGAACCTATAAAGGGTTATACAGGTGCGAACGGCACTCAGCCTTTTATGGGAGAGCAAAAGTCGAGGATTCAATAAATTAAATATTCCAATATGAAGCTGAACAAAAGAAAAATTATATATTTTAACATAAATTTTGAAATTTGAGCGCCACCATTTTTTTTTATTATTAATAATAAAGGGATAACAAAAGAGCAAATAAAAGAAAATTTGGAAACCCACCAAAAATGCAGAAATTTTGAATTGAAACGAAATAAATAGAAGAACGTCTAAAAATATAAAAATATATTTAATAAAGTTGTTAAACTAAAACAATGGGTGATAAATGTGCAATTTAGATTATTTAAGTAAGTAATTTGTAGTTGCATTAAATTTGATAATAAATGTGACTGAATACGTTATTATAAATTGACAGTTTAATAAGTTGCACGATATTGAATTCAATTTCGTTTCACATTGATAATACATAGATATACTTTTCTTTAAATGGTAGCCCTAAAGGCAAATTAATTCTCAACTGAGTAATTAAATATTAAATGACCAAAATATTATTAATTATGTTAAATATAAATTATTAGTAAAAATATGAATCATTATGTAAACAAAGTACGTTAACTAAATCGTAACAAAACTTTATAATAGTAAGTAGATTAATATTAACCCAAGAAAAATTGTTATGTAAATATTTAAGATATTTTATGTGTGATGAAATCCTGAAGGGTATTGAATAAATTTATTAACTTAGAAAGAATGGTTTTGAAGAGCGCAAATATATGCGGGTAAAATAAAAGAAGAATTTGACCTGCTACTGTCGATCCACACCAGTGCCAGAAGTTCCTGTGTTTTTTTTTCCAGCTCATCATAGCCCATACGGCGATCGAATATGCTTCGTGAATGAGGCGACAGAAAGGTAACGATTTCTTCGCTATTTCATTGATTGGTATGTTTTGAACGACGGAGGAATTTCAGCACTTGGCCAACGGACGATTTCGACTGAAGTAATTAACTTAAGGAAAGATAAAACCTCCCTCGGATTTTCCTAAGAAAAATTTCCATTAGTGCCGTGGCACGAGCTTCCGGTAGCAACACAATGTTTTTGCAAAAATCCAACGAAAAAGAAAGAAATATTGAAATTAACTTACCCCTTTATGTTTATGGGGAAACAAAAGACATTATTAAACGTGAAATTAACTTGGATGACCAAGAAAATGGTAATTAAATGTTAATTTTTAAATGAATACTTAAACAACCACCATATTGACTAGGATTCAAAACGGCAACTGCCCCTCGAAGTTTGAAATCGTCGGCCAATCCCACCGCTCAGCTTAATCCGACCAATGAGGTGTGAGAGGGTAAGTTCAGACACGTAAGGCCGTTTGACGAAAAACTTCGAATGCAGCCCAATGATACAGTACTGCCAATTCTATAAATCAATGTGAACAAAAATAAACAAATGAATAAATTACAATGTAAATTGTTGCTACATTCCATTAAAGTGGTAAATGACAAAATCAAAATACAAAGAGACAAACAACATGTAATCATATATCTAAACTCGTCCAATAACAACTGTGAAGTTAGTCACACAAAAGTAAACAACATCAGTTTAACCTTAAAATCAATACAATCGATTTAGTGCTGAAGCGTGAAACAATGAGAAATTTTGCGAGGAGAATATTTTACGAGGTAAATAGCCATATTAATTTAATCATAATTTAACATTATACTGATGGGATGCTAAAAAAAGATACAACAGATCCAAGATGCACATTTACAAACACCGTGTCATTTTAAATGTGACAATAAATACAAACGTTTTCAAACGTATTTAAAGAAGAATAGATTCGTCTTGAAACAGTAGAAGAGGTAGTGCTTATTTAATAGTAACACCCCTTATTTAATATGTATACATATTTTTTAAATAAACTGTGCGACGTACTATCTCTTGCCAAGGCAGACGAAAGGATTAATTAGCATAATTAAAAATTCGCTGAGAATTTTACTCGTTTTCATTTTTCCCTTTTTTTTTGAAAAAAAAAGAATACCTACCTGCATGGAAATTAGTTAATGAAATGTGCTCCGCACGAATAAAACCACGAGGAATACATTCCGACACGCTGATAATGATTAAATTATCCGCCTTTAGAGAAGAGCCTGGATGTTTGCCAAGAGTTCCAGTGTCAAGTAAAGAGATATTAGTTCGCCAATTAGATTTAGTAATTACCGTAAGTAAATTGGTCCTTCCTTTCTGTGTACTGTAACGGCCACGCCCGGGCCGGGGCCACAAAATTAGGAAATTTTGCTCGGGTTTAATAAATACATCGCACCGCTGTGTTTACGTGCAATTAACGTAATTAACCTGCATCGGAAACCCAAGTGGCGAAATGAAGAGAAGAGAGAAGAGAATTTCCTTAATTCACATTCGGCATAAACTGCCTGCCTTTTGTATACTTTGCCCCCCGCCCCCTCACTTCTAGAGAAAATCTAGAGAAATGGATATTAAGCAGAAAGTGAATCAAAACCATACCCCCCCCCCCAAATCCACACAAAGGAAAGAAGGAATTAATTTTATTAACCGAAAAGACCTTTAGAGTGCAAAAACGTGGAGGAGTGGTAAGGTCCAAAATGAAGAAGTCGTTTTTGGTATGGTATTCCTCAATCAAGACTTTCCCAAACCTTTTTGATTGTTATTTTCCATTTTGGATCTTACTACAAAGACTACATGGTAGTAAGGACCAAAATAAAGTCGCAATCAAAAAGGTTTGGGAAAGTTTTGATTTAGGTTTACCATACAAAGGGACCGCCAGAAGTCAAGTGATGCACTTAGATCTGAATCTACCCATTTTTTCGTAAGGCCTTTTGTAGTAGAGAGGCGAAAGAGAAAGGTGATGGGTAGTGGTCAGAAGCTTTTACTTTCCAAATCAAAACCAGGCGAGAAAAATAACCATTAATTAAGAAGAAGCTATCGTGTATGGTGGGCTATGGATCAAAGCTCTCCATTTGTTATGAAGCTCCTCCCTCCAAAGAACCAACAACCGCACCACGGTGGATGGTGGAAGAGATGAAGATCCAAAACCAGGCGAAGAGAATTAAGAAGCTTCTTCCTTGAAGGAACCAAGAAAGCCCACTTAGTGCATGCTGAAAGGGATGAAGGTCCAATACGAGTTGGATTTAAGCCTTTTGTTTCTTGGGGCGAAGATCAAGTCGAGTTGAATACCAGCTGGGCTTAAACAAAAGAATTTGGGTGAATACCAGGGAATTAAAAGTGCTCGTCATAAACAGTGAAGAAGCTTCTTCCTTGAAAGGACCAAGAAAGGCCCCCGTAGTGCATGCTGAAAGACATGAAGGTACAATAAGAGCTGGATTTAAGCCTTTTGTTTCTTGGAGCGAAGATCAAATAGAGTTGAATACCAGCCAGGATTAAAAAAAGAATTTGGGTGAATACCAGGGCATTAAGAGTGCTCGCCATTAACAATGAAGAAACGTCTTCTTTGAAAGGAACAAGAAAGGCCCCCGTAGTGCATGCTGAAAGGCATGAAGGTCCAATACGAGCTGGATTTAGGCCTTCTGTTTCTTGGGACGAAGATCAAGTCGAGTTAAATACCAGCCAGGATTAAAAAACAATAATTTGGGTGAATACCAGGGAATTAAGAGTGCTCGCCATTAACAAAGAAGAAGCTTCTTCCTTGAAAGGAGCAAGAAAGGCCCCCGTAGTGCATGCTGAAAGGGATGAAGGTCCGAAACGAGTTGGATTTAAGCCTTCTGTTTCTTGGGGCGAAGATCAAGTCGAGTTGAACACCAGCCAGGATTAAAAAAAGGAATTTCGGTGAATACCAAGAATTAAGAGTGCTCGTCATTAACAACGCTTCTTCCTTGAAAGGACCAAGAAAGGATTAAAAAAATAATTTGGCTGAATACCAGGGAATTAAGAGTGCTCGCCGTTAACAATGAAGAAACGTCTTCCTTGAAAAGACCGAGAAAGGCCCCCGAAGAGGGCATGCTGAAAGGCATGAAGGTCCAATACGAGCTGCATTTAAGCCTTCCGTTCCTTGGGGCGAAGATCACGTCTAGTTGAATACCGGCCAGGATTAAAAAAAAGAATTTGGGTGAATACCAGGGAATTAAGAGTTCTCGCCGTTAGCAATGAACAAGCTGCTTCCTTGAAAGGACCAAGAAAGGCCCCCGTAGTGCAAGCTGAAAGAGATGAAGGCCCAATACGAGCTGAATTTAAGCCTTCTGTTTCTTGGGGGAAGATCAAGTCGAGTTGAATACCAGCCGGAATTAAAAAAAAAGAATTTGGATGAAAAGAAAGGAAAGAGTTAAACACTGATGAAAGATTTCTTGACAAATGCAGGAGAACAGGAGTTCCAAACGATTGTCACTTGACGTAATGAGGCGTGAAAAGCTCGGAAAATTTACGGCCGACAGACGTTTTAATTTCAACGGCCTTAAGTATACATTTACGCTTTGAAAAACAACATTTCACTGCTTTAGTATAAGGCGGCGCTGCGAAACGACGCAATGAATATTCATCCACGTATAAAAGCCGATCTCGAAGAGAACTTTCTGAGGGGGTAGAGGTAGTGGTTTTAATAGGAGACTTAAATCAAGTTAAGAGACAAGAGATTTAACAGCCAAGTTTGAACACCATTTCCTCGTAATTTATCCACTAAATATCCGCGGAGTGCGTTCGTCGCTCGCCCCCGAGCGAGACGAATAACGAAATTAAAATATTTGGGGGGGTGTGGAGGGAGGGCAGCAAACGTGAAACAATAAGAGATACAGGAAGTAATTTCGAGGAGGAAAACCGATCTCAATTTGGCGCTGAGTAAACGCACGTCATCGTTAAGAACAAACTTCACTTCGCTGCTGATTAAATTCAACCAAACTTCGGAGACTTGCACCCAAGAATATCTTCAATACGTCAACAGAATGATGTTATAATAGGAGCAGGCATAGCTGCAAGTTTCTGTTTTAAAGTACAATTAACTTCATTAGAGATACCAAGTCAAAATATTTCGTCTGTGCTAGACGGTAATTTACTCAAGACTATTTTACATACGTTAAACAACTGCGCCATCCGTTTTATTATCACTCGAGTGTACTGCCCTTAGCTCTTTTTGTATGGAATTGAAAAAAAGACTAATCTTACTTTTTAGTATCACGGTCTGAGACAAAGCGTTCATTTAAACTCGTGACGCCAAAAAAATGCGAAAATTACCACTTCCTTTTATTTTATTAATTCAAGTACTGCCAATAGCTTCAATAAGTTAATCGAGGAAATCCCCGAAAGATGGGAGACAACGGAGGAGAAGAGTTTGACGATCTTTAGGATGCGACGGCTCTACTCTGGCTTTCGCGCGAGAACTTTCGGAACGCATTTTCGGCTTGAAATCTCAAACAAGAAAATCGGCTTCCAGGGGTGGCTCGTTGGTTTGAAAGAGTAGCCGGGGGTAGTCCCGTTGTCAGTTTAGAGTTAAAAGAGCCCTTAGGCGACCTTCTTGAAGCTTCCGTTCATCCAAACTTCCGCCTTCAGCTATTTTTCGAGCTAAAAAAAAAGTCAACACCGTCTTTCTCATTTTCGGAGGGTTTAATTCCTTGGATTCTAAAGCTGTGTTACGCACTTTATATTATTATTATTTTTTCTTAAACAAAAGTTTGCCTAACCTCCGTTCATACGTATGTCGATTTATTTTATTTATTTGTTTTTTTTTTTAACAAAAGATAATTTAACTTTTAAACTCACGGCACATGATTTACACGGCAGTTGAAGCGGTACATAAATAAAGCTTCGCACGAAAAAGTTCGCTGTAGGGCAAAGTTAATTTGTAAGAAGAGTTTTCGGCGGAACGTCAAAGCGAAGCGCGACGTGGGAACGGCCACCTGAAGACACACCAAACTATTAGATAAACGAGTAAGTTGTAAAACACAGCTGCTGTGAAAGAGCAAGTTTGGCAACGTCGCGTCGTATCCCCCGCCAACGATGAGAAAATCTGCAGCTTCAGGCCTTGACAGGAGGAGAGGAGAGGCAACGCGTTTTTTTTTAATTTCTCTCTCTTGAGATAATGACAATAACAATAATAATATTACACTTCGGGGCCTGTTATCAAACCAAACAATAGGAAAATTCACATAATGTGTACATTGCATGAGCGAGGGAGATTTATTTTACTTGCCGGAGAGCACCCACCCGGCTCTCGTTTACTCTCCGCAAAATAAACGTTAACGAGAGGGTGAAGTTTGGTAGGTGTATTTAACTGAAATGCGCTGGTCGTCAATTTTAAAACGTGACGCCTTAAAATTTGGATGTAGGCAACCCTTCATACTTCCGCGTGCGTTTTACGAAAACACGCGCTCGTTTGATTGATGGGTTGCCTATTCTAAGGTGATCTGCTTACCTGTAGAGTGGTTCTAGAATGGATTCCTTAAACCAGAGCACCATGGCGACCGCGTCGTCTCGATCTTTCGGATTAATGTCGCACGGAAGGCCTTTCTTCTTAGTAAGGACTCCTTGGACGTCTTCCATGGGGACTGCAACAATAACTCATGTTAGTACCATTGTGCGAGGGTTTCTTGTTTGGGGGAAGTCTGGGAGAAGCGCGGCAGTTAAGCGGCCAACTTCGGCGATTAAGATTGTTAGGGCGGGATGTGAATGAGATGGGGTTTCCGCGACTCCGGCTAAAGCGTCAACCCCTTTCGTAAGAAACTACATAAATTGATTCGGTTTTGATACGGCGGCGGAGTTCTGAACAAAGCCATTGTGTTTTTGCCGCCGCCGCCGCCGCCGCCGCCGCCGAATGATGATAACACGGCGAGAAGGTGGAATTTGCTGCGTGTGTGTGTGTGTGATGATGCACTGCGGAGAACGAATCGATCGTGCTAACAGCGCATTCCGATGTCATTAAAACGCGGACTGATTTTTTTTTCTTTAGGTGGATTGGATCATGCAATCAAATTTCAGAAATGAGATTTTCCTCTTCCGTGGACATCTAAACTTTTAAAAACGACTCTTACAGTTTGAGGACCGCTGTGTCTTGTCTTGCATATTTCATGGATGCCTACATCAAACATGTCATAATATATGTACGTGTGTTACCTTCTTTATGATTTAGAAAATCGGATTGTGGATTGATACAAACAACAATTCCAGAAGGTCTGCTGTAATAATTTATTTATGCACATGTAGGTTGATCTTTTATTCAGCTGAATCTAAGGGAGCCCTACACATGGATGCCAGGACGCTTGACGCGTGATTAGACGATTGATTAATTTCAAATCAATTTAAATAGTATATGAATAAAACATGATTGATTAATGTGGTAAAGTTTAAGGGCGCTAAGGAAAGAAAGAAAGAAAGAAAAACTTGAACAATGAGATTTTTTAATTATTTGTTAAAGAAGTTGCTCCAAACAAATAATCTTATCAAAAAGTTGCATCATTATCTATTCACGCTCAAGTGAATAAATAAAAGTAATAAATAATAGAGAGACAAGTCCTGCATTATTTCGCGAGAGAGGCGTAAACACTGTCATCTGAAGAGCCGGGTCGCAAAAATACTCGAGAGAAAAGAAGTCTCGTTAATTTAAAGCGAATAAAAGGCGGTGGTAGCAGCAGCAGCACCAGCAGATGACGATTCGGGTAAAAGAACGAACAAGTTGATGCCCCTGTCACCGGGAATGTTTCTCATTATTAGTCATGAGGTGTCGTCGCCACCCTTGCGCCTTTATTAAAAAACTCCGGGCCGCAAAAAGTTTTTAATAAAAGCCGCCGCTATATTGCTTTCTCATTTAATATCGTTTCCTTCTTATTTTATTCTTCCGCTAAGTCCGTTTGTTTATCCCCCGCATCAATCACCGGGGTGTCAACCGAGTGCAGAATTTAATCAAGTCGACAGCTTACTTGGACAGCAGCTACTGACAAGATGTTTTACCTTCGAGAAAGGTTAACGAAAGGCCCTCCTCCTCCTGCTCCTCCTCCTCCTCCACCACCGGAAAAACTTAAGCAGATATTGATTGCGCGTCACGTACCAAGAGACGTGATGAACTTTAAATTACACCGGACGTAAATACAGAGATAAACAAAACGAAAGAAAAACCTCTTCAATGTGAGTCATTAATCGTGCATGTTCTCCAAGTAAGCATATAATTTAAAACAGCAAATGTAATCAAGTGGGAGATCAGATGCATGTGCGGTAATCGCTTGTACGCTAACGTGCGGGATGTTACAACACCCTACGATCCTACTGCTGTTGTTATTCTTGTTACCATAGGGGTAGTTTGTCTTTAATTTCCAGTTTTTATACCGTAAGGCTAATAATACACATTACAAAGAATGGTGAGCTCATGAGTACTTGGGTGAGCCTACTTAACACGTCGGGAATTGTATAATACAGAAGGCGCCAAAAGAATTAAATATTACTTCCAACTAGAGTTTCAAAATTTAAACGTAAACACGTATAAAAAATTCCTAAACTTCTCTAATTAGAGCGGGCGGCGTAAATTTTTAAATTTTTCAGGGCGAAACAGAGCAAGCCTTAACGAATTCAGAAGGGCAATACTCCGCAATAAAAAAGCGGCGGCGTACGTTTCCGTATTTCTATAATCTGTATTATCTCGGACTTATTCTCTCGGTGCCTTCTCGGCCGGCTTGCTGCCTGGCATGGCAGGCAGGTTCGGTTCAAGCTCCGCAGCAAGGAAGGGTTGGCTGGCATTGTGAAGGAAGGATAAACTTTTCCAATTACAATGTTTACAAAGTAAGCAATTTAGATAATCTGTTTACAGATCGATATTAAGGTTAGGTGTTGCTTGCTGGGCTGCTTGCTAGCTTTTCAGAATATTAAATTTCGTAATTACAAAGTTCAATTTTGAATCGAATACGTCGGATGTTTGTTGTTTTCCTTATTAAACACTATTACCCAACTAGCTTTAGATGCACCCCTTGTTAAGCAAGAAACCCTCCGTGCATTTATATACTATATTCTGTTGCTCCCCAAAAATCCATTAAGAAGTTTCGCTTCATTCTTGACCCTGTCTCGTCTAATTTGCTTTGCGCAGTTCCAGCTCCTCATTTTGCCTTTCGGTATTAACCATTCCAGGCATTTACTATATGTAAGCTGAACTGGGTCAATCAACGTACAAAGCAAACATCCCTGGTGGGATTTGAACCCACGCTAAAACGAAACACGACCTCCAAGCTACGCCAACCGCTGAGCCACGCTACAGCCCACATTTGATCTTAATTTAAAATATATAAATATAGGTATAAAAAATATACAGATGAAACCGCTCCAAGTAGGCACAGAATTTAAATCGACGTACATCGTATTTACGCTCGCGCTGTAAGACTGCCTCGTGAGCGCTCGGCTGTGCCTACTTTATGTGGTGGAATCAGTATAATAAAAATAAAATATATAATTTATAAATATAAGTATTTACCATTCTCTGTTTGATTTTGATACGTGAGGTTTAAATTGATTTTTACTTATACGTACATCGTAACGTGGTTACCTTTCATCCGTTTCACGTCCGATATACTTTCGCGTATTACATACATACATATATACAAGTATTTATTTAGGGGCGTTTCACGCACGGGAACCGGGGGTGGTTATATAAACTATATTTCCGATGGTACGTAACAGATTCATGCTTCGGGTTGTTTAGACTCGAGGTAGCATTTCGATTCGGGTGTGAAAATAAAAATGAATCACTCGTATTTCATTTGTGTCGCTGCGCTTGTCATACATACTTACTTACATCCATGTATATTATGTGCACGTCTAACAGCCACTTGAAAAGCTGTTTGGACCACTTCCTTCATCTTGGGTTGCTTAAATTCGAGGTATTAATTTACTTCCCGTGTGAAACAAAAAAGATATTTCCTTGTCTTTCTGTCGCAATGGCTGTTATGTACTTACATCCGTGTGTACACGTATGTATATCATATGTACTTCTAGAGTGTCACATGAATATCCATTTGAAAAAAGCTCTTTGGATCACTTTGCTCATTTACGTTTGCTTGCACTCGATGTATTATTTCATTTCCGATGTGAAACACAAGAATTTATTTGTATTTCCATCACCATGGTTGTTGTTATGTACTTACAGCCATGAGTATATGTATGTATATTACATGTACTTTTGTAATGTCATATAAACTGCTACTTGAAAAACTGTTGGGGGGACTGGGTTGCTTGCATTCGAGGTATTATTTGAAACAAAAGCGTTATTTACTCGTATTTCTGTCACTGTGGGTTTTTGTATACCTTATGTTATGTAAAAATGAATATATATTGTAGGTACTTTCATAATCTCGATGATCTGCCACTTGAAAAGCTGTTTGAATCATTTTTTTTTCATGTTGGGATGCTTGATTCGAGGTATTATTTTACTGCCGGTGTGAAACAAGTTTTATTTGATTTCTAATACTGTGGTTGTTATATGCTTATATCTATATATAGACATACCATCGATCCATGTGCACTACGGTTGTTATATACTCACATTCACATGTATACCTATGTATATCATATGTACTTCTTTAATATCACATGAACTACCACTTGGAAAGCTATTTGGATCACTTTCTTCATTATGGAATGGTTGATTCGTGATGTTATTTTACTTCCGGTGCGAAACAAATTTTATTTGATTTGTGGTTGTTATATACTTATATCTATGTATAGGTATACCATCCATGTATAGGTATACGTATGCATATGTACCTTAATAATGATATTTCCGGAGGTTCGTTTTGTATATTGGTTATAGACGTATAAACTACCGCTTAGAAGAGTTGTTTGGGTTGTGTGTGTCTATATATATATATATGATGTATAAGTGAATTTTAGTTGTTAGTAAAATTAAAAGCATGTTATCATTGCAAATTAAAATCGAATCGGAAAGAGTCGACGGTAATATATATTTTTATTAGGTGAAAGGAATTTATTTGTTTTCGTTATCCGTTGTAAAGCCCCCGTACAAAAGTTCAATTAATTAGGGTCGAGTAATTACCTTGAGAAAAATACCCGTAACACGGAATAAATATTTACTTTAGGCCCCGTAACTTTAAACAAAATTATCCGCTGATATCTGTTAATTATCAGGGCCCCGTTGTGTATTTGAGTTGGCCGAACGAAACGAACAGGGCGAGCGCGCCGAAATCAATTAAATGCTTGTGCTTCCCCGTTTTTGTTTTCGTGCCCGCCGCGCTCTCGTCGAAACGAAATTGACGTTAAGCAAATTTACATGAAATTCGCGGGACGCGGAACTTGGAGACGACGACGAGAGGAACGCATATCGGCCGCATTAAAATAATTAAATCAGCCTTGGGCGGCCGGAGCGATCTTAATTGAGTTCGCGACGGCGAAAGTTTTTCCCTGTGCAGGGCGCGGCGTTCCTAGGCGAAGGTGGTGCGAGAGCGTCGAAACGTCGCCGCCGCCGCCGCCGCTCGATTTGCTTTCGCTTGCGCGCAACAATTTTACGGTAATTAGGCAGCGAACGGAACGTTTTAGACTCTCCTCCAACGAAAACAAGCACAGCAATAATTATTAATTAGTTAATTTCATTCGAAATTAAAAGTTCTTTTAAGGCATTCAAGTTACAATTTTTTTTTTTTTTTTGATGTGACTTCTTCAATTTGAAAAATCAGACGCGCTACCCTTGCTTGTATTTTAGGTGGGTTGGGTTGGGTTCGGTTCGGTTCGGGTTGTTTTTAAGCATTTGTATTAGCGGAATGAATAAACGTTTGAGACCAATTAACGTTAATTACACGAGTTCAACGTAACCGAACAGAGAGGAACAGAGGAGGCAGCATGAGAGAGCGAAACCCGGATGAATGTTATCGATATTCGTTCGATACACATCACACTTGAACAGAGGAATCCGTTTGAGTTTCTTTGTCTGAATTATCTTAAACGGGATCGCCTTTCGTACAAAGGCCAGGAGCGTCCTTTGAATTATATTACAGAAACAAACGCCCGCGCGCAGCCGTTCGAGGGGAAGTTTTTGACGTCCTATTGTGGTCGCGCAGGCAAGCGCATTTTGCACCAGCATCTGAACCGAATAGTTGGACTAATTTCATTATTTTCGAATATGACGGTACTAAATCATCAAAAGCGGATGTTATTGTTCTACATCCACTAATCCAAACCCCCGCTAACTCATTAAGCGTTCGAAGTTTCGAGAGGAAGTTGCGCTCGATGTCCTTCATCTCTTCAACTGAATTGAGGAAGTGCCTCGAGAAAAATTGCGTTGAAACATCCAAAATAGAAACTCAGGGATTATTTCGCTTCATAAATAATTTATCTCGAACTCTCGTCCCAAAAATAGTCATAAAATGGTAACGTAAGAATCTCCACGAATATTTTAAATTGGAATACCAGAAAAGGGGAATGGGAACAAAGCGTCACCGTAATATTTACGTTTCCTTCCTCCACTCGTTCAAATATGAAAATGAAACAATTATATTTCCTAATTCGCTATGAATAATGAAAGAGGGTTGCTGCTCGGATCCACCCCCGCGCGCGCGCTCAAGATATCGAGGGTAGATAAAAGATTTATCTCTGCAGATAGCTTAATTATTTGTTTCTTCCTCGCAGTTTACGGCCTGCATTTTATCTGCCGGGGAAGTCCGGAGCTGTGGAGGGGGGGAGGAGGCGTAATTAAGAGTGTGCTTTCGTTTGTTTCATTACTGTAATGCTTTCCACGTCAAGTCAAATGGGGCTTCCCCTGCCAAGGATATTTATTATGAGCTCAGTTTTTCGACGGTGTTTTTTGCTCTCTCGCAGTTTTTGCCGCCGCGCGCGCCGACGCGAGGGGGAGCGTTTGACGTTCGTAGTTTCACAATATAATTTGTTTAACTTGACGGGCCTTGCGTTCCGCAGAAGGAAATTTCACGCCTTTAAGTGACAACTAAGTGGAACAGAATCGTTTAGGAATAATGTATCGCGTAAGACTACGCTTCCGTTATCATCAAGTTAATAAAATTAGAAATTCCGATTCCGGCCAATTACAAGTACGTTGGGCGGTGCACCGTCTGAAAGCGTTCTATTAACCAATCACTAAGCAGTACGAAACGTAATTCCCGACGATTATGATTACGTGGGCGGAGCAAGTTGGAGCTGATCACACAACGCGACATACTGATAAACATCGGAAACAGTGATAAACATTGCGTAGTTTTAGCCAATCTCAGAGCAATTCGAAACGTAATTCTGGGCGATTATGATTACGTGGGCGGAGCCAGTTAGAGCTAATCACACAGGGCGACATTCTGATAAACATCGGAAACAGTGATAAACATTGCATAGTTTTGGCCAATCCCAGAGCAATACGAAACATAATTCTGGACGATTATGATTACTTAGGCGGAGCCAGTTACAGCTAATCACACAGCGCGACATACTGATAAACATCGGAAACAGTGATAAACATTGCGTAGTTCTAGCCAATCCCACAGCAATACGAAACGTAATTCTGGGCGATTATGATTACTTAGGCGGAGCCAGTCAGAGCTAATCACACAGCGCGACATACTGATAAACATCGGAAACAGTGATAAACATTGCATAGTTTTAGCCAATCTCAGAGCAATTCGAAACGTATTTCTGGACGATTATGATTACGTGGGCGGAGCCAGTTAGAGTTAATGACACAACGCGACATACTGATAAACATCGGAAAAAGTGATAAACATTGCGTAGTTCTAGCCAATCTCAGAGCAATACGAAACGTAATTCCGAACGATTATGATTACGTAGGCGGGGCGAGTTGGAGCTAATCACACAACGCGACATACTGATAAACATGGGAAACAGTGATAAACATTGCGTAGTTCTAGCCAATCTCAGAGCAATACGAAACGTAATTCCGAACGATTATGATTACGTGGGCGGAGCAAGTTGGAGCTGATCACACAACGCGACATACTGATAAACATCGGAAACAGTGATAAACATTGCGTAGTTTTAGCCAATCTCAGAGCAATTCGAAACGTAATTCTGGACGATTATGATTACTTAGGCGGAGCCAGTTAGAGCTAATCACACAACGCGACATACTGATAAACATCGGAAACAGTGATAAACATTGCGTAGTTTTAGCCAATCCCAGAGCAATACGAAACATAATTCTGGACGATTATAATTACTTAGGCGGAGCCAGTTAGAGCTAATCACATAGCGCGACATACTGATAAACATCGGAAACAGTGATAAACATTGCGTAGTTCTAGCCAATCTCAGAGCAATACGAGACGTAATTCAGGACGATTATGATTACGTAGGCGGGGCGAGTTGGAGCTAATCACACAGCGCGACATACTGATAAACATCGGAAACTGTGATAAACACTGAGATAAAAAATAATAAACTATTTGGACGGTTTGGAGTTAATAATTACGATTTTGGCCGATTATAAATAAGCAAGGTTAGTGGAGCAGCATCCGAAAGCGTACTTCTAGCCAATCACATGGCACTACGAAACATAATTGTGCACAATAATTATGATTTCGTATTCGGGGTGCGTTTGCAACTAATCATGCAGTGCGACATACTGATAAACATCGGAAACAATGATCAACTCTTATTTTGGGCGGAGCGAAAAATATGTATAGAATTTGCATTTAGATTTAATAATAAAGCGCAGTCGAAGAAGGCAAAGACGTAAATAACTTCCGCCGATCGAACTTTTAGCGCTCCTCAGTCGTTCACATTCACACTTAAGCTGATTGGAAACGGTTACGGTTGCGTCACGTTTTCAATCGCGTGAGCTAACGATACAATACTTTTCTAAACTTTGTCTGTCACACGTCCGTTCGGTTTTTGTCGACGCGCGCGCTTGGTACGAGCGGGCGGGCGGAGGCGGAAATTCGCAAAGTTTTTCGACGGCTTCTTTTCTCGCCCGTAACGATCTCATTATCGAAAGTAAAACTGGGACGGACGCTTAAAACACAGGCGAACGTTAAATTGACTTTTATTAACTTGTTTTGGGACCTTTTGATCAGGCACGGAAAATTACGTCGCGACTGCCAGCGTATTTTTGTTTGTTACGTGACAAGCCTTGATGATTATTTTTAGAAAAGTAAAATTAGATTTTTTATTATCGTTCTTTCAGAAAGTGAGAGCGACCAGCAAGAAGCTTGCAGCAATCAACTTACTGTTTAGATGCAAATGAAATGCACAAATAATTGGATTGATATGGAGTTATTGGCGAATAGTAATTTGAGAGACGCCCCCTTAAAGTAAAGCAACGTCGAAACTGACTTTTATGACTAATCATGTGAATGATGGGCGGAGTAACGGATTCCAATGGGCGGGGGCAGCACGCCCCCAGTCTCCTTACGCAAATGGTGGAAGAGTTAGTTGCAATAAGCAAGATTTCTGACCAATTACGCATGAACTAGGCGGGGCTATATACAAACTAGCAGAGTTTCATGTTTCGTGTGCTGAAAAAATAATAAAAGGTGTGCCTATCAAGAATGTAATTTCGGCGTGACCTAAAAACAAAAAAAATGTACGCGTAACATTCATTCAATTTAGTTATACACAGAAGAACAATAAACGTAAACCTGAGATTAAGGGAGGTAATTTTCTGAAATTTCTGAAATACATCAGCATTATATACGAGCGTGTATGGGCCGGTAAGCAGGCGTCTTCCTGACGAATGAAGGTTAGTAGGAATTGACGCTTCGAATGATCCCCTCGGGTTACCTTTACTTTCATTACCCGGGATGAGACACGCCAACAAGATCAAGTTTTAGCGTTGTCTTGGGATAATTAAGGCGCGCGCGCGCTGCATTATTACACGTGCTGTTCAAATTCCCCAACTTTACGCAATACTTCGGAGAGGATCCGAATTCTTTATTAAACTATCGGAGAGAAACTGTAAAGTTACATTTGTCTCCACCGGAGGAACGCGAGGAAGACGATTACACGCCCGTGTTCGTTCGTTAAAATTAAAAAGTCAAGTGCTTTGTGCACCGAAAGTAATTACTGGTGCTCGTAGTGGAGTCCGCGTCCGCCGACGTCGAATCACATCTCAATGTTTAATTTGAACCTTTCTTCGCCTCTTCTTTCGGAAGCTACCCCAGTTCCCATCATGACAAGACTTTATGAACTTGAATACATTTTTTTATTTTAGTAAATAAATCAAATACGAACTTCAAAATTGTTGGAAACTAAGTAAGGCGGAATTTTATTGATCGGTGGACATCAAAGAAAGTAAAAACTGAGGAGGCAAAAGGCAAAATATTGAGAATGTTTTACATCATACCCACAACTGGTGATGTAACGACCGCGGGTTATCTATTTCTTTAACAATTTAGGCGTGGATAGCCGTACGTTGGGCGGAGCACCATCCGAAACCATTCTTCTAGCCAATCAGGTAGCACTACGAAATATTAATTCCGGACAATTACGATTACGTAGGCGGAGCGCGTTAGAGCTAATCACACAGGGCGACATTCTGATAAACATCGGAAACAGTGAGTATGCGAGCGGGCTTGTTTGGGCGAAGTAAAGGAAACGTTGAGAATAAAAAACAAGGGAACTATTTGAACGGTTTGGAGTTATTAAAATGATAACCGGTTATGAATAAGCAAGATTGGAGGTGCAGCACCTGTACATAATCGTGGAAAATTACGATTACGTAGGCGGGGCGCATTGGAATGTCAGCAGCCAATCACGCAGAGCGACATGCTGATATACAACGGAAACAGTGATTAATTTATTTGGGCGGAGCGAAGAGTATACAGAAAAAAAAAATTAAGAAGAATTTGCGTTTAGATTTAAGGGCCGTCAGCCCAAGTATTAAAAATAACCTCTTTTTACTTCGATAGACAACAGTATCACCCCCGTTTACCTACGCTTTTCAACCAACGAGCCACCCCTGAAAGACGATCGTCTTGTTAGGCAGTTGGATCTGAGGCTTATAGTCGCAAATACGCTCCTAGAAGTTTTCGCGCGAAAGCATAAAGATTATTAACATTTTCTTTCTCGTTGTCTCTCTGCTTATGGGAATTTCCTCCATTAATTTATTGAAAATATTGATAGTATTATATATATACGTAGGAAAAACACAGTATACCGTGGAAAAGCAATTGCACAACACAGTGGCATGTATTGGAGCTCCTATTTCACAAGTACATGACATCTCACAAGTGAGGTATCCTGTTACAACGACGAAACAGAAATATCCTGGCGTCGCAAGTCTAAATTAAGGCTTTTTCATCGACCGAGAGATTAAATTAAATTAAATAAATTCAAATTCTTACGCCTATGGTATAATCAGATCGAGCGGCTTCAATTATTATTAACTGCACACACTGTATACATATAGAATGAAACATATTTCATAGTCGTGATTAAAGGTGCTTTCTTTCGCTCACAAAATCGTGATCCGAAAGCATTTTGATTCAAAAACATTCTTTTTTTTTTAATCTCTCTATTTTTCAAATTTGTTTGGATTGAATTATGGTTGTTTACAAATGAGCTGTCAATCAAAAATTCAAGTCAGGTGCTTTGTTGCAACAACCGCGAAACACGATTCAAACTTTTAAGCGAAAGAAAGCACCTTAAAATGAATAAGACGAGCTACGAGATCTTCTGGGGGCGGATGAAATATCGGAAATTTATTAAAGCCTGGCCTAATAAAATAATTCATTTGGGGGTCGTTTTAATCAAGACATCCAAAGCGCTGCCTGTCGAAAAGAGCAACCGCCGCCCCGATGTAATGTCGAACTTGTGACACACCTGCATTTTTATTCTGCGCAAGAAAGTGATCGTGATGTAACGCGGCTCCTATTTCACCCAATACATGACATCTCACATGCATGTAAGGTATCATGTTACGAAGACGTGTTGTTTACGTTCGCGGAAATTTGCTGGTACGGCGTCGCAAGTCTGAATGGGAGCTTTGTCATAGACCGAGGTATTATTAAATGAAATTTAAAATTCTTTTTTCTTCGTACCGACAGGAAATTCAGTGGGGGTTTTATTCAGCCGCTATTGGTAGATTATGTTAGAATGTTTCTTTGACTATGATATCAGAATATGTCGCGATTTCAGCGTAAACAATTTTTTCTTCAGCTCGAATGATCAAGAATATCCTCGGTATTTACAGATGCGTGCAGGCAAATCTGTATAGCTGTGTGCTATGTGGGTTGCCTATTCGCCAGGATGCTATTAGCTTAAAACTAAACATAAATCGAATTAATTTTTCAGAATTAAATAATTCACGGAATAATTACTACAAATTTAATAATGTCAATCTTTTTCCCGAAAATTATTTATTTATTATTTGATTTATATGTTTCTGCACATTAATTTCGTAGTCAGGTAAACAAATTAGCTGCAATTTGTAAAGATTTGTTAGCGTAATAACATTTCGCGTTTTCATTCGGATAATTTATTTTCCAATGTAATGCTAATTGTCGGTAATCATAGCGGTACAGGACGTGTAATTCCGAAATGCAGCAGCAGCAGCAGCACGTCATTAGCTCACTCCGCGCAGTCGGCGAACAGAGAACGTCAGACATAATATCATTCGAGAGACAGAAATTCAAAGTTACTTGACTGGGAAATTCGTTAGTTTGTGTTTACCGGTTTCAATCTTTCGCGTTATTTACCCAACCATATTAGATCGGCTTTTTTCTCGTCGTGTTTACCCCGTCCGACCTTTCGTCGAATCAAGGAGTTTTCCTCCGTCTTCTTTCCTCTCCTCCCCTGGTCCCCTTATTAGGTTTTTATTTTCGGCGGCGGCGGCGGCAGTGGCGGTGGTTTTGGATGTCGGCGAGCGATTGGTTTCCGTCATAATTATACCTCCCGTTGCTTCGGGAAACAAATTTGTTTTCGTCATCCGATATTTATTAAGATCGCATTCGGCGAATATCAATTTCCTCGAGAATGAAACGCGAGACGTCTTTTGCCGGACGTATAAAACTTCCAGCCGGGACAAATTGGAATTTCCAATGATAACACAAACATACTATACAGTCGAGACGTTTACTTTTATTTTTCCAACCGTCCAAGTCATTACTTCAGCTTCAGGCCGTTTTATATTACTATATTCGACTCGAGGTCCAGAACTGTATCAAAAATTGAATTGAATCAAAAATCTGGATAAACGAACCTTTATTTTATATTATATCTTTGTTATATGTATATAATATTCATTCATTATTGAAATGAAATAGGCATGAATAGTTTTGTGACAATTCAGATAGGGATCGAGTAATTCCGGGCCCCCCGGAGTTTAACGCCGTCTGGATTTAGTTCCTCAAATTAAGTAAGGCGCATTAAATGTTTAAGCCGCACGAGCACTAAACCCATTACGACTGCTGTCTTGCTTTAATTCCCAAACACCACATATTATCGTGTACGGCAATAATTGTTATAAATTTTCCCCCGGCAGCTGCTCGTTTTATCAAGCTAATAAACTGATTTAAGTTGAACGTTTATTGCGCTACACGGTGTGCACATAAACTTGTAAAGACCGAATTAGCCGGAACGTAAACACATGCACCGTCCGTAAACACGAACGGAAATAGAACCTGCCGACGATTGTTCTCGCTGTGGTTTTTCCTCGGAAAGACGTATATACGCAGCCGTTAACGACCCGCCGCTTCGCTAACTGAAAGGTGTGGATGCGGGTTTAAGTTGGTTTAAAACCGTTATTACCGCAAGCTTTATCCCCACACACAAAGTTCTTTTCACTCACATCGATGAAAATCCTTTGTTTATTCTTGTTGTTGTTGTTTTTTTTTTTTTTTTGCACGTCGAAAGCATACCAGCCAACTCATACAAACCCTGAGAAGCTAACAATAACTGAAAAGTAAGAATTAAACAGCATAGTGTGACATACACTTTTGGGTTAAGAAAGTTCTTACCTTTTTGGTTGCCATACAGCTCGGTATAGTCGGAGACTGAGGTGAATTCGGAGGGATAATTTTTGAACACTTTTTAAGAAAAGTTGCGTAATGCGTGAGAGAAAAAAGAAGCATAACGTAACCATACGAAAGTTATTGAGCGCCAAGTAATCTCTTTAAACTGTACTTACCAAAACAGCCAGGCAAAAATGAACTCAATACCGACAATTAAGATTAAATTACGCCAATTTTGCTGCACCCAATAGTAAGACAACATCCGGTAGTAGGAAAACTTGCGGCAGCAGAAAAACGTCCGGTAGTGAAGAACCGTCCGATAGCGGAACAACGTCCGGTAGCGGAACAACGTCCGGTAGCGGAAGAATGTTCGGTAGCGGAACACCTCTACGTAAATAATAAAAGGACCTTAGAAAATGTTTTCCTGATCAACCAAATTAAAGTACAAGGCAGGTACTTGCAGTCTTTTGCCAGTAGTTTTTCTGAAGAAGAATGTAGCCGAACACTTGCTCGAGTGTAAATGCTTGCCACATAATAATATTGATGAGAACGTCGCAGTACAACGGTTCAGTCGGGAGATTTACGAAACCTCCCGAAAATGTACAAATTGCACTCGCCACAAACAACGCGTCTGCAAAAAGTATACACCGTAATGATAATCCTGTCGGATGTAAGGGAAATACGTCACGAAAACACTACGTCATTTCCGGTAACGCCAACTCGAGAAAGAGGCCAATATAAGGATAATGTATTATCCTCTATCATCAATACTAGAGTTCCAATTGATACGTTTTCTTTGCCGGTAGTCCACTTAGTCCGCGTTTGAAGTTGGTGTAAATATTCTCTCTTCCACCTTTGCCAAAAATGTTGTTTCAGCTTTTGCAAATGCTGCCAACGAGATAGGTAATTGTCAGGAACATTAACGTAGCCCTTTGACAGAGTTTCCAGTAATGGGGCACCTATGAGAAAATGAGCCGGAGTTAACGCAAAAATATAATCGGGATTTGACGACATTTGTGTAAGTGGCGTTAAATTTAGCTTCTATATCTGCTAATAATGTACAATATTCTTCAAATGTGTACAGAAGACCTTTGGCTACAGTATATAAAAGTTTCTTCATTGATTTCACTGCTGACTTCCAAAGGCCACCGAAGTGAGGCGATTTTGGGGGTATGAATTTCCAAGTGATCCTCTTCGAAGCCAATCTCGAACTTATTTCCTCTTCTTCGGATTTAAGTAACTCATAAATATCTTTGAGTTCTCTTGCTGCTCTTGTGAAATTTGCTTGCTGTAAATCGTCGTAAAGCAGCCAAGAAATATTCTACTGAAAGATCGCTCACCATTTCTAAATGTACTGCTATTGTTGAAAAGCAGGTGAAAACAGCAATATATGCCTCCATGATAGGGATTTTACCTATTCTCCTACTTTCCCTGACCTGGAATGGTCCTGCAAAATCGATTCCGGTGGTCTCAAACGGGTGAACTGATATATT
Source organism: Prosopocoilus inquinatus (assembly GCA_036172665.1). Classification (NCBI taxonomy): domain Eukaryota; kingdom Metazoa; phylum Arthropoda; class Insecta; order Coleoptera; family Lucanidae; genus Prosopocoilus; species Prosopocoilus inquinatus. Next base: position 12,897,905 of record CM069879.1, read on the forward strand.
AACTCTTGGTTCCGGTAAATCCGCCATTATAATTTCTGAAGTCTTCGGTTTGTATTTGAAGCATGGGATGCATTTTCTGGTAACCCTTCGCACTTCTCCTTCTCCAACTAAAGGCCAATAATTTTGTCGTATGGCACATAAAAGTTGTTGAGGTCCACAATGCAAAAGCCGAATGTGCTCTTCACGTAAAATTATTTCTGTTATATGATTTCTTGAGGGTAAAATGATTTGATGTTTCTGTTCAATTGGAGTATCGGCATTTTTTAATATGCCACCGACCTTTATGAGACCGTCCTCATCTAAGAGTGGGTTTAAGCAAAGTAGCGAGCTGTCAACTTTAATTGGTTTACCTGAACTCAGGTTTGTAATATCTTCAGGAAAAGCTTCTTCTTGAGTCCATTGAAGAATTTTCAGTTGAGCTCTTTCTAATTCTTCAACTGGTAAGGAACCGGTAATTCTTGTTTTCTTCAGTTTATTAATAAATCGGTGACAATAAGCCACAACTCTGCAGTTTAGAAAATGATGAAAATTTTCTCAAAAGATCAGATTCGATGTAAAATGTTGCTAAGGTTACTGCTACCTTCTGTTCAGGAATTTTATCTGTCTTTCTTGTGATGGCCACTCGTTGCTCGTCGGTAGCCAACAGGGATCATGCTTCCAAAGTTAAGTTTCTTGGGATGAACTCCTTTTGACAGGTAATCTGCTGGATTTTGTTTTGATGGCACGTAATGCCAGTGGTATTGTTGTGTAAGTTTTCGTAAAAGGAGGGAAATACGTCACGAAAACACTACGTCATTTCCGGTGACGCCAACAGAAGGATACGATAAATATATTGACTTGTTTGACCGCCGGCGACATTTAAAGATTAATTTCCAAAAATTAGAGTAGTATGAATGAAGGAAGGTTCGTCACTAAGATAACAAGGTCCGCGTTTAAATTGAATCTAAAAGAGAAGCCGCGAGAAGTAAGAATTTTAACGAGGAATTCACGAAACGAAGTGAAAGAACGTAAAGTAACGGTCAGTGAAAAATATGAACCGTTACAACAGAGTCTAGTCCAGGGGTTGGTTCCCAATGAGCTCGACATCGATAAGAATTAAAAGGGGTCGATGAACCTACAAGAATTGGTTGGGAGGTCGATGAATGTTATCAATAACATGGCTGCATTTGATTTCATTTCTCGGAGAACGAAATATACCAAACCTTTTTCTTTCGTGCCCCTTAAATAAACAAACAAATAAATAAATAGATAAATAAATACAGAAATTGCAGCTTGGTTGTTACGAGGAGGCAATTAGTCCATCGCGCGCCCCTTCGTACGCGAAACGGCTGAACAAATTAAAAACTTTATAACGCCGAATTAAAATCCGTTGTTGGCGCGCTAAATGCGCATTCACCAACAAATATTCAAATTAAATTCCATTGAAAGGGCGCGCGCCATAGGGTTAACTTTCATTGCAGTAATTGAAAAGACTCGTAATGTAATTGAATTCGAGTGTGCCTGCGCCGGAATTCGCTGATACAGGTTTCTTGTACACCACTTGAACGGTCCCGTCTAAATATTCATCCGGCGGCGATGCTTACGAAGTATTTAGACTTTAGCTTCGCGACGAGACTCTGCCTTTTCAGGAAATTCTATTCAGGAACGTTTCGTTCTACGCAGACAACCCGACCACGCCAAGTTAAAAGAAGCAAAAGTTTAAACGAAAATTACAGTTTCTATATATTTATTTATTTTTAGATTATAAAGCAGAACTTTATATTTTTCTTGTACACAATTCCAGTTTCTTACACCGAAACAAATATTTGGTGTTGTAGTTGTATATTCTAAAAGTTTAGGATTTAAAAAAGTTTTTCGAGATATCTTTGAAGTGTGAGCATATTTGTTTCACATTATTAGTTTGGTAATATGATACGGGGGCGTGTTTAGCCCAGGCAGGAAAGAAGCGAAAGAGATTACGGCAGTCTCCCGAGGGTAAACGCAAAGGATAAACGCAAAGTCGGGCTCGTGAAGGTGATTAAAATGTGTAGTGGACATTTGGTAAGGGCTGTCCATGAAATATCAGCCTGGAAGACGCGATGTTTTATTACGAGACAAGATCGACTTTGAAATGGCGATATTTCGTAAAGTATTTCGTGGTTGAATTGAATACCCGGCCCTCGAGGGAGATCAGGAGTACGATGTCATCGGGGATCGGTCCAGTGGCGTAGTAGTGTAAGGGACCGACGATGCTGGTGAGAAAGGTGTAGTTGCATTTTCGAGGATCGGTCCAGTGAAGTAGCACAGTAGGGAACCGACTATGCTAGCTATTTACCTGACCTAGTAGATGGTATTGTGCTTCCCAAGAACGGTCATGACTTGATGCATATCCGTGCTCGGTCGAAGTGCTGGAGGCACTTGTAGGTGGTGGTTATATCAATGATCCTGAGGGCTTATGCACAGTAGGCAAGTTATCCGTCGAGGGGTGGGTTTTATATCCACAGGTGAATGTGAGGGTTAATGCATGCGAAGATAAGAAGTCAACATGCGAGGATGGCTGGTGATGATTGCCCAACATCATTGTGAGGGAGCTACGGCTTCCAGATTCGCCGCTGGAGTGGGAGGGGCCGGGAAAAAGGCCCCGGTAAGTGGAACGTTCCATTTTACTGAATAGATACTCGTAAAGGGTTACTTGGAATTTGCACGGTCCTTATCGAATTGGAATGCGATGCCCGGAAGCTAAGACGTTTACCCTCAGCGCCTGTTGCGGTCAGGGAAGCGAGAAGGAAAGAAAGAAAGAACATTGGGAATGAGAGACCTAACCAATGGTGAGTGAATGTTTATTGTAACTTCGTTCTCAGATAGTATTGTTTGTCTATAATATTTAAACAAAAAGAATCCAGCCAACCTTGAGGAATTTTCAAGAAGAGGCTTTTTTCTTATTATTAAGAAAGCCCGACGTGAAGCCGAAGAGATAAATTTATAAAGCCGGATCGTGTTACAATAAAATTTATGTAAATTTTCGCGAGGAACGGTGCGGTGGGGAAGGCCGAACTTTTTTTTAGAGAAGGACAATATATCTCTCGGCGGGCTTTTTTCGCGGTCGATGTATCCCATGATTTAGGTATTTCCATCAGGCCGTAATCCGAAATTAGGGAATGCTCTCGCTGAGCAATGGCGCGCACTTAAACTCTGACGTGAAAATAAAACGCCGAGCAATAGCACAAACGCAAAAGGGGCCCGGGACGCCGATAAAACTAAATTAAAGGAGTTCGACGGATGCTTTAAAATCGAAAAACGCAATTACTTGCTTAGGAGAAGAGTTACGGCCCTGCCCCGCTTGTTATCTGTTTATCTTATGAGCGTCATGGGAGTCTTTTTGTTTTTTAAATTTTCGCTACTTCCAACCGGGAGGGCTTTGTGAAGGAACTTCCGCCAGCCGACCCGTTTTCTTTTGCCGCTTCTTGAATACTATTTATTCGTTGCTTTCAACGAAACAGGAAACAGCTTTATTTATTACTACAACACAAGTTTAATTTCGCCCGATTTATTATTTGTTAATATAAGTATAGTACTAAGAACGGAAACATCGAATTATTCAGCAACACTGAGTAATTTATTAGCTCTTGTTTCTCTTAAACAATAATCCTACCTATTCTCTATGTTTAGTAGTCTAATTAACACTTCTCTTATCCAATTTTCGCGGAACACAATGATTTTTATAAAAATAACGATAAGAATAATTTTCGGATCGGTTTAGGTAAGACACAGCACACAGTGGAAAAGAAATTGCTTTTCTCTGAGAGTACCAAACATCGAATTCTGCGGGATTGCGTTCGTTTATTGTCTACGATTTGCCACATCGAGTAATTTATTAGGAACATAATGATTTTTATAAAAATAATGATCAGAATATTTTTCGGATCGGTTTAGGTAAAATACAGCACACAGTGGAAAAGCGATTGCTTTCCTCCGAGAGTATCATCGAAAACATCGAATCATTTAGGATCGCGTTCGTTTATTTTCTACGATTGGTCACATTGAGTAATTTATTAGTTCTTCCTTGTTAGATTGTTTCTTAAATTATAACCCTATTTTTACTACAGAAATCAAATTTCTACACTTATTCCAGTTAGACCAATTGTGTAAAGTGTGTTACCTAGAGGATTATAAACGGTACAATCGACTGGCCTTGACGATAACTTAAGCAATAGTACACTAATGCTTAAAAGTTTCGAAATGAAAAGCAATAAAATCGTTCGAATTTGAACCTTATTGAAACGGGCCTAATATATTTCGAACCTTAAGGAACAGAGACACTTTCTCCGCACCCCGATAGGAGGGTTGTTTACTTAGGTCCTATTAAACCCAGGCCGGTGCAGATGTTTATGGTTTGTTGAATTTCGTTGCCAGTATTTGGTTCCGAGTGAGTTGAGACGACGCGCGGTTGCGAACGCGGACGCGGTGGCGAATTTGTTTGTTCTCTTTTGCTTTAACTTAAAAATTGAACAAAAAATGTTTTTTTTTTTAATTAGAATATTTTATATTGTTAAATAACAGGATTTCAGATCATATTAAAAGACATATAAATATTAAATTGCTATAAAGGATCGACGATGTTAATTAATCTGAAAAATTATAATTATACCAAATTTCTGCCTTTATACACTTCTGGTTTGTTTGACTTCACAAAAATTTTATTCGTTTGTAGTTTGTGTATGTTTTTCTGTGGATTCTAAAATTTTCATTACGAGAAATACATAAATAGATTTTTAGTAAATATGAAATACAGGGTGATTTATTAGCTCACCGACAAGCTTTGCCATACGGAAAGTTCACATAATTTTAAGAAAATAATAACAATTAGGACATATGTTCGATTTTATTTATTTTTAAGTAAATAGAAGACCTCACAATTTTGATTCTAGTTATTTTGTCCCATTCCTCTGTACAGCTGTTTCAGTCCTATTTGGGGCTTCGTCAGCAGAAGCGATCGCAGGATGTCGCTATTTAAGCGGTTTCTATTATGCTATTTAAGCATTTACGTTATATTTTAAATTTTTTCACGTCATCTTTATTTTATAAATGTTAATATATTGATATTTTCAATTCAATTTTATCATACACGTCTTATTCACATGTCAAGAAACCTATTCATGTAAAATATTTTCCACATCAAGAAAAATTATATTTCATTTTACCGAACCTCTGTTTTATGATACCCTTTTGTTCTTTGTGATAAAGAGATATCACGTATAAAAACCTATGACTTTTATGCTGTTATGTTTTTCTGCGGATCCTAAAATGAAGCATCTATACATACCGTGACTTATTTTATTAACTCTAAACATAAAAGGTAAATATTCCCAGGTTCAGTTATAAAAAAAACATGTCAATGCATGGCAGAATATGCAAACAAGTTTCAATAAAACAAATATGATGTTAATGTTAGTTATGAATGTCATGAATTATATCTGAAATATTTAAAAAAATACTATGAAAGAATTTGATAATCGTTTGGCATTAGTATTTAAAACGTGAAGGACATTTGAAACAGTTAAAATGTTTTTACTAAAAATAAGTGTTATTATTTTTTCTAAAATTGACCATAGGGATATTTACATTGCATGTTCAGAGTAAGAAAAACTCATGGTATAGGATGCACAATATATAAAAAAAAATCTAAAACAATTTTATATATCAAGTATGCATAAAACAAAAATTATGTGTTGATTATTGGAAACAAGTAAAATAGATGTATCGGAAATCCCTGTTTAAGATGAGGGTTTTAGTATGAGGGAATTCCAAATAATGGATTAAATTTGAAAAAACCAATACTTGCGTTAAAAATAATTTTTTTTAGAAAAATTTTGTGCAAATCGTTTTTGATTGCAGTGAGAACCTCGAGCAGCCTCTGGACAGCTGTTTCAGCCCTGCTTGGGGCTTCTTCAGCAGAAACGTAGCTCGACATTCCCACTGCAGACCAAAAACGACTTGCCCAATTTATTCGCAATTGCGATGTAAGAATGATGAACATATAAAATAGCGACATCTTACTGACATTTTTGACCTAACATTGCAGTAGGATAGACAAATTGAAGCGGGATTTGCTCCTAATAAGTCCCCCATGCAAGGCGGCCATGCAAGGCTGCTCGAGGTTCTCACTGCAAACAAAAACGATTTGCACAAAATTTTTCTAAAATCTTTCATTATGCTTTTACAGCAAGCATGGCCGCCTTGCATGGGGGACTCATTAGGAGCAAATCCCGCTTCAATTTGTCTATCCTACTGCAATGTTAGGTCAAAAAGCGATAGTAAGATGTCGCTATTTTATATGTTAAAAATAATATACATATTTCATTCTACGCCACAGAGGAAAAAATAATATTCTTCTTTTTAGTTTCTTCTCAAATCTGACATCAGTAAAATAAGTTGAAAAGTTCATCCACAAAGTCTGGCAAGTTTTCATTAATCTAGAAGTTAAGAGAAAATGATTAAAACGTATAACATTTATTTTATGAAAATATGTGAATGATTTTTGAGTATTTGAAAAAATATATAGAATGAGCTAGATTATTTAAATTTGTTTCTTATTATAATAATATAAATGCTAAGAAGTTCTGCTCAACAAAGCTATTAATTAGTTGCAAAACATATGTGTATTTAATGAAACTAGAAAGTTAAATTTAATTAACGAAAAATAACAGATTTTATTTTATTGACTTATTTAATTTCAATTGCCAAAGTTTCAGAAATTTTAATTTCATAATGCACACATTATTTACTACACATGTTATAATATTTAGAAAATAAATTTTGTTAAATTTCTTATCGATCCAACTACAACGAAAGTCTTTCTAGCAGATTATTCAAGTTGGTTGAATAAGTTCGCATCTGTGTTAAATCGCTGTGTTTGCGATGACCGGTTTTATTATCGGGGCAGCAGGTACGGTTGTAAAAGCTATAAGGTTCATAATTGCAAAGCAAAAAATTTCTTACTGCCAGTGGCATGTCTCGTACTCCGAAAACTTTATAGCAGAAGTGTACACGAAAGAATGAAAATTCGCTTCAATTCAATTCGCCAGAAGAGGTTAAGTAACCTGGCATTGCGAGACGCAAATAGCAAGACGCAAGTCAAGGGAGTTCCACCTCTAGCATAAAATTCGAATTAGAAAAAGATATCTAAAATCGACCGTCAACACATCGAATTACTTTGGCAACAATGACAATCGACAATGGCTACGAGATAAAAAAATTCTTTACAGAAGTCCTTGTTACTCTTCCGCTACGAATTCTTCACTTTATTCCACCTGAAACAGTTTGCTTTCATTCGGAGGTTAGTGGGCGTGGCGACCGTTACTTGACGTTGGCGGCGCACGGTTGCCGCAGGTCTACCAACTCCTTATCCGTTAATTCGCTTGAGGACGTTTCTGTTGCTTAATTTCTCTTTTTGTTCAACCCATTTGAGAACTTCGACTTTGACTTATAGCTATTTTGGAAGTGTCAAAACTCCCGCTTGGATTTTCGTTTACCTTTTCCTCTCAAATGTAGATCCTTACATCTTTTGGAGCGTTTTGGATCTGGTTGTATATTCGACCTAATTTCCCTCTCATCGCGAACTTCGTTCTAGTTTGTTACATTCTGGTTTGTTTTTCTTTTGGTGGGCTCAGAATCTGGGAGAATTTTGGTCGCTCGCGCTGAACCAGTTAATTCCGAGGTGATTGTACGTTTGTGAGAAACCGTGCAGTTCTGAGTTGAAGTGATTTTGGAAATCATGTTTGGTGTATTGGTGTTCTGCTTCCTTGTATGGTTTCCACAAACAAAATTTTGATGGGAATTTTCCTGCCGTTCCAAAAGCCACTTCACCTCGTGGTCGATCGGCCCCGCCATCTTGTTGAGGCCACGTTCCTTTTCGTTTTGGAATTTGTGATGATTTTGGTTTACGTGTGAGTTGGGTTGGGTATGTTTTAGTTTTTCTTTCGTGTTTTTACGTACTGTAAGTTTTTCTTTCATTGATTATATAGCGACTCCTCCCCCTCCCCCCCACCCTTTTCGCCATATACAATCAAGAAGCAAGTTTGTCCTTTTCTGCCGAAGGCTTGGTTAATCGTCGTCTGCTTGGGAAATCCTTGGTTGTATTTTCGTCGGACGAAAATCTTTTGGAGACCGTCCTGGTTGGGTAGGATTTCACCCCGACTTAGCGTTCTTCAACTTACCCCTCCCTTCCCCCCCTTTGGAAACTGCTCTGAAGACGCCGCTGATGGAACAGAAGTACCGATAAGTTTTTTTAAACTCCTCTTTTCTTCCACATCTTGCGTGTTTCACCGTCAATATTTTTTTAACTCTCTTAAATGAAAAGTAGAAAACTGAAAGCTTTAAATATTTCAAATTGGAATTTTGTTTAACTTTTAATGTGCTGTTCAATTCCATTTCATTCAGTCACATTTTGGCTTTGCGGCCAGTTCTGCTTTATTTTGATTGAAATTGTAAATTTTGTTGTGAGGCGAACGCGTGGATCGACCGCGAGAGCAGAAACGTCTTGTTTGTTTGTTTGATAACGTGTTGCTCTTGATATTAACCGTACGCTTGGCAGTTTTAAACTGTTTTATTTTGCTAAAGTAGTAGGAATAGGCCGATTCTGGAACCTCCTCCGACCTTGACCAATAAAGTCCAAGGTCAAGGTCGGAGGAGGTTCCAGAATCGGCCTATTCCTGACGTGACCTCACCATGACCTTAAACTTCAAGGCCATGACCTTGAGGTGACCTCGATCAAGGTCAAGATTAGAGGAGGTTCCAGAATCGACCTGTTCCTAACGTAACCGAGAGGTAACTTTGAAATGACCTTGAGGGTTCAAGGTTAAGATCGGAGGAGGTTCTAAAATTTGCTTTGTGCCGATGTAACTACAAGGTTAAGGATCAAGTCAGAGGAGGTTGCAAAATTTTCAATGTCATTGACGTGACCTCATCATTACCTCTAAAAGCGAGGTCAGAGGAGGGTTCCAAAAATTATCTATCCTTGACGTGACCTTAACTTGACGGAGGATCCAAAAACGGTTTATCTTGAATACGACCGTAAGGTTGGAGGAGGTAGGGACCCCCACCTAAAATCTTGTTATATAAGGTTCTTCATTTGGGAATAGATTCAGTTGTTACAGAACTGTGAGTTGTGTTGTTAAGTTAATCACCTACCTACATACATAAAAGTAAGTTTAAGTCATCTTATTGTAATAATTTATAATTTGTATATTTTTATTGTATTTAACAGTGACATCTAAACAAGTGGATTTTTTCCTGAAGCAAAAGAGAAGGCACGTGAACGATCCTTTTGATGACGTACAGAAGAAAAGACTTCTGACTGAAAACGTTGACAAACCAAAAGAAGAAAAGCCGGATGAGCACGGTTTGAATATGCCCTCAGTTCGAAACGAGTTTCAATTTGAAATACTCTCCCAGCCTTACTTCACAGATGAAGATTTTCGTCAATGTGATACTAATGAGACAGCACCTTCCGAGATTTCAGAAGCAAGAGAGGTGACTGACGTAGATCAGTTGCCACTTTTAGCTCAAAGTGTATATTTTCTAAATAAGAGCCGTACGAAGTGGATTTGTGTCGGACTGTGTACCGAAACATTTTTTGATCCGATAATACGTATTATGGGTTCCAAAAGGCAGAGCATATCGTTTTTAGAAGAGGAATGGAAAGAATTTTGTTCTTATAACTACACTTTGAAGTCGTATTTTACTGAGAAGAAAACTATTTATCCGGTAATGAAAATCAGCTCAGTAAAGGCGTCTTTCGAACGCATCGAAGGAACGAAAATACTGAAATTAGAAAGAGGAGTGGAGACATTATATATATCTTATAAAGGTCTATTGGAACTCTGGAAATTGTGTGATATTGTATTATATCGTTTAGAAGTTTTGAAACAATTGAACTATAAATCATTCTACAGCAACATGATTCCATGCTTGAGTGTTATGGAAAGTGATATGAAGACAAATGTTAAATCATTTCTCAATAATGAAATATCTGAGAAAGGAGCAATTACAAATGAATTAATGATGTTTGGAATTAGTAAATTAATTTTTGATATAAGTATGCATAAAGCTGTTAATATGTAAATGTTATGTGATTTAATATGAATATATTTCTAGATATGACACTGTCAGTTATAAATAAAATTTTCTAAGAACACTGTTTGACCCTTTATTTAATAAACTAACGATACTTAACCAAAAAATTAAGAGAAATTTTTACGCTATATAAAGATAAGCAGTGAGTATTGAAGTAGTACACATGTAACATCGTTGACTGTTAGAAAGAAAAGCCATAAATGCGACGTCGTGTCAAAACAGATTACACTACGAGAAGCACCTTAAAACGAAAAGGTCGTGGTTTACTTAATACGTTAATTAATAAACTACCAGTAGAGTTACACTTACCAGGTTACAATTACTGCGGTCCGGGCACAAAATTAGACGTTCGACTTAAAAGAGGAGACAGAGGTGTGAATGCGTTGGATGAGGCTTGCAAGCAACACGATATCGCATATTCTGTAAGTAGCGATTTAGAAAAACGTCACGAAGCAGATAAAAAATTGTATCAAGCGGCAGTGAAAAGAGTGAAGAGTACAGAAGCGGGATTTGGTGAAAAAGCATCTGCGTTATCTGTAGCCGCCTTAATGAAAGCTAAGACAAAGCTTGGAATGGGAAACGGAGTGAAGAGAAAGCGTAGTAAAAGGAAGAAGCGTGGTGGTAAATTATCATTTCGACAAGCTGTAAGGAAAGCACAACATGCAATTTCACGTAATGGTAACAAGAGTCTGTTAGAAAATGTGAAATTGGCGCAGGCTGTTTTAAAGAAGGACCACAAGAAAATAAGACCTCCACGTCAAAGAGTGATACCAATTCCTAAGAGAGGAGGGTTTTTACCTTTAATTCCATTATTTGCGGCTTTGGGCGCAATAGGATCGCTCGGCGGCGGTGCAGCTGCAATTGCTAAGGCGGTAAACGATGCAAAAGCTGCGAAAGAGCAACTGAAAGAGGCAGAGCGACATAATCGCGCTATGGAAACAAAAGCAGTGGGAAGCGGATTCTATATAAAACCTTACAAAACAGGGTGTGGGTTATATTTACGATCCAATCCAAAAAACTGAAATATTTGCCTCGGCGACCGTTGACTAACATTGACATACTGAAATATGCTAAAATATGGAAATTACCTTTCTTTCGAGGTGTGTTTATGAGAGATACTTTACCTAAAAAGATATGGAAGCATGAAAGTGGAGTAGTGAATTTAGATAGCGATTCTGGTGAAGGAACGCATTGGGTGGCATATTATAAGAGAGGAGGAATCGTAAAATATTTTGACAGCTATGGAGATCTACGACCTCCAGTTGAAGTAGAGAAATATCTTTTGTCGAACGGATTGGGAGTTATTAACTATAATTATGAAAGGTATCAGAAACAAAATACACAAAATTGTGGACACTTATGTCTACAGTTTTTAAAGTCCTTTACAAGTTAAGTAAGAATGTAGTACTTGAAAGATGGTCAACATGGAATCTTCACCCGTTGCGTGTACATTCACTCTTACGGGAACTGAATCAGTTTTATTTTGTGAATTGAATCCACCACTATACCTCGATGAAGATGCAACATATGAAATGTGCTTGTTAAATTTTGAAACGTTTAATGCAATACCTAACATAGATGAAAGTAATAATTTGATACATTATGAAGAAACAGGAAAAACGACGGTTTGGAAAACTATCGTTATACCTACAGGTACATATGAACTAGACGATATCAACCAATATCTGAAAGATTATTTTCAAAATAACAATATCCCTGATTATATAAACATTAAAGGAAATAATAATACTTTAAAGGCAACCATACACAGTTCGGTTAAGCTCGATTTTAGTAAACCAAATTCATTGGGAAAATTGTTGGGTTTTAAACCGCGAACGTTGAAAGTAAACGATAATAACATTGGTGATTTTCCGGTGGAAATAAATAAAGTAAATGCTATAAGAATAGAATGTAATCTAACCGGTGGATCTTATAACAACGGAGAACCCGGTCATGTTTTGTATCATTTCTTTCCAAATGTACCTCCAGGGTTTAAAATAATAGAATCCCCTCTTCAAGCTATTTATCTTCCAGTGACCGTGAACGTGATTACGAGAATAGTCATTCGACTATTAGATCAAGAGAATCGATTAGTAAATTTTAGAAACGAAGTAATTACTCTAAGACTTCATTTGAGAAGATTCACATAATGATTATTTACGATAGCAATTATTCGAAACGGAAAGAGTGTAGCAGAATTAGACGTAATGTATTATTTAAACCACGGAAACAGATACTGAACTGTTGTCGACAAAAAAAACTGAAATTGACACAGAGAAATCGAATATATTTAGAGAGTTTAGGTTATAAGGTGCTAACATAGGGGGAATTATTCTGTAGAAGAAACGTAACCGTCAAAGGGTGAACACCATCATTACACGTAAGGCAATCATCATCTAAACAGAACGACATGGATATTTTGGGAGTAACTGATAAAATTAAATTGGACACTTCAATAACCAGTATGGAGTTCCATTCACACTTACCATTCAGTTCATCATTTGGTAATAACGATGAAGTGCGTATCACCGTACCTGAGATCGACAATTACACCCTCCCTTGCGAAAGTTATTTGTACGTAGAGGGAAGACTGCGTTTGGTTAGTGATAATACTAAACACAGTGCGACGGCACAATTGATAAATAATCCGGTAGCTTATATGTTTAGCGAGATTAGATATCTTCTGAACGGAGTACAGGTGGATTCGGTAAGAAATGTTGGCATAACATCAACAATGAAAGGGTATTTTTCTTTTACTCGCAACGATACAGTAAAATTGGAAAATGCAGGATGGATTCAGGAGAATGATAAAATGAGCGATATACTCAACGTTAAGGGAGATTTCTCAGCAAGTGTACCTTTAAAGACACTATTAGGTTTTGGGGAAGATTATAAAAAGATCGTCTTGAATATGAGGCAAGAATTAGTATTGATCAGAGCAAATGATGACGTTGATGCAGTTCTGGAAACAAACAAGACGGAAAAGATTAAATTAATAATTGACAAAATTGTATGGCGTATACCTCATATTTCTGTTGGACTACGTGAGCAATTGGCTTTAACGAGAGTGACAGACAGAGATGTTGAAATACAAATTCCTTTCAGAAGCTGGGAGTTGCACGAGTATCCGTCGCTCCCAACTACGACAAGTCATTCTTGGACAGTAAAAACGGCTCCGCAGTTGGAAACGCCAAGGTACATAATCATCGGTTTTCAAACTAAGCGAAAGGGTGTCGTCGATGCAAACATGAGTCTGTTTGATGACGTTAAGTTAAAATCATTAACGGTATTTCTAAATGGCGAACGCTATCCGTACGACAATATTGATATTGGTATTGAAAATAACAAATACGCCGTTATATACGACATGTATTCCAGATTTCAGGAAAATTATTATCATCGTGAAAGCAGTCAACCTTGGTTCAATCCAAAAGGATTAGCTAGTTGCCCATTAATAGGAATCGACTGCACTTTTCAGAGAGATGTAATGCATAAAAGTGCAGTAGAAATAAGAATTGAGTTTACAACTAAAGAAAATATTAAAGCTGATACTATTGCTTACTGTTTAATTCTGCATGACAAAGCGTTCTCTTATTCACCTCTCACCAAAATTGTCCGTCAGTTGATGTAAACCGTGAATGGCAGTATTAACAGAGAAGCTAAAACTATTTGATTTAATTTGATTTTATAAGAAGCAACATCAACCGAACCATGAAAAAACGATTTATTGTCATTGACATTCAAGGATTTAAAGTGGAAAATAATCAGTTTATACCAAAAGAGTTGGCTTCTTACGATAGTGAAAGAAAAGTGAATCATTTTTTATTTCAACCACCCACAAGTTTGTCAATGGTCCCCAGAAAATTTCAAAATGTTGCAAACTGGTTAATGACCAATCACCATTGCATTGATTGGAATAGAGGATTCGTCCCCTTATCTGAGTTTGACGCAATCATCAACTTTTTATGTTGTACAGCCAAAGTCGTTTACGTTAAAGGAGTGGAGAAGTCTCGATTTCTATGTGAAATTCTAGCGAAAAGCAATGGTGAAAGTGTACCTGTGTTAGATTTGGGTGAAATTTACGAAGATGTACAAAAATTGCAAAAATCCGAACCCAAGTGTCCATTTCACTCAAGAAAAAATTGCATGTGTGCTTTAACGAACGTGTTTGATTTACATAAATTTATTCAAACAAAGTTATATGAAGGATTTTTTACACTAAACATTTGTGATATATTATGAGGAAACTTTGGTTCTTAGTTAGTATAAGAAAAGTTCAGCTTCGCAATGGATTTCTTCTCCCGTCTATTTTGCAAGAACATTATAAAGCATGTTGTAGAGAAGGTTGGCGAAGTTATTGACCAGTACGAAAAAGATTGTTCGTTCAGTAGTATACCAGATAAGGATTTGAAGTACTTTCCAAAATCGTATCTATGTACCAGAGTCACAGCCGTAGATCTAGAATATATCTGGCCTAAGTTGCCAATCCATTATCAACGCTGTAAATATCTACAAAGTCAGAGACTCTGTCACCAACATTGGAATCAAACCGAATTTTCTTTGGATGAAATAGATGGTCCACCTCCACGGCAGAAGAATTGCTATTTGTGTACTTATTCTTAAATATTATTATTAAAATATTAATTATTAAATATTGTTATTAATAATATATTATTATACAATAAACTATAATCAGAAAGGAGTTGTTATTTTATTCGTTATTAAGTTTAATAAATCAATTTAAGGATTTAAGAAAGAATTTAGAAATACATTGCGTTATTAAATTATTTAGATTAACTCTTGATGAGCAATTTAGCTTGACAGATTTTTATTGTCTTTGAAAGTATCGCTTTATTCGATTGAAATTTCAAACGTTGTCAAATTTACGAATTTTCTACGATGTAAAAGTCACAAAAATGGTTTTCACTGTGCAGCGTTAAAAATTTCATAGCGAGAAGTGATCTGTATAAAAATTATAATAAACTAAATCAGAAAGGAGACGTTATTAATTTTAATCGATCAATTTAAAATTTAAGAATTTAGATTCACACACCGTCGTATAATAAATTAAGTGGCATAGAAAAAATAAACATGTTTGAAGGCGAACGTCGATTAAATATACAAATACTATAAAATTTACATATGTATTCCGAGTTGTGAATGAATATAAATACCGTTTTAAATAAATAAAAACAAGCACGTTTTAAAGCGAGCCATACTAGCAAGAATTGCATAACAGTAAATTAACATATTTACGAGCATTCACCGTCGATTTAAAATTCAAATTCAATTTGCATAGAAATCGTTTAACTAATATATTGGTATTACACACCAGTCTTAATCGGTCTTTCACAAAGCTTAGTGCGTGTTTACTAAGAGAATATAAGTAAGAGAATATTTTTAAGAATGTAATTTAAATTTACACGATTCTTACAAATAAAGATTAGGGGCTGACTGTTCGATGAAATCGTGGTTTCTAGAAGATGAGTGCTCGTGTGTGTAATGTGTATCGTTAAACTGTGTGACACTTGCAAGTTTGATTTAGGAAAATTTTTGCGAATAAAGATTATTATTCGACAGATACACTTTTTCCTTACATTCATTTGAATAATGATTATTATAAACTTGGTAATAATAAGATTAGAATTACTATTCAACTTGGTTATAATAAGATTATTATTAAACTTCGTAAATGTTATTCAAATTCTAAAGTCGTTAGAGAGAATAATTAGTTATTGAAATTTTTTCAAAATAACTGCAAGTAAGAATAAAAAAAGAGAAGGAAAGAAGAAAAGGACAGAAAGGAAAGAAAAAAAAGGAGAGAAGGAAAGAAAAAAAGAGGAGAAAGGAAGGAAAAAAGGAGGAAAGAAAGGAAAGAAGAAAAGAGGAAAGGTTAGTTCTAGTGGGCCGTGGTTACGCCTTCGTTACGCCTTCGTGACGCCCAGAAAATGGAAAGGGAAGAGTAGGGATGGGAGTGGGGGGAGGGCTTGTTTATATAGCAGTTGATATTGATAACTACAACACAGTAATAGAGTATCGCGTTTGGTAACGAGGAAATTAATAACGTGTTGTAAGGAGCAAAAATATTTTGAATATTTTTGAAAAATATTATTTTAAATATGAAGTTTCAACAACAGTCTTTAAAGTTACCCGTACAAAATTTCGTCGATGCAATCGCAAATGAAACCTTTAAACGTCACAGTGTTCTCTTCGGAGGATCAAGTAAACGCGTTATCATTAGCGGGAGCTCAGGGGCTGGTAAAAGTAATTCCTTAGTGACATTATTAACCCATCCGAACGGATTACGTTTCCAAAATTTATACATCTGCTGTAAGACCTTATCTCAGGGGAAGTATAAATTTCTCCGACATTTGCTATCAACAGTGCCCGAAATAGGCTACTTTGAAATTTCCGATATTGAAAAAATGGTGTCACCTACAAATGTAAAAGAATATTCAGTCGTTGTTTTTGATGATGTTCAGTGTACTACACAAAATTTAATTAAAGAATATTTCTCCTTTGGACGTCATAGAAATGTTGACTGCTTTTATTTAAGTCAAACTTACAGTGCAATACCCAAACAAATGATTCGTGATAATTGTAATTTCTTAATACTATTTCGTCAAGATTTCACAAATTTGAAACACGTTTACGATGATTACGTCAGCGGAGATATGACTATGGACCAGTTTCGTAATATCTGTTACGCTTGTTGGAAGGAACCGTTTGGTTTCTTAGTTATTGATACCGATTGTTCCATAAACGCAGGGAGATATCGTAAAGGATTCGACACGTACATATATCTTTAAAACCACTACATTTTACATAAAATAGTTCTTTCATTTTTACATAGTTCTACAGTTCTTCAGTACTGTAACAGACGTTAAAGGATGCGGATGCACCATGAGTAACAAACTTAAAGCAGAATTAGCCACTGCGCGCGAAAGTTTGCGTACTAAATTAAAAACACTTAAATCCGATATTGCACAAGCAAAACATCACGCGGAGCAATCAAAAAAGTATCTGCAGACAACTTATTCACCTATTGTAGAGCCACTCCGAGATATTGTCAATAAGCTAGATGTTGTTCGCAGCGTATTACCTATGAAAGAGGAGCAACAGTCATACGAAGCCAGTGAAAAGAGATTGAAAGAGGAGCCAAAGAGTTCTTTCCTACGAAAAAGACCGATTTATAAATTGAGATCTGATCCTTCTTTCATACGAAGAAGACCGAGTTATAAATTAAAATCCGATCCTTCGTCGCGAATTGGATTGTCAGAGGAGCATGATGTGGGTACTTCAACGCCACTTGGACGTGAAATTAAACAACCTTCCATCTTAGAAGATGAAGAAATTCTTGAGGTTCCTCATGAAAAGTCCACATCTCCAACTTCAAAATCTGTTTATGAAGAAGCAGAAGAATATGACACCGAAAGCAGTAACCCCCCTGCGGACGAATCCCTGGCTCATGCTCGTACACTTCTAGAAGAACGAAAATCATTACTTCGGACTAGATTAGAATCACCGCTGGTGGAAGCTGCCTTAGAATCGTATCATCCGTTAGCACGTGATTATGTTACACGATTTGAAACTGATGTAGAAAATGAATTCGATACAAAATACGGTGTAAGAGAAGAAGATGAGAGATTGTTTGTTGGGAACCAGGAGCTTAAGTTTGACGGTCCCGATCTTGTAATTGGAGACTTGGCGTATAAGGGTACTAAAGGTTTATACGAGCTGGTTTTTAAGAAAAATCCAGAGAAATTTACGTTTCACGATGTGCGAGACTATAGAGATATATTGAGAAGAACTAGTGCGTTTAAAGTTAATTATAATCCCTCAGGGCGAATATCTGCAAGCAGAGGATTTAAATATGTGAATATTATAAAACCAATAATTCAGGGAAAACCACCAAACGTTTGGTGGGCGCGAAGCTGGAAAACAGGTGGAGCTTTGGAGAAAAAGCTTGTACCTAACAAATGTTTGCAGTATCAATACTGGGATGATCCTAACGAACTAGTAGAACGATTGCGTTTATTGAACGCATCCAAATCAGCAGGTCACTCCGCACATAACAATGAAATCATAGCGATCATTGAAGAATTAAAAGAGGCTAAAATTATTTTGTAAATTGTAGTATTTAGTGGAGTGCAAGCGAGCACACATTTCAGTTTCACATAGTTGTTGATTGATTCACAATGACTATTGATAAGTTTGGAAGACACGTTCATAAACACACAGTTTTCAAACACATTGCTGCTACACCATTATTTTACGAAACATTATTAGACTTTCAGAGTCAAGAGCTTAACGCCGAAAGTGTGTATTTGCTTTCAAATAGAGGTCACCAAACGACGTATACGATCCAAGAAACTTGCGTTGTTAAAAAAGTACTTATTCATCAACCTACTATTGTCAACATTACAGTATCCATCAACGCTATAAATTGTACTGATACTTTAATTGGAAGAACGTTGAATGTGGGAGATCAAATCTCGTTTACTTGCACATCTTTAGTTTGTGCAGTTCCATTATTTGTTGAATTCATCGTAAGAAAACGAGTTCTCACTGAAAATGTCTAATCTATCTTCTAATGTGAAACGTGATGTTGTTAATGAGTTGCACAAACCAGCAAGGAAAAACTTTCGCCGTCGTCGAGTAATAATAAAAGGACTCAGAGATCTCTTCCAAGCAGACTTAATTGAAATGCTACCTTATGCCAAGATAAACAAAGGATACAAATACATTCTGACAGTGATCAACGCATTTTCCAAGTATGCTTGGGGAATACCATTAAAAAATAAGACAGGTAAAGAAGTAACCAAAGCTTTTCAATCGATTTTATCTGAAGGTAGAAATTCTGTACCGAAAAATATACAAACAGATAACGGAAAGGAATTTTACAATGCAGAGTTCCAAAATTTAATGAAGAAATATAGAATTAATCACTATAGCGCATACTCTAATTTAAAAAGTTCGATAGTCGAAAGATTTAATAGAACCCTAAAACAAAAAATGTGGAAAGAATTTAGCATGCAAGGAAATTTCGGATGGTTCAATTTATTACCAAGGCTAATTGAAGAATACAATAACACTGTTCACAGTACGACGGGTTACAAACCCAGCAAGATAAATCAAAGAAATGCGCAAAGTATTTTACAGTCCGTCTACAGCAACCTTAAAATTGTGGATCCAAGAATTGCAAAATTTAAAATTGGAGATCATGTGCGCATCAGTAAATACAGACAAGCATTTTCGAAGATGTACACTCCGAATTGGTCCAACGAAATATTTACCATTTCGTCGGTGCAGAATACTAATCCCAGAACATATCTAATTAAAGACGCTGATGGTGAAGCCATTCTTGGTGGGTTTTATGAGTACGAGTTACAAAAAGTAAAACATCCAGATATATATTTAATTAATGTATTGAGAGAAAAAGGTAATAAGGCGCTCGTAAGTTATTTAGGATTGAGTTCTAAACATGATTCATGGATACCAAAACGCAATGTTTTATAATAAATATTTATTAACTACAACTGTAAACATACAATACTCACAATACACAATAAATGAATTTTACAAATTAATTTATTTACTTTCTAACAGAACTTATAAATAAAACATACTTTATTTATTTTCTAATTCTTTTTCCAGTTTTTCAATTAGTTCTTTTAGTGTTTTATCTCTTTCTATATCAGCAATTTTATGGTGACCCCACGCCAGAGTATGAATTTTGTCATCCAAAATATAACGTTTATCGTCTTTAGATGATAAGGCAATTTTATTTTTCAACTCTGTATACACCGTATGAAAATCTGAGTGAAACACGTACATCTTTTTAAAAATAAAACCATCTCGTTCAATGATTTCTTTGTAGTCATCTACAGATAAGTATTTATCTATAACGTATTTTTTAACACCTTTTGCTTTCTTAGTACATTTTGAAATAAGCTTTACACAGTAGGCTTTCGCACCGGTCCCGATAAAAGATTCTATAACCTGTCCTGCGTATTCGTCTTTAAATCGTCCAATAACTGATTCAGTTCGAGGCATTTCATGTACATTATTCGGTGGGTAATTTGAAGTATCAAATTTATCTAAATTTTGCTTTATGTCATCGTATACATTATCAGTATTAACGGTCAGTATTAAACTATCCGTATCAGTATATAATAAAGCTGCTCTATTGTTATATTTTCGCTTTATAAAATTGTAATAAAAATCGTACATTACTGTTTTTGATATTTCCAAAACACAAAACCCTACGTATAAAGGTTTATTATAATTTACTTGTACTTTGCATAATTCTATTGCGGCCAGGTGATCACTAAAAATTTTACTCGATTTATAGTTTGGTTTAGCTATCAATGATTCAGCTCCCGGTCTTCGATTATGGGTTTCCCAGCTGGTGGCCAATTTAATGTCGACGCGATTCTCAACATTTTCCATAGTTTTACCGAAAACACTATTATTTAATAATTTGTAAAAATTTTTTTCGAATTCGTTTTTAGCTTCAGCTCGTTTTTGTGAATTAAAGTCTATGTATATTTTTAGCCAACGAGATTGCTTAAATTTAATTGCCCTATGAATTTGGTTTAATATTAAACCATTTTCCAAACATTGTTTCAGATTTAAATAGTGAATTATGTATTTCCTTTTGTTGTACAGATTTGGAATAAGTTTACCATATTTCGAATTTGGAGGAATTATGTTTTCCGGACAAAATGGTAATTCGTTGTGGTTGTCATGTAAATGAGTCGGGTATTCCAAATCTACTTCGAATATGTACCCGACATCTGAATTTTCTTCTAACTCTGAAATGTTAAGATTGTTAATCTCTTCTGTACACAACCAAGTAAATTCTCCCCACGGAAATCTGGAACACATTGCGTGACCGTACAGATTTGTAGCATCAAGATATAGTAAATATTTAGTTGCCTTCTTAGAGTCAAAACCATGCACAAATTTATTATTAGCGTTTTCGATTCTTTTAGTGCACATACTCACTCCACCGCGTATACCCATTCTAAAAAAATGTAGCATATCAACATCTTGCAGTAACTCTAATTTAATTTTTGTCATTCTTAACATTGCATCCCAACTTAATCCTGGAGCGGTGAAAAAATGGCAAGGATCTAGTTTGTAATTATCAATACAAAGGTCTCTGAAATTTTCAAATACGTCTGCCAACAGTAAAACATCAGATGTTACGTATACATCACTGTAATCACCCATAGTTTTACAGTTAAATAAATTCCAAACGCGCTGTGCTCTCTCATAATCTTCATCACTTACGTGTTCATCATACAGCACATCATAAAAATCTTTCTTAGAAGGTAAAGTGGCAAAATCTAATTTCATGAGTGAGTCAATAAAACAATACGGGAAAATTCCTTTTTGACGTATTAATTTAAACATCTCCTCATCGTTAAAATATTTTCTAATTTCCCTACATTGCCAATCTTCCAAGTATGAACTTAATTTCTCTAAAGACGATTGCATGAAACGAAAAGAATCTACAAATCTTATTTTGAAATATACTTTACGCTTTTTACCTTTACAGTCTGTCTTATCCCCCACGTGTATTAATTTCGAAAAGGATATATATTTTTCCTTATTTTGTGCGATCACGTCCACATCTTCACCTTCTAATGCCATTGTCTTTACAAACAAGTGACTGTCATAATTAGAAAGATTATGAAAAAACACTGGAATAAATTTTGGTATTTTAAAATTAATGTTGCACACAGAGTGAGCAGCACCTCTAAACGCTCCCGATAAATGTTCGTGATCACGCACCTTCTCCTTAACATCTAATATTGGTTTTTCACAAATATGACACATTGTTGCACGGTCGTATGCCTCTTTTTCTTCTCGTGTTAAATCAGTCATCGGCTCAATTTTACTTAAATATTTATCGTAAATTTCTTTAATATCTTTTTCTAACCATTTTATAAACTCAGTGGCGGCATTCTCTCCGCGATATAACTTTAACATTGACAAATTTGCATTGAAACTGCACTTAATGTAATATGCAAATGAATGAGGTTCGTGTTCATAACACTTAACAGTGAAAGATTTATCTGGATTTGGTTCTACTCTGTCCAGTGGTTTTAGCAATGCTTCGAAATCGGCATATATAACAAAAGGAAGTTTTAACTGTTTTTCAAAATTTTCAAATTGTAATATATTCTCTGGCAAAGATTCACCATACTTATTTATTTTTAACTCTGTCGATGGTAAAACTGTTTTGATAACTTTACAGTCTTCCCTCTCGTGTCGTTGCAATTTTTCAATACATGGAAAATACACTAAACATCCTTCACAAATATATTTCTCGTGACCGTGATGTGAAGTCTGTTTTGACACTAAACGTGATAAATTTTTAATCCAACAATAGTGAGTATTTCCGTTGTTGTCATCAATTAATAATAAGTTTATATGAATATTTTTTCTATTTTTAGTAAAATGTAACGGTCCTACAACTTCATCAACCGTAACCTTACCATTATAATGGGAACCGAGTCCGTAGACATTTATAGAAATATTGTTCTTGCTTTCAAATTTCTTCACGTCACAAACTTTCAGTGGAAATTCTAGGTCAGTGAAATCCGCTACTGTGTTATAATGGGGATACGAAGACATCCTTTGAGGAAGACCTGTCGGTTGACACATCGCTGACGTTATCGCCCAGGCAAAGCAAGCGTTGTCGTTATTTCTGACATTTATGACAGCTTTCTTCGCACTTATTGAAGACGGTAATGGCATGAAGCTGGATGCTTTCAGTGGATTGTATTTATTAATGTTGACTTCCATATATAAAATTCTGCACAAAGTCCATCCTGTAACAATATTTGCAACTTTAAGTTTTATTCTAAACGATTGCACCTATTATTTGTTTTACCTGAATCTCTCTCCTGAAATTCCGACATTTTTACATGTATTTCGTTTACAAAATCACGATATATATTGTATATATCAGTTCCAAAACAAGTTATTTTATTCTTGGTGTTAAAAGATTTTATCTCAGAACTTTCTTTAGAATCTAAGAAATATACTCCGAAAATTTCCACATTCCACTTTAATGCTTTATGGATGTCTAATATACTTTGAACCAAAGTTAGTACTTTTTCTTGAATATTGTACATAAAATCCTCGACATCGACATAATTGTAAGGTTCCGTTATACGGTACGTTACGATTTTATCTCCGAATGCACCAGCTATCTTCTCCACGCCGTTATCGACGACCACAAAAGCATTACTTTTATGTGAATTACTACGCAAATGTGCTGAGAAACACTTTCTGCTGACGTATATTTCACACACATCACATTTCATAACGTTCACCTGGTCAACAACTTTGGACGGTCCGGCAATTTCATCTAATTTCAAACGTTTTCCCTGGCATGACGTACGCAAATGACGATTCATATTATCGATTCGCGTAAATTGTTTGCCACACTGATTGCAATCAAACATGTTTTATAATTTTAATAAGCACTATCACGTTCACTACGTTCAATAAGTTGGTAAACTCAATCTGAGGGTCAACCGTCGTCTGCGGATATCAAATTAAACACCTCCTTAAATAGGTACATATTCAATAACAGGTTGCGTCAGGGTTATTTCAAAACAATTACATTTGAGTCACCGCGCTTCAAGGTCCGTTACGAGGTCACCTCAGTCATTTCAAGGTCGAATCAAGGTCACCCCAAGGTCATTTAAAGGTCACCTCAGAGTCATTTCAAGGTCATTTCAAGGTCACCTCGAGGTCATTTCAAGGTCATCTTGGGGTCATTTCAAGGTTATTTCAAGGTCACCTCAAGGTCATTTCAAGGTCACCTCAAGGTCATTTCAAGGTCACCTCAAGGTCATTTCAAGGTCACCTCAAGGTCATTTCAAGGTCACCTCAAGGTCATTTCAAGGTCATCTCAAGGTCACCTCAAGGTCATCTCAAGGTCATTTCAAGGTCACCTCAAGGTCATTTCAAGGTCACCTCAAGGTCATTTCAAGGTCACCTCAAGGTCATTTCAAGGTCACCTCAAGGTCATTTCAAGGTCACCTCAAGGTCATTTCAAGGTCACCTCAAGGTCATTTCAAGGTCATTTCAAGGTCATTTCAAGGTCATTTCAAGGTCACCTCAAGGTCACCTCAAGGTCATTTCAAGGGCATCTCAAGGTCACCTCAAGGTCATTTCAAGGTCACCTCAAGGTCATTTCAAGGTCACCTCAAGGTCAATTCAAGGTCACCACAAGGTCATCTCAAGGTCACCACAAGGTCATTTCAAGGTCACCTCAAGGTCATTTCAAGGTCACCTCAAGGTCATTTCAAGGTCACCTCAAGGTCATTTCAAGGTCACCTCAAGTTCACCTCACGGTCATTTCAAGGTCACCTCAAGGACATTTCAAGGTCACCTCAAGGTCATTTCAAGGTCACCTCAAGGTCATGACCTTGACCTTGAAGCTCATGGTGGGGTCACGTCAGGAATAGGCCGATTCTGGAACCTCCTCCGACCTTGACCTTGAATTTTATTGGTCAAGGTCGGAGGAGGTTCCAGAATCGGCCTATTCCTACTACTTGCTAAAATTAAGTATTTTACTGCGCAAGCGCTTGTCTTTCTTTACGTACGTGATTTACTGTTTAATTGGTCTTGCTTCGAAAGGCTTATTGACGTGGCCAATATTTTATTATTATTTATTTTCTACATTTTCTCTTCAATAAACCGATAGGAAACACATTCAAATCCTTACGCGTACAGTATAATCAGACCGAGCGGTTTCATTTATTATTGATTGCACACTCTGTATACAAACAGATTAAAACGTATTTCATACTCAAATCCCTCGCAATTACACGCGATTAAAATGAATAAGATCTTCTTCGGGATGAAATATCGGAAATTTATTAAAGCCCGGCCTAATAAAATAATTCATTTAGGGGTCGTTTTAATCAAGACGTCCGAAGCGCTCTGCCTGGCGGAAAAAGCAACCGCAGATAATCCCACCCCGATATAATATCGAATTGTTTGTCGCACCCAGGGCTTAAGTGCCGATTAGATTTATGGTAGTGCCCTTTTATTTACTTTCGATGATAATGGAGAAGAAAGAAAAGGGAAGCAGAGCCGGAGACACTTATTTTTATTTAATGTAAAGTAAACCGTAAATACGCGGTTAAATATGTTTTCCCATCAAGTTTCTAATTTCATTCGGTGACAATCGACGGGAGGGGGGAGGCGGAGATTTTTCACACGCAAAGTTATGAATTTCATCCGGATGGAGAATTTATTTATTTAACTGGCGGGGGCGCGCGAACTTTCATCATAAATTTATTCCGTTTCATTTACTCCATGAAATGCTAAGATTGCATTAACTCTGCTCAACTTGCACAGAGTTACCTTCGAAAACTTATAAAAGTTTAAAACTCTTCTTCACGCGTATGAATATAATACGTACCTGCTCATGACAGAAGTGAAATTAGCGCGAAACTTTCCGGTTCCACGGCGACATCAGACAAACGACGCGGAAGATAAATATGAAACTTTTTACATGTTGCATACAATGCGGAAACCGATCTGCGATGCACGCAGCAAATTACCAGCGCGTCATCATGACGATCATCAAGTCAAGACGAAGAAAGAAAACGCATTGTATCAACGATAATAGGAAATTACTGCAAGCAATCATTTCCAGATTTAATGTTTCACAAAATCTCCGTCGTCCTATAACATCCCTTTTATTTCTTAAGATATCCCCTGAGCAGCCCTGATTTATGTTCCATGTTAAAGCAGCAGAGAAGAGTTGCCAAGTGAACCTCGCCGTTAAAATAAAAGGAGACGCGCCAGGAGAAATGTACGCATATGACGTTGCACGTCTCATTTAACAACCCTACATCACCCCGGTAGGTGCACATAAAACCGTTGAACGTCAAAGAGATAAATGCATAAATTACGCGTGTAAGTAATTCCCGGGCTTGAATTAATACTTGGAAGTTTCCCGCGGGAATAAATCGCATTTATCACGACGGCCATAAATCCTAAAATCAAGTGAATTCGGATTCGGATGGCCCACCCCGTCTTTAAAAGAAAAGAACACGTAAGAGAAAACGCTCGCTGGCAATTTTGATTTTGGTTTGCGCATACATTTTTGAATAGCGAGCGAATTTGTTAATGATGAAATAAAGCGGTAAACAAATGGACGGACGGACGTCGTAAAGTAGGTCGCTAACATCGCGGCTGCACCATGTGGAATATGCCCGGGGCGCCCTCCTGTAGATCTAAAACGACCTTCCGAGTTCATTTCTTCCTATTAGGAAAAGCATTTTTCACTGAAACGACCTGCGTAAAACATCGATTAGGAAAGTAGGTAAGTAGGTGAATTATATCTACCTACCTACGTTCCTTCCTTCCTATTTCGCCCGAGATCTATTACAAAAGCGTTTCTTTAGAACCCCCCCAGCAAATTTTTATTGCGTGTTTGTACATCGCCATTCCATTTCAAGCCTAAATACTTGTTATTGATTATGTGATCAGGGTACTTACTCCAGAAGGAAACGCCTGGTTTTTCTTTTCTTTCTTGCTCCCTCCCCCCTGTCCACAGAAGTTTCTTCCTTTTTTTTTATAAATATCCAATGAAGCGTCCGTCGCGTCGGCTCGTCTATAGCTGCAAGTTCGCCAACGAAACTTAATTAAAATGCCCTTGTTCAAACAAAATTAAACGAGTTTGTCAATTCATTGATTAGGAACACTTAATGAAATTGAACGACGAGTTCATGGTCAGGGAGGAAAGTTTCGGCGCTGAATTTTCAGGGGCGACTCGGATAATCCCTTCGACAACGTAAAAGTATTATAAGCTTAAAAAAAATATTAAGAAGTAAGTAATACGGAAGGCCATTAATTGCATTCGCAGCAGTCTAGAAAAGATACAGTTAAGAGTAACTTAAATAAAATAGGGACAAGGTACCAAAAGCCAAAAAAAGGACATTTCACGTCATTGAAGTTGGAGTACGAAGGACCATACGGCTGGATCATGTTTGACGGTCATGGAGGAAGAAAGTAGAAGCAGCAATTGAAAAGACAAAGGCAGACCTATTCGGGTTTGGATAGTTTCGATGAAAGAACACCAACCACATCATCACAGGCCCACGAGAAATTTTGTGTAAAGTCCAGTCGGGAGGCAACGCTTAGTCAGTCATGAATGGTATTGGCCCAGTCGGGAGGTAACGCATAGTCAGCCATGAATAATATTGACCCAGTGGGGAGGTAGCCATAAATGGTATTGGCCCAGTCGGGGGAGGCAACGCATAGTCTGTCATGAACGGTATTGGCTAGACCGAGCCAATTAGAATAACTGCGTTGTTAATCTTCTCAATCCACCCTCTTCTCCTCGAGCAGATCGTTAAAAGTTTCTTTAATCTTGAACCGGACAGAAATATGATGGGAACATACTCAATTTTCCGCTATAAATTTATAGCCATAAATCCCATCATATTACTGACCGGTTCAAGATTAAAAAAAACTTTGTACTTGCAATTTTCATCGGACAAGAATCAACTTCAGTTAAAAATTAACTAAGGGAATAGGTGTTTGGAGTAAAGTCCATTCACGATGGGGTCAATGCAATGTCTGCCATGTATGAATGGTATTATCTGATTCGATCCACATCCAACTCCTTGATCAGAACGTGCTGCCTTTTGCTACTCTGACAAATCTAAACTTGTCTGTTATTGACGAAGAGGTAACAATACGATGGTTAATATTTTTCTAACTGGACGAAAATTTGTTAGAGTAATTAAGTCTATATGGGAAAGCGAAACCATAAAGATGTCACTTTTTTCTAGGGGGGAGAAATACAAGGCCAACAAATTGGAAATTAGGGTGTAATTTCCAGTAATGTCTTGCGGCGGTGTATAGTTGATGACATGTAATATGGTCCTTACGGTAGTATCCGGTTCCGGCAGTTCTCGGCATATGTCCCCGGTAACGACCATAAACCGCACGTTGCAGGCGTGTCACGTGATGTATTATTGCGTTTATTACGGGGCGTCCGTCCGCCATCCCGGGCCTTTATGTCGTGCACGCAAATGCGGCACTACGTAAACAGCGGGCGTTAAACGACCGATATTAACTGTCTGCCCATTAAGTTCGAGGCCGAAATTAGATCAGTCGGCCCGTAAAATATCGCGGACCAAACAGGAAAACCTTTAACTGCCTGTATAGCAGATAACTAACTGAGCGGCGGCGAACCATTAATAAACGTTTGGTTGGTTAATTTATTGTCAACGAAAGTTTGAATCTTATGGTAATGAAACTACACGCCTACTTTGTCCAATTACTATTGGTAGATAGTAATTTATTAACAAGGGTAACAAACTTCAAAGGGTAGCTTGGTATTCCCCATAGATTCTTAAATCTTCCATGTATTAGGGAAGATACTCTCTGCCTTTTCAATAAAGACCGTTTCTCTAAATACAGATAATGTGATATACACTACTTTTATAAATTGGTAACTACTTTATCAATAGAAGAATTGTATCTCATGACTTGACTGACACAATAGGGGGTGGTAGCGATGATTGCCCTCCAAGCAATCGATGTATATGGTATTTCACTATTATATCTTCTAAAAGAAGTACGTATCATAATACATGCGTTGTAGGGTACCCCTCTGATGAAGAAACTGATATGTACACTTTTCTTTATAGATTGGTAACTACTTAATCAATAGAACAAATGCATTTCATGACTTGACTGACATAAAGAGGGTAGCAGCGACGATAATCCTCCAGAAAATCAATGTGCGGTATTCCCCTTCATTCTTATATCTTATAAAAAGGGTTGGTGTCAAAGCATATGTATTGTAGGGTACCCTTCTGATGAAAAAACCGCTTTATACACTCTTTCTTAGACTGGTAACTACTTAATCAGTAGAACGGATGTATATCATGATTTGACTGACATAATGGAGGTAGTAATGACGATAATCCCCTAGGAAATCGAAGTACAATATTCTCTTTCACTCTTATATCTTCTAGAAAAGGTAGGTGTCATAGTATATATATTGTAGGGTACCCTTCTGATGAAGAAACTGCTTTATACACTATTTTTATAAATTGGTAACTACGTAATCAGTAGAACAAATGTGTTTCATGACTTGACTGACATAATGGTGGTAGTAGCGACGATAATCCTCCAGGAAATCAAAGTACGGTATTCCCCTTCATTCTTATATCTTATAAAAAGGGTAGGTGTCAAAGTGTATGTATTGTATGGTACCCTTCTGTTCAAGAAACTGCTTTATACACCCTTTCTATAGATTGGTAACTACTTAATCAATAGAACAAATGCATTTTATGACTTGACTGACATAATGAAGGGTAGTAGCGACGATAATCCCCTAGGAAATCGAAGTGCGGTATTCCCTTTCATTCTTATATCTTATAAAAAGAGTAGGTATCAAAGTATATATATTGTAGGGTACCCTTCTCATGAAGAAACTGCTTTATACACTCTTTCTATAGATTAATCAGTAGAACAAATGTATTTCATGACTTGACTGCCATAATGGGAGGTACTAGAGACTTTAGCCTCTCAAGCAAACTAAGTATGGTATTCCCCTTCACTCTTATATCTTCTAAAAGGGGTAGGTATCAGAGCGTATGTATGGTAGGGTACCCTTCTGATGAAGAAACTGCTTTATACACTCTTTCTATAGATTGGTAATTACTTAATCAGTAGAACAAATGCATTTCATGATTTGACTGACATAATGAGGATAGTAGCGACGATAATCCTCCAGGAAATCGAAGTGCGCTATTCCCCTTCATTCTTATATCTTATAAAAATGGTAGATGTCAAAGTATATGTATTGTAGGGTACCCTTCTGGTGAAGAAACTGCTTTATACACTATTTCTATAGATTGGTAACTGCGTAATCAGTAGAACAAATGTGTTTCTTGACTTGATTGACATAATGGTGGTAGTAGCAACGATAATCCTCCAGGAAATCGAAGTGCGGTATTCCCCTTCATTCTTATATCTTATAAAAACGGTAGATGTCAAAGTATATGTATTGTAGGATACCCTTCTGTTGAAGAAACTGCTTCATACACTCTTTATATAGATTGGTAACTACTTAATCAGTAGAACAAATGCATTTCATGACTTGACTGACATAATGAGGTTAGTAGCGACGATAATCCTCCAGGAAATCGAAGTGCGATATTCTCCTTCATTCTTACGTCTTCCAAAAAGGGTAGGTATCGTAGTATATGTACTGCAGGGTATTCTCTTTCACTCTTATATCTTCTATAAAGGGTAGGTGTCACAGTATATGTATTGTAGGGTATCCTTCTAATGAAAAAACTGATATGTACACTCTTTTTATAGATTGGTGACTACTTAATCAGAAGAAGAAATGTATTTCATGACTTGACTGACATAATGGAAGGTAGTAGCGACTTTAGCCTCTCAAGCAAACTAAGTATGGTATTCCCCTTCACTCTTGTATCTTCTAAAAGGGGTAGGTATCAGAGTATATATATGGTAGGGTACCCTTCTGATGAAGAAACTGTTCCACAAAGACCTTTTTCTTTTAAATATAGGAAATGTGATGAATACCTTCTGTATCTACTTGTTCATTGGAACAAATATATCTTCTGACGTGATTTGACTGACACAATGGGAGGTAGCGACGACAATGGCCGCGTTTCATCTCCCGTTTATTTTTCTAAAACACATTCATCCTCTGTGTCCGCGTAACGATGACTAAGTCGGCAGAACGAGCGCCGGCCAAACGCGTTTCCGGAATCCACCTTATACACACCCGACGGGCCTAAATAACGCGCATTGTTACTTCTTAATGTAGTTTACATGAACCGAGATATCCGCGACCTGCAAAAATAAACTCGTGGCCGCCGCTGGATCAGAAGGTGCGTGTAAATAAGTTCGTTAAGTGTATAAAACTCGCTTTGTGAGAGCGGAACGGTTTCGTGTAAACCACCCGTCAGCGGTGGTTACTTAAAAAAAAAGCACACGTGTGGTGTTTGTTCTGTTAAGAAATAACTACGTGTGTGTAATTCAAACGATGACTGTGAAGGCTTGAAGCTTCAGATTAAATATTTAAATGCGGTTACGGTGGAGTGCATTATTGTGCACATAAAATAGTTTGCTTGCAGATGGGTTCGTTGTGTCTCTGACACAGTATTGTATCTCTCGGCGCACAAACACGTTAATAGACGGTGTTCTAATACAGCGCAAACTATTATGTACCGTCCGTGAATGTAATAACTCAGCGTAGCAGTCGACCTACATCTGTATCCTGGAGTTGGGTGGTTTGTGCGACCACCACCGATTGTAATTCCCCGACAATTTCCTCGAAGAGGATTCCTGGTTTCCTCGCTATCGCACCCGAGACAAGAATATAGAATAAATGAAGCCGTACCGCCATTATGCGAGAGCTAATTTATCTGATTTACCCTTTGTCGCGAATTTACGTTTATTGGAAAACGGGGAAACCCACGAGGCGAATCTAGATTTTCTGTTACATGCGTTATACTATACTAGGTACTCGCAAATACTGCATTGCGCCAATGTTTTAAACCATAATTTCAATTCTACAGAAATGAACACCTGTATCTATGTTTCATATCATCATTTCATCTCTATTTGATCGTCTGCATTTAATGGTGGCGGCGGTGGGATTCGAACCCCGGCCGGCTTAAAAGATTCGGTATATTTTTTTAAGTTTGATACTGGAGGCTGGGCGGAATGGATAAACTGGATATGATACGTTTACAAAAAAAAGGAAACGTAAAAATGAATACTGAAAGAGGCACGGCTGCAATTGACGAAGTCCGAGGCGGGTCTAATTCATTCTTTCTGTTTCGTGCGAGCTCTTGTAAACTCGCGTTTATTGAATTTGCTTTCCGCTAACTTATTAGGACTTCGCTTCACGGAAAGTTGAAGAAAACAATTCCCCCCCGCCCGCCCGCGCCCCTTTCGATACCGAAAATTCTTTCGGCAGCTCATAATCTAATTTTTAATTCGATTGCAATTCGCTGGGATCTGACGCGAACGAAACTCGCTTTATTAATTTTTAATAACAATTTTTCCGGTTCTATTAAAATTAAACAACGCACCCGAAACACACGCGTTCGATTCGCTCGACGGGAAGACCTCACGTTTTCCGGAGGAGAGAAGAGAAAAATGCTATAAGAATAAATATATAGATCTATTCGATTCGGTAAATGGCCGAATATAATTCGCCAATTTGTCATATTTTCCCATTTTAAGGATTCGCCCCGCCATGAATTATTCACGGAACCGATGTGGCTTCCTCTCCGATCTGCGATGATGACTTTCATTATTTACGACGGCGAGGTGAAGACGATTTCAATCATGAAGGCCATCGTCGAAACGACTTTCGTGTTTACTCGAGGTATATATTGGCTTCTTCGTTCGATATAACGACCCGATGCCCGGATATTTATTTCTATTTTTTATTTATGCTATATATTTTCGGGGGGGATGTGAAAGGTCGTGGCGAGTTAAAAGGGTTATTCATTATTAAACAGGGTTGTTGTTTCATACTCGGGATTCATTCTTTATCTAACATCCAAGTAAGTAATTTCGATTTCTTCTAGATACGAATTAAAAAAAAACCTAAACCTCTTATTGTATACGTAGGTTTTTCTGAATTCGCCGCCGGAGGAAAAACTGTTTCGATAATAGGATGTATGGGCTATATTTGGAACTATCTCCGCCTTTCATCCCCGTATACTTTTACTTATTTTACCTTTCACAATGAAATAAAAGTCTTATTTGAAAATGCCATTTGCATCGCATACATCAATTCAATCAGCTTCGATGAATTTCGCATCGATTACCTGTACACGTTCCCGGGCTTTTATAGAAATTGCTTCCAACCTCTCTCTTCGTGGATTTCACCGAACCAAAAAAAAAGGAAAAAAAAAATCGAAGTGCGTGAATATACTTCGACCGGAACGTTTCTCCAGATTCACCATTCCCCAAATCAGAGCGCTGCTAATTAAGCTTAAAATTCGAAAGTGTATTTCAAATTACACCATATACAATTCATAGGCTTATTAGGATCTAAATACACGGATCGTTTTACGTGAAGAAATCCACACACCAAATCGGTTTTTATGCAACCATGTTACCACGGCCATTACAGCATGCGGCATCATTTTCCTATGCGTATTAATGAATAATTAAATAGCGGAATATTAATTGCAAGCCCATGTATGTTCCATTACATTAAATTCGCTATTTACGTAAAATTAGTTTTCGAGCCCGAATTAACTGACTCATTACCTATTCGCAATTGATCGGCGGCGGCGGCGGCGGCGCCGGTGGTATGTGAATGCGTACAGCCAAGAGCCATCGCAGATTTCATCGGAAAATTACTTTCCCGCTGCAAGTTTAATTTCATGGTAAACAAACCGATAGGGCAGGCCGAGCTTTAACAGTTCGTTTATTCGCGATGAGATGAAAACTTAACAAAAGGAAAATAAGTTGAGGTAAATTGGCGCGGCGCGAAGTGAAGCGAGCAAGAGCCAACGAATTAAATAAATTCGAATCTATCAAAAAAAAAACAAACAAAAAAAAAACGAGATAGATGAATTACCTGATTGCCGAGTTTGGTTGTAAAGTACCGGAGAATGTAATTTAATTTGTGTTCAATTAAGTGCACGTCGTTCTTTTATAAAAACAAAATTCAATTTCCCGCTAGCATATTACAAAAACTTGAAAAGTCCTTTCAAATTATGTATTCTTATAGTTTCATTGAATTCGATTTGAAATTTAAAGTTGGGTGAGTCACTCTGTATATACGGCGAATTTCGTATTGCATTTCTTTTTTAAAATCCAATCCAATCGTATGGCGGCTTAGGTATCGCGTGGACGTCTAGCTTTCTTCGTCTTTATTTATTACGCGCGTGAAATAACGTTTTATTGTAATCTCCGTCGTGGCGCAGTTGCGCATTTTACAGCGCTAATTACTTCTCCGCGGTCTCGTTTTATTCTGTGTGCAATTCATTTTTATGCACGTTAAGATACTCCCGAAATAAATAATGCTTTCTCGACTTCGTTATTTTGGCATTATAATTTCGGCAAGTTAAACGTTTATCGTCCTGGCATCTGTTTCTGCGTTGGTTTCGCAACAATCTGGTAATCGTTTACAGCCGTGTTTCGCAATATTTCGTGGGAATTAAACGAAATGTTTATAGTTGTATCCATCGAGGGCACGCACAGTGGTCGAAATGCATAATCTAGCTGTGCAAAAAAAAATACAAAAGTAAGCAGCACCAATTTAAAAAACTCGATGAAATGTGTTTGTGTACAATCACAAAGAATGTTTGTATTTAATTAATAAAAAAAAGTATGTACGAGAAATTGCAAACGAATATACAGAGTCAATAAAACGTAAGGAAGGTTAATGCGATGATAGAGCCGCTATTGTAGGTTTTACAAAAAAATGTTTTGAATAAAATTTAAATTACTATTTATCTGCCAAAGGCTGGCGTTTTTCATTTTTTTCTTGTGACGTCATAATCTTGAACTGTGACGTCATAATATGGGACTGTGACGTCAAAATCTGTGATTGTGACGTCATAATCTGGGACTGTGGCGTCACAATCTGGGAGAGTGACGTCATCGATGATTCTTTAAATTACGAAAAAATGTTTTAAATAAAATTTAAATTACTATTTATCTGCCACAGGCTGGCGTTTTTCATTTTTTCCTTGTGACGTCATAATCTTGAACTGTGACGTCATAATATGGGACTATGACGTCAAAATCTGTGATTGTGTGACGTCATAATCTGGGATTGTGACGTCATAATCTGGGACTGTGGCGTCACAATCTGGGAGTGTGACGACATCGATGATTCTTTAAATTACGAAAAAATGTTTTAAATAAAATTTAAATTACTATTTATCTGCCACAGGCTGGTGTTTTTCATTTTTTTCTTGTGACGTCATAATCTTGAAATGTGACGTCATAATATGGGACTGTGATGTCAAGATCAGGGATTATGACATCATAATCTGGGACTGTGACGTCATCGATGATTCTCTAAATTATGATCTCTAATTTTTTCTCTACCCAGATCGATAATATATTTTTTTTCTCTCTTTACGACTATATAAAAACATTGTGCGATTTTAGAAGAAAATTTTTTAGAAGTCACAAAATAAAGTTCATTTCCTCGAAATGTTTCTTATCTCTATAACATTTTGTAAAAGCGTGAAGAGAAAAAAATTGAAAAAACATAGATTTTAAAGAAAATTATTGAAGACGTCACAGTTCGAAATTGTGAAGTCACATAACTTTTATTTGAAACATTTTTTTTGTCGATCTAAAAGAATTCAAATTTAACGTCACGGTTTCTTCAATGTTCAATTACCTGTAGAGGAAAGAAAAGTTTTGGAAAACCGAAATTAAAACGAAATCTTAAAAATAATACTTTTTCAGGCCGAAGACGAATGTGAAGATTTCGTTTATTGTTTTTTATATCTGCATTTAAAAGTTACTAAAATAACCACATTTTTTTTTTCTTCGAGTTCATTTGGAATAAGGAAAACGAGAGTGGAAATGGATAAATTTTATTTAAAAACTATTTTTCAAATCGTTAAAATGAAAAATTAACTTTTATGCTTTGA
Organism: Prosopocoilus inquinatus; assembly: GCA_036172665.1. NCBI lineage: Eukaryota > Metazoa > Arthropoda > Insecta > Coleoptera > Lucanidae > Prosopocoilus > Prosopocoilus inquinatus. The sequence continues at coordinate 12,933,703 of CM069879.1, forward strand.
ACTTTGCACAGCTAGATTAGGCGTTTCGACTGCCATGCCACGTTGTAAAAATTTCATGAGAATGAAACGAAATGTTTATCTTGTATATCGAGACGAGGCTGCAAAGGTCGTCAGTTTTCTGTGCTATCTTGATTCCTCTTTTTTTGCTCCAGACTATTATCTCAGCGTAATTACAAATTACTTTCATGCTGGACATTCATCAGCAATTGGTTCCCACTGACATCAACTTTTACTCGGTTGGTTCTGACTTAGGTCACGTCGGTTTTATTCCGTTCGAACTGCGCATGAATCAAAGTCAACATGACCTAAGTCAGAACCAACCCCGTAAAAACAGCAGTCAAGCAGGAGATTCCGATTTTATCGCGACTGCGGACTTAGGCCGACTCCATCAGCATTTCGAGCATTTTGCTGACGCATGACTTTACTGCTTTTGACGATAGACGTGTTGCATAAATTGAGTCAGTTTACGTCGGTTTTGATTCGTTCGAACTCCGAATAAACCAAAACCGACTTGACATAAGTCAGAACCAACTGAGTAAAAAAAAATGACAGTCAGGTGGGCGATTCCGATTTTATCGCGACTGCGGATTTAGGCCGACCTCATCGGCTTTTCGAACATCACATGGTTTTACTGCTTCCTTCTGACAATAGACGAGTTGCATTAAATAGAATCATTTACTTTAATCCTCTCCTCATCTCTGGTTAAGATTAGGTGGCCCTCGATTATTTTTCGCGTTTAACTAAACCGTCACGCCCGTCGCGACTGAGCTGTTGGCTGTGCTGTAAGCTAATTTCCTTAGCACAGTCTCATTACGACTCAGATAAGCAGCAAAGTCAGATAGAATAACCGTTTGATTAAATAAGCGAATCTATGCTTAAGGTTCTTGAATTGACGGTCTTCTTTTCCGTTCGATAGAAAAGCGAAATTCGTTAGATCAGCGTTTCCCAAACTTTTAGGTTTCGCGACCCAATTTTGAACTGTATTATGTTTCACGCCCCCCTCCCCGTCGAATCTCGAGCTTGAATACTGATGCTAAGCGATTACAAATAAAATCCTTTCATAGTATTTATTAAATATTTGAGGCTCGTCCTTGCGTTTCAAAACTGACAATAACAGCACATTTGCTTTATTGAAGCTTGTTTGCATATCCTGACAAGGTTTTTTTTTCAAAAAATCCACCCGCCCCATACAAAAAAAATTAAAATTTCCGTCGATTCCATTCAAATTTAAATAAAATTTTAAAAAGAAACAGCAAGTGTAGATATACTAATAACGTTTTATGCAGATGTAGAATTTTGTTAAATCGTGACAATTTATTATTCTATTTGTCTTTATTTTGTTTTATTTTTTAATAATACCTCGATCGTCTTTTTCTTTTCTTGATCCAATTTCAGTTTGATTCTCTTTTAATCAAACTCAATTAAAAATTCGCCAATGTCTTGATTCGATTTCATTTTATGTTAATTTTATAGAATTTTTTTCTTTAGTCTTATCTTCGTCAACGATCGTCTATTTTTAAATGCCATATTCGACTGTATTTCATTTAATTTTCAATACGATCAATTGATCGTGTTTTGTTTTTCCTTTTAATATAATTTATTCGTTTTGTTTTTATTTTTTAACTACCATTTACCGTTATTTTTTCGCTGATTTGTTTTGGTTTTCGCTTATTGAGTGTGAATTTATTTTATACTTTAATCCCGTCGATTGATCGCCATTATATTTTCTCTTTTACTCGACTTGACTTTATTTTGTTTTTTAAATTAATCACTGATAGCCCTGTTTTGTTAAAATTTACGACGAAGTTGGTCAATTTTTAAATCAATTTGACTTATTGCAAGTTTTACATAATTTTTATTTTGGTACTAACTTTATCATCTTTATTTTTATACAATCCTCATTTGACTCTATTTTGTTTAATTTTTAATAAAATCAATTGATGGAACTTTGTTTTTTCTTTTAATCGACTTCATTCGCTTTGTTTTTTACTTTTAAAATTAACAACTAATCATCTTGTTCGTCGTTTTCTCTCCACGATTTACACGATTTAAGATTATTTTATTTTATATTTTAATTGCGCCGATTGATCGCCATTTTTGGCGAATTTATTCTATTTTTTAATCAGTAAATTAATTAAATTTTTGGTTCTGATGAAAGTCAGTTTATATCGATTTGACTTAATGAGTTTCACACAATTTTTATCATCGTCCTGTTTTGTTTGACAATCGTCTTTTGTTTTTATTTCATTCGATTTCATTAGTATTTTAGGAGTGCTTTGATTTTGATAATCAATTGAATGTCTTTTTTTTCTCTTTTATTCGAGCTAAATCAAATTCATTTAATATTATATGTAAAATTTTTACACTTTTTTATAAACTATTTGGCAAGACCTTCAATACACAAGACTTAACAATTCCGACACCCTGACAAACCCCTAATAAAGGTTCATTGACCCCTTTCGAGTTTTCATCGACCTCCAAGGGGTCGATACCGATCCCGCCGTCTTAGACAAAATATTAGGTTTCAATTAAACAAAGTTTTAAAAATATAAAATTTGTTTAAGAAAAAGAGAAGCGATTATCATTGCAGATTTCAAATAAGTATAAAGATATACCAAGTGTTCCGTTTAAAAAATTAAGATTTCAGTTTATATCTCAGCTACGTGATGTTGGTTTGTTTTTCTGTAAACATCAGCAAAAACTTTGAATCAGTGTGTGTAACTTTTATAATGAAGACTTCTTTCTAAAGTCAAAAATAAAGAAGTTAAAGGGGGCAGGAATTCTCGCGTAGTCATCCTGTATAAGCAATTTCTTGTAAAAAATAAAATGATAAATTAGTTGCAATTTGCGTTCAATTTTTTAATATTTATTCAGCTGCGCCCCCCTGTGAAGACTTAAGCGCCACACAGTTTAATGTTCGTCTGGAGCTCTTCAAGCTTAGACGCGTGTGTCTCTCTCCCCCTCCCCCTAATTTCTTCCAAATCATTTAATATCAGATTAAAATCGAATACGCTGTAAATTAAGCGTGAATTTACGCTACTGAAAATACTGATGATGCATTGTGCCCACACAAAAGTGCCATTTACTGCCGATATTTGGGGAAAATACAAATCTTGTTCGAAGAGTCGGAAACTCAATTAACAGCTCCGGCTAATGAATATTTATGCCCCGCTGTACATTTGTATCGCGCAAGGTGATAAAATATGGCGCTGCGGACTTTGAATATTTTGTTTATGAGTCCGGCAGAATCGAAGCGGCACGTTAAAATGCTCGTAATTCACATTCAATTCGGGACCCCCGCCACGTAATCCACTTAATTCGGCGGGGTCTAAACGCATTTAGCGATCGGGATTATGTCTCGCGCTAAACGATATATGTACACATACCGACCATCCGATGATTCATAAACCATCGCCGGTATTCTTAAGTAATTTCTTGCGGGATTCGATTAATCGAGGGCGGCGGGCAGCTTGTTGTTAAAAGCTGCTGCGACATAAAAGTTGCAGCGACAGAAATAACCGACCGACCGCGCTCCGGAACGCTTGCTTCCTTTATTGTCCCGGATTTCATCCCATCCCATCCCATCCCGCCCGGCAATTATGAAAAGAAATAAAGCAGCGCTGTCTTTGGCAAACGCTACATTGTCAGCTTCGAGTAAACAATGCGGTAATGCCAGCGGCCGTGGCTGCACCGCGGATGAATTATTTGAATGGCAGTCGCATAAAGAGTTGAGTGAAACGACATCGCCCAGCCCGCCCATCAATTCCTATTTTTATTACCGACCGCGGCGGCAATTTTTATTTAGACTAAAACGTTTACGTAAGAAATTGATTTGCGTCAAGTGAAGAGGTTACTATCGGAGGATGAGGGTTCTTTTAGGCTCTACTGGAGCTGTGCGAAAAGTTATAGCGGGGGACAATGAAATTAGGGGCGACGGTATTATTACAGAAGTTGAAGATATTTATTTGTATTACGAAACTATCAATTCCTATATTTTTTTAACGACCGTTTTGCGTAACAAATTGATTTGCGTCAAGAGAAGGGGTTACTACCGGAGGACGAGGGTTCTTCTAGGCTCTACTGAAGCTGTGCGAAAAGTTACAGCGGGGGACAATGACATTAGGGGCGACGGTATTACAGAAGTTGAAGATATTTATTTGCATTACGAAACTATCAATTCCTTTTTTTTTTATTAACGACCGTTTTGCGTAAGAAATTGAT